>OW818030.2:140486293-143363408 GCA_942486065.2 Calliphora vomitoria
TCAAGTGATTTTCTAGGGATATTGTTTTCCAACATCCCACTATTGTTTCACATACGTAAATACATACATTTACACAATTTTATAAGGGTTTCCAAATTGTCCATAATTTTATTTATAAAAATTCCCGATATAAATAATAATGATATAAAAATAACAATATATGTAAGAAAACAGAAAAATTTATAGAAATTCCATAAGCTCAATCAAACTTCGAATAAGGCCCGTGGTAGAAGTTAAAATTTCATTAACCTATTATTGCTCACACATTTACACGCGTAGAAAGTAGTTTAGTCTTAATTTTTTTCAAGTTTAGAAGAAAGAAAAAATGTTTTAGTTTATTTTCTGAAATTACTGGACATTTAAATGTTCAATATTTTTGAAAAGTATGAATACCCATCGATTACCAACCAAATTCCTGGCAATTGAATGAAAAAAAAATTATGTCCTGCAAACGAACCTCTATCTCGAATGAACTATTTGGTTCGATAACTACCGCCTGTGCACACCTACTCACCCATCATTTTGACATTGTTATTAAAATTGTATGCTTACGGATTAAAAACAAAAAAAATATGAAATCAAAGTACCACGAAGGCATTGTAAACATACATATATGTACACATGTACATAAGGAGTGCGCACAAAAAAAATGGAGGTACGGTTAGGTTTATAACTTTGGTTACACACAATTGAACTTTGATTTTACATTAGTCACTAAGTCTTTTTCTAATTGCATACTTAGTTTTTCTAAAAATTCAAAATTGGTAATAAGTAAAAACATTATTTTAAAAATTTTAAATTAATATCTAATTAAAAATGTAAAGGGATTTAGTGAGTATCTGTAGAAATCTTAGGAGACGTAGAAAGTATAATTTGAGACCGTAAGAAGCCTGCAGAATTTGTGATATTTTTTCATAGATGTCTGATCAGAACTTCAATAAACTTTCTAAAGATGTTATAAGAGCCATATAGAAAAGAAATGCAGAAATAAAAAAACCTTACATAATACTTGTATTCTAGTCAGATATTGTCACTTTCCATTCGATGAAAAATACGTGGTATCATCAAATATAAGAGTATACCCAACTAAACAGTATACCCAAAGAAAAAATATAGTTGTACGTTAGAGTGTACCACCTTACAAGAAAAAAAGAAAGTGAGCCATACACCCTCTAGTATAAAGTATTTTTGAAAGGCAGCTACGAAATATTTTTTTTTTTTTTTTTGTTTTTTTCGAACGTAGGAAATTTACATTTACAGTCGGATATTAATTATGATATATCAATGTTTTTGTCTCGAGAAGACCAATGTTTTGCTCTAAGAGCCATTGACATCAAGCATCCCGTTTTAGTATTTATCCACAATATATGTGTTCCTACCACCCTAATGTCACAAAATTAAAGCACGCAAGAAATCATTAAACTTTTCCTAACGAAGTAATTCGATAACTCCAGCAGAAACACTTTAAAATTTAATTATACCAAAAGACTAACAATAAGTAATAAACTATAGTCGTTCAGGCCCGACCATATGGTACCCTACACCAAGAAGATGATTATAAACAGTTCTATTTTAAAATGTATATGGGAGCTATGACTATTTTATTGGAATACTAACATTTTTAAGAAATTTATGCTAGTTAAAGTGATTTTCGGAAATGGGCCTTATATGGGAGCTATGACTAATTATGGAGCGATCATCACAAAATTTGGTGTTGGAAGAATTTGGTTTGGATGTCTATATAACTAAGAAATTTATGAGAGCTTAACTATTTTCAGATAGGGCTATTATATGGGGTCTAGGAGAAATAATGGACCGACTCTAACCAAATTTAATAGACTTCGTACTTGGAGCAATAGAAAAGCTTGCAGCAAATTTTGTCGAATTATATTTGACAAAAAGACACGAATTCGTTACATCATACTTATACGTCCGACGGCACACAGTGGGGGGAAAAGAAAGAAAGCCCGATTTTAATTAAATTTCCTACGGCTATAGAAAAGGTGTTGGTATGCTTAAGTTTTCAATTTGGGCTTATAACACCAGGGGGGACCGGACCACAATGCCCCAATTTGGGGGCACCTCGAGTGTGTCATAAATTAAAAATGATGCAAAATTTTTGTTTGCGATCCGATTTGAAAGATTTTTATATATGTGGAATCTACTAGAATAGATCTACACTATCTACATTGCTTTAGCTCTATATTATCTTTTATAGTTTACAAGTTATTCACATTTGTAAAGTAAAATTTTATATTTTTTACTTACCTCTGTCTGCTTTTTTGCTAATAACGGATCCAATTCTTTCCCGATTTTCTTGAAATATCCTTTTGTGAATTAACAACAAATTTGTTAATGATAGTAAGAAAAAATTGTTTAAAAACATTTACTGATTCAAGAGTTATGAGAGTTAGACCTATTTTTCTATATAAATTTCAAGTTTATACAACATATTCTTAAATGGCTGCTTACAAAAAATTTCTTTTTCACTTTTATATTTCGATAAAAAATTTATATATAAGTGTAAAATTTCATTAAAAACGATTCATAAACGAAACTTTTATTGCATTTTAAAAATTAAAATTTTCCAAAAAAAATCAGCTACAATTTTTTATTCCCATATTTTTTTTAAAAAAGTCTTATATAATTTTTTTAATTCTTAAAAATTTTATACTTTTTTGAAAAGAGGACATAAATTCCTACACATATATAATAGGTATATCTTTTCTTTTCCGATAGTCTCATTAATAAGCGCAACAGCTTTGCAGAACTATTTTATATTAGGGGTGCACGGTGAATTTTTTTTGATGTACGGTCTATTGTACATGTTTACTGAAGATGATACAATATATTTCAAATGAGATTTTCTGATATTTTCTAAAAAAAAAAAAATATAAAAACAACAAACAAGATTTGTTAAATATAATAAATATATAACAATTGCCTCATTACCTTCAATTTTATTATGACAAACATAAGCACCTTTTTTTTTCGTGTGCACTCCTTATATGAATGAATATATGAACGTACGAAACAAATTTCTAAGCCAAAAATTTTATACAGAGTATTAGATCTAAACATTGACATTTTTCAATAAAGGGTGGCTCACCAATAATACTCCATTTACAAAGAGAATTATATGAAAAATCTTTTTTAGGTAAAAAAAATATTTTTATCGCACAATCCACCATCGATTCAAATTTGTTCTCAAAATAATTTGTTTCCAAAATTTAACTGTTAAAGGAATTACAATAGGTTTTGATTATATTTTGTTTATATTAAGCGATCTATATGTGTGATATTTAATTTGTTATATTACAAAGTTTGCAATGAAACATTTAAAATATAAGATAATATTAAAGAATGTGTATTGTTATTATCTTGTAATAATGAATGTGTGGAATATACACAGTATAGAATAGAGTTTCCAATTCGGTTTTAACCGAAACCGCGGTTTTTCAAAGCCTAAAACCGAAACCGAAACCGACAATTATTCTTCGGTTTTCACTTTTAATCTATTTTCACTAGAAAAATTCAAAATTTAGAAATGAGAAACAAACTTTTTCATCCAATTATTCGTCCAATATCTCTAAACACTGATCGGTAAAAATATCTTAAGAATATCATAGTTGAGCACCCTATTCTTGATTATTTCTTTACTGAGGAGCATATTAGCCAATTTTAACTATTTTAATCAGGGACCGTAACAATTATGATATTTATAATAAAAATCACAACATAATTGTTATATTTTGATTTTTATTTTTTTTGTCAGAAATATTTGTCAAACTTTGATTTTTATTTTATTTTTTGACAGAAATAATTGTTATTTTTTTGTGATATATATTTGTCAGACTATATATATAAAAATCATAGTGTGACAAATATGTATGACAAAAAAATAACAATTATTTCTGACAAAAAAAATAAAAATCAAAGTCTGACAAATATTCCTGACAAAAAAAAATAAAAATCAAAGTTTGACAAATATTTCTGACAAAAAAAATAAAAATCAAAGTTTGACAAATATTTCTGACAAAAAAAATCAAAAAATAACAATTATTTTTGACAAAAAAAATAAAAATCAAGAAATTAAAAATCATGTTAATTTATGAAAATATAGTTGAAAACGATCAAAATGGTATGCTTGACTTGACTCTCCGATATTTTCTAGTGATGGCTTTTTTCCTTTGAAATTTCAAGAATAATTATTATTTTCGGTCCCTGATTTTAATATATTAAAAAGGTACCATTAAAAGAAAAAGTAAAAATTTTCCTTTATCCTCGTAAACACTTGTCAAATTTGAACTTAAAATAATTTTTAGCAGTTTCTATATTATCAACTGATTTAATAGTTAATAAATTATCACAAAACCGAACAGAAACCGAATTTAAAACCGAAACCGCGGTTTTGAAATTCTTCGGTTTTTTGGAAACTATTATAGAATATTTATTTTGAAAAAATTTAATGAAAATTTGTACTGCATGGTATATTTATTAGTCCTGTAAAAATATTCATTAATTGTACTAATCACTTTTCAAATTATTTTCTTTAAAGTTGAAGTTCTCTAAATATTTATGTTATATCATAATACATTAGGTCTGTTCATTTACTTTCCCAGTAAATACTTGCAACGGGAGAATAAAATCAAAACTAACAAAATTACTCTTTTAAATTCTCAAAAATAGTAAAGAGTAAATGAACGCTTTTCCAGTAACATTTGGATCCAATTTGGTCCTAATATCTTACAAATCTTGTTGGCCTGCACTGGATCCTAAATTTGTACACACAATTTTCTTATTTTATTCCTTTTAAAATGTATAAATACTCACATTTTCTTCAATTTTATGGAAAATTCTTTTTTTTTACATTTTTCACCACAAACATAAAACATATGAAATATAAGCTGCTATTACGAGTTCAAAATAGAACTTGTAATAGTTTGCAACGAGAGAACACTCTCTAAAATTTATACGCTCTTGATTTTTTCTCTGTTTGCAAGTTTTTTGCGTTAATGAACGCTTTTCCAGTAACAACTTTTAGTTATTGAACAGAGCTATTGACACAATAAATAGTACAATATTTTCATAATAAAAAGTTATATTTATAAAAATTATTTACAAAATTGATTGTATATACATACCTATGATTAATTTAAATTTATTTTATTAAAAAGGGTATAAATTAGTATTTCTTCATATAATCAAATCAAAGGAATAATTGGCGTTACAAAATATTTTCTTCCAAAAAATGTATAATATTTTGTAAAAAAAAATATTGTAAAAATATTAAGAAAAGGATTTCTGAAAAGCTTAGAAATGTCATAATATATGATTTACCCTGTACCCTAAAACACGTTTATGTATAGAAATAAACCTAAACATAAATGTATGTATGTATGTGTAACTATATTTACAACATTCAAATACACTCACAAATACATACACATGTACATTTAAAGTTTTTGACATTAATGGCAATTATGCACGTCATTCGTACGAAGTGGCTGTCAGTTATATTTTCTAACACTGCTGGTAAAAGGCAGCTGTCAATGCAATATTCCAATATTTGATGAGGGAAAAATCGAACACAACAATATCGTACGTTACATAACAAATAACGCTAAAGCCATATTCCTGTACTATGTTCCATCGTGATGGAATTGTTATTAGAAAATTTTGTTTAAATTACATGTCATACGGAAGACAGAAAAAAAACAACTCACACACATCAGCATAACGAAAGCATGAACAATTGACAATAGATGTTACCAAAATCCTTTTACATGCCTTTATAGTCAGTAGAAATATTCAAAAGTCTATTGCTAAAAAGTTTGGTTTCATTTAACAAGATGTATAATACTCATATTACCACAAATTGTAGGCTTTTTGAAACAACCTCTTCTGGTATTTCTTTTCTGCTCATTACACTGTTTTGTTTTATTTTTTCCATTAGGAAGAATTACATTCTAGTGTACTCATCGTTTTTATGGACTCAAAAAGTTGTTGGATTATACGAGTAAGTGCATGAGTACAATAAGGACCGGAAAGTACTGCTAAATGAAACCCATAAATGCTAGAAATGTTCTTTAAGCACTTACTTCTGCTATACAAACGTCTGAGTTTTACTATTTTCATTACAATTTCTTCGGTTTTTTTTTTGCTTTTTTATTTTTTGTATTTTTTCATTTGGGTGAATTTTAATTTGCTGTGTTATGTATCATTTCTAACATAGTTAATTCCGCCTCTTCTCCTCTCCTCTGGCTTGGGTAATGGCTACATTTCTGGTTGAGATTAAACTTCCATTAAGCTTTGACCATTATTAGTTTTGTACTCTTTTTCAACTAAATTTTTTCCATTTCCTCTTAACAAATTTTTACCCATATTCCTCTTTGCATATACGTACAACTTTAACAACTTTTTTCTTTTGTTTGCATCATTTCTCTACTTGTTGTCTTTACACATTTTTTTTAGGTTGTTTGTTTTTATATGCTTGTTTATATTTTTCCTTTTATGCATGGAGTATCCATTCCTCTTTTTATACTCCGGATGCTGTGTATGAAAATACATAAGTTGGCTTAAAGTCATTTGCTTGTTTAATCCTTTTTATGGCTGTTTCATGTACATGTCTTAAGCTGTTTTGGTCAACAAAATATTGCAACACAAGTTGCAACGTATACAGAGAGATACTCGTATCTACACGCAGAAAAAAAATATAGTTGTACATTGTTACTGTAACCATTTCAAATTTGTGCATGGTTACAGTAACAATTTCAAAATTTTTAACAATATTATAGTCACGGTAACTATATATATGATTGTGGTAACAATAATATGGTTAATTTACGATTCACATGAATATTTTAACCATATATATGGTTACAGTAACCATGTATATGTTTGTGACAACCATTTATATGATGAAGGACTTACCATATTATGATGCTCTCATATCATAATCTGAGAGCAACATGTTATGATAAAATTATTCATCATATAAATGGTTGTCACAAACATATACATGGTTACTGTAACCATATATATGGTTAAAATATTCATGTGAATCGTAAATTAACCATATTATTGTTACCACAATCATATATATAGTTACCGTGACTATAATATTGTTAAAAATTTTGAAATTGTTACTGTAACCATGCACAAATTTGAAATGGTTACAGTAACAATGTACAACTATATTTTTTTTCTGCGTGTATGCTTAAATATTAATATACAGACATTTACATATTTTTGTTAAAATGCTTTTTAATTTTCATATTCAGGATTATGTCTTTTATTCTTAAATGAAAGAATTATAATTTTAGCGGTTAAAAAAATTTGTATTTTTTTTTCAAAAATTTGTTATGGTCATCATTTGGTCGAGTAAGAAAGTATTACAGAAAGTTATGTCAAAATTAATTTAGGTTTGTATTCATTCACATAGAATCGAATCTTTAATCACTGGAGTGATGTAAATACTCTTAGCACTACTTAAAAATGTATGCCTTTTCAAACACTCATGACATGTTTATCTAATAATAAAATAAATATAAATTTGATTAATTTTGAATTTGATTTGAATTCTAAAATCAAATAAAATAAGAAAGCAATTCAATGGAGAAATGTTTGAGTTCTACACAAAGTTGATTGCAATAAATAATTTCCGTTTCCCTTCCTACATTATTTTAAAGCTTTTGACATTTTTATTACTTTTGTTGCTCTAAGCAATCATCAACCTCTCTGGATTTTTATTAAAATAATAACAACAACTACCATAACATGTGAAATAAAAAGAAACCTTTAAAAATGTTTTCAACATCAACATATACACTCTGTCTTAAGTATTTGAAACGTTACAATTACATTGAGATATTTTCATTTTCTTTTTTGCTTGCAAATAAATAAATGAAAATAATTCTGTTACACACACACACACACAGACATATACCCCCTGTGATAAACAAAGTTTTTAAAATCAAAAAGTTATTTATTTATTATGCTCGAGTAAAATTTCAATAAAACTGTCGGGCAAATAAAATTCGCATGCAACAATACAACACACGGCAACAAAGTGTGGAAACAACAAAAATAAAAATAAACGCAGAGTGAAAGTTTAAGAATTGTATGAATGAATGAATTTTATTTGAACAACATTTTAATACTTTTTGGTCGTCGGCATTTGCTTTTTGTTTTATTTATTAAGGTGAAAGTAAGAATAAATATTAAGTTGTGGATGTTGCACAGTAAAATTTTATTAAGAAATGTAATGGCTTTTTTATTTAGAGATTTGTATAAGTCTTATGTCAATATTCATATAATAACAGGCGATATTAATATCTGTATTTGGTAGCGGTGAAAAATTATCGGTACCGTGAAATAACTCCCAAATGAAATAACTCCCAATGAAAATAAAACTTTCTATTTATTGTCAATAAATAATTTGTATATAATAAATTTCGATATAAGTCATTCATTCATAAATGGTGATTCAAGACCAAAACTACATATAAGATTCGGGTGGAATATAACACTCTTACTTGTACTATATTTATTTTATTTAATGTATATAGTTGACGAAAAAAATCGTTCATAGTCAACGCGAATTTATTGATAAACTTGTGTATAAGTCTGTCAACACAAGGAGGACCTGCTGATTAAAATTAAAAAATCTGGCTTCATTTGGATTTGAAGCGTGATTAGTATTATAATTTAGCTTTCTAGGTATTTTTGGAGCTTAAAAAATCTTCCTAAAATATCGAAAGTCTCGTAGTTTTCCGGGATTTGTTAATTCCGAAAAATCCAGGGATTTTTTTCACAAATCCCGGGATTTCGTGATTGGCATCCCTAATCATAATGTAGGAATAATGGAGACTACACCTGATAATTTGGTACCGTGAAATAACTCCCAAATGAAATAACTCCCCAAGAAAAAATGAAATAACACCCAACAAAATTTTTCATACAACTTGGGAATTATTTCACTATGAAACAACTCCTAACTCTAAATGAAACAACTCCCAATGAAACTTTTGTTAGGTTTTATTTCATTTTATTTTGGGAATTAGGAGTTAATTCACTGTATTGGGAGTTATTTCATTTTTGTTAGGTTCTACGTTGGGTTATTTCTTCGATTTGTTTGCTAAAGTGTTGTCCTTTGAAGTGTCTTAAAAACCGGCTCAGCATACTATAAACTTTTTGATTTGCCGGCCTTCGGTCGGG
Organism: Calliphora vomitoria; assembly: GCA_942486065.2. Taxonomy (NCBI): domain Eukaryota; kingdom Metazoa; phylum Arthropoda; class Insecta; order Diptera; family Calliphoridae; genus Calliphora; species Calliphora vomitoria. The sequence continues at coordinate 140,495,513 of OW818030.2, forward strand.
CGCCAAGGTTTTCTACTCTGAGGTGTATCAAAAACCGGCTTCGCTCAGAAAATATTTTTTTTGCATTGTCGACCTTTGTCTGGTCGCAACGATTTCTTACTCTGGTGCAAAATTAAAAACGGCTTTCTGAAATATTATAAAACCTTTCTGCAATAAAATAAATCTTTTCTGAACGAAGCCAAATTTTGATACACCCCAGATGAGAAAACATTAAGGCCTTTGCGGCCCGCAATGCAAAAAATGTTTGGTGAGCGAAGAATAATTCCACTTTTGTAGTTTTTTATTTCATGGGGAGTTAGATTACATAAATAAATTGCTTCGGATTGGGAATTATTTCGTTTCTATTAGGATTTATTTCATTGGGAGTTATTTCGCTTTTTTTGGGAGTAATATTTTTAAAATTATGAAACCGCCGATTATTGGGAGTTATTTCATTTTACCCTTTGGTAGTTATTTCATTTTTCAAGTTCGGGAATTATTTCATTATTGATGGGAATTATATCATTGGGTGTTATTATTTTTTTTTTTATTTATTGATAATAAATAGAAGGATTTATTTTCATATACAACTTGTTTATTCAATTTCATCACGATATTAATTATTATAAGACAATTATGAATGTTCAAGTTATTTTCTGAGGGGAACATGTATGGGGACTAGGGACAGTATATTTTCAGAGTACTTAGAACTTATTTTGTGCATAATTTTATAAGCATTGCCGCATAATCAACATACTTATGACTGCTCAAACAGTATTCCGGGGGAGAAATCATGGACCATTTTCAATACCAAACAAACTTTATCAACAGAAAGTATTTGCGGATTATTTTATCCAGCTGGCTCCTTTCGTTTGTGCCCTATCGTGTTTTAAACAGACAGACAGTTATAAAATACTTAAAACAATACTTTTATATTTTACTAGCTGACCGCACCGGCTTCGCCCGATATCTATTTATTAATGTTAGTTCTTCAAGTTTCTCCAAAAAATTTATTTTATTATGAAAAATGAGAAGTGAAAAGGAGGCAATATATTAAAAATTTAAATTTCCGAATTTTTTAATTTCTTTTTTCTTTACAAACCATCTCCTGAATATTTCAAATCGAATAAAAAAAATCATCCAAATCTCTCCAGCCGTTCTCACGTGATGACATTACATACATGGGCCATTTCATTTTTTTAAATATATATAGTTTTTCAATATTAATATAGGGAGGAAACAAACATTTTCGACAAAAATTGTACAGTTTCAATTGTAAATATCTTTTAAACTGTCTTACCAATTTTTACACGATTTGTCACATATTAATGGTAATATACGCTTTCCTAACATGTTATGAAGTTCAGAATACGGGTATAAATATGAAATATCTTTTGCGTAAAACTTATTTCAATTCAGTGCATTAGTTTTTGCTTTGTTATACTTTTACATTAAACTAAAATCCCGATGTCCCGAAAAATACCGGGTTCCCGGGATTTGTAAAACCCAGTCCCGTTTGGCATCCCTAATTATGGTAAAGTTGTTAGTGTTTTTGCTCAGACAACTTTGTCTTGACAACATACGTCCTTAATTGTTATGATAAATATTTGTCAAGTATACACGCAGAGCATAAATATAGTTGTGCATGTTTACCATAACCATTTCATGGCAACTTAAGCATATTATGGTTACCGCAATCTTAAACATAATTACAGTGACCATAATAATTGCAAAAAATACTTTTAAACGTATTGAAATGGTTATGGAAAACGTGTGCAACTATATTTTTTCTAAGTGAAATAATATCCCCATGAAGCAAACTATGCTCCAAACTTAACTAAATCCTTAATTTTTAAAATGTTTTTTACATAAACCGTTTTCACTCAATAAAGGACTTTTTGCATTGCCCGGCTTCGGCCGAGCGCAAAGTTTTCTCCTCTGGGGTCTATCAAAAACCGACGCAGCTCATTAAAGAATTATTTTATTTCTTTTTTAGAAAACCTTTTTGCTGGCAACGCAAGAAATCTCTACTAAGCGTTGTCCATTTTTGATACACCATTGTGCAAAGCCAAACAAAATTTGAGAAATCCTCAAAAAAATTAACTGGGTCCCTAAATATTGTTGTTGTTGTTTTTTTTTTTTATATATTTGAGTTTCGGTTTGGGCACTTAGTGTATTGACTTTTTCGTAGCGTCGACAATTTGACAAATTTCCTTGCAGAATTATGCTTGAACGCTCATAAATGATAAAGAATTACAGTGCACTCGCGGTAACGTGAACTAATTACAACCAAGGGAGTTAGTGAAATTGTTCACGTTAGCGATTGTCGAATTTCATGGAAAAAATTCAAAATTTAATAATATAAACCTGTGTTTTACACGCTTGAACATAAATTTTTAATTATTATTTTCATTATTATAATATAAATCAAAAATTATTGATTAAAATGCATTACAAAACAAAACTAGATCACGAGAAAAAATACATTAAAATAAAATTACATAGCAAATAAAATTACTCATTCGTTGCCATACAAAAATATTAATTTAGAGGATACAAACACATTTTTAATATAAGCAGATTCCCTAAACTTTAATAATCGAATTTAATGTATGAATTTCAGTGTTGTCTAGATGCTTCACGTTATAGAGCTTTCTGAGTTTGTTCACGTTACAGAGTAGTCAATGCAAACAAAAGCTTGTTCACGTTAGGCGGTGTTCACGTTAGACGGTGTCAAGTTACCGCGAGTGCACTGTACACACAATTCAGTTTTTAACACACAAATATTATATTATAGAATAAGGGATACTCTCGAAAATCATTAAGTTTACCATATCCTACAAATAAGACATACTTTAGATAATCAGTTGAACGATTATAAATCTTTTATAAATTTCGATATCGAGAATTAAATTGTGTGAGAATCAGTCTATAATTAGTCTTCTCGTCCAATATGGTCTGATCGAAAAATTATTTGAACGCAAATCAATTTTGTAAATGACCAAAGTTACTCTATTAAATGTGTATAGTTTGGTCCATGGCAGAACTAGCAAGGTACAATTATTAGAAAGTATGTTCTCAATTATACATTCCCTATAATGTCAAACAAAAGAAAATGAAAAAAAAAAAAAAATATAAAAAGAAAATGTCTAAAAAAATAATTGAATTTATATTTTTGTTACAAAAAAAATTCAATTTCAAACATCAATTTACTAAAAATGGAAGAAAAACTAAATTTTTTGTGAAATAAGTGTGTATAAATTCAGTTAAAACGTTACAAATTTATAAAATATCGCGGTAACAAATTAAAAAAAGTTAAGTGATTAATACATAGTTTGACGTTTTAGGGGAGAACATTGGAAACTCTCTCTAATAATTGTACCTGGTAACTGATTGTACCATGGTTTGGTCTATAATTGACAATAGTTCCCGAAATTTGTTTATTCATGTAATATAATTTGTATTAATTCGACATAATTCCTAAACCAGTATACCACTAAAAAGACCATAAATCACTTATAATTGTTATTATCGAAAACTTACATACGTTATAGAGTCGACTAAACTTTTGGTAATTTTTAACAGATTTTGGAGATTTCTAATACCAAGATTTTTGGAAGAATTTTTTAACCTTTTCTCACATTGGCAGAAAATGTGAGAAAATTTATACTTTTATTACTACCATACGCATTTCTGCACTTTTTAAATAGACTTGGCTTGCTGAGAAAATAAAGGAAGCATATTTAGAAAATGTAACAAAAATGAATACTTCAATTTAATTAAAAATTAGTTGAAATTTTTTTTAATGAAGACCGAACAGCTATTCATGGGTTTATTTTATTACTCATACTTCTGAAGTTTTTTTTTTTTGAAGCAGTACCGTTTTTGTGAATACCACTTTTAATCTTGCAAGGATTTTGTTGCCTCATGCCAGCACTCTTCGTTTCAAAACTTTTTATTTTTTTTTTTGGCTTTTGAAAAAGTAATAAAAATACTTTGTGTGTGCCAAAGCAAATAATAATAAAAACTCAATGTTTATATGAATGAAAAAGCCAAGTTAGGAATCAAGGCAGGAAAAAAGACGCAGAAGGAGTAGAATATAGAAATTGCTGCAGCAACTATACGGCCAAAGCATCATCTGCTTAGAAAAAAAAAAAAAACTGAATAAAAAATAAAAATGCGAAGCCAAGTTAAGAAATAATATAAAAATTTTACAAAATAAATAAAAAACCATAACACAGTTAAACTCTCGCATACACACACACACACACACATACATTTACTCAGTCATACAAATATAAATAAAATAAGAAAAGGATATAAAACGGTTTCAACACACGCACACACACACTCATACAACTACAAATATAATATAAATACATACAACAAAAACTTTTCAAATTAATTTTGAAGCCTTTAAAATACAGTTAAATGGTCGACTAAACATTTTATTCATGAACAAAAAAAAGTTAAAATAAATACGCAGTTAAAGTTAATTCCTCTTAAAGCATTCTGAACTAAACTGAAGACCATAGTCGCGTTTTTAAAAGGGATAAACAGTTAATAAAACCTCTTAATGGGTTTTTGTTAAAAAAAAAATAAAGTTTCATTTTCATTTTGAAATAACGTAACCATAATCCAAAATTGATTAAAGAAATTGTTTAAATTGTATATTTACCCCCATATGCATAAACATTTTTTAAATTTATAAAAGGTTTATAAAACAAAATTTCCATACAAAATTTGTTTTATAAACCTTTGATAAATTAAAAAATTGTTTATGCATATGGGGGTTAGACAATAAAGAAAGTTCACTTTCCTTTTCCAAAATAAACATTATTTACATTTGAACGGGTTTTCCTTAATACGAGGACTTCTCCAGCTCATCATTTAGATGTTTTGATTTTGATTTAAGTTCATTTCAGTTCTTTCCACATTTACTCATACATTTTGTTGTAAAATGTTACTTCCTTTATGGTGTTTATCATGTTCTCATGTTGCTTTAAAACCTCTTAAAAAAAATTACAATTTTAAGTATATTTTTTGTCACATAAAACATGTATGTCTGTAAGTTTATAAATATGGGTTCAAATTCATTTACTCGTACTCGTACTGTTTGATGTTTTGCCAAAAAAAAAAACACAAAACAATCACCCAAACAAAGAAACCAAAACTTGTACAACTTTTCAAACAGGGCTAATTGCAGGAATTGTTATAAAAGTACTGCACCGGAAACAAAGCACTCTTCTTAAACCGGATGTAAGAAATTTTATGCATAAACGCACTGTTGTGGAAAAAAGAGACTAATGGAATAATCCCAAAAAAAGTTTATTTCTTATTCTATTTTGTCTCATTTCTTTTGCGGAGGGACAAATTGAGACGACAGTTTAGAGTATTTAAATATTCAATAAATGTATTCAAATGCAAAACAATGAAACAATTTAATATGTTAAAATTAATACGATATATGAGGTTAGTACTCAAAGTGTTTTTAAAAGTTGATTTGAAGTTTTTTTTTTTATTTTAAATATTTTGATAGCTAATAATCTTCGATTTTAGTTTTCCCCCAATGGTTCGGTTAACTCTGGGTTAACTTAGATATTAACATCATCATCATTAGACTAGAAGATTTTTGGCTGTAGAAATTGGTCTATTAATATACTCATCATCAAAAGATATGGTAGATTTTGCTATTCCATATATAACACGACGCAATATTCAACGCTGCCCACAAAAGCGTATCGGTCTTAATAAAATTCTACGACGATCTAGTTATGTCCGTCCTTCTGTCTGTAAGCCTTTTTGTTGAAAACACGATAGGGTAGAAAAGAATGCATATAGGCAATATCTGTATATGATTGCACCAATGCTGATTATGTGGCAATCCTGATAAAACATGACGAAAATTGACATGATTTGTCCTTAGTCCCCATACAAGGTCCCCCTCAGCAAATGACTTGAACATTCATAATTGTCTTATAATAATTAATATCATTATTAAAATTAACATATACAACTTTTTTATGAACCAACATCTTTCTATAAACTTTTGTGAAGATTGGTTCATAATTGACCCTACCCTTCATATAACTCCTATATCAGAAAAATATTTTTCACATACTGATAGATATAAGACTCTTACTTGTTTCTATTATGAAAGAAAAATTTAAAATATCATGAATCGATCGTTGTCAAATTTAGTCTATAATTTCGATTTGCAATTATTAAAGATCATATTTATTATTGCACAGTGTTATTTGACACAATTATGGATTTGTTGTTAATCTGATTAAAATGAGTGACCAAAAAAAGGTGCGTATTAAAATTATTAAATATTTTCAACAAAACCCAACTTGGTCCTACAAAAAGTTGGCCAAACAATCAAAAGTCTGCTATCAAACTCTATCCAATGTTATTAAACAGTATCGGGAGAACTTGTCCGTTGATATAAAACCTGGTTCAGGTAGAAGGAATGATCCACATGATGTTTCTAAAGCCATAGAAAGCATTTTCAAAAGAGCTCCCAACACATCCAGTAGAAAAGAAGCCCGGTTAGCTCAGTACTTGGACCATTTGGAACGAAAAGTTAAAGCCAATGAAGGTTTAAAAGCATACAAGGCTCAAAAAGTTCCTGACAGGAACTCTGCCAAAAATTTAAAGGCTAAAGACAGAGTATATAAATTGAAGTCAAATTTTATAAAAAAAATATACCTGCTGCATAATGGATGAAGAAATGTACGTATGGAAAATTTTCGCAGCTTCTGGATCAATTTTTTTATGTTGCAGGAATTTTGAAGAAAAGTTTAGGACCCAAAAGCAGACAAAATTTCCCAAAAAGTTCGTGGTATGGCAAGCAATATGCAGTTGAGGCAAAAAAGCCAAACATTTGTTACAAAGGGCTCTATAAATACCGAAATTTACTTCAAGGAATGTTTACAAAAAAGGATGCTTCCATTTATAAGACTTCTTAGTGTGTCCATTTATTTTTGGCCTGATTTGTCATCTGCCACTATGTTAAGAAAGGTCTTGAGTTGTACAAGACCAATAATGTGGTATTTGTACCAAGAGGGGCAATTCCTCCAAACTGCCTGGAGCTGAGTACAGTGGAGAGATATTGGGCTCTTGTTAAAAGAAAATTCAAGAGCACAAAAAATTTGTCCAAAAGTGTTGTAGATTTTAAACGGAGATGAACAACCGGTTCGAACAAAGTGACATAAAGCAATATAAAAACCATAATGGAAGGATTTTCGAAAAAGGTTCAAATTTTCATCATTAGTGATTAGAACTATAAAAATATTTTTTTTGTAAATTGTAACAATAATTTCAATCAAATAAAAAATATTCAAAACTGTAAGTTTAGTGGTTTCATTTTTATTAACATATATGTATGTTAAACATTTTTCGATCTCAGTCCTTATTTTGTTATTTAATACAATTTCTAATTTTGTTTGTACCTATATTCCTTTTATTTTCAAATAATCCAAAAGTTACATACACCTTGAGTTTAACAATCTCTAAATTATAAATTTCCTTGAAAATAATTCCAACTTATTTTCTAAACTTTAATTCTCAATTACATTTACACTTTACCAGCTGTAATAATTCAAAAAAAAACTTTTCAATAAACAAAAATAAAAAATAAAGGAAACAAACATATACTTCATTTTTAACAACCAGACTTATTGACGGCTTCAAATGAAACAAAATAAGTGGAAACTAAATTTTACCTGTATTCGTATTACAACGAATACTAAAACTATAGCATGTTGTTAAACAATATTAAACAAATAGAAATTCTAACTGATTTCTAACTTAAAATACTTTCCATATTATTTTTAACTTAAATTATTATTGTTATTAGTTTTTTAATAGAATTCCAATAGATATGACATTTAAACACGCCACACAGTGGTTTAGAAACTTTTTATTTGGGAAATTAATCGGTATGTCGTGAACAGTTAAAGATATCTTAATGAACTTTCAAAAAGTCAGTCAATGGTAGAGTTGGGTTTATTAGCTCAGTGAAGTGACCGCTCTTTTCAACTCAGCTCACTCAAATGAACTAGGTCGCTCTTTTAGCTCATTAGTTCAGTATGATGTATAATGACCATTTCATTTTGTGAATTCCTTGTGTGAATTGAATCAAACATTTCTATTGTTAGTTGCAAAAACACACAGTATTTTGACAATTAGAGATTTATGCGTGAAATAACTGATAACAATTAAAATTTGAATTTCAAAAAATAAAATTTAATTTTTTTTTTAAATTAATATTTTTTGGAAATAAAAGTTAATTTTTGTATTATTTATAATTTCCGATGCTAACCAAATGTTCAGACAATACATATTTGTTAAAGAGAACATTCATTGTTTTATGTTCTAACTACTATTCTGTTTTTCGGTAGATATGTATTTTTGTAATAGTATTTTTTTACTAATTACAAACTTTCAATTACAATTATTATTTTAAAAATAACTATTATGTATTTCCATTTTTCAGTACTGTTTTATGAAATATACCTACAAACTGTATTACAAACTTAGTTTCTTACTGCCTCACCATACCATAAATACATTCACATACATTCAATACCACACATAGCCAAATTCATTCAAGAAAACAAAAATAATTTGAAAACTCTAATAATTCTTTAAACATTGCATACAAACGTTGTATCATATCAAAAATATATACGGGGCAGAGCATGGCAGTATATGATCATATACATACATACAAACATAACAAAATCACAATCGTTTTATTTTTGTTGTACACAATGCTCACTTTTCAATGTCAATGAGCGAATGAAAGTTATAGCTTTGACGAGTGAAGTGAAACATTGCATCAAAATGAATATGCTTGTGCAGCTCTTTCATGAGTACTGAAAGAAATATGTGCATACTACAAAACGCTCAGCACTCAGTTGAAAACACTCGGTGCTGAGCTGAAAACGCTCAGTATGATGAATGATTCACTTCGCTCAGTTGAGTGAATAGTTCAATTGAACTAGGTCTTTCATGAGCTACACAACTCTAGTCAAAGGGTTCGTAAATGGAATAGTTGCTCACCTCGGGCCTATAATATTTAAAAAAATCACCAAAGATTCTGTTCTTATCCGATTGTCAAGAATATATATAGATAGTATTTACTTAAAAATATCTACAAAAAAACGTTTACATTTGTGGGTTAACTATCTATGCACAGAAAAAAAATTCATAATTGGAAAGAATTTTTTAATAAATATTATTAATCCAACATGACTTTTTTTTCCCAAACTTTTTTCATTCAGAATAAGAACATGTTCATAAATATTATGAAAGTGCACATGACCGAAATGTTTGCTTTTTTTACATAAATTTGTTGATATTTTATGATAAATTGCGTTAAAATTGCATTATGTAATTATCTAGTTAAAGTATTTGTGTATAATATCCCTATATGATTGGTCAATTCAAGAGGAATCAACAAAATCTGAAACTTAAAAAATATCATAAACATAATTAAACATGCATTAACATTAAAGCATTTCATCTGCTTCAGAAAATGCAGTCAATTAATTTCGCGCATATAATTTTGCAGCTGAAAATAATAAAAAAATCAAAAATTTTCCAAGGAAAATTTCAAACATTTTTGAACAACATAAAAATATAAATGAAATTGTAATAATATTTTCCAAGCATTCTAGATTTAATTTGAAAACATAAAATATGAAAAAAATCATACCATTTAAGAAATTATTTATAAATGTTATGAATTGAAATCAATGAAATCAAATCATACTATTTATGTTGAAACTTTTTTCTGTGTGTAGATTAGAGTTCGTTTGTGACCAGGTCACTTCATTTGTTCTTCGGGAATCATAATTTTTTTTTGAAGGTTTAATGGCGTCCTTTTTTTTAAATGTTCACTCCTTGTGGTGGTTCAACGCATCTAAAGACGCTCAATTTTTCTGTAGAGCAAAAACGGTTCAATATATTGCAAATATGATTTCACCAACCGATTCTGCAGCAAAGTCTAAAGGAAGGGTCATACATGGCAAATATTTGACGAAAAAGACGTAACCACTAAATAAATTATATTTTAATTATTTAATTTATTGTCAAAAACTCATTTTACTTAGGACAATTCAAAAGAAATTTTAAGTTTTATTTTTTTTTGATGCTGTTTGATCTTACAAAACACTTGTAAGAGTAAACTACGTCAAAAAAATGTGTGCTAAAAAAGTGGCTACGCTTTATTGAATAAATATTTGCCGTGTGTGACCGTACCTTAATACAATTAACGTTTTTTGAATCCTTAAAAAAAGTTCCAAAAACCCATAACAAAGGGCGCAAATCTCAATTAAAAAAAAGTAATAATAATTTTAATTTTGTAAACATGGACGATGAAAACACTAATATTTCCTATCTATCACTAACCATTAAAAAGTTATAAGGCTTCAAAGTTATTTTATAACAAAACAAATTTTGGAAAAAAAAAATTTGGGAAATTTTAACGGGTTGTGATAGAAAGGAAATATTCGTACCGTTCTGCTAAGCTTAAAATGCATTTTCATCAAAAAAACTAAAATCAAAAAATAAGCATTTTATGAGATTTGCGCCACCTGTTGTGGGTTTTTGGAACTATTTTTAAAGTTTCAGAAAACGTCTGTTGTATCAATTTTAGCAGCAGAATCGACTGATGAAATCATATTTGCAATATACTCAACCGCTTTTGCTCTTCACCACATGGAGTGAACCACCACAAGGTGTGAAAATTTTACAAAAAAAACTTTCAAAAAAATGGTGATACCCGCAAATCAAATTTTTAAAATTAACGCTAATGTAGATATTTAGAGATATTTATGTTGACAATTTTCTTTTAATTTTTGGCCTACGATAAAATTTAAAATAAAATAGAGAATGTAAGAAAAGGTAAAATCACTGTTTATTATTGGTGTTTTGTTTAAGCTTTATATTTTTACAAATCTGTAATTTTCATTCACCTTTTATTATTATTTGTATAATAACTCTAGTTTTTCTAAAGCCTTTTGGGGAAAAGGTTTCCTGATGATCTCGACTAAGCAACCAGTGAAATGGGCATAGGAACTAGCTTATCCCCCAACAATAAATTTCAGTGAATTTATCAATAAAATTGGGAATTTAGCATAAGAAAACTATCTTACTAAAAAATAGAAGAAAGTTCCATAAGGTTATCTGGACCCAATAACAAGTTACATGCATCCAAATTTGGGACTTCTGAAATATGGCATATTTATTTTCATTGGTTTTTCCCAAAAAGGCATTGTTACGGGGTTTATTTCCTTTAAATAAACCGGATACTTTTGATTGCAAATAAAAGCAGTTTTAGTAGTTTAAAATTTGTAACAACTCTTTATTTATTTAAATGTACACCAACAACAGTTCAAATATTCACTCAGTGTCTCTTTACACGTCTATCAATTCGCAGAAATACATACATACACTCTATAATGTACAAGTATACACGTATAAGACAGTTGATGACAATGATCATCTAACTCACGACTGCCACCTCTGCCACTATTTATACGCAGTCATCTTCATCTGAGTAGTTGAGATTGTTCTTAACGGTCAACTAGTATGTTCGGTTTCTAGAGCTTTCGACGTTAGTTGCTTATACATTTAGTGTTGCCATACTTACAAACAATGCTAGTAACCGCATGCCATCAAAACTGTTGATAAGTAGAAGCCTACACTAATAGACGTGTTCATAAACATGATGAATGTTGCAGGCAGTCGTTACAGACCGTTAAATTCAAATCGCTATTGCACATTCGTGAACTAATTAAAACCAAGGGAGTTCATGTTAGTGAAATTGTTCACGTTAGCGATTGTCGAATTTCATGGAAAAAATATAAAATTTTTTAATATAAACATGTGTTTTACACGCTTGAACGTAAAATAAAACAAAATTATTGATTAAAATGCATTACAAAACAAAAGGAGATCACGAGAAACTATAAATTGAAATAAAATTACATAGCAAATAAAATTACTCATTCGTTGCCACTACAAAAATTAATTTAATTTGGATATAAACACATTTTTTTTATAAGGGGATTCTCAAAACTTTAAAAATTGAATTTAATGTATGTATAGAAGTGTTGTCTACATGATTAGAAAACAAATGCAGTGAAAAAAATTGTTCACGTTATAGAGCTTTCTGAGTTTGTTCACGTTACAGAGTAGTCAATGTAAGCAAAAGGTTGTTCACGTTAGGCGGTGTTCACGTTACCGCGAGTGCACTGTATTTCTCTTATACAAACAAAATTTCGGATTCGAATATATGCTGTAAATGTTTTTGAAAGAAAACTTAATGCAAAAGCGTACAATAAAATTGGCACATTAAAGGAAATAGAGAATGCCCTATTTAAACTTGACCAATTTTAAGATAAATTTTAGATTTATCTAAGAATTTCTAAAATGGCAAAACCAAGATTATTATAAAAATATTATTATTGAAAGGCCCTATAGCTTATTCAAATACATCACACAGTAAACAGTGGCAGAGAGGATTATTTTATAAAAAAATGTTTAGGACTTTCAGTATATAAGTGTAGACAATGAAAGAAAATAGACATCAATTGAATAAAACACCTTTCGATCTATATAAGACCCAAAATTATTAATTCTTCACGAAAAATTATTTCAGGTTTTTATGTTAAAGACTATTTTAAACATACATCAATAATACCATTATAGAAATTATTATCATAAGTCCTCATTCCGACTACGAACCCACCCACATAAATACAAATGAACTCTAAAACACCTCAGCATCGATTATGTGAAATTTCATTAAGATATCTTCTATCATTCACGAGCAACCGCATTATTTCTAAAATATTAAAAAGTTTTTAAACCACTGTGCCATAAAAACAAATATATATAAATTTGGTAAACAATTTGTCTTTAGTTAAATTAAAAAAACTAAAATATCCGATTTTAAGAACATAATTTTTTCAAAATTACGTTATACGTAACTGATGAAAGATATCTTATGAGGGGTATAAGATTTTCGTGAACTTATCTAATAATGCCATCTAGGTACATTCAGTGAATGCTTGTGATCATTTAATATGACAATACCAAATACGATTTTTACCGGTATAAAATAATGGTCAAAGATAACAAATTAAAGCAAATACAGCAATGTCCATTAAAGATAGTCAGTTTTGTTATGCTCGAATTATGAGTTGCTCATTATATCAAGAATGTAACAATATTTTCCAAAAAATTTCATACCGTGGATTCTAAAGTAGAGATTGCTACCTTGCTTATATACCCCTCATATTATCTACTCTACCCTATTATATACCACAGTTTGTTTACTATAGGTATGGAGTTGTGTATTATTCCTTTAAGGCTCTGACCTTTAAACACAATCTAATTCTCTTTATATATTTTTTTTCCTTTTCATAATTCTTCTCCAGGTTTGTGCTTTGCATTCAGTATACTTTTTTTTCTTTTTTTGTCAAGAGTATTTTACGCCAATTAATTTTCAATGCTAATTAAGTTTCTTCTAGCTTTTTTCTGTTTTTTTTTTTTTTTCTCAACCGACTTTATGTGTGTTCACTAGTATTAAAATGCTGTTGCAATTTATATGAGTGTGAGTAAATTTGTGTAGGTATATATTTGTAGTTAAGTTTACCCTGCAGTTTTAAATGTAGCAATTTCCCATTTTGCACTAACAACAATGCTACTTAAACTATATACAAATTACTTTGGTATCATTAAAAGTTTATTATCGTTATCAATTGTTACAATTTTAATCCAAGGTTTATGCAAATTGTGACATACAAAGATGAAATGAAATTAAAATAAACAAGAAAGAGAGCTATATTCGGCTGTGCCGAATCTTATATACCCTTCACCAAATTATACTTTAAAATAAAATAAAAAAAAAAAAAATTAATTTAAAAAAAAAAATTATTTTTAATTTTTAAATTTTTTTTTTCAAAATTGTTTTTTAAACGTTTTTTCCAATTTTTTAATTTTTTTTTTTTAATTTTTTAGTGAAAAAAATGTATGACAAAAGAATGTTTTTTGTGAAAAAAAATTCGGGTTACAAAATATTTTCCCGATTTTGACCCATTGTAGGTCCAACTTTGTATAGCCTTATATACATCGTTGCAATGGACTTTGAAATATCTATCATTAGATATCCATATTGTCTATATTTATGACTTAGTAATCGATATATAGATAAAAAAATAGACCAAAAATAGAGATTGTCTTGGATTTTTGCTCATATTTCCGTTATTTATGGACGGATTTTGCTGATTTTAATAGAAAACTTCTCGAAAGCATGTCTGACAGAATTATTGAAGATTTGGATCCCGAAGATATCTGGGGTCTTCAGAAAATTGATTTCAACAGACAGACAGACGGACATGGCTAAATCGACTCCGCTATCTACAAGGATTCAAAATATATATACTTTATAGGGTCGGAAAATTATATTGTGGAAAATACAAACGGAATGACAAATTTATATATAACCTTCTCACGAAGGTGACGGGTATAAAAAAGAGTGATTTCTCTAAAAAAATAAAACAATTTATAAAAATCAAATGTGTTAAACATTACTAACATCATTCATTAGAGAATCTACTTAACGATGAATTGCCAATATACAACTAGTCCCATGAACTGCAGGGTATATAAAGTTGTGTTTACTTTTCATATGTTTTCATACATAGTACATACAATATTGTATTGGTGTATGCATGTTTGTAAATGTATTTAATGTCATTTAATTTATATTGACATTTCTTGCTCCCATTTTACCATTTTCATTTTATTTTTTTTTTTTTTGTATGTTGCTGTAGTGTAAGTAGATCCTGTTGTACTTTGTTGTTCACTTTATAATGATGATGTTGTTGTTGCTGCTGTTGCTATATAAGGCAGGGAACAACATACAATTAGAGTGAAACATGATTTTATTCAGTATTTTATGTAAGAATTTACATTTGTACTTTTTTCTAAGTATTATTTGTTCTTTTTTTTCATATAGAAACTTGTATTTTATGTCACTAATTGGCCTTATTAAACTTATAAAATGTATGGTTAAATTATAAATTGATGTGCAAGTTTTTCTTTTTTGTTTTCTTCTTCGTTTTTGTTCATTATTTCTATATAGAATTATATTGCAGGGATATCAAATGATATTTTCAATACAATGGAGTGTTACTTTAGCAGAATAGCAGTGGGAAATTATTATACACATAATTAAGTATAATACAATAATTATTAATATAATAATTTAAATATTTTGTTGAATTTAAAATCAATTTAATTTAAAAACTAGTATTCGAATAGTTTTTCTAAGATGATACAACTTCAACTGCATTTTATCCATATAAATATATAAATGTCTTTATAAGTTTGTTTGTTGGTTTGTTTGAGCATCACGCCTAAACTGCTTAATCGATTTTATTGAAATTTGGAACGTATATAGATCCTTACTTGGAAGCGTCAATATTTTTCAATACTTTTACCAGAAAAGGATAAACAGAGGGAGAAACTGGTAAAATTGGTACCTTTAGTTCTTAAACAATAATTACTAAACGGCTGAACCGATTTTTACTACGACAAGGGTAGCGAAGCGCACCGGGTCAAGCTAGTTAAGTATATAAAAATGGTTATGTAAAAATATGTGTGAAAATCTTTTTAATATTTTTAAAAAACAAACTGTAAAATAAAAGTAGTTTGTGTTCTATGAAATAAACATTTTTGAATGCGATTTCAGCTTGAGTCTAAAAAAAAGAAAGTTTGCGGTTTGGTTGATCTATTTTTAGATATTTCCATTTTTGTGTCAAAATTTTTGATTTTATGAAATGATCTTAAATTCATTTTATAATTTTTTTTCTCTTTTCGTTTCAAAGTTGCAGCTAAAATGTTGAATATCTGTCTTTAATAAGTAATTTGTTATAATTTATGAAAAAAGAGTTATGTGTTATACCGACAGACTGAAGAACAAGAAAATTTTCTGCACCATGAGTGAATTTGTAATTTCCAAATTTTTCATTAGCGGTCCCATAAAGTATATATATTCTGTTTTTTGAAATCAACACTCGGAAGTCTTCAAATGACTTACAAATATGATTAATATATCTGGTATAGTCTTGGTTCGTACCAAGACTACAAATCGATTAGTTAATTTTTTAATATAAGGACTGAGATCGAAAAATTTTTAAAATACATATATGTTAATAACAATGAAACCACTAAACTTATAGTTTTGAATCTTTTTTTATTTGATTGAAATTATTGTTACAATTTACAAAAAAAAAAAAAATATTTTTATAGTTCTAATCACTAGTGATGAAATTTTGAACCTTTTTCGAAAACTATTCCATTATGGTGCTTTATGTCCCTTTGTTTGAACAGGTTGTCCATCTCCGTTTAAAATCTACCACACTTTTGGACAACTTTTTTGTGCTCTTCAATTCTCTTTTAACAAGAGCCCAATATCTCTCCACTGGACTCAGCTCCAGTCAGTTTGGAGAAATTGCCTCTCTTGGTACAAATACCACATTATTGGTCTTGTACCACTCAAGACCCTTCTTACCATAGTGACAGAGGCCAAATCAGGCCAAAAATAAGTGGACACATAAATAAGTCTTACAAATGGAAACATCCTTCTTTGTAAATATTTCTTGATGTAAATTTCAGTATTTATAGAGCTGTATATTGCTTGCCGTACCAAGAACTCTTTGGGAAATTTTGTCTGCTTTTGGGTCCTAAACTTTTCTCCAACATTCCCTCGAGCATCAGCAACATCAAAATTTTGACCCGGAAGCTGCGGAAAATCTGCCAGAACATACGTTTCGTCATCCATTATGCAGCAAGAATATTTTTTTTTATAAAATTTAACTTAAATTTTCGTGCTCTGTCTTTGGCCTTTAAATTTTTAGCAGAGTTCCTATCAGGAACTTTTTGAGCCTTGTATGCTTTTAAACCTTCATTGGCTTTAACTTTTCGTTCCAAATAGTCCAAGTACTGAGCTAACCGGGCTGCGTTTCTGCTGGAGGTTTTGGGAGCTCATTTGAAAATGCTTTCTATTTTTTTGTCTTTAGTAACATCATTGCTTCTACCTGAACCAGGTTTTATATCAACGGACAAGTTCTCCCGGTACTGTTGAATAACATTGGAAACAGTTTGATAGCACCCTTTAATTGTGTGGCCAACGTTTTGTAGGACCAAGTTGGGTTTTGTTGAAAATATTTAATAATTTTAGTACGCACTTTTTTCTGGTCACTCATTTTAATCAGATTAACAACAAATGAACATAATTGACATTAAACATAATAACTGACGTGCTTTACAAAGGTAACTTGATAAAAAAAAAAAAAATCAAATAATACTTGGATTAAAAGTTTTAATAAAAAACGTGTGTTAAGAATTTTACGATCTCAGTCCTTATGTGTAAGTACGTACATTTATATACAAATCCATATTTGAGTTATGACGAAGTTTCAGCAAATGAGCGATATTTATATTGTACATAAATAAACAAGCAAAACTAGTCAGTTACGCTTTGGTGAAGGGTATATAAGATTCGGCACAGCCGAATATAGCTCTCTTACTTCTCATATTTATCTAAAATTCGGCTTTGAAATTAAGTTATCTTGTTTAGTTATCTTTCAAAATGGTTACTGTTGTGGGAAACATTCAAAAGTCTTTATTGAAGTGTCCACCTTCATATTCCTACAATGAAATAAAATTCCACCAACTTCTGTATTCTCTACAGTTGATGAAGTTTTTATAGGACACCTCCAACAAATAAATGTCACCCTAATGCATTTATTTTGTTTTATGTAATTTAAAACAAAAATATACCTTTTTTGTCATTATACACCCAGAGAAAAAATATAGTTGTACATGTTTAGCATAATCATTTCAAAATGTTTACAAGTTTTTTAACTATATTTTATTCAATGTGCTTATTTATATGCGGTAACCATAATATGTTTAAGTTAACATTCACATCATTGTAGCAATCATATACAGTGGTGGCCATGAGGTTAGCACACTTCATACTTGCTGTTTTCTAAAGCAAATTATTTAATTTCATTGCAATTATAAACTAAAGTTTTTGGTAATTAGTGTTGTTTATGGTGTGATCAATAAGTCCCGTTACTTTTCTTTTGCATTCTATCGCTATTCTCTTTCAAATTTGCATTTTAGTGCAGTAATATGTAAAATAAGCTGGACACAATTTTAGCACATATAAGTATAATTAAATTTTTTAAAAGTTTTTTTAGGGTATAAATATTAATTGGTAAGTTTAGGTATTATTTAATCAATGAGGAAGACAAACTGACTTAATAAACATTATTTAGATATGGCTAAAAAAAAATGGTGTACAGAGGAACAACGAAAGATTATTCAACAAATGAACTCGAGAGGAACAAGTATAAGTGAGATTGCTTATACTTTGGAATGCTCCAGGAAGATGGTTTATAATGCATTAAGACATATTCAGAAATATAAAACATCTAAAAATGTTACACAGGCTCCTCGGCCCAGAAAAACTTCACGTAAAGAGGACTCTTTAATATACATAGCCTCTGTCGAAGATCCTTTTAAGAGCTCCACCGTAATCCAGAGAGAAATTTCAGGAAAATATGGTATCAACGTGTCCAGCAGAACGATAAGAAGAAGACTTAATGAAAAAATTTACGTGGATGCATTTCTCAGCATAAGCCACATGTTTCAAAAAAGAACATACAAGCTCGGTTGTCCTTTGCTCGTGAGCATTTGGAAAAGCCGTTAATTTTTTGGAAAAATGTCCTTTGGAGTGATGAATCTAAATTTTGTAGATTCGGATCGGATGGTAAGAGGTATGTATGGCGTCCTCCGAACATGCAACATAATCCAAAGTACGCCAGTAAAACAATAAAACACGGTGGGGGTAATGTGATGGTGTGGGCAGCATTTTCTGGGTATGGTGTTGGTCCTATAAAAAAGATTGATACTCGTATGGTACCTTATGCAGAGGACAACATGCCACTTAGGTGGCGATTTATGCAAGATAATGATCCAAAACACACCTCACGCTTAGTGAGGTGTTGCTTGGAATCGAACAATATCGACGTGTTAAAATGGCCAGCCCAATCTCCGGATCTCAATCCTATTGAGAACCTTTGGAATGATGTGGAGCAGCATGTAATAAGAGAAAAGCCTAAAAATTTGGCCGATTTATGGAAAGAAGTAGAAAACGCTTGGAATGATATTTCAGTGGATCGCTGTATGGCCCTTGTAGAAAGTATGCCAAGGAGACTAGCAGCTGTGATCAAAAATAAAGGGTATCCAACTAAGTACTAAGTTTTTAGTGAAATAAGTTTTTTTTGTTTTGTTACTTTTTTAATATGAATAAACTTTTTTATTTTGTGCTAAAATACTGTCCAGTGTTTTTTTGAGGTTATTCTATTCTGGATAGAAAAACGCAAAATATATATAAAGGAATAATGCTGGACATGATGGGACGTGATCTTAGAAGGACAAGTAACACACATGCAAAAGATATCATAAAAAAATTAAGAAATATAGGAAAGATTTGCGTTTAAAAATAGCAAGTAGCTAGTGTGCTAACCTCATGGCCACCACTGTATATGAATGTAGTAAATAAATATATGATTATGGCAATCATGTTTATGATGAATCATCATATCATAATATGTTGTTCTCAGAGTATGACAACCATAATCCAAGAAAAACACAATATGGTGAAGTATAAATGGTTACCTCAAATATATAGTTAATAACTACAATCATATATATGAATGCTACAATCAAGTCAGTGGTAAGATAAACATGTTATGGTTACCGCAATCATATAAATAATTACAGTGACCATAATATTGTTAAAAAACATGTAAAAATTTTGAATATTTTTCTCCGCGTGTATATTTTTATGAACCTTGGAGTGCGTTATTTTTTAACTTTTCTACTTTTTTATCATTACTATGTATTTCGTTGATATTTTTCATAGTATTTGCAAAATTTGTTGTTGTTCCTGTAACACTTTCTCCCTGGGGAAATTATCAGAACATGTTATAATGGCAATTGTTTTTGTGGCTGTTTTTGCTGTTGTTTTGTTCAGTGTCCCACAGTAAATTGTTACAATTTAAAAATTTTATTTATTTTAACTTTTGTTTTTTCTTATTCCCCCTTCTCCAGGAAGGTGTGTAAAATGCTATTGTTAAACTTTTTCTTTGTAATACGAATGAGTGCAAAAAAACTTTTATATGATTTTATATGAGTTTATTTTTTTTTTTCGTGTTTGTTTATTGTTTTTATTATGGCTGATTAAAGATAAAGTTTTTAAATATTTTCAAATTAACGAAAATGTTATTATAAATTTGTTATTTATTTATGCAATTATAAGCTGGGATTTTCTTTCAATTGCCTTTAATAATGTGTGCAATTTTATACTTAAACATCTATTTATTGTTGTGGGTTTGTTGTTAGAGCATATTAGGATTCTAATGCAAAAACATGTTAAGCTTGCTATAAATTACATAACTATTTATTTGTATTATATTGTATTTAAAATATTTATGTATGAATTTCAAGTATCAAGCTTTGACTTAAATTATATGTGAAATGAAAACCAGACATTGAAATTATAAATTTTTAATACGAAAACCACCTACACAACATACAGCAAACATTCAACAAAGTGTACTTTTGCTAAAAAGAAAATATTTAATGAAAAATAATGGAAATATGAAATTAAGCAAACAAGTCAGTACAGTGTAGTAAATGATACAAAAAAAATAATGAAGAAAAAAATGGAAAATAATACTCCAACAAAGGTTCCACTTGATTACAGAAAAGTACAAAGAAAAACAAAGGAATAAAAAATTAAAAACGATACAAGGAATGTAAACAGTTATAATCCCTAAAGTGACCATGGCCACAAAATGTGGGCAAATAATCTAAAAAACCAAACAAGCAAAAAATACAATACAAAGAAAATGTTGTATTTTTAAAACACTTAGTAAGAAATAAATGAAACCCCTAAAGAAACAACAACAGAAAAAGTGGTCTGGCAAAGAGGAAACAATAATTCCCCAACAAAAATTCATGTAAAAAAAAGTACAGAAAAACAAATTATTATAAACATTTACAATAAAAAAAAGTGAAAGCAAAACCAAGTCCTGGTTCATTTGCAATCTCAAATACATATACTTCCACCCTTAATACCAATTACTTACGTTTGTATCCAACTACAGGCCCTTAAAATTTAATTGGTAGATATATTGTTTATTCTTTTTTTACAAAAAAATTTAGTTTTTTTTATCATTTTCGTTGGTGGTTTCTTTTTTTCTTCTTGTAAAATTGACAAATTGAGTTGACTGTCCAGACCTTTCGAAAAAAAAAATTCGTGATGTTTCTTTTATTTGTATTTTGTTCCATTAACATTTTTTCTAATTAAATTTTAAATAAGTGAAATGTTGTTGAAATTGCCTAAGGAATTATAGAGTGTATGTATTGTGCATATAGCAACAATTTTCAGAAAGAAACAAATAAAACAAAATGAAAGCAAATTTATATAATTAAAAATAAAATAAAATCTCAAACAAATGTTAAGCCCAAAATAAAAATTTGATGGCATTTAGCAAAGAAAAAATAAAATTAAAATAAAAAAATACTACAAAATAGTTATAAAAAGCATTATTAGTTCACATTAGGATCGTTCAACAAATTATGGAAATGTCAAAAAAGGCAAAGTAAAGCAAACATTCTGATTTCTAAGTATACCAAAGTTTCAATCCATCTAATCTGGTGAAAATTTGGATAGGGTAAAACCAACGTTGGTTTTCGATTTACGGTAAAAAGGTAACGGTAACACTAATTTGTATTACGAGTATTTCCGTAACCATAATATAGCAGTAACGGTATTTTGGCTTATTTCGGTAACGGTACTTTAATGATGACTGTAATTTTATCCTGAATCGAAAAATTCTTAACATACATATATGTTATTAAAACTGAAACCACTAAACTTACAATTTTGATTTTTTTTTATTGAAATTATTATTACAATTTACAAAAAAAAAATATTTTTATAGTTCTAATCACTAGTGATGAAATTTTGTATCTTTTTCGGAAACCCTTCCATTATGGTTTTAATATTAAAAATCCATCTCCGTTTAAAATCTGCCACACTTTTGGACACTTTTTTTGTGCTCTTCAATTCTCTTTTAACAAGATCCCAATACCTCTCCACTGGCCTTAGCTACAGGCAGATTATAGAATTTGCCTCTCTTAGTACAAATACCACCTTATTGTTATTTTACCAATCAAGACCTTTCTTACCATAGTGACAGGGTGCCAAATCAGGCCAAAAATAAGTGGACACACTAAGAAGTCTTATGAATGGAAGCATCCTTTTTTATAAACATTCCTTGATGTAAATTTCGGTATTTATAGAGCCCGTTGTAACAAATTTTTGGCTTTTTTATCGCAACTGCATATTGCTTGCCATACCACGAACCTTTTGGGTAATTTGGTCTGCTTTTGCGTCCTAACTATTCTTCAACATTCCCTTGAGCTTCAGCAACATCAAAATTTTGACCCGGAAGCTGCGAAAAATCTGCCAGAACATACGTTTCGTCATCCATTATGCAGCAGGAATATTTTTTTTTATAAAACTTGACTTCAATTTCCGTGTTCTGTTTTTGGCCTCTAAATTTTTAGCAGCGTTCATGTCAGGAACTTTTTGAGCCTTGTATGTTTTTGAACCTTTAACCTTTCGTACCAAATAGTCCGAGCACTGAGCTAACCGGGCTGCTTTCCTACCGGATGTGTTGGGAGCTCTTTTGAAAATGCTTTCTATTTTTTTTAGCTTAATAAACATCATGTGAACCATTCCTTCTACCTGAACCAGGTTTTCTATCAAGGGACAAGTTTTCCCGGTACTGTTGAATAACATTGGAAACAGTTTGACGGCAGACCTTTGATTGTTTGGCCAACTTTTTGTAGGACTAACTTGGGTTTTGTTGAAAATATTTAATAATTTTAGTACGCACTTTTTTCTGGTCACTGATTTTAATCAGATTAACAACAAATGAACATAATTGACATTAAACATAATAAATGACATGCTTTACAAAGGTAACTTGATAATAAAAAAATAATCAAATAATACTTGGGTTAAAAGTTTTAATGAAAAACTTGTGTTAAGAATCTTTCGATCTCAGTCCTTAGTATTAATTAAATTTACAAAAATTTAAAATAAGTCAACAAACTCGGTTTATTATATTTAAAATCCTGTAGATTTCAATCAAAACTCAAGTATTAAAATTCAATATTTTTATTTTTATAATCTCAAGTTCTTTGTAGAATCGGTAACGGTTTAGCTTTAACAGTAATTGCAATTATTTCGGTAACGGTACCTTAGAAGTAAGGGTAATTGCTGAAAACTGATAGGGTATTTTAGGGGTAACGGTAGCAAATCTTGGATACAAAAGCTTAAGCATGTCATCCCATATTTAGTACACTTACATATGAGTACCAGTATGTAGAAGAAATTAATAAAGATTTATTTCTTAAAGTAAAATGTTTATTTTTCACAGATAAAAAATATGACAAATAAGTGTCATAATATTTGCCATTCTTGTCTAAATATTATATTAAATAATTTGGTAGTTTCAATCATAGAGAAAATATACATAGAGTGGAAACTCAAACAAAACAATTACTCAACAAATTTACACATACGAGTATTGTTTTTGATTTCACGTAGTTTTTTTACTAATACATTCTCACCACTTAGGTTTTTGACAACTGAGTTAGGTCTTTGATAGGAGAGTTTCCGCTCTATGTATATTTTCTCTATGGTTTGAATTGCCAAAATGCTAAATTATATATAAACATGTAAGAGAGCTGTATTCGGCTGTGCCGGATCTTATATACCCTTCACCAAATTATACTTTAAAATATATATTTTTTTTTAATTTTTTTTTTTTATCGAAATTGTTTTTAAAAGTTTTTTCCAATTTTTAAAAAAAAATTTTTTTAAATTTATTAGTAAAAAAAATTTATGACAAAAAAATTTTTTTTTGTGAAAAAAATTCGGGTTAAAAATATTTTTCCCGATTTTGTCCCATTGTAGGTCCAACTTACTATAACCTTATATATGTCATTAGATATCCATATTGTCTATATTTATGACATACCAATCGAGATATAGATCAAAAATAGGCCAAAAAATAGAGATTGTCTCGCATTTTTGCTCATATCTCCGTTATTTATGGACGGATTTTGCTGATTTTAAATAGGAAACTTCTCGAAAGGATGTCTGACAGAATTATTGAAGATTTGGATCCCAAAGACAGAAAATTGATTTCAACAGACAGACAGACGGACATGGCTAAATCGACTCCTCTATCTATAGGGATCCAGAATATATATACTTGATAGGGTCGGAAAATTATATTGTGGAAATTACAAACGGAATGACAAACTTACATACACCCTTCTCGCGAAGCTGAAGAGTATAAAAACCACGACTACCTCGATTTTTTAACCTATATTTGTATCTCGATTACTAATGTATATAGATAATATGGGTAACAAATAAAAGGCATTTCAAAAACCTTTTCTTCCACATTGCGTTCAAATGTGTCCAAATTGTGGCATACTTGAGATAAAAGAATTAAGCTTTTTCATAATGACTAGTATTGACAAAAACAATGTAAAATTCTGCAGCACTATGTGTGAAAAAAAAAAAAAAAATCTAAAATTGGAGAATCTTTCATGTTTGATGGCCATGTGTTCTATAGAAACTAATTGTTGACTTGGGATCAAAAATTTACGGGATTTCTACTTAAAATTGCATAAAAGAAAGCTTGCAAAGTGAGAACAATTTTGAATCAAGCTTTTGATAGCGTAAAATAAAATTCGACAAAAAAAATTTAAACAATTTTTTTTTTTTTTGCAGAACTGTTTCTTTTTATGTATTTCCTAATTATTCATCAATAAGCAAAGTTAAAGTTAAAGTTTTAACTTTAAAGTTTTTTTATATAAATTTTTATGATTATTGAATTTGATAAAAAGCTAAATTAATTTATTAATATTAATTAAGAATACATATATACTTTTTAAATAGCTGTGATTTGTTCTAAGCCACTTTGGACACATTTGAACAAACTGTGAACCGACAATTGGTCATATTTCGGGTAATTTTTAAGTCGCACTATTCTTAGTAAAAATATATACAAAAATTAGATGAACGGTAACATTTTATAAATCTTAATACGTATAATGATGAAGAATTAGAACAATTTATTTATTTTACTGGCACACCACAGCACAACGCAACATAATGAAAAAATATATATATTTCAACAAAATAAACACAAGGAATATGAAAATAGTACCAGTGCCACTTACTAATACACACACATACATATATGGAACACTCGTAACAAATAATAAAAATATATTACAAAAACATATGAGAAAGAGAGACAGTGGAAAAAAGTAATAATATAAAAATCCACAACTTAAATCCCAACAAATTGCACATATTCGCAATAATATGGCTTTGGATTTGTTGTAAGCTTCATAATATTTTCCTTCATTTCGTACGTTTTTTGTACGGGTATGAGTTCGAGTGAGTAACTACTACATGAGTACTTTTCTGTTCTGTTTTCTTTTTTCGATCATTTTATGTCTCAATGGATCAACATTTTTATGATGAAATCGTGGCAACAGTATTAAATGCGTGCTTTTTTTATTTATTATTTATTTTTGTCATAATACTTTTGGCTAACAAACCACTACCACCTACAAACATGTCAGTGGGAATACACTGGGTCTACCCAAACCACTTCCAATATTTGTACTTATTTTCCTCTCTAGTATTTTGTGTCGTATTTTTAATGTTATAAAACATCCAATATTGTCATCGTATATGAATCATAATAATACATATCCTTAAGGTTTCTTGTGCTCACAAAGAGACAGACATTCATACATGTATATATGTACGTATTATTCATATACTTTACATTGATATGTATCTGTGTGGGCTTCTGTGGGCTGCTGCTACTGCTGCTCATTTGTACATTTATGTTTGTATGTAATGCCTGTGTATTTGTATGAAGAAGCTTTGAAAGCCATTAAAGCTTATGTTGGTTGGAAGGACGAAATCAAGATAAAAATTGGATTTATGTGCATTTAATGATGAGACAAATAGGATGGATTTTGCGGTTCGTTTATTATTACTGCCCATCTAGACATGTATTTTTCTGTGTCGTTGTTGCTCTTTTTGTTTTTCCATCTCATTTTCAGTCTCATTTTAGCGAAATTACATTAATAGCGTTTATGGTCGTGTGAAGTATTTCATGTTGGACATTTTTATTTAATTTATGATCATATGTACGTATATGTATGCAAGTACAGTGGTGGATAAATGACAATAATTAATTCAGACACAAGTTGGTTTAATTTCATCGTCCAAATAATATAAAGATTGAAAATAGTTTTGTAGTTCTGTACCGCAATTCTGTAACCTTTTAACAACAAAATTTTGTCGTTAAGTAATCAAAATTCGTTAGTTAACAACATTTATCGTTAAAAGATATTCCGAATTAAATTTTACCGATTATTTTCGTTAACAATAGTCGGTAGATAACGAAATTTGTCGGTAGGTTAACGACAAATAAAATGTTCTAGTTAAGCCATAACGAGAAATCGTTAACTTCAAACAGTGAATATTAAATTCGTTAAAGCAACCGATATTTTTCGTTACTTAACGACATCGGTAGGAAAGTATACAAAGTTACAGAATTGAGGTACTTATGCATGAATTTATTATTTAAATTGACGACTATCACAATTTTCTTAAATGATTTAGTTTATTATAGTTTTGTATATTACAAAATTTTAAAATTTCATGAATTATATACTAACAGCTAGTGTTGTAGATCTTGATATTTATTTTAAGAGCACAATACCGTATAGCCACATTTTCTAGTCACTGTAAATAATAAAAAGCCATAATCTTTTAATTTCTCTTTTATTGCTATTACTGCTGATGAAGTATGAACAAATTATTATTACATTACTTGCACAAGAATTACTGTACCATATAGAAATAAATGTATGTATATCATGAATTTCATAACACATCACAAAAAAATTAAAATTGGGTCTTGCGATTTTGATCATATTCGACAAACCCATACTTTTTAGAGTCTTTAAAACATATTCATTTCTTTTTTTTTGAATTTGAAAAATGCAGAATTGGATATAATTCTCTTTTTATTTAAGTTATTTTAAATCAACAAAATTAAATCAACAAAATTTGACTTCTTCGAACATCATTTCGGACATGCTAAATCGTATTTCAAGGACTTCTCGGCTTCGTATGGTACTCAATATCCCTGCTTTTGTATAAATCCTGCAAACGTTTTGGATTTGCCTGTTGAATTTTATTACAATCTTCATGGAGTAATGCCTCCAATTCTAGTCTTTAAACTTTTTGGGCTGGCCTGGGTGATCTTTGCCTTCATTATCACCACTTCTGAACCGAACAAACCATCGTTGAAACCGAGGAACACATTCGCCATATGCTTTGGTAATCAACCGGTGTGCTTCCTTATTTAAATTAAAGAAGTAATGCAAAACTTCCCGCATATGACGCACAAAATTAGTTTTTACACTATAATGTTCAATAACTAAGTGAGAATAAATGACAGATATGTACCCTTCAAAATATCAAAGAAGTTATTAAAATAAAACGCATTTAAAATATACGCCATCTATTGTAAATCCCGTATTTTAAAGTCATACACCCATTGATGAAATATGTACTAATATTGTAGTTTAATATTAAAATTATACATCAATAACATAACAAAATTATACATGGGCGTAACACGAGATTTCCTGTTAGGAAAGGTTGATACAGCAATATAAAATTGTTTATAATTAATTGTTTATAAAAATCTTTATTCCAAATAAAAAACACTCAAATAAATGGTATTTTAATATAGACTAGCATAACTCGCTACCCCTATCCTAGGAAATAAAAAAAATATGAATGGATATACAACCTAACTACGTACAATGATATGAAAATAACACACAAATAACTAACTCTGTATGGGAGATAGCATCCCACCCATTTTTATATATTTTATGTAAAAAAATAACTCATATCAAGCTTTACTTTAACTACGATAATTCTTCAATTATAACTATTTCCTTTATATGGAAGGGGTTATTCCTACTAAAACGACCCCAACCAATTTCATCCAAACATTGTAAAAATTTATGTTATTCAGACAAAACTTAAAGACTATCGATATTACAATTTTCTTTGTAGTTGCGGTCCCATGCCCATTGTTTTGGTAACGCTATTTCTTAATAAAACTTGGTACAGTGATCAGGAATAAATTCGTTTTTAGATAACTTCCATATAATGATAATAAATTAATTGATACAAAGTTTAAATACTTTTAGAATTATAGTTCTCCAGATATTCGAAATTAATTATTCACTTTGTATGGGAGGTTCCATGACCACTAATTCCTACCTTCAGTCAATCTCTGTAAAATGATAAGAAAACTATGCGGACAATGTTTGAAGAATCTAAATATTAATCAATTATTACTTTATACGGGAGGTACCTGACCTCCTATTCCGACCCCTCCCAGATATTCGAAATTAATATTTACTTCGTTCGGGAGATGCTACGCCCTATAACCTAATTCAACCTTTATTCAGCTAATCTCCTCACAGTAATAAGAAATTAGTTCGTAAAAAATTTAAACACTTTTACGATTATAGTTTTCGAGATATTCGAAATTAAATATTTACTTTGTATTGTGTAGTTTTGCAGATATTATAAAATACATAATTATTTACTTACAATTTGTAATGTACAATGGACTGAACATATGAATACTTGGGGGACAGCATAAATACTTCTCCAGAATCAAAAGACAATATAAAATAAGAATTTTTTTTACGTATCAAGTGTTCAGGTTAAATAGGAAAATAAAATAAAAACTAGATAAAACAAACGAACTAGCGGGAGCCATTGATATGCCACTAGCGGTCAGTCGGGCGGCGGGGTTCTTGTTCGTGTTGTCCTATGTCCTATTTAAAATTCGACATTCACAAATATTTGTTATAGACTCCCTAAACTACAACAAAATGAAGTAAAATCAGGTTGATTTAAAACAAAAGATGATAATCGCTTGACCAAATATTTTCAACCTAAAAGTATATAAATTTGACCACAACTGTATGACCAATCTCCTAGATGTTATGGAGACGGAATGCCTCTTTACCCTCCCTTCCATTGATCTTATTAGGCAAACTCTGTTCACACACTTACAATTTCTCACATCACGAAAACTTCAACAAAATATTTAGAGTTCCATAATTAAATTCATAATTTTATTCATTAAAAAAAAACTTTAGATTTAATAATCATATTATTCAATATTAAAATATTTGTTGTTAAAAATTCATTAAAACTCCGTTTAGGAAATAACAATTAACTTTCAATTATTCGAACAATGAACAAATTTTATAACAATAGAAAAAAGAATTTAAGAAATGTGTAATAATATAGACAATTTTAATAAAATTCTTTAGGGCTGTACAAATATATTTAGTTTATAGTGTAAAGTAACAAAAACCAGATCAATAAATGCATTGCTTAATGATCATTAAGAATAAAAAGATCGTTGAAAATAAGAAGAAGGTCGCAAAAAAAAAGAATAACAAAATATTTTATTTTATTGCTTTACCAAATGCTCTTTTAGGTAACACCTAACCCTCGAATGACGTTGTTAATGGAATATTATTTGGAACAATTTTAATTGAATAATAATATTTATCATGGTTGTTGTTACTTTTGCTAACTAATTAAATTGAAATGTATGCAAAACAAAAATATATCGAAAAGTATAAAATTCACTCACCAATTTAGGGTATCTGGAGCTGCTGAATGTTGAGGCCTCGACAATCCGCTGCAGATTTCTTGAGACAAATTATGTTGAAAGTTAAATTTTGGTTTTGCATATACAAATTGATTCCATAAGGGTGGTTAACACTAATTAACTTAAATAGAAACTTATTATAATGGGGTTTTCGAACTGTGATGTGCAATATTAGTTAAGTTTTTTCAAATCATGTTTTGTTTTAATTTATACATTTTTTTTTAGAATTTTGAATAGGTTTAAGAGTAGTTTATAATATATGTTTTAACATATTTTAGTGAATTTTAGATTTTAAAATGTTGAAATTTTAACTTATTTATTATATTTTAGATTTTAATCCTTTGTTATACTTGTGGTTATTTAAAGATAATTATTGCCAAATTTTTTAATATCAAATTATGATTTGAAAACACTTAACACTTACTTGATTATTATAAATTTAATTGATGTTTAATAGATTGGTTTGGTTTTAGATGAATCTGATATTAGGCAGATTTATGACCAATATGATGTATTCATTTGGGTTCAGTATTAAACTTCATGAAATGTTGGAATATTTTAATAGAATTTCATCTGATGATTCTCAATTCCTTCTGATTGTAAATAGGTTTTTAATTAACATTGTATCGTCTTAATAATTCTTGTTTTAACACCTAGATTTATTTATGCACTTCGTTGTCTTCTTATGGATTATTGCAAAATAAATGTGATATTATAGAAATTTATCACTGCTTAATAACGATTTGTGTTTTTTTCTTTCTTGCTTTGTCTTTTTTCTTTTATTTGAGTACACAAAACTCATATGCAAATTTCGATTTGATAAAGTTTTGGGGTGCAATAAAAATGGTACAGTGGTGGCTTGAGGAATATAACCACCACTGTATATTTGGGTTTATAAAATGTTCCTGTTGGAAAATATTTTATTAGATTTTATCTAATTTATACATGTGAACATATTACCTTTCTTTGGATGTTAGCTTCTCTTCAACAATTTAATCCTCCAGAATTCAATAAATGTGTGCAAAATTTTCAAGGCGTTTAGTAATCACTAATAACATTTAATGAAAATTATAATATAACTAATGATGAACTAAACATATTTTTTTTAGCAAAATTACCTTGAATGTGGATTAATCAATTTTAATTTGAATATAAAAAAAATGTAATTAACAAATATCCTTTAAGAATATTATACAAAAATTTGAAAATTTTCAAATATATTATATTTAACTTTTTTTTTAGATGTTTCTGGATTGAAGTTCAAGTTGGAAAAGAAGGAAATAATTTTTTATAAAGACAAACCACGCTTTGGTTTATGAAAGTGTTCGGAAAAATATTAAAATCAATGCAGGTTTGAGTATGCGTTTCTATGCGTTTTAGTGCGTTCTTATGCGTCAGGTGGATAATGTAGTCTTCAGTGATGTTAACTAGTTGATCCGTGTTAAATACAACAGTGTGTGATAAAATATCAACCACTAAAACATTACTGTTAAATTTAAAACACATATATATAAATATTGAAAATTTTTTGTAATCGAAATAAATATTCAACAAATAATTAAAATATTTTAACAACGATTTAATGAAAATCAAAATTTGCTTTACGAATGTTTCACAAAAAATATGTATATTTATTGTAAATTGTAGCGAAAAATTGTGTAACCAAAAAAAAATAAAAAAAAAATTTGTAACAAAAGGAATAATCGTATATTACAAACCAGATAATTATGTTTTTTTTTTAAACAACAGAATTAGAAGGAAAAACGATTATGGAAAATAAAAATTTGGGTTACGGGCGAATATCTTTCGCGTGGAAAGTTCCAATAACCTTTCCGTCCATATCCTCCAAAACATAACAATTGTTTCCTGTTCGTTCACGAATTTTCGCTTTAAGGAAAATAGGGGCTAATTTGGCATTATAGTTTTTCGAAAAATTACTTTGGGAGAAGTTTCTGCGGAAGACTTCTTGTCCCACTTGATATTGTATAGGTCTGGCTCTTAGATTATAGTTATGTTTATTAGTTTCAAACGATTCTCTAATATTTTGTTTGATATTTTTACGCAACAATTGTAAACTATCTTCTTTTGGAAGAGGATTAAGCGGTTCTTCTAACATTTTCAGTTTTCTCAGTAATTCATAAGAGGATCCGTGTGTTATCATTTCCATGCCAAATATGGCTTGGTATGGAGAGCATTTAATGGTTTGATGATATGCATTTCTTAAGGAACAACTTATCGAACTTATGTTCTCATCCCATTCTTTTTGATCGATTTTCAAAAAAGTTCTAATTCCGGAAATTAAAGAGCGGTTTACACGTTCGGATGCATTGGACTGCGGGGCATATAATGCAGTGAGAGTGTGTTTTATACCTAATTTGGTCAAAAAGATTTCGAACTCATTTGATCGAAATTGTGATCCGTTGTCGCTTACAACATACTCAGGAATACCATATATATGAAATATATTGCTTAAAAGAAAACTGTTGATAGATTTAGCAGTAAATTTTCGGAGTGGACAAAGCCAATGAAACTTGGACAAATGATCAAGCACTATTAGGAGACCAATGTGACCATTTTTACTTCTAGGGTATGGCCCTAGAAGATCTATAAATAACCTTTGAAAGGGTCTACAGGAAATAGTTGGCTGACTCATTTCCGGTTTCAAAATCATGTTTGGTGCTTTGGTTTGTTTACAAGTTTCACATTCCCTGACAAAATCTCTAACGTTTGTAACCATACCTGGCCAATAAAAGTTTCTTCTAACCATCTCAAGAGTTTTTGCCATTCCACCATGTACTGTAATGGATTTATGAATGTTTTTGATGACGTCTAACCGCAGTTGCATAGGGACCCATAATTTCCAAGAAAATTGTTCTTCATCTATATTTCCTGTATAATGATTTTTTCTTATGTACACAAAATTTTCTATTATTTTAATATCTGGGTATTTTTCTGCATTTTCTAAAACATTTTTCTTAAGGTCCATATAGTCAGAATCGTTAAAATGTGGGGACTTCAGGTCTATTTCCGGTTCGAGCATATGAATATCCGACACTTCGGCACAGTGAATTCGACTTAAAGCGTCCGGGACAACGTGATCTTTACCCTTTCGATGGCTTACTGTAAATTTAAAAGATTGTAATTTAAACACCCATCGAGCTAATCTGCCTGAAAGGTCTGGTTGTTTCATAAGCCATACAAGGGAGGAGTGGTCCGTAATGACTTCAAACTCCTGAAGTTCTAGGTAGCAACGGAATTTCTTTATAGCTTCTATGGCGGCTAGGCACTCCCTTTCCGTCACACTATAATTACGTTGAGCGGTGTTTAATTTCTTTGACATGTACGCTATCGGTTTTTCCTGTCCGTTTTCATCTAACTGTACTAATACAGCTCCTATACCGAAGTCAGATGCGTCACAATGTAAATAGAATTTACGGGAAAAGTCGGGATTTGATAAAACTGGTGTGGTTGTTAGCAAAAGTTTAATTCTTTCGAATGCCTTTTGTGCCTCAGGAGTCCAATTGAATTTGCGTTTAGTTGATAATACTTCGGTTATTGGAAAAACTTCTGTGGAAAAATTTTCAATGAACCTACGGTACCAACCTGCAATACCGAGAAAACCGCGGACTTGTTTAATGTTTTTGGGTGTAGGCCATTTCAAAATTGCATCAACCTTTTCTGGGTCCGTTTGTATACCACCATGGCCTATAACAAAACCTAAGTACTTTACTTGTGTGACACAAAATGCGCTTTTTTCAATATTTAGAGTTAAATTTGCTCTACGAAATTGGTCAGCTATCTTTACAAGGGTTGTTAAATGTGATTGAAAATCTTCCGAAACTATTACGAGGTCATCGAGGTAACCGAAAACACAGTGGCGTAGATCAGGGGGAATGAGCTGGTCCATAAGACGACACATTGTTTGTGGTGCTGTGCAAAGACCAAAAGGCATGACAACGAACTGGTACAGCGGTCTGCCTGGTACCGTGAACGCTGTTAGTGCTTTGGACTGATCGGCTAGGCCTATCTGCCAATATGCATCTTTCAAGTCAAGCTTGGAAATTAGATTTGCTTTTGGAAGTCTGGAGAAGATTCCTTCAATATTGGGTAAAGGGTACGCGTCTTTCTTGGTAAGATTATTGATTTTCCTGGCATCCAGACACAGTCTAATTTTATTGGGTTTAACAACAAGTCGCATAGGAGAACTCCATGCGGATGTGGATTCTTCTATGACTCCTAGATCTAACATTCTGTCTATTTCCTGATACATCAATTTTTCAACAGCAGGGGATACGGGATAAAATCTTTGTTTGATGGGTTTCGAATCACCAACATCAATTTCATGGGTTATTAAAGTTGTTTTTCCTAAACCCTGTTTTGAGAAATTTGGAAAAAGATCTATTATTGTGTTTAGCTGTTGAGTCTGGCTTGGAGTCAAAGGGTATTTGAATTCGTCTAATCTTTCAGACTTTTCTAAAGATTCGGACAAAACATCGGACGGTCTTTCAAAAACGGACAACTCAGATAAATTTTCGTCTAAAGTCGAATTGACGGACGGAATTGACAAGATTGCAGAATCAAAAATGTCTGCTGCTAATTTGAATGACTTCCAAAAGTCTAATCCTAAGATAACTCTTTGTGAAATAGTTGGAACAATTAAAAATTTTATTTTTTGGACTTGATTCTTAAACATAACATCAACATCTAACGTGCCCGTAGTCTTTTGCACCCTACCATCAGCAGTTTTGACTTGGATTTTGAGAGGATGAAAATTTGGAAAATTAGAAAAGTTATAAGTAGCTAAATTTGAACCTATACACGAGACATTCGCGCCTGTGTCGAGTAGACCATATTCTACAAAATTTAGAAATTTTATCCTTGCATAAAAACGTTTGTCATTTTCATTATTAATAATAGCAGAAATAACACAACTGGAAACTAATTTTCTAAATTTAAAGTATCGTCTTAGACGAAGTGTAGATCTTTTTGGTTTCCTTATTGGAACAACCGACAATGTAGAAATAGAATTGAAAATTTTGTTTCGAACAATAAGATAATCGTTAAGTCTTTCATGATATGGTTTGTGTGGATAAATAATACGATTTAAAGGAGTATTTTCATTTGCAATATGGTATAGTATTTTAATGTTTTCACCAGTAGTAGGTCTAGTCTGAGTGTTTTGTGTTATGGTAAATTGAGTAAAATTTTTGTCGTTTTCTAGTTTTTTGAATTAGATAACTTTTTAAGAGAACATCGATGACACTGTGGCTTGTATACATCCTTTGTACCACAACCATAACAGAAGACGATTCTGTCCTTTAGACAGTCTTCCCAGTGGTGTCCCAGCTCTTCACAATTCCAGCATTTGCGAATAGTTGGACGATTGTGAATAGCGTCGACGGAAATTTCAAAAGAATTTGATGAATTTTCAAGGTTATTTTCGTCAAAATCAACCTCAGCAACAGCACGTCTTGGAAAAGAGTTTTGAAAGGGTTTTGATGCTAAATTACGTCTGAAATGATCATCTGACAGAAGATTTTCTCTCATCTGCACAAGTTTTCTTAAGTGTGCGATAGAATAGATTGGAACGTACAGTAGTTCATGCCTAATGTCTGGTCTCAGATTCCTGGTTAAAATTTCTACTAGTTCTGTTTCGGGAATTGGGTTTTCTAGTCTATCGAGCATAGAACAAATATTTTCGTAGAAAGTTTCAAAGGTTTCACCCTGTTTCATCTTACGATTTCTTACTTCCTCTCTTACATCAAAATTTGATCTAAAATCTTTGTACTGGTACCTCAACGCAGCGCAAAACTCGGCCCACTCAATTTTTCCAACTTGCTTGTGGTACCTCCAGTACCAGTCTCGAGCTTTACCGGTTAAAAGCATTGGAAGATTTTTGCAAATGATACTAAAATTTCCATTGAAATTTTCAGAAGTAAGGGACCTAACTCTATACAGGAATTCCTCTACGGTTAGTCCATTAGCGGAGCCATCAAACTTGATGTTCCAATTTTGGATTATCGCAGTGATTTTATCTACTTTTAGATTATAACCAGAATCAATTTGATTTTCTGATATACGAACAGGTTCAGACGAAATATTGTATTGAGGTGGTTGTAAATATTGGTTATTTGCTGAAACAGGTGGTGATGGTTGAGTTGGTCTTGTCTGGGTTGGAATATTTTGCTGCTGATTAGCAGGATTTGGAATTAGGTTAAGATTTCCTAACAAACGTGTTATAGTGTTCTCAATCATTTGATTTATTTGACCGTAGTCAATATTATTCGACAAATTTTGATTATTATTGGTCTGGGGAATTTGTGGTCTGATATCAGCTTGCTGATCAGCCTGAGGACTATAAGTTCTCTCATCTGATTGAACATTAGCGTTAGAGCTATTGATATCTTGAGAAGATTGTTGTGTAGAATCTTGAGCTAAACTCTTAGTATAATGTCTAGTATTATATTTTTTTGCCATTGCGCCTCTTGGTTTGCCTGTTTTTCCTTGTTTAGGTCTCGGACTATTTCTAGGTTGCTGAGTATCTAATCTCTTAACAACAAGATCTACTAATTCGCAACTACATTTACAATATGGACATTCAGACGACTGTGATAAAGTATTCTCAATGCAGTTTCTATGAAACTCATGACTACATGTGTTGATAATTAAGATCTCTTGTGTATCAGTAATAATTTCATTACACACAATACAAATGTTTTCCGTAACAGGAGGATCAACTGTTAAACCTTGGGCTTGGTCCTGTATTCTTTGTGGCGAATACATTAAAGACATTTTGAAGTAATACAAGTTTTTTTATACTTGAGATAGACAATATCCAAAAGTCACAACAAAAAAGAGAAAAAATAAAAATCTTGGGAGAATAAAGCGTAATTCAAAATAATTTAAACAGCCGGTTTAATAAGACAAATCGTAATATTAACTGGA
Source organism: Calliphora vomitoria (assembly GCA_942486065.2). Lineage (NCBI taxonomy): Eukaryota > Metazoa > Arthropoda > Insecta > Diptera > Calliphoridae > Calliphora > Calliphora vomitoria. The sequence goes on from OW818030.2 coordinate 140,532,436, forward strand.
TTATTCAGACAAAATGTAATTTTAAAATCATAAGATTTAATGAAAAAATTTTTTGCAAATACTATTTGCTTTTCCGGTTCAAACAAAAAAAAAAAAAAAAAAAAATATATATATATATATATATATATATATATTTATATATATAACAAGATATAAGTTATCAACAAATCAAATCAGTTTTCGTTCCTGTAACTCGACAATAAAAACAAAACACAAATAATTTAAAGATAAGGTTTATTAAGATGTTGATGCTTCAACTATTGAAAAGAGACTGACAATATAAATAACGAAATAAAGTAAATCAACTAAAAGTAATAATTCATTGTACAAAATAGAACATTTAAAAAAATCAACAGTGATGCCTACAATCGGCCATTCCTGATCATTCAGCGTCCTCGCTGTAGGAGACGAAATCTTCTTCATCATAAGGCGGGAGCGAGCACCACGGTTTTAAACCATCAGAGGCATAAACAGAATAGTAGTGACGTCGTTTTCGACTAGAGCAAGGAAGATCCTCAACCACATACCTGTCGTTCTCAAGGATCTTAGTTACCTGAAATGGACCCTTAAATCGAGGTTCTAGTTTCCTCGAGGAACCGGTGCTTGGAGCCTCATTACCGACGAGAACCAAATCTCCAACGTCGTACTGCTTCGGCGTTGAGTGTACCTTATCGAACCTAAGTTTCGCCTTTTCACGATAAGCTGCAATATTTTTGACGGCCTCTACACGTACCGCTTCCATGTTCACCATACGTTCCTCGTGCGGGACTGAATTCAAGTTATCATCTTGTAGTATTAATACCAGCTTGTTTCCTAAGATGTCACGAGGTTGAAAACCATACAGGAGATCATGCGGGGAGTAACCTGTTGTCGAATTCTTCATTTCATTCATTGACCATTGAATAGTTCTAAGTTCGGCATCCCATTTACGGTCGTTTTGAGTAGATGGTAGCAACATTGATAAAATTGTCCGGTTCATGCGTTCCACTTGTCCATTCGCTCTAGGGGTACGGACAGCATTGAGGATGTGTTTTATGGAGAATTCGTCGCAATATTTACTGAAGTCCCTTGAAGTAAATGCGGTGCCCCGATCTGTAATTATTCGTTCCGGTGTACCGAAAAAACTGGTGATTTCATCAAGCACTTTTAATACATATCTGGTTGCGGTACTTGGCACTGCTCTAATAATGATGTACTTCGTAAAAGCATCTACTAATACCAACACGTGTTCGTTGCGCTTACCTGACTTGGGAAACGGACCCAAGTGGTCGAGATGTAGGGTTCTAAATGGTATTGGCTCGATTCCGCTAAAATGATATTCTCCTTCCTTAGTACCACCTTGTTGTTTATTATACGCACATTGTACACATGATTTCACAAATGATTTCACAAAGTTTCTCATGCGAGGGAACCACATCAGCTGCTGTATTTTTTCAATAGTTCTATCTATGCTCAAATGACCACCACATTCGTGAGCTTCCTGAGTAGTTTTATAACGGAGAGATTTCGGAACAACCCAAAGTTTCCTCTCGCTTTGGATCCTATATAAACGACCATGATCCAACACATAGCATTTCTGCATTTCCTTATCCTTATCGTGGATCTTTCCTACTATCTCCTGCAGTTCCTTATCCTGCAGCTGCATGCTGAATATCCAGTCACCTATGTCAATATCCGCCTTATCGATCCGCAGTGTAGCAGGTTCCATATCACAAGACTCCTCACTAGGCATTCGGCTCAGAGCATCCACATGTGCCATCTGCTGTTCCGATCGATGTTCTATGTTGATGTCGTAATCTTGAATGCGGAGCCACCAACGTGCTATTCGCGGAATTAACTCCCTTTTGCTCATTGCTGTCTTAACTGCACTACAATCGGTTATCACCCCCACTGGCTTGCCGTATACATAATACTTAAAACGTTCCAACCCTTCAACTACCGCCAATGTTTCCAATTCATAACTATGCATGTGCCTCTCCGTCGAGCTAGTAGACCGACTATAATACGCCACCGGTTTCCACGTTCCACTAGTATTTTGCATAAGCACTGCAGCCAGTCCAATAGAACTAGCATCCGTATGTAATTGATGTTGAGCTTGGACGTCATAAGCTGTTAACACAGGTTCCGATATCAGAGCATATTTCAGTTCTTCAAACGCCTTTTGCTGAAGTTCCGTCCATTTAAAGGACTCATCCTTACGCAGCAACTGACGTAACGGTTCGGAAATTACAGAATATGCCGGAATGAACTTTCTGAAATATCCACTTAACCCAAGAAAACGTCGGACCTCAGTAACATTTTCAGGGCGATTAAAATTAACTATTGCATCAGTCTTAGCTCTACCTGGTCGAATTCCATCTTCAGACAACTGGTGACCCAGAAACGAAATAGCACGTCGAAACAAATCACACTTACGAGGATTTAATGTTAGTCCAAACTCGCGAAGTAATTCAAAAATTCGTCCCAATTTTTCGATCATTTCGGATTCGGTATCTGCTCCCACAAGAATATCGTCCATATAATGGATCATATCCCCAGGTTGAGTTTTCTCCTTAACCTTCGCCATTAAACGTTGAAAAGCTATCGGTGCATTCTTGAGTCCGAACGGCATTCTCTTAAATTCATATATCCCTTCCGTTGTTACAAATGCGGTATACTTTCGGCTCTGAGACTCTACAGGTATTTGGTAATAACCACTATTCAAATCAAGTGTGGAAAATAACTTATATTTTGTCGCCTCTTGCAATCTCTCCTCAATATTAGGCATTGGATAAATTTGTTTCTTCATATGATTGTTCAACATTCTATAATCAACACAAAATCGTTCACTACCATCCTTTTTCCTTACCAGGATTATCGGACTAGCATATTCCGACTCGGATGGAGCTATTATGTCATTATTAAGTAGATCCTGTACCATTTCGTTCACAATCTGCTTCTTCGGTTCAGGCATTCGATAAGGTGCCTGTGTAATTGGTTTATCTGTGTCAAGTTCGATCTTAAGTTCAATCATATTAGTTCTACCTATTTGACTTAAATTATCCGCAAAAACATCATTAAAGTCAGTTATCAACGTAAACAAGACAGATTTTGTTGAATCCGCAACGTCACCACATTGTATGTTAAATTCTCCATGAACTTGATTCTCGACATCAGTTCTTTCAAACTTAAATTGCCCGTTCTCAACTAAACCTCTTACCATTTTTCCCGCGAACACATTCTGGCCAATCAAAACGTCTTCCTCCAACAACTCATCGTCCGTCACATAAAAAACTGCGTCAAATTTCACATCATCGGCCTTAATTTCCCCCTTAAAACATGATCTCAATGTTCGTACACCGCCACAAATTCCCTTAATACTCATTGAGCATGGCTCCAAATTACAGGGAAGATTTTTCACCACAGTTTGACGTACCATATTGCATTGGCTCCCGGTATCGATAAATGCGGACAACTCCATACCATTCAAAATTATCTTACGCGTAAATAATTGATCGCATGATCCAACACAGCGTACACTTGGGGTTTGTTTGCCGCAATTCTGTGGTTCCCCTTGTCGGTGCACTTTTTGACAATCAATACATCGCGGACGACGTGGAGGTTTTGGGCAATTATACGAGAAATGTCCTTCCTCAAAACAATTAAAACATTTGTTATCCTTCTGCATTGGAGAATCGAGTTTCTCGTTCTTAATTTTCACATTTCCCGACTCGCTTTTAGGAACGTACGATGGAGTTGCATAACTACTTGATGGCGTATTCCGTAAAAACTCAGAAAATGTTTCGCGCATTTCCCGCAAGGACGAAAATCGCATTGCCGCGGTGGCAGATTGAAGATCACGATTTTTTAAACCGTCGCGTGTATACTTAATTATTGCCCGATCGCTTAGATTGTATTTGCGGCCAAGAGAAGAAATTCTAAAACAATAATCTATCACACCTTCATTCGATTCCCTCTGGGTATTAGCCAATTTTGCATGTATTTCCGCTTCATCCAACTGAACACCAAACTCCTCAACCAGTTTTCCGGCCAATTCCCTCCAACTAGAAAACATTTCCTCCGACCCGTCCAACCACAATTTTGCCGACCCTTTCAATTTACCATATACGGCCAAGATCAAAGCTTTTTCCTCAAAGCGATATGCGGCCATAGCCGTATTTACCCTATTTACGAACTGTACAGCACCCAATGACCCATCATCGGTTGGATTAAATTCCGGTATGGTTTCAGCTATTTCCTTTACGGAATAGTGACTTCGGTTTCCGTAACGACTCTCACTACCAACCTCCTGAGACAACACATTCGGTAAATTGGCTTCGCGGTTCGAATTTTGCATTACCGAGGTCATTAACTGCTGCATCATACTTCTTAGTTCATCGATTTGACTTTGAACATTTGGTTCCGGAGTATCCATCTCCACTTCGTCAGATCCAATTGCTTGAGTTAAACGTATAATTAACTCACTTTTATTTCCAGTAGTCGGCAGCTCACGTTGACGTAATATTACCTTTATTTGTTCAGATTTTAATTCCGACACTTTAACTAACATTTTCGTGTTTATCTTAAAACGAATGTTCCTTATAACCCGCACCGTTAACAATTGTCCGTTATTTTCCGTTCGCTTTAATTTGTTTCTTTTCTGTACTTTTTTTCTTGAATCGTCACTTTATTTCAATACATGTTGTTACTATGTCTCGACATCAACAACTTTTACCGTTCAGCAACTGCGACTGCGACGACGTACACACATTAAAACGTATATTCCCTTAAAAAGTATTTACCACCGACCGCACAAACAACAAACACATTACGACCGTTTTTTTTCTTTCTTTTCGTTCGAACACACACAGCGTCGACGCAAACGTTTCTTTCTTGTGTGTTTTTGCCTTTCTCGATATACACACGAACACGCGCGTTTGTTCTGATCTCACTTCTGAGCTGTAACTCGACAATAAAAACAAAACACAAATAATTTAAAGATAAGGTTTATTAAGATGTTGATGCTTCAACTATTGAAAAGAGACTGACAATATAAATAACGAAATAAAGTAAATCAACTAAAAGTAATAATTCATTGTACAAAATAGAACATTTAAAAAAATCAACAGTGATGCCTACATTCCTGTGTGAGATTTTTTGCAAGTGTGGATAAATAGTTTGATCAAATTTAAAACAAAAAAAAAAAAAAAAAATTTGGGCTATGGAAATTTCATCTTCATATTTTCATTCAAAATATATTCAAAAACCATTATGCTACTTTTTCCACTTTATAAACTAATATTATGGGATATTAAGTTGCACATCAGCTAAATTAATATATTCCACATAATATCAGGATAATGATATCTAATCAAATATATATTTTATTCTAAATAATATTATGAAATTCTTTAAGAATATATTAAAATTTTAGAATTCGCTGTTTACTTATGTACAAAGTATTTTCAGGGAACTTTCTGGTCAACAATTCGGTCACCATTCGCCAAAATGTTGAAAATCCAAAGAAACTATAAAAAGTATTGGACAAAAAATAAGCTACACTTATTCAAAATTTTAACATTTTCAATAGAATGAAATTTAAAAGTTTAGAGCAGAAAGTGCATAATATTATTAAGGTGACTTGTTTTAATATTTAAAATATTCGTAACACTTTCGTGCCCCACGTTGGGCGCCAATTTATGTAATGTACAATGGACTGAACATATGAATACTTGGGGGACAGCATAAATACTTCTCCAGAATCAAAAGACAATATAAAATAAGAATTTTTTTTACGTATCAAGTGTTCAGGTTAAATAGGAAAATAAAATAAAAACTAGATAAAACAAACGAACTAGCGGGAGCCATTGATATGCCACTAGCGGTCAGTCGGGCGGCGGGGTTCTTGTTCGTGTTGTCCTATGTCCTATTTAAAATTCGACATTCACAAATATTTGTTATAGACTCCCTAAACTACAACAAAATGAAGTAAAATCAGGTTGATTTAAAACAAAAGATGATAATCGCTTGACCAAATATTTTCAACCTAAAAGTATATAAATTTGACCACAACTGTATGACCAATCTCCTAGATGTTATGGAGACGGAATGCCTCTTTACCCTCCCTTCCATTGATCTTATTAGGCAAACTCTGTTCACACACTTACAATTTCTCACATCACGAAAACTTCAACAAAATATTTAGAGTTCCATAATTAAATTCATAATTTTATTCATTAAAAAAAAACTTTAGATTTAATAATCATATTATTCAATATTAAAATATTTGTTGTTAAAAATTCATTAAAACTCCGTTTAGGAAATAACAATTAACTTTCAATTATTCGAACAATGAACAAATTTTATAACAATAGAAAAAAGAATTTAAGAAATGTGTAATAATATAGACAATTTTAATAAAATTCTTTAGGGCTGTACAAATATATTTAGTTTATAGTGTAAAGTAACAAAAACCAGATCAATAAATGCATTGCTTAATGATCATTAAGAATAAAAAGATCGTTGAAAATAAGAAGAAGGTCGCAAAAAAAAAGAATAACAAAATATTTTATTTTATTGCTTTACCAAATGCTCTTTTAGGTAACACCTAACCCTCGAATGACGTTGTTAATGGAATATTATTTGGAACAATTTTAATTGAATAATAATATTTATCATGGTTGTTGTTACTTTTGCTAACTAATTAAATTGAAATGTATGCAAAACAAAAATATATCGAAAAGTATAAAATTCACTCACCAATTTAGGGTATCTGGAGCTGCTGAATGTTGAGGCCTCGACAATCCGCTGCAGATTTCTTGAGACAAATTATGTTGAAAGTTAAATTTTTGTTTTGCATATACAAATTGATTCCATAAGGGTGGTTAACACTAATTAACTTAAATAGAAACTTATTATAATGGGGTTTTCGAACTGTGATGTGCAATATTAGTTAAGTTTTTTCAAATCATGTTTTGTTTTAATTTATACATTTTTTTTTAGAATTTTGAATAGGTTTAAGAGTAGTTTATAATATATGTTTTAACATATTTTAGTGAATTTTAGATTTTAAAATGTTGAAATTTTAACTTATTTATTATATTTTAGATTTTAATCCTTTGTTATACTTGTGGTTATTTAAAGATAATTATTGCCAAATTTTTTAATATCAAATTATGATTTGAAAACACTTAACACTTACTTGATTATTATAAATTTAATTGATGTTTAATAGATTGGTTTGGTTTTAGATGAATCTGATATTAGGCAGATTTATGACCAATATGATGTATTCATTTGGGTTCAGTATTAAACTTCATGAAATGTTGGAATATTTTAATAGAATTTCATCTGATGATTCTCAATTCCTTCTGATTGTAAATAGGTTTTTAATTAACATTGTATCGTCTTAATAATTCTTGTTTTAACACCTAGATTTATTTATGCACTTCGTTGTCTTCTTATGGATTATTGCAAAATAAATGTGATATTATAGAAATTTATCACTGCTTAATAACGATTTGTGTTTTTTTTCTTTCTTGCTTTGTCTTTTTTCTTTTATTTGAGTACACAAAACTCATATGCAAATTTCGATTTGATAAAGTTTTGGGGTGCAATAAAAATGGTACAGTGGTGGCTTGAGGAATATAACCACCACTGTATATTTGGGTTTATAAAATGTTCCTGTTGGAAAATATTTTATTAGATTTTATCTAATTTATACATGTGAACATATTACCTTTCTTTGGATGTTAGCTTCTCTTCAACAATTTAATCCTCCAGAATTCAATAAATGTGTGCAAAATTTTCAAGGCGTTTAGTAATCACTAATAACATTTAATGAAAATTATAATATAACTAATGATGAACTAAACATATTTTTTTTAGCAAAATTACCTTGAATGTGGATTAATCAATTTTAATTTGAATATAAAAAAAATGTAATTAACAAATATCCTTTAAGAATATTATACAAAAATTTGAAAATTTTCAAATATATTATATTTAACTTTTTTTTTTAGATGTTTCTGGATTGAAGTTCAAGTTGGAAAAGAAGGAAATAATTTTTTATAAAGACAAACCACGCTTTGGTTTATGAAAGTGTTCGGAAAAATATTAAAATCAATGCAGGTTTGAGTATGCGTTTCTATGCGTTTTAGTGCGTTCTTATGCGTCAGGTGGATAATGTAGTCTTCAGTGATGTTAACTAGTTGATCCGTGTTAAATACAACAGTGTGTGATAAAATATCAACCACTAAAACATTACTGTTAAATTTAAAACACATATATATAAATATTGAAAATTTTTTGTAATCGAAATAAATATTCAACAAATAATTAAAATATTTTAACAACGATTTAATGAAAATCAAAATTTGCTTTACGAATGTTTCACAAAAAATATGTATATTTATTGTAAATTGTAGCGAAAAATTGTGTAACCAAAAAAAAATAAAAAAAAAAATTTGTAACAAAAGGAATAATCGTATATTACAAATTGCATATATTGTACATAAAATAAAAAAGAACAAACAAAATACAAAAAAAAAAATATTTTTATTCAAGTCACTCTATCCCTTTTTATTTCTTTTCTATTACAACTCTCACTTGAAACAGAGCAAAATCAATGCTGTTTATTTCCCAGCAGTTAAGCAATTAGTCAATGTATCCCTTATAGACAGTAATCGTCACACATGTCCTATCACTTGGCTGACTCCAATTTATATATTTTGGCCATTTGACACGTATGTGCTCTTTGTAGTCCAGAGAGAAGACAATTGCTTACTTTATACATCCCATGTAATCTAGCATGTCTACAATTGTCACTTAAGTGTCTCTAAGTAATCTGGAGTGTAGTCACTTTAAACGTGTTGTGTGATAATTCGTTCAAACTGGTTTTATACAAATTGTATTGATATAATTCTCATACAGTTAATTTTAATTTTTGCTTAAGTATACTGATATCCCATGTAACATAGCATGAAGTCAATAGTCACTTTAGTGTCTCTTAGTAACCTATAGTGAAGTCACTTCAAACGTTTATTTTGTACTGCACTTTAGAAATTAGTTATTTAACCCACCAGAAGCAATCCATTGGAGAGTTGTCGAAGAAAGGTTCGTTTACAAGCTATCGTTTATTGGACTGCCTATGATATGTCTTTTAGCTGACAAATTGTGAATCCAATGCGTTGACTACTTTGGACCAGCTATTATACAGTCTCATTGTAGTCAATAAGGGTCAATTGACCCCCTGCTTAGGACAAGCACGTGTTAAAATAACTAGTCACGTAGCTATTGAAGTAACTAGTTCCCATCTTAAATGATGGGTAAAATCACTAGTTCGGGACTGTCTCCTAGAACTGCTGGGTTGTTTACTTTTTAGCTTGTAGGTCACATGTACACGTTTTTTGCATATGTGTTAGTAATATCTTTGAAAGCTCATAACTCCTAAAAAACTGAACCGATTTCCATAAAATATATATTGTGCACATCTGTGAATAATTACCTTTAAAATGACATACTTTTTTTGTATGTATAATATGAGCGTAAAAGGAGTCTAAAGAAATCGACTTTCCTATTAATATTATGATGATTAATAATAATGATCTCGGTTAGTTTCTTATAAATTAACAAATTCTATACGTATTCCATAAATATTTTATTGAATGTTCCTCGTTCACAAATTATTTTCAAAATACTTAAAACAATTGTTTTTCTCGTTATTCTCAATTTATTATTTTGCAAATAAGTTTATTTTTCATTATTGTTATTACACTTTTAATTTATTTCTTTTTAGTCTTGTTATTCTGTTTGTTATTTCCATTGTAGCACTTATATTGTGTTTTTTTAAGTTTTATTAGGTGCAAAGTGTTTCTAAGTGTTTTCAAGCACGAAAGCCAAGCACTTTACTACAAAATATCCTGTTTTGAGTTGTTACGGCCAGAAAGTTTCCGTGGTTCAAAACAATTGTAATGTAAAGTGTTCTAAACAACCATTTATTCATTTATCTATCTATCATCAGTACTATAGACTTTTTTTGTGTGTTTTCTGCCCATCATTTTACTAGAACTTTGGACTTATTGCTGTTTTGATACTTCAGACGTTGCTGTTGTTTATTAAAACTCGTTGAAAAGTTGTTGCTTAAAGTATGTTGTAATTTTATTACCATCTGATATGTTTCAACTTTATTTGTACTTGTAATTTTCTGCTTCTTAATATGTATTTCGAATCTATATCTCCTTGTTTTCATCGTGCAGTTGTTTACATTAAAGTTTTGCGACTTATCATTGGAAATTCATTTAAATGAGAAATTTAAAAACAATTTCGTATTTGTAACTTGAAATAGGTAGTATGTAACTAAATATTTATAGCACTGAATTGTTAGTTACATGTACTGGTTGTGGTATCTACGTTTACAGGCGATAAGATGAAATTTTCACTTAATTTGTAACGATGAATTAATAGTTTTGATGTAGCGTTATAATACTTAATAACTTTCTAGAAAATAAACCCATAAAACCTAGGAAGTTGTGGATTTAAGCGTTTCAATCTGAGGCCGGTCGAAATAATAGATATATAGACTCAGAGTAGCCAACTGAAATCCTATGGTATTAAAAATTTTATTATTTTCTTTTTTCGGTGATTTTTTTTTAATTTATTAATTTGTTACTCGGATAATGTATTTCTGACCGAATTTTTGAAAGGTGTATCTGATTCTCCCCAACCTCTACTTTTTGCCTAATGAATATAAAATTCCAATACAGAGGAAAAGAAACAAAATAAAAAGTCCAAACATCAAGTCACGCGACTTGAGACTTGCATTTCAAAAATCCATTCATTCTAATTTATTTGAAATGTTAAAGAGTTTATATGTACATATCTGAGTTTATTATGTAGTTCTCATTTTATTTCACTTATTTGTGCAATAGATATTGTTTTGTATCTTTAGTTTGTTGTATGTTATTTATAGAACGAAAGTACAACTACAATAGTTAATTTTGTTATTTTTATCTGTTACTAAACATCTTCTACTATTTTGTTTGTTTCATTTCAGGTAAGTGATGTTCTGTAACACAATTCTACAATTCAACTGCTGTTTTTGTATTAAAGGCAATTAATGTTTCAATGGAAGTTTGTAATTGAAAATAGTTACAAGCAATCGAGCGATTGTATTGATATGAAACACGAAGGTTGTACTGAACATGTTTAGAATTTGATATTTATTATATCAATTGTACGAGTATTACATATGATTAGTAAAGAAAGTAATATTAAATTTAAACTGAGTTGTATCCCACGTCATATAATCGTATGACGTAAAAACTTAAATATATAAGTATAAATATAACCATCTAACCATTTAATATCTAAGAAGTATTTTCTACATACATATATAGTAGCATTGATTACTTTCCTACATAATTAATGCCAACATTCCTACATTGTTTATGCCAAATGTAAATTTCGTTCCTAGTAAATATTCGACTCTGATTGTGTAACCACTTCTCGACAATTTATTTTAGAAATTAATACAAGAATGAGTTTCATTCGAAATTAATATTTTCTACCTTGTTAGATAGATAATTCTCCTCAGAAGATATGATTTTTGAAAAATATTTTTGAAAAAATCTGAGAATGTATAATTTTTACAAACATTTCACAACTGTCAATCAATTTAAATTTTGTGTCAATTAGTTTAAGTTACTAAAGAAAAAAAGGAGCCATCAAAAGCACAACTATGTTTCAATGGCAGGTCTAGTGTCCATTTTTAAACTCTGCACAAACATGAAGAGGCTTCAATTATTCACAGAAATTAAATGTTAAATGTGTCGGTTTTTGAGATATATTGCTTTGATATATCTAAGCTATTAAAATAAACAAAACAAGTTTATACCATTTGAAATGAAATCAAATGGCATAAACTTGGTTGCGCCTTCTTCTTCTGAGTCTGCACAGAAAAAAATTACTACAAATCAATTTTTTATTAAAAAGGCACCAACAATTATTTTTGTAAATACAAACAAAATATTTGTTACTCAAATTTTTTAACACTCAACAATTTTTTTAACAATTAGTTTGTAATATTGATTAACAAATTTGTTATCAATCAACTAATTATAACTTAACAATGAGTTCGTCATATTGAACAATTATATTGCTATTTGTTAATAAATTTTTCTGTATTTAAGGACTACATACATATATATTTGCAATAGAATTATACAAATTATATCTAGCAAAACAATTCATTGTAGAATGATATATATACACTTAATATATATACATTGCATTTCCAGAATCAATCTTACTAATGATTTTTCATTCTTCATCAGTTCTAGTTTTTGAGAATTGATACATCTTAAAACTGTTTTATAATTAGTTTTTCTACTGCGATTTTTTTTGAATATGATTCTAATTCTCGCGCGAGTCTACTTCAAGACATTTACATATGTATACTGAACAAAACGTTAACAAAATCGATTCTTGAATCCATTCCGAAATAGATCACCTGTTTGAAAGAAGTTATATAGTTCAATGTCATAATTTTACACTATATATTATATGTACTTACCATGTCTTGCACATTTAGTAATATTTCATTCCTTTTGTATTGAAAATTTTGCATGTTAATAAACAAATTATTTTATTTTAATTGAATTTTCAAATTTTTTTGACACATATTTTTATTTTTCACATTTTAAATTTCCAATAAATTTTCAACTACTGAAATAATTAAAAACCAATTAAGAAAAATTGTAAATATGACAATTTAAAAACATATTAACAAACAAAATTGTTACAAATTTTGATTTAGTTTCAACAATTTTTTTTAATTACTTTATAACTGTTGTCTTTTTTTTCTGTGTGTGTTGGATGAGGATCTATCTTTACGGGGAAAAAATCAATTGTTATTAATTAGTTAATTCCATCATAATCTCGAAGACTTCAGCCAGCAGGTAGCCACAGAGTCGGATGAACATAGCGATTATGGAAGCAGCAAATATCTTGATTAGCTGGAGGCTGAAATTTGTTAAGCCACAAAATTGAAGTTAACTAATTAAAAACAATTGATTTTTTTTTCCAAGTGAAGACAGATCCTCATCCCACAGAAGAAGGCGCACCATCAAGAAAGAAAGTAAAGACAGCTAAAAAATGAATGGGATCTGCTACTTTTATTTGGACAGCGTTGAGCTTAACTACTTTCCTTAACATAAGTTTGCGATATTCAGACATTAGATGGTCAAAATGCGTGAAAATAGCTACAATTTCCCCTACGCAATACTTATAGATTTGACCTAGTGAAAGGATATAGCTTTTCCCAGTAAGCACAGTGTAATTAAAGTTTTCCACTGTAGCACAGTGTGATCAAAGTTTTCCATTGTATAGTTTAATAGAAATTATGAATTTTTAACCAGATTTTCTATAAATACATAGTAAAAAATAAGTAAGAGACTGTGCCGAATCTTATATACTCTTCATCAAATTATACTTTAAAATAAAATTAAAAAAAAAAAATTAAAAAATTTTTTTTTTTCGAAATTGTTTTTTAAAAGTTTTTTCCAATTTTTTTAAAAAAAAATTTTAAATTTAAAATTTTTTTTTTTTTTTTTTGTGAAAAAAATTCGGGTTAAAAAATATTTTTCCCGATTTTGACCCATTGTAGGTCCAACTTCTATAGCCTTATATACATCGCTGCAATGGACTTTGAAATATCTATCATTAGATATCCATATTGTCAATATTTATGACTTAGTAATCGGGATATAGATCAAAAATAGAGGTTGTCTCGGATTTTTGCTCATATCTCCGTTATTTATTGACGGATTTTGCTGATTTTAAATAGGAAAGCATGTCTGACAGAATTATTGAAGATTTGAATCCCGAAGATATCTGGGGTCTTTAGAAAATTGATTTCAACAGACAGACGGACATGGCTAAATCGACTGCGCTATCTATAGGGATCCAGAATATATATACTTTATAGGGTCGGAAAATTATATTGTGGAAATTACAAATGGAATGACAAACTTATATATACCCTTCTCACGAAGGTGAAGGGTATAAAAACAAGCTGAGAAAATTTTAGTCTTCAAATGTATTAATTTGGACAAATTGAATATTAAACTAAACAGAGATTAATATAAAACAAAACACATAATTATTTATATGCTGAAAGCACATACTGATTTGAATTATTGCATTTTCTATACATAGAATTTGTGTATTGTGCAATATACATATGCAAACTTGTAAATAACCCAGCTGTTCTGATGACATTAAATATCTGAATAATTTTTTTTTGCCTTAGAAGATATTTTGGTAGCTGGTCTGAAGTACACCATGTACTGCAAATCATAATAAATCAGTTACTACAATAGCTTTTTTAGGTGGTTATTTGAATAAATGACGGCAAATATTCATTTAAGAAAACATTATATTTAAAAAGCATTACACTTCGGATTACAATGCGACAATAAGTAACAATTTACTGCAATATAATGCTGTTAATGATAAAAATAACTACATCTTAAATTGGAATATAGAAAATGTTTAATCTAATTACACTTTTGATTAATAAGCGACAATAAAGTGACTATAAGTTGGATTACCTGGGAAATAGAAATCAATTGACTTCTCATTGCACCAAAAACGACATTAGTATACAGTGATCCAAAACTATATAAATTAAACTGAATTAAATAACCAGACATTCTGTGAAAAAAGTTTATAGTGTCATTATGAAAACTGAAGGGAAATGTGCCAGAGTGTGGAATTTATGTGTGTGTGTGATGGATTCTGTGTTTATAAAGAGGATATTGTGTATATATGTATGTTATGTTGACAAATAGTCGCCCTTTTCCATGGAGGTTAGCAAATTTATTGCTCATTTTGCTTTCATTTGTGAAAAAACAAAAGGCAGCATCTACAACTGATTGCCATTTCCAACATGTTTGTTGTTGACCCTCAAATATTAATTTATTACTGCAAACGGCGGCAACGACGACGACAACAATAGCTTAAACAACAAAACACATATACATAAGTGCATTCTTCATTAGATTTGCCAAACGTTACCATAGAGAATAATATTTTTGGTAGTATGCATTTGAAGGGATAAATGTGTTAAAAGTACCAAAGTATATAAAAAGGGGAAAACCAACCTCGGTGTATACAATATTTAACATCTTGTGTTTAAAGTGCCAGAGCCACATTTATTTATATCAACTCAACCACTGCTCTTTTTCTTATTTCACTGACTCTTTCTAGAATTCTAAGGAACCTTGCAACGTGATTTTATACATATCCTTAACATACTGTTATGCATTGCAAAGAAAACTACTTTATGTAACTGCATTTCTAGGTATTAATATAAGCGTTACTGCATTTACACACATCTGTAATGTAGGGATTCATGTATATAGAGACGCACAACAATGGCTTACCCGAGTACGTACAGACATTTATGCTTATATTCCAACAAAACTGTTATTGACATCAATAAACAAAAATAAAAACAAAAATAAAAGTAATTGACGACAATCGTCGTCTTTGGAATGTGTGTATTAATAACTGTCAACAACAAATGTGTAGGAAAAGCAAAACATATTAATGTACACACATCCATAGATGAAAACCAAAACCCCTACAATTCTATATACACTAAGGTAGGCACGGATCCTGGTGAAGCATTTATTTTACATTTTTCTTTCATTCCTTTTTTATATTAAAACTTTTCGGTTTTGGGGGGGATTTACTTTTTTCACCCCCATGGATCCTTGTCAGCACTAGGATTAAATATTTCTTTTGTTCGAATAAAACGAATAATTCGAAAATTATTTTATACTAGATTGACCCGGTGCGCTTCGCTACCCCTGTCGATGTAAAAATCGGTTCAGCCGTTTAGTAATTATTGTTTAAAAACTAAAGGTACCAATTTTACCCGTTTTCCCCCTTTTTATCCCTTTCTGGTCCAAGTATTGAAAAAATTTATAGCCTATTGACGCTTCCAAGTAAGGATTTATCTACGTTCCAAATTTCAATAAAATCGGTTCAGCCGTTTAGGCGTGATGCTCAAACAAACAAACAAACAAACAAATAAACAAACAAATAAACAAACAAACAAACTTACAAAGACATTTATATATTTATATAGATTAGACTAGTTATTTTGTATCTAAAATTACTTACAGTTTATATATTATTAAATTATTAGAATAATAATTTTTATTAACTCGAATAATACAAAAAATTAAACTTTTATTTCTGGACTATTAGATACCGGTTATTTGGCTGTTCCTAGGTAGCTAGAAAGGTAACCCACAGACTCTTCATAATCTATGTAGGGTCAATTGACCATATCTACCATTCATTTTGGTCACCCTAAATGAAAGGTGAAATCACTATTTCGGAACAGTCACCCAGAACTGCTGGATATATCCTAGTTAGGCCACCATAACTAAGGCATTATTTAACTAGAGTTGACTTTGAAATGATCAAACAATTGATTTTATATGCAGTTTAGAAAAAAGTGGCAATGGAAGAATAAAAGGTACCTTAAGATTAAGTTGCTATATAGATTTATTCGAGGGATTTTATCAGAAATGTAATACTTTTTAGTTAAGATAGCTGCGACAACCTTAATTATTCTTATGGTTCAGTCGATCAATAGTTTCTCTCAATTCATTTTAATAAATAATCTTTTCATAATAAAACTGAACAATGGGATAACAACTATTGACATTACTAGCTGACTAGTATTCAATTGGCAACAAAATTAGTCCTAAAAACCTTAATTTGTTCTTATGAGCATGAGTTGAAATAAAAATATAAAATTACTTCATCAAACCATGTTACAGCCATTAAGCGTTTCCGCAGAAAATGTTGCATATTAAAGAGTACTGTACTATTTAGTAACTTTGTATTGTACATTTTCTATTATCAAGAGCAATTTGAATTCCTAATATGAACTGCGCATGCTCGTTCTATAAGATAAAACAAAGTTACATCTATATGGAAGATAATATGATTGGTCGCTCGTTAAATGCACAAAAATAAAATATAAAAATATTGACATGAAAAATATTTATTGCTTGACACAGGTGTGATTGCGTTTTTTTATTGCATTTGATTCTTTATAGATATCAAATTAACTTTCTAGAGCAGAGGTGCCCAAAAGTTCCTTATGGAAGAGCAAACACCAATACATTTAAAGAAAAACTAATTTGTATGCTATTTTTTTTGTTGTAAAAACCAAAACATACAAAGAATAAAAAAAAAAAATACACACATTTTTAAACAATACCATGCGATAAACAAAAACAAAATCTACATTGATGATCGCATACGAAAGTGTTGTTGCAGTGAAGACAGTGAAGATCGACAAAAAAAAAACCAACAAGACAAAGTTGTTTGTGTATTTCATATTGCTAGTGCCTGAGTGTTCTATTGAGTATAGAAACACACAGCCTATAGCTAAGAGCATTTACAAAAACAAATGAGCACCAAGAGTATAGGGCTTGGGCATCATTGTTCTAGAGTATTGAACATAGACATTTTTTTATGGATCTTAAAAATTTCCTTTTTTTGATTTCATTTTTAAATGAGAATTTATTGGTAATAAAAAAAGCAGTACTCAACTGCTTGATATAAGTATCAGTTGTACTTTCAGGTTGCAAATAATTTTGTTCAGTTGTGTGTAAGAGAAATCTTCATAATGAGAATATCTTATACATAAATGAGTTTCTTTTAGAGTTTGTTCTAAATTGAACTGATATTGATGATCCATTATTTTGAATTGCGTATGGCATTGACTCCAATAAGTTTTTTTGTTCAGGTTTTACTTTAAACTCTGTCACTTTCATTATAATTTGATTGAGGGCACTATTTGCTTAATTTTGCCGGCCTTTTGCTAACGCAAAAGCGATTCATTGTATATATACATTAAGGCTATAATTTTCGAATAATAATCGAATAGACCATTGAAAGTTATTTAACAAATGGTACTACTTTTTCGCAACTGTCAAAAAAGTTCACCCACAAAACACGGTAAAGTTTAAAGATAATTTTTTTTATCTATATTTCTTTTTGCGATAAAAATATAAAAAAGTTATACAAATTTAAGAAAATTTTGATTTTGAAAATAGCTTATGTGGGTGAGGTTTTTACTCCAAAATGACCCGAAAAAATAATATCGTAAATAACACAATATTTGCCATCGCGTGGTAGTAGGGCCAAAATTTGGTACATAACCCAGTACTTATTCAAGATGTATACAAAAATATGTAAATGGATAGAATCAAAAACTGGCTGTGTCAAATTGACAACGGCTGCTGTCAAATGTTCGACGGTATGGTGTCAAGTATTCGTTGTCAAATTGACACTGTTCATGTACGATTTTAGACATACGGAGTTGAAACACTATTGACACCGCATGGTGTCAAATCGTACTCGGATATGTTCATTTTTTTCTGGGTATACGATAGTTGTAGTGAAAATACTCTTTCAGCTCAAGTGTTGTCACTGCTAAGCTACCGGTACCGAAATAACAGCAACTACCGTTACCGATATAATCGTAACTACCGTTACCTCTAAAACCTACCGATACCGATATTCTATAAATAATTTTAAATTATGAAAATGCAAATTTTTGGTTTCCATACACAGAAAAAAGTTTCAACATAAATAGTATGATTTGATTTCATTGATTTCAATTCATAACATTTATAAATAATTTCTTAAATTGTATGATTTTTTTCAAATTTTATGTTTTCAAATAAAATCTAGAATGCTTGGAAAATATAATTACAATTTCATTTTTATTTTTATGTTGTTCAAAAATGTTTGAAATTTTCCCTGGAAATTTTTTTATTTTTTTTTATGATTTTCAGCTACAAAAAGAGAAAATATGCGCGAAATTGACTCAATTTTGTTAAGAGGATGAAATGCTTTAATGCTTATGTATGTTTTATCATGATTAATGATAATTTTTAAGTTTCAGATATTGTTAATATATTTTAAAATATTGGCCAATATATGGCTATTATGCTAACATTTTTAAAATAATTTATTAAATAATACAATTATAATGCAATTTATTATAAAATAGCTTACAATTTACGCAAAAAAAGGAAAAATTTTCGTTATGTACAATTTTATAATATTTATGAACATGTTCTTATTCTGAATGAAAAAAGTTTGGGAAAAAAAAGTCATGTTCGATTAATAATATTTATTACAAAATTCATTCCAATTATGAATTTTTTTTTCTGTGTAATAGAGTTTATTGAAATCTTCAGTTGTATTATAAAGTTACACTCAGGGAAAATCTGCAACTTAAAAATAAGAACGCGTCATATTAATTCAATATTGTTCATTATAATAGATTATAATAGGAAAATTATACTGAAATACGAAAAATTAACAACTTTCAACTTTAAAATAATATTTTTCCATATTGAAATAAAAAATTTCAACATTGCTAGACTTTCGTTAATGTTTATTATTGATTCAATATGGTTTTTATTAATCGAGATCACGGTTATCAATAATATTACCTATACCGAAATAAGAGCAACTACCGCTACCGTTCAATGTATATGACGTTCTGAATACATTTCCAAATTTTATTAAGATTTTGTTTGAACTGGAATAAAGTGAATGAGTGACAACTAATATTAATAATTTCGTTATATTGTAATTAACCACAACTATACACATACATATAAATATAAATTGTGTCTAAACATATTGCAATAACCAGGTAGAATTATTTGAGCAATTTCCCAATGTTTTTGACGTTTTGCACGGGAATTGCATTCCGATTAATTAATAAATATAAAGGGATTATATTGAATAAACTCTATCTCATTGAATAATTTTCAATCATAAACCGGTCAAATATATTTGATTTTCTTCAAGATATTTCCAATTTTATGTTTCTAAAATTTAGATGAATCTAAAGAATCAATCATGAAAATACACACAGAAAAAAAATATGGTTGTGCATGTTTACTGTAACCATTTCAACATTTGTGCATGTTTACTGTAACCATTTCAACATTTTTAACAATATTATAGTCACAGCAACTATTTATATGACAATAATATGGTTAATTTACTATTCACATGATTGTATCAACCATATATATGGTTACAGGAAACAAATAAATGTTTGCGACAACCATTTTTATGATGAATAATTTTATCATAATATGTATGTTGTTCTCAGATTATGATATACATAAGTCGAGAGCAACATAATATGGAAAGTTCTTCATCATATAAATGGTTGTCACAAACATGTTCTTGTTTACTGTGACAATATATATGGTTGATACAATCATGTGAATCGTAAATCAACCATATTATTGTTACCACAATTATATAAATAGTTACTGTGACTATAATATTAATAAAAAAAATGTTGAAATGGTTACATTAAACATGCACAACTATATTTTTTTTCTGCGTGTAGCGAGTTTTTCAATCAAGCTTTAACTATAATTTTGACATTAATTTCTTTAAACATCTTTCTATAACATGATGGGTCCTTAGGAAACTAAAAGACAAACTAGCTATGTCCTTCGGTTTATTTGTGCGTTGAACACAGAAATATTTTTTGTTATTATTTTTTTTTTTTACAAAATATTAAGTGTACTCATTTAAACGCTTAAGTTTCCCATTTGTGCAAATTTGCGCGGCGTCTTTCATAATCCCACCCTTTAAATTTTGTGCAATTTTATACAGAAAATGTCTATTTTATGAAGAAAAATGTTATAAATTTAATTCTAATAATTTTTAATGAAAGTGAAATCTTTGAAACAAACGATGGTAAACATAGTTTGGAAGATTTTGCTTATGTTTTAGCTGTTGGTTAATATTTCCATACACAATGCAATAAAATCCAATCATTCTGCTCAAAGTCACACAAATTTCATTTTTATTTCTTATAAAGAAAAGCAAACAAAATCAGCTGATTCATCAAATACACAATAACTTTAACTTTGCGAGTCTAAATTGTCGCGCAAACTTATCGGAGTTGTGCAAACCAATTTCCATACAATTTTTGGCATTTCATTTGCGAGAGTCTAAAAATGCACAGATTGCACAGTTTGCGAGGCATTTAAGCGTTTACATGAGGACCCTTATTATTTTTATGTAAAAAATAAAGATACAATTTTTATGAAAACTGGCAAAACATTTCATCTTTCTATTTATAGTTACGAGGTCACTTTTTAAAATATATTTCTATTTATTTTCAATATTTGGGTAGCATCTGCAGAAAAAAGTGTTTAACAATTAATATAACTAAATTTTTTTTCAATAAATCAATAAAAAAAATGTAAAAATTAAAATTTTAAATATTACATAAACAAAAAATATTTTTTTACAATGTTTAATTTCCTTTACCGCTTTTATAAATTAAATTTCTGTAGTTTTTAGCAACGTTATCTATGTATATCTGCCTTAGAATTAATTCTTAGATTTGTTGATACTTTTATAATTTGTAACATTTCTAACATATAACGTATTTAAAAATGATACATTTTCAAAGTCAGGATAGTGACTAAAATTAGCATAATGTGATGACAATTCTTTTTTGTGAAGATATGTCTCGGAATTTTTGACCTGATTTGTGCCCTGCTTTTTTAGTTTTAAGTTTATTTATTTGTTGTACCTATATACACTTTATTATAATCACAAATCAGATCATAAATACAGAGACAATAATATCTTAAGTTTATTGAAAAGCATTTTTTTATATAAAATGTTAAACATTTTTGAAAATGCTACACAAAGTGTAACGAAATAATGAAAATAAATGGAAATAATTTTTCTAAAAGTGACCTCAAGCTCAATTAACTATAAATAAAATGAATAAACAATTTGGAAATATTAGACTATACATTTTATTACTTATTCCTTTTAAACTAATTTTTTATGACAATAAAATTAATTTCAAGTTTTATTTAAGGTTTTTCCTATGCATATTCAAGTTTTTTCTTCATATTTGCGTGCAAATAACCTACACTTTTTTACTTGCTTATTTTTAATTTTATTTATGCATATTTCTACTTGCCCTGATCATATTGACAAACAACTACGTTTTACTTTAATCAAACAGATTAAGAATGATCGATGCATAGATCGCTTTTATATTATCAAAATAAATGTTGAAAGTAGATCATTACTACTTTCAACATTTCCAAATGAATAGAAGAATATCATAATGACCGAATTTTATCAACATATTCTAATATGTGCAGAAAAAAAAGATTATAATGCTTGTAATACAATAATATAACTATAAATTTAAATTACAAATTTATGGTAAAATTAATCAAATAACTTTTACTCTTTCAATATTATTACTATTACATGCACTTATAATACAATATAAGATAATCCAAAAAGAATGTGACATTTAAAATAAATATTTATGTGTGTAGAATTCAAACTAGCAAGTAGTAAACAAGTGTATCGTTCATGTATTCATTCATTAAAACAACGCTTTCGTTAGTTTTCCTGTCCCATATGGGCACACCAAACAAACATTTCATATGACATGTCATACATTTGTAATCAACAAAGCAATAAACACACCATACAACATCATACAAAAACACTTTTATAAATGTTTGTTTATCTGTGTAGGTGTCTATGGACGTACATATGTATGTATGAGTTTATGAGTGCATAAGTGTGAGTATATCAACTTAAAAGCACTTTTCTTAATTGAAACGCAACTTGTAGTCGCGTTGTTGTTTCCACAGAAAAATAAATAAAACTACAATGCATATGTACATATACATGTGAGTGAGTATGTATGTAGGTATTGTATCTGGATGTGTGCTGAGTATGTAGTAGTTGTGGAAGACATATGTCTTTTGATCCATTAGTGAAAATTATACCCTTTTACCCATTTCTGTTGTTTGTTTTCACTCTATAGGAAACTAAAGGGAAAGAGAACGAGAACGAGAAACTGAAGTTGAAACTAAAAGTCGATTGCAAAAATGGGCAGGTGTTGCGTTGGTTGGGTTTAAGAGTAAAAAAAAAAAACGAAAAGAAAATACAATAACAATAATGCAACATTTGTAGTTAAGTCATGTAACAATTTAAATAACATTTGAACACATTTATACACACACCTACATACACAAACGTTCAGGTGTATAGTATTGCAATAAAATAAAACATATGTGTGTATTTGTTTCCTTTTTATTTTTTTTTTTTACGTTAAGAATGGGACACCTTTCTCTGTTATTGTTGCCATTAACCTACAACTCAGTGATAAAGAACAGTCTATATACCAAGCAACCATATATTTGAGTAATAAATGGGTGAGATATACGACGGACGACGAGTACATTGAAAACAATGGCACCATAAGTGTATAAAATACAATACTTAAGAAAATTAAACAGTGGGCCTCAGGAGGAGAACTGAAAATCAAATATGGAACAAAACGAAAATATTCGAAAAAAAAAATAATTTCTGAACCTCTGCCCTTTTTGATTTTTTAGTCTGACTTAAATCCTTTTTTCGAAGCGAATTTACTATTCAGCCTCAATCTCCAACAAACAGACACTTTTAAATTTAAATCGATGGATAGATTTTAGGATTTGCATGATCATGATGAAAAAAAATCATTTCAATATTCTTAGTTTGGTTTTTTTATAGACCAACGTTCAAATTTTTTTAATACATGCGTGTAAAATACCTAATGTAAAACTGTAAATAACTTTAGAAGTGTTAGTCATATTTTATGATTTTTGATATCTTATTAATGAATGGTAGTTTTCTCTAGAAATCCGTTTCTCATCAAAACAGAATATATAGCATAGATAGAAATCGTCATTGGCCTTTGCCATCTTCCAAAGATTTTCCGGAAATAAGAGCCTGCTAATATTTTAAGGCCAAGAACGAATCAAACCAATATCATATACTCTGTTCCAAAGTGAAACAAATAGTAGTCATACGGGGCACGGTCTGGACTATAAAGCGGATGGGGAAAATCTTTCCAACCACTTCATTCTACATAAATACTTTTTAACAGGTATTGGCCGAGCGTTTTCACTATGGAATATTACGGTTTCATGTTTGGCTGCATATTATGAGCGTTTTTCGGTCAATTGTTACTTCAAACGAATCAGTTGTGTTCGGTACAGGTTGGTCTAGCCAGACTTCAGCAGCTCATAATAGATAGGACCCTATTGGTCCCACCAAACTCAGAGCATTACCTTAGCGCCACGGATATTTGGCTTTAATGTCGATTCGGCTAGTTGGCCGGGCTTTACATACAATCTCTTACGCTTTGGGTTATCGTATTGGATTCATTTTCCATCGCAAGTAATGGTTCGGTGCAAAAATTATTTTCTTTTATAGCGTTCAAGCATCATTTCGTACACGCTAAATCATCTATCAAGTTCTCTTGGCTTCAATTCGTATTGACCGTATCAATTTATACTTTTGACATATTTATCTTTATTTATCTTTACATTACATGGTCTATTATTAATATAAAATATCCCAGCTTAAAGTAAGTATATTGTTTAAATTTAGTGTTGACATTTTCAGAACAATTAAGTCCTTACATTTTATATAAGAGTGAGTTTATACAAATTTGGAAAATGAAAAGTATCCTTTGGAGTTATCCTTTGTTTAAAAACAATTTTTTGATCCAATATCCTGTGTTGAAGCAAAATGGATTTTTGGCAAATATATTGAAACATTTAGTCAATTCACAAGGTCTCTTATCATGTCATGTTGTCATAATGTCCTAATATTTCACGAATCGGCGGCTCGACTCTTAGGCGTTCGGCGCAGATCTCTGCTGGTTGGTTACGATAACACAATAAACATTGCATACAGAGTAGTATTATTTTAGGACATTTTTTGCTTGAACGGCAATAACAACATTTTTAAACCATTGTGAAATATTAGGACATTATGAAAATATGGCATGATAAGAGACCTTGTGAATTGACCAATTATCATTTATTAAATACTTACTTCTTAAAATTTAGAGATTTTCAAATTACTTTTTTAAATATTTAAATAAAACATTTTAATTTTTGCCAAAAAAATTATTTTTTAAAACTAACCCCTTTCGTGCAGCAAAGGGTAGAATATTAAATTTGTATGTCCATACTACTCTTTAAAACTACATTATTTTATTTTTTATTTTTTTATTTTTTTTACCAATATTAATAAGTACATACATCTAAACATAAAATTTAAGTTATTTTTTTAATATTTAATTGTTTATCAACTTTAAAACAAACAAGAAAGAAATTATGGTCGGTGAAGCCCGACCACACTTAGTAAATGAGCAAAAACATGTTTCTTTTAATAATAATTTCAATAATTTATTTTCTAGAATGTAATAAGGTCGTGTAATTTATATCTAAATGGAACTTATTTCTGTTGAATTTTATGTGTATAACAAAACTTCTACTAAATTCATGCTCGTTATGCTAATTATGGACCGATCATTATAAAATTAAGTGACATGAATTCCGTATATATAAAATTTATTTGGATCGCTTTTGTGCAGATATCTAAATAAATTAAACAATTATGACAGATAAAGTCCATTTTTGGGAGGACATTTGTAGGTGAAATAATAGACATATTTAAGCCAGTTTCAATATGTATTAAATTTTATCGAAATATCATCAAAATTACGACCTGTACTTTGAGCACAAGGTTTACATGGACAGCCAGCCAACCAGACTGACGTACATCGTTTAATCGACTCAGAAAGTAATTCTGAGTCGTTCGGTATAAATACTTTAGCCTGTGTTAGACTAATATATTTGGCCGTTACAAACATCTGCACAAATCCAATATACCCTCACCACTATGGTGGTGTAGAATTTTGCAATTTAGAAATTAAATACAAAAGTAACAATTGACACTCAACTCAGAGTTTAACTTCAGTAGATTTAAAATCCATAAATGTTAGTTAAATTCCACGTTCTTGTGGTAAACATGCTGAAAACTAAGGCTTTTAGTGAAAATTGAAAAAGAAAAATATCTATGATTTGAAAGACGCATTTGTGATCAGCGCGCCTAAATATATAAAAAATAACTTTTGTACGAGAAGCCCTTGTCAACCATTTAATATTGTAGAGTAGCTTCCTATAAGCAAACCATAAAAAATCCAAATTTCTAATATAGATTGCTCAATTATATTATTATTATTTATCATTTGTTATCCCACCGTTCTGTAAGTATTTCCATAAATATACTTTAAATTTGTCATCCCGTCTGTAAACTGAAACGTGGTTGTATGTTTTTCTGCCAACTTTCCAACAAGATTTTTATGGAGAACACAACAAAATACAAACATCGTTAGTTTGTGTGCCATCTGGATAGAGAAGGTACTTTAGCAATTGTAGGTAGGTTACATAAAATTCTGCCTAAACTGTCCATTAAGTTGCTTTTAAACAGCTTTTGTTTTATTTTCTATTTTCTAGTGTTGTGTCCCAACAATATGAAAATTCTACTTTAACATTTCCTTTTAGAAGCAAAACAATTGATGTCAACACGCAATACGTTCATTTTGTGTCAAACAACAACGACGACGACGACTCACAACCGGAAATGTAATGTAACTTAATGTTACCCAAGTGACGTACAAACTCACACTAACACACACACACATACACCACATTCATACTCTCTCTATTGAGACTCAATTGTTCTTACGTCTGCTTTCACAATTAAACTTAATTCATTTATTTCATTCAGTCAGTCATACTTGACTGAATCAAATGACATTTTTATTCCCTACATCATATGTTTGGGAATTCTACATTTCTGTTGATAATCTGTAAAATTAAAACCTTGCATCACTTCTTGACTCGATTCAAATATGTCTTCCATTTGGTTGTGAGATATTTCTCGAGATCGTATATAGTTTTCTTTTTGCTCGAAACATTTAGCCCAACTTCCCCAATTTTACAGAATATTGTGTATAAAGACGCAACAATTTCATAGAAAAATCCCGTAATACCGATGTGTAGGGTATTTACGTTTTGGTAAGAACGACAATAACTTTCCAATTTGTTTTTTCCTAATGTGTGAGAGTTTGATGGTTTTTATGTATTTGTAACTAAAATATGTTTCTTCTATTTGACAATTTTGTTTTGTTTGTTTAAGGTTAAACTAAAGCTAAATTGTTTTTGGGGGTAGATTCGCTCGGTGGAGTCGCTTGTGCGAGTAGTATTAGTAGTTTTTGTAGCTGAAAATGTTGAGGTGTTTTTTGAAAAGTTTTTTAAGTAAATTAAGTTAGCATGGCATGTAAAATTGTATTATTTGTATGCTTTTTAGACACCATTACACTTGTAATTGTGATTGTAATCTTTAAATTGATTACTAAACCTAAACACACCGACACACACACACACACACACCAACTCACACTTTGCAGAAAAGCATGGCAAAACATTTGTATTTTCAACGCTCACACACTTACATACGATTCACTTACACTCTTACTCACACAAAGCAATTAAATGTTACGCTTAATGGTCGGACAAAGATTACAACAAATGAATGTCTGTTTTTTTGTTGTCGTTTTATTTGTATTCGTTTGTGAGTTTTTATCGCTGTTTTTACAATAACGACAACAAAACCAACAACAACAGCGACAATCACAAAAGTAATTGCATTAGTTACAAAAAATCTAGGAAATACAATGCGCCACATGGAAGCAGGGGCAGCAGAGTAGCAGGAACGGAAATGGAAGTAAAAAAGAATTGGGCAATTACAAAATCAATTAGTTTTATTTTTCTTTTCTAATTTATGTTGTTTAATCTTGAATACAAAAGATTGAATAATTATGATATCACAACATTAAGAATATTACATTTATTTTAATATTTAATTTTAATTGACGTTGGCTGGCAGTATAAACAATTTGATTAATGCAAATAAATAAGGCATTTTTTCCAGAGAAATGATTTCCTTAGATGTAATAAATTGCCCTACAAACATTGGTTTTATAAATGGTATTTAGAAAAAAAGCAATTAGAAATTATGTTGTATTTGACTAATGGTTTAATAGCAAATTATATTTTTGTAAAAGCCACTTTTTCCTTTAAAAAAAACAAATTTTTTTATTGCCTGCTTAGATATAACACAGTCAGATACATACAGTATATTTTCTAATCTCTTTCGGAATATATTAATTTTTTTCAATTGTGTGTCCAGCAAAAACATATCACAGAATTAGTTGAAGTAACGGTTCAACTTATACTGAACTAGTTCTATTTAGATGAATAATAATTTATTTGTACATTAGCGTGTGTTTATGTGTTTATTCAGTTTATAAAAATTTGGGTTGTTCAGTGGAAATGGTGTTTTGAACAAATGCAAGTTCAATGAATTGACTAGACTTTTCATTGGTTACAAATATTTATTTTTATATTAATTGTAGAAGATATCTTAAAAAACCCCATTTGAAAATCTGGCTTTTAGTTATTTCAAAATGTTAACAAATACAGAACTACCTTGAAAAAACATTTGAAATTTTTTCCATATTTTATCTATTTTCATGGGGAACAATTTATTATATTTTTCATCAAGTGGCAGAGAAAGGCAGAGAAGTAAACTTTTTTGGAAGTAAATAAACCTATTATTGATAAAATGTGCAAAGTAGAACATAATCTTTTTTCTAAAAAAAATATATATGGATCTTAATCAATCAGATGTAAATTGAAAATGTTGATTTTTTTGGAATTTGATGTGACCATCAATTCTAATTAATATATTATGAAATATGTACACAATATTAATCATTTCATAAAAAGGAACATCAGAGATTATTTTTTTTTAAAGAATGTTCTTCTTAACTGTTCCATCATCCAACTGCCATGCCCTGATTATTATGGTGTTTTCCAACAGCCTTCAAATTCCAGACTTTCTAAAGTGAAAAAATGTTCCAATTTTTTTAAATTAAAAATAATTTGAGAGTTTTTGGACCTTTTTAACTAGAAGAGTTTTTGTAGATTATTTAAAATAAAAATCTAGAAAAATAAGACCATGAAACTCAAATAGGAGCTCAGAAAAGTGCAAACATCGGTATTTTCAACACCTGTATATAAATTTATTCATAACTGCCTCAAAAGTACATGAATATAATAAATTTTTTGGTGACATTAAATCAATACAATGGGCTATTTTATAAAGGTTTAATATTGTTATGTTTTTACCTTTTAAAAACGTGGGTTTATTTCCTTTAAATAAACCGGATACTTTTGATTGCAAATAAAAAGCAGTTTTAGTAGTTTAAAATTTGTAACAACTCTTTATTTATTTAAATGTACACCAACAACAGTTCAAATATTCACTCAGTGTCTCTATACACGTATATCAATTCTCAGAAATACACACACACACTCTATAATGTACAAGTATACACGTACAAGACAGTCGATGTTAACTCTAACAGCGACAATGATCAACTCAACTCACGACTGCCACCTCTCCCACTATTTATACACGCGCCATCTATCGGGAATCTTCTAAAATGCTCTTAGCGGACGTACTAGTGCATTCGAATTCCAGAGCCTTCGATGTCATTGCCAGCAGCCCAAACATTTAGTGTTGCCATACTTGCAAACAATGCCAACAACCGCATGCTATTGATGGACGTGCCCTCAAATATGATGAATGAAGCAGGCAGTCGTTACAGACCGTTAAACTCAAATCGTCATTGCACATTCGTAACAATATGTTATTTATTTTAACGTTGGAAACAAATATAGCGATTTCTGTTTTGTTGCAATTTCATTCCGCATACGTTAGCTTTTTTGTACGGGTTTGAGGTCTATGACTCCATTACTTATTTTCCGAGTTACAGTAGGTTCAATATTAGGGTTCCTGAGCCACAAAATTTTTCCGAAATTTTCCTGGTAGTGTAAAAGGGGGATCATGTGCCATAGGGGCACATCTGCCAACACCGAATAACTTAAAAACCGAGTAATCAATTTTGTTACATTATCAAGTTATGTTTACGTTTATCGATTGTTTACCATCCATGAAAGTTGGAATGTTTAATTTTACATATGACGTGAGGCAGACGTGATTAATTGTTTTTCAATAAGCTGTGCTAACTTCTTTAGTTTTTGTGATACAAAAAAGATAGTGGTTGAAGATAGAATGTCAATAATAGTGAACAATAAGTGACAATAGTCTTTTCGATCATTTGATTTTAAGTAAGAAACAAATTTATATTAAATCTCAAAACTCCTACTGGGGCACTTTCGCCAGATACAAGGAATGAAGAGTAAAATGTTGATAAAATATAGGAAGAATTAGTCACAATTTGTTAATTTTTTTTTTTTTTTGTTAAATATCTAGTTTGTTATATGTACTTTGTTTTGTGAATTAAGGTATGGAACAGCAAAATACGTTTATATTTTTGGATTTTTTTGTTTTATTTTATAGATGACAATTCTGTTCCATGCCATTGGCGTATTTACCCCATGGGTGGGGTCGTTTCTCCGTTTTTGGTCAATCTAGAAATGTTAAAAATATATGTATATTAAGATGTGATAGGCAAAATTGAAATGAAACAAGAAAAAAATTAAGAATATGTATTGCGGTTTTAAATTGGGATCGCCTCAAAAACAAGTGGCTAATGGTTTCCCTTCTACCCCATTTATTTTTTTTTTTTTTTGTTGTAAGTTTCCGAGAAATATTAGGTGCGTAAGTGAATTTTTTCATAAGTTTTCATCTTAAAATAACAGTATTATTTATGCACATATAAAAAAGATTAATTGTGATAATCATCGATCATATCCACAGATTTTTTTTCGATACTAGCAGAAACAATTCTTCAGCCACAACTGAAACATTCCATCAATTTGACTAAATGATTTTATTACTAATTAAATCAGTTATCACAATCAACATTATTTACTCTGACAACAGAAAAATTTTACATAAACCAAGAAAATTAAATTTTCTGACATGACAATAATACTGCATTAAATTAGTTATATATATTCTGAGTTGAAAAAGTTCATATTCGAAAAGAATTACCAATATTTTCAAGATTTAACTTTCTTTGAATAAAGGTATATTGCATTATTTCCAACATTTATTCAAAACTAGTTAAAACAAGCAAGAGAGCTAAATTCGGCTGTGCCGAATCTTATATACCCTACACCAAATTATACTTTAAAATAAAATTTAAATTTTTTTTTTTCAAAATTGTTTTTTAAAAGTTTTTTCCAATTAAAAAAAAAAAAAATTTATTAGTGAAAAAAAATTTATGACAAGAATGTTTTTTGTGAAAAAAAATTCGGGTTAAAATTTTTTTCCCAATTTTGACCCATTGTAGGTCCAAATTTGTATAGCCTTATATACATTGTTGCAATGGACTTTTAAATATCTATCATTAGATATCCATATTGTCTATATTTATGACTTAGTAATCGAGATATAGATACAAAAATAGGCCAAAAATAGAGGTTGTCTCGGATTTTTGCTCATATATCCGTTATTTATGGACGGATTTTGCTGATTTTAAATAGGAAACTTCTCGAAAGCAAAAATATCTGGGGTCTTTAGAAAATTGATTTCAACAAACAGACGGACAGACATGGCTTAATCGACTCCGCTATCTATAAGGATCCAGAATATATATATTTTATAGGGTCGGAAAATTATATTGTGGAAATTACAAACGGAATGACAAATTTATATATACCCTTTTCACGAAGGTGAAGGGTATACAAATATTGTTATCTAAACTGAAATTTATTTAAAAAAAAGGATGTCGTGAATTTCCTACAAAAGCTTTGGTGGGAAGCGATATTTAAGGATACACCTGCCTTATAAGTTGTCTTAAAATATAAGCATTATCATAATATGATTATTCTCAATCATATTATGATTCTGTCTCAACCACAATATGGTCATGTAGAAACATGATGACCCATACTATGAGTCAATTATAATATGATTATTTTTAAACCTATTAGCTGTCATGGCCATATTATGGTGTATATGTGATTATAAATATAACAATATTTATTCATAAGTTCATAATTTAATTGTTGGAAATATAAATATAAAATCGTTTAAAATCAATCATAAAGCGACAACCGTGTAATTATAAAATATGATTCAAAGCAAAGTTATAAAGAAATTTTCGACAAACATTTATGATAGCATATAACATTGCATAGCTACTATAATCAAGTCGTAACCAAATTACCAAATTAACCAAATTATTCGAATTTCACATTTTGGTGAAATATCACAATGTGGACATATTTCTTGTGCATAAAAGTAGGGAAATGCCACAGAAATAAGAATTAATGAACAATACAGAAAGTCAGTTTTTTCCAATACATTGTTCCAACTTCAATTTAAAAACCTTATTACTTCAAAGATGATTTACAATTTCCTAAATTTATTTACACATAAACACATACGTTATCGAAGATAATAAAAAAATTTAATTTTAATATAAATATCGATTTTAAGCGATTTTCAAAACACTTTGAATCTTGAAGACAAAAAAAGCAAAAGTAAAAATAATAAATACTTAGTTTCACTTTTTATGTGTTTAGAATTCGTATTGTTTTTGTCTTCATTATTATCTGTATAATCTACAAGATGGCGAAAGAGTGACACAAGTTCGAGGAGATATTTGTAAATATCAATTCTAAATATTACATTCAGTAGTTATTTTAAGTATAGAGCAACATTTAGTCGATATTATTTAAACGACATTGAAATACACTTTGTTCAATTCGTTTTCTAGTATTTGTAGATAAAAAGGAATAAAAAACCAAAACTAAGTCTAAGAAAAGAAATAATTTCTTGATGGAGTTTTGTTTTCTTTGGAGTCCTTAAACAAAATGCCTGATGATCCTCTTGGCAAAATACAAAAATAACAAGCAACAGTGCAAATAATCTAGAGATGAAGATGACGATTCAAGTGTAAGTATGTTTGTATATCTGAGGCTCGTTCTACCGCTGGTCTGTACGTCATTGCTGTTTGCTACTTATAAGAGTATGAGTGGCAAATGGTGTTGTTTCATTGTTTAAGCTTTTAAAATATTCATGAAAATACTTTGATGGCGTAAATGATGAGCCATTATCATGAATGGTTATTGGTGGGTACAACAACAAACGACACTAACAATAGCAAAAACGTTCAATAGCTATAGTAGCAGCAACAACAACAATAATAATAATCATCATTATAATAAAAAGGAAGGAACTCAAACTGGAGGGTTGGTCACAGCGTAAAAATAAACCAAAAAAAAAAAATATACAAAACTCTATTTAAGGCCAAAGGCATCCTGTAATGAATGCGTAAACTTAAGCTATTGATGATGAGCTGTTTGGTTTAGTTTTGCCTTTATTTTATTTCATTCACATTTCTTTGCTGTACTTAATGCAAATCTAAAAAGAAAAAAAATTATAACAATTGATAGCACAGGAACTCTGTCAAACAACCAACTAGACAGCCATCAGCTCTGGTTGATTAAATGATAGAATAAACACAAGTTGCAAAGAAAAAAAGCCAAACTAAATGTCAACAATTTAAGTGGTAGAAAAATTTTTAACAAAAAGATAATGAAAATTGTAAAACAGCTATCAACCTGCTCAAGCAATGAGCCAAAGGCTTTTTTGAATAAATAATATGGGTCAATGATGATGTGATTATCTGATATTTAATTTATATTTCACATATTTTCTTTGTTAAAGATTTAAAATACTCTTCATTTATTTAAGCAAAAAATATACCGAGATAATATTCAAAACATACCAACTCAGGTTTGGATCGAAATCAGATTTTGATGACAAATAGCATGCTTACTAGTTTTGCCCTTATATAAAACTTGCACTTATGGATACTTCAAAATTTATACTTTAGTCCTCATTTACCCCCATATTCGCAAAACAAACTTTTGATAAATTTAAAAATTGATTACACAGCGGTAGAGATATTTTGGTGCCCTAGATTTGTCATACGTATTGTACAAGCTGATGAACCCTCATTACTGTTATGCATGTTTTTTTCCAGTCTACTCGCGCTTTTGAAATATCGTCGTTTTTATATTTTCATTGAATACCCCATTTTTTGTGTTCTTCTTCAAAATTTTGGGTAATGCCTTTTAGAATGTGAATTTCTTTTAGCAAGAAACTGATCTACATAAACATATTATGTTTCTTTTGAGTGGATGTTTGGTATATTTGTATGATCTTTCAAAAATGTTGAAATTTTACTCTTTTAGCTTTATCCTTAATAACATGTTGCATTCCGAAAATTCTTTAAAAAATTTAACACAACTCCGAACTTTTACATCCTAAACTAATATTTTTTAAATAAATTTTTAGGTAATTAGTCTTATTTCTTAATTCATATTTAATTCTAAATACAGATATAAAAATACAGCGTTTTTGGTGAACATACCTTACGTAAAAGAAATATTTATAGTTTAAAGTTTTTACTTAATAATTCTGAGATAACTTATGATCACGCTAATCTGCTAAAATAAATCTTTAGTATAAGTATAATCATGTAGGTGAAAAATATTTTAAAACTTCGAGTTAGTTGCCAAATAGTTTAGTATATTTTCAGCGAATTTTTATTTGTTTTATATAATTTAGTTTATTGATATGTTTTTATTGAATATCGTGAAAAAACACTAAAGAGAGTTGTAAAAATGAAATGTCGCATATATGTTTTATCAATTACATTTTTCGCTGCACAAAACCAAAATGTCAATTTTGTTCTCCTGTGTAATCTGTGAAAAATCTAAAATCACTCATAAAACGTTAATAAGAGGTCCTAGAGGAAAAAGTACAATAATCTGTGATTACACATATCTCACACCAAATATAGATTTTTATATGAAAAATCTAAAATCACTTATAAAACGTTAACAAGAGTTCCTAGAGCAAAAAGGGCAATAATCTGTGATCACTCATATTTCCCTCCAAAATTGACTTTTACGTGAAAAATCTAAAATCACTCATAAAACCTTTATAAGGGGTCCTATACGAAAAAGGGCAATAATCTGTGATCACTTATATTTCCCACCAAATATCGATTTTTATATGAAAAATCTAAAATCACTCATAAAACGTTAATAAGAGGTCCCAGAGGAAAAAGGGCAATAATCTGTGATCACTCATATTTCCCACCAAATATCGATTTTTATATGATAAATCTAAAATCAGTCATAAAACGTTATTAAGAGGTCCCAGAGGAAAAAGGGCAATAATCTGTGATCACTCATATTTCCCACAAAATATCGATTTTTATATGATAAATCTAAAATCAGTCATAAAACGTTAGTAAGAGTTCCCAGAGGAAAAAGGGCAATAATCTGTGATCACTCATATTTCCCACCAAATATGGATTTTTATATGAAAAATATAAAATCACTCATAAAACGTTAATAAGAGTTCCTGGAGGAAAAAGGGCAATAATCTGTGATCACTCATATTTCCCACCAAATATCGATTTTTATATGATAAATCTAAAATCACCCATAAAACGTTATTAAGAGGTCCTAAAGAAAAAAGGGCAATAATCTGTGATCACTCATATTTCCAACCAAATATTGATTTTTATATGAAAAAATTTAAAATCACTTATAAAACGTTAATATGAGGTCTTAGAGGAAAGAGGGCAATAATCTGTGATCACTCATATTTCCCACCAAATATCGATTTTTATATGAAAAATATAAAATCACTCATAAAACGTTAATAAGAGTTCCTAGAGGAAAAAGGGCAATAATCTGTGATCGCTCATATTTCCCACCAAATATCGATTTTTATATGAAAAATCTAAAATCAATCATAAAACGTAAATAAGAGGTCCTAAAGAAAAAAGGGCAATAATCTGTGATCATGTAGGTGAAAAATATTTTAAAACTTCGAGTTAGTTGCCAAATAGTTTAGTATATTTTCAGCGAATTTTTATTTGTTTTTTATAATTTAGTTTATTGATATGTTTTTATTGTATATCGTGAAAAAATTTTGAACGCTTTTACTTACGACATGTAAAACTTATAAGGATGAAACTGAAAAAAGATAATTTCCAACATCCTTGCGATATCAGCAATATATCCTGGAATTTAGATAAATAAAATTGATGCCAAAGAAAAGATAATTTTGTGCAGAATACCAGCACAAAAATGCATTTTTAACTTTAGCCACCATTTATGAAATATTCAACCAATAAGAGAAAAAAATTAAAACCGAAATATTCTAAAAACAAGAGCTGCCCAAAAACACTAAAGAGAGTTTTAAAAATGTCGCATGAAATGCACAAAACCAAAATGTCAATGTTGTTCTCCTGTGTAATCTGTGAAAAATGTAAAATCACTAGAGGAAAAAGAACAATAATCTGTGATCACTCATATTTCCCACCAAATTTCGATTTTTATATGATAAATCTAAAATCACTTATAAAACGTTAACAAGAGGTCCTAGAGGAAAAAGAACAATAATCTGTGATCACTCATATTTCCCACCAAATATCTATTTTTATATGATAAATCTAAAATCAGTCATAAAACGTTAGTAAGAGGTCCCAGAGGAAAAAGGGCAATAATCTGTGATCACTCATATTTCCCACCAAATATCTATTTTTATATGATAAATCTAAAACCAGTCATAAAACGTTAGTAAGAGGTCCCAGAGGAAAAAGGGCAATAATCTGTGATCACTCATATTTCCCACCAAATATCGATTTTTATATGATAAATCTAAAATCACTCATAAAACGTTAATAAGAGGTCCCAGAGGAAAAAGGGTAATCTCATATTTCCCACCAAATATGGATTTTTATATGAAAAATATAAAATCACTCATAAAACGTTAATAAGAGGTCCCAGAGGAAAAAGGGCAATAATCTGTGATCACTCATATTTCCCACCAAATATCGATTTTTATATAAAACGTTATAAAACGTTAACAAGAGGTCCTAGAGGAAAAAGGGCAATAATCTGTGATCACTCACATATCCCACCACATATTGATTTTTTATGAAAAATTAAAATTTCTCATAAATATATATTTCCCAACAAATATCGATTTTTATAAGAAAAATCTAAAATTACTCATAAAACGTTAATAAGAGGTCCTAGAGGAAAAAGGGCAATAATCTGTGATCACTCATATTCCCACTAAATATTGATTTTTATATGAAAAATCTAAAATCAGTCATAAAACGCTAATAAGAGGTCCCAGAGGAAAAAGGGCAATAATCTGTGATCACTCATATTTCCCACCAAATATCGATTTTTACATGAAAAATCTAAAATCAATCATAAAACGTAAATAAGA
Organism: Calliphora vomitoria; assembly: GCA_942486065.2. Classification (NCBI taxonomy): domain Eukaryota; kingdom Metazoa; phylum Arthropoda; class Insecta; order Diptera; family Calliphoridae; genus Calliphora; species Calliphora vomitoria. The sequence goes on from OW818030.2 coordinate 140,569,750, forward strand.
GGTCCTAAAGAAAAAAGGGCAATAATCTGTGATCACTCATATTTCCCACCAAATATCGATTTTTATATGAAAAATCTAAAATCAATCATAAAACGTTAGTAAGAGGTCCTAGAGGAAAAATGGCAATAATCTGTGATCACTCATATTTCCCACCAAATATCGATTTTTATATGAAAAATCTAAAATCACTTATAAAACGTTAACGAGAGGTCCTAGATGAAAAAGAGCAATAATCTGTGATTACACATATTTCCCACCAAATATCGATTTTTATATGAAAAGTCTAAAATCACGTATAAAACGTTAACAAGAGGTTCTAGAGGAAAAAGGGCAATAATCTGTGATCACTCATATTTCCCACCAAATATCGATTTTTATATGAAAAATATAAATTACTCATAAAAAGTTAATAAGAGATACTAGAGGAAAATGGGCAATACTCTGTGATCACTCATATTTCCCACCAAATATCGATTTTTATATGAAAAATCTAAAATCACTTATAAAACGTTAATAAGAGGTCCTAGAGGAAAACGGGAAATAATCTGTGATCACTCATATTTCCCGCTAAATATCGATTTTTATATGATAAATCTAAAATCAGTCATAAAACGTTAATAAGAGGTCCCAGAGGAAAAAGAGTAATCTCATATTTCCCACCAAATATGGATTTTTATATGAAAAATATAAAATCACTCATAAAACGTTAATAAGAGGTCCCAGAGGAAAAAGGGCAATAATCTGTGATCACTCATATTTCCCACCAAATATCGATTTTTATATGATAAATCTAAAATCAGTCATAAAACGTTAATAAGAGGTCCCAGAGGAAAAAGGGTGATCTCATATTTCCCACCAAATATGGATTTTTATATGAAAAATATAAAATCACTCATAAAACGTTAATAAGAGGTCCCAGAGGAAAAAGGGCAATAATCTGTGATCACACATATTTCCCACCAAATATCGATTTTTATATGATAAATCTAAAATCAGTCATAAAACGTTAATAAGAGGTCCCAGAGGAAAAAGAGTAATCTCATATTTCCCACCAAATATGGATTTTTATATGAAAAATATAAAATCACTCATAAAACGTTAATAAGAGGTCCCAGAGGAAAAAGGGCAATAATCTGTGATCACTCATATTTCCCACCAAATATCGATTTTTATATGATAAATCTAAAATCAGTCATAAAACGTTAATAAGAGGTCACAGAGGAAAAAGGGCAATAATCTGTGATCACTCATATTTCCCACCAAATATTGATTTTTATATGATAAATCTAAAATCAGTCATAAAACGTTAATAAGAGGTCCCAGAGGAAAAAGGGCAATAATCTGTGATCACTCATATTTCCCACCAAATATCGATTTTTATATATAAAATCACTCATAAAACGTTAATAAGAGGTCCTAGAGGAAAAAGGGCAATAATCTGTGATCACTCATATTTCCCACCAAATATGGATTTTTATATGAAAAATCTAAAATCACTCATAAAACGTTAATAAGAGGCCCCAGAGGAAAAAGGGCAATAATCTGTGATCACTCATATTTCCCACCAAATATCGATTTTTATATGATAAATCTAAAATCAGTCATAAAACGTTAATAAGAGGTCCCAGAGGAAAAAGGGCAATAATCTGTGATCACTCATATTTCCCACCAAATATCGATTTTTATATGATAAATCTAAAATCAGTCATAAAACGTTAATAAGAGGTCACAGAGGAAAAAGGGCAATAATCTGTGATCACTCATATTTCCCACCAAATATCGATTTTTATATGAAAAATATAAAATCACTCATAAAACGTTAATAAGAGGTCACAGAGGAAAAAGGGCAATAATCTGTGATCACTCATATTTCCCACTAAATATTGATTTTTATATGATAAATCTAAAATCAGTCATAAAACGTTAATAAGAGGTCCCAGAGGAAAAAGGGCAATAATCTGTGATCACTCATATTTCCCACTAAATATCGATTTTTATATGATAAATCTAAAATCAGTCATAAAACGTTAATAAGAGGTCCCAGAGGAAAAAGGGCAATAATCTGTGATCACTCATATTTCCCACCAAATATCGATTTTTATATGATAAATCTTAAACCAGTCATAAAACGTTAGTAAGAGGTCCCAGAGGAAAAAGGGTAATAATCTGTGATCACTCATATTTCCCACCAAATATCGATTTTTATATGATAAATCTAAAATCAGTCATAAAACGTTAGTAAGAGGTCCCAAAAGAAAAAGGATAATAATCTGTGATCACTCATATTTCCCACCAAATATCGATTTTTATATGATAAATCTAAAATCAGTCATAAAACGTTAATAAGAGGTCCCAGAAGAAAAAGGGTAATCTCATATTTCCCACCAAATATCGATTTTTATATGATAAATCTAAAATCAGTCATAAAACGTTAATAAGAGGTCCTATAGGAAAAAGGGCAATAGTCTGTGATCACTCATATTTCTCACCAAATATTGATTTTTATATGAAATATATAAAATCAGTCATAAAACGTTAATAAGAGGTCCCAGAGGAAAAAGGGCAATAATCTGTGATCACTCATATTTCCCACCAAATATCGATTTTTATATGATAAATCTAAAATCAGTCATAAAACGTTAGTAAGAGGTCCCAGAGGAAAAAGGGTAATAATCTGTGATCACTCATTTTTTCCACCAAATATCGATTTTTTATGATAAATCTGAAATCAGTCATAAAACGTTAGTAAGAGGTCCCAGAGGAAAAAGGGCAATAATCTGTGATCACTCATATTTCCCACCAAATATCGATTTTTATATGATAAATCTAAAATCACTCATAAAACGTTATTAAGAGGTCCCAGAGGAAAAAGGGCAATAATCTGTGATCAGTCATATTTCCCACCAAATATGGATTTTTATATGAAAAATATAAAATCACTCATAAAACGTTAATAAGAGTTCCCAGAGGAAAAAGGGCAATAATCTGTGATCACTCATATTTCCCACCAAATATCGATTTTTATATGATAAATCTAAAATCAGTCATAAAACGTTAGTAAGAGGTCCCAGAGGAAAAAGGGCAATAATCTGTGATCACTCATATTTCCCACCAAATATCGATTTTTATATGAAAAATATAAAATCAGTCATAAAACGTTAATAAGAGGTCCCAGAGGAAAAAGGGCAATAATCTGTGATCACTCATATTTCCCACCAAATATCGATTTTTATGTGATAAATCTAAAATCAGTCATAAAACGTTAGTAAGAGGTCCCAGAGGAAAAAGGGTAATAATCTGTGATCACTCATATTTCCCACCAAATATCGATTTTTATATGATAAATCTAAAATCACTCATAAAACGTTATTAAGAGGTCCCAGAGGAAAAAGGGCAATAATCTGTGATCACTCATATTTCCCACTAAATATCGATTTTTATATGATAAATCTAAAATCAGTCATAAAACGTTAGTAAGAGGTCCTATAGGAAAAAGGGTAATAATCTGTGATCACTCATATTTCCCACCAAATATCGATTTTTATATGATAAATCTAAAATCACTCATAAAACGTTATTAAGAGGTCCCAGAGGAAAAAGGGCAATAATCTGTGATCACTCATATTTCCCACCAAATATCGATTTTTATGTGATAAATCTAAAATCAGTCATAAAACGTTAGTAAGAGGTCCCAGAGGAAAAAGGGTAATAATCTGTGATCACTCATATTTCCCACCAAATATCGATTTTTATATGATAAATCTAAAATCACTCATAAAACGTTATTAAGAGGTCCCAGAGGAAAAAGGGCAATAATCTGTGATCACTCATATTTCCCACTAAATATCGATTTTTATATGATAAATCTAAAATCAGTCATAAAACGTTAGTAAGAGGTCCTATAGGAAAAAGGGCAATAGTCTGTGATCACTCATATTTCTCACCAAATATTGATTTTTATATGAAAAATATAAAATCAGTCATAAAACGTTAATAAGAGGTCCCAGAGGAAAAAGGGCAATAATCTGTGATCACTCATATTTCCCACCAAATATCGATTTTTATGTGATAAATCTAAAATCAGTCATAAAACGTTAGTAAGAGGTCCCAGAGGAAAAAGGGTAATAATCTGTGATCACTCATATTTCCAACCAAATATCGATTTTTATATGATAAATCTAAAATCACTCATAAAACGTTATTAAGAGGTCCCAGAGGAAAAAGGGCAATAATCTGTGATCACTCATATTTCCCACTAAATATCGATTTTTATATGATAAATCTAAAATCAGTCATAAAACGTTAATAAGAGGTCCCAGAGGAAAAAGGGTAATAATCTGTGATCACTCATATTTCCCACCAAATATCGATTTTTATATGATAAATCTAAAATCACTCATAAAACGTTATTAAGAGGTCCCAGAGGAAAAAGGGCAATAATCTGTGATCACTCATATTTCCCACTAAATATAGATTTTTATATGAAATATATAAAATCAGTCATAAAACGTTAATAAGAGTTCCCAGAGGAAAAAGGGCAATAATCTGTGATCACTCATATTTCCCACCAAATATCGGAAAAAGGGCAATAATCTGTGATCACTCATATTTCCCACCAAATATCGATTTTTATATGATAAATCTAAAATCAGTCATAAAACGTTAATAAGAGGTCCCAGAGGAAAAAGGGCAATAATCTGTGGTCACTCATATTTCCCACTAAATATCGATTTTTATATGATAAATCTAAAATCAGTCATAAATCGTTAATAAGAGGTCCCAGAGGAAAAAGGGTAATAATCTGTGATCACTCATATTTCTTACCAAATATCGATTTTTATATGATAAATCTTAAACCAGTCATAAAACGTTAGTAAGAGGTCCCAGAGGAAAAAGGGTAATAATCTGTGATCACTCATATTTTCCACCAAATATCGATTTTTATATGATAAATCTAAAATCAGTCATAAAACGTTAGTAAGAGGTCCCAGAGGAAAAAGGGCAATAATCTGTGATCACTCATATTTCCCACCAAATATCGATTTTTATATGAAAAATATAAAATCAGTCATAAAACGTTAATAAGAGGTCCTAGAGGAAAAAGGGCAATAATCTGTGATCACTCATATTTCCCACCAAATATCGATTTTTATATGATAAATCTAAAATCAGTCATATAACGTTAGTAAGAGGTCCCAGAGGAAAAAGGGTAATAATCTGTGATCACTCGTATTTCCCACCAAATATCGATTTTTATATGATAAATCTAAAATCAGTCATAAAACGTTAGTAAGAGGTCCCAGAGGAAAAAGGGCAATAATCTGTGATCACTCATATTTCCCACCAAATATCGATTTTATATGATAAATCTAAAATCACTCATAAAACGTTATTAAGAGGTCCCAGAGGAAAAAGGGCAATAATCTGTGATCACTCATATTTCCCACTAAATATCGATTTTTATATGATTAATCTAAAATCAGTCATAAAACGTTAATAAGAGGTCCCAGAGGAAAAAGGGCAATAATCTGTGATCACTCATATTTCCCACCAAATATCTATTTTTATATGATAAATCTAAAATCAGTCATAAAACGTTAGTAAGAGGTCCCAGAGGAAAAAGGGTAATAATCTGTGATCACTCATATTTCCCACCAAATATCGATTTTTATATGATAAATCTAAAACCAGTCATAAAACGTTAGTAAGAGGTCCCAGAGGAAAAAGGGCAATAATCTGTGATCACTCATATTTCCCACCAAATATCGATTTTTATATGATAAATCTAAAATCACTCATAAAACGTTAATAAGAGGTCCCAGAGGAAAAAGGACAATAATCTGTGATCACTCATATTTCCCACCAAATATCGATTTTTATATGATAAATCTAAAATCAGTCATAAAACGTTAATAAGAGGTCCCAAAGGAAAAAGGATAATAATCTGTGATCACTCATATTTCCCACCAAATATCGATTTTTATATGATAAATCTAAAATCACTCATAAAACGTTAATAAGAGGTCCTAGAGGAAAAGGGCAATAATCTGTGATCACTCATATTTCCCACCAAATATCGATTTTTATATGATAAATCTAAAATCAGTCATAAAACGTTAGTAAGAGGTCCCAAAAGAAAAAGGATAATAATCTGTGATCACTCATATTTCCCACTAAATATCGATTTTTATATGATAAATCTAAAATCAGTCATAAAACGTTAAGTAAGAGGTCCCAGAGGAAAAATTGCAATAATCTGTGATCACTCATATTTCCCACTAAATATCGGTTTTTATATGAAAAATCTAAAGTTACTCATAAAACGTTAATAAGAGGTCCTAGAGGAAAAAGGGCAATAATCTGTGATCACTCATATTTCCCACCAAATACCGATTTTTATATGAAAAATCTAAAATCACTCATAAAACGTTAATAAAAGGTCCTAAAGGAAAATGGGCAATACTCTGTGATCACTCATATTTCCCACCAAATACCGCTTTTTATATGAAAAATCTAAAATCACTTATAAAACGTTAATAAGAGGTCCTAGAGGAAAACGGGCAATAATCTGTGATCACTCATATATCCCACCAAATATCGATTTTTATATGAAAAATCTAAAGTTACTCATAAAACGTTAATAAGAGGTCCTAGAGGAAAAAGGGCAATAATCAGTGATCACTCATATTTCCCACTAAATATCGATTTTTATATGATAAATCTAAAATCAGTAATAAAACGTTAATAAGAGTTCCCAGAGGAAAAAGGGCAATAATCTGTGATCACTCATATTTCCCACTAAATATCGATTTTTATATGATAAATCTAAAATCAGTCATAAAACGTTAATAAGAGGTCCCAGAGGAAAAAGGGTGATCTCATATTTCCCACCAAATATGGATTTTTATATAAAAAATATAAAATCACTCATAAAACGTTAATAAGAGGTCCCAGAGGAAAAAGGGCAATAATCTGTGATCACTCATATTTCCCACCAAATATCGATTTTTATATGATAAATCTAAAATCAGTCATAAAACGTTAATAAGAGGTCCCAGAGTAAAAAGGGCAATAATCTGTGATCACTCATATTTCCCACCAAATACCGATTTTTATATGATAAATCTAAAATCACTCGTAAAACGTTAATAAGAGTTCCCAGAGTAAAAAGGGCAATAATCTGTGATCACACATATTTCCCACTAAATATCGATTTTTATATGATAAATCTAAAATCAGTCATAAAACGTTAATAAGAGGTCCCAGAGGAAAAAGAGTAATCTCATATTTCCCACCAAATATGGATTTTTATATGAAAAATCTAAAGTTACTCATAAAACGTTAATAAGAGGTCCTAGAGGAAAACGGGCAATAATCTGTGATCACTCATATATCCCACCAAATATCGATTTTTATATGAAAAATATAAAATCACTCATAAAACGTTAATAAGAAGTCCCAGAGGAAAAAGGGCAATAATCTGTGATCACTCATATTTCCCACCAAATATCGATTTTTATATGATAAATCTAAAATCACTCGTAAAACGTTAATAAGAGTTCCCAGAGTAAAAAGGGCAATAATCTGTGATCACACATATTTCCCACTAAATATCGATTTTTATATGATAAATCTAAAATCAGTCATAAAACGTTAATAAGAGGTCCCAGAGGAAAAAGGGCAATAATCTGTGATCACTCATATTTCCCACTAAATATCGATTTTTATATGATAAATCTAAAATCAGTCATAAAACGTTAATAAGAGGTCCCAGAGGAAAAAGAGTAATCTCATATTTCCCACCAAATATGGATTTTTATATGAAAAATATAAAATCACTCATAAAACGTTAATAAGAGGTCCCAGAGGAAAAAGGGCAATAATCTGTGATCACTCATATTTCCCACCAAATATCGATTTTTATATGAAAAATCTAAAATTATTCATAAAACGTTAATAAGAGTTCCTAGAGGAAAAATGGCAATAATCTGTGATCACTCATATTTCCCACTAAATATCGATTTTTATATGATAAATCTAAAATCAGTCATAAAACGTTAATAAGAGGTCCCAGAGGAAAAAGGGTAATAATCTGTGATCACTCATATTTCCCACCAAATATCGATTTTTATATGATAAATCTAAAATCACTCATAAAACGTTAATAAGAGGTCCCAGAGGAAAAAGGACAATAATCTGTGATCACTCATATTTCCCACCAAATATCGATTTTTATATGATAAATCTAAAATCAGTCATAAAACGTTAATAAGAGGTCCCAGAGGAAAAAGGGTAATAATCTGTGATCACTCATATTTCCCACCAAATATTGATTTTTATATATAAAATCACTCATAAAACGTTAATAAGAGTTCCTAGAGGAAAAAGGGCAATAAAACGTTAATAAGAGGTCCTATAGGAAAAAGGGCAATAATCTGTGATCACTCATATTTCCCACCAAATATCGATTTTTATATGATAAATCTAAAATCAGTCATAAAACGTTAATAAGAGGTCCCAGAGGAAAAAGGGCAATAATCTGTGATCACTCATATTTCCCACCAAATATCGATTTTTATATGATAAAATCACTCATAAAACGTTAATAAGAGGTCCTAGAGGAAAAAGGGCAATAATCTGTGATCACTCATATTTCCCACCAAATATCGATTTTTATATGATAAATCTAAAATCAGTCATAAAACGTTAATAAGAGGTCCCAGAGGAAAAAGGGTAATAATCTGTGATCACTCATATTTCCCACCAAATATCGATTTTTATATGATAAATCTAAAATCAGTCATAAAACGTTAATAAGAGGTCCCAGAGGAAAAAGGGCAATAATCTGTGATCACTCATATTTCCCACCAAATATCGATTTTTATATATAAAATCACTCATAAAACGTTAATAAGAGGTCCTAGAGGAAAAAGGGCAATAATCTGTGATCACTCATATTTCCCACCAAATATGGATTTTTATATGAAAAATCTAAAATCACTCATAAAACGTTAATAAGAGTTCCCAAAGAAAAAAGGGCAATAATCTGTGATCACTCATATTTCCCACTAAATATCAATTTTTATATGATAAATCTAAAATCAGTCATAAAACGTTAATAAGAGGTCACAGAGGAAAAAGGGCAATAATCTGTGATCACTCATATTTCCCACCAAATATTGATTTTTATATGATAAATCTAAAATCAGTCATAAAACGTTAATAAGAGGTCCCAGAGGAAAAAGGGCAATAATCTGTGATCACTCATATTTCCCACTAAATATCGATTTTTATATGATAAATCTAAAATCAGTCATAAAACGTTAATAAGAGGTCCCAGAGGAAAAAGGGCAATAATCTGTGATCACTCATATTTCCCACCAAATATCGATTTTTATATGATAAATCTTAAACCAGTCATAAAACGTTAGTAAGAGGTCCCAGAGGAAAAAGGGTAATAATCTGTGATCACTCATATTTCCCACCAAATATCGATTTTTATATGATAAATCTAAAATCAGTCATAAAACGTTAGTAAGAGGTCCCAAAAGAAAAAGGATAATAATCTGTGATCACTCATATTTCCCACCAAATATCGATTTTTATATGATAAATCTAAAATCACTCATAAAACGTTATTAAGAGGTCCCAGAGGAAAAAGGGCAATAATCTGTGATCACACATATTTCCCACTAAATATCGATTTTTATATGATAAATCTAAAATCAGTCATAAAACGTTAATAAGAGGTCCCAGAAGAAAAAGGGTAATCTCATATTTCCCACCAAATATCGATTTTTATATGATAAATCTAAAATCAGTCATAAAACGTTAATAAGAGGTCCTATAGGAAAAAGGGCAATAGTCTGTGATCACTCATATTTCTCACCAAATATTGATTTTTATATGAAAAATATAAAATCAGTCATAAAACGTTAATAAGAGGTCCCAGAGGAAAAAGGGCAATAATCTGTGATCACTCATATTTCCCACCAAATATCGATTTTTATATGATAAATCTAAAATCAGTCATAAAACGTTAGTAAGAGGTCCCAGAGGAAAAAGGGTAATAATCTGTGATCACTCATATTTTCCACCAAATATCGATTTTTATATGATAAATCTGAAATCAGTCATAAAACGTTAGTAAGAGGTCCCAGAGGAAAAAGGGCAATAATCTGTGATCACTCATATTTCCCACCAAATATCGATTTTTATATGATAAATCTAAAATCACTCATAAAACGTTATTAAGAGTTCACAGAGGAAAAAGGGCAATAATCTGTGATCAGTCATATTTCCCACCAAATATGGATTTTTTATGTGAAAAATATAAAATCACTCATAAAACGTTAATAAGAGTTCCCAGAGGAAAAAGGGCAATAATCTGTGATCAGTCATATTTCCCACCAAATATGGATTTTTATATGAAAAATATAAAATCACTCATAAAACGTTAATAAGAGTTCCCAGAGGAAAAAGGGCAATAATCTGTGATCACTCATATTTCCCACTAAATATCGATTTTTATATGATAAATCTAAAATCACTCGTAAAACGTTAATAAGAGGTCCTATAGGAAAAAGGGCAATAATCTGTGATCACTCATATTTCCCACCAAATATCGATTTTTATATGATAAATCTAAAATCAGTCATAAAACGTTAGTAAGAGGTCCCAGAGGAAAAAGGGCAATAATCTGTGATCACTCATATTTCCCACCAAATATCGATTTTTATATGATAAATCTAAAATCAGTCATAAAACGTTAGTAAGAGGTCCCAAAAGAAAAAGGATAATAATCTGTGATCACTCATATTTCCCACTAAATATCGATTTTTATATGATAAATCTAAAATCAGTAATAAAACGTTAATAAGAGGTCCCAAAAGAAAAAGGATAATAATCTGTGATCACTCATATTTCCCACTAAATATCGATTTTTATATGATAAATCTAAAATCAGTCATAAAACGTTAATAAGAGGTCCTACAGGAAAAAGGGCAATAGTCTGTGATCACTCATATTTCTCACCAAATATTGATTTTTATATGAAAAATATAAAATCAGTTATAAAACGTTAATAAGAGGTCCCAGAGGAAAAAGGGCAATAATCTGTGATCACTCATATTTCCCACCAAATATCGATTTTTATATGATAAATCTAAAATCAGTCATAAAACGTTAGTAAGAGGTCCCAGAGGAAAAAGGGTAATAATCTGTGATCACTCATATTTCCCACCAAATATCGATTTTTATATGATAAATCTAAAATCACTCATAAAACGTTATTAAGAGGTCCCAGAGGAAAAAGGGCAATAATCTGTGATCACTCATATTTCCCACTAAATATAGATTTTTATATGATAAATCTAAAATCAGTCATAAAACGTTAATAAGAGGTCCCAGAGGAAAAAGGGTAATAATCTGTGATCACTCATATTTCCCACCAAATATCGATTTTTATATGATAAATCTAAAATCACTCATAAAACGTTATTAAGAGGTCCCAGAGGAAAAAGGGCAATAATCTGTGATCACTCATATTTCCCTCTAAATATAGATTTTTATATGAAAAATATAAAATCACTCATAAAACGTTAATAAGAGTTCCCAGAGGAAAAAGGGCAATAATCTGTGATCACTCATATTCCCCACTAAATATCGATTTTTATATGATAAATCTAAAATCAGTCATAAAACGTTAATAAGAGTTCCCAGAGGAAAAAGGGCAATAATCTGTGATCACTCATATTTCCCACCAAATATCGATTTTTATATGATAAATCTAAAATCAGTCATAAAACGTTAATAAGAGGTCCCAAAAGAAAAAGGATAATAATCTGTGATCACTCATATTTCCCACTAAATATCGATTTTTATATGATAAATCTAAAATCAGTCATAAAACGTTAATAAGAGGTCCTATAGGAAAAAGGGCAATAATCTGTGATCACTCATATTTCTCACCAAATATCGATTTTTATATGAAAAATATAAAATCAGTCATAAAACGTTAATAAGAGGTCCTAGAGGAAAAAGGGCAATAATCTGTGATCACTCATATTTCCCACCAAATATCGATTTTTATATGATAAATCTAAAATCAGTCATAAAACGTTAGTAAGAGGTCCCAGAGGAAAAAGGGTAATAATCTGTGATCACTCATATTTCCCACCAAATATCGATTTTTATATGATAAATCTAAAATCAGTCATAAAACGTTAGTAAGAGGTCCCAGAGGCAAAAGGGCAATAATCTGTGATCACTCATATTTCCCACCAAATATCGATTTTTATATGATAAATCTAAAATCACTCATAAAACGTTATTAAGAGGTCCCAGAGGAAAAAGGGCAATAATCTGTGATCACTCATATTTCCCACTAAATATCGATTTTTATATGATAAATCTAAAATCAGTCATAAAACGTTAATAAGAGGTCCCAGAGGAAAAAGGGCAATAATCTGTGATCACTCATATTTCCCACCAAATATCTATTTTTATATGATAAATCTAAAATCAGTCATAAAACGTTAGTAAGAGGTCCCAGAGGAAAAAGGGTAATAATCTGTGATCACTCATATTTCCCACTAAATATCGATTTTTATATGATAAATCTAAAACCAGTCATAAAACGTTAGTAAGAGGTCCCAGAGGAAAAAGGGCAATAATCTGTGATCACTCATATTTCCCACCAAATATCGATTTTTATATGATAAATCTAAAATCACTCATAAAACGTTAATAAGAGGTCCCAGAGGAAAAAGGACAATAATCTGTGATCACTCATATTTCCCACCAAATATCGATTTTTATATGATAAATCTAAAATCAGTCATAAAACGTTAATAAGAGGTCCCAAAGGAAAAAGGATAATAATCTGTGATCACTCATATTTCCCACCAAATATCGATTTTTATATGATAAATCTAAAATCACTCATAAAACGTTAATAAGAGGTCCTAGAGGAAAAGGGCAATAATCTGTGATCACTCATATTTCCCACCAAATATCGATTTTTATATGATAAATCTAAAATCAGTCATAAAACGTTAGTAAGAGGTCCCAAAAGAAAAAGGATAATAATCTGTGATCACTCATATTTCCCACTAAATATCGATTTTTATATGATAAATCTAAAATCAGTCATAAAACGTTAAGTAAGAGGTCCCAGAGGAAAAATTGCAATAATCTGTGATCACTCATATTTCCCACTAAATATCGGTTTTTATATGATAAATCTAAAATCAGTCATAAAACGTTAATAAGAGGTCCCAGAGGAAAAAGGGCAATAATCTGTGATCACTCATATTTCCCACAAAATATCGATTTTTTTATGAAAAATTTAATAAGAGTTCCCAGAGGAAAAAGGGCAATAATCTGTTATCACTCATATTTCCCACCAAATATCGATTTTTATATGATAAATCTAAAATCAGTCATAAAACGTTAATAAGAGTTCCCAGAGGAAAAAGGGCAATAATCTGTGATCACTCATATTTCCCACCAAATATTGATTTTTATATGAAAAATATAAAATCACTTATAAAACGTTAAGAAGAGGTCCCAGAGGAAAAAGGGCAATAATCTGTGATCACTCATATTTCCCAGCAAATATGGATTTTTATATGAAAAATATAAAATCACTCATAAAACGTTAATAAGAGGTCCCAGAGGAAAAAGGGCAATAATCTGTGATCACTCATATTTCCCACCAAATATTGATTTTTATATGAAAAATATAAAATCAGTCATAAAACGTTAATAAGAGGTCCCAGAGGAAAAAGGGCAATAATCTGTGATCACTCATATTTCCCACCAAATATAGATTTTTATATGAAAAATCTAAAATCAGTCATAAAACGTTAATAAGAGTTCCCAGAGGAAAAGGGGCAATAATCTGTGATCACTCATATTTCCCACCAAATATCGATTTTTATATGATAAATCTAAAACCAGTCATAAAACGTTAGTAAGAGGTCCCAGAGGAAAAAGGGTAGTAATCTGTGATCACTCATATTTCCCACCAAATATGGATTTTTATATGAAAAATATAAAATCACTCATAAAACGTTAATAAGAGTTCCCAGAGGAAAAAGGGCAATAATCTGTGATCACTCATATTTCCCACCAAATATTGATTTTTATATGAAAAATATAAAATCAGTCATAAAACGTTAATAAGAGGTCCTATAGGAAAAAGAGCAATAATCTGTGATCACTCATATTTCCCACCAAATATTGATTTTTATATGATAAATCTAAAATCACTCGTAAATCGTTAATAAGAGGTCCTATAGGAAAAAGGGCAATAATCTGTGATCACTCATATTCCCCACTAAATATCGATTTTTATATGATAAATCTAAAATCAGTCATAAAACGTTAGTAAGAGGTCCCAAAGGAAAAAGGATAATAATCTGTGATCACTCATATTTCCCACCAAATATCGATTTTTATATGATAAATCTAAAATCACTCATAAAACGTTAATAAGAGGTCCTAGAGGAAAAGGGCAATAATCTGTGATCACTCATATTTCCCACCAAATATCGATTTTTATATGAAAAATATAAAATCACTCATAAAATGTTAATGAGATGTCCTATAGGAAAAAGGGCAATAATCTGTGATCACTCATATTTCCCACCAAATATTGATTTTTATATGAAAAATATAAAATCAGTCATAAAACGTTAATAAGAGGTCCCAGAGGAAAAAGGGCAATAATCTGTGATCACTCATATTTCCCACCAAATATCGATTTTTATATGATAAATCTAAAATCAGTCATAAAACGTTAATAAGAGTTCCCAGAGTAAAAAGGGCAATAATCTGTGATCACACATATTTCCCACCAAATATCGATTTTTATATGATAAATCTAAAATCAGTCATAAAACGTTAGTAAGAGGTCCCAAAAGAAAAAGGATAATAATCTGTGATCACTCATATTTCCCACTAAATATCGATTTTTATATGATAAATCTAAAATCAGTCATAAAACGTTAAGTAAGAGGTCCCAGAGGAAAAATTGCAATAATCTGTGATCACTCATATTTCCCACTAAATATCGGTTTTTATATGATAAATCTAAAATCAGTCATAAAACGTTAATAAGAGGTCCCAGAGGAAAAAGGGCAATAATCTGTGATCACTCATATTTCCCACAAAATATCGATTTTTTTATGAAAAATTTAATAAGAGTTCCCAGAGGAAAAAGGGCAATAATCTGTTATCACTCATATTTCCCACCAAATTTCGATTTTTATATGATAAATCTAAAATCAGTCATAAAACGTTAATAAGAGTTCCCAGAGGAAAAAGGGCAATAATCTGTGATCACTCATATTTCCCACCAAATATTGATTTTTATATGAAAAATATAAAATCACTTATAAAACGTTAAGAAGAGGTCCCAGAGGAAAAAGGGCAATAATCTGTGATCACTCATATTTCCCAGCAAATATGGATTTTTATATGAAAAATATAAAATCACTCATAAAACGTTAATAAGAGGTCCCAGAAAAAGGGCAATAATCTGTGATCACTCATATTTCCCACCAAATATTGATTTTTATATGAAAAATATAAAATCAGTCATAAAACGTTAATAAGAGGTCCCAGAGGAAAAAGGGCAATAATCTGTGATCACTCATATTTCCCACCAAATATAGATTTTTATATGAAAAATCTAAAATCAGTCATAAAACGTTAATAAGAGTTCCCAGAGGAAAAGGGGCAATAATCTGTGATCACTCATATTTCCCACCAAATATCGATTTTTATATGATAAATCTAAAACCAGTCATAAAACGTTAGTAAGAGGTCCCAGAGGAAAAAGGGTAGTAATCTGTGATCACTCATATTTCCCACCAAATATGGATTTTTATATGAAAAATATAAAATCACTCATAAAACGTTAATAAGAGTTCCCAGAGGAAAAAGGGCAATAATCTGTGATCACTCATATTTCCCACCAAATATTGATTTTTATATGAAAAATATAAAATCAGTCATAAAACGTTAATAAGAGGTCCTATAGGAAAAAGAGCAATAATCTGTGATCACTCATATTTCCCACCAAATATTGATTTTTATATGATAAATCTAAAATCACTCGTAAATCGTTAATAAGAGGTCCTATAGGAAAAAGGGCAATAATCTGTGATCACTCATATTCCCCACTAAATATCGATTTTTATATGATAAATCTAAAATCAGTCATAAAACGTTAGTAAGAGGTCCCAAAGGAAAAAGGATAATAATCTGTGATCACTCATATTTCCCACCAAATATCGATTTTTATATGATAAATCTAAAATCACTCATAAAACGTTAATAAGAGGTCCTAGAGGAAAAAGGGCAATAATCTGTGATCACTCATATTTCCCACCAAATATTGATTTTTATATGAAAAATATAAAATCAGTCATAAAACGTTAATAAGAGGTCCCAGAGGAAAAAGGGCAATAATCTGTGATCACTCATATTTCCCACCAAATATCGATTTTTATATGATAAATCTAAAATCAGTCATAAAACGTTAATAAGAGTTCCCAGAGTAAAAAGGGCAATAATCTGTGATCACACATATTTCCCACTAAATATCGATTTTTATATGATAAATCTAAAATCAGTCATAAAACGTTAATAAGAGTTCCTAGAGGAAAAAGGGCAATAATCTGTGATCACTCATATTTCCCACCAAATATTGATTTTTATATGATAAATCTAAAATCAGTCATAAAACGTTAATAAGTGGTCCCAGAGGAAAAAGGGCAATAATCTGTGATCACTCATATTTCCCACCAAATATGGATTTCTATATGATAAATCTAAAATCAGTCATAAAACGTTAATAAGAGTTCCTAGAGGAAAAAGGGCAATAATCTGTGATCACTCATATTTCCCACCAAATATGGATTTTTATATGATAAATCTAAAATCAGTCATAAAACGTTAATAAGTGGTCCCAGAGGAAAAAGGGCAATAATCTGTGATCACTCATATTTCCCACCAAATATGGATTTCTATATGATAAATCTAAAATCAGTCATAAAACGTTAATAAGAGGTCCCAGAGGAAAAAGGGCAATAATCTGTGATCACTCATATTTCCCACCAAATATCGATTTTTATATGATAAATCTAAAATCACTCATAAAACGTTAATAAGAGTTCCCAGAGGAAAAAGGGCAATAATCTGTGATCACTCATATTTCCCACCAAATATCGATTTTTATATGATAAATCTAAAATCACTCATAAAACGTTAATAAGAGGTCCCAGAGGAAAAAGGGTAATCTCATATTTCCCACCAAATATGGATTTTTATATGAAAAATATAAAATCACTCATAAAACGTTAATAAGAGGTCCCAGAGGAAAAAGGGAAATAATCTGTGATCACTCATATTTCCCACCAGATATGGATTTTTATATGAAAAATAAAAAATCACTCATAAAACGTTAATAAGAGGTCCCAGAGGAAAAAGGGCAATAATCTGTGATCACTCATATTTCCCACCAAATATTGATTTTTATATGATAAATCTTAAACCAGTCATAAAACGTTAATAAGAGGTCCCAGAGGAAAAATGGCAATAATCTGTGATCACTCATATTTCCCACCAAATATCGATTTTTATATGATAAATCTAAAACCAGTCATAAAACGTTAGTAAGAGGTCCCAGAGGAAAAAGGGTAATAATCTGTGATCACTCATATTTCCCACCAAATATGGATTTTTATATGAAAAATATAAAATCACTCATAAAACGTTAATAAGAGTTCCCAGAGGAAAAAGGGCAATAATCTGTGATCACTCATATTTCCCACCAAATATGGATTTTTATATGAAAAATATAAAATCACTCGTAAAACGTTAATAAGAGTTCCCAGAGGAAAAAGGGCAATAATCTGTGATCACTCATATTTCCCACCAAATATCGATTTTTATATGATAAATCTAAAATCACTCGTAAAACGTTAATAAGAGGTCCTATAGGAAAAAGGGCAATAATCTGTGATCACTCATATTTCCCACCAAATATTGATTTTTATATGAAAAATCTAAAATCACTCATAAAACGTTAATAAGAGGTCCCAGAGGAAAAAGGGCAATAATCTGTGATCACTCATATTTCCCAGCAAATATGGATTTTTATATGAAAAATATAAAATCACTCATAAAACGTTAATAAGAGGTCCCAGAGGAAAAAGGGCAATAATCTGTGATCACTCATATTTCCCAGCAAATATTGATTTTTATATGAAAAATATAAAATCAGTCATAAAACGTTAATAAGAGGTCCCAGAGGAAAAAGGGCAATAATCTGTGATCACACATATTTCCCACTAAATATCGATTTTTATATGATAAATCTAAAATCAGTCATAAAACGTTAATAAGAGGTCCCAGAGGAAAAAGGGTAATCTCATATTTCCCACCAAATATGGATTTTTATATGAAAAATATAAAATCAGTCATAAAACGTTAATAAGAGGTCCCAGAGGAAAAAGGGCAATAATCTGTGATCACTCATATTTCCCAGCAAATATTGATTTTTATATGAAAAATATAAAATCAGTCATAAAACGTTAATAAGAGGTCCTATAGGAAAAAGGGCAATAGTCTGTGATCACTCATATTTCTCACCAAATATTGATTTTTATATGAAAAATATAAAATCAGTCATAAAACGTTAATAAGAGGTCCCAGAGGAAAAAGGGCAATAATCTGTGATCACACATATTTCCCACCAAATATGGATTTCTATATGATAAATCTAAAATCAGTCATAAAACGTTAATAAGAGTTCCTAGAGGAAAAAGGGCAATAATCTTTGATCACACATATTTCCCACCAAATATGGATTTTTATATGAAAAATATGAAATCACTCATAAAACGTTAATAAGAGGTCCCAGAGGAAAAAGGGCAATAATCTGTGATCACTCATATTTCCCACCAAATATGGATTTTTATATGAAAAATATGAAATCACTCATAAAACGTTAATAAGAGGTCCCAGAGGAAAAAGGGCAATAATCTGTGATCACTCATATTTCCCACCAAATATGGATTTTTATATGATAAATCTAAAATCAGTCATAAAACGTTAATAAGTGGTCCCAGAGGAAAAAGGGCAATAATCTGTGATCACTCATATTTCCCACCAAATATGGATTTTTATATGAAAAATATAAAATCATTCATAAAACGTTAATAAGAGGTCCCAGAGGAAAAAGGGCAATAATCTTTGATCACACATATTTTCCACTAAATATCGATTTTTATATGATAAATCTAAAATCAGTCATAAAACGTTAATAAGAGGTCCCAGAGGAAAAAGGGTAATCTCATATTTCCCACCAAATATGGATTTTTATATGAAAAATATAAAATCACTCATAAAACGTTAATAAGAGGTCCCAGAGGAAAAAGGGCAATAATCTGTGATCACTCATATTTCCCAGCAAATATTGATTTTTATATGAAAAATATAAAATCAGTCATAAAACGTTAATAAGAGGTCCTATAGGAAAAAGGGCAATAGTCTGTGATCACTCATATTTTTCACCAAATATTGATTTTTATATGAAAAATATAAAATCAGTCATAAAACGTTAATAAGAGGTCCCATAGGAAAAAGGGCAATAATCTGTGATCACACATATTTCCCACCAAATATGGATTTCTATATGATAAATCTAAAATCAGTCATAAAACGTTAATAAGAGGTCCCAGAGGAAAAAGGGTAATCTCATACTTCCCACCAAATATGGATTTTTATATGAAAAATATAAAATCACTCATAAAACGTTAATAAGAGGTCCCAGAGGAAAAAGGGCAATAATCTGTGATCACTCATATTTCCCACTAAATATCGCTTTTTATATGATAAATCTAAAATCAGTCATAAAACGTTAATAAGAGGTCCCAGAGGAAAAAGGGCAATAATCTGTGATCACTCATTTTTCCCACTAAATATCGATTTTTATATGATAAATCTAAAATCAGTCATAAAACGTTAATAAGAGGTCCCAGAGGAAAAAGGGTAATCTCATATTTCCCACCAAATATGGATTTTTATATGAAAAATATAAAATCACTCATAAAACGTTAATAAGAGGTCCCAGAGGAAAAAGGGCAATAATCTGTGATCACTCATATTTCCCACCAAATATCGATTTTTATATGATAAATCTAAAATCACTCATAAAACGTTAATAAGAGTTCCCAGAGGAAAAAGGGCAATAATCTGTGATCACTCATATTTCCCACCAAATATCGATTTTTATATGATAAATCTAAAATCAGTCATAAAACGTTAATAAGAGGTCCCAGAGGAAAAAGGGCAATAATCTGTGATCACTCATATTTCCCACCAAATATCGATTTTTATATGATAAATCTAAAATCAGTCATAAAACGTTAATAAGAGGTCCCAGAGGAAAAAGGGCAATAATCTGTGATCACTCATATTTCCCACCAAATATCGATTTTTATATGATAAATCTAAAATCAGTCATAAAACGTTAATAAGAGGTCCCAGAGGAAAAAGGGCAATAATCTGTGATCACTCATATTTCCCACCAAATATCGATTTTTATATGATAAATCTAAAATCAGTCATAAAACGTTAATAAGAGGTCCCAGAGGAAAAAGGGCAATAATCTGTGATCACTCATATTTCCCACCAAATATCGATTTTTATATGATAAATCTAAAATCAGTCATAAAACGTTAATAAGAGGTCCCAGAGGAAAAAGGGCAATAATCTGTGATCACTCATTTTTCCCACTAAATATCGATTTTTATATGATAAATCTAAAATCAGTCATAAAACGTTAATAAGAGGTCCCAGAGGAAAAAGGGTAATCTCATATTTCCCACCAAATATGGATTTTTATATGAAAAATATAAAATCACTCATAAAACGTTAATAAGAGTTCCTAGAGGAAAAAGGGCAATAATCTGTGATCACTCATATTTCCCACCAAATATGGATTTTTATATGATAAATCTAAAATCAGTCATAAAACGTTAATAAGTGGTCCCAGAGGAAAAAGGGCAATAATCTGTGATCACTCATATTTCCCACCAAATATGGATTTCTATATGATAAATCTAAAATCAGTCATAAAACGTTAATAAGAGTTCCTAGAGGAAAAAGGGCAATAATCTGTGATCACTCATATTTCCCACCAAATATGGATTTTTATATGATAAATCTAAAATCAGTCATAAAACGTTAATAAGTGGTCCCAGAGGAAAAAGGGCAATAATCTGTGATCACTCATATTTCCCACCAAATATGGATTTCTATATGATAAATCTAAAATCAGTCATAAAACGTTAATAAGAGGTCCCAGAGGAAAAAGGGCAATAATCTGTGATCACTCATATTTCCCACCAAATATCGATTTTTATATGATAAATCTAAAATCACTCATAAAACGTTAATAAGAGTTCCCAGAGGAAAAAGGGCAATAATCTGTGATCACTCATATTTCCCACCAAATATCGATTTTTATATGATAAATCTAAAATCACTCATAAAACGTTAATAAGAGGTCCCAGAGGAAAAAGGGTAATCTCATATTTCCCACCAAATATGGATTTTTATATGAAAAATATAAAATCACTCATAAAACGTTAATAAGAGGTCCCAGAGGAAAAAGGGAAATAATCTGTGATCACTCATATTTCCCACCAGATATGGATTTTTATATGAAAAATAAAAAATCACTCATAAAACGTTAATAAGAGGTCCCAGAGGAAAAAGGGCAATAATCTGTGATCACTCATATTTCCCACCAAATATTGATTTTTATATGATAAATCTTAAACCAGTCATAAAACGTTAATAAGAGGTCCCAGAGGAAAAATGGCAATAATCTGTGATCACTCATATTTCCCACCAAATATCGATTTTTATATGATAAATCTAAAACCAGTCATAAAACGTTAGTAAGAGGTCCCAGAGGAAAAAGGGTAATAATCTGTGATCACTCATATTTCCCACCAAATATGGATTTTTATATGAAAAATATAAAATCACTCATAAAACGTTAATAAGAGTTCCCAGAGGAAAAAGGGCAATAATCTGTGATCACTCATATTTCCCACCAAATATGGATTTTTATATGAAAAATATAAAATCACTCGTAAAACGTTAATAAGAGTTCCCAGAGGAAAAAGGGCAATAATCTGTGATCACTCATATTTCCCACCAAATATCGATTTTTATATGATAAATCTAAAATCACTCGTAAAACGTTAATAAGAGGTCCTATAGGAAAAAGGGCAATAATCTGTGATCACTCATATTTCCCACCAAATATTGATTTTTATATGAAAAATCTAAAATCACTCATAAAACGTTAATAAGAGGTCCTATAGGAAAAAGAGCAATAATCTGTGATCACTCATATTTCCCACCAAATATGGATTTTTATATGAAAAATATAAAATCACTCATAAAACGTTAATAAGAGGTCCCAGAGGAAAAAGGGCAATAATCTGTGATCACTCATATTTCCCAGCAAATATCGATTTTTATATGATAAATCTAAAATCACTCATAAAACGTTAATAAGAGGTCCCAGAGGAAAAAGGGCAATAATCTGTGATCACTCATATTTCCCACTAAATATCGCTTTTTATATGATAAATCTAAAATCAGTCATAAAACGTTAATAAGAGGTCCCAGAGGAAAAAGGGCAATAATCTGTGATCACTCACTTTTCCCACTAAATATCGATTTTTATATGATAAATCTAAAATCAGTCATAAAACGTTAATAAGAGGTCCCAGAGGAAAAAGGGTAATCTCATATTTCCCACCAAATATGGATTTTTATATGAAAAATATGAAATCACTCATAAAACGTTAATAAGAGGTCCCAGAGGAAAAAGGGCAATAATCTGTGATCACTCATATTTCCCAGCAAATATGGATTTTTATATGAAAAATATAAAATCACTCATAAAACGTTAATAAGAGGTCCCAGAGGAAAAAGGGCAATAATCTGTGATCACTCATATTTCCCAGCAAATATTGATTTTTATATGAAAAATATAAAATCAGTCATAAAACGTTAATAAGAGGTCCCAGAGGAAAAAGGGCAATAATCTGTGATCACACATATTTCCCACTAAATATCGATTTTTATATGATAAATCTAAAATCAGTCATAAAACGTTAATAAGAGGTCCCAGAGGAAAAAGGGTAATCTCATATTTCCCACCAAATATGGATTTTTATATGAAAAATATAAAATCAGTCATAAAACGTTAATAAGAGGTCCCAGAGGAAAAAGGGCAATAATCTGTGATCACTCATATTTCCCAGCAAATATTGATTTTTATATGAAAAATATAAAATCAGTCATAAAACGTTAATAAGAGGTCCTATAGGAAAAAGGGCAATAGTCTGTGATCACTCATATTTCTCACCAAATATTGATTTTTATATGAAAAATATAAAATCAGTCATAAAACGTTAATAAGAGGTCCCAGAGGAAAAAGGGCAATAATCTGTGATCACACATATTTCCCACCAAATATGGATTTCTATATGATAAATCTAAAATCAGTCATAAAACGTTAATAAGAGTTCCTAGAGGAAAAAGGGCAATAATCTGTGATCACTCATATTTCCCACCAAATATGGATTTTTATATGATAAATCTAAAATCAGTCATAAAACGTTAATAAGAGGTCCCAGAGGAAAAAGGGCAATAATCTGTGATCACTCATATTTCCCAGCAAATATCGATTTTTATATGATAAATTTAAAATCAGTCATAAAACGTTAATAAGAGGTCCCAGAGGAAAAAGGGTAATCTCATATTTCCCACCAAATATGGATTTTTATATGAAAAATATGAAATCACTCATAAAACGTTAATAAGAGGTCCCAGAGGAAAAAGGGCAATAATCTGTGATCACTCATATTTCCCAGCAAATATGGATTTTTATATGAAAAATATAAAATCACTCATAAAACGTTAATAAGAGGTCCCAGAGGAAAAAGGGCAATAATCTGTGATCACTCATATTTCCCACCAAATATGGATTTTTATATGATAAATCTAAAATCAGTCATAAAACGTTAATAAGTGGTCCCAGAGGAAAAAGGGCAATAATCTGTGATCACTCATATTTCCCACCAAATATGGATTTTTATATGAAAAATATAAAATCAGTCATAAAACGTTAATAAGAGGTCCCAGAGGAAAAAGGGCAATAATCTTTGATCACACATATTTTCCACTAAATATCGATTTTTATATGATAAATCTAAAATCAGTCATAAAACGTTAATAAGAGGTCCCAGAGGAAAAAGGGTAATCTCATATTTCCCACCAAATATGGATTTTTATATGAAAAATATAAAATCACTCATAAAACGTTAATAAGAGGTCCCAGAGGAAAAAGGGCAATAATCTGTGATCACTCATATTTCCCAGCAAATATTGATTTTTATATGAAAAATATAAAATCAGTCATAAAACGTTAATAAGAGGTCCTATAGGAAAAAGGGCAATAGTCTGTGATCACTCATATTTTTCACCAAATATTGATTTTTATATGAAAAATATAAAATCAGTCATAAAACGTTAATAAGAGGTCCCATAGGAAAAAGGGCAATAATCTGTGATCACACATATTTCCCACCAAATATGGATTTCTATATGATAAATCTAAAATCAGTCATAAAACGTTAATAAGAGTTCCTAGAGGAAAAAGGGCAATAATCTGTGATCACTCATATTTCCCACCAAATATGGATTTCTATATGATAAATCTAAAATCAGTCATAAAACGTTAATAAGAGGTCCCAGAGGAAAAAGGGTAATCTCATACTTCCCACCAAATATGGATTTTTATATGAAAAATATAAAATCACTCATAAAACGTTAATAAGAGGTCCCAGAGGAAAAAGGGCAATAATCTGTGATCACTCATATTTCCCACTAAATATCGCTTTTTATATGATAAATCTAAAATCAGTCATAAAACGTTAATAAGAGGTCCCAGAGGAAAAAGGGCAATAATCTGTGATCACTCATTTTTCCCACTAAATATCGATTTTTATATGATAAATCTAAAATCAGTCATAAAACGTTAATAAGAGGTCCCAGAGGAAAAAGGGTAATCTCATATTTCCCACCAAATATGGATTTTTATATGAAAAATATAAAATCACTCATAAAACGTTAATAAGAGGTCCCAGAGGAAAAAGGGCAATAATCTGTGATCACTCATATTTCCCACCAAATATCGATTTTTATATGATAAATCTAAAATCACTCATAAAACGTTAATAAGAGTTCCCAGAGGAAAAAGGGCAATAATCTGTGATCACTCATATTTCCCACCAAATATCGATTTTTATATGATAAATCTAAAATCAGTCATAAAACGTTAATAAGAGGTCCCAGAGGAAAAAGGGCAATAATCTGTGATCACTCATATTTCCCACCAAATATCGATTTTTATATGATAAATCTAAAATCAGTCATAAAACGTTAATAAGAGGTCCCAGAGGAAAAAGGGCAATAATCTGTGATCACTCATATTTCCCACCAAATATCGATTTTTATATGATAAATCTAAAATCAGTCATAAAACGTTAATAAGAGGTCCCAGAGGAAAAAGGGCAATAATCTGTGATCACTCATATTTCCCACCAAATATCGATTTTTATATGATAAATCTAAAATCAGTCATAAAACGTTAATAAGAGGTCCCAGAGGAAAAAGGGCAATAATCTGTGATCACTCATATTTCCCACCAAATATCGATTTTTATATGATAAATCTAAAATCAGTCATAAAACGTTAATAAGAGGTCCCAGAGGAAAAAGGGCAATAATCTGTGATCACTCATTTTTCCCACTAAATATCGATTTTTATATGATAAATCTAAAATCAGTCATAAAACGTTAATAAGAGGTCCCAGAGGAAAAAGGGTAATCTCATATTTCCCACCAAATATGGATTTTTATATGAAAAATATAAAATCACTCATAAAACGTTAATAAGAGGTCCCAGAGGAAAAAGGGCAATAATCTGTGATCACTCATATTTCCCACCAAATATCGATTTTTATATGATAAATCTAAAATCACTCATAAAACGTTAATAAGAGTTCCCAGAGGAAAAAGGGCAATAATCTGTGATCACTCATATTTCCCACCAAATATCGATTTTTATATGATAAATCTAAAATCACTCATAAAACGTTAATAAGAGGTCCCAGAGGAAAAAGGGCAATAATCTGTGATCACTCATATTTCCCACCAAATATCGATTTTTATATGATAAATCTAAAATCACTCATAAAACGTTAATAAGAGTTCCCAGAGGAAAAAGGGCAATAATCTGTGATCACTAATATTTCCCACTAAATATCGCTTTTTATATGATAAATCTAAAATCAGTCATAAAACGTTAATAAGAGGTCCCAGAGGAAAAAGGGCAATAATCTGAGATCACTAATTTTTCCCACTAAATATCGATTTTTATATGATAAATCTAAAATCAGTCATAAAACGTTAATAAGAGGTCCTATAGGAAAAAGGGCAATAGTCTGTGATCACTCATATTTCTCACCAAATATTGATTTTTATATGAAAAATATAAAATCAGTCATAAAACGTTAGTAAGAGGTCCCAGAGGAAAAAGGGCAATAATCTGTGATCACTCATATTTCCCACCAAATATCGATTTTTATATGATAAATCTAAAATCAGTCATAAAACGTTAATAAGAGTTCCCAGAGGAAAAAGGGCAATAATCTGTGATCACACATATTTCCCACCAAATATGGATTTCTATATGATAAATCTAAAATCAGTCATAAAACGTTAATAAGAGTTCCTAGAGGAAAAAGGGCAATAATCTGTGATCACTCATATTTCCCACCAAATATGGATTTTTATATGATAAATCTAAAATCAGTCATAAAACGTTAATAAGTGGTCCCACAGGAAAAAGGGCAATAATCTGTGATCACTCATATTTCCCACCAAATATGGATTTCTATATGATAAATCTAAAATCAGTCATAAAACGTTAATAAGAGTTCCTAGAGGAAAAAGGGCAATAATCTGTGATCACTCATATTTCCCACCAAATATGGATTTTTATATGAAAAATATAAAATCACTCATAAAACGTTAATAAGAGGTCCCAGAGGAAAAAGGGCAATAATCTGTGATCACTCATATTTCCCAGCAAATATCGATTTTTATATGATAAATCTAAAATCACTCATAAAACGTTAATAAGAGGTCCCAGAGGAAAAAGGGCAATAATCTGTGATCACTCATATTTCCCACTAAATATCGCTTTTTATATGATAAATCTAAAATCAGTCATAAAACGTTAATAAGAGGTCCCAGAGGAAAAAGGGCAATAATCTGTGATCACTCATTTTTCCCACTTAATATCGATTTTTATATGATAAATCTAAAATCAGTCATAAAACGTTAATAAGAGGTCCCAGAGGAAAAAGGGCAATAATCTGTGATCACTCATTTTTCCCACTAAATATCGATTTTTATATGATAAATCTAAAATCAGTCATAAAACGTTAATAAGAGGTCCCAGAGGAAAAAGGGTAATCTCATATTTCCCACCAAATATCGATTTTTATATGATAAATCTAAAATCAGTCATAAAACGTTAATAAGAGGTCCCAGAGGAAAAAGGGCAATAATCTGTGATCACTCATATTTCCCACCAAATATCGATTTTTATATGATAAATCTAAAATCAGTCATAAAACGTTAATAAGAGGTCCCAGAGGAAAAAGGGCAATAATCTGTGATCACTCATATTTCCCACCAAATATGGATTTCTATATGATAAATCTAAAATCAGTCATAAAACGTTAATAAGAGTTCCCAGAGGAAAAAGGGCAATAATCTGTGATCACTAATATTTCCCACTAAATATCGCTTTTTATATGATAAATCTAAAATCAGTCATAAAACGTTAATAAGAGGTCCCAGAGGAAAAAGGGCAATAATCTGTGATCACTCATTTTTCCCACTAAATATCGATTTTTATATGATAAATCTAAAATCAGTCATAAAACGTTAATAAGAGGTCCCAGAGGAAAAAGGGACCTAATGAAAAATATAAAATCACTCATAAAATGTTAATGAGATGTCCTATAGGAAAAAGGGTAATAATCTGTGATCACTCATATTTCCCACCAAATATGGATTTTTATATGAAAAATATAAAATCACTCATAAAACGTTAATAAGAGTTCCCAGAGGAAAAAGGGCAATAATCTGTGATCACTCATATTTCCCACCAAATATGGATTTTTATATGAAAAATATAAAATCACTCATAAAACGTTAATAAGAGTTCCCAGAGCAAAAAGGGCAATAATCTGTGATCACTCATATTTCCCACCAAATATGGATTTTTATATGATAAATCTAAAATCAGTCATAAAACGTTAATAAGTGGTCCCAGAGGAAAAAGGGCAATAATCTGTGATCACTCATATTTCCCACCAAATATGGATTTTTATATGAAAAATATAAAATCACTCATAAAAGGTTAATAAGAGTTCCCAGAGGAAAAAGGGCAATAATCTGTGATCACTCATATTTCCCAGCAAATATTGATTTTTATATGAAAAATATAAAATCAGTCATAAAACGTTAATAAGAGGTCCCAGAGGAAAAAGGGCAATAATCTGTGATCACTCATATTTCCCACCAAATATCGATTTTTATATGATAAATCTAAAATCAGTCATAAAACGTTAATAAGAGTTCCCAGAGGAAAAAGGGCAATAATCTGTGATCACTCATATTTCCGACCAAATATGGATTTTTATATGATAAATCTAAAATCAGTCATAAAACGTTAGTAAGAGGTCCCAGAGGAAAAAGGGCAATAATCTGTGATCACTCATATTTCCCACCAAATATTGATTTTTATATGAAAAATATAAAATCAGTCATAAAACGTTAATTAGAGGTCCCAGAGGAAAAAGGGCAATAATCTGTGATCACTCATATTTCCGACCAAATATGGATTTTTATATGATAAATCTAAAATCAGTCATAAAACGTTAGTAAGAGGTCCCAGAGGAAAAAGGGCAGTAATCTGTGATCACTCATATTTCCCAGCAAATATCGATTTTTATATGATAAATCTAAAATCACTCATAAAACGTTAATAAGAGGTCCCAGAGGAAAAAGGGCAATAATCTGTGATCACTCATATTTCCCACTAAATATCGATTTTTATATGATAAATCTAAAATCAGTCATAAAACGTTAATAAAAGGTCCTATAGGAAAAAGGGCAATAATCTGTGATCACTCATATTTCCCACCAAATATCGATTTTTATATGATAAATCTAAAATCAGTCATAAAACGTTAATAAGAGTTCCCAGAGGAAAAAGGGCAATAATCTGTGATCACACATATTTCCCACCAAATATGGATTTCTATATGATAAATCTAAAATCAGTCATAAAACGTTAATAAGAGTTCCTAGAGGAAAAAGGGCAATAATCTGTGATCACTCATATTTCCCACCAAATATGGATTTTTATATGATAAATCTAAAATCAGTCATAAAACGTTAATAAGTGGTCCCAGAGGAAAAAGGGCAATAATCTGTGATCACTCATATTTCCCACCAAATATGGATTTCTATATGATAAATCTAAAATCAGTCATAAAACGTTAATAAGAGTTCCTAGAGGAAAAAGGGCAATAATCTGTGATCACTCATATTTCCCACCAAATATGGATTTTTATATGATAAATCTAAAATCAGTCATAAAACGTTAATAAGTGGTCCCAGAGGAAAAAGGGCAATAATCTGTGATCACTCATATTTCCCACCAAATATGGATTTCTATATGATAAATCTAAAATCAGTCATAAAACGTTAATAAGAGGTCCCAGAGGAAAAAGGGCAATAATCTGTGATCACTCATATTTCCCACCAAATATCGATTTTTATATGATAAATCTAAAATCACTCATAAAACGTTAATAAGAGTTCCCAGAGGAAAAAGGGCAATAATCTGTGATCACTCATATTTCCCACCAAATATCGATTTTTATATGATAAATCTAAAATCACTCATAAAACGTTAATAAGAGGTCCCAGAGGAAAAAGGGTAATCTCATATTTCCTACCTAATATGGATTTTTATATGAAAAATATAAAATCACTCATAAAACGTTAATAAGAGGTCCCAGAGGAAAAAGGGAAATAATCTGTGATCACTCATATTTCCCACCAAATATGGATTTTTATATGAAAAATAAAAAATCACTCATAAAACGTTAATAAGAGGTCCCAGAGGAAAAAGGGCAATAATCTGTGATCACTCATATTTCCCACCAAATATTGATTTTTATATGAAAAATATAAAATCAGTCATAAAACGTTAATAAGAGGTCTAGAGGAAAAATGGCAATAATCTGTGATCACTCATATTTCCCACCAAATATCGATTTTTATATGATAAATCTAAAACCAGTCATAAAACGTTAGTAAGAGGTCCCAGAGGAAAAAGGGTAATAATCTGTGATCACTCATATTTCCCACCAAATATCGATTTTTATATGATAATTCTAAAATCACTCGTAAAACGTTAATAAGAGGTCCTATAGGAAAAAGGGCAATAATCTGTGATCACTCATATTTCCCACCAAATATGGATTTTTATATGAAAAATATAAAATCACTCGTAAAACGTTAATAAGAGTTCCCAGAGGAAAAAGGGCAATAATCTGTGATCACTCATATTTCCCACCAAATATCGATTTTTATATGATAAATCTAAAATCACTCATAAAACGTTAATAAGAGGTCCCAGAGGAAAAAGGGCAATAATCTGTGATCACTCATATTTCCCACTAAATATCGGTTTTTATATGATAAATCTAAAATCAGTCATAAAACGTTAATAAGAGGTCCCAGAGGAAAAAGGGCAATAATCTGTGATCACTCATTTTTCCCACTAAATATCGATTTTTATATGATAAATCTAAAATCAGTCATAAAACTTTAATAAGAGGTCCCAGGGGAAAAAGGGTAATCTCATATTTCCCACCAAATATGGATTTTTATATGAAAAATATAAAATCACTCATAAAACGTTAATAAGAGGTCCCAGAGGAAAAAGGGCAATAATCTGTGATCACTCATATTTCCCACCAAATATCGATTTTTATATGATAAATCTAAAATACTCATAAAACGTTAATAAGAGTTCCCAGAGGAAAAAGGGCAATAATCTGTGATCACTCATATTTCCCACCAAATATGGATTTTTATATGAAAAATATAAAATCACTCATAAAACGTTAATAAGAGGTCCCAGAGGAAAAAGGGCAATAATCTGTGATCACTCATATTCCCCAGCAAATATGGATTTTTATATGATAAATCTAAAATCAGTCATAAAACGTTAATAAGAGGTCCCAGAGGAAAAAGGGCAATAATCTGTGATCACTCATATTTCCCACTAAATATCGGTTTTTATATGATAAATCTAAAACCACTCATAAAACGTTAATAAGAGTTCCCAGAGGAAAAAGGGCAATAATCTGTGATCAGTCATATTTCCCACCAAATAACGATTTTTATATGATAAATCTAAAATCAGTCATAAAACGTTAATAAGAGTTCCCAGAGGAAAAAAGGCAATAATCTGTGATCACTCATATTTCCCACCAAATACCGATTTTTATATGATAAATCTAAAATCAGTCATAAAACGTTAATAAGAGGTCCCAGAGGAAAAAGGGCAATAATCTGTGATCACTCATATTTCCCACCAAATATCGATTTTTATATGATAAATCTAAAATCAGTCATAAAACGTTAATAAGAGGTCCCAGAGGAAAAAGGGCAATAATCTGTGATCCCTTATATTTCCCACCAAATATCGATTTTTATATGAAAAATATAAAATCACTCATAAAATGTTAATGAGAGGTCCCAGAGGAAAAAGGGCAATAATCTGTGATCACTCATATTTCCCACCAAATATTGATTTTTATATAAACATTTAAAATCAATCATAAAACGTTAATAAAAGGTCCTAGAGGAAAAAGGGCAATAATCTGTGATCACTCATATTTCCCACCAAATATCGATTTTTATATGATAAATCTAAAATCAGTCATAAAACGTTAGTAAGAGGTCCCAGAGGAAAAAGGGCAATAATCTGTGATCACTCATATTTCCCAGAAAATATCGATTTTTATATGATAAATCTAAAATCAGTCATAAAACGTTAGTAAGAGGTCCCAGAGGAAAAAGGGCAATAGTCTGTGATCACTCATATTTCCCAGCAAATATCGATTTTTATATGATAAATCTAAAATCACTCATAAAACGTTAATAAGAGGTCCCAGAGGAAAAAGGGCAATAATCTGTGATCACTCATATTTCCCACTAAATATCGATTTTTATATGAAAAATCTAAAATCAGTCATAAAACGTTGATAAGAGGTCCTATAGGAAAAAGGGCATTAATCTGTGATCACTCATATTTCCCACCAAATATTGATTTTTATATGAAAGATCTAAAATCACTCATAAAACGTTAATAAGAGCTCCTATAGGAAAAAAGGCAATAATCTGTGATCACTCATATTTCCCACCAAATATTGATTTTTATATATTTAAAATCACTCATAAAACGTTAATAAGAGGTCCCAGAGGAAAAATGGCAATAATCTGTGATCACTCATATTTCCCACCAAATATTGATTTTTATATGAAAAATCTAAAATCAGTCATAAAACGTTGATAAGAGGTCCTATAGGAAAAAGGGCAATAATCTGTGATCACTAGGGGGCGGATTTTCATGCATTTATTATTGAAAAATATGCGCCTAAAATATGCTTCAAAAAAATCAAAATATGACCTAAAAATTTTAAAAATATGCACTTATATTTTTGTGAAGGAACATAAAATATTTAACTATGGATCGCGCAATGTCCAAAAAAATACACAACAATGTTCCCAGCAGTAAGGACTCTTTAAATTATACCAGGAATTAAAAAGTTAAAGTTTTAAAATTATAATTGTCCTTCTGAGAAAACGATTAATACATTAATTATAATAGCTTGGTATGTTTAAAGCCATAATCTTTAGAGCTTTTGCGACTTGCCTTTTAAAATCATTGATATTTTGATCGTGATGTAAAGTAACATCCAACCTTAATTTTCATCTCATAATAACCTAGCAGTTAAGCAAGTAGTAATGTAAATAGACAGTAATTGTCACTAATGTCTGATCACTTGGTTGACTCCAATTTATATATTTTGGGTCATCTGACACGTATGTGTTATTTGTAATGCAGAGATAAGTCAATTGGTTACTTTATACATCCCATGTTATCTAGGGTAAACATAATTGTCACTTAAGTGTCTCTAAGTAATCTATAGAATAGTCACTTTAAGCTTTAATTGTATAATGCATTTTTCTCTAAGTTACCCAAAAGAGTCAATTGAACACTCTTTAGGACATGCACGTGTTAAAATAACCAGTCACGTAGCTGGTTATCACTAATTCAGGACAGTCTCCCAGATCTGCTGGAAATGACTGTCAGGAGTGGTAACTATGTATGTGAAGTTACAAAATCTTTCGATAACGAAATCTCTTATAAATCGAAATTGTAGTGAAAACAAATATGAATTTGTTCAATACATTTAATGAATTGTTGATTCTTAAAAAACTCTAAACTTTTTTGAAGCAAACTATTTTGAAATGATAATTTTCAATTGCTCTCTTGATGTCGAAAAAAGTTAGTCCATAGTATTTAATGCTATTTCTATAACAAATTCGCCAAAAACAACTTCTTGTCCAGACAATATGTGGCCCATTGACGACCAAAAATTATATTTTTATTAAAAACTTGGATAATATGCATATAAATATGCATTTTGAAGTAAAATATAACAAAATATGCATTATCAATAAAATATGCAAAAATATGCACTAACAAATCGATGCCATTTTACAGCAAAATGTGCGATTCGGATAGATAATTAGTCTACATTGTATTTGGACATTCGAGAAAAAACATGCATTTGCATATAAATCCGCCCCCTAGTGATCACTCATATTTTCCATCAAATAGCGATTTTTATATGATAAATCTAAAATCAGTCATAAAACGTTAGTGAGAGGTCCTATAAGAAAAAGGGCATTTATCTGTGATCACTAATATTTCCCACCAAATATAGATTTTTATATGAAAAATATAAAATCACTCATAAAACGTTAATAGGAGTTCCTAGAGGAAAAAGGGCAATAATCTGTGATCACTCATATTTCCCACCAAATATAGATTTTTATATGAAAAATCTAAAATCACTCATAAAACGTTAATAAGAGGCCATATAGGAAAAAGGGCATTGATCTGTGATCACTCATATTTCCCACCAAATATTTATTTTTATATGAAAAATCTAAAATCAGTCATAAAACGTTAATAATAGGTCCTATAAGAAAAAGGGCATTTATCTGTGATCACTCATATTTCCTACCAAATATTGATTTTTGTATAAAAATTTAAAATCACTCATAAAACGTTAATAAGAGGTCCCAGAGGAAAAATGGCAATAATCTGTGATCACTCATATTTCCCACCAAATATTGATTTTTATATGAAAAATCTAAAATCATTCATAAAACGTTAATAAGAGTTCCTATAGGAAAAAGGGCAATAATCTGTGATCACTCATATTTCCAACCAAATATCGATTTTTATATGAAAAATCTAAAATCAGTCATAAAACGTTAATAAGAGTTCCCAGAGGAAAAATGGCAATAATCTGTGATCACTCATATTTCCCACTAAATATTGATTTTTATATGAAAAATATAAAATCACTCATAAAACGTTAATAAGAGTTCCTGGAGCAAAAAGGGCAATAATCTGTGATCACTCATATTTCCCACCAAATATGGATTTTTATATATAAAATCACTCATAAAACGTTAATAAGAGGTCCCAGAGGAAAAAGGGCAATAATATGTGATCACTCATATTTCCCACCAAATATCGATTTTTATATGAAAAATCTAAAATCAGTCATAAAACGTTAATGAGAGGTCCCAGAGGAAAAAGGGCAATAATCTGTGATCACTCATATTTCCCACCAAATATGGATTTTTATATATAAAATCACTCAAAAAACGTTAATTAGAGGTCCCAGAGGAAAAAGGGCAATAATCCGTGATCACACATATTTCCAACCAAATATCGATTTTTATATGAAAAATATAAAATCAATCATAAAACGTTAATAAGAGGTCATAAAGGAAAAATGGCAATAATATGTGACAACTCATATTTTCCACCAAATATCGATATTTATATGAAAAATATAAAATCACTCATAAAACGTTAATAAGAGGTCATAAAGGAAAAATGGCAATAATATGTGACCACTCATATTTTCCACCAAATATCGATATTTATAAGAAAAATTTAAAATCACTCATAAAACGTTAGTCCTAGACGAAAAAGGGCCAAAATCTGTGATCACACATATTTCCCACCAAATATGGATTTTTATATGAAAAATATAAAGTCAGTCATAAAACGTTAATGAGAGGTTCTATAGGAAAAAGGGCAATAATCTGTGATCACTCATATTTCCCACCAAATATCGATTTTTATATGATAAATCTAAAATCAGTCATAAAACGTTAATAAGAGGTCCCAGAGGAAAAAGGGCAATAATCTGTGATCACTCATATTTCCCACCAAATATCGATTTTTGTATGATAAATCTAAAATCAGTCATAAAACGTTAATAAGAGGTCCCAGAGGAAAAAGGGCAATAATCTGTGATCACTCATATTTCCCACCAAATATCGATTCTTATATGAAAAATCTAAAATCAGTTATAAAACGTTAATAAGAGGTCCCAGAGGAAAAAGGGCAATAATCTGTGATCACTTATATTTCCCAACAAATATCGATTTTTATATAAAAATTTAAAATCACTCATAAAACGTTAATAAGAGGTCCCAGAGGAAAAAGGGCAATAATTTGTGATCACTCATATTTCCCACCAAATATTGATTTTTATATGAAAAATATAAAATCAGTCATAAAACGTTAATAAGAGGTCCTAGAGGAAAAAGGGCAATAGTCC
The DNA here is from genome assembly GCA_942486065.2 of Calliphora vomitoria. NCBI lineage: Eukaryota > Metazoa > Arthropoda > Insecta > Diptera > Calliphoridae > Calliphora > Calliphora vomitoria. The sequence continues at coordinate 140,605,949 of OW818030.2, forward strand.
GTGATCGCTCATATTTCCCACCAAATATCGACTTTTATATGATAAGTCTAAAATCACTCATAAAACGTTAATGAGAGGTCCCGGAGGAAAAAGGGCAATAATAATTGATCACTCATATTTCCCACCAAATATCGATTTTTATATGAAAAATATAAAATCACTCATAAAACGTTAATAAGAGTTCCTAGAGGAAAAACGGCAATAACCTGTGATCACTCATATTTCCAACCAAATATCGATTTTTATATGAAAAATCTAAAATCAGTCATAAAACGTTAATGAGAGGTCCTATAGGAAAAAGGGCATTAATCTGTGATCACTCATATTTCCCACCAAATATCGATTTTTATATGAAAAATCTAAAATCACTCATAAAACGTTAATGAGAGGTCCTATAGGAAAAAGGGCATTAATCTGTGATCACTCATATTTCCCACCAAATATCGATTTTTATATGATAAATCTAAAATCACTCATAAAACGTTAATGAGAGGTCCTATAGGAAAAAGGGCAATAATCTGTGATCACTCATATTTCCCACCAAATATCGATTTTTATATGAAAAATCTAAAATCACTCATAAAACGTTAATGAGAGGTCCTATAGGAAAAAAGGCAATAATCTGTGATCACTCATATTTCCCACCAAGTATTGATTTTTATATGAAAAATCTAAAATCAGTCATAAAACGTTAATGAGAGGTCCTATAGGAAAAAGGGCAATAATCTGTGATCACTCATATTTCCCACCAAATATCGATTTTTATATGAAAAATCTAAAATCAGTCATAAAACGTTAATAAGAGTTCCTGGAGGAAAAAGGGCATTAATCTGTGATCACTCATATTTCCCACCAAATATGGATTTTTGAAAAATATAAAATCACTCATAAAACGTTAATAAGAGTTCCTAGAGGAAAAAGGGCAATAATCTGTGATCACTCATATTTCCCACCAAATATTGATTTTTATATGAAAAATCTAAAATCTGTGATCACTCATATTTCTCACCAAATATCGCTTTTTATATGAAACATCTAAAATCACTCATAAAACGTTAATAAGAGGTCATAGAGGTCCCACCAAATTAAAGCAATTTTTTTATTTTTGGGGTGTTAAACATTCAAGTTTAGAACATTGGTATACTTTTTTTTATACGAAAAACATGTGAAAAATATTGTAAAACTTCGAGTTTAGTATATTGTCTGCGAATTCTCATTTGCCTCCAATTTTTGGTCTTCACACTTTTTTGACTAGCCTGAGCGATCTTTGTCTAAATCACCACTTCAGAAGCGCATATACAATCTTCCGAAACCGATGGAACGCATTCACCATATGCTTTGGTAAGAAATCGGTGTGCTTTAACTGCACTTTTTTCAATTAAAAAATGTAAAGCAAAACTTCCCGCATATGACGATTAGTTGGTACAATATTCGACATTGTCGAAGCAAAAAACTTTGTTGTTCAAATGACAGATATCTGTCCTTCAAAATATCAAATAAGTTATTATAAATCCCTTATTTTTAAGGCATACACCCAATATTTACGCATCTATGGGAAAATAAAATATAAAAACGTTTTTTTTTAACTTTTAATATACACATATTATTTAATAGCGAAATAGAAAAAGTCCAATATAAAAGATATAAATGGATTATAAAGAATAGTTCCAGCTTCTAAATGTGACCAATAACTTGGAATTAATTATTTTTTAGTCCTGTCTGTATATGTCCCAAAATGTGTTATTACATTGTATATTAAAAAACATTATGTTTTCACTGATACAATTTTTTTATAAACGCTTTTTATTGATTATTCGCATATTAAAGACATTAAAGTTTAAATACAATACAGTTCTTCTTTTGATTTGTTCCTTGTCGACAAATCTTTAGAATTGTTTATTGCAACCTTACTTACTATTGAAATTGATCAGTAGAGGATGAAATTAAAACATTTTAAATGTTAAGTCCTTTAAAATAAAAAGAAAACTCCTGCAGGCAGGTGTTCTACCCCATCCTTTTAATACACCAACGAAGGCTTAATGCAAAACTTCATTTACCAAGTAATTTTATTCAATTTCCCACAAACTTTTAAATACGTTTGCCAGCGGATTTTATTATATTTTCTAAACCAAACCAGAAAATAATGAAAAAACGTGATAAAAGATGAGTCGATGAATAAAAAACAGCTGCATGGAAATGTATGTAAATTCCAACTTGCTGAAAAGGAACAAAAATATTTAATGATTATTTTTTGAGTAAATAAAATAAGCTCAAGATTTCAGACTTTAATTTTTTTAAGATAAATTGACGGACTTTATAAAATAAAATAATTACTTTTTAGTGTATCTCCTTAAAACTTAAAACAATTCCTATTATTTAGTATTCATCCTGAAATGCACAAAAGCAAACTGATTTAATATTTACACTTTTATAGTTTTCTTGTGTTGAATAAACATTTGGAGTAGTTAATATTTAATAGAACTTCAAAACAATATCCCTTTCGAACTTTGCTACCAAATATTAAAAAAAAAAAATTCACACTGTTTCCAAAAGCTATATTGATAAAATTAAATAAAAACAATAGAAAATGGTTTCTCCCATAGGCCAAAAATCAAAAAATTAATGTTTCTAAGCTATATTGCACTAATGAATCTAACAGATTTTTTTTAATATTCGTGTTAGTTGAAAGTGGAGGTATATTTGTATTGCATATATATATTGCGTTACATAGTCATAAAAGAAAACTTAAGTTTATCTAAAAGGTTATTCGCGATATTGTGGCAGAAGTCTCCAAAAACCCTACAAACATTAAATTTTTACTTATATTCTACCAAATTTAATACTTAGTACAAGCTGCAAAAATATAAGCGCATTAAAAAATCCCTGAAGAATACTTTTTTAACCTTTTCAAAACGCATGTTTTTTTAAAAAACTACTTTTTCACGTAGACTTTTAGTTATTTGGCCCTCATTCACCCACAACTTCTTATACATCAAGACTGTCACAGAGAAAGAACTGATCGAAATGATGCTATTTTCAATCACGCAAGTCTCAAGTAATTAATCACCCTCAAAGATTTAACCGGAAGACTTGCCTGGTGGTCTTTACAACTATAAACTTTCAACTTATAGATTGAACAAGATGGAAACAATTTTAAACCTACGAGTTGTGATCAAAATGTGGAAGAGCAGTAGTGGCTGCTTTTTGGTACTTTTTTAAAGTTCTAATGGTACTTTTTGAATTTTCTATAACAATAGACTTAGAAACATGAAATTAAGCATACATGGTCCTAAGTTAGTAAGAATTCTAGGGGGATTCTTTTCGGTACTTTTTCCTTATTCGATTGGTACTTTTTGTAATTTCTTCACCAATGAACCTAGAAACATGAAATAAATGTTATATGGACCCGAGTGAGTGGGAATCCACAAATGGGGGACTTATGGTACTTTTTCTTCTTTCTAATGGTACTTTTTGAATTTTCTATAATAATGGACGTAGAAACACGAAATAAAGCATATATGGTCATAAGTGAGAGAGAATTGAAGGTGGGGACAATATGGTACTTTTTCTTTATTCTAAAGGTACTTTTCAAATGTTTTATAAAAATGGAACTAGAAACTTGAAATTAAGAATATGGTTCTAAGTGACTTTGAATTCTAGGGGGAGACTTTTTGGTACTTTTTCTTTATTCGAATGGTACCTTTTGAAATTTCTATAACAATGGACTTAGGAACATGAAATTAATCATGTATTCTAAGGGGTGACTTTTTGGTACTTTTTATTTATTCGAATGGTAATTTTTGTAATGAATTAATAAACATGAAACTAGATACATGTTATCCTGAATTAGTATTAATTCACAAACGGAGACTAATAGTACTATTTATTTCATCCAATTGGGGTGGCGAAGCGCACCGGGTCAGCTAGTAAAATATAAACTTAATGCTAGAGACAGGTAAAGAAATTGTATATTAATTTCTTAGGAAAGTATCCGAGATTCAAAAGAGGCAATAGTTATATATTTATAGTCATGGATCATTTCTCAAAATTCGTTTCCTTGTTTAAACCAAAAGAATTTTCATATTGAAATACTTTATTTTAAAAATTCTTAAAACAAATCTATAAGCCAATTAACGCTCAAATATCAAATGGCTACTGTGGCTACAGCTAAAATTTTCCTAAAGCTCTTCGGGCATGCCATGAGCTGACAAATTTTAAAGACCCTAGCTTTTGTAGTTTTGGAGATATTGATTTTTGACCGCTTCTCCATATAAGGGAAACCACTGATCATTGACTTGATGAAAGTAGTGAAGTAAAGTCAATCCAAAGTAATATCAATCCATTTAATATAAGCTCTTTAAAAGTATGGAACAATTGATTATTCTTCGTATTACTTAACTGAGATCAAAATTGCTCCATAAATAAATTATCCACTGCATAATGTGGCAGTGGGTTTTGTTGTGAAATGGTGCACTTAAAGTATTTTGTTTAGCTTTTTCTTCTCCCTTTTGACTCTATAAAAATTATGGCTAATTCTTGACTCTTTTCATCTTTTTAATGTCGTCTCTTATAAAATAACAAATATTTCATATTTTTTCATAGCCACACTTAATGTTGTTGTTGGCTTAAAAATATTGTTTTTGTAATAAAACTGTTAACTTGGTTTTATTGTTCTTGTAGTTGCTTTGAAATTAGCTTTTTTTCTCTGGTACTTTTGAATCGATTGGACAAAAGCCAAATTTCCTGTTAGATAATTTTCCGTTCATTATATTGTGGTTTTTCCGTTATTGCAGTCAAAGAGGCAACAGGAGCATCACTATGAATAGGATAAAAAATATAAAATAAGTCATACCAACAACAACTTCTAAAACAACATGAAATATTTGAAGGGGTTATTGGAGTGGTCACTCACTGAATAGTGTAAAATATTACAGTATGAAACAATAATGAACAACTAATTTATCCAAAAATATTCATAATAAAATAATTAAAGGTGCACAATCCCTCTCAGAGATTGTCACAAGATCCTGATTCATATTTTGCATCACTACCCCGAACTCCAACAGACTTGGCCTCTAGTTGAATGAAAACGAATAACAAATGTTGCTATCATCTGCAAAATAATAATATTTAGAATTGAAAGTTTGACATAGAAGGTAATTTAGAAAAATATGAAATAAGGCAGAAAAAAGATGCAACCTTGAACTCATCCGATGATATCCCATCTATATCGGTTCACCATTCAAAACCACCACTTTACATTAGCCACAATTTTTCCAATAAAAAAGTTCGTATGTCTGCCATAGAGCGTTCCCTAACGTCAGTCGTTTTAGAGTTATGGTGCATTGTATTCTGTAAATATCAATATTGGCCACGAATAACTCTTTTAAATGCTTATTGAATCGTTTTCTTAAAACCATGTTGATGAAAGTATTTATCCTCCACTGTTTGTGGTAGAATTCAAAGTAAAGCAAAGATACCGCACTGCCAAGGGGGTCATCATTAGCAGCCTCAACATCATCATCGTCGTTTTTGTTGCTGTAGTCATTATCAAATAAATTGAACTTCTGCAGACCATTATGATGAAATGGCTAAAGGAATGGAAGGGACCATGAGATGAGATGAGATGTGAGAAGAAAATCAGCATTATAAACTAAAACAAATAGAAATGAACATGCAGGAGTCCAATGAACATCGTTATTTTAGCCATCATAGTAGTTATAGTTCTTGCTGCTGCTGTTGCTGTTGTTGTTGCCATTATTGTCTATAGTTCGACTAAAGTTTATCATTTTGCGGATATAATGCTTGGTTAGTTTTACGAATGTTTGGCACACAACAAAAAAGAAAAAAAAAAAGAATGAAACCCACAGATGATGTCGATTTTACTGCTGCTGTAGTTTAAAATGTTGATAATGATGATGTTGATGATAACGATAATGATAACTTTTGATTGCAACCATACAAATAGGCTTGTAATTTTGTTGATTTTTTATTCTCTGCTGATTTCTACTCTGTGGCATATAGAAGTGGTACGAGTATTAGTTTTGATTTTCCAATTCGTTTTGTTTTTCTTTATCAAAGATATATTTTTTAAATTAAAATCCCTTATACAATATTTGTATTACTCTTATGAGTACTTTATGCTTTCTTTTTATTTATTTATTTTTTTTACAATTTGCCAAAGGCTGATTTATTTTTATAGATAGATGTTTCATTTTATATCTCCTCTTGCCAAATACATTTACTCAGTTGCTTATAAATTTTATTGCATTAGATTTTACCGCATTAGCTGCTTAATAAAATGAAACAAGAAAGAAAAATATAAAATGAGAGCATTTCAAAAAAAAAATTAGAAAAAAACAGCAAGGACATTATATACATAACGATGATCCTGTTTCACATTTTTCTTCATTACATTTCCTTGCAATGCATAAGTAATTCATAGTATAATATTTGATTCTATATTTGCTGTTTTTCTTCTATTTTTTTTTTTGTATATTGTATAATTTTTTCTTCCTCTAAGTTTTATAGACGTGCGCCCCATAAAGGAGTCATAAAAATGCCAACTCTTTTGCTGGTTTATTTTGTGAATACAAAAATGATTGTATTACGCTTCGTTGGTTATAAATTATGTAATCAAATCATAACATAAAATTGGTTGTCGATGGATGATGCATTTACTTACGAACGTACGTACGTACGTACTAGCACTTACTTTAGAAGTAAATATGAGTGGTACCCCAACTCTACACTACTCTATATACATACATATGTATGTATGAATGTATATTTTATTTTTTTGTATTGTATTTTATGACTTGGTTTGCATTTCCATTTAGGGATTATAATTTTTAGAGGTTTTATTGCAATATAAAATATCGAGAATTTTAAAACAAAAATTTTATGCAAATTTCAGTAGAGCTGGAGCTTATTATACATATTGGCATGAGTATCCTAGTTGGTAACAAAAATAAGCATACGTATAGGAGGACTAAATTAAATTTAAGAGCAAATATACTTGATCGGGTGAAAATTATTTTTTTGTAAACATATATTTTTCTAGGAATCCAGAATTATGTATTCGTTAGCGTATATTTTTTTTTTTCAAAATTTATTTGCTATCTATTTTTGAATAAAGAAAAAGTACCATAAAGTCTCCAATTTCATTTATACTCACTGAGGAGTATATATTTTATATTTCTAGGTCCATTATTATAAAAAATACTAAATGTACCATTAAAATAATGAAAAAGCGCCATAATGTTCCCAGTTATAGAATCCCAATCGCTAGGGTCCATATAATATTATGTTAATGTTTCTAGATTTATTATTATAGAAAATTCAAAAAGAACCATTATAATAAAGAAAAAATACCAAGTGTCTCCTTGAATTTTCACTCACTTAGAACCATATAAGCTTAATTTCATATTTCTATATCCATTATTACAGAAAATTCAAAAAGTACCATTAGAATACAGAAAAAGTACCAAAAAGCAGTCACTTGTGAATTCCCACTTACTCGGGTCCATAAAAGCATTATTTCATGTTTCTAGGTTCATTGGTGAAAAAATTACAATAAGTACCAATCGATTAAAGAAAAAGTACCAAAATGTCTCCCTCTAAAATTCACAATCACATATATGCTTAATTTCATGTTTCTAGGCCCATTGTCATAAAAAATGTAAAGACTACCATTAAAATATAGAAAAATTACCATAAAGTCACCGCCTTGATGCTCACACACTTATGAGCAATTTCATGTTTCTATATCCATTATTATAGAAAATTCAAAAAGTACAATTAGTAGAACGAAAAAGTACCTATAGTTCAGTCCTGACATGTTGGTACCTAAATATTACAACTATTCCTAACTCTAACTTCAGTCTGTTACATATCAGCTAACTTTAATGTCGATAAGTTAAATAATTTAAAATATTAAAATAGTACCATTAGGAAAAAAGTACCAACTCCCCTTTTCCTCCTTGAAATTTAAAAATATTCCATTTGCCAAAATTGTTTATGCTAAAAACATGTCTCAAACGATTAAAATCTGTGTTAATGTGCTCAAAAAAAAAGTGTTTTACAAAAAAGTACCAAACAGTTTACCCGGATTTGCCCCAATATACACTTTGGCACTCGAGTTCCAAATAGCACTCTGTTAGTTAATTTTTTCATGAATCCAGGAAAAAATTAAAAAATTATCAAAATTGCCTTAAAATGTTAAATAAAATGTATTTTCCCGTTTTTACCCTCTTTTTGGTACCTTTATTATCCCCGTTGCGGTGGTAAAATTTTATTCAAATAAATTTCTGTATCGTAGTGGGAGCTTAAAATAAAATATTCGTATCTCTATGTCAAATTATAAAAAAAAAAACATATTTTATGAAAAAGTACCAAAAATAAACACAATTTTTATCCCTTAAGGGTTCGAATTTCCAAAAAAATACCAAACTTATATTTGTTATTTTTTGATAAGTAAATAGTACGATTTAAGACACTGTCAGCTTATTTTTTAAATGTAGTAACATTCAATTGTATGTTTTTTTTTATCTTTATTAGTTTTGAAGATATGAGGTTACAAAATTTACCAGTTTTTACCCCCTAAACGTTCGAATTTCCAAAAATCCCTTCTTGGTTGACCGTTTTAGGAATGGCAAGTTTGCGAAAATCAAGAATATTTTGTAGAAATAGCTAGTTTTTATGAAAACTGTGATATTTTAATTAACAGCAATTGATAATCGTTCTACATTTATGTTGAACTACAACGACAAACTGAGATGCGTCTCCTTTGGCAACAATATTATGTATTATTAAGGAGCAATATATGAAGGCATTTATGTATGCATGAAATAATAATAATGTTCCAATCATTTACACATTTTATTTAATTTTTATTATGTAAAATTTATAAAATTTTTTGTTTTTTTATTCTTCTTTGTGTTTTTCACTTATTTTGACAGAGATGCCACTTGATATCAATATGATATGAAGTTGTCTACAATGCTTATGTTTATAATACCAATCTGCTCAGGATCCCTTTCTGAGTCGATTAAACGATGTCCGTCCGTCCGTCTGTCCGTCCATGTAAACTTTGTAATCAAACTACAGGTCGCAATTTCAAAGATAATTCAACAAAATTAGGTACAAGCTTTTCCATTGCCCCAATGTCGATGGCTATTGAATTTGGTTAGAATCGGTCCATTATTTCTCCTAGCACCCATACGATTGCTTTCTTCCACTTCGCGTTTGTTTCATAACAAAACTTTTTTACAAAATTGTTTAACATGGAAAAGTCTGCAATTTTGTCGCTTCCAGTACTAATATTTCTACATATAAAATCAAAAACACGTTCATGTCTTTAATTTTGCTTTGCACCCAAATTTCGAAAATTTCTCGACGAAACATTTGTTTGGCCATGATGCTTTTTGTTTCTATAAATAGAAAGGTTGGTAAATGGTATAGTAAAAAAATTTCACTGAACTCAACTGAACTCTGTAACTTTTTTTCTATTGAAAATTTTAAAATTAAGAAAAAATCTTACTTAAAATGGATGTCTTGAATATCACTCATAAACAAATTTTGCAGGCCTTATTTGGAAATGTAATGAAACTCTTATTTAGTTTAAATATTGTATTTTACTACTCAAAAAGAATTTAAAATAAATATCAAAAAACAAAAATATTCAACGCATCCAAACATTGATTACTTTTAGCAAGAACTATTAAAAAATTTGTATGTCTATTAAACATCTCACTCTTTGATACCATTATATTTTTGTTGTTTACATATTTTGTTTTAAAAGTTGTTTTTGTAAATACCAGGGTTGTTTATTGTATTCAATAATGTTTTTTTTTTTTAAAGTTTTTTTATTTTAATAAAATCCCGCTAAAACAATGAAATATGACACTGATTTAAAAGAATTTAGTGAATCACAAAATCAAACAACAAAAATTTTCGACTAATATTGCGATTCTCGGATCGTTAAAAGTTAGTGAAACGCACTACAGGATACAAATTTACCAATTTTTATTAAATTTATATTTTAAAAATCTATTTTGTAGATCTTTAGCATATGTCCAGTACTTTCCACGTTAACTATAATATGGTTATGTAAAATAGTGATATCTTATAAGAGAACAATAGTATCGTTCAGCCATTCATGATTATGATTCCAGCTTTATTATAACCTTATTATGGTAGTAGTACAATCTGAATATGACATCAGCTCAAACATATTACGATATGGTTATGTAGAAACAATAGGTGATTTTATCATATTTCGTGAGATCAAACATATTATGAATCCAATTTAACGATAAAATTGTGTTTAAAAAAACTTTATTGCTGATATAATATTATGATTCCACAACAACCATAATATGATTATTTAGATGACATGGACTTATTTTAGAGTACTTGTGATTTTGTCATAATTTTATAAATTTCACAAACATAATATTAAAAGAAAATTGTGACAATATTGTTATTATAAATATGAACCAAAACATTATTGGTAAAACCAAGTTATTATTGAAATAAAATGTATTTAAGTTTGCGTCAATTATTTATGAAAGCTAGAACATCAAATATTTGACACAATCATATCATAACCATATCTTTTCTCTGCGTGTTGTTAAAAACAACTTAAATCTCATTCTAATTTTTCTCTATGCAAACAAACTACATTGAATTTTAAAATTTGCTAGAATCAACAACTTGTTAACATTCCACCTGATGCGAAATGATACATGAAATTCATTATCGGCATCATTATTCTCATAAAAATGTTTCTATTGATTACAAAATCAAAAAAAAAAAAAATTAACACGCACAGCATTATAATGATTGTTATTTTGATTCCTAAACAGGTATTGAATTTTATTATTAGTATTAGTGAATGCAGACTATAAAAATAAAACCATGCTACTACATTCTATTGCAACAAAATGGCAACAATAATACAAATTATCCGATAATGTTGAAAACAGTATCCATTCATAGTTGCCCACTGCAACAAACCCGCAAGTACTATTTATCTCTCATGCATCAAAATGTAAATTTCAAGTACAACAAATGCGTATGTATATAATAGTATGCTATTATATGATGAGCATGTGGGCCTCCCACTCTCTATGTTTTATTTTTCTGTTGAGAGAATAAAAAACAGGATAATTTAATACTACTGTAGAATGTAGAATGTGGCTGTGTTTAAGTTTGCAGTTCACTTTTGTGTTGTAGATGGTAGTAGTGATATTGATGTTTTTATTTTTCATATAAAAACTCATGCACATATATACATACATACTTGTGTATGCATTTTAATTTGTTTTGATAACAAACAAATGAAAATCCATTGAATTCAACCAAACGAGTGGTGCAGCTCATTCTGCATTTTTCATGTCAAGTGTACGAGTGCTGTTTATTAAAAAAGCTGTACACATATGCATACATCCACACCGTTAACATAGTGATTCCAGAATAACTTGATTCAGAGAAATTAAAAATGTTTCTTTCCTTGTTGTTGGCTCTTGTTTTTATTTTCCAATTTTTATTTAAATTGAAAGACATGAGTTTTTCTTTTCATCACTTGAACATCATTATTGATTGACAAATAGTAGATGCAATTAATTTAAATGCAATGATGTTTACTTGGTCGCCTGTAAAAACAAAAAATATATAATTTCATGTTCTTCAAATGACAATAGTGGAGAGTGCACTGACATTCACTATGTGAAATTAGGGACACAAAATGTATTTGATTATATTTGTTTTCGAAGAATCGCAGTAGAAAATATATTAAAAATGTGTAAATCCATTATTACGTAATTATTCTAATCCAAGTGTAACAAAGTATATATATTTTAACTGACTTTAATATTTTAACCTTTATATCAACCTTGTGTAGAAATCCACACAAAATAAAATTTTTTGATACATTTTTTAAAAGATCTCTTAAGATATTGTTACGAATGTGCAATGACGATTTGAATTTAAAGGTCTGTAATGACTGCCTGCAGCATTCATCATGTTTGAAGGAACGTTTATCAGTAGCATGCGGTTATTGGCATTGTTTGTAAGTATGGCAACACTAGGTGTTTGGGCTGATGGCAATGACATCGAAGGCTTTGGAATTCGAACATTCCAGTTTTGTCCGTTAAGAGCATTGTAGAAGATTCCCGAGAGATGGCAGTGCGTGTATAAATAGTGGCAGAGGCTGCAGTCGTGAGTTGAGTTGATGATTGTCGCTGTTAGAGTTAACATCAACTGTCGTGTACATGTGTGTTTGTACATTATAAAGTTTGTGTGCATTTCTGCGAATTGATAAATGTGTATAAAGACACTGAGTGACTATTTAATTCTGTTGTTGTTGTTGTACATTCTAAATAAATAAAGAGTTGTTACAATTTTAAACTACTAAAACTGCTTTTATTTGCAAGCAAAAGTATCCGGTTTATTTAAAGGAAATAAACCCACGTTTTTAAAAGGTAAAAACGTAACAATATGTTTATAAAATTTATTGAAATTGTCAGGAATCATTTAGCAGATAGAACGCTTTATTTATTTAAAAATATTTGTTGATAACGGGGTATGTGGTTTGATGTGTGGTTTACCACACATATGTGTTTTGCACTATGACAAATGCTTTCCTTCCAATGTGGTACGTCTAACCAAAAATTTTGAGTTAAATTTTTTAAATATTAAAGTTTCCCAAAAAAGGAGCATTTTAAATATCCGGTTTCGGTTTTAAAAAAATTTTATTCGTTCGGTTGCGGTTTTGGGCTAGTTTTTTTTATTGTTGTTATTATGTAGGAACAAGAAACATATGATTAAATACAAGTATGCTATAAAACAAATCCTCGTATGTTAATTACTCGTAAATGAACTGATAATATTCTTTATTGGAAGGTTTCAAATATAGTTTTTAAGATTAAAAAACTTATGTTATATAAGTTTAGATAGATTAATTTCAATTAAATTTTTCCATCGATTTGACTTTAGAGGAATTGATTTCATTAATATTTTATCTTGTACTGCTTTAAATCTCAGATCTGTGTATCATATTATTATTTGCTTCAAAAGCGAAGAAGCTGAATTTACTGGATGAATGTCTGTTTTTACCATCACAGATATTTTTTACCTTTTTCAAATAAAAATAATAATAAAAAGCTCGTTTTTCAGTTCTAAAGTTATTAAGAATAATTGTCGTTTTTAGGCTATTTTTTTTTCTCCATTACCCTTCTTGGGAGCATATAGCTTCCACAAAGCATCTCCATCTTACACGATTTGTTGCAGTTGTTTTCGCATCTTCCCATGTAAGATTACACTGTCCTAGATCTTGGAGTATCGTACTTCTCCATGTGTTCTTTGGTCGACCACGGCTTCTGGAACCTACTAGCGCCGTCCTTGTTATACTATCAGGATTCTTTCTGATATTATGGCCGATCCACCTTCATTTAGGCTATAAGCCATCAAAACCGAACAGATAACAAAATATAAAACTAAATATGTTATTGACTGAAACTCGTGATTTTTACAAAAAACTTAATTATGCTAATGCAAAATAAGTAGACATACCGTATGTGTGGAAAACAACACACGAGAGTAAGATGAAGTTTAAATTAAGAACACAGCATTTAGCAATAGACGGACATTTTTTGTCTAGATTAACTGACCTTGATTTAAATTGCTACCTAAATTTGGTAGACCACTTGCAATATATAGCATAGTAGACATTACATGAGCGATGAGATAATCATCAAGGCAGTTGCTTAAAGAAAACAAAAGCTATACAAACAAAAAAACAAAGCATTGACCTTGACATTATGATGAATGTGATAAATAATGGACAAAATTATAAGTTGGCTTCAAACTAATAAAAAAAAACTGTCATCATGAAAGCAAAAAAAGTAAAACAGCACAGTATCACAACATCATCTGTTGTATTAAAACCATGTATTACATCCAAAGAAGGTAATAAAAAAAGAAAATACTGCAACAAAGCAGTATAACAAGATGAATAATCTGACCACACATAAATTTTACATTGGATTTTTTTTTTTGTTCTCTCTGCTTTTTCTACTTTTATTTTGTTTTTTGGAGAATTCCCTCAGTATTTTTTTTTATAAGATTTCAAGTCATTTTTTGTGAATTATTTTACTTTATCTGGGCACACGTGTGCTGGCCTACAGACTAGTGGTCAGAGTTCCCCGTGCATATAATAATAATGATGCTGATATTGCTCTCGGGTTTGGTTGGTTGAGTACTCGGCTGGTTGCCTGCCTGCCTGCTTGGTTAACAATCATATAGTCAATGCTCTTTATAACCAACATCGTCGTCATCATCATCACCATGGCATATAAAAAATAAAAGTAAAAAATATGCCAACATGGCTTTCTGAGTTATTTATGAAACCATTTTTATTACATTTAAATAGATTTAAGTCCTGTTGCCATGGTTATCATCGATACACATACAATTTCTCTTTTCATGCTGCTGCTTGTACTCAAACCCCAAAAGAAAATTTAAAAAAATAAAAAAGATGAGAACGGTTTTATAAATTACCGTTTAATGGAATGTTTTATAATGTATGTTGATACATAAATATATAAATTTTTTCACTGGAATTTGATAAATAGCGCCGAAAGAGCAGATTTTCATGAGATTTAATTTATGACTCGAAAAACAGATTTAAAAATTAATGATTTCTATTTAATGTGATAAATTGTTTTAATATCCCTTATAACCAATTAATGTAGCATATCCTCAGTAAAATATAAGCTATTATAATATTGCTTAATAACTCAATTTTAATGAAAATTTAAAAACATCACTACCAATTTCAAACTCAAAGAATATTATCTAGATTTAATTGATACACAATAAACTTATATAACAATAGTAAAATGAAAATACCATCTACACAACTTTAATTTGAAATTAATTGCCTGCATAGTTAGTCGAACGTATAAGCGATTTATGTAATGAAATGAAATTCCATATTGTTCATACGTACAGAGCACGAACATTAAAACAATTCAAATTTATTCCAGTATTTGTAGCAAATATTTTGTTGCCAAAACATAAACGAAGACAAATTTTAATTAAAATCAAATTACAAACACAATTATTTAAAGAGAAATGCACAAGAAAAAAATTGTATTCACTTGTTATATTTTTATTTACATTTCCTGTCATTCCAAATAAATGATGACTACAAACAAATTTTTTTTCTTCGCCTTTTGTACTCAACATTCTCCAGCAATAAGCTAAAACTATTGCTGATGAAGGCGCTACTGCCATTACATTTTAGAGATACAAAGGCAAGGAGAGAGTGGAAGACAGCGCTACAGATATGGCAATTTGGTTGTTTGCCAAAATGTTTAATGAGGCATTTGTTTTCACCACCAATTCAAGATGAGCACACACATACATACACTGCCATGCATAAATACGTGCACTTAGACATACAAAAATACTAAATACTGTATACTGTATACATATATCATTCACACACAGCTATTTTATCTGTGTATAATGTGTGTGTATGATATTTTAGATATTTTAGGTTTTTTCTTCGGTCCATAAGATTGAAATATATAAAGGCCATTACAAATGTCAGTCTGTTTTTCATGCTGAAATGCATTAATTTAAAGTGACTTCTTTTGTAGCGTTCTGCTGATGAGAATGTAGACGTATTATAGTGTCTATACGAGTACAGTGGAAGTAGTGTAGTATTTAACATCAAAAATAAATGTAATGTAACAAAAGGCGCCACTGGGAAATAATTTAATATTAAACTTCATGGCCAGAGATGCCTGATAATGATAAAAAAAAAGAGAACACAAAAACATCAGAATAAAAAACTAATGAAAAACTTCAAGTCATTAAATATTACAAATCATTGTATTAGCACTCATTTACACGAGCCAACACATTTTATATTAATCACAGTTTTTATTCAATTAAATTATTGTAGAAAAGAACACAAAATATTTTTAGACAAACAGACACACTAAATAAAATTCTTTGATTTAACAAATTAAACCCAATCAAAAAATTTTAGATTATTATTACGAAATAAATATTAATGTAGTATGTCAAGGTTAAGAGAAATTGAACTAAATATAAATGAACTTTAAAAGAAAGACTACACAGAAAAAATTAAATAGTAAAAAACTGAACAAACGTTTAGTTTTTCGGAATATTTATTAGGTTTTTTGCACCCTGAATGCCTGTAGTAGAAAACCGAATAAAACGTTCAGATTTGCGTTGAACATGCTTTTCAGCTTTTTACTATATAGAGTTCAGATTGTGCAAAAGTAAATGGTTGTTCAGCTTTTAACTATATTCGTTTAATTTTCGCGATACTGAACGAGAGTTTAGTTTTTTATCCGATGCGTTCAATTTAATTTCATTACTGAACATAAGCTTATTATTTTACCAGATGCGTTCAGAAAATTAAATAAAAGATTTTTAAATTTATTCAATATATTCTACAATCATTGTTCATACATAAATGTTTACATAAACAACTATTTCTATAAACTCCCTGTATATGTCATCGACTATTACCTTAAAATCAGATGGTGTTAACATTTTTCCGTTAATGATGGCGTTTTCCAGGATTATATTTATTAATTTGTCTCTGTACTCAGATGACAAAAAAGTTATACTGCCTTCAGTAACACAATTTTTTAAAATACACACTGTCTGGTTCCTCTTCTTAAAAGGCTTCTACGAAATGCATACTTGATTCCTGCTTCTATATTAAACAATTATTAAATATTGACTACATAGGTATATGCACATATACATATACAACTTACCTTCTAACTCCGGCAATATAAATTGAATTGCTCTAACAAAGCTCAATATTAATGTATGGATGTCACTATATAAAATATGAACTACTCACTTTAATAATCAACACACAAATGAAATTCGGTCAAACTTAACACTTGTTGTTTTTTTTAGAATCCTGTTACTTACTAGAAATAATATTAAAGTTTTAAAAAAATTTGCTACAAATATTATATATATCTGAACGAGACAGATTTACTGAACGATGCGTTTAGTTTTTTTTACTATCTCACTATGCTGAACGGCACGTTTTACGGTATCTATGAAGAACTTTACTGAATTTTGCATTCAGTTATGCTAAATGTGTGTTCAGCGAAGAAATATTTGGTTGATCTTAAAAATCTGAACAAAACGTTGAGGTCGCTAGTAGAAAGGATTGGGTTTTAATATGTTGCGTTCAGAAAAACGTTTGCTTGGACTATTACGAGCTGAACGTCGCGTAGTAAACAACAAAATAAGCGTTCAGATCTTGGATATTTGAATGCAACTTTAAAGGGGCGTAGTAAATGCTCTTGTATCATTCAGTTTGACTATTTCTAAATATTGCGTTCAGATAATTTAGTTTTTTGTGTGTAGAACTACTTATATGTATATAACGTATTTCAGGCATATTCTGTAAACACATACAGTTTGGGATTATTTTGTTATTTCCTATTTTAATCATTTATTTTTGGAAAACCTGCGATTTTATTTATGGTTTAAAATTTTTGTTTTTTTTAATTCAAGAAATTTTATTTGAGCAGTAACTTTAAATAAGTACTCGTATTTTATGAAGTTGTAGCTGATTTGAAGATGCATTTGAAATGTATCCACTTTAAACTATAGAATTAACAAACTATTTTAATGTTCTCATGTCTTAAATTGTGCTAAATTGATTAAACACCGAATTACTTAAAATGTTTTGGTGACTAATTTTAATAATATCCTCCCGGGCACAATGAACAAAAATCAAACCGATTGTGGTATCGGGTTCGGCTCAACTCAGATTTTCAAATATTCTGGTTCAAGCGTCTGTGCAGTCCTATGAATTATTTGTATGTTAATAAAAATAAAAAACAAAATAAATAAGGGGATTCACACATTAATTATGCATATACATAATTGTGGTTTCATTACATGTATTGCAACATGCTGGTTTGTTTACAACATTTATATGCCATGTATTCGTGCATCGAATGCCATACAGGACACAAGACTATGTATTTCCATACAAATCCCATATACATATGTCTGTACACGCCTATACCATTTAGCACCAAAAAACCCAACATTTAAGGTGCCAAACATTTCCCATAGTGTACTGATAAATGCATTCGCATCATAAGACAAATATTTTTTTCAATTATGTAGTCAAAAGGGGCTAATCTAACATCAGCTTTATAAGATACAATTTTCAAAAATTAAAATGGCGAATAAAATCGAAGATTTTTTCAAAAATAAAAAAAATGAAAAGTTCCTAATGACTCCAGGAATTATGTTTCTACTGAATAAAATCAAAATGTAAGATAGAAGATCAATTGTTCAAGTTTTTTGAATTCGTAATATAGTGGACGCAATTAAGAGAAAAAAAAATATACTAAGGACTGAGATCAAAAAATTCTTAACACATGTTTTTCAATAAAACTTTTAACCCAAGTATTATTTGATTTTTTTTTTATCAAGTTATCTTTGTAAAGCATGTCAGTTATTATATTTAATGTCAATTATGTTAATTTGTTGTTAATCTGATTAAAATGAGTGACTAGAAAAAAGTGTGTACTAAAATTATTAAATATTTTCAACAAAACCCAACTTGGTCCTACAAAAAGTTGGCCAAACAATCAAAGGTCTGCTGTCAAACTGATTCAAATGTTATTAAACAGTACCGGGAGAACATGTCCGTTGATAAAAAAAACCTGGTTCATATAGAAGGAATGGTCCACATCATGTTTCTAAAGCCAATAAATAGAAAACATTTTCAAAAGAGATCCCAACACATCTGGAAGGAAACCAGTCCGGTTAGCTCAATACTCGGACTATTTGGTACGAAAAGTTAAAGCCAATGCAGGTTTAAAAACATACAAGGCTCAAAAAGTTCCTGACAGGAACTCCGCTAAAAATTTAGAGGCCAAAGTCAGAACTCGGAAATTGAAGTAAAATTTTATACAAAAAATAAACCTGTTGCATAATGGATGACGAAATATACGTATGAACAATTTTTCGCAGCTTCCGGGTCAATATTTTGTATGTTACTGATGCTCGAGGGAATGTTGAAGAAAAGTTTAGAAACCAATAGCATACAATTTTCCCAAAAAGTTCTTGGCATGGCATGCAATATGTAGTTGCGGCAAAATAAGCCACATATTTGTTATCCCTTTGAGGGATCTATAAATACCGAAATTAACATCAAGGAATGTTTACAAAAGATGATGTTTCCATTCATAAGACTTCTTAATGTGTCCACTTATTTCTGGCCTGATTTGGTATCTGTCACTATGGTAAGCAAGGTCTTGAGTGTTACAAGAACAATTATGTGTTATTTGTATCAAGAGAGGTAAATCCTCCAAACTGCCTGGAGCTAAGGGCAGTGGAAAGATATTGGGATCTTGTTAAAACAGAATTGAAGAGCACAAAAAAGGTGTCCAAAAATATGGTAGATTTTAAATAAAGATAAATAAAAACTTTAATGGAAGGGTTTCCGGAAAAGGTTCATAAATTCATCACTATAAAATTCAGAACTATAAAAATAATATTTTTTGTAAATTGCAATAATAATTTTAATCAAATAAAAAAAAGTCAAAACTGTATGTTAAGAATTTTTCGACCTCAGTTCTTATAGCAAAAAATGCTGCCATTTAAAAACCATTTAAAAAGTGTATATTTTTCAATGTTTGTTTTTCAATTACCCGATTTGAGGCCTGCACGAATACTTTATTTTAAACAAATGTTAACTCATTATTTTAGTAGTGGAGGCAATGACTGGAAAAGACATAGTAAAATTTCAAAAGCCCAAAACAAAAAAATCTAAGCTGCTCCCTCTCCTTTGGCAAAAACATAAATATGTAAATAACTAATGAATAAGAACTTATATATCTGCTAATAAATAAATCATTATCAGACTAATTTTAAATAGTTCAGTAATTGACAATAATTTGATCAATTATTCTACCAATTCTAAAATTGCTCGAATAGTTAAATAGTTGAATAATTAAATTTTAAAATAAAAAAAAGTCGAAGCAAAAGTTTTATTTCAATTATTTTTAAACAACATTCAGCAAATTAAAGTCTATAAAATTAGTAAAATAATTATTTTTCTATTTAATCTTTATCTAATAACGATTATGTCACGTATTTCAACAATCATTAAAACAAACATCACCAATTAACAAATTCACCTTAACCGCAAATGCTACGACCGCTGCAAATACAAATGTCAGCTCATTAAGCTTCAAAAGCAATTTCCTTTTAATTCGTCTATTGCTTAGCAATTGAAAATTTTTCGCATGCTCTGGCACATGAAACGCAATGACCATAATAGTATCTATTAGGTGTGTGGTCATCAGCACTGTACTGTAAAATAATTTGTTGTTGCGGTCTTCGTTTATCTAACTATTGATGTTGTTTGTTTTTTGTTGTTTTATCTCTAAATCCATTTAATAAGCTTTTTCTTGGAAACGTACAAACGTAAAAATTGTCTTTTTAACACTTTCATTGTGGCTGTCACAATGTCATATATTTTATTAAGTTTTTAACAAAACGCACGAACACACCTGTCACACTTTGACACATTGGACGTTAACACCTTTAATTTTTGTTTTTCTTATTTATTTACCTTAACACTTAATATTGTTATTGTTGTACTTGACTTTCAATTCTTAAATTGTTTTGGTTTTTATCTTCTTCTGTTTTTTTTTACTCGTTTTTCATTTCTGCTATTCCTCGAACGTAGTCACAAAAACTCGTAAACTTTTATTTCTATTTAATATTATTGTCCTTTGTGAGTATGTGTATGAGTGTGTGTGTTTCCTTTTTTTATATTCCTTAATGTAGTGTTTATATTTCTTTTGTTGTTGTCATTGTTGATGTTGTTGATACAAAGATTTAAACAGAAAAAGAAAACCAAAGCACGAATAGAAAAATAAAACACCTTCGTGTTAACTTTTATAAGTCATTTTGTTAAGGTTTTAGTTATTCTATCTATTTAGTTGTTGTTATTGTAGCAAAACAAATAAAGCTGAATCGTTTCCATTCATGCTCCCACCCTCCAAACACTGATGAGTCACGCAATCACTTAAACACTCATCTATAAACTAAAAAGAAATGAAATAAATACATACCAGCCACCACCAATATCAAATAAATAAGATTAAGAGAAAAAAAAAACATTTACACTCGTACATAAAAATCTAAATGAATCCTTTATGGTCACATAAATGTTGGACATTATTTCAGGGACTATTTATCATTATATGATTCAAATATGCTTGATATCACAGATATATTTTGTTTTAGTTAATTGCAATTTTGCTTTAAACTTTAACCCCCATATGCATAAACAGTTTATAAATTTATCAAAGGTTTATCAAACTAAATTTTCATACAAAATTAGTTTTATAAACCTTTGATAAATTTATAAAATGTTTATGCATATGGGGGTAAATGTCTAAGCCTTAATAAATAAACATACACTGAACTAGGTAATATAATGATAATGATTTGATATAATTTTATTCACAAACTTTAAATAGCTTAAAATACCTATAAGAATTTTTAAAAACAAACGATGAAAAAACTAAATTAACGAATAGCGAATTTATATACATAAATTCGCCTTGTTTCATCTCATTACACATTGTAGAACAAAAGTAAATTCTCTCACCAACACATTCAAATCTTTATTTTGTTCAGTGCACCTACAAACAACCAAATACAAAAACAAACAAACAAAATACAAAACCCGTACTCATGCGCTTTTGTAGTTGTCTCGTTGAGTGCACAGAGTACTATACAGAGGTGTCACGAGACAGAAAATAATCGCGTTTTCTATTTGTCTCTATCTTTATAAACTGCCCTTTTCATTTTGTTTTGCTTTATTTTTCTGCCGCAATAATTCAATTTCTTTGAAAACAAACAATAAAAATGTTTCAGATATCTTCATTATTATTGTTTTTTATTGGATGTACATAAATAAATGTAAGTACAAACTTTAACATTTGTTTAAAAGTAATAAATCCTTGTAATAAAACATTTAAAACACATAGCACAGAATATATTTTAACAAAACAAGAATTTTGTGCCACAAACCACGAACAATTGTTTTACAAATTTATTTGTTTGTTTTGTTTATTTTTCTTTGTCTACCAAATTCGTGTTGTATATAGCGTTTTGCATTAACACATTACAGATATTGTAGTACAAAATATATGCTATCTCTTTTTATGAGAACTGCCCTAGCATCTGATTTGGCGTTTTTTAAACGTCAAATATGACATCTCTGTTATACTCTGTGGTTGAGTGGACAACGAATACTGAATTGTAAGAGCATAAGAATACGTGTGATTTGATTTTGCACAATTGTGCTATGGTCTGCGCACCAACAACAACATTCTGTAATGTAGAATGTTGTTGTTGAGTGTGTGTGTGGTGTTTAAGTATGATAGAGTTGTTCATATGCAAACTCGTTATAAACAACTCTCTCTTTATATATACCCTTGCCTCTCATGGTGAAGGGTATAAAAACAAAAACAAAATACGCAAAGCAATAACCAACAAACATCCACACATACGCTTTGTTGCTTTTTTGTCAAAGCATGTAATAAATTGTCCTTTTTTATGAAATTTTCAGAGGTTGTCTCGAATTTTTGCTCATACCTACATTGTCTATGGACGAATTTTGCTGATTTCAAATAGCAAACTTCTCGAAAGCATGTCTGACAGAATTATTGAAGATTTGGATCCCGAAGATAACTGGGGTCTTCAGAAAATTGATTTCAACAGACAGGCAGACAGACGGCCATGGCTTAATCGACTCCGCTATCTATAAGGATCCAGGATCGGAAATTTATATTATGGAAATTACAAACGGAATGACAAATTTATATATACCCTTCTCAAGAAGGTGAAGGCTATAAAAACTGAGAAATATTGCCAGTACATTAGTTAATGTGAATTTAATAAACGCGTATGAATACAATACTTTTATTAATAGTTTTTAAAGCCGTTTAAAGTGTCCGTTAACCATTGTTTGTTTTAAATCAACAATAAGATTTTTTTAAAATTTGTAAAGTTTGAAAATTTTTTAACAAAGTTCATTAGTGATATATTAATAGCTTAATTTGCCCTTCTCTCGATAGAACTTGATTTTATCAAAATATTTTAAATTTGATTCTCGCTATCATTAATATACATAATTTAATTGTAATTCCCATAACAAAACAGAAAATCACTATTCTTTGGAACATCATATCCTTTCATAAATAAATACAAAATACAAATATTAATCTTAATAAAAAAATTCCATTAAAAAAATAGGCGGAAAACTGTTATATTCCAGTGATTAACACAGCATATATTATACCAAAAACATTAGAGGTTGACATGTTACTTTTAATCGAAAAATATTACCATGACTTGACGACCCCTCCTTTAAATGGCTTAATAAATTATATTTTTATGAAAATTACAATATAAATATTCAGTTTTATTTGTCCAACAACACTTTAATCTAAAACTAGATCTTTACAAATGTCACAACAAATAACATTTGCGTGTTGTAATTTTTTAACTTTTTTTTTTAGTTATTTCTGTCATAATAATTATTATTAAGCATTTTCATTAGGCCAAAAATATGAAAAGAAAACTGAATATATTATATTTTCTCTTTCTTTTATTTGGTAGGTAGTATGTGGAAATAAATAAAGGTACTTAAATTAATTTGCATAATTCTGTAGTCATAAACACTTGTATTTGAATGAAGTGTTAATTATGTAAAACGTTTGATACTAAAAGCTTATACATACATACATATAAACGAAGCAAACGTATAAGAGAATGGGAACCAGACAAATTAAAATTCCTTTACAAAGGATAATGGCCAGAAACCCATATCATTTTACCTGTTAAAGTTAAAAAATTTATGAATTATCAAAGGAATATACTTTTTATACTTTACTTTTTAATAGAAAAAAAAACAAATTGTTCGAAAATTAAATTTTTCATGCTGGTGGCAACAAGAAAGTTTTGCAAGAAACAAAACATGATAAAGACAATACAATACAAAACCAAACAAAACAAAACACAAACTCTTGTTTAATTAATTTGTTGCATGACCATCAGCAAAAGTAAGTAAATACAGCAAGAGAGCATTTTACAAACACTGCAAGTGCTACCTACTACTACTGCCACTACGTTTTTTTTTTTGTTTTTTTTTTACAAATTTATTTTCGACTACTTTCCGAGAAGAAGATTTTCCATTAATGACAAAAGTTTAATGCCCTCAGGAGTCTATCCGAGATGCTGAAAACATTCCAACTTACAACACACAACTCTTAATACACTTTATACATCCACTAACTACAACCATTAACAGCAACAGTTTTTTTCTGTTTTTTTTTTATTCACTTTTACGAAATAAGAAAATTACAAAAACGAAAGCAAAAATAGATTAAACTGAGCTGAATCTGAATTGGTTGGTGTGTTTTTGATTGTATTTGAGCATAGAAACCACAACCACAATTACAATCAACGTCGAAACACCCAACCACCTTTAGTCGTATTGTGTCCAACTACTGCTAGTACTTTACTGCCAATACTGTGTAATTATTTTACCTTTAAAAGTTTGTTTGTTTTTCTTTTTGTTGTTATTGTTGTTGCTGATAGAGTTCATTATCGCCAACTGAAATAACAACATCGGCATCAGTTCAGTTCAGCTCAGCAGCAGCATCAACAAAAACAGAAACAACATAAAACCACAAATCAATAAAATAAGAATCGAAAAACTTTTTCACAGTGATGACAATTAAATGTTTCTTTCACTTACTCTCTATCTCCCGCTTCAAATCATATCAAAACAATATGGCAACTAGAGTGATAGAAAACAACTTAAGGCTGGGTTAGTTAGTTTTGGAAATAGAAGAGGTTTTCGCCGTAGTGTTGGTAACAAATATTGTTATGGTGATGAATTATGCCAACTCGGATATGAAATATTTTCCAAATATTTTATTAATTTTATTATTGTAGCTTATGAGATTATGGAAAAAATGCTTTAAAAATTTATTGATTTTTCGTTTTTTAGTATAATAACTTAACAAAATATATCTGCAAGAGTCGTTGAAGTAGCTATGGCTAATTATAGACTGATCGTCATAAAATTAGGTGACATGACTTCCGTATATAGAAAACTTATTTTGAGAGAGAAATTTGTCAAAAAAAACGCATGCAAATTGGATATAAATATCTTCAAAATTGCGACCTGTACTTTGCGCACAATGTTTACATGGACACCCAGCCAGATGGATGGACATCGTTTAATCTACTCAGAAAGTCGATCGGTATAATTAAAGGTAAACTACAGATTCATTTATAATTTTTTCATTTTTAGAGTTCATACGAATACTCGGTTTCATATTAAGCCGTATTTGGTAAAATTTAACCGATTATATAATTCAACATTTGTGCATGGTTACTGTAAACATTTCAACATTTTTAACAATATTATAGTCACAGCATCTATATATATGATTGTGGTAACAATAATATGGTTAATTTACGATTCACATGAATATTTCAACCATATATATGGTTACAGTAAACATGTATAAGTTTGGGACAACCATTTATATGATGAATAATTTTATCATAATATGTTGTTCTCAGATTATGATATAAGAGCAACATAATATGGCAAATCCTTCATCATATAAATGGTTGTCACAAACATGTTTACTGTAACCATATATATGGATGAAATATTCATGTGAATCGTAAATTAACCATATTGTTGTTACCACAATCATATATATAGTTACTGTGACTATAATATTGTTAAAAATGTTGAAATGGTTACAGTAACAATGCCCAACTATATTTTTTTTCTGCGTGTATGTCCGTTATATACAACCGATTACCTTTAAACTGATATCAATGGAAAGGAAATTTTCTGAGGATGGTTTTAGGTACATTAGGTACATGCGGTCCATTCGTAAAGCCGATTTTCGAATTTTCCCATACAACCATTTTCCCCAATTTCGAATATACATATATAAAACACAAACTATGTTTCTACCTATGTCCCATTATATATTCTTAAAACCATCCAACTGATGAGCTCCAAACCGGTTT
Source organism: Calliphora vomitoria (assembly GCA_942486065.2). NCBI lineage: Eukaryota > Metazoa > Arthropoda > Insecta > Diptera > Calliphoridae > Calliphora > Calliphora vomitoria. The sequence continues at coordinate 140,632,127 of OW818030.2, forward strand.
CATTAGAAAGGCAATGGTGTGCAGATGGTTTTAGACGCAATACAATTAGCACTATTCGTGAACCAAATTTCGAATTTTCCCATACAAAATATTTTTCCAATTTTCAAATTTTTTATATTGAAGTTTTGTATGTAAGCACCTCTCTCAAAGAGTACATCCACTAAGGGGGTAAAAATGGGTAATATCGGTATATCTATATCTCCGGAACTGATAAAGCTAGCACCAAAAATCCAACTTAATCTAAATTTATGCAAGAAATAAGTGGACATGTGTGTGGTACGTTTTGTACTTTTAAGCGAATAAAATGGGCGAAACTCGAGTTTTAATACTTTTTTGTATCACATATCCCAGAAATTAAATTTAAATGGAATTGTAGTCCTTCTTAAAAAATTACAAATGGACTCTGGCATTTTTTTTTTTTTTTTTTTTGAAATTTGAACGTACTTCTTTTTGGTACTTTTTTTACAAAACAATTTTTTATGTACACTAAAATGGTAAAAAAAATGTTTATTATAAAACCTTTAATAAAGAATTATTAGCGTAGTACCATACGCCGGGCGTTTTTATAGAAAGTCATAATAATTCAAATATTTGCAAATCATGTGAAGAAATTGTTCCCTTAAAATACAGCCTTTTGTACAAAATCTTGCTAAGCGAAATATTTTTTTTTTTAAATTCTCTGTTGATCAGAAATGTTTGCCATTGAAATTGTGAAAAATTTGTCCAACCAAAAAAAAAAATCACTGAAATACTTTAATAGAAATAAAAGCCATCTGTTAAACCTAAAAGTAAAATAAAAGACGATTTAGAATAAACCAAAAGTACAGCAATAACAAGAAAATAACACGCTTTGGTTAATTGTAAAAGAAAACTGTCTATCTGCGGCAACGGAAGTTTTAATGACAAGGAAACAGAAACTGATTAAACAACTCAGCATGCGTGATCTCATTAAAACTAGTTGAACTCGTATCTTTACCGTTAGGCAACCAACAACTGATGCAAACTACACATGATGTGAAAATAAATTCAGGATGATGAAGATGATGATGACCAAGAAAGTTTTCCGTTTTCATTTACAAAATGACCACTTTGTAGTCCATTTCAAACTAAAAGTGTGTAAGTTGTGTGTGTAGTCTTAAGAGAGTTAAACACAAACTAGTGGAAGTGTAATAGATAGTTAATTAGTGGACAGTAGATAATAACAAAAGTTTTGTGTATTTTCCCTCTTTTAACAAACTGTTTACACAACTTGTTAATACTCATACAAGAAACAAAACTTTTTGTAATGAATTATCAAAACTACAATACAACAAATTGCTCTGGAACTACTTGCTTGCTGTTGGTATATTAAACACATTGCAAAGAATATTCGTTAGTAAAGAAATTTACTTTGAAGAAACGCCTAGCAAATATTAAGCAAAAAATAAACATTCAACTAAATTTAAACAATTTAAAATTTAATTAAAATATTTCTTTTAATTTACTTTTGCTCTCAATCTCTATTGAACCATAAAATTGTATACAAAACCGCAAAATGCAATATTTTCAGTATAATTTTTTTTCTACTCAACTGCTGTGCTAATGACGTTGATGGCGATGAGGATGATGGCATTGGTGACGGTGGTTTAAATTCAATTCAAATTTATCTAAACTGTTTTGGACATTCGGTTTTGTATGCATGCGTGTCCTCTAAAGTACGGCAGTACATATTTATATACAATAGGGTGGTTGAATTGTGCAAAAACGTATTTTGACTAAAGTTTGAATCTAATATCTCAACTACTGAATACTTGACTGAAATCAGAACAAGTGGAAATATTGAGAAAAAAGTACATACTTGTTTAAATCAAATATAGATTAAGACTTTTTATTCAATCTAAGAATTCTATACATTTTTCACAATTACACGAAAACATATTTTAAACACTGATAATACCTTGAAACTTCATGAAAGCTGAGAAAATGGCCCAACAGTGATCGCAAAAATTGGACACAATTTAGGACACAATTTATTTTGACAAAAAATTATTTTGTTACTATAAATCGATCCACCCTAATATACTTACATGTATACATGGTCTCTTTATATTCATATAATTACTATGTGTATAAATATTTACATTTGTTAGTAATATTTACCATATTGTACACCATGTTTGTGTCATGTTTTACAAATTATTGAATTGATGCAAAAAAAAATAAAAAGACATGCAAAACATTTACTAAATGAACAGTGAAAAAAATGAAAAGTTCATGAGAAAAACCTTTGTGGTTAGTTCTATAGTCAAAAATATATAATTATTTTTAATTCTATATAATTTTTGTTTCAAATATATAATTTTTAATTTAAAAGCCATTTCTAGTATCGGGGTCTAAAGAGTGATTAAAACAAACTTATACACACTATTCCAGACAAAACTTATTCTTGGTCTAACAAAATTATTATTTTTTTAATCTCACTTAGCTTTTAAAAATATGCCAGATACTATATTTTCCAAATCATGAATTTACAACTGTTATTTCGGTCAAAATGGTCACTGAAATTAATAATTAAATAGTAAAAGAATTTGAAGGTTCATCGTCACACTGACATGAGCATTGAAAGAAAACCTGGAATAGGAAGAAAAAAAGGTCTAACAGATATTTGTAAGGCAAAAGAAGTCGAAGAGCACCGAATATTTCTATGAGAAAAGCAGCTCGTAAAGTTAAATGCTCCGCTTTTTTCGTGCGCAGAGCCAAAGCTAATGCTGGGTTGAAGTCATATCACGATTTGAAAGTTCCAGATTACAATGCGAAGCAAAAGAACATGCGAAAAGAACATGCGAAAAAAATTAGGAAACATTTCATAAAATATATACTGGCAGACTTTTCACAACTTCCGGGTCTAGATTTGTATGTAAGTGATGGACGAGGAAATGTTCAAGAACAATACCGGACAAAAAACACACAAAATTCTCCAAGACGTTTCTTGAGATTCAGCCATTTGCAGTTGTGGCAAAATAAGCCAGTCATTACAGAGTGTCTAAAACAGCACAGAGTGCCATCACTATGGAAAAAAGGCCCTTGAATGGCATTCAAACAATAATGTCTATTTTGTATCACGGGATGCAAATCCACCCAACTGTCCAGAACTTCGGCATGTGGAAAGGTATTGGCCTCTTGTGAAAAAAGCAATTAAAGAACACACGAAAGCTATGCCAGGACAAAAAGGTAATGCACGCATAAAAAAAATAGTTGTGCATTGCTACTGTAACCATTTCAACATTTGTGCATGTTTACTGTATCCATTTCAAAATGTTTAACAATATTATAGTCACAGTAACTATATATATGATTGTGGTAACAATAATATGGTTAATTTATATATATGGTTACAGAAAACATGTATATGTTTGTATCAACCATATATATGATGTAGGACTTACCATATTATGTTGCTCTCGGCTTATGGATATCATAATCTGAGAACAACATATTATGATAAAATTATTCATCATATAAATGGTTGTCACAAACATATACATGTTTACTGTAACCATATATATGGTTGATACAATCATGTGAATCGTAAATTAATCATATTATTTTTACCACAATCATATATATAGTTACTGTGGCTATAATATTGTTAAACATTTTGAAATGGTTACAGTAACAATGGACAACTATATTTTTTTTTTCTGCGTGTGGAAAAAGTGGATAAATTTATAAATACCGAGTAATATGCCAATATTTTAATGTTTAAAGAATTTGTACGATAAGTATTTGAATAAATTTACGTATTTTTGAGAATTTTTATAATGATTTATTTTTATAAGATTTTTTTTAACTTACTTAATACAAGTAGAAGTTTTTTTTAGCTCACATTCCAAAAAAATCACTTTCACCTAAACTTACTTATACACTTTTAGTATTTCTAGACATAGTTCAAATGTCTCCCATAATATAATTAAAAAGACCCCACTGTTATTGGCGTCATCTAACTAAAAAAAAAAATAAATAAATAAATATTGAATATTTGCTAAAAATTTGTTACCCAATAGGTGGTCTATTTCTATTTCATTTTCTATTTCTAAATGTATTTCCACTGACGCCATGAAATAATCTAATTTTTTAATACTGTTTGCTTGGGATATAGTATTCGTGTGTATGTGTGTGCAGGAGAAAAATAAATATCATGGAATCAATATGAATGTTATAATACCCTGCAACCCATGGAAGTACTTAGTACTGCATATATTGAACTAGATGCCGAGCAATGTCGAATTTAACACACGCATACCCTTTTGAAGGGTTCATTTGCCAAGGTCCACATATTTTTTTCTTTTTACGTACATGCACGCTGAGAAAAGACGTGGTGATGAGATAGATGCGGCAACTATGCATTATTCTTCGTTTTCAATCATAATATGGTTAGACACAATGATATTATGATTATGTTACTATAATAATATGATATTTGATTACACATGATTATATTATGATTACCAATAAACAAATTATTATAGAAAAGGATTAAATTATGCTTAGGTAGGAACATATTATGATGCTCCACATTAGTAATGTTATGGTCATATACCAACAATAATATAATTTGAAACCAGCCATAAAATCCAGTTATAATATCAATCACTTGAAGTACTGTTGAACCTCTTTATATATCTTTAGATTAGAGAAATAACTATATACTAAAAACCCTTATTGTAAGTTTTGGCTACAAAGCGACTCTAGATGATTTCTCAATATCATTCAAGGTAGTTTTAAATTGTTTCAGCTACCTTTAAAACTACAGGACAGTTATTGTTTTGTTGCTGTCACTTCAGCATATTGTTTATGAATAAATGTCAACACATTGTAGGCAGTTTGTGATTTTGGGATTGGAATTTCTATATACGATTGTTATTGCCTCTAAGAGCACCACATACAAGAGTGTGTATCGATGAAATGTTAACAAGTGGCAAAATGTGTTTGTGTGTGACAATATCTGTGTGTATGGATAGAAAAACACTAAACTAACCAAAATGTTGATTTTATAAAATCGAAACCCATTCCTACGTGTGTGACTTCACTATGAATGAGTGAGTTGTATGTCAATAAATATTTCAATCATATCAATATCCACGCCAAAAATAAATTGGGGTTGGAATTCGAAGCGTATGACAGGCGAAAATAGAAAACAAATACATATGAAAGTAAACAGTAGGGCCTCATTTTAATTGAAATGACCGTGCGTAAAATTTGTTTAAAGAAGAACAGATGTAGGAAATTAAAAATATTAAATAATAATGTGTTGTTAAAGAATTAATGGAAATATTAAATTACCTTAACTAAAATATTATTTTAAAAAGTACCAATATTGAAACTTTTAATTAATTTCCGGACGGGTTCTCATTATCCGATTGGAGCAAACTTGGCAGTAGTTATGTACGCTAATAAAGAGTTAAAATGAATAAGGGCAATGTATATATGTACCTACAGCAGTGTGTAAATGTTATCGACAATTTCCAGTTAAATTTCCATACAATTTGAAATTTTTTTTAAGAAATACTTACAAAAAAAAATGGAAGATAGAAGCTCTGTTCAATAACTAAAAGTTGTTACTAGTTAGTAACAATTGTTACTGGAAAATTGTTACTCAAAAAACTAGCAAGTAGAGAAAAAATCAAGAGCGTGTAAATTTTAGAGAGTGTTCTCTCGTTGCAAACTATTACAAGTTCTATTTTGAACTCGTAATAGTTAGCAGCTTATATTTCATATGTTTTGTGTTATTGTTTATTTATTTACAATTTTATTTTTGTGGTGAAAAAAAATGAAATTGAAGAAAATGTGAATATTTATACATTTTAAAAGGAAAAAATATGAAAATTGTGTGTATAAATTTTTTGTTACTGGAAAAGCGTTCATTTACTTTTTACTATTTTTGAGAATTTAAGTGAGTAATTTTGTACATTTTGATTTTATTCTCTCGTTACAAGTATTTACTGGGAAAGTAAATGAACAGACCTAGAATAGTCGGTCAGTCCCGACGATATGTTACCCTACACCGAGAAGATGAATATTAACAGTTTCATTCATTTCCATATGAGCTATGACTAATTATGAACCAATCGCCAGTAAATTAGGTGGCATGTCTTCTGTAGATATGAAACTTATGTTGAATTTTATATGAATACCAACATTTTTAAGAAATCCATACTCGTAAAAATGATTTTCAGAAGTGGGCCTTATATGGAAGCTATAACTATTTATGGACCGATCTTAATAAAATTTGGTGATATGACTTTTGTATATATACAGTGCAAGCTCGGTATTCGCGACGAATTAAAAACCAGACCTGTCACGAAAACTGAATTTTCGCGAAAACAGAATCCAAAATTTTATTGGAAAAATTTTTGTAATTTTTAAAATTAGAATCCTTTTTATTGATATACAACACATTAAACATTTTTAAAGAAATTGGAGATTTTGAGTTGCTTTTTGGCAAATTATTTTTTAAAACAACAGCTGAATTGGCTTATCATTTTCCAAAGATATTAAACAATCGTCCACTTTAATTTAGTTTTCTTCATAACCACTATCGTATAAATCCTCCGATTCCATATCTGATAATTCCATTTGCTCCTCATTACTATCCAATTGAAATTCTTCTTGAATCCAGTTGTTTATGTCAGCAATCGTGAAAAGATGTTCCGTATTAATTTGAGCTCCAAGTGTACCAAAAGTAGAAAGATCTTCGTTTTCTTCTTGAATTATATTTTAGGGAATGTTATTATCTTCACTCCTTTCAGCACCGAACTCGAGCAAGGCGTTCCAGGATTTTCGGATATTGGACACTAATATTTTATCCCAGGACATAGCTAAAATCTGAACTGCATTTTTGAGATTGAAGTTTTTTAGTTTGAGCTCCAAATTTGTTCCCTTCTGGTCAAGCAAGTGGGTGAGCAGTTGTTTTTTATAATTTAATTTTACCACGTTGATAACGTTTTGATCTAACGGTTGAATAAGCGCAGTGCAATTGGGTGGTAGATTCATTGCTATAATTAAACCGTCATCACTTTTTAGTTCCTCAACTGGGTGATACGTCGCTTTTTGGGGCATATCTTTTGAAGCCGAAAATTCTCGGACCTAAAAAATGTTTACTTATAAACAACTTATTACATGGGTAACAAATTCGTGATGGAACCAGTCCTTGAATATAAATGATGTCATCCAGGTGGTATTACTGGAGTTGTATATTACAGGATTATTGAAAAAGCCTTTAAAGTCGCGTGAATTTTTCGATTTTCCAACAACCAACAATTTCAGTTTGTCTGTGCCATTCGCATTTGAACAGGGCAAAAAAGTTATTCGTTCTTTACATATTTCTCTTCCGGGCGCTGTTCTTTAATTACATGTAACAAGAGTGTGATTTGGATGCATCCTATAATATAAACCACTCTTTCAGAAATGGATCAATAAGTTGAGGATTCGAAGACAATTTCTAGCCCGTTTTTTTAAAATATATAAATCCATGTCGACGCTTAAATTTCTTGACTGAATTTAAGCTTTTGTTCGTAAAATCGTGCTGATATTAGAATATATTTTTCTCTTTATTTCAGAAACCACTTATAAAGCATTTTTTCCATTTTTGGTTACTCAGCTTTCTTTAAGGTGCAACGTTTGCCATGTCCTCTTTCTGTTGTACATATGAACTTTTTTATTGAATTTTCTTGCTTTATAATGCGGTAAACAGAAGACTTATTTATGTAACTTGTAATTCACGCAAATTGAATTTATGGATCCACTTTAAAATCTAAAAATTTTGAGAAATCGTTGGTTTTACAATATGTTGAACTTTTCCCATATTAAAAGTTGTATTTACATAACAAATGAATAAACTGACGAAATTGAAAATAAAAATCAACCAAAAAGTTTAATATATCATATATATAGACATTGCAATCAAATTTAAAACAAACAGATAAAAGTCGCAAAAATAGATCCTGTTATTCATAAACTGTCGCGATTATAGAACCTGCAATGTTAAAAAATAAGCCGTCGCGATTACCGGGTCGTCGCGATAATGGGTAGTCGCGAATACCGAGCTTGCACTGTATAACTTATTTGTATTGAATTTTATTGGAATACCAATATTTTTAAGAGATATATGCTAGTTAAAGTGATTTTCAGAAGCAGGCTTTATATGGGAGCTATGACTAATTATGGACCCATCATCACAAAATTTGTTGGTGCGAGTTAGGCTTATATAAAACTTATTTGGTTTGGATATCAATATAACTAAGATGTTAATGAGAGCTCAACTATTTTCAGATAAGGCAATCCTATAGGGGCTAGGAGAAATAATAGACAAGTTTAATAGGCTTTGTCCTTGGGGCAATAGAACAAATTTTGTAGAATTATTTTTGAAATTGCGAAATTGATTACAAGGACGGACATCGCTTAATGATCTCAGTGAACCTGAGCAGATTGGTATACTTTAAGGTGTGTGTTGGGACAATATTATTCCACGTTACAAACAGCAGCACTAACCCAATATACCCTCCTCACTGTGGTGGTGTAGGGTATAATAACTAAAGCAATACTAAAATCCCAATTGTGAATTATTACATTGTTTTTTACATGTTGTCGATATTCTGGATAGTTCTCAGAATTTTAGATGTGTAAATACACGAATTTTTTTAATTTTACTCGAACATTTTCATAAAATGTTCGAGTATGTTTTAGCATTTCGAAACATTTTAGACAATTTTGTTTCTCAGAATCGAAACAATTGTTTTTTATTTAAACAACGTATTATTTTAAACATTACATTGTGCGTAGTATAATATTTTATTGGACTACCGCTCGTACGATACGTTTTAAAGTATTGAATACTGAAAAAATTTCGCAGTTTTAGGAAAAATATATATATTTTTTTTCGAAAACAATTTTCTCCATAAATGGACCTAGATGAGTTTTATAATTCGTATTTGTTCTATTTAAAAGCCAATACTAATAAATCTCTCAGTAATATGATTTTTTTCTATTTTTCTGGATTTCTTTATATTGACTTCCCGTAAGTCCTTACTATCAACCAGCAAAACTAGTTATTTTAGAGAAACCAAAAGTATATTTATTATGTATTTCGATTCCTAAATAACTCAACATTTATATTTATTTTTGCCAAATATCATAAAACCTTTGCTTTTATCTTTGAATTAATGAAACTTATGAAAAACTATTATATTCAGCCGATTTTATTTAAGAATAAAAATATTATATTTCTTCCGTATTTTTGTTTAATTAAATTCGAAAGATCAATTGAACTACACAAGCAAAACAAAGTTTATTTTCTTTCATCCCAAACTCAGTACATTCATGTGGAGACCTGTTACAACAATGTCTTTTAGTACGCATACTTGTACTTTTTAGTTTCCTCTTTTACTTATTAAAACTTTCTTTTTACTAATAATTTCCTTAATTTATGTGCGTTGATGAGCATAAAGAAAACATGAAATAAGTATCAACTTTTACCATTTTACCAAAGATAATACGTGTTCGTCAAACAACTCGTGCGTGAACAGCAACAGGAGCAGTAACCAGAAACTTTATAACCCACTCCCACTTTCAATACGTACCAAGCAAGTATAGAGTAAAATGAAGAAAGTAGCAGAGAAAAAAACTTTTTCACTTTGACTTCCCACATGCTTAAGTACTTCCTCTGTGTTTCTTGAACACACGGAATCTTAAAATTTGTCTTTAACACTTCAATTACTAAACAGAGAAAGTTCAATAAACTTGTACAGTTTTAGTAGGAAAGGAGTAGGAAAAACAGCAGTTTAAAAGGGATATAAAACCACATAGACAAATAAGTCTGAGAGTGTGGTGCTTATATGTTCAAAAGTACAAACAGAAAACTTTTTAAAATTAAAACTTAAATATTTTACCTTTAATTAAGCAAAGAATTAAAATTTGTGGTATAACAACAAGGTGTTCTAGAATTTGTTTGCAACATTTTTAAGTTTATAGTTAAGTTAAGTTTCTTTATCTTAAAGATTAGACGAAATGTATAAAAACCAACACAAACTGAGTCAGCTGAAATGCATGTTCTTATTATGGACAAATGGGAAACGACAATAACTTGCTTCGAACTCGTTCAAAGTTGAATTAATACATTTGATATACACTTCAAACAAGTTTTATTATAATTTTTTCTAAATTTTAGAATATTTTGAAAACATTTTCTGTTATGAAGTATAAGGATCCGCTAAATTGTTTCGGATTTTATTAATTATTAATCGAATTCTTTTCATAAAATATTGTTACGAATGTAACTACTGCCTACAAACATTCATCATGTTTATAAACACGTCCATCAGTAGAAGCTTCTACTTATCAACATTGTTGATAGCATGCGGTTGATTAGCATTGTTTGTAAGTATGGCAGCACTGTATGTTTGAGCTGCTAACATTAACATCGAAAGCTCTAGAATTCGAATGTACTAGTATGTCCGTTAAGAGAATTGTAGAAGATTTCCGAGAGATGGCAGTGCGTGTATAAATAGTGGCAGAGGCTGCAGTCGTGAGTTGAGTTTGTCATTGGCGCTGTTAGAATTAACATCAACTCTCTTGTGCATCTAAGGTTGTACGTAGTAGAGTGTGTGTGCATTTCTGCGAATTGATAAACGTGTATAAAGACACTGAGTCACTATTTAATTCTGTTGTTGTTGTATATTCTAAATAAATAAAGAGTTGTTACAAGTTTAAACTACTAAAACTGCTTTTATTTGCAATTTTTAAAAGGTAAAAACGTAACAATATCCTCTAATAAGTACCTATGTAACAAAAGCTTCTTGTATAAGAGAAGGCTATAAAATTATTATAAATTTACTTAAGGTCGATGAATTACTTCAATTACTGAAATTATTCTAATCAAAACATAAATACTCCTCTTAGTTTGTTGTATCACTTTGATTTTGGTGTTTTTCACTCTCACTCCTCAATTTTTTCATTCTTGCCATCACTCTATTTGATTGTAAAAGGTGACACAATTTACCACATAAACAGTGATTGAAATATTGATAATATCACCTTTTTCTAAGCAATATATATTGCTATTTTTCTTCTTCCTTTTTTTTTGTGACTTTGCCACCACTCCCATTTTACTCATCCATTCATTCATATTCATTAAAAATAGCTAAAATATGTACACAAATGGAAGACAGAGGGAGCAGACATAAAGTGATTGCCTTTATAGAAATGGAAACATTCGAGCCAAGTTATTTACTTTATTGTTTCTTTTATCGTTTTTTAATAATACCAATGTTTCATCGAATCTATTGTTTTCGACACGCTCATCATTGTATGATGGTGGTTGTGGATTCTAGTCTATAGAGTGCTGTCATAGATATATTCCAACACACATAGAGACAGACATTCTATATTTCCTTTACCGCCACTAGAACTGCATGTAATTGCCATTTGACATGCTAGCTTTTTTCCTTTCTTTTTTCTCACTCTTTTGTATTTATCGACTTCGACATCAACTAATAGAAATTTTATTTGTATTCGTAGTAAAATAATCACTATCAATTAAAGTGATGAATGGGACCAACTCAAAGTAAGTTTTATGATGAAATAATATAATAAATCTTGTTTTACTACTCACAATATTTTACCAAGATACCTGAGCTCACTGTATGAACCCATATTTAATAACATCCACTTACAATCTATCACAAAACTGTATTTAAGGACTGAGATCGAACAATTTTTAACATTCATATATGTTAATAAAAATGAAACCACTAAACTTACAGTTTTGAATCTTTTTACATTTGATTGAAATTATTGTTACAATTTACAAAAAAAAAAAAAAAAAACTTTTTCGAAAACAAGAGACCAATATCTCTACAATGGACTCAGCTCCAGGCAGTTTGGTGGAATTGCCTCTCTTGGTACAAATACCACATTATTATTCTTGTACCACTCAAGACCTTTCTTACCATAGTGACAAATGCCAAATCAGGCCAAAAATAAGTGGACACATTAAGAAGTCTTATGAATGAAAACATCCTTTTTTGTAAACATTCCTTGATGTAATTTCGGTATATATATATTTCCCGCAACTGCATATTGCTTGCCATGCTTTTGGGTCCTAAAATTTTCTTTACCATTCCCTCGAGAATCTGCAAAATAAAAAAATTGACCCAGAGCTGCGAAAAATTTTCCGTACGTACATTTCGTCACCCAATTTGCAGCAGGTATATTTCTTCTATAAAATTTGTCTTCAATTTCCGTGCTCTGTCTTTGGCCTCTAAATTTTTAGCAGAGTTCCTGTTAGGCAATTTTTGAGCCTTGTATACTTTAAGACCATCATTGGCTTTAACTTTTTGTAGCAAATAGTCTTAGTACTGACCTAACCGGGCTGTTTCCTACCGGAAGTGTTGGGAGCTCTTTTAAAAATGCTTTATATTTTTTTGGCTTTAAAAACATCATGTGGACCCTTCCTTCTACCTGAACCAGGTTTTATATCAACGGACAAGATCTCCCGGTACTGTTTAATAACATTAAAAAAAGCAGACCTTTGATTGTTTGGCCAATTTTTTGTAGGACCAAGTTGGGTTTCGTTGAAAATATTTAATAATTTTAGTACGCACTTTTTTCTGGTCACTCATTTTAATCAAAATAACAGCAAATTAACATAATTAACATTAAACATAATAACTGGCATACTTTACAAAGGTAACTTGATCAACAAACAATCAAATAATACTTGAGTTAAAACTTTTAATGGAAAACGTGTGTTAAGAATATTACGATCTCCGTCCTTAAGTAATTGAAGTGCTGATTAAGGTAAACATGGAAACAAATATTTAAGTCTTAAGTTCCCTATCAGTGATTGAAAATCAAGAACTCAATACAATTTGTCCAAAAATAAGATTCGTATTTTACAATAGAAATATATTTTCAAAATACACAAACTTTACACTCTCATATCATCCCTGTTTGCGAAACCACACTAATTAAGATTTTGTATTCATTTTGTTAATAAAATTTCTTAATTTAACATAGAAAATTCATAATTTCTATGTATTTTACACAAAGAACTTAATTTTTTGTAGTCTAATATGGTGTTTCTTGCATAAAATATGTTTAAGATGAAGATAACATAAAAATAATGTTATCCATGGTTAATCAGGATTTTTACTACAAATAAAAATTATGTTACTGGTGCAAAATCATCTAGAGAAAAAATATAGTTGTTCATGTTTACCATAACCATTTACATGTTTACCAAATAACAATATTATGGTTACTCTAATTATGTATATGATTGCGGTAACTATCATGTTCATTTATCATTATATTATAATATGTTGTTCTCAGAATATGATAACCATAATCCTAGAACAACATAAAATGATGAAGTTTCACATCATAAACATATGTACCACAAACATATACAAAAACGTTACTATTATTAATTCTGACAAGTGTAACATATAACGTATAATTAATATTTTCCTAAAATATTGTTCATACGTAGCTGGTCACATTTTACTATTTGTAGTCATTATTTCTCAATTTATTTCTAAATAATATTTCCTTTTTTTTTTTTTTTTTTTTTGAAAGAGATAAAATGTGAAACACGAACGAATATCAAATCATTGAAAAGTGTTTAATATTGTAATTTGTATGCATGTGCGTTTCTTTGGCTGATAAAATGATGGGTTTTGTTTGGTGTGTCACCAAGAAATAATTTCCATTAGTTTTAGCTTTTTGTTTGTTTTTCAAACTTTGTTACTTTTAATTGCAATTTAAGGTGTTGCTGCTCTATTTTTAGGATATCAAAAGCAATAAATTTCTTTAATATTTATTCTGTTATCTCTTCGTATTATAATTTATGCCAGTAAAAGGAAATATATCAGGGTCTTATTTGTATGCTAAACACTTATCAGTGTTTAGAACTAAATTAGTAAAACAAATTGAATATTTTTGTTTGAAAATTACAAGTAGTCACACAAGGGATGATATTGAAATTCCATATCAGAAATCACGCCACACATTGGTTGAAGAGTGGCCGAAATTCATTTTTTTCATGTTCACCGATTTGGATAATTTTTTGGTATTTTGTTGTCAGATATCTGAATATTATGATTCCGTAATGTTAGGCTGATATATTTATTATTTGTTTGGACAGACACGCTCGATGTTCATATAAGTTCGCTTGTTTAAAATGGCATGCAAATTTACTGTATATTCAATCTATTGGTACAATCACAGTAAACTTACTATTTGACTTTGTTGTATATTTTCGTGAATGACAATTGTCATAGATAAGATTAGCTTTACAAAAAGTTGGAAAAAGTGCCATATAAAAAATTTAGTAGAACAAAATATAAACAACATAAAAATTTCAATCTTCATCAACTTCAGTGGACTGCATCTTTTTAGCGCTGTGGAGCGCTGTTTAATGAAACATGTCAAATTACAGCTTGAGGTCTCAGCTAAAAGTTAAAAAAAATTCAGCTGCTCCTACCTGCTCCTTTCCCAAAAAAACAATAAAAACTCTAAAGTGATAAAGTAACAAAATATGAATTTTCGTTCATGCATGTTGTTGTTGCCATAATTCTTTACTGTTTAAAATTATTACATAATGTAATATTCATACTAGTCAATAGTGTTAATTGTTATATATTTCATTGTTGAAAAAAGCATAAGCTTCAATTGAATTTGAATTGTTGTTTACTGATACTACATAGAAAAAAATTACAAAAGTTATTAAGTAATTAATAAAAATTGTTAACACTTGTTTAAATTATGTAATCATTTTTTTAATTAACTTAATTGTAAATTGTCGTATTAACAATTTCTTTTATTTATTTATTAACTATTTTATTTGTTCAAAAATATTTTGTATATTACATTCAAAAAGAAAAAAACTAAAATATTTTTGTGTCAAAAACAAAAATAAAAGAAAAATTAAATTGTTAATTTTTAATAATAAATTAAAAATTGTGATTACTAATGATAAATATTGACGAATTGTTCAAGACAGAATAAGAGGTATACTTAATAATTAAGATGATCTTATTCATCATATATCATTGTAAAAAAACGGTTCAAGAAATATTATTTTTTAATAGGGTTCATGAGTCTGAAAGGATGTATAACGTTCCTTCCTGATATGCTTAGTTTTTGGATTCCTGAATAAACTACATACTCTATCAAGCAGCCGTCTAAATTGATATGCAAGATTCAATTATACAAACATTTCCAACCAAATCCAAAGGCAATATCTGATGTACATGGAAGTAATGGTGCATCCATGTAGAAATATATATACTTACTCAAACTAAAAGCTAAGCCATATTTATTTACAAGAACTCCATCAATAATAACTGGACGGACAGCGTATGTATGTAGTATCAATGACCTCTATTAGATGCTATAAGTCAAGTCCTTTTTATTATTCTTAATAAAATCAAATTAAAAGAAACATTTTAATGTGTTTTTCTTAGTAGGGATAAATCCATTTTAGAAAATGTAATTAACTACCAACATCAAAATTGTTTAATTTGACGATTTAGTTGTTAAAATATAACAGTCTACTATTAACCAATTAGTTGTTCAATAAGACAAACTAGTAATTGAAAAATATTGTTGAGTGTTAACAATTTTAAACAACAAGTACATTTTTTATATTTACAAAATCGGTTGTTGGTGCCTTTTCAATTAAAAAAATAATTGTATTGACGAATTTGGTAATTAATATGACAATTGATTTGTCGTAATTTTTTTCTGTGTATTTGGTAATCGAAAATCCAGCCAAAACTGCAGACGTAATTGGCATAAAAGAAGAATTAATACATAGATTTAAAATTATTTTGGCCGCAATAAATTGTAATGCAGAGATCGACACTAACAAATTTCATATATATTGCATGGAAACTAAACTGCCAAGTTGTTTGTTGATCTCTATGGCTGGTACTACATGCCTGTAACTGTGCATAAGATTCTGGTGCATGGTAGCAAAATTATAGTAGAAGCTATTCTGCCAATAGTTATGTCTCTATCTAAATACCCTTATTCAATGATTTCATTTTTATTTTTTACATTTTAATTGATTATTTGTATCAGGTATGCTGACCGAGGAAGCTCAGGAAGCGAGGAATAAAGACTATAGAGCCTATAGATTACATCATTCGCGAAGCCACTAATGAAGACGTAATGCATAATCTTTTATTGTCTTCAGACCCATTTATAAATAGATTTCGCACAAAGCTGCAAATCAAAAAATTGGAGAACGATAATAATCTTAAATAATTATTAAAAGACTATGCTTAAATTACTTATTCATGTTTTTTCTATTTGTTTTTTCTATGGGAGATGGGCGTAAAAGTGGGCGGATCAGGTATATATTTTCAAGAGCCCATTCTATAACTATAATATTTGTTTTTTGGCGGATATTTTTCAAATTTCACACAAATGACTCTGAGTGTTTTAAAATGCCATGTGCCAAAAAACAATGCCGTAGGTCAAAATTTAATTTTCACTTTGTATGGGAGGTGGGCGTAAAAGTGGGCGGATCATTTTGATTTTTCCATTTTTTTCTTAATTCAAATAAAAAATGCCTATGTGCCAAGTTTCATTGTCCTTCAACAACTTCTCGTTCTATGAACCTCAACCAATATGCGCCAGTTCTCTAGAAGTTTCAACATTTCTTGCAGATTTAGTATAAAACGGCCAACTTGATCAGGTTTTATTGTCTTAAAGCCTATTTATTCTAATATGTAAACCATTAATCACAAATTTCGTTTAAAATTTAATTATTCCCTGTTTAATTCACTAGTCTAGCTACAAAATTTTACCTTTGTGGTTATAAAATCTTAATGTAAATTTATTTTTTCTTTAATCATAAATGTTTACTAACTGCATTACCTGTTTTGTTTTTGTGTTCATACTATATAACAGAATAAACAGCATTTTCCATCATTTAAGCCTATTTAGAAAATTTATTTAGATTAGCAAAATTAACAGTAATAAATTTAATTAGGAACAAAGCAAACATTCTACAAAAAGTTTCCCCATAGAAACAACATCTAAAGCAACTTTAATCAAAAACAATAAAAAACATTTAGATGGGGGGTTTTCTTTTACACAAAGCGAACAAATAACGTCAGACTGGGTGGATGGTGGCTATGGTGAATTGACTTGACAGAAAGACAGAATAAGTATCAGCATAAATTTACAGCCACCAAAAGAGAATTAATGTTGATGCGACAAGAGACGAGGCGAAACGCAATAAAAAAAAAACTATACATGAAATAACAAGACAGAAACAGCAGCAGGCAATAACAAACATTAGCAGCAGCAAAAAACAATGAAGGCCGTATGGCACTAACAACAAGAACACAGTAGTAGTAGTAGTGATGTATGTAAATTTTTTCTGTATGATTGTTTATTACGCACACATTTTTAAAAAAATTTTGTCAAGCATAATACTCGATGACAAAACTAAAGGACACAACACAACATTAAAGGTTGAAACGCATACATCTTTGTGTTGTTTCATATCCTTTTGAATGTGAATAGAACACAATACACAAACTTACTGTCACACACACATATTTAAATGAAACTGACTGCGGGTTGCTAGAAAGACCTGGCAACAACATCACACATTTTAATTAATAACACAAATTGACACACATTGCATTTGTTAGTTTGCAAACCCCATTATAACAATGATTATGATGATGACGATGACAACGACAATGACAAACAACGGTAACAAGAAAAACAATAACAGCAGCAACAACAAGAATATTAGCAGCAGTAGCAATGACTAAATACAGCTTTGATAAAAACGCCAAGAAAATACAATAGTTTACTTTTAAGTATAAATATGCGCAAAACGAGGGTTGTGCCAAAAGTAAGGCATTCTGGTATGAAAATAGCCAAAGTCAAGAAACAAAAATGTACAAAATAATAATGACTTTATAAAAAGACGCATTTGTTAAATATGATTTAAACACGCTTAATAACTCGCTCATGCTGAAATCCAGAAAAATACCATGAATACAAAAAAGTGGTATGGAAAAAAGAGGGACATAAATCTGTAACTTCTAAAGGGTTAGTCCGAATTAAATTAAATTTCACATGCACACAGAGGAAGTATTGTCGGTTTTTAGTTTTGAAATTAGACCTAATGGGGTATGCCCAATTTTTAAAACGTTCCTATCTTTACGTTTGCACTACAAAAAAATCAATTATCTCTTATAGCTTAGGAGATATTAAATTTTCAAAATTTTTACCCACCTGTTCCAAATGTTTCCCTTTATTAGACTAACAATAAATGTATGTGTCAAATAAAAAAAAAGAATTGTTTAAAAATAATGACTGAGTTCAAAGTTATATGCATTTGAATTTAATAAATTCCATTTTTCTCTAGTTTTTTTGGGAAAAAGTTATGTTGTCTAAAAAATTTCCAAGAAGATGTATAAGGAATAAATACTTTTCAACTATTTTTTTTTAAATGAAACAAGTAAGATATCAGATTCTTATATACCCTTCACCAAAGTATACTTTAAAATACAAATTTTAAATAATTTTAGGTAAACAAATGTTTTGTTTGTTTTATAAAATAAATTTTTTTTTTCCAAATTATTAAAATTTTTTTTTTTAAATTTTTTCAAATTTTTTTCCAATTTTTTTTTTTAAATTTTTAAAATTTTTTTTTTTTAATTAGTTAGTGAAAAAAATATAAAAAAAAAATTTTGTGGTAAAAAAAATATTGAGGTTAAACAATACTTTTCCCGATTTTGAGCTATTGTAGGTCCAAATTACTATAGCCCTATATAAATCGTTGCAATGGACTTTGAAATATCTATCATTAGATATCCATATTGTCTATATTAATGACTTAGTAATACAGATATAGATCAAAAATAGGCCAAAAATCGTGGTTGTCCCAGTTTTTTCCTTATATTTCAGCCATTTGTGGGCCGATTTTCTCGATTTTAAATAGCGACCGAGCCGGAAGAATTCCAGATATATTGATGTATCAATTATGTTTGTAAGTTATTTGGGGGCTGCGGACAGACGGACATTGCTATATCGACTTCGCTGTATATAGCGATCCAGAATATATATACTTTGTGGGGTCGCAAATGAAAAATGTAGAAATTACAAACGGAATTACAAACTTATATATACCCTTGCCACTCATGCTGAAGGGTATAAAAAGATGTCCATCAAATCGCATAGTCGATATCAAATTATACACTGAGGGAAAAACGACGTTGCAAAATCGACAACGGTTGATGTCATTTTGACACCATACGGCGACACTTTTTTTCGCCACCGTACGTTTACAATTTGTAAACAAACGGGAATGAATCGACAACACAATGTTGTGAAGTTATGCGACGTCTCATTTCACTGTGAATAACAAGCCTGTTGGTTTTTATTACGACGAACGTAATGGTATTTATCACTAATTTTTTGTTATTTAGAACGGAAAAGTACAAATTATTTAATATGTGCTAATAATTTATGTTTTGTGAACAAAATAAATGCAGTGAAATGCATAAGATTAATGTGGAGATGGCAGAATAAAGGGACTATATGGAAGTACAACAGTACCTGGCCATTAATAATTTTTTACATACGAGTATTCAAACATGTTTTAATAAATGTGTTTATATTAAATAAATGTAAAATTAATGGAAAATAAGGTATTATGTTTTATTTTAATCGCCATAAATATTATGGTAAATTTGGAAAGGGAAGGGATTCCAAATCAAAAAAGGGTGGTGATAAATCAACAACGGACGGTATTTAAACGACAACGGTACGGTGTCAAACTGACAACGGATGGTGTCAAATCGACAACGGCATGGTGACAAATCGACAACGGATGGTGTCAAATATGCAACGGTATGGTGTCATTTCTTCGTTGTCGATTTGTGCACATACGGGGTTGATGCACTATTGACACCGAATGGTGTCAAATTGTACACGGATTTGTTCATTTTTTCTGTGGGTGTAGTAACCAATTTTAGATAGTTCAATATGTTTTTAATTATTTTGTAAAGGGTTCCGATAACCACAAGCCTGGTATGGATATTAAACCAAAAAAATAAAAAGTCCCTTACTGGGAATTGCGGGATTCCTGACACCAAATTTAGAATTTGTTTTCATTTTTCCATTTTCAACAGCAAAATTTATATAAGTAACTGTAAAATTTTATAAAAAAAAGTTTTATTTCAATTTGAAAAATTTCTATCTTCGCAAAAACTCAATAAAAAATATTTTTGACATATTTTTCAAAAAAGTATTCCATGCATTTTTTATGGTCAAATATTATATATGCTTTTGAAAAATAGACAATATCCCCTATCCATTGAAGTATAACAAGTCTATCTTATGTATTTTCCGTGGGAAATTAATTAGGGAAAACTTAATATCTAACTACCTTGCCCAATTTTATTTCATTGGTGAGTTGTTTGTACTTTAATGTATCGATATTTCATTTAAATATTTATATCTGTAGATTATTTATTTATTACAAACACAAAATTCATCGTTTTACCCGGGCTTACACCCTTGAAATTCAACTAGGTACTTTACGAAAAGGTACTTTTCTAGAACATATTTAATATTAATATAGAGAGCTAAATTGGAATTTGTTCGTTACAGAACAACTTTCATTGTTTAAGAATAAAAGGGAAAAAATGTATCGTTTTTTCTCCTTTGTATCCAGTTCTGATCCAAATATAAAGGATATATCTATTTTTCAAATTTCCGTTTGGGCGTGATTGTGGAACAAACAAATAATATATGGACTAAGAACAAAATCATTTGAAAACTCATTGAATATTTTTGATAACAGATTTTAATTTGGTATAATTATCAGTTTATGCATATTTAATTTCGAAAACATTTTTTTCTGTTAAAACCGAACCCGAAACTCTACTCATATATATGTTATAATTTCAACATGACTTTAGCCTTAAATTTCCCAATAAGTGTCATCACACGTTAAACATTAATATCATTCAATTTAAGTATATGCATTTATATTTATCGCACCACCTTCCAAAGCACATACAAATGAATCTCTAGCATTAGAATTCAAACATTTCAAATGTGAAACAAACAATAGACATTTCCTTATTTTCCCTCTAACGTGTTGTCATTCCCTTACAACAGCAAGGCTCACAAATGGATAAATATGCATAAACATTACATACCCGTACAGCATTTTCTGTCCACATACGATGATCCGCATAATATTTAAAAGCCTTGGCTCTTTTCGGAATCTTTTTGCCGATAATGCCTGCCACCAACATTCAAACATTTGTGTTCAAACAATAGCGAATGTTTGTACGCCTGGTTATATGTATGTAGATTTTTCTTTTCTCAGGCTCAATCTATGGAATCATTATCACAAAACAAAAAAGGAAAATAAAAACGCCCTCACGATGTGTTGACACTTTGGCCATGTGAATACTAAGTATTTTTCCGGCTTTTGTTTTTTCTGCGTTGTGAGTTCCAACCAGAAACGTAAATCTTAATTAAGGACCTAAAGTAACGCGGCGTTACGATATTACATTGTTATTTGTTCGACGCAACAACGAACAGAACAGAATATTATTTTCATTTATTCCTTGGAAAGCTTTGGGTTTTGCGTAAATTAAAGGTGTTAAGCGAGGATTTATCATGTTAATGTTTTATGTTTTTACTTTTTGTAGGAAAAAAGCTTATTTGGATTTTATTTGTTAAATAATGCCATAAAAAAGCAGCAACATAAAAAAAACCCATATACACGTTTTATCACTTTGGCCGACCATAAATATACATGTATGTAATAATTTACTTATGCAATGTTTCACACGCACAGTGATTTTCAAAATAAAATAAGTTGCGTTGAAAATTTAATACATATTAAACAAAATCGGCCAAAAAAATTCTTTGAAGTTTGAATTTTAACTTTGTAAAGATGAACTTGATATGTTTAATACTTTCTGCTAATTTTCAACATTATAAAATATTTTTATAAAATCTCATGTGCAAATTTAATACTACAACTTGCTCTTTACACTGTATCTTATTGTATAATATTATTTACTGAACACGAATGTTTGTAACATGTGAAATGTTATGCTGAACATATGTACATTCAGCATGCGTATGCATTAATTTGTATTTATTTGGAATTTTTATTATCATGTGTGTATCTGTTTCTGTAACTCAGTGTACTTAAATAGTGTGCATACATTACAACCATTCAATCCAGGCCCTAAACATTTATGGTGGGACTTTAAGACAATTTTATATTACCCGTTAGTCATTCATTCACTCACTGGCTGACTCGCTTCGCTCATTGCTGTCCCAGTGTGGTAACACATAATTTCTAATTAACTTTTTGCTAAAAGCAATTTAAATGTACCTACGTACGTACGAATATACTCACCATCATGTATATTAAACGCATTGGTCTTTTCTACGTCTACATCCTGATGATGTTCCATTGCGGCTGTAAGTAACTTCGGTAAAAGTTGTCATAATAAAAAAATAAAAATAAATAAATGTAGCCAACAATAAGGATTTTTTACGAGGCCTTACGGGCCATATAAATGTATGTCGAGAGATAGAGAGCAAAGGTAAATGATAATGAACAAATTCAACAACTTCACACTGTAAATATGTACTACAACATATACGAGTATTGTCGACAAACCAAAAAACCAAAAAGAAACAGTATCATAAATATACAAAAAATGTATGTATATAGGATTATAATAACAAAAACAAAACAAGCAAAAACAACAACAATATTATTGTTATTACTCTCCATGCAGCAAATAACAACGCAACATTAACAGCAACAACCTGTAGAAGATAAAAGTTTTTAACAAAACAACATAAAAACTAGCACTATGGGAATGTGTTTACATCGGTATTCGAAAATTATATTTTTATTTAAATTTGTATGATGTTGAAACATTTTTGAAATGATAAAGAAAATTTTATATTTTTTATGATTTTCAGATATAAAATTTTAATATTAATATTAGTTATGTTTAATGATATTGTTTCAGATCTTTAGATTTTATTGATTCACATTGGCAAATATATGTTCGACTAATAATATTTATTAAAACATCCATTCCAATCATGATAGCAAAATGGGCGCTACGAACTAAGCCCCCAAACCCAAAATTAATTAATTAAAAAAATAAGCATGTATAACCCATAGGGTTATAGAGAGACAACTGAGAGTAAGCTGAGAATAAAAATAATTTCTCTCTCCCAAATTTTATGGCCGACACGACAACAAAATACATTGATTTTCATGTAATGTTGTGGCAAGTCTTAGGTTTTTTACAACAGACTTAAGATGCTATCAGACTACATGTATTTTACATATGTATTGTAAAATTTTCCAACTGTAAAAGTTGTACACATCGTCTGATACATATGAAGCATTGCATGTGTAAAATACATGTGGAAATACATATCGCTCATTTGCTGCAACAACGTCATAACTCAAAATCCGGTTTTTAGAACTGAGTAATACAAAATAAGCGCCCTTATTTAGTCTTTCGTATAGTTTTATCAGTTTTCAAAAAAGTCAATTATTATTTGCGTGAGAGCGTTTTTTTGTTGTACACATCAAAATTAAAATTCATGTTTTCTCGTATATTTGACAAGTAAACATTTGGGTTAAATACAGATTAGAATGATATTAACATCTACTATTTAAATCAGGTTTAATTGCTGAAATCTCATGATTTGTTGAAAATTTATTTAAGAAATAGTAAAATGTCATAAAAAATTCAAAGCCGTTTTTCTCGACACGATTTTTTTTGAATTTTGACGTTGTTGCAGCAAATGAGCGATATGTACTTTTTTCGATTAGATTCAATTATTTTCCTGTGACAAACATAAACAAAACAGCTGTTTTGTATTGAAATACAATTGTTTGATAAAAATAAATTGTAAAAAAAAGTAAAGAAAATTAAAGTAATGAAGATGATAAGTAAAATGAAAGTAAGCGGTTTTTACATCCCTTTTACTTTTAATAACTTTATCATTTCAGCAGCTTTATAATTTTAGTAATTTATGAACATTAAAAAGTCAACTGTTCTTTACATTTATAGGTTATGTCATACGGAAAACAAAGACGGGTGTGGTAGCCAAATTATGAATTGTATGTAAAATAATAATTTTTACATACATATTCGAAATTACATATGGATAAAAAAGTGACATTACATATGTAAAATACACGTAGTCTGATACCACCTTCACGTTTTTTGTCTCTCAGTAACGTATCTATGTATATTTTATTTTAAGGTATAACAGTTCTCTCTGAAAAAAATATTTGAAGTACATATCGCACTGGTTCCTCTAAAGAGAGTCAACTCAAAATTTTAAAATTTTCAGTAGAGGCAAAAAACTGTTTTTTTAATACATTACAATGAAAAGTGAAGACCGATACAACTGTATTTTTTGTCCAAAGAGTAGAGAAAATTATGTATGATTTTTACAGTGGGTAGATATGACCACTGTACATCGATTTCTTGTAAAAAGTGAAAATTTAAAAATTTTGAGTTGACTCTCTTAGAGGAACCAGTGCGACATGTATGTACATTAGGGTGACAGCCGATTTTTTTTTTTAGATTTCAAAGAGTGCCGTGTGGAATATTGTGAGAGTCATTTTGACTCCAAGTGCTTTTAAGGGTTAATTTCCATGTTTGCACTGTTATTGTATATTCTAGACCTTAAGGTATATTTTTCGCAGGTTTCAATAAAATTGGTCCAAAAATGTATAATATTTCGCTATATTTCATTAAGAAATTCCAAATATTGCTAAATTTTACCTTTGACCTTCACTATTTAAGGGTTAAAGTTGTCCGATTTTAGTAAAACTTTCGGAGTATATTTAATATGATCTAAACTATAAGATTCTGTATAGGTTATACTTAAAATTCGTAACAGTAAAGAAATTGCTTTCATTCACCAAAATATGGCCAAAAAAATATTTTTTCCCGAAAATCACAAAATTTAAATCTAGGTACGGCAAAACTGTAAGAGGTATTGACATAATTTTTTCATATTTTTATTCTCTATTATGATCTCAATAAACCTCAATGTGATGATCAAAAAATTCTGAAATTTTTTTAAAAAAATTTTTAATATTTGAAAAAATTTTTAATAATTTGAAAATGGAGATTTGAAACTGCTGTGAAAAAAAATATTTTTTTTTTGGCCATCCCTCCCAATAGCTTAACGGTATTCTACAAAGACAAAAACTGATACAAATGTAAATACGGACATCTTTTAAGTAAAAATTAGCTTTTATTTTAAAATTTCTTAAAATATGTTCATTTTGTTCCTAAATTTCTTGTTCAAGTGGCCTGAGACACGTAAATGGTCTGGGGAATTTTTAATAACTTTAAAATTTTTTAACCAATTTTTTTCTTTTATATTTCGATTCTTAT
Organism: Calliphora vomitoria; assembly: GCA_942486065.2. Taxonomy (NCBI): domain Eukaryota; kingdom Metazoa; phylum Arthropoda; class Insecta; order Diptera; family Calliphoridae; genus Calliphora; species Calliphora vomitoria. The sequence continues at coordinate 140,657,623 of OW818030.2, forward strand.
GCATTCGATTTGAAAAATAATTATTTAGTAGCAAAATTTTTACAAAAACTGAAAAATTTGCATTTTTTCCGAATTTTAACGATAATACAGTTTGTGGGTCAATTTGACCCAAAGGAATTATAGGTTTAATCTGAAAAAGATTTTTTTTACTGTAATTTTCATTAATGTAAATAAATCTACATATTTATGTAACATAATGGAGAAAGTTAAGGAGTTTTACAAATTAATTTCATATAAATAGTAACATTTTGCGAATATCTGACCTTTGACCTTGATGCGCGTCCCGAAATCGTTGTCCGATTTGGCTCAAATTTTCAACATTTAACTTTTAGGCCTAGTATCACAATAATCCACCCGGCACCCTTCAAAAATCGAACTCAAATACAACTGATTGTCACTCTAATCTACATAAATACGAATTTTTGAAATTATTTTTTTGTAAACAAATAAAAAAGTCGTTGCAACTCATGGAAAAAGGGGAAATTATTATTTAATGTGGGTAATGTGTACCATTCTTTTCTCCATTACAAAAATCATAAAAGCAGATGGTATTTGCATCATCTTGATAAAGCTAACTGATATTATTGCCCTTTGAACAGTAATTATGTATATAATGTAAGTAGCAATCTCACATAATGTAAAAAAATATTTTTATTTAAAGTAAAAGTTAAAAAAAATAGATAACCAGGATTTCAAAAGCAAGATATGATAGTACGAATTGAGACAATAAAATAATAATTCAAATAAACGTCAGAAGGTTAATATGGAAAATAGAACGGATTTACCTTCATAGAATAAATACATAGAACGGAAGGATAGAAAACATGTCAATGAATAAAATTAAATAAAATTTATAGGTGCTACAATAACGAAATACATAGTTTTTGACAACAGACTTAGTTTTTTGGCTCTCAGTAACTTATTTAGTTGTCATCTATGTTAAGTTTTTTCTTCTTGTATCATGATTCCAATTATTTTACTTTCCTTTGTATTTGTATATGTATTTGAAATTCATATAATTTATTTTTAAAATGTTTGAATTTTTGGTGCATATAATAGTTTTATTAAACTTTGATAAATTTAAAAATTTTATTTCGTACAAATAAGGCATAGGCATAAAAACTTTTCAAATCTTGCTAGATCTACATAATTATTTATGGGTAACTTCAATAAATTTGTTCTAGTTGGTTCTAATTTATATAAAAAAAACTTAGACCCATTTAAAACAAATACCTATTAATTATATTGTCGGTTCATCATTATTTATCAAGGCACTTCCAAAAAATGTTTTATGGTTTTGGTACAGTAAATTCTCCATTCTATAATTTTAGCCCATAGTACTTTAAAAACCACTATGTCGAATGAACCTGTAATGCCAGCAACAAATGAAATACAACATTCAGCAGAGGTAACATAAAAATGCGTTTGTTTTTTGTTCACTTGTATTGTATGTGTTCTCATTTACTCTCTTTCTTCAGTTTTTTAGTTGTATGAAAATTAAAATTTATTTCAAGTCATAAATATACACCTATACATACATATACCAACATGCAAATATATTACAAAAACCACTCTAACATAGACACAAACGTTAACATGTAAAAAAAAGTACATGGTATATGGAGATAGAAAGAAATGTGTAATTTAGAGCTAAGCACAATACACTAATAAACTCTTACTTCTAATTATTTTATTTTAAACATGTTTATGCTCGTACTCACTCTAATAAGCTGATTTTTTTACCGCAGTACAATGTACATTGTACATATATGTGAGTATTAGAAGAAGTTTTTGCGTTTTAATGTGGGATTTATGAGTTTGTTTTTGTGCGTAACACGTTTTTTATAACTCTACTTAATTTTGATTATTTTTGCTTAAACAAATTTATTATTATGAGTATTTTCACAATCACCATCATCATCCTTATTATTTTCATTATTCTGATGATGATCATGTGGAGTTAAGTTATTTGGTAAAAGTGTAATGTTTATATTGTGATTCATATAAGGGGGGCACACGAAAAAAATAATGCTTGCATTTATAGTAATAAAATGTTAATTAATAATAGTTAAGTTCAACTTAAAATATTAGTAAATCTATAAAATTTTATTTGTTGTTTTTATATATATATATATATTTTTTTATTGTTTTTATTTTTTTTTTCTGCAAAAATCAGAATTACTCATTTTAAGGATTTTGTATCATCTTCCATAAATTTAATAGTTGAAGTTGCACAACTTTCGAATCTTCTTCAAAATTTTAACTGTCACGTTCTTTTCAAATGTTTTTTTAAATAACGCTCAATACTTTTTAGTTGGAGGCAGTGCGGAGCAGGTTTAAAAAAAATTACTGGTACTTAATATATAAGGACTGGGATCGAAAAAGTATTAACATACATATATGTTAATAAAAATGAAACCACTAAACAAACTTACAGTTTTGATTTTTTCTATTTGATTGAAATTATTATTACAATTTACAAAAAAAAAAAAAATATTTTTATAGTTCTAATCACTAGTGATGAAATTTTCGCAAACCGTTTTTATAGTGCTTTATGTCACTTTGTTCGAACAGGTTGTCCATCTCCGTTTAAAATCTACCAAACTTTTAGACACCTTTTTTGTGCTCTTCAATTCTCTTTTAACAAGAGCCCAATATCTCCCCACTGGCCTTAGCTCCAGACAGTTTGGAGAATTTGCCTCTCTTAGTACAAGTACCACATTATTGTTCTTTTACCACTCAAGACCTTTCTTACCATAGTGACAGGGTGCCAAATCAGGCCAAAAATAAGTGAACACACTAAGAAGTCTTATGAATGGAAGCATAATTTTTTGTAAACATTCCTTGATGTAAATTTCGGTATTTATAGAGCCCTTTGTAACAAATGTTTGGCTTTTTTGCATATTGCTTGCCATACCTAGAACTTTTTAGAAAATTTTGTCTGCTTTTGGGTCCTAAACTTTTCTTCAACATTCCCTCGCGCATCAGCAAGATCAAAATTTTGTCCCGGAAATTGCGAAAAATCTGGCAGAACATACGTTTCGTCATCCATTATGCAGCAGGAATATTTTTTTTATAAAATTTGACTTCAATTTCCGTGCTCTGTCTTTGGCCTCTAAATTTTTAGCAGCGTTCCTGTCAGGAACTTTTTGAGCCTTGTATGTTTTTGAACCTGCATTGGCTTTAACTTTTCGTACCAAATAGTCCGAGCACTGAGCTTACCGGGCTGCTTTCCTACCGGATGTGTTGGGAGCTCTTTTGAAAATGCTCTCTCTTTTTTTTGGCTTTAGAAACATCATGTGGACCATTCCTTCTATCTGAACCAGGTTTTCTCCCGGTACTGTTGAATATCATTGGAAACAGGTCGACGGCAGACCTTTGATTGTTTGGCCATCTTTTTGTAGAACCAAGTTGGGTTTTGTTGAAAATATTTAATAATTTTAGCACGCACTTTTTTGTGGTCACTCATTTTAATCAGATTAACAACAAATTAACATAATTGACAATAAACATAATAACTGACGTGCTTTACAAAGGTAACTTGATCAAAAAAAATCAAATAATTCTTGGGTTAAAAGTTTTATTGAAAAACGTGTGTTAATAATTTTTCGATCTCAGTCCTTATGTATCATATCGGTCCAGAATACAATTGTTATGTAAAACTTTTTAAACTTTACAAATCATTTATCTTGATAAATAGCTGCTAATTTACTAGTCGTTTGCATGAATATTTCTGTCTGTCTTTACTGAAAACAGCTTCAGTGAGTTCACACAAACAATGAATTATTAAAGACTTTGTAACTAGTTTCATTGATGTCAAAGTAATGTCTTATTTAAAAGCAGTTTTGAAAAGTAATAAACTCCAATTTTATCAGCGTGTAAGTAGAGAAGTGTCAGAATATGACCGTTTTATCTCGTTACCTGGTAATGAGCGTTTATCGTGGGTAGTTGTTTGTTTAGTATTTTGCAATATTTTAAATATTATTTTGAAGCTTTTTTTATAATATGTTCTAAAACACACAATTAATCTTAAAAGTATAATTTACTTATATCTTATTTAATTCAAAATATATTTTAAAAGAAATTTTAATAAAAAAGTTAAATTGAAGGATACAAGTTTTACTTTATTTCCATAATCTAATTACGTTGTCACTTGCTAAAATGGTTTCATTTTTAACAATAATTCTTGTTATGTACTTTACCACACACACACACACATCAACAAATGCATTCTTAGCTTGCGTATGTAGAAATATCTTACTGCCACATCCCAGCAGTTCAAAATTGACTACTAATTCCATTTTAACCAATATCCAATTACATTCCCGACTTTAATGTATATGTTTTTCTGTTATTTGATACGTTTATGTTCTTTGTAATTCAAAATGATGCCATTGGGTTACTTTAAATATCCCAGGTAACAAAGTATACCAAGTAGTCCGACTCTCAATTTTTTCATATTACTCTCTCACATATACGGGTACCGTGTGAGCTCAGAGAAATGTAAACAAATTAAATGTTTTGAAATTTAAACTTTTAATTTTTGATATAATAACGTTTTTTTTACACATTATTGCTTAAACATATATTATTCTATATTTTTTTAAACACTTTTAGCACATTTTCATTGATAAAAAGCTTCTGTTTTGCACAAATCACCAAAAAATATTTTTGGAATTTCTGACATTTTATTTTTTGTTATTGTAGACTTTAAACTATAGGACAGAGTTACAATTTTTGGTATTGAAAATTCATACAAAACAAAATTTAGAACGTATTTATAAAACTCTGTAGCCTGTAGAAAATTTAAAAGGAACCAACACATGTGTAATTTTGTTACTCACACATGTTTAGAGTTAGGTACTTTTTTACTAACACATGCATAGAGTTAGGTACTGTTGTCAAAGAGTCGGACTACTTGTTATACTTTGCCAGGTAATCTCAAAGTCAATTGTCATTATAGTGTATCTAAAGGTACGGTCAGACACAGCTAATATTTGAAGATTATCGTCAAATATTTCATTGTCTGAATCTGACCACAAATAAAATTTAGAGCAAACAACAAAACAGATGATTTTAGTCAAACAAATTTATTTGTCGGCAAACAAAATATTTTCTTAATGTGAACAAAGTGTGACCACTAGCTATATAAATACATAAAAAATATATTATTTGATCTTACAAATCTTTTTAAGGTTAACGCACTTATTTCGAATTGTAAAACAATTATTTTATTAAAGTTTTATTGAATTTTGTTATCATATAGTGAATTTAATTTTTCACTTTTTGTTTGACCAAACTGCTGCGAAAAAGAATCACTAAATATATTTGCCGTGTGGTCACACTATATCAAATACTTTCATGAAATAATTGTTTGATCAAATAGAGCAAACAAAGAAAATTATTTACTCACCACGGCGGATTAAAAAGGAGAATATTTAAATATTTTTGGTACTAAATTAAAAACAAAATTGCACTATTTTTATTCTTTAACTATAATACATATCAATATTTCTTGTAAATTTCTTATTTAAATTATTTTCACTAAAAAAATGGCATCAATAAATGAAGTCTTCTTCTTTACATAAAAGTCATTCAGCCTGGAATGACATTCTGGGAGAAAAAATAATTGAAGACATGAAGTCTATGTTGCGATTTTTTGCATTTGTATGCGATTATATTTGTATACGTATAACATAGTCTGATGTTTGATTGTTTTTATACATGGAGTTTTTCTATTTACAAAATTTAAAATTGCTCAAATGTATGGAATATTTATTGAATTTAAAATCAAAGAAAATAGTTTAGACATACATAAATATTATGATTGGATTGCAATTAAAAATTTATTCTTAAACAGTATGATCTGCTTAATTTTTTTTTTAATGCGAATATAATATTTGTGAAAATTCAGAATGAAAAAAGTTTGGTGAAAGTCCTGTTCGATTAATAATTTTTATTAAAAAAAAATAATTTCAATTATGAATTTAATTTTTCCTTCTACATATAAGTATAGTTTCAACCAAAGTATAACAAGTAGTCCGACTCTATTTTTCAATATTACTCTCTCACATAAATGAGTACCGTGTGAATTCAACTCCCTTGTGATAAATGTACACATCAAATGTCCCTATAATTTATGAAAAAATGTTCGATTAAATATAGTTCAATTCTCGTCAATTCTTTAACACACAGAATTTTATAATTTTATTTACATTTCTGGCACATTTTCATTTCGTTTTGCGTCCAATATATAGTTAGGTACTGCTGTCAAAAAGTTGGACTACTTGGTATCAACATTTTAATATACTTTTTTTAACGGTTCGCTTATTTGATTATTGTAAAGTTCATCATAGTAATATTCGTTTTGTTTGAATAATGCGATTTTTAGTTCAAAATCCAAACAAAGCTAAAACAAATACAATTTCCAAAATTGTTAATTACATTAGGGATATTTGGTAGATTTTAAGTACAATTATACCTACAAATTTTAATACGTTGATAATAATATAATTTAATAAATAAACTTTTAATAATTATATTATTAAATTGTTCAAGCTTGAGTTCTTTTCGCGATTTGTTTTCATTATTTAGCGATTTTTAATTTAAGATATAGCAACACTACTTTTGCGATAACACATGATGCAACAGCTGTTATTTGACGCTGTTTGATCTTGCAAATGAATTGCAAGATCAAATAAAAAATTGAGGAAAATATTTGCTGTTTAGTGGTCACACATTGGTCACATTACAAGAAAGTTTTCTTATTGGCAAATAAATTTGTTTGACCAAATTCAGCTGTTTTCTTGTTTGCCGTGCAAAAATATTTTCTGTTCAAACTAGGAACATAAAATATTTGACGTTTAAATAAAAGTACTGAAATTTCACAATTCTTTCAAATAAAAAGCAAAATCTAGTAGTATTTTACTTTCTAGATATGTATTTTGTATTGAAGAAAGAAATTAAAGTTTTTTTACAGCTTTATTTAATAATTACTTAAACAAAATATTACCATAAATGTGACCACAAGACAAATATATTTTCCCCTTCGTGTGTTTCATAGTATTTCGGTGTAGTTAGATGAAACAAATATGGCAAATAAATGTGTACAGTGTGACCAAAAAATCAAGCCATGGATTATTTGATGTAGTTTGGATCAAACACATGAAACATTTTGTGTCAAATAATTTGCGTAGTCTGACCTTACCTTAAGTAATATAGGCTGTAGTCACTCAAAACATTTTTGGTACTGTACCTTACAAATTTTCACTGTATTGGCGACCCTAGTGATAATTAAAATCGCTAATTGGGACACTTACCCAGAACTGCTGGGCTAGTTAAGAGTCAATATGCAAAAAAAAAGACAATTATATGAAAACTCTGAAAAACTTAACAACAAACAGTAACATTTAAATTTTCCTGAATATGAAATATGCAAATCCGTATTTATTTACAAATGAATATCTGTAGATATATGTGTGCTTGTTTATGTATGAGCAGATCTTATAAATTAACATATGAGTAAGAATCTTAAAAAGTTAAAAGTTTTGTGCTGTTAAGTAAAATTCAGAATGAAGCAGCGGTGAAAACCACGAGGCTTTTATTTCCGGCCTTATCGTATGCCTTCTTAGTTCTTAATTTAGATCCAATTTACATACTAGCCTGCTTTGAAAGCATCCAAGAAAGCCTCAGCTTTGACTTCTAAGAGATCCGATGTACATTCCAACTTCCCTTTTTTAAATAGCGGTTTCCAAACCCTTCGTATTCTTTGCAATAATTCATGTATTCGTGTTAAAATACTTTCGGACAACACAGCCTTTCTGAGATCGCTATTAAGAATTTCGTCTTTAAATTTTAGTCTACAGGCTCGATACAAAACTTGCCTACACCAAATTGAATTCAACAATTGCCAATCCATCTACAACGAATGCGTCAAAAAACTAAATGTCAAAACTATCATGTTGTTGGTGTTGCCACAATTTAAAAACAAAATTCTTGTTGATCAAAGAGAATTGGAAATAGTAGAGAATTGGAAATAGTGTTTACGTTTTTTTCATCAAATATTTGATTATTGTGAACGAACCCTAAAGTAACACGAGTAAATGCAGCGGCATGAGTATAACGATACTTTCTACTTATAAAGCACATATTTTTAACATCATAGGAATGAGTGATTTGAATTTAACGCTCCGTAACGACTGCCTGCAACATTCATCATGTTTATAAACACGTCCATCAGTAGAAGCTTCTACTTATCAACAATGTTGATAGCATGCGGTTATTAGCACTGTTTGTAAGTATGGCAACACTAAATGTTTAAGCTGCTAATATTACCATCGAAAGCTCTAGAATTCGAATGAACTAGTATGTCCGTTAAGAGCATTGTAGAAGATTCCCGATAGATGGCGCGTGTATAAATAGTGGCAGAGCTGGCAGTCGTGAGTTGAGTTGATTATAGGCGCTGTTAGAGTTAACATCAACTGTCTTGTACATTTAAGGTTGTACGTTATAGAGTGTGTGTGCATTTCTGCGAATTGATAAACGTGTATAAAGACACTGAGTGAATATTTGAACTGTTGTTGTTGTACATTTAAAATAAATAAAGAGTTGTTACAAATTTTAAACTACTGAAACTGCTTTTTATTTGCAATCAAAAGTATCGGGTTTATTTAAAGGAAATAAACCCCGTTTTTAAAAGGTAAAAAACTTAACAATATTATAGGGTTTCAATAAGAACTCCTATATTAGGCCTTTCAGAAGCTCTGCGAGAGAAATGCAGTATGCAACCTCTTGTTATATGACTATGCAATTAGACTTTTAGTCCTTGTATCTGCTGAATAAGGCCTTTTAGAAGGCCTTTTTACTGCCGCTAGAAAGTTGTTAGTTATGTAGCATGTAGTTACATATATTCTGTGGCAGTAATAGTTTTGTTACTGTTGTCTTCAGCATGTCACCAGAACTTTACAAGACTTACACACTCGTTTTAAGAAGAAGCATTGTTTCCGTTTTTTGTTGTGCAAATTATAATTCTAGCATAAATGTTACAAGATTTTAAAATGTTTCTTACAAATAAATACATGCATATTCAAAATTAAACATGGTATAACAAAATTTAGAGTTGGTTAACAGCGTATTTTAGGTTAGCTATACAAGAGAAATAATAAATCTACAGGTCGCTTCAATAACATAGAATATTATGAAACAAATAAATATTCAAATTCTTTAGCAATTTTTTTTTAGGCAGATGGACAAAATCAGAAATAAAACATAACTCTTGAATTCATCCACGTTTTTTTTAGTAATAAGCCAACTTATGTGGCAACGTAATGGGTTAAAAATTTAAACTTATTATAAAAATGTTGTATATTATAAATTTATCGCTTTATTTATCATTTTAAGATCTAATTATGGAAACAATTTTAATTTTTTGTATCTTTTGTATAGAGCTAAAAGTCGAATACATCCTAACTTTAGAATATTTAAGTATTATGTAAACTTCTGTTTCCTAAATTTCATTAACAGTGCTGATTTTTCTTTTTTAATACTAAAAAGAAAAGCAAAAACAACTTACATATCTCTATGTACTTGTTTAAGCATTTTAATTTTTCACTGCTTTTCACTCGCCTTTTCCAACACTTGCAAAACTGCAACTACTCATCTTCTTCTTTCACTGCTACTAGTAGTGTTTATGCCTCGACTACGAAAAAAAAAAACTATAAAGTTGTCGTATATTTTAATTAAATGCTAATAGTTCTTGTTGAAAGCTCACACCATTACCACTCATGATGATAATATAACAAGGACAGATGGATACATAGATACTCGTATTTGTGTGCTAGTATGTGTAAGTTACTGTAACTGCTGATGTTTGCCAAGTGCCAAAAACAAGTAACTCATATACTACTTACTCGTACATTCCCACATTAAATCACACACTTACAGTGAAAAAATATGTGTCTGTGTATGTGGCAGCAAAAACTAAAGAAAAAAAGTGGAAAGAAAAAAAAAAACATCTTATGGATTAGCATTTTAGCATAATCTTCATAAGCATGAATGCATTTGCTGCTGTGTATGAGTTTTTTTTTTTTTTTTTGCTTTAGTGTCGAATGGGAGTGTGTAGTATTTGAAATCAGTAACACTTTATTATATTGGGTATGCCTCAAAAACAATCCCACACATACAGACCTAAGGAGTGAGATAAGTTAATGAATTTCGCAATTGTTATTATTGTTTTTCAATTGTTAAAATTCCATGTTATCGAAATTTTTTATGATTGCGATTACGATTAAAAAAATCTCCCTTAATCGCGATTTTTGATTAATAGAAGTCATAATTTTCAGTAAAAATTCAATAATGTCTATATTTTTATAACAAAAACCAAACTGGGAATAAGAATGTCCAATAGACTCTAAAGAGTTTTTGATAAAAATCGATCAATTTATTAATTTCGCTTTTATAAATATATATAAATCCTTTTAAATTGATATACAAAGTGGCGCAAAAGTAAACTTCCGATGTTTTTTGGCTGCAATTAAAAAAAAAATGAAAAACTTTGATTCTTCTTGTGGATTATTTTTATTTGGTCTTTTAATTTTTTTACATCAAGTCGAGAATATGATGTCATGTAAATGGCCGCCGCCACAGTTGATTGTCATTTGAGACCTTTTTATGGCATTTTCCATCACTTTGGCCAAAACTTCCGGCGATAGGTCCTCACATTCTTGACGGATATTGTCTTTAAGAGCTGCAAGAGTCTGAGGCTTGTTGACATAAACCCGCGACTTCAAAAAGCCCCACAAAAAGAAGTCTGGAGCGGTCAAATCAGGCGATCTTGCTGGCCAGTGCAAATCGCCAAAACGGGAGATTAGGCGCCAGGGAAATGCATCCTTCAGCATATCGGTTGTGGCACGTGCAGTGTGTGCCGTTGCACCGTCCTGTTGGAACCACATGTTTTCCAATCCCAATTCATCAAGTTGCGGCCCGCGACGTCTTCTAAGAAAACAGCACACCATACAGTGGCTTTGAGCGGGTTTAATGGCTCTTCGTGGGTTACACGCGGATTATCAGTGCCCCAGAACCGCTAAGATGGAAATGGGCCTCACCACTCATGATTATTTTTGATGAAAAATCATCTTCTTCTTGGTGGTGATTAAAGATGGCTTGAGCGTATGTTAGACGCGATTGGCGGTCAGCAGCTAACAGCTGATGCACCGTCTGGACTTTATACGGAAACATCTTCAAATCTTGTACCAAAATTCGCTGTAAAGACCGTCGACTCATACCCATATGCGTGGCACGTCGTCTGGTCGATGTCGACGGCGCTTCCATGACATCCTCGGCTACAGCAGCAATATTCTCTGCAGAACGGCTACTCCGGGGTCTGCCACGCCTGGCAGCATCTCGTGTTGTGCTAGTATCTTCGAGGCGAGCGGCTAAACGTCGCAGTGTTTCACCAGTAGGCGTTGGACGGCCAGGAAATCTGCGACAAAATTAACGTTGTGCCAAAGTCACTGACCGATTATTGGTCAAATATATAGTCAGCAATATTCCGCGTTCTGGAGCAGTGTAGCGTAACATTGTTTATTAACGTGTATTTCGCATGTGTTTACTACACAAATGTCAAAACAGAACTGACATTAGGGACCAATCGCAAAATTTATAGCATTTTCTGATAGGAGGATTACTTTTGCGCCACCTTGTATTAATTAAAAGCTATGGCTGATCACAGTCCTCTTTCGTACCCGTACCCATACAGACATCAACTTCACTCCTACAGAAACAGAACCCTTAAAAACAAACAAATCTAGGAAAAATATTCAACTGCAACACAAACAATAGAAGTTTAACATACATTTTCATTTTAGTTCCACTCGTTTTTTTTCTTTAGAAGGTTGTTTGGTTTGTATGTACATTTCGTCGTTGCGCATAAATTTACACTTTATTGTGCAAAAATATTCACTGCCTGCTGACACACACATACTCGCACTTACAACTCTTAGTTAAACATACGAATTCGCACAAAAACATTTTACACACACTTTCAAGTCCACAAACACATACATACATAAATGCATACATACATAGAAAATCGCATGAAACAAGAGAATCCTTTTTTGGCCCTGTATGTGGTGCTTGTCAACTCAACTGCTACATATCCTGAATTAATTTTCAGCACTATAGTATTGTTTCTGAGTTTTCTCTTTCTTCATTTTGCGATTTTTATTTTGTTTTGTTTTTGGCTTACAGGACCACTTTTGAAATCACTGCAAAATCCATTTTCACAGTTTGCTCCTCTTCAGCCAGACTCCATATGCAATTTGGAGAATCAAAGGCTTTTAGGGTGGTGGTACGAGTTGAAGTTTAGAATTTTTCTTGGAAAAAACATAATTTAAAAACTTTGTTGGAAAAAATAATAATGACATTTTTATTTCTTAATTTTCCTTTTGTGAAGGATTTAAGGATTAACAATGGCGAAAATGTACAACACAATGGAATTATAACTGACTCTTTGTCTATGTATTATGATTTTTATAATTGAGTTAAAATAAATAATGTTTGCAAAAAACTCTAAAATCTTAAATTAAAATTCCGTACATTTTTTTCAAATTCAAAATATTTAAATACTGCAAATAAACATAACATACTTATCCTAACGATTCTTTTTTTTAAGGCAAAAACCTTTACAATTGATTCAAACCATCCAATAACTTAAATATATAATTCACATAAAACAAGCAATTGCCATTAAATTCTATAAAAATAAAATAAATTTAATGTTAGACAATAATCATAAATCGGAAACGATTTCATCAACAGCAAAAGTAAAGTGTTTATTTGTGTTTTTAAACAAATTTCTAATAAAATACTCAAGTCTTTTATAACCGTCATAAAAAATAAACTTTATTTTTGGCAAATAAATAAAGTGCCCCTTTTTTTGACAAACAATACAAATACACTCATAAATACTCATACAAATCGAAACTAAACACAAAGACATAAAAACGAAAGGATTTGTCATTAATACATAAGACAAACAAATGAAATTTATGAAAAAGCAACCATAATAATAATAATAATAATAAATATGTTTTATTATATTCAACATTATTTAATTTAAATAAAGAAATTAATTAATTATAAAGAAATCCCTTAGACCTTAATTGGATATTGAGTTTTGATAGCGGAACGTGAAGTTTTGTCATATCGTCACAACTTTTTATGAAATAAAACAAGTTGTCATACCATTACAATTTGGGAGAAAACACTTGCTGTTGTTACAATTTTTCCACTTATTTCCGTATTTTTATTATTTATTATGTTTTACACTGTTTCTCGTAAGAGAAACTATCAAGATCAGGATGATCCTAAAAAAGGTTGACTGAACACTCATTCAATTTAAAATATATTTAAATGTCTAACATCATAAGAATAAATAAATTAATAGCGGTATTTAGTGTTTGGTGCGCTTAAGGTTGCAACTGTTAGTTATTGCAATAATTTTGCCATTGATTTTAAGCATCTTTGCAATGCTAGATGCGGAATTATTGGTCGTGAAAATTTACGAAAAGGTGTTTGTTCATTTTTTGAAATTGGCATCCACTTTTTATTGGGTTTTTCTCTTCTTAATTATAACCTTCACCTTCGTGAGAAGGGTATATATAAGTTTGTCATTCCGTTTGTAATTTCCACAATACAATTTTCCGACCCTATAAAGCATATATATTCTGGATCCTTCCGTCGATTTAGCCATGTCCGTCTGTCTGTCTGTTGAAATCAATTTTCTGAAGACTCCAGATATCTTCGTGATCCAAATCTTCAATAATTCTGTCAGACAAGCAAAATCCATCCATAAATAACGGAGATATGAGCAAAAATCCGAGACAACCTCTATTTTTGGCCTATTTTTGATCTTTGTCTCGATTACTAAATCATTAACATAGACAATATGGATATATAATGATAGATATTTCAAAGTCCATTGCAACGATGTATATAAGGCTATAGTAAGTTGCACCTACAATGGGTCAAAATCGGAAAAAATATTTTTTACCCCGAATTTTTTTCACAAAAAACATTTTTTTGTCATACATTTTTTTCACTAATAAATTAAAAAAAATTGGAAAAAAATTTTTAAAAAACAATTTCAAAAAAATTTATTTAAATTAAAAAAAAAATTAATTTTATTTTAAAGTATAATTTGGTGAATTTTTTTTTGACGTTTTTAAATTATTGTTTACAAATGTTAGCGGTTCGAGTATCAGTGATGCAAACGCAATACACGTAGCAAAAAAAAGCTATACAGTTTTAGTATTGCGCAATAGCAATGATGCGACAATTCTGTATATTTTGTTGTCGGATTGCAAATAAAAGCTACATTATTTTGCGTTTGCACTTTCGGTTACACAATTTATTTTTTAAGATAATTTCAATGCCGTTTCTATGATTATTGTTTAGGTTTCCTGAGTAATAGAGTTGTGTAGCTCATGAAAGACCTAGTTCAATTGAACTATTCACTTAACTGAGCGAAGTGAATCATTCATCATACTGAGCGTTTTCAGCTCAGCACTGAGCGTTTTCAACTGAGCGCTGAGCGTTTCCAACTGAGCACTGAGCGCTGAGCTCAGAGCGTTTTCAACTGAGCTGTTTTGTAGTATGCACATATTTCTTTCTGTACTCATGAAAGAGCTGCACAAGCATATTCATTTTGTTTCAATGTTTCATTCGCTCATTGACATGTTTCAATCGCTCACTGAAATGTGAGCATTATGTACAACAAAAATAAAACGATCGTTTTATTTTTGTGAGTTTGTTATGTTTGTATGTACAGTCGAACTTCCCTATAATGAATCTTGACGGGACCAGAAAATCACTTCATTATATAGAAACTTCATTATACAGAAATTATATATTTCCCCCACTTTTTATTTAAAATAATTAGGCATATTAGTTTGGGTTACACTTTTCCATTTTTCTTCCACATCAAAACCTTGTAATACCAAATAACAAAACCATTATATAAAAATTATATTTTTTTCCATTTTTTTTTAAATAATCAGATATTTTAGTTTGGATTACACTTTTACATTTCTCTTCCTCAACAAAACCTTCTAATACATTAAGAGATTTAAATACATTAGTCGGCACGTTACTCCTCATCTCCACAAAAGTACTTTTTGCTACAATACCATGCCGTTTTTTGAATTTGTCTAACCATCCTGTGCTAGCTTCAAAATCTTCGTGTCCCAATACATCAGCGAACTCTTTGGCTTTTTGCTTTATTAATGGCCCAGATATAGGAAGATTCCTATCACGTGCGGCAGTAACCCATTTGAGCATTGCTTCATCAATATCCTCAAAAAGGCAGGTTCGAAGCCTTTTGCGTTTAGTGCTCAATTGCTCGTCTTCTACATTTTTTAGAATCACAGCCTTGTTTTTTAAAATATTTGATAATGTGCTGGGAAGAATTCCAAACTAACAGAAAATTGTTTGAAAAATTCATTATATGGAGACAAAAACGCATGTGAGTCAAATATTACACCTGCAAAATTGCTTCATTGTATAGAAAACTTAATTGTATGGAAATTCATTATAAGGAGATCAAAAACAATGAAATTGGAACGGAAAAAGTTGTGTGTTTGAAATAAATTCATAATAGGCAGAGCTTCATTGTAAAGAAGTTCACTATAGAGAAGTTCGACTGTATATGATCATATACTGCCATGCTCTGCCGCGTATATATTTTTGCTTTGATATGATACAACGTTTGTATGCAATATTTCAATTTTTAAATTGTTTTTGTTTTCTTGAATCAATTTGGCTATGTGAATTAATTTATGGTATTGTGAGGCAGTAAGAAATAAAGTTTGTAGGTATATTTCATAAAACAATAATGAAAAAGGGAAATATGTACATAAATGGTTTTTTTAAAATAATAATTGAATTGAAAGTTTGTAATTAGTAAAAAAACACTATTTCAAAAATACATTGGTGGGATTATATCTACCGAAAAACGGAATTAAAAAACTATAAACTACTAATATTCTTAATTAAATTAGCAATATTATTTCAATCACTTATTTTTAGAAAATAGATTTCTTATGCACTTTTTTACTATATTGATACATTATCAGAACATAACATTTGACAGGTACCATGAGCGACATATCGTGGGCTTTTCGCTGTTTTTTGAAAGTGATACAGTTTTTACGATATTTTTAAGTTGTAAAACAATAAAATCTTATTCCTAAAATTTAGAAATTCCTTCTATAGGTATGTATGTATATAGTAGTTAGAACATAAAACAATGAATGTTCTCTTTAACAAATATGTATTGTCTAAACATTTGGTTAGCATCGGATTTCGGATAAATCGGATAATTTTTATTTTTTGAAATTAAAATTTTAATTGTTATCAGTTATTTCACGCATGAATCTCTAATTGTCGAAATGCAGTGTGTTTTTACAACAAACAACAGAAATGCTTAATTCAATTCATTACAAGCAATTCACAAGATGAAATGGTCATTATACATCATACTGAACTAATGAGCTAAAAGAGCGACCTAGTTCACTTGAGTTGAAAAGAGCGGTCACTTCACTGAGCTAATAAACCCAACTCTACTGAGTAATACATTTTCGCATTTTGAGAAACAAATTCGGCGCTATCTGACCACCACATTTCACATATACCAAGTATATGAATATTGTTCATTTCGTTAATAGTATTTTCTAGTTTTGCAGCTTCATAAAGGCTACGTATATTCCATGTACCGATGTTAACCCTAACCGTACTGACAACATTTACACACGTAGACTCCTGACAAGGGTACCCGGCTACCCGTGTGTTTATTTGTCCATTTTTGTTAAAATTTATTGATTTCAATGGAAGAACTTTATGCTTTTATTGGAATTTTACTGGTCATGGTTATGAACGGTGGGGCAACGATGATCCTCTTTCAATTCTTTGGGGAAATTACAATCATCCTTTGTACACAGCATCGTCAAGTCGCGATAGATTTCAGCAAATACTACGCGTAATACGTTTCGACAATGCATATATGTTGATGCAGACGCTACGTTTACTTTTTTTGCAGATTGAAATGTGACAGTAGACGAACAGTTATTTCCATTTAGAGGCAGAACCAGATTCACGCAATATATTCCTTCGAAATGTAACTATCCTTTGGATGGAATCATTTATACAGGCAAGCCACCTGGTGGTCAGCGATAGATAAATGTAGGAGAAAACATCGTTCTAGATCTGGTCGATTTCAACAAAAAATCTGGAATAAATGTAATACACAATTTGTTTACTTCACTCCCTTCGGCCAATCTGCTTCAAGTTAGAAGAATAAGTCTCGTCGGTACCCTTCGAAAAAACAAAGCCTATATTCCAAAAGAGCTACGGCCAAACCCACCGGTATAGGTAAATACCGATATGGTTTCACCAAAATCGGAACAATTTTGTCTGTTGTGACCAAGAAAATGAATTCTGTTTTATTATTGTAGACGGAGTAGATGGTATGGACCAGCTGCTATCTAAACATACCACCAAACGCAAAACAAATAGATGCCCCTTGGTCGTGTTTCCAACATGATTGACGTGAGTGCATTTTATGTATACTCCGGCATCGATCCAAGCACCAAAAAAACGAAGCTCTCGTCGAGGATTTTTGACATCACTTGGCGTGGAGTTGGTAACCAAAAATATGAACCAAAGAGCTAATGATATTCAATAACACGATACGATAACGACCGGGCAGCTCTAGAGCTTATGACAAATAAAACCATCCCTAAAGAAGTTTGCCAGGATTCTGCAGGCCTATCGGATACAACTAATCGAGATAAAACTGGACGGTTGCAATTAAACGGTTGCTGCTACCTGCGTGACTACTGATCAAAGATCTAATCGAAAACACGTCAAATATGCGATGGCTGTAAACGACCAATATTCAATAGCATAGCAAAACTATTTCTCCACGCTGCACTAGATGTAAATTGTTTTAATTTTTTATTTTATGGAACAATATTGGTACATAGTTTGATATAAAATATTTTTTAATTCTAAATAACCAATAACCATAAAAATACTATAATTTTTACTTTTTTCATACAAAATGTAAAAAGATATATAAGGGTACCCGGGTACCCTTATCAGGAGGGAAAGGACTTTTTGACTTTGGGTGGCTCCAGAGTCAAACTAAACGAATCAATAGTACTTAAGATATGAAAATACTTTAGAAAATGGTTATCTGAAGGAACTTACGGAACTTCAAATTTGTATTTAATTTTGTTTAAGAAACAATTTACTTCAAAGTTCGATCGGGTACCGGGATACTCGTATCAGTACGGTTAGGGTTAAGCTGTTATTTTGTTTTACCTCCGGGGATTGAGGGCCGTTTGTTATTGTTTGTTCTCATATTGGTTTTCAAGGGATATTATTTCAGTGGTTTCCCGTTGCCTTCTGAATGGTTTATAGTTTTCCTTCTGTGTATTCAGCCGCTCCTCTGAAGTACAGATGATATACTACATAACTAAAGACCGCTAAAATAAATTATGTTCTAGTTTGTTTAAAAACGTAAAGGTAAATTCCTTCGAAAATGGTGTAATTTTTTTTTTATTAAGTTCATTGTAATAAATAATTCCTTTAACTTTTCTCCTCTCAATTTGCCTACATGCTCCTTTTTACAATATGATTATTGTTGTTGTTGTTGCTGCTGCTGCTGTTTATACTACTGACACTACACTAGTGTTGTAAGTAAGTATTTTTGTTATTTTAATATTATGATTTTTTTTATTTATGTATTTTCTGTTTCATTTTATTTCATTATTATAAGCTGCATGAAAACTATAAAAAAGGAAATTGTGGAAAATTGAATTTTCGTGTTTATGTTTTTATAAAGAACAGTGTCGTTGTTGTTGTTGTTGTTGGTTTCTCCCTCGGCCAGTGCTATGGGGTGTGGGTAATAGCAAGTGTTTTCTTTTATTTCTCTGCTAGCAAAGAGCGGTAGAGAAGGAGGCGTTGAAAGGAGGTTAAGTTTTTGCTTCGGCTTTTATTCACATAAACTGTTAATATTATTATGGCTTTCCTGCTTGTTGTTCTTGCTTTTATTATTTTCTTTTTTTTTTTTTCTTTTAATTTTATTTCTTTTTATTTCAAGTTGTTATTGTTTTTGTATAAACAACATCTCCATTAAATCACTCTCACTCAAAGCGTCAAAAGAATAATTGCTTGTTAAATGTTCAAGGAAAGAACAAAAAAAAAAAAGCAAATATAAAAAATAACACAAAAACAAAAGAAAATCAGGGACAATACAATAACAAGTGGTAACAAAAAGGCGTTTTCCCCAAAAATATTTTCTTTTTTATTGTTTTTGGACAAAAAAAAAAAAAGGAATAATAAAAATTCATTCGTTACACCATCATTTAATGGGGATCTTGCAAGTGGGGTAATTGGCGCTGCTTGTGGAAAGCAACAGTAATAATGTCATAAAAAATAGAAGCCACAAAATTTTTAATTGATTTTGTTTTTAGGTTTGTCTTTATTAAATAAGTAACTGACTGCCAATTTAATTTGTTTTTAATTTCTACTTAGTTCTTAGTGAGTTTTATGGCCTGTTATTTAATCCCTAGTACTAAAATTTAGTAGGTCAGAACATTAAGGTATTTTTTTCATATATATTCTACATTAATTTAATAAACATTTAGGGAAATGCTTTTTTAACATTTTTTAAACATGACAGTGGCTAAAATTCTGAAATGTTAAAGAAATATGTCGTTATTGTGACAACATGAATTCATATGGGCAATTCCATGTCATCGTACGTGACATGTGTATTAGAGTATCCAAAACCGAAACCGAAAACCGGTCAACCGGTTTTTTCATCTTTGTAAAACCGACCGGTTTCGGTTTTCTTTAACTTTTCGGTTTTTTGACAAACCGGTTTTTTTAAGACGGTTAACCGGTTTTAACGAAATACTTTGTAAAGCTTATTTGAACATATAACAAAAAAATATTTTGACATTTTTAAAAATATTCATTTATTTTTTAGAAAATTTCTGCATTTGACCGGTTAACCGGTTTTTAGAATGACAAAACCGAAACCGGTTTTTTTAGAATGACAAAACCGAAATCGGTTTTTTTATAAAACACTGTTTTCGGTTAAACCGGAAACCGGTTTTTTGAATTTGCCGGTTTTTTGGACACTCTAATGTGTGGAATAGATTTTGCAAAAATAAGAGTAACTGAAAAATAATTTGGTCTTTATTTTCCATTCAGAAGTACTACATTTTAAAAAAAGTAATAAATCCTTCCGAAACATTGTTGTCCAAAATATCGAGCGAAATAAGGGTATATCGAACGTGACATAAAACGGAAGTAATTTTGAGATACATGTAGAAATATGCAATAATTTTCGAATTGTTATGCTTTTCTTTTAATTTCTTACACTAAACCAAATATTTTCCCTTACAATCCGTCATATTTAAATAAAAATAATCTTTGGATGATTTTATAATAAATGAAATTTAATATCGTACGTGACATACCGTACGTGACAGATTTTTCTCTCGTAGTAAAAAAATATATATTCTGCAAATATATGTATACAAAAACTATATGTATGCAAAAAAAACAAACAGAGTCAAATTCATTTCATACTACATGCTAATTGGGAGCTTTGTTTTCGCCACAATCTTAGCCTAAAATATACCAATTAAATCAAACTATTATATTTGTACTAAAAATGTTATAATAAGCTCTAAATACTTTCACATAGTGATATTTTAGTGTTTTCTCCTATTCAAATCATCTTGAAAAAAAGTTTCAAGGGTTTTTGTTTTTTCAGTCGTGGTAGTCATTCCCGTGGAATTGCCCATATGTGTGTTTAACTACATTTCAGAAGGAGGAAGAAAGTATTTTATTGTTTGTTCTTAATTATAACTTCGGAATAAAGTGGCATATCTTAGTAAACCTTGTTGGAATAAAACAAATTTTGAAAAGTTACAATTATTATGAGAATTTTTTTTCGACTACTTATGTGAAAAATTACCAAAATTATGCAATCAACTTCCACCACTACCTACTTACAAAACTTCAATTACAATAATTATTTCCAAATCAATTTACTAATTGCTACAAAAACACTTACCAAATGACAAATTGATTGTTCTCTAAGATATCAGACATCAGATAACTACAACTCCATATATTTCATGTCATTTAAAAATAATTAAGATTTTTATAAAAAAAAAAATAAAAGTAAAAATAATCATAGCTAACATACACTTACATTCCTTTGTATTTAAAATATACTCATGGTATCTGTACAAAACAAAACGATTATAACCATTACTTTTTATCAAATATTTTAATAATACTAATGGTTTAGCAAACATACACAGGGTATTCAAAAAAAGGTATATTTTACATATTGTCAGTTAGCACAGGCACTTAAATAGTGGCATACCCTCTAATATCGAAATGAGTCGCTTTGATTTTGAACGACACTAGAGCAAACTTATTTCCAAAGTGAATGCTGTTTACAACATACGAGTTCATTAAAATTATGTTTTGCCTAAAACAAAACCCTAAAAATTTCATGAGACTACCTCATGAATGGAGTACATTCATGGTCCCTTCCTCGAACAGTATATGCAGACGTAAATGCGACTGCTGTGGTCAACAGTGCACCATTCAATCAACGAACATCGAACGGACATTAACATATCCTTTTTAGACTGAAATCGATGGCAAGAATATGGACATTTTGTCACTAAGTTTCCCGAAACGAAATCAGTCGATTTGGGCTCGAACAACATTAGCAATTATTGAAACTATACCCCAAACTTTGCCTATAATGAAAATACCATTATATGTGATTTGTTCCCTTAAGACGTTGTAAATCGTTTCTATTTTGACAATTCGAAGCCTTAATACCTCCCGAGTTATTCGCTACATTTAGTCAGAAACAGACAACAGGATCAGAAAGACAGCTAAAGCAGTTATAGTAATGATGTATTTCTTCATAAATAATGGATATAATTGATTTTATACCATGCATTAAGTCATAACTATTATAGAAAAAATATTAAATTGTGTTCATTTAATTTTCAAACATATATTTACATTCATTTAGACCACCCTTTACATTCACTTAAACAAAAAACTTCATACTATTTGTAGATGTGTGTGAGGTTTTTTTCAATTAAATGACAATGGTTTAATAATGAAAATTCTGAACAGACACATATGCATATAAACAATCCTACATTTGTATAAATATGTGCAGTCGTTACTATAAGTCCTTTCAAACAAACAGGAAATACAAATATTAATAAATATGAGTATTTATGTTACAGGAGACGGTTACGAATTTCCTCAGCCATTAAAAACTTTTGCCACATAAAATGGAAACATTCCATGAATTAGTATTTAAGCAGTTGTCTGCATTGTTGTTACTACAAAAAAATAAAAAACTACGCCCACATATGCATTTGCTGTTTAAAAAAGTCTATGTTTATTTCTACCAAATATTTGAAATAAACCAACTAGTTGTTTAAGTATACACTATAGTGTAATAAAAAAATTATTTATTTAACCAAAATTATAAAGCGTTTTATGCCGTGCCACTTACCAATACGGCTGTAAACTTGTAATAAAGTAAGGTTGATTTTTAATTTAACTATATAATCAGAAGTAGAAAGGAAAACTAAACTAAACCCAAACATTATGTGAATAATTTATTTTAATGTTGTATTAAGTAAAACTTTTCTGCTATAATTATTTTTATTAACTTTAAGGAAAAGATAATTTGAAAAAATTGTTAATATATATTTGGTATATTCAAACGGTCTGCTATTAAGTCATATTGTCATAATGTCTTAATATATTATGATAGTTTAAATAAAATTTTGTTCTACTTCAAACAAAAAAAGTGTTATTTTATGACAAAACAATAAACATATGGTCGATTCACAATGTACCCTATCATGTCATATTGTCATAATGTTAAAATAATTCACGACTCGGCGGCTCGGCTTTACCGACTCTTAGGCGTTCGGCTGGTTGGTTAAGATAACACAATAAACATAGTACAGAGTAGTATTATTTTAGGAAATTTTTTGCTTGAAAAACAATAACAACATTTTCAAACCATTGTGATACATTACGACAATATGACATTGTGGATCGACCTATAGTGCAAAAAGTCTTATTAGTGTTTAGCCATTAAATTAAAATGATAAGAAAAGAATGAATTTAATTGAATTTAATAAAAATGATTAAAAAACAATGAATTAGCAAAACCCTAATCATTATAGTTTTTGTAAAAAATAGTAGTTTTTTGCACCCTTGACCTTCTATAAGGCTTGGGTAATTTAATTTTAAAACTGTTATACAAAAACACATCTTTCATTTTGATAAAATAAACTTCACTTGTTATTCAAACATTACATTAACAACACCAATTTTATATTTTTTTTCGTTGTCGAATTTTTTAAAAGGTTTTAATTAAATTTTAATATCGGTCATTTTTGTGAAAACTCTCACGAAACATTTTGGCGCCCGAGCAGGGACTGATTTAAAAAAAATAAAAGATTTAAACATTTTTAAAAAATTTAATACTAAAATTGTAAACATTTTCATAAATAAAAACCAGACATTTTTCGGTTGTGAACAATAAAAGAACACAGTGCTTTTATAAAATAATTTTCAAGTATTGAAAAAATAAACAAAATTAACAATTATTGTTAAAAAACCGCGATCGTTAGTGAAACACACGGTTAATAAAAAACAATTTAACATCACAACCATAAAAATCAACTTTACCTTTCACCCCCTAAATCTAAAGGAGTCTTCAAATGCATTGCAACTGCTGCTTGTGTATAAAAGAAAAGGGAAGTTCAAACCAACAACAAAACAACAACCAGGTATTTAAGAATAAATAATTTGTGTGAGACTCGCGTATAAATACGAAGTATATTAAATACTAATTTATTTTAATACAAAATAAATTCACGTTCCGCAAGTTTATTCCACACAACGATTATTTTTTCTTACCAATTTATTAAATTATTCGCCCTGAGAAGTGAAACATTAAATAAAACACAATTAAATATTTTTAATAAATTTATTGTCACAAAGAAAATTGCACAAAACTTCATTATTAAATTCATAAATCACTTGATCTCGATCGGTTTTCTCTTAATTTTTCTCTTATATCTACACTCTGCTCTCCTTGCTTTAAATTTGTTTAATTTTCCTGGAAAATAGAATTTAATAATAATTAGTAACTAATACTTACCATTTTCCAATTTTTACTTTCACTTTAATTTATTATTGTGCTGTTTGTTTATTACCAACATTCGTTAATTAACAGAGTTGTTCCTTTTTGTAACCTACTAATTACAATTATTGTGATTGATCATAACTTGGTATTATTGTACACAGCTGTTGTAATATTGAGACTTGGCTCCACTGTTACACATGTTCGTGACGTAGATCAACACATGTAAATAGTAGAGAAGGCAACATAAGAAAAACAAACATACATCCCAGCGAACATTTTTAATTGATTAAAATAAAGTGAAAAAAGTTTATGAAAATTAAATAATATATAATTAGATAAATAAATTTATCCCTTTTAATTATAAAATCGTAATCTTTATGATTATATAAGAAAGCTTGAGGATTGAGTTCAAAGTGATTACTAATTACAAATAAGATTGAAAAATATTTTAGTAAAAAACTTTACACTTGAGAAAATATTGATTTTGAGGTCATTGTAAATTAATTTATTATTGAATTCTTGCTATTATTGAAAGAATTCTTTGTTTGTTTTTGCAAATATTAATTTGTTTGTACGTACTACCCAGCAAACAATTTTATCGAAAATTAAATTGTAATATAATTGAATTTAAAAGTAATTTCATAAATCAACTTATTTTATACAATTTTACTGAAATTAAAATTTTATCGAAATTATAGTTGGAAGTCGTTTAATCGTTTTAGATCTCGAAAATTGTTATTTACTTTAAAATAAACAATTAAATTTTCTTGAGATCCTTCCATATACATACTTGTAAAACTTATTTGCGAATAAAGTTAAATTAAAAGTATAAAAATGCAAGCTAGTAAGAGAAATGGTAAGCCCAGTAGACTGGAAGCTTTATACCAACAGAAAAATACAGTTTTAAACAACATTGATCGGGTTCGGCGATCTATAAGAGAAAAAACCATTTCATTCAATCCAATAGAATTAGAATGTCGTCTTGATATATTAAATTCATATATTGAACAAGCAATGACTTATCAATCCGAGATTGATATATTGGATCCTGAAAATGAAGATAGATCTGCCGTAGAAGATTTATGCGTGTCGACTAAATGTTTACTTCTTGGATATTTAACTCCAAGTAGAAAACAAAGTATGCTTGATACCACTATTGGTTGTTCCACTCACCATAGCAGCCTTCCAAAAATGAAATTGCCGAAATTTAGCGGCAAGTACTCAGAATACAAAAATTTCATTAGTTTGTTTGAGAGCTTGGTTGATCATGATATGTCGCTTACTGAAATAGAAAAATTCAATCATTTGATTTCATGTCTCTCTGATGAGGCTCTAGGTACTGTAAAGGCTTACCAAGTTACTGAACAGAACTATTCCAAAGCTTTGGCAAGTTTGAAACGGGTTTACGATAATCCTTGTCTTATTTTTTATGATAATATTAGACAATTGTTTCACTTGCAAGAAATAACGAAGCCTTCGTCATCAGCTTTGAGGAGCATGATTGACACTGTTTCTGCAGTTTACGATTCGCTATTATCAATTGGTGATGACAAGGCAATCACAAATGCGATAATAATTCACCTGGTTATGGCAAAAGTCGACCCAATCACTCGAACTAAATGGGAAGAACAACTTAATTATGAGAAGTTGCCCCTTTGGAAAGATTGCGAAGAGGCCCTGAATAAGAGATATCAACATATTTCGGCTGAAGAAGCTTCCGGTTCGCGGCCTCAAAGTAATAAAACTACACAAAAGAAGAATGAAAATAATTCGGGAAGAAAAGGAAAATCATTTTCGTGCCAAGCTAATGCACAGCAGGATAACATTAAATGCATTTTCTGCAGGTCAGTTGAACATTATGTTTCAAATTGTCCTTCCTTTTCTGCCATCCCAGTTCAACAACGTTTTGACTTTGTGAAAGGTGTTCCGGCCTGCATAAATTGCTTGAGAAAAGGTCACACAGTAACAAGGTGCAAAGCATCGAAATGTCGAGTTTGCAATCGCTCGCATCACACTCTTTTACATCAATATGCTGCCACAAATGTTCAGAGTTTAGACATGGCAAGTTCCAGTCTAGACCAGCCTCCTAGTGCATCTGTCAATATCTCATCGTCTAATAGAGATAATGTTATCTTGGCTACGGCTTTGGTAAAAATAAAAGACAGATCCGGGCAATACGTATTTGCTAGGGCATTATTGGACTCTGGTTCACAAATTAATTTTGTAACTGAAGAACTTTCGCAGCGATTGCAATTAAAGAAGGAAGAAAACAATCTCAGTCTTGTAGGCGTAGGGAAAACTAATTCTGCAGCCAAATTTAAGATTCAGGCAACTGTGAAATCTCGAGTAAATTCTCATGAATTTTCTTCGGACTTTTGGGTTCTTCGATCGATTTCCGGTTATCAGCCAGATAAAGTAATTTCTACTTCTGGCTGGAATATTCCTGATAATATTGAACTTGCTGATCCATACTTTTTCAAACCTCAGAAAATTGATATGTTGATCGGCGCTGAGATTTTCTTTGAATTGTTATGCATTGGTCAAATAAGAAGAAGTCCCGACATCCCAACTGTTCAGAAAACACTTCTGGGTTGGGTTGTGTCCGGTAAATACAAAAATTGTAAGACTTCCACCAATGAATCGTGCCACATAAGTACGTATGACATTGATGAAACTGAGACATCTCTTGATAGAATTGTCCAGAGATTTTGGGAATTAGAAGAAATTCCTAAGGAAATAAATGTTATACCTATAGAACATCAACAGTGCGAAGAAAAATTTATTGAGTCTGTTAAACAATTGCCATCCGGTAAATTTGAAGTGTCGCTTCCTTTCAAAGGTGATCCAAGAAATTTGGGTTGCTCGTTCGACGTAGTGAAAAGACGTTTTCTGTCGCTCGAACGTCGACTATCAAAAGATGTTAAAATGAAAGAGATGTACAATAATTTTATGAAAGAGTACATTGAGCTAGGACACATGACTATTACAGATAATAAAATACCAAATTCGCCACATTATTTTATACCACATCAGTGTGTATTGCGACCACAGAGCATATCAACGAAACTTCGAGTGGTTTTCGACGCTTCATGTAGAACTACTACACATCTCTCCCTTAACGATCTTTTAATGATTGGGCCCACAGTTCAAGAAGAGTTGTATTCTACATTAATTCGGTTTCGTTTGCATAAATATGCAGTCACTGCGGACATTGAAAAAATGTACCGCCAAGTTTTGATTGATGAGGCAGATAGAAAATTCCAATTGATTCTTTGGCGTGAAAGTGAATCACATAACCTTGAAATTTATAAACTGAATACGGTTACTTATGGCACGTCATCGGCACCATTTTTGGCAATACGGTGCCTGATACACTTAAGCAATCAATTTAAAAACTCGCTACCGATTGGATCTAAAATTGTTCGTAGAGACTTCTACGTCGATGATTTACTAACTGGTGCAGATTCAATTGAAGAACTCGACACAATACGGAATCAAGTTACTGAAATATTAAAATCAGCTGGATTTAATTTAACCAAATGGGTTTCCAACTACGAATCGAAACCTGATTCCATTTTAATTCAGAAATCTTTACATGATACCGAAAATATTACAAAAGCGTTGGGCACTTATTGGCTTCCGAAAAGCGATATCTTTAAATATCAGTTGGATGATTCATTTCATTCACTGAAGGCAACAAAACGAAACATATTATCTGTTTCTGCCAGATTATTCGATCCGCTCGGACTTTTGTGCCCTCTTGTAATTAAAGCCAAGGTCCTACTTCAGGAACTTTGGTTACAGAAATTGGATTGGGATGAATCGATTCCGATGAATCTTCATACATCCTGGGAGAATTTTAAAACAAATTTATCCAGAATTAATATTATTGAAGTTCCCCGTCATGTGTTAACTGCTTCGCATTCTAATTGCGAAATTCATGGATTTGCAGATGCTTCAATAAGAGCATACGGCTGCTGCATTTACGTTCGAAGTAGAGTGGCTAATAATATTTCATGTCGTCTACTAACGGCAAAATCTAAAGTCGCTCCTTTGAAAAGTAAGTCGCTACCACGACTTGAGTTATGTGCAGCACATTTATTAGCCAAAGTATGGGCTAAAGTAAAAACCATGATGTCGTGTAGAGCTGAAACTGTTACGTTCTGGACAGATTCCGAAATAACACTTCATTGGATTAAGACACATCCATCAACCCTAGCAACTTTCGTATCGAATCGTGTTGCAGAGATTCAGGAATTGTCAGACCAAATCATATGGCGACATGTTCCTTCACGAGACAATCCTGCTGATATTGTTTCTAGGGGTTGTAATGTTGATGATCTCAATGACTCCATTTGGTTCAAGGGCCCGGCGTTTTTACTTAATGAAAGCGACCAGTGGCCAGAAAATCAACATTTTATGTTGAATGCTGAACAAATGTCATTAGAGAAAAGAAAATTAAACGTATTTCTTGCTGTTGAAGAACCGAACTCTATTATAGAGTTGGTTAGCAAACATTCATCCTATCTAAAGTTGATTCGAGTGTTTTCATATGTGTTGCGATTTATCCAATCCTGCCGGAAAGGAAAATTAAATACTGTTAATAATAACCCAACAGCAATTGAAATGAATTTATCTTTTTTGAAACTAATTGAAATTATTCAGAAATACGAGTATTCCAATGAAATTAAAAATCTTCTCAATTCAAAAGTCCTGCAATCAAACTTGCAGAGATTAAATCCATTTATTCATGAATTTGAAGAAGGGAATCTAAAATTTTCACTTATCAGGGTAGGCGGGCGATTGCTGAATGCAGCAATTTCGTACGATGCGAAATTTCCCTTATTGATGCCTAAAAAATGTCATTTTGTGGCGATTTACCTGCGACACTTACATTTCGAAAACTGCCACGCTGGAGCAAAAGCATTAGTTGCTCTTCTTCGAGATAAAATCTGGCTAATAAATGCCAAAGAAGAATGCAGTCGAGTTGTTCGCAGATGTATCCACTGTTTCATGTATAAACCGAAACTGTTGAATCAAATAATGGGAAATTTGCCTGCTGACAGGGTGAGAGCTTTACGACCATTTAAAATATGTGGCGTAGATTTTTGCGGTCCAATGAATGTGTCTTTGAAAATTCGTGGCCGTCCACCCGTAAAAATGTATATCGCTGTATTTATATGTTTCACCTCAAAGGCAGTTCATTTAGAACTAGTTAGTGACTTATCTTCCGATTCGTTTATTTTATGTCTCAAAAGGTTCATCGCCAGGAGAGGGATGCCAGCCAAAATATACAGCGACAACGCAACCAACTTCGTCGGAGCCAGCCGGGAGCTACGAGAGGCCAGAGGAGAAATGTTGCAACAGGCAGAATTGTTCGCAGCCAACAGAGGGATGGAGTTCATCTTTATACCTCCCAGGGCTCCTCATTTCGGCGGATTGTGGGAAGCAGCGGTCAAGTCAGCCAAGAACTTGATGATGAAAACCGTTGGCAGCGCGCTCTTGACGGCCGAAGAACTAGCGACGTTGCTAGCCGAAATCGAGGCCGTTCTCAACTCGCGCCCAATTTGCCCAATCAGCAGCGATCCCAACGACGGGGAGGCCCTGACACCAGCTCATCTCTTAGTCGGAGAGAGCCTACGAACGCTGCCCAGCGGATTGCAACTAGACGAGTCGGCCAAGCTGTCGTGCTTGAAGAGATGGCAGCGTATTTCCGCACTCAAGCAGACGTTTTGGAGATCCTGGGTGAAAGACTACGTCCTAGGCCTTCAGGCGCGGACTCGGTGGTGCGAGGAGATGCCCGACGTCGCCGTCGACAAAATCGTCGTCGTACACGACGACAATCTGCCAGCAATGCAGTGGCTGACGGGCCGAGTAGTAGCCGTTTTTCCAGGCCAAGACGGCAAGATTCGGGTAGCGGAAGTGAGGACTAGGAATGGAGTCATCAAACGTCCAATCCACAAGCTAGCTATGCTTCCGATTGATTGAAGACTGAAGTCCTTCAATGGGCCCGGCATGTTTAGCCATTAAATTAAAATGATAAGAAAAGAATGAATTTAATTGAATTTAATAAAAATGATTAAAAAACAATGAATTAGCAAAACCCTAATCATTATAGTTTTTGTAAAAAATAGTAGTTTTTTGCACCCTTGACCTTCTATAAGGCTTGGGTAATTTAATTTTAAAACTGTTATACAAAAACACATCTTTCATTTTGATAAAATAAACTTCACTTGTTATTCAAACATTACATTAACAACACCAATTTTATATTTTTTTTCGTTGTCGAATTTTTTAAAAGGTTTTAATTAAATTTTAATATCGGTCATTTTTGTGAAAACTCTCACGAAACAATTAGTTTAACACTTTTTTGCTTGAAACACAATAAACATTTTTTTTAACTATCATAACACATTAGGACATTATGACAATACGACCTAAAAGCAGACCGTTTGAATACACCAAATATATATAAACAATAAGGGGTCTGTTTATTTTGCCTTTCTGTATTTTGAACAACGACACACAGGGCCCATATACACACTCTTACAAAAGTTTACATACCCCTAACATATTTTATCTTTATTAATAAATATTTAGTGAAAAATTCTTTAATTACTTTTTTGATGCTATTTCGGATTTATTGAGATAAAATAAACCTTTATTTTCATCAAATTCTACTAAAAAATTCTACTAAAATAATTCATTTTTTCGCATAAAGCTAATTTACATAATTTTACATACGGGATAAAACAAAACTTAAAAAAAATTAAAATTGTGTGGCCTCCTTTGGCTTTAATTACAGCAGATAATATTTGGCATGGACAAAGCCAATTTTTTAATTATTTCTGGAGTAATTTTGCTCCATTCTTCCATCAACGCTTCTTTGAGTGCTGGAACTTATGTTACTTATCGGTTTTTTAGACCTCGTTTTAAAATATCCCATAAATGTTCAATAACATTAAGATCGGGGGACTCCGGGGGATGTTCCAATTTGTTTTTAACGTTATATGGAAGCCATTCCTTAACTAACTTTGATGAATTCTTCGGATCGTTGTCCTGGAGAAATATTGCGTTGTCCTCCAGATCTAGAAGTTGGAAAGGTAGCTATCCTTTAAAATATCGATATACATGGCGTTATCCATAGTATCATCGATGAACGTGAGCTTACCGACACCATTTGCCGCCAGGTCAGGTCCCCAGACCATGACTGACCCGCCTCCATGTTTTACGGTGCAATTAACATTTTGTGGTAATAACTCTGCATTAGGCTTTCGCCAAACTTTTGTTCGTCCATCACCTCCAAAAATCATAAATTTACATTCATCTTTGAATATTACCCTCTCCCAAAATGTAGGGTTATTTACATAAGTATTTTCGTACTTTTGGGCATATTCTAAGCGCTTCTGGATATTCACAGATCTAAGTAATGGTTTTTTCTGGCAACTCTGATATTGTACCCATTTCTCTTGATACATCAGCGAACAGTCTGATCAGAAACGGTAATATCTAGATTTGTTCTCATTTTCCGGTTTAGTTCGACGGCACTTAGCTTAGGATTTTCTTGAATGGAACGTATAATAGACCGTTCTGTTCGTTTGACGAGAATGCTGTTTTCTTTGAAATTTTTATTATTGTTTGGACTGTGGTTTTACTTATATTTAATAAAATTCCAATTTCATTAAGAGATTTGCCATCATTTCTCAACTTAATGACGGTTTTTCGAATTGGCTCAGAAATTTATTTGCCTTTGCCCATTTTCTTCCACTAAAAGTACTTTTTGATTTTATTTTGCCAGTGTGATCACTTTTAGTGAAAGTAAACTCTTTACCACTGATTTTACATAAAGCATCATAAAAATTGTAGCGGAAATTTTAACGGTGCAACATTTTTTTGCAGAGTATGTAAACTTATGTAACATTAAAAGGATACCAATTACTTGTGTTTTATTGTTATTTATTTAAAATACCAACAAAATATTAAAAAAATGTGATGGAAATATAATTTTTAAGTGCATTAAACAAAAATGTACTTACAACTCTTAATAAAATTATATATTTTCCAAACAAATAGAAAAATTTCAAATGTATGTAAACTTTTGTAAGACTGTGTACATATCTAATTGGAAAAAATAGAGGAGCGATCGTAGAATGATCACATGCCTAACTTGCATATGGAATATTTTTAGTATAAAATATAAGTGCTCACAGACTGAGATTATATTACCTAGAATCCCAATATTCATGTAGTTATTATTGAATTTAGATGTTTGAATTTTTAATACTGAAAATAGATTTTTGTTATAAAATATTAATGATCACAGATTAAGCTTGTGTTCACGAAATTTGCAGTATTTACCAAATTATTAACGATTTAAAATATGTGAGTTTTTTATACTAAAAATCGAATAATAACTTCGTAAATATTGCGATTTGAAGGAAAACAAGCTCAATCTGTTGTCACTCATATTTTATACCATTTTATACTTGGTATAAAATATGAGTGATCACAGATTGCTTTTGTTTTCCATCGCAGTATTTATAAAGTTATTAACGATTTTAGAAATTTTAGTTTTTTATACTAAAAATTTATAAAATATTTGTTTTCCTTAAAATAGCAGTATTTACTAAATTATTATTAACAATTTAAAATATTTGAGTTTTTTATACAAAAAATCCATTTTTGGAATATGAGTGATCACAGATTGAGCTTGTTTACCTTGAAATGCAGTATTTACAAAGTTATTAACGATTTAAGAAATTTTAGTTTTTCATACTAAAAATAGATTTTTGGTATAAAATATGCTTTATCACATATTGAGTTTGTTTTCCTTAAATCACAGTATTTACAATGTTATTAACGATTTAAGAGATTTGAGTTTTTTGTATGACTGCAGGAACCAATGTGTTGTCCCGTCTTTATCCCTTTTTTGTCACTAATTAAAATTTTATTTAAATAAATTTCAATTAAAACAATTAAATTTATTAAAAAAGTACTAAAAATAAAAGTTTACCCCTTAATTGGTCGAATTTTCAAAAAGTTCCAAACGTATATTTGCTATCTTTTACATTTAGTTTGTATTTAAATTAGTTTAGAAAACATATATATTCCGAATTTGTCTGTTTTAATCCCTTACTTTACAAAAGTTAAGATTTTGCTCGAATTAAGCGAAGAAAATGAAAATTTTTTCACTAATCTCCACAATTTATTTATTTAAGAATATAGTTAGTACAAATAAAATTCTAAAGTAAAATCAATCTTAAAAACAAATCGCAAATGTTTATAATTTTAGATAGATTTATGAAAAAGAACTATGCAAATGTTTATTAGGTCAAAAATCGGTATTTAAATTAGTGTTATCTTTATAAATTTGTTTACGAAATCCCTTGTTATATTAATTTGGAAAATTTTTAGACTTTAAAAAATGTAAACGAAAAATGCCCTCTAGTGATATCAGAATGTATTTAAAAAAATATGAGAAAGACATTTTTAAATAGGAAATTTTCCAAGCATTCAGAAATGACCGTACTACATTGGTGCTGGGTATAAGTATACGATTCGGCACAGACGAATAACACCCTTACTTGTTTATAACTACAAAGATATTTATGATTATTTATAATTTAGCTAAAAGTCATTTGATGTTTAAAACAAATTTAACGTCGTCTTGCCTTCCAAATGAATGGTCAAACGAAAATAGCTACATATACTAGAAACATACACTTTAAATATTTTAGTCAGTATTTAATTTCCGAGATAAGTGGATAGAATGAAACCTATTTTTAAATTGTGACAATCATATAGCAGCTGCATATGTATTTTAATAAAGTATTCGTATGTAAGCCTATAAGTAACTAATTTTAGAACAGAGACTATCAAGTTGTCGCTGTTAATCACGATCTTGCAACAAACTTTAATATGTATTAGTGTTGCACGTGTGCCTATAAATATTAATATGGATGTGAATGTGTGTATGTGTTGAACATAAAACTTAACTAATTTAATTAAACATTGAGGTGTTGGTTGGTCTTACACTAACGTAAACTTTTCCTTTTTGGACTAGAATTTTGTGGCGAGGTAAATTCCCTCATGAATTCTCATTATCTGCTTTTATGTACACACTTTTATTAATCCCTCCTGTCTATATTAGCTTTTGGTATTGTTTATTTACCAAGTTTGCCCCGCATTTTCTCCGTATCTCATATGCTCGCACTCTATCTTTCACTCTCTGGTGTGTTGTGTTGGTTTTTTTTTTTTATTATTTGTTTGTTTGATCATATTTTGTTTGTACAAGTATTGATGTTGGTATTATTTTTGTTATTATTGTGATGGCATCACATCACACGTACGTATATATACATTAGGGTGGCCGTTATTATGAGTAAATTTTAGCAAAATCTGATAAAGTTCGAGTTTTAGACGAAAGTAGCAATATTTTATTTTGTCTGATATTGACAGCCCATTTCAATATGATATATACAAAAAAATCTAAAATTTTAACGAAATTTCATTAAAATTGATTAAAAATATCAAAAATGTATATGAAATTTGTTAATAAACATTGTTGTTATCTATTGAATTCTGACTATTACCAAAAAACAAATCATGATTTATATTCTTTGCTATTACACAAATACATCTTTAACCCTTAATAACCCGAAGTACAAAATACTGTACTATAAATATTGTTAAATTATGTTGTTAATGTTAATATTATTAAATTATTATTCAAAACTATTTTTTAGTGATACATAGAATTGAAATCTACTTTTACCAAAATTTACTAAATAATAATGTAAATGCTTCGTAGCATAGGGTAACATTGAGATGAGACGTAATTGTCAAAAACCTAACTCTTGCAACAATAAAATACATGCCAGACAATGTATTTTATTGTTTGATTTGATTTATTTGTTTTATTTTTGTTTGACAAAACGGAATTTCTTGTCTCTATGTATAATTCCCATGCTTCTTAGTATAAGAATTATAATGGGCGAAATTACTTTAAAATCTGCATTTTAAATTTAGGTTTTCATGGGTTAATGAAAGTAAAAAAATACGTTATATTTTTAATACTTATAACTTATTTATGACCAAAAACTAAATTTCCTCAAAATCCGCCAATTTTATATTAGTCCCCATTGTAACCCATAATAGGCACAACTGCTGAAATTTGTGTCTTTTGTCATTCCGTTTGTAACATATCAAAATATTATATACATATCCTGGCACACATTATATATATATCCTGGGTCCCCAGAAGATTCAAAGATCATCTTGCTTGCCCATCAGTCTGTCCTTCTTTTGAAAACATGATAGGCCCCTAAACGAAAGGAGCTATCTGGCTGAAATCTCTGTCGATAAGGCTTGTTTGGTATTGAAAATATCGGTCCATGATTTCACCCAGCCCCATTATAAATTTACCCCTGGAATACTGTATAAGCAGTCATTGTTGAATATGCGGCAATTCTGTTCTAAGTACTCCGAAATTATACTGTAAAGAATAACGAAAATCTATCAACATTTGATCATAATCCCCTCAGAAAATGACTTGAACATTCATTGCTTATAGTAATAAATATCGCGATGAAATTAAAAATATAAGTATATCAACCTGAATGTTTCTACCAACTTTTCCGAGGATCTGTCCATAATTCGACATAAGTCATTTCAAGTTTTAAGAAATTAATCATTCTATCAAATTCAGTACAGTTCAGACTAGAGTTTCCAATTCGGTTTTAACCGAAACCGAAAAATATCCTTCGGTTTTCACTTTTAATCTATTTTCACTAGAAAAATTCAAAATTTAACAATGAGAAACAAACTTTTTCATCCAATTATTCATCCAATATCTCTAAACACAAATCGGTAAAAATATCTTAAGATTTGTTTAAATTTTTTAAATTGTTTTACAATATTTGCTTTAGATGATGTAATAGGCTATCTTTCGCAGGCTAAATAATGCAAAATTTTTGTAACAAAGTCTTAGTTATTTTCAAATATCCGATAAAAGTATGGAGTACTAGCTGACCGGTGCGATTCGCCACCTAAATTGGAATAAAGAAATAGTACTATTAAGTCTCCCTTTGTAAATTAATAATAATTCAGGAAAACGTATCTCTAGTTTCATGTTTATTGATTCATTGTAATGTGGATTGTAGCTCATTCTAGACGTATATTAGAATAAAAATAGTATCATAAAGACCCACATTTTGTATTCTAACTCAGCATCATGAATGTTTAATTTCATATTTCTGTGTCCATTATTATAGAAAATAGAAAAGAAAGGTAAGACTATAATCACCTTTCGTGAATTCTAACTCATTCTGAATCATTTGTGCCTAAT
This sequence comes from Calliphora vomitoria, assembly GCA_942486065.2. Lineage (NCBI taxonomy): Eukaryota > Metazoa > Arthropoda > Insecta > Diptera > Calliphoridae > Calliphora > Calliphora vomitoria. The sequence goes on from OW818030.2 coordinate 140,694,255, forward strand.
TTTAAGGTTTATTATAAAATATTCAAAAAGTACCTTTACAATAAAGAAAAGTAACATTAATCATCCGTTTTGAATTCGCGTTTCTAGGTACATCGTTATAAAATATTCAATTCCTTTTTTTATATTTTAACTCAGTCAGGATCATGTGTGTTTAATATCCTGCTTATAGGTTCATTATTATAGAAATTTCAATAATAGTTTCTGTTACCTCAATATCATTATGCCCCCTATCCTTGATTCTTTATTTACTCAGAAGCATATCAGTCAACTATTATGTATACATATAAGTAAAATAAATTATTATAATAAAAAGTACCATTAGAAGAAAAAGTAAGTCAAGTTTGAAAAATCAAAGTAATTTCCTGATTCTAGGTTCAATATTATAGAAAATTCATTTTGAAGAACGAAAAAGTACTCCATACTTTGGTATCATAATAATGAAAAGTGAGACTGTCTATTGAGCACCCTATTCTAGATTATTTCTTTACTGAGAAGCATATTAACCCACTTTAACTAATTTAATATATTCAAAAGGTACCATTAGAACAAAAAGTACCAATTTTCCTTTATTATCGTAAACACTCGTCAAATTTGAACTTTAAATTTGTTTAGCAGTTCCTATATTATTAACTGATTTAGTAGTTAATAAATTATCACAAAACCAAACCGAAACCGATCGGTTTTCAATTTTTTTAAACCGAAACCGCAGTTTTGAAATTCTTCGGTTTTTTGGGAACTCTAGTTCAGACCATAACCATAACATAGTGGGTATAAAATATTCGTCACATGCGAATATAATACTCTTACCTGTTAAGCATCATTTAGCGTTTATTATAATCGACATTTTTTATATTTATAAGTAAATACAAAAACTATTTTTAAATTTGAATCTTTTTTGGAAAATATAGCTACTTTGAGCCAAACAACAAATAAAATGTAATTTTGTTGTCAGATTTTGCTCAAATTTTCACAATTTGCTTTTTATTTGGCGAACAATTTTGGACCTTGGGACATTCTTAAATCGAAATAGTTCAAAGTAAGCGCCTCCCTAATACACATGTATTAATGTATGTTTTGTACATATGTATGTGTTTGAACGTGTGTGTGGCGTAGTGGCATTTGCTAAGTGTCATCTGATGTTTGGCTTGTGTTATTTTTGGTTTTTTATGACCTTTAGGTGTAAGGATACGTGACTTTCTGTTGATTATTTGCGGTTTTGATGAGAGACAATGTGTAGGACGATAGTTATGATTGGTTTTTCTATACAAGCATATGTGTGTTGTGTTTATTTTACCACAATAAAGACTGCAGTTGCCAAGTTTTAGTTTCTATTGGTTTGGCATAAATGTAATTTCTTATCCTTATATAAAATATACATAGCAAACAAATACTACAATATTATTTTACGTTTTCATTAGAACTATATAAATACAATTGTATATAAATTGCCATTGAAACCAATTATATAAAATTGAATCACATTATCTTTAATTCCAAAATTTAAAAAAATGTTTTAAATCCAATTTCAAAATTTGTATATCTTTTTTCTAACCCAATAGTTACATATATGTGAAGGATAAAGTGTCGTATAAAACTAATAAATATATTTCACCCAATTCATTTGTTTTGGAAAACAAAACATTTATTGTTTTTGTGGTCGTTAAAAGACTATATTAAATACTTTATTTGTTTAATTTTGCTGAAATTAATATGAGTATAAACTATTAAAAAATATCATTAAATTTATTAACGTAATTCAAAGAATTTTTTAATATTCCAAATTAATAACTTATGTGGTTATCCTTGTTATACAAAAATATCTAAACAAAATAGAAAAAACTACTATACTAATAATGTGAATACCTAAAAATTTAATTAGTTTTTGCTGTCTGATATACTTTTGTCATTATAATCACTATCTTATTTGTACAATATGGCAGCACGTACATTTTTTATATTTAAACAATATTACTTTGCGAAATTAGTCATGTTTATTCGCAATGTGTAATCGTGACCCTGCCAACACAAATTCAAACGTTTCAAAAATTATAGAATTTTCATATGATATCAAAAAATAAAATCTACAAGAAAACGCTAATTGTTGATCAAACTATTATCTAATCATTGTCAAACAATTTACTTTTGAGAATAAATTTAATTTAAAAATATTCTCAATTTGATGTTCGTGTTTGCTGGACTCTAACAAAATACACACTTACAATTTCATAACTTCATATGTATATGAATGTGTTTAATGTTGCTCAAAGGATTTTTTTAATTTTTTGTGTATGTGTAATGGCATGTGGCCAGTTAACCGTAACCACAAACAAAAAAAAAAAACAGTAAAATAAACACATGAATTTTCATTTATTAAATCAAGTGGAACAACATCTAAAACCAACAAAAATATCAAAAGTTTATAAAATATTTAATAATAAGCATAAACAAGTCTTCTCTATAAAAAAAAAAACCAATTAAAATTGAAAGTTTTTAAATTAAAAACCATAGAAGCCCCTTTTATTAGTTTGTTTTACTCTACCGGTAAGAAGTAACATGTGTTTTAAGGATTATAATGTTACACATTTTATATACAAAGACATGTATATAAACATACATACATACATACGTACGTACGTATATACCTACCAACGAAAGGTACTCAAGTGTAATTTCCTCTTACACACACGTACCCATACACCTTGACATTGTTGGCATTTTTACTTTATATTTTTACAGGATGTATGCATATACATATTTATGAGTATGGGTGAGCACAGTGGTATTTTGGAAACTATACAATAATACGCTAGCTTGTGAACAACTTGAGATATCTTAATAAGCTGATTTACTAAAGCTACGTACACACGGTTGTCAGATTGTACAATATTGTCAGAAAAATGTTCAGAAAATGTCTAACAACCGTGTGAACTTAAAACGTTTGTCTTACAACGTTGTCAGAAAAAGTATTTGTCAGTACATTGTAAGACAATACTAATGTCAGACATCTGACAATCGTGTAAACACCTAACGTTGCCATTGCCAGATCATTGTAAGATCATTGTCAGAAACTTTTTATTGTCATATGTGCGAAGTTTATGCATCTGACAATGGCATCATTGTAAGATAAATAATTTCTATTGGCAACACTGTGCATATGTATTTAAAATAACCAAAAGTGAAGCAACCGTGTGAACTGACAATTTTTATTGTTTGACAATTGTCTGACAATAAAATTGTAAGGTTTTCTTACAATCGTCTAAACTGACAATTTACCTTTTGCTAATAATATTTCATTGACAGTACATTGCGAGCACATTGCCAGATCTGACAACATTGTAAAATCTGACAACCGTGTGTACGTAGCTTAACTCACAATTCCCTGGTTAAATTGGAAACTAATATAAATAAAAAACAATTATTTATGATTTCAAAGCTATAAATTTGATACAAGTTTAGGACTTTGGTGAGACAAGTTTAGGACTTTAGAATTTTACCAAAAAAAATCAATCTGATCTACTATCTGAACCATTTCATAAGACCTTAAAATTGCATGATTAAATTATATTTTGGGGAAAAATATCACAATTAAGTTTAGAACATAAATGTATGAAAATATCATTAAATCAAAAGCTTAGCTTGATAACTGTTTCTATTTTCCATACAGAAAATTTAAAAATGGGGCAAATATGTTCCAAAAATTTTTTTTTATGCCATACGCTAACTTATTAACAATGTAACAGATTTATGAATCTAAAGAAATGTTTGTTCTATAATGAAGATGAAGATGATTTTGGGAATTTGACGTAAAACATTTAATGATAATCAGCACTTGTGAGCAGTTTTTATATAAGAGTAATTCAGTTTATAATATGATATAATACTATATACAAACTAGGGTACAGAAAGGCAAAAGAAAATCAACCCAACATAAAACCTTTCCCAAACCACTGTGGTGCGTGTGTGAGTAGTATTGTTTTTTTATATTTTGGCCCACCTGCCATATGGATGAATAAGTGTTAAAAAATTAATTCTTCTGCTGAATACTCGACACAAGAGCAGTATGTAGAGCCATTCGTTCGTTCTTTTATTAATACACAATCCTTTTTTCTTTATTATAAGCATCGTTAAGCTTTTCATATTCATGTTTGTTTCGGTACAAGTCTGTGGGATTTTGGCTTAAGGGAAATGATGTTTAATAATGTTGTGGTTTGAAAATTATGTACAACACTTTCTCTTTCTCCATTTTTTTTTTTAGATCATGCGAGCTCTAGTGGATGAAATTTCATATTAATTTCTAAGAGTTTTCACTCTATTTTACAAAAAGGTATTCACAATTTGTTATATGATTTGTGAGAGGTATTAATAAAGAGGTAATAGCATTACAGTTTAAAATGGCATCAACAATTCTTAGTTAAAAACAAGTAAGAGAGATATATTCGGCTGGGCCGAATCTTATATACCCTTCTCCAAACTATACTTCAAAATAAAAATTTTAAATATTTTTAGGTAAACAAAATTTTTTCCAGTTGTTTTTTTCATTTTTTGGAAAAAAACATTTTTTTGATTTTTTTTTTTAAATTTTTTATGTCAAATTTTTTTATTTTTTTTAAATTTAAAATTTTTTTTTTAATATTTAGCGAAAAAAACTTTTGGTGAAAAAAAAATCCCGATTTTGACCCATTGTAGGTCCAACTTACTATGATCTTATATACGTCGTTGCAAAGGTCTTTGAAATATCTATCATTAGATATCCATATTGTCTATATTAATGACTTAGTAATCCAGATATAGGTAAAACAAATAGGTAAAATCGAGGTTGTCCTGGTTTTTTCCTTATATCTCAAGCATTTGTGGACCGATTTTGCTGATTTTAAATAGGAAACTTCTCGAAAGCATGTCTGACAGAATTATTGAAGATTTGGATCCCGAAGATATCTGGGATCTTCAGAAAATTGATTTCAACAGACAGACGGACAGACATACAGACAGACAGACAGACAGACAGACAGACAGACAGACAGACAGACAGACAGACAGACAGACAGACAGACAGACAGACAGACAGACAGACAGACAGACAGACAGACAGACAGACAGACAGACAGACAGACAGACAGACAGACAGACAGACAGACAGACAGACAGACAGACAGACAGACAGACAGACAGACAGACAGACAGACAGACAGACAGACAGACAGACAGACAGACAGACAGACAGACAGACAGACAGACAGACAGACAGACAGACAGACAGACAGACAGACAGACAGACAGACAGACAGACAGACAGACAGACAGACAGACAGACAGACAGACAGACAGACAGACAGACAGACAGACAGACAGACAGACAGACAGACAGACAGACAGACAGACAGACAGACAGACAGACAGACAGACAGACAGACTGACGGACATGGCTTAATCGACTCCGCTATCTATAAGGATCCAGAATAATATACTTTATAGGGTCGGAAAATGATATTGTGCAAAACTTATATATACTCTTCTCACGAAGGTGAAGGGTATAATTAAGTCAAAATTTAACCAACTGATTTAAATTTCAACTGTAAAGAGTTTTTTTCAAGAATCTAAAAAACTTTTATTTTCTTATTTTTATACCCACCATCAAAAAAGTATATTGATTTTGTCATTCCGTTTGTAACACATCGAAATTTTCATCGCAGACCCACAAAAGTATGTATATTCTGGATTCTTATGAAATATGTCCGTCCGTCTATATATCTGTTGAAAACACGATAGGCCCCAAACAAAAGGAGCTAGCTGAATAACATTTTCCACAAATAAGGTGTGTTTGGTATTGAAAATGGGCAATATCGGTTCATAATTTCGCCTAGCTCTGTTTGAGCACTCATACATATGTTGATTATTATGCACAAATTAGTTCTAAGTACTCTGAAATTATACAGTAAAGCCTCATACAAGGTCCACCTCAGAAAATTACTTGAACATTCATAATTGTATCGTGATGAAATTGCATATTGCACAAAAAAAAAACTAAATCTTTTAACCAACTTTTGTGAGGATCGGTTCATACTTGACCCTATCCCCCATAAAATACCTATATCAGACAAATATTTGATTGTCACAGATAGATGGTGGGTACACAAGATTTGGCACAGCCTCTTAATTGTTAATATTATTATAATTTCGCTAAGCTAACGTTACCGCTAAAATACCGTTACTCATATAATCTACAGCATTTAAAATATAATAAAATACCAACTTTGTTAACTTATTTTTAATTTTTCTCAATTTTATTAATAATTAATTCAGGATGAAACTATTGTTATCAGTTAAATACTGTTACCGAAATAACAAGAAAAACCGTAACCGGTATACTTTCGTTATCGCTAAATTACCGTTACCGAAATAATACAAATTTGCTTTAGCATTACCTTTACGTTCTCAAAACGTTTATATATTTTATTCTTTTTCTATTCAGTTATGGCTATTTCGGACTAAAAACTATTAATATAAAAATTACTGAAACAGTTGAATAATCTAAGAAATTCAAAATATAAAGTTTGATGGAACAACATCAGCTTTTATATAAACAATTTTTTTTTTAAGTAATCAGAAAAACCTTATAAACATGATTTTTATATAGCGAAATGCCAACATGAAGAAGTCTAAATTTAAAATTTAATATCGATTAGTTATTTCTTAATACATAAGTAGTTACTTACTTAAATGTTATACATTCTGTGCTGTACAGAATGTTACAAACAAAATCGTCTGGCCAAATTGTTGATAGTTTTTAATAAGATTTTAACTTTACATTCATGTGTTGGTGCATTTTTTCATTATAACGATACACAACTGAACAACAAAAATATTCATCACCTTTACAGTTGTTTGTTTTTCTCTTTTCTCATTCTGAGGTAATTTTACGCCCACTCAGACAATTTACCAAAGTCATATCCGTTTACAAGAACCCAAATAACCGCACAGCAACACATGTGTATATTGAAATGAAATCTAAAGAGCTTGAGCAACAACTATGAAAATATATGAAATGAAAAAAAAAAAAAACACAAAACAAACTTATTATTAAAATAACAAAGAACATAAAATAGGAACGAACGATATGGTTATAACATTGTGACTATGAGCGACCTCGTTTTTAAAAATATCCTTTCTGGTTTAATTTCATAATGTTGTACTCGTTCATATTGTATTCTACACCTTATGTTGCCATTTGTTTTCATTTCACAATAGTGGTTTTGAAGCAACTCACTCTTATACATTTTTAATAAAAGCCATATAGAATTTTACAATAATTTGTGTAACAATATTCATAGACACCTCACTTTATTTTAGGTTTATTTTTATATGAACAAAAAAAAAATAAATGTTTAAAACCCATGTTACTGCTACATCTACCTAAAAACTTGCAGCCATGTCTGTCTGTATAGTTTAAATGAAAGATAATGTTTCATTTTATAACCAAAAACTAAAATAACATTTATATTTTGTTTAGTATCTTCCAGCATAACCGAAATAAATACATACATACTACATGCTACTTACATATTTCTCGTAACTGTTAGAAGATATTAAATTATATTAGTTTTGAGAAAACTACTTTGCGTTCAAAAACGAGGGTCATTTGAAAAAGCTTAGAATATCTTTAGAATTGTTCGTAGTCGTGAACAGCTTTTTAGAAACAATAAGCCTAACTATAAATACATAAAGTCGGCTATTATTTTAAATTTCGTATCATTAAACAATTTTCAAATAGAATTTAAATTTATAGCTCTGTTCAATAACTAAAAGTTGTTACTAGTTAGTAACAATTGTTACTGGAAAAGCGTTCATTAACTCAAAAAACTAGCAAGTAGAGAAAAAATCAAGAGCGTATAAATTTTAGAGAGTGTTCTCTCGTTGCAAAATATTACAAGTTCTATTTTGAACTCGTAATAATTATTAGCAATAAAAGTTAGCAGCTTATATTTCATATGTTTTGTGTTATTGTTTATTTATTTACAATTTTATTTTTGTGGTAAAAAAAAATAAAATAAAATTGAAGAAAATGTGAATATTTATACATTTTAAAAGGAAAAAATATGAAAATTGTGTGTATTAATTTTTTGTTACTGGAAAAGCGTTCATTTACTTTTTACTATTTTTGAGAATTTAAGAGAGTAATTTTGTATATTTTGATTTTATTCTCTCGTTGCAAGTATTTACTGGGAAAGTAAATGAACAGACCTTATGTTTTATATTATTTTAAAATAGGCATTTGAACTTTATGTATTTTTTTTTTTTTTTTAATTCTTTTTTATTTAAAAAATATTTCCAATTATTCGAATCATAGAGAAATATACAAAGAGCGGAAACTCTGCTGTCAGAGACCTAACTTAGTTGTCAAAAACCTAAGTGATGAGAATGTATTAATAAATAAAACTATGTGAAAACAAAAACAACACTCGTAGGTGTGATTATGTTAATAATATTTTTTGTATGTTTTTTTCTAGTTTCCCTTCTATATATGTTTCTCCATGATTCGAATGCTTTTGTTGGAGAAAGTTTTGAACAGTAAATATACATAGAGCGGAACCTAGAAAAAAACTCAAAAAAGTTACACATACGAGTGTTTTTTGACAGCAGAGTTTCCGCTCTATGTACGTATTCCCTATGTTTTGAACACATAATAAACACATAGAACGGAGGAAGAGAGTAATATCAATGGAAAAAATTACTCTTTTTTCACATATACAGGTGATACAATACTAAAATACATGGAAATAAATGCTCATCAATTAGGTTTTTGACAACATCAATAAGGATGACAACTAGATAGGTAAATAAGAGCCAAAAGTCTAAATTATAGGGTAACATAGAGATAAGATATAATAATTATCTAAAACCTAAGTCTGTTGTGAAAAACCTAACTCCTGCAACAACAAAGTACATGTAAGTCAATGTATTTTGTTGTTTGACAAAACAGATTGCCTCGTCTCTATTTATATTTCTCTATGACCTAAGTCTTTTGTCAATATCTTAATTCAAGATAATGTATTGCCATGTGTGAAAAGAGGGTAATTCTGTTTAAATTTTTTCATTGACATTTCTCTCTCCTTATCTTTTTTATATTTATTCTATGATCAAAAACACAGATCACACAGATACGAAACAAATGACATTGTATTTTTCTCTGCAGAGCGAGAGAGAAATACAGTTTTCAATAGGAAACAAGTGCGATATAGAGTTTCAAATTCGGTTTTAACCGAAACCGAAACCGCGGTTTTTCAAGGCCTAACACCGAAACCGACAATTATTCTTCAGTTTTCACTTTTAATCTATTTTCACTAGAAAAATGCAAAATTTAGAAATGAGAAACAAACTTTTTCATCCAATTATTCATCCAATATCTCTAAACACAGATTTGTAACAAAGTCTTAGTTATTTTCAAATATCCGATAAAAATATGGAGTACTAGCTGACCGGTGCGCTTCGCCACCTCAATTGAAATAAAGAAATGGTACTATTAAGAATTCCTTTGTAAATTAATACTAATTTAGGAAAATATATCTCCAGTTTCATGTTTATTGATTCATTGTAATGTGGATTCTAGCTCATTCTAAACGTATTATTAGAATAAAAACAGTACCATAAAGACCCACATTTTGTATTCCTACTCAACATCATGAATGCTTAATTTCATATTTCTGTGTCCACTATACAAAAGAAAGGTAAGATTATAATCACATTTCGTGAATTCTAACTCATTCAGAATCATTTGTGCCTAATTTTAAGGTTTATTATACAATATTCAAAAAGTACCTTTACAATAAAGAAATAGTAACATTAATTATCCGTTTTGAATTCGCGTTTCTAGGTCCTTCGTTATAAAATATTCAAAAAGTACTACTAGTTCGAAAAAGTACCTGCAATTCCCTTTTCTTATTCTAACTCAGTCAGGATCATGTGTGTTTAATATCCTGCTTATAGGATCATTATTATAGAAATTTCAATAATAGTTTCTGTTACATCAATATCATTATGACCTCTATCATTGATTCTTTCCTTAATCAGAAGCATATCAGCCAACTAGTATGTATAAACAATAAGTAAAATGATTTATTATAATAAAAAGTACCACTAGAAGAAAAAGTTAAAATTTTCCACAAAAAAGTAAACATTTCCTGATTCTAGGTTCAATATTATAGAAAATTAATTTTCAAGAACGAAAAAGTACTCCTTAGTTTGGTTTAGTTCTCCATTTTTGGTATCATAATACAATTGTGCACTCTATTCTTAATTATTTCTTTACTGAGAAGCATATTAGCCAACTTTAACTAATTTAATATATTAAAAAGGTACTATTAAAAGAAAAAGACCAATTTTTCTTTATCGTCGTAAACACTCGTCAAATTTTAACTTTAAATTTGTTTAGCAGTTCCTATATTATCAACTGATTTAATAGTTAATAAATTATCACAAAATCGAAACTAAACCGATCGGTTTTCAATTTTTTAAAACCGAAACCGCGGTTTTGTAATTCCTCGGTTTTTTGGAAACTCTAGTGTGATATATATTTGACCGTCTTTCCAAACCACATCCATTTTGTCATTTTCTTTTGCTTATTTTCTGTTGACATATTACTGTGTAATCTGTGATCAAAAATTTGTATAATTTCCATAGTTTTTAAAAGGCAAAACAATGCCTTCAAATTTTTGACGTTGATTTATTTAATTATATTTGCATTGCCACTTTTTATAATGGTTTTATTAACTGTCTCTAATTATTTTTTGTATTTGTGATTGGTTTTGAAAGCAATCAATTTGAAGACAATTTAAAAAAATAAACCAACTACGAGTTTAAAAGTAACAAGGTAACGATTTTTTTTCATTCAATACTTTTTTAGTAAATGATTTCAAACAAAATAAAAATATTGTGGTTGTTATGATCATAAATAAAAGTAGCAAAGTTTGGTTGTATTAAACATATTATGATCATTGTTAGTATAATAAAATATTATGTTACGATTCAAATATAATTGATTTTAAAATGTTCAATTACTTACGCATATTGAATCGTTATAGCGACTTAAATATACCATATAGCACTACCAAGAATATAGTATAGTTATTGTGATCATGTTGCAAATTATCATTAAACAAATTTTTCCTACTCTACCATCGCATAATAAATTCTACTTTTATTTCCATTTTATTCTCCAAAAATACTGTTGGAATGCTATATGTACCATGTCCTTCGTAGGTTGGATATTTGTGGTCTAAATTCAAAGAAGAGTATGTTGAGTGCTACATTATGATAAAACAGGGTTGATGTGGTAGCAACAAATGTTACCATTAATATAAAATGCAAATGTTTTCATTATTTTATTTGCTGCTTCATTTTAAACCCTACAATATACTCGTATATAAGTAACATTTTATATGAAATCATGTTTGTCAAAACAAAAAAATATGTTTAAAATGTTGCCATGTAACTAGTGGACGGACAAAAGTGTTCCCAACAACAACAACATCGTTTAAAAAGTAAGAAAAAACTTCTTTAGTTTATGCAAATTGTATTGTGAGAACACAATGTACTTAAGTTACACTAACAGCATTGGCATCTTTATATTAAAAACATTAACGTAAGTTGTTGGTGAAGTTTTTGAGAGTCGCAAGAATGTTTGGCAGTTAATTAATAGTTAACTAAACAAACAATTTCCACCAAAACAAAAGCGAATTGGTTTTTGTAAAATATAATTTATAAAAGCAATTAGTTTATACATAAGCTTTATGGGTTTTCTTGACATTATTTTTTTAGTTTAATTTTATTAAGTTTTATTGAGCTTTTAGTTTTTGATTTGTATTGAAAACCTAAAGCTAAAAATTTGAATTTAGTTATTAAAAACCTACAAAATATAAAGATCAACATATACTAACTTGAGTTTAAATTAATATAAATATATATTTACCATTTTTATCCTCACTCTTTTGTATGTATTAGAACGACTAACCATCATTGTTGCTGTATTAATAAACTTGTATATTCAAACCTTATTACCCATCCTTTGTAAACTTTTACATTTATGCAATGAGTTTTATATTTTAAATAAATGTTTGTGGCAGTTGACCTTTGTGGTCAATTTGGTAACGTTTGGGTTTACATTTTTATCCACCCATTACCCAAATTCAAATGTATCCCCTTTTTTGCCAAAAACATCCCTCTTATTTTAACTAAATCCATAAACGCAAATTCATGTTCTTTCCACTTTATATTTTTTCATAAATTTTTTATGACTATTTTGAAAATTTTGCATTTTATGAAATGTTGTAGTAAATTCAAAACGTAATACATTGTCAAACTAAATACTACGTACGAGTGGCCAGCAACACTCTCACTTTAATTTAAATTTGTTCCCCTTAAAATGGAGATGAAAAATAACAAATGAACCGGATGTTGTTCACATCCGTTGTGTAAACAAGCGGAAATGTCCGAAAAATGAAAATTTTAATAAAATTAAGTTTTGATTTTTGACTTTTGTTTGAATGGATAAAATTCTACCAAGTGTATGTATGTGAGAGTGTGTTTAAAAACAACTGAATAGATGTAAAAACAGAAACATTGTTACAATAATAGTAATATTTTGAAATAACCCAACAAGCAAGAGTTTAACTTACAAATTAGCTTAAAAATAAGGGGAATTATTCTGTTGGAAAAGTACTTATTTTTGTTCGCGATGTCCCATAAGTAAGCTGTTTTAATGTGTCCTTCAATAAAGCGATTAATGTACGTAAAACAATTTTGTTTGTCTTACTCACTACACCACTACCTACTTATTTTGTTAAGCATTAGCAAGCCACTGGTTTTCACACACAAAGAAAAATAATTTCCATTCTATTTTTTAAATTATTTTGCAATTTAATTAAAACTAATTAATTAAATATAAGTACAAAAGAAATTTTTGTCCAAACCGGGGCACACTGTGGTAAATCACAAATCTAGCAGGACAAAATAAAAAAATTTCATTCTGATCATTTAATCAGCTTCTCAATACAATAGGTAACTGTAATTCATGTTTTGTTTTTTTATTTTTAGCTCTGATTAGGAAAAAGTAAGCTTTAAAGGCAGTCGTTGTCAACACGTGCATTCAGATTTCAAATAGAACCATATTTGTTGTGTGACTTAGGTTTATGATTATATAGGCTACCGTGATTTTATTGTCATATTAGTTTATTATTAGTAAGGAGTTGAAAGTTAATTTTAATTAGGCTTAAGTTCATTTATTAAAAAAAAACTATTTTTTATGAGAAGTTCAAAAAGTACAAAAAATGAAATATTTCCTTTTTTCAGGTATAATTAAAGCTGTTTATTCCGGATAGTTCCTTTAACTTATATTAGGGTTAATCTTTTAAGTGTTCAGTTTAGGGTAAATCAAAAACATCTTGCGCATTTTTGCGACCGCCATACATTTTTTTTCACTTTTCCAGTATGACCTCCAAAAAGAAAGTGATAAAAATTAAATATTCTATTTTCAAGTGGTGTAAAAGCAATTTATTGCGGATAGTTCTGGTGCAAAACCATATTTGGGTTAATCATTCAAGTGTTCACTTTAAGGTAAATCAAAAACATCTTGCGCATTTCTGCGAAAATTTTTGAAGAATGGGTAAAAACCCCCAAAATACATCGCAAAAAAAATAGTTGAGTTTTTATAATCCTCTATATATTTGAACTCATTTTTTATTTTATTCATAAGTGAGAAGTGAATTTTAGTTAGATTTGCGATGTACCACACTCCGACTAGAAGCAATTGACAATTATGACATCACAAAAGTTGATGATTTCTAAACGATTCATTTAGAAACACATACTTGCACGTAAACTCAAAACGTAAACAAAGTAAACTCATAAATCTAAACTTAATTTTATTTAATTTTTTGGTCAAGATTGAGTAGTACTTCGAAAATCTAAAGATTCGTTCTAAGGACTGTTAATAAAACTGAAACCACTAAACCTACAGTTTTGAATCTTTTTTATTTGATTGAAATTATTGTTACAATTTATAAAAAAAAAATATTTTTATAGTTCTACTCACTAATGATGAATTTGGACCTTTTTCGAAAACCCTTCCATTATGGTTTTTATAGTGCTTTATCTCACTTTATTCGAACAGGTTGTCCATCTCCGTTTAAAATCTATCACACATTTGGACACCTTTTTTGTGCTCTTCAATTCTCTTTTAACAAATGCCCAATATCTCCCCACAGGACGCAGCTCCAGTCAATTTGGAGGAATTGCCTCTCTTTGTACAAATACCACATTATTGTTCTTGTACCACTCTAGACCTTGCTCACCATAGTGACAGGGTGCCAAATCAGGCCAAAAATAAGTGAACACATTAAGAAGTCTTATGAATGGAAACATCCTTTTTTGTAAACATTCCTTGATGTAAATTTCGGTATTTATAGAGCCCTTTGTAACAAATGTTTGGCATTTTTTGCCGCAACTGCATATTGCTTGCCATACCAAGAACTTTTTGGGAAATTTTGTCTGCTATTGGATCCTAAACTTTTCTTCAACATTCCCTCGAGCATCTGCAACATAAAAAAATGGAACCAGCAGGTATATTTTTTGTATAAAATTTGACTTCAATTTCCGTGCTCTGTCTTTGGCCTCTAAAGTTTTAGCAAAGTTCCTGTAAGGAACTTTTTGAGCCTTGTATGCTTTTAAACCTTCATCGGCTTTAACTTTTCGTACCAAATAGTCCGAGTACTGACCTAAACGGGCAGCTTTCCTACCGGAGGTGTTGGGAGCTCTTTTGAAAATGCTTTGTATTTTTTGGCTTTAGAAACATCATGTGGACAATTCCTTCTACCTGAACCAGGTTTTATATCAACGGAAAGATTCTCCAGGTACTGTTTAATAACATTGGAAACAGTTTGATAGCAGACCTTTGATTGTTTGGTCAACTTTTGTAGGACCAAGTTGGGTTTTGTTGAAAATATTTAATAATTTTATTAATAATTTTGTTTCAGATTAACAACAAATGAACATAATTGACATTAAACATAAAAACTGACATGCTTTACAAAGGTAACTTGATCAAAAAAAAGATCAAATAATACTTGGGTTAAAAGTTTCAATGAAAAACGTGTGTTAAGAATTTTACAATCTCAGTCCTTATATAGTGAAAATTTAATTTTATATATTTTTAGGTAAACGAAATTTTATTTTTTTTTTTTTGCAAAAAAATATTCAAAATGTTTTTCAATATTTAAAAAAAAAATAATCTATTTTCAAAATTGTTTTCAAAAAATTTTTTTTCGAAATAGTTTGTTTTTATTTTTTAAAATTTTTTTTTTAAATTTACTAGTAAAATTATATGTATGACAATCTAATTTTTTTGTTAAAAAAAAATGCTGGTTAAAAAATATTTTTCCCGATTTTGACCCATTGTAGGTCCAAATTACTATAGCTTTATATAGATCGTTGCAATGGACTTTGAAATATCTATCATTAGATATCCATATTGTCTATATTAATGACTTAGTAATCCAGATATAGATCAAAAATAAATAGAAAATCGAGGTTGGCCCGGTTTTTTCCTTATATCTCAGCCATTTGTGGGATAAGAATATTTAGTAGTCATGATATTCAGAAAACTATGCGAAACCAAAATCCTAGTTACACCAGAGTTAGAGGTAAACAAATCCGTTAGAAGACCGTAATATTTTAATATACAGTGAGACCTCGATTATCTAATGGTCGGGACCGGGAGCATTCTGGATAATCAATTTTCCCGATTAATTGAGTACTAATTTTTAGTAGTTTTTTTAATAATGACAGTTTTTTCGATAATGACATTTAAAGCTCCATATTGCACACTGATCCATCGGTTGGATCAAAGTCGTGCAATTTGGTTGAAAAAAATGTACAATAACGTTTTCAGCATTGAAATCTTGCACGTCTGGATGTTGTCCAATGGTGAATGATTTTACTATCATATTTTAGACCGATTTTCTTAAAATTCACTCCACTTCTGGTACTTAGTTATTGTTAAACCATTCTCATGGACATTTTTTAAAGCTCTTTCCAATAACTAATGCTTTACACTTGTGTTTTTTCATTGATTTGAATTAATTTATGTGCTGTTTTTCTATAGCGAACGAGTGCTTGTGTAGAAATTTTACATGTATTTTGTTTTTGTTACAATAACAAAACACATGTTAAATTTCCACTCAAAGTACTCGTTCGCTATAGAAAAACAGCACATTAATCTTTCACACAAAAATTGTGGCAGCTAATCAGCTGAATATTTTTCTCCAGCAGCATTAAGTTTGTGAATACAATGTCGTGTTTTTCTTAAATTTTGAGTGGAATATTTTAGATTTTCCTTCACTGTTTCACTGTTAATCCAGAAATTGGAGTTCCTTTAAATCGTTCCTTCCGAAATTATTCATAAGCTGCAAAATCTTCCTTTGGTTTTTAGCAGTTTTTTAAAGATTTTCGGTTTCCAAAGCCAATAACAGAATCACTTTGTTCTATCGAAAACTCGATGGCACCATATCGAAAAATATTGGCCTTACAAATCGACCGAGGGAATTCCCCTTTTTCATTTTTTTCACATTGCGTTAGATTGTTCAAAAATAATCGAAAAAAATTATAATCCCGGATAATAGAGGTAATTACGGTTAATCGATGCAAACAAATTTAAATCGATCCAAAAACATTTTCTTTTTTTTCCCGGATACTTGATGTTGCCGGTTAATCGAATCACGGATAATCGAGGCCTCACTGTATTCCCTTATTGAAATGGTCTAAATAACATCCATTATTTATTTAA
This sequence comes from Calliphora vomitoria, assembly GCA_942486065.2. NCBI lineage: Eukaryota > Metazoa > Arthropoda > Insecta > Diptera > Calliphoridae > Calliphora > Calliphora vomitoria. Next base: position 140,711,086 of record OW818030.2, read on the forward strand.
TGTCACATGCCACTCATACGAGTATAAAAATAATGCGATCGCCATGAGATTATGCCGAGTGATTTATGTGTATTATACTTTAATTCCAACATTTTTAAGAGATTTATGGCCGTTAATGTGATTTTGGGAAGCGGTACTATATGGAAGTCATAGCTCCCAAATGGACCGATCGCCATTAAATTAGGTCGTGTGATTTATGTCTATATGAAACTTATTTTTGTTGAATTCTATGATACCATTTTTTTGTAAGAGATTTATGCTCGAAAAGTGATTTTATATGTGAGCTATGACTAATTGTGAACCGATCATCATAAAAATAAGGTGACATTACTTCCACATATATGAAACTTATTTGGAGTGCAATTTGTGCAGATACCTGTATATATTAAACATCTATGACCGTTAAAGTTCCATTTCGGTAGGACAATTGTATGTGCGCTAAGTGAAATAATGGACCGATTTAAACCAGTTTCAATATGCTTCGTCCTTGGCCGAAAAGAGGCATGTGCCAAATTTGATCGAAATATCGTCAAAATCAACTCTGAGGCCCATTTTCTCAATGTATCGACAAACTCCCCGTTTCTAGATCTAAATCGACATAAATTTATTAGGCCGATAAACAATTTGGTTTTCTCAATATACCAACAAAAAACATTATTTTCAGATGCCAATATCTCTCAAAATAGATGTAAAAGTTGGGAACCCTGCCTTCAAGTGACAGCATGTTTACATAAATCAGCTGTTTAATGTGGCCATAGACAGCCGGAATCTTTTGGGAAATGCATTATCCTCCATGTCTGCCAGTTAGTTAGGCCTGGCATGATAAACTCTTTCAGTATTCACTTGGAACTCATGTTCTTTGAGTTCACCCTCCATCAAATTAATGTTATCAAACTTTTTTTACAAAATCTATTTAATTTCGTTTACAAAAACACAAACACATAAAAACTATGAACAGCAGTCAGCTGTTATTTATTTATCTGAATAATAAATAAATAATTGGCAGATGAGGTCCGGTTAGCTTTGCGACAGAATAGAAGCAAATGAGACATTGAGAAAACCAAATTTCTTTAATCTGCAGTTTTTCGTTGGGAAAAAAGGTAATCACCTAATGAGAAAACGGTCCTGAGTCTATCCGTATTCTTTAACATCAAACATCTGCACAAACGCATAATACCCTTCACAGTATGGTGGTTTAGGGTAAGGAAAACATTACTATTATTGGTTTTAATTAAAAAAAATATATTTTCGAAGGGGCTTATCTGTAGTTCTGTACCTCACTTTTTGATGCGGCGGGAAATATCAACAAATTTAATGAAAATTTCTTAATTTATTTTTAATTATAAAAAATATGAATTTTGTATGATTGGTTAAATAGTTTACTGGGTTGCATTTAAACATGTTGTACTCCAACTTAGATTACCATGTATTTTACTAACTTTTTGTTGTTGTTTTATACATATTTATTTTTTTACTGTGATTCTACGAGTCTGTAAATGTTTTAATATAAAATGATACACCCCATGTGTGTGATGTTCTCAACTTGGCTTGGAAATTTATACATGTTTATTTGCTTTGTGTGGGTTTTGCGTACATGTGTTGGTATGTACTGTGTTGTAAATGTTGTTTTACAATAACAGTAACAACAAAAATGTGACATCAGTGATGTGGCAAAAATATTATTAAAATACATACTTGTACCCAAATGTACACATATACGTATGGTTTTTGTTTCCACAAAAAGCCTGCAAATGTATTTAGATAGTTTTATTATATGTTTTTACAATGCCACAGAGAGAGAGAGAGAGAATGACTGCTACTAGAAGTAGGAGTCAAGTATAAAATGAATTGTCAAGCGACTAAAACAAAAACAACAGCAAAGTTTTTATAATAAATATACTATTTTGTATGCAAAAAGGACATTTAAATTCAGGGACATGTACAAAATTCATTAGAAGGTCAGTAATTTTCAAATTTAATGTGGCAGATTTTTATGAGGGAATAAATTAAATTACATCTACTTAAATATGAATGAAAATAACATCATAAACACGTATCAAATATTAAAATACTATGAGTATTTATTTAGAAGAGTTTTTGTAATCAATATTAACAAATTTATTTATTTTTTTTAATATTTATAAAAAGTTTTTTACCCCTTACACCCTGGAGTAGTTAGATAATTTTAAGTTTAATACATCTATCTACTAGCCAGCGGCTGTTTTACTTTAAATTCAAGTTTTTATTATAAAATATTTAAAAAGTTTTACACTGCTGCAAAAATAAAAAATATGAGATTCTTTATTTCTTTGTATTTTTTCCCAACATGCTTAATTCTTATCTTTTCTTAAGAATTAAGTGCAAGTATGAAAAAAAAATACACAAAACTTTTTTAAAACTTCAATTACAAGAACAACAAAAAAGAACTACGTAAGAAATTTGCAAATTATATCATTTACACGTAGTAAACTATATTAAACCCTTTTCTTTATGCTTTCACTACACATTAAAACTACTGCAACTTCGATTTCATGGAAATTAGGATTTTCTATTTTTATTTAAACGGAAATATTAAGAATTCAAAACTTAATACGATTGAAAACAACCTATTCGATGGTTAGCACATATATTTATTTGTATAGCTTCGTGTTCGATTAAAGCGAAAACCGACAAATATTCTTCGATTTTCGATCTTTTTCGGTTCATAAAATAATAAGACTACTTAGAATAACAAAAGAAATTTTAGTTAAAAATAACTTATTTGCTGTAATAAAACTACTTTTATTTAAGTAAAATTAAGCAAGTATATGTTTAATTATACTTAAATAAAAGTGAGCATTATTCTGGGAATTTCAGATCGTTAATAAATGTTTACTTTAAATATATGGAAATCCTCATAAATAACTCTCTTAAAGCACCCTACATTCAATATTGCACATTATGAAAAATAATAAATTATTTATAATTTAGTTTCACATTAACAGAAGAACCAAATGAAAGTACCAGCTGACATAACATTCAATATTCTTTACAAATTATAATTAAATGATTGTATATACCAAACAAACATATTGTTACGAATGTGCAATAGCGATTTGAATTTAACGATCCGCAACGACTGCCTGCAACATTCATCATGTTTTTAAACACGTCCATCAGTAGAAGCTTCTACTTATCAACAATGTTGATAGCATGCAGTTATTAGCATTGTTTTTAAATATGGCAGCACTGTATGTTTAAGCTGCTAACATTGACATCGAAAGATCTAGAATTCGAATGTACTAGTATGTTAAGAGCATTGTAGAAGATTCCCGATAGATGGTATAAATGGCGCGTGTATAAATAGTGGCAGAGGTCGTGAGTTGAGTTGAGTTGATCATAGGCGCTGTTAGAGTTAACATCAACTGTCTTGTACATATAAGGTTATACGTTAAAGAGTGTATGTGCATTTCTACGAATTGATAAACGTGTATAAAGACACTGAGTGACTATTTGATTCTAAGTAAATAAATAGTTGTTACAATTTTAAACTACTAAAACTGCTTTTATTTGCAATCAAAAGGATCCGGTTCATTTAAAGAAAATAAACCCTGTTTTTAAAAGGTAAAAACGTAACAATATGATATGTTTGTGTCCAACACTATCATGATTCCACTAAAACCATAACATTGTTAAGTTAAAATATTAAAGCTGATATAATCTTATTATGGTTGTAGCTCAATCCTATTACGGTTGTTCCAAACCATATTATAAATCCAGGTCAACCATAATATGATTATTATTAAACCTATTAGATGACATGACCATATGACTACACCATGGAGAATTTGTAATCATGAATTATTACATATATAACAATATTTGTTCATAGTTATCATTATTTAATTTTAGTTAAATTTTTCACGAACATTGCATCCTTCAAAATCAATCAAATATCCAATCATATAGCGATTGCAATTGTTAAATATTTACTAAACATTGCTGTAGAAAGCAAGTTATTATTGAAAAAAAAATGTTTGTCGTTTACGACAAACAGTAAAGATTACGTAGAACATACACAGAGAAAACAGATTCGTGATAGCAACCGAATTTGTTGCCAATCGAATGATTCTACCTTAGTGACCGAACTTTACAGTTGTCGCTACAAAATTTTAGAAAGGGTAACAAAAGATTGGTTGCTTCAACCGAAATTTTTCTTTATCAACCGACATTTTGTTGATAGAACCGAAAAATTCTATATATTGAAACAAATCATTCGATTGGCCACAAATTCGGTTGCTACTACGAATCTGTATTCTCTGTGTAGTTGTCGCAATCACGTCTTAATCATCCCAGCAGTTCTAGGAGACAGTCCCGAACTAGTGATTTTACCCATCATGTATGGTGGGAACTAGTTACTTCAATAGCTACGTGACTAGTTATTTTAACACGGGCATATCCTAAGCAGGGGGCCAATTGACCCTTGTTGACTTCAATGAGACTATCTGATAGCTTGTCCAAAGTAGACAACGCATTGGATTCACATAGTGGTTAAATAGCGACCTTACAAGCTACCTAACTGGTAACTTGATCAGCTACATAACTAGTTATTTTAACATTGATCTCAAATAGTCAGGTAAAAAGACATATCATAGGCAGTATAGTAAACGATTGCTTGTAAACAAACCTTTCTTCGACAACTCTTCAATCGATTGCTTCTGGTGGGTAAAATAACTACTTTATAAAGTGCAGTACAAAATAAACGTTTAAAGTGACTTCACTATAGGTTACTATGACACACTAAAGTGACTATTGTCATCATGCTATGTAACATGAGATATCAGTATTCTTAAGCTAAAATAAAAATTTACTGTATGAGAATTATATCAACAGAATTTGTATAAAACCAGTTTGAGCGAATTACTCACAAAACGTTTAAAGTGACTACACTCCAGATTACTTAGAGACACTTAAGTGACAACTCTCTTCACGCTAGATTACCTGGGATATATAAAGTAAGCAATCGTCTTCTCTCTGCACTACAAAGGGCACATACGTGCCAAATGACCAAAATATATAAATTGGAGTCAGCCAAGTGATACGACATTTGTGACGATTACTGTCTATAAGGGATGCATTGACTACTTGCTTAACTGCTGGGATGCCGTTTATTTGCATATACAATAGATTCACTCTTCTGAGTTGTAATAACTGTTGAAAAATATTTGACCGATGTTTACCTTAAACGTTTTTAATATTTGCAATTTTCTACCAATTAGTAGTGATTTAGCAAGTCTTCATTTGCCAGATAAAGTTTTGGAACATCTTCATTTTCATCTTCATTACATTATTTCCCCTAAAGAGCAGTCACAGTTTGTAGTATCTATCTATCGTTTGTTATCTATAGCTTTTGTATGTGTTTGCAAGCTCTTATACACACTTAAGCGAAAGTCGACAGAAAAGTGGTTTAAAAATGTTTAAGATAGTAGAGCAGGTTATGATATAAACACAAATGGGATTAAAATTATGTTATTGATATTGCTACGTTTTTACCTTTTAAAAACGGTGGTTTACCCTAGGTCTCCACGTAGCAATTTTTATTGCTAAGCACAAGCAAAAACGTCGGCAGAACAACAGCACAGCGATTGCTGATTGCATTAGGTGTAGAAAACGTTCGTCACAAACACAAAATTTTCAACACGAGAAGATCTATAAAAAAACTGACGTGTATTTTGTGTTGAATGATTTTTCCACAATTTCTTTGTTTGTTTTTTTTACTTTTGGTACTTAAATAAATTAAATGTGTATGCATTAATCACACTGATAGAAAGAAGAAATTCCACTTAAATGACAACTGAACTGACAGCTTATTGCTTAGCAAAAATTGCTCAAGCAATCAGTAGAGCAATCATTGCGCAATGGATTGCTACATATGGCAATTGTGGTCTACATATCGTAAATTTTATGGACGCAATCAAATTTGATAATTACGGCAATAAGTATTGCTACGTGGAGACCTAGGGTTAGAAGTTTAACATTTGTAACAACTTTTTATTTATTTAAAATTATGCAAGAATTTAAATAGTCACTATTTTAATACACACACTTATATTACACAATTTATAATGTACAAGAATAAACCAACTAACTGCAACTTACTGTGCTATATTCTAGAAGCTACTTCTAGAGCTTTCGACAGAATTAACGTTTATGTTAGCAGCTTTGACAGTTAATGTTGGCAGCACTGTGCTGCCAAGTATCCACTTATCTCAATGTACACAAAAGCTGTTGGATGTGGAAACCCGTGTTAAAATCACTCAAACTTCCTACAATAACATAGCGATCGTTTTAAGGATACTGCAAAATCAGAACTCGCTGACTGATTAAATTTATAATTCCAAGAAAGATTTACTTCGAAAATATAAAAAACCAACAATTATACCAAGAATTGTATGCAGTGAAAAAAAATGTCAAACTACCTCCGTATGTATACGGTTATATGTAGATATCACAGTTATTCATCTTTTAAATATATGTGTATGTGTGTACGAATATGTATATGCAAATTTATTATGCATGAGATTAAAAGTTTTTGCACAAAACTAACTTAAGGATTAAATTTTTCATTAGAAAATTTTCCAATTTTTCCCATTTCTCAAAAACTCACACACACACACAACTCACACATTCATATAGTAGTATTGTAAATGCACTCTTTACACTGCCAGCCCTCAGTTTAATTCCTTTACTCTTTCTCTCGCTTTTTGTGCCGTAAGATTATTCTATTTTTTGTTTGAATCCTTAAAAGACGATGAGTTTTTTTTTTAAATGGAGTACAAGTGCAAAAATATTTGTTCTTTTAAGTTAAAAACACGTATGTTGATGTTTGGGAAATTAGCCTTGTTGGTGCAAAAAGTTTCCTTAAGGGAAAAACCGAAATTTCTTTCAATAGAATAACTTAAGAAAAAACAAATTGTCTTAATTCAAAAAGAAAGTTTTCCTTTTAGTTTATTTGGAAACTCTGTGAAATAATTTGTAAATGTATGTAGAAGATGGTATTTAACACGCAAATACAAATGATTTTCCCATGTTATTCCAGAGTATTTTATATTTTCTGTTTTATTTTTTGTTTTTATTTGAGGAAGGGTTGAACGAGTGAACCAAAAAAGGGTTCATTTAAGATGGAAATCCTAATCAGTTTAATGTATGCTCTGTTAACATGCGAATTACTAATGCGTGTATACTCGTATTTGAATTCCTTTTTTACCGTTCATGTTTTAATCACATGAATGCATAATAAGTGTCTATTTGTCTGTGTGAGTGAAAATTTATTTAATAAGGATAATCCTAAATATGTAAATGATTTCCTTAAACATTTATCAACATTTTCATTTAAGGTTAATTTATATACTTTGATGTTTCCTCTACTACTACTCGGGACCTTTTTCTATTTTCTGTAAAAAAAAACAAAATAGAAATTTGTTTTTATATGAAATTCATACATGTGTAAAGGTTTAATTTTTGTTTATTTTATAGAAAATCTACTTATGGAAACTTTTAAATATGTAGGTGCTCTTTGTAACAAATGTTGTTAATATTTAAATATTAAGTGGATGATATAAAAAGTTAATAAATTAATCTTTATTTTGTTAGATGTAAAATGCAGTTACACTTTTGAATTGCTTATATTTCGTATTAACGAATTTTATAAAGATACAAAATATAAATATATTTGGGGGATTCAAACGGTCTGCTATTAAGTCATGTTGTCATAATGTCCTAATATATTATTATAGTTTAAACAAAATTTTGTTGTGATTCAAACAAAAAAGTTCCAAACTAATAAGACATTTTGAACTCTGATTATTCTTTTATCATAAAATAACACTTTTTTGTTCGAAGCACAACAATTTGTTTAAACTATAATAGTATATTAGAACATTATGACTTAATAGCAGACCGTTTGAATCCCCTAAATGTTTTGCTGATGGTAATGGAAACGTTGAACGTTTGACAAAGTACAGCTTTTGTAAGTTTTTGAAGATTAACGGTGCTATTCAGACAGTCAAAGTTATTGTAGATTAAAAACTTGGTTAACAAACACTTTAGCCTCTAAAACCAATAATAAAAATATTATATTCATAAAAGTTTGTTAAAGACACAATAATTATTATACTGTTTTTTGTCTAAGCTGAAACGTTTATAAAAATGCAATTTTATAAAATTTTGCCTAACAATGGTTCATAAAACTGTTTTAAGCTTTTATGAAAACGACCGTAATACTCGATATTCTCTTATTTACAATATCAATTTACTTTTCTGAGGATTTCTTGATCATATTTCATTCAGTTTCTATATAATTTATTTCATGTTTAAATTCCCAATTAACTATTTCCTATTTTCTATAATTACTTACTAACAATCAAATAAAGTAAAACATATTTAACTTTACTACTCACTAACTACACGCTTTCATAAAATAGTTTTAACTTGTTTGTAGTAAACTTACAAATTCTAGTGTATAAAAAATAATGTTGTTAACAAAACCGTTCGTTCGTAACTTCGTTTACCACAACAAAATAAAGTTTTAAATTTCAACGTCTTCTGTTCTTCTTCATTATGAAAAACACGAGAGAAAAACACCTCAACACATGTCTACCGCAACATAAAAACTCCCCCACCTACACAGAAACACACACATACAGTCGTAAAAACTTCTGTTACTTACAATTAATGTGGTGGCTAACTTTAATAAAAAATTTTCACCTCGCATCGTAACACAATTTGATAAAGAACATTCCACAAGATTTCAACTGACTTATAATAGGTGCACGTGTTTAATTGCTTTTGACATTTAAGATATAAAATATAATGCTCAACTTTACACTGAGAGTAAAATCTGTTTGTAAATTTTATGAAGTCGTATGAGTGATGAAAATTTAAATATTGATCATACGTAAAATTCATAACATTGATAATTTACTTTATTAGTGTTTTGGAAAAATGGATAAATCGAACTGAAACAAATTAAGAATTAGTTCTATCCTTGAAATATTATACTTGTATCATAGATTAAAAAAATACTCTTAGTTGAGTCTTCGTTTACCAAAACCAAATAAAACACTCTACTAGGCTTAATTTAAATATAAAATAAAAGTTTACGTTTATTTCATTTACGTTGAATTACAAAGGGCAATTTTAAAAGAGAATTGAAAAGACTTGCTTCAAAAGAAATTGGTGTGTTACCTAAAACTTGAACTTAAGCCTTTTTGTGGCAATATTGAAAAATTAAATTCTTTATCAGCCTGTGTTAGTTTCTCAATAGTCAAAATAATGCTACTAATAAATGAAACACTTATTTTCTTAAAAAAATAAAGGCCTTATTCATAATCAATTTTTAAATTTATTACAGGTTTATTATATATTGTTTGGAAATTTTTTTTTATAAACCTGTACATTTAAAAATTGATAAGGCCTTAAAAAAAGGGCCCATTTTGAAAAAAAAGTCAACAAAGTTTTTGATTTTGCTAAAAAAGTCTAAAATTGGATGTTTTGAGTTACAAAACATTTATTTTGATAGATCTCCTACTTGCATCCCCCTAAGGGATCAAATAGGTATTCAAGCAAAATATCTAAGCTTTCTTTTGAGAAAAATGGGTCCATTTTGAAAAAGAAGTAAAAAAAGTTTTTGATTTTGGAAAAAAAATTTAAAAAATTTTTTATTTTTTATTTTTAATTTTTTTTTCCGAAAGATTTAAGAAATAGCTATCTAAACTATTTGGGACACATTTTGCTAAGAATACTAGGTAATAAGATACATGGATGAGAAAAAACACCTGCTTGGCCAAAATGTCAAATTTTGACATTTAACTCAGAAAGATCTCAACCGATTTTGTTGAAAAATTGTGTCTGAATTACTATCTAATAGAACTAACTATGGTGCTAATTTCAAAAGTTGGTTCACCTTGACATGAAATGCCCCATATATACATATTGGCCAGAACTAAAGCACCCCCTTAATGGATTTTTTCATATCATAATCTTTTGGATAAAAAAGGTTTATTGGGATGTATTTTGTATATATTTTATTAATTTATATTGTTAATGTTCACATTATGTATATTTAGGAAAGGATAATTTTAAAAACAACTAATTTAAAATGATAAAACATACAAAAACACAAAACGCGACGCACAAAACAAAAGCACCCCCTTATAAGATGTTTAAAAATTTGACTATGCTACTGCATATTTGCAATGTCAGTTAACGGGACTCACAACGGATGCATTTAAAAATTCCAGAAGATAAAAATAAAGGAAGGCGTAGTCTGTATAAATTAAGTTCTACACATTATATTGTGAAAAAACAATGGATGGCAAGAACAAGTACTCCAGTGAATTTAAAATTAAATTTATTGAAGACTGGAAGCCGCGCTTATCATGGTATGAATTGAGTAAACAATATTCTATTAACAGATCATTTATTTCCCGGCTGATTTCCAAGTTTTTGCAGACTGGTCGTATATCACCGGGGCATTCTGGAGGACGTCCTCATAAAACCACACGATATGATGATTCCGTGATCAAAGGAGCAATGCAAAAAGATCCAACATCATCTGCTAGTCAAGTAAGAACAAGTTTTTGATTATGCGTTAGCGAAAGAACAATCCGTAGAAGAGCAGTAGAAGCAAGATTATTCAGCCGATGACCAGCAAAAAAACCGTTTATATCAGCTAAGAACAAGAAAGCTAAACTGGAGTTTGCCAAAGCCCACATCAACTGGAGTGTCAAAGAATGGAAGACAGTACTGTTCTCTGACGAATCCAAATACAAATTAAAAAGTTCTTATGGAATAAGGCGTGTACGCAGACGAAAAGTAGAAATACTGAATCTTAAGTCTTGCAAAGGAACAATTAAACATGGAGGAGGCAATGTAATGGTCTGGGGTTGCTTTTCTGGTCAAGGAACTGGGCCAATTCATAAAGTTAATGGGATTATGGATCGGTTCATGTACCGTGATATATGGAAAAATGCAATGTTGCTTTATGCCAGTGAAGAGATTCCACTTATAGGGAGGTTTCAACAGGATAACGATCCTAAGCACACCTCCAAAGTGTGTAAGACTTGGCTACAGAGCAATAATATTCAAGTTCTTCATTGGCCTGCTCAATCTCCCTATCTCAATCCTATTGAGAACTTGTGGGAAATTGTTAATATGAAAATAAATCGTGATAATTGCCGAAATAAGGATCGACAGTTTTCATGATTAATTTCAAGGCGTTATTATATCCTGGGAAGGAATATCGCAAGACACCATAAAAAACTTAATATCTTCTATGCCTAATAGATGTGCTTGTGTCATCCAAAACAAAGGATTTGCAACAAAATATAAATTAAAAAAATTGTTATATTATATCCAAGAATGCGTGCTTTAGTTTTATCCGTTTTATTTTCCAGCTTAAAATATCTTTTGATTTAATGTTACCTCTTATAGAAAGAGTAACTATAAAAGTATTTGTTTATCAATTGTAAATATATTAACAATTGAAAATAATACATAATAAAAATTTAAACTTAGTTTTTATACAAAAAATATAATATGAAAAAAAATCACTGAGGGGGTGCTTTAGTTATGGCCAATACTGTATGGGTATTCCCACAGAAAGGTCCATCGTGACCCGAAATAAGAATGTTCAGAAACAAAATTTTTATTATATTTTAATGCTTAAATAATCTCATAAGAAAATTGTTCTGAAAACAGTAGATACATTGAATCTTTTTTCAGAAACAAATGATTTTATTATTGTAACAAACATATATATTCAGCTAGGTAAAAAGTATACCGATATAAGGAGAGAGGCATCAGTGCGATACTATGGAAAAATAAATATATTTTTATCCTTGGACGTTGTCAATTTAAAAATCAATTTATGATTTAGTGTTCATCCGATTTCTTTATTCAATTCGGTTTTAAAACTATTGAATGGAATAATTTCATTCGAAACATCTCATCGAAAAATTACAATCGATATGGTTGATCAGTTGTGAAAACGAAAATTTGTGTAATAATCCAAACAAAAAATATTATTTTAGATTACGAATTTTCTTTCTTCAAGTATTTAGCTCATAAAAAATTTATAAATTTATAAATATGAAGTTTATACAATTTTGAGTTGCATTTTCTAGACTAATCGGCATTACGAACATAACGGAAAAATATGTCGCGTGACAAATCATATTAAAGGTTTTAAAATAAAAACCAATGCAAGCAAACATTTAAAAAATACAACTTTCAATTGATAGCTACATTATTTCATTTTAATTTAAATAAAATTGGGTAATTTTTTAATTTTTCTACAGACAGTCGAAAACAATTTCCATTTTTTGTCCCGTTCGTGATACCAATATATTGGAAGCACCAAATGGACAAAACCTATCTTTTGCATTAAAATATGCTATCGAAAAATGTAAATAAGAAACAAAATTAATTGTTTTTTTCATTATTTCATTCAGTGTATGAATACATTCGTTAAAATCATAATTTTTTTGATAAACTCGTAGAATAATTTAACTGAACATCACACATTTAATACAAGAAAACTTTTGCACCACAAATATGACTTACTTTACCCGTTCGGTAGAAGTAAATGAAACACCGTGGAGCAAAATTAAGAATTAAAAAAAAAAAATACAAAATGTTTGAAATAGTTAAAAGCTTGAATCAAATTATTTTAAACTAGGAAAAGCCTAGAATTGTGTTCTCTTGAATTATTGCATACCACTGTAATTGTATGTTTCTATACAAATGTGAGTGTGTAATATGCAATTCAAAAGTGTTGTTGTTGTTTTTTATGTTTGAACAAAAAAATAAATAAAAAGTAGGTTTGCTTTACACATTGCTCAATATTGTTGTTGATTTTACTGTTGTTATGCGTGCCAACAAATGTATTTACCCTACTTGTAATTGCTTTTGTTGTTGCATTACGTTTAATGTTGTATGAGTACTAAGGTGCCACTTAATCTTTTAAAAATATGAAACTAAAATATTAAAGCCCTTTTTCTCAATGTATCAATAAACTGCCTGTTACTAAATCTCGACATAAATTTATTAGGCCGATAAACTGTCCGTTAACCATTTTGGTTTTCTCAATGTACCGACAATAAACATTATTTTCAGTTGGCAATACCTCTCAAAATATATGTGAAAGTTGGAAACCCTGCCTTCAAGTGACAACATCTTTCAATAAATCAGCTGTTTAATGTGACCATCGACAGCCGGAATCTTTTGAAAAATTCATTATCCTCCATGTCTCCCAGGTATTTAGGCCTGGCATGATAAACTCTTTCAGCATTCACTTGGAACTCATGTTCTTCGAGTTCATCCTCCATCAAATTAATGTTAATTCCTCTATTAAACTTCTTGTTTTTTTATAAAATCTATTTAATATTCTTTACAAAAACACTAACACATAAACACCATGAACAGCAGTTAGCTGATTGAATTTATCTGTACGATAAATAAATAATTGGCAGATGAGGTCGGGTTAGCTTTGCGAAAGAATAGAATCAAATCAGACATTGAGAAAACCAAATTTCTTTAATCTGCAGTTTTTCGTTGGGAAAAAAGATAATCACCTAATGAGAAAACGGCCCTAAATATATTACAAAACATAACTATTAAATAATTTGTAACTGATGTTAAAGAACATTTTTAAAATGTGTGTAAATTGTGTGTTAGTTTTTAAATATTTTATTTTTAAAATTATGTGCCACCCTTATGTTGCAACATACTTTTCATTTTACTTTTGCTTTATGGTGTTAAAGTAAAAGATAAGTACTTCACACTAAACATACTTAATGCTTGAAATTTAGAATAAAACACTGCTTCCACAAACAGCTACTACAATAACAACAAGTTGCTTAAAACATTTATACAACTTTACTTCACGCAAAGCAGCAACAGCAGCCAGTACTTGAGAGTAGAATAGAAAACTTTATTTTTCTGTACAATTTCCAACACTTTTGGTTTTATTGTTGCAAAGTCTGCAGTTGTTGCTACTGTTTTGTGGTGTTGCAAGCCTTACCGAATAAAGTTGTTACATATAACTAGTTATGACACAATTGGTGTCATGTTTTATATTGAATTATCCAAAAGGGGTTTTTAGAAAAATACTTTTGCTGGTTTTGCGTCTTTTATGTTACGTATAGTCTCCGGTTTTTGAAGATATTTAAAGAGTATAGGCATATAAGATTTGCCTTTTTTTAGGTAAGAAATTTGAATCTTATATTACTTCGGTATATATCTTAAAGTATATTTATACTCCTATTCCTATTAATCGCCCATTTAGAGTTAAAGAAAGCTATAAATAACACAGAAACAGCTCCCCACGAAATATGTCCCCAAAACAAAAATGAAATAAGTCCCCAAAATTAAGGATAATTCTAACGAGTTTCGTACATACATATATTTAGTGCATAAACATTAAATATTTGTAATAAGTACAGTGCACTCGCGGTAACGTGAACTAATTAAAACATGAACTCCATGTTAGTGAAATTGTTCACGTTAGCGATTGACGAATTTCATGGAAAAAATATAAACGGTGTTCACGTTACCGCGAGTGCACTGTACTAGCAGAATTTGTTAATATATTTTTACGTTTTAACCTTTTTAAAACGTTTATAAGTTTAAAATTTGTAACAATTCTTTATTTATTTAAAATGTACAACACAGTCTAAATAGTCACTCATTATCTATTTACATAATTATCAATTCGCAGAAATGCACACACACTTTATAATGTCCAAACAGTTGATGTTAAGTCTAACAGCGCCTATGATAAACTCACTCATGACTGCAACATCTGCCAATATATATACACACGCCATCTTTCGTGAATCTTCTAAAATGCTCTTAACGAACAAACTAGTATGTTTGAATTCTAGAGCTTTCGATGTCAATATTAGCAGCTTAAACATTTAGTGTTGCCATACTTTTAAACAATGCTAATAACCGCATGCTATCAACATTGTTGATAAGTAGAAGCTTCTACTGATGGACGTGTTTAAACATGATGAATGCTGCAGGCAGTCGTTTCAAACCGTTAAATTCAAATCGCTATTGCAAATTCATAACAATATATTAGCCATATGTCCGGTTATCAACCAGTATTCATCAAAGTATTTTATAGACTTTTTGTGTAAACTCTTACTTTGAGTAACATTGTTGTCCATCTGATCCGAAAGGTAACAACATCCAATATAAAGAAATCATCGTCCCTTTTATTTTTCTAACACTTTTTGTGTTTGAGACATTATGATAAATAAATTTCAATCATCACTCCCCTTCTCAAATTCATTTTTAACAACACATAAATCACTTTCTCTAAATCTCGCGCTTCAAATTTTAAATATATTTTATTTGCTTTTTTTTAACAAAATTTATTTTTTCAAGCCCTTTTTTGTTTACTTTATATACTACCTTTTTCAAGCATTTCTATATTCATTTATGTTAGCAAATAAAAGTATTTGGAAAAGTGGTAAAATGTCTATGCTTATGAAGTCTTACAAATTGTCTTAAACAAAATGAAAATTTATGGAACTTCTATGCTTTATGTAGTCAATAACAACAAATAATTTTTGGTTAAGATTTTATTTATTAGAACTCGACAATAAACAAATAAATAACAAAGGATTTTGGCAACAAAATCCCTCTAGGATTTGCGTATCACACTACAAGT
Organism: Calliphora vomitoria; assembly: GCA_942486065.2. Lineage (NCBI taxonomy): Eukaryota > Metazoa > Arthropoda > Insecta > Diptera > Calliphoridae > Calliphora > Calliphora vomitoria. The sequence goes on from OW818030.2 coordinate 140,726,804, forward strand.
GAAATGGAAAGGAAGCAAATGAAATACACACACAAACAAAAAAAATTGCTAAGAAAACAGTACTTTTTCACACTTATTTTCCGATGAGGCAACAAAAGAAATGGCACGCACACTAATCAACCAGTATTGGATACAGTGGTATGAATGGACATTAGAGTGCTCCGTGTCTCAGGCCACTAGAACAAGAAATGTGGGAATAAAATGAACTTATTTTGAGAAATATTTAAATAAAAGCACATTTTTACTTAAAATATATCCATATTTACTTATATATGAGTTTTTGTCTTCGTAGGATACCGTTAACCTGTTTGCAGGCATGTCTAAACAAATTTAATTTTTTTAACGGCAGTTTCAAAACTCAAATTTAAAATTTTTAAAAATTTTGTTAAACAAATTTCCGAATTGTCCGATCATCACATTGGGATTTATTGAGAACATAATAGGAAATAAAAATATGAAAAAAGTATGACAATACCTCTTATAGTTTTCCGTACTTGCGATTTAAATTTTGCGATTTTCGAGAAAAACTAATTTTTTGCCCATATTTTGGCGAATGAGCCGAATTTCCTTACTATTATGAAAACTAAGGTGTTTGCACACATATGGGGCTTCGATATATGATGCAATATTTAGGAAACTTAGATGTGCAGAGTTGATTGATAACTTTAAAAAATTTGGTATTAAAGTAACTAGGTAAAACGACCTCTAAGATGTAATTAAAATTAACAAGTAAGAGAGCTATAACCCTTCACCAAATTATACTTTAAAATAAAATTTAAAAAAAAAAATTTTTTAAATATTTTTTTTTCAAAAATGTTTTTAAGTTTTTTCCAATTTTTTTAAAAAATTTTTATTTAATTTATTAGTGAAAAAAAGTGATGACAAAAAATGTTTTCTGTAAAAAAAAATTTGGGTTAAAAAATATTTTTCCCGATTTTGACCCATTGTAGGTCCAACTTTGTATAGCCTTGTATACATCGTTGCAATGGACTTTGAAATATCTATCATTAGATATCCATATTGTCTATATTTATGATTTAGTAATCGAGATATAGATAAAAAATAGGCCAAAATAGAGGTTGTCTCCGATTTTTGCTCATATCTCCGTTATTTATGGACGAATTTTGCTGATTTTAAATAGCAAACTTTTCGAAAGCATGTCTGACAGAATTATTGAGGATTTGGATCCCGAAGATATCTGGGGTCTTCAGAAAATTGATTTCAACAGACAGACAGACGGACATGGCTTAATCGACTCCGCTATCTATAAGGATTCAGAATATATATACTTTATAGGGTCGGAAAATTATATTATGGAAATTACAAACGGAGTGACAAATTTATATAAACCCTTCTCACTAAGCTGAAGGGTATAAAAAGTAAAGAATTTTCTTTATGAAATTTAATTTAAAAAAAACCCACTGTTCAACCTAAGTGACTCTATCTATTGATGTGGTACGTGTTTGTACATATGAATTTAATGAAAATCTCAGTTGTATCGGAGAGATGCGTGACTCCAACTAATATGGGTTGTAATGTTTCGTTTAATGAGCATTTATTACCGTTTTGTCTTCTTGTTGAATTTTTAAGACCTGTTAGATGAGTACAGTGTTTGTTTGTCTTTTTATTTTGGCCATTTAATGTTGTAGATGGAATGTTTTTCGGTTGCTATTGTTTTATTCGACCATAAAAAATCTTGTGTAATATCTTTAGTTCCCTAAATGAATGTGAATTTTGCTGGATGTTTTTGTCGGTTATAAAATGTTACAAAATACTGGTACTTTGTTGCTTTTTTATGATTTTTGGGTTGGGTTTCTGCCATTTCTTCATTATGTAGCATCGTCAAGGTTTTTTGCCCGCTTACGAGTGAAGATGTATTTTGTTTATGAGTTTGTTTGTTTGTGTAGTTGGTTTCATTTGTTGGCTTGAGCTGTTTGTTGCAAATAAAAGCTCATTAATTTTGTTGCCACATCTTTAAATATGCAAAATAAATGAGAAAATCCACTTTTACGGTAAATTTTGGCTCTAAATGTCAAAAAAAAAACGATGTTTCTGAAAAAATGTGTACAAAATGAAATCTTTTTCTTGTTGCTGTTAAGCAGGGCCAACCAAAAAAAGGTAACAGCCAACCATCATCAAGTGTATAAATTATAAGTTTTTTTTTCTCGTATTTTGAACGATGCGGCTGTAAAAACCTCAAAACTTTAACACGTTAAAAAACGAGTAGAAATGAAGAAAAAAAAAACTGGGTCTAAAAAAAGACTTCATTAAAAGTTTGTTAAAAATTCTCTTTCTCTTTTGGCAAAAAATAAAAAAAAAAATTACCATGTAGCAGTTTGTTTAATATACTGTGTTCGTTTAACGTTTTTTACGTGCAACTGGAGTGGGAATGTTAAATGAATGATTCCATTTTAGCTACTTTTCAAACTGAGTTCGCCCGTACAGCTTTTGCTTTAGCTGGTCTCAAAGGGGCTTATTGTGAAAATGCAAAAAAAAACCAAAGTTTTTTTTTGGTTGAAAAACACTAGAAATTAAATTATGCCTTTATAATTTTGTTTCCTGTTTGAAGTAAGTCTTCCTCTACATCTTCAGAGTTTTCTCATTTTTTTTTTAATTTTTCTCAACAATTAGGACATAAATTCGTAAATATATATGAATGAATGTATGTGTAGGTATAAAAAATTGTTGAGTTTGAAATGTGTTTTAAATTAACTTTTTGTTACTACTTTCATTGTTGTTGTTGTTGCTTCTGTTATTGTGGTTGTTAAGTACTTAAGTGTACTAAAAAGTACAAAAATTATGAATAAAAAAAAAACATTTTTACTACACTTCATTTATTAAGAATTTGAATATTTAATATTTTTCATTAAAAAGGTACAAGTAGTACTTAGGCCAGCAAAGAAGTTGTTATCAGGGGAAGTAATTGTAAAAATGACAAAAATGAATTAATAAAGATTTATGTGTTGCCACATTACATTTTGTGGGTGTCCTAAAGTGTGAGTTAGTGTGCACAAGTTGTTAAATAAAAGTTTCTGAAACCCAACAGAGTTTTAGGTAAAAATATAAAGTTTTATTATACAACAACTTTTTTTACTTAAAAGTCTTGTAGAAAAAAAAGTATAAATAATCTTGTAAAATATATAGGGTATTTGACAATTACCAGTGATGACGTTAGCTATCAGTTGCAATATGAATTTATGTGAAACAAAAGCTATTCTATTGCCTCAATAAACATTAAATGTCATTAAACCTTTGTATATTTTTTGGATTTCTTTATTCGTCTTACCAGCAATAAGGCCTACGTGTAATTTTTTTAACAATTTATTTATTTGACCAGCCGCTGCCACTCAACAACAGCAGTTCATTATAATTATTAGTTTACTAATAACTACACGCAGAAAAAAAATATAGTTGTGCATTGTTAATGTAACCATTTCAACATTTGTGCATGTTTACTGTAACCATTTCAAAATGTTTGACGATATTATAATCACAGTAACTATATATATGATTGTAGTAGCAATAATATGGTTAATTTACGATTCACATGATTGTATCAACCATATATATGGTTACAGTAAACATGTATATGTTTGTAACAATCATTTATATGATGAAGGACTTATCATATTACGTTTCTCTCGACATATGGAAATCATAATTTAAGAACAACATATTATGATAAAATTATTCATCATATAAATGGTTACCACAAACATATACATGTTTACTGTAACCATATATATGGTTGATACAATCATGTGAATCGTAAATTAACCATATTATTGCTATCACAATCATATATATAGTTACTGTAACTATAATATTGTTAAACATTTTGAAATGGTTACAGTAACAATGCACAACTATATTTTTTTTTCTGCGCCCCCATTTGGCGGTATAGCATTCGGTGTAAATTAAATAAATAATGGCTATAAAACCAGATTTTAATAATGCGCCTACTCACCATAAGATGCGCTGTTATCATTACTAATATCAAACATAACGCGCAATTGTAAAATAATACAAAAAACTAAATATTGAATTTTAAAAATAATTAATTTGTTTAATTTATTTTATTACACTTAAAATAAATAAAAACTATATTAATGAAAAAAGTATTAAAATAGAAAAATTGTACATTAAAGACAAAATAATTTCATTAAAAATTAGTTTTTATTTTAAATTTGACAAATCCATTTCAAATGCGGTTTAACAATTATAATAAGTGTAAAATTCTGTTCAGAATTTTGAAAGCTTTTGCCAATGTATCTGTAAAAATTTCTTTGTGAAGTGAGACCAAAAGCTATTACACCATGCTGACTAAAACTATAAAATTGTATTTTTTTAATTCATACAATTTTACTTTTTCTTACAGAAAAAAGAGTTTTTGTTATCACCCTCAAAATAAAGCATATTTTGGATCTCAATCGGCAACTTTCATGACAGTGGACTCAATCGGAAACAATTCTAATAAATCTATATAAGGACTGAGATCAAAAAATTCTTAACATACATACATGTTAATAAAAATGAAACCATTAAATTTACAGCTTTGATGTTTTTTCATTTGATTGAATTATTATTACAATTAACAAAAAATAATATTTTCATAGTTCTAATCAATAGTGATGAATTTTTGAACCTTTCACACTTTTATGCTCTTCTATTCTCTTTTAACAAGAGTCCAATATCTCTCCACTGGCATCAGTTTCAGGCAGTTTGGAGCATTTGCCTCTTAGTGCAAATAACACATTATTGTTCTTGCACCACTCAAGACCTTGCTTACCATAGTGACAGGATGCCAAATCAGGCCAAAAATAAGTGGACACATTAAGAAATCTTATGAATGGAAGTATCCTCTTTTGTCAACATTCCTTGATGTAAATTTGATATTTAAAGAGCCCTTTGTAACAAATGTTTGGCTTCTTTGGCCGCAACTGCATATAGCTTTTTGTATAAAATTTCACATCAATTTCCATGCTCTGTCTTTGGCCTTTAAATTTTTAGCAGAATTTCTGTCTGGAACTTTTTGAGCCATGTATGTCTTTAAATCTGCATTGGCTTTAACTTTTCGTACCAAATAGTCTGAGCTCTAAGCCAACCGGGCTGCTTTCCTACCGAATGTGTTGGGAGCTCTTTTGAAATTGCTTTCTATTTATTGGCTTTAGAAACATTATGTGGACCATTTCTTCTACCTGTACCAGGTTTTCTATCAACGGACAAGTTCACCAGATACTATTTAATAACATTGGAATCAGTTTGACGGCAGACCTTTGATTGTTCGGCCAACTTTTTTTAGGACCAAGTTGGGTTTTGTTGAAAATATTTAATAATTTTAGAACGCACTTTTTGCTCGCCACTCATTTTAATCAGATTAACAACAAATGAACATAACTGACATTAAAAATTATAACTGTCATGCATTACAAAGGCAACTTGATCAAAAAAAATAAAAATAATACTTGGGTTAAAAGTTTTAATGAAAAACGTGTGTTAAGAATTTTTCGATCTCAGTCCTTATTCTAAACTACTAGTCGAATCGTACAAGATAAGCTTTCAGAAAATTAAAATTCTGATTAACAAAGTGCGATATAGGGTGGCAAAGTCTAGCACTACTGGTTTGCAAAACTTTGTACAAATATGAACAGATTTCAAAGAATTTTAGTTTGTTATAAAGCAAATCTGTGGACTTTTGACAAAACAACTTAAGTGTAATTTACAAATTTTTCAGGAGTGCGGAAAAACTGTTGAATTGATCGATAACTGTTTTATTATTTCACTTTCCACGCATTTGAGAGGGTTGGTAGCAATGAAATGATAGATCAATTCCAATAAATAATTTTATTATAGTATGCAAAGACATTTCAAAAATTCGATGAGAAGTTTTGCTTTTTAATGATGCACTTAGAATTTTGTTAAAAAAATTACTATTTTCGACCATTATAGTCAAACGGCTGATTTTTTATTTTTGTTATTCTGTACAAAGAATGTGGTAAATTTACTAACAGTGCATGCCTGATTTTTGAACTGAGTAATACAAAATATGCGCCGTTCTATAGTCTTTCATATAGTTTTATCAGTTTTCAAAAAGGTCAATTATTTTTTGTGTGAAAGTGTTTTTTTGTTGTGCACATCAAAATTAAAATTCATGTTTTCTCGTATATTTGACAAGTAAAAATTTGGGTTATTTAAATCAGGTTTTATTTCTGAAATCGCATGATTTGTTGAAAATTAATTTAACAAATAATAAAATGTCAAAAAACATTCAAAGCCGTTTTTCTTGAAACGACTTTTTTTGAATTATGACGTTGTTGCAGCAATTGAGGGATATGTAAAAATATTAAAAAAATATGTTTGACAAAAATTTGAAGCTATTTAAGCTCCATTTTTTGTCAAAATGTTTCATACTTATTTACAGATATTTTAGTATTTTAGAAATAACCGATTTATTACTTCTTATTTCTGATTGTGGACCATGTGGACCACTTTAAAAATTTTTTATTTTTTTGGATTTGTTTTTTTTTCCATAATCAATAGTGTATCAAAATGTTTGTTTTGATAATCATATCGCTCATTTGCTGCAACAACGTCATAATTCAAAAAAAGTCGTTTCGAGAAAAACGGCTTTGAATGTTTTATGACATTTTACTATTTCTTAAATAAATTTTCAATAAATCATGAGATTTCAGCAATTAAACCTGATTTAAATAATAGATGTTAATATCCTTCTAATCTGTATTTAACCCACATTTTTTCTTGTCAAATATACGAGAAAACATGAATTTTGATTTTGATGTTTACAACAAAACAACACTCTCACGTAAAAAGTAATAGACGTTTTTGAAAACTGATTGAACTATATGAAAGACTATAGAACGGTGCATATTTTGTATTACGCAGTTCAAAATACACGGATTTTGAGTTATGACGTTGTTGCAGCAAATGAGCGATATATTTTTTAATGTACATATTATTTTAAATATTGTATTAAAACCCTAATGTAAGCAATAATTTTGTTATAATAAACACAAGGACAATGTAAATTTTGCATAAAAATCAAATAAATAATTCTAAAAGCCTTAATTGTCAATATATTTATAAATCATCAACACAAAATGCACAAATGTACATAAGTCAACACACAAAGACACATTTACTCCTATAGCCATGTAAGATTTTTATTGCAAAAAAAAAATTTTAATATTTTTCTTTGCTATAAATGTAATTGTAAATTTAATCTTTTTAAAAGGAGATGCAAGAAGAATCCTTTTTATTTATTCTTTTTGTTTAGACAGTAAACAATAATTTATAAATTTATTTACTTGAATCTTTGTCTTAAATTAAATGTTATTTATTTTAGAGTTTTTTTTTTTTCATCCTGTTTCATAATAATATGGTCTTAACATTTGCAATGTTTAATTAAAATTTATTTGTATATTTTTTTTTGTTTGAGAAAAAGAACATAAAAATAAAATGCTCCAAGCAAATGTGTGAGGGTGCGCGTCATATGTCAGTGGTCTTTTTATAGAATTTATTTCTTTGACTCAAGCGTAAGCTTTTTTTAAGCGTAAGAAAATTAATGGCAACTTTTAGGTTTATTTTCTCAACAAATTTGTTGCAATACCCTGCTTTGTTCACGTCGTCATATTGATTGGAAAGCGTGACATGTAACCAGAAGCTTTTGTTTAGTTTTACTAATTTTTATTCTCATTTTTCATTACTAGAAATTAAATTTCTTAAAGTTTTCAATATAATTTTTAAATGGAAAAAAGTAAAATAAGATTTTCTGCATATATTTTACAAAACTACTTATTACTTAGTTTGAAAACTTAACAATAACAAGGTTTTTGTTCATGATGTGAAATATATATGGGTTTGTTATTTTAGGCCATCCAACTTTTCAGGACGTCAAACTTTTGAGATATTTAGTAACAAAAGCTAATACTAAAAAATCACTAAAATTTTAATTTTTTCTTTATAAATATTTTCATTTGTCTCTACCAAGACACTCCAACTATAGACTTCTAGCATAGGCGGGTTCCGTTTGCAAAATTATTTACAAACGAATCGCAATCGCTTTTAGAAAATTAAATTTTTGCAAACACAAGCTGAGATGCAGGCGTTAAAGTACAAACAAATCGGGTAACAAATTTTAAATTACCTTGATTGTTGTCCAAGATTGTTTTCAATATCCCTATCCACCTAGTCGTCAAAAATACTCATAGTCAAAAATGCATAAATTTGTATCAAAGATGTTTAAAAACTAAACCAATGGTCGAATATATTGATTTGTTCACAATATTCTAGGTTTATCATTAAATAAAATAAATTTTATTCACAAATTATAATAAGCACATTTCATAGAATTGTTCTGCCATTTAAGTGAAGCAATTTTTTGTAAAAATAGTAAAATTTTCAGAATAATTTTATACAATTGCATACAAATTATACTAAAATTTATTTTTTCAAAATAAATTTTTTATAACTCTTAAAAACATAAAAATCTTTCTAAATGTCAAACATGTTTACGATATCTTAAACGGACATTTTTCTAAAAAAAAAAAATAATTAATTAAATACCGTACACCTAACCTTTCTCAAAAATAAATTGTTACGTTTTTACCTTTTAAAAACGTGGGTTTATTTCCTTTAAATAAACCGATTACTTTTGATTGCAAATAAAAGCATTTTTGGTAGTTTAAAATTGTAACAACTCTTTATTTATTTAGAATGTACAACAACAACAGAATTAAATAGTCACTCAGTGTCTTTATACATGTTTATCAATTCGCAGAAATGCACACACACTCTATTACGTACAACCTTAAATGCACAAGACAGTTGATGTTAACTCTAAAGGCTGGGTTAGCCGACCGTTGATGTAATGTAACCGTAATGTTGACTTAACGTAAGACTTTAGTACGATTATAGAACATTAAAAACGTGTCATATGTTTTTGACATAAACAAACAAAACAAAATATGGCTGGAACTATATTTGTTGTAAAAACTTTCGTTGTCCTGTACCAATAAAATCATTTGTTCGTCGTTCATATTAATTAAGATAAATTTAATACTTTTTGTTTAATTTTAAGTTCTTCTTTAATATTTTGCGCTAGTCGCTGATTGAAATGTTCAAAATTTAAACAGCTGTTTGAAGAAGGTGTTATCAACACAATTGTTTTAAATACTGTTCAAGCGATTTTATAATTTTTTTCTGCGATTTTAAAAAGTAAACTTTGTTTGGTAATAGTATAAACCGTATTTATTTACACATAATGTTTCATCATCATTATCCATTAGGAGACAATTATAAATATTATTACCTTGTCATACAGACTTTATTTATTTAAGGTCCAATAACTTAAAAATTAATTAATTAATTAGTATAAAGTACAATACAATTACTTTATACTAAGGGCCATTATTATAACTTGCCTTTTTGTTCGTAATAGTAAAAGTTGACTTTAATGGTACCTTTTTATATTGCTTAAAGTTAACTTTTACTATTTCGAACATAAAGGCAAGTTGTAATAATGGCCCTAAGTATAGTTAATTTGTGTATACAAAATATTAATTTAATATTTTGAAACTTAAATACTTACGCCGATTATTAGTATACATTTTATAAATACTTGTATGAATTAATTTGTATAATAAGTAAATATTACCATTACATTAAGAGGTTTTGGTTTTTATTTATGTATTTAGAACACTGCAAATATTTTTAAGCGTTCTGAGCAAAATAAGTTTTTTTTATACAATACTTAAAATCAACAAGTTGACAACACCGTTAGTAAATGTCACGTAGAAACGTAAAGAAATTCTGTTTTTAACAGGTTCAGACGTTACAGTTACGTTACATTTTTTCACTATAACTGCTTTAACCATTTTACACACAATAGAAACGATCAGCTGTTCCGTTCCGTTAAGGTTACATTACATTACGGTCGGCTAATCCACCCTTAACAGCGCCAATGATAAACTCAACTCACGACTGCACCCTCTGCCACCATTTATACACACGCCATCTCTCGGGAATCTTCTACAATGCTCTTAACGGACAAAACTCGTATGTTCGAATTCTAGAGCCTTCGATGTCATTGCCAGCAGCCCAAACACCTAGTGTTGCCATACTTACAAACAATGCCAATAATCACATGCTACTGATGGACGTGTATTCAAACATGATGAATGCAGCAGGCAGTCGTTACAGACCTTTAAATTCAAATCGTCATTGCACATTCGTAACAATATGTTTCATTCAAGGAAAATAATTTTTTTTGGAAACATGAGTAATTTTTTTTGTTTGAGTTTTTTTATAGTTTCCGCTCTATGTATATTTTCTCTATGGTACCAGAATAAACTGAAAACAAATTTTCAGTTGACTTCTCTGTCAATCAAGTAATATTTGGTCAATTCACAAGGTCTCTTATCAGTCATATTGTCATAATGTCCTAATATATCACAACTCGGCGGCTCGGCTTAACCGACTCTTAGACATTCGGTGTTAGTCTCTGCCGGTTCGTTACGATAACACAGTAAACATAGCATAGAAAGTGGTATTATTTTAGGACATATTTTGTTTAAAAAGCAATAAAAACCATTGTGAAATATTAGGACATTATGAAAATATAACATGATAAGAGACCTTGTGAATTGACCAATTGTGTATTGTATATATATTTGACCATCTTAGCCAACACTATATCTCCATATCATGGACATAATTTAGCAGTTGTTTAAGAGATAATATTTATAAGGGAAAATAATTTTGAAGTCAAAAATATTTATTTTTTACGAACTATAGAGTCCTTTAAATGTCATTGTTTACATAAAGATTTTTCCTATTTAGCCTTTTTAACACTGTTGAATTATGCAGGTCTCGTACTTGTCTTGTAGTTTTTCTTCCAACTCTCTCTCGCTCCATCTCACTTCTTATTTTCATCTTTTTTTCCTGTCTTGACTTTGACTTAACTCTCTGATAAAAGTTTGTCCTTTTAGTGTATAACTATGTATGTATGTGTATAAGTGTGGTCGAAGACAAAGTCAAACTGTTTATGCGAGTGTGTTTGTGTGTGTGTGTTGTTGCTACAATGTAGTCTTTATACGACCATATTTCTTAATTAACTTCTTATGAGAAGTCAAACAAATTGCGCTTAATAATTAACTATCAACCATATATTTATTTAAGCCTGAATGATTTTAAAAGATGTCAACTCAATTAAAAAGGGACTGTTAACGTATTTCGGGTATATGAACATTTCTGTGGCTGTCTTTGCTTTGCTTTACTTTGTTTTATTTTATCATGTAACAGAAACAAACTGCTAATGAAACTAAAAAAGACAACCAAAAAATTATAAGAGTCTAATTCTTCATTCACTTGCTACCTCTGAAAAAAGCATAAATACTTAATGTTCAAATTGGCATGCCAGAATGAGTTTCTCTCGCCTTACAGCCTTTTGTTAGTAAGTTTAATGAACCCTTATTATGTCAATGTCTATAGTTTTACTTAAAAATCAACTTAAACTATTAAATTTTCTTTCTAGTGACATGTGTGTTGTAATTTTATTTACTCGAAATACTTCAAATTTTTCCCTGAGAAAAATTCAGTAGACGATTTGATGCTTCATAAATTTTTGTTTATGTTTATTTTCTCTGCTCTTTTTCTTGTTACGTAAATCATTTTCCTTCTGCAGCTCATAGTAGTAAAAAGAAAAAGACAATCTATAATATTGTATTGTGGAATATTTTATATTTCTAGTATCTAGTAACGCCCTCTTCTATCATAAAAGTTTTATCTACATCAATTTCAAGTACATATTCCTACTACATAACAGACATTTAACAAAATAAAACATCAATCATTCAATTGATAGCAAAATAAAAAAGCAACACAATGATTTCTCATTCAAATATATGCAATAAACATAAATAAGTTTACACTGTTGCTACTTACTATAAAAAACAAAAGTACTTAAGACATTAACTACATCGCCTTGTAAGGTGATGAACATTCGAAATCAGGCAGGCCATTTGTTTCTCCTAGAAATATTGAAAGGTATACGTTAAATTGGAAATGGTGTATTTCTATGTTCTTGCATCATTTGCATGGGTTTCAATAAATATTCATTTTAATTTATCATCATTTCTGAAGTACGTTCACATTCAGTACTTTACATATTTACACACATACTTCCACTTTCAAAACATACACACACATATATATATGTATATGTAAATAGATTTATAGTTGTATTTATTGATGATGATAATAATGATGTAGTTGTTGATGTCAATAAGTTCAACGATAATACTTACGTTTAAATATTGATGTAATTTATAGCGTATTCCAATAGACGAAGGGCTATGCAGATGACTTTCAACGGAATGTTAATCTTTGATAAAATATAATAGAATATTTAAATCTGAATAAAGTATTTTCGTGAAAAAAAACTTTGTTCTTTTTAATAGCAGAATGAAAAATTAAAACATAAGGATCTGTGTGTTAAACATTTTCAATTTTTCAAAATAAAACCACATTTCACAAAAATGTAAATTATTTATATATTGGCTCAAATCTCAGAGCAAAACTAATATTTTATATAAAAAACTCAAACATATAAAATCATCAATAACTTTGTAAATAAGCTTTTATTTTTGAAAATTATAAATTCTCGAAATCTGATAAAAAAATTAATTATTTATAAAACATATTTCTTTTTATGAAAGAATTGTTTTTTTTTCACAAAAGTACTAAAAATAGTACCTTTTTAAAAAAAGTACTAAAAGAAGTACTTTTTTAAAAAAGTACTAAAAGTAGTACCTTTTTAAAAAAGTTCAAAAGAAATATCTTTTTAAAGAAGTACTAAAAGTAGTAAATTTTTAAAAAAATACTTAAAGTAGTACCTTTTAAAAAAAGTACTAGAAGTAGTACCTTTTAAAAAAAGTACTAGAAGTAGTACCTTTTTAAAAAAGTACTAAAAGTAGTACCTTTTTAAAAAAAGTACTAATAGTAGTACCTTTTTAAAAAAGCACTAAAAATAGTACCCTTTTAAAAAGAACTAAAAATAGTACCTATTTAAAAAGAACTAAAAATAGTACCTTTTTAAAAAGAACTAATGGCAGTACCTTTTTAAAAAGTACTAAAAGTTGTACCTTTTTAAAAAAGTTCAAAAGAAATATCTTTTTAAAGAAGTACTAAAGGTAGTACCTTTTTAAAAAAATACTAAAAGTAGTACCTTTTAAAAAAAGTACTAGAAGTAGTACCTTTTTAAAAAAGTACTAAAAGTAGTACCTTTTTAAAAAAAGTACTAATAGTAGTACCTTTTTAAAAAAGCACTAAAAATAGTACCCTTTTAAAAAGAACTAAAAATAGTACCTATTTAAAAAGAACTAATAGCAGTACCTTTTTAAAAAGTACTAAAAGTTGTCCTTTTTAAAAAGTACTAAAAGTTGTACCTTTTTAAAAAAGTTCAAAAGAAATATCTTTTTAAAGAAGTACTAAAAGTAGTAAATTTTTAAAAAAATACTTAAAGTAGTACCTTTTAAAAAAAGTACTAGAAGTAGTACCTTTTAAAAAAAGTACTAAAACTAGTACCTTTTTCAAAAAAGGTACTAAAAGTAGTACCTTTTTAAAAAAGTACTAAAAGTAGTACCTTTTTAAAAAAAGTACTAATAGCAGTACCTTTTTAAAAAAAGTACTAAAAGTAGTACCTTTTTAAAAAAGTACTAAAAGTAGTACCTTTTTAAAAAAAAGTACTAATAGCAGTACCTTTTTAAAAAGAACTAAAAATAGTACCTTTTTAAAAAGAACTAATAGCAGTACCTTTTTAAAAAGTACTAAAAGTTGTACCTTTTTACAAAAGTTCAAAAGAAATATCTTTTTAAAGAAGTACTAAAAGTAGACCTTTTTAAAAAAGTACTAAAGTAGTACCTTTTTAAAAAAAAGTTGTACCTTTTTAAAAAGTACTAAAAGTTGTACCTTTTTAAAAAAGTTCAAAAGAAATATCTTTTCAAAAAAATACTAAACGTAGTACCTTTTTAAAAAAGAACTAAAAGTAGCGCCTTTTTAAAAAAGTACTAAAAGCAGTACCTTTTTCCGGAGGAAATTATCAAGTGGATTATTTCGTCATCCATCTGAATAACAAATATACATCGATTTCAAAAGTTAGTTCACTTGACATGAAATGCCCCTTATATAAAATAGCACCACTGACTTCAAGCCGGACTATTTCTGAAATTTATTTACAGTTCTTCAGATAAATATCTCCAAGTTTACTAATAGATGGATGTAAACCAAGTGCATTAAATTTGTTTGTAGAAATGTAAGTAGTTTCGTAATTGGATAATATATGGTACATGTATAATGATTTCTATTCAAGATAAATGAGAATATAAATGTACATATATTCTACAATACATGCTTATGATGATGCCATCCATAACTATACATTAGTGTAGTTCAAATTTACATATATTAGAATATTGTTAGGGGGATGAAATTTTAACATTTTAGAGCCAAATCATAAATACTTATGTGAACGGACGATTTTGTTTGGTTTTTAAACAAAATCTGTAAAGAATTATCACGTACACTTAAAAAACGTATCTTCCAATATAGTTCTACATGAATAATTTAAGTAAATTAATGAAAACTTTGTTACGCATTTTCTTGGATCACGCTAATCTACTATACGAACTATATGATTGTAAAATTCTGGTTAAAACTTAAAAAGGCAAAAGATATCAAGCACATCATTATTGTCAATAATTGTGTAACTAATAACAATGTAGGAGTTGTACTACTAAAAACTTTAAGAAATAAACCATATTATACACAGAAAGAAAATATTCGTTGTTGCCACCGAATTTGTCGTCAATCGAATTTTATCGGTTACAAGTGCTATCACCAAATTCTATTGAAGCGACCGAATTCATATGGTGCGTGTAATTGTATTAAAGAATTAATTTTTTATTTTTTAAATGTATTTTAAAGTATAATTTGGTGAAGGGTATATAAGATTCGGCACAGACGAATATAGCTCTATTACTTTTTAACTACTTCTATTGAAAATACAAAATAATATAAGAAAGAACAAGTAAGAGAACTATATTCAGCTGTGTCGAATCTTATATACCCTTCACTAAATTATACTTTAAAATAAAAATTTTAAATATTTTTAAGTAAACAAAATATTTTTTTTTTTCAAAATTGTTTTTCAATATTTAAAAAAATTTTTTTTCAAAATTTAAAAAAAAAATTTTTTTCAAAATAGTTTTAAAAAATGTTCTTTTTAATTTTTTGAATTTATTAGTGTAAAAAAATTTATGACAAACGAATTTTTTTGGTAAAAAAAAAATCGATTTAGACCCATTGTAGCCTTATATTGATCGCTGCAATGGACTTTGAAATATCTATGATTAGATATCCATATTGTCTATATTAATAACACAGTAATCCAGATATTGATCAGCCATTTGTGGGCCATTATTCCGAGCCGGAAGAATTCTCGATATATTGATGTACATATGAAAGAAAGTTAATGGCTTTATCGACTCCGCTATCTATAACGATCCAGAATATATATACTTTATAGGGTCGGAAAATTTTATTGTGAAAATTACAAACGTATATATGCCCTTTTTACGAAGGTGAAGAGTATAAAAACAACACATCAATAATAATATGTTTAATAATGGCAGCCAATCCGCATTTGTATGTTCTATTAATGACAAATTTGGCCCCAGCCCATATTAGGTCAAATGACACATTTTTCTGTGCAAAAGTGATAAAATCAAAGTTCCGTTTTACATTTGTTGTTGTTGTTTTTTAATTGAAAAAAATTCCAAAAAAAGACAAGTGTTTTTTGTTTGTGCGAAATATAAAGCACCGTTACACATGTGTACGTCGAAGTAAATCGATGAATTTTTATACCCTACACCACCATAGTGGGGAGGGTATAATAGATTTGTGCAGATGTTTGTAACGCCAAAAAATTTTAGTCTAACACCCACCTTAAAGTATACCGATCGACTCAGAATCACTTTCTGAGTCGATTAATCGATGTCCGTCCGTCTGGCTGGTTGGCATGTAAACCTTGTGCGCAGAGTACAGTTTCTCGTAATCGTAATTCATTAGTATAAAATGGAAAATAAAGAGACAAGTAAGAATAAATGTGTTTAATTAAAGCTGCTTTATATTTATGTCGCTATACCTGAAAATAACTCATTTGCTTACATAACATCAGAGCGATACAATTTATCCAAATCTTTGAATTTCCGTAAGCCTTACAAAATGTTAATCTAATTTGACCACTTTCAAATTTTAAAATTAGATCAAATAATAGTAAATGAATTATTAGCAATTTATTTCAAACTGCGATTTTTTGCGTTTTAGGAGTAACCTCTGCATAAAAAAACTATCTATTTAAAATACGGTGAAAAGAATGCACAAAAAAAAGACAAATTTTATGTCGTTTTCAAACATGTAGTTGACAAAGTTAACATATTTTCTGATAAAGTGGAGAAGCATATAACGCAATTTTTTATACCCTACACCACCATAGTGTGGAGGGTACAATGCGTTTGTGCAGATGTTTGTAACGTTCAAAAATATTAAATCGGTTCATTATTCCACCTCGCACCCATACAAATGTTCTCCCGAAATTGGACTTAATCGGTCATAAATGATTAATTTATATATATCTACACCAATTTCGCTCCAAATAAGTTTCATATAGACGGAATTTATGTCACCAAATTTTATGATGATCAGTCCATTATTAGTCATAGCTGCCATATAAGACCCGCTTCCGAAATTTAACAGAAATAACTTTCATATAGATATTAATCACACGACCTAATTTCATGGCGATCGGTCCATAATTGCTTCCATATAATGCCCACTTCCGAAAATCACTCACGAATATAAATGATTGAAATTTTAGAAGAATAATTATAAATGCAAATGATTATACATCATATTGTTGAGATGCAAAAATACGTTTTTCTAGCTGTAATGGAAGCGGAAAAGACGACGTAATTGAACTATTATATTCAAGTGAACCCATGGACGAATTTCACTTTAGCCACCAAGACGATGAAATTAATGAAAATGAAGAGGACATTTGTGATTTAAATTTACAAAATTAATTAGATTAAAGCAATTAAGCAATATAATTAAAATAAATGATTGAATACAATGTATTATGTTTGCAAAAGGGTTAATTTTTGATCTTTAGTGGGTTAAATTTCATTTTTTTAAAGAGTTATTCTTACTTATGAAATTCGTTCAGGTTTTGGTTTGAATACCATGATTTTGTAGTTGTTATAAATTTTGCACAGAAAAAGTGGTCATTTGATATATAGTGCAGCGGCACAAAAGAGGACTACTAATGTACTCGTAATTCAAGAGAAATTGAACTTAATGTATATCAAGGAAAGTCGTGCACTTACCAAAATACTGTTGAGTGTTGCGATTTTTTCATGAAATTTGATTTTATCCAAGTATTTAATAAAGCCCCCCATCATATTTTTCATAATACACCTACATAAATTCACATGTTTGCCCATATATTGTTGTAAATTAGTATTAAAACATAAATTTAGATAAGATGATGCTTCCACTAAACATATATGTTCATTAGGGATATAACTATTGACATTTTTTGCAAATATGGGAATTCGCATAGTCGAATAGAGCATTAAAAAAATATGTAATACCACGGTATTATTTTTTCGCGGTTGTTAAAAAAGTTCACGCACCAAACGCAATAAAGTTTTTCATTAAATATGTTCAACTATTTTGAAATATAATATATTTTATTATAGTAATAACTGCGGACTTACTTCAAAAGATAATTTTAAATATGGGAAGTATTCCTCACACTCGCAAAAAAAAAAAAATAAAATTATTTACATAATTTTTCAGAGAAAAAAAAAATTTGGTTTATTTTAGAAATTGGTGTTGGTGCGTGATGTTTTTGGTTCCAAATGACCTAAAAAAATGATTTTCATTACTTATACAACATTGGCCATAACGTGGTGGTATGCCAAAAATTTCGCCAAAATTAGTTATATGCCTAATGTACATCACATCTTATATTTACAAGTTTTGAAATTTTCATATTGAAAAAAAAAAATAAAAATATATGTCAAAATTAATATAAATAAATATTTCTTCGACATTTCCCGAATTTTATTATCATCATTATACTCGATATCCATCGGATATCTTATTAATAACTAGGGGGCGGATTTTCATGCATTTATTATTCAAATATATGCGCCTAAAAAATGCCCAAAAAAATTAAAAATATGCCCTAAAAATTAAAAAAATATGCACTTATTATTTCTCAAAAATATTTATTAAAACAAAAAATAAAATAAAAATCAGTTCACTGTAAACATAAAAAACATAGTATTTGTATTTTATCATTAAAGTAAAGCTATTAAAAGCTAAATATTACTATTATTATTGTACTTGAAGTGGTATATACGTAGAAATCAAATCGATAAATTTTAAGACAGGCTATTATTTATGTAAACAAACATATTTTTGACTAAGTTGTCAAACGTAAATGATTGCCTATTTTGTCTCAAAAAGTTTTTGTACATAGAAAATGACCGCTCTACATCAACTGATGTTATAGGAGCATACTTAAATGACTGTAATTCGTCAGTAGAATATTGATCTTCAACATCATTGGAATTTAAATTAATTGTATTTGTAATATTTTTCATTTTCTCGTATCCTCTATTTTTTTTAATCACCGTTTGCAACTTTAACTTTATTTTATCAGCAATGGGACCTTCCGCGGCTTCGACTCTTTCGAAAATGATCAAAATAATTATTAGTCATAGCTGCCATATAAGACCCGCTTCCGAAATTTAACAGAAATAACTTTCATATAGATATTAATCACACGACCTAATTTCATGGCGATCGGTCCATAATTGCTTCCATATAATGCCCACTTCCGAAAATCACTCACGAATATAAATGATTGAAATTTTAGAAGAATAATTATAAATGCAAATGATTATACATCATATTGTTGAGATGCAAAAATACGTTTTTCTAGCTGTAATGGAAGCGGAAAAGACGACGTAATTGAACTATTATATTCAAGTGAACCCATGGACGAATTTCACTTTAGCCACCAAGACGATGAAATTAATGAAAATGAAGAGGACATTTGTGATTTAAATTTACAAAATTAATTAGATTAAAGCAATTAAGCAATATAATTAAAATAAATGATTGAATACAATGTATTATGTTTGCAAAAGGGTTAATTTTTGATCTTTAGTGGGTTAAATTTCATTTTTTTAAAGAGTTATTCTTACTTATGAAATTCGTTCAGGTTTTGGTTTGAATACCATGATTTTGTAGTTGTTATAAATTTTGCACAGAAAAAGTGGTCATTTGATATATAGTGCAGCGGCACAAAAGAGGACTACTAATGTACTCGTAATTCAAGAGAAATTGAACTTAATGTATATCAAGGAAAGTCGTGCACTTACCAAAATACTGTTGAGTGTTGCGATTTTTTCATGAAATTTGATTTTATCCAAGTATTTAATAAAGCCCCCCATCATATTTTTCATAATACACCTACATAAATTCACATGTTTGCCCATATATTGTTGTAAATTAGTATTAAAACATAAATTTAGATAAGATGATGCTTCCACTAAACATATATGTTCATTAGGGATATAACTATTGACATTTTTTGCAAATATGGGAATTCGCATAGTCGAATAGAGCATTAAAAAAATATGTAATACCACGGTATTATTTTTTCGCGGTTGTTAAAAAAGTTCACGCACCAAACGCAATAAAGTTTTTCATTAAATATGTTCAACTATTTTGAAATATAATATATTTTATTATAGTAATAACTGCGGACTTACTTCAAAAGATAATTTTAAATATGGGAAGTATTCCTCACACTCGCAAAAAAAAAAAAATAAAATTATTTACATAATTTTTCAGAGAAAAAAAAAATTTGGTTTATTTTAGAAATTGGTGTTGGTGCGTGATGTTTTTGGTTCCAAATGACCTAAAAAAATGATTTTCATTACTTATACAACATTGGCCATAACGTGGTGGTATGCCAAAAATTTCGCCAAAATTAGTTATATGCCTAATGTACATCACATCTTATATTTACAAGTTTTGAAATTTTCATATTGAAAAAAAAAAATAAAAATATATGTCAAAATTAATATAAATAAATATTTCTTCGACATTTCCCGAATTTTATTATCATCATTATACTCGATATCCATCGGATATCTTATTAATAACTAGGGGGCGGATTTTCATGCATTTATTATTCAAATATATGCGCCTAAAAAATGCCCAAAAAAATTAAAAATATGCCCTAAAAATTAAAAAAATATGCACTTATTATTTCTCAAAAATATTTATTAAAACAAAAAATAAAATAAAAATCAGTTCACTGTAAACATAAAAAACATAGTATTTGTATTTTATCATTAAAGTAAAGCTATTAAAAGCTAAATATTACTATTATTATTGTACTTGAAGTGGTATATACGTAGAAATCAAATCGATAAATTTTAAGACAGGCTATTATTTATGTAAACAAACATATTTTTGACTAAGTTGTCAAACGTAAATGATTGCCTATTTTGTCTCAAAAAGTTTTTGTACATAGAAAATGACCGCTCTACATCAACTGATGTTATAGGAGCATACTTAAATGACTGTAATTCGTCAGTAGAATATTGATCTTCAACATCATTGGAATTTAAATTAATTGTATTTGTAATATTTTTCATTTTCTCGTATCCTCTATTTTTTTTAATCACCGTTTGCAACTTTAACTTTATTTTATCAGCAATGGGACCTTCCGCGGCTTCGACTCTTTCAATTGCACTATTAACTAAACATATTTGAGTGTTCAAAGAACCAAATCCCTATCTAATTTAGTAATAGTTTCACTAAGAAATCCATAATTCGAACAAATAAACGACAATTTAATTTTAATATTTTTTGATATTAACACTTGTTTAACTTTTCTAATTGCTTAGAGTCTCGTTCATCCAACTCATCCACAGCATTTTTAAAATCATCAAAATATTTATCGTAATATTTTACAGCATCCAACCAAGATCCCCATCTCGTAATAACCGGTTGAGGAGGAAGAGGTAACTGAGGATAATTTTCCTTTATATTTGTTTTCCATTTGAAACCAACGAGTCAATTTTATCGAAATTATTTCGTACTTCCCCAGCCACTCGATGTAATGCATGGGCTAAACAGGTGACATGTACAATCTTTGGATAAAAAATTTTAATGAATTTCGCCGATTTTACCATATATTGGGCAGCATCAGATAAAAATAAGAGTATTTGATTTTTATTAAAATTCTCCCCTAATAATTTTACTGACTCATGAAATGTACGTGCAATTGTTTCGTGGTTTACTCTTTTCAATTCCACAATATTTATCAAAAATTTTCGTTTGCTAGCTTCAACTTCATGATCCAAAACGCCAACAATTACATTAACAACAAATCGACCTACAATATCCGTGGTTTCATCCATACTAATCCATACAAACTTGTTTTTTAAATAGGATCTAATTTCACTTAGTTGAGTATTGTATACTTTTTCCACGTAATTTTTTCGGAGGGTAGATTCAGATGGTATGGTCTCATTTGTGTAGGTTTTTAAGAAATTCACTAAAATTGGATTTTCCAACTTCTTTAATGGAATGTCTGCAGATACGAAGGCTTTACATAAATCCAAGTTAAAATTATTTGTTTGTGAAGACATTGTTAACAGCGATTGTGATGTTTTCTCAACACATTTCCACTCCAATTCTTTATGTTTTTTGCTACTCAAGTGCTGTTTAACAAGAAACTTTTTTTCAAAATTTATAGCCTTATTGCAAATTTTGCAAAAAAGTATTTTACCATCTGTTTTAAATACTCCTTTGAAGTCAGATACATATTTATTTAAAAATGAAGTCTTTGGTTTTCGCACTTTTGGCATTTTTCCTAAAACAAAATAGTGAAATTAAATTTGTATTTTTTTTTATTTTTTGCAATATACTTACCAAATTTCAATTATTAAAGATTCACCACTAAATTTAAGAATGATTTTCTAATATGAAAAACTTTACTATTAGAATATGAATAAAATTTTTTTGTAGAACAAATATTGCAAATATTTGTGTAGTATTTTATTTTACTTTTTAAATTATTTTGATCATATGGTGTGGAGTTCGAAGCAGGTACAAAATTTTCAACGTCGCTGTATTTATTTGATTTAGCAACAGTGTTGGTAATTTTTTCACCAAATTACACTTAGAGAGTTATAAAAAATCGCTGAATACTCTTTTAACTGGGATACACATTTCAAAACCAACGGCGGAATTTACCCTAAATAACGGCGATACACAAGAATGTAAATTTTTGTTTTTGATTTATTTTTGTTTTGGCCAAAAATAACATTTCATAAAAAAGTTTTGAAATATGCAAATAAATATGCATTTTTAAGTAAAATATAATAAAATATGCATTATCAGCAAAATATGCAAAAATATGCACTAACAAATCGATGCCATTTTACAGCAAAATGTGTGATTCGGATAGATAAATGCTCTACATAATATTTGGACGTTCGAGAAAAAACATGCATTTGCATATAAATCCGCCCCCTATTAATAACTATAAATACAAGAAATTACATTATGGATATTTCGATGGATTTCTATCGAATTTAATCAATATGACAAACCCATTGTAAAAATACAATTAATTGAAGTCTAAAATATTACAATCTCTGTTGGGTGTTAACAATTTTCAGTAACGAAAATATTGTTCGTATTTATGGATGTTGGTGCCTTTTTAATTAAATAATTTATTGTACTGATGAATTTGTTAATTAATTTGACAAACGACTTATCGTAATTGTTTTCTGTGTACAAACAAATTTGAAAAGCAAATATTTTGGCTAAAAACATTTCATTAATTATTATTACAAACTAAAACCCTGACATCTTTTGTGGCCGTTCATGTAATACAATATACATGTCTTTCTAATGTTTACTCCAAATCTCCATACTATTTTCATGTTTTAATCAATGTAATTACTTCATAAACCCAGGGAGACATAGATACTACAACAAATAATTCTTTTCACATTCTGTAGAATATCGAAAAAGTGCATATAGTTAGTAAGCAGAAGGAAACTAGTCGAGTTAGTCAGTCATTCACATTGTTAAGGGAATTTAACTACATTTACTGTCGTTTAGAGCATTTGACAAAATTAAATCTCTGCATCAAGTAATATTTATATTGTGCAACATAAATGCATACAGATGCACACAGAAACATTTCATTGTGTTCACTTTTAGCATTTTACAATCACAAAAGACTGTTGCAGGAAAAATAAATACACTTAAACATGCAACACAACTACACACATACAAAGCACAACCCAAAATAAAAGGAATTGATGGTAGAGGTTCCCCATTTGATGATGACGATGATGATTTTTATACAAATAATGCAAATGATAACGTTTAGGGTGGGATGGTGGGGAGATAGGGATAGAGATGAGAGCTGATGATGCTGATGATTTTTAAGTGCACAATATTGCAATGTTTGTTATGTGTACTCTATTGTGTTGTACTCGCTCGTTGTATTGCAATTTCGCAGTATTTCACGGAAGTTATATATTTAAGCATAATATAAAGTCATTTGTGGTCTACAGACATGCAACATATATTTATATTGACTGTAACTAAGTATATACATAAAACTCTGTGTGTGTGTTTTATGCGTTTGTAGTGATGTACATTATGTATTTTACAATATTCATTGTGGTTTTTTGCTGCAGATGAAACTGTTGGCTTTTTATTCATTTATTTTATATTTTTTTGTTTTGTTTTAATTTTACTGTTGCTGTTGCTGCTGATAAATGTTGAAATTATGTTGCATTTTAATATTGTTTGTGGAACTGTTGTTGCTTTTAATGCTACTTCTGTTAGTGATGTTCTTTGTCATTGTTGTTGTCGCCGTTGCTGTTGTTGTTGTTATTGTAGCTGATACAATTATTTACCACAATCTATTGTTGTTTATTACAACTGCATGTCATCATTTTATTATTGTTGTATCTAGTACGAGTATGGCAAATGCAGGGACATTAACAACATAACTTCTCTCCCTTCCTTCATGTGTTGCTTTATCAAATCACAATACAATACAATAGAGTAGAGTAGAAAACGAGATTATTATGATGACGATGCTGCAACTGCAAATGATGTTGTCATATATGATATGAAAGATAATAATAGTAGTAATAATAGTGTTGAAAATATACTACATACATGGCACTCATATTTTGTATTAATAGGTTTTTTTCCCTTTTTTTGTTGTAATGTGACAGACAAAAAGGTAGTGCTACTCCTCGTATTTTTTGTTTTGGTTTCATCATCCATTTATTGTGTTTTTATTTGTTGTTTATTATAATGTAGAAATATTATAATAATGACATCTCTGGAGACTAAATTAAATTGAAATTGAGATTTTATAATTGTTAAAATATGTTGCTTCTATTTATATAGATTTTTAGATTTACGTTCAAAATTAATTAAAAATAATAACTAATAACAAGTATTTTGATTTTAAGTCGAAATGCGATATTCTGTGTTAATCGTGACCCCAAATTATGTAAATATTGTTCAGATCAAAGTTTAAAATTCAGCAAACTGGTAACAAAAATCAAAAAATTTTTTTCAGAAGACATTTAAACGTTCTTTTTTCCTTTAAATAGGTTTTCTTTACAAACATTTGTTTGCTCAAAAAAAAAAGTGATGCAAAGATTTTTTAACTCAAAGTGAAGCGTTTAAAAGATTCGTAAAATACTTATTTGTGAATGCTACTTGTATCTCCTTCAATTAATTGTTTTATTATTTTCGTATTTTTCGTCATAACTTAAGTATTGTCAACTTCTACCAACATTTCCCCTTTCAGTCATCCTCTTAGATTTTCCTCAAAATTTTAAACTGTTTCTTTCACTTTTCTGCGCAAACTGTTAATAATTTATTACAAATTTATGCTGAGTGTTATTAAAGACAGCTCGAATAAAAAAAACCTAAACTTAAACATTTATCATACAGCTCCAAAGATAAAAACTGAGAAAATGACTGTGAAAGATTTTTATCGCTCTGTTTTTTTTCGGTAAGACTTCTTAAGATTTTATTATGTTCTTTTGCTTATTTTTGTAAGTTTTGCTTTTTTACTTCGTTTTTAGTTTGCGGTGACTTCATAAAATTACAGTAAAAATGTCATTTAACACACATGTGTGGCAATCATAAACATTCAACACAAGCAGCATATTAAGACAATTTATTTCTCTATTTCAACAAAAGACACAAACACATTTATGCACTTAAATACTCTAACTCTCATCTAAAAACACAAACTGTCTTAAAATGTACGACTTGATTTCGTTTTTTTTTTTTATTTTTTGGGTGCGATTTTCTTTAAACAGTTGTGTTATGAGGGTTTTGGATTTTATTAACACATACAAAGCAACATGCATATGTGTATGTGTGTAAGTGTATATGTATGGTTCACATTACTTTTTTTTATAAATGTAATTTTCTTACAAAATTAGATTTTATGACCACAACTCATTGTTAAATTGTAGGGATAGAAAATCAACAGTAGAAATAAAAATGTGCAAAAACAAAAGAAACTTGGATAAATTAGTATCCTCTAACACATCATTACAGCTGATGATGATCAGCTGTAACGTTCAATTTCCAAAATGATTTCCATAAGGACTCAAAGGTCATAAAAATAGACAACAAACATTTTGTAGGGGGTTGTCGGCCAAAATAAACACACTTACTTGGAAAAATATCATAAAATGTTTATGTGTGTGTATAAGTTTTTGTAGCAAGTAATACAACAACTGTTGCAACATGAAATTGTGAGGGTTGCTCGTGCAAAACGACTATGACCCATTGGCAATAATATTGGCGATATGATACTGTTGAAGTTGTGTTCAAATGACACCCAAGTGAGAGCTAATAACCGACTTAGCAAGACAATGGCTTAAAGAATATAACAAAACAAAATACATAAAAGAAAACAATTTGAGGGCTGTTACTGTTGCTTTTTGTTTTAAGACATTGTTGAAATGAAATCTTTTTCTTGTTATTTAGAATATTAAACATTTGTGGGGGTCATTTCATAGATTAGGATTTTAATAATAAGTATATAGACATATGAACATATAATATGGTATATTATTTGAAAGGACTCTTCAAACTGCATACACGCTTATTCCTTATAAAATGTTTTAATGATTTTTTATTTAATATCTATTGTTTTGAAATCCAATTATTTAAAAATTTACTTGAAACAAGTAAGACAGCTACATTCGGTTGTGCCGAATCTTATATACCCTTCACCAAATTATACCTTAAAAGAAAATTAAAAAAACATTTTTTTTTTTCAAAACAGTTTTTTAAAATTTTTTTCTAATTTAAAAAAAAAAAAATGTTTTAATTTATTAGTGAAAAAAATGTATGACAAAAGAAAGTTTTTTGTCATAAAAAATTCGGGTTAAAAAATATTTTTCCCGATTTTGACCCATTGTAGGTCCAACTTGGTATAGCCTTATATACATCGTTGCAATGGACTTTGAAATATCTATCATTAGATATCCATATTGTCCCTTCTCACGAAGGTGAAGGGTATAAAAAATAACATGTTTGCTGGAGAACTACACACAGATTTCTCAAGGTTACTTTAAAAGCATATATACCATTCGAAAGGCCACAAATTCTTCTTTCTAAATCCACTGAGAAACTTAAAATCAGTTGAAACTCATTCAAGTTACTGGCTTATAAGGTAATAAAGGTACGAAAAACTGTTGTTTACCCGTTACTCGAGATTTTGGGTGTGTTTAGAAAATTTCAAAAAAAGATTCTTGTTGTACTCGACAAAACCTACCAGAAATCCAGCATCATTTCCAAGGTATTTCTTTTATTTTTGTATTTATAAAGAAATTGTGTTTATGCTGTATAAAGGGTTTTCCAACAAGAGGTGTTATTTTGAATCACCCTAAAACATTTTTGGGTCGTCGTGAACCAACTTGTCGGACCACAATACAAAAATTGTTGGAAAAATTCGAGCTGTTGGGACATGTTAGTTATGTGAAGAGTAAAAATCGTGCACGTTGCTCAAGAACAACCGATAATATTGCTGCTGTATCCCATAGTGTTGAAGAAAGCTCAGGTTTGTCCATTACTCGTCGTTCTTTGGAATTGGGTTTCCGGACCGTGTTATCTCCCGAAGATGTGATCACAATTGGCCACCGAGATCTTGTGATTTAACACCTGGCGACTTCTTCCCTTGGGACCACATGAATGATAAGGTCTACGCCAACAGCACAGCGGTGATTCAAGACCTCAAACATAGAATTCGTGAGGCTATCGAGGACATTGGGCAGCCACTTTGCGATTTGGTTATGGAAAATTTCATGAAAAGGATAATGTGGTGGCCATTTGGCTGATGTTGTTTTTCATTATTAATGGCATACCTTCCTCTTTATTATGAAATAAACATCCGAACATTTATCTCAAAAAATTTAATTTTTCTTTGAATACCAAAATAACACCTCTTGTTGGAAAATCTGTGTAGGAACTCTCAAAATTCGTACATTTTCGAAAAACTTTTAAAAATTTTAGAAGGTTGAGTTTAATTCCTGATGCTCAGCCACCAACAAAATACATCAAATTAGCTGTTGCTAATTACAACATCTTCTGAATGCACATGTCAAAATTTATTTTTAATAAAGCTCACAAACGATCTGTTAAAAAACTGAATAATTAAGAAAAGTCGATAAATTGTTTTTCATTTGTATACCACCATATAATTTTCCGCCATAAATTATTATTACAGTATCGTGACTCTAATTTATGTAAGCTCGAAACCAATTTAACAAAACAACTCCTACAACCATACCTAAACAAGAGCGGAAAGCGTTTTCTAGTTGTCAAACATGTTCATAGAATTGGAAAATCCGACTTTGACAGCGCGTTTAATAGTGAAGTTAGTTGCAAAACACAATAAATGTAAACATATTTAATAGAGAAATAAATAAGCCAGAAACTTGTTTTATAAACTTTAAAATTTAGTTTTTTATAAAATTTTAGTTAACAGATCACAAAAGAAAAATCAGAAACACCAATATTTTAATGTACTTTATTGTAGAGTTTCCAAAAAACCGAAGAATTTCAAAACCGAGGTTTCGTTTTTAAAAAATTGAAAACCGATCGGTTTCGGTTCGGTTTTGTGATCATTTATTAACTATTAAATCAGGTGATAATATGGGAAATGCTATACAAATGTAAAGTTCATATTTGACGGGTGATCAAGAGAATAAAAGAAAATTGGTACATACATTTAAGTTGGCTGATATGCTTCTCAGTAAAGAAATAATAGTTTCTTTTATTTCTAATGATACTTTTTAATATATTAAATTATTTTACTTATATGTATACATAATAGTTGGCTTATATGCTTCGGAGTAAAGAAAGAATCAAGAATAGAGGGCATAATGATATTTAGGTAACAGAAACTATTATTGAAATTTCTATAATAATGAACCTATAAGCCGGACACACATGATCCTGACTGAGTTAGAATATAAAAAAAGGACTTGCTGGTACATTTTCCAACTAATAGTACTTTTTGAATATTTTTTAACGATGGACCTAGAACATGAAAATAAGCATTCTTGGTTTAGTGAATGCGAATTCAAAAGGGATAACTAATCTTACTATTTCTTTATTGTAAAGATACTTTTTGAATAATTTACAACAATAAACCTTAAAATAGAAAATTAGATAGAAATTATTCTGAATGAGTTAGAATTCACAAAAGGTGATTATAGTGGTACCTTTCTTTTGTATTTGCTATAATAATGGACACAGAAATATGAAATTATACATTCATGATGCTGAGTAGGAAAACAAAATGTGGGTCTTTATGGTACTGTTTTTATTCCAATAATACGTTTAGTATGAGCTATAATCTACATTACAATGAATCAATAAACATTAAACTAAACACATGTTTTCCTGAATTAGTATTAATTCTCAAAGGAAGACTTAATAGTACTATTTCTTTCTTCCAATTACGGTGGCGAATCGCACAGGGTCAGCTAGTACTCCATACTTTTATCGGATATTTGAAAATAACTAAGAATTTTTTACAAAACTTTGCAATATTTTTTTTAAATTAAATAAATAAACAGTCATTTGAAGTTTAATTGTCAGGAAATACTCGTAGTTCAATATGTTGTGTCATGCTTGCCTAGCCTGCAAAGGTACCCAGCTACATCATCTGAAGCAATTATTGTAATACAATTTAAAAAATGTAAACAAATCTAAAGATATTTTTACCGATCTGTTTTTAGAGATATTGGATGAATAATTGGATAAAAAAATGTTGTTTCTCATTTCTAAATTTTGAATTTTTCTGCTGAAAATAGATTAAAAGTAAAAACCGAAGAATAATTGTCGGTTTCGGTTTCGGTTAAAACCGAACTGGAAACTCTACATTATTGTTTAAATAATCAGAGTTGTTAAATTTATTTTTTTGATAACCCTGTTTTTATTGTTTGAGCTAAGCGGAAAAAAACGTTTCGCTCTTATTTAGGTAGGGCTGTTAAAAGTTTCAAAGCATCTTTGAAACTTTTAAATGATCATAACCTTAGTAACTTAAGATTTCGGACTCACAGGATATTTGCGGTCTACTGATACAAGTCACTGATTTTTTCAACAATTCTCTAAATCCTTTTATTTACCTCATATTCTAGGTTCATTATTTCATGCTAAATAAGTTTAAAAATTTAGCTAAATAAGCTAAATTGACAACAGTGGACCTATCTATATGATGATATATTAAAAACTTTATTTACTTAATACATATTTGTACATAACTTCATTATATAACATTTCACCATGTATAACCAATTTAATTTACAGACCTTCGAATTGAAAGAACGCCTTTTTGTTCCATTACTTCTTTCCCCTTCCATTTATGACCTGTTTCCGCTAACAATTCATATATACATACACATGTACATATGTATGTACTTATGCATGTGTGTGTGTGAATACCAACTTAAAAGCACCATATGGTTTTTTTGTAGTATTTTTTTTTTTTTTCTCAACATTTTATTAAGATCTTTTACAATTTTGTTGTTTTATTTTGTAGTTATTTTTTTTTATTTGTTTTGCACTTTTGCTGGCCCAAACTGTTTTGCTCATTTCTACATTTTACGACTCTATTGCTCGACTCACATGTACTCGCACCAGCATTTATTTATGACGATTTAGTTCATATTTTTATTTATTTTTTATGATTTCTATTTGTATAAACATTTTTTTTTTTTTGCAAAACCTTTTTTCTTTTCTTTTTGTATACAGCTCGAACAATTTGTAGGTTTATGTAGAGTTTATCATACAATTCGTTTCTAGAAATTCTTAGAACTACAGTTGTAATAAAAGCAGAAGAAAACTCGAGTTTATTAAAACAAACACAGTAGTAGTAAACCAAACAAACAATGGAGGCAATATGCAAAATAAACAAACAAAAACGCTTAAAAACTAGCAAATGGTTATAAAAATTATGCATAAAAAGCTATGGTTAAAAAATATGAAATTATTTGCTTGAATAAAAAAAAGAGAAAGATTTTTCCCAGGGAAGTTGTAAAAAATTTAACACATACGATCTTATTTGTTGAAAAGAGTGGAAAACAGAGCTAGTAAGATACTATAAATTTGAACGAAATAATAAATTTGTATACAAATATGTATTTTTATATTGCTACGTTTTTACCTTTTAAAAACGGGGTTTATTTCCTTTAAATAAACCGGATACTTTTGATTGCAAATAAAAAGCATTTGTAACAACTCTTTATTTATTTAGAATGTACAACAACAACAGAATTAAATAGTCACTCAGTGTCTTTATACACGTTTATCTATTCGCAGAAATGCACACAAACTTTATAATGTACAAACACACATGTACACGACAATTGATGTTAATTCTAACAGCGACTATTTATACACGCGCCATCTATCGGGAATCTTCTACAATGCTCTTAACGGACATACTAGTACATTCGAATTCCAGAGCCTTCGATGTCATTGCCAGCATCCCAAACATTTAGTGTTGCCATACTTACAAACAATGCCAATAACCGCATGCTACTGATGGACGTGCCTTCAAACATGATGAATGCTGCAGGCAGTCGTTACAGACCGTTGAATTCAAATCGTCGTTGCACATTCGTAACAATATGTTTCCCATATAAGATAGTGAAGTGCTGATATTTAAAACATTTCAATAAAAGAGCCCGTTACATTTTCACTATTCGGTTCATGATTTCTGATAGCACCCATACAAATATCTTCTCGGAATATGACTCTGGATACCACTCATAAATGCCGATGGAGTGGTATCCATGCAAAATTTGTTATTGGAAAATGTACCAAAATCGGTGTCAGTATTATATTGGTGTTGGGTATATTATATTCGACACAGCCAAATAGAAAAGCTACCTTCAAAACTTTTAAATTGTGTTTTGTCAATAAAAATACAATGTGTTTAACACATTCGTATATAAGTACTTTCCCTGATAGGCAAAACAACTTATTAACATTTATGCCATTTTGCAAATTACAAAAAAAAAAAAAAACAATAAAAAACACACTTCTCACACTTTGTGAGACAACAAATTTAATTTTAACACACACTTAAGAAAACTTTAAGCATGAGTATGTACGTGTGTACCTCTAGATTTAAACGACAAAAATTATGATCTTTTTCCCTGATTACAAAAGAAAATTGACTGTGAATATTTTAATTTGTTGATGCTACATCGTTGAGAAAAACAACAACAGCAACGAGAAAAACTCATACAAAGATGAAAAATAATAGTGGCACTAAAAAAAAAGTAACAGAACAAACAAAAAAGTTTTTATTGTCATGACTGAAACGTATAAAATTGAGTTTTTCATTCTGAATATGTTTTTTTTTTTCATTTTTCTGTTGCTGTATTTTTCATACAGCAAATCAAGTGTGTAAAATTTTTTATTGGTTTTGGGAAGCATCAAAATGAAAAGTGGTATGAGTTGTTGGAAATGACTTCATATTTGAGTTTGTAAAAATTATTATTAAATCCTTTACATGTTAGTGGAGTTGGTATAAACTGCTTGTGGTTACAGATGTAACATATGATTTTAATATTTAAATTTCATTTCCAGTAAACTAGTAAACCTAGTAAAACAACAGAAAAATAAAAAAATCTCAAAATTGTAAAAAGTAAGGGAACGATATTCAAGCAAATTTTGTGTTATGGTCATTATTTGGAAAACTAAATAACAAATTTTATTATATTTAAAAAAAAAAAAAATTTAAACAGAACTTTTTTTATTTTTAAATTTTATAATTTATTGAGCTTTAGGTAAATTTTTATATTAAACAGTTTTTTTTTTATAAAATTTAAAAAAAAAGGTCGAACAAAATAAAATTAGAACATTTTTTATTTTACTATTTTTTACTAGGAAATTTTATTCAAGTAAAATAGAAAAATAATTTCTCTTGCAATATTAAAATATTAAAATAGTAACAAATGGAGATTGGATAGAGCATAATAAAAAAAACATATTTTCAATTTCAAGGCATGTTGCCTATACTAAATGTATTTAGTGCCATTTGTCATTGTAGTAGCACTAAATTAAAAATGTTTACTTGCTAGAGGGTCTCAAATATTCGACCATACTCACATCATATTAATATATATATGAATTTTTCAATGATAATTTCATTTTTCACACTTTGTGTTCTACAAATATTTTCCACTATAAACTGATATTTGTATGTGTAAGCTTTTCAAAAAAATATATTTAAGCATAAAAAAGTTATAAAAAAAAAACTTTTTTTGGTGTTGGAGTGTACTCGTATGAGTATTTGCCCTTTAGCCAGCACCACCAAATCAAATCAGTTTCATTTTTATGTCGTAATCATAAAAGAAAAAAAAAAAAAATAAACAGAAATAAAAGTTTTTTTAATAAAAACCTTTTTAGAGTTTTCACAGATTATTAAAAAATAAAAAAATATAAAACTTATGATATAAAATTTAAAAATATTACCAATAAAATACTAAAACAAAAGTAATTTTGTTTTTAAATTTTGTTTCAAGGTATGTTGAGAAAATTAATTTAAATAGATATTTTGTGTCCCAATTCAAAAGATATCGTTTTTTATTACATACGATTTTAAATTTCTAGTCTGAGCTTGAAAGAAGAAATAAACCCTGAAGATACTAATTTGAAATTACAGCGAAAAGAAAAATACTGATTAGAATTTATTTACTTTTTTCTTGGTTTGTATGTTTAACGTATTTGCAATTTGAAATTCATTTTCATTTTCTAACCGAAAGTATACAGATTACGGAAACCAATATAAATATATGTAGATGTTGATAAATGAACATTAAACATGCCCTTTGTGATATAGGAAATATGCAAAATTAATTTTTTTTTTACCATTTAAACAATTTACATCCAATTAGGTATTTATATCCAATTTCATAACTTATAATCGATTTCCTGCACAGGTTTGAAATCAATTAGTTTTCCATAATAAATAATAAAATTCGACTCCAATATTTATTTATTTTAAGAGCAGATCTAATGTACAGATTTAAATTTGTCTAACAGTACATATATTAATAATAGGTAAAAGAAACAATAAAATAATTATAATTTAAATTACCCTGCCACACGCAGAAAAAAATATATAGTTGTGCATTGTTACTGTAATCATTTCAACATTTGTGCATGTTTACTTT
Organism: Calliphora vomitoria; assembly: GCA_942486065.2. Lineage (NCBI taxonomy): Eukaryota > Metazoa > Arthropoda > Insecta > Diptera > Calliphoridae > Calliphora > Calliphora vomitoria. The sequence goes on from OW818030.2 coordinate 140,760,736, forward strand.
AACCACATTCAATATTATAGTCACAGTAACTATATATATGATTGTGGTAACAATAATATGGTTAATTTACAATTCACATGATTGTATCAACCATATATTTGGTTACAGTTAACATGTAAATGTTTGTGACAACCATTTATACGTTTTTGAAAAATTAACCAGATTATTTGATGGTGTAAACATGTCCCACAAACTGATTTAATGTAATAAATTAAAATTTAGTTATTTAATTTTATTTGTCCTTTTTGTTTCATTTTAAAATAATAATTATTCAAGCTTGAGGTCTTTTTTATAAAAATATTTCAATTTTTATTTCAATATTTGGCTACATCAATGTATAGCATCTTCACATTGATGTAGCGAAATATTGAAATAAAAATGGAAATATTTTTATAGAAAAGATCTCAAGCTTGAATAAATATAATTTTGAAGTAATAAATTAAATATAAATAGTATTTTTACTTAACATTTAATTCGCAAGATTTACATTATATGTACCTATTTAAGAAATGCAAAATGAAACACAGATTTCTCCCAAATCGTTCTAATGGAAAGGACGGTAAATGATTTAAAAACTCTAATGTATATTGCATCTTAAAAAAACTGTTAAAATAGATCAAAATATATTTTTTTTATTTCAGGTAAAAATCACGATTTTAATTAACTGCATAACAAGTAAGTTTAAAATGTTTCCACAATTTTGTTTATTTTTTAAGTAATATTTTTTCATACAAATTATGCAACATTTCATTAAAAACTTGTTGTTTTAAATTTAAGTCAAAATAACCGTCATTAACAATTTTAATCAAATGGAATTAAAGAACAATTTGAAGTGCAAAAATTTAATTATTGTGTTACCGTAGCGGATACGTGCTATTTATAAGAGACTATTATACAAATATTAATCATACGTACCAATATACATAACTATTAGGGTTATCAATTATACGAGTTTTATTTGAATTATTTTTTATCATGCGAGTAATCGAATAATTTCTAAAATTTTCTCGAATAATTTACAATAATAAAACACCGGACAATATTGTTACGAAATTGTACTTGAATTTAAATATATGTAACTGTTTTAACGGCTGGTTTAAAGTTGCATAATGCTTCTCAAACTTTACTATATCTGTGGGTATTACTAATATTGCTGTAGAACACACAACATTGAATAAAAACTTTGAGTAGAGCATTGTTTGTAAGTATGGCAATACTAAATCATTAATGATTGACATTAAAAGCTCTAGAATTCGAATGTACTAGTTTGTCCGTTAAGATCATTGTAGAAGATTCACGAAAGATGATGTCCCTACAAGAAACAGATGACTGAAACTAATACACACAAAAGTTGTTTACTAACACATTTGCACATATTTTATATTTGACCGAACATATGACTGTCATTGTTGATGGAAACATTCATCATCACATAAAACAAGTAGAGGCCAAGCTTAAGAAAAATGCGTCTAAGGTGTTGGATAATAATAAGGATAATAATAAGAAGATTTCCGTGACAAAATACCTGGTCTTAAACATTGGGTCTGACGATATTTAACGTGCATGATAGCATAAGACACATAACTACGAAAGTAAGTTGATTAATAAAATTAGAAATTAAATAGTAATATAAAACAATTTGTTACTCCCTTAACAGGAAATTCTAGCCTCCTCATCCGGGCATAAGTTCAATCCCTCTTCAAATTTCAGATGTTGTTCAAAAGCAGTTTTAATATTTTTTTTAAGTATATTTAACTTTATTAGTTTTATTTAATTTATTTAATATAAAAAAATGAATTGAAATAAATCGTGTTTTATTTCAACTGATATGTCCGTCAACAGTGACGAATATATCCATCAAGTTTGATTAGTCAACTGTGACCGATATATCCATTAAGTTTTACTGGTAAACTGTGACTAATATTTATATCACCGTTGACTAGTAAATAACATTAGAATAAGTAATACAGATATATGTTCAATGGATGACAAAATGCATAAATTAGAGAAGGATACAAAATCACACGTACGCAAAAGTTTTCATCACTTTTTTCCCACTGACCTTAAGAAATTGATAGAAACTTTGTTCTACGCGATGATGGATATTTCTATCAATAATGCCAGTCATATGACCGGTAAAATGATCGTCACTGTTCTTGTAGGGGTGTGTTTAAATAGCAGAGGTTTCAGTCGTTAGTGAGCAGAGACGCTGTTCGAATAAACATCAACTGTATTACCAGTGTATTGTTGTACATTACCAGTGTTCAATTTAAGTGTTTGTGTGTTTCTGCGAATTTGTAAATGTGTATAAAACACTGAATGAAACTGTTGTTGTTGTACATTTTAAATAAATAAAGAGTTGAAACAATTTTAATTTACTAAACGGTTTTTATTTGCAATCAAAAGTATCCGGTTTATTTAAAAGAAATAAACCAACGTTTTTAAAAAGGTTAAAACGTAACAATATTAAGACTTTGTTTGTCAACAATGAATAAACATTCAACATTAATAATACATATCGCACTCGTTCAACAATACTTTATTAACTCAAAAACTTCTAAGTATTCAGGAAAGACAAAAAACTGTTTGTGGTTACATTTCAAGAGAATTTCAAAATCCGAATACATCATAGCAAGCAAATTGCATTTGAAAATATATTTACGTTGTTTTTCTTCAAAAAATTTTTGCAATTATTGCAAAATAAATCTATGTTTTGAGTTAATACCAATTTTCTGAAACTGTTCGATACCCTTTTTATTATTTTATCAACAGAACAGTATCAACTGAAAATACAACCAAATTTAAATAAAACAATTTGATTATTTTTAAATCAAATCATTTTGATACCTTTTTAATGAAATTATACGATGTTTTTCCTTTAAAAACTTATTTATTAACCAAAATAATGATTAGAGATAGTCACTATACTACAAATTTTTACAGTAGATAAATAGTGATGTTGTTGATTTCTAGAAAAAGTGAAATTTTAAAAATGTTGCGTTAATACAGTATTGTTGAACGAGTGCGATATATAGAAGTAATTAATAATAATATTAATTATATAAATAACATTCTAAAATATCTTTAAAATCATATAAGTTTTCCGTAAATGTTTAAGGTGGTATTGTTTATTTAATAAAGTTTTAGATTAATCGACAATTACACAGGGGAACAAACTTGACATTTTGGTTTGGGGCAGCGAAAAATGCAATTGATAAAAAAAACATATATGGGACATTTCATTTTCAAAACTATCTTTAGTTTTTTCTGGGGCAGCTCTTGTTTTTAATATAAAATAATACAGAATAATTAAAAAAATTAAAACCTCGATATTTCGAAAACGCGAGCAGACTGGAAAAAAACAACTATAACATAGTAATGAGGGTTCATCAACTTGTACAAAACGTAGTTCAAGTGTTATTGATCGAATAATTTTTTACTCTAAATTGATAAATGTTATGCATTTGAACAAAAATATATTCTGTATTAATTATTCGTATAAATCTTATTTGAATGGCAATCCTAATAGCAATAAATAAAAAACCCATTTCTCATCCCTCTCTTCGATCTAAAAATTTTCACGGCTTTTTAAAAATTAATATTACAAGATAAAAACTCAGCAGAAATTTTTACTTGTCAACGTACATTCAGTATTAAATGGTCAATGTTTGTTTTTAATAATAATAATACTCATAATTAGAGTTTCCAGTTCGGTTTTAACCAAAAGAGAAACCGCGGTTTTTCAAGGCCTAAAACCGAAACCGACAATTATTCTTCGGTTTTTACTTTTAATCTATTTTCAGTAGAATAATTCAAAATTTAGAAATGAGAAACAAACTTTTTCATCCAATTATTCATCCCATATCTCTAAAAACAGATCGATAAAAATATCTTAAGATTTTTTTTTAATTTTTTAAATAGTACTTCAAAATTGCTTCAGATGATGTAGCAGGCTACCTTTCGCAGGCTAGGCAAGGAAACCTGTTAATAAAGCATGACACAACCTATTGATCAACGAGTATTTCCTGTCAATTAAACTTCAAATGATTGTTAACTTATTTAATTTAAAAAGAAAAAAATGCAACATTTTTGTAACAAAGTCTTAGTTATTTTCAAATATTCGATAAAAGTATAGAGTACTAGCTGACCCGATGCGCTTCGCCACCCCAATTGGAAAATAGAAATAGTACTATTAAGTCTCCATTTGTGGATTAAAACTAATTCAGGAAAACATGTCTCTAGTTTCATGTTTACTGATTCATTGTAATATGGATTATAATGAACTATAATCCATATTACATACATGTTATTAGAATAAAGACCCACATTTTGTATTCCTACTCAGCATCATGAATGTCTCTTCATATTTCTGTGTCCATTATTATAGAAAATACAAAAGAAAGGTACCACTAAAATCACCTTTTGTAAATTCTAACTCATTCAGAATCATTTGTGTCTAATTTTCTATTTTATGGTTTATTGTTGTAAATTATTCAAAAAGTACCTTTACAATAAAGAAATAGTAACATTAGTTATCCCTTTTGAATTCGCATTCACTAAACCATGACTACTTATTTTCGTGTTTCTAGATCCATCGTTAAAAAATATTCAAAAAGTGCTACTAGTTGGAAAAAGTACCTTCAAATCCCTTTTTTATATTCTAACTCAGTCAGGATCATGTTTTATTAAAATAATAAAAAGTACCATTAGAAGAAAAATAAGCAATTTTCCACACTTTAACCACTGTCAAGTTTGAAATATCAAAGTAATTTCCTGATTCTAGGTTCAATATTATAGAAAATCCAAAAAGTACTATTTGAATAACGAAAAAATACTCCTTAGTTTATTTTAGTTCTCCATGTTTGGTATCATAATACAATTGAGCACCCTATTCTTGATTATTTCTTAACTGAGAAGCATATCAGCCAACTTAAATGTATATAAGCTAACTAATTTAATATATTATGAGGAAACTCTAGAGTTTCCAATTCGGTTTTAACCGAAACCGTAACCGCGGTTTTTCAAGGCCTAAAACCGAAACCGAAACCGACAATTATTCTTCGGTTTTCACTTTTAATCTATTTTCACTAGAAAAATTCAAAATTTAGAAATGAGAAACAAACTTTTTCATCCAATATCTCTAAACACAGATCGGTAAAAATATCTTAAGATTTGTTTAAATTTTTTAAATTGTATTACAATAATTGCTTCAGATGATGTAGCAGGCTGCCTTTCGCAGGCTAAATAATGCAAAATTTTTGTAACAAAGTCTTAGTTATTTTCAAATATCCGATAAAAGTATGGAGTACTAGCTGACCGGTGCGATTCGCCTCAGCAATTGGAATAAAGAAATAGTACTATTAAGTCTCCCTTTGTAAATTAATACTAATTCAGGAAAACATATCTCTAGTTTCGTGTTTATTGATTCATTGTAATGTGGATTGTAGCTCATTCTAGACGTATTATTGGAATAAAAATAGTACCATAAAGACCCACATTTTGTATTCCTACTCAACATCATGAATGTTTAATTTCATATTTCTGTGTCCATTATTATAGAAAATACAAATGAAAGGTAAGACTATAATCACCTTTCGTAAATTCTAACTCATTCAGAATCATTTGTGCATAATTTTAAGGTTTATTATTATAAAATATTCAAAAAGTAACTTTACAATAAAGAAATAGTAACATTAATTATCCGTTTTGAATTCGCGATTCTAGGTCCATCGTTATAAAATATTCAAAAAGTACTACTAGTTCGAAAAAGTACCTGCAATTCCCTTTTTTATATTCTTACTCAGTCAGGATCATGTGTATAGGTTCATTATTATAGAAATTTCAATAATAGTTTCTGTTACCTCAATATCATTATTCTCTTTATCCTTGATTCTTTCTTTACTCAGAAGCATATCAGCCAACTATTACTTATGTATATACAATAAGTAAAATAATGTATTATAATAAAAAGTACCATTAGAAAAAGTAAACATTTTTCATACTTAAACTACTGTCAAGTTGGAAATTTCAAAGTAATTTCCTGATTCTAGGTTCAATATTATAGAAAACTCATTTTGAAGAACGAAAAAGTACTCCTTAGTTTGGTTTAGTTCTCCATTTTTGATATTATAATACAATTGAGCACCCTATTCTTGATTATTTCTTTACTGAGAACCATATTAGCCATTAAAAGAAAAAGTACCAATTTTCCGTTATCGTAAACACTCGTCAAATTTGAAATTAAAATTTGTTTAACAGTTCCTATATTATCAACTGATTTAATAGTTAATAAATTATCACAAAACCGAACCGAAACCGATCGGTTTTCAATTTTTTAAAACCGAAACCGCGGTTTTGAAATGCTTCGGTTTTTTGGAAACTCTAGGAAACTCTACTCATAATGATTCGCCTGTTATTGAAATTCCAATTAAAGTTAATTAAAATTTTGGAAAAATTCTTTTTTTGCCATGAATTGTATAAAAGTAGATTTAAATATTATTTTCAAAATGTTTACTAATTTACAATTTAACAAAATGAGTTAATACATTCCTTAACCATATTGGTTAGATGTACACAGAATTATTTTCATCACTGTTAATGTATTGAAAATACATCGTAAGTATTTCATTACACTAAGTAAATACCGAGTAATACATTTTATATTTAAAACTAAATAAAAACAGGCTAAATGGAAGAAATTGTGGGATCATTTTGTAATAAAGAGGGAAGGATTCCTAAATAAAATTACAAAAAATAAATAAATAATAAAAATAAAAATAGTGATTATTAAGGGGTGATTATAATAACTATCAATATCATTGAAATATTTATATGAAAATTTAGTAATGACTAATGAAAATGCATGTTTTTTCATGAACGTAAAAATTCCATGTAGAGTAGTTATCTAGCCGAATCACATAATCTAAATCTGTTGAGAATTTATTTTGGAAAAAGCATCCAAATGATGAGAATTAATATTATTAAATTATAAAATATATTTGAAAAATTGTCAGTATTTAAAATGTTTTCGAATGATATTTGAATTACATTTCACTTTGTTTACATCCCTTATCACCCTTAATCCCTATTCGTACTTATTTACATTCAAAAATAATGTCGATTCTATAGAATTTGGTAATTGTCACCAAAAATGTAACATACATAAATAACTGCTGGATAGCAAGGAATGGAATAAAAGAATTTATTTAAGCCTAAAATAAAAATAAATCCATTTGTGATAAAAATTTAATCAATTTAACAAAAGCGAAATATGTTAACAAACAAAAAAAACTCTTTTTTTAAATGTAATGAAAATAAAGCTATTCTCTGTCATAAAGAAGAATATATAGTCACCTTAAATGCCAACTGACGTAACATCATTTCAGAAATTTCCTTAAAATAATGGACAAAAAACCATTGCAAATTTAAAAGTATCTCTGATATAAACTTAATTTCTTAGATATTGATTTTTTCTATTATTGTTGTTATGTTGTTTTGCATTTTATATAACGATATGTATATTCCACTATATTTCTCCCCCAAAGGCAAACATATTTCGATTTAAATAAGAAAAAATAAATAAATTAAAATGTGACTTACACTAGACAAAAGTAAACACCAAAATCTATAAAAAGAAAAAGCTAGAAATAATGTAATCATTACAACGAAATACAAAATGTACGTAATGTATATATGTGTGAGTGCAAGGCAACTATTTATTTACCAATACATCTTCTTGTGCATGCATCTTTGTTTGTATGTACATTAGACATGATATTTGTTTGAATGGGTTTTATTTTGTTCATTATTAAAATTGGGTAAATAATGATACTTTTTTGATATCTTAAAAATGTTTTCTATTTAAATAATTGGTCAATTCACAAGGTCTCTTATTATGTCATATTGTCATAATGTCCTTATATTTCACAATGGTTTTTATTGCTTTTCAAGGAAAAAATTTCCTAAAATAATACTACTTTCTATGCTATGTTTATTGTGTTATCGTAACGAACCAGCAGAGACCAACGCCGAATGCCTAAGAGTCGGTTAAGCCGAGCCGCCGAGTCGTGATATATTAGAACATTATGACAATATGACTGATAAGAGGCCTTGTAAATTGACCAAATATTTTTAAGCGTCTGAAATAAACACAATATTCTAGAGAAAATTTTATTTCTAAGGTATATGGTATAAAACATGAATATCGAGTAAAATAAATCCAAAAAAGTACCATTATTGAACAAATTTTACAATATACGATTTCTGCAACGAGTTCTAATTATGTAATTGCATTTGAATTTTACTATAAGCATTTAGAACAAAATACGAACCATCAAAAAAAAAAAACTATTTCTTAAGGGCATATCTAATGTACATACATATATTTTTCTGGGAACAAGTGTCTCGTGTAAATAAATATATTCTGTGATTACACTCTCATGTGAAGTATATGAAGTAGCTGCAAAAATATTTAAAATTCTTATTTTTATACATGCTTATTCTTATTACTTTCTTTTTTTGTAATTCTCATTGAATGAAATATTTGATTTGTTTATACCCAATAAACCAGAACACGATATAATAGTGAAAACGATATTACCTTATGGGAACGATTATTATATTTTATTACTGGAAAGGAATCATAAACCAAAGTCTCTTGTCAAAAACCTAATTCATGAGAATGTATTGCCATGTAATTTGTTCTTGCATTTATGGTGAATTGAATTGTATGGAATCTTTGAAAAATTCGAAGATATTTACAATAAAATATGTACATGTGCTCTCAGATGAAATACCTATGTATACAATGTTTCCTTATATTATGGGACTTTGTCTTATTTTATCATAATATAGTATAACAGATACAAAATATATTCTTTTTTGTTATATAGCATGGCGATTTCATTATTGTTTCTATTGAAAATTATGATCATCGTTTCAATATCGTTACAATAAGGACTGAGATCGTAAAATTCTTAACGCACGTTTTTCATTAAAACCTTTAACCCAAGTATTTTTTATTTTATTTTTTTTATCAAGTTACCTTTGTAAAGCATGTCAGTTATTATGTTTAATGTCAATAATATTCATTTGTTGTTAATCTGATTAAAATGAGTGACCAGAAAAAAGAGCTTACTAAAATTATTAAATATTTTCAACAAAACCCAACTTGGTCCTACAAGAAGTTGGTCAAACAATCAAACATCTGCTATCAAAAATTTTTCAATGTTATTAAATAGTACCGAGAGAACTTGTCCGTTGATATAAAACCTGGTTCAGGTAGAAGGAATTGTACACATGATATTTCTAAAGCCAAAAAATAGAAAGCATGTTCAAAAGAGTTCGCAACACATCCGGTAGGAAAACAGCCCGATTGGGTCAGTACTCGGACTATTTGGTACGAAAAGTTAAAGCCAATGAAGGTTTAAAAGCATACAAGGCTCAAAAAGTTTCTGACAGAAACGGTACTAATAATTTAGAGGCCAAAAACAGAACACGGAAATTGAAGTCAAGTTTTATAAAAAAAAATATGCTTGCTGCATAATGGATGACAAAGCGTATGTTCTGGCAGATTTTTCGCAACTTCTTGGTGAAAATTTTTATGTTTCTGATGCTCAAGGGAATATTAAAGAAAAGTTTAGGACCCAAAAGCAGACAAAATTTCCCAAAAAGTTCTTGGTATGGCAAGTAATATGCAGTTGCGGCAAAAGAAGCCAATCATTTGTTACAACGGGCTCTATAAATACCGAAATTTACATCAAGGAATGTTTAAAAAAAGGATGTTTCCATTCCTAATACTTCTTAATGTGTTCACTTATTGTTGGCCTGATTTGGCATCTGTCACTACGGTAGTAAAGGTCTTGAGTGGTACAAGACCAATAATGTGCTATTTGTACCAAGGGAGGCAAATCCTCCTAACTGCCCGGAGCTAAGGCCAGTGGAGAGATATTGGGCTCTTGTTAAAAGAGAATTGAAGAGCACAAAAAAGATGTCCAAAAGTGTGGTAGATTTTAAACGGAGCTGGATATCGTGTTCGAACAAACCTTAATGGAAGGGTTTCCGAAAAAGGTTCAAAATTTTATCATTAGTGATTAGAACTATAAAAATATTTTTTTTTGTAAATTGCGTTAATAAAAAATAAAAAAAGATTCAAAACTGTAAGTTTAGTGGTCTCATTATACCCTTCACCTTCGTGAGAAGGGTATATATAAATTTGTCATTCCGTTTGTAATTTCCACAATATAATTTTCCGACCCTATAAAGTATATATATTCTGGATTCTTATAGATAGCGGAGTCGATTTAGCCATGTCCGTCTGTCTGTGTGTTGAAATAAATTTTCTGAAGACCCCAGATATCTTCGGGATCCAAATCTTCCACAATTCTGTCAGACATGCTTTCGAGAAGTTTCGTATTTAAAATCAGCAAAATGCGTCCATAAATAACGGAGATATGAGCAAAAATCCGAGACAACCTCTATTTTGTTTGTCTATTTTTGATCTATATCTCGATTACTAAGTCATAAATATAGACAATATGGATATCTAATGATAGATATTTTAAAGTTCATTGCAACGATGTATACAAGGCTATAGTAAGTTGGACCTACAATGGGTCAAAATCGGGAAAAATATTTATTAACCCGAATTTTTTTCACAAAAACTCTTTTTTCACTAATAAATTAAAAAAAATAAATTTTAAATTAAAAAAAAAAATTTCCAAAAAAAATTGGAAAAAAACATTTAAAAAAAATTTCGAAAAATTTTTTTTTAAAAAAATAAGAATTTTTTAAATTTTATTTTAAAGTATAATTTGGTGAAGGGTATATAAGATTCGGCACAGCCGAATATAGCTCTCTTACTTGTTTTTATTAACATATATGTATGTTAAAAATTTTTCGATCTCAGTCCTTATGAATATCGCTTGGTTTTTTGGTTTATTGATGTATGTATCTATCTATTGAAATCATTATATAAATTGTATAAAGTTTTTGTAATATCCAGATGTTATGTAACTGCCTTTACGTTTGTAATTTCTAAAATATTCATTTTAAACTTTATAATGTAAAATAATCTAGAATACTTTTGGAAACGGGATTTACGGCCGTCCGTCTTCTATTGAAATTAACTTCCCAAAACCTCAAATAGTGCATTTACATCAAATTAAAAACTAGTCGGTTTTCAAAAAACCCAATATCGAAAAACAACACGTTATTAACTAATTTTGTTGGGTTTTCTTCACATACTTATGGATACAAATATACTTACACACACATTTAAATTTGGTAAAAAATAATACATAGATAAATACACTTAAATCGAAAACTCTACTATCAAATACCTAACTCACTTATCAAAACCTTATGTGGTGAGAATGTATTAGTTAAAAACACTATGTATTATAAATAACAATAACAATATTTTAATTCGCCTCGATCTCAAAAAAAAGTTGAATGCGTATTTTGATCTGTATGGAAAAACTGAATAATAATAGTAGTTTTTCTATTAAAAACCAAATAAACTAAAAAACAGCTTGTTTAAACGCTATATTACAAAGTTACGAGAAAATGATTTTGAAAATTATGCAAAATAAATAATATATTGAAGGAGTCGAGTTAATAGCGAAGCACAAATTTGATAAAAAATATTTTCTAGAATACCAAAAATCTATCAAATCGGGTTTTAAATATCCCAGCAACCTAATTGTCATTCTAATACTATCCACTATATATTCTGAACATTGAATGTCAAAGGACTGCAAAAATAATAAAGTTTTACCAAGAAGCCTAATTTAGTTTTACCAATAAAAATGTTTTGTTAAATTCTGTATTTTTTTATTTAATAATAAGAACTAAAGTTAAAAATATTCAAAATTTAATTCATACAAGCGCACAAATATTCATATCACAACTTAATTTATTTTATCGTGGTACTTTTTATGTTTATTAATGCAGACGTGAAGAAAGGTCTACCTTTATGTATTTATATTGGAGTTTTCCAATTTTTACAAAGATGTGTAATACTTCACTGACGAAGATTAAATGAAATTCAATTTGCAACTTTAATGTGTTTATTTTACGTTATGTGGTAAATTCGTTTTCTTGCTTTTTTATATAACGAGTAGAAGACAAAAAAAAAACGATGAACTGAAATGAAATCAAACAGTAGTCAAGTCATAAAAAGAAATAAAACAAAAAGTTTTAGTCTAGAGTTAAAAGCTGATCGGTGGAAAATTTAAATCGAAAGAAAAAGGTTTTGAAAAAGAGAATTTAGAAAATTTAATAAAATTTTAGTTACTTAATTTAATATTTAATATTCTAAATACGGCAAACTTAAAAACTCAATTGTTTCAATAAAGTTTTTCTCAGAGATTGCAGGGCTAGGGGAAATCTCCTTTAAAAGTCATTAATTCATCCATTAAACTTAAAAATGAATTTAATATACTTAAAAATAATCTTAATTCTTAAACAGGATTTTTTCACAACAAAGGAAAATGATTTCTAAATAAAATGAAAATGTCATAAGGATTATACGCTTCGACATTTTGTAATTGAAGACTTAGGTCTAATGAAATCCTTGATATTTATAACATTTACAGTGTTTTGGTTTAAATAAAAACCACTGTGATTTATATCATGGCTTTTTAAAATAAATATTTTATATTTACTATGTGCGTGTGTATTGTACACATGCAAACACACATTAACATACACAGCACTTTTTAAATTAACACATACTCTTACCACTTCGTTCGCTTAAATACACAGCCACAGATACACACTCACACAATCTCATCTACACGGAAGCAAATCAATTTTAAAATCTCATTTAGTTTACGAAATTGATGTATGCGGTCATGACAGAAAGAAAAAATTTTATATATTGAACACATCTACTCAAACACACCAAAACACACAACGATACAAATGTATTCAGAGACAGAATGTAGATTAAATATAGAATATAACAGAGCATGGGAAAAAAATGCATACATGGCAATGGTAGCAAAAACAATACACAGTGGGACATATATAAATAATACTTAAATTAAGTCTGATTTGTTTCTCATAGAAATAGACCTACAAAACAGCCTTTTGTTCTTTGTTACTTTTTTATGAGTAACAAAGAAAAATATATTGATCGGAAAAATATATTTATCCATTTATTTCACGAACAATCAGTAAAATAGATGTGGTAAAACATATATTTTTTTAGCAGACACTCAAAATATCAGAACATTTAAAAAGTGTTGATTCAAATGCATCTAAAAGTACATGGTCTATGGACAAAGACATCCATGCTTGAAGGAAAATTATTATCCTATTTCATTTGAAAAATAATTATATTCGAGAAAATTTATATGTGGAAAATCAAAAATTTTGGAGAATCGTTAAAACTGAATTCAGATGACTCGACATACGAGTCATCTGAATTCAGTTTTGTGTCTCTAAATAAAAAAAATCAATGATACATAACGGTAGACGATAGAAAAAATCTGTAAAAGTTTAAAATTTAAAAATATGCTTTGAAACTACACTAACAATTTCTAACTTACGGCCATTTTCACAACGTACGATTAAACGTTAACTTGATCTTTAACCGCAAGTTAGGCTAATCTGAATTTCACAATGTATGATTAATTTATAACTGACACTATTAAAAAAAAATTGCTGTTAAATATAACCGAACAAACTTCGCCGGTTAGCATCTTAATTGTAAGAAATATAATAAAAGAACATGAAAAAACATTTATATTTTTGTAATATTTATAATTTTTAAAAAATGTATAGCGCAGAAAAGGAAATTTTGCACGGCGTGATCCAGATACCACCCGGATATTGCACTTCAGAAAAAAAATATAAACCAAACAACAAATGTGCACTTTTCCTTGTTGGTTTTCAATATTTGTTGTTCAGTTTGTTTCTTGATATAATATATAAGTTTTTTTTATTATACAACTAATAAAATACAAATTATTATTTTTTGATGCCGCCTTTTTAGAAATTTTTTATATTTCAATCTTTCAATACACTATTTTTCGTAAACAAATGTATGCAGTATTGCCATACTTTCTACTAAATGCTTTTGTTAAGTAATCAAATGATGGCGAAACGTAATTCGGTAAGCGTTGGTTAAATGGTCCCCGTTAAACAAACCGACAATTAGTTAATTTTCTGTTAAATATTAAATAATCGTACATTGTGAAAATGGCCGTTAGAGATTAAATCCAAAATTGTGGTAATATTTTTTGGAAACTAAAATGTACCGGTTTTTTAAATCATTTCAAATAAACTTTTGATAATATCATTAAAAAGATATTTGGTCAATTCACAAGGTCTCTTATCAGTCATACTATCATAATGTCCTAATATATCACGACTTGGCGGCTAGGCTTAACCGACTCTTAGGCATTCGGCGTTGGTCTCTGCTGGTTTGTTACGATAACACAATAAACATAGCATAAAAAGTAGTATTATTTTAAGACATTTTTTGCTTGAAAAGCAATAAAAACCATTGTGAAATATTAGGACATTATGACAATATGACATGATAAGAAACCTTGTGAATTGACCAATTGAAATTATCAACAGTTTAGGCTATACATATCTTGTTGATGGCTGATTATCAGGAATATAACACGACCTACTCAAACTTTTAGCAAATTGGCGTGAGCAATTCACAGATATTTTTGAACTTCGTTAAAAAATTTCGAAATGAAATAGTTTTACGCACATTTAAACAATTTTGTGATATTTTATATCCTTCATCTTGAGTGTCAAGGGTATATACTAGGGATGCCAAACGGGACTGGGTTTTACAAATTCCGGGATTCGGGATTTTAGAAATGTAAATCCCGGGATTCCGGGATTTTTCGGGACCCCGGGATTTTTCGGGATACCGGGATTTTTCGGGATTTCGGGATTTTTCGGGACTTCGGGATTTTAGTTAAACGTAAAAAAATACAAAATTCAACAATAAAACCTATTTTTTTTCGTTAATATATTTATGTTAAAATATATCAAAGAAAAAACTAATGCATTGAATTAAAATAAATTTGACACAAACGATATTTCATATTTATATCCGTATTCTGAACTTTATAACAGTGAGAAATCCATAACAAAACTGTATTAAGTACATATGGTAGTCCATAGTAAAAGGATTTTTAGGATTACTATGAGAATAATAGTGCAAAAATTGGTAAGGCAGTTTAAAAGTTATTTGCAATTAAAACCGCACAATTTTTGTAAAAAATTTTTGTTTCCTCCCTTTATTAATTTTGAAAATAAAATATTGAAGTATTGTTTTATTTTATAATAAAAAATTTCCGTATGTCTGTATGTCTAAAACACGTTAGGTTTGTTTGGAATTGAAAATGGTCCATGATTGCCCCTAGTTCCATAATATTGTCCCCCGGAATACTGTTTGAGCAGTCATAAGTATGTTGATTATGCGACAATCCTTATAAAATAAGTTCTGAGTAAAGTATTGCGAAAATCGGAAAAAATATGAAAAGAGTCAAAAACCAAATGTTTAATCGATAAAAGGAGCTCGATCTGTGATCACTCATATTTCGTACCAAAAATATCAAAAATCTCGTAATTTTCCGGGATTTGTTAATCCCGAAAAATCCCGGGATTTTTTTTCACAAATCCCGGGATTCAGGAAATCCCGGTCCCGAAAAATCCCGGGATTTTCGGCATCGGGATTTCGGGATTGGCATCCCTAGTATATACATATAAGTTTGTCAATCCGTTTGTAATTTCTAAATTTTTCATTTGCGACCCCACAAAGTATATATATTCTGAATCGTTATACACATGTGGACAATAAAATAGGTGTGTAAAAGAAACAATATAAATTGAAAAATTTGCTTCAATAAGGATATAGCCATGTCCGTCTGTATGTTGAAATCAACTTTCCGTAGCCCCCAAGTAACTTACAAACATAATTGATACATCAAAATATCGTGAATTCTTCCGGTTCGGTCGCAATTTAAAATCGAGAAAATCGGCCCACAAAAGGCTGAGATATAAGGAAAAAACCAGGACAACCTGGATGTTTGATCTATATCTGGATTACTAAGTCATTAATATAGACAATATGGATATCTAATGATAGATACTTCAAAGTCCATTGCAACGATGTATATAAGGCTATAGTAATTCGGACCTACAATGGGTCAAAATCGGGAAAATTATTTTTTTACCCGAATATTTTTTTTTACCGCAAACATTTTTTTTATAATAAAAAAAAAATTTAAAAAATTTGTAAAAAAAAAAAATTTTAAAAAATTAAAACAAAACAATTTGAAAAAAAAAAAAAAAATTTAATTTTGAAAAACAATTTGAAAAAAAAAAAATTTATTTTAAGTTTTGAACAACAATTTTGAAAATAAATATTTTTAATTTTGTTACCTAAAAATATTTAAAATTTTTATTTTAATGTATAATTTGGTGAAGGGTATATAAGATTCGGCACAGCCGAATACAGCTCTCTTACTTGTTTTTAATAAATATAGTCATATGAGAACTTTGTAAATGATCTGTCAAAGATAGTAGTGATAGATAAAATATATACTTATTATGAAAATAAATATAGTTATTTTGTTTATATATAGGGAACTGCAGCATATACCTGCAAACACTTTTTGCTCTCAGACACTAACTGAAATTAGTGTCAGATTCAAATTTTCTTTTATGTTGAGGCCTATAATTTTATTACCAAAATATACTTTTATAACCTGTAAATATAACCTTTAATAATTCGTAATATATTCCGCATTTGAATGTATACGACTTTCTGCATGGAAATAACATTTAATCCGCCATATATTCATTTTTGAAAAACCTATCGAGTATTTACAATATCATGAAGGAAAATTATGACGAATAGTAATTTTTGAACAATTGTAACGTTTTAACCAACAATGCAAACTACGTCTAATATTACCTAAAATGTTTGAAATGTTTTCATTTCAGAACTCTACTTGAGAGATCTATGAATTGGTATCATTCTAATTTCAATTAAGCAAATGCTGTTTATTTAAGAGGAGCATTTCACTTTAATTATACCAAATTGTAAACTTCTAAAGTTCCTCTATTTAAGTTCGAAGAAGAACGATGATTAGAGTAGATATCCTTTGCTCTTCATAAAAGAATATATATATATATTAGTAACAATTGAAACTGCTCAATTAGTAACTATTCTTATATAAATTGTGGAATTTGAACCTCGATAGAGTTCAAACCATAACGAAGCGAAAAATGTTAAGGAGCTTGAAATTTGTTAAAATCATAAAGAACTCGTTTACCAAATTTCATAACTTTGTAAATTGTAAGGTATTAATTAATATTTTATTAATATATTAAAATTAGTCCGATCGAACCAATATATCTCCACTCCACTGTAAAACAGCAGCAACAACAACAAAGCTGATTATCATGCAAAATGATGATGTTGGTAAAGTTCAAATACCCAACCATTTACAAATTTATATGTCTACATGTATGTGTGAATGTGTTTGTGTGATTGTATGTGAACATTTAAACAAAAAATGTGACAGAAAATTTATAATTTATAAACAAAACGAGAAGTTAAATAAAAACGTACTTTGATGGGATTTTTCTAAACCTCTTCTGTAATGTCTCGTTTAGTTTATTTATTTATTTCTCGTTTGTTTGGGAAATAAATTTATAGTGACATCGGGGTTGAAATGGTTGAATTTGTGTAGAAACATCAAAAAGCTACGAATGGGATTTGCAGCTGTTAAAGTCAAGAACTAAATGGATATTTGTCATTTCTCATAAATTAGTTTAAAATCGATTCAAAAAATGTTTGAAAATTATTTATGGCGGCATTTGTATAATTTTCTATCAGATTCCAGGTTTATACGTAAAAATTGACAAAAGTTAGTTTAAAAAAACTTTCATCTAATTTTCTCAGGAGTGATATTTATTTAAAATCTCAATGGTTTTATTACAAAAATACTATATATGTAGCTCAATGCACATTGCAAATAATTTTTAAAAAATTTTCCATAGAAGTCTACAAAAAAAAACAAAAAATACTTTTGAATGAAATTTATTGTGCATACATATTTCAATTGCTCTTATCTCATTCTTTGTAATTTCATCTTTTTTCTCTGCTGAACACACACACACACATACACACTCCCACTCACATCTCCAAATCTCCAAATCTCAAATGGTCAATAAAATGTCATTTGTAAGAAATTATATTCTTATGCTCTTTACAAAAAGTTAAGACATCATTTCAAGATTCACAGCTTAGATTTACGTTTTGTCTTCTCTTTAAGAGCTGAAAAATAGAAATGCTGAAAGAACAAAAAGAAAAACTTCTTTCAATTCAGACAATAAATGTGGGTAGTTGTCACAAACAGTTGATAACAGTCGTAATAGTGGTTAGATGGAGAGAAAAATGAACAAATGGACTTTTCACCAAACACGTTTGTAATATAACGGATGACATCTCTGCCAGACTACCATGGAGTAACCATAGGGAAGTACTAGAACTGTGAGTGACCTCAAAATAATGTGTAAAAGTACTAGTAGTACAAACAGCATACAAATAATGCAAGTAAACAGAGACCAAAATAGTGGCAGACAGACTGGTGGCAGTGGTGGGAGTACGAGTTAATAAATGCTGGTGATTTGTTAACTGCATAAGAGTTTTTCACATTTCGGAAATATTCTTACTGTTCTTTTAGTTAGTGCTTTTTTTTGGATTCTAGTTGTTGAAGCCAAAGCTAAGGGGACAATTGTTACAAATTAAAGCTTCATTTATTAAAGAGCATTCGTTGACAGGAAATGGTAAAGGGGAGTTTTTTTTTTTGTATTAAAAAAACGAAGCACATAAATTTTATTTCATACACACACCCACACAGAACGTTGCTATGATGAGTTGTGTTCGTATTTATAACTAAATTCATGTTCTCTTGATCTTTATCTTATTTAATTATTTCCTCTTTTATTTATTTTTATATTTTTTTGTGTGTCTTTGACAAACAAATTTTCTAGCTCCTGTTTAATGTATTCTGCATGCTTTATTTTATATACATACAACTACATCTACTACATACATATACATATTTCCTAATTTTGCTACTGATGCCGTGTATGAAAATGAATATTTCTTCTCACGTCTTTAAATTTCCGCACAACTGCTCAATGAGTAAGCTTTTTGACAGAAGGAACAAACGAGTGAAAGAGTACTTTTTGAACAGAGTATTTTAATAAACAGTGTTATTGTGAGAATAATAATATTTTTTATTGTAGTCTTACAAGGTTTATTTTTAGATTAACAGTATTTACAGGATTACAAACTATTTGAAATTTGAATATTACTTTTTATAAAAATTGTATGCGATCACAGGTTCTAGTTAGTTTACGATATGTTCACAGTTTTTATAAAATTTTTGTCCAAAAACTCGACTAATGAGACAAATTGAAAATGATTACAGACTAAGCTTGTTTACTAGACAAATTTATATTTTTTACCTTAAAAACTTGATTTTTGGTGAAAATGGAGCCGTTATGCGTTTCAGAATATTATATGTATTTTGGAATTGAGCCATTATTTTGCATTTATTATTATTTATAGCATATTTGGCCATCTGTATGGCATTTTTCTAATTTTATATTTACTATTTTGTGTCATAAAAACTTTTTTGACAACATTTGTTCGTCAAAATTTAGTTTCCTTCTATTTTATTGAATCTATC
Source organism: Calliphora vomitoria (assembly GCA_942486065.2). Taxonomy (NCBI): domain Eukaryota; kingdom Metazoa; phylum Arthropoda; class Insecta; order Diptera; family Calliphoridae; genus Calliphora; species Calliphora vomitoria. Next base: position 140,780,478 of record OW818030.2, read on the forward strand.
TAAACACTAGGGTATTCAATTAATCGGGTTTCTGGTTTAATCGGTTAATCGAGCAAATAATTAATCGGGGTTTAATTTAATAGGTTAATTTTAAATTATTCGATTAACCGAATAATTTCGATTTTAATTTTAAATAGGAAACAAAACCACAAATTGTGTGTACTTATTTAAGCATTTTATATATAAAAAGGACAAAAACATAAAAAACAAACAAAACATATTAATTCGTCAAAAAAAAATAATAGCAAAAGAAATATAATAAATAAATAATGAGAGTTTTTTTTAGGATTTTAGTGAAATAATCTTTTATAAAACGAATATAATTTAAATGGTTTCTTTTTTAACGATTCTTTTCTTTAGTTTTAATAAAACTTGACTTGAAAAAACCTTATCACTGATTGTAGATGTTGGAGAAATCGAATCTAAGACATGGTAAAGAATATAAAATGTCTCAGTTCTTTTTTTAGTTTTTTTCTAAGCATATAAAATCCTCCATTATACCAATGGTATTCTTTTTGGATTTTCTTAGATTTTGAATACTTTTAATAGTTTTGTTAAGTTCTGATAAAAGACTCGTTTCAGTGATGTCTTCAGTTTCGTCTATTATCGCCAATTTTTAATTATTCGAACAGTTAACCGACCAAAATTAATCGGTTAACCGATTAACGGTTAATCGATTGAATTGTTACGATTAGAATTTGATATTCAGATATTTTGGAAAGAAACTAATCATTCGAACATTTATATCATAGAATAGAAGCATAGAACGGAAGGAGAGAGCAACAAAATGGACAAAATTACTCTCTTTTCACACATACGGGTGATACAATAACAAAATACATGCAATACATTCTCATGAATTAGGTTTTTGACAACAGACATAGGTTTTTGGCTGTCAGTTACCTATCTAGTTGTCATCTATGATTTCTATACTTAAATATATTGGATGTCAATTTTACCAATAACTTTGTATTGCTTTGGATAAGGTACCGGACATTTTGTCCAATATATTGGACATTTTGTTTTTTCTCATGTAGCGTTGATGCAAATAGACAGATTTTTACAGTTAATGGCGTTAGCAAAAGAGTGTTTATTAGACTATATATATATGTGATTTGAACATCTAATTTTTCATTACTGTTTGTTAAATTAAGTTATTACCACAAGTTCGTTAACGTTGTATATGTGTGTATGAGACATAGTAATATTCAGAACTTTTTTAAAGTGATAATTACATTCTTTTAAACTCTAAAAAACGTGTAAATATTAATTCAGTATTTGTTAGGTATTTGTATATTAATTTCAATTAATTACATTAATTTTTTAAAATTTATTTATAAGGAACATCTCAACTAAAAACCTTTGTCCAAAATATTTGACATCACTTGGTAGCCAGGTGTGACGATTTACCTGTAATTTGACTTCATATTCTTAATTAGCAGCCTCAAGTTTGCTTATACTGAAATTTTCAGTTCTTTATCTCAACTATTTCTCTGTAATGTCTGAAAGGGTTAAACAATTTCACAATATTTGGAATCTATATCGAAGCCAAAAAATTAAAAAAAAAACGTTGACTTTATTTCTTCAAAAACTGCTCTGTTTTCTTATTTTGCAATAAGCTTATTTTGTTATTAAAGAAATGCCATTGATTGTTTAATAAAAATAATGTTTTGGCTTTAATATTTATAAAGATTTTGTTTTTCAGATCAAATCTTTTAAATTTTAAGAGTACATTTTTCGGTAATTACAGCGTTACTGGTTTCCCTGTTGATCAAGCTATATTCGGCTATGCGGAATCTAACTAGAATTAAGCAAATTTTGCCACTTTGTTATAAATGTTTATTTTAGCAACAGGTGTATCTGAAGAAAAATTAATAATAAAAGCGATTTGCAAATTTTTTAAGGAGGAAGATGCTCTTATATTCAAAGAACACAAGGTAAACAAATTTCCTTAACGTTGTTATTTTAAAACTCTTATATTAACTTTTTTTGCTTAACTTTCAGTTTGGTTCAACACTTGATGAGGTTAAAAATGATATACATGAATTAACTCCGTTGGTAACTTTAGTTGGTAAGTACCATTATCAATAAAAAAATGCTCGCCTATAATGATTTCATATTTGTTTATTTATATATAGAAACATCAATAGAAGAAAAATCCACAGCCTATATTTGGTTTGAAAAGGAGATTACGTCGGTAGAAAATAATTTTAATTTCTTGGACCTTGTTTTGCAATTGCTTTGTTACTATTATATATTTAACATCGTCTATCCTAAAGATATATCTCAAACCTTTGAATTCATAATGAGATATTTTTTTAGATTTTATCCTTCGCAAATGAGAGGCAAAAAGCTTCATATAAATAATTTAAGAAAAATTAATTCTTTAATACATAAGCTAGATAAAATTGTCTAGGAACTGTAAAAAGAATTTTTATTAATTTTTTAGTGGATAAGATCAAATTCTGTTCACCTTATTTGAATTAAATCTTTTATTTTTATTTCAATATCTGTTTTTTAATATATATTTCTTAAAATTTTAAGCTGCCAATATTTACTTTAGTACGTAGGAATAATTTAAAAATACAAACTGTCCACTAATTAAAATAGGATAACAGTTTATTTCTCATAAATATTTCTTTTAAAATATTTAATATTTCACTAAAAAACTTTAAAATTAATTAGTTAATCTTTAATAACACATAATTAACATAAAAAACTATTATTCCAGTATAAATGAACAAGCAGTAGTTAAAAAAAAAACTTCAATGAAAATTTAGTTAAGTTTTTTTGTCTTATTCCTTTTTATAAATTTAATTAAATGCAAATATAAGTTTGAATAATAATATATACATATGTATTTTTATTTAAGGAAACATGATTAAAATCAAACATATATATACGTAAAAAGTGGGAAAACTAGACACAATATGTTTAAAAGAGTTAGACATTTTTTGTTCAATGTTAAACATATTTTGTTGAAAAATCAACAAAATGTTTAAAAAAAGGAGATGTGTAATTTTAGGTCTATAATATTCGGTAAAGTGTTGCCTACTAATATTGACCTAATTTTCAGCAAAACTGTTTTAGAGTGTACACAAAGTTTTATGATGCTAGCTCCCTTGTAAATAATTTTTGCTGCAATTTTGGCTTTTGGACACATAATGCAATGTTGAAAATTGTTTAAATTGTCTCATATACATGTTTCATAACTTTTTTTCTACTGAACCGATTGTGGTAATTTTCAATAACAAACTGCTTAGATAAATAACAAAATTTTTTTTGGAAATTTTATTAATTTCTTTTGTGTATTTTGGATATGAGATTGATTTACACCGACAGAAATTTTGAAGTTTTAATAAAGATAATGTTAAAATTATATACGTAATTACTTATTACAATATATCTATAAAAAATTAAGATTTAAATTTAAAACTATTTATTTTCCAAAATAACAGCACTTCTTTGAACACTCAATACAAATATACCTTAAGAAATTGCAGGAAAGAAATCCTAAAAACACATGTACTCCTTTGTGTAGGTATATGTATATATGTGTGTGTGTGGAAGTGTATTAGTATTTAGTTTATACGATTACACTTTGATGTGGCATTTGGGTGATAGTCACATACATACACAACTACAACAACAACAACAACAAACAAATTTCTTATTTCTACTACTTTATTTTTGCCTTTTTTCTTAATAATCATTTTGTACTTTTTGATGTTTAACAAATTTCCATGTCGTGTCTTTTTCCATTTTTTTTTTTTTTCATTTTGCCTCTAACGAACAAAAATTCTGTTTATCAGAAATACAAAAAAAAAAAAGTAAGAAAGAATAAGCAAAACACATCGTAAACAAATTGTTTAATTCAACACAAAACTCTGAGAACGATGATGAATATTAAACGGATTTTCAACAAAACCATATTAACTCGACTTGTATGTAAGTATATGTGTATGTTTGTTATATTCATATGTACATATATGTATGTATATTTGTATCTGTGTATTTATTTAAGACTTGGCATTTGAACTTGTATTTTTCTTCTTTTAAATAAAAAATTAATATGTATGTACATTATACAACAAAGAGGGATTAAATGGATAAAAAAAAATATTCAATTTGTTTATAAGAGTCACTTAATAATGAAATACATATACACTACCTATCTAAATATTTATATTCATTTAAAACTTATTAAATAATAACATGATTAATTATTTATTTTGCTCAATCTGTGAAAGTTAGAAAATATATTTCAAAATACTGATAATTAAAAAATGCTCATACGCAAAATTATGCGGAAAATTCACAGTTTGTAGGAAATATTTGTATAAACAATGTGTACAAATTCTATATCGCTTTCTTAAAGAAAATATTTGTAATATACAATAGACATATCGTTTGCTGAGTGTGTAAACGTGATAAGTCCATTTTCACAAGACTCAAAACACTTTCCAAAATCCTTCGTTTTAAATACTTTTGGAAGCTGTTAGTGTAGTTTTTTAACTTACTTGGTATGATTTATTTTGAGTAATATTTTGGGACTTATCACATTACTTTACTTTCATCGTTTTACCACATTTGGTCCGAGGCTGGCAAAAGGATTTTGTGCCAAATTCAAAACATATCTTATCAGTCATATTGTCATAATGTCCTAATATATCACGACTCGGCGGCTCGGCGGCTCGGCTTAACCGACTTTTAGACATTTTAGGCATAGCATAGAAAGCAATAAAAACCATTGTGAAATATTATGACAATATGACATGATAAGAGACCCTGTGAATTGACCAATACTGTATTCCGTTGGAGATTTCCTGCTTTGAGATTTTAAAACCAGTAGGCTAAATTTTGAAGGACCTGTGAAAGATATCTAAGTATTAAAAATTAGACACATTTTTCAGTTTTATCTGTAGTATTATATTTAAGAAAGTATTTGGGGGATTCAAACGTTCTGCTGTTAGGTCATATTGTCATAATGATAATTTAAAAAAATGTTTGTTGTGTTTCAAACGAAACAAAATTGAAGACTTTTTGAACAATGTTTATTGTTTTGTCATAAAATAACACTTTGACCCTTAGTGGAATATTTTAGCGTTTTCTTATTTTAATCTAGCCTTTCAAAAGAGTATAAAATCATCAAAAGCTCTTTATGACAAAACAAGGATTAATAGGAGTTTTACGGCCGATCAAATATGAAAATTCGCAACTTTTTTAAATTTTGAAATTCATAATCGATTAATTTTGGTCTGGTAAAAATATTATTTTGAAAGTTTTTTCACCTTTTCACGGAGGTGAAGGGTGCTCATATCTCCATAAATAATATGATATGAGCAAAAATCCGAGACAACCTCTATTTTTGGCTTATTTTTGATCTATATCTGGATTACTAAGTCATTAATATAGACAATATGGATATCTAATGATATATATTTCAAAGTCAATTGCAACTATGTATATAAGGCTATATATAGTAAGTTGGACCTACAATGGGTCAAAATCAGGAAAAATATTTTTAATCCGATTTTTTTCACAAAAAACTTTTTTTGTCATAAATTTTTTTCATTAATAAATTAAAAAAAAAATAATTTCAATAAAAAAATTTTTTTTTAAAAAATTGGAAAAAAATTTTAAAAACAATTTCGAAAAAAAAAATGTTTAAAAAGTTAAAAAATGTTTTTTTTTTATTTTATTTTAAAGTATAATTTGTTGATGGGTATATAAGATTCGGCACAGCCGAATATAGCTTTCTTACTGGTTTTATTTATTGTTTAATATAATTTAATAAAATTGGTTATATTTTGTATCTGATATGGTGAAAACAGGGCCAAGGCATGATTAAATTTTAAAATAACTCTAAGATAAATAGCACACGCAAATATATAGCGAAAGCGCTTAAAATTATTACATGAGTTTGGGGTTCGTACTCTTCTGCTAATCATGTATTAAATTTCATGGTTATCGATGCTATGGTGCTACGGAATTCACGACCTCAGCTTTTAATATTGATAAAATTCAAAGAATCCAAAATAAAATATTAAGAATAATAACAGCAGCGCACAGTGGTCCAAATGCTCAATCAAGCCGGAAAAAAGTCATTTTTTTAAATGCTTCAAAAGCAAATTTTTTGTATGGTAATATGTTGACAAGTGTCCATAGTACATAACGGCATATTTTTTTTTTCTTTAAATATCTACACTATCATTGATACATTGCTTCAAAAACAAGTAATTACTTCTTTGTTAAAAAATTAATATCTCAAGTGACATTTAACAGTGCAAGGGAAATTGTCGTCAAAAAATAATAAGAACAATAAAAAAAAAATTGTTATTGTAATTAATATAACAAAGGTAAGAGTAAAAATTACTGTTTAAATTTTTTAGAAAAAAAAATGCAATTATGTACATGTGTGTTTTAAATGTGAAATTTTTGTTCAATGTCCAAATTCTATTAGAATTTCAAATAGTAATTTAACAGAGTTAAGCTTAAGTTTTCGTCATCTATGTTGACTTGGCTTTCTAATCTTTAAAAAATTATCTGCCTCTTTTTGCCTCAACGATTTTTATTTCATTTAGAGTTTAACATGTTCATTACAAGGAAGGATCAGTATTTTTATTTTTAAGGTTGGTGTGGCATTTCGCCCACTTCAAATTTTTTAATGAAAGGTAGTTTTTAATTCCTTTCACACATGCAGAAAGACGGTGTGAAAATTTCAGGGAAATCGGTCTAGCCGTTTCGCCGTCTATAGGGTTCAAACAAACCCACAAAGAAAAAATTTACATGCAAAAACACACATTCGTGTTCACAAAAAAAAAATTTTCTCAGATTGTTTATATTGATGAAATCTATAAACGTACCAAGTTTCATGTCGGTACGGCTTTTCAAAAGCGAGTTATGACTTTTGTCCGGCTAGATTGAGCATTTGGACCACTGTGCAGTGCCCTAGTATGTGAGAAATATTAACATTCATTAGGAACTAGGTGTCTTCCTGGTGATATTTGAAAAAGTTAGAAGTTCACCCTAACCCACTTGCACGAACATTAATGAGAAGTAATGACCACATCCGACTAAGAAGAAGGAATCCAACAGACCTGTACTGATGATAGGATCTAAAAATTAGACCTCATATCATTTTTCGCCAAACTGTGGTGGGACGTAAATAAAAATTAAGATTTGAACAACTTATTATTATTTTGTGAAGATACAATAAATAAAAAATACAAATATAAAAAAAATTTAATCGGATCAGCCAGTTAGAAATGGTGGATTTATTTCCAAAATATTTTGATTCTGCCCTACTACACGCAGAGCAAGAACATAGTTGCGCATGTTTACAGTAACCATTTCCACATTTTTAAAAGTCACAATAACTTTGTTTTTATATAAGATAAATAGAAAAATTGTATACTTTTCATTAGTCTGTAAGGAATATTGTTCTATAGACTTAAAATAAATAAATAACTATTTACATGATTGTGGTAACTATAATATACTTAAATTACGGTTCACATGATTGTAGCAATTATATGTATGGTTACAGTAAATTAGTTGTTCTCAGATTATGATATCAATTAGCCGAGAGCAACATTATATGGTAAAACCTTAATCATAAAAATGGTTGTCACAAACATATACTAATTTACTGTAACCATATATATGATTGCTACAATCATGTGAACCGTAAGTTAACCATATTATGGTTACCACAATCATATATATAGTTACTGTGACTATAATATTGTTGAAAAACTTTTAAAAATGTAGAAAAATGTAAACATGCACAACTATATTTTTTTTCTGCGTGTATGCACAGTATAACAACGATAAAAAACGAAATAATTGTAAAAATTTGTTAAGCAATTAGTGCATATTTAGTTACTCTAATTTTCTATTAAATTCTCAATTGTCATAGAAAGTGGGCTTATCAATTTTGCTCACTCAGCTAACGATGTGAGGCAATATTACAAAAAGTCTCAAGTCGACATAAGATAGATGCAATTTTTGTATATTTTTAAAATCAATGTAAATTTACCTGGAAGCTACTTTAATTCTAAAAATATAAAAGATTTTTAATTGAAAAGTTCAACGATCTCTTATATATTTCTTACCATTTGAATTGCTTTAGCAATGTTTTTATTATTTGTTTACTACGAGTACCTACGGTATCCTTTTATATCCAAACAAAACATTTATTTATTTAGTTAGTTATTTTTCTAGTTTTACATAAATAAAACTATTTGCAAAACACTATTATTGAATAAACTCGGAACAAATGTCTCTAGACTTTAGAATTGAGGTTGCAAAGGCAAACCTCATGAATGCATTCTAGATTTTTATTAAATTAAAAAAAAAAAATAGCATAAACTACAAGTCTAAACAATCAACACCTTCCATGTGAACATTTGTTTTTATTCTTTATTTATTTTATTTTTGTTCTTAATTTTATTCTATTTGCCAATAGAAAAGTCAAGTGAAGATAAGTTAACAATTTTCGTTTTCCTGCTATTTATTTTCTAATTTATGTGCTTTAAACATTCAATAGCATTGTGCTCGTAAGTTAAACTCTGTGCGAGAGAGTGTGTTTTGGGGCTGGAAATAAACATCTTTTCACATGTGGTTTTTTATATTTTTTTGGTAGAGATAAAGAAATATATTACAGTCGAGCTCAAATATTTTTGAACCTAATATATCTATTTAGGGAAATTTAAATTAAGAAACATAATTTTCATTAAAAAATTTGAACATTTTTGTTTGGTCCTTAATTTAAATATTCTTAAATAGAAATATTTAAATGATGACAGTTTTTTAGTACAATATTTTATTTGCCTTGTTATATTGAATTTTAGATACACTACGATTTTTCATTGATTTGATATCATGATTTAAACATAATCAATGTGAAATTTGTATTACAATTCAGTCGAAATGGGACAACACACCTGTGCACCGATAATTTTATAAAAAATTATTTTAATCATTTAATCATTGCAATTGATTTTTTGACCACGTTTGTTCTATACTGTTTGCTTATATCAAGAGCAATATATTCGTAAACTAGAAGTGAAAAAATAAAACCCCACATGTATGCAGACATACAAACATGCAATTGCCAATTTAAAATAAGGATTCTGGCTTTTTTTCTACACAATAATTCATTCATTACTGCTGTAGTTGTGCAGTTTTGTATGTTTATTTTTTTTTTTTTTCCTCAAAGTTGTATATTGCAAATTGTAAACGGAAATACAAGTTCTCAGTTTACAGTTAAAATACTTATCGATAAAAATATATTATTATTGTATGGATGTGCATACGAACAAGTACATATACATACATATATGTATATAAATAGTATTCGTATGTACGTAGGTGTATTCATACATATCCAAGTCAATGTGTAACAGCAGTATAACATTAGTATAACATACACTTGGCTGCATACATCAGAGTTGGGGGTAGTGCACTAAATATAGTGGAACAAATTTAATTAATCACTTTTTCATCACGAGCTTTATGATAGTGAAGCACATCTTCACTACCCCAAAACAATTATGTGATAGTGTTATTGTAAGGGTTTGTGAAATTAAATAAGAGTCAAATTAAGTACACGAGAAAGACGAACTTTACATTAACACGTTTATTGAATGAATGAGGTTTAATTTATAAATGTAACTTACAACTAAAGTACAAATGACATTTAGATAATGACATTGGTAAGTCGTAAAGTGTGTGGATTGTAATGGTAGTCACAGAGTGATTCCAACATACTCCTTCTCAATCCAAATACTTTACATAAAAATGTTCAAATTTTCATTAGAAAGTGATATTCATCATATTACAGAATTTTATATGTTTTTCTTTTCCTAAACATTTAGTAAACAAATCTGCAATATTTTCATTGGTACTAATATACTGAATACAAATTTCATTCGACTCGAACTTTTCACGAATATAATGATAGCGTATATCTATATGCTTGCTTCTTTTGTGTGCTACTGGATTTTGTACAAGAAACATGGCACTCTGATTGTCACACATTAATGTTGTTGGCGTTTTAGTGTACTCTGGAAAACCAATTTCGGACAAAATGTTTCGATGGAATACTACATCTTTAGTTCCTTGGCACATTGCGACGTACTCGGCTTCCATGGTACTTAGGGATACAATATTTTGTTTCCTAGACTCCCAGGATATTGGTCCACCAGCCAGGAACTCAATGAAACCACTAAATGACTTTCGATCATTTTTATCCGAGCCCCAGTCCGCATCTGTATAACAGACTAAACTATTAGTAGAATTATAACATAACGTACCTTTTGGTTTGTGCTTAAGATATCTTAAGACATGTTTGGCTGCTAAAAAATGTTCCTTTTCGGGGTGTGTGTTGAACTGCGACAGCTTGGACACAATATGAGCAATGTCTGGACGAGATATGACAGCTAAATACATCAACGATCCGATTAGAGACTGATAAGTCTTTGCTTCATAACCACTGCAACCTTCTTTATTACATTTTTCTAAAATAGTACCACCAACAAAAGGGGTATTTGATGGTTTACTATCTGCCATTTTCCATTGTTGAAGTAGATCGCTTGTATATTTGGCTTGATGGATTTTTATTGCTCCTCTCAGTCCATCTCTTTCTATCTCCATACCTAAGTAGTATTTCACTGGACCTCTGTCCACTGCATCAACATGTTCGTTAAGTTTCGCTACAACTTCTTTCATTGTTTTGTCAGATGAGCATGACAGAAGTATGTCGTCCACATATATGGCTATTAACACCAGCTCTCCATTCATATGCGTTGTATATAAACAATTATCAGCCTTGCAGCGTACAAAATTGAGATCAATAAGTATTTGATTTATTTTACGATACCAATCTCTACCGGCTTGTTTCAGCCCATAAGGAGACTTTTTTAGCTTACAGACCCTCTCTGGATAACTTTCATCAAAAAACATTTGTGGCTGGCGCATGTATACCTCTTCTTGTAGCTCTCCGTTCAAATAGGCTGCAACAACATCAATATGGTTTACCAAATATTTCTTCTGTACAGCTATAGCAAGTAGCATTCGGATTGCAGAATATCTTGCAACAGGGGAGTAGGTCTCGGTGTAATCTATATTATATTTCTGGGAAAATCCTTGTGCCACAAGGCGAGCTTTATATTTTTCAACCTTTCCCAATGAGTTTCTTTTTGTAACAAAAACCCACTTACAGCCTATAACGTTTTTATCATTGGGTTTTTCCACTAGCTCCCATGTGTTGTTGTTTTGTAACGTGTTGAACTCAGATTTCATGGCATCTTTCCAAAAATTTGCATTTTCGCCTTGCATTGCCTCCTGCACAGTATTGGGATCTTCGTTGACTACTGTTAGCTCATTCAACGTATCAACATTGTCAACGACATAAAGCTTTTTAGGGCGACCTCGCTTTCCAGATTTTTCTAACCGTGGTCTTCCTCTCTTACGTTTTGCACCAGCTTGAATGTTATAATTTTCATCTTCTGAACTTTCTTCATTATCAACTCTATCAACTATTTGACCATCATCAACATTTGGCAAGCTTTGTTGTTCTGTTACAACATTCGCACTCTTATTAAATTCAATGTCAAAGAAATCCTCAGTATTGTTTTCTATATTTGTTTTGATTCCATTTTCGCCAATATCAGGTGACTGAAAGATTGAATCTTCAAAGAAAATAACACTACGAGCAACAACAATTGTTTTGTTTTCATTGTCGTACAAACGATAACCTTTTGTTTTGTGCGCGTAACCAACAAACGTATATTTTTTACCTTTTGGGTTGAGTTTCGAACGACCAGGTTTTTTGTTTAAAGCTACAGCCAGACAACCAAATATACGCAAATGAAACACACTAGGCTTACGGTCAAACCAACACTCGTACGGGGTACAATTATTCAACACTTTCGTAGGACAGCGATTTCTGAGATATGTTGCAGTGTTTAACGCTTCAGACCACAATGTGTGTGGCAGACCAGAATCCATTAGTAAGCAACGGGCCATCTCTACCAGTGTTCTGTTTGCCCTTTCCGCAACGCCATTCTGTTGCGGAGTGTAACACACTGTTGTTTGGTGCATTATACCTGCTGACGATAAATAATACTGAAAATTATTACTCAGATACTCACAACCGTTATCGCTGCGTAAGGTTTTGAGTTTTAACCCTGTCTGCCTTTCTGCGTTTATGTGAAAATCTTTAAATACTGCCAAAGCATCAGATTTATTTTTCAGGAAATATATAGTTGTAAACCGGGAAAAATCATCTATGAAAGATATAAAGTACCGCGAACCTCCTTCACTTGGAATCCTCATCGGACCACATATATCAGTGTGCACTAATTCCAATGGATTTTTAGTAAAACGTTCACCATAACTTGTAAAAGGTTGAACCGTAATCTTACACATAGCGCATGTTACACAAGAAACATTTTCTATTTCTTTAATTTGTAATCCACGGACAATTTCAAATTTAGACATTTTTTCCAAATCACGAATATTTGCATGGCCAAGCCTTCTGTGCCATATGTCACAATTTTCTGTTTTATATTTTGCCATCATCACATTTTCTTTTGGTTCATTTGACAGAAAATTTGTTGTAAAAATTCCATCCTTCCATTGAGCTTTAAAAATCATCTCACCAGATTTTGTTTTTGCAATTACTTTCTCTTTCGAAAAATACACTTTGTTTTCATGCTTAATTATTTTATTCACAGATAAAAAATTAGCATTTAACTTCGGTACAAACTCCGATTTTAAAATTACATTACCTATGCCTTCTGCATATACACAATCACCTGAAGCTATAGTTACTTTTTGTTTATGCTCTTTTAATAAAGAGAACAACTTTCTATTTCCACTCATATGTGATGAGGCTCCGCTGTCGACTATCCAATCATTATCATTTGAGTTAGTGACACATTCTCTTACACTCATCACAATTTCTTTCTTGTTACATTCCGACTTGATATGTCCTCTCTTCCCGCATGAATAACACTTCACATTGTTATATTTCTTGGTTGATTGGTTCTTATTCTTAAGTCTTTCTTTATATTTTGAATTCGCCGCAAAAACGTGCTCTTCACCCACAATAACTTTTTCGCCACGACGTTGATGTTCTTCCAATATTTTGACCTTCAATTGATCTATTGTTGGTAATTGGTCTCTACTTTCGACAGCTACAATAAAACTCTCAAAGTCATCGGGGAGACTACAAAGCAGCAAAATACTAATAAAATCATCAGGGACAGATACATCGATTTCTTTTAATGATTCAACCAAGTTACTAAATTCGTTTATTTGTTGCGTGTAACCAGCAGAATCTTGGATTTTAAAACGAACCAATTTTTTAAACAAATTCACCTTTCGAGCAGGACTTTTAGCTATATAAACGGAGTTAAGTTTTTCCCATGCTTCTCTTGAAGTTCTACATTTTTTGATATGTATTAACTCGGAGGGCTTAATACTTAGTGTAATTGTAGCCAATGCTTTTTGGTCTAAAGATTTCCAATGCGCCTTTTCTTCTGCAGTTGCTGTTAATGGACATACACCATCAACTACCGTCCAGTAATCCAACGTGATTAGAAGACTTCGCATGTGAATTGACCAACTTGGGTAGTTGTTTTCACTCAATTTTTCGATCTGCATCGAATTTGACATTTTTCAGAAATATACAAAACAATATATTTTACAAAAATACAAAACGTTTAGACTATCACTCGACCGACTTAATTTAAACAATTTATTTGGCACGCTGGGCCCATAACCTTTGTAAGGGTTTGTGAAATTAAATAAGAGTCAAATTAAGTACACGAGAAAGACGAACTTTACATTAACACGTTTATTGAATGAATGAGGTTTAATTTATAAATGTAACTTACAACTAAAGTACAAATGACATTTAGACAATGACATTGGTAAGTCGTAAAGTGTGTGGATTGTAATGGTAGTCACAGAGTGATTCCAACAGTTATTATGTTTCACTAGCACTTAATTTAGTGACAGTGAACAAATCTGCACTACACTCAAATAGTGAACAATACCCTTCATCAAATTATACTTCAAAATAAAAATTTTAAATATTTTTAGGTTACAAAAATTTTTTTTTCAATTTTTGGAAAAAAAATTTTTTTAAATTTTTTTGCTAAATATTAAAAAAAAAAAATTGAAAAAACAAAATTTTTTGTTTTAAATTTAAAATTTTTTTTTTTAAATTAAAATTTTTTTTTTTAAATTTAAAATTTTTTTTTTAAAATTTAAAAAAAATTTTTGTTTTTTAAATTTTTTTTTTAATATTTAGCAAAACAATTTTTGGGTAAAAATAAAATCGGGTTGAAAAATATTTTTTCCGATTTTGACCCATTGTATTTCCAACTTTCTATGGTATTATATACGCTGTTGCAAAGGTCCTTGAAATATTGTCCATATTATTGACTTTCTATTTTTATAATTCAGATATATGTCAAAAATAGGTAAAAAATCGAGGTTGTTCTAGTTTTTTCCTTATATCTCAGCCATTTGTGGACCGATTTTCTCGATTTTAAATAGCAACCGAGCCGAAAAATTCCGGAGATATTGATGTATGAATCGTGTATTTAAGTTGTTTGTGGGCTTCGGAAAGTTGATTTCAACAGACAGACAGTAATCCACAAACGGGGAGTTAAAAAATAAATATTTAAAATGGAAAACATTGATTTTGACAGTGGCTTGGATCAAGCTTTGAATAAGTAAATAAAATATAATAAACTGTCTAAATCTATCAAATTAGTTTGTGTTAATGAAATAGTTTTTGTATTTTTTGATAACAAGTGTTAAAATGGTAGTTTTGTTTTATAATATTTAGAAGGTAAGTAATAGAAAATTGCATAACTGACAATGATTTTTGTTCTTTTGTAAACGTTGAAAATGTAAACAAATTTTGTACTATCACTATTTTGTAGTGGAATCTGAACATTCATTTCACTACCCCCAACTCTGACATATGTACATATATTTGTATGTGTGGTTACATTTATACTTACTTGTATACACATTGTAGATTTATAACATTCTTCCGTAACCGGAAACATTTTTAATTAACTCCCCGTTGAATTGTAAGCGATTTAACTAGTTAAAATGAAGAAAAAACGAAGAATCAACCATTTTGCCATTGCAGCTGTAGAGTAACGGCAGCCGTATAACAATACAACAATAATAATTTTAAGTTGAAATTAATAGTTTGTTAAGTTCTTTCTTTGGGGTATATAAGTACATATGAACATACAAAATAGAGAATACACTAAACTAAAATAAATTAAATTAAACAGTACTCATACGTCTGGGGATTAATTAAAGTAAGATGCCAATGACTTGTAATATAGAGTTAGTTATGTAAAGGGTCTTCCAATAGGGACTTCCGAACGTTGACACTTGCCATAGCGGCCATATTGTTAATGGTACATCTGTCGAATTGGCTGTCATTTATTCAGTGTGTGTTGCCAAATCACCACGGATGAACGAACATAGCGATCAACAGCACGCGCAAATGATAAAATTGTGTTATCAAAATGAATGTTCTGTTCGTTTTTCATCAAAAAATCATATTGAGCGATAAGAACCAAAATTGTTGAATTTGAGCGTCCCGAAAAGCTGAGTAATTGGTGTGGATTTTGGACTGGCGACGTCATTGATCGATATTTCTTTGAGAACGATGTTGAGCAGGCCATTACCGTCAACGGCAAGCGCTATAGGTCGATAATGGCCACCTCCTTTTGACCTGAATTGAATTATATGGACACCAAAGAAATGTGCTATCAACAGGACGGCGCTACATTCCATACAGATAACACCACATTGGACATTATGCACGACCATTTTGATGCCATGATCATCTCACGTGGTGATGATGTGAACTGTGGGGGTTTTCTTAAGTCGCAGATGTATTCGAATAAGCTACAAACCACAGCGGACCTCAAAGTCAATTTAACTCATGTCATCGGTCAAATTTACCCTGATTTATGAACCATGGAAAATTGGTAATTTCTGATGTGATGATGCTCAATGTTATATTGAATTGATCATCATTTGATACATAAAATGTAAAATAATAATATTGAAGGAGTGAGATCGTAAAATTCTTAACACACGTTTTTCATTAAAACTTTTAACCCAAGTATCATTTGATTTTTTTTATCAAGTTACCTTTGTAAAGCATGTCAGTTATTATGCTTAATGTCAATTATGTTCATTTGTAGTTAATCTGATTAAAATGAGAGACCAGAAAAAAATGCAAACTAAAATTATTAAACATTTTCAACAAAACCCAACAAAAAGTTGGCCAAACAATCAAAGGTCTGCGGTCAAACTGTTTCCAATGTTATTAAACAGTACCGAATGAACTTGTCCATTGATAAAAACCCTGGTTCAGGTAGAAGGAATGGTCCACATTACGTTTCTAAAGCCAAAAAATAGAAAACATTTTAAAAAGAGGTCCCAACACATCCGGTAGGAAAGCAGTCCGGTTAGCTCCGTGCTCAGTGCAGGTTTGAAAACATACAAGGCTCAAAAAGTTCCTGACAGGAACGGTGCTAAAAATTTAGAGGCCAAAAATTGAACACAAGTTTTATAAAAAAATATTCTTGCTGCATAATAGATAACGAAACGTATGTTCTGGCAGATTTTTCGCAACTTCCGGGTCAAAACTTTTATGTTCCTGATGCTCGAGGGAATGTATAAGAAAAGTTTAGGACCCAAAAGCAAA
Source organism: Calliphora vomitoria (assembly GCA_942486065.2). NCBI lineage: Eukaryota > Metazoa > Arthropoda > Insecta > Diptera > Calliphoridae > Calliphora > Calliphora vomitoria. The sequence continues at coordinate 140,797,243 of OW818030.2, forward strand.
CAAAATTTCCCTAAAAGTTCTTGGTATAGCAAACAATATGCAGTTGCGGCAAAAGAAACCAATCATTTGTTACAACGGGCTCTATAAATACCGAAATTTACATCAAGGAATGTTTACAAAAAAGACTGCTTCCATTCATTAGACTTCATAATGTGTCCACTTATTTTTGGCCTGACTTGGCATCCTGTCACTATGGTAAATAAGCCCTTGAGTGGTACCAGAACAATAATGTGGTATTTGTATCAAGAGAGGGAAATCCTCCAAACTGCCCGGAGCTAAAGCCAGTGCAGAGATATTGGGCTCTTCTTAAAAGAGAAATGAAGAGCACAAAAAAGGTGATCAAAAGTGTGGTAGATTTTTAACGGAGATGGACTACCTGTTCGAGCAAAGTGACAGAAAGCACTATAAAACGTTAATGGAAGGGTTTCCGAAAAAGGTTCAAAATTTCATCACTAGTGATTAGAACTATAAAAATATTATTTTTTTTTTTTTTGTAAATTGTAATAATAATTTCAATCAAATAAAAGAAAAATTAAAACTGTAAGTTTAGTGGTTTCATTATACCCTACACCACCATAATGGGGAGGGTATATTGGATTTGTGCAGATGTTTATAACGCCCAAAAATATATTCTAGCACCCACCTTAAAGTATACCGATCGACTCAGAATCACTTTTTGAGTCGATTAAACGATGTCCGTCCGTCTGGCTGGCTGGTTGTTCATGTAAACCTTGTGCGCAGAGTACAGGTCGCAATCTTGAAGATATTTCGATAAAATTTAGTACATATCATTTTTTCTGCCCAAGGACCAAGCCTGTTGAAACTAGCTGAAATCGGTCCATTATTTCACCTAGCCCCCATACAAATGTCCTCCCGAAATTGGATTTTATCGGTCATAAATGTTTAATTTATATAGGTATCTACACAAGTTTTTCTCCAAATAAGTTTTATATATACGAAATTCATGTCGCCAAATTTTATTATGATCGGTCCATAATTAGTCATAGGTCCCACATAAGGCCTGCTTCCGATAATCACTTTAACGAGCATAAATCTCTAAAAATGTTGGTATACACATAAAATGCAACATAAACAATTTTCATATAGTCATTAATCACACCACTTAATTTCGTGGTGATCGGTCCATAATTGGTCATAGCTCCCATATAAGGCCTGCTTCCGATAATCACTTTAACGAGCATAAATCTCTTAAAAATGTTGGTATACACATAAAATGCAACATAAATAACTTTCATACAGACATTAATCACACTACTTAATTTCATGGTGATCGGTCCATAATTGGTCATAGCTCCCATGTAAGGCCCACTTCCGAAAATCGTTCACGAATATAAATTATTGAAATTTTGAAAGAAAAATGTTTTTGCTCATTTACTTAGTGTAAGGTATTATATGGTCGGGCTTGATCGACCATACTTTCTTACTTGTTTTTATTAACATATATGTATGTTAAGAATTTTTCGATCTCACTCCTTAGTAAAAAATTTTTAACATTTTATAAAAAAAATGTATGATAAACAATTATTTTGCTTTCAACAGACAGACAAACTGACGCCTATAAGTTTCATAAGGACACATATAATATTTTCCAATCCTCATACATTTAAAATTGGAAACTCAAAAATCGCTGCTGGTACAATAATGCCCTTAGAGTTTCAATTTAAAAATATATTTGAATCGAATGACTTCCTTGACGAAGTTTTAATCCACATGAAAAACACGAAACAAAGTAAAGGAATTAATAACTTCATACAAGGGGATTTGTGGACTCAGAAAACAAGAATGTATCCACAAAAGATTTTAATTCCATTTTGTATCTATGTAGACGACTTTGTAATCAATAACCCAATCGGTTCTAAAGCAACAAATCAGTTCATATGTAACGTTCCCATGACAGGAAGGCATGGGAAACTATAGTCCCATGCCTTCCTGGCAAATCATCCAAATTAAACACTGTGTTCTTAGCATGTTCAGTCAAATCTGCTGATATTAAAAGATTTGGTACTAATGAGTGCTTTAAGCCAGGAAGAACTTGAGGAAGATGGTATTGAGATTAGAACCTCTACTGAGGTAAAAACTGTGCACTTTGTTTTGGGGCTAATCCTTGGAGATAATCTTGGCATAAATAGAATTCTTAATTTCACTAAATCGTTTTCATCAAATTACTACTGTAGATTCTGTCAAATGAAAAAGCAAGATGGTCAAATATCTTATACGGAAAATAAAAATTTGATGAGAAATATAATCAATTACAGAGAAGCAATAGTAAAAAATGCACCATCTGAAACAGGAATAGCTTCAAATTCTATTTTCAATATAATCCCATCATTTCATGATGGGATTATATTGAAAATGAAATATTTTGATTTAAAATGCCTTTTCCTATTTAAATAAAGACAAGGGCAATGAAAAGAAACAAACTGACGCCTATAAGTTTCATAAGGACACCTATAATATTTTCCTTAATGAAATTATGGTCTAAGTAAGTAATAAGCACATTTATACAAAAAATTTAATTTTTTCAAAATATTTGTAAAATATGTAAAAACATGATTTTCAAGCAAAAAGCATTTCAACAATATGTCCTGATTATAGAAAATTTAGATATAAATAAATTTGGTAAAAATCGAATTAACATTGGATAGGAGGATTTCAGATCCTGAAGATTTATCCTCCAAATTCTTCTAATTCTACCCTAGAATTTTACTCACTATGAAAATATGGTCTGTAGATAAGTTTTAAGACAAGTAATACTAGTATATGAGGCACAAATAATATCGAGCCCTTAGCGCCAAATTATCGTAAGCGACAAATCACAAATTTTACAGGAGAAGGTTTTTTTAGATTATTTTGAAATTTATGAATAGAATTAAAAATGTTTTGATGCGATTTATTATAATTACGTTCTAGCTAGTTACCGGCAGCAAAAGAATTATAGTTTGTTTACATTGTGCATAAAATATGACGTTTACGATATATTTTTTTATATTAAGCTACTTTTATGGACAAAACTTGTCGCTTACGATATTTATATTTTTCTTGTTTACTTCAATAAAAAAGTTTAAATCAATACATATTTATGTATTCCATTTGTTTATTTACATTTATTATTAATTATTATTGAATTCAGAAAATATAAAACGAATTAAATTAGTGTTTCAAGTAAATTAGTGCTTAGATTTATATATTTATGAAATTTTAGTATCTATCAGCATCTTCATCGCTTTCTGCCAGGGTGTCCTTAGCTTTATCATCACATTTCATAATGATATACTCCTGGTGATATCTTTGAGTAATTATTACCTTTTCACACAAATTTCCTAAGTTTTTTAATTTTTGCACTGAAATGTTTAGTAAAAAAATCAGAATGTCATTTGTAATTTTTCCTAAGAAAAATTTTAAAATTTTTATTAATATAAAAATACATCTAAATATTTATATTTTTAAAATATTTGATGTAAAGTTAGCTTTTCTAAAAATACAAATTTCTTATACATATTCTTAGACAACTTAAAAAGAAAAAAGTACTTATTTCCCAAAAAACTAACGAAAACTCGCCTTTTTTAAATTCAAATGCATATAACTTTGAACTCGGCCAGGTACTTTTTAACAATTCTTTTTTTTATTTGACTCATACATTTCTTGTTAGTCCAATCTGGAAATATTTGGATCCGCTGTTATCAAAAAAAAATTGGAGTAGGGTGGTTAAAAATGTTGAAAATTTAATTTTCAAATGCGAATATCTCCAAAGCTATGAGACAAATTTGATAGCTACGACGAGGTTTTTTGTAGTTCTCGATAAGAAAATTCTACATGCGTATTTTTTTTCAAATCGCATAATAAACGAAGGAATAGTATCGTTTTAAAAAGTTAACATACCCGAGGTGTACTACTTTGGAGTTGCCTGGCTCCTCCCTTGGTGGGGCCATTTCATCCAAATTTCAAACTTAAACTCGACAATACTTCCTTTTCATCCAAGTGAAATTTCATTCCGACTGGATTAACCGTTAGGAAGTTACAGATTAATTTCCCTGTTTTTTTCTATACCTAAATTCCTTTACTGTAAAATGTAAACATTGACTTACGATAAAATCTTACACCCTATATTTTTAAAGTTAATAACAATTTTGATATTCTGAGAACTCTAAAACATCAGTCGGTCCATTAAATTTTAATTTCTGCAATAAAAAAAAAAATTGAAAATGTCGCTTACGATAATTTGGCGCAAAGGGCTCGATATAATTAAAAGAGTGGAAGAAAAAATATTCATAATTGAATTAGCTGGATTTACCTAAAATTCCAAATAATACATTACTTCAAATAAGAGCTTAAAATAAAAAGATCTCCCTCATATATTGAAAATTCAATTTAATGTTTTCCATTTGTTTTTTTTTTTAACTTTTCAAGTATGTATATGTTATTAAAACTATGAATTCATTCAAATTTTTCCATAGTCTTACTAATTTGTTTAAATATTAAAGTAATATATGAAAAATATGTTTTGTAACACTTAACATTTCTGTCAAATTCCTTAATCTTCTAACATCAAAATGTCCATAATTTATTTTAGTTTAACAAAAAACAAAAATTTTAGAATAAAACAAAAAGACAACATGTTTTCAAATAATTTCTCTTGTACAAAATTGAATAATGAAACGTGAGTACACGTATGTTGAATACATGTCCATTGCCAAAAAAAAAAAAAACATAAACCCATAATCCTTTTAATGTCCCTTCTTTTACTAATGTTCCGTAAAAGTTTTAACATTGATACAGATTTATAGAAAGAACTCCTGACTGCTGTTGCTTTATCTTAAATACTAAAACTTATGATGCTGCTTCTGAAATTTCCACACAGCTCGCACAAAATTTATGAACAAGACAATGGCACGTGATAATGTCAGGAATAAGATACGAGTTACAAATAAAAAAATAAAAAAATAAAACAGAGTAGTTCTTACAACTGTTGCTTTGCTGGAAATAATAAATGATCGTAGATTTTAAGTTTCTTAATATTTTAAATGTTTAGAATTGTGTTCGTTTATGTTGCTGCCTTTTCTACTTAAGAAAAATAAAAATTATTATTAATTAAATTTTTTGTTTACTAGTTCCCTTAATAAATGTACCTGTACCTTGGCATTGTTTGTAATTAAAATGGTTAAATAAACAAACCACAAGTTTATCACTTTTATGGCGTCGTCTTTTTTGGTAAATTCGCTTAAGAAACAGCCATTCATTGTGGCTGTCTGTCTGTCATAGTGTATGTAATGTTGATATTACTGTTTTCCTGGTTTCTCCTTTTCTTTAAGGCAAACAGTTGTCATTTATGTAAATTCTATTATGACCATTATGACTATTATTTATAATTTCTTTTCATTTTGCATTTTTTGTTTGTTTGTTAAACGTCAAAATTTATATTAAGTTTCCAAATGCTAATGAATACCAACTTTTAAAATTACACGAAAATTTAATTTAGCATTTTTTGCATTTTTGTATTAAAATTTATATAAGCAGTTCTGATTCTTTCTAATCCTTTTCATTTAATGCCACAAGTCACATAAGGTGTATAAAAGTGTCCTTACAAGTATGAGAGATGTAAAGATTTGCAAATATTTGAAGTGTATATATTTTAAACTTAACGTACAAGTGTTTCTTTTTTTTTTTTTTTTTTTTGGTAAACTTTTATGGAATAAGTGGAAAAAATATCTGAGATATATCCAAAAATATTTCTAAAAATCGACTTATTCATTGGTTTTTATATTTGTCTGAAAAAATTACACTTATTTTATTTTAAAACAAATGAGGGAAACACAGTAAAAAAGGCTTGCTTTTAAATAACTAAAATAAATTATTGTGACAGTTTCAAATATGACAAAAGATAAAAATAAAATTTTAAAAAATTTCATACAAAATATTTCCAGATTTAAAAAATATACAGATATTGTTACGTTTTTACCTTTTAAAAATGTGAGTTTATTTCCTTTAAATAAACCGGATACTTTTGATTGCAAATAAAAGCAGTTTTAGTAGTTTAAAGTTGTAACAACTCTTTATTTATTTAGAATGTACAACAACAACAGAATTAAATAGTCACTCAGTGTCTTTATACACGTTTATCAATTCGCAGAAATGCACACACACTCTATAACGTACAACCTTATATGCACAAGACAGTTGATGTTAACTCTAACACCGCCAATGATCAACTTAACTCACGACTGCAGCCTCTGCCACTATTTATACACGCACTGCCATCTTCATCCGAGTAGTCGAGATTGTTCTTAACGATCAACTAGTATGTTCGATTTCTAGAGCTTTCGATGTCATTCCCAGCAGCCCAAACATTTAGTGTTGCCATACTTACAAACAATGTCAATGATGGACGTGCCTTCAAACATGATGAATGCTGCAGGCAGTCGTTACAGACCGTTGAATTCAAATCGTCATTGCACATTCGTAACAATATTTTAATTAAAACAATAATTTTAAATAAATAAAGACCCTCTAATCGCTATAAGTTCATTGAAAATTCAATTTGTATATCTATAAATTCGGGCCTCAATTATCCCTTCATTCGTTTTTATTAACATTTCAAAAACAACATTTTTGTTTACAATGAAATTGTAGAAAATTTGTTTAACGCTCTTGTAGATTCTCTGATTTGTTTAATAAACAAAAGAAAAACTTCTTTTGGAATTATTTATTCGTATTAATGTAAATATGTACATAAAAATTATTCAATTGACATTAAAAGTTTTCTCATATTTTAGTAAAAGCATAGAGTGTAACCCCATTTAAATTAACAATTTGAAATTCAAAACTTTTCTTTACTACTTGGTTTTGTAGAAAAAGTTGCACAAACACACAAATATTCACAAACAGTGTGGGACAAAATATGGTACACTTACAACATTGTTGAACTACAATCAATATGAACACTCTAACATATAAGATCATCATTATTTAACCCCTTGTGGACCAAGGCATTAAATCGTTGAAAAAAAATTGTTTATGAAATATTGAAAATAAGGACTTCAGGAAGTTATTTACAAAATTTTAACTTTGTGGGGGACCTGCAAGGAATCTATTTCAAGTCTATTCCACGGTATTTTACGAAACAGTATTTTTTATCATTACAACATTAATAAATACCACAATGAGAACATGAGATACTTCACCGTTATTCTGGGTAAGCGAGGTTGCCAATAGTCAAACAAATATATCAACGATGATAGTGTACTTTAAAGTACTTTTGGTCAAAAGGGTCAAAATATGTTTTGTTTTCATTTTGTAAGCTTGTTATGGTACTTATACGTACCGTTGGTCGACAAAGGGTTAAGGAATATTTCTAGTATCTTTCCATATTTTTAAAAAATATCTTCAAAAAAGTTGGCATAGTTTATTTACTGCCACATAAATTAATTTTTTAATTTCTTTAGCCTATCTGCTTTGATTTTAAACAAAATTTTAAAATATTAATTTTTGTGTTCCAAAAACTTTGGCCAACACTGTAATCTCATACAAACAAACTACGAAACCACAACAACTACAATCAAAACCTGAAACTAGCATGTAAATCGTTTGATTTGATTTTAAATGAACAAAACCGCCTTCCACTCGCCCACAACTCTTAAATTCTGTAAATTTTTTCTCAAATAACATACGGTGGTACACAAACAAAAGAATCCACCGCTTACACACAGACAGATATGTGTGTATGTTTGTATGTATGTATATGGCAAGATGAAGTGTGGAGAAACTAAAACATCTTATTTTTAATCTACATAAAATTAAGTAGAAAATATTCAACAATCATTCATTCATTTATTTAGTCAGTCAGTCACTTACTTATTCATTCAGTCTGTCATTTATTTAGTCATCCGTTTATGCATGATGTTAGTTCTGTGTGTGTGTATTTGTATATGTGTGTGTATGTTTTCTTTTTTCCTTTCCCTCTTTATGATGAACAACAAAAAAGTAAATAGACTTAAATCATTCAAACGCGCACACATTCAATCATAAGTACTCATACATGCATATTTAAATGTAGTTGTGTGTGTAATAATCCAGCAGTACTAGGAGACTGTCCCGAACTAGTGAATTTATGGACTGAGATTGAAAAATGTTTAACATACATACATGTTAATAAAAGTGATCACTAATGATGAAATTTTGTACCTTTTTCGAAAACCCTTACATTATGGTTTTTATAGTGCTTTATCTCACTTTGTTCGAACAGGTTGTCCATCTCCGTTTAAAATCTACCACACTTTTGAACACCTTTTTTGTGCTCTTCAATTCTCTTTTAACAAAAGCCCAATATCTCTCCACTGGTCTCAGCTCCAGGCAGTTTGGAGGAATTGTCTCTCTTGGTACAAATAATATATTATTGTTCTTGTATCACTCTATACCTTTCTTACCATAGTGACAGGGTGCCAAGTCAGGCCAAAAATAAGTGGACACATTAAGAAGTCTTATGAATGGAAACATTCTTTTTTGTAAAAATTCCTTGATGTAAATATCGGTATTTATAGAGCCCTTTGTAACAAATGTTTGGCTTTTTTGCCGCAAATGCATATTGCTTGCCATACCAAGAACTTTTTGGGAAATTTTGTCTGCTTTTGGGTCCTAAACTTTTGTGCAGCATAAAAAAATTTAACCAGAAGCTGCGAAAAATTATCCATACGTACATTTCGTCATCCATTATGCGGCATGTATATTTTTTGTATAAAATTGGACTTCAATTTCCGTGCTCTGTCTTTGGCCTCTAAATTTTTAGCAGAGTTCCTGTCAGGAACTTTTTGAGCATTGTATACTTTCGAATCTTCATTGGCTTTAACTTTTCGTACCAAATAGTCCGAGTACTGACCTAACCGGACTGCTTTCCTACCAGTTAGGTAGGATGCTTTCTATTTTTTTTGGCTTTAGAAACATTTTGTGGACCATTCTTTCTACCTGAACCAGGTTTTATATCAACGGACAAGTTCTCACGGTACTGTTGAATAACATTGGAATCAGTTTGACGGCAGACCTTTGATTGTTTGGCCAACTTTTTGTAGGACCAAGTTGGGTTTTGTTGAAAGTATTTAATAATTTTAGTACGCACTTTTTTCTGGTCACTCATTTTAATCAGATTAATAAATGAACATAATTGACATTAAATATATTAACTGACATGCTTTACAAAAGAAAAATAATACTTGGGCTAAAAGTTTTAATGAAAAACGTGTGTTAAGAATTTTACGATCTCAGTCCTTACCTATCATTTAGGGTGACAACTAGTTACATAATTAGCTACGTGATTAGTTATTTTAACACGTGCATGTACTAAATTGACCCTTGTGGATAACAATTATACTCTCTGACGCATTGGTTTCACATACCGGTTACACAGAGTCACTTACTTTACTAACTACCTAACTGGTTACTTGATGAGCTATATTACTATTTATTTAAACATGTACGGGCTGAAGTTAATTGACCTCAAATAGTTAGTACAAAAAAAATTTCATAGACAGTCCAAAAACCGATTGCTTATAAACAAACCTTTCTCTGACAACGCTCCATTATATTACTTCTAGTGGGTAAAATAACTGCTTTCTAAAGTTTAAACTTTAAAGTGATTGCACTATAGGTTACTTAGAGTCACTAAATTGACAATTGTCTTAACGCTAGTTACATAAGATGTCAGTATACTTAAGCAAAAAGAAAATAAACTGTATGAGAATTATATCAACCCAATTTGTATAAAGCCAGTTTGTACGAATTACTTACAAAACGTTTAAAGCGACTACACTATATATTACTTAGAGACACATAAATGACAATTGACTTCACGCTATATTACCTGGGATGTATAAAGTAACCGATTGACTTCTTTCTACACTACAAAGTCAAATCATCCAAAATATATCAATTACAGTTAGACAAGTGATCAGACATTGGTGACAATTACTATATAAGTATAAGGGACACATTGACTACTTGCTTAACTGCTGGGAAGTACAAATCTCACAATTAAAGACAATATAAGGGTGACCCTTTTTTTGAATTTTTATTTTCGATGATGTTCTCCGTCATTTAAAAACAAAATGCTGAAAATTTGATATAAAAATGTTCTGCCCATAGATAAATATTAGGTTATTCAATTGATCGGATTTCTGGTTTAATCGGTTAATCGAGCAAATAATTAATCGGGGTTTAGATATAATCGATTAATAATCGGTTAATTTTAAATTATTCGATTAACCGAATAATTTTAATTTTTAATTGAAAATGGAACCACAAATTTTGTATACTTATTTAAGCATTTTATAAATAATAACAACAAAATCATAACAAACGAAGAAATCATAACAATTCAACAAACAAAGTAATAACTAAAAAAAAAATGGTATCTGAGATCCTTTTTTATACACATGTGAGTTTCTTTAGGATTTTAGTGAAATCTTCTCTTAAAAAGAATATAATAGAAATATTTTCCCTTTAAACGATTTTTCATTAGATTTAATAAAACTTGAGAAATCAAAAGTAAAGAATATCCAATTTCTCATACAAAATTCTCAATTATACCATTGCACAGTGGAAAATTTTGGTCATTTTCGGATCAAAAATCTGTAACTTTTGAATGGATTTTTTTGCAAGATTTTTTTTCTTGAACATGTGGGACTTTAAGCTTTAATTTGCTTTTTTAATCATAAAAATCGAATCATAATAAAAAAAAGTAATGATCGGTTAAAAATACATTTTTGATTTTTTTTTAGTTTTTGTATAAAAGTGATATGTTAAGACAAGTAAAATAGGTATTTTTATGTACTTTTTCATTAGTTTTAATAGTATTAACAACTGACATTTGTTAACAGCCGTTTAAATTAGTTTAAATTAGCTCGTAGACTTTTAAGCCCCAAAGGTTGCATTTTTTGAAAAATATTTTCAGCTACAGTAGAGTTAAAATAAAACTTCATTGGTAGCAAATGTATGATACTTTAAAAAATGCTTTCGCAGTTTAAAGTTAAAAACAGTTTTCAAAGATTTTGAAACACCCGCAACATTTTGAATTTTTTTACAAAAAACTTTTTTAGGGTAGGCCGTAGTACTTTAGTATCTCTAATTCACACATTTTTAGAGCGATTTAAAAATTTTAAACAATTATGGAGAGGCAAGGTATTAATCTTTCATAAAATGTATTTTTCTAGAAAGTATGTAAGTTTTTATACAAAGTTTAGCATTTTCTTTATTTTTTTTTTTTTTTTGTAATTTTTCAAATTCAACAATAGTTATTTGAATTTTTTTCTATGAAAACATACTTTTTGTGCACATTGTTTTAAAGACACGTTTATAGCGAAAAAAAACGAGACATTACTTGTTTATATTTGCAAAAGTTATTAAACTTCTTCGAAAAAAGTTCGAATAAATTAAAAACAGTAAAAATATGTTTTTTTTTTGTATAGTTTTTAGTTTATAGGCACGAAAAGGCAGCTAGTTTTGATATATCTTTTAGATAATAAGTTAAACTTAAATCCTATGTTAAAACTAGATCGGCGGCAAACGGCGCCAACAGTTAAAATCCTAGTAAAACTTGCGTAGGTAAGCCAAAAAACATTTTATATTTTACAGAACTCATAACGAAAATAAAATCTGGACAAGATACCCTTTCCAACAAGGTAAAACATTCTTAAAAAAAATAATTATAAATATTAAAACTACGTCCTTGAATATGGTATAATTTTTACTCCCCAAATCTTTAAAGTAGATAGTAGTGTGTTCTGTCGCCATTTTCGAATAATTCTGTTGACATAATAACTATAATTTCTGCAAATAATTATTGCTTGACATCTTAGCTTTACGATAGAATTTGTTTTGTGGTTAATTTCAAACATTTGCAAAAATCAATAATGAGATGCATACACCTTATATTATCCACTGTGCATTGGGGTCCTTTTTGGAGTTTTTAAATTGGGAATACTTTTAATAGTTTCCGATAAAAGTCTCGTTTCAGTTATGTCTTGCGTTTCATCTATTATCATGTCGTCCTCCGACTCATTAGGACAAAGTTAATCATAGTACATTCTAGAAAAAGGTTCATTTACAAATTCCTTACTTTCAATTTTTGTGCTATACTTCTAGAAAACCACAAATTACACAGATATGAATCGTCTGGTTCCAGTAATATGGCAACAGAAAACAAACTAAAGAAAATAGTTGTGGTTTAAAAAGAGTGACAAATATATATCACACTTGTTGCCTATTGAAAATTTTATTTTTTCTTTCACTCTGAAAACCACTTTTCAAACTGAGAACTGTCATTTGTTTCATATCTGTAATAATCTGTGTGGAAAACTATTGCTAGAAGTTAATGTTCATTAGTTAAGAATTTCAAATTATTCGAACAGTTAACCGACCAAAATTAGTCGGTTAACCGATTAACGGTTAATCGATTGAATACCCTTATAAATATACATAGATCGGAAACTCTCCTGTCAAAGATCTAACTCAGTTGTCAAAAACCTAAGTGGTGAGAATGTATTAGTAAAAAAAAACTATGTGAAAACAAAAACAACAAAAAAAACATTTCGTAGCCTATTTTCTAAAATTAAATTTCAGATTGTTTCTTTGTGCTGCTTATTTACGATTATGTCTTATTAACCATTTCATATCTGAGGCCAAAATTGTTCAAGGACAGCAAAGTTGAAACCCTTAAAACAAAAATTATTAAAAATGTTAAATACATTAAATTTCTGTAATTAATTGGATAATGACTATTAAAAAAATAATATATGGGCAATTTCACGAGAATGACTACCACGACTGAAAACCCAAAAACCCTTGAAACTTTTTTTAAGATGACCTGAATAGGAGAAAACACTAAAATGTTACTATGTGAAAGTATTTAGAGCTTACTATAAAGTTTTAAGAGCAAAAATAATGGTTTAAACTGACTATATTTAATTTTTTAATTTAATTGGTATGTTTTATGCTAAAATTGTGGCGAAAACTAAGCTCCCAATTAGCATGTAGTAGGAAATGAATTTGACTCTAATTGTTTTTTTGCTATTATCAAATTGTTTATTGAAACCGAATATATATTTTCTATTTATTTTTTTAGTTTTTGTATACATATATTTACAGAATATATATTGTTTTACTATAAGAGAAAAATCTGTCACGTACGGTATGTCACGTACGATATTAAATTTAGTTTATTATAAAATCATCCTAAGATTGTTTTTGTGTAAATATGACGGATTGTAAAGGAAAAATATTTGATTTAGTGTAATAAATCAAAAGAAAACGTAACTCCTCTCATGATTTGCAAATTTTCGCATATTTCTACATGTACCTCAAAATTACTTCCGCTTTATGTCACGTTCGATATGCCTTTATTTCTCTCTGTATTTTGGACAACAATGTTTCGAAAGAAATTATTTTAATTTTAAAATATAGTACACTCTGAATGAAACATGAAGACCAAATTATTTTTCAGATACTCTTATTTTTGCAAAATCTATTCCACTCTATAGGCGTACAAATGTCACGTACAATGATATGGAATTGCCCATATGTATTTACTTGAACTTCATTAACCCATTTTAACCTAAACAAATATTTATTCAAACAATTTCGCATATCAATTAGACCATTACTAATGTAAAACTGCGAGGTTGACATCCAAAATAAATATGGAAACAAATTGTTTTCAATACTAAGAAAAATTTACATTATTTTTTTAGAATTAAAAAAGTATTCCATGTACAAAATTTCGTAGAAAATATTGCTACTTTAACCCATAACACGAAACTTGAAAAAATTGGAAAATAAAGGCCACCCTAGCGTATATATTCGAACTTAATATGCCTGCAATATTTTTTTCTCTTTGTTTCTGTGTGCATGTACTTATTGTACTTATACGAGAGCAGGCTGAAAAGTATTTTTGTTTAAAAGAAAACGCATTCATATTGGTTACCATTTTTTATTGGTGATTGTTCAGCTAAATATAAGTATAATGTCGTCAAACATAATAGTTTATAACAGGTGTACTCGGAGAAAAAATATAGTTGTACATGATCACAGCCATCATTTTAACACAATTACAAGTTATTAAACAATATTATGGTCACTGTAATTATTTATATTATTTATATGGGTGCGACAACGTTTCACATAGTTATAAAGGATTTTACCATATTTTGATTATAAGATTATACTTATTATCATATAATGATTTATCATGGTTATGGTTGCCACAAACATATTTTCACTTATTGTAAATTCTTACAATGACCATAATATTGTTGAATATCATTTAGACATGTTAAAATTATTTCTGTGATTATATAGAACTATATTTTTTCCCAGTACTTGTACAATATTTCTACTAACTTATTCTTAATGTTTAATTTTCCATTACTTCTATAAACTATCACTGTTTCAAGATAATAGTTTTTGGCTGAAACATGTCAGAAATAAACCAAATGAAATACTGCAACCACTAATTTGAGAATTGTCAAGTTAACCCTCGTATACCCATGTGCATTTATCTAAATGTACTTTTATGTATGTCTTAGAGCATATTCATAGATATTTACTTTTGGCTTATGTAAAAAAAGCCTTTTTCATGCATCCATATGTATATTTTCTCAATGGAAAATCTTTTTGTTATATTTCATAAGTCCATAAAGTCTTTTGTTCGAAATTCTTACTTACTGCTGCAGCTTTCTCTCTCTCTCTCTCTGCACGAGTATTTTACTATTAAAAGTAGTATGTCAACAAAATACAACAAAAACAATGATAATAATATACATGTAAATAGCAAAAAAATCTTCGGCAGCAAAAGCAGCAGGAGAAATAGCAATGACAAATAATAAGTAGTCGAGTAAAGAACAAAATTTAAATATAAAGCATCTTTACTTTGACATAAGTTTGTTTATTTCAAAGATAAATACAAATGAATCGACAGCAGGGAATAACAACAAAAAAACGTCAGTGGAAACTGAGGAATATTAAGAAGCATCTACCCGGGAACCAGGCTCTTTAACACAAATAGACAACTTTCTTAGTTTTGCCAAAGTAAATATTCCAAACAAGACTCACAAAAGACTGTTGTGTACTCAAGAATAGTTTGTTAGGACTTTGAATGAATGAGGGATGTTTTATATTGAAATTTATTAGTTACATAAAATTAGTTAAAAGAAAATATTTATTAAATCTCGTATTCTTTATAATTTTCTTATAAATAGCACTAATTTCTTGTCTGTCTTAGCGTCACACAGTGGTTTAGACACGTTTTTTTTTTTTTTTTTTGGAAAAAATTCGGTATCTCAGAAACTATTGAAGATATTGTTACGAAATTTCACATAATTGGAGCTGAGGTATTTTTTAGTTGATTTACATTTGTTAAGCTTCTTAGCGCCACCTCGGGTCTCAAATTTAAAAAAAAAACCCAAAAATCCATTTAAGATCCTAATGATGTAAAATTTAAAACATAAATAGTCCTTGAGAAGATCTATAAAAAAAAGCTTACATGTGTAGGTTATCTCTATTAGTTGAAGAGAAATTTAGGTTTATTGATTTATTTTTTTAATTTTGCTCGATCTTTTTATGGTTTTTTAGATATGGCGGACCTACGGAGGGTAAAAATTTACATCTGCTATATTGGCGATAAAATTCTAAATAAAATAAAAAAACTTGCTAATAGTTATCTTATCCCTATAAAAAGTTACAGGCATCCAAATTTGAAACATGTGAAAAGAACCGTATTTTTTAGGTTTTTTCCCAAAAAAGTGCATATATATTTTCTTTTGTAGAAACAAATTTTCTTCGGAACTATATAAAATTTTTATAGGATCCGGAAAAAAAACTTAATGCAAAAGCGTGAAAAGTAAAATTTGGCTCAGTTCAGCGAATATAGCACCCCCCAGATCTATCCAAACTTTACCAATTTAAAAAAAAATATTTCAGTTTGAGTACAATATTTTAAAAAGCCAAAGCAGCGATCCTCAAAGAAGCTTCATATTTGTATAACCCTATATATTTCTTAAATACTAACAATGGCTTTTTAAAATCACACTGTAAATAACGTCACAGTAGGTACTTAAAAAAAAACTCAGTTTTTGGAACACATTTTCCCCGGTTTAGGAATTTCGGTATTTGAAAATAATAAATGTAAAAAATTATAATGTCGTTAATTTAAGGATAACTGATTCTATATTATTTCCAAATTTTGTTATGATATCTTTAATCGTTTAAATTTTAAATTAATTCAAATTTTAATTTTTTAAGTTTTTCAAGTAAATGACGTCCCAAAAATGTATAAAATTATTTAATTTTACTAAAACATCAATCTTCATGTCCTAAGGTTTTCAACAATAGCAAATACTTATTTAAAAAGCCTTTATTTCCTCCTCAGAAGTTCCACAAACCTTGCCCTCTTTGAAAAATGATTACGTTTTTTCATACATTTCATGCAAAATATGTTACACCAAACTTTCTGTTAAGTCAGTATGTGTTTGAATTCAGAATTTACATTTGATATGTTAGTAACATTTTGCATGAAATGTATGAAAAAACGTAAACATTTTTCAAAGGGGGCAAGGTTTGTGGAAATTCTGAGGAGTAAATAATGCTTTTTTATGTAAGTATTTGATATTGGTGAAAACTTTAGGACTTGAAGATTGATATTTTAGTAAAATTAAATAATTTTATTAATCTTTTTTACATAATTTACCTTAAAAACTAAAAAAATTATAGTATGGTGATTTTTCCATGAAGAAAAATATAAAATTTGAATTACAGTGCACTCGCGGTAACGTGAACTAATTAAAACCAAGGGAGTTCATGTTAGTGAAATTGTTCACGTTAGCGATTGTCGAATTTCATGGGAAAAATATAAAATTTTATAATATAAACCTGTGTTTTACACGCTTGAACGTGACATTCTTTTATTATTATATTCATTATTACAATATAAAACAAAAATGATTGATTAAAATGCATTACAAAACAAAACGAGATTACGAGAAAATATACTTTGAAATAAAATTACATGACAAATAAAATTACTCATACGTTGCCATACAAAAAATATTAATTTAAAGGATAAAAACACATTTTTAATTAAGGGGATTCCCTAAACTTTAAAGATCGAATTTAATATATATATATTTGTGTTGTCTACATGCTTAGAAAACAAATGCAGTGAAGAAAACTTGTTCACGTTATAGAGCTTTCTGAGTTTGTTCACGTTACAGAGTACTCAATGTAAATAAAAGCTTGTTCACGTTAGACGGTGTTCACGTTACCGCGAGTGCACTGTAATATAAAATTTTAACTGTTAAAGATATCATAACAAAATATGGACTTCATATAGACCCAAATGTCCTAAAGTCAATGTTATTATAAATTTTGACATTTTTTATTTTCAAATACCGAAATTCCTAAAACGGGGAAAATGTGTTCCAAAAACTGAGTTTTTTTTGAAAAGTACCTACTGTGACGTTATTTACCGTGTGATAGTAAGCTTTGTACGTATTTAAGTTATATATAGGGTTATACACATATGGAACATAATCGTGGATCAGTGCTATGCCTTTTTAGAATTTGTTACTCAAACCTAAAATTATTCTTTAAAATTGGCCAAGTTTGGATAGGCCTGGGGGGTGTTGTGTCCGCTTTTGTGAGCCAAATTTTACACTTCACGCTTTTGCATAAAGTTTTCTTTTCGGATCATATAAAAAATTTATATAGTCCCGAAGAACATTTTTTTCTACAATATATGCACTTTTTTGGGAAAAAACGTAAAAAATACGGTCCTTTTCACATGTTCAAATTTGGATGCGTGTAACATTTTATAGGGACAAGATAACTGTTAGCAAGTTTTTTTTATTTTATTTAGAATTTTATATAGCTGATATTTTAAAAAAAAAAAATTCACCATCCGTAGGCCCGCCATATCTAAAAAACCATAAAAAGATCGAGCAAAATTAAAAAAAAATAAATCAATAAACCTAAATATCTCTTCAATTCATAGAGATAACCTACACATATAAGCGTATTTTTTGTAGATCTTCTCAAGGACTATTTATATTTAGAATTTCAGATCATTCGGAATAAATGGATTTTTGGGGATTTTTTTAAAAAACTGAGACCCGAGGTGACCAACTTTGAGGGGCCACGCACTGGCCCTCAATAGCTTTAGAAAGCTTAACAAATGTATAACAACTTGAAAACACCTCAACTCCAACCATGTGAAATTTTGTAACAATATCTCCAATAGTTCAAGAGATACCGAATTATTTCAAAAAAAAAAAAAAAAAAAAAACGATTCTAAACCACTGTGCGTCAGCAGCCTGTGATTCTGTAAGTTGTGTAAAGTTGTGAAATTATTGAGTATTTGGGAACTCAGTAGTCCATGCTGTCTATTTTTCCCGGTACTCAATACTAACAACTAACTACTAAAAGTTAAATATTTTTTAGTGAAAAAGTACAACCCAAAGAAATGCATTGAGTCTAATTATGAAATACCCTGACATTAGTTAAGCTTTTGTTAATACTCTTAAAACTATTTATTATTTGTTCATTTAAACTTTATTTATTAAAAATTATTAAAATTATTTATTCTCTTTATTATGAATAGTTAATAAACAAAAACTTTAACAAAGACTATATATCAATAATAGTAACAAAATAAATTTATATAAAATGTTTTACTCTTGCCTTACATTCGATACTCTTTACTGATTTACCTCCCCTAATAGATATTGTCTGCTATTATTTTTTTTTTACTATTTTAAATATTATATTCTTTTTTAACAATAGCTTATAATTTTCCTACTTATGTTTTGTATGCTCTTCGTTTTCCCCGAAAAGAAATGGAACGACAGACAGGCAGGCAAAAAAGTAAAATTTCAAAAAAGAAATAATACATCCGTTTTCAACTCATTAAGTGTCTTATTGTTGTTTAAAAAGTATTATTTAAAAAGTTTTTCTTTGATATTATTTTGTATGCAAAACAGTTGACAATTTATGGTTTTATGTGGCATTAGGTCTGTATATAAAACTGTATGTACTTACACTCATACATACCTTTAAAGGTTTTCCAGAAAATGGAATTTGATACAGTAATTTAAAAATAATATAGAAAATATGTTATCTATATAAATTAAATTTTGTGTAAATATGTTTCTTTTTTGAAATTTTTTGAATTATTTCTATTAACAATTTGTTGTAAATAAAAATATTTTAATTTAATTACAAACAATATTTTTCCACTCTCTATCTCTGTTTTTATGTAAAATGTCATTAGTGTTGCAATCAACTCATAAACCCAAACACACATTGTGCCTCTAAATAAAATGTATTTTACACATATTTAAAGTTTGTGTATTGAATTATTACTCGTGTCATGAGACCTAAATGTGAGTGTGTAAACAACTTGTTTAAGCAAAAACCATAAAACATTTAGACTGGTGAACATTGGGCCCAAAATTACGATTTTAAAACGAACTTTTTTTTAACTGTAACCATTTAATTTTATTGGCACTATTTCAAAGTTCCGAAGGACCAAGAACTTTAATCAAATATAGCTATAACAACTTAGATACATATTCTTACCCATGCCTTATAACAAATAAAGTACATAATATTACGAACTGATAGCCGTATCAATTTATATTAAACTTAAAGTATTTATATTTTATTTGATAGATGTTAAAGTTCTATGAATTTCCTTCTAAAATTTCCACCCAAAATAATGCTACCTTCTGATAGTTGACAAGGTAGTGTGCATATCAACAATAATTTTGTTAGGTTGGATTATAAAGAAGACACTGTTTTACTTCATAACCAGTGTCTATAGCAACCAAAGCCGTTCATTGTGATACCATTTTCATACGACTAAAGCTAGAATCATGAAATTTTAACTGTGGGTTCCTCCCTCCCCAAAACGATCCCATAAGAATGGATTTTTAAAAAATCGAACGTTTAGGAGGTAAAAAGGGTAAAAACGGATAAAAACGGGTAAATTCGGTAACCTTATATTTTCAAAACTAATAAAGATACAAAAAAACTTATAAGCTGACAGGTGTTTCGTACTTTTTCGAAATTCGAACTTTTAGAGGAGAAAACGGGTAAAATCTGTATTTTGGTACTTTTTTGGCATGTATTTGGCATATATGTATCTTTTAAACCAATAAACATAGAAACAAATTTTAATTCGTATTCTTTACCTATAAAAAAATAAAAAATACAAGTTTGGTACTTTTTGGAAATTGGAAGTCTTAAGGGATAAAAATTGTGTTTATTTTTGGTACTTTTTTATAAACTACGTTTTTCTACAAATTGATATAAGCTCCTACCATGATACAGAAATTTATTTGAATAAAATTTTAACACCGCAATGGGGAGAAAAAAGGTACTAAAAAGGGGATAAAATCGGGAAAATACATTTTATTTATAATTATTAAGCTAATTTTGATAATTGTTGTAACATTGGCTCCTGGATTCATACAAAAATTAACAGGGTGTTATTTGGAACTCGACTGAATAGGTGTATATTGAGCGAAATCCGGGTAAACAGTTTGGTACTTTTTTAAAACATATTTTTTCTTGGGCACATTAACACAGATTTCAATCGTTTGAGACATGTCTGTAGCATAAACAATTTTGGCAAAATGGAGTATTTTTAAATTTCAAGCTTTAGGGGTGTTCAAGGAGGAAAAGGGAAATTGGTACTTTTCTCCTAATGGTACTTTTTTTAATATTTTAAATTATTTCACTTATCGACATTAAAGTTAGCTGATATGCATCTGAGTGAAGTTAGTGTTAGGAATAGGGGATAATTTTTAGGTACCAAAATGTGAGAACTGACCTATAGGTACTTTTTTGTTCTTCTAATGGTACTTTTTTAAAATTTCTATAACAATGGACTTAGAAACATAAATAGTCCTAAGTGAGTGAAAATTCAAGCGGATACCTCATGGTACTTTTTGTTTATTTTAATGGTACTTTTTTTAATTTTCTATAACAATGGACTTAAAAACATGAAATTAAGCATATAATATCCTAAGTCAGTTAGAATTCTAGGGGGAGACCTTTTGTTACTTTGTCTTTATTCGAATGGTACTTTTTGTAATTTCTTCACCAATGAACCTAGAAAATGAAATAAAGCTTATATGGACCCGAGTGAGTGGGAAACCATAAATGTACACTTTTTGGTACTTTTTCTATATTCTAATGGTACTTTTTTTAAATTCTATAACAATGGACTTAGAAACATGAAATTAAGCATATTGAATTCTAGGGAGAGACTTTTTAGTAGGAACTTTTTCTTTAATCTAATGGTACTTTTTTCTATAAACATGAAATTAAGCATATATGGTCCTAAGTGAGTTAGAATTATTAGAGTTTCCAAAAAACCGAAGAATTTCAAAACCGCGGTTTCAGTTTTAAAAAATTGAAAACCGATCGGTTTCGGTTTTTTGTCGGTTTTGTGATTATTTTTTAGTTATAGAAGCAAAAATTATTGATAATATAAGAAATGCTATACAAATTTAAAATTCAAACTTGACGGATGTTCAAGAGGATAATGGAAAATTTCTTTGAATATATTAAATTATTTAGCTTATATACATTAAAGTTGGCTAATATGCTTTTCAGTAAAGAAATAATCAAGAATCGTATTATAATACCAAAAGAGGAGAACTATACCAAACTAAGGAGTACTTCTTTAGCATTTTCTATAATAATGGACACAGAATCATGATGCTGAGTGGGAATACAAAATGTGGGTCTTTATGGTACTTTTTTTATTCTAATAATACGTTTCGAATGAGCTAGAATCCACATTACAATGAATCAATAAACATGAAACTAGAGACATGTTATCCTGAATTAATATTAATTTACAAAGGAATAATGTCGGTATCTGCATTATAAAAGGTCCACTTTTCCATGCAAGTTAGTCAGGTTTCTCATTACCTAGAATATTTTTGTGGCCTGACATCAAGCAAAAGTTAATGTTACTAAAGCTCAGTGGGATAATGCCACAAGAAATATGATCTGAACAATTTAGAAAACTAAATTTAATATGTATTGAATCCATTACATTGAGAGAAAATACGGATAAATATTTATTAAGATTTAAAAAAAAAAAAATAATGGGAACAGAGAAAACAGATTCGTAGTTGCAACCGAATTTGCTGCTAATCGAATGATTTGGTTTCACACATAAAATTTTCGGCTCTAGCTACAGAAAGAAAATCAGTTAATGAAGAAGAATTTCGGTTGAAGCAACCAAACTTTTGTTACTCCTTCTACATTTTCTTAGCTACAACTGTAAAATTCGGTCACCGAGGCAGACTCATTCTATTGGCAACAAATTCGGTTGCTACCACGAATCTGTTTTCTCTGTGTTCACAACCTGTTCTTTCTATCATTTTGGAAACATCGGTGAAAGTATTATGTCTTTAAAATGTTACTCTTCCCTAGTTATCCACCGAAGGAAAGGTACTAGAGTTGGGCATAATCGTTCTTTCTACTGATTGTTAATTTTTATTCAGAACATATAAATAAACAAGTTTGTTATTTTTGTTCACTGAATGATTGAATGATTTCTCTATGAATGTATTTGAAGATACTGTACATAACGAACAGGTGACAATTGATTTTGGAAACAAATTTGGCTGGATTTTTAATAATGAAGAAAACTAATAGGTGATTTAATAAAATTAAAACAACTTAAATGCCATTTAATAAGTTCTCAAAATATAAGTAATATCAAACGAACAAAAATAAATTGTTCACATTGTTCATTTGATTGAATTGTTCAATTGTTCTTATTCGTTCATAAACAATCGAACTCTAAAAGGAACCATTAAAATATCTATCATATTGTAAGAAATTTCGTAGTCAGCTACACAATTTCTAACTGTTATTAATTCTGAATAGCTCACAGTTCGAATTTCTACTGATCTCGTTAATTTGAAAGTATCCAATGGTTTAGAATTACATACTTCTAAACCATTGTCATAGTCTTCATCATAAACTTATTTACCAAAATATACATCCGTGTAACATTTCAGTCATAAAATGAGTAAATAAGCCCAATGTGCGTTTTAAATAACATGTTACAGTAGCGCACATACAAAATCCAAGTCTATTTGCCGAATTATTCAAAAACATTTCAAATTTTAGACATATTTATATTATGATCTTGCTAAAATTAAAAAAAAAAGTTATTTATTTAAAATGATATGATATATATCTTGTGGATGAGTGGTGAATCGAGTAATAAATCGGAAACCGATACATAGGTTAGGTTCCATGGGCAGCCGCTCCTTGGGTCCATTCAGATCTGATCCCATTGTGATACCCAAGGGGTAATCATCAGGGTATTTATAGTACTTCCGTTAACTCCAAATTAAACCAGCCAGATTCCTGGTGAAGGAATAGATTCGTCTCAGATTCATCCTTGATAGCTCGTCCAAACATGATAGGAATGCAAATCCGAAGATGCGTTCCCTCAGGTTTGTCAGAGCCGGACATTGGCAGAAAAGGTGATACACAGTCTCTTCCTCTTCTTCATTATGGCAGCTTCTACAGAAATCATTGTACCGTAAGCCCATTCTTCTAGCATGTGTCCCGATTAAACAGTGTCCTGTAATAAAGGAGACAATTAGCCTTATTTGCTCACGACTGTAATCTATAAGTAGACTCGTCCTGCTGGCATCATATACGGGCCAAGTCGACCTCGCTGTAGCACACCTATTTTGTGCAGTCTCATATAGTTTCTGCTGAACAGCCATCTTGCTTTTAACAAGGGAAATACCAGAAAAGGGGTCGATCACCTCCTCACTCATCATCGCACGCCTTTTGGCCAGATCATCTGCTATACAATTACCCTGATTTCCATCGTGTCCAGGGACCCATATAAGCGTTATCCTAGAATGTCTCGCTATCTCATTTAGGGATATCCGGCATTCCTCGGTTAACCTAGATGTCGTAAAGACACCCGCTATTCCGTATACGGCAGCCTTGCTGTCAGTAAATATACATATACCACCAGATATTCGATAATACCTCAGCCAGTTGGATGCACGTTTAATGGCAGTAATTTCCACCTGAAGAACAGTACAGAAGTTACGTAGCCTAAAGTAGGATTTTATCCCAAAGTTTTCAACATAGAAACCTCCAACAACGCTATTACCCCTGTTAGAGCCATCAGTGTATATCCGTATGACATCAGTAGGGGGAAAGAGTCCGCGTTGCTATAAATCCCTATTCGGGATCATAATATGGAAATGCCTATCGCTAAAAGGTTTTGCGATGCAGTAATCGACATTACCATGAATGTGCCCATAGTAATTCAGTATCCTAGAGTGACCAAAGTCCTTACCAGACCACGAACAACCAGCATTTAGTCTCACAGCAGAGTTGAGAGCCATTTGTATCACCATCAAATCCACTGGTAACCAGTTTAGAATAGTGAAAAGTGCCTTAGAGGAAGTAGACCTTATAGCGCCTGTAATCAGTATCGCGATATTCCTTAGAACTCGTTCAACGGCCTTCCGGTGAGTAGCATTATCCAAAGCCTGCCACCACACCAATACTCCATAGAACAAGATGGGTTTAACGACTGCTTTGAAGATCCAATTGATACCTTTCAGCATAATACCCCAGTTAGTACCAATTGCCTTTTTGCAGGAAACCGATACATAGCATAGCGTTGCATTTTGTATGCGCGCTACTGTACATATGTACATGCGAGACTGACATAAAACCAACATTGTATTCCCCCAAATCATATTTCACAAATATTCGTACATATTTTATGGGAATAAAAGTAACAACAAATACGTATAATAGATATAAATAAATATATTTTTATTACACCATAATTACAAATATTTTTAACAACCAGATAAATTTTAATTGACATTCCATAACTCATGCAATATGTATGTACATACTCATATACAGTGATGTCTGATAAAATAGTGGCAGCCGCTCATTCAAGCATTTACTGTTTTCAAATCTATTACACAAAGAATGGCATATGAAAAACTAACTGCACTTTTTTGATTAATCTCTTATGAATGGAATAATCAAATAAGTGCAGTTAGTTTTTTTTTAATGCAATTCTTTGTGTATGAGATTTGAAAACAATAAATGCTTGAATGAGCGAGAGTAACTATTTTATCGAACTTTACTGTATATGTACTCGTACATATATTACAGATAATATATACGTAGACTTAAATGTTAAATAATTTCACAAATATTTACATGTTTTATATGTTTGTTTGTATATTTATCGCTACTGTTTGTTGCATTTTTGTTGCAAACAAAATATTTTAATTCAATTTATTTCATAACCATAAACTAATGCGTGCAACCATTTTCTCATCTCCCACAAGCCTAAAGCTTTTATTTACTGCAATATTTAAAATATTTTCTATTTTAGATTATAGCGCAAATGTATAGTGAATTTGTAGTATGGCATGGTTTAAAGGATTATTTTTCTAGTTGGCCATAAATTAATTTAATGTGTTTTTTAAGTTTAAAAATAAATAAAATAAAATTAAATTAGTAACCACTACATTTTTACTGGTATTTGGCATAAGAACTTCTTTTAATCCTAAATATAACACCACAAATAAAATCTGTCAAGCTCCTGCCAACTTACTGCAGAAATAATCCATTAATTTTAGTAAAATTTTGTGACCAGTAATATACAAAATAACTATTTATTTTAAATTAATTCCGTGATTTGTCACAGATTGTCTAAAATTACAATTTACACCCTCCTAGACCAACACTTGTGTAAGTGACAAGTTCTATTTGTATAAAGTGTTAGAACTAAAACCGGTCCCTACCATACAGAAACCATTCATGTGACTAATTTTGTGTCAACTGCCTTTTTTGAGGCATATTGATATTGTTACGAATGTGCAATAGCGATTTGAATTTAACGGTCCGCAACGACTGCCTGCAACATTCACCATGTTTATAAACACGTCCATCAGTAGAAGCTTCTACTTATCAGCAATGTTGATAGCATGCGGTTATTAGCATTGTTTGTAAGTATGGCAACACTGCATGTTTAAGCTGCTAACATTAACATCGAAAGCTCTAGAATTCGAATGTACTAGTATGTCCGTTGAGAGCATAGTAGAAGATTCCCGATAGATGGCGCGTGTATAAATAGTGGGAGAGGTGGCAGTCGTGAGTTTAGTTGATCATTGTCGCTGTTAGAGTTAACATCAACTGTCTTGTACGTGTATACTTGTACATTATAGAGTGTCTGTGTGTATTTCTGAGAATTTATAGACGTGTATAGAGACACTGAGTGAATATTTGAACTGTTGTTGTACATTCTAAATAAATAAAGAGTTGTTACAATTTTAAACTACTAAAACTGCTTTTATTTGCAATCAAAAGTATCCGGTTTATTTAAGGGAAATAAACCACGTTTTTAAAAGGTGAAAACATAAGAATATTAATACTTTGTCAGATGTTTTATTGCAAATACAGATATTTTCTTAAAACATCTTAAAACAGTTTTTTTTTTAATAACAAAATTGTTTGTAAAACTCAAAAAAAGTATAAATTTTTAACCAATGTAACCGAGTCCTCCCTCATTCGTGACTTTAAGGACAAGTCTAATGTCCATATATATTTATGCATAAACAAGTTCTGTATTGTGTATGTAACAATATGTCAACAATTGCATAATGCAGTTTTATTATTTGATTTTTCTGCTACCAGCATTTTTAATTTCATTTAATGAACAGTTTCTCTTTTGTATTGTTTTTTTTCATTCTTTAAATCACAAGAAAAGCAAAATATCTTCTTTTTTTTCCATTACTAATCATTTGCAGTTGCCAAAAGCAGATGCTATACAAACTAAACTTAAATAAACATACACATTCCTGCATGCTGACATCCCACTTGCACTAGAAAACCTTAAGCCCTGCAGTAGAAAATCAAAATCCAAATGACAAGTACAAAAGTACACACAGGAAAGATAAACCATAAAGAGGCAGAGTGGAGAAAATAGATTTAGACCAATAGACACTTTAACTCGTAGTCTATTGACCAGTGTCCGAGTAAATGTAAGTAACAGGTCTACGATTTATTGGTTACGCATTGAATCAAATTTATACCACAAACAAATAACCCTTACATTCTCTCAATCCTACACACACGTTTCTCGCTCGGGCTCACCCATATTCGTTCTTATTCATTGTATTGGTTTATTTGTAAGTATGTAACATGGGTGTGTGTGTGTTTGTGTGTAACTAAATAAGTACTTATACATACAAAGATAAACAATTTTTAGATAAATTCTCGTAAATGAGTTTTGTTCGTTCAATCTCTTGCACTTAGATATCATAAAAGCTGTTTAATTGGATTTAATGTTCGTGTGTATCAGTTTGAATGTAACGACATTTTAGGAAGAAAATGCTGACATGAAAGATCATGAAAGGGTATGTTAGTAATAATGTGTGCGTGTGTGTGAAATATGTAATTATAGACTACATCATTATATCATAATGTAGCAGATTTTACTTCTAAGGACATACACAGAAGTTTCCAAAAAACTTAAAAATGTTTCAATTAAAAAAAAATATATATATATATTTATGCGTTAGTAGCGATAGTTTAAATATATTTCAGTGTTTAAACCATTCAACATTTCAGAAATAAAATATTTTAAAATATTTCAAAATAAAAAACCAATAGCAACAACCAATTATTATTTACTAGCTTGACCCGGTGCTCTTCGCTATCCCTGTCGTAGTAAAAATCAGTTCAGCCGTTTAGTAATTATTGTTTAAGAACTAAAGGTACCAATTTTACCAGGTTTTTCCCCTGTTTATCCCTTTCTGGAGAAAGTATTGAAAAAAGTTATAGCCTATTGACGCTTCCAAGTAAGGATCTATATACGTTCCAAATTTCAATAAAATCGATTTAGCCGTTTATTCGTGATGCTCAAACAAACCAACAAATAAACAAATAAACTTACAAAGACATTTATATATTTATATGGATTATATTGTTACGTTTAAAATTGTAGCAACTCTTTATTTATTTAAAATGTACAACAACAACAATCTAAATAGTCACTTAGTATCTTTATATACATTTATTTTTATAATGTACATACTTAAATGTACAAGGCAGTTGATGTTAACTCTAACAGCGCCTATGATAAACTCAACTCACGACTGCAACCTCTGCCACTATTTATACACACGTCATCTCTCGGGAATCTTTTACAATGCTCTTAACGGACAAACTAGTACATTCGAATTCTAGAGCTTTCGATGTTAACGTTAGCAGCTTAAAAATTTAGTGTTGCCATACTAATAAACAATGCTAATAACCGCATGCTATCAACATTGTTGATAAGTAGAAGCTTCTAACAATATGATGAAAAACAAACATTTTGTGGTATCGTTGAAACCGAATTCAGATGGCTTCTATTTATTTTGTGTTTCGAAATAAAAAATATCAGAGACACAAAAATGTAATTTACTAAAATCTTAATTCGGAATTAACATCTAATTCTTTAGCTGCATTTATAGGAATCCATTTCATTAAATTTTTTAATGATTCAATTTTTGTTAATTCAAATTAATTAAAATATTTTTTTTTTTTTTTTTTGATGAACTGAAAAAAATTCTCTAAAGACTGTTTTCAATCGATTTGAACTGAAGATAAATTTAGTCATTCAATAAATTTCTAAATATTTTCAACAAGGAATTAATTCTATAAAGGAATAAGGAATTAAAACAACGAATTAATTCGTGCTGAATGATTTGATTGTGAAAATTGAATTAAGAATTAATTCTTTGGAACCTTTGGTTATATTGAATATTAAGCTTTAGTTTTTTAATATTCTGTTATTTAAAGTTTTTATTGTCACTAAAGTTGCTCTCAAAAGGCAATGGAGCAAGGCTTTTGATATTAAGGACTGAGATCGAAAAATTCTTAACACACGTTTTTCATTAAAACTTTTAACCCAAGTATCATTTGATTTTTTTTTTTTATCAAGTTACCTTTGTAAAGCATGTCTGTTATTATGTTTAATGTCAATTATGTTCATTTGTTATTAATCTGATTAAAATGAGTCCTACAAAAAGTTGGCCAAACAATCAAAGGTCTGCCGTCAAACTGTTTCCAATGTTATTAAACAGTACCGGGAGAACTTGTCCGTTGATATAAAACCTGGATCAGGTTGAAGGAATGGTTCACATGATGTTTATTAAGCTAAACAAATAGAAAGCAGTTCTCAACACATCCGGTAGGAGAGCAGCCCAGTTAGCTCAGTGCTCGGACTATTTGGTACGAAAAGTAAAAGCCAATGCAGGTTCAAAAACATACAAGGCTCAAAAAGTTCCTAACAGTAACGCTGCTAAAAATTTAGAGGCCAACAACAGAGCACGGAAATTGAAGTCAAATTTTATAAAAAAAAATATTCCTGCTGCATAATGGACGACGAAATGTATGTTCCGGCAGATTTTTCGCAGCTTCCTGGTCAAAAATTTGATGTTGCTGATGCTCGAGGGAATGTATAAGAAAACTTTAGGACCCAAAAACAGACAAAATTTCCCAAAAAGTTCTTGGTATGGCAAGCAATATGCAGTTGCAGCAAAAAATGCTCTATAAATACCGAAATTTACTTCAAGGAATATTTACAAAAAAGGATGCTTCCATTCATAAGACTTCGTAGTGTGTCCACTTATTTTTGGATTGATTTGGCACCCTGTCACTATGGTTAGAAAGATCTTGAGTGGTAAAAGAACAATAATGTGATATTGTACCAAGAGAGGCAAATTCTCCAAACTAAGGCTAGAGGAGAAAAAAAAAGTGTACAAAAGTGTGATAGATTTTAAACAAACAAAGTGACAGAAATCACTATAAAACCATAATGGAAGGGTTTCCGAAAAAGGTTCAAAATTTCATCACTAGTGATTAGAACTATAAAAATATATATTTTTTTTTCTTAACTGTAACAATAATTTCAATCAAATAAAAATAGTAGTAGAAATACTACTCTTTTAAAATAGTAGTAGAAATACTATTTATTTTAAAAATAGTAGTAGAAATACTACTTTTTTAAAAATAGTAGTAGAAATACAACTTTTTTAAAAATAGTAGTAGAAATACTACTTTTTTTAAAAATAGTAGTAGAAATACTTTTTTTTTTAAATAGTAGTAGAAATACTACTTTTTTTAAATAGTAGTAGAAATACTACTTTTTTTAAAAATAGTAGTAGAAATACAACTTTTTTTAAAAATAGTAGTAGAAATACAACTTTTTTTAAAAATAGTAGTAGAAATACTACTTTTTTAAAATAGTAGTAGAAATACTACTTTTTTTAAAAATAGTAGTAGAAATACTACTTTTTTAAAAATAGTAGTAGAAATACTACTTTTTTAAAATAGTGGTAGAAATACTACTTTTTTAAAATAGTAGTAGAAATACTACTTTTTTTAAAAATAGTAGTAGAAATACTACTTTTTTTAAAAATAGTAGTAGAAATACTACTTTTTTAAAAATAGTAGTAACAATACTACTTTTTTTAAAAATAGTAGTAGAAATACTACTTTTTTAAAATAGTAGTAGAAATACTACTTTTTTTAAAAATAGTAGTAGAAATACTACTTTTTTTAAAAATAGTAGTAGAAATACTACTTTTTTTTTAAAATAGTAGTAGAAATACTACTTTTTTAAAATAGTGGTAGAAATACTACTTTTTTTTAAAATAGTAGTAGAAATACTACTTTTTTTAAAAATAGTAGTAGAAATACTACTTTTTTAAAAATAGTAGTAGAAATACTACTTTTTTAAAATAGTGGTAGAAATACTACTTTTTTAAAATAGTAGTAGAAATACTACTTTTTTTAAAAATAGTAGTAGAAATACTACTTTTTTTAAAAATAGTAGTAGAAATACTACTTTTTTAAAAATAGTAGTAGCAATACTACTTTTTTTAAAAATAGTAGTAGAAATACTACTTTTTTAAAAATAGTAGTAGAAATACTACTTTTTTAAAATAGTGGTAGAAATACTACTTTTTTAAAATAGTAGTAGAAATACTACTTTTTTTAAAAATAGTAGTAGAAATACTACTTTTTTTAAAAATAGTAGTAGAAATACTACTTTTTTAAAAATAGTAGTAGCAATACTACTTTTTTTAAAAATAGTAGTAGAAATACTACTTTTTTAAAATAGTAGTAGAAATACTACTTTTTTTAAAAATAGTAGTAGAAATACTACTTTTTTTAAAAATAGTAGTAGAAATACTACTAATTTTTTTAAAAAATAGTAGTAGAAATACTACTTTTTTTAAAAATAGTAGTAGATCAAATAAATCAAAACTGTAAGTATAGTGGTTTGATTTTTATTAACATATATGTATGTTAAGAATTTTTCGATCTCAGTCCTTAGTAGTCGAGATGATAATAAATTTCAGAATGAAATTTATTGATTAAACCAATAATTAAAACAAGTTCGATGTTACTATATATTTAATAATGTAGTTATACGCAATTCCATTTGACTGAGGTAATAATTTTGACAAAATAAAATGCACTTAGCTCTTTTTCATACTACAGTATAACAACGAGAACAAATTAAATAATTGTAAACATTCTTTACGTAAACAGTGTATTTTTACTTATTCCAGCGTTTTGTATTACGATCTCAATTTTCATAAAAAGTGGAGTTAGAATAGGTGCACACTAAGCAAAATATTTAAATATAACTAAAACTGAACTAAAACAACAATTTTGAAAATATGCTAACTTCTGTTTTATATGAAATTTTTTCTCACCAGCTTTATAAATAAAAATAGAATTTAAAACCCAACAAAAGTAAAAAGTTCATGACATTAATATAGATTATAAAAACATGATTTAAAAGTGGTTTTAGGGCATTAACTAGAAGTAAGTAATTTTTGCTTTTTCAAAGATCCTCTTTATTTCTCATAAAGTTTCTTATTTGCCAACTGAAGAAAAAAAGAAAAATAATACTCGTACAGTTTGAGGTTGTATTTATTTATATTTATTTTTAACAATTTTGTTTTCACATGTAGACCAACATACAAACTCTACAAACGTATATATCAGGGATGGAAAATTAAGTTTTTGCTCGATATCAGAATATTGTTCAAAAAATATTTTTCATCAAAATTTATACAGAAATTTGTGTAAAGAAAAAACTGCTATACATAAACAATGTTTATAGAAAATACTGCTATTTGTTGAACATTAGTTTAAAATAAACAGGATTTGAAATTATCACTCTGTGTTTTTGTAACACTCAACCAGTTGAGTTCAGCTTCTTTGCATAGACTATTGGGTTTCCATGACTCGAATCTTTTTAATATGGCGAAATTAAAAGAAACCGAAAGAACAAAAAAATGAGTAACACGACATATAAAACAGCAAATCATAGGAGTATGTTAATTCGCACATATTGAAAAAAGTACGCTAGTATGAACTTTTCCATTCCTGGTTCATTTGGCCATACAAGCTAACTCACACACATATTTATTCATAGAAATTTACAAGAAAAACTTTTCTACTTAAAATATTGTTTCTCTTCTCCATTTGGTTTCGGTTTTAGGCCTTAAATAATGAAACATTAAGTGGTTTTTTGGGTTTTTGCATTTCATGTAAATTCTTATTTTACCGTCTAAGATTTGAGAAAAAAAATGAAAAAAAAGAAGCTGCTCTTTTCATTTACTTTTACTCGGTTTTTGTTAAGTAAAAAGCTTTTTTTTTTTTTGGTTTTATACACTCTTGGTCTCATTTTCAATTTCTGTTAGAAGATGAAAAAAGTCACCACTTAATTTCTATGACATGACAAACACAATGTTTATGGTTGTATTTATGGATTTGTAATGGGGTTGTTATGAAACTAAAAGGTTTATCCCTTTTTTCTATTTAATTCGGACTAAAATTTTCCTTTTGAATTTATATTAAAAAAATGATTTTGGTAATTTATATGGGCTCCGCTGTCCTGCAGAGTCATTTTACCATACGATTCAGTTGTAATTTAAGTAAAAAAAAATTTAAAATTAATTTTTAAAAGATATTAAATGTTGCTAAGTATTTCAGTGACGGAATTCTTATAGAGAAATATTGAAGATTTAGAAAATTATTTAACCTACGAATTCAAACTAGTTAGAAAATAAGAAAAATTTTATAACAATCTGCTAGAATTTGACAATTGACAAAATTTGGGTCAAGCAAATATGAAAAGCATTTTTTAAAAAAATTTAATCGGGAAAAATATTTTTCAACCCAAATTTTTTTTTTACCCATAAAATTTTTTGTCATAAATTTTTTTTCACTAATAAGTTAAAAAAAATTGGAAAAAATTAAAAAAAAAATTTATTTTTTAAATTTTCAAGAACAATTTTGAAAAAAAAAAATTTAATTTTGTTTACCTAAAAATATTAAAAACTTTTATTTTAAAGTATAATTTGGTGAAGGGTATATAAGATTCGGCATATCCGAATATAGCTCTCTTACAGGCCTACCTAAATAAAAGCGTAAGGCGGAACGGTTTTTTCCGCTTAACTTTAACACTGAAATGTCATACCTAAATAAGAGCGACTACGCTACGTCAAACAATAAAAACAAGATTATCAAAAAAATAAATATAATAACCCGGATTATTTAAACAATAAAGTACATTGCAGTATTGGTGTTTCTGATTTTTGTTTTGTGGTTTGTAAACTAAAATTTTATAAAAAAAAACTAAATATTAAAGTTATGTATGTGTTTACATTTATTGTGTTTTGCAACTAACTTCACTATTAAACGCGCTGTCAAAATCGGATTTTCCAATTTGCAAAGCATTGCCATAGCGTTATTTCGGTATGCTGCATACAAATTGTATGGACATGAGAATTTTTAAAACGCCTTCCGCTCCAATTAGGTATGCGTGTTACTTGTTTGATTTGGAATCGTATGATCCCTTCCATTTCCAAATTTACCATAATATTTATGGCGATTAAAATAAAACTCAAAATACCTTATTTTTCATTAACTTTACATTTATTTGATACAAGGAGTGAGATCGAAAAATTCTTAACATATATGTTATTAAAAACGAAACCACTAAACTGTCAGTTTTTATTTGATTGAAATTATTATTACAATTTACAAAAACAAATTATTTTTATAGTTTTAATCACTAGTCATGAAATTTTGAACCTTTTTCAGAAACCCTTCCATTAACGTTTCTATAGAGCTTTCTGTCACTTTTTTCGAACAGGTTGTCCATCACCGTTTAAAATCTTCCACACTTTTGGACACCTTTTTTGTGCTATACAATTCTCTATTAACAAGAGCCCAATACCTCCCCACTGGGCTTAGCTCCGGGCAGTTTGAAGGATTTGCCTCTCTTGGTACAAATACCACATTATTGTTCTTATACCACTCAAGGGCTTGTTTACTATAGTGACAGAATGCCATGTCAGGCCAAAAATAAGTGGACACATTATGAAGTCTTATGATTGGAAGCAGCATTTTTTGTAAATATTCCTTGATGTAAATTTTGGTATTTATAGAGCCCTTTGTAACAAATGTTTGGCTTTTTGCCACAACTGCATATTGCTTGCCATACCAACAACTTTTTGGGAAATTTTGTCTGCTTTTGGGTACTAAACTTTTCTTTAACATTCCCTTGAGCTTCAGCAACATCAAAATTTTGACCCGGAAGCTGCGAAAAATTTGCCAGAACATACGTTTCGTCATCTAGCTAGCTCGTCCATTAGCCAACCTTTTCACCACTTTATACCGTGCCGGCAAATTTCCTGTATGTTGGAAGGTTGCTACTGTAACGCCAATTCCTAAAAAGGTAGAGGCTAACAACCCTGATAATTATCGCCCAATAGCAATCTGTTTTGCACTTTCCAAAGTTATGGAGACTATGGTTAACTACCATCTTGTGAAATATTTAGAGTCCAACAATTTCATTAGCGACCGGCAGTATGGCTTTCGTAGAGGACGGTCTACGGGAGACTTGCTAGCCTTCCTATCGGAAAAATGATGTCGTTCCATACACCATTTTGGCGAAAGTAAAGTGTTGGCTCTAGATATTTCTAAAGCGTTTGATAGAGTATGGCATGGTGCGAATAACTTCTCTCGATTTATATCGAACTTTCTCAGAGATCGCACTATACGAGTTGTTATAGATGGAATCTCACTTCTAAAACTTTGTAAGACATACTTCACTCCATCTGATCTCCTTACTATTTACACCACTTATATCCGACAGAAAATGGAATACAACTCTCATGTGTGGGCCTCAAAGTCTATTTTGGAGTTACTCGACCGCGTACAGGAGAGGGCGAAGATGCTTATCGGTGACAGTAGGGTATCCAGCTCTATTGACTCACTGGAACATCGCCGCAATGTGGGTTGTGTTTCACTGTTCTACCGATATTACAATGGTATGTGTTCTGCTGAAATTAAAAAAAATGAGGGAACTTGTTCCCGAAACCCGTAGTTTTTTACGCAACACACGTTCTTCGGCAAGGGCTCATCAATTTGTTGTCGACTGGACAGTGGATCGCACAACACATTACAGGGAAAATTCGTTCTTTAGCCGTACTTTCCGTATGTGGAATAAGCTTCCTCCTGAAGTCTTTCCTGTCACTTTCAATGTGGGAAAATTCAAATCAAATGTCCACAAACACTACTCTCTCTATCCTCCCTCCCATAACCTATTTTCCTAGTTCCAACACAATGCTTTGCATGAGTAGGGATCATCCCCTGAGTGCTGGTCCAAGAAAAAAAAAAAAGTTTTCTATCAACGGACAAGTTCTCCCGGTACTGTTTAATAACATTGGAAACAGTTTGGCGACAGACCTTTGAATGCTTGGCCAACTTTTTGTAGGACCAACTTGGGTTTTGTTGAAAATATTTAATAATTTTTGTACGCACTTTTTGCTGGTCACTCATTTTAATCAGGATAACAATAAATGAATATAATTGACATTAAACATAATAACTGACATGTTTTACAAAGGTAACTTGAGCAAAAAATAAAATCAAATAATACTTGGGTTAAACGTTTTAATGAAAAACGTGTGTTAAGAATTTTACGATCTCACTCCTTAAACACATTTATAAAAACATGTTAGAATACTCGTATGTAAAATATTGTCAATGGATATAGTTTCCAGGTACTGTTGTACTTCCATATATGTAATCCCTTTATTCAGCTATCTCCTCATTGATCTTATTAGTTTCATTGTTCACTTTTTGTTCACAAATCCTAATTTATAGTTAGGTACTTTTTCACTAAAAAATGTTTAAAGTTTGGTACTCCTGCCAAAGAGTCGGACTTCTTGTATTTACTTTGATTCAAACTTTGTTCAACAATATATAAATATACACAAATAAAAATTGAAATAACTTCTAGATTTAATTGGAAAAACCATACTATTTAGTAAATTATTTATAAATGTTATGAATTGAAATTAATGAAATTAAATCAAATATTATGATTTGATTTCATTAATTTAAAACATTTTACTGTGTAGATGTTTCTACACGTGTAAGTAAAAAAATATATATTTAACTATTTGAATAATCTTAAATGGTGCATTCAATATCCTCAAGCTATCGTAATAGAAGGCACTTATACACCAATCAAAATATTAACTCGTTTTCATCTCTAAGTGTTTAAATAAAGTGAAAATAGTTGTTTCAACTATAATGCTTTTTTTTTGTTACCTTTTCACACTTTTCTTAATAAAATTGTACCTTAAACAAAAGTGCCTACTTAAATATTCAAATAACATTCCCTTAAGTCCAAAGTAAATAGTTTGATTTATCAATAATACAATCATTAAATATGCATCCAATAAGAAACTAAAAAAAAATAGTTCAGCACAAACTGAAAGATAAAGAAAGAAAAAAATAACTCGTACTAAAAGTTTAAATAAGTCACTTTAAATTCAATTCATAATAATCTTTCTCCACTCAGTATAGAATTTCACTTCAGTGAATATTTAATGGCAGCTGTCAGTTTTCATTCACATCAATTTTCCAAATTTCCTTACTTTTATTGTATTATACAAATGCACTAGTACTCACTAATACAGCTGCAGATAAACACTTCATACAAAGTTTGAAGCAACAAAAGGATTGACTAAGTTGTACGAGTAGTTGTGTGTGAGTAGTCTGTGAGCTGAAGTATTCCATTTCTTATCCATTGCAATTTATAGGTTTTTTCATTCGAATTTATCTCAAATTACACAGAATATATAAAAAAGAAATAACTGAAAAGAGGAGAACTCTACTTTCATGAATATTTAAAAGTTTTTCAGCACCCAAAAATTTTAAAATTCATCATTAAAAGTTATTTTTTTTTTTTTTTGGAATATACTCAAATAAGCTAAAACTAAATACACACATACATACATAGTATATTGAATACTAGTATATACGTATGTATATTTGTGTGAGTACTTTAAAGTTTAAAGTGTGTGGGTGAATGAATTTTTGGCTTTTGATGACTGAAATTTGATGCGAAAGATACTGCTGATGCTGATGCTGACGTTGAAAGACTAAAAATGATGATGATATTTGTTGGTTGCAGTCTTTTGTTTTGCTTGAGGTTTGTATATTTTATCCCTCTCTCCCTCTCAGAGTTTATAACGAATTAAAAACATTTTCAACACCTTTTTATTTTTTCTCATTTTGTTTTCTTTTTCCTTGCAGTTTTAAGGGATTTTGAAATTTAAGTTGAACAATTAAAAGAGTTGTGTAAAATAATAGTATAAATACAAAAGTTTTTTTGAAGAGCAGTTAGTTGCATTATTATGTTACAATGATTATGTATAATGTGCACCAGTTGGAATTTTAAATTTAGATCCTGCTCCTATACTAAATACCATATGATATTCAACAATACACATGTTTTTGTAAAAAAAATATATTTCTTTTTGTTCATTTAATGAAATACATATGTTTGAGATAGGCCAG
Source organism: Calliphora vomitoria (assembly GCA_942486065.2). Lineage (NCBI taxonomy): Eukaryota > Metazoa > Arthropoda > Insecta > Diptera > Calliphoridae > Calliphora > Calliphora vomitoria. Next base: position 140,835,277 of record OW818030.2, read on the forward strand.
ATGAGGTAGCTTAGTAAGTATTTTTTGTTTCCTAAATATACGTCAGCATTTTATGGAAAATACGTTTTCAGTTTTCATTTTTCCGCATGCATATTTTTTTATGTATATATCACAGATTACACAGATAAGAATCAGCTAGTTCAAGTGGTATGACAATGTCAAGACGGTTGTGGTTTGAAAAGAAGGACAAATATATATCACAATCGTTGCCTATTGAAAATTGTATTTTTTCTCTCGCTCTGCAAACCACAACCATTAAAAACAGGTTTTTTAACGTTAAAATAAAAATACGGTTTGATATTACTTTTTTGAGAACTGTCATTTGTTTCTTATCTGTAATAATTTATGGTATATATATTTGAAAACTCACAAAAAATATAGTAATTATTTTTTAAATTTAAAAAGGTTTTTATGTTTTTAATCAGTTGTGGAACAACAATTTTGAAGATATAAATTTGTATGCAAAAATACTACTGAAAATGTTCCAATTTTTTGCAAAATCTGCTGTCCACGTTTTTGAGCGGAGGGGAAAAAAATAATTGGCAGATTTATAAATAATATATTCATATAAATTTGATAAACTCGATGTGTCATTTTTTATATAATGATAAACGTTATCCCATTATAGGCTGCAAGTTTAAATTGATTTTAAAGTAATTTTCGAAGCTAGTACTTATCAATATTATATATATATTTTTTTTAATTTTTGAAAAAAAAAGTTAATTTTTCAAAATTTTAAATTTGATTATTTTTTTACGTATAAGTTAGAACTTTATTTTATACTAGCTGACCCGGCGCGCTTCGCCACCCCAATTGGATGAAATAAATAGTACTATTAAGTCTCCGTTTGTGAATTAATATTAACTCAGGATAACATGTCTCTAGTTTCATGTTTATTAATTCATTACAAAAAGTACCATTCGAATAAAGAAAAAGTACCAAAAAGTCACCCCCTAGAATTCTCACTCACTTAGAACCATATATGCTTAATTTCATGTTCCTAAGTCCGTTGTTATAGTAATTTCAAAAGGTACCATTCGAATAAAGAAAAAGTACAAAAAAGTCTCCCACTAGAATTCAAAGTCACTTAGGACCATATATGCTTAATTTCAAGTTTCTAGGTCCATTTTTATAAAACATTTGAAAAGTACTTTTACAATAAAGAAAAAGTACCATATTGTCCCCACCTTCAATTCTCTCTCACTTATGACAATATATGCTTTATTTCGTGTTTCTACGTCCATTATTATATAAAATTCAAAAAGTACCATTAGAATAAAGAAAAAGTACCATAAGTCCCCCATTTGTGGATTCCATATAACATTTATTTCATGTTTCATTGGTGAAGAAATTACAAAAAGTACCAACCGAATAAAGACAAAGTACCAAAAAGTCTCCCCCTAGAATTCTCACTGACTTAGGACCATGTATGCTTAATTTCATGTTTCTAAGTCCATTGTTATAGATAATTCAAAAAGTACTTTAGAAGAATAAAAAGTACCATTAGAACAATAAAAAAGTACCTATAATTCAGTTCTCACATTTTGGTACCTAAATATTATCCCCTATTCCTAACACTAACTTCACTCATATACATATCAGCTAACTTTAATGTCGATAAGTGAAATAATGTAAAATATTAAAAAAGTACCATTAGGAGAAAAGTACCAATTTCTCTTTTCCTCCTTGAACACCCCTCAGGTTTGAAATTTAAAAATATTCCATTTTGCCAAAATTGTTTATGCTAAAGAGATGTCTCAAAGGATTAAAGTCTGTGTTAATGTGCCCAAGAAAAAATATGTTTTAATGAAAGTACCAAACTGTTTACCCGGATTTGGCCCAATATAAACCTTGGCACTCGAGTTCCAAATAACAACCTGTTAGTCAATTTTTGTATCAATCCAATGTTAAAAAAAATATCAAAATTGGCTTAATAATTTCAAATAAAATGTATTTTTCCGATTTTATCCCCTTTTTGGTACCTATTTTATCCCCATTACGGTGGTAAAATTATATTTAAATAAATTTCTGTATTGTGGTGGGAGCTCACAATAAAATATTCGTATCTCTATGTCAAATTATAAAAAAAAACATATTTTATGAAAAAGTACCAAAAATAAAATCCCTTAAGAGTTCGAATTTCCAAAAAGTACCAAACTTATATTTTTTATTTTTTGATAAGTAAAGAATACGATTCAAAGTTTGTTTCTATGTTTATTCGTTTAAAAGATACATAGGGTGCCAAAAAAGTACCAAAATAGAGTTTTTACCCGTTTTCTCCCCTAAAAGGTTCGAATTTCGAAAAAGTACGAAACAACTGTCAGCTTATTTTTTAAATGGAGTAACATGCAATTTTAAGTTTTTTTGTATCTTTATTACTTTTGAATTTACGAATTTACCCGTTTTTACCCTTTTTTACCCCCTAAACGTTCGAATTTCCAAAAATCCCTTCTTATCGGATCGTTTTGGGGAGGGAGGAACCCACAGTTAAAATTTCATGATTCTAGCTTCAGTCGTTTGGGCTGTGCGATGATGAATCAGTCAGTCAGTCAGTAACGTTACTCTTTTATATATATAGATTATATAAAGATATTTGCGAAAAACTAACTAAAGTCAATGTAAAAATCGAATATTTCAAAATTGAAACATAAATATCTTTAATAGTATAAATAATAATCTTAAGTATTTGTACCTGTTACGAGCTCTACAAGGCTTTACAAACTAAAGTTGGTCAACTTTAACACCCTGCTCTCACCTTGTATTCTAATAGGGTCACAAATTACATTTTCTGAAAACTTATGTCATCTTATACGATTTGTTAGTACATCATTTTTGCAATCGGACCAGATTTATTAACACCTTTCATCCGATCGAGCCCACTGTGCCACATTTGAACGAAATAACAAATGTTTTTGGGACCAGCGTATGCTAGTAGACTATTTTTGGAATGTCGTGAGAAAGACAAATGAAAATATTTATGAAAACAGAATTAACATTTTTTGCTACAATTTTAACGTTATTTTTAGTATTTCTTTCTTAAAAGATTGACATCCTGTATTTTTTTCCAATATATTTTGTACAAACCCGTATATGTTTCACATCATAAATAATAAAATTGTAATCTAGTGTTATCAGTTAATTGCCTTAAAGACATCATACAATCTGATGTTCTAAAACAGAGAATATAAGAATAAGAATCCCATAAAATTATATTTTTTTAAGAAAATATCAAAAGATAAAATTGAAATGCTTCTGATAAATTGATCTAAAAATTAACTTTGAAAATAATTTTTTTTTTTTTCAATTTTAAATTTGGTCATTATAGCTAAAACATAGTAATATTATTTTCAGTTTCTAATTTAAAACATATGAGCTAATCAAATAACAAACACTACCTAAAGACATTTTCTTCGGCTTTTAATTTCCAAGTGGGGTTTTGTACATGTTTTTACAACAACTTTTGTAATTTTCTAGCTTTAGGGAGTTTTTATTTTATTTTCTCACAATATTCAAATTAAGTTACAAGTGTTGGTCATGTTATAATTATTACAGTTAATATACAGAAATATTCATGTATGTAAAACTACTTATTTTAAATATTTATATAAAAACTTTAAGGATTTTCACAGAAATTTCCTTCAGCAGTAATAATATAAATGGATTTACAAAATAATTTTCTATAAAATTAAGGGAAAAAAATAGGATAAATCCTTTCACTTAATTCAAATTGGCAGATGAGATTCTATAGAAATGTTATTAGTAAAAAATAAAGTACTTTAGACTTTGGTATTAATTTATCTCTATATTTTTGTATAGTTTATGTTTTTTTTTAGTTCATTATATAAGTAGAAAATCCGTATAATTTACAATATTGCTGTTAATGAGAAAAGTTTTAAGGATTTATTTTTTTACTATGTAAACACACACACATATTTTTAGTCGGTAATATATATTAAAAATAAACAGAATATTACAAGTATATTGTAAAAGTTGTATAGAATGTAATTTCAAATGCACAGGCAGAAATGCAAATTGAATTTTTATCTAGCATTTTCAAAAATGCATATTAAGAAATATATGTAATAAGATGCATAACTGATATTTCAGTATGAAACCAAAAAATACATGGAATATATTGGTTATGCGATCTTTATCCAAACTTTTTTTTAAAAATAAACGTGACGAATAATGAATAATTTTGTACTGAAATTAAAATCGAATAATTTAAAACCCATAAATATAGAATTTAAACGCAGGACGTATACTTAATATTTAATATTACTATTAAAATTCATACGCCACAGTGTCAAAATATTTGAATGAACCAAACATTGGTAAACTCTTTCTGAATTTTTCTTCAGTGTAATTAACATGTATCCTTATTGCATTTTATTGATATGTGGATTCTCTAGCTTAATACAAACTTACTGAATCATATGATGCATGTACAAGTGTAGTTTCACTATTTAAACATTAATACAAGAAAAATAAGGATTTCCTAGATACTATGTATGAAATCAAACAAAATACATAGTAGTAAAGTTTGTTTTTTTACATTACATAACAAGTTGGATTCTAGCAGCAATTATTGCTTAAAAACTAAATAATAACAAGTAATATATAAAGCAAATAAATGAAAAAGAAAGAAAAGCTGGAGATACATTTTATATGATTTAATTAAATTAAAGCAATGAGTTAAGTTTATAATACAAATACAGAAACAAGTCTTAATTTATCTAGAAAACCATTAGAATTTGTTTTAATTTTGTAATTAAATGTTATTACTAAGGTAATTTAAAAAAAATTACATACACAAATAACACAGTGAAACACGTGATAAAATACCAAAAAAAAAAATACCCATGTCTCCCAGTTTTGCCCAAAATCATCCATTTTTTTATGGGCGCCCAAAAATTTGTACCCTCGGTGTAATTTTTGCAAAAAAAGTGATAATTTTCTCAGGCTCATATCATGCAAACCGTTCGGAATTTTGATTTACTCTCAGAGGCAAAGTTGTAGCTTTTGAAGAACAATAATTGTAAACATATAAAATAAAAAACTTCATCATCAAGATCAAAATATAAAAAAAAACTTAAAAAAAAAACCGATTTTTTACCTTTTTTCCCTGTTTATTGAAATCTTAGGTACATTTTTGCAGTTGATTGTTTCCTTGAATTTTGACCTGTTTTTTGCGATTTTGTCTTCAAGATCAAAAGTTTTTTATTTTATATTAAATTTTTGTTCTTTATGACAAGAGCTACAACTTTGCCTCAGAGAGTAAATGAAAATTCGGAACGGTTTGAAACATATGAGCCTGATTTTATTTTTTTTGGAAAAATTACATCGAGTGCTCAAATCTTAGGGGGTTCATAAAAAAGTGCATGCCTTTGGGCAAAACACGTTTCTTTTTTGGTCTTTTATCACGTAGTGCTAAACATGGTTATTTTCGTTCGTATTACATTGTGTTATTTATGTATGACTTTGAGCAAAACTGCGAGACACGGGTCTTATTTTTTTGTATTTCCATGACTCAAAAAATTACACGCAGTGTAATTTATATTTTTAAAAAAATGTAAAAGCTTTATTTTGGATAAAAACTATTTGATCTCTATACACTTTGTCCAATGTTTCTCCAATTTTTTATTCTTTACAAAAAGTATGATTTGTCGAGATCATCAAAATAGGTATTTCTTTGTTTGATGAGTTTATCGTTGGGGACAAATCTCTTTCCACCGAGCTTTATCTTTAGGTTTTGAAACAAGAAATAGTCACTCGAAGCTAAAGTCAGAGATAAGGGCTGATAAGAGTCGTTTTTTAAAATCCTCATAAATAAGTTGGCATAATATTCGCCATTGATTGTTTTACTCTTTTGAAGGTTGCCAATGTATCTTGCATCCCAAATACGGTCGCCATGACTTTTTTTTTTGACAAACCCACCTTGGCCTTCTTTGGCGCCGATTCACCCCATGAAACCTACTGTTTTGATTGCTGTTTGGTCTCTGGTATGTTGTGGTGGATCCACGTTTTGTCTACGGTTACGGAACTGTGCAAAAACTCGTTCATATTGCGCTTCAACAACTCCAGACACTACAGCGAAGTTGTCAAACGATTGCAGAAAGCTTTCTCATACTTAAGTGATCATTTCAAATTGAAACCACTAAACCATGTGAGATGCCTATGGCTTCCACAATCTCTCGCACTTTCAATCTCCGATTGACCAAAACCATATCATGAATTTGTTCAATTGTTTCGGTTGTAGAAACCCCAATAGGACGTCGAGAACGTTCGGCATCTTCCACAGGGAAAGTCAGTAAACCACTTTTTTACCATGGAAATTGATGGTGCAGAATTCTCATAGTATTTAAAATGCTCAGCCTTGGTTTGAGTTAGAGTTTCCAGTTCGGTTTTAAGCGAAAACGCGCCATTTCTAGGCATAAAACCGAAACCGACAATTATTCTTCGGTTTTTACTTTTAATCTATTTGCAGTAGAAAAATTTGAAATGAGAAACAAACTTATTCATCCAATATCTCTATTAACAGATCGGTAAAAATTTCTTTAAATTTTTTAAATTGTGTTACAATATTTGCTTCAGATGATATACCTTTCGCATGGTAGGCAAGGAAACCTGTTAATAAAGAATGACACAAACTTATTTAAAAATATTGATCCACGAGTATTTCCTGACAATTAAACTTTAAATGACTGTTTATGTAACAAAGACTAATAGCTGACCCGGTGCGCTTCACCACCCCGACTAGAAGAAAGAAATAGTACTATTAAGTCTCCCTTTGTGAATTAATACTAATTCAGGATAACATTTCTCCAGTTTCATGTCTATTGATTCATTCTAATGTGGATTCTAGTTCATTCGAAACGTATTATTGGAATAAAATAAGTACCATAACGACACACATTTTGTATTCCTACTCAGCATCATGATTCTGGGTCCAATATTATAGAAAATTCCAAAGAAAGCATCATGTGTGCATAATTTTTAGGTTTATTATTATAAAATAGTAAAAAGTATTATTAGTTGGAAAAAAGTACCTGTGAGTCCCATTTTTAGAATCTAATTTTCTGCTTATAGGTTCATTAATATAGAAATTTAAATAAATAATGTTCAAAAAACGAATAAATACAAACTGTTTTTATTACCTCAATGTCATATAAATGGTTTAATGACTTTCTTTCTTCCCAATAAGCATTTTTACTGGAATTCAAGTTGAATGCAAGTGTAATTCAAGCCTTGAATTATAGTCAAGCAATTGAATTACAGTTGTATTACACTTTACTTCAATAGCATTCTCCAGTAAAAAGGAAACATAAATTCAAGTTATATGTTTTTTGTTTGAAAAATATTTAATTTTTCAAATAGTTTTCAAGTTTAAAATATAATTTTACATTTGCTTTCAAGTCAAATTCCAACAAAATGTTCAAGTGCTTGAATTTTTGGGGCTTTGTTGCTTATTGGGTTTACTCAAAAGCATATCAGCCAACTGTCATGTATATTGTAGTTAAATAACACTGTGCATCAAATTTCGGGTCATTAAATCTTTCCCGAATGAGACCAACGTGAAGTGATAGAAGAACATCAGTAGACCAAAACCCCCAAAGGGTTTTAAAAAGTTAGCTCGTATTTTAAAGTTATGCGCCTTTAAATTTCAGCTTTTTTGAGTAAAAATTGTTCATACATATTTAATTTTTAAAATTTAATTTGTATTTTTTTTACATAGTTTATATAAAAATGAACTACATTATATAGTTCGAGGTCTTTTCTGCTCTGGTGGATGCTCTGTAGAACCAGAATTTGATATAACTGGATGGTTGAAATATGTCTCATAAGCAGATATAAATTCTTCTGTAAACGAACCATGTTTTAACATTTGTGGTGTGAAATGGCCACAAACGTAACAAAAATTGTTTATATTGCAAGACATTTCACAAACTTTATTAAATTACAAATATTTTTTTTAGTAATTAACTTTATTTAAAAACTTCTTTTCACTTTATTAACAAATAATGGTTCACAAATTAACAAAAAGTTGCACTATTATAACAGGTAACTACGATTTGATTTCAAAAAATTAAAACATCTTAATACTTTGTTCAGCAATAGTGCTGTAACATTCTACTACTTTTGATTACTCAATACTACTCAACACTTTTCGTTTGGGTACTCAATACTATTCGATACTTTTAACGGATTTTTTTAAATTTAAAAACGATATATTTTTCTGCTTTTCGGTAATGTATTAGCAGACATCACTCCTTTTTAGAAACATTTTAGGTTTACAAGATTATATCAATAAATATTTTGAACTTTTTAACTATTATTCCAGATTTTTTAATAATATTTTATTCTGATTTGAAAATTGTTTACGCTAAGAGTTGCATTTCTAATATTGATGCATTTTTTGCACCATAACCGTTAAATTTAAATAAATTAAATTGTAAAAATACAAGTCTAAAAGTATTGAGTAACTACTTTTGAGTATTGAGTACTCAAACAATATGGCAAATACTCGATACACGATACCCACTACTCAATACTTTTACAGCAATATTCAGCAATTCTCCAAAAATTGGTAATTGCGCATCTAAGTACCAAAAACTATAAAAATAAAAAAATAAATCTGCAAAAAGTGTTAAAATTAATGAATTTTAATTATATTAGGACTAGAACATTCAACTAAAATTACTTTATATAAATATTGACTTACTTCAATAGATTATTCATAAAATATATATGAAAAATTTTTACTCAAAAAAGCTGAACTTTAAAGGCGAATAACTTTAAAACACGAGCTAACTTTTAAAAACCCTTTGGGGGTTTTGGTATACTAATTATCTACTTTCATTTCCCGTTGGTCTCATTCAGGAAAGATTTTCTTGTTGCACAGTGTAATTTAATATAATAAAAAGTACAAATTTTCCACCTAGAACCCCCGTCAAGTTTGAAATCAAACTAATTTCCTGATTCTAGATTCAATATTATAAAAAATTCAAAAAGTACCATTTTGAAGAACGAAAAAGTACTCTTTAGTTTGGCTTAGTTCCCCTTTTTTGGTATCATAATACTAGTGAGCCCCCTATTCTTGATTATTTCTTTACTGAAAAGCGTATTAGCCAATGTAAATGTACGTAAGCTAACTCATTTAACCCAGTTCAATTAAAAGAAATTTTGCGTTATCCTCATGAACACTCGTCAAGTTAAAATTTTAAATTTGTATATTTGTATTTCCTATATTATTTTGTTTCTATAACACTTAATATTTAATGAATTATCAAAAAACCGAAAAAACCGAAACCGATCGGTTTTCGATTTTTTAAAACCGAAACCGCGGTTTTGAAATTCTTTTTTCACGCAAAAAATAATTTTAATGAGCACACAAAATTCACTTTTTTCAATTTTCTCCTCAAGTCACGCCGTAATCTAACTTGTGTTTGTACAAATTTTGACAGGAATCAACTGATAGATCCTTGTTGACTGAAGCAGTGTTACCCTTTCAGTTAATAGCCGGGAAATTCAAAAAGTCACAGACTTATTGATCCACCATCGTATCAGTTGATAATATTTAAAAACATAGATCTTTAAGATACAAGTTCTTAGATGATGACATTTAACGAAGTAAAATTCATAAAAATATCCAAATAAAAAACAATATCCAAATCTCAAACATTTTTACAAGTAAGAGAGCTATATTCGAATGTGCCGAATCTTATATACCCTTCACTAAATTGTACTTTGAAATAAAATTTAATTTAAAAAATTTTTTTTTCAAAATTGTTTTTTAAAAGTTTTTTCCAATTTTTAAAAAAAAAAAATTAATTTATTAGTGAAAACAATTTATGACAAAAAAATTCGGGTTAAAAAATATTTTTCCCGATTTTGACCCATTGTAGGTCCAACTTTGTATAGCCTTTTATACATCGTGGCAATGGACTTTGAAATATCTATCATTAGATATCCATATTGTCTATATTTATGACTTAGTAATCGAGATATAGATAAAAAAATAGGCCAAAAATAAAGGTTGTCTCGGATTTTTTCACATATCTCCGTTATTTATGGACGGATTTTGCTGATTTTAAATAGGGAACCTTTCGAAAGCATGTCTGACAGAATTATTGAGGATTTGGATCCCGAAGATATCTGGGGTCTTCAGAAAATTGATTTCAACAGACAGACAGACAGACAGACAGACAGTAAAAATATTTTACTTAACATATATTCCCTGCAGTATTAATTTTAACGTATTCTCTTATAAAAATATAATTAGGCCCTAGCAACAAGTAATGCTCTTATAAGCTAAAACCTTTCATAGACCGATATGGATTATTGATCAAATATGTTGAAACAAATATATTTCAACATGTTCTTTTAAAAAAACAAAATAATGGTATTTATTTGGTTATAACTCATAAATAATACCCAATAATAAAAGACTATCCCTTCTTCCAAAATATGATTTTTTATACTTATATATATCTTTAGTCCAGTATGATTACATTACTTCCTGCGTATTTACTATAACTACAATATTCACAAACACTTTAAAAAGCAAAGACAAAACTTATTCTAAACTTTTGTTTTGTTTTTGTTTGGACCAAAAATACAAACTTTATATAAACGTGTTGGAAAAAGTTTGTTTTCGCTCTACTTTGTTTTCCACAAATTCTTTTTTTGTGAAGAAATAACTGTTTTCTATTTGATGAAGAAGAAATTGTTTGCACTCCCATCATCATGATTTTATACATTAATACAGGGATGCCAAGTGATCATCTTTCAGCGTATAAAAAAAAGTACCACAAGCATAAAAAGGCACAGTCTTAATGTATTTATCCCTTTCCTATCTGAGGGTACTTATAAGTACCGCTTTTTGGAGTCCTGTAACTCACACTGTATAATGACTGTATCTATCTAATAATATTTGCATACACTACATTTTAATTGAACCTGTTGTTAGGAAGATACATACTTTTATTTTCTGCTTAATGTAAAATCAGTCCACTCATTGCTGTTTTGAAAAACTAGCTACAGAACTACATTTTGGTTCATAACTTTTAAACTAAATGAGTGTCCACCTCAAAGGCAGGTTATTGAGATATAGGCCTTTGTTTCCTTTATTTAATGAAAAATACAAATAAATTACTTTTTTTATTATTTCTGATAGCCTGTAGGAAAGGGTTAAGGCAATTTAATATCGACCACTTCTGATCAATTTATACTTATTTCATTCAATCACAATCTAGATTTCTCACTTCATAATCTGAAACTAAAAATACTCACTAATCTACAAAATACCTAACAAATATTTGTTTAAATTTCCAACATGATGGCAATATTTCAAAACCATAATCGGACATTAAGTTGGTGGCTAAAAGGAGGGGAACAGATAAGGGTGGACCACACACTTACAAAAGTTTTCAGAAAAATATATTTTTTATTTTTTTACTCGCAAAACAGAAAGAAAAAAAGCTAAAGGAAATGTTTTGAGGAGGTCATATTACTGTTGATTGAATTTGACAGAGTTTCTAACATATTTTCATATATAGTTTATTGCACGTTGTTGTACTGTTTATTGTTGCTGTTCTGGTAGCAGCAACAAATAATAAACAGAAAACAAACAAAAAGTAGAGAAAAAAAACTTTGAATTTTTGCCCCCAAATTGTTTGTTACTAAAACCAACAAAAATATGACACTCTGCGGATTTGAAAATTATTGAGAACTAAAAGAGCTGACAAAATAGCTGGGAGTAGGAGGGGGCTCCAATAGGGTGAACGTGCGATGCTACATAAAACTTAAGATAAAGTTTTATTTTCATACTTTTGAAGAGTTTGTTTTGGTGTGTTGATTGGTTAAGAAATAAAATATATATTTTTCCAAAAAAAAAAAAAAAAAACCAAATGGCAAAAATAGAAAACTTTATAATTTTATTTGAAACAATATAGTAGAACGTATTAATATAAATACATACTAGCAAAGTTGTAGGTATGTATGTGCGAGTGTTATATATATTATCAGGAAATAAACTTTTTCCGTAATATATTTCAAAATGTTGTGATAATAGTGGTTGGCAATTCCCTTTAATTTGCCGTTATTATTACATTGTTAACATATTTGCCAATTTAACACCTTTTTGAATAATTTTCAAATTATTGTGCATTGTCGAAATATTTTAAGTATATAACATTACAAATACGAACACAATATTCATTCATACCTGCGTTCATTTGGACATACCAATGACAAACTGCATTGAACGTGATCAAATGGAAATTATTAGTTGCATTATCAAATGATGAATTGCGGTTGTATGACACGCAATTCCAAACCACCAATACACACACACATACTTACTTACGCATACTTACAATACATAATCAATTCATAATAATGTATGAGTAAATTCGTATGTATGTCGATGTATTAAGGAGGTGTGTTTATAACAAGATTCGTTTAAATGAACATTAGGGTGTTTTTTTCAAATTCAGGAGAGTGCCGAGTTTAAGTGAAATGAGATAATATTCTACGAGTTTTAAAAAAACGATTTCAAGGGAAGATTTTATATTTTTTAAAATTTGATATACTCAGTATTTCTTTAGTTAGTTACGACTGAATTGTAAATCATAATTTAAATTAAAAATTTAATTAATATAGATTTATGATTGTAATCCAAACATATTATGATCATTATTAGTATCATCAAATGTCATGTTATGAACAAAAATATAGTCGTATTATGACCCAAAGAAATCACATAATGATCCCATGAAATCATATTATGATCAATTGCAATCATATTATGATCCAATGTAATCATGTGATTCATTAAAATTTATTTTTGAAATGTATAGTTGTTCGCTATAGGAAATCTAAAAATATTATACAAACAAGTAAGAGAGCTATATTCGGATGTGCCGAATCTACCCTTCACCAAATTATTCTCTAAAATAAAATTTAAATTTTTTTTTTTTTTTCCAAATTGTTTTTAAAAGTTTTTTCCAATTTTTTTAAAAAAAATTTTTTTAATTCAAAATTTTTTTATTTTTTATTTATTAGTGAAAAAACAATATGACAAAAAAAAGCTTTTTGTGAAAAAAGTTCGGGTTAAAAAATATGTTTCCCAATTTTGACCCATTGTAGGTCCACCTTACTATAGCCTTATATACATCGTTGCAATGGACTTTGAAATATCTATCATTAGATATCCATATTGTCTATATTTATGACTTAGTAATCGAGATATAGATCAAAAATAGGCCAAAAATAGAGTTTGTCTCGGATTTTTGCTCATATCTCCGTTATTTATGGATGGATTTTGCTGATTTTAAATAAGAAACTTCTCAAAAGCATGTCTGACAGAATTATTCGACTCCGCTATCTATAAGAATCCAGAATATATATACTTTATGGGGTCGGCAAATTATATTGTGGACATTACACACGCAATGACAAACTTACTTATATATACCCTCCTCACGAAGGTGAAGGATATAATAAAACTATAGAGCGAATGAGAATCAGACACACAAACTTTACTTGTACAAATATCATAGCTTAGATAAACACCAATTGTTCTTATATTACACAATGATTTAAAAATGTTGTTATTGCTCTTAGTCCTTCGACACAGGTATCTGCAGTTTGGTTACGACATCACAATAAACATAGGAGTATTACAGAGTAGTATTTATTATTTTAGGACATTTTTTGCTTGAAAGGCAAGGCAATAACAAAATTTTTAAACCATTGTGAAATATTAGAACACTATGACATGATAGGATCCACTAAATATGTTGGCCTATTTATCATTCTTTAGTTGCTTGAAAAATAATTATGTTTCAGAGAACCATACTCAAATTTATAATTGCGATAAACATAATAAGGACTGAGATCGTAAAATTCTTAACACACGTGTTTTATTAACCCAAGTATTATTTGATTTTCTTTTTTTGATAAAGTTACCTTCGTAAAGCATGTCAGCTTTTATGTTTAATGTCAATTATGTTCATTTGTTGTTAATCTGATTAAAATGAGTGACCAGAAAGAAGTGCGTACGGAAATTATTAAATATTTTCAACAAAACCCAACGTGGTCCTACAAAAAGTTGGCCAAACAATCAAAGGTCTGCTATCAAACTTTTTTCAATGTTATTAAACAGTACCGGGAGATATAAAACCTGCTTCAGGTCGAAGGAATGGTCCACATTATGTTTCTAAAGCCAAAAAAATAGAAAGCATTTTCAAAAGAGCTCCCAACATATCCGGTAGGAAAGCAGCCCGGTTAGGTCAGTACTCGGACTATTTGGTACGAAAGGCCAATGAAGGTTTAAAAGGATCAAAAAGTCCCTGACAGGAACTCTGCTAAAAATTTAGAGGCCAAAGACAGAGCACGGAAATTGAAGTCAAATTTTATATAAAAAATATACCAGTTGCATAATGGATGATGAAATGTACGTATGGAAAATGTTTCGCAGCTTCTGGATCAATTTTTTTATATTGCAGATGCTCGAGGGAATGTTGAAGAGTTTAGGACCCAAAAGCAGACAAAATTTCCCAAAAGTTCTTGGTATGGCAAGCAATATGGAGTTGCGGCAAAACAGCCAAACATTTGTTACAAAGGGCTCTACAAATACCGAAATTTACATCAAGGAATGTTTACAAAAAAGGATGTTTCCATTCATAAGACTTCTTAATGTGTCCACTTATTTTTGGCCTGGTTTGGCATCTGTCACTATGACAAGATAGGTCTTGAGTGGTACAAGAACAGTAATGTAATATTTCTACCAAGAGAGGCAATTCCGCCAAACTGCGTGGAGCTGAGTCCAGTGGAGAGATATTGGGCTCTTGTTAAAAGAGAATTGAAGAGCACAAAAAGGTGTCCAAAAGTGTGGTAGATTTTAAATGGAGATGGACAACCTGTTCAAACAAAGTGACATAAATCACCATAAAAACCATAATGGAAGGGTTTTCGAAAAAGGTTCAAAATTGCATCATTAGTGATTAGAACTATAAAAATATTTTTTTTTTTTTTTTGTAAATTGTAACAATAATTTCAATCAAATAAAAAAAGATTCAAAACTGTAAGTTTAGTGTTTTCATTTTTATTAACATACTAGATTGACCCGGTGCGCTTCGCTACCCCTGTCGATGTAAAAATCGGTTCAGCCGTTTAGTAATTATTGTTTAAAAACTAAAGGTACCAATTTTACCCGTTTTCCCCCCTTTTTATCCCTTTCTGGTCCAAGTATTGAAAAAATTTATAGCCTATTGACGCTTCCAAGTAAGGATCTATCTACGTTCCAAATTTCAATAAAATCGGTTCAGCCGTTTAGGCGTAATGCTCAAACAAACAAACAAACAAACAAACAAACAAACAAACAAACAAATAAACAAACAAACTTACAAAGACATTTATATATTTATATAGATATGTATGTTAAAACATTTTCGATCACTTTCCTTAAATATCTAAAGTGATTAAAATATTGTTGAATTTAAATGAGAATAACAATTATTTTTGATTAACTTTAACGAGCATAAATATTAATCTATATAAATATATAAATGTCTTTGTAAGTTTGTTTGTTTGTTTATTTGTTTGTTTGTTTGTTTGTTTGTTTGTTTGTTTGTTTGTTTGTTTGTTTGTTTGAGCATCACGCCTAAACGGCTGAACCGATTTTATTGAAATTTGGAACGTAGATAGATCCTTACTTGGAAGCGTCAATAGGCTATAAATTTTTTCAATACTTGGACCAGAAAGGGATAAAAAGGGGAAAAACGGGTAAAATTGGTACCTTTAGTTTTTAAACAATAATTACTAAACGGCTGAAGCGATTTTTACATCGACAGGGGTAGCGAAGCGCACCGGGTCACTCTAGTATCCAAATAAAATTCTACACTAATAAGTTTCATACAAAAATAAATCACGCTATCTAATTTCAATGCGATCTTTGAAAAAAAAATAATCTAGACATATGAATTTTGGTACAAGGTGTTACTAGGCCAATATGTACCATTGTCAAAAAATGGGCGAAATTGGACTACTGCCAGGCCCACCTCCCACACAAATAAAAAAATTTATATCTGATAATATTCGCGTTGAATAATCAAAAAGTAAAAAGGGGCGAATGTTTAAAGTAAATAATAAAGAGGACGAAGAAACAATAAGTGTTTAATTTTTCTTCATTAATTTTTATTAATTATAAAATAAGAATATATTTCATATGTACATAATAATTGAAGTAATAATAATTGTAAGTAATTGTAATTGCTCAAAATCAATATCATAATTAGATATACTGCTTATTTTTCGCACAAATATGGTTTACGGAACGGTCAAGCCTTTAATTTTCGGGTGTTTTAAGTCATATATCAAAAATTTTTTGTAATTTTTAATTCACTCAAAAATATTCTAGTTTAAAGTACCGTTATGTTGCTATTGTTTATAAGAAGTAGTCTTTCATATTTGATAAAAAATATTTACTCAAATTGAAACTCCAAAAAAACACTTTTGTCCAGCTTGAAATTTTAAAAGAAAATCATTTTTGCTAAGTTACTCAGTCTAGGATATTATGTGGTCGGGCTTGACTGACTATATTTTCTAACTTGTTTAAATTATATCTTGATTGTTTCATACTACTTTTTTATTAACTATATAAATACTTTAATAACAAGATATTAAGTACACAGTCTTACAAAAGTTTACATACCCCTAATATATTTCATCTTTATTAATAAATATTTTGTGAAAAATTCTTCAATTACTTTTTTTATGCTATTTCGGATTTATTGAGATAAAATAAACACAAAACTAGTTTATTTTCATAAAATAATTCATTTTTTGACATAAAGCTAATTTACATAAGTTTACATGCGGGATAAAAAAAAAACTTTAACAAAATTTAATTAATGTTTTGTGTGGCCTCCTTTGGCATTAATTATAGCAGATAATCTATTTGGCTGGACAAAGCCAATTTTTTAGTTATTTCTGGAGTAATTTTGCTCCATTCTTCCATCAACGCTTCTTTGAGTGCTGCAACTGATGTTACTTGTCGATTTTTTAGACCTCGGAAGGCGTTTTTAGAGCGGAAGGCGTTTTTTACTTGTCAAAAATTCTCATGCCCATATAATTTGTACACAGCATACCTTTGCTTTGCAATTGGAAAATCCGATTTTGACAGCGCGTTTAATAGTGAAGTTAGTTGCAAAAAACAATAAATGTAAACACATACATACAAAAAGAGAAACAATATGCAAGAAACTCATTTTTTAAACTTTAATATTTAGTTTTTTTGATAAAATTTTAGTTTACAAATCACGAAACAAAAATCAGAAACACCAATACTACAATGTACTTTATTCTTTAAATAATCCGGGTTGTTATATTTATTTTTTTGATAACCTTGTTTTTATTGTTTGGCGTAGCGTTGCCGCTTTTATTTAGATATGACATTTCAGCGTTAAGGCTAAGCGGAAAAAAAAGTTCCGCCTTACGCTTTTATTTAGATAGGCCAGTAAAATATCCCATAAATGTTCAATGACATTAAGATCGGGGGACTTCGGGGGATGTTCTTATTTGTTTTTAACGTTATATAGAAGCCATTTCTGAACTAACTTTTATGAATGCTTCGGATCGTTGTCCTGGAGAAATATTGCGTTGTCCTCCAGATCTAGAAGTTGGACGCTGGGAAGGCAGCTATCCTTAAAAATATCGATAAACATGGCCTTATCCATAGTACCATCGATGAACCAGAGCTTACCGACACCATTTGACGCCATACGTCCCCAGACCATGACTGACCCGCCTCCATGTTTTACGGTGTAATTAACATTTTGTGGTAATAACTCTGCATTAGGCTTTCGCCAAACTTTTGTTCGTCCATCACCTCCAAAAACCATAAATTTACATTCATCTGTGCATATTACCCTCTCCCAAAATGTAGGGTCACAGCGCTTCAGGATATTCACAGATCTAAGTAATGGTTTTTTTCTGGCAACTCTGCTATTGTACCCATTTCTCTTGATACATCGGCGATCAGTCTGATCAGAAACGGTAATTTCTAGATTTGTTCTCATTTTCCGGTTTAGTTCGACGGCACTTAGCTTAGGATTTTCTTGAATGGAACGTATAATAGACCGTTCTGTTCGTTTGTAGAGAATGCGGGGAAGCCCACTACGAGCTTTGCTTTCATAATTTCAATTTTCTTTGAAATTTTTTATTATTGTTTGGACTGTGGTTTTACTTAGATTTAATAAAATTCCAATTTAATTAAAAGATTTGCCATCATTTCTCAACTTAATGACGGTTTTCGAATTGGCTCAGAAATTTCTTTGCCTCTGCCCATTTTCTTCCACTAAAAATTCTTTTTGATTTTATTTTTCCAATGTGATCACTTTTAGTGAAAGTAAACTTTCTACCAATGATTTTACACAAAGCATCATAAAAATTGTAGCGGAAATTTTAACGGTACAGCATTTTTTTGCGGAGTAACATTAAAAGGATACCAATTACTCGTGTTTTATTGTTATTTATTTAAAATACCAACAAAATATTATCAAATATGATGGAAGTACATTTTTCAAGTGCATTAAACAAAAATGTAGTTACAACTCTTAATAAAATTATATATTTTCCAAAAATATTTAAAAATTTCAAACGTATGTAAACTTTTGTAAGACTGTGTATATGTATTTTTAGTTATACACAATAAATTATAAATCATTTTGAGTTTATTTTGAGGGTAATCTCACTATTCCCTAAACAATTCATTACTTTACCACTTATTTTAACTATACCAACAGTATACAACTAATATTTTTATTAAACTGTAAAGTGCTATTACACCCTGAAAAATAAATGATAAGAAAACAAATTGGTTGCAATTTCAATCATTCTTCGATACTTGCACTCTATTATTATTGTATGTAACGTATAAATATCTACAAAATATGAATTGCTAACCATGAATGGAAATTTAATATTATTCACGAATGAAACTAATTGAAAATGTACTTTTTTAAACCCATGTGAGAATAATAAAATGTTGAGTTATTAGTCATTAAGTATTAGCAGAAAAAGCTGCAAAGTAAAAATATAAGGAAAGTTGTTGCAAAATTCGTATGTCTTATGTAGGACAAAAAAACATTTTTCTTATATATACTTAAATAGGCCACACGTTTTTTAGTGGTACACTTTTAAGTATGTTATTGTCCACCTATATTGATAAAACATATATGCTTTAAAAGGTTATTTTCTCTAGATATGCACAATATAAAAAAAATTTCAAAATTCTTTCCCTAAAAATGATAAAAAGCGTTTTAAAAGTGGTCGAATTTCGACATCCGGGCGATCCTAGTATAAAGTAGAAAACTCTGTTGACTACATGTGGTATGACTAATATTTATTGAAATATACATGTTTGATGCGTTTTGGGGAATGTCAAATGTGTGGAAAAAACTGAAGCGATTTTTCCGATTATTCAAATTGTATTATTGTACTCTAGAAAACATTATAAAATAAGCTATATCCCATCTCCGGTACCCATTGCTTACGTTGTGCATATATTGTATATATAGTTGGTGTCATGTTGAAAGGCCCTAACAATAGTAAAAAGTTACATTTTGATAATACAGTTCCTATTATGATTTCAACTTCTCCTGTAAATTTCAAATTATTTTAGTTAGGTCCTTTCTACATGAGAAAACGATATGTATTTATGTATGTATTAGCGAATCAATAAAATACATATAAGCACACACACACTGAAGTAATGGAATGTATGTTTGTATCAGTGGTATTTACACATTGTACCATTTCGTGTTTAATTAGGCTAATGAGGATTTACATAAATAGCAAAACTGCATCATCACAATAGACATGTAAATATGTATATACATTAGAGTGCTCCAAGATTGTATGACCGAAAAAAATATGAAGCTACAGGCCGCCCCTGTCACTAGAATTTTTCTATGGTCTATAGACATACGTTCTTACAAATATCCGAAGTTTGGAGATGTATTTACAAGAGGAAATAATTTATTTTGTTCCAGTTTTTGAACAAAATTTGGAAATTTTTTTTTAATGTAAATAAATCGAAATGTAAACGTAATTTTCATTCTAAGGAGACATAAATTATTAAAAATTTTCCATGCCAAACGAGCCTCAGCTCACTTGAATAGGAAATGAAGGAACAAAATTAACATATTTTGAGAAATGTGCAAAGGAATGTCCAAATAAAAGCATATTTTTACTTTAAATATATCCGTATTGTAGATAACTTTTTGTCTCCGTAGCATAACAATAATATATTCTCTAGGATAGTCAACAAATTTTCATTTTTTTAACAACAATTTAAAAACTGCATTTTAAATTTTGTTAAACATTTCTTTTGGATTTATTGTGGATATATAAATGAATACAACTATAAGCAAATCATGTCAGAAGTGCGATTCACTAACTTTTTAACGATAATCGTATTGTTAAAATAAATATAACGAAAATTTATGGAATTTTGCTAAGTTAGATTTTGTTATTACCCAGCAGTTAAGCAAGTCAGTAATCGTCACAAATGTTTTATCATTTGGCTGACTCCAATTTATATATGTTGGTCATTTGAGACGTATGTGCTCTTTGTAGTGCAGAGATAAGACAATTGGTTACTTTATACATCCCAGGTAATCTAGCGTGGAGACAATTGTCACTTAAGTGTCTCTAAGTAATCTGGTGTGTAGTCACTATAAACGTATTGTGTGATAATTCGTTCAAACATGTTTTATTCAAATTGTATTGATATAATTCTCATACAGTTAATTTTAATTTTTGCTTAAGTATACTGATATCCCATGCACCATAGCATGAAATCAATAGTCACTTTAGTGTCTCTTAGTAACCTACAGTGAAGTCACTTTAATTTTTTTTTTGTACTGCACTTTATAAAGTACTTATTTTTTCCACCAGAAGCAATCCATTGGAGAGTTGTCGAACAAAGGTTTGTTTACAAGCTATCGTTTATTGGACTGACTATGAGATGTCTTTTAGCTGACTATTTGAGGTCAATTAGCACTCGTACATATTAAAGTAACTAGTTATGTAGCTGATCAAGTTAGCAGTTAGGTAACTGTCGCTATTTAACCAGTATGTGAATCCAATGCGTTGACTACTTTGGACCAGCTATTAGACAGTCTCATTGAAGTCAAAAGGGTCAATTGACCCCCTGCTTAGGACATGCCCGTGTTATAATAACTAGTCACGTAGCTATTGAAGTAACTAGTTCCTACCCTAAATGATGTGTAAAATCACTAGTTCGGGACTGTCTCCTAGAACTGCTGGGTAGCTAAACGGTTATCGACAAAACCAAACGACAACTATTTTTGTGTTGTTTACAAATCAACAATTGTCAGATGTTTTGCAACAATATTATGTATCATTAATGAGCAATATATGAAGGCATTTATGTATGTATGTATGCATTAACAATAAGTTAATAAAGTTTACGAACTAAAGTATTTGAGTTGCATAAATTCAATTGTTTTTTTTCTATTCCTCTTTGTGTTTTTCGCCTTTTTGACAAAGATGTCACTTGATTGATATCAATATGATATGAAGTTGTCTACTATTGCTTAAAATAAATTAGTGAATCCATAATCGTTACTGCAAACAACAAAAATTTTCGACTAATATTGCGATTCTCGGATCGTTAAAAGTTAGTGAATCTCACTACAGCACAGTTTCCCGTTCTAGCGATTTAAATTTCGAGGATTTTGGGAAAAACCACATTTTGGCGACTAAGAATAATTTTTATAGTGTTATGAATAAAACCTTTCCTGAATATTATAGTTCAACAAATTTTAAATATACCCCGAAAGTTTTACTAAAATTCCAAGTTCGAATAGATCTGGTGGGTGGTATGTCCGCTTAAGTGAGTCAAATTTTACTTTACACGCTTTTGCATTAAGTTATCTTTCCGGATCATAAAAAAATTTCTATGCAGTCCCGAAGAAAAATATGTGGAAAAACGTAAAAAATACCGCCCTTTTTACATGTCCCAACTTTTATAGGGACGAGATAACTGTTAGAATTTGCCAATATAGCTTATATTTTAAAAATAAACTTCGATCATCCGTATTCCCGCCTTATCTAAAAACCATAAAATGGTCGAACAAAATTAAAAAAATTTAATCAATAAATATCTCTTCAACTAATAGAGATAACCTACACACGCAAGGACTATTTATATTTAAAGTGTCAGCTTATTCGGAACGTAAATGTATTTTTGCCGATTTTTTTTTTTAAATTTGAAACCCGAGGTGACCAATATTGGCGCTAGGAAACTGAATTAATCAACACGAAAATACCACAGCTCCAACCATGTGAAATTTTGTAACAATATCTCTAATAGTTCCGAGATACCGAATTATTTCCACATAAAAACGTTTCTAAACCATATCATTTTAATATTTTTCAAAATGTATTTTTAGAATCCAAAATTCGTAATTTCATTTTATTGGAGCACTCTAATATACATATGAACATGCAGATACATATAATGACAATTATTAAGGTACGTTCAGATTAATCAAATATTTGAAGAAAAGTATTCATGACCAATGAACAACATATGTACAACAAATTTTGGAGAATAGTTGAAAGCAAATTCAGATGGCTTATATTTATTTTCAGTTTCAAAATGAAAAATATCAATGACACATATCGCTAGACCATAGAAAACCTGTGAATCTGAAATCTTAGGTTACTATACATATGAAATCCAAAATTTATCTTTTTTTTTAAATTAAAAAAAAAAAATATTAATATATGAAATCGTCGTAATAGATAAACTTTAAAAAATGTCCTTAAATATCCACATTATATTTCGAAATTGAAATTATTGAATTCTACTTCCTCCATAAAAATAACATTTAGTTCAAATGACAATCTTAAAATCCGTGAAATAATAATTTTTTAAAAATGACCAACATTTATATGGGACATTTCATATCAAGTAACCAACTTTTGAAATCGATTTCTTCCGATGAGGATGACCATTCAGACACAATTTTCCAACATGATTGGTTGAGAACTTTCTGAGTTATAGGGGGTCAAAATTTTAAATAAATTTTACTGTTTTTTCCGAAATCAAAAACTTTTATGACTTTTTTTCAAAATGGGAAGACATCGATTTCAAAAGTTGGATCACTTGACATAAAATCATAAAATCTATCCATCGATTAAAATTAAAAACTTTCGGTTTGTTGCAGATTTGGCCGAATATTAGGCTCAGTCGGACTGTAATGTTTTTTATTCTTTAAAAAATAATATAATTCATTGCGTTTACTCACTTTTTAGGTTGTAGTATCTGGAGAGGTCTATAATTTCAATTAAGCAAAAGTTGTATTTTTAAGAAATTTTTTAAATTTTTAATTTTAAATCAACATAACAGAATTGCATTTGTATCACAAGAAAATAAAATTTAACTATTTTTAGTAAAATTGTGCAAAATTTTATATTTTCCTCATGTAATATGTGGACAGTCTGAACTAACATTAACATGGATAAAGTCAAATATTTGAATAATGCGAACGTATCTTAAATAACGGGTTGTGCAAGAGCATGTGTTTTTGAATAATATATTTGCTCAGCTATAAATTTAAATTAACAAAAACTTGTAGAGGTTTTGAAAAATATTTATAAAAATAACTAGTAGAAAATTTTGTTTAAATTTTGGTATAAGTTACTACAGATTGAATTTCCATGGTTGTTTTAAATTAAAAATCATGTGAAAATACATAAATACATAATATTTAATAACACAATTCATTGAAATATACTCTAATTCAGAGGGAAATTGTACAGAAATAAAATTTCACAAATACCAAATACACTGAAAAGTTTCAGTCAGTAAACGCTACATATAACTTTGCATTGATAAAATGTCATACATGTATTTCGAATTATAAAATTCAAAACCCAAATTTCCAACATTTAACACCATCCAGACATATCTTGCCACTAAATTTCTTTGAGTGTCTGCAGTTTTATTCAAATGCTTATGATTGTCGTTTTGTGTTGTTAGTAATCAGCCATTTCATTGCAAACACATTTGCAAACATTATTATCAGGAAACCCCAGGAGAGGGGCATAAACACGCAATTATGCTTTGTGCAACAAAACAAACACCTGTTTTAAATGTTCTCCATGCAAAAAGCTTAAACCTCATTATGGAGGAGATATTCACATACCGGAGCATATTAATATCTGTGTGGATGTGCCACATGAATTACCTATAGCATTCATATATTCTTTACACTTTCATTTACTCATACACACATATACACACACACAAACGAGAGTGTAAATAATTGTCTGTGTATTTGTATTATTAAACGGTTAGTGAACTTTCTAACCATTTATCCAGGACATCTATCTCTGTCTAATCCATCTATGCTCGACTCTTCTTTTCGATTGGCTGTGTACAGCATCAGTTTACAAAACTAATAATAAGTGAAGTGATTTCAGTTCATACCTTAGAGGTATTTTGTTGTATTGTACAAAGATGCATCGACATGCATATAAACTGTTATGTAGCCACCTCTATAAACTTCATTCATATTCACAATTCATTTGTGTAAATAATACCTCGACTACACTACTTATTGTAGTTTACAGATCCCTTTTTCTACCCCTCCAACACTCGCCCATTGTGTGTCACTTATCTTGAACATTAACATCAATATGTTGGGCATCATAATGACTTCAGTGCAAACAATGTGCAATTTTATAATGTATTACATTTTGTGTTGTCATTAGCACTATGGGTTGTTTAACATTTTCTGCTTTTTTAAGCATCCTTAGACATTCAAATATTGATATCCTTCCCACTCAAGCAAAAACTTAACGAACATTCTTAATTTTAATGATCTTTAGTAAAATCGATTTAATTATAAATATGCCTATACATTTTTGCGAATTGTTCTAATCGCAATAGGCCCCTGACTTACATATATATGTGATGAACAGAGCTGCGATTTTCGTGCAAATGCATATTTGTAGTCAGTAAATCAAGTTTGATCAATTACTTTTCCCAATCAAATGAGTTACAATAAACTGGCATCGATTTGATGTACATATATTTTGTTATAATTACATATCTTTGCATATTTTGCTTTTAAACGCATATAATATGCATATTTTAAACTTTTCATTGCATATTATAGAATTCTTAATTTAATTAAAACTCCTTGCGTCTTATTTGTATACAAATAAAAATTTAAATTAGAATTTATTTCGAAATATTCATAATTACACTATGCTACAGCAAAACATGCAGGGGTCTCATATGGGGAATTCCATGTCATCGTACGTGACATTTGGAATAGATTTTGCAAAAATAAGAGTATCTGAAAAATAAATTGGTCTTTATGTTCCATTCAAAGAGTAAAACATTTAAAAAAAAATAATAACTCCTTTCGAAACATTGTTGTCCAAAATATAGACCGAAATAATGGCATATCGTACGTGACATAAAACGGAAGTCATTTTGAGGTACATGTAGAAATAAGCAATAATTTGCGAATCGTGAGAGTCGTTATGCTTTCTTTTAATTTAATGCACTAAACGAAATATTTTTCCTTTACAATCCGTCAGTACGTGATAGATTTTTCTCTCATAGTAAACCAATATATATTCTGTATATATGTGTACACAAAAACTAAAAAAATAAATAGAAAATATTGTTACGTTTTTACCTTTTAAAAAACGAGGGTTTATTTCCTTTAAATAAACCGGATACTTTTGATTGCAAATAAAAGCAGTTTTTGTAGTTTAAAATTGTAACAACTCTTTATTTATTTAGAATGTACAACAACAACAGAATTAAATAATCACTCAGTGTCTCTATACACGTATATCAATTCGCAGCAATACACACACACACTTTATAAAGTACAAGTATACACGTACAAGACAGTTGATGTTAACTCTAACATCGCCAATGATAAACTCAACTCACGACTGCAGCCTCTGCCACTATTTATACACGCACTGGCATCTCTCGGAAATCTTCTACAATGCTCTTAATGGACATACTAGTACATTCGAATTCTAGAGCTTTCGATGTTAATGTTAGCACCATACTTACAAACAATGCTAATCAACCGCATTCTATCAACATTGTTGATAAGTAGAAGCTTCTACTGATGGACGTGTTTATAAACATGATGAATGTTTACAGGCAGTAGTTACAGACCGTTAAATTCAAATCGTTTTTGCAAATTCGTAACAATATATATTCGGTTTCAATAAACAATTTGATGAGTCAAATTCATTTCATACTACATGCTAATTGGGAGCTTAGATTTCGCCGCAATCTTAGCCTAAAACATACCAATTAAAAAAAATATAGTCAGTTTAAACTATTATTTTTGCACTTAAAATTTTGTAATAAACTCCTAATACTTTCACATAGTCACATTTTAGTGTTTTTTCCTATTAAAAAAAAGTAGTGGTAGTCATTCTCGTGGAATTGCCCATATAGCAATTCCGTTTTATTGGAGTCCATAGTTTTTCTCGATCACTTCTTTTAGTATATTTTTTTTCTTATGGATATCTGGTCTAGATTTTGCGTTACAGCCAGTGCTGCCATATGTGAAGATTTTAAATTCTCCCACATGTACAAGCCGAAAAAAGGAATAAAAGCAAAAGCAAAAAACCATGTAACTGGGAACTGTTTTTTTTTACATATCCAGCATTCATTCTTCTATTCATAAAATCTTAGATTGACCGTTTTTATGATTTATTTTCACATTCATGTTGTACTGTAACAAATTATACTTTACTATATATAATAATATTTAATCTATG
The DNA here is from genome assembly GCA_942486065.2 of Calliphora vomitoria. Taxonomy (NCBI): domain Eukaryota; kingdom Metazoa; phylum Arthropoda; class Insecta; order Diptera; family Calliphoridae; genus Calliphora; species Calliphora vomitoria. Next base: position 140,862,142 of record OW818030.2, read on the forward strand.
TAGTTTTACTTTGTTTCTTATGTTTTGAGATACCAAATAGAAAATGTTGCCTTTCACTATTCAATAATTCAGAGTATTTAATATTTGAAGAGCGTACTTGTGTTTTCTGGTTTCCAAGTTTATCCTGACATTTGTGGCGATATTACTTTTAAAACTCAGCGAAGAAATTTGACGCCATTAGTGACTAAGTTATATAAAGAATATTTTTGTTTTGCCATCGGGCAACAAGACAAATCGTGGGTTCTACACATCTGCTGTGTTACATGTGTCGGTCTTCTTACTGGATGGGCGAAAAGATCTCGATCTTTGCCTTTTGGAATTCCTATGATTTGAACACAACCGATGAACCACTAATATGATTGTCATTATTGTCTTACTAATACAAAAGGTTTTACAATTAATACAAAAAATAAAATTAATTATCCTGACCTGTCATCTGCAAAAAGACCGATCGAATAGATACTGACTTTCAAGAAACTTTCCATCTAATGAGCCACATCTACTATTTCAAAAAGAACTCAATAATTTGGTACGCGACTTAAATTTGTCCAAACAACAGGCAGAACGTTTGGCCTCTCGATGAAAGGGATGGAATTTGTTACAAACCGAAACAAGAATATGCTATTATCGCAATCGAGATGAAGAGCTTAAAGGTTTTTTTTCACAAGATGGTCTGTCAGTATTTTGTAATAATATTTATGGCGTAATGACTGCCTTGGGTATAGAATATAAAACAGAAAAGTGGCGATTGTTTATCGATGGTTCCAAAGTAAGTTTACAGGCTGTTCTTTTACATATCGGCAATGAACTTCCCTCTACACCATTAGGTGAAGCTTCTAACATGAAAGAGTCTTATGAAAATAAAAAATTTATCTTGTTACAATTCAATACAACGAACACAATTGGAAAGTTTGTGGAGATTTGAAGGTTATTGCCCTAATTTTAGGATTACAACTAGGATATACAAAATACTAATTTTTTAAAATAGTAGTAGAAATAGTACTTTTATTAAAAATAGTAGTAGAAATACTACTTTTTTTTAAAATAGTAGTAGAAATACTACTTTTTTAAAATAGTAGTGGAAATACTAGCTTTTTTAAAAATAGTAGTAGAGATACTACTTTTTTAAAAAATAGTAGTAGAAATACTACTTTTTTTAAAAATAGTAGTAGAAATCCTACTTTTTTAAAATAGGTAGAAATACTACTTTTTTTTAAAATAGTACTAAAAATACTACTGTTTTTCAAAATAGTAGTAGAAATACTACTTTTTTTAAAATAGTAGTAGAAATACTACTTTTTTAAAATAGGTAGAAATACTACTTTTTTTTAAAATAGTACTAAAAATACTACTGTTTTTCAAAATAGTAGTAGAAATACTACTTTTTTTAAAATAGTAGTAGAAATACTACTTTTTTTAAAAATAGTTGTAGAAAAACTACTTTTTTTAAAAATAGTTGTAGAAAAACTACTTTTTTTAAAAATAGTAGTAGAAATACTACTTTTTTTAAAAATAGTAGTAGAAATCCTACTTTTTTAAAATAGGTAGAAATACTACTTTTTTTTAAAATAGTACTAGAAATACTACTGTTTTTCAAAATAGTAGTAGAAATACTACTTTTTTTAAAATAGTAGTAGAAATACTACTTTTTTTAAAAATATTAGTAGAAATACTACTTTTTTTAAAAATAGTTGTAGAAATACTACTTTTATAAAATAGTAGTAGAAATACTACCTTTTTAAAAAATAGTAGTGGAAATACTACTTTTTTTTAAATTCTAGTGGAATACTACTTTTTAAAAAAAAGTATTTTTATTCTTTTTATATGCATATTTCTGAATATTTTTAGCCTATTTTTAGTGCACGAATATCTCAGACGTGGTGATGAAAGATCCAAATATTTGTCTAGAAATATTCCTTTTAATTTTAGCTGTGTAAGGACCCATGGTGCAATTTGGCATTATACAATGCTAACTAATATGTATTTTCATTTATTTTATACAAATCGAGATAAAATTATATTGTTTACAAAATATAATTCATATCAACCAACTAACAACACACACGCAGACTCTTATGCAGACTCATATGTAGATGACTAGTTTCCTATTTATAATACTCGGTTATTGATGAGTTTATGTCTGCCCCTTCATACATAAATACATATGTATGTCCTTCTGCATCTCTGTGTGTGTCTGTGTGGATACACACATTCATACGTACATGTAAAAATCCTTTTTGTTTTAACTTAAGTACACTGAATGTATTGTTTGCATTCGAGTTTAAATGTAAATTTTTAATGAGCTTTAATTTATTTGAATGACACTTTCAAAATTTATTTATGTCCATAAAGTTCATTCATTATAATGTGTAATTTGAGAAATATGCATCGATGTATGCATGTATGTTTGTGTGAAACAGTTGGACATTAGTCATGTATAGAATGTCTATTCAGGTTTTGTTAGAAATCTGTGAAGGTTTTATATATTAATGTAGAGCATCTGCAATTGCAGCAGTAGATTTAGCCAATGTGATTGTTAATGTAGTGGGTGAGAATGTAATAAATTATTAAATATTTGTAGACATTATATATGTATAGTATGTATAGATTCATATAAATTAAATTGTTTTGCAAATTTTAAAATTCACAGGTAATTAATTTAATTTGTTTTTTATTTTTTTGTTTAAAATAATAAATACATATGAAATAGTAGTATTAATTAATGACAAAAATAGTTTATAAATTTTAACACAGAGATTTTCTTTTCAAAAATACACAAATATACATATATTTTAAATAAAATATGTTTCGTACGTTTAAAGCTTTCTTCAATTCGAATATCAATGTAATATAACTTTTTAATAATAGGAAATACACATAGAATGGAAACTAGAAAAAACTAGAAACAAATAAATTACTCTTTGAGAGTTTCATAATTTATAGAATATTCTTCCCATTTATATTCGATTAATTCGGTAATGGTTTTACGATCCTAATTTTCAGGCTATAAAAACTACATTATCGTTATCGATTCGTATATGATTCTTCAGCTTACAATGGCAAATATTTATTGATGACCACAAGATCAACGATAATAATTCTTAATTATAAACATAAAAAACTTTACAAATATTCTAGGACTACCGAGTCCTTATATATAATTGAAAATATATCCAATTTTTAATATATTATCTGAACAATATGGGTATCATTGAACAACTTTCATCTGATATATAATATGATACTATTTATTGACATTGTGAACTATAAATTTTTCTTTTGAATCTATATGACTGTACTTCATACATTCTTGATACTCAGAAAAAGTATTTTTTTGCAAAGCCTGTATGCGGTATACCATATATACACTGAATCAATAAGTCTCCTTACAGACATACTCACAATATAAACTAGCAATTTATGGTCACTTTTCAATACATATTTAAACATTTTTTTAATTAATTTTATAAAAAATCTTATAAACTAGAAATCAACATAAAAAAATACAAAAATTTTCATTAAAAGCATAAAAATTTACATAAATTCATTAATTGTACGAAAACCCGTTTTAAGGCAAAGAATTCCAATATTAAACTTAATATGTGGTATGTCCTCCTTTCTCAGCAATTGCATCATTTAAATGGCTGTGCATAGAAGTCTTAAAAGACTTTATCAATATGAGCGATAGCGTAATCCAATCTTTTGTTCATGTTCACTTTTCGAACAAGATGCTTCTTACGGCATAGCCGACCATTGTATCCATTTAGTTTAAAAGCGTTTCGTACAGCTTAGGGGTTTACCGTCAATTCATAACTAGTTATACCCTTCACCTTCGTGGAAGGGTATATATAAGTTTGTCATTTAGTTTGTAATTTCCACAATATAATTTTCCGACCTATAAAGTATATATATTCTGGATTCTTATAGATAGCGGAGTCGATTTAGCCATATCCGTCTGTCTGTGTGTTGAAATCAATTTTCTGAAGACCCCAGATATCTTCGATATCCAAATCTTCAACAATTCTGTCAGACATGCTTCGAAAAGTTTCCCATTTAAAATCAGCAAAATCCGTCCATAAATAACGGAGATATGGGCAAAAATCCGAGACAACCTCTATTTTTTTTTTTGCCTATTTTTGATCTATATGTTGATTACTAACCCTGCAGGAAATGAAGCGATAATTGTCTAAATGCCACTAGTACTAAGTCTTGTCAATAGGGCAAGACTTTCTATGGAATAGTACTAGTGCTGATGAGTACTAGTATTAGAAGTAGTTCGAATGTACCACTTGTAGATTAATAAAATTTTGCTAATATTTTTGTTTTAATACATATATACAATTTTACCATTTGATTCTCTTTTTCCATACAAAAGATCTAGTAAGATACTGGTTCTAAAGCATCTAATCGGTTCAAAAGGTACTAGTATACTTCTAGAACTAATGGTACTAGTAATTTTCTAAACACACTCAATGTTAATTTGAGCATTAAGATGGTATAGGAAAGTTTACAGTTGGGAACTAGTACTGGTGATTTTGGTACTAGTAAAATACTAGTTTGGTACTAGTTCCATTTCCTGCAGGGAAGTCATAAATATAGACAATATGGATATTTAATGATAGATATTTCAAAGTCCATTGCAACGATGTATATAGTAAGTTGGACCTACAATGGGTCAAAATCGGGAAAAATATTTTTTGACCCGAATTTTTTTTCACAAAAAACATTTTTTGTCATAAATTTTTTTCACTAATAAATTAAAAAAATTAAATTTTTAAATTAAAAATATTTTTTGACCCGAATTTTTTTCACAAAAAACTTTTTTTGTTATAAATTTTTTTCACTAATAAATTAAAAAAATTAAATTTTTAAATTAAAAACAAAAATTTTTTAAAAAAATTTTAAAAAACTTAAAAAAAAAATCGAAAAAAAAAATAAAAAAAAAAAATTTTTAAATTTTATTTTCAAGTATAATTTTGTGAAGGGTATATAAAATTCGGCACAGCCGAATATAGCTCTCTTACTTGTTTTCAAGTAACTTTCTACAGTCGTTCATTTCTTCTCTCTATTTTTCTTCGACTGTCAGTTCTTGGTTTATTTGCCATTGTTCCGATTTTTTTGAACTGCTAAACAACGTACTGGTGTTTTTACAAGATCATTGATTTCGGTTAGACTTTTTTCTTTCATTTTGCACGTTAGTAAAATTTGATCATTGATTTCGGTTAGAATTTTTCCTTCATTTTGCACGTTAGTAAAAATTTTCTTTCTATCCATTGAAATTTGCTTATTTTTGCATTCCCTGACAACAACAAAGCTGGTCCATTCCATGCACTGCCATTTAAATACTGCCATTACTCAGAAAGGAGGACCTACAACATATTGTTACGATTTTGCAATAGCGATTTGAATTTAACGGTCTGTAACGACTGCCTGCAGCATTCATCATGTTTGTTAACACGTCCATCAGTGGAGGATTCTGCTTGTCAACAATGTTGATGGCATGCGGTTATTAGCATTGTTTATAAGTATGGCAACACAAAATGTTAAAGCTGCTAACATTGAGATCGAAGGCTCTTGAATTCGAACATACTAGTTTGTTCGTTAAGAGCATTGTAGAAAATTCCCGAAAGATGGCGTGTGTATAAATAGTGGCAGAGGTTGCAGTCGCGACCTCATAAGCGCTGTTAGAGTAAACATCAACTGTGTGTGCATTTCTCCGAATTGATAAACGTGTATAAAGACACTGAGTGACTATTTTAGACTGTTGTTGTTGTACATTTGAATAAATAAAGAATTGTTGCAATTTTTAACTACTGAACGGCTTTTTTTGCATTCAAAAAATAGCCAGTTTATTTAAAGGAAATAAACCAACGTTTTAAAAAGGTTAACACGTAACAATAATAACAAATTTCGATTTATCCACTGTCCAATAGACTACACTTGCTTGAGCTCTTCTAAAGGAACTAATATTATGTAAATTACAAAAATACCCAACATTATTAAGTAACACCTAACACAATATCCAATTTTCTATTCCAACCTTATTAAACGTCAAATTGAAATGTTACCAACCATTTCCCTGAATATGTAAATTTGTAACATAAAACGCAATTAAGATAAACTACGCCACAAAATTTCCAATATATTCTCCATAATTATTTCAAATAATTCCCCTGACAAAGTCTTGTCTTGTTATTTATTAATTCGTTAATGAACAACATCAATTAATTACGTTTGAATGACACTAGTAGTTAATAAGTAGTCTGACAAAATGTATTTAAATTTAACCCGTCAAAAAATTGCAAATTTTCCCAAACTTCAACAAATTTTCAATTCAGTCTATTTTATGGTTGCGTATGTTTTATACCACCAGCTAAATTTACATACAAACAGTACAGGCTCTATACTCTATAAGCTGCCCTTTCTAACACCCAGCTAGGCACCTTTCAATGCCATCATGAATTGTCAACAATTCATAACAAAAAAAGCCGAAGACATTCATTTGAATTTTATGAATTACTTATAAATTACGTGAATCAAATTGGTGGAAGCGGCGGAGGCGTACGGGTGGGTTCTGTGTGATGAATGAATGTATGAAGCAACAGAAAAAGTCAAAGTCATCATCAAAATGCAAATAACTTGAAAATGTAAAACGCTGCCGCTACTTCTACTCTCTACTATTACTACTATTGTATTTACTGCTTCAAACTCTTTTATTGCCAACCCGTGTTAGAATAAATGAAGACAAAAAAAGGGAATTTTGAACAAACCACGAATAATTTAAACTTCAAACCACATCAGAAACAAAAGACCCGCACAAAAAGGAAAAAGATTTCTAATAAGGTGTTAGATGATGAAAGGAAACCTTCAACTCCTTCATCATATAATTTAAATAAAAATGAAACTACATACAAAAGGTTGAATTGGCAGACACGAATTTTAAATGCTGTATTCCTTTATATGTAGATTACGAAAAATAATGGAAAAGTCAAATGTTGTTAAAATATTATTTAAAAATCATTATGGAATATTTTCAAGAACATATTAAAAAAAAACCGTCCAGACATTAAATCCGGTAAATTGTTTTTATTACTAGGTTAATTTTATATTGAATCTTCACTATCAATTCAAATGGAGGCAAGTACTTACCACGACTACCATAATAATTGCGTTCAAAGAAAGTGGTAGTAAATATGTCTCTTCTAAACTACTGGTCCAATCGTACAATTGACCACCCTGTTAAAACACAAAGCTTTGTAGAGCTTGTAACTTGTGCAAGTACTGTCAGATGTTAAATAAATTATCGTTTTAAAGCAAACAGGATAATAAAGAAAATCCATACCAAAAAGAATCTTAATTTGCTTCAAAGATTTAAAAATAATTCAAATGTTACTAAGGAGTGAGATCGAAAAATTCTTAACATACATGTATGTTAATAAAAATAAACCACTAAACTTACAGTTTCAATTTTTTTTTATTTTTAATTGAAATTCGGCTATGCCGATTCTTATATACCCTTCACTAAATTATACTTTAAAATAAAATTAAAAAAAAAATGTTTTTAAATATTTTTTTTCAAAATTGTTTTTTCAAAGTTTTTAAAAAAAAAAAATTTTTCTAACTTATTAGTGAAAAAAATTTATGACAAAAGAAAGTTTTTTGTGAAAAAAATTCGGGTTAAAATATATATTACCCGATTTTGACCCATTGTAGGTCCAACTTACTATATATAGCCTTATATACATCGTTGCAATGGACTTTGAAATATCTATCATTAGATATCCATATTGTCTATATTTATGACTTAGTAATCGAGATAAACATAAAAAAAATAGGCCAAAAATAAAGGTTGCCTCCGATTTTTGCTCATATCCCCATTATTAATGGGCGGATTTTGCTGATTTTAAATAGGAAACTTTTCGAAAGCATGTCTGACAGAATTATTGAGGATTTGGATCCCGAAGATATCTGGGGTGTTCAGAAAATTGATTTCAACAGACAGACAGACGTTCATCTCCGTTTAAAATATACCACACTTTCGGACACCTTTTTTGTGCTCTTCAATTCTCTTTTAACAAGAGCCCAATATCTCTCCACTGGCCTTAGCTCCAGGCAGTTTGGAGGATTTGCCTCTCTTGGTACAAATACCACATTATTGTTCTTGTACCACTCAAGGGCTTGTTTACCATAGTGACAGGATGCCAAGTCAGGCCAAAAGTAAGTGGACACATTATGAAGTCTTATGAATGGAAGCAGCCTCTTTTGTAAGCATTCCTTTTTGCAAATTTCAGTATTTATAGAGGCCGTTGTAACAAATGATTGGCTTCTTTTGCCGCAACTGCATATTGCTTGCCATACCAAGAACATTTTGTGAAATTTTGTCTGCTTTTGGGTCCTAAACTTTTCTTCAACATTCTTTCAAGCATCAGCAACATAAAATTTTTGACCAGGAAGTTGCGAACATGCAGCAAGAAATGTTTTTATAAAACTTAACTTCAATTTCCGTGCTCTGTTTTTGGCATCTAAATTTTTAGCATAGTTCCTGTCAGGAACATTTTGAGCCATACATGTTTTTAAACCTGCATTAGCTTTAACTTTTCGTACCAAATAGTCCTAGCACTGAGCTAACCGGACTGCTTTCCTACCGGATATGTTGGGAGCTCTTTTGAAAATTCTTTTCTTCTACTTTTTGTAGGACCAAGTTGGGTTTTGTTGAAAATATTTAATTATTTTAGTACGCACTTTTTTCTGGTCACTCATTTTAATCAGATAAACAACAAATGAACATAATAGACATTAAACATAATAACTGACATGCTTTTCAAAGATAACTTTATCAAAAAATAAAATCAAATAATATTTGGGTTAAAAGTTTTAATGAAAAACGTGTGTTAAGAATTTTACGATCTCACTCCTTAATAATAATTTTTTAAATCGAAGTGATTTTTTAACAAAATTCTAAGTATATGATTAAATACAAAATGTCGCATCGGGTCTTTTAAATTTCTTAAAAAATTATAATGAATATATTTATTGGAATACATCTGCCATCCAATTGTTACAACTCCGCTCAAAAATGTAAACATTGAAATAGATTTTGTAAAAATAGGCAAATTTTGAGTTGCAATTGTTTGCAATTACAAACACTTAAATAAATTTAATATACTTCTCTTTTCTAAGCAGGGTATACTTAAGGTGAAGAATGAGTTTCAAATTTTATTTATACGAAATTTGATCAAAATCAGTTTACAGTCTTCATGATGGAATTTTAGTTTGCGTTTTTTCCATACCCTTTGAAACAGTATAAATTTATGCACAGTAAAAAACCAGTGAAAACGGGTGTGATTTAGATGGCAACAGAAAACTAAAGAAAGGTATTGATTTAAATATTAGAAAATTTATTTTTGCCTTTTGAGACATTATTTTTAGTAATTTTATTTTTATAACAAATTACTTTGATTTACTTTACAATTTTCATGTATTATTTTTTTTTTTCATTTTTCCGCTTTTGTGTGAAAATAACGACGATGTGCGTCACAAATTTAATGGGACTTTAGAGCTTATTTTATTATTATTTTATGCCGTGTTCTGCAATTCGTTATTTTTATTTGCAGGATTTTTTTATATATTTTTGTGACCATAAAGTGGCGTAAACCTTTAACAATTTATGTCGCTATTTGCCATCTGAATGCAAAAAAAAAAAAAAATGTGAAGAGAAAATAAAAAGGCTGTTTTTAAATGGTTTAACTGAAAATTCTTGGTATTTGTTAATGTTCTTAACAACGTTATTATTGTTGTTGTTGTTGCTGTTTGTTTGGTTAAAATTTATAACCACTTGAACTAAAACCATGGATGTTAGTAAGGAGAGCAGCAACATCAGTGCCAGACAGCAGGAGCAACATAATGGTGCATAAATTTAACCCCATAAACCTTTTGGTTATTATTTGCACTCGTTTATAGTGTTTTTTTTTTTCAAATGTTTTCACATTTGTTATATTGTTATGTGCACTCTACATTTGGTATTTCCGTTCTTGTATTAAATAATTATTTTTCATTTTTAATGTTAGCTGAGATTAGCGAGAAATTTAAATACTAAAGAACCATGAAAAAAATGTAAGGACTGAGATCGAAAAATTCTTAACACACGTTTTCATTAAAAATTTTAACCCAAGTATTATTTGATATTTTTTTTATCAAGTTACCTTGTCAGTTATTATGTTTAATGTCAATTATGTTCATTTGTTCAGATTAACAGATTAAAATGAGTGACCAGAAAAAAGTGCGTACTAAAATTATTAAATATTTTCAACAAAGCACAACTTGGTACTACAAAAAATTGGCCAAACAATCAAAGTTCTGCCGTCAAACTGTTTCCAATTCAACAGTACCGGGAGAACTTGTCCGTTGATAGAAAACCTAGTTCAGGTAAAAGGAGTGATCCACATGATGTTTATTAAGCCAAAAAAGTAGAAAGCATTTTCAAAAGAGCTCCAAACATATCCGGTAGGAAAGCAGTCCGGTTAGCTCAGTGCTCGGACTATTTGGTACGAAAACTTAAAGCCAATGCAGGTTCAAAAACATACAAGGTCCAAAAAGTTCCTGACAGGAACGCTGCTAAAAATTTAGAGGCCAAAAACAGAGCACGGAAATTGAAGTCAAATTTTATAAAAAAAATATTCTTGCTGCATAATGGATGATGAAACGTATGTTCTGGCAGATTTTCACAACTTCCGGGTCAAAATTTTGATGTTGCTGATGCTCGAGGGAATATTGAGGAAAAGTTTAGGACCCAAAAGCATACAAAATTTCCCAAAAAGTTCTTGGTATGGCAAGCAATATGTAGTTGCGGCAAAAAAGCCAAACATTTGTTACAAAGTGCTCTATAAATACCGAAATTTACATCAAGGAATGTTTACAAAAAAGGATGCTTACATTCATAAGACTTCTTAGTGTGTCCACTTATTTTTGGCCTGATTTGGCGTCTGTCACTATGGTAAGAATGGTCTTGAGTGGTAAAAGAATAATAATGTGGTATTTGTACCAAGAGAGGCAAATTCTCCAAACTGTCCGGAGCTAAGGCCAGTGGAGAGATATTGGGCTCTTGATAAAAGAGAATTGAAGAGCACAAAAAAGGTGTCCAAAAGTGTGGTAGATTTTAAACGGAGATGGACAACCTGTTCGAACAAAGTGACAGAAATCACTCTAAAAATCATAATGGAAGAGTTTCCGAAAAAGGTTCAAAATTTCATCACTAGTGATTAGAACTATAAAAATATATATATATTTTTTTTTTTTTGTAGATTGTAATAATAATTTCAATCAAATAAAAAAAAATCAAAACTGTAAGTTTAGTGGTTTAATTTTTATTAACATATATATATGTTAAGAATTTTTCGATCTCAGTCCTTAAAAGCTATTTTAAATTTTCTTAAAGTTTGTTAATTTTTTAAGGTTTCGCAAAAAAAAGAAAACATATTTTGTGTAAAAAGTGTTCTCTTTATTCGTTCATTTCCTGTTAAATTTTCTGCTTTACAACAATTTATTTTTCGTGGCCATATTAGTTACAGAAAATATGGCATATATACGAGCATTTTTTCTAATTCAATTACCATAGAGCAGTTAAAAAAAAATAGACCTCCTTCAAATGAATTATTCTCATATTACTTTTTTTTTTTTTTCAAGCGATAAGATGCTTCATGTAAACGAATTTCTTTACTTTTTCATTTCATTTTTATCTAAAATATTTTTTGGACCTTTGCTAAAGGATTTTTAGTTTTTTTCTCTCTCTAAACTCATAAATCTGCTGCTACTGCAAAATATTCCCATTTGTTAAAATAAAGAAAAACATAAAAATTTGCCTTTTCTTACTTACATGTGCAAGTATTTCCACATTCATTTTTTATAGTTCTATTTTTTCCTTAATGTCTATTATATTTTTGCTGAACAACTAAATGTTGTAATATTTATAATTTATGCATTCAATTTTGAAAACCCAAGGATATTAAAATTATTTAAGATTTAACACAAAAAAAAGAAGAATAAACTTAACGCATCAGTTCATTACATATATGAATACAATTTATTTATAAAAAAATATAATAAACTTTGAGCGATTTTCTAAAAAAAATGTTTGCGGCCAGTGTTGTTAGATTACAGGGGGCAAATTCTCGCACTCATAATCGAAATAAATTTCGATCGATTATTAGCGTTCGAGTAAAAGGTCGTGCGTTATCGAGTACAATCATTATAATTTTTTATACATTTTATTCGATATCGAATAAGATAAACCCAAAAATATAAAAAAACTCGTACGTTCGAATAAGTATTCGATAGTGTTCGTGCCAAATTTACACGAGTATACAAATTTTAGTTCGGTTATATAGTGATTTTATGGGGTCGTAAATTGTAGTTTTTAAACACTCATATTGTCATAATGTCCTAATATATAACGCTGGTTCGTTACGATAACAGAATAAACATAGCATAGAAAGTAGTATTATTTTAGGAAATTTTTTACTTGAAAAGCAATAAAAACCATTGCGAAATATTAGGACATTATGACAACATGACATGATTAAAGACATTGTAAATTGACCAACTACGTTTAAAATAAAATTGGTTTTTATTTTCAACGTTCTAAATTCCTTTCTTTTAATATTTATATATATTGGTATATTGGATTTGTGCAGATGTTTGTAACGCCCAAAAATATTAGTCTAACACCCACCTTGAAGTATACCGATCGACTCAGAATCACTTTCTGAGTCGATTAAATGATGTCCGTCCGTCTGGCTGGCTGGTTGTCCATGTAAACCTTGTATTTCAATAAAATTTAGTACATAAGGACTGAGATCGTAAAATTCTTAACACACGTTTTTTATTAAAACTTTTAACCTATGTATTACTTGATTTTTTTTTTATAAAGTTACCTTTGTAAAGCATGTCAGTTATTATGTTTAATGTCAATTATGTTCATTTGTTGTTAATCTGATTAAAATGAGTGACGAAAAAAATTGCGTACTAAAATTATTAAATATTTTGAATAAAACCCAAATTGGTCCTACAAAAGATTAGCCAAACAGTCAAAGGACTACCGGAAAACTGATTCCAATGTTATTAAACAGTATCGGGAGAACTTGTCCGTTGATATAAAAACTGGTTCAGGTAGAAGGAATGGTCCACATGATGTTTCTAAAGCCAAAAAAATAGAAAGCATTTTCAAAAATCCGGTAGGAAAGCAGCCCGGTTAGGTCAGTACTCGGACTATTTGGTACGAAAAGTTAAAGCCAATGCAGGTTTAAAAGCATACATGGCTTAAAAAGTTCCTAACAGGAACTTTGCTAAAAATTTAGAGGCTAAAGACAGAGCACGGAAATTGAAGTCAAATTGTATACAAAACATATACCTGCTGCATAATGGATGAAGAAATATACGTATGGAAAATTTTTCTCAGCGTCTGGGTCAAGCTTTTTATATTGCAGATGCTCGAGGGAATGTTGAAGAAAAGTTTAGGACCCAAAAGCAGATTAAATTTCTTAAAAAGTTCTTGGTATGCAAGCAAAATGCAGTTGCGGCAAAAAAGCCAAACATGTGTTACAACGGGCTCTATAAATACCGAAATTTACATCAAGGAATTTTTACAAAAAAGGATGCTTCCATTCATAAGACTTCTTAATATGTCCACTTATTTTTGGTCTGATTTGGCATCTGTCACTATGGTAAGAAAGGTATTGAGTGGTACAAGGCCAATAATCTGGTATTTGTACCAGGAGAGGCCAATTCTTCAAACTGCCTGGAGCTAAGTCCAGTGGAGAGATATTGGGCTCTTGTTAAAAGAGAATTGAAGAGCACAGAAAAGGTGTCCAAAAGTGTGGTAAATTTTAAACGGAGATGCAGAACCTTTTCGAACAGAGTGACATAAAGCTCAATAAAAAACATAATGGAAGGGTTTTCGAAAAAGGTTCAAAATTTCATCGCTAGTGATTAAAACTATAAAAATAATTTTTTTTTGTAAATTGTAACAATAATTTCAATCAAATAAAAAAAGATTCAAAACTGTAAGTTTAGTGGTTTCATTTTTATTAACATATATGTATGTTAAAAATTTTTCGATCTCAGTCCTTATCATTATTTCTGCCCAAGGACTAAGCCTATTGAAACTGGCTGAAATCGGTTCATTATTTCACCTAGCCCACATACAAATGCCCTCCCGAAATTGGACTTTATCGGTCATAAATGTTTAATTTATATAGGTATCTACACAAGTTTTTCTACAAATAAGTTTTATATATACACAATTCATGTCACCAAATTTTATTATGATCGGTCCATAATTAGTCATAGTTCCCATATAAGGCCTGCTTCCGATAATCACTTTAACGATCATAAATCTCCTTAAAATATTGTTATACACATAAAATGCACAATAAATACCTTTCATATAGACATTAATCACATGACCAAATTTCATGGTGATCGGTCCATAATTTGTCATAGCTTCCATATAAGGCCCACTTCCGAAAATCACTCACGAATATAAATTATTGAAATTTTGAAAGAAAAATGTTTTTGCTCCTTTACTTAGTGTAGGGTATTATAAGGTCGGGCTTGACCTTATAAATCGGTTAATGCAGTTTATTTTTACTTATTTGGTATGATTTATTATTATTCGATTTCGTTAAAAAACCAGCTGACTATTTTTTGCTCGATATGTTTCCACGTTTTTATTTATTTTAATCCCAGTTTTTAATTTTTACAAAAGCAATATCCATGTTGTTTTTTGTAGAGTTGAATTTGATGTAGAATTGGGACTACCTGTAAATTCGCCTTAATTTATAATAATAAATATACACAGTTACATAATGAATTATTGGCTCATTTTCTATAATGTGTTTTGTATTTTTTAGTGGACTAAAGGTACGTTCAGGTTGTTGAAATATTTGAAGAAAAATGCGTAACCACTAAAAAAACTTTACTTAGAAAATATACTGAATAATGATACACAGAAAAAAGAAATTCATAATTGGAATGAATTTGTTAATAAATATTATAAATCGAACATGACTTTTTTTTCCATTTTTTTTTTCATTCAGAGTAAGAACATGTTCATAAATATAAAAAAAATTGTGCATGAAGGAAATTTTTGCATTTTTTACACAAATGTGTTGATATTTCATAATGAATTGCATTGCAATTGCATTACAATAACAGCCCTCTATATTGGCCAACATCCATTAACATTAGAGCATTTTATCTTCTTCGAAAAATGAAGTACATTTAGTGCATTTTTTTCTCATTTTCTAGCTTAAAATCATAATAAATAATAAATTTTCCAAGGAAAATTTCAAACATTTTTGAATAAAATAAAAATGAAAATTGAAAAAAAAAAATGTTTCAAGCCTTTTCAAAACAAAAAATATCAACAAAATCATACTATTTAAGAAATTACATATTTATAAATTTTAAGAATTGAAATCAATGAAATCAATTCATTCTGTTTAAGTTGAAACTTTTTTCTGTGTAATAACTGCATATTTTTCTAATAGAAAAAGTACTTATTTTTGTTTGTAATCAATTATAATTTGTCCTTCAATACAGTCCTGCAAATTTGTCTGTCCTTTAATAAAGAAAACATTTTTTCACAATTCGAAACCATCTACATTTGAATCGTTAATTAACATTTAATGGTTACCGCAATCTAAATAATTACAGTGACCATTTTTTCTCTGCGTGTACAGTAAAATTCTGTCGCAAATGTCTGTTGATTGTTCAATCACTGATCTAAACTCGATTGTTATTTAGTTATTTTACATAATTTGTGTTTTAAAAAGACTTTCCAAATATGTATACAATATCCTTATTTATATAAAAAGATTTAATAAAAGCATTAAAAAGAAATGAAATTTTAAATTTATAAAGATAAAAAGTATAAAAATGAGCGAACAAAACTAGAAATCTTAGATTGTCTTATTTAAACAAAACTTGAATAAAAAAGAATCGCAAAAGTTTTCATTTGTCAAAAGGAAGCCATAACCACAATAAATAAATGTGAAAAAATAAAACAAGATGAACGAATGAACAATAACCAAACTGTAAAAATGTCCACGAAACCAATTGTCCAACCAAAACTACATACATACATACATACTTAGATACATGCAACCTCTACTTACAACGACACTCAGATGGCAGAGAATGCCATACAATGGTTTCCAAAAAAAGAGACATACAAGATTTTGGAAAGGACACATTATTTTCAGCTTTTTTCATCTACATATGTATACTTTTTATCACTAGCCAGTATTTTTTACACATACATATGTACATAAGACCTGCCCTTAAAAAATGGATTTAGTAGCTAAAACTAACTGATGCAAAATCGAATAACGAGAACCCGTGCCGGAAATCGACTGAAAGTTGTGGAATTGTTTTATCTGTCCACATATTGCAAAAACTACTAACTAGTTTACGCACATTTTAAACGTGAAAAAAATAGTTGTTTAAACAACTTTTGCAACAATACAAAAAACTTTCTATCTCCTACTCTATTCCTTATTTTTCTAAATGACCTTTTACGTTAAACTTCCAACCCTATCTATTCTTTTGCAGATGACAGCAACATTTGCCATTCATATTTATTCAGTTATAGACCAAGCTTGTCTCGGTTTTTTGAAACGGTGTAGGAATTACTTCACTCCATCTGAACTCCTCACTATTTACACCACATATATCCGACCGAAAATGGAATACAACTCCCATGTATGGGCCGGTGCTTCAAAGTCTATTTTGGAGCTGCTCGACCGCGTACATTACAGGGAAAATTCGTTTTTTAGCCGTACTGTACATTAGTGGAACAAACTTCCCGCCGAAGTGTTTCCTACCATTTCCAATGTGGGAAAGTTCAAATCGAATGTCCACAAACACTACTCCCTCTTTCCTCCCTCCCATAACCTATTTTCCTAGTTCCAACACAATGCTTTGCATGAATAGGGGTCATTCCCTGAGTGCTGGTCCAAGAAGAAAAAAAAACAAAAAACAATAAACAATAAACTGTACAAAAAAGACTTGAACTGTGAATATATGACGTGAAAAATCCTAATATCCATAAGTAGAACTAAAAACACAACTGATAGTAAGCTGAGATTAAATCGATTTCCGGCACGGGTTCTGGCCTCAAATTTTGTATATAATACCCATTCAAAGCAAGAATATTTTTTAGGTACGGGTCTAATAAGTATGTATGTATATTACATATATGTAAGTATATACAAGAGTATGAGTGTTTTACATATTGTTGAGTTTGAGGCCTTAAGTACCACTATGTATGTATGGATTTCATTGCTGCTCCTATTATTATTGTTGTTCTTATTGCTTTTGGTGTTTTTTTGTTATTGTTGTTGTTCGGTTGCAAGTGATTTATGCTTGTGCTACGTAAACACAATAGAAAATAACAACAGCAACAACAAAAATGCTCACAAACACACAAACATATTCTAAGAGACAATTCAAATATCCTTACACACATATTAAATGAACAATTTTTGTAAAAATGTACGTGCCAAACAGTGAGTCAAATACGATTTTCGTAAAAATTAACTTTAATTGAAAAATGTTAAAATTTATTTTTATGAAGGATACACTATTTGTTGCATAACAAAATGATTTTCGAGAAATTAGGCTAAAGATTTGTTATAAAATTAAAATACTATTGAGCCATTTTGTGGGGTTACGTTTAGTTTTCAATCTATCAATCTATTACATGTTGAACCCACTGTATTTTAAATAATATATAGAAAAAAATTGTATGCAAGTCCATATCAAATAAACGTACAAACAGATGTACTGATGCATACAGTATCGGTCAAAACATATTGGACAAAATTCGCTTTATACACTTTTTTCAATTCCAAAGAAATTAAAGTTTTAAAAACAACAAATGCACTTTAAAATAAAAATACATCCTCAGTATTATTACCAAAGAAATTAAATTTCTGTATTTCTTATGACATTATTAAAAAATTTAACAAAGTTTAAAAAAATCATACGGCAGAACATATTCATTCTATTATACAACACATACTAATATTTTGTTGCATAACTGCAATTCTTCCTTTTATATATAGCTTAATACAATTTGAGGGGATCTCGATGTTCCAATTATCGATTTACTATTTCCCAAAAATGTTCTATTGGGTTAAGATCGTCGACTGACTTTGCTGGCCATTCCTATTCTAAATATTGCAATTTGAATGTGTGTCCTGCATTATACTTGTATACCCCTGGTTGTCTATAATACGGTTAATTTTGTGTAAAGGTCCTAAGCTTTCACCAGAAAAGCAACCCCACACCATTACATGCTTAATTGTTCCAGTATAGTATTTGGGATTTAGTATTTTATTGACATACCATCAGAATCCACAAAATTAAATTTAGATTCATCGGAAAATAAAACGGTATTTCATTGTAATAGTCCAGTTTAAGTGTTCTCGAGCAAGTTCAACGCGAAGTTTACTTACATAACTCTAGATTGTGAGAATCTATTAAATACTCTAGAAGCTAATATACACAGGGTCTAATTTTATAAAACGAAACGACAAACGTTAAAATAAAATTCTATGGAAAATATTTAAGTATCAAACCCTTTTCCCAGTATTCTTCATACAAATTGCTTACGCTTCCAAACGTTGCGTTTTATAAAATGAGGTCTACAGTCTTACAAAAGTTTACAAACCCCTAATATATTTCATCTTTATTAATAAAAATTTAGTGAAAAATTCTTTAATTACTTTTTTTATGCTATTTCGGATTTATTGAGATAAAATAAACACAAAACTAATTTATTTTCATTAAATTCTACTAAAATACATAAACTAATTCATTTTTTGGCATAAAGCTAATTTACATAAGGGATAAAAAAAACTTAAAAAAAATTAAATAATTATTTTGTGTGGCCTCATTTGGCTTTCATTACAGCATTTGGCATGGACAAAGCTATTTTTTTTTTTTCTTATTTCTGGAGTAATTTTGCTCCATTCTTCCATCATCGCTTCTTTGAGTGCTGGAACTGATGTTACTTGTCGATTTTTTAGACTTCGTTTTAAAATATGCTTTGATGAATGCTTCGGATCGTTGTCCTGGAGAAATATTGCGTTGTCCTCCAGATCTAGAAGTTGGACGCTGGGAATGTAGCTATCCTTAAAAATATCGATATACATGGCCTTATCCATAGTACCATCGATGAACCTGAGCTTACCGATACCATTTGCCGTCATACATCCCCAGACCATGACTGACCCACCTCTATGTTTTACAGTGCAATTGTCATTTTGTGGTAATAACTCCGCATTAGGCTTTCGCCAAAATTTTGTTCGTCCATCACCTCCAAAAACCATAAATTTACATTCATCTGTGAATATTACCCTCTCCCAAAATGTAGCGTGATTTACATGAGCATTTTCGTACTTTTGGCCATATTCTAAGCACTTCTGGATATTTACAGATCTAAGTAATGGTTTTTTTCTGGCAAGTCTGCTATTGTACCCATTTCTCTTGATACATCGGCGAACAGTCTGATCATAAACGATAATTTCTAGATTTGTTCTCATTTTCCGGTTTAGTTCGACGGCACTTAACTTAGGATTTTCTTGAATGGAACGTATAATAGACAGTTCTGTTCGTTTGTCGAGAATGCGGGGAAGCCCACTACGAGCTTTGCTTTCATAATTTCCATTTTCTTTGAAATTTTGTATTATTGTTTGGACTGTGGTTTTACTTAGATTTAATAAAATTCCAATTTCATTAAAAGATTTGCCATCATTTCTCAACTTAATGATGGTTTTCGAATTGGCTCAGAAATTTCATTGCCTTTGCCCATTTTCTTCCACTAAAAATAGATTTTGATTTTATTTTGCCAGTGTGATCACTTTAAGTAAAAGTAATGTTTTTACCACTGAGTTTACACATAGCATCATAAAAATTGTAGCGGAAATTTTAACGGTACAACATTTTTTTGCAGAGTACGTAAACTTATGTAACATTAAAATAACATTTAAAATACCAACAAAATATTATAAAATACTAGCTTGACCCGGTGCGCTTCGCTACCCCTGTCGTAGTCTATGTTGGAAATTTCAATAAAATCGTTTCGGCCGTTTAGTATATTAAGAACTAAAGGTTTTAATTGCAAATAACTTTTAAACTGCCTTACCAATTTTTACACTATTAGTCTCATAGTAATCCTAAAAATCCTTTTACTATGAACTACTATATGTACTCAATACAGTTTTGTTATGGATTTCTCACTGTTATAAAGTTCAGAATATGGGTATAAATATGAAATATCGTTTGTGCCAAATTTATTTTAATTCAATGCATTAGTTTTTTCTTTGATATATTTTAATATATATATATTAACGAAAAAAAATAGTTTTTATTGTTGAATTTTGTATTTTTTTACGTTTAACTAAAATCCCGAAGTCCCGAAAAATCTCGAAATCACGAAAAATCCCGGGATGCCGAAAAATCCCGGGATTTACATTTCTAAAATCCCGAATCCGGGGATTTGTAAAACCCAGTCCCGTTTGGCATCCCAAGCACAGCACTGACGATGTTTACATCAGTGCTGATTAATCAGCTATAACGATGTTTTCATCAGCACTGATAAGTCAGCACTGACGATATTTACATCAGTGCTGATTAATCAGCTATGACGATATTTACATCAGTGCTGATTAATCAGCTATGACGATGTTTTCATCAGCACTGACGATATTTACATCAGCTATTAATCAGCTATGACGATGTTTTCATCAGCACTGACGATGTTTTCATCAGCACTGACAATGTTTTCATCAGCACTGATTAGTCAGCACTGACGTTGTTTTCATCAGCACTGACGATGTTTTCATCAGTACTGACATCAGCACTGATTAATCAGCTATGACGATGTTTTCATCAGCACTGACGATGTTTTCATCAGCACTGACAATGTTTTCATCAGCACTGACGATATTTACATCAGCACTGATTAATCAGCTAGGACGATGTTTTCATCAGCACTGACGATGTTTTCATCAGCACTGACGATATTTACATCAGCTAATAATCAGCTATGACGATGTTTTCATCAGCACTGGTTAGTCAGCACTGACTATGTTTTCATCAGTACTGACGATGTTTTCATCAGCACTGACGATGTTTTCATCAGCACTGATTAATCAGCTAGGACGATGTTTTCATCAGCACTGACGATGTTTTCATCAGCACTGACGATATTTACATCAGCTAATAATCAGCTATGACGATGTTTTCATCAGCACTGACGATGTTTTCATCAGCACTGACAATGTTTTCATCAGCACTGACAATGTTTTCATCAGCACTGACGATGTTTTCATCAGCACTGACGATGTTTTCATTAGTACTGACGATGTTTTCATCAGCACTGACGATGTTTTCATCAGCACTGACATCAGCACTGATTAATCAGCTATGACGATGTTTTCATCAGCATTGACGATGTTTTCATCAGCACTGACGATGTTTTCATCAGCACTGACAATGTTTTCATCAGCACTGACGATATTTACATCAGCACTGATTAATCAGCTATGACGATGTTTTCATCAGCACTGACGATGTTTTCATCAGCACTGACGATGTTTTCATCAGCACTGACGATATT
This sequence comes from Calliphora vomitoria, assembly GCA_942486065.2. Classification (NCBI taxonomy): domain Eukaryota; kingdom Metazoa; phylum Arthropoda; class Insecta; order Diptera; family Calliphoridae; genus Calliphora; species Calliphora vomitoria. The sequence continues at coordinate 140,883,824 of OW818030.2, forward strand.
TACATCAGCACTGATTAATCAGCTATGACGATGTTTTTATCAGCACTGATTAGTCAGCACTGACGATGTTTTCATCAGCACTGACGATGTTTTCATCAGCACTGACAATGTTTTCATCAGCACTGACGATATTTACATCAGCACTGATTAATCAGCTATGACGATGTTTTCATCAGCACTGATCAGTCAGCATTGACGTTGTTTTCATCAGCACTGACGATGTTTAAATCAGCACTGACGATGTTTTCATCAGCACTGACGATGTTTTCATCAGCACTGACGATGTTTTCATCAGCACTGACGATGTTTTCATCAGTACTGACGATGTTTTCATCAGTACTGACGATGTTTTCATCAGCACTGACGATGTTTTCATCAGCTATGACGATGTTTTCATCAGCACTGATTAGTCAGCACTGACGATGTTTTCATCAGCACTGACGATATTTACATCAGTGCTGATTAATCAGCTATGAGGTTGTTTTCATCAGCACTGATTAGTCAGCACTGACGATATTTACATCAGCACTGATTAGTCAGCACTGATCAGTAATCATTCAGTGCAGCATCGAATAATAATTAAGTGTATTATTACATACTCAATCATGCAAGTTATTGTGACAATCATATATATGATTGTTTTAACCATATATATTATTGCGGCACTCTACTTGTACCATCACTCTGTTAAAGATTAATTATATTATTGCTATTTTTGAAAATACTATTTTAATAGTATTTTACCAATTTTACCCGTTTTCCCCCAGTTTACCCCTTTCTGGTCCAAGTATTGAAAAAAGTTATAGCCTATTGACGCTTCCAAGTAAGGATCTATCTACGTTCCAAATTTCAATAAAATCGATTCAGCCGTTTAGGCGTGATGCTCAAACAAACAAACAAACAAACAAATGAATAAACAAACAAACTTACAAAGACATTTATATATTTATATAGATTATGGAAATATATTTTTTAAGTGCATTAAACAAAAATGTAGTTACAACTCTTAATAAAATTATATATTTTCCAAAAAAATTTTAAAATTTCAAACGTATGTAAACTTTTGTAAGACTGTGTATATGGATTTTGTTACGATAATTTTTTAGTATATTTTTTATACATAACCATTTTTGTCCAATATGTTTTGTCGCTTGCTTATTACATGTATTTATAGTTTTATTAATTTCCTTATTTTTTAAGTTAAAAACAAAAATCATTTTGTGTTTTAGTTTAATCAACAAATTTGTTTTAAGTATAGAAATAGTATAGAAGCAATTTTTATCCAATGTGTTTTGACCGACACTGTGTATACTAATATACATCCATACGCATGCATGTATATGGATCTAAAATTCCCAGCAGTTAAGCAAGTAGTCAATGTATCTCTTATAGGCAGTAATTGTCACTAATGTCTGATCACTTGGCTAACTTTAATTTATATATTTTGGTTCATTTGCAGGCACAAATCAATTGATTACTTTATACGTTCCAGGTAATCCAGTGTGATGTCAATTTAGTCCTTTAGTGTCTCTAAGTAATCTAGAATGTAGTCACATTAAACACACTGGTTTTATACAAATCGTGTTGATATTATCTCATACAGTTTATTTTCTTTTTGCTAAAGTATATTGACATCCCATGTAGCCTAGCGTGAAGTCACTTTATGCCACTTTAGTGTTTCTAAATAACCTAGAGTGTAGTCACATTAAACGTGTATTTTATACTGCACTCTGGAAGGTATGCAGTTGTTTTACCCACCAGAAATTACAAGCAATTGGTTATTAGATTGTATTTTTAACTAACTATTTCAGGTCAGTTACAACAGTACCCGTACATGTTAAAATAACTAGTTATATAGCTAGGTAACAACCGGTATGTAAATCCAATGCGTTGACAACTTCAGTCCAGCTATTAGACAGACTATTTGTAATCTATGTGGGGTAACACATGTTAAAATAATTAGTCACCTTGCTATTTATGCACCCTTAATGATAGGTAATATCACCAAATCGAGACAGTCACCCAGAACTGCTGGGTTGATCCTGCTACTTGAATATATGTATGTAAATGATACTATCCATTGACATTTTTTATTTATGCGAGTTTCATTACTACTCGTACCATCGTACTTTTATACCTCTGACTACAAACAACTTTACAAATACTTAGGATGCTTTTACACTATCATAATTCTCATCTCAGATGTGTGTTAAAAACCCTGTTTAAACCCAACATCTCTCTCTATCTGAAACAGCTGATGATCAGATATAACAACTGAACGAATCTCAGTTATTCAACTCAGATAATGTAATATTAACTTTCCACACTTTCCTTCAGTGTATGACTTTCTATAGTATTCCTTAAACACATACAAATGCTATCGTTTTTACATACTGTTTTCCGTTTCAAAGTTTACCACTTTTTTTTCAAAGATTTTTTATACATTTCTGCTTTGGTTATCTCTAGTATATCGACGGACAATAACATTTTTACATAAAAAACATGTACAAAAACAGTACAAATGACCAACCAGTAGTACAGTAGTAGTAGTACACTATTGTGGACAATCAAAGATAGCAGGAATAGCGGCAGGAAGAAGAGCAATAATAGAAGCTGAAGCGGTAGTGGATGTGGCACTAGCAGCAAAAGCCAGATAATATTTAAAACAGCTTTAGAAATTCAAATCAAACATCCGACACATATAAATTTTTACAAAGAAATCCTAAGAATAGGAATAGAGGATGTATACTCATACTCACTTTGTTATTATTTCAGCTTTTGCTCATGAATACTTGGGTTTTTTTTAAGAATAGAATAAAAATTAACAAACATGGTCAAACAAAAAGTCCATAAGGGCGTATATCATTTTAACTAAAAACATATAGTACCATATATATAAGGTGGCGCAAAAGTAAACTTCCGATGTTTTTTGGCTGTAATTAAAAAAAATGAAAAACTTTGATTCTTCTTGTGGATTATTTTTATTTGGTCTTTTAATTTTTTTTACATCAAGTCGAGAATATGATGTCATGTAAATGACCGCCGCCACATTTTATTGTCATTTGAGCCATTTTTATGGCATTTCCATCACTTTGGCCAAAACTTCCGGCCATAGGTCCTCACATTCTTGACGGATATTGTCTTTAAGAGCTGCAAGAGTCTGAGGCTTGTTGACATAAACCCGCGACTTCAAAAAGCCCCACAAAAAGAAGTCTGGAGCGGTCAAATCAGGCGATCTTGCTGACCAGTGCAAATCGGCAAAACGGGAGATTAGGCGCCCGGGAAATGCATCCTTCAGCATATCGGTTGTGGCACGTGCAGTGTGTGCCGTTGCACCGTCCTGTTGGAACCACATGTTTTCCAATCCCAATTCATCAAGTTGCGGCAAAAAGAACTCGTTGATCATTGCTCTGTAGCGCTCACCATTCACAGTAACCGTTTGGCTCGCGACGTCTTCGAAGAAAAAAGGTCCGATGACTTTCCAGCGAAAACAGCACACCATACAGTGACGTTGAGCGGGTGTAATGGCTCTTCGTGGGTTACACGCGGATTTTCAGTGCACCAGAAGCGTAAATTTTGCTTATTTACGTACCCGCTAAGATGGAAATGGGCCTCATCACTCATGATTATTTTTGATGAAAAATGTTAGACGCGATTGGCGGTCAGCAGCTAACAGCTTATGCACCGTCCGGAGTTTGTACGGAAACATATTCAAATCTCGTACCAAAATTCGCTGTAAAGACCGTCGACTGATTGATACCCATTTGCGTGGCACGTCGTCTGGTCGATGTCGACGCCGCTTCCATGACATCCTCGGCTACAGCAGCAATATTCTCTGCAGAACGGCTACTCCGGGGTCTGCCACGCCTGGCAGCATCTCGTGTTGTGCCAGTCTCTTCGAGGCGAGCGGCTAAACGTCGGAGTATTTCACGAGTAGGCGTTGGACGGCCAGGAAATCTGCGACGAAATTCACGTTGTGCCAAAGTTCCGCGCTCTGGAGCAGTGTAGCGTAACATTGTTTATTAACGTGTATTTCGCATGTGTTTACTACACAAATGTCAAAACAGAACTGACATTAGTGGCCAATCGCAAAATTTATAGCATTTTCTGATAGGAGGATTACTTTTGCGCCACCTTGTACGTTTGTGTTTTAAATGAGGTGTAAGGATTAATCAGATTTTCTATTGAAATTTAGTTAACAAACAAAATAGCAATGATATTAATAAGAATGCACCTGTAAGTAAACCCTTACAAAAATGCTAACCAACAAACGGAAAAACATGGTTGTGGTGTCCATATGCGAACATGGTCATATTGCGATGATCTTTTTAGTTGCTGTCAAATTAAATTATGGTTCGTATATAAACATATTACTTATGTGTAGCATCATAAAATATCATAATATGATCCGAATCTAATATTCAACGATCATATAATAATAGTAACATAACATTATGATTCCACCTCAACCATAATAGGGTTATCTCAAAACATGGTAGTTGATATGATTATATTATCATATTATGGTTAAACCCAACCATATTCTAATTCCAGCTCAATCATAATAATTATATTTAATATTATATTTTTAAACGTATTAGATGACGTATTTTCTATCATGTTATAATTATAAATATAACAATATTATTTCATAGTTATCATAATTTAGTTGCATTTCAAAATCTATCATATTGCCAAGCATATAACGCCAATCGTGTTATTATAAAATATGAGCGAAAACATTGCTGTAGAAAACAAGTTATTATTGAAATAAAATTTATTTAACCATAAAGTTGTTTGCTACAAACATTACAAATCTAAGCTCAGCTTGGAACAGTACTTTTAAAGTCAATTATTTTGTAACGTTTCCTTTGTCATGGGATCCTTCCGCTGGCCAAAAATATAAATGACCCTCTAATATCAGTTGTACAAAAGAATCGTGTTTTAGGAATGCTGTTGATTTTTATGTATTTATTTCACAGTTTTGTAATTTTTCCATTGTTTGGCTATTTTCGAAGAAATATATCTGTATAGAGAGAGAGAGTCATCCATATTTAAGAAGGGCGACCATTGAAATTGTTTTGCAAGAAAATTTGTGTTTGTTGCGGTTTTGAGGTTTTTTGTGCAAATTTTTCACCATTTTTTCAATAAGAAATAAAGTATGGAATTGTTTCCGTCCTTAGGTTGATGATAGTCTTTACCAAACAAATACACACATTCAGCTTCTGTTAGTCAGTCACAACATGCAGGAGGGCATGTTGTAGTTGGAGGCTCCTATTACTGCCTTTTTAATTTTCTTTTCATTTTTTTTTTTTGGCTTGCTGTGGTAAACGTACCAAACATAAATTATATGTGTGACTACAGCTGTTGTTGATTAAATTCGTAGATTTAGTGAAAAGTCCACAAAAAAAACAATCAACATAATATTTAAACCAAAATCGTAAAAATAAAAAGTCATATGTTGTTCATATGCGTTGTTAGTTTGTTTCTCCCATTTTTTTTTTTTTATCTTTTTCAGATGTTGCCAAAAACCACAAATTCTATTATTCGATCGGAAAGATGTGTTGTAACTTGCAACAACAATGTATGTTCTTAATATTTTACTTATATCAAAGTTGTAGCGAACTTATTCACTTGACTTTGCGAGTAAGAAGAGTAAGAACGAGGAGAGAGGACGAAGATAGTAAAGTGTAATAGTAATTTGAATTGTTATTTGTAAATTCGTTTGGCAAATATTGAAAATTAATCAAGTAAAGTGGATTTCATACACAAAAATTGTTTACATAAACACAGTCAAATACACATTCATTCACTCATACAGTCATTCAGTCAGTCAGTCACCTTCAACTACATCCATCCTCTTACACACATTCATATTAAATTTTCATTTAGATTATTGACATTTCTATGCTGGTTGGTTGGTGTTTGTTTATCACTCTTTCTTATCCTTGGTACTAGAAACCAGTCGGTTGACACAATGACTACATGAAAAATAAGAATAATGGCTTTCTACACACAAGTATTGGCATGTGCAAATCCAGATATGGATGTGAGTTTAACGCCATTTCACACTAGAGTTCCATGCCAATGTGGCCAAACAGGTTGGTGATGTTGTAAACTATACAAATAACAAATACTGATCATGTGAGGATGCTGGGTTTCCACGGGATAAAATTAGCTGGCTTAATTAAATTTTCTATAGAAAAAGTTTTCGTTATATAGAAAAATTGCTCAGTACTAAACAAAAAAAATATATTGGTCACCTTAACATCAGAGTTACCTGTAAAAATCAACAATCAACTTAATCGATTGCAATTTCAAAATTGAGTTGCAGAAATTCTCATAAACAATACACTCACCAAACAAACAATTGCATTTTTATTATTACTGAGCACGTCGAACAATAAACCAAAAAAAAAAACTTCATAAAGGAGTTGTATGTGGAGTATACAAAAATACAAAAAGTTGTTAATAAAAAAAAATAGTACGGAATTGTAATATTTGGTCATGCATTTATTTTTTTACATATAATTCTTTTTTGGCTTCTCTTGTTTTTGTATCTTCACTTAAAAATATTATATTTTTAACTTTTTCCCATCAGTTTCACATGTCACTGGAAATCGACGATGATGGCAATTCGTGTGAAATTGGAAGTGTATTTTTATTAAAATAGCAGGTATTGTAATATATATTGAACAGGTGGTATTGTTCTCTTTTCTGTTCAAACCTTTGAAAGTAATGAAATAAAGGTATTGAATGTTCTTCATTTTCAGATAATAAGTTTTAAAATTTTACAAATAAAATTGCAAATGTGATCTATCTAAATTAAACTGAAATTTTTTACATAATTTTTCTGTTGTGAAGTAACTTTGATCTGACTTATTATTTATATACAAATTATACTTTAAAATAATGAAGAAAAACATTTTTTGTCAGAAAATTGATTCATGACATCACATGACGTGTCATATTACTAGGGTATTCAATTAATCGGGTTTCTGGTTTAATCGGTTAATCGAGCAAATAATAATTCGGGGTTTATTTAATCGGTTAATAATCGGTTCATTTTAAATTATTCGATTAACCGAATAATTAATATTTTAATTTTGAATTGAAAAAAAACACGAATACCTCGATTTTTAACTATTTCTCGATTACGAATTTATGTACACAGAAAAAAGTGGTTTTGTTCTCCCCTTCAAAATAAACCATTTAATTTAGTTAGGATGTCTCGTGAGCTGGACCATTTTCAAAATAAAGTATTTTTCTTAGGCCCGTTTTCTCAATGTATCGACAAACTGCCTGTTACTAAATGTCGACATAAATTTATTAGGCCGACAAACTGTCCGTTAACAATTTTGGTTTTCTCAATATACCGACAAAAAACGTTATTTTCAGTTGGCAATACCACTCAAAATAGATGTTAAAGTTGGGAACCCTGCCTTAAAGTGACAACATGTTTACATAAATCAGCTGTTTAATGTGGCCACCGAAAGCCGGAATCTTTTGAAAAAATTATTATCCTGATAAACTCTTTCAGCATTTACTTGAAACTCCATAAAATTAATGTTAATTCCTCTATTAAACTTTTTTTTATAAAATCTATTTAATTTCGTTTACAAAAACACATACACATTAAAACTATGAACAGCAGTCAGCTGATTGAATTTATCTGTACGATAAATAAATAATTGGCAGATGAGGTCGGGTTAGCTTTGCGACAGAATAGAAGCAAAAGAGACATTGAGAAAACCAAATTTCTTTAATCTGCAGTTTTTCGTTGGGAAAAAAGATAATCACATAATGAGAAAACGGCCCTTAGTCTTTGAAAATATTTGTATTTTTGTCCAACCCCATATATTTGTCATGTCCAAGATACCCTTAATATAGATATATTCCATAAATTATACGATTTTCCAAGTATTTTTTAAGAAAAATTTATTATTTTGAAAATAAGGGTCTTATTTTATTTATAAAACGAAACGACAAACGTTAAAATAAAATTCTATGGAAAATATTCAAGTTTCCCAGTATTCTTCATACTTCATGAATTATGTTTTCTCTCATGTCTCTCTCTCAGTTACCTTAGTTGTCATATATGGTTTGTAACTTGACTTTTTTCGATACAAAATTTTGTTTAACGTTTGTCGTTTTCGTTTTATAAAATGAGGGCATAATAAAACTAATTGTATAACAAACAATTGGTATAAAAATGCTGCCTGACGGACCATAGACTTCCTATGTGGGATTCCGTTATCCAAATGCAAGCTTCACATTAGTAACTTCTACTATGAGCTTGCTCAGGCAAGATGGGGTTGTGAACCCACATGAACTATTACCAGAATTATATGGCCCCGACTGAATCGTGGACGAACAACATATCTTCTTGGCTTGACACGCTCACAATTGAGCGGTATGGTGGCGGTCATTACCGGTCACTGCACTTTTGGCAACCACGCGAGGAGACTTGACTTGCCCTACAACGACTTCTGCAGAAGTTGTTGGAGGATGAGACAATTTGTCATCTTCTTTGTCACTGTCTACGCTTAAGGTTTCTGGGGCATCGTTCCCTAACTAGCCTCTCTGAGCTCTCGAATTTGAGGCTTGAGTGCATTAATGCCTTTGTAAGGAACAGTAATTGGCTAACCAGACCTAATATGAGGATCTCCATGTAGTGACCAATAATAATCTACTCTCTTTCTATCTCGTGTCTCTTCTCTCACTCTTCAATCTTAACCAAATACTGACTGTCCCCTTCTCTCTTTTCATATCTACTCTCTTCTCTTTTTGCCTCTATACTTTCAGGTAACACAAAGGGACCTATCTATGCCTGGACCCACGTGAGCTGCACTTCTTCCTCACTTCGCTGCTGCCTGCCTGCCTAACAATTATGTTTTAATTTTAATGAAACAAACAAAAATATCCTTTTAATTTTAATTTTTATTGTATTTTATTTTATTAATAAAATTCGTATTTAATTTTATTTTTAGAATCCTTTACAATTTTATGTTTTTGTATTTTAAAGGTCCTTACAGGATTCTTTTTTTAAATATTTATTAATTAAGTTGCACACACTATTAACACTAAAGACTGACTGAACTTCTTGATAACATTTGACATGGTATAAAAGAAATCGAAGCAAAATAATATACATATGTATATTATTTACTTATTTACAATATTGGGAATTCAGAAATACATTACGCCTGGCAACTAATTAGTTTTACAATCAGTGATATAAAATGCGTAAACTGCAATTGCTTGTTACAATCGTACATACTAATGTATGTACGATCTTACAAACAATGGTATGTTATTTACCTATTAACAAAATTGGGAGTTCAGAAACTCATTACGCTTGGTAACTAATTAGATTTACAAGCAGAGATATAAAATGCGTAAACAACAATAACAAGACATGTTCAATCGTGATCCACTTGTCTTATGTACACATTGTGTGTAAATAAGAAAGAAGACACGATTGTGCATGTCGCATCATGATTTCTGCTTTCACTTAGCAACAATAATAAAACAATAATAGAATAATTGTTTCTTATTTTACATACACATTATGCGTATGTAAGTAAGAAACATTATTGGGTGAATTTGATCATGTTGTTGCTAGAGAACAATTTTATATTAGGGGTATTCATAATTTATCGCTCACTTATACATACATACATATAACTCCTAACCTGACCTTGTGTTCTCTCTGCACTATGAAAAGTGTACATACGTGTCAAATGACCAAAATATATAAATTGGAGTCAGCCAAGTGATAAAAATAAGACATTTGTGACGATACTTGTTGCTAACTGATGGGTAGTTAAAAATTTTTTACTATCTATCTGCCATCTGCTGGTTAGTAGAAAATGTCCAAAGCTTGCTTTTGAATTTGGTAGGCATATTCTTCAACAAAATTCCAACAAATTTTATTTTACAAAGGACGTTTTTTGTTTTAGTTGTTGAAACTTTCTCATTCAAATACCATTTGAAAAAAGCGCACACATAGCATCAAAGCTTATTTTATTTATATTTAATGATATAATAAAATATTATAGTAGATAAAAACAATAATAAAAATACCATAATAGATAATAAACAAAAAAATATATAATTTTTTATTTTCCCCACTTTTGTTCGTCAAAAAACTTTTTATTTATTTTATAGTAAAAAAGTAGGTTTTTGTTTTTACTTATTTTATTTACTTACCACACACACAACACGTCTGTCATTCCAGTCTCCCTTGCAAAAAAAAACTTTTTCTAGGAATAATTTTCATTGCAAAAGCTTGCTTGCTTGCTGGTGGTGAGAAAAACGAACAGGAAGAAAGAAAGGACGACGACTACCAACCACCAACCAACCACCAACCCAACTTTCTAATTCAACAACCTAAAAAAATTAAAAAACTGTAAAAAAAATCCATTGCCTAGTTTTAGGATGGCAATGACCTTGAAAAATTTGACAAAACGGTATTTGTGGTGAATTTCAAAAATTCACCACGATTTATTTATTCACCTCGAATTTTTATTCACCACGATTTTTATTCACCACGAATTTTATTTATTCACCTCGAATTTTATTCACCACGATTTTTATTCACCACGAATTTAATTTAATCCAAAAAAAAATTCATTCCGTGTCCGTCCGTCCCCTCTCTCTCCTCTTTTTTTCTTCTCATGACAACACCTCCCTCCTCTCCTCCTTCTTCTCTTCATCTGTCTGCTTCTCTCTCGCTATCCTCTGTCTGTCGGCCACCACACACAACACCACCACAATAAATAATTAATTTCCTAGAAAATCGGGTTATGCGAACGAACTTTTTAAAAAAAAAAGAAATGGAATTTTTTTTCAAGTTTTTCAAATTTTTTAAAAAATGGTGACATCGCTAACAAAATGTCCCATCACTAACTAGTTCGATTACAGCAGGCACAGTATTGCCAGATCTGTCAAATTAATTACTTATGTGCTTTTTTTGTCGACTGTTGCCAACCAAAGCTAGAAAGCACAACATTTTTTTTTAATTTTATTTATATTTTGGTGATTTCTAAAAAAAATTTTTTATATATATTTCAAGGTAAATTAAATTGGTGTAGTTTTTTATAAATAAGAAAGGTGTACTCGTCAACCCAGCTGATTGATCATCAGTGGTTAAGTGGGGGGGGGGAAGGTGTGCCACCTAAAATGTAGAATGTTTCATCTATTATATATAGTTGAAACAAAAAGTTCGACTTTCGACTTTTTTCGATTTTTCGACTTTTTTCGTTGTTTCTTTCTGCATTTATTTATGCGCCTTTTGTAATGTTTAGCAATAAAAATTAATTAAATAATATTTATTATCTATTATCACTTTTGTTTCTAATGTTAGATTTGAATTTTGCATGTTTATTTTACAAACACTCATAAAAGTTTCTGTAATTCGAGTATATACGAATGAATGTCTTAAAAAACTTGTATATATATAATATTTGCGTAGAAACTTTACTTATTTTTTTTTGCATACACTAGAAGAAATTGCAATAACATAAAATTATTATGTATGTTTTCTGTGCATATTTTTGTTTGTTTTAAATAATGTTGCAATTAAAATTTGTTAACAATCTAAAAAGGCGACTTTTTCGACTTCAATCGACTATTAGACTTTTGTGATAACTAATCGATTGTTCGACTTTTTTCCGACCAAAAAGTCGATTTCAATCAACATTTCGACTTTTTTCAGCAAAAAGTCGATTATTGTTCGAACAATCGAATGCTTTTTTTATTTGTTTGTATTTTTCGAAGTAAATTAATTAATATTGGTGTATTGCAAACTCCATAAAAAAAAAAACATTCTAATGAGTTTAGTAGGCGAATTTCAAATAAGGTGTACTCGTCAGCCTAGCCAATTGGTCATCAGCAGCAGTTTTACCCCAACTGTCTGTCAACTTCTGTCAAAGCCTTATATTTTTAATTTAAATTTTTCTTTGCTTATTAACAAAATATTTATTTTAAAGACCTCACCCACCCACTATTCATTTATCTACATACACTATATTAAGTTTTAATGCATATTTGTTTAATGTTTTGTTTTTGTCATTGTTATAAGACCAATTGTTGTTTTTGTTGAACTGCCACCACCTTGTATGAATTCGTCTGAAGTATAATTTATAACAAGGCGAATTCATACAAGGTGGTGGCAGTTCTACAAAAACAACAATTGGTCTTAACAAATGTCAAAAAACAAAAATGAAAAATTAAACAAATATGTATTAAAACTTAATATAGTGTAGATAATAATTGAATAGTGAGGGCTTTACTTATTTATGTAAAAAATAAATATTTTGTTAATAAGCTTAGAATATGTAGATATTTAAATATAAAAAGAAGCTTTGACATCTACTAGAACCAAAAAACGAAAAAAAAGTTATCAGCTGATTGACTGACTCCTCCACCTTGTATAAATTCGCCTTGATTTATAACTTGTCTGTCATAGACAGTGTTAGTTAGTTTTTTGAGATGCAAAAAGTTTTTTATTTATAAAAAAAAAGTTTTTTGGAAAATTTATCAATAAGTTGAACCCTTTATTTCAAAATTATTGTCCCCAAATTCATTTACTAAATGTGGAATATATTTAAAGCACTAAATTCATATAAACTATCTGTCTGATTTATGTACTTAAAAAAAAAAAGTTTTTTTTTTAGAAATAAAACGTTTTATTAAAAGAATATATGGCAACACTGATCATATACCTAAAGTCCACTCTTATAGCACAGAGTATACAGAGGCGTCACGAGACAGAAAATAATCTCGTTTTCTATTCGTCTCTTTCTTTATAAACTGCCCTTTTCATTGTTCTGTTTTGGTTATTTGTTTGTTTTGATTACATTACTTTGTCTACCATATTCGCGTTGTATATAGCGTTTTGTTTTAACACATCACTGATATTGTAGTACAAAATATTTGCTATCCTTTTTTAAGAGAGCTGCCCTTTCATCTGATTTTGAGTTTTTGAAACGTCAAATTTGACACCTCTGTATACTTTGTGCTTATAGTGTTTTCACACCTAAAGCCTAGTACTCTGTTCATACTTGCGAAAAATTATGGTTTTTTCATGCGAAAAATTTTATATGTAACAATTAATCAGCTGTTGGTTTTAATTTCGTGCGAAAGAAGTGCTGCTTATTAGGGTTCTATAGTTGAAACAAAAAGTCGACTTTTCGAACTTTCGACTTTTTTCGATTTTTAAAAAGTCGACTTTTCGACTTTTGGTAATTTATGAAAAGTCGACTTTTCGAACTTTCGACTTTTTAGTTAAATCGACTTTTTTCGACTTTTCGACTTTTTTCGAAATTTTTCGACTATTTTCGACTTTTCGACTATTTTCGACTTTTTTCCACTTTTTACCATTTTTTGTAAAAAATACATGGTTTCTGCAGTTATTGATGCGCCTTGTGTTAATTTTAGCAATAAAAATTAAATGTATTAAGGCGATAATATATAATATGTAGAAAGAGCATTTCTTTATGAACATTTACTTATTATTTATTTTTGCATACACTAGAAAAAATGTAAGTGTACCAAATTGCAATAACATAAAATTATTATGTTATTCTGTGCATATTTTGTTTTAGTATAATGTTGCAATTAAAAATTTTTTTAACAATCTTAAAAGTCGACTTTTTTCGACTTTTATCGACTATTCGACTTTTATCGACTTTTGTGATAACTAATCGAATGTTCGACTTTTTTGTGACCAAAAAGTCGACTTAGACTTTTCGACTTTTTTCAGCAAAAAGTCGACTGTTCGAACAATCGACTTATAGAACCCTACAGAGTACTGCTTTTGCGAAATTATTTCGCATATATTTCATTCCAAATATTTTGTATGTAGTTTGACAGCAGTTCGCACGAAATTTTGAACACAGTACTTAGCTTAAAGATAAAAAAAACTGGTTTTAACGTTAAAACCATAATTAGCTGATTTAGCGTTCACAACATACTAAGTTTTCATAAATCTGGTTTTAACATTTATTGGTCAAACAAACTCTATGTTTTCCTCCCACATTTCAATAAAACCTTTTCGTTGTGTTCTGTTCAAAAGCTTATTTATTTTTCTCTTGTATTTTTTTATTGTTGCTGTTGTGTTCATTATTTAATTTTTTTAAGTTTTACTCTTTGTCAACGGCTTTCTTCGTTTTTATATTTCTTTTACCAGCTGTTTTCAACATTTTCATGTTGGTAGCACTGTATTTAGTACATATAAAACAAGGTTGTATTTCATTTAACCTACTTAATACCAATTCAAAAAAGGTTTTAAGATGGTTTTATCATACTAATTTTGTATGGTAAAACCAGGTTTTATTAATAATGGTCAAAAACAAAGCATATATTAAGAAAAATAAAGTCGTCTTTACTTAAGAGTGGACCATAGAAAAGTTTTGACGTTAAAGTCGACTGTAAATATAAAACCAGCTGAAACTGTTTTTAACTCATTTAACAACAGCATCAGCTGTTCTTCGCCATGTAAAATAGTCAAAAATGTTTAAGTTGCAAGATATTTGCAGAGATTTTGCAATTATTGAATATTGAATCAATAAAATTAGTACCTTTTCTATTTTTCCACCACAAACTGTTTTTTTCTTAAGCTTCCCGGTTACATTTATTGTTTGTCACTTTTTGTTTTAAATTTCCAAGTCAGCTGTTCAGCGATGCCACTTGTCAATATTTTGTTATATATTGTATGAAAAGATTTTCTAGATTTGAGATAACACCCAGTTCAAGGCGAATTCATACAAGGTGGTGGCAGTTCTACAAAAACAACAATTGGTCTTAACAAATGTCAAAAAACAAAAATTAAGAATTAAACAAATATGTATTAAAACTTAATATAGTGTGGATAATTGAATAGTGAGGGCTTTACTAATTTATGTAAAAAATAAATATTTTTTTAATAAGCTTAGAATATGTAGATATTTAAATATAAACAAAAGCTTTGACAACTGTTAGAACCAAAAAGCGAAAAAATAAGTTATCAGCTGATTGACTGACTCCACCTTGTATAAATTCGCCTTGACCCAGTTAAAGTCGGTTCAATTTAAAACATGCTCTAATTTTGACTATAGTTAGAAAATAATAAAAAGCGGGTTTTTATTTTAAAGTAGTTTTTAAAAAGAACCGACTTTATTGTTTGACTGTGATTATGGGCCAATGGTTTTATTGATAAAACCAACTTTTGCATTAAAACCACTCAGAGTGAAAACACTATTTATTATTAACTTAAGTAATGTTGAGTTTAATTCTCTTAAAGTAAGTATACTTTATTATTTTTAACTATGATTATGGGCTAATAATATATATCTCTTAAACATTTTAAGTTTTGTAGTGTAAATTATCAAATATTTTAAATATTATCAAACAAAAATACATTGTGACAATCATTTTTCTTGATAGCCTTTTACAGACATATATGTTTGTCAAAATTTACAAAAATTGAAAGCTGTGATGTAGACGCATGCCACTTGAAAGCAATTTTATTACAAATTGTTAAACAAAAATGTTTTTTCTTGATTGGAAATAAGAACACCATCTTGAAAGAGAAATTGAAAGCATGATTGTTTCAATTCTTAAAAGTGTGAGTGTGGGTAGGTATTAAAACTTGAAAGGCAAAAAACATAATCGCGAACACCTTCAAGTAATACAAAGTATTGTAGTGTAAATCCCCTTTTAATAATTGGGCTTAGTAATATATTGCTGGGAGTTTTGGGGACACAAAAACTTTAAATGGGGATGATGGCTGATATTGAGATACTGGCAGCACTGCGTATCCGTCAACCTACTGGTTGGTTTTGTTATTGTTTTTATTATTCTTCTTCAGCTTGCGTGATAAAGTTCGGTCAAGTGTTTTTTTTGTTTGTTTGTGGAAGAAATATAAGAAAGTGCATTCAGTGAAAAATATAAATCAAATTTAATGCCACATTAATATAATTGAAATCGAAGGAATACAAATTGTTTTAAAAAAGCTGTGATAAGGAAACTGATATTAAAGAAAATTAAATTTTATACGGGGCGTTCAGCAAAATCAAATATATGACGTAAAGATTATTTATTAACGACGCAAATTACAAAGGAGTTAATGCCACTTTATTAAACAAATGAGATTTGTATATAGCTAGACAAAAAGTGTTGAGTGGACGTGTTGTATTCTTGAAAAGGTAATATAGGAGATAATGCTTAATTATGATACAATCAGCAACGATGATCGCGAGCAATTGGTCAACAATGAACAACAGCCCGGAGCTGAAGACGACGACGATTTATATGCGGGCGGTTTTGTAGGCGAACAATCACAACGTGATAACGAAAACTTTATCGCTGCCACTCTACCCCAGCATACTTATGATGATGACTTCCACAATATTGAATTGCAAAGTCATGTTCAGATCTCAGATGCCCCTGCTGATCGTTGGAATTATACCTACGTTGTATTCTATTTATTGGGTATAGCCACTATGACCCCGTGGAACTTTTTTATAACGGCAGAAGATGTAAGTAAAATAAATCATATCATTTTCATTTTTTTCTCGCCCAAGAAAATATTCCACTATATTATCTTTAAATCCATAGAGATTTAATTGTAATTATTTGCATATGTATTTATATATGAATGTAGATTTATTTTGTTTACCATTTTATTTCATTGTTCTCGCATAATGAGGCTAAATATTGCACTATCAACACTAGCTCAGACAATTCCAGTTCATTATTCATTGTTATATTGTTCGTCATTTCACTGTTGCATGTCCGTATGTGTAAATGAATTTGTCATGCTGTTTGCAGTATTTATTTCTAATTGTTTAACATTAATTCATACTGATTTGACCTAGTAAAGTTAAGTTGATATAGCTAATAGTTTTTTTCCCTAAATTCTCTTTCAAAATATAATTCATAATATTATTTTACGAATCTGATAAAAGCCTTTATTAAGTACCAAAGTTATTCTTTGTTAAGTACATTATCAAATATATTGTTACCTGTTTTTATCGAGGGACGATATTCAAAATCCTCTATCTTAGAAAGCACAGAAAAAAACTTTATTTTCTTACAGTCTAATTCATATTAACTTAAAACCAGTGTTTAAAAAGCTACGATAACTAAAAAACGTTAAAATATTGCTTCAACTGCTGCTTCAAAAATTGTATGTAGCAGTAGCAATTGTATTTTTTCGTTTTCTTGTTTTTTTTTCAACTACTGCTATCTTCAAAATATAAAAACATGAATTGTAAAGGAGTAGTAGCATAAAAATATAAATCATTACTACGGCTCTACATAAAGTTTTAATTTTCATTATTTAGAAGTAGCAGTAAGGTAGCAATATGGTAGCAGTTGACGTAGTAGAAGTAGTAGTAGTTGATGTAACAGTTAAATAGCAATTGAGGTAGCAAACATTAAATCTTCAGCCATAACACAAAAAAAAAAAAAAACAGAAATAAAGATTGTGTGTTCTTTTTGTTTTTAAAGTGTTTGAACGAATAATTCGGTTTTATTCGCCTCAGATGTTCGTGTTGCTAACAGAAAGATCGTATTTCTTTGCGTACAAAGTTACCATCCTCACGTTGCCATATTATTTGAGGGGAAAATATAAATGTTCTACATAATTATAAATTAATTTTTGTACATAAATAGACATTCATTCATTTCGTTATCTATAGATAAAAGATTTAACGTTCTTTTATCTATACATAACAAAATGAATGCATGTATATTTATTTATTTGTTTGTATATTTACAGTTATTTCAAGTAAACTATACTACAACGCTTTCGAACAATGTTTATGTAAAAACAATGTTTACAAAAAAAAAAAAAAAAAACGAACTTTTGTTTACAACGCGAACATCTTACACAAATATACATACATTCGTACAATATAAATTTTTGGCTGAAGATTTATATTTTTGACTACTTCTATTGCTACCTCAACTGCTACTTAATTGCTACTTCAACTACAACTTAACTGCTACTTCTACTACTACGTCATCTGCTACCTCAACTGCTACTTCTATTACTAATAAAATTTAAAAGTAGCAGAAGTAATAGAAAACAATTGACTCTGCTACTTTAAAACTGTTTCTTTTTTTAAGATAGCAATAGAAAACAAACTGCTCTGCTACTTTTAAATTTTTCTTATATTGCTACCACTACTGCTACCAAAATGTGAAGGTAGCAGTAGTAGTAGTAGTAATTTATTGACTCCGAGTTTTTATTAATTTTTTACCTAGAATACTTGTTGTTTTTCATTGCTACTGCTACTTGTAGTCTAGTTTTTTAAACACTGCTTAAAACAGCTTTATAAGTCGTTAATAAAAAAAATTCAAAAAACAGTAAACGTTTACTAGTGTTATAAACCATTCATAAAAAAGGGGAATTTTAAAGATAACGATTTCTAAAGAAGACGGTGCTACTGCTATTGATAAAAGTGATTTCAACTCCGCTTGGGAATATGTTCCACTATAATAATATATGATTTTATTTCATATTCCTCCGGCAGTGAGCTACAACATGAGGTTCGCAAATGAGTTTGATTGCCATTTTTGTCATTTTCTTTTAACCTGTAGCGCCATGTAGCAATAAAATGTGTAAACATTGTGGAAGAAGATTCAAACAATCTAATATACCCATTCCGGAATTAAAATTATGTGTTTCCTTATAGAAATTCATAAAATTTTGTTTAAAATTAACAAATTAACAATAAAAATTAATTAATAAAACAAACTAGAAAACAGTGTAGAGTATTCGTCGTTCGAATACAAACATTTCAATCAAACTCACTTGCGAACCTCATGTTGTAGCTAACTGCCGGAGAAATATGAAACAAAATCATATGTTATTAAAGTTTACCATATTTCCCAGCGGAGTTAAAATTATTTTTATCAATTGCATTAGTATCGTCTATTATTGCAAATTTATAAAGAATTATCTTGGAAATTCCCTTTTTTTCAAGATAAAATGTGAAAAGAATACTTTAAAGTATGTTTAAAGTAGGGTCGAACCAACTTTAAAATTTGTACACTTATCAAAGCTATTAATCGTTTATGAATACAACTCTATGAAAATTTGCTTATAATTGGTTTATAAAGCTCTTGTAAATTGTTATGCATAAGTCTGTTAAGGTTCAATTAGACGTACCATAACCGTAAGCATATAAAACAGTTGTTAGAACCAAGCTTATGGGCAACAATGTATTTGATTATTGGTGACATGCCATAACGCCATAGCCCTAACAGTAAAATGCTTATGATATAGCTATGGTTACGGCTATGCTAAGGCACGACTAATTGAACCTTTAAACACAGAACCGTATTGTCAAACATAAATATAACAAACTATACGTCTGATTCAACAACAACAAAATACATTGACTAACATGTATTTTGTTGTTGCACGAGTTAGGTTTTTGACAATTACGTCTCTTCTCTATGTTACCCTTTATTTACTAGAAGTAAAATAAAAAATGTAAAAGTATTTTATAAAAAGTTAAATGAATATAACTAATCCAATACAGACTATTATTCGCCAAACTATCTAAAATAATAAGATAGCTATTCGGACAAAGTTTGAAGTATTTTTAGTAAATATTCGAAAATAACTATTTACTTTGTATGGGAGGTGCCACGCCCATTTATCCAATTCCGCAAATTTTCAGACAAAATTCGCACAATGTTACCGAAGTATTCGGCTTTCACCGTTATAGTTCACCAGATATTCTATTATAACTATTTACTTTGTATTCTATTGTTCCTTCCCGCTATAAAGAAACATACAGACAAATTTCAAGAGAATCGGTCCAGTGGTTTAGGCTCCAATAAGACATAGACAAAGAAATAAATAAACAGACATATCGCACTAGTTCCTCTAAAGGGAGTCACTCAAAATTTAAAAATTTTCAGCAGAGGCAAAAAACTTTTTTTTTTAATACATTACAATGAAACAGCTGTATTTTTTGGCGAAAGAGTAGAGAAAATGATTTAAGATATTTACAGCGGGTAGATATGACCACTGTATATCGATTTCTTGCAAATATTGAAAATTGAAAAATTTTGAGTTGACTCCCTTTAGAGAAACTAGTGCGATATATTCATTTTTATATAATAGATTATTGTTTCTACATAAAAATTAATTTCAAAAATAGAGGCTTTTGCATTATAATACATACATTTGAAAAAGGGTTTTATTTGTGAATTTGGTTAATTCTAGCATGAGTAAAACACTCATATTATTTATTGTATATAATAATACAAAATGTACATAGTTATATACATAGACAATTAGTATTGTAAAATAAAGTTTAAAGTTAAATTAGGTTTTTCTAGCTTCGACTGGTTCAAATTATTGTAGAAATAACTGTATTCAGGGGATATTACGCTCTTCAAATCTTGGTAATTACTAAAATTTGTTTAGGGGTATTGATAATTATGGAAACTTTCTTGAATAAAACCCAAAACATGTTTTATCTAATGCCTTTACATACTGCTTCATCAGTCCCAATTTGATGTGCAATGTAGGCAAAATTATCTTAATTCCGGAAATCAAAGGCGGATTTTTAACATTTTGTTTTCCAACTGTCATGTTTTCTCTCAGAAGCCAGTATGGATAAATTATAAAATTTCAACAAAATTGCAAAAATTTTATTTTTTTCTTTTAAATATATACCACAGATGTGGGCATGTTAAATATTGCCAACAAATACTCATTTTAAAGATCTAAGGAGGGTATTGAATATAGTCCCTTGATATATTATGTTTCATATGTATATGGACTTTAGACTGGATCAATTTGCAATAATATGAAACACTCTGTGTATTTATCTGCTTATTTTACTATTTCACGTTTTGTATTTAAAATTTCCAAAGCTTATAAAAATAGTAAAAAAAAAGAAACTAAACGAACAAAGCAAAGTTCGTATTCCAAAATAAATATATTTTTAAAATTTCAAACAAATTCGATAATATTTAGAACAAAGTATAACAAGTAGTCCGACTCTTTGACAACAGTACCTAACTCTATGTATGTGTTAGTAAAAAAGTACTTAACTCTAGACATGTGTGAGTAACAAAATTACACATGTGTTGGTATCTTTTAAATTTTCTACAGGCAACAGAGTTTTAAAAATACGTTCTAAATTTAATTTTGTATGTATTTTCATTACCAAAAATTGTAACTCTGTCCTATAGTTTAAATTCTACAATAACAAAAAATTACATGTCAGAAATTCCAAAAATATTTTTTTTTCTTAATTTGAGCAAAATAGGAACTTTTTAACAATGAAAGTGTGCTAAAAGTGTTCAAAAAAAATTTAGAATTATATGTGTTAAAGCAATAATGTGTAAAAAAAACGTTATGTTATCAAAAATTAAAAGTTTAAATTTTAAGACATTTCATTTGTTTACATTTCTCTGAACTCACACGGTACCCGTATATGTGAGGGAGTAATTTGAAAAAATTGAGAGTCGGACTACTTGGTATACTTTGATTTAGAATATCGGTCGGTATATTTTTATATATTTTTTTTGCAGCATATTCTATAATTATTTCAGCCAAAAATTAGTTTAGAAATTGAACTTAATGTAAATGAAACTGTAAAATTGAACACTATTTCACATTAGACAATTAGTTGCGAAAGTCTTCTGCGCAATTTTTGTGTTAGTAGATCTCAGAGGTAAGGTAGGGTTAAGGAGAACAATTTTTTTCAAATTTGAGTACAGACTTCCTTGTACACGGCAATTGCAATAATATGAAAGTTGGTTCGTTTTTTGATTCATGTTTTTGAAAATGAGTAACAGACTTGCCCAACTAAATTACCTAGTGTGAAGGGGTCTTATTCTGCCTATAAAACCACAAAAGACGCAAATTATATAGAAGATGTAGTTTAGGCAGGTGTTGATTTAGGTGAAACATGAACAAATTAGCGTGTAATTCCAGATCATGTGTTTATGAGAGTATTTTTCTATATGCATTGCGGAAGATATTTTAAAAAATTGATGAAAAAAGTAAAATGCACAATAAATTTGAATAAAAAATGAAACAGAAGTACATAACTGTAAAATAATTTTAAATAAAAGAGAAATGTTCGAATTACTGAATCGTATTTAAAAACTGTGCTAGGGTAATACTTTTAATTTTTTTGCTGGTTATTTTTGCGGCAGAACTACATCAAATACAACATGTACAAAAACAACACGTTCTTTGTTTTTGTTAAAAGATAATTGAACTGTTAAAGTTGTTTGTTGTTGTTTTTGCTTTTGGATTTGTTGCATTTTTAGCCACAACAAACACAAATGAACTGAGAGTTCAAATATTTAAACAAGTGAACAAAAAAATAATAAGCTGTTCTTCTTGGTTATGGTTAAATTGCTACAATTTTTGTTCTACAAATTTTGTTGATGAGTGAAACAGCAAAAACATTGCGTAGTACAGAAAATATTGAAACTACAACTTTCATAACATGAAATATCATGAATATATTATATTCTTGGACAAGTACTTATGTATAAATGTTCAGTAGCATATATTCATCTAAATAAAATCATTTAACTGTAACTGACTTATATAGTACGATAACAACTTCTATTGAAATCAAATAAATAGATTTCTATAACTAAACTAACACTTGTACTCTTTCATATACATATGTATGCATACATTTATTAAATTATTCTTATCAGTTTGTTTTGTTTTCTTTGTTTTTAATTTTCTATTGTTTAATTATTGTTATTTAAAAATACTATGAAGAAAATATGAAATAAATATGTAGAATACTACTTAACAGAATACTACTTAACAGAAACAATAACTATCTCTTACAAAACGCGAAGAATTAGATCAAGTTTAATTTTATCTGATATAGAAGGAGTAATGAAGTCAATTACCCCTAAATTTAATGAAAATTACAATTTTATTGGATATTTGATTTGTATATTCGTTCTTAAATCTGGGTCATTGCAGTGACAGACATTGCTGCAAGGTCCAATTTTCACACACCCTTCGGAGTAAGCATGCTGAATTTCGGCAATGACGCGTCGAATAGTGTGCTTTGTTCAATAGACAAAAATCAAAAATAAGAGCATGTAAACGATGTTAATGAAATTGGTATTTTTAATAGACAACTAAATAACACATTCGTATAACAAATATCTCTTTCAGTCGTCACTATAGGGCGCTAAAGTTTCTACATTTTACGTATAAATTTTATTTTAATGATACCATTTTCGTTTTTAATGACAATTAAAGTATATGTATGTACAATTAAGGAAAAATTGAGTTTTTGTAATTGAGCAAGTTTATTCCATGCTCGAGATTTGGAGTATTACAAAATTATATGTTAACCGATTTCTATTTTGTTTAACATTAAAATAGTTCCAAGTATTATCTTTAAGAAAATATAAACATTAGTTGTCGTTTCGGATGAAAACTATTAAAATTTTGCGTTTCAATAAATGTCTAATTTCTCATTTATGAAATTTTCAATTTGATGTTTTGAGAAAATAGCTCAAGTTTTTGGTTTTTTATTTGTAAAAACTAAGAAATATTACAACTTTTAACATAAATAATATTATGCCATTTTATATATTGTCTTCTTCTTTGTTCAAGCTTTTAAAGTTCAATATTTTTTTACCGAAAGGCAAAAAATACAAAATTTTGTTTAACATTAATCGATTTTGTTTTTCTTATTAATTTGTCTGTTTTGTCCAAAACTTAAAAACAAATTTCTGGCACCTATAAATAGTACATTTTAATTCGAGTATTTTATATATTCGTAATATAATTCACAATGCAATTCGCAATTACCTCAAAATTATCAGCTTGTAAATATTTATAAATGTCCGTCCGTATGTCCTTCCAAATGTAAGCCCATATAAACATTGTCACTAAACTAAAAGTTGAATTTTTTAAAAATTATTGAAGTTATTTTTTAATAATAGCAAATAATATACTAAAAATGGAGCCTTTTAAAGTGGACAAACTAAATAAAATATTATTTCGCATAGCTTTCATACAAACATTCTCCCAGAATAAGCCCAAAACTTAATTTTCAGTCATCAATAACAAAAATGAAGGACATATTTTAAGATTTAAGAACTAGGATAAGATTTAAGAACTAGGATATATAGCTAAACGAGATCTTGCTACAAATAATGTGATAATAGGTATATTAATGATTGGATTCCAAAATAATAACCGATTGTAACGACTTTGTAAAATTTAAAATTTTATTCAGGACCTTTAAATTGGGTATCATTCCAACGACATTGTCATATTTATTAGTCTAACACCCACCTTAAAGTATACCGATCGACTCAGAATCACTTTCTGAGTCGATTAAACGATGTCCGTCCGTCTGGCTGGCTCCCATATAAGGCCTGATTCCGATAATCACTTTAACGAGGATAAATCTCCTTAAAATGTTGGTATACACATAAAATGCAACATAAATAACTTTCATATAGACATTAATCACATGACCAAATTTCATGGTGATCGGTCCATAATTTGTCATAACTCTCATATAAGGCCCAATTCCGAAAATCGCTCAAGAATATAAATTATTGAAATTTTGAAAGAAAAATGTTTTTGCTTATTTACTTAGTGTAGGGTATTATATGGTCGGGCTTGACCGACCATACTTTCTTACTTATTTTTATATGTATTTATTTTTTTCTTCTTCTAATATTTATTAGTGTTTATAGCTTTTTTAAGAAAAAGGATGTATGACAGATAATCGAATCTTTGCTGGGATTATAATGAAAATTAATATAATTATTATAATGATAGTAACCCAATTTTATAATATTGTTACGTTTTTACCTTTTAAAAACGTGGGTTTATTTCCTTTAAATAAACCGGATACTTTTTATTGTTAAAATTGTAACAACTCTTTATTTATTTACAACAACAACAGAATTAAATAGTCACTCAATGTCTTTATACACGTATATCAATTCGCAGAAATGCACACAAACTTTATTACGTACAACCTTATATGCACAAAACAGTTGATGTTAACTCTAACAGCGCCAATGATTAACTCAACTCACGACTGCCAGCTCTGCCACTATTTATACACGCGCCATCTATCGGGAATCATCTACAATGTTCTTAACGGACATACTAGTACATTCGATTTCTAGAGCTTTTCGATGTCATTGCCAGCAGCCCAAACATTTAGTGTTGCCATACTTACAATGTCAATGATGGACGTGCCATCAAACATGATGAATGCTGCAGGCAGTCGTTACAGACCGTTGAATTCAAATTGTCATTGCACATTCGTAACACTGTCCCCCACTTAAGCCTGTTCGTCCCGAATAGGCACAGATTCACCTTTCCAGTGGTCAGCTAGTCGTTTCAGATGTTTCACCTTGATTCTCGATATCGGTCTTCCACACTTCCGTATTCTATAGACAATGTCATCCAACCTCTTAACCATCCTATGTAGTTCCTTCCAGTAACTCTGTAGTTTGGAAGACAAACCTTTACCACGTTGTGGGCTACATCTGGCCTTCACTTGGTCGCTGGTCATTTTAATTCGTCTCCGAACGAGTTCATGTATTTCTTTGGAGAACTCATTTACAGCACCCTTCTCACAACTATTCACTGCCTCTGCTGAAGCACATTCACCCATCTCGGAAGTTGTCCTGATGATCTTTTCACTGCGGGACAGACCAAGCACTCCAACTGGAACCATTCCGTCATTGCACTGTTCAACGAGAGCCTCCATCGTTACATGGCCACTTATCACATCTGCTGGTTTCAACACCCATAAACCATTATCTACACAATCCTACTCTTCCTCACGGGCCCATAAAAAATCCTCTCCCTCAGTGCCAGCTCCTTTTAAAGGTGGTTCTTGCAATGCTTGTTGATTCGCTTCCATTTCAGCTAAGTGTTTAATTGTTTCTTTTACTTCAGCTTTATCCTCAGCACGAAGTTTCTCGTTGTCGGCAAGAAGTTTCTCGTTGTTGACTCTAGAAGTTTCTTGAACTTCAACTAGAAGTTTATCGTTGTTTACTCTGGAAGTTTCTTTAACTTCAGCTAACAGCTTCTCGTTGTTTACTTTAAAAAATTTCTTTAACCTCAGCACGAAGTTTCTCGTTGTCGGCATAAAGTTTCTCGTAGTTGACTCTAATAGTTTCCATCATTGCCGCAAACATTGTGCTTAAATCCAAGCTGCTTGTTGTCGCACGGGTAGAAAGTTCCATTTCTTCTTTATACTCGAATTCGTAAGTTCCGACGTCAATATCACGACGCTTAAATTCATCTATGAGCCTCTTTTGCAATTCTGCTTTGTTACCTGCTGTTGGTAGCTCCAACTTACTCAATTCTTTCTTGAGTTGTTCAACTTTTAGTTGCTCAAACTTCATGCTTTTTATTTTGCAATCCCACTTCTGACACCAATTGTTACGTTTTTACCTTTTAAAAACGTGGGTTTATTTCCTTTAAATAAACCGGATACTTTTTATTGCAAATAAAAGCAGTTTTAGTAGTTTAAAATTGTAACAACTCTTTATTTATTTATTTAGAATGTACAACAACAACAGAATTAAATAGTCACTCAATGTCTTTATACACGATTATCAATTCGCAGAAATGCACACAAACTTTATTACGTACAACCTTATATGCACAAGACAGTTGATGTTAACTCTAACAGCGCCAATGATTAACTCAACTCACGACTGCCAGCTCTACCACTATTTATACACGCGCCATCTATCGGGAATCATCTACAATGTTCTTAACGGACATACTAGTACATTCGATTTCTAGAGCTTTTCGATGTCATTGCCAGCAGCCCACTAAATGTTTGGGCTGCTTGTCATACTTACAAACAATGTCAATGATGGACGTGCCATCAAACATGATGAATGCTGCAGGCAGTCGTTACAGACCGTTGAATTCAAATTGTCATTGCACATTCGTAACAATATTCTGAGTACAACTTTATATGTTCAGAATATATGGGGCTATACGCAACGATATTTTCAAAAACTAAATTTTTATTTGTCTATATGAGAACAAAGCACTGTGCCACGGCCCATAAATCTAATGATGTTTCGACGATGGCATCGCTCCAAATGCGGCAATCCTTTTTGTAGACATATCCATTTAACCAACTGTGATGAATTACACTGAACAACATTTTAAAACGAAATTTTTAAATGAAATAGCGATGTTTCCTTCGGCATTTGAACAATTTGCTCTGTCGTGACTCTATTCACCATAAATTGCGAAACCAAACTAACCTCAAAACAACTAAGGACTTTCGAATCAGCTGTCACAAAAATCAGCTGTTAAACATGTTAATGTTGTATAATAAAAACATTCTGAATTATAAATGACAAAATTCGAAATGCAATTCCAAATTTATGAAATTTGTGAATTTTTGACACGCATTTTTTATAAATAAATATAAATTTTGATAAATAAAAAATATACAAAAACAAGTAAGAGTGATATATTCGGCTATGCCAAATTTTATATACCCTTCATCTTTGTTGTGGATGCATTAATTGCCCACTTTCAGCGTATAGCATCCTAAATATATCATGAAAACTTTTAAAAATTTTACATTTAATTGCTGACGAACAGATTACATTGTAGAAGTTACAAACGAAATGACAATCTTATATATACACTTCTCACGAAGGTGAAGGGTATAAATAAAACATAATAAAATATGTTGTTGTGAATATGTATTATTTTAAGTTTAATTTTTAGAAATTTTTTTAAATATACATTTATAATTAGAATGGAAATACAATTTTTAAAATACAAATGTAAATTGTGTACACAGAAAAGAGTTACAACACTATACTACTATATTGTACCCAACACCACCATAGTAGGGAGGGTATATTGGATTAGTGCTGATGTTTGTAACGTGCAAAAATATTGTCCAAACACCCACCTTAAAGTATAACAATCTGCTCAGGATTACTTTCTGGGTCGATTAAGTGATGTCCGTCCCTCCATGTAAACCTTGTAATCAAACTACATGTTGCAATTTCAAAGATAATTTGACAAAATTTGGTACACATTGTTTTATTACCCCAAGGACAAAGCCTATTGAATTCGGTTAGAATCGGTCCATTATTATTTGTAGCTCCCATACAACTGCCCTATCTGAAAATGGTTAAGCTCTCATAAATATCTTAGTTATATAGATAACCAAACCAAATTCAGCACAAATATGTTTTATATAAGCCCAACTCGCACTATCAAATTTGTGTGACGATCGGTTCCATAATTAGTCATAGCTCCCAAGTGATTTTCTGAAGTGGGCCTTATTACTTCCGAAAATCACTTTAAAATAAATCTTAAAATATTGGTATCCAAATAAAATAATCATCTTCTCGGTGTAGGGTTTTATATGGTCGGGCTTGACCGACTATACTTTCTTACTTGTTTATATAGGCTATATAGGGCTATTGTACACACATATTTGAACTTAATTATTACGTAATCCAATTTTATTGCAATTTATTATAAAATATCAACAAATTTATGTAAAAATGCTAACATTTCCTTCATGTACAATTTTATAATAATTAATAATTTTTTGGTTGGCAAAATTAAAAATTACTCTCTGATTTTTTAACACTTGGTTAAAAATGCTACTTTCGGTGGAATTTTTTTCTTGTGTTTGGGAAAAAAGTCATGTTCGATTAATATATATTTATTAAAAAATTCATTCAATTATGAATTAGTTTTCAGAATTTTTAAATGAAATAATTTAATCCTCAGCAGAACATTCTGAATTATAACTAAAAAAAATCATAAACAAATTTCGAAAAGTTTGGTCATAGCTATATTTTGGATCTTTTGTAAAATAGAAATAATAATAATTCATTAATAATAACATATCATTATAAATGTATTATAGAAACATAAAAACGCCATTGCATTATACAATAACACATTTTACTATTATGCAATCATAGTATTTATTACATATATTTAAACATTACATATGACTCATTTATAAACCTTACTCAAAAACACAAATTTTCGTATGAAATCTGACACAACAATAAACATTATTTTATCATTCTGAATACATAAATTGCACGCTTTATTATAACTAAATTCAATCTTTAAAAATTATATAAAATTATCAATATATATTTTGTTTCTCACTTTATAAAAATACAGTACTGGATGTTTAAATTTCGTAATACCACCTTAAATGACACGACCGAAACAAAACTCGATTTGACACCAATGCAAAAGAGTTTTGCATGCGATCTAACGCTGACAGCTTCCATTTCGGGCACTACTTTTTTAATACTCAATGCGATCTATGGCCAAAAAGTTCCTTTACGTTTGAAAATGTTGGGTACGTTAATTGTGATACTTTTGATTTTTATAATAACAACAGCATTTGTGGAAGTTAACACGGATAAATGGCAAGAACAATTCTTTCTAATAACACTATTCACGGTGGTTATAATAAATAGTGAGTACTCGTCAGTTAAGAATTTGAAAGAGAGACAATTTTTTTACACTTTTATTATTTATTTATGATAAAGTTTGTTCGGCTACCATGTGCGGTGGTATTTTTGGTATTGCTGGTTTATTTCCATCCGAATATATGACGGCTGTGGTTAGTGGACAAGCTTTGGGCGGTATTTTCACAGCTCTAACATTCCTTGTCGTTTTAACTTTTGGTGCTGCTCCCAATGTAACGGCATTTATTTACTTTATTATTGGCAGTATATTGATCCTGATTAGTATCATTTGCTATGGAATATTGGAAAGAAAGGAATTTTTCAAATACTATGTGGAGGGCGGTGATAAATTCAAAATTGTCTATGATAATCCTACTCATAGTCGTATCATAGACAGAGGTATAGCATTGGATCCAAATGTTAGAGAAGTTTTTAGTAAAATGTACGTACATGCTGTAACAATTTGTTTGCTCTATACTACGACACTTTCTGTCTATCCCTCGGTGACAATACTCATGCAGTCGGAGGATTATGGTCAAGGGAAAGCGTGGAATGGTAAGTTAAGTTAACTATTAAATTGACAAATGTAAGCTAGCTTTTCTAATGTGTTTTATATATAAAATATGTCTGCTTTAGAGAAACACTTTTTTATAATAAAGTTATCAGCTACTGGGCGATTTTTGTTCTAGTGCAACTTTTTCTAAAGTAATATTAACTTTAATTAAAATAGTTCATTGCTTTAGAGAAACTTTAGCTTACGTTGTTTACTACTTTTACAATATCATATCATATCTATTTTTACACGCACTAAATAATTATTATTTTTAGATATTTACTATATGCCTGTTGTAAATTATTTATTTTTCAATTCTGGTGATTACTTCGGTCGTATTATCTGTGGTATTTTTGAAAGAGTAAGTTGGTTCTATGATTTTAAACTTCTATCATAATTAATAAAATATTTTTGTTCGTTTTATTAGCCTCGTAAAAATGTCCATACAGTTTTAATGATGGTAATTTTACGTATGCTCTATGTGCCGTTCGTGCTGTGCTCCAATAGCAATTTACATAATTTTTTGCCGATACTTGTACACTCCGATGTGACATTTATTATAATGATGATAACATTTGCTCTTAGCAATGGCTACATCACAAATATTTTATTAATAATGGCGCCCAGGTAAGCGTGTTTTTGTAACGCCCCAGATTCTAGGGTATAATATTGATTTTCATTTTTTATTTTTCAGATGTGTTATGCAGCATGAAAAGGAAATGGCATCTTCCATAATGGCGGCTTCTCTTAGCTGTGGTTTAGCTTTAGGTTCAATGTTGAGTATGATATTTGTACAAATGCTTTAAATGCAATGGTTGGAGTTCATCAAAACCAGGGTGCCTTTGTTTTATCTCAAAACAGACTTTATTTTAGATAGTTTTAATTAGTAAAGATTTTTATATTTTATCAACAGAAATATGCATCATCTATCATTTATGATTATATGGTCCAAAGTGAAACTAAACAACGAATTATTGCCATGTTTTAATAAAATTAAACACTTGTTTTGTTCTAATGTTATTTGTCTATCATGTTCTTTATACATATCATCTATCATTAATGTTATTATAATTTTTATTAATTTTGAACAAAATACACTTATTTTTTATGTTTTTACCTTTATTAAATTTAGATTTTAAGAGTTTTTATGTAATTTTACTGATCATTTAACATGTATTGCTAATAAATAAGAAATAAGTTTTAATTGAAAACAGTTACAAACAAATGGAGTTTTTTTTTCTTTTAATATTTAGATTTTTAAATATTTTGTTTTCATGCTAATTATTAAATCACAACAACAACTCTTTATCGTACTTTTTGCTATTACAATTTTTTTTTTATTAAATATTACATTTATTTTAATACCAATACCAGTTATATTTAAAATAATTAAAATTATTTTGTAATATAAGTGATTAGAATTTTCGTTAATATTGTGGTATTTGGTTAAGCTAATTTTTCAAATACACACATTCTTATAGAGTTTTCTTTATCTTTACTATTACTTAATATTTGTTCCTCTAACGTTTTTAAGGTCTTTAAATATTTGTTAATTATAAAAAACACACAATTATTGATATAATATGGTTGTTATTAGTTGAATGAATTTAAATTATTATGTTTCTTTTAATTTCAATAGATAGGTACATACATTTATATTACTTAAGTTCCTAATTGTTTGTTTTACAAATGTTTGAGTGAGGTATTATTATTAAAAGTAGTAGTCGTAGAAATTGTTTTGCCATTTGAAATTCATTTTGACATTTCAAATGTGGATTAATTTTTTTTTTTTTCGATTTAAAAAAGGGTTTCTAAATCAAGGCACAGTCTAATACTAAATAAAACAAATATCTAAGGGAGATTCCTTTTAAACGGCAACTGAATTGGTTTCAAAATACTTAGTAGGTGTTTATTTTATTTATCGAACATGTATATTAATATGTTTTTTTTAAATTAATTAATACTTATCAGTTTTTATTTAACACAACATCTATATTTACAACACCAACAATATATATGATATAAATACGCAATTAACTTTTATTAATGATATATATATATATGAGCGAAATGCGATATGAGGTTTCTTTACTTTACCTTTATTTTGTCAAATAAAAAATTGACAATTTTTATTTTGGCATATTAACTAAAAAAACGGCCGATAAATTTAAATTATATTTGAAAAAGAACAACGGTTTAATAGTCCATTATCCAAAATTCATTATATGAAATCTTTTTATTCACATTTTCATTCATGTTTTTTGATTTAAAAATTTTTTTCTTTGAAAATAAAATCTATTATTTTTTCAAAATAAATTCAGTTTGACAAAACCCAAGAACTTTCAAAATAGATAAATTAAAATCAGCTGTGTTGTTGATTTCACCTTACTTAGTGCATCCTGCAACTGTATTTTTTTAGATTTTATTTTTGCCCAAAAATGTTTTCCGAATTAATGTCATGTTTTTATAATACAATCGAGTACTTCGAGTGGAAACAAAAACAAAATACATGTATTGTTTTTGTTACAATAACAAAACACATGTAAAATTTCCACTCGCTTGTATTATAAAAACAGGGAGTAAGTTTTAGTAAGTTTTAAGGAAAACTGGAAAACATAATATGCATTAATAAAGTAACCTCATATGTTAATAAATTTTAGGTGGCAGGCCGGTTTAAGATCTTTTTTTTCCGATTTTTAACTCCACGCACTCAACGAAACCTAGCTACCATTTCAGATCCAATTTTAAAGAGGTTTTCAATAATAAACAGTTACACTTTTATCTACAGAAAAAAAAAAAATATTTTCTAAACATTTTCAATTCAAATATTTATCATATATTCAAGTATTAACGTGCTTAAAAACAACATTTTCTAATAATTTCTACTAAAATTTAAGTATTTAATTTGATAGTTTGGATCAGAGATCAGCAATGAATCACTTTTTTGCTATTCATACGCACTTATGAAATAATAAGTATAAGTTAGTAGCCATCATTATACCCTTCACCTTCGTGAAAAGGGTATATATAAATTTGTCATTCCATTTGTAATTTCCACAATATAATTTTCCGACCCTATAAAGTATATATATTCTGGATCCTTATAGATAGCGGAGTCGATTTAGACATGTCCGTCTGTCTGTCTGTCTGTCTGTCCGTCTGTCTGTCTGTTGAAATCAATTTTCTGAAGACCCCAGATATCTTCGGGATCCAAATCTTGAATAAATCTGTCAGACATGCTTTCGAGAAGTTTGCTATTTAAAATCAGCAAAATCGGTCCATTAATGGCTGAGATATAAGGAAAAAACCAGGACAACCTCGATTTTTTACCTATTTTTTTGACCTATATCTGGATTACTAAGTCATTAATATAGACAATATGGATATCTAATGATAGATATTTCAAAGACCTTTGCAACGACGTATATAAGCATAGTAAGTTGAACCTACAATGGGTCAAAATCGGGAAAAAATTTTTAACCCGAATTTTTTTTACCAAAAGTTTTTTTGGCTAAATATTAAAAAAAAAATTTTAAAATTTAAAAAAAAGTTTTTTAAATTTAAAAAAAAGTTTTTTAAATTTAAAAAAAAGTTTTTTAAATTTAAAAAAAATTTAAAAAAAAATCGAAAAAATTTTTTTTTCAAAAAATTAAAAAAAAAACTGGAAAAAAAAATTAATTTTGTTTACCTAAAAATATTTAAAACTGTTATTTTGAAGTATAGTTTGGTGAAGGGTATATAAGATTCGGCCCAGCCGAATATATCTCTCTTACTTGTTGAAATTAAACTACTCTGAAGTACTCATACTCACAATAACATTGATTTATAAGTATGCGTAGCATTAAATATAATTGCGACGTCGACATCATACTCATACGAGCTCATATCTGTTCGATTCATAAATAATCTCAACCTGACTTATAATTTAAGGAAAATGCTCATAATACTTACTATTGATTTAACTCATTCGACTCATGCATGCATTTTCTTTGCATAATTAAACAGAATTCGGCAACACTGAAACACACAACCTCATAATGAGCATTTTAATGTTCGTATTCGAATCATACTTATTTTGCATTGTCTAATATATTGTTAAGTATGAATATGATGATCACCTCTAACTTTACGAGTAGATATATGTAAGTCTCGACAATATTGTAATAAATATAAGTACAAGAAATTTTGAGTCATGATTCAACACTACTCACTTTTTCACTACTCATTGCTGATCTCTGTCAAAAACATAGAGTGGAAACTAGAAAAAAAAACTCAAATCAAAAAATTACTCAAAAAAGTTACACATACTAGTGTTGTTTTTGTTTTCACGTAGTTTTTATTACTAATACATTCTCACCACTTAGGTCTTTGACAATTGAGTTAGGTTTTTTACAGGAAAGTTTCCGCTCTATGTACAGTATTGGCCATAACTAAAGCACCCCCTCAGTGAATTTTTTTCATATTATATTTTTTTGTATAAAAACTAAGTTTAAAATGTTTATTATGTATTATTTTATATAGTTAATATATTAACTATTGATAAACAAATACTTTTAAAGTTAATCTTTCTATAAGAGGTAACATTAAATCAAAATATATTTAAAACTGGAAAATAAAACGGACAAAACTAAAGCACCCCTTCATGAATATAATATAACTTTTTTTTATTTATATTTTGTTGCAAATCCTTTGTTTTGGATGACACTAACACATCTCTTAGGCATAGAAAATAATAAGGTTTTCATGGTGTCTTGCGATATTCCTTCCCAGGATATAATAACGCCTTGAAATTAATCGTGAAAATTGCCGATCCTTATTTCTGCAATTTTCACGATTTATTTTCATATTATCAATCTCACACAAGTTCTCAATAGGATTGAGATCGGGAGATTGAGCAGGCCAATCAAGAACTTGAATCTTATTGCTCTGTAGCCAAGTCTTACAAACTTTGGAGGTGTGCTTAAGATCGTTATTCTGTTGGAACCTCCCTATAAGTGGAATCTCTTCAGTGGCATAAGGCAACATTACATCTTTCCATATATCACGGTACATGAACCGATCCATAATCCCATTAGCTTTATGAATTGGCCCAATTCCTTGACCAGAAAAGCAACCCCAGACTTTTACATTACCCCCTCCATGTTTAATTGTTCCTTTGCAATACTTAGGATTCAGTATTTTTACTTTTCTTCTGCGTACACGCCTTATTCCATAGGAACTTTTTAATTTATATTTGAATTCGTCAGAAAACAGTACTGTCTTTTTGGACACTCCAGTTGATGTGGGCTTTGGCAAACTCCAGTCTACCTTTCTTGTTCTTAGCTGATATTAACGGTTCTTTTGCTGGTCATCGGCTGAATTATCGTGCTTCTACTGCTCTTCTACGGATTGTTCTTTCGCTAACGCATAATCTTAATCTTGTTCTTACTTGACTAGCAGATGCTGTAGGATCTTTTTGCTTTGTTTCTTTGATCAATAAATCATCA
Source organism: Calliphora vomitoria (assembly GCA_942486065.2). NCBI lineage: Eukaryota > Metazoa > Arthropoda > Insecta > Diptera > Calliphoridae > Calliphora > Calliphora vomitoria. The sequence continues at coordinate 140,919,344 of OW818030.2, forward strand.
TATCGTGTCGTTTTACGCGGACGTCCTCCAGAATGCCCCGGTGATATACGACCAGTCTGCAAAAACTTTGGAATCAGCCGGGAAATAACTGGGGGGTTACCGCGTAACTCAATCCGAAAACGAAAATGTTCGAAAATGTGTGCTAAATACATTGCAATTCGAAAAGATTTCCTTTCGAATCGAATTAGGGAGTAACCCCCCTGATCTGTTAATTGAATATTGTTTACTCAATTCATGCCGTGATAAGCCCGGCTTCCAGTCATCAATAAATTTAATTTTAAATTCACTGGAGTACTTGTTCCTTTCCATTCATTAGACTACGCCTTCCTCTATTTTTATCTTCTGGAATTTTTAAATGCATCCGTTGTGAGTCCCGTTAACTGACATTGCAAATATGCAGTAGCATAGTCAAATTTTTTAAACATCTTATAAGGGGGTGCTTTTGTTTTGTCCGTCGCGTTTTGTGTTTATGTATGTTTTATCATTTTAAATTAGTTGTTCATAAAATTGTCCTTTCCTAAATGAACACATTATGAACATTAACCATATAAGTAAATTAAATATATACAAAATACATCCCAAAAAACCTTTTTTATTCAAAAAACTATGATATGAAAAAATCCATTGAGGGGGTGCTTTAGTTATGGCCAATACTGTATGTATATTTCTTTGTAGAATTGTTGCAAAAATTTGTTTTTGAGCACATGAACAATTGATTCAATTATGTAATAATTGAAACCAGTTGAATATATATGTAATTAATATTCGAACTGAAAATGTTTAGAAAATATTTTGTTGTGTGTATACAGATCATAATAGGATCATTGTTTAATTTTCAAAAACGTGGCTGTGAAGTATTCAGACTGGCCTAAAACCTACAGCAAGTCACTTGGTAATACATATATTTTTTGTAGCACAGTATTTCTATTCATTCATACATCAATAGTACAATTTGCAATAATTGTTGCAATGGCTTAAAAAAACTACAACATCAAACACTTAGATATTTATCGCTATATAAAAAATAGAAAATAAAAAAAAATAAAAAATAGAATAAACACACATATATTGTATACCACATATACATACATACATATTTTTTACAAAGCATGCAATTTGAAAATAATTTTGTAGACACCAATTTGTTTAATTTTATTTTTAATAATATTATATTGCTTTTAAAATTAACTTTTGAAGTTTTATAAAACACCAATTTTAAATACTAAACTTATAACTTATTCATAAGATTTTTATACATAATTATGATTTATTTCAGCATATTTCTATGAAAAGTTGATTTTATGGGAAAAATCATTATGAATAAGTTTTTTAATTTTATTAATATGTTTATTTTAGTATATGTATTAAAAAATAAATTTACAAATTAATAACACCAATTAATTAAACAATCAATAAATTATAACAACGTTTCCAAATTATTTTAAAACAAGTCAATTTGCTATTAACGTGCTAGAGTTTGAAACCTTTTAAACAACATTTTTATTTTATTAAAAATTAAATTAATACATACTTTTATTTAAACGTGAATTTGGAAACGCTGTAATTTATTGCTTTCGTTTAATATTTCTATACAATATTGTTGAAGGAATTAAGTTTGAATTATTATGTATTTTTGCAAATTACAACATCTAAGGTGGTTCTGCCGTCCAGAGAAAGATAATAGTTTACAAATTTGTTGCTTGCTTGCTTAATTAATTACGTTTAGTGGTTTGTGTTCTATTTACTACAGATTTATTTAGTAGACACTAGGGATGTTCTATAAGTCGTATAATGTGTATGTATAATGTGTTGTAATAGTAAGTATACTTAAGGTATACTAGTTTCAAAAATTTCTTTTATTTCGTTATGATTGTCTTTCATATAATTTCATTTAAAAAAACAAAAATGTTTAAATGTTTTTAAAACTTTTTTTTTTTTTTTAATATGAGGAGGTGTCAAATGAACAGTCTTTCGGGATTAATTTGATTTATAGGGACAATCAAATGCCGGTGTTGTAAAAAGATGTAGAGATTGTTGTAGATTGGAGTAAAAAGTTCTTCAAAGTAGGGCATGTAGTTATAGAATAATAGAGTAAAAGAGTTTTTATAGACATTGTGTTGAAAACATTTATTTAAAAAATAAACAAAACATTATTACATAAAAAAGCAAACTAAAAAGAGTCATAAATAAATAAATCTTAACAATTAATCACACACAATAATAATAATAATAATAGTAATATAGTTATAATAATAAAATCACAAAAATTTATTACAAAATTTGTGCTTATTTCTGCTGTTTTTTGTTTGTTTGTTTTTGGAGTTGAAACACTTGGCATGCATGACATTGATTAAAACTAAAAATTAAATTTTTAAACTAAATTGTATAATTTAAAATTGTAGACAAAAGATTCTTGGTTTAACTTAATAAATATGTATATAATAGATAATATTTAATAGACTAAAACATAAAAACGCTGCCTTATTAAGTAAAATATTTAGGAGTTTGAGAAAATAGACTCTGGAACTTGACAATTCTGTAGAGATAGATACTGAGTAATTAATAATTATTTAACCGGATTGCTGTGCAGTTACTGGCCAACTAGGTTAACAAATTTTAAGAATGCTGGAATTGTCTTTCTATAAAATGAAGATTATTCCTAAGCCAATTTATGGAACCTTTGTAGATTTTTGTACAATGATTTTCATTTGTTTAATTATTTGGATATAATTTAGAATAAACAAGTTTAATTATATTTCGCAATAAAATGCTTTGTTGAGAATTTAACTATTAAATATTTACATACATACATATATTGTAGTAAGAACTTTTGATTTGAAAAAAGTGGTGGAAAACTTTCTTTTTTAAAAAATTTACAACATTACAACATTTGTGAATGTTTGTAAAAAAGTTGCTCAGTTATCGACAACGTATTTTATTCTCTTACAATCTCCAGTCTTTCGCTTTGTTCTCCTGTATGTAGCACAATTATATCAGCACTAATTAATTAATGTATGAAATATTTTGAAAAGCAGGATATTCAAAAACATATTAAATTAAAAATTATATAAATGATTTATACATACATATGTATAATAATAATAACAAAAAAGTTTGGTTTTTCAATTATAATATACAATACATAGCATAGTACATATACATTTTTGTTTAAAACTTTTTTATATCATGGTTAATTTCAAGTATTTTATAGTACACTTTTTTTAACAAAGAGTAGTTTAAAGATAATTTTATAAATGAACAAAAAGTGAGAAATAAAAAAATGCTTTTTGGATCAAAACGTGTATATAGGAAGCATCAGCGTCTAATTAATCTGAGATTCTGGTTTGAAAATAAGACTAGTTTATTTAATTTGTTTTGGTTTGCTTTAAATTATATAAATGAAGGGGTTACTGCAAAAACATGATAAGCCAAATGGATTCTAAAACTGATTTTATTACTTTATTTTCATTAATTTAAAATATTTGTATTTACAGCCCGGTCCACGATGTCGAACGTTGTCGTTTTAAATGACAAACAGCTGTTTTGCGCTTCACTAATATTCTTAGTCGAAATAAAACAACAATTACGAACAATAACTTAAGCAATTCATTTTGTGATATTTGTACGAACTAAATGTCAAATTCATTCACCTTTTATTTATTGTCGTCTGTGCAAGAATCTAGTACAAAACGGATACTACGCACGTATTTAGTATTATACATTTGTGCATAATATAACATAATTACATATCGCTCATTTGCTGCAACAACGTCATAATTCAAAAAAAGTTGTTTCGAGAAAAACGGCTTTGAATGTTTTATGATATTTTACTATTTCTTAAATAAATTTTCAACAAATCATGAGATTTCAGAAATAAAACATGATTTAAATAGTAGAAGTTAATATCCTTCTAATCTGTATTTAACCCAAATTTGTTCTTGTGAAATATACGAGAAAACATGAATTCTGATTTTGATGTTTACAACAAAAAGACTCTCTCACGCAAAAAATAATTGACTTTTTTGAAAACAGATAAAACTATATAACGGCGCATATTTTATATTACTCAAATAATCTTAGGTAGAGTTATTTATAGAATTATGTATTTACAAAATAAAAAAAAAAAAAAATAAGTCGCAGTCACGGCTGTTCCACCACTGCTTAATTATTTTATTGTGCGTCAAATAATGGTTTTCAATATATTGTCAATTGTTTTCTGGAATTGCAGATATGGCAACCTAAACCTACGTTTGAAACGTAAAGCGAACGATAAGACATAAGATAGTGGGCCACTGTTTCCAATGAAAGTAAGTGGCTGACTTTCTTTCGCATAAGTTTTCTTTCGACATCGTGGGCCAGGCTGTTAATATACGTAAAATCCGCAATTCAGTTTTAATATCAAATTAATTTGTATGTCTTAACCGTTTCACTACCGAATTCATTACGAATTAGTTTACATACGTAATTCCTTATTAATTAAAACGTATTGAATTCATTCCTTTGAGAATTTATTCTTTATAGAATAAATTCCGTATCGAATCATTCACGTTTTCTTCTATTAAAATCCATAATAGAATTTATTGAAATTACATTTTAATTCGTTAATTCGGTGCTTGAATACAGTTTAATAAAATTACAATGTTTTAATGTTGTCATCATGTTCTAGCACTAAGACCTTTCATATTTAAATCAACTCATTCAAGTTTTTTTTTGTTTGTTTTTGTTTTCATTTTCTAAAATAAATACAACCAAATGTTTTATAAGTTAGTATTAATCGTAGTAGAAACATTAAAAGTTTTAAATTATTTTAAGATACATACATATTCGCAATGTCAGATTATAGTTTTTCGTAACAATATTTTTCATATTAACATTAATATCCTGTTAACTGGCTACTGCCATAAAAATGATAACCGGACTTTAAGGAAATACATATGTATAAATAAATAAATCTATTTAATTGTTATTGTTTGTTTTTCTTTTGATGCTTTTCAAAAAATAGTATTTTTCAGATTTTTGTTATTCCACTTAAATACTAATACATAATAATATTAACAATAAGGTAACAAATTTTTGAAAATAACATTTCTCATATAGATACATACGAGTACGTACATACATACATTTATATGACAAGAAGAAAATTTAATTGTTGAAAAGTTTTTCCTAAAAGAAAATCTTGTCAATAGTTTTTTTTTTTTATTAATAATTTTACAAACTCGCGTTTAATTCAATAAATTTTCATCTTGCATTGTATATTTTGTTGTAGCAGTTTTATCAAAAAATTGGTAAACTCATTAATTTTTTTATTTCTGCTTGTAAAATTTTCTATTTCTAAAACCGACATAAAAGCTACTCAACCCTTTTTTAATTAAGTTCAACTACTTACACAAATTACTTTACACCAAAATTTGTAAGTGTTTAAAATCTTGGTTCTATTATTCTTAAATTGGAAAAAAAAAGTTTATTCATTATTTAAAATCGTACTACTAAGATTAGCAGATTTTAGGGAAAATTTTAAGAAAAATTTCAACTTATGGGTCGATTAAGCATAACAGCCGAACTTCTGTTGCTTTGTCAGTCGCCTAAATGATATTACAGATGGCAATTGGCAACCAGAAATTTGTGGTTTCCCTCTGGCATTGCAATTGAAGTTCGTTTGCCATCCATAATCGAACCATTAATAAAACTTTTTATCAGACAAAGACCACTTAAAATTATCTAGGACATACAGTTACAAGCACGAAAATAACAGTACCACTAGGACATTTTTTTTTTGAAACGGCGTACAAGATCTTTAAACAGTTTAAACTTAAATATTTGATTACTTCATTAATCTGTCAAGTCTGTTTATTTTTTGTGAGGTAATCTTTTTGTCAAAATAATGATAACTTTGGAAATAAAGGCTCTTATATATGACAATATGTATTTTTTTTTATCAACACTGAAATAGCAGTGCGTATTATTGAATTCATTTGTTTTTTTTTTTAAGAGGTCAAACATTTTTTAAGAATATTTAACAATTTAGTTAAATATATTGAAGTTATGTTAAATAAAGTAAATGTTTCTATAATTTCCGTTTATTAGTGGGTCGCACAATACATTGAACCTTTGCTTAAAGAAAATTCATTTTAAAGTTAAGAAAATAGGGGAAATCTCTTGCAGATATTCAACTCGCTATCAAACGCTATTGAATATAAATAAAAAATATAAAATAGGGACTGCAAACAGAAAACTGCCACCTCAGGACGATCTGAATATTGTCAGAATAATCAAATGTAATCTATTTACTCTGTCAAGAAAATAAAAACAGAATTAAATTTATAAGTTATCGATATGACTGTAAGGAGAAGATTTCTAGATGCAAACTTAGTGGTTCTCGTTTGGAATACGCTGGATGCCGACTGGGTTGCAAGCAATTATCGCAATGTTTTGTGAATTGACGGATCTAAAATTGTTTTATTTGGAAGTTCAGACTGTATGCAATATACTCGACGTCCACTCTTTTCTGCTTGTTAAACATAGTACACTGTGAAAACAGTTAAAATTTTTAAACATTTCGTGGTACTGCTATTATCTTGTTCGCAACAGTATGTATATAATAAGAGCAAGATAAAATCGATAATAAGTTTATTCGTATTTTAATTTAACAGATATAACATTTGTTTGAATGATTAATATATATTTCTTATTCGGGATTATCTTGAATATGTTGTTTTATAGTACAATAAAAACCAATAAATATTATTAAAAAATAGTGTTACTGTTCGTGAAATAATATTTGAAAAATTCAATCGAAAAGGTTTTACAAATTAAAAAGCAATAATGGCGTTTTTCACTTTTGTTAGTACCCTTGTAGATCTGGTTAATCTTGTAAGTAAAGTAAAAATAAATCTATTTAATAGATCGCAGCAACAAATGTATTAATCTATAATTTACTACGCTGCTTTTGAAATGCTACAATAAAAGAAGAAGCATCTGATTGTCTTGTCGGTAAAAGAATTTAGTTTGAGTTTGTTTTATGAAATAAAAAAAAAAATAAAAAAAGAAAAAGAGAAACAAAACAAAAAAAAAAAAATATATGAACCAATACTGAAAGTAGTCTTCTGTGAGATTCATATTTGGATTTTCAAAAAGAATCATGAATGTTGCTCAGAGGTACCTACATAAGAGATCTTATGTTTTCTATTCCAAATAAATAGGTCGAATAACAATAAGTTATTTAGATCTTTATTACATGGAATTCTCACTCACGTTTTGAAAATGTCAAATGTCCCGTAAAAATAACAGTGTACCATCCAAGAGTGAAAACTATTAATGTTTTTTAAAGTTTCCATGATTATGAAAAGAAAATTGTCTTCAACAATTCTAATAGATTCAATATAGTAATCCATTTTTAATGTTAGTCTTAGATCAGAGATCGATATGAACTAATCAGTACTCCTTTGGTGTAAAGTAACTTATTTGCTATATATTCTTTATTATTATTTATAAAATAATTTTGACTATATTTTAAATTTTTTTTTTCTAAAATAAATTTTAAACCTAACATTCCACCATTAAATGTTTTCGTCGTTTGTTTTTTGTTTTCTTTTTTCACAACAATAAATACTGTTTTTTTTTTTCAAAAAATTTGATTATTTCTTTAAAATAATTTTATGTTAATTTTACGTTAAAACTTGTTAATTTTGTGTTTAATGATTATTTTAGCATTTATGTGGCAATGCCAAAATCGTTGCTGAGGCAGAACTAGCTGCCGTACTATTGGATATACTGTTATTTGAACGGGCGGGTGATAGTGCTAATTGATTAGAAGACGAACCAGTGTCTAATGAAAGATGATGTTCATTACTTAGGGAGGAAGTACAGGTAGAGGTGGCAGAGGTATTGTGAAAAAGTACCAAGAAACCGTTGGTGGAGACACAAGTGCGAGATTCACATTCTTTATCAACTATTTGACGAGCCTAAAAATATAATTTAAAGGTAAGTAAGTTCAATATTGTATTATTTGTATGTATAAATATACAAACCATTGTCTTATGTTCTATTAAATTAGCTTTAACTACTTCATGTTGTTTGCGTAAATCCTCGGCGCGTTGTTTATATATGTCCATTAAACGGGTGCGTTCGGCTACGCCGCGCTCAACCACAGATCTTCTCACCTCACGCTTCATTCTATAAACAGTTATAAGTAAAATGTGTCTATGATACATTTTAAACTACGTGCATTGTATTTAAACTCACCTCACTAATTCATCTTTATCTTTGTGTACTAGTTGTAAATTTTTCACTTCCACCTTTCTGGCTGCTTCTAACTGATCCATAACTTCAATATTCACCTTGTCTAGAGAAGACTTTAAGAGTTTAAGTTGACTGTCCTGAGATGTTTGCAAGACCTTCTCAGCTGTTGCATAAATTGCCTCGAGATATTTTTTCTGCAACTCCCGATATTGCTGGCTATACTGTCGACATGAATTCAGCAATCTTTCATCGGCCGTACCCTCTAGGCTTTGCATTGTGTCCCCGGAACACTCTTCTTGATTCCCTCCTAAATCCATGGCACAGGGTGGAACTTCGAATGTGGGTTCACTGTTGGCAAATAAACAATTTCTGTTCTTAAAGTAAAGGTCTGTATTGTAAATAATTCGTTAATACGTGGTTAAACTTACAGGTTTTTATTACTTAAACGTTTCACCAGTTTATTGGTTATAGCAAATTTAGGCTTTTTACTGCTGTTCATAGGACTTAACTTGGAACCGCAGATCTTCAGTTTGTCCTTATCATGTTTCTTACGTATAGATTCTAATTTCTTTTCCATTTCCAAACGCTTCTCGCGCACCGTTTTGTGTTCTAATATTTTTTCCAATGGTTCAGCCGTCAATGATTCTACATCAAACTGCGATGACTCAATTCGCCGGACAGATGTTGGAGCTGTTGAATCGAGAGAATGCTGATGTTGTATGCTTTGCATCGTGGAGCTAGCCGAGTCAGCCGTGTCTTTGGCATTCGAGACTTCCACACTCATAGTAGCGGACGCTGTTATACTAGGCCTATGTTTTGGACTTATTGTATTTGATTCCGGTCTGCGCTCTATCTTCTGTCCACCTATTTGAACAAAAACAACTATTGTTGGTGAATATTGCAAATTGTCAGAATCAGAATTCAGGAATCGTGTATTTGTTGTGTTTAAAAGGAGATTTGGTTACCCGGTGTTGTAATGTTGTTGATGTTGTTTTTGTGTAGCGAGATCATAGGGGGTGGTGGATTAGTGTTGTGTTGTTTACAATAATGTGTGTTGATGTTTAATAATTAAAAATAATAAAATAAATAGTCTCATAAATAAATTCATAAATATGATATTTCCATCTTAACGATGTATGTATGTATATTGATTAATATTACTGAAAAGTTCACCATTTCATCGTATTTTAATAGTGAATTTCATGTTAAGGATCTTTATATACTGTTTTTAATGGAGGTACAAATGTATATGAATTTAATTTATATTTCCAATTACCTTCTTATAATTTTGTTTAATTGTAAATTCTTTTAGTTTTTTTTTTTCATTTTTGTACTTTTAATTTTTAAAGTTCTTAGATAATTTCGAAAAACTTACAGGAATTTGTTATATCTTCCTCAATTGCTATAGGTTCAGTGTCTTCTTGTAATACCGCCAATTGTTTGTCACGTTTTTCTAGCTCGTTTTGATATTTTATAGGATTTGCCAAAGCTTCTGCAAATATGGCAATGTCATCGGGAACATAATCTTTCACAATTATGCATAAAAACAGTGAGGTCAAGGGTAAAGCCTGACCCATTTCAGTGCGCAAACTAAGATGACGATAGCCAGGACGCAAACCTATAACCGGCAAAACTCGATGACCAATGAATTTGCCGTTTTCTTCATAAGCTGCTATACGTATGCTCGCCAAAGCTGGTAATACTACCTACAATGAAAATTTTTGTTTTATAGTAATTGTGATATTGGTATGAAATCAATATTTTCTACCCACTTTTTTGAATACAAAAGGCTCTTCATCGTATATGGGATTTATACCATTGTCACGAACAATTTTAGTACGAAATTTTTTTCGTACTGTATCAGCTGGTAAACCAAACATATCGACTTCTACATAAGTGCCTATTCGCTTATCGGAAAGAAATTGTCCCGATAATACTGTTATGGAAACAGAACCAGCTATAATACCATCAACCTAAAATTTCTTTTAAATATTAACAGTTTTTTCTATGAATTAAGTTGGATTCGCCTACCGTGCTTTCAGCAAATGGATCTAAACGACGATCTGTTCTTCTCATGAATTCTGGTTTTAGTATGTAACCACATCTTCCATTATATTCGAATATTCCCAAATTAAGCTGCATAGCTAAGTCTAATGTTTGAAAATTTAAAGCCACCAATTGACAACCGGCATTCCAAAAGAGCTAAAAGGTTTTTTTTATTTAAACTATTAAATGAATAACATAATTGGGTATTACTGCTCACCTGGGGCATAAAATTAGAGCTATCAAAACGTGTCCCTGCTGGATATACTCTGGACAATTGATGTTTATTGTAGTTCACAAATTCTATGGGCCTTTCTTTTAACAAGGTGGTGGCTTGTTTTTCATCAAACGAGGACATTTCATAATTACGATTTTTCTCTATAATAATAAATTAATTATATAAAATTAGCTTTTTATCACAACAGTCCAACAACAACACAAACTTACTTTCAGCATTCTCGAATGAGCTAAAATGTATGGGCTGCACATAGTTCACCAAAGCTGAAATTTCTGCTCCAGCTTCCGTTTCCTTCTGTGCTTTTTCTGGTGGCGGTTCATTGCCACTAGGTAAAATCGGAGTAGTATTAGGTAAAGATTCATCATCACTGGAGCTGTCGGTATCTGAAGAGCCTGTACTGTCTTTAGAACTTTGTCGTAATTGCTAAAATTAGACGCATTCATATTATTATTTTAAAATATCCTTGTTATTATGACCTTCTCTTTACATACTTGTAACGGCGGTGCATGATTACTGCCATTACCAATGTCTCCATTTGTAGTTGCTGTTGTACTTCCATCTTCTTGAATAGAAACTTGTTGCTGTATACTCAGTGATGAGGGTGCAATTGATGCTGCTTTATTAGTGGCATCCACTGGAAATTGAATAAAGGGTAACGTGTTTAATTATACAATAAAAGATACACATGTTCAAGCTTCTAACTCTAACATTTTATTATATGAATGAAAAAAAAAATACACAACATCTTAAAATAAGTAATATTGCCCGAAGCTTATTTTTCTATTCTCGTAAAACATATTTATGTTTGTGATTTTCTTTTACTTTTATTTAATTTTATTATATTTGTGGGGGTAAAACTAGGTCACATAGACAGAGGCGTTAAAACAACTTAATGTATTTCATTTTATTAAATATATCTTTCTGAGAATGAAGCTATATTAAGTGCAAATTTTGCGGGTTTTAGTACTTTTCTGCAAATTAATTAGAACAGATTTATGGGGGGATTATGGATGGCATCTGGCAGCTATAATTTCTGTTGCCAAATTGCCAACCAGAAATTGGTGGTTGTCCTCTGGCAACGCAACATTTGTACTTAATTTCGCGAAGAATAGTTACTATGTATAACTTAGAGCTAGTTTCTGGGATAAAGATAATCTACATTCTTCGTTTAAACCTAGATTAAACTAAAAATTGTGTTTCTCACTTATTGTTTATTTGGTATATAATCTAGGTTTAACTGAGCATCATTGGTTAGTTAAACCATAGTATAAAATGCCAATGCACAAACAGCTAAAATATAAAATAAACAATTCAGCACAGCAGCTCTTTGTTTTGATTTGCTTTATTAACATCAATATAATTTTTAATATACATTTTTTTACAAAGTTAAAATTTACAAAACAAGTTTTGTACGCTGTTGCTTTTTCTTATAAAATGATTTGTTTTTCATTATTTAAAATCATGCTAATGGCATTCAAAGAGAAACCCTTCAACCACTTCGGAAGAAAACACACTTTTTATTTGCATGTTCTGAACAGAAATGACCAATCATTAAATAGAACGATTGAACCCAACTCTACTATAATTGTACTTTTATCGAATGCCTTAAAACGTATATGAAAACTAAGACTTTACCTTAATTTCTACATGTATAACGATTTATTTTATTCCTCATAAATTCAAAAGTAAAAAGTCTATTCGTATTAACACTGCTTTAAGCCCAGACTTTTCATCATGGACATTATTTGCGGACGTTAGCCTTTCACAACCTAAAAGTTTCCTAAATTCTTGCTTTAAATTAAATTCGATATTTCTATTTAACATTAAAAATGCATCTCAGTAAAAACTTGAGACAGAATAATAAATTTACTTTCAACTGTTTAAAATGTTCTTACAATCAAGAATATTTTGCTCTAAAATATTTAGAAATTTGAGAAGTCAGGGGGCAAATTTTCGCACTCGTAATCAAAATAAATTTCAAACACTTTTTAACGTTCGAGTAAAAACTCGTTCGTTATCGAGCACAATCATTATAATTCTCTATACATTTTATTCAATATCGAATAAGAGAATTCCAAAAATAAAAAACTCGCGCCTTTGAATAAGTATTCGATCGTGTTCGACTGCGGTAATTAGCCCCCAGGTTTTCTAAAGAACTTATTATGATTTTTTATATATTTCATTAACTGTACCAAGTTATATTGTATTATAAATCGTCACCAGAAATGCAAAAGGACGTAACAACCAAAAAATTGATAATTGGTACAGCGCATCAAAACACACGTCATCAGCTTTCTATTTTTAAAAATAACACCTTTCATTCTATTAAGTTTTTTGTCTCTCCTGTAAAATGTTAAAAAGTGATGATAGGCCCTTGCATTTTAGATGACGAAATACTTATGTCCCGCTTGACTTACCTGAATTGGCCGAGATCAGTTGTTTGTTATTGACTGCCGAACCACCCGCACTTTTCTTGTGGTGATGATGATGATGGTGGTGATGGTGATGATGTTTTTTCTTATTCTTAATGATGATTTTACGTCTGAGAAATGATGGTGGTGGTAGATCAATATTGGGTTCAAGTGGATGAGAATCTATAGGTTTATCTAGCAACATATCACCAAATATCTCACGACAATAATTAGCAATTTTAGCCTAAAAAATTACAATACAAATTTCAATAATAGACAAACAAAAACAATTTACATTTATATCATGTAATATTAAATATACACCAACTTTACAAATGCTAAGATAATCTTTGTTTTAAATTATTATGAAAATGTTCTTTAAAGGTTTTCTAGTTTTTAGTAGAAAACGTTTAAATTCAAATTACATTTTTAAAGCTTATTTAATTGATAGCAAGAAAACCAAAATAAAGGCAAAAAAAAAAAAGTAAATGCAAATTCAAATAAAAACATTTGAAGCATTAATTTGTTTATAAAAGTTATTTTCTAACTACTTTTGTTTTCTTCTCTCTTCATCTTCTTGTTAACACATATAAATTGTATATATGGGTGTACATTTAGCAAAAAATACTTGAACAAAGAAAAAGGGGGGCGAAAAAATAACAGCACGTTATTAAACCCACCTGTTGCCTGGGATTACAGTGATTTTCAAAACTTAATATCACAGGAAATTCTGATGTTTTAAAAGCACTCTCTGCTATGGCTTCCAAAACATCCTTTGCAAATATTTCAGGAACAAATGTGTAACCATGTACAATGACCGGTTCGTCAGTGCGACCATTCCAAAAGTCCAACTCCACACACCTTTTGCATGCAATGGTAAAAACATCATGGTCATGATGTAATGTTTGGGTTGCATGTATTATGGTGCATTAGGGGGTGTTCAAAGAGTATGAAATAGAGTAATTAAGAACAACATCAAATATGTATCAACATCATTTATCATTCTATCGAAGTCTCATTCGTACCTGCAACCAGCCAACAAACACTGACGATAAATTTCAACCGATGATTTACCGGTTAACTGATGACCCGTTAAGTAAGTGTTATGGGAGGAGTTTATAAAATAATGTGATAAAGGTTGGTTCATATCATCATTTAGATCCCATTTATTTGCCGCCATTATTGGATTATCATCTGACATCAAGTATCTGCAAGCATGTAAAAATATAAAAGTGGTAAAGATACATAAAATCAACAAAATAGTTTAGAATTCAATATATATACATGTTCGGTCGGTTCATCCTTTATGCATGAAATATGAATCTAAAAGATATATTTCACAACTTAGCGGCTGCTGCCAATACAAATAACAGTTAAAACTGTATGCTCTAATAACAGAGTTTTAAGTGAGTGAATTCTAGTTGATTTTTCCAAGAATATTTCTAATTTTGTCAAAATTTTTGTTACATGTGTATGTAAATCCTTTTATTAGTTAACATTTTATAAACCCCTTAAAAGGGAGTCACACGGTATTTATTCCATATGTATTGAGACATGTATTCGATACATATGGAATTCCAAAATTCACGTTATACACACGATTCATAATTTTCACGTTCACACGTACATATGTAATTGCATGTGACATAACCTCTATTATTTTAAAGAATTGTTGCTTTGAATAATATATCTATTTAATAAATTTTTAAATCACAATAAATATATTTAATTTGATGAAACTTAACTATTTTGTTATAATTTATCTCTACTTTTTTTTTGTTTTTTATGTTGCACTAACATAGTGTTGTATTTCAAAATACACACTTGGTCAATTCACAAGGTCTCTTATCATGTCATAATGTCCTAATATTTCACAATGGTCCTAAAATAATACTACTTTCTATGCTATGTTTATTGTGTTATCGTAACGAACCAGTAGAGACCAACGCCGAATGTCTAAGAGTCGGTTAAGCCGAGCCGCCGAGTCGTGATATATTAGGACATTATAACAATATGACTGATAAGAGACCTTGTCAAAAATGTCAAATACATACACATGTATTTTACATACATAAAGTTTCATATGGATCACACGGTATGTACATGTTTACATGTGGAAAAATGTCACAAAACACATGCAATGCATACCGTGTGACCCACCTATAAGAAATTTAAAGTTTTGTTCAAAACATTTTGTTACGTTTTTACCTTTTAAAAACGGGAGTTTATTTCCTTTAAATAAACCGGATACTTTTGATTGCAAATAAAAGCAGTTTTAGTAGTTTAAAATTGTAACAACTCTTTATTTATTTAGAATGTACAACAACAACAGTTCAAATATTCACTCAGTGTATTTATACACGTTTATCAATTCGCAGAAATGCACACAAACTTTATAATGTACAAACACGACAATTGATGTTAACTCTAACAGCGACAATGATCAACTCAACTCACGACTGCCAGCTCTGCCACTATTTATACACACACCATCTTTCGGGAATCTTCTACAATGCTCTTAACGGATATACTAGTACATTCGAAGTCTAGAGCTTTCGATGTTAATATTTGCAGCTTAAACATGCAGTGTTGCCATACTTACAAACCGCATGCTATCAACATTGTTGATGAGTAGAAGCTTCTAGTAATGGAAGTGTTTATAAACATGATGAATGTTGCAGGCAGTCGTTGCGGACTGTTAAATTCAAATCGCTATTGCACATTCGTAACAGTATGCTGAAATCAATGCTGTGAATAATGACAAAATTTATCACGTAAATTTTCAGAAAACTTTATGTTAAACATCTTTGTAATTTTTTTATCAATTACCAGTTAAACAATATAAGCTGACAATATCTATATAAATATATAAATGTCTTTGTAAGTTTGTTTGTTTATTTGTTTGTTTGAGCATCACGCCTAAACGGCTGAACCGATTTTATTGAAATTTGGAACGTAGATAGATCCTTACTTGGAAGCGTCAATAGGCTATAAATTTTTTCTATACTTGGACCAGAAAGGGATAAAAAAGGGAAAAAACGGGTAAAATTGGTACATTTAGTTTTTAAACAATAATTACTAAACGGCTGAACCGATTTTTACATCGACAGGGGTAGCGAAGCGCACCGGGTCAAGCTAGTAATAAATAAAAATATAAAATCAATTCACTGAAATATTAGTATTTTGGAATGTTGGCAACATCGTATTTTAAATAATTAAGAATATTTGATTTAAAGGTATTTTTGTGTTTTGGACATTCTATTTTTGTAATAGCGGATTAATGTACAAATGATTTCATTGTTTATTTCTCAAGTCACGATTTCATATTTTTAAATTACTGAACTTAAAAATGTATGAGCGGCTATATGGACACATATTTTTATTTTTCTAACGGTGGTAGAAAATTTAAAGCCGGAGGAAAAAATAAAACTAAAACATGCAAACACTTGTATGTACCGGAACCATTCGAATGTCATTTACAAAATGGGTTGCAATAAACTTGAGTATGTTGTGAGTGTTCAGTGTACACTGTACAGCATTGTTAGACCAAGTAAACTGATTTTGTCATTCATTATATAACCTTCAATGGTTTTTTGATATAAGCATTCACACACTCACGCACACATTTCTGTATATGTGAACCATCTCACAATTGAATATTGTATGAATACAGGAACTTGGAAAGTTAGTCTACAAATTC
This sequence comes from Calliphora vomitoria, assembly GCA_942486065.2. NCBI lineage: Eukaryota > Metazoa > Arthropoda > Insecta > Diptera > Calliphoridae > Calliphora > Calliphora vomitoria. The sequence continues at coordinate 140,935,977 of OW818030.2, forward strand.
AAACCCTATTGCACGTGTTGAATGACATTTTATGTTGTGTTTTGTACGTTTCCGCTGTAAAGCCTAAAAAAAATAAAACTTTTGTCCTTCATTGCATTTCTCAACACAAGTTTTATGCGACATCCTTTTTAAAGACACATACTCACACTTTTACATAAATAATTTTAAACATGAACACATACATGAGTACTAGTATGTGCAATATATGTACATACGGACCAATAAGTCTGCTAGTTTGTATTTCAAGTAATTTTTATTATTATTTCTGTTATTTCTTTTAAGTTCTTGTATTTGTGTGTCAGTCACTCTTTTGAGACATTGTTAAATAGTTTTTGTTCGCTCGGCTTTATTGAATGTGTCGACAACTGAGTGGTGTCACAAGTTTTTCAAGATAAAGTTTTGAGGTGAATGAAATAAAGGTTGAACATGTTTTTTTGTTATTTCCAACAATCATAAAAGAATTTAATATGAATATGGAAACTTTTACATAAAAAAGGATGATGCTATGACATCGAGAATATTTTATGTGTAACATATTTTTCTCAATAAATTAAGTTGTCCAGCTGCAAAAGAAAATATGTAGAAGTAAAACATTGATCACATAACAAAGTTCCATTAAAGAAGTTGTTTTGTAACTTTAAATCTATTATGTTTTGTATTCCATTTCGCTTTTCTTTCGAATATATGTATATATGTAGTTGTTTTGTACTTAACAATGCGTTATAAAAAGGTTGTTTTGTAATATAGTGTCAGCTTTCTATAGAAAAATATATTTTCGATAATTGACAGCTGTCAAATTTCTGAATTGTAAAAGTTTGATTACATAAATATGAAAGTTCTCCAAATTACCAACATTTGATAGTAAACATAGTTTATATTAATTACAACTGCTAATCACATAATAAATAGCCAATTAAACAAACAAATTAATGACATTTAAAATCAAATTCATATACATACAGTGTTGGAAAAAATAATAGAAACGAAAGCTTTTTTTCCAATTTTGTAAGTATATTAGTCAAGTTTAGTTTTGTTAAAAAAAAATTTATATGCAGTTTTGTTTATCAGACATACAGCATAAGAAAAAACATAATCAACCCTCTTTTCATTAACATTTTAATACACTATATGACAAACAATGTAAAGAGTCAATAGAAACGCGTAAAAGGATTCAATTTTTAGAGGCATATCTTTTAATTTTTTGTTAAAAAATTGTTTTATTTTAATATTTAGAGGCTCTACCTTTGTTTTTCATAACTTCATTGCATCTGCGAGTCATGGATACAACCAATTTTTTTTTGAAAAAGTCCTTGTCAATGAAAAACCACTCTTCCTGGTTTTTACCACAATTCGTCCTTATTTTTCCGACTGATGCCCTCCAGCTTCCTCTTGAGCACTCCCCAAAGGTGTTCTATTGGTTTAAGGTCCGATGGCTGGGAAGGCCATTACATAAGATGTACTTTGTTGACAGCAAACAAATCCTTTGCCAATTTTGAAGAGTGGTTTGGATCACTGTCCTGCTGAAACTCCCATCTCAAGGACATTTCTTCCTCAGCGGTGGATCCATCATAATATGGGGGTGTTTCTCTTCTTCTGGTGTCTGTTCAATATTTTGGATAAAGAACTAAATATGCGCCCCGGACTACGTAAATATATTGCAAAGCATAATCCTTCCATTTGCTGAGGAAGAGATGTCCTTGAGATGGGAGTTTCAGCTGGACAGTGATCCGAACCACTCTTCAAAATTGGCCAAGGATTGGTTTGCTGTCAACAAAGTACTTCTTATGGAATGTCCTTCACAGTCAACGGACCTTAAACTAATAGAACACCTTTGGGGAGTGCTCCAGAGGAAGCTGGAGGGCATCAGTCGAAAAAATAAGGACGAATTGTGGAAAAAAAAACAGGAAAAGTGGTTTTCCATTGACAAGGAATTTTTCCAAAAAATTGGTTGATTCCATGTGTCGCAGATACAATGAAGTTATGAAAAACAAAGGTAGAGCCTCTAAATATTAAAATAAAACAATTTTTTAACAAAAAATAAAAAGATATGCCTCTAAAAATTGAATCCGTTTACGCGTTTCTATTATTTTTTCCAGCAAAAATATTGACTCTTTACATTGTTAGTCATATAGTGTATTAAAATATTAATTAAAAGAGGAATGATTATGTTTTTTCTTATGTTGTATGTATGATAAACAAAACTGCATATAAATTTTTTTTAACAAAACTAAACTAGACAAATATACTTACAAAATTGGAAAAAAATGCTATCGTTTCTATTATTTTTTCCAACACTGTACATATGTATTTGAAATACAAAATTTTGACATCTTCCCAAATATTGTGAACCAACATAACACTATAAATTATAGTTTCCAAAAAGCGAAAAACTCGATACCGATGGGTTTTGGGCTTGTTTCTTACTGGTCTACCTAAATAAAAGCGTAAGGCGGAACGTTTTTTTCCGCTTAGCCTTAACGCTGAAATGTCATACCTAAATAAAAGCGGAAACGCTACGTGAAACAATAAAAACAATGTTATCAAAAAAATAAATATAACAACCCGGATTATTTAAACAATAAAGAACATTGCAGTATTGGTGTTTTCGATTTTTGTTTCGTGATTTGTATACTAAATTTTATCAAACAAACTAAATATTAAAGTTTAAAAAATGAGTTTCTTGCATATTTGTTCTCCTTTTGTATGTATGTGTTTACATTTATTGTGTTTTCCAACTAACTTCACTATTAAACGGATTTTCCAATTGCAAAGCGTTGCCGCCGCGTTATTTCGGTATGCTGCATACAAATTGTATGGGCATGAGAATTTTTGACAAGTAAAAAACGCCTTCCGCTCCAATTTAGGTATGCGTGTTAAATGTTATCAATAGAAACAAGATTCATTTGGTAATATAAAAAATGCTCATATGTTGAAAAATCGGTGATGACCATTTAATTTTATTTTATGATATCTTTGTGCTAATTGAAAAAACTGTCAAGCAGGGCACCCAGCGGGTTAAACTAATTCGAGTAAGCTGAATCCAGTGGTGGTAACCGATTTTTAGGTTAGCTGTTGTTTTCGAGATGCTTCGTTATTTCGAAAATGGAGGAGGTTGCACGACATATATTCGCGTAACTCTAAAATGATTTAGCTTATTGAATAAGCTAAAAAAACGAATTTCAGCAATAAAATTTCCTTTAAAAAAGACTAAAACTTTTTTTAATCTGCGCAGTCGTTTTAGAAATATAATTTTTTTTGGGCAAAAAAAAATTATTTTTTTTTTTAGCAAAATTTCCAAATTTTTTAAGTTTTCGAGATAACGGTATACCTCGAAAACAAGAGCTAACATAAAAAAACGGTTAGCACCACTGGATTCAGCGTATTCGAATTAGATAGAATAGAAAGCATTTTCGAAAGAGTTCAAAACTCCTCCGGTGGGAAAGCAGCCCTATTAGGTCAGTACTCGGACTATTTGGTACGAAAAGTTTAAGCCAATGAAGGTTTAAAAACATACAAGGCTCAAAAAGTTCCTAACAGGAACGCTGCTAAAAATATAGAGGCCAAAGACAGAGCACGGACATTGAAGTCAAATTGTATACAAAAAATATATCTGCTGCATAATGGATGACGAAATGTACGTATGGAAAATTTTTCGCAGCTTCTGGTTCAATTTTTTTATGTTGCAGATGCTTGAGGGAATGTTGAAGAAAAGTTTAGGACCCAATAGCAGGCAAAATTTCCCAAAAAGTTCTTGGTATGGCAAGCAATATGCAGTTGCGGCAAAAAAGCCAAATATTTGTTACAAAGGGCTCTATAAATACCGAATTTACATCAAGGAATGTTTACAAAAAAGAATGTTTGTATTCATAAGACTTCTTAATGTGTCCACTTATTTTTGTCCTGATTTGGCATCTGTCACTATAGTAAGAAAGGTCTTGAGTGGAACAAGAACAATAATGTGGTATTTGTACCAAGAGAGGCAATTTCTCCAAACTGCGTGGAGCTGAGTCCAGTGGAGAGATATTGGGCTCTTGTTAAAAGAGAATTGAAGAGCACAAAACAGGTCTCCAAAAGTGTGGTAGATTTTAAACGGAGATGGACAACCTGTTCGAACAAAGTGACATTAAGCACTATAAAAACCATAATTGAAGGGTTTTCGAAAAAGGTTCAAAATTTCATCATTAGTGATTAGAACTATAAAAATATATATATATTTTTTTTTTTGGAAATTTTAATAATAATTTCAATCAAATAAAAAAAATTAAAAATGTAAGTTTAGTGGTTTAATTTTTATTAACATATATGTATGTTAAACATTTTTTAATCTCAGTCCTTAGTTTTTCCAGTTAAAAATTTTGAATACCAGCATTGGGGCAAACTTTGGTAAATTACCGAAACTTTTATAAAGGAAAACCATAGATTATGGAATTTAAAAAAAAATCCAAAAACATATAATCTGTGAAAACAGTTCGCTCTAACAACAGTTATCGGTTCAAGATTAAAAACAAATTAATGCCCCAAATTAAAATAATATATATTTTTGTATAAATTGTATAAAAATATATAGATATTTTAATTTTAAACAATATTATTTTGTATTAACTTCATTTGTATTCAAAACTTTAAGGCAATGACAAAATTATAACCAAAATTTAAAATTTTTAAATGCCCACTTTTGTATAAAAAGGGGTTTTCATTGAAAAAAAAAAAAAATAAATCAATATTCCTGTGTTATGCTACAAGCTCGTACAAGTATGAAATTAGTAACGTGTATCATGTTGTCGTACTATCGAAGTATGAAAATTTTTTGATTTTTTGTGGGCGGAGCTTCGATAAGTACGAAATTAGTATCGTATCTCATGCTGTCGTACTACGAAATTTTGTGATATTCTTTTTATTTTTTATTTTTTTCAAATGAAATAGCACGATTTGTTGTAACGTCTATCAGAAAACCGTACTTTAACTCATACTACGATTAGTACGAAAATTAGTATCGTTTGCATCATTTCTATGTAGTAAATTTGTAGATCCAATATTGTATAGTCACAATCATGTCAATATTGTGACTACATCGAAAAATTGGAAAAGTGTATATTATGGCAATGTTGATCAACATCGAATTTTTTGTGTTGACAAATTTTGAGTTAATGTTAACTAACTATAGTCTCAGAAATTTAGAACTGCGTGAAATGCGTTTGTTTAAAAAAAAAAAATACGTTTCGATCGAAAGTGGACTAGATATCGTATTTCGCATATTCAGAATAAGTAAAACGAAAATTTGTTTTAGAATGAAACCATTTTGGAATTTATATTTCTTTTTAATTATTTGGTTTTCTAAAATTTTTAATCAATTTCTGTACCAAAAACTTCAATTTTGTTTTAATATAAATCAACATCAGAAGTACAGAACTATTAAATATTTTTGGAATTAAAAACTTAGACGCAATCTGAAGAAGAAATAAAAAGCACGGAATTGAAATCATATTCCGCAAAAGGTTAAAAAAACAATCTAATCACTAAATACAAATTTTCAGGAGAGGCAAATAAATAACTGTTGATCGTGCAGAAGCATTGCAATTAACAAAAAACGGACATAACGGTATTTTTCCACTCAAAAATTATAGTGATGAGAAAAATTTTGGAAAATTTCCAGTTGTGACGTTATTGTATTTAGTGTGAGATATCTACGACTGTGTATTTTTATTGTAAAAAAAAACAAATAAGAGAGCTATATTCGGCTGTTCCGAATCTTATATACCCTTCACCAAATTATACTTTAAAATAAAATTTAAAAAATTTTTTTTTAAATATTTTTTCAAAATTGTTTTTTAAAAGTTTTTTCCAATTTTTAAAAAAAATTTTTTTTATTTTATTAGTGAAAAAAATGTATGGCAAAAGAATGTTTTCTGTAAAAAAAATTCGGGTTAAAACATATTTTTCCCGATTTTGACCCATTGTAGGTCAAACTTTGTATAGCCTTATATACATCGTTGCAATGGACTTTGAAATATCTATCATTAGATATCCATATTGTCTATATTTATGACTTAGTAATCGAGATATAGATAAAAAAAATAGGCCAAAATAGAGGTTGTCTCCGATTTTTGTTCATATCTCCGTTATTTATGGACGGATTTTGCTGATTTTCGAAAGCATATCTGACAGAATTATTGAGAATTTGGATCCCGAAAATAAAATTGAATTTCAGACAGACAGACGGACATGGCTAAATCGACTCCACTATCTATAAGGATTCAGAATATATATGCGTTATAGGGTCGGAAAATTATATTGTGGAAATTACAAACGGAATGACAAATTTATATATACCCTACTCACGAAGGTGAAGGGTATAAAAAAACATTTAAAACCAAATCAATGACTTAATACTCTGTCTGACCTTGTGTTAATTATGGTATTTGTCATTTATCATATTTATATTTATGTCCTAAATTCAATTAAAACTCTACATATAAAATTTAAATTTTTTTTTGTTTAACAAAATCAAATTATTCATAAATAAAAAGTTTCTGCTTTGAAATATTCTAAAATAAACATTTCTACATTGTTAAATACTTTAACTAACTTTATTAAAACTCTTTGCCCACTTCATCATCTACTGACATCATCATTCATGCTCTTGGGATGGGAGTGACTACAATGTAAATACAATGTATGTATTCACATCGTAGTGACGTTTAATTTGATTATGTTGTTGTTGTAGTAGTACGTACCTTAAAAAGCCATCCAAACTAAATAATCCTTTTTGTATATTGAATTTATTAGGTTCATATTGTTTTATGATTTCTTTGGCTCGTTCCGTATCGGCATAAGGATATAAAATCTCATTTAGTCTTGGATCACGCTGTGTGTTGTTCAAAAAGTCCATAAATTGGTTGGTGGTCATATATTTGCGTTTTGTATTGCCCACTCTATAGCAGTATGAAAAATTAAAAAAATAAAAAATGTAAATTAATTTAATACTGACTATAAAAAGAGGGAATAAAAAACATTCAACAAATACAACGACAACATGAATATTTTTGTTTTACCCTTTTGTTAAGGCCATAAAATAGGATTAAATAAATACGTTTATACAAATTAACATTCTACAAATTAATGCAAATTGCTTTTTTGATTATTTTAAAAGCGCTAATAAAAAATAAAGTAAAATAATATTATGAAAAATGTTAAAGAAAAACGTACATATTGTCAAATACTTTTTCCACCTCGCTGCGTTGTGTTATGTTTTTATATAGATTATAAAATTCCTCAAATGTGAATTTTGAAATAGCCACTGATTCCAGTTTACCCGAGGGTAAACCAGTATTTTCCAAAGCCTTTTCCACACGCTTGCGATCATCTTTGTTTTGGGCAAACATTTTAACAATGCTAAAATATGTGTTATTACAAAATTTTATTTCATTATTAACGTGTTGAAATGCAGTGCGCTCTCGGTTTATGCAATCCCCGATTATTGTAAATGTGTATTTTGAATTTGTGTTTACAGAGAAATCTTACTCGATTATTGCAAATTTTCCACAAATTAGACTTCTGAGACCACCACAATGATTTTATATAATTTTAATTTAATTTATAAAATGTTTAATTAATTAAAGTTATTAAATCTGGCTCAAGTTCAATTGTGATAATAGTCATTCGTTTTCCATAATAATTTATTAGTTGCACTGACCGAGGGCGCATTGCAATCCATAAAATAAAATGTTCTTACTTTTTAACTGGTATTTTGCCACTTTTGTCAATTTGTAAGCACAGCTTTGTATGGGACTTTTTCAGAAACATATTTACAGATCCATTTAACTGCATTAAACTGTATGCCAGCCTCATTAAGCCATCACACCAATGCTTTAAAATAAATATCAAAAGAAAATAAGTTAATTGAGTTGCTAAAAAAGAACATTAATTTTCATTTAAAAATTAAGTGCAATTACTAGTAGTAAGTACGTATGTTCATGTCGTAATTTTATTAATCTTTAATAACTCATTTATTCCGGCAGTCAGTCACTCATTTTAGTTTAGCATGTTCCATACATACATATTGTGAATTATTATTATTATTATTTAAAAGCTATTATAAATGCTCTCTAATTGTTGTTTCTTTTGTGCGACATTGATGCATGTGGTTTTTATTAAATTATTTTTTCAAAGTTTGTAAAAATAATTAATTGGATTACAGCATTTTTAAAATATTTAGTGTTTGTTGAAAACGTTTAGTTTATAAAAAGGTACAACGAAGTGAGTAGAGAAAATGTTCTGTTTGTTTTATTTTCATAATTACAATATTTAGATTTTCATAAGAGCTCTGATAATTTTTTTTTTTACAAGGTGGCGCAAAAGTAAACTTCCGATGTTTTTTGGCTGTAATTAATAAAAAAAAAAAATGAAAAACTTTGATTCTTCTTGTGGATTATTTTTATTTGGTCTTTTAATTTTTTTTACATCAAGTCGAGAATATGATGTCATGTAAATGGCCGCCGCCACAGTTGATTGTCATTTGAGCCCTTTTTATGGCATTTTCCATCACTTTGGCCAAAACTTCCGGCGATAGGTCCTCACATTCTTGACGGATATTGTCTTTAAGAGCTGCAAGACTCTGAGGCTTGTTGACATAAACCCGCGACATCAAAAAGCTCCACAAAAAGAAGTCTGGAGCGGTCAAATCAGGCGATCTTGCTGGCCAGTGCAAATCGCCAAAACGGGAGATTAGGCGCCCAGGAAATGCATCCTTCAGCATATCGGTTGTGACACATGCAGTGTGTGCCGTTGCACCGTCCTGTTGGAACCACATGTTTTTCAATCCCAATTCATCAAGTTGCGGCAAAAAGAACTCGTTGATCATTGCTCTGTAGCGCTCACCATTCACAGTAACCGTTTGGTCTTCGAAGAAAAAAAGGTCCGATGACTCCTCCAGCGAAAACACCACACCATACAGTGACTTTGAGCGGGTGTAATGGCTCTTCGTGGGTTACACGCGGATTTTCAGTGCCCCAGAAGCGTAAATTTTGCTTATTTACGTACCCGCTAAGATGGAAATGGGCCTCATCACACATGATTATTTTTGATGAAAAATCATCTTCCTCTTGTTGGTGATTAAGGATGGCTTGAGCGTATGTTAGACGCGATTGGCGGTCAGCAGCTAACAGCTGATGCACCGTCTGGACTTTGTACGGAAACATCTTCAAATCTTGTACCAAAATTCGCTGTAAAGACCGTCGACTGATACCCATTTGCGTGGCACGTCGTCAGGTCGATGTCGTCGGCGCTTCCATGACATCCTCGGCTACAGCAGCAATATTCTCTGCAGAACGGCTACTCCGTGTTGTGCCAGTCTCTTCGAGGCGAGCGGCTAAACGTCCCAGTGTTTCACCAGTAGGCGTTGGACGGCCAGGAAATCTGCGACGAAATTCACGTTGTGCCAAAGTCACCGACCGATTGTTGGTCAAATAAATAGTCAGCAATATTCCGCGTTCTGGAGCAGTATAGCGTAACATTGTTTATTAACGTGTATTTCGCATGTGTTTACTACACAAATGTCAAAACAGAACTGACATTAGGGGCCAATCGCAAAATTTATAGCATTTTCTGATAGGAGGATTACTTTTGCGCCACCTTGTATTTTCTAGTCTCAGCAAAGTACATAATGCTTTGGGGGGATGTGTTTTTGGGTTTTTTATTTTGATTATGAGAAATGGCGAGAAGATAACCATTTTTTTTGGTATAATTTCAATAATTACATCGAACATTTGGAAAGCATTTTTGATGTTGAGCTAATTGCATTTTAATGCTTAAGCCTAGTACTCTGTTCATATTTGCGAAAAATTATAGTTTTTTTATACGAACAATTTTGTGTGAAACAAATGATCAGCTGTTGGTTTTAACTTCGTGCGAAAGAAGTGCTGCTTATGTTATTTCGTGTGGAAAAATAAGATTTGCAGATGTATTTCACAATAAGAACATTTATTTCATTCCAAATATTTTACATGTCGTTTGATAGCATTTTGCACGAAATTTTGAAAGAGTACTAAGCTTTAGGTTACATAACAACGTATGTTGTTTTTTCTTCTGAAAATGTTAGTAAAATTGCTATTGAAATTGTGATTATGTATCTAATAAAAAAATAAAGTTGTGGATGTTGACATTTAGTCCAGAAAATGTATGTTCTGCACATTTCATGAAATTCTTTTAGTATTAATAGAAACAATATAATGGTCTAAAAAAGTGAGCAGAAAAAATATAACAATAGTAAATACCACCCTCGTAGTTACGGAAGAAATTCAAGTATTCAATAAATGTTTCTGATGTTAGATATTTTTGGGTTTTTCATACTTAGACATAATAAACTTACTATCTTAGTATTTGAAGCAAAGATTGATTAAAATTTGCTACAATTATGGTCGATTTAATCAGAAACATAACTTTGTACTGATTACGTTTTTCCCCATAAAATAATCAGAAATAAATGTTGAAATAAGATTAAATATATTTCAATTATTATTTATTAATAATATAAATGTTACATTAAACAAGTAAAAGTGCTATATTCGGATGTGCCGAATCTTTTATACCCTTCACCAAATTATACTTTAAAATAAAATTAAAACAATTTTTTTTTTAATTTTGTTAAATTTTTTTTTTCAGTTTTTCCAATTTTTTTTTAAAAATTTTTTTTTAATTTAAAAATTTATTTTTTTTATTTATTAGTGAAAAAATGTATGACAAATGTTTATTGTGAAAAAAATTCGGTTTTAAAAATGTTTTTCCCGATTTTGACCCATTAGGACCTTATATACATCGTTGCAATGGACTTTGAAATATCTATCATTGGATATCCATATTGTCTATATATATGACTTAGTAATCGAGATATAGATCAAAAATAGGCCAAAAATAGAGGTTGTTTCGGATTTTTGGTCATATCTGCGTTATTTATGGACGGACTTTGGTGATTTTAAATAGGAAACTTCTCGAAAGCTGTCAAACATTATTGAAGATTTGGATCCCGAAGATATCTGGGGTCTTCAGAAAATTGATTTCAACAGACAGACGGACATGGTTAAATCGACTCCGCTATCTATAAGGATCCAGAATATATATATACTTTATAGGGTCGGAAAATGATATTGTGGAAATTACAAACGAAATGACAATCTTATATATACCCTTCTCACGAAGGTGAAGTGTATAAAAACGAGTATTAACCGAATAAGAATAATAAAAATGCTACATAGTAATATTGAAAACAATTTGAGAGTAGTTAGTGAAGATTAATAATTTTTTATACGATTTTATTAAAATTTGGTTGTAACAGTTTGGTTGAACAAAAAATCGGTCTTAATTTCAAATATTTTGTAAATTTCAATTTAAATGGACTTTTATGATGCTAAAGTTTGTATTATATATACATATACTTAGTATGTTGTATTTGGTCTAAATGTCGAAATTTTTTATACAATTATTTAAATTATAATTTTTTATAAAATTATTTTTACTGATTTAAGTTCTTACGAATGTTAATATACATGATAGGGGAAAGGATTCTACGAAGAATTTTAAGCAACTTTACCCTAGAAACCATAGTTCTCAAATAAATTTTGATCTTGCGGAAATTCAAAAATATCTTGTATGTAGAGCTAGTGTTGAAACGGCAAATACATACAACTAAGAAGTAAAATTAAATAAAACAAGTAAGAGAGCTATATTCGGCTGTGTCGAATCTTATATACCCTTCACCAAATTATACTTAGTTTTTAAAAAAAAATTTTTTAAATTTATTAGTGAAACAAATTTATGGCCAAAAATTTTTTTTGTAAAAAAAAATTCGGGTCAAAAAATATTTTTCCCGATTTTGACCCATTGTAGGTTCAAATTACTACGGCCTTATATACATCGTTACAATGGAATTTGAGATATCTATCATTAGATATCTATATTGTTTATATTCATGACTTAGTGATGCAGATATAGATCAAAAATAGGCCAAAAATCGAGGTTGTCCCGGTTTTTTCTTATATCTCAGCCATTTGTGGGCCGATTTTCTCGATTTTAAATAGCGACCGAGCCGGAAGAATTCCCGATGTATTGATGTATCAATTATGTTTGTAAGTTATTTGGGGGCTACGGGAAGTTGATTTCAACATACAGACGGACAGGCGGACATAGCTATATCGACTTTGCTATCAATAACGATCCAGAATATATATACTTTGTGGGATCGAAAATGAAAAATGTAGATATAACAAACGGAATGACAAACTTATATATCCCTTCATGGTGAAGGGTATAAAAACAAAAGGGTATATATAAGTTTGTCATTCCTTTTTTTAATTTCTACATTATTCATTTGCGACCCTACAAAGCGAAGTCAATATAGCCATGTCCGTATGTATGTTGAAATAAACTTTCGGTCAAGCCCAACCATAGAATACCATACACTAAGTAAATGAGAACAAATATTTTTCTTTTAAAATTTAAATAATTTATATTCGTGAGTGATTTTCGGAAGAGGTCCTTATATGGGAGCTATGACCAATTATGGACCGATCACTATGAAATTAGGTCCTGTGATTCATGTCTATATACCAACATTTTTAGGATATTTATGCACGTTAAAGTGATTTTCGGAAGCGAGTCTTATATGGGAGCTATGACTAATTATGAATTCTATATATATAAAACTTATTTAAAGCAAAATTTGTACCTATATAAATTAAACATTTATGAATAATAAACTCCAATTTCGGGAGGACATTTGTATGGGGGCTAGGTGAAATAATGGACCGATTTCAGCCAGTTTCAATAGGCTTTATCCTTGGGCCGAAGAAATTGTATTTAATCGACTCAGAAAGTGATTCTGAGTCTATCGGTGGGTGTTAGACTATTATATTTGGGCGTTACAAACATCTGCACAAACGTAATATACCCTCCCCACTATGGTGGTGTAGGGTATAATTATGAGTGCTTGAGCGTATATACTATAGTATAAGTTAAATTTCCGTAAAAATTGATTATTCCACAGAATTTTGTGCCAATTCCCACCTAATAAAAAAATGCTTTAAAACAAATATTCTTTATTTATTTGCAAAATTTAAACATTTTCAAATGTAAAAAGAAAAATTTTGTTTGTTCTTTTGCCAGAAAAAATATTTGTATTAAAGAGTTAAAAAAGAATTCCATTTACATGATGTTACTTAAAACGGAACAGTGATCGAAAAAAGTTATACTACAAAATAATTATAGAGGATGCTAAAAAAATAAAAAAAAAATAAACAAACAAGTTGTTAAATGTAGGTTTAGAATTTTTGGCAAGATTTCAACTTAAAGTCAAAAGTCAATCATGAAAATCAACATTTGTATTAATTCTGCAACTAATGCTGTCAATTAGCATGAACTGATGCTGCTAATGGTTGTAGAATTTACATTAGGATACAAACAAATACAAACATATTTCTTTTGTTTAATTATTTAATGAAAATGTTGTTTAAACCATTAAATTAATGTGCACTGTATTTGACTATTTTCCAATCATTATTTTATGGAGAATATATGGAATTGTGTTTATGTGTTTTAAATTTGATAAATTGTTTTGAAAATTTTATTTGTTTATTTTATTTAAGCAAATCAGTACCTCGTTTCTGTAACTCTCGCATCGAGAAATTTCTCGCATGAAACAATGAAATTGAATAAAAAACAACGTGAATTGAAACACGATTTCATATCTCACATGTAAGTGTTTCTGTAATTTCATTTTGTGAGAACTATCTGTCATTTAAGTTTTTTGACGTAACTTATTGGAAATTTGTGAGTCAAAGTGTTTCTGTAAGAAAATTTTGTGAAAAGTTTCTCACATGAACTGTCAAAACAACTCACATTTAAAAACGGTGCGAAAACAAATTTTTTCAAAAAATATAATATGAATACAAAAAATAAAGAAAAGGTAAGATTTTATTTTTAATTAAAACTTAAATTAAAGTTAATTATTTTCCTTGCTTAACCTATAGAGGTCTTTAAAACGTTGCTCCGGAATAGTAAATGCATCAGTTGTATTCCTTAATTTTTGGCGATAAATTCGCAACATATTTCTACGATCATGTTGCTCTGCCTCTATTAATAAATTAGTATACATTTCTGATCACTATTAAATTATTTATTTTTAAAAAAAAAAATATAATTTAACTTTTTAATTTTTTTTTTAAATATAAATTGATTTGTTTGTTTTTATTTTCTTCTTTATGTTTTTGACAGCTTGATTGGAAATTTCCAATAAAAACGTAATTAGTGCTGGCTCTTCTCACTTTAAGTTACAGAAACACTTTTTTCTCCCAAATCGAGAAACGATGGAATTTTTTGTTTCACACTTCTCGATGTGAGAACTTCTCACAAATAGTTACAGAAACGGGGTACAGGTGAATGTTTTGCACGTCAAAAGGAATTCTTTCTTTCGTTCTTTTGCATCATCGAAAGATGAAAATGAGAGTAAAATGTACCAAAATTATTATTGTTAAGCCATATTGTTGTTGGCATTATTGGAATGTAGAATGTAGTACAGCATCATAAATACTGAATTTTGTTGGCCAAATGCCAATATCAAACAACAACAACAACAACTGTAACAACGTTAGAAAACTCAGCCAAATCAATACTCACATACTCATTCATACATACTACAATTATATTCCAAAGAATTCAACCAAAATGCCCATTTTCTTTCCTTTTTTTTTTTTTTTTTTTGATTTTTCGTCGTTTGTATTTCATTCATGTTTAAGCAGCAGCCATCAACCAGCGGCAGCAGCCAGTCAGTCAGTCAGCCTACCAGCCATTTAGTCAGTTTCCTAGACATAAATGTTTGCTTTTTTCGCTACTACTGCACATTATTTTGTAGTACAGACTTCTGTAGACAGAGTAATGAACCATTGATTTCATTTAAAAATAATTTATTTATTGTTATTTCGACGAAATAATTTTATCAGGAAAATGTGGCATGTTTTTTTAAAGCTGCATGATTTGGAATTGGAATTATACATTGACTTTTAAATTTATGATATGTATTAAGAATTCTTGTTATTGTGTCAATTTTTTTTAAAGAATTTCCATTATAAATGACATATATTTATTATTTTACATTTCGTGGAATTTCTCAATATTACTGACGTGTATCACAAATGGCCAGTGATTTATAAATATGTAATTCGAATAATTGTTAAACATTAGGAATTTGATTTCATGAAAATTATCAATAACTATTTATAGAGTCCAATCGAAATCGAGTGGAAACATTTTTAACATTTCAGATATAATTCATGCTCTTAGTTTTAAATCATATTTCAACTAAATTTGTATAGGCGCAGACCTTTTCTTCATCTACAAATTTAATCTTGATTCTCTTTCAGAAACAATCAGCCTAACTACAAAAACAGAAAAGTCGATTAGAAATCCATAAACATAGTGTGGAACTAGAGGCGAAACTGATAGTAAAATTCATTAAAAAATATTTACTCTCTCGCAAATTTTATGGCTGACACAACAACAAAATACATTGATTTACATGTGTTTTGTTGTTGCAAAACTTAGGATTTTGACATCAAACTTGGGTTTTTTTTGTCTCTCTTCTATGTATATATATTTATATAGTAGCACATCAACTTTTTTAATTCTGCAAATCTTCCCTCTTGATAACTTGTTAGGATGGATGGATTTCTATTTCGTTTGCGTTTGGAACGAAAAATTAAAAATTTGGTATTTTATAAAACGAAACGATATTTGCGTTTCAAATCAATTTTTTGATGTGGTATCACGTTTGAAACCATCGTTTAAATTATTTTAATTTATGTATTTTCCGAAAAATAAAATTTTTTGAATCAATTTTGAAATGTTTGATAGTTCTTTACATTTATCTTTTATGTATGAAAAGAATCATACAAATGTGTATTGAAACGAAAAAAAATCTTAACGTTTGATTTCGATATTTCAAGCGCTTGGTAACGTTGCTCTGTGCAAATATACTAATTTTACGGATCAATTGAAAAAACAAATTTCAAGTATCGTGACAACTGAAAGTACCTGCTTTAAAGATCACAAAATTCTACATCAGCAGGCAAGAAATTAATGTCAAATATGAAACGGTATTTTTAGAGTCACGTGTTGAAATTGTGAGAAAAAAAAACCTAAAAAAGTGATAAAAAAAACTAAGAAATTCGCGCAAATAAATACTATTTGTTATTAGTAATTTCAAAAAATTAATAAATCTAATTATGCAACCATCAAGTTTAGGTATTTATTGATATGTTTTGGTTAAATTTAAGTTTGAGTTACTTGTGGCAGTGGCTTTGCTATTAGTTTTTATATTGGAAGTGCAAATGAACAAAAAGTTATTAGTTGGGCTCTGTTGCTCTGTAATTTGAAAGCATGGACAGTTAAGCGTTGTTTTAGAAAAAATTAGGTGGCGCATCGTTGCGCCTCATAAGTTATATGTAAATTAGTAACAGCTTAACCCCGTTAAGTCTACCAACAAAAATCACTTTGCGATTCTGCTAAACGTTTTATCGCTGTCGTTGTTGTTATTGTCATTGTTTTTTGTTTTATAAGAGATGTGGAAATGTTGTCATTAATAATACTAGAGTCACGTGTGAGTCAGGCCTGTACGTGGCTGTATTCTTGTATTATAATGAGATAAACAATAATAAACTTTTACAAAATACTTTTCTCTATTTCAGTTAAGTTTAGTTTTCCATCCGTTGAGCTTCTAATCGCATGCGGGATTTTAACAATTTAATTCTCACCCACCCACGCTTGTTTAAAAGTTTTTGTTTGTGATTAATTCAATGAACATTCAATGAACTTTTTTAAATGAGTTAAAAAAATCATTGAAAATCAGTTCTTTAATAATTCGTATCCGAAGTCTTTTAGTGGCAGGTGTTGGGAAAGATCTCTATTATTCACCCTCCCATTACTAGTTAATATAGTGATATCATCTTAAAACAATATGGTAGTTTTTTTTTTTACCAATAACATGTATAAATTTAGTGTGTCTCACTGATGTAGTTCTGTAGGAGAATTAATAATTCATTTGTATGGGGGGAACCCGATTCCACCCTCGTATACCTTCCGAGGATAAAGTTTAACAACTAATTCTTTCACAACTCTGAGGCAGGGTACTAGAATTTTTATTTGAAATTAAATGATAAATTTACTTAAGTTATGTTTTTTTTTCCATCATTGTATTTTAGGTGAAAATTGTTCATTTACGTTGTTCATATATGTATGTCGTTATTGTTGAATATAGTAGTATTATTTTATTTTTTTTTTTCATAAAACCAGAAATAATAAAAATAAATGTTGTTTGCTCAATTTCATTTAAATGTTACAAAAATAAAAACTGGGTCACTATTACTCGTAAAAAAGAAAAGTTTTTCAAATAATTTATTTTCAAAATACACTTATGCAAACAATCACACGCACAGGTACACATGGCTAACAGACGTACATACATACATTGGAAAACGTTCATAAATTTAAATATGAAAACTAGAAGGTGTATAGATTCATATACACTCGAACACATTTTTACACATTATCCATACGATATATGGATTTATTTGTATTACAGTATATATTTCAACATCTGAACATATGGTCTTTCGTTCATTAATTCATGCTAACTTACATACGTTGTTTTGTACATTTAGTTGAATTGAGTTTGGTTTAGTTTTAGTTTTAGTTAAGGTTAAGTTTTCTTTCTCTTTTGATTGATTACTCACCTGTGCAATTTCTTTTTTCGTACAGCAAAAATTTACAAATGTCAAGTTAACGAAATCAGCACCATGACAAATGGTTACAGTTTTCTCCTCTAGTGTATCCTGTGAACCCAATGTTACAATTTGACTTAGTTTGGGATCCTGTAAAACAAAAAAAGAAGAGAAAATCATTAAATATGTGAAAAAAGAAAGATGGAGGAAAAAAAGAAGTAAAAGTAATTTTTTTTACATGATTCTCAGATGACGTGGATTAAGTAAATATATTACATGGTGTTAACAAAGTGTGTATCTACATCAATTATTTGTCTTCTTTTTATTTTTTTGTTACATATTTAGGAAATTTTTGAAATATTTTTTGAAGTTGTTTGTATTATGATTTAGACTGCCATTGAGTATATTCATATTTATCGACAAGGTATCGTCATTAAAAGTATTCGAAGGACCCTAGTCATACTAATTATCCCTTTTCTGATAAAAATCTTTCTTTTGAGTAATACATTAGCATAGAAAACTTTCAAAGATCAATTTAAACTTAGTTTATAAAAATTAGGCAAATAGTTATACAAATATACACAAAAAAGTAAATATACATTTTTATATAATATCCATATATTTCAATTATCTCCAGAACCCCATTCTGAATTATATACACAGTCTTACAAAAGTTTACATATGTTTGAAATTTTTCTATTTTTTTGGAAAATATATAATTTTATTTTTTTGTTGGTATTTGAAATAAATAAAAATAAAACACCAGTAATTGGTATCCCTGTGTTCTACCGTTAAAATTTCCGCTACAATTTTTATGATGCTTTGTGTAAAATCAGTAAACTTTCACTAAAATAAGTAAACTTTCGCTTTCAGTAAAAGTGATCACACTGGCAAAATAAAATCAAAAAGTATTTTTAGTGGAAGAAAATGGGCAAAGGCAAAGAAATTTCTGAGCCAATTCGAAAAACCGTCATTAAGTTGAGAAATGATGGCAAATCTTTTAATGAAATTGGAATTTTATTAAATCTAAGTACAAAAAAAGCACAACTACAATCAATAATAAAAAGCTTCAAAGAAAATGAAAATTATGAAAGCAAAGCTCGTAATGGGCTTCCCCGCAACGGTCAATTATACGTTTCATTCAAGAAAATCTTAAGCGAAGTGCCGTCGAACTAAACCGGAAAATAAACAAATCTAGAAATTACGGTTTCTGATCAGACTGTTCGCCGATGTATCAAGAGAAATGGGTACAATAGCAGAGTTGCCAGACAAAAACCATTACTTAGATCTGTGAATATACAGAAGCGCTTAGAATATGTCCAAAAGTACGAAAATGCCCTACATTTGGGAGAGGGTAATATTCACAGATGAATGTAAATTTATGGTTTTTGGAGGTGATGGACGAACAAAAGTTTGCCGAAAGCCTAATGCAGAGTTATTACCACAAAATGTTAATTGTCGGTAAGCTCAGGTTCATCGATGGTACTATGGATAAGGCCATGTATATCGATACTTTAAAGGATAGCTACCTTCCCAGCGTCCAACTTCTAGATCTGGAGGACAACGCAATATTTCTCCAGGACAACGATCCGAAGCATTCATCAAAGTTAGTTAAAAAATGGCTTCTATTTAACGTTAAAAACAAATAGAAACATCCCCCGCAGTCTCCCGATCTTAATGTTATTGAACATTTATGGGATATTTTAAAACGAGGTCTAAAAAATCGACAAAAAAGCTATTTTTACGATTTTTTAAGCTATATCCTGTTTTGATGTGAAACGGATTTTTAGAATAAAACTTTAAAGAACTCATTAGCTTTAATATGATCAAATCTGATTATCAATTCTAAAGTTATAAATAGCTTTACTTTAGATATTTTGCACGCATCTATTAAAACATATGAACTTTGAGCCTGTATAAAAACCAAATTAAAGGATATTTAAAAATTCTGGAGAACTTTAAATTTTGTATGGCATTTACTTCAAAAGGTTCAAAAATTAATTTGAGTATCGAAATTTTTCTTTTTGTCCCTTAAATAAATAAAGCGATTTAAAAATTTTACAACAGTATCTCAAAACAACGCCGGTTGCGAATAGAGCACCCGGTGTTGTATCGGTACATTTTCGGTTTCCAAAATATTTTTGGAGAATTCTAAATAATATCTTATATTTTAATACACATTTTATATAATATCACAATGCTATGGGTCTCAAAGTGGAAGTGTATTTTATAGTACACCCCTGTTTAATCTAGAGTTTCCAATTCGGTTTTAACCGAAACCGAAACCGCGGTTTTTCAAGGTCTAAATCCGAAACCGACAATTATTCTTCGGTTTTTACTTTTAATATATTTTCAGTAGAAAAATTCAAAATTTAGATATGAGAAACAAACTATTTCATCCAATTATGCACGCAATATCTCTAAAAACAGATCGGTAAAAATATTTTAAGATTTGTTTACATTTTTTAAATTGTATTACATTTAGATGATGTAGCAGGCTACCTTTCGCAGGCTAGGCAAGGCAACTTGTTAATAAAGAATGACACAACACATTGATATACGAGTATTTCCTCACAATTATACTTCAAATAACTGTTTATTTATTTAATTTAAATAAAAAATAATGCAACATTTTTGTAACAAAGTCTTAGTTATTTTCAAATATCCGATCAAAGTATGGAGTACTTGTTAACCCGGTGCGCTTCGCCACCCCAATTGGAAGATAGAAATAGTACTATTAAGTCTTCCTTTGTAAATTAATACTAATTCAGGAAAATATGTCCCTTGTTTCATGTTTATTGATTCATTGCAATGTGGATTGTAGCTCATTCTAAATGTATTATTAGAATATAAACAGTACCATAAAGACCCACATTTTGTATTCCTACTCAGCATCATGAATGTCTAATTTCATATTTCTGTGTCCATTCTTATAGAAAATACAGAATAAAGGTACCACTATAATCACCTTTTGTGAATTCTAACTCATTCAGAATCATTTGTGCCTAATTTTCAATTTAAAGGTTTTTTGTTATAAAATATTCAAAAAGTACCTTTACAATAAAGAAATAGTAACATTAATTATCCCTTTGAATTCGCATTCACTAAACCATGGATGCTTAATTTCGTGTTTCGTTATAAAATATTCAAAAGGTACTATTAGTTGGAAAAAGTACCTGTATACTATACTGCCTATAGGTTCATTATTATAAGAAAAAGTACCAATTTTCTTTTATTCCCTTTGAACTTGAAATTTGTATAGCATTTCCTATATTATCAACTGATTTAATAGTTAACAAATAATCACAAAACCGAACCGAAACCGATCGGTTTTCAATTTTTTAAAACCGAAACCGCGGTTTTGAAATTCTTCGGTTTTTTGTAAACTCTAGTCTAATCTAACAAATATTTTTCCGACATTTCTAAAATCACGTTAGAATTTTTTTTTGAAATTTACCACAGAATTGTGTCCCCAAATATAAGTAACATTATCGGACTTTTGTTATTTATTATGTTTGAGTTCGATGTCAAAATTTTACATAATTTTTTTAATATTTTTATATTTATTTTTCTATATTTAAGATTTCAATTTAAGAATTAAAAAAAAGAAGAAACTTTTTTTTAAACGTCCATACAACTACAGTTAGTTACATTTATTTATCTAAAATGTATTAAACTTATGTACTTATGTATTATGAATTCAACACGGAATCTATTTTATTATTTTTCTGAACAAATAGATACATATGGGCAATTCCATGTCATCGTACGTGACATTTGTACGCCTATAGAGTGGAATAGATTTTGCAATAATAAGAGTATCTGAAAAATAATTTAGTCTTTATGTTCCATTCAGAGGGTACTATATTTTAAAAAAATAATAAGTTCTTTCGGCACATTGTTGTCCAAAATATAGAGCGAAATAAAGGCATATCGTACGTGACATAAAATGGAAGTCATTTTGAGGTACATGTAGAAATATGCGAAAATTTGCGAATCGTGAGAGGCGTTAGGTTTTCTTTTAATTTCTTACACTAAACCAAATATTTTTCCTTTACAATCCGTCATATTTAAATAAAAACAATCTTTGGATGGTTTTATAATAAACAAAATTTAATATCGTACGTGACATACCGTACGTGACAGATTTTTATCTTTTAATAAAACAATATATATTCTGTAAATATATGTATACAAAAACTAAAATAATTAATAGATAATATATACATTCGGTTTCAATAAATAATTTAATATATGCAAATAAACAATCAGAGTCAAATTCATTTCACACTATATGCTAATTGGGAGCTTAGTTTTTACCGCAATTTTACCCTAAAACACGCCAATTAATTTGAAAAATTAAATATAGTCCGTTTAAACTATTATTTTTGCAAATAAAATGTTGTAATAAGCTCTAAATACTTACACATAGTAATAGTTTAGTGTTTTCTCCTATTCAAACCATCTTGAAAAAAAGTTTCAAGGGTTTTTGGGTTTTCAGTCGTGGTAGTCATTCTCGTTGAATTGCCCATATGTATTTATATTCGGTACCATAGATAACAACTAGATAGGTAACTGAGATCCTAAAACCTTTATCTGTTGTCAAAAACCTAATTCATGAGAATGTATTGCATGAATTTTGTTATTGTATCACCCGTATGTGTGAATTTTTGTCCATTTTATTGCACTCTCTTCCGTTCTATGCTTTTATTCTATGTTCAGTACTAAGTATACATCCTTTTCTATGTTCACTACAATCTGAATACAAGAAAAACAAAAGTTCATGGACTTTTAAATAAATATTTCTATTATTTTTTTTTATTATAGTTTATTGTTGTTGCTTGAGTTGTGTAAATATTTTTCAAATCAAATATTGAATATTTAATGCATACTAAAATATTTTTCATATTGTGTAGAAAAACGGACATTAAGTACATATTTAATGCAACTACTACATTTTACAATTTATTTATAGATTCTTCTTTTTAGTGCTTCTATTTTTCATATACATACATACATTCAACGTAATTCCAGTTAGTTTGGGACAACATTAAAATATCGAACGTCAACATTAATGTACGAATGTGAGGATGTCATGAACAACATGCATGACAAACATTAAAAACGACGAAATCGATTGAATTTTTTTTTTTTTTTTGATATTTGTTGGTAATAGTTTATTACAAATAATTTTTTTTTATTATACACACAACATAATAATATAATAAAAATAAAAGTTACAATTATTTATAAAATATTAATTGAATATTAAATGAAGTATTAAGCACTGACATTATAATTGTTATGTTACGAATTTAATATATTCAATTAATATTAGCTACATAGAACAAAGACACTAATTTACATTAAACAAAAATAATAATAAATAGTTAAAAGTAGTATAATTTTAATTAGTGCAGAAGGCGCATGTTTTTTCACTATATTTCAACAGCCAACATGTAAATACGTTGATATAAAATATATTTAATTAATATTTAATATCACCACAATTGAAACATATGTATATGGGCAAAAACGCAATTTAGTAGTTTAGCTAATACAAGTTGGTGAAACAAAATATGAAAATTTTCAAAAGGTCCTTAAAATGTTTGCATTTCATAATTTTCTTTTAGTTAATGAGGGCACATCAGTAGCATATGTCTTCCACGAATCATAATTATATCAGTTTCTTATCATGGATTTTGCGTCTAAAGCCCACATACACTGATAAATAAAACTAAAAATAATTAAATTAAGGACTGGGATCGAAAAATTCTTAACATACATATATGTTAATAAAAATGAAACCACTAAACTTACAGTCTTGATTTTTTTTATTTGATTGAAATTATTATTACAATTTACCAAAAAAAATATTTTTATAGTTCTAATTACTAGTGATGGAATTTTGAACCTTTTTCGGAAACCCTTCCATTATGGTTTTTATACTGATTTCTGTCACTTTGTTCGAACAGGTTGTCCATCTCCGTTTAAAATCTACCTTCAACCTGCTCTTCAATTCCCTTTTAACAAGAGCCCAATATCTCTACACTGGCCTTAGCTCCAGACAGTTTGGAGAATTTGCCTCTCTTGGTACAAATACTACATTAATGGTCTCGTACCACTCAAGACCTTTCTTACCACAGTGACAGATGTCAAATCAGGACAAAAATAAGTGGACACATTAAGAAGTCTTATGAAAGGAAGCATCCTTATTTGTAAACATTCCTTGATGTAAATTTCGGTATTTATAGAGCCCGTTGTAACAAATGTTTGGCTTTTTTGCCGCAACTGCATATTGCTTGCCATACCAAGAACTTTTTGGGAAATTTTGTCTGCTTTTGGGTCCTAAACTTTTCTTCAACATTCCATCGAGCATCAGCAATATCAAAATTTTGACCCGGAAGCTGTGAAAAAACTGATAGAACACACGTTTCGTCATCCATTATGCAGCAAGAATATTTTTTTTATAAAATTTGACTTCAATTTCCGTGCTTTGTTTTCGGCCTTCAAATTTTTAGCAGCGTTCCCGTCAGGAACTTTTTGAGCTTTATATGATTTTGAACCAGCATTTGCTTTAACTTTTTGTACCAAATAGTCCGAGCACTGAGCTAACCGGGCTGCTTTCCTACCGGATGTGTTGGTAGGATGCTTTATATTTGTTGGCTTTAGAAACATCATGTGGGCCATTCCTTCTAGCTGAAGCAGGTTTTCTATCAACGGACAAGTTTTCCCGGTACTGTTGAATAACATTGAGAACAGTTTGACGGCAGACCTTGGATTGTTTGGCCATTTTTTTGCAGGACCAAGTTGGGTTTTGTTGAAAATATTTAATAATTTTAATAAGCACTTTTTTCTGGTCACTCATTTTAATCAGATTAACAACAAATGAATAAATAATAACTGACATGCTTTACAAAGGTAACCTGATAAAAAAAAATCAAATAATTCTAGGGTTTAAAGTTTTATTGAAAAATGTGTGTTAAGAATTTTTCGATCTCACTCCTTAATTAAAACTTTTTACATTCTACCGGTTGGTGATAGATCATAAACGGATATAGCAATATTGCTCCTCTATATCGTCATATAACTCCAAAAACCAAATATTGAAATATGTGTTAAACAATTTTTAAAAAGGAAAGAAATCTTTAATTTTTTTTTTTTTGCAAAATTAAAAACTCTTTTGACTTTTTTTTCAAAATGGGCCCATTTTTAGGTCTATTCCTTTAACAGCTTTTTGGTCGCTTTGTGGGATGTCAGAGGGATATGTATCAAAATAAATGTTTTGTAACTCAAGACATATAGTGCGAATTTCAATGCGATCGGTATTTGGAATAAATATTATTCAAAAATGTTGAAGTTTGATTTGAAAGAATTTCCAGTCCATCTTCTTATTAATAAAATGTATAATTAAAACAGCTTTAAAAAGTACTTAAGAAAACTCTTTAAAAAGTACTTAAGAAACATGTTGTTATTCTATAAATAGAAAATATAAAGCACAAGTATTATTTGACATAACAAAATAATTAAGTAAAGACAGTTTACCTAAAATTGTGTAATGGTTTACATTATGTGGCAAGCTAAAAATAATTTAGCTAATTTTTTTTTTGCAAAAAATATAAGAAATTTGAAACAATAATTTGTTTAATTTGCTTATCTAGAACATCTCTTCAAATTCGCTAAAAATCAATTAGGAAAAGTTCATAGCTGAAACAATTGTTGGACGGGTGGTTGGATGGATGGTAGTTTGGCCTTTGTTTCTTACAAGTCAGTCTGTTATTCAGTCACTCAAGACAATTTAAACAATTTTAGTAATAAAATGTTCAACATTTCTTGCCCTTTAAGGACCTTGCCAAGGAGTGATTGCGATTAAGTTGAATGTATTCAATTTCGCATTTAATGAAAGAGTTAAACGGTCTCAAAATACATCGTGTCTCATTGTATGTTGGAAAACAATCCTTCTAATCCTATTTTCTGTAGACTCATTTATATAATACGTAGATGAATGAGGGACGGCAGTAGGTAGTGGGAGGAAAAGTTTAATTTTCTACTTTTAATGGTCGCAACATTATTTAAATGATAAAATAATGATGATGCTGTTGATACCTAGTTGATGGTGTTGTTTTATTTTTGCTGTTGATGATTATGAGGCGGAGAATGATATTAATGTTATAATTATTTTCTTTTACTTTTCTAGTTTGTTTAATGTTTTTATTTTCCTACATTTAATGGTACAAACAACAGATTTTGTACATCTGTGTTTTTCGTATTTTTGTTTTCTTGCTTCTTGTTTGTATTTACGTGTTTTATTTCCTATGTGCATGTGAATTATTTCGCTGAGTTTTCCTTTTTAGATAGAGTTGTAAGAGTGAAATACTGTTTTTATATTTTTGTTGCGCATTATCATTTTATTATCCCCAGGGAAGTTTGTCTTCTGCATTCATAAAATAGTAATTTAGCTTTAATATACATATATTTCTAATGTAGACAACGTTGTAGTTGTACGACTACAAGCAGCAGATACATCATGAAACACGAGTACATATGTATATAGAAAGCTGTTGCTTGGCTTAAGATGATTAATTTGTTGAATATCCAAATATCGCGTTGTTCCATGTATGACTACAATAACTTTTATTTATTTATATAGTCAAGATTTGTTTGCTGTCTATTCGTGCGCCATTCTGTATTTTGTTAAACTCAAAACATATTTCTACACTAGTTTTTAGAAAATTTAATTTCGTCGTACATTTACAAGAAAGTTGTGAAAGTTATTTTCATTTTAAAACATACACATATGTACTTAAGTTTCACTTGTCATAGTAGATTTGACTATTCTTTTACATATTTTTTTCACGTTTAAATTTCCCTTTCAAAATTAGAATACTTGACTTCCAGAAATATTTTAGAATTTGTTTATATAGATTATGCAAAATAATAGGATTGTTTCTTAATTGTTTAAAAACAATGTTTCTTACATAGTTGCTGAATGAATGTCTTATTACACTTACTTTAGGTTTTTTGGCATATGGTCCAGTTCGTACATCTCTTATTGTGGAAATGTCCAATAGATCCATTTCATTATTTTGATCGACATAATGTAAAAAGAAACCACTAGGATCCACACGCATAGTTACCGGCACACCGATACCAGAGTCCTGAAATAAAAAATAACAGTTTTTAAATAACATAAAATGTATATAATTAAACATTGAACATTTCTAAAAAACCTTTAATTTTCGAGAAAAATTTAAGATTTTTTCTATGAAGCAAGTTAGAGAGCTATATATGGCTGTGCCGAATCTTATATACCCTTCACCAAATTATACTTTAAAATAAGATTTACAATTTTTTTTTTCTATTTTTTTGAATTTTTTTTTTCGAAATTGTTTTTTAAAAGTTTTTTCCATTATTTTTTTTTAATTTATTAATGAATCCCGAATATTTGGATCCCGAAGATATCTGGGGTCTTCAGAAAATTGATTTCAACAGATAGACAGACAGACAGACAGAAATGTATTAATATTAGTCTCTACGAGTATTTAGAGATTAAAATATGGCAAGTCTAAAGCAAATATTTATTTATTTCAATGTTTTTGTTAACTAAGAAATATTTGATTCTTAAAAAAATTTTTTTTTTTTTAATATTTTAAGTTTTCATATAGATCCATAAATATTGAAATAACAAATTGTACTCAATTAAGAACTTAACTTCCATAGAATTTAAAATCATAAAAAGGTTTTTTAGGCTTTTTAGTTAAATTCCACGTGATTGTTATAAAACTGCTAAAAAATTCGATTCCAACAGAAAATCATTCCAATTTGTATACATGGTATTCGAACACCCAGAGATTTTAGTGAAAATCTAAAATTCACATATTTGTGGTCATCAAAATTAAAAACAAAATATGCTTTTCCCCAGGAGCCTATTTTGGGTTGTTGTGCAGTGTAAATATCGTTAGCTTAGTGAACAAACGTGTTAAGTTTACTTTTTATGAAAATTGAGATTTTAAAATTTAAGAATTTAAAACAAAATAAGTAAGAAAACAGTGTAAATCATACTAAATAAGTAATAAAACTACATTAACAGATTTAAAAAAATATTTAAAACAAATGATTTTAAAAAGGTACTTACTTATCACGGTTGTACACTAAGATATATTTTATATTTTAAATTTATTAAATTATATTTTGAATTCCAACATCATATTATACTATTGACGAATAAAGACTTAAATCGCACTACTTCTTCATAAAGTAGACATACAAATAAAATTTTAAATACAGTCGAACTTCTCTATAGTGAACTTCTTTACAATGAAGCTCTCCCTATTATGAATTGATTTCAAACACACAACTTTTTCCGTTCCAATTTCATTGTTTTTGATCTCCTTATAATGAATTTCCATACAATGAAGTTTTCTATACAATGAAGCAATTTTGCAGGTGTAATATTTGACTCACATGCGTTTTTGTCTCCATATAATGAATTTTTCAAACAATTTTCTGTTACGCATACTAATAACTCTGTGTACCGAGAAAGATGCCACATATAATGAGGGGATTCCCAAAAGAGGAAAATAAGAACAAAAAAAAAAAGAAGAGAGCCACATTAATAACAATTTTGACATCAGTTGCCGGTGTTCGGTGATCGGAAATGACGCAGCGAAGTAGCATTTCTCTTGAAAAAAATTATTAATTATTAATAAAGTTGAAGAAGGATTAAAAAACAAGATGTGGCAGGCAGTTTGGAATTCTTCCCAGCACATTATCAAATATTTTAAAAAACAAGGCTGTGATTCTAAAAAATGTAGAAGACGAGCAATTGAGCACTAAACGCAAAAGGCTTCGAACCTGCCTTTTTGAGGATATTGATGAAGCAATGCTCAAATGGGTAACTGCCGCACGTGATAGGAATCTTCCTATATCTGGGCCATCTGATGCATTGGGACACGAAGATTTTGAAGCTAGCACAGGATAGTTAGACAAATTCAAAAAACGGCATGGTATTGTAGCAAAAAGTACTTTTGTGGAGATGAGGAGTAACGTGCCGACTAATGTATTTAAATCTCTTAATGTATTAGAAGGTTTTGTTAAGGAAGAGAAATGTAAGAGTGTAATCCAAACTAAAATACCTGATTATTTAAAAAAAAATGGAAAAAAATATAATTTTTATATAATGGTTTTGTTATTTGGTATTACAAGGCTTTGATGTGGAAGAAAAATGGAAAAGTGTAACCCAAACTATTATGCGTAATTATTTTAAATAAAAAGTGGGGGAAATATATAATTTCTGTATAATGAAGTTTCTATATAATGAAGTGATTTTCTGGTCCCGTCAAGATTCATTATAGGGAAGTTCGACTGTAATAATAATAATAATATATCTTGTGAGAATGTACAATAAAGTCAACCCAATGTAGGAACAAACAGGCTCTCCACATCATCTTCTACATCACATATTCAAAATACTTGCTAGTTTTTGTATTAAATACAAATTCAAATCGATCACTATACAATAATTTTTATTGCTGATAAAAGCATTTCCCCAAATTAAATCAAGCAACCCTTCAATTTTGAAATTGTTTTCATGTTCATTGACATTACTTGTATTACTTGATATGAACGAGTGCTTAAATTGTTAATATCTGTAACCCATAACATCATAAGATACTCATGTGTAGCTAGATATGTACATTATAGTGACATAAATACATACTTGTAAATACGAGTATGTACGAATATATGTATGTGTGTATGAATAGATGTGGGTTCTTCTGTTTTTGAGTTTTCAATGTATTCATTCGTTTAACAATACTTTGTTTTCTAATTTTCAAACGGGTGGCTTTATTCTGCACTTTTCCAAATGTTAAATTGTTCATCGTTATCTAAAAACCAAAAAATGCTGAATATTTTAACAACATTGGATAACGTTTAGAGTTTGCACATTTTATTTAAAGTTTCAAAGTTGCAATATTTTCAGAAATATACAATAAAATATTGTTTTTGTATTTTATCTAGCCATATATGGTTAAAAATATAATATGACACTATCCACCAGGAAAAGCTATTAGAAAGTATATTCTCAATTATAATATATTAAATATGTTTTATATTAAAATTTAATTAAAAAAAAAATTATAAAATTTGTGTTTGTAAATGTTTTTTTGAAAAATATATACATTTTGTGAAATGTCCAGCAGATAAAATAAAAGTTCAGAGTGATTTATGTGGAGTAAATTTCCAAAACAAACAAGTAAGAGATTTTGACCCATTGAGGGTCCAACTTTGTATAGCCTTATATACATCATTGCAATGGACTTTGAAATATCTATCATTAGATGCCCATATTGTGTATATTTATGACTAAGTAATCGAGATATAGATAAAAAAATAGGCCAAAAATAGAGGTTGTCTCGGATTTTTGCTCATATCTCCGTTATTTATGGACGGATTTTGCTGATTTTAAATAGGAAACTTTTCGAAAGCATGTCTGACAGAATTATTGAGGATTTGGATCCCGAAGATATCTGGGGTCTTCAGAAAATTGATTTCAACAGACAGACGGACATGGCTTAATCGACTCCGATATCTATAAGGATTCAGAATATATATACTTTATAGGGTCGGAAAATTATATTGTGGAAATTACAAATGAAATGACAAGTTTATACATACCCTTCTCACGAAGGTGAAGGGTATAAAAAAGCCAAAAGTGGTAACTGATTTGAAATTGGAGGATTTCGAGGAAAATTAGTTAAAATTATTTCTTAAAAATTAATTTCGTAGCCTATTTTCTTATATTTAAATTCAGTTTGTTTCCTTTAGACCTTGGGTGCATCCTAAATCCAAAAACATTCGTGTCAAAAAACCAAAATATATAAATTGGAGTCGGCCAAGTGATAAGACATTTGTGACGTCTACTGTCTATAAGGGATACATTGACTACTTGCTTAACTGATGGGTACCTACTTAAGGTACAGTGTGTCAATAGAACGTTAAAACGTCCACTGGTAAATATGCAAATTATATCTTTATACATGCAACATTTTGGGATAATAATTGTTACTAGCAATTGATTGAATAGTTATTTAATCATGCAAAATCATACATTGATTTAATTGAATTGATTAAACATGTTTTGTGTTTGTGTGGCCTTAGTCTTATCTTTTATAAATTTGTTTTTTGATAAACTATCTGCCTTGTTTTAAAACTACTGTATTCAGAAATACAAAATATTCAATTTTTTATTCAGTTTACAAGTCAAAATATGTGCTCTACTAGGGTTATCTTAGTCT
This sequence comes from Calliphora vomitoria, assembly GCA_942486065.2. Taxonomy (NCBI): domain Eukaryota; kingdom Metazoa; phylum Arthropoda; class Insecta; order Diptera; family Calliphoridae; genus Calliphora; species Calliphora vomitoria. The sequence goes on from OW818030.2 coordinate 140,967,037, forward strand.
ATATTATGAATTCCATTTAGACATCACAAGCAAATTTACATTTGGTATACCGATATTGTCCATATTCGATAAAGAAAAAACGAAATTCTAAATAATACAAATTAAAATGCTCAATGGATTCCAATGGGGGTTTTTGCTGAATGGTCAAAATCACAAGATGAATGATGTGCTTTTTCTGTATATAGTTGAAAGAACAGAGTTTAACCCTTTGAAGACCACAGGGACACCGGTGTCCCAACACAAAAATATTGAATAATTCAATAACAAAAAATTGAATGGGTGCCATTTTAATTTTAATTAGTTCGTAAACGTGTCTCTTATTAATGTGTTTAAATTAAAACAAGTTCGGTTATAGCATTTATTTTTTATTGTATTTGAAAATTGACAGTTTTATTTTGATACTGTGTTCAAGAATTGTGCCGAAGTCTTTATAAGTGTAAAACTGATTTTTTAAATTTTATATTGGGATATATATTAGGCTTGGTAAGTGCATTTTTGTTATAAAAAGTTATAAAATCATTATTCATGTTCCGTTCATTGATATGTAGTCCATAAACATGAGTATGTGGAACCAACATTAGCACTTTACGACCAAAATTCTATTGAATCCGATAACATTTTTTTTGTTTAAATTTCAAAATATGTTTTATTGGCGCTAACAGATTCACATTAAATAGAAAAAATTATTACGTTTATCCAAATAGTCTTACGTTATCCAAAGGTCGTGAAAGAGTTAACAGTTCTTATTTTGTTATAGAATTATTTGTATTTATGTGTAAGATAATAAAAAAAATCAATGACATATTTTTAACACAAAATTTAAAACGAAGTACTTTTGTCCTTTTTTGGAGAATTGCTGTTAAATAATATCGATTTTTTTCCCTTTGATGAAAAATTAAAGTGTCTCATAAAGTTCTGTTTTTGTTCGAATTTTATCTCCGACAAGGTGTTTGTTTGCTCTTGCTTTATTAATTTGCTCCAGGGAGCTGTGCTGTGAAATGGAAACGGATATGAAATACCAAAGAAATACAAATACACAAGCTACAAGGATATTATTTTTGTTTTTGTTTTACATGCTCACTATTTAATTTTCTGTTAATTTTGAAATTATTTTTCATTTAAGGTCATTATGTTATAGACTTTTTTTATACAGTGAGTGTAAATTTTTGCACATATTGTGTTTATTATATTCTCCAGTTGGTTTATTGGCTGTTTAAGATGATGTTGTATATGAAAAAAAAAGGAAATTTCCTAAGAAAATATTTATCTTTGTTTGCCTCCAAACTTCAACAACATTTTCTTTTGTAATAACAATCTCTTTGGTAAAAAAAAAAAACAAAAATTTATTAATCTCATTCAGAACTTTTTACAACAAACAACATGTTGACACTTGAGTTTTCTGCTTCCGCATAAATAAAAATAAGAGAAGAAGAAAAACACACTTTTTCTAATTTTAGCAAAATTTAACAACAAAAGCAGCAACATTTCGGGGAATTTATAATTCCCATAAAAGTAATAAAACTAAAAAAAAAGAAAACACATATAATAATGATTTAGTAGCTCGTTTTCTACTTGACTGAAAAGAATTAGAAGTAAAAGGAATTTTTCTGCTATACACCCTACAGTATGTTTGAATGCTGATGTGAAAATAAGTACAAATATACGTTTGTACTTAAAACCTCAACAACTACAGCAACTATTGGGTTATGTTGGTTTAAGTGGCATTTTCAAAACACTTTCAAAATTTGATCATTTTCAGAGTTTTTTTATTGTGAGTAAATGTCGGTCACACTTATTTGTCTTCAAAGGTGACAATATTCTGGGAATATATGTTGAAAACTATGTTTTAAACACCTTTCCAACGATATATTACATGACCTATTAATATTATCCAATTATTTTTGGATCCGATATATTAGAGATTTATTTATTTTATGCAGGACATCTTTACTAAGCGAAGCTTATGTTCAATATACCATATAATAGAAAATACATAATAAAAAAGTATGAAAGTGTTGATTTTCTACGGGAAGACTAAATTTCGTACCTAGCAAGGAAAGTATATTCTTTCCCATTTTTAATGTACTCCTTGTATACACCATAAAAATAAAAATAAATTCTGGCATGAAAAGTCAGTAGTAACTTCATTCTTCGTCCGTTATTATTAGGAATCTGATCTTTATGATTTTGCTTTGATGTAAATAATCGATGAGAAATTAACTACTTCGACTGATGCATGTCCATATAAGCTATTAAATATTATTTAATATTTGAATTCCGGATAAACAAAAAAAAATTGCTTATCTAATTTTTTGCCGTGTGAAGTAATCGTAACTCAATCAGTTTATACTCATAAATACAAATTCTACTTTCATACTACCCGTACATACATACGTACGCATTTCTGCCAGTAGAGTATTACTGAATCTTTTTTGCCTACATCGTATTTACGACTTTTTTTCCAATTATATTCCTCAAAAATAATCCGCCTCTGTTATCGCAATGCAATAAATATTAAGATAGTTGCTACTGAAACTCATCGCTGAGTTAGCAATTTGGTTGGTGGTAAATTAATTAGTGACGCCTAATAAATTATGGGGGAAAATAAAACAAGATAAGATTTTCTTATACATATATATATATTTTTTTTTTTGAGTTTTTTCTTTTAAATGTTTATTTCTTTAAATATGTAATAAAATTTACGGCTTTGATTTTAATGCAAAACATAATAAGCCCATTGAACTTCAGCGATCCAATCAACATACTGGGCAACAGCAGTGTAAATTGTGGGACGATTGTTGTAACCACATGGCAAATAACCCCAGGAGGTGATGCCAGCTAATTCAGCAATATTGCCGGGACGTTCGACAACCAAAGGAGAACCACCATCACCATAGCAGGCAGCTACTTTAACGCAAATGTGTTTGCTGGTAACGGGAGCATCGGTGGGCAATGATTCTTTGCATTCTGCTTGGGTTAAGATATCAGATTTGGCCACTTGCAAGTCATTGACATATAAAACACCCTCGGGATCATCTAAACCCCAACCGTAGTTGGCAGATGTTTCACCATCGTAGGCTTCATTTTTGTAGGGCAAAGAGATTTGTTTGACCTGGGCACTGAATTCAAAACTGGGAGTGATATGTAACAAGGCAATGTCTTCAGAACCTTCCAAGCCAGTGAATTGTTTGTGATTGAAAGCAAAATCGACAGTGCGGATTTGAGCTTCGGTTAGATTGTTGCGATTGGTTAAACCGGCATAAACGGGCAAACCAACAATATCACCAGCCAATTCCTTCAATTCTTGAACGCAATGGGCAGCTGTCAAAACCCATTCCTTGCCAATGATAGCACCTGCGCAACTGTGAGCATAAGCGATGGATGAAGCGCTCAACGACACCAAATAGGGAGCAGATTTTTCAGTGGCATTTTCGCCGCCAATAATGAAAGGACTTACTTCTACAGGTGGTCTGGCGATAATTCTATTTTTTAAAGTTTCAGCTAAACCGGAAGGGCTGGCACAGGCGACAGCAGCCAAGAGTACAACCAAACACGCAACTTTCATTTTCGCTCCAATTCTCAGCAATCAATATCGATACTATGAGCTCGTTACTATTATTGTTTGATGTTTTATAGTTTCGGCTCTACATATCCTCACACACATACACAAACACATGGTCGGCAAAAAAGAGTTAAAAAGAAGAGTATAACATATTACTTTTGAATGCTTAAATCCAAGAGAGGAGTGGCATGTGTTGTAGCCAGAGAATTTAAAGAATTTATTTATTTTTAAACATTGAAATAAACTTCTGAGAAGAAACTTATTTAAAAAATTTATGAAATGTCTGAATAGAGAAGCCATTTACCCGATTAGGATTCATACAATTTGTGTTAATTGCATATTTCAAAAAATATCATTCAATATTGAGTGCGAACTGTCTTGATCTATTGCAAAATTTTATAGCAATCCAAAAATAAAATACACACAAAAATTTATTAAATTGTGTATTTCTAATGTTGCACTTAATATTGAATTTCGCAATATTTTGTTCAAATTTTATATTCGTTATTCACCATTCACCATATTTTTGGAAGCTTTTTTTACAACAATATTTATATTAAATAAAGTTTCTAAAATTATGTAATTAAGGTTAAATAAATCATGTGTAAATATTTATAATTAGAAATGCTGAGGAAATTACATAATATTGTTCTAATTATGCTTCCAAAAATATGGTGAATGGTGAAAGTGAGAACTGAAATAACCCTGATTAATTATAATTTTTATAATTTTATAAATGAAACTTTTTATAATATCGTTTCTAAACATTTAATTCCTTTAAATTTCACGCAAATGTTCTCTTGTTAGTTAAAACAATTTCGCTAGTACATTTTTAACAAATTGATTAGATTTACTTATGAAAAATTATCGCATGTTGAAAATTAAAAAAATAAAGAAAATTTACGACTTGTGTCCGTACACCAACCATCAAACTAGGGGCTTCTTATCACTTTCGATGTATACACGGTTAGCGTGAACGATGGCCAGTCATCACACACAAAAAAAAAAACGTAATGAAAAGTATTTGATTACATTTTTGCATGTCGAACTAAAATAGATTTTATTTAGTCTTCTTCAACTAATGTAGGTGCTATTGTTATTTGAATAGTCCTTTGTCTGGCGAGCCTTTTTTTCCATAATGACCTCATATACATATTTTTGCTAAAAGTTCATTTAAATTAACCCATAGTAGGTTTTTAACCCAACATTATTAACATTAAAAGAAACATTTGTTTGTTGAAATGAAAAAAATTAACTTTTTCTGTTTGTAACCAAATCTAGTGAAAATCTTTTAAAATTTTGGCATACAATTAAAATTGTGGTCTAAACCTGCATCTCTTCATATTTTTAAATCAGAGTTTATATACATATATATTTTAATTTTACTTTACTATTGTAGATTATCGTAAAGTGCTATAATGAATTAAATTAAATTAAAAATTTTAAGACATTTTTCAATTAGTCTCAAGTTGATATCAAAAGCAAAGATATAATACATATATGTTTTTAACTCTAAGGACTGAGATCGTAAAATTCTTAACATATGTTTTTCATTAAAACTTTTAACTGAAGTATTATATGATTTTTTTTTTTTTTTTTTGATCAAGTTACCTTTGTAAGGCATGTCAGTTATTATCTTTAATGTCAATTATGTTCATTTGTTGTTAATCTGATTAAAATGAGTGACCAGAAAAAAGTGATTACTAAAATTATTAAATATTTTCAACAAAACTCAACTTGGTCCTACAAAAAATTGGCCAAACAATCAAAGGTCTGCGTCAAACAGATTCGTGTTATTAAACAGTACCGGGAGAACTTGTCCGTTGATATAAAACCTGGTTCAGGTAGAAGGAATGGTCCACATGATGTTTCTAAAGCCAAAAAACAGAAAGCATTTTCAAAAGAGCTCCCAACACATCCGGTAGGAAAGCAGCCCGATTAGGTCAGTACTCAGACTATTTGGTACGAAAAGTTAAAGCCAATGAAGGTTTAAAAGCATACAAGGCTAATAAAGTTTTTAACAGGAACTCTGCTAAAAATTTAGAGGCCAAAGGCAGAGCACGGAAATTGAAGTCAAATTTTATACAAAAAAAAAATACCTGCTATGTAATGGATGACGAAATGTACGTATGGAAAATTTTTCGCAGCTTCTGGGTCAATGTTTTTATGTTGCTGATGCTCGAGGGAATGTTGAAGAAAAGCTTAGAACCCAAAAGCAGACAAAATTTTCAAAAGCTTCCTGGTATGGCAAGCAATATGCAGTTGCGACAAAAAAGCCAAACATTTGTTACCAAGGGCTCTATAAATACCGAAATTTACATCAAGGAATGTTTACCAAAAAGGATGTTTCCATTCATAAGACTTCTTAATGTGTCCACTTATTTCTGGCCTGATTTGGCATCTGTCACTATGGCAAGAAAGATCTTGAGTGGTACAAGAACAATAATATGGTATTTGTACCAAGAGAGGCAAATTATCGAAACTGCCAGGAGATAAGGCCAGTGGAGAGATATTAGGCTCTTGTTAAAAAAGAATTGAAGAGCACAAAAAAGGTGTCCAAAAGTGTTTTAAATTTTAAACGGAGATGAACAACCTGTTCGAACAAAGTGACAGAAATCACTATAAAAACCATAATGGAAGGGTTTTCGAAAAAGGTTCAAAATTTCATCATTAGTGATTAGAACTATAAAAATAATTTTTTTTTGTAAATTGTAACAATAATTTCAATCAAATAAAAAAATAATCAAAACTGTAAGTTTAGTGGTTTCAACATTTATGTATGTTAAGAATTTTTCGATCTCACTCCTTAATGAGAAAAAATATATCATTAATATATATTTCATATAACAAATTATTTTTTTTATATTGTAACTTTTCTTGGATCGAATTTATGCAATTTTATTCATTTATATAATTAGGATTCCACATAATTTAATCTGTCTAACAAATGAGTATAGTATGTAAATACGGATCCAGTAATTTCTAACAAACCAATCGCTTGTATGATGTAATATCGCAGAGACCTTAAAGACATTTTTATTAGTACTAGGGTTTTATAGTTGAAACAAAAAGATTTTTTTAAAAGTCGACTATTCAAACTTTTACATTTTTTAAGTTTTTCGACTTTTGCTATTTATGAAAAGTCGACTTTTTATCCTATAAATTTATATATTGTTGATTCCAACAGTCAGGCGGACATGGCCATATCGACTCGGAATGGCAGTCATACCATGACGAAGAGTATAAAATTCGACTATTTGATATTTATAGTTAGTCGACTTTTGGGATAACGTAATTGATTGTTCGACTTTTTCAGGACTAGAAAGTCGATCTGATCCCAGCAGTTAAGCATGTAGTCAATGTATACCTTATAGACTGTAATCGTCACAAATGTCTTATCACTTGGCTGACTCCAATTTATATATTTTGATCATTTGACCCGTATGTGCTCTTTGTAGTGCAGAGATAAGACAATTGGTTACTTTATACATCCCAGGTAATCTAGCGTGAAGACAATTGTCACTTAAGTGTCCCTAAGTAATCTGGAGTGTAGTCACTTTAAACGTGTTGTGTGATAATTCGTTCAAACTGGTTTTATACAAATTGTGTTGATATAATTCTCATACAGTTTATTTTTATTTTTGCTTAAGTATACTGTTATCCCACGTAACATAGCATGAAGTCAATAGTTACTTTAGTGTCTCTCCTATAGTGAAGTCACTTTAAACGTTTATTGTATTTAACCATTATGAGAATCCAATGCGTTGACTACTTTGGACCAGCTATTAGACAGTCTCATTGTAGTCAATAAGGGTGCTTAGGACATACACGTGTTAAAATAACTAGTCACGTAGCTATTGAATAACTAGTTCCTACCCTAAATCATGGGTAAAATCACTAGTTCGGGACTGCCTCCTAGAACTGCTGGGATATTATCGACTTATAGAACCCTAATTATTACACACATTTTGTTGATCTTTTCAAATCCTTACCAAAAGTAAGAAATTAATATTTTTTTTTTTAAATTGCTAGTAAATTTTTAATTATGTAGGGCTATAACTTTTTAACATTTTTTGCAAGTATCGAAATGTCCCTAGCATTGACGAATAGACCATTGAAAATTATTGTCAAAAAAGTTCACCTACAAAACGCGGTAAAGTTTAAAGATAATTTGAGAAAGACTTTAAAAAATCGTTTTTTGTGGATAAGGTTTCTATTCCATAATAAAAATGTTATCGTAGGGCCAAACTTTGATTATAAACCTAATGTATATATTTTAGGACATTTATTTGATTTTTATGAATAAGAATAACTTTTAGTATGAAGATAAAATTAAATATTTTCCAAATTATTTGAATTTTTTGAAATTGCAAGATATAAACAAAATTGTCTGTGTCTGTGTTCAATACTGGAAATTCTTTTGTCATAGCAGATGTACATATTTGGCATCATTGAAAATGTTTCTAATAAGCAATAAATTCACATCATACACATGCCTAATCTGTCGCCCATTGTATTCTATTGTGTATGTGTGTATATTGAGAAGCATAACCAAAACAATGACCGCCACTTTACGATTAAAGTACTGCTGCTGTAATACTGCTGTTAACTGCTTAACTTACCAATAAATTGCCAATTTGTCCACTTCAATGATTGTTCGATATTGTACGTCCTCAAACATTATACGCATTTAACCGCAATTCTCTCATAATTCACAAACCCCTACTACTACCACTCCACTACTCTATTATCAAATATAGGAAGATGGAAGGACCACACGTATGAATGTATGAGTGAGTATTTATTTACTCAGTGCTCTTGAATGCAAAAATAGTCCCCTATAATTATACATACATATATCTATGAGTGTTTGTGGGGTTTATAATAATGTGTATGTGTGTTCATATGTTACATATGAAAAGTTCATATTGGTTGACCTTCTTATGTCCTTGGTTAAAGAGTTATTTATTATTGTATGTAGCATAAGCACTAATATGTTGCTGCTACTCCTGCTGCTGCTGTTAAATACATATACATATGTATTAGGGATGCCAAACGGGACTGGGTTTTACAAATCCCGGGATTCGGGATTTTAGAAATGTAAATCCCGGGATCCCGGGATTTTTCGGGACCCCGGGATTTTTCGGGATCCCGGGATTTTTCGGGATTTCGGGATTTTTCGGGACTTCGGGATTTTAATTAAACGTGAAAAAATATAAAATTCAACAATAAAAACTATTTTTTTTTTCGTTAATATATTAATGTGAAAATATATCAAAGATAAAACTAATGCATTAAATTAAAATAAATTTGACACAAACCATATTTCATATTTATACCCGTATTCTGAACTTTATAACAGTGAGAAATCCATAACAAAACTGTATTGATTACATATGGTAGTTCATAGTAAAAGGATTTTTAGGAAAGCGTACATTACCATTACTATGAGAAAAAATTGGTAAGGCAGTTTAAAAGTTATTTGCAATTAAAACCGCACAATTTTTGTCAAAAATGTTTGTATTGAAAATAAAATATTGAAGTCCTAATACACGTTAGGGCTGACTAAAATTATCCACAAATACTCTATGTTGATAAGGTTTGTTTGGAATTGAAAATGGTCCATGATTGCCCCTATTTCCATACAATTGTACCCCGGAATACTGTTTGAGCAGTCATAAGTATGTTGATTATGCGACAATCTTTATAAAATTTTGCACGAAATAAGTTCTAAGTACTTTGAAATTATACTGTAAAGTATTGCGAAAATCGGAAAAAATATAATCTAAAATCCCTAATAACTTTGTAAATAAGTGTTTAATCGAGAAAAGGAGATCGATCTGTGATCATTCATATTTTGTACCAAAAATCGTTTTTTTTTATCTGAAAACCTTAAAAATCTAAAATCCATAATAACTTTGTTTAATCGAGAAAAGATGCTCGATCTGTGATCACTCATATTTCTGACCAAAGATCGATTTTTCATATGAAAAACTTCAAAAATCTAAAAATCTTAATAATTTTGTTTATAAGCGATTAATCGAGAAAAGAAGCTCGATCCGTCATCACTCATATTTCAAACCAAAAATCGATTTTTCATATGAAGAAACTCAAAAATCTAAAATCCTTAATAACTTTGTAAATAAGCGATTAATCGAGAAAAGGAGATCGATCTGTGATCATTCATATTTTGTACCAAAAATCGTTTTTTTTATTTGAAAACCTCAAAAATGTAAAATCCTTAATAACTTTGTTTAATCGAGAAAAGAAGCTCGATCTGTGATCACTCATATTTCTGCCCAAAGATCGATTTTTCATACGAAATACTTAAAAATTCTAAACTCCCTAATAACTTTGTTTATAAGAGTTTAATCGAAAAAAGAAGCTCGATCTGTGATCACTCATATTTCGTACCAAAAATATCAAAAATCTCGCAATTTTCCGGGATTTGTTAATCCCGAAAAATCCCGGGATTTTTTTTCATAAATCCCGGGATTCGGGAAATCCCGATCCCGAAAAATCCCGGGATTTTCGGGATCGGGATTTCGGGATTGACATCCCTAATATGTATGTATGTATGTAGTTCTTGGAATACAATATGTGCGTAGTTAAAAAAAATAAACAAGCAACAAGAACAATAATAATAATAATAGCAGCAGTAACATTAACAACAATAACGACTAAATGGAAAAATCAACAAAAACAATATCCTTATTTTCACAATATAATTCACCTTGACTATGGGGAAAGTACATCAAAAGAAACTTCAAGGTTCTTTATTCTTACTCATTCGACTACCTCTATATTATTCCCTCTTCCCCATTTGTGCCATCATACATAACGCAGGTTTATTAGTGAGTTTTTATTATCTGCCATACTGCTGTTATATTTTTAATTTTCAGTTAAGAAATACTTTTTTTGTTATATTTTGCCTGCATTGCACTCTATAAAACCGAATATGTTTAATATAAGATTTTGTTTAAAGATAGCAAAAGAAAATTCTATGATGTACAAAGGTTTTTTATTATAGGGTGATGATATTAAAAGGACTTTTGGATTAAAATAAAATTTCACAAGTGAATTTGGCGTATGACAATTAAAAACAGATTTTTTACAATAAATTATTTTACATAATTCGCAGTATTAACATTCACCTCCTTTCATTAACTAAGAATTAACATCTATATTCTAAAAACTTTCTATCAGCAATCATTTTAATAAGGACTGAGATTGAAAAATTTTTAACATACATATGTTAATAAAACTGAAACCACTAAACTTACAGTTTTTAATTTTTTTTTATTTGATTGAAATTATTGTTCCAATTTATAAAAAAAAATATTTTTATAGTTCTAATCACTAATGATGAAATTTTGAACCTTTTTCGAAAACCCTTCCATTATGGTTTTTATAGTGGTTTATGTCACTTTGTTCTAACAGGTTGTCCATCTCCGTTTAAAATCTACCACACTTTTGGACACCTTTTTTGTGCTCTTCAATTCTATTTTAACAAGAGCCCAATATCTCTCCACTGGACTCAGCTCCAGGCAGTTTGGAGGAATTGAACTCAAGACCTTTCTTACCATAGTGACAGATGCCAAATCAGGCCAAAAATAAGTGGACACATTAAACATTATTTTTTGTAATTATTCCTTGATGTAAATTTCGGTATTTATACAGCACTTTGTAACAAATGTTTGGCTTTTTTGCCGCAACTGCATATTGCTTGCCATACCAAGAACTTTTTGGGAAATTTTGTCTTCTATTGGGTCCTAAACTTTTCTTCAACATTCCCTCAAGCATCAGCAACATAAAAATATTGAAACAGTAGCTGCGAAAAATTTTCCATAAGTACATTTTGTCATCCATTATGCAGCTGGTATATTTTTTGTATAAAATTTGATTTCAATTTCCGAGCTCTGTCTTTGGCCTCTAAATTTTTAGCAGAGTACCTTTTAGCCTTGTAGGCGTTTAAATCTACATTGGCTTTAACTTTTCGTACCAAATAGTCCGAGTACTGACCTAAACGGACAGCTTTCCCACCGGAGGTGTTGCGAGCTCTTTTGAAAATGCTTTCTATTTTTTGACGTTAGAAACATCATGTGAACAATTCCTTCTACCTGAACCAGGTTTTATATCAACGGACAAGTTCTCCCGGTACTGTTTAATAACATTGGAAACAGTTTGATAGCAGACCTTTGATTGTATGGCCAACTTTTTGTAGGACCAAGATGGGTTTTGTTGAAAATATTTAATAATTTTAGTACGCACTTTTTTCTGGTCACTCATATTAATCAAATTAACAACAAATGAACATAATTGACACTAAACATAATAACTGACATGCTTTACAAAGGTAACTTGATAAAAAAAAATCAAATAATACTTGAGTTAAAAGTTTTAATGAAAAACGTGTGTTAAAAATTTTACAATCTCAGTCCTTAAATGTTAAACAAAAATACATAAATATCCTTATTCTATAACCAAGAGTACGTTCTTTTAACATTGCTTAAATAAATTATTTCCTTTTTGTTTGAAATATTATGTTAAATAACATAAAATTTGTGTGTTATTGACGAAATCAAGTGTAATTTTCAACGATAGGAATCATAGAGACGACACTCCGGTTTGACAAAAAAAAAAAAAACAGATATATGTCTGATATAACAAGAAAATGCATTGACTAACATGTATTTTGCTGTTGCAAGAGTTATGGTTTTGACAACAGACTTGGGTTTTTCACAATTTCGTCTCATGCATGTACACGCAGAAAAAAAAAATATAGTTGTACATTGTTACTGTAACCATTTCAACATTTGTGCATGGTTACTGTAACAGTAATATGGTTAATTTACGATTCACATGATTGTATCAACCATATATATGGTTACAGTAAACATGTATATGTTTGTGACAACCAGTTATATGATGAATTATTTTATCATAATATGTTGTTCTCAGATTATGATATGAGAGCATAAGTCCTTCATCATATAAATGGTTGTCACAAACATATACAGTGGTGGCCATGAGATTAGCACACTTCATACTTGCTGTTTTCTAAAGCAAATTATTTCATTTCATTGCAATTATAAACTAAAGTTTTTGGTAATTAGTGTTGTTTATGGTGTGATCAATAAGTCCCGTTACTTTTTTTTTGCATTCTATCGCTATTCTCTTTCAAATTTGCATTTTAGTGCAGTAATATGTAAAATAAGCTGGACACAATTTTAGCACATATAAGTATAATTAAATTTTTTAAAAGTTTTTTGAGGGTATAAATATTAATTGGTAAGTTTAGGTATTATTTAATCAATGAGGAAGACAAACTGACTTAATAAACATTATTTAGATATGGCTAAAAAAAAGTGGTGTACAGAGGAACAACGAAAGATTATTCAACAAATGAACTCGAGAGGATCAAGTATAAGTGAGATTGCTTATACTTTGGAATGCTCCAGGAAGATGGTTTATAATGCACTAAGCCATATTCAGAAGTATAAAACATCTAAAAATGTTACACAGGCTCCTCGGCCCAGAAAAACTTCACGTAAAGAGGACTCTTTAATATACAGAGCCTCTGTCGAAGATCCTTTTAAGAGCTCCACCGTAATCCAGAGAGAAATTTCAGGAAAATATGGTATCAACGTGTCCAGCAGAACGATAAGAAGAAGACTTAATGAAAAAAATTTACATGGATGCATTTCTCAGCATAAGCCACATGTTTCAAAAAAGAACATACAAGCTCGGTTGTCCTTTGCTCGTGAGCATTTGGAAAAGCCGTTAATTTTTTGGAAAAATGTCCTTTGGAGTGATGAATCGAAATTTTGTAGATTCGGATCAGATGGTAAGAGGTATGTATGGCGTCCTCCGAACATGCAACATAATCCAAAGTACACCAGTAAAACAATAAAACACGGTGGGGGTAATGTGATGGTGTGGGCAGCATTTTCTGGGTATGGTGTTGGTCCTATAAAAAAGATTGATACTCGTATGGACCAGTATGTATACCAGAATATACTTCTAAATACAATGATACCTTATGCAGAGGACAACATGCCACTTAGGTGGCGATTTATGCAAGATAATGATCCAAAACACACCTCACGCTTAGTGAGGTGTTGCTTGGAATCGAACAATATCGACGTGTTAAAATGGCCAGCCCAATCTCCGGATCTCAATCCTATAGAGAACCTTTGGAATGATGTGGAGCAGCATGTAATGAGAGAAAAGCCTAAAAATTTGGCCGATTTATGGAAAGAAGTAGGAAAAGCTTGGAATGATATTTCAGTGGATCGCTGTATGGCCCTTGTAGAAAGTATGCCAAGGAGACTAGCAGCTGTGATCAAAAATAAAGGGTATCCAACTAAGTACTAAGTTTTTAGTGAAATAAGTTTTTTTGTTTTGTTACTTTTTTAATATGAATAAACTTTTTTATTTTGTGCTAAAATACTGTCCAGTGTTTTTTTGAGGTTATTCTATTCTGGATAGAAAAACGCAAAATATATATAAAAGAATAATGCTGGACATGATGGGACGAGATCTTAGAAGGACAAGTAACACGCATGCAAAAGATATCATAAAAAAATTAAGAAATATAGGAAATATTTGCGTTTAAAAATAGCAAGTAGCTAGTGTGCTAACCTCATGGCCACCACTGTACATGTTTACTGTAACCATATATATGGTTGATACAATCATGTGAATCGTAAATTAACCATATTATTGTTACCACAATCATATATATATATAGTTACTGTGACTATAATATTGTTACAAAATTTTGAAATTGTTACAGTAACCACACACAAATGTTGAAATGGTTACAGTAACAATGTACAACTATATTTTTTTCCTGTGTGTATGTTCTAAATTTCAATGAAAACATAAATCATTACTCTACAATTATATATGTACATACGATTTTATTAGATAATTTTATCAATGTTTGTGCATACTTATCGAATCAAGGCAACTTATACATCATCAATCAATATTAAAACGACACGTGAACTCTGCCTTGACATCAAGATTGTTACATCTGTCCATCAAATTTTTTGGATTATTTTTATTAAAAAAATAAATTGTGGTTTGTTGAAAGCATTACATTACATCTGTAACTCATTCTGATTTTCTTCATCATAGCGCTATCACATTGTCACTAATGCCACGCGTTTCATTTAGCCATGTGTTTCATTTAGTTGATATTCATCATACTAAGAACTACTTATCTGTGTTTTAGTTTTTCCACTTCATGGTCTAAGTAACGAAAATAATGCGAAGGAAAAAAAAGGCCACCACAACGATTTTATGAATTTTAATTAAAAAGATAATACATTCATTTTGTATAAGATAATGGGAAATACTCGTGTCTTTAATACTTTTAATCATTTTTATTACTATCTTAAGTATTCTCACGTTTTTTATTGTTGTGTAAATTCTAATCATAAAATAACTATAAAAGCTTCGAACATTCCCCAAAGAATTTAGTTTCGTCTTCGTTCAATCATAAATCAATCATGAAGGTCCTCATAGTATTGTGTGCTCTTGCCATCAGTGCTGCTTATGCAGGTAATTTCAATAGTTTACAGAAATTGCTTGTTCCCCAGGAACGTATTATCAAGGGTCACGATGCTGAACCCCACTCTGCTGCCTACATAATCTCGCTGTCTTTAAACACTACTAGTGCTCACAATTGTGGTGGCACTATTATCAACAAGGAATGGATTGTAACTGCTGCTCATTGTATTACCGTAAATCCAGTGGGTATGGGTGTAGTAGCTGGTCTTCATGTACGCGGTGAATTGAATGAAGCCACACAACAAAGAGTGATTGATTTTGGCAGAGTACATGAAGCATATGGCGGCAGTGTAGGACCTTATGATATTGCCCTACTCCATGTCTCACAGGCATTCGAATTCAATGAATATGTTCAACCCGCCACATTGCCAGCCCGCGAAGAAATTCCAAAAGGCAATGCTACTCTATATGGTTGGGGTCAAATGAAGGCATTTAATTTTGCTTCCGCCAAAACATTACAAACTGTGAACACTCAACTCATTGACTGGGCTGCTTGCAAAGAACTTTTGGGCAATAACACAAATTTGGCCGATACCAACATATGTTCAGATTCCCACAACGCTGGCATTTCTGCTTGTAACGGAGATTCCGGTGGTCCTTTGGTGATTGAAACTGAAAATGCTCCCGCCGAGTTAGTAGGTATTGTGTCATGGGGTTTCATTCCTTGTGGTTTGTTCAACCAACCCTCCGTATATACTCGTGTTTCGGCATACGTCGATTGGATTGCTAAAATTATGCACGCTTATTATGTTCTACATTAATGTAAAATTTTGACAACATCTCAAATTTATTAAATTTAATAAAATAACAACAAAATATTAACAATAAAATTTCTAGTTTTTTGTTTTCAATTTTACCTCGAAATAAAGCTAATCGCACGCGTTATATTGTACTCTACGATGTTAGATAGTGTGTTTATATAGTAACTACTAATAGCAATGACGATAATCGCTTGTAAATCAACATTTATTGTATGCGCCATTGATCGTAATCGATTAATTCTTTAAGATTTCATTTCATTCAACAAATTCGATTAATATAAATAGCGCAGATAATTTTGAAATTAATTAGTAAGTGTTTGTTAGAGTAAACAACATGAAGGTTTTAGTAGTTCTCGCAGTTTTGGTGGCTTGTGCCCAAGCTGGTTCCGTTTCCAATATCGCCCAAAAGCTTATCCCTAGCTTCTCGACCGGATTTGTCATCAAGGGCCATGATGCTGAACCTCATACCGCCCCCTACATTGTATCGTTGAGCGCAAATGCCAACCACTCACACATTTGTGGTGGTACCATCATTGCCAAGGATTGGGTATTGACTGCTGCTCACTGCATCAACAAACCCGTTGGCATGAGTGTTGTAGCCGGTTTACACGAACGTCTGAACATTGACAACAAGACTCAATCTCGTAAAGTCGATTGGGGAAAGGTCCACGAAAAATACACTGGTGGTGTTGGTCCCTATGATATTGCCATTTTGCATCTTTCCGAACCCTTGGAATACAACCAATACGTTCAAGCTGCTTCTTTGCCCGCCGTTGAGGAAATCCACTCTGGTGAAACCCATTTGTACGGTTGGGGTCAACCTAAAGCCTTCGTTTTAACTGGTTCCAAAATCTTGCAAACTGTCGAAACCGAAATTGTTGAATTCAACGCCTGCAAGGAAGCTTTGCCCGAAGATGCTCCCATTCATGAGACCAACGTTTGCTCCGACTCTTTGCAAAAGGGCATTTCTGCTTGCAACGGTGATTCCGGTGGCCCCTTGGTAGTTGAACATGAAGGTGCTCCCTCCGAATTGATTGGCATTGTTTCCTGGGGCTACATTCCCTGCGGTTTGGCCAACTTGCCCTCCATCTACACCCGTGTTTCCGCCTACATTGATTGGGTTGCCAAAATCCAAAACGCTTACTACGTTTTGCACTAAATATTGTGTTTAATCGATATTGAATTAATACCAAAATATAAACAATGTAACCCAAAAAGGTTACACCCATACAAAATATGTATTTTATTATTAAATCCTTTAGTTAGCAATAGAAATATGTACTTTTTTTGCAATAATGCCAACTATTATTATGCATACAAATATTTAATAATGGTGTGGTTTCAGTGTTTAGAATTTGTTGAAAATTAATGAAATTTAGTAAAACCTTTAAAATTTTTATAATCTTTTTAAATTGCATTGTTGGCATGCTATTTATTTGAAAAAAGTGAAACTAATAAGTAGTTATAAATTACGATAATGATAACATAACCGTATAAGATTATTTTGCAAAATTTCATAAGCAGTGGCATTGATAAAAATTTGTGTATGCAATTCAAAGTTTGCTATGTTTAAATTTTGATTTTATCAAAATGTCTTAAGCCAGTTTTTCAGTTGTCTGACGGATGAGGAATTTACGAATACAAGGAACAGAATAATGCAACATCATTTAAAGGAAGTGATATATAGTTCTTACACAAAATAGGAACTAATTTACATACCTAAATTTTAAATATCTCCTAAAATAGGTATTTGTTTGCTAATGTATTGATATTATAAAGAAATATAAAATTATTACTAATACAACATTAAAATAGTTATGTTTTAATGTCAAATAAAGGACGTAACAAGCAAAAAATTCAAAATTAAGTTTTTGATTAAGAATGCACAGTGGGGCAGAATCAAAATGTTTTGGAAATAAATCTGGCATTTCTAAACGGATGGCCCGATCAGGACAAAATTTGACGTGGGGGTAGCCAAGGAGTATTCGAGTTCAAGTTATTAAAATGGACCCTACAAATGCACAAGGCGCGGCGCTATTGGGGCTCAAAGTAGGGTACCTTCAACATGTAAAATTGCCATTTTGTTGTTTCCCATTTTGGGAAGCGCTCGGCTAGGTCTTGAAAAAACATGCTTGCGTGTGCTATTTATCTCTTATAATTTCCGAGTTATAAGCATTTCAAAATTGAAATTTTTAAGTTTTGCCATACCTAGGTCCGCTTTTTTAAAAATATAGGGGGTACTTTTGAACCGAATGGACTCGAATTTTTTTCGTTAGTTAGATAACTAAAGTATCAATAATATACAAACAATTTCAGAGCAATATCAATTACGGATCCGAAAATAAACGATTTTCAATTCAAAAATGTTTAGATTTTTTTTGTTTTTTGGGCGAAAAGGTGGCTTAACTCTTTTTTTATTAAAATAAAACTTTCTTTAAGAACATACTACAGTTTTATTTTTTTCTGTAAGATATCTTTACGGAGAATATTTTGGAATAAAAAATGATTTTCAATTAAAAAATTCAAAATTTTTTAGATTTTTGCTGTTTTTTGGGCGAAAAGGTGACTTTACTCTTTTTTTTATTAAAATAAAACTTTCTTTAAGAACATATAACAGTTTTATGTTTTTCTGTAAGATATCTTTACGGAGAATATTTTGGTAAAAAAAACATGTCATATTTTTCAAACATGTCGCCCCTACGCCCTTCGGAACTTGACCTATTTTTTATCAAAATTTTAATTTTGGACCAGAAAACGGAAAGCAGCTTTGGAAACCTTGATGTGATTCCTATTTATTTTTAAAGCATTTTCCCAGCCCCGAAGGAAATGTAGAACCTGTGAGCAAAATTGTAAAAAATACCATTTTTGCTCCAATTTTTAGGAATTGCGGGATTCCCTTTGACCTTTTGACAAGCTTTTTTACACTTTGTTATTTAGAATGAGAAATTTAAAAAACCCTGCAAATTTCGATTAGTTTTGTTAATAAATAAAGATTTTATTACATATTACATATTTATTGAGCTCTAAAACTAAAATTTTTATCAAAATTTTGATAGGATTGCAAATATTAGGAACAATTTGGCCCACATTTTTTCCGAACTAATTTTTTTTGTTTAGATAAGTTAATTTCTGATATTACAAAAAAAAAAATTCAAGTCAATATCTCATTTGTAGGGTCCATTTTAATAACTTGAACTCGAATACTCCTTGGATACCCCCACGTCAAATTTAGTCGCGATCGGGCCATCCGTTTAGAAATGCCAGATTTATTTCCAAAAAATTTTGATTCTGCTCCACTGTGGAATGGTTCATTGCATCAAAATTTACGTCATCGTAAATTTGTTTGCTTTCGATTGTCAAAAATACCGACTTTATTAAAGAAATTCAAAAGGGCATAACAACAAATCACTCGATTTATTAGCCAAAGCAATAAAAACCACGTATGTGTAATAATTTTCTGAAAAAAATCTAACGTGATACCCACTTTAAGTACAGTTAATTTAAGGCATATTTGAAAAAAAAAACAATGATTAAAAACTTTTGAGAAATCTGACGATTCAGTTCTACTTTTCAATAAACAAATTAATTTAACTAAAATGTATTTCGATTGTTGGTGTGGCTTCTCAATGTTAGTTATAAATAGTTGCTATTGCTGAATATCTATAATTCTTTTATTTTACCTTCGCCTTAATGTATACTTTAAATATATTGTACATTACATTCTTTTAACTTTCTTACCACAGTGGCTATCTAATTGAAATATATATGTATGTATTTATATAAAACACAAAAGTCGTTATATTTTATTGATCCATAAACACATAATAATGATTATATTTGCTCATAACGGAGTTAGACTAAGAAATACGAAAGGATTAAAGTATTTTAGTCCGGACCCATTAATGAATAGTTTTAAATGTAATCGGTCTAAACCAGGATTATGTGATATATTTATTATTTAGTCCTTACGTTTGTAACTAATCAAATAAAAACATTTTATACTCTGTGAATAGATTCAGAATCAATGCAATGATGCCTTTATTAAGCTAATAAACTAGGTTGCCTTTAAAATTCATTGATGAAAATTTTTAAATTTGTTTAGCTTCAATAAAGTTTAACAAGTTAAACAGCACACGCTTGTGGTTTGTTGGTTTTATAGTTTTATTAAAATTTAGTTTGTTTTGAGTATTTTGTTAAATTAAAATATTTTTTTAAGTACATTTCAAGAAACCTACATTAATAAATTTTTGTGTAAACATGGTCAATCACTATAATAAATAGTTTATCTATAGTTGTTCACACATTCCTATAATTTCCCATGACCAATTAATTAATATAACCACTTGCAACTACTCAAATTCAAACATATCGACATTTTGTAAAGTTTTAAGAAATGACAACGAGTGTGATTATCGCAATCAAATACGAGTGACTCTCAAACTGTCACAAATGTTTTTTTATATTTTGCCAACCATAATAAATCAAATTGATAAACAATTATTAAAAAAATGCTTTATCTGTAGCAAATGAAAATAAACAAAATAATAAAAAATCTGATCAGGTTGGAAAGTTGATAATGACCACTAATACAAACAAAAAAAATACTCCTACAATAAAGACATCCATAGAGGGGAAACTAGAAAGAAACTCAAACAAAAAATAACTTAAAATAATCACACATACGAGTGTTGTTTTGGTTTTCACACAGTTTTTACTAATTTTTTTAATAATACATTCTCAGCACTTAGGTTTTTGACAGGAGAGTTTTCTATCTATGAGTATTTATCTATGGTGATACCTAAATCGAATATTGAACATATAATTTGTTGGTATACAAAACTACAATGTTGTAAATTACAGGGGTTCTAACGTCAACCTCCCCTCCCTATTCTCAATCAATTTTAAAATTTATAAAAGTTTTATAAAACAAAATTTCCATATAAAATTTGTTTTATAAACCCTTGATAAATTTAAAAATTGATTATGAATAAGGCCTTAAATGTTTTATAAAAAATAACAATAAACTATAATCTAAAAAATCGACTGATATCGGCCAAGGTAGATTTTAATGCTCTGTACGATGAGAAACAAATTAAGGTTACCATAATATTACATGAATCTCATATATTACATTTTAAATTTTTTTCACTAACATGTTTGAACATGTTCGAAAGAAATCTACTTTTTAAACCCGAAATCGAAGCTAACATAATAATCGGCCAAATTCTATTCTTTTTCGAAATCATTAATTTCTTGATTGTTCATCTTTACAGTAAAATACATGCTATATTCAATACTTATTTTTCATTTAAAATTCCATAATCGAAGTTTTTTCTTTACAAAATATTCGGTTTCGATATTCGGCTAAATTTTTCCAAATACCGAATATTGGACCTAGTTAATTAGAATATTCGGTCGGTGTTTAAAATCTTTGCGAATATTGCACTACACATTTAACCCTCCGTGATACACATGAGGTCTGGTCAGACCCCATAATAATATCAGTATAATTACATAAAAAATATCGTTTTTTCAAACAAATAATTATAAAAACAGCTTAAATAATCTCAAATCTTTAAAAAAATTTATTTAATTTGTCAACTTTTTAGCAAAAAACTCCCGTAAACACTTTTAAAGTTTGAAACAAACTAAAAAAGAACACATAAAGACTATTTCAACGAAAAAATTTAAAGGCGAAAACGTGATGAGAACTTAGATTTTATTTTACCGTAAAAAGCTGATTTTGTTACTGAAAACTTTTTTGTGAATTTGCAAAAAAAAAAATAAAAATAAATATAATTAAATACAATTTTTTACGAAAAATATACGCGGGTCTGGCCAGACCTCATGTGTTACTAATGTGATATATAAGTTAAAAAATCTTTGTATCCCAATTCGTGGTTACTTTTTTTGGCCCGTTTTTTTAAAGCCAAGAAAATTTTTAGAGGGTACCTGAAAAATCAAGTCTCTAGCGATACCCCAAAGACGTTTAAATTAAAAAATCCAAAAAATCCCATGTGTATGTCTAAGGGTTAAAATGAAAATAATAAATTTTAAAAATACCCCAGCATGATTTACAACATTTTCAAAACATAAACAAATAAAATAAAAAGTGGCAAAAAAAAAAACTCTAATCTATCAATATTTATGTTTGCGGATGGACACACTTAACAAGAACAAAACACTATTAAACAATTTATATATTGCAATATTCCAATAACATAGAGATAAAAAATAAAACGAAACTGTGTCGAGTGGTTAAAACCGATGAAATGAAAATCATCTAACCAAGAGTTTGATATAAAAAGGAGTGGTAACAAAATCTAAGAACCATAGTAAAACAACAATCCCAACAACATGAAGTTATTAATAGTACTCGCTTTGGCAGTAGCCACAGTTAGTGCGGCTAGCTTGGATTCTATTGTCCATCCTGGATTTCCAGAGGGCCGTATCATTAATGGCCAAGAAGCCGCCAAAGGAGAAGCACCCTTTATTGTTTCCTTAAAAGCCGGCTCCCATTTCTGCGGCGGTAGCATTATTGATGAACACTGGGTTGTGACGGCGGGTCATTGTTTGATTTACAACAGCTTTGAAGTTGTTGCCGGTCTTCACAAACGTAACGATGAATCTGATGTCCAAATCCGCAAAGTTCCCAGCAGTGCCTTCCAAATTGCACATGAAAAATATGGCGGTAATGTTGGCCCATACGATATCGGTCTTATCTACATTGCTGAACCCTTCGAATTAAAAACATTGGCTCGAGATGGTTCTGCAACTGTTGCTAAGATTAACTTGCCATCTGGCAAATATTCACAAACCGGCAAGGGTAAGTTGTATGGTTGGGGACGAGATAATTCTGGTGCATTGCCCAATACTTTGCAAACTTTGGATGCTGACATCATTGGCTACACTCAGTGCAAAGCTGCTTTGCCTAGCTCTGCTCCCATAGATCCCGTTAACATTTGCTCTTATACTGCTGACACCACCGATGGCGCTTGCAACGGCGACTCTGGTGGTCCATTGGTACGTTACACCCCTGATGGTGCTGAGATTGTTGGTATTGTGTCCTGGGGATATACTCCATGTGCTACCAGCAAATACCCATCCGTTTACACCATGACTTCGGCGTTCAACGATTGGATTCAAAAGACTATCGATAACTTCAGTGTTGCTGATATGCCCTATTAAGCATTTATAAGGATACGATTTAAATAAATAATGAGAATAATTAAAATGTGGCCTATATTTAATTTGTATAATTTACTAAGAATCTGAGCAAGCTATAATGACTGGAATGCTTTTTTTATGTTTTTGAAAATTTCAGAGAAGTTTATATAATGTATAATTATTTGCTTTATTAAGATGCCAACCAATGATGGGCATAGGTGGTTCGTTAAAATTATTTTTTAATTTCCCTCTGAATCATTTCCTAAATATGTATGAAGCAAATATATAATTTTTCGAAAAGAAAATGAGAAAAATGTTAAAGAATTGATTTGCTCAAAAAGAACTAAAATATATCTTATTTATTTAGAGGTAACGCCTATTTGGTAAAATATTTGTATAGTGTTACCTTGGCTTTAGTACATTCATTTACTAAATTAATAAGTTTTACTATAGCGGAGATTTTTTACAGTATAGCCCAGTACTCTGTTAATATTTGCGAAAACTTATGGTTTTTTCATGCCAAAAATTTTACATGCAATAAATGATCAGCTGTTGATTTTAATTTCGTGCGAAAGAAGTGCTGCTTATGTTATTTCGTGTGGAAAAATAAGGTTGCTAGATGTATTTCACTTGTTTTCCACAATAAGAACAGAGTACACCAAATATTTTATATGTAGTTTGACAGCATTTCGCACGAAATTTTGAACAGTGTACTATGCTATCTGCCAAAATTGATACACACAATTTTTAGCCATTAATGAATAAAAGTCTTTTAACCACATTTCACTGTATTCTATTGATTTTTTAATTGTAAATTATTCGATTTTTATTTTTATAATTTCAGAGTATTTAAAGTTGGTAAAACAAATGCATTTGAATATATATTGAGAAAGTTTATTATTAATTCATTGTAAATCGTTTAGCATTAACTGTATAAAATTTTCGAATATTTTTCATTTTGTCTTTTTATACCCTTCACCTTCGTGAGAAGGGTATATATAAATTTGTCATTCCGTTTGTAATTTCCACAATGTAATTTTCCGACCCTATAAAGTATATATATTCTGAATCCTTATAGATAGCGGAGTCGATTTAGCAAAGTCCGTCTGTTGAAATCAAATTTCTGAAGACCCCGGATATCTTCGGGATCGAAATCCTCATAATAAATAACGGAGATATAAGCAAAAATCCGAGACAACCTCTATTTTTGGCCTATTTTTTATCTATATCTCGATTACTAAGTCATAAATATAGACAATATGGATATCTAATGATAGATATTTCAAAGTCCATTGCAACGATGTATATAAGGCTATACAAAGTTGGACCTACAATGGCTCAAAATCGGGAAAAATATTTTTTAACCCGAATTTTTTTTACAGAAAACAGTCTTGTCATAATTTTTTTTCACTAATAAATTAAAAAAAAAAAATTTTTAAACTTGGAAAAAAACTTTTAAAAAACAATTTTGAAAAAAAATATTTAAAAAAATTTTTTTTTTTAAATTTTATTTTAAAGTATAATTTGGTGAAGGGTATATAAGGGAAATATAATAACGAATAACGCCATAGATCTAAAATTCTTAACTAAGTTTTACATTGGGCCGGTATCCATATTTTGGACCTAGCTCAACGCGGTGGTCAATATTCTGTTATTAATATTTACGTTGAAATCTTCACACAGATAATCAATTTTTTCAAAATGTTGTGGTTGGATGATTTACAGACTTTTAAAATTGTAAAAAACTAAAAAAGAATTTAAACAAAATTTAAATTGTCAAAAAACATTTTAAGTTTCATCAATGTGCGATCCAATTAAATTCCCGAACAACAATGAATAAAATAATTTTTCGTAGACAATCTGAAAAGTAAACAAAGACTAATAAAATTGGTCTTGATGTTATCAAAGATTAACTAGCAGTTCATTGCATTACATTTTTAGATTGATTAAAGTAAATCGGTAGGTAGTTTATGGCTGCACTTGACAAATTTACTAAGTGCAATATTTTTCCCCATAATAAATTTAAAAAAATATATCAAGTGGTTTAAATGTTAAAGCAAACAAAAAGAATTTGTTGCACCGGAATAATGGTATAAAAAGACTTGTGCTAAGCTGTTTAAAATCACAGTATTACAACAATACAAAACAACATGAAGTTATTAATCGTACTCGCTTTGGCAATAGCCGCCGTTAGTTCGGCCAGTTTAGATTTTGTTTCTAAACCTGGATTCCCAGAGGGTCGCATCATTAATGGACAAGAGGCTGCCAAAGGAGAAGCACCCTTTATAGTTTCTTTAAAAAGCGGTTCCCATTTCTGTGGTGGCAGCATCATTGACGAGCACTGGGTCCTGACCGCTGCTCATTGTTTGATCTATAACAATTTCCAAGTTGTTGCTGGTTTACACCAACGCAACGATGAATCTGACGTTCAAATCCGCCAAGTTTCCGGCAAAGACAATCAATTCGTACATGAGAAATATGGCGGCGGTGTTGGACCCAACGATATTGG
Source organism: Calliphora vomitoria (assembly GCA_942486065.2). Lineage (NCBI taxonomy): Eukaryota > Metazoa > Arthropoda > Insecta > Diptera > Calliphoridae > Calliphora > Calliphora vomitoria. The sequence goes on from OW818030.2 coordinate 140,992,616, forward strand.
TCTTATCTACATTGCTGAACCTTTCGATTTGAATGCCTTAGCTCGTGATGGCTCTGCTCCTGTTGCTAAAATTAACTTGCCTTCTGGCAAATATGAACAAACCGGTAACGGCAAATTGTATGGTTGGGGACGCAACAATGTTGGTGTTTTACCCAACACTTTGCAAACTTTGGATGCTGACATCATTGGTTACACTCAATGCAAAGCTGCTTTGCCTAGCTCTGCTCCTATAGATCCTGTTAACATTTGCTCTTACACTGCTGGCACCACCGATGGCGCTTGCAACGGTGACTCTGGAGGTCCATTAGTGCGTTGGACTGCTGCTGGCGCTGAAATTGTTGGTATTGTTTCATGGGGTTATACTCCCTGTGCTACAACTAAATATCCTTCTGTATACACCATGACCTCGGCCTATAATGATTGGATTCAAAATACTATTGGTAATTTAAATGCTGCTTAACCAGTTAATATGAATCAAATATATAATAAAATAAAAATGAGAAATTAATAACTTTTTTCTTATTTCAATCTATTTCATCATTAATAAGAACTCAAAAAAAAAAACGTTTACTAAAATTTGAATAATCCGAAAGTAAAAATTTTTGAAAAATTTCATTCATTAATATTGTTGTTTGAAAATAATATTGTTAAGCTGTAACTATCGCGTGACTTCATCGATTTTTTTTTTTTTGAAGATAATGATCCACTAATTTTTATTAGATAACAAGAAAAGTAAACAAATTTAATTAAATAAAGAAACCTCACAAAGAAACGTTTACTACTTTAAAACGATATATCTGACATAACTATTTGTGGTTGACAATGCAAGCCATATATGAATTTGAATTTAAAATTTTTCATATTTGTGTAAAAAAATTATGCCTGATTTAGACACAATATTTTACTTTAGCGATTTCAACAAAATAATTAATTTTAACATTTTGCTGGTTCATTGGATAGATTGTTAAATGGACAAAGTTGCAAGTAAACAAATTTATCGCGTTTAACATATTTTATTTGTTCATCCACATATTAATATTATGAGAGTTTAGACGTTTTTTATATTATTGCATACCAGAGATGTGCATGAATACCATTCAAATGACATATTTTTTAGTTTGCAAAAATGAATACTGAGTTATCACTATACATAAACTAAACGAAAACTGTCATTGCATGATTCACCACAGCAAGTGTTTTGTTACAAAATGCATGTAATTGCTTGCATATTCTGTAAACTCTTAGCATTCACAAAAGCAGCGAATCAATATGAGTGTTATGAATATAAGAAGAGTTAATATACACTTTATATGAGTATGTTTGAATTAATTTAAGACTGTATTTATAAAGGTTTTCTTGCATATTTCTATTTTTAACAATACGGAAAACACCATTTTCAATATTTCTTATTATTTCGGAGTTTATTGTATCAAAATAAGATGAAATTTGTATATCTCTGTTGCATATTAAGGAGTGCACACATATCGCACTGGTTCCTCTAAAGAGAGTCAATTCAAAATTTAAACATTTTCAGTAGAGGCATAAAACTGTTTTTTTTTTTAATACATAACAATAAAAGTTGAAAACTTTTATTTGGTGAAAGAGTAGAGAAAATTATGTAAGACTTTTACAGTGGGTAGATATGACCACTGCCTCTACAAATGAAGTCCAATATTTTTGAAAAACGGTGTTTTAAAGTGCTATATTTTTGAAGATTTTTGAGATATTGACTTGAATTTTTTTTTGTAATATCAGAAATTAACTTATCTAAACAAAAAAAAAAAAAAAAATAGTTCGGAAAAAATGTGGACCAAATTGTTCCTAATATTTACAATCCTATCAAAATTTTGATAAAAATTTTAGTTTTAGAGCTCAATAAATATGTAATATGTAATAAAATCTTTATTTATTAACAAAACTAAACGAAATTTGCAGTGTTTTTTAAATTTCTCATTCTAAAAAACAAAGTGTAAAAAAACTTGTCAAAAGGTCAAAGGGAATCCCCCAATTCCTAAAATTTGGAGCGAAAATTCCAAAAATGGTATTTTTTACAATTTTGCCCACAGGTTCTACATTTCCTTCGGGGCTGGAAAAATGCTTTAAAAATAAAGGTTTCCAAAGCTGCTATCCGTTTTCTGATCCCAGCTTTGGGATTTTAGAACATGTGGTCCAAAATTCAAATTTTTATAAAAAATAGGTCAAATTCCAAAGGCGTAGGGGCGACATGTTTGAAAAATATGACATATTTTTTATACCAAAATATTCTCCGCAAAGATATCTTACAGAAAAACATAAAACTGTTATATGTTCTTAAAGAAAGCTTTATTTTAATAAAAAATACTTAAGTCACCTTTTCGACCAAAAAACAGCAAAAATCTAAAAATTTTTGAATTTTTTAATTGAAAATCGTTTATTTTCGGATCCGTAATTGATATTGCTCTGAAATTATTTGCATATTATTGATACTTTAGATATCTAACTAACTATATTTTTAAAAAACCGGACCTAGATATGGCAAAATTTAAAAATTTCAATTTTGAAATGCTTATAACTCGGAAATAATAAGAGATAAATAGCAAAACAAAATGGCACGTGTTTAAATATTTTACATGTCGAAGGAACCCTCAAATTTTGTCCTGATCGGGCCATCCGTTTAGAAATGCCAGATTTATTTCCAAAAAAGTTTGATTCTGCCCCACTGTGCAGCATCCAACTAAACTGTATTGGACGTTATTTAAAAAAAACATTTGAAAAGCACGTAGTTAGTGTCAGATAAAATTGTGGAGAAGAATCGAAAAATTGTGCAACTTCAATTACAAAATTGACTGAAGATCCTCCAAAATATTTAAAATGAGTAATTCTGATTTTTGTTATAAAAATAAAAAAAATATAATTAATAAATCTATACAATTTTATCTGTTACATAAAATTGTATAGATTTATTAATTATGAACATGAACTTCACTGATGTTGATAATATAATAAATATAAAACTATTCACTTATTAGTTTCAATTTTATTACGATATAAACATAATCTTCATATTTTTCGTGCACACTCCTTACTATTAGTGTTTAAAAATGTTGTTTTTGAGTTAGTTATAAAATAAAATTCAACAATTTTTCGTAGGCAAACTTTAAGTACATCTTACTGATATCGAAGATTTACTAGATGTTTATTTAATTTAAAAATGACCAAGTGGTTCCATTTTTAGACTAATTAAGTTGAATCGGGCGGTTGTTTATGATACTACTTAATAATAAAAATATATATTAAATATATTTTTAATTAATGACATAAGTGTAATATAATATAATAACAATATATAGTTCTGTGCAAAATACTAGACAGTTTTTTTTTTAAATGCCATGTTTTTAGATAATATACATATTGAAGGGATTCACAATCTACGTCGTATCTTTGTATCGATGTATTGTTGTACAGTATTTGTGAATACCATTATTGTCTTATTAATGAACTTTTAGCTTTAAAAAGTATCTAACCTCCATTAACACGAAGTCTGGATATGTGTTAACTAATAGTTATACTGACAGTTTTCATACAAAAATAATTTTACAGTATAACTATTAGTTAACACCTAACCAGACTTTGTGTTAAAAACTATTTAATTATGAGACGCTTTAAATAAAAATGGTAAAACTTTTGGATCTATATAAGAATTTATAAAAATCTGTTTTGAAACGCATATTTGTAATTGAATCTTGTAAATTTATTTTGCTGTAGTTTCAGCAATCTATTTTTTAAAGCAGCACTGTATATAAAACAGTATAAGTGTTAAAGTAAACAAAAATATTAGTATATAAAGTCTTGTCGTAAACTATTTGAAATCAGAAACAAAATGAAGTTAATTGTATTCGCTTTAACAGTAGCCAGCGTTAGTACGGCTAATTTGGATTTTATTGCGCAATCTGTCTTCCCAGAGGGTCGCATCCTCAATGGTCATGAAGCCGTCAAGGCAGAAGCTCCTTATATTGTGTCACTAAAAAGCGATACACATTTCTGCGCTGGCAGCATTATTGAGGAACACTGGGTCTTGACAGCTGCTCATTGTTTGATTTACGACAGTTTTGAAGTAGTGGCTGGCTTACACGAACGTAACGATGAATCTAACGTCCAAATCCGCAAAGTGTCAAGCCAAGACGTTCAACTTATTCATGAGAAATATATGGGCACAGTTGCACCTTACGATATTGGTCTAATATACATTGACGAAGCATTTGATTTAAAAACCTTAGTAGATGATGATTCTGCCACCGTTGCCAAGATTAACTTGCCATCTGGCAAATATGCCCCAACAGACAAAGCTACATTGTACGGCTGGGGTCGTGACAAGAATGGTGATACGCCAAACACTTTGCAAACTTTGGATGTAGACATTATTGGTTACACTGAATGTAAAGACACTTTCCCTATAGAACTGGGTTCTCAAGTGGATGCCAGCAGCAACATTTGCTCTTTCACCCCAAATACCATAGATGGTGCTTGCAACGGTGACTCTGGTGGCCCATTGGTTCGTTCCACTAGTGATGGCACTGAACTTATTGGTATTGTGTCGTGGGGTTTCATTCCATGCACCACTCAATATCCATCAGTTTACACTATGACTTCTGCCTACATTGATTGGATTCAGGAGACTATTGCAGATTTCGAATCTGCTAAGAATTCTAATTAAACAGTTTCGTAAAGGCATAACAATAAACTAACAAAAGCAAATGCTTTTATAATACATATGATTTTTTAAATAAATAAAGGAAATGTTGGTGTACTATTATTTTTTAACGGTTCTTATTTTAAATTTTGCTTGTACTTACATCGTCCCATTTGATAAACTTTTCGCCATCTTGCATAGCTTGGGAAACCTCTATGGGTCCCGAGGATACATAGGTGCCGGTAGATAACATTGTGTGCTTTAAAACTTTCTACCAATTGTCTGCAAATCTGAGGCTTTAAATTCCGTTTGTCGCTAATTTACAAAATGTAAATGTTGTCTTTATTTGTCTTGTTGATTTTTTTTTTCTGCTGTCGTTGTAGTTTAACTTTTTAATAAGTATTTTCTAGTTAGGAAAACTACATTACGAAACAATTTTACTGTTGCTGCTTAATACTCTGTACATCATCTCACAGTTTCCATCTCATTACGGCAGGAAAGAACAAAGTGGTAGCCCGAATACGAATGATACCAAAAGCTGTGCTTATTGCGAAACAATTGAAATGCATTAATAGTTTTTGCTTTTTATGTCTTTAATTTGTTTCTATTCTATTGTTGATGTTACTGTTGTAGACAGTAGTTTATTATTTTACATTTTTCTAGTTGTTACTTTTGTTGTCGTCGGTGTTTCCTTGGAATACGAAATTTTTCATGGAAGCTGCAAAGATAAAGAAAATAAATACAAACAAATTAGCATGTTCTATGAATCTGGTTGTCTGTCTATGTTCTTTTTGTAGTTGGAAAAAAATACAAATTAAAAGACTTAAAAAATTCTGGAAATTTTTTGAATAACGAAAAGTTTAAAATTGAAAAGAAAACAAAGTGCCTGCCCGCACACAAAAGTGTAATAGATGTAAAAAAAGATGATGATGATGATGTTGATGTTGTTTGTTGTTCATGTTGAATGTAAATTAATTTTTAAGTGTTTTTCAATAATACTGACAGCTTCGCATCTCATAAGTTACAATTTCCGGTATTGCTAATGTTGTGGAATATAATTATTATAATTGATTTTGTGAACACTTAGGAAAGATAAGGCGAGCAATTGCGAGATTGGCAAAGGGACTATTGGAAACCATTTTTGGATATCAAGAAATTCTGTATGCCATGTGTCATTACGAGATATGGCGCAAGTATTTTATACATATTAGTATAATTTTCAATTCATGAAAACACTTACATGAACCTATTGCTTTCAAAATTCATTTAAAAATATTATTTAGGTGTCACTAAGTGCTTAATAAATTTCCAATTATGGTGGTATTATTGAACAAGAAATAAATCATAAATAAGTCATATAAAAGAAACGTTTTTGCAGAACTTAGCGGCTTAAAAGCCCTAAGAAAAGTTTTCAATATATCATGTTTTTAATTTTTACAACATTGTAAATGAAAAACTTTAATTAATTGTTATACGTGTCCTTCGATAAAACATAAAATTAAAATAAAAAAATATGTGCATGATTTACTGTGGTTTACTTTGGAAAAATCTATTTAAAATATTGTTTTTGTATTCCCCTCCCACGTACACATTTACTGGAAGATGCTTGTATGTCTTAAAATAAAAGACCTTTAAAAAAACATTGGACAGTAGTGAAAAATATTCCACAATATAATAAAATACCACAAACAAAAATTATTGTTATGGTTATAAACGATGTCTTTCTGTCTACGACTCTCCCACTGCCCCACTGCCCCACCAGTGTTTGAGTGCTTTCAAAGAAAAATCAAAAGCTTCATTTACCAAAACGTCCTGCATACTCTGTGAATACTTGTGCACAATGAAAAATTACTTCACCTGCTTCACTTTCGAATGCCAGTAAAAACGGGCAGGCGACGGCAGGCAACAGCACTTAAATAATACAAAATTGAAAATGAACCAAAAAGAAGAAAAAAAAAATAATCATAAAAAATAGTAAAAGGAAACAACACATCCGAAGAGAAAATCCACATTTTTATATTGACGTAATGTAGTTTAGTTGTTGGTTTTGAGGTGTTTATGTGTGTGTGTGTTTGTGTAGGGTGGCTTATTTGATTGTGTATGTGAGTGAATGAATGTATACAACAACAATTTCTTTAAATTGCTTTTCCGTGATTTTATTATGTTTTTATCCTTAATTTCGTAATAGTTTATATGTGTGTATGTATGTGTGTATATATTTACTATTTTGTTGGGTTTTTTTGATGATCTTGTTGGTCCTATTATTCTTTATATTCATACTTAGAAATAAATGTATACTAAGGGTGTTTCGAAAATAATGATTTCAAATATATCCTTGAACACTTATCCCTTCTCTTATTACTTAGTTTTAAAAAATTCGGGATATTGTTCACGATTTTAGTTTTTTTGAGAATATGTATGTGTATCTTTATATAGTATATGTTTCTTTTTAAATTGCAATCTGATTTGTATATGATATTTTATTCGTATTTCAGAATTTTTAAAATTGTATTTCAGAATTTTCTATTTCTATTAAAGATTTTAGAAATACAATTTTATAATTTTGAATTATAATTGGAAATTTCTGAAATACAATTATAAAATTCTGGACTACGAATAGAAAATTCTGAAATTCTAATAAAAATTTCTTATATTAAATTAGAAATTTCTGAAATACAATTTGAAATCAATTCTCTTAAAGAAAAAAAGAGTTTTTCTATTTAAAATAAAACATTTAAAACATAGATGGATGTGGGAATCTTTATCATGACCCGAAAAAAAAATCTCCGACATATACTTTTTATACCCTTCACCATGAGTGGCAAGGGTATATATAAGTTTGTCATTCCGTTTGTAATTTCTACGTTTTTCATTTGCGACCCCACAAAGTATATATATTCTGGATCGTTATAGATAGTGAAGTCTATATAGCCATGTCCGTCTGTATGTTGAAATCATCTTTCCGTAGCCCACAAATAATTTACAAACATAATTTATACATCAATATGTCGAGAATTCTTCCGGCTCGGTCGCTATTTAAAATCAAGAAAATCGGCCCACAAATGGCTGAGATATAAGGAAAAAACCGGGACAACCTCGATTTTTGGTCTATTTTTGATCTATATCAGGATTACTAAGTCATAAATATAGACAATATGGATATCAATGATAGATATTTCAAAGTCTATTGCAACGATGTATATAAGGCTATAGTAATTTGGACCTACAATGGGTCAAAATCGAGAAAAATATTTTTTCACTAATAAATTTAAAAAAAAAATTTTAAAAATTAAAAAAAAAAAATTGGAAAAAAAACAATTTCGAAAAAAAAAAATTTAAAACAATTTTGAAAAAAAAAATTTTTAAATTTTGAAAAACAATTAGAAAAATTTTTTTTTTTTAAATTTTGAAAAAAATTTTAACTGTGTTTACCTAAAAATATTTAAAATTTTTTTTTTAAAGTATAATTTGGTGAAGGGTATATAAGATTCGGCACAGCCGAATATAGCTCTCTTACTTGTTAAAGATAATTTCATTCAATGTTGGCCGGTTAGATTTTCGATCACTCTTTGCAAAATTGCTACCGGTATTGCACGCGTTTAATGCTGGCTTCCAAGTTTTATCTACGAAGACTCTTGGATTCACATAACCCCAAACTAATTTAGTGGTGTACTATGACATGTTCTAGGCCAGCAGTTGATAGGACATGAACCCGAAGTTAGCAAAGGTTAAAAACATTTCTCACAGAAAGCTGATTTTTGTAATACATTGGAATAATTTGGGAACAATAATGAATAAAAATAAGAAATGATAAAACGGCACTAGGCATGTGTGGTCCGTGAAAAAATAAATTAAAAAAAGTGTTTATGAATCACCCTATATTATTATTCGCTAGTTGTGTTAACTTCATTAACTTTAAAATTTTTGCGTAAGTCGCAACAGATCAAGCTACGTGTATTTGGTTTTTGGTCATCCTTAATTTAGTATGATGTTTTCTGTTGCCTTCCCACAACAATTTCCGGTAAGAAAAATATTAATAAAAAACAGGATTCTAAGACATGGCAATCTAATGGTTTCGTTTATACATTCTAGCAGTTCTAGCTTTAAATACACATAAAGAAAAATAACTTTTAATATTAAAAAAAAAAATATACGATTTAAAAATGTCACCTAACAAGGATTTTTGAAGTCATTGAAATAAATACGTTTTGAAACTGATAGATTTTCATGTATTCGAAATATTGTCTATCCGTCAGTATCATACTTGAACAACGTTGGGATATATTGCAAACTTATTTTCAAAGTCAGTGCAGGGATTTCTTATAAAGATAGCTCCTAAAACAATATTAGTTTAAGGTATCGCATCATTTTTGAAATGCAACTGAATATTTGACTATTTTGACAAAATCTGGAGAGTGGACCACATTTTTGAGCAGTCGGGTAACAGTTCTATAGCAATAAATTTATTTATTAAAATTTGTAAAGAAATTTGAAAAACTGGATGCTACATTTGCTGTTTGTTTATTGATAAACTCGGAATTATGTTGAAAATCAGTATTCTTGACTATTGCCTGAAGTAGGTTGTACGTTCTTATCAATATTAACATTATTTTAAAAATCTGAGAAAAATTAAAAAAAAAATAATTTTAATTTTTGTCAAGATTTTAAATTTTATTATTTTTCACGAATAACGTATTGAAATTTTGGAAAAACGTTTTTATGTTTTAGTTTGGAGTTTATTAAATATAAAATAATGGTTTAAGACAACTAAGGACTGAGATCGAAAAATTTTTAACATACATATATGGGGCATTTCACGTCAAGTGAACCAACTTTTGAAATCGATGTCTTCCTATCGGGATGAAATTTGCACCAATGTTAGTTCTATTGGATAGTAATTCGGACACAATTTTTCAACAAGATCGGCCAAGAACTCTCTGAGTTATAGGAGGTCAAAATTTGACATTTTGGCCAAACAGGTGTTTTTTCTTATCCATATAACTTATTACCTATTGTTCTTAGCAAAATGTGTCCCAAATAGTTTAGATAGCTATTTATGCAATCTTCCGAAAAAAAAAATTAAAAAAAATTAATAAAATATTTTTGACTTTTTTTTAAAAAAATCAAAAACATTTTTGACTTTTTTTTCAAAATGGGCCCTTTTTATTTTTTTTTTTTATTTTTTTTAAGAAAGCTTAGGTCTTTTCTTAAGCGACCTATATGGTCGCTTAGTGGGATGCGAGTGGGATATCTATCAAAAAAAATATTTTGTAACTCAAGATATGAAATTTTTTGACTTTTTTTGCAAAATCAAAAACTTTGTTGACTTTTTTTAAAAAAATGGACCCATTTTTTAATTTTTTTTTTTTTGCTCAGAAGAAAGCTTATGTGTTTTTCTTTAACACCTTTTTTGTCGCTTAGTGGGATGCGAGTGGGATATCTATCAAAAAAATGTTTTGTAACTCAAGACATAAAATTTTTTACTTTTTTTTTTGCAAAATCAAAAACTTTTTTGACTTTTTTTCCAAAATGGGCCCTTTTTTATTTCTTTATTTTTTTCTCAAAAGAAAGCTTAGGTCTTTTCCTTTAAAACCTTTATGGTCGCTTAGTGGGATGCGAGTGGGATAACTATAAAAATAAATGTTTTGTAACTCAAGACAAAGGTTTTTAAATTGATTTTTTTCATATTTTCATATTTCAAACCTTAAAAAAAAAAAAACCACTACAACTGACCGATAATAGCCACTGGAGGGGTGCAATGTGAGGCCGACCGCTATTAATTTTTCGCCCCCAAAATTTGTCTGAGTTTTGCATCTTGCGGCTTTTTTATTCAATCCTATAGGTAGTTTTCAGCGCAATAATTTATATTCGTGAGCGATTTTTGGAAGTGGACCTTATATGGGAGCAATGTCAAATTATGGACCGATCATCATGAAATTAGGTGGTGTTATTAATGTCTAGATGAAAGTTATTTATGTTGCATTTTATGTGTATACCAACATTTTTAGGAGATTTATGCTCGTTAAAGTGATTATCGGAAGCAGGCATTATATGGGACCTATGACTAATTATGGACGGATCATAATAAAATTTGGTGACATGAATTCCGTATATATAAAACTTATTTGGAGAAAAATTTGTGTAGATACCTATATAAATTAAACATTTGTGACCGATAAAGTCCACTTTCGGGAGGACATTTGTATGGGGGCTAGGTGAAATAATGGACCGATTTCAGCCAGTTTCAATAGGCTTGGTCCTTGGGCCGAACAAATTACATGTACCAAATTTTATCGAAATATCTTCAAAATTGCGACCTGTACTCTGCGCACAAGGTTTACATGGACAACCAGCCAGCCAGACGGACGGACGGACATCGTTTAGTCGACTCAGAAAGCGATTCTGAGTCGATCGGTATACTTTAAGGTGGGCTAGACTAATATTTTTGGGTATTACAAACATCTGCAAAAATTTAATATACCCTCGCCACTATGGTGGTGTAGGGTATAAAAAGTGATTTTTATTCCTGAGGTTAACATATTATGGGTATTACAGTATCGAGGCTATGAAATTTTAGTTAGGTTGTTACATACCATCGGAAAGGCTAATGTGTCTAGTTTCTCCCCGTAAGTTTAATTTTTAAGGTTTACACACAAATATGAAAAAAATCAAAATAGTGCATATCCTAAAAATTTAAAAACCTTTGTCTTGAGTTACAAAACATTTATTTTTATAGTTATCCCACTCGCATCCCACTAAGCGACCATAAAAGTTTTAAAGGAAAAGACCTAAGCTTTCTTTTGAGAAAAAAATAAAGAAATAAAAAAGGGCCAATTTTGGAAAAAAAAGTCAAAAAAGTTTTTGATTTTGCAAAAAAAAAAGTAAAAAATTGTATGTCTTGAGTTACAAAACATTTTTTTGATAGATATACCACTCGCATCCCACTAAGCGACAAAAAAGGTGTTAAAGAAAAACACATAAGCTTTCTTCTGAGCAAAAAAAAAAAATTAAAAAATGGGTCCATTTTTTTAAAAAAAGTCAACAAAGTTTTTGATTTTGCAAAAAAAGTCAAAAAATTTCATATCTTGAGTTACAAAATATTTTTTTTGATAGATATCCCACTCGCATCCCACTAAGCGACCATATAGGTCGCTTAGGAAAAGACCTAAGCTTTCTTAAAAAAAATAAAAAAAAAAAATAAAAAGGGCCCATTTTGAAAAAAAAGTCAAAAATGTTTTTGATTTTTTAAAAAAAAAGTCAAAAATATTTTATTAATTTTTTTTAATTTTTTTTTTCGGAAGATTGCATAAATAGCTATCTAAACTATTTGGGACACATTTTGCTAAGAACAATAGGTAATAAGTTATATGGATAAGAAAAAACACCTGTTTGGCCAAAATGTCAAATTTTGACCTCCTATAACTCAGAGAGTTCTTGGCCGATCTTGTTGAAAAATTGTGTCCGAATTACTATCCAATAGAACTAACATTGGTGCAAATTTCATCCCGATCGGAAGACATCGATTTCAAAAGTTGGTTCACTTGACGTGAAATGCCCCATATATTAATAAAGTTGAAACCACTAAACTTATCAGGTATCACTTAGAGATCTTGCGTATGCGTCATATTCTCGTAATAGGACTGATGAGAATTGGAGAGTGTTTTGTCGGCATAGAAATAGGGCAAAATTAGTTATTAGGAGATATAAGAAAATAGCACATAGCTTGATCTTTGTTGATAGGGATAATAGGGAAATTTGGTCGATTCTGAATAGGAATGGAGTTGGACGTTGTCCTGACAATTTTGATTGTGCTGATTCTGAGAGTTTAAATAATGCCTTCTCTTCTAATCAATCTCAGGATGGTATTGACCTTATTGACATTTCTAATATTCCTAGTGGTGGCTTTTCATTTCGATCAGTGGATTTGTTTGAGATGTTTGCAGCTTTTTATTTGATTAAATCTAAGGCAGTTGGTTATGATGGGTTTTCTCTTAGGTTTATTGGATTATTGATGCCGATGATTGGTAATTACATATTGCACTTGGTTAATACGATTTTAACGACTTCCAATTTCCCATTGTTGTGGAAGGTTGCAAAAATTGTTCCTATTATGAAGAATAGTGGTATGGCAGGCATTGATGATTTAAGGCCTATTTCTATTTTGCCAATTTTGTCTAAAATGGTTGAACATCTTATTAAGATTCAACTTGTTAGGCATATTGATGATAATGAACTTCTGCATGATTGTCAATCTGGTTTTAGATGCAATAGAAGTACAACTTCTCTGCTGATTGGTCTGACCGACAACATTAGAAAAAATATTTCTAGTAAGGGTGTTTGTGTTTTGCTTTCTTTAGACTTGACTAAGGCTTTTGATAGGGTAAATCATTCATTATTAGTTTATAAACTGTATAGGTATTTCGGATTCTCTAGTTCTGCATGTAAATTGATAGCTTCTTATTTTACTGATAGAAGGCAGTATGTTTCATGCAATGGTTATAGTTCGGGAATGCTTCCTGTTTTTAGTGGTGTGCCCCAAGGATCTGTACTTGGGCCTTTACTTTTTATTATGTTTGTTAATGATCTTTTTACTACAGTATCTAGCAGTATGTGTATGCCATTTTCGTTTGCTGATGATGTGCAACTTTTGTTTAAAGGTGATTTATTATTTCCTGATGTCTTACAGAGTATGATTGATTATACTGTTGGATTGTTATGTAGCTGGATGTTGGAGAATGATCTTTCAGTTAACGTTAATAAAACTAAGGCAATGCTATTTGGTGATAGTGGTGGTAATAACTTTTCTGTTGCCTTGAATGGTGATTTAATTGAATTTGTTGATAAACTTAAATGTCTTGGTGTTATTATTGATACAAAATTGAGTTTTGAAAGTCATATTAATTCAATAGTTTCTAGGGTTAGTTTTACTTTGCGTAAACTATATACTTTAGATTTGGTTTTACCTTTTCACATTAAAAAACGTGTTGTTCATGGTTTAATTATGCCAATATTTTTATATGCCTTAGAAGTGTATGCTGGTACGTTGGGTTACGTAATTAAGAAGTTAAGACTTGCATTCAATAGAGTTATGAGGTATCTTTACTCTCTTAAATTACGGCAGCATGTCTCACATTATGTTTTAAAATTCTTGGGTATGCCTTTCATTGAGTTTCTTAAATTTAGAAGTTTATTGTATTTTTATAAAGCTTACAAGGTAAAAGCGCCGGTATATTTGATTGATTTATTTGAATTTGGAAGATCTAGTAGAAATAGGCAGCTAAAAATTCCGATGTTAACTCCAGTATTGGAGCGTTCATTTTTTGTTAGAGTAGCAAGACTTTTTAATAATTTGTCGGTATCATTAAAGACATTTGATTTCTCTGTTGACTCTTACAGAAAGAAGCTATATCAGACTTTAGTCTAAATAACTTTTCTCTGTAGTTGTTGGTATGGGAATTTGGTGTCATTGGTGTAGTTGGTAAATTGTTATTTAAGATAGCTATTTTTGCATGAAGTAAATGCTTACTTTAATGGGTTGTTATGGAATTTTTTATTTTCACTAGGGTATAAAATGGTATCTTCTTTAATGGATTTGGGTTGTTTTCAATGTTATACTTCTTATATTTTTATTTCTTTCTTAGTTGAACTCAATAAGTTTTGTTATATGTACAATGAGTTTTGTTTGGTATAATTTGTGACTTTTGCAGTTGCAAATTTATTTTATTGTTATTTTTTTTTTTTTTCCTCTCAACCATATTTTACTAAATCTAAGCATGTATTCTTACTTTAATTTTGTTGGCAACACACTTGTGAGGTTTTGTTTTTTGTAGTTTAAATGTCTTTATTATTTATTAATTTAATTGGTTATTGGCTGATCACATTACTATTAGTTAATTTTTAAATTATTTATAAATTGTATAATTTTATTATTATTATTATTTATTATGTATAATCAAATTGTGAGATGTTTATTGGAACCGATTATGGCCAATTGGCTAGGATTCTGCAACTGAATGAATAAATAAAAAAAATAAAAAAATAAACTTACAGTTTTGAATCTTTTTTTATTTGATTGAAATTATTATTACAATTTACAAAAAAAAATATTTTTATAGTTCTAATCACTAATAATGAAATTTTGAACCTTTTTCGAGAACCCTTCCATTGTGGTTTTTATAGTGCTTTATGTCACTTTCATTTCTCTTTCAATTCTCTTTTAACAAGAGCCCAATATCTCTCCACTGGCCTTAGCTCCAGGCATTTTGGAGAATTTGCCTCTCTTAGTACAAATACCACATTATTGTTCTTTCACCACTCAATAACTTTCTTACCATAGTGACAGGGTGCCAAATCAGGCCAAAAATAAGTGGACACACAAAGAAGTCTTATGAATGGAAGCATCCTTTGATGTAAATTTCGGTATTTATAGAGCCCTTGGTAACAAATGTTTGCCTTTTTGGCTGCAACTGAAAATGCTTTCTATTTTTTTGGTTTTAGAAACATCATGTGGACCATTTTTGTACATGATTTTGAATCGGACCAGTAGTTAGAATAGACACTTTTCGTCCGATCGCCCAATTTGCCAGATTTTAACAAAATTGTCAGGGATTTTGGGACCAGCATATGCTAGGAGACTATGTTAGGAGTGTCGTGAGGGAGACAAATAAATGTATATAACAAAAAACAGAAATAACACTATAAATTTATATTTTTTGTTCTAAAATAAAATATAATTTTTAATATTTTCTTTCTTAATAAATATCTCAAAAATTTGACTCCTGTTTTTATAACTTTTCACCTTCCTGAGAAGGGTATATATAAGTTTGTCACTCCGTTTGTAATTTCCACAACATAATTTTCCGACCCTATAAAGTATATATATTCTGGATGCTTATAGATAGGGGAATCAATATATCCGGAATTCTTCCGGCTCGGTTGCTATTTAAAATCGAGAAAATCGGTCCACAAATATCTGAGATATAAGGAAAAAACCAGGACAACCTCGATTTTTGACCTATATCTGGATTACTAAGTCATTAATATAGACACTATGGATATCTAATGATAGATATTTCAAAGACCTTTGCAACGACGTAAAAAATATTTTTTAACCCGAATTTTTTTTCACCAAAAGTTTTTTTCGCTAAATATAAAAAAAAAATTTTAAAAACAAAAAAATGTTTAAATTAAAAAAAAAAAAAATTTAAATTTAAAAAAACAATTTGAAAAAAATTTTCCAAAAAAATAAAAAAACAACTTTGGAAAAAAAAAATTTTTTTTTTTGTTTACCTAAAAATATTTAAAATTTAAATTTTGATGTATAATTTGGTGAAGGGTATATTAGATTCGGCACAGCCGATATAGCTCTCTTACGTGTTTTTTTAATATTTTTGGCCTAAAATAACAAACCCATATATGTTTCATATCATGAAAATCTTGTAAACTAGTGTTATTACTGAACAATTTTTTGCAAGTGTAGAAAAATAAAATTTGTAATGATGTCAGAAAATATGAAGGTGCTGTCGTTCGTCTGTGTCGGATTTTGCTTTCTAGTTTTCTTCCTTTTCAGAGCTTTTTGAGAAAGGTGCCACTGCTATGGAGGTTACAAAACATTTATTTGTTTTTCATTTTATATTTGATACATTTTAAGATACAATACAAACATGCATCATAAAAAATACCACATTATGATTTTTATATTAAAACTGTTTTTTTTTTTTTTTTTGTACACTAACAACATTTTCTGTTTACATCGTGTATTCATACCAAAATAAACATTTAACTAAATTTTGACATACATACAGATTAAAAAGCATTTTTATGATAAGATATTAACAAAAAGTTACATGAATTTACAAAAAAATAAAAAAAAAAAATAATGATATTAAAAGCACACAACATTTAAAAGGACAAAGTTATTTATATTTTTAATAAAAACGTTCATTTTCAATAGATTTTCGTTATCTGTTTGTTTATTTTGGACTTTCTGGAAACTTATTAATATTGTGCAAAATGCTATGACCTGACACTGATTTAGATATGACACGCAACATGGGGCACAACATATTTATTATGTACATACATACTTCTATTCTACACTGTTTTATAAGCTGTATGTTTTATCAAACATTTAATAACATAAACTATTGTTTATTATTAATCTTCGCTAAATAATTTATTTCATTGTCTATTTGCAGGAAAACTCTCTTGAAATAGGATGCCACCAAAAACATAAACTATACAATATTATAACAGATAAATAAATAAATAAAAAATATCAAATACTGCCCAGCATTTTTTTATTCACAATTACAAATTTGGAAAGCTCCACTAAATTAAAATTAGTTACTCATAGGACATAAGATCACGATAGTAGCAGAATTCATAATACAAACAAAGCTATAAACAAAATTCCAAAATCATTACATTAACACATTAAATTTGAAACTAATAGCTTTTAAAACTACTGATAAATTGGCAAAAATAAAATATTAAAAAAAGTCATAATTAATAAACCTTAAAATATTTCTGGAAACGGTTTTTACTACCATGTAGCTTGGAACATAGACATTAAAATTAGTTTTATTTTCACCGCGGACATCGTTTAATCGACTCAGAAAGTGATTCTGAGTCGATCGGTATACTTTAAGGTGGGTGTTAGACTAATATCTTTGGGCGTTACAAACATCTGCACAAATCCATTATACCCTCCCCACTATGGTGGTGTAGGGTATAACAAGTAAGAGAGCTATATTCGGCTGTGCCAAATCTTATATACTCTTCACCAAATTATACTTTAAACTAAATTAAAAAAAAATTTATATTTTTTTTCGAAATTTTTTTTCTAATTTTTTTCTAAAAAATTTTTTTAATTTAAAAATTTATTTTTTTTTTATTTATTAGTGAAAAAAGAGTTTTTTGTGAAAAAAATACGGGTTAAAAAATATTTTTCCCGATTTTGACCCATTATAGGTCTTACTATAGCCTTATATACATCGTTGCAATGGACTTTGAAATATCTATCATTAGATATCCATGTTGTCTATATTTATGACTTAGTAATCGAGATATAGATAAAAAATAGGCGACAAAAATAGAGGTTGTCTCGGATTTTTGCTCATATCTCCGTTATTTATGGACCGATTTAGCTGATTTTAAATAAGAAACTTCTCGAAAGCATGTCTGACAGAATTATTGAAGATTTGAACCCTGAAGATATCTGGGGCCTTCAGAAAATTGATTTCAACAGACAGATAGACAGACAGACGGACATGGCTAAATCGACACCACTATCTATAAGAATCCAGAATATACATATATACTTTATAGGGTCGGAAAATTATATTGTGGAAATTACAAACGGAATGACAAATTTATATATACCATTCTCACCTTTTCATATTTTAGAAACGGTTTTCGCTACCCCGACATTTTTAAAATCTAAAAATTTTCACTAACCTGCAATCCGAAAATATTCAATATGTACACTTTATTACACGTTATGTAATACAATTTGAAATGTTTTTACAATAATAAATACATTACAGCATAAACGTGTTTATGATAACAAAGTTTTGTTAAATTCGCATTCATTCATGCGTAAAGAAAATGTCTACAATATCCGGAAAATCAATGACACATTTATCATTAATTTAAAATTTTGTAAATAAAAAGGTATTTTTGTATAAATTAGAGAGGTGAAACCACTGAACTGTAATAAAAGAATTTAAAAATGTAAAATATTAATAATGTTTCTACAGTTTAGAAGTTATATGTATTTATATCATTTACTAATGAATACCCCTAATATACATAATATTATAAGTTAGTTACTAAGTGTTTATTTTCATCAATTGCATTCGCAATTATTGCATTTATTTTACTGTTACCAATTGTCATGCAGAATCTTATATTGTTGGGCATGCAGAATCTTATATTGTTGCTATGAGTAAAACAGAATGTTATTATATTAATTTACTAATTTGCTTTCGCTTTTGTGTACCTATTTATATTGTTACTAAGCGTAAAGCAGTTGTCATGTTTCGGGCATGCAGAATTTTACATACGTTTGTTATAACAAACAATAATATACGTATGTAAATCCATACATACACGTAGCTACAAACATTTGTCATTTGTCTTCCCTACTTACGCACATTGCGTAAGTATGATGAAGACATGATAGATCATGTTTTTGCTTGCTCGATCATGTTTTTAACTCTTTCAATATATACCTGCATTGATTGCAAATAAGAAGTCAGTATAAATCTATTGGTGAAACAAAACACTTCATTTAACTTAATATATTTATCAATTGAGTCCTTAACACTTTAATTAAAAAATAAAAACTTATAATAAATTAATTTTATTAAAAAAACAAAAGAAAGTGTTTTAATTTAAAACGGATAACAAAACTGGCGCAGTCGGTAGGATACCCAAGTATCCTTGTTGTTTTTTTTATATAAACGAATATTATATAAAAAAAGGATATTTGACATCTTAATGTCTATTTGGGTATTCGCAAGAAAAAAAATTAAATGAAAATAAAAAATAAAATTTTTTAAAAAAGGACAAATGGAAATTGTTTAATAAAAAAAATATATATTTGAAAGAATAAAATATAATAAGTGAAAATTATATAAAGAATATTTAAAACTAAAACGTTTAAAATTTTAAGAAAAATAACCAAAAACTATTGAATAAAAAGGACATATAATTTTTTTTTTGAAAATTAAAACATTTAAATTAAAATAATATTTAAAACGACAACGTTTAAAATTTTAAGAAATTATAACCAAAAACTTTTGAATAAAAAGGACATACAATTTTTTTTGAAAATTAAAACATTTAAATCAAATATCCCTTTTGAAAATTAAACAGACAAATTTAATGTTTTGTGGGAATCTTTTTTCAAGTGAAAGAAATCAAAATTATATTAAAAACAAAATAAATCCTTTAAAGTTATACAAAAAAAAAAATGTAACTCTTTTTTCTAAAATTAAATAAAATTCTAATAATTTGAAGTGTACAAACATAAAAAACAATAAAATATAAAAAAATAAATCCAATCAAAAATTAAAGAAAAAAAACAATTTAAAAACTGCTTAAGAATTACTACTACTTATACAATAAATTCAAAATACTCAAGGAGCTAAACAAATAGATAAGTCGCTGAAACGAAAAATTGCCGTGAGGTAAATGGAGATCTACATTAAAGAAGGAAGCAGCGTTCATTGAATTAAGTATTTGTTCTTATATTTAAGTATTTTATATACATAATTATCACTTCTTCAAAAATTTAAGTCATTATATGAAATAAGGTAATCTTGTGTTTCTTTTAAAAAATCGTTTAATATAATATTTTGATTAAATAAAAATTGTGCCTTTTTTGACTTTAACAAATCATTTCTAATATAAAAATGACTCAAGAAAGTTTTTCATTTACCCCTATTACTTTAAATCCACTAGAATTTATAGGAAAGTTGCCAGAGTTTACAGGTGACAGACGAGATTTGTATACATTCATTTCACTTGTGGACAGAATAGATCCCCTTTTTGTTCAATACAATGAACTTACACAACTCATATTTATTGATTTAATAAAAAGCAAATTAAGGGGTAAAGCCAAAGAGGCTATTGAAATCAATTTTCATGCAAAAACGTGGTCTGAAACTAAAACTATTCTAATTAATTATTTTGGGGAATATCAAAGTGTAGAACAACTCTATGACAACCTTCGGTCTGTATATTTTAAGACAAACACTATAGATTTTTACAATGAGATTAAAGATAAGCTTAGAAGCTTAAATAATAAGACAGTTGCAGACTTAGGCGTCAATATAAATAGTGAGCAAATTGCTAAAAATAACATGCTAACAGCTCTCAATATTTTTAAGGCAAAGATGCCTGAGCCAATGAGGACAATATTGTCATGTAGAAACCCGGCCACCCTGGAGGAGGCAATGAATATCCTTTTTACATCAGGGTATGCCGATTATGGTGGTAATTCTAAGGATTATTTAAACAATGGAAATTCCAAGCGGTCTCATGTAAACAACAGTAATCATAAAGATACTTGGAACAATAGAAACAATCGCCGTGCTCAGAATTCAAATGGGATGGAAAAAAGTTATAACAATGGTTCATACAATAACAATCAATATACCGTTGACAGGCCCAATAATAGCTATCAGCGAAATAATAATAATTTCAATAACAACTATAACCAAAATGGTTACAATCGTAATAACGGTCAAATCTATAGAAATAATTTTTCAAATAATAACGGTCAAAACTATAGAAGTAATTTTTCAAACGATAATGGTCAAAAATATGGAAATAATTTTCCAAACCAATTTGCTAAACCTTTAATTTCGGAACCAATGGATATTAATATCATCCAAGGATCTAATGCTTCAGCAAATTGTCAAAATATGTCATTACCATATATAGGACCACAATCTAACCTAAATACTAATTTTGTTCATTATTCGGACCAAAATTCCTATAATAACCCGCATATTACGGAATCAAGCGATAATACTATGCGTCAAAATTCTTATGTTAACTTACAAAAACATTCGTGTAATACAGATTCCGTAAATCTTCCCAAACAATTCCAAAATTCTGTCATCCCAAACACTGCAATTCAGAACATCATACCTCAAAATTTTCCTTTTCAGGCCTCTTCGGACAACTACCACATATAGTATTAAAAAATAATTTAAAATTTATTATAGATACTGGTGCCACCCACTCCATTGTGAATCCAGGCCTTTGTAATCCAAAATGGAGAATAAATTCGACAGCCTTAACATTAAAAACTCTTCAAAATGATGTTCTGACGAACACAGTCTACCAAGTACCGATGTTTTCTGAATTAGGAAATAGTGATGAAAAACTCCTTTTAATTGAATGCAAGTTTCATGATAATTACGATGGCATTTTAGGAAATGATATACTCCTCAAATATAGAGCCGTTGTAGATTACCAAAATAATCAGTTAAGTATAAATAATAGGATTCTGCCCTTGCTATTTCAAGATATTCGAAAAATTAAGTTTATCACTAAGGTTGAATGTGGGTTAATTCATATAACGGAACAACGAAATGATACTGGAGAGGTAATTGTTACTGAGGGTATTTATAATGCACAGCATTTTAAGGTTGAGGTAGAAACTTCAGTTCATTGTCCAGATGTCATATACCTTACCGAAGATAATTCGTGGCCTGTTACCCGTGAGAATTACCATTTAGTTGATAATAACAGCCAGGACACTATATTAGGTAGAATAAGAACAGATCATCTCAACGCCGAAGAGAAACTTAATATAAATACGATTTTAAACGATTATAGAGAATTGTTCCACGAAACGGATTCAAATTTAACTTTCACAAACGCGATCAAGCATAGAATAAGAACCAAGGACGATATTCCCGTATTTTCAAAAACCTATAGATATCCCTATGTACACAGAGACGAAGTAAGAAAACAAGTTCAGGAAATGTTAGCAAGTGGGATAATTAGACCTTCCAATTCTGCATATTCTGCTCCTATATGGATCGTCCCGAAGAAAGACGACGCAAGTGGACTAAAAAAATGGAGGTTAGTTGTCGACTATAGGAAATTAAATGAAAAAACTGTAGACGATCGCTTTCCGATCCCGAACATCGATGAAATCTTGGACAAACTTGGTAGGTGTATGTATTTTACTACCCTAGATCTGGCTAAAGGATTTCACCAGGTGGAAATTGATGAACGGGATGTACATAAAACTGCATTTTCAGTGGAAGGGGGCCATTATGAGTTCCTTAGAATGCCGTTTGGACTTAAGACCGCTCCTGCCACTTTTCAAAGGCTCATGAACGGAATCCTAGGTGAATTGATAAATAATGTTTGTTTAGTATATCTGGATGATATAATCGTTTACTCCACCTCTATTCAAGAGCACATGAATTCATTACGTCTTGTATTTGATAAATTAAGGGAAGCAAATTTAAAAATTCAAGTTGACAAGTGTGAGTTTTTTAAAAGGGAAACGGAATTTCTAGGCCACGTTGTCACACAAAATGGTATAAAACCCAACCCGAAGAAAATTGAGTGTATTGTTAATTACCCTTTGCCGAAAACTCAGAGGCAAATAAAACAATTTTTAGGTCTTAGCGGCTATTATCGCAAATTTATAAAAGACTATTCGAGAATAGCGAAACCAATGACAAAGTTCTTAAAAAAGGATTCTAGAATAGATATTAACGATCCCAATTATCTCGAAAGTTTTAGAACCTTGAAGATTCTTCTCACCAGCGATCCAATTTTGGCTTATCCCAATTTCAACAAACAATTTGTATTAAATACTGACGCAAGCAATTTTGCGCTTGGAGCCGTGTTATCACAAGATAATCATCCTATTTGCTATGCTAGTAGAACACTCAACCAGCACGAAACGAATTATAGTACAGTAGAGAAGGAATTACTAGCTATAATATGGGCTGTAAGATATTTTCGACCATATCTGTTTGGAAGGAAGTTCATCATCCAAACAGATCACCAACCATTGCAATGGCTTTTTTCCATTAAAGAACCTAACTCAAAATTAATAAGATGGAGGTTGAAGCTAGAAGAGTACGATTATGAAATTGTGTACAGGAAAGGTATTGACAATGGAAATGCGGATGCATTATCCAGAATAGAGCCCCAGATCAATTTGATTCAAGAACCACATCCAGCTATAATATCCATTAGCAGTTCTCCACTCAATATTTATAAGAACCAGATTATTATGGAAAAATCGAATTCTAACCTTTTGAAAATAGTGGATAAAATAATTTTTGACAATAACAGAAAAATAATAAGTTCAAATAGTTTCAGTGAGGCCGATATGGTAACTATCATAAAAAATAATTTTCATCCTTCCAGAGTTAACGCTATCTTAATAGAAGATATTTTAATTTATGAAACTTTTAAGGAAACGGTTTTGAAGTATTTTTCAGAAAATTCGGGTTTGAAAATAGCAAAGTGCAATAGTTGTCTAGACGATATTTTTGACGAGAACGTTCTTCATGAATATATTGAAAATGAGCATAAAAGAAATAACCATCGCGGTATAAATGAGAATTTTGAAGAACTTAAGACAAAAATATATCACCCGAAACTTAAACTGCGAATTCAACAATATATTAACAACTGTGACATATGTAACATGGAAAAATACGATCGTAAGCCAATAAGACAAAAATTTATGATTAGCGAGACTTCTGATAGCCCTGGACAAATAATACATATAGATGTTTTCTATTGCCTAGAAAAAACATTGTTTCTAACAATAATTGACAAATTTTCCAAATTTGCTCAGGCAATAAAAATTCAGAACAGGTCGTGGGTTGAATTTAGGAGGGCCCTAATTCAGTATTTAAGCATTGTAGGCAGTGTGAGGAAAATAATAGCTGACAATGAGTTAGGTTTCAAAGCATTGCCACTGATTGAATTTTTACGGCAGAATAATATTGAAATTCACTTTACTTCAAATAACAACCACAATTCGAATTCGGACGTAGAACGTCTTCATAACACTATGAATGAGCACATTCGCTTACTCAGACATGATCCTGATAGAGACATCGACAGTGTTGATGAGAAAATATACAAAGTAATTACATTTTATAACAACACAATACATTCAACTACAGGTTGCAAACCCACTGACTTTCAAAACGGATTAATAAAAACAGAAGACTACCCAAAAATAAAAGAGAGAATTCTTAAATTAAAAGAAAAATCAATATCCAATTTAAATAGATCTCGTGAAGAATGTCAAATTCGAACTGGACAAATATATCTGAAAAGTGATAGAGGTGGAAAAAACCACGCCAAGTTTAGAAAACTTTTTGTAGACAGACTTGATAATGATCATGTAATAAGTCAAACAGGGCACAAATATTATAAGTCACACCTAAAAAGAAAAAAATTACATACAAATAATTTTTAAAAAAAAATAATAAATAAATAAATTTGTTTCCTTTTCCAAAAAATATAATATACAACAAATATTACTAATATTGATTTACTTTATACAAATGCACATATATTATAAACAATACATTAGAAACTTTTTTTTTATCTTAAACAACTTTTCCAAAAAATAAACTATTTAAAACTAATAAATAAAATAATTTACAAATTTGTACATACATAGATATTTTGCATAATAAATATTAAAAATGAGAAAACATTTACACAAAAAAAAATTTTGAAAATGATAATTTATATATATAAAAAAATATGTATTTTTTTCAAGAATTCTAAATGTGTATTCTTTGTGTATTTTTTTGTTGTATCTACAAAATTTTCATATTTTTCAAAACTAATATGTTATAAAAACATTTTCTAATAAAAAATATATTATCATTTTACATGTAAAAAAAGAAATATTGAAAATTACAATGTAAATGTAATGTACCTCTCTTAAAATTCAAATATTTCTTTTGAAAATTTAACAAAAAAAAAAAAGAAAATTACAAATTGAAAGAAATATTTAAAATAACTATGTATGTTAATTAAAATAAAAAACAATGTTCATTGTTAATGTATAAAAAATTATATTGTATCAAACAAATATATCCAAGAAATCTGAATTACTATGTAAAAAAAAAAAAAATAATAATAATTTCCTCGGAGCGAAAATTTAACTGTGGGGGAGTTATATGTTTTTATATCATTTACTAATGAATACCCCTAATATACATAATATTATAAGTTAGTTACTAAGTGTTTATTTTCATCAATTGCATTCGCAATTATTGCATTTATTTTACTGTTACCAATTGTCATGCAGAATCTTATATTGTTGGGCATGCAGAATCTTATATTGTTGCTATGAGTAAAACAGAATGTTATTATATTAATTTACTAATTTGCTTTCGCTTTTGTGTACCTATTTATATTGTTACTAAGCGTAAAGCAGTTGTCATGTTTCGGGCATGCAGAATTTTACATACGTTTGTTATAACAAACAATAATATACGTATGTAAATCCATACATACACGTAGCTACAAACATTTGTCATTTGTCTTCCCTACTTACGCACATTGCGTAAGTATGATGAAGACATGATAGATCATGTTTTTGCTTGCTCGATCATGTTTTTAACTCTTTCAATATATACCTGCATTGATTGCAAATAAGAAGTCAGTATAAATCTATTGGTGAAACAAAACACTTCATTTAACTTAATATATTTATCAATTGAGTCCTTAACACTTTAATTAAAAAATAAAAACTTATAATAAATTAATTTTATTAAAAAAACAAAAGAAAGTGTTTTAATTTAAAACGGATAACAAAACTTTTAGACTCATGGGAATAATAATATTTTATTTGAATTTTAATTAGAAAGACTGTCAAAAGTTACTTTAATTATAACTGGATGTTGTAGTGTTATAAAGATGGGCTCTTATAGGATTTTCTCTATTTAAAAACTTAATCTGTATATTTTGTCATGTGTCATTTGTCTATTTCAGGTTTTAATGGATAGATTAAATCAATTTAGTTTTTATTATAAACTTTTTATTTCAACAAATCCGTTTATCTATTTAATATCTCAACAAAGAAAATTGTCCACTTGAATTACAAAACATTTACAACAACTCAATCCTAGACATTGAAACAAATGTATTTTTATTGAGTTACATATCGTCACCTAAAATGCAAAAAAAAAAAAAATCCAAATTATTGATTACGATTCAGTACATCATATTACATATGTGTACAAAATTTTAAACTTTTTCTATAAAAAATAACCAAGTTATAACGAAAATTTAAAACGACGAATCACCATGTCTGTCTGAAGAAATCAACTTTCTGAAGACCCCAGATATCTTCGGGATCCAAATCTTCAATAATTCTGTCAGAAATGCTTTCGAGAAGTTTCCTATTTAAAATCAGCAAAATCCGTCCATAAATAGCGAAGATATGAGCATAAATCCGAGACAACCTCTATTTTTTATCTATATCTCGTTTAAGAAATCATAAATATACACAATATGGATATCTAATGATAGATATTTCAAAGTCCATTGCAATGATGTATATAAGGCTATAGTAAGTTGGACCTACACCAATTTTTTTCACAAAAAACATTTTTTTGTCATAAACTTTTTTCACTAATAAATTAAAAAAAAAAAATTAAAATTGGACAATTTCTTTAAAATTCCATAATCCATGTTTTCGGTATTCGTCCAAATTTTTACATAAAACCGAATACAGGAATTAGAAAGCTAATATATATTTAAGAAAACATATACAAGTTTTAGCAACTAAACATTTTTTGTCGTGAAATAGAGTAAACATTTCAAAAGATAAATATATTAGACTCCACAACCCGACGTAATAATAATATACGAAAATAGTTATATCTATTTTAATATTAAGCACCACTTTGTCATGCTGTATATCTAAACTTCACATAAATTTTCTTTATTTAAGACATTGTCTGTTTATTTAGAACAAATTGCCATTGTATTTAAAATAAAATATTTATTCGGCGATAAAGATTTAACGAAATTAACGGCGACAAAGCATTAGCTGGAAGAGAAGGGAAGAGATGTTATTGTTTGTTTCGTTTTATTTCTAATTTGCAATTTTTCCAGTCTTTTGTGGCACATTATTGTTGTTGTTGTTGGTTGGTTCTTCGTTACACAGCTTCTATTGATTCTATTGTGTAAAAATTATCAACTCGCTCATACACAAACAATATTCATACATAAATAACTGCATACTCATCCATTGCCATAAACATACACACTTCATTGATTTATTGATTATTATGATAATACTTCGGCGGTATAGAATCTGTATTTAACAGAATACAAACTCAAGATGATGTGTGTTTGAATATTTTCGTTGTTGTCTTTTTCCTTGACGCTCGATATGCTAATAAGGATGTCTGTGTCTGTTGCTGTGTGAGCGTGTGTGTAAATGTGTGTTTACCAGTCATTGTTTTTCTGTAACACTTTCTGGTTTTTTTCTGTGTTTAGTTAGTTGTCAAAAAATATGCAAAATAATATCTAAATATGTGTGTATGTTTGTAATCATTTTAACTATTCACGCAATTCATATTAATGAATGAATGAATATGCAAAATAACCTACAAGTCGTCGTCGTTGTTGTTGTTTTTTCCCTTTTGTTCTTTCTCTTGTTCTCATTCAGTATTATTTTTTTTTTTATCTAAAAATACACATACCCTTCCTTCAATTTTGTATGTGAGTGAATATTGTGACGATGAAACTGCTACTATTTTCTGAGGCACACCACATATTCATGCAAATACAAACGTGTATGTAATCAGGGTTTCTGAATGTTTAGGAATATTTTATGAAATTAAATTTAACTTGTACAAAAGTTATAATTAATCCGAAAAAATATTTCTGATCTGGGAATAATTATTAGAAATAAATGTCAAACATTAAGTTTGAAAAACCAAAACCAAAACCAATTTTTCAAACGTGTTCTTATTAAAAATACATACTTTAGTGCATAGAATAATATGTCCATAGAAGCGTTACTGAGATGGAAAAAACCTAAGTCTGTTGTCAAAACCTATGTCGTGAGAATGTATTAGTACATAGTTTTGAGGTAGCATTGGTGCCTTTTTAATTTTCACCAGACACACAGAGTGCTATAAAAATGTTTACATTTTAATTTATTTAAATTTTCTTCTATTTTCAATACCAAAAATAGAAACTCTGTTCCATAAACTAAATTCTACCACAGATAAAAAAGTCAAAAATTAATAAAAAATAATTTTTTTCATTTGAGCAAATTTAATGCGTTTTGTAACTAAAAGTGTCCTGCAAAGTATTAAAAAAAATTGCTAAGAATTGTGTACAAGTATAATAAAGCGGATCGGTCTATATTTTGTCGGAAAATCGAAGTTAAAATTTCAAGTATTTTGATGTGTTTAATTCTCTCACAAGTATGGTGAATTCACATATCACAAGTACGTGTGAAGAGAGTAATTATTGTTACTCTCAGCTTACTCTCAGTTGCGCCTCTAGTTGTACCCTATGCTTTATTGTTTGAAATTATAAAGTTTTAAAAAAATCTTACCAAATTTCAATTGTATGAGATCATTTTTTACTCATATTTTATATTATAGCACCTGAAATTATATAAAAGAAAATGTGATATTGTATACCATAGAATAAATGCATAGAATGGAAGGAGAGAGTAATATAAATGGAAAAACTACTCTCTTTTCACACATACGGGTGATACAATAACAAAATGCATGCAATACATTCTCATGAATTAGGTTTTTGAAAACAGACCTAGATGTCATCTATGTTTTATACATTAAGTAAATAATACATATATCGCAAGAACAATTTGGTTCAGAGAATAATAAAACAAAAAAAGAATTGCATTTTTTTTATAAGTATGTATATATCGATAGATCACATAAAAAAGTGATTTTGTTGCCCCCTCTAAATAAATCTTGTTTTGTTTTATGAAAATATTTAAATTTTATCTTAAGACAAGATTGCAATATACCTTTGAAATGACTTTTCAAGTCACGTCTAACGTCCAACAAGGCTCTTAATCTTGCGATATTCAAGCATTTATATAAATTTTGAAGCAAATATATTGATTCCATACAAAAATAAATTTTACATTTTTAATTATTATAAATTATATTATAAAAATATAAATTCTTATGAGCCAAAAATAATAATGAACAAATAAGTATTGCAGAATTAAAATACATAGAAAGAATAATAAAAAAAGTAAAAAGATTTCATATGATTTGATTGAATTATATAAGGACTGAGATTGTAAAATTCTTAACACACGTTTTTCATTAAAACTTTTAACCCAAGTATTATTTGATATTTTTTTTATCAAGTTACCTTTGTAAAGCATGTCAGTTATGTTTAATGACACTTATGTTCATTTGTTGTTAATCTGATTAAAATGAGTGACCAGAAAAAAGTGCGCACTAAAATTATTAAATATTTTCAACAAAACCCAACTTGGTCTACAAAAAGTTGGCCAAACAATCAAAGATCTGCTATCAAACTTTTTCCAATGTTATTAAACAGTACCGGGAGAACTTGTCCGTTGATATAAAACCTGGTTCAGGTAGAAGGAATGGTCCACATGATGTTTCTAAAGGCAAAAAAATAGAAAGCCTTTTCAAAAGAGCTCCCAACTCATCCGGTAGGAAAGCAGCCCGGTTAGGTCAGTACTCGGAATATTTGGTACGAAAAGTTAAAGCAAATGAAGGTTTACAAGCATACTAGGCTCAAAAGGTTCCTGGCAGGAACTCTGCTAAAAATTTAGAGGCCAAAAACAGAGCACGGAAATTGAAGTCAAATTTTATACAAAAAAATATACCTGGTGCATAATGTACGTATGGAAAATTTTTCGCAGCTTCTGGGTAAATTTTTTTATGTTGCAGATGCTCGAGGGAATGTTAAAAAAAAGTTTAGGACCCAAAAGCAGACAAAATTTCCCAAAAGGTTCTTGGTATGGCAAGCAATATGCAGTTGCGGCAAAAAAGCCAAACATTTGTTACAAAGTGCTCTATGAATACCGAAATTTACATCAAGGAATGTTTACAAAAAAGGATGTTTCCATTCATAAGACTTCTTAATGTGTCCACTTATTTTTGGCTTGATTTGGCATCTGTCACTATGGTAAGAAAGGTCTTGAGTGGCACAAGAACAATAATGTGGTATTTGTACGAAGAGAGGCAATTTCTCCAAACTGCCTGGAGCTGAGTCCAGTGGAGAGATATTGGGCTCTGGTTAAAAGAGAATTGAAGAGCACAAAAAAATTGTCCAAAAGTGTGGTAGATTTTAAACGGAGATGAACAACCTTTTCGAACAAGGTGACAGAAATCACTATAAAAACCAAAATGGAAGGGTTTTCGAAAAAGGTTCAAAATTTCATCATTAGTGATTAGAACTATAAAAATATTTTTTTTTTTGGAAATTGTAACAATAATTTCAATCAAATAAAAAAAGATTCAAAACTGTAAGTTTAGTGGTTTAATTTTTATTAACATATATGTATGTTAAAAATTTTTCGATCTCAGTCCTTAGATTCTATTATTCCTATTTTGAAAACTACAGGCAAACCATTGGTCTATGCTAGGAGAAACCCTAAGTATTGTAACTAATAGACTACCACAACCATGCAGTAGTAAAAATATGAATTTATTCATAAATATTTATGTATGTATGTGGATGTATGTATGTATATCTGTAATGGTAGCAGTAGGTGAAATAAATAAGTGTGTTAACTTATTTTTAGTATGTCCTTATGGTTGTTCTTTTCACTAATATTGTTGTTGTTAGTGGCGTGCATAAATTATGTCTATTTCAGTTTTTTTTTTTTTTTCTTCTTTGCACGTTTCTAGTCAAAACTTTTTATATTCTCAATGACGCTTTTTATTTTTGTATTTTTTATTTTTTTTTTTTCAACGCAAAACAACACCAAGCAAACAAACATTTTACAGATTAATATACAACTGCTTTGGATATTTTTCACCCAGCTTAATTCTGTCAAAATTGATTTAACATTATTCAGACAAACGTAGGTCAATTTTAACATACCCGTAATTATTCATTATTCAAAGGGAAACATTATAATTAAGTTCTCTTTATTCTTGAGTTCGTGTTGCTACAAACAAAATTTGAATATTTGAATTGTGAGTGGTTATTTTGCAATTGGTGTGAGATTATTATCCTTTTCGGTTTTTTTTTTTTTTTGATTTTTATGACAGAAAATTAATGGTTAAATTTTTCTTGACTTTAAGGCCCGACAAGTTTCTAAGTATATATACAACGAAATCATTTTATTTGGTTGGCATACGTATTAAGTGGAAAATAAATCACAAGATTGGAAAACAAGCAAGGATTATTCGTAAATAAAGGTCGTGTTAAAAACAAACTAAAGTGGATAAGAATCGGCAAAGTACTTAAATGAATAATTTGGTAATTATATTTAATATATACCACTAAGTGGGTTTGTCATCAACTTTTACAAAATGTTAATCGATTATTTGAAAATTTCTAAATGTAAATAATTTGTATTTTATGAGTTTTAGGAACATAACAAAGTTACCATAATATCTTAAAATCACAGTTTTTGCAATTTATTTTTGCGGTTTAATAAAATTACTAAATTTCAAAAACTGCATTCAATAGTTATCATGTACATTTATAGGTATATTAATTGCAGTAAATTAGAAGTTTATTACAAGTAAATTAAATGTTATCATGTATGTATATAATTCCAATTTGACATACATTTCTTTTATCTCCATTCAATTAATTTTTAACAAAATATGTTGTCAATTAATTAACAAAATAAATGCATATTTTTAGGCTGTAATATAATATACATACTCGCACAGTTATTCTTTGCTTGCCTTATCACTAGTGTACTTTAAGTTTACTCTTTAAGATAATTTTTTAATATACATTGACACACTTGCAAACAGTTTTACAAAATTTTAACAGTTAATTTTACATTTGATATTTACTTATTTAATATTCATTTATTTATTATATTCATTTTGTCATTATTATAAATTTATTTGTAAATACTGTCAATAATAAACATAAAACAACACACGATCGAACGTCAGAATACACAGGCATTCAGACAGAAAAGACACATACGATACGTATGATGAATATTTTAACAACCGCTTTATTAATAATTACACATACGCAGTGTGAAACCATACATACAGACACATATGTATGTATATAAACATCATACATTATTCATATTGGTTACATATTTTAATTTTAATACAAGCACGAATATTGTCTTTACTCATACATACATTTGAATAAATATTTATAAATTTATAGTACATTCGAGTACATAGAATTTTATGTATGTATGTATGTGTAAATTCATGTATATATGTGTATGTTAATTTTGAATTTTACACAATTTCGAAGAATTCATAAATACATTATAAAACCATTAACAACGATAATAAGTATTTTAAAAGACTAAAAATTCATGCTTCAATTAAGTTTCGTTAAATGCTAATAGTGATGGGCAAGTACAAAATCAATTACATTCATACACATTGTATTTTTACTAATAGTAAGTGGCTTTTAACAAATTTAAATATATAAAAGCCATTAAAATGTTTTATTATTCAATAAAAATTATGTAACAAAGTTTCGTCTTAGCAACAATCAATGCAGTGAAAAATGAAAAAAATATATATGTATTTTAAATCGGTTTAATGAATTTTAGGAAAAATACGTTAAAGCAAGTTTTTATTTTAGAGATTTTTGGTAATTGTATGAACTTTTATTTTATATAATTTGAAAGTAAATCTTTAATTTTGGCTCAAATTGTTTTAGACAACTGACAAAATATAATGCATTTTGACATGCGCAAATTGGAAGTGTTGTCGAGTTTAAGTTGTTTTGAGTTTGGACCTCATGTGCCCAACAAAGTAGGACACCTCGGGTATGTTACAATTTTAAAATGATCCTATATAAAGAATCTCCTAGTTGAGCACTATAAAAGAACTCATTGTAGCAATCAATTTTCTATTATTAGCATTTTAAAATAAAATTTTCAACATTTTTAGCCAAGCGATTTTTCACTAGTTTTTGGGAAAAAAATTACTTTACTTCTTTTTAAGTTATCTATCAAATTTCTAAGAAGATGTATAAGCTACTTATACTTTTTGAAAAGCTAATTTTACATAAAATATTAAAAAAAAAAAAAAAAAAATTTGAAAATTTTTAATACCATTCAAAAAACGCTTATTTTTATGTAAAACTCAGCTTTAAGGCAAAATTTCTCAAATCGCATAGTCGATATAGA
Organism: Calliphora vomitoria; assembly: GCA_942486065.2. NCBI lineage: Eukaryota > Metazoa > Arthropoda > Insecta > Diptera > Calliphoridae > Calliphora > Calliphora vomitoria. The sequence goes on from OW818030.2 coordinate 141,026,149, forward strand.
AATGTAGTAACTCATTTTAGATGGCCAAATATGTTCTTAATTATTTTGTAAAGGTTTCCGTCCCCCTGGTATGGATATTATAGCCGAAAAACTAAAAAATCGCATTTTTATGATTTTTCAACACTGTTTTGGGAATGGCGGGATTCCCGATTCCGGATTACAAATTTCAAAATTTGTATATAGAAAAATCTATATAACTGTAAAATTTCATTAAAAAATATTTTATGTAAAGTTTTCATCTTCTTAGAAATTTGTTAGATAACTTAAAAAGAACTAAAGTAATTTTTTCCCCAAAAAATGGCGCAAAATCGCCATTTTTAAATCTTTTAAATTAAAATTCATACAACTTTGAAGTGGGTCATGATTTTTAGACAATTCTTTTTCTATTTGACATATACATTTGTTGTTAGATAACTACAATCAAAATGGAGTAAATGGGAAAATATTTCGATCCGCTATTATAAAAAAACTGGAGTCGGGTGGGTGAAAATGTTGAAACTTTAATTTTAAAATCCGAATATCTCCTAAGCTATAATAGATAATTGATAGCTACGAATAGGTTTTTTATAGTCGAGCATTCTGGAGATTCTTTATATGTAATTTTTTGAAATCGGAACCCAAATGAAGAAATATAATCGTTTTAAAAATGTAACATACCTAAGGTCCTACTTTGAGGCCCCCTGGCCTCGCCCCTGGTGGGCCCATAAGGTCCAAACTGAAAACTTAAACTCTTCGACAACTCTTCCTATTTGTGCGTGTCAAATTTCACTATAATCGGACTTAGCGTTTAGAAGTTACAGATTTATTTCCCTCTATTTTTATACCCTTCACCTTCGTGAGAAGGATACATATAAGTTTGCCATTCCGTTTGTAATTTCTACAATATAATTTTCCGACCCTATAAAGTATATATATTCTGGATCCTTATAGATAGCGTGGTCGATTAAGCCATGTCCGTCTGTCTGTTGAAATCAATTTTCTAAAGACCCCAGATATCTTCGGTATCCAAATCTTCAATAATTCTGTCAGACATGCTTTCGAGAAGTTTCCTATTTAAAATCAGCAAAATGGATCCATAAATAACGGAGATATGAGCAAAAAACCGAGACAAACTCTATTTTTGGCCTATTTTTGATCTATATCTCGATTACTAAGTCATAAATATAGACAATATGAATATCTAATGATAGATATTTCAAAGTCCATTGCAACGATGTATATAAGGCTATAGTAAGTTGGACATACAATGGGCCAAAAACGAGAAAAATATTTTTTAACCCGAATTTTTTTCACAAAAAACATTTTTTTGTCATAAATATTTTTCACTAATAAATTAAAAAAAAAAAAAAATTAATTGAAAAAAAATTGGAAAAAACTTTTAAAAAACAATTTCGAAAAAAATTTAAAAAAGACATTTTTTTGTTAAATTTTATTTTAAAGTATAATTTGGTGAAGGGTATATAAGATTCGGCACTGCCGAATATAGCTTTCTTACTAGTTGTTCTATACCTCTGGGCGTCATCAACAATCTTTATTGTCAAGGTCTTACTATTATTGGGAATTAGAATATGGGAAGCCAAATGCATATACATACTTTCATTCATATGTGTTTTGTATGTTAGACAAAATTCCACTATAATATATAATAAATTTGTAATAATAAAATAGGAATACACACATAGTTCAAAGAATAATTAAATGAAATATGTCTCTCCCCAGTAGGTAAATGAAACAAACCGTCCCAAACATGCCTAATTTACCTCCTGTCCACAAATCAATTCCTTTGCTCTCTTCATCATTATAAATTCTCTTTGTTGAAAAATGTATCATTATTAAATAAATTGAATTAAAAAAATATTTGTATTTTTAGAAAATAGATTTAAATTTATTGACAAAATTTGTCATTTAATAATTAACATAAGTCATTTTAATGATAACATTCACATGTTAACTCCAGAGATAAAAATATCTACACTCTGGAGTAGAAATTGTTCAACTCTGGAGTGAAATAAATTTTAAATTAAATAATTACAAAAGAGAAATAAATATAATTTGCTAAAGAGTGGAGTACTACATCATTGTAGACGTAGCTTTAATCGCTGATAGACCTGATATATACGTAAATACAAACTTAAGTATGTGATTTATTCTTATATCTTAATTAAAAACTTAGATTTTGATCAACAACTAGCATTTGTTAAACTTTTTTTATGTTTTTCTTATATGTATCAGGAATTCCATAAGAAATTACAAACAAATTGACCTTGGCCCTTACGATTTTTATCAAATTCCGTAAAAACATAGTCTTTAGAGTCATTTGTAGATTTGCATTCTTTTTTAATTTCGAAAACTTGTGATTTTATTCGAGAATTAATTTTTTGGAAATATTAAAAAAATAAAGGTATTGTTAAATATGTATATCTTATGAAGCTGTTGTCTGATTTAAGATGCATTTCACTTTTGAAGATGTTCTCAACCTTAAATTTATTTATTTTAAATAACCTTAAAAAGTGTTAAAGTTTTGACTACACATAATGTAAAAATTGGTTTATTATGACAAGTCCTATTATTTTTAAATATTTTTTTATATTAATCACCAAAATTATTCACCATACAAATACGATTTACTTAAATAGTTACAAAAACATATCCATTTTTGCTTATTTATTCCCAATGCAAATATGTATGAATAACTAAACATCACATAATGTAATAATATAATAAATTTTTAAAAATTCGCCAGGTAGAAATTTAAAATATGTATTTTAAACATTTTAAAATGCAATTGCATTATGAATGCGCTTTTAATAAATTATGCATTTTTTAATTACATACTTAGTATAAAGTGGATATAATTAATTTTTTAAATAAATAAAATCCGGCATCTCGATAATGGTTTGAGCATATTTAATGTTGTATTGGAAATAAAAACATGGAATATTTTATAAATCTGAACTAAAGCTCAAATAAAAAATACAACATATTTTATATGGAAAAAAGTGTTGGTGTTAAATATAAGGCAATTATTAAAAATAATATCACATCTTGTCAAAAAAATGTAATAATGTTATTAGTCAGTTTAACACTTTTAAAGATTATTTGAAAAAAATAAATAAAATTTAAGAAGAACATTTCAATTTGTAGTCAAAAATCAATAAAATGCAGCTTCATAAAAAACAAAAATTTAAAGTTACAGACCATGTAATTTTCTTTAAAAAAAAATTAAATCGTGAACCAAATCTCAATTTTTTCGAAAATTAAAAGAATAAAAATAGAAATGTGGTCAAAATCGGAATACCCAAGGTTATAAACTAGTGTTTTTTCTGTGTTCTTTGGTGGAATACGTGATGTGTGTAAAGCTCTACTTGCTAATTATTAAACCAGTTTGGACACCTTTTTTGTGCTCTTCAATTCTCTTTTAACAAGAGCCCAATATCTCTCCACTGGACTCAGTTCCAGGCAGTTTGGGGGAATTGCCTCTCTTGGTACAAATACCACATTATTGTTCTTTTACCACTCAAGACCTTTCATACCATAGTGACAGAGGCTAAATCAGTCTAAAAATAAGTGGACACACTAAGAAGTCTTATGAAAGGAAGCATCCTTTTTTGTAAACATTCCTTGATGTAAATTTCGGTATTTATAGAGCCCTTTGCAACAAATGTTTGGCTTTTTGTGCCGCAACTGCATATGGATTGCCATACCAAGAACTTTTTGGGAAATTTTGTCTGCTTTTGGGTCCTAAACTTTTCTTCAACATTTCCTTGAGCATCAGCAACATAAAATGTTTGACCAGGAAGTTGCGATGTTTCGTCATTCATTATGCAGCAAGAATATTTTTTAAATAAAACTTGACTTCAATTTCCGTGCTCTGTCTCTGGCCTCTAAATTTTTAGAAGAGTTCCTGTTAGGAACTTTTTGAGCCTTGTGTGCTTTTAAACCTACATTGGCTTTAACTTTTCGTACCAAATAGTCCGAGTACTGACCTAACCGCGCTGCTTTCCCACCGGATGTGTTGGGAACTCTTCTGAAAATGCTTTCTATTTTTTTGGCTTTAGAAACATCATGTGGACCATTCCTTCTACCTGAACCAGGTTTTATATCAATGGACAAGTTCTCCCGGTACAGTTGAATAACATTGGAAACAGTTTTATAGCAGACCTTTGATTGTTTGACCAACTTTTTGTAGCACCACGCACTTTTTTCTGGTCACTCATTTTAATCAGATTAACAACAAATGAACATAATTGACATTAAACATATAACTGGCATGCTTTACAAAGGTAACTTGATAATAAAAAAATCAAACAATACTTGGTTTGAAAGTTTGAATGAAAAACGTGTGTTAGGAATTTTTCGATCTCCTTATGTAGATTGAATATTCAACAAACCAATTTCACATTGTATTCACATTCTGAATATAAAACAAAACATATTCATTTAAAACAAAATTTGAATATTTTTAACAAAAATGCAATTAGAAATGCTCATTACAGGATTTTATTACTTTAGTATCTAGAATAATTCTTTAACTTTATACTTTCGCTGAAGTACCTAATTTGTTTAATTTTATTTTCTAGTTCTTTGTTTTCGTGTTTCTATACTAACATTTTGGAGACATAAATTCGTTATCTTTATTGTAATCGCAAAAACCACTAATTCCATAACATTTAGTAATTTGTTTATGTGAAATTACCACATTAAACATATATCTACAAGTAAATAATTTTCTGTGTTAATATATAATATGTTAATATGTAAATATATGTATGTGCATTAGGGTGGGTTGATATTTTTGACAAAAAATTAAATAATGCAACGACATTCATGCGGTATCCTGCTACCGCTGTATTGATGATTATACAAATTATATATGATCCAATGGATCCCGAACATATCTTTGTATGTTCTCCTTGAATACACGTAGGTCTTTCCTGAAATGCCTAGGGGGAGGCTCCAGCAGTAGCTAGATGATTCTTCCGTTGACATAATGTTTTTTATTTGTTAATTTTCCCTAAAAATGCAATACATGAAGTAGCAAAATATTGGAAATTAAAACATAAATCTGACTCAACTGTAATTTAAAAAAATAAATGTTACAAAAAATTCAATTAAGTTAGTAACCAAAAGAAACAATCGCCAATTAAATATTAGAAAATAGACTATGAATTGTGTTTTCAGAATTATTAAATTCTTTATTTGCCAATTTTAATTCGTACCACCATTAAAACTGGAATTTTTAATATTCATTTAGAATTTACTAAAATCGAATATTTTTTTTAAAATTTTTTAAAATTTCGCTTACATTTTTTGGTATCTATGGATAAATAAAATACAAAAATAATTTTTAACTTGATTTTTTAATATTACTACTTTAGCCCAAACTAGAAACTTCAAATAAAATGTGCAACCTCTAAATGTTATCGGATTTTTAATATACATTGTTTCTTCATACGTTGATAAACCGCTATAAGTATATACTTATACATACGAATATAAGTAGCATGAAAATTATAACAAAAAGTTATACAATAGTATTTAAATTCATTTATTTGCGGGGTTGATTATATTTTTTTATTGTTACATTTGTTGGTTGATTTAAATGCCAGAAAAACGTTTAAACATACTTTGTGGTTTAATTCAAAAGCGCCATTATTATTTTAACTCCAGCAAAAACAATAAAACATAATAACAATTGTCTTCTTATTGTTGTTGTTGCTGTTTGTGTTTTTGTAATGTGGTTAATTTTGTTAAGGTACATATATTACTCGAGCAGGCTTATCAAATAAATTACGAATATACGAACGAGTCTATTGTAGTTTTGTATTGTCATTATATTTATAATGCGTTATCACCATCATATGCCACAATCAGATATTCATTTGCACCAAACACTTATACAATAAATACAACAAAAACATACTTTTTTGAAATTAGTGACAAGTATTGGTGGTTAATCGTCTTAATGTATTAATTAGTCGAGTATTTGTTTCAATGTGGAGAATATGTTATATCGCTAGGTAAAACCATGAGAGGCAAGGGAATATATATGTTTGTCATTCCGTTTGTAATTTCTACATTTTTCATTTGCAACCCCACAAAGTAGATCTTTATAGATAGCGAAGTAGATATAGCCATGTCCGTCTGTATGTTGAAATCAACTTTCCATAGCCCCCAAATAGCTCGGTCGTTATTTAAAATCGGGCCACAAATGGCTGAGATATAAGTAAAAACCGGGACAACCTCGATTTTTGGCCTATATCGTAATATAGACAATATGGATATCTAATTCAGTGTTGCCAAATCTTGGTGAACAAAAAGGGCTAAATACTTAAAAATAAAAGGCTAAAAAGTGGCTAAAAAAAGGCTAAAAATTTTAAATTAAAAAACACATACATTTAACACAAAAACAACTTAGGGCCATTATTACAACTTGCCTTTATGTTCGTAATACTAAAAGCTAACTTTAAAGCTACCTTATTCTATTACTTAAAGTTACCTTTTACTATTACGAACATAAAGGCAAGTTGTAATAATGGCTCTTAGAATGTTACATTAGGTTATGCCGAATAGACAAACAAAAATGTATGAATAAAACAAACATTGAAATGGAAGAAAATAAGAATATTTATTCTTATTCTTGGCCACACTTATATCATATACCGATGTTTTCAAAATCTCGTATTTGTAATCTGGCCTGCAAAAGCTCAAATTTTTTATATGAAAGCCAAATTTTAAATTAATCCTTTGTGATAACTTCGAAATCGACGGAGAATATTTTGATAAGTGAATTTATGGCTAATATGCCTCTCAAGTAATGCAGAAAAAAATATTATAAGAATAATACACGTCGTCGGACAGAATTGATTTTCATTGGTCAAAACATAAATTTTGCCATTAGTTAGTAAACATATTAATACTAATTAATGTAGTCAAAATATTGGAAATTACAGGTGTGGCATGCTGGTAATCATAAATATTTTATTTAATTTTAGAAAAAAGTTAATTTTTAATATGATCAGATATAAATGATCATAGCTAAACTATTATCGATAATTGACTGACATTTTTTTCTAAATTGGTTACACATGGCCTGTGTAAGGTGTTATAAAATATTTTTTAAAGTAATATATTTACGTCAAAATTTAAATTTAGAGGAAAGTAACTTTTAACGATCAAAAAATACATCGCCCAGATAAAGTTGAAAGTGTTCTCTTGAATCCTATATACTTTAATAAACGCCCGGACCCGCCCGTACATATTTTTGTATATTAACAATTTTTCTTCAAATAACGCTAATATTCTCTATATTATTTATGGCATTTTAATTTAAATTTTTATTTGAATCTTTGTAGTCGTTTTCATTTACCTGATTATATTTCTGAGTCTAATATACGCGAAGCCTTAACTATGGGAGTTCAAGAAATTATCGGCACATTAAAAAAATACTAAAATATCTCAATCGTTTTTAAAGTTACAGAGTTTTTTGAGGCTAAACTAAATTGAAAAGGGCTAAATTTAGCCAGAAAAGGGCTAAATTGGCAACAATGATCTAATTATAGATATTTCAAAGTCCATTGCAACGATGTATATAAGACTATACTAATTTGGACCTACAATGGGTCAAAATCGGGAAAAATATTTTTGAACCCGATTTTTTTTTACCAAAAAAATTTTTTCACTAGTAAATTTAAAAAAATTTTAAAAAAATAAATAAAAAATGTTTAAAAATTTTTAAAACCAATTTTGGAAAAAAAAAATTCTTTCTGCTTTATCCTTAATAAATTGTTGAATTCCGAAAATTCTAAATAAAAATTTAATACTGCACATTCAAGGCATTACAGTGAACATACTTTTTAATTAATATGAAAAATAATTTTTCAAAAATTAGTTTAAAATTTAATGAAATATTTAGATAATACTCCGAACTTTCACATCCTAAAAAACTATTTTTTTATAAATATATTTTAAGTAGTCATTAGTCTTATTTTTTAACACACATTTAAATCTAACTACACCAATAGAAATACTTCAATGGTCGTTTTTTAAATATCGCTAATTTTGTATTTACGTGATGTGATATACAGCAGTTTTGGCGAAAATATCATAAAATTTTTATTAAAAACACTAGTTTATTTTATAGAAAATAAAATTTTTACACAGATATAGAATTATATCTACATTATATATACAGAAATTGTCTAAGTTGCGAATTTTGATACCAAAGTAAGCAAACTACAATTGGATAACAGTGTATGTAATTGATTTTCTCTCAGCTTTTAACATATATTCGCCACAAATGTAACAAAAATAATAAGACAAATTATATTTATAAAAAATGCAGGAAATTAAAGCAATTTTTTTTTTTATTTTGAGGCCTTCTCTATCAATTACAGAAAATAAGACCCTTACCTAACAGAAATATTGATTGTTTAAGTAGTTTTTTTACTTACAATTTAAAAAAAAAATCAAAGATAATTCATGATCACGTTAATCTACAAAACTAAATATTTACTTGAAGTATAATCATGTAGGTGTTAAACATTCAAGTTACAAACATTTGTATATTTTTTTAATACGAAAAACATTTGAAAAATATTGTAAAACTTCGAATTATTTGCCAAATAGTTTAGTATATTTTCAGCGAATTTTCAATTTGTTTTCATAAATTAGTTTAACAAATTTTGACATACTATAAAAGCGTATGTCAAACTTATAAGGATGCATCTTGAAAAAATTCATTTCTAACATCCTTGCGATATCTCCAATATATCCAGGAATTTAGATAAACAAAATTAATGTCAAAAAAAGACAATTTTGTATAGAATACTAACTAGTACATTTTTTTTAATTTTAGTCTCCATTTATGCAATATTCAACCAATAAGATATTAAAATACAAGAGCTGCCCAAAATAAACTAAATATAGTTTTGATAATGAAATGTCCCATATATGTTTTATCAATTACATTTTTCGTTGCACCAAACCAAAATGTCAATTTTGTTCCCGTGTGAAATATTTTCAAAATATTTTGATTATACTAATTTCTAAAATAACTAAATGCCATGGAGCATAAGCTTAAAAACCTTTGCTAAATTTCTTTATGTATCGTTATCTTGAACAGACAAATATTCCACATGTACACGCAGAAAATAAATGGTTGTTACAAACATATACATGTTTACTGTAATCATATATATGGTTGATACAATCATTTGAATCGTAAATTAATCATATTATTGTTACCACAATCATATATATAGTTACTGTGACTATAATATTGTTAGAAATGTTGAAATGGTTACAGTTAACATGCACAAATGTTGAAATGGTTACAGTAACAATGCACAACTATATTTTTTTTCTGCGTGTACTACGATCAGGCTGACACAGGTTTTTAATATCACTTTCAAAGTAGTACATATCGCTCTGGTTCCTTTAAGGAGAGTCAACTCAAAATTTTAAAAGTTTCAGTAGAGTCAAAAAAAAGTTTTATATTGTTTCTTTTGGTTACAATAATTAAAGTTGAAGACCGATACAACTGTATTTTTTGTCCAAAGAGTAGAGCAAATGATGTAAAATTTTTACAGTGGGTAGATATTACCACTGTACATCGATTTCTTGCAAAAAGTGAAAAATTTTAAGTTGACGCTCTTTAGAGGAACCAGTGCGATATCTAGTCAAATAACCATAAATATATATCTAGCAATGAATCGAATTACTAACAAACCCAGAATACAATAACACTAGAGATATGTTGTATCAAGAATGTACACATTATCATATGGGGGTTTATTAATGGTTGCTTTTTCACTCAACTTTTGTTGCATAAAGTCTTTTTTATTTAATGTTCTTATTCGGATGGTGTTTTTGTAGATACATTTAATTTACTTTGTAGTAACCATAATTTAATTGTCTTAAAACACACATTCGTATTCAAACAGATGTATATGAATAGCTAATGGAAAACGGTTTCAATGACACAGAATGTGACTTTCTAGACGAAACAATTATATGTGTGGTGTAGTATAAGTTCTACGAGGCTAAATAGAAAATGTTTTTAAATATTTATATTCAAATAAAATCGTTTTCACATAAAATAAAGAAAACAAATTATTCTTCTTTAAATATCCAACGGAATATAAGATTGATTGAGAAGATCGATTTATTTGGAAAATTTAAGAGATCTCAAGTGTTATTAATTTGTGTTTGATTAAAATGCATGTTTATAGTTGCAGAAACTTATTAATTAAGCCTCGTAATCGATCTTTTTAAATTATAACATTTACATTTTCATCCATATGTGAAAATTTATTGAATTCCAAACTGTTGAATTTAAATTGGTTTTCAGTGAAACGAAACAAAAAAAAAAAAGAAGAATAAAATGAAAATAAGTTTAACACCCATATGTCTGTGCAAAATGTACAATAAATTTATTGATGATGATGGGTATTCTGAAAACAAAGGATTTTTTGGTGTTATTAACATTTATGCATATGGGAGAATTTTCCATTTACAGAATTTTATATTCATTGGTTTGGTTTTGTTTGTTTAATTTTTAATAATATTGTTCATTTTGTTTGTTCTGTTGAAATTTCAAGTACAGAAAATTCATGATTTTGTTACATATTGTCTGGAATTGCAAATTTCATTGTACTTCAATATGCAAAAATAAGGGCGCCACTGTCGGTTATTCATTTAAATATTTAATATTGAAATGCTTTGCAGGAAGTGAACAATAAAAACATCATTAAAATTGAAAAAAGTTGAACTCTATTTTTTAATTACATAAATACAAACACGATATATAGAGAGAAAAATTCGAAAAACAAAAAAACAAAAAAGTATTTTAAACAAGCTTGACATATACTCATACGCGGAAATCCTGCTGCTAGGTTTGTTATCAAAAACATAAGCGGTGACAATGTATTAGACAAAAGCTATTTGAAAACAAAACCAAAACTAACGTGAAACTTAAGTCCATTTTCACAAATTTTACAGAAGACACAAAAAAAGTTCTAAACTTCTTCGTTTTAAATATTTTTGAAATCTGTTAATACAGTTTTATTTATGGTATGCTCAGTGTAAAATCTGCTGGCGATTTATAAGTGATTTTTGGGAATTAGGAAATTTTCTTATATCATTTCTTCTTTTTTATTATTTTTCGTTATATATTTTTCAATGTTGGCTACCGTTACCGCCAAGCTGCCGTTACCGAAATAACTGCAATTACCATTGCCGCTAAAATACCTCTAAATCCTTTAGCGTTGAAATTAAAATTTTAAAAATTGAGTTTATTGAAATCTACTGAATTTAAAATATAATAGAACTCTCTACTTCGTAAACTTATCTTTAATTACCGAAATAAGCTAAAATACCGTTACCGAAATAATATAAATAATCGTTATTCTTTTACCGTTTTGAATCGGTAGCCAAGCGTTACTGAGAGACAAAAAACCTAAGCCATAAAATTTGGGAGAGAGAAGATATTTTTACTCTCAGTTGCACCTCTAGTTATACACCATAGAATAACATATCAATAGAAGCAGTGGTGTTAACCGTACGGTAATTACCGTATTGTACGGTAATTTAGACCTCCGAACGTTAGGCAGGTAATTTCTACATTTGTACGGTAATTTGAAAAAATTTTAATTTTTAAGCATTCGACCCCAAAAGTTATATTTTCATAATGTGTCTACTCATAATATATGGATTTGATGCATCATGGCTACATAAGTACAAAAATTGGAAAATTTGTCAATTCTATGGATATATATATTTTTTAAATATGTGTAAGTAAAATTATAAATTTTGTTAGACGGTTCTCCACATAATTAATGATATCGCAAAAAGGGTCAGGATCAGTCTATTGTTATTAAAATAAAAGCTGAGATTTACATAACCATTAATCCTCTGATATATTGCGTTTCAATCGGCTCAGTAGTTTTGGAGTTATAATATTTAAGCAAAAAATATAATTTTTACGTGAAAATAGCATTTTGTTTGTTTTAAACAAATCGTCAAAAATCGAAAACGACAGAAATTGTTCAGATTTATGATTTTATCGCAAAGCCACATCTAATAGGAACAAAATGATATATTGACCATAAAAATCGATGGATTCATTTCGATTTTATTCACAATTAAGTGAATTCGCTCATTTTCACAAAATTTTAGTTTTTTGTTTGATATACATACAATTGAGTAGTTAATGTTCTTCTTTCGATTGATTGAATTTTGAAAACATTTTCCCTATGCTATGTACAAGTTTTCACATATATATTGCGTTTCAATCGTCTGAATAGTATCGGAGTTATAATAACAATTGAAGCAAAAAAAAAATTTTTTTACATGAAAATAGCATTTTTTTTTGTCTTAAAATAAATCATGAAAAATCGAATACGACAGAAATTGTTCAGATTTATGGCTTTATCGCAAAGCCACATGTAATAGGAACAAAATGAGTTATCGATCATAAAAATCGAGGGATTCTTTTCAAATTTATTCACAATTAAGTGAATTCGCTCATTTTCACAAAATTGTAAGAAAATATTATTATTTTTGTACAAGACTTTGTATACGGTAATTTTACCCAAAAAACGGTAATTTTTTTAGGGCTGTACGGAAATCGACACAAAAAAGTTAACATCACTGCATAGAAGCGTTCTGAAAGGGAAAAAACCTAAGTCTGTTGTCAAAAACCTAAGTAGTGAGAATGTATTAGTACATAGTTTGAGGTCGTATTGGTCCCTTTTTAATTTTCACCGGACACACAGAGTTCTATAAAAATTTTTAAATATTTATTTTTCTCTATTTTCAATATCAAAATTTGAAACTCTGTTCCATAAATTAAATTCTACCACATATAAAATTAAGTGTAAAAAATTTATAAAAAATTAGATTTTCATTAAAACTTTTAACCCAAGTATTATTTTTTTTTTATCAAGTTACCTTTGTAAAGCATGTCAGTTATTATATTTAATGTCAATTATGTTCATTTGTTGTGAATCTGATTAATTAATTTAATCTGAATGAGTTACCAGAAAAAAGTGCGTACTAAAATTATTAAATATTTTCAACAAAATCCAACATGGTCCTACAAAAAGTTGGCCAAACAATCAAAGGTCTGCTATCAAACTGTTTTGTTATTCAACAGTACCGGGAGAACTTGTCCGTTGATAGAAAATCGGGTTCAGGTAGAAGGAATGGTTCACATGATGTTTATTAAGCCAAAAAAATAGAAAGCATTTTCAAAAGAGCTCCCAACACATTCGATATGAAAGCAGCCCGGTAGTGCTCGGGCTACGAAAAGTTAAAGCCAATGAAGGTACAAAAACATACAAGGCTGGAAGAGTTCCTGACAGGAACGTTGCTAAAAATTTAGAGGCCAAAAACAGAGCACGGAAATTGAAGTCAAATTTTATAAAAAAAAATATTCTTGCTGCATAATGGATGACAAAACGTATGTTCTAGCAGATTTTTCGCAGCTTCCGGGTCAAAATTTTGATGTTGTTGATGCTCGAGGGAGTGATGAAGAAAAGTTTAGGACCCAAAAGGAGACAAAATTCCCCAAAAAGTTCTTGGTATGGTAAGCAATATGCAGTTGCGCCAAAAAGTCTAACATTTGTTACAAAGGGCTCTATAAATACCGAAATTTACATCAAGGAATGTTTACAAAAAAGGATGTTTCCATTCATAAGACTTCTTAATGTGTCCACTTATTTTTGTCCTGATTTGGCACCCTGCCACTATGGTAAGAAAGGTCTTGAGTGGTAAAAGAACAATAATGTGGTATTTATACCAAGAGAGGCAAATTCTCCCAACTGTCTGGAGCTAAGGCCAGTGGAGAGATATTGGTCTCTTGTTAAAAGAGAATTGAAAAGCACAAAAAAGGTGTCCAAAAGTGTGGTAGATTTTAAACGGAGATGGACAACCTGTTCGATCAAAGTGATAGAAATCACTATAAAAACCATAATGGAAGGGTTTCCGAAAAAGGTTAAAAATTTCATCACTAGTGATTAGAACTACAAAAATATTTTTTTTTTTTTTTTTGTAAATTGTAATAATTGGTCAATTCACAAGGTCTCTTATCAGTAATATTGTCATAATGTCCTAATATATCACGACATGGCAGCTCGGCTTAATCGATTCTTAGGCATTCAGCGTTGGTCTATGCTGATTCGTTACGATAATACATAAACATAGCATAAAAAGTAGTATTATTTTAGGACATTTTTTGCTTGAAAAGCAATAAAAAACCATTGTGAAATAATAGGACATTATGACAATATGACATGATAAGAGACCTTGTGAATTGACCAAATAATTCCAATCAAATAAAAAAATAAAAACTGTTTAGTGGTTTAATTTTTATTAACATATACACATATGACCAAAACAATAAGTACATGTATACATAAGTAATATCTTTGGATACCTGCCGTAAACTACTTTGCAGTAAGTCGAGAAGAAAATTATTAAAAATAATAGAGGTACACTAGATATTAATAAAACTTATAAAAATAGAACAAATAATATTCAAATATATCTTTTAATTTAAGGATTTAAACAATATACTTATTATTTTGACCACTATTTTTATGAAGTTATTTTATTTTTCATTTCATAAAAAAATTTGTTTGTTTGTGTTTTATGTTAAAGATAACATAAACTAAACTAACTAAATATAAAAATAATAATTCATTTAAAATAAATACACATTTTTAATTCATCACAAGATGCGGAAAAAACACATGTACTTATTATTTTGGCCATATGTGTATGTATGTTAAGCATTTTTCGATCTCAGTCCTTATAAACAAAATTTCGGTTAGTTAGGTTAGGTTAGGTTCTGTTCGGCATAGGCTTTAAAAAATCGGCCAGGCTCTTTCAATCATTATTTGTATTAGTTCATATCGAGGGACTATATTTAACACTCTATTGGATTTTTTGTTGAGATTTTGATATTGATGATATAATATTGAACCGAACAAAGCGAATGCAAGTATTTTAGTCCATTTCCGATACTTTCAAATAAATGAAAGAATTTAAAAAACATTGTCCAAAGTCCCAAAATAAATCATATTTAAAATGCCTTGCAATGTAAAACAATCTACCTAAGTATAAGTATTATTTATACAAAAGGAATATTTTTTTGTAGAAAACACCCCTTTATCTTTAATAAAATTGTCAATAGTGCTAATATTTAAAAATTAATTATATGTATAGTAGAATTTAGTAGCGAATATCTAAGAAATTACCACTACATCCACCTAATAAAACTAGACAGGTCATACAAGTAATTTTAAACACTTTTCTAGTCTGTCTACAGTGTAAATTATTTTGTTTATAATTGTTAGGCGACCGACTCGTTAATAATGTACAATTGGTAACAGATTTATTCGAATGCACTTCAATTTAAAATACAACAGAAATTTTCATGAACACAAGACCAAGAAGAAAACAAATAAAAAAAATGTATTTTCAAACTATTAATTGCTCTGTTAATTATAATACTAATGAACAAGCACAATCCTAACACAGATAAACATAAACAATCCGACTACATGTTTACTCGTGTTTATTTCCTATTTTAGCATTCAATTGAATTTTCATTTTCAATTTGTGTTATTTTTTTCCCTCTGCTCTTGGTACCGGTCCGTGTCCCTGTCTCCATCTCCGGCTTTTATAATTTTCTTACATGCGAATGAAGACAAACCCACCCTTTTAAATTCGTTCGTCACCCTATATACTTACTAAGTGTTGGTGGTAGTACTTACAAATATATATTTATCTTTTAAGATTTTTTTCTTTCCTATTGCTTTTTGCTGTTGTAATTATTTTCATAGAAAAATACTAACAACTACAACTACATTCGATTTTCTAAACGTGTAAGAGAAAAGTAAAAGCAGAAGCATTCACTAACTAATACAAACCAAGTCCCCGTTTGAACATCTTGGGAAAATAAATTGATATTTAGGTGTGTTTGTGTCATTTGACGTAATTAAGTTTTCGGAATGTTTAAGAATACTACATAAAATAGTAATAGTAATAATAATTTAGGTCGACTGCAATGTGATAGTGTTATAACACGATAAAATTGCCATTTGATTTAAAATTGGTGGGTAGGTAACAACTGTTAGTTAGTTAGACAGGCTGGCAGACTGACAAAGGATCAGTAAAAAAAAACTTGGTTGGTTGGATGGTTTAGTTAGTTATGACCTTAAATAGAAAATCTATGCAATTTTTAAACGAACTAGGAGTGGTAATTGTCCTTAAAAAAATATATATATTTAATATTCATTGAAAAAATGTTAAATGTCTGCCGTTAGAAGTGAGGTTGACAAACTTTTTGTAAAATATACAATATTATTTACTTTGATAGTTGTTACGAACAATAAGGGTTTGTTCGAAATTGTTATAACAATTATATTGTTTTGGATTCTCTTTATAAATACAACGTATTAAAGTAAATTGTATTAATTAAATAAAATAATAAATGAACTCACAACTTACGTTGCATTGTTGTAAGGCAAGGCAGTTTTGCAAACAAAAATAAAGTTAATAAAAAATTATACAACAATACATCGATACAACGCACAGTGGGGTTAATCGCAAAAAAAAAAACTGGTAATAAATCTAGATCTTCTTACTAATTCAAGGTGGTTAACTTTGCCACCCTGTGTCTTGTAGTCTTTTCTTAAAGCCTATGTACTGATCTACGATTCGTTCATACATCATTTTGCAATCGGACCATTAGTTTAGAAGATTCACATTTTTTACCACTTTTTTGCGATTGACCCCACTGTACAACGTAGGTTGTGAATCCCTTCTTTATTGTGAAAACGAGAGCAAAACAACTCTTAAAATTCTCAGCTAAATATTTAACCAAAATTAATATAATGCTTAAAATTTATCTACAAGTTACTCTCTGCTAAATTAATGTAACATTTTTGAGAGAAAATGTTAACTATCTAAGACCTTAGGTTAGTGCTAACTATAATTTCCACTTAAAAAAGAAACGAGGAAGCATGAGTTTGTTTATACTTATTAGTATAATTTATAATATTAAAATAAGTCCGACTTCAGAATATGTCTGAACTACTGATTCGTCTATTCATCTTTATGTCCTGCATATGATTTCTATTCGTGTTTCAACTTTTTCATAATTTAGTTTTTGACAGCTTCAATCACATTTTTGATAGAATAATATATTGAAATCAAAAGTTATTTTCTATAAAATACAGTCAAATAGCAAATTATATATAACTCAATATGAACACTTTTTTTTGTATGTTCAGAAATCAAGATGGCTTAGAATTCCATTCCAAGTGAGATCATGTATATTAATTTCAATAATACGCTATGTGTTTATAAATCCGATATTAATTCATAGATTAGTTAGTACATTTATAATTTGTATTAATTTGAATAAATAATAGTTATAAATGTTAGTTCAATGTATACTTTTGGTGACCTGCAACAATTATTTGAAATAAAATAAAAAATATTTCATAGAATGTCAATTTCAGAAGAATTTGGATCTTATTCCATCCGAAGTATCCGAATCAAAATCCCAAATTATGGTTTCGACAATTGGAATCTCAACTTGTACTTTCCGGTATAACATCAGATACAACAAAATCCTCACATTGCTTGGATCTACAATGTAACATTTGGAAAAGCAAGATAAAAATCCATCCGCTTTTTTACGAGAAATGTTGTTCAAGACATTTTGGATACAAATATAAAAAATGCAATATTAGAGGTTAGCAATAATATACTTGATAAACTATATTTAATAACCGATAAGATTTACGACTAACCCCACAACGATATTCAGCGCAATTTATACAAAAAATTATGAAATAATCTCTAACTTAGAAAATACATTTCCGATACAATATGATACTAAGGACTGAGATCGAAAAATTATTATCACACGTTTTTCATTAAAACTTTTAACCCAAGTATTACTTGATTTATTTTTTTGATCAAGTTACCTTTGTAAAACATGTCAGTAATTATGTTTAATGTCAATTATGTTCATTTATTGTTAACTGATTAAAATGAGTGACCAGAAAAAGTCCGTACTAAAATTATTAAATATTTTCAACAAAACCCAACTTGGTCCTACAAAAAGTTGGCCGAACAATCAAAGGTCTGCAGTCAAACTGATTCCAATGTTATTAAACAGTATCGGGAGAACTCGGTCCACATGTTGTTTCTAAAGCCAATAAATAGAAAGCATTTTAAAAGAGCTCCCAACACATCCGGTAGCAAAGCAGTCCGGTTAGCTCAGTACTCGGACTAGTTGGTACGAAAAGTTAAAGCCAATGCAGGTTTAAAAGCATACAAGGCTCAAAAAGTTCCTGACAAGAACTCTGGTAAAAATTTAAAGGCCAAAGACAGAGCACGGAAATTGAAGTCAAATTTTATACAAAAAATATTCTTGCTGCATAATGGATGACGAAACGTATGTTTTGGCAGATTTTTCGCAGCTTCTGGGTCAATATTTTTGTGTTGCTGATGCTCGAGGAAATGTTATAGAAAAGTTTAGGACACAAAAGCAGAACATTTTCCCAAAGAGTTCTTGGCATGGCAAGTAATATGCAGTTGCGGCAAAAGAAGCCAAACATTTGTTATAAAGGGCTCTATAAATATCGAAATTTACATCAAGGAATGTTTACAAAAGAGAATGCTTCCATTCATAAGACTTCTTAATGTGTCCACGTAGCAAGACCTTGAATGGTACAAGAACAATAATGTGGTATTTGTTCCAAGAGAGGCAAATCCTCGAAACTGCCTGGAGCTAAGGCCAGTGTAGGGATATTGGGCAAAAAAAAAAAAACGTATTCAAAAGTGTGGTAGATTTTAAACGGAGATGGATAACCTGTTCGAACAAAGTGACAGAATGCATTGTAAAAACCTTAATGGAAGGGTTTCCGAAAAAGGTTAAAAATTGCATCACTAGTGATTAGAACTACAAAAATATTTTTTTTTTTTTTTTTTGTAAATTGTGATAATAATTTCAATCAAATAAAAAAGAAATCAAAACTGTAAGTTTAGTGGTTTAATTTTTATTAACATATGGGCAATTCCACGAGAATGACTACCACGACTGAAAACCCAAAAACACTTGAAACTTTTTTTCAAGATGATTTGAATAGGAGAAAACACTAAAATATTACTATGTGTCAGTATTTAAAGCTTATTACAACATTTTATTGGCAAAAATAATAGTTTAAACTGACTATATTTAATTTTTTAATTTAATTGGCGTGTTTTAGGCTAAAATTGCTGTAAAAACTAAGCTCCCAATTAGCATATAGTGTGAAATGAATTTGACTATGACTGTTTATTTGCTATTATAAAATTGTTTATTGAAACCGAATTTATATTTTCTATTAATTTTTTTAGTTTTTACATACATATATTTACAGAATATATATTGTTTTATTATAAGAGAAAAATCTGTCACGTACGGTATGTCACGTACGATATTAAATTTTATTTATTATAAAATCATCCAATGATTGTTTTTATTTAAATATGACAGATTGTAAAGGAAAATATGTCGTATAGTGTAAGAAATTAAAAGAAAACAACGCCTCTCACGATTCGCAACTTTTCGCATATTTCTACATGTACCTCAAAATTACTTCCGTTTTATGTCACGTACGATATACCCTTATTTACAATGTTTCGAAAGAACTTATTATTTTTTTAAAAAATATAGTACCGTCTGAATGGAACATAAAGACCAAATTATTTTTCATATACTCTTATTTTTGGAAAATATATTCCACTCTATAGGCGTACAAATGTCACGTACGATGACATGGAATTGCCCATATACGTATGTTAAGAATTTTTCGATCTCAGTTGTTATATGTTAATCCAAATTTGTCTGTATTTGCAAAGCAACACTTATAAATTTTATTCTATTTGAATATTGTTCAAAAATTAATTATTACTCAGTTGAAATCACGCAATTGCTAATACTCTTACCTAAAAAAATATTTGTAAACAATTTTAATATAAACTAAAAAATATATAAACAACTTTAACAAATCGCAGGTATTTTATAGAAATAACATTATGTGTACCAGTATGAATGTATATAAAATTTTTGTTCTCATTAAATCGCCTAAATTTTGTATCTGACAAATATCTTTATGTCATTTTGTTTGTTTATACATTTGCTCACAAAACAGATTAAACATGTAAATCTTAGACAACAGACTTGTTTTATATCCATTAAGGTTGTATTTTTTATTTTGTACATTTATTCTACCCAAGTTGATCCAAGTGTTGAATCTCCCCATATGAGAACTTACGAGTGTATGGCTATGTGTCTTTGAAGAGCACGAGTACATGTAACTGGATACAAAAAAACAAGTGTAAGTGTAGTTTTTTGAGTAGATATGTGTTTTCTTATTTTGTTTACCTTATTATAAAATTATTCATACCTCTTATCAACATGCTAAACAATAATAGAAATGATTATAATATTATTATAATTATATCAAAAAAATTAAGAACAATAACAGCCATAAAACGACATGCATTCAGTTAAATCCCCACCCATTATAATTTACTCGTATCTATTAATACTCTGATACTCGTATACACATATCTTCACATACAACTATTTATACCTTTAAAAAAAAAATCATAGGCTTGGATGTACACAAATATACACTCAAATGTATTTTAAATAGTCGTAGTAGTAAAATTTACTTGTCATATTCTAAAAAAAAAGAAGACTTGATGTCTAACAGCAGCACCAGCAATATGCTTTCGTCATATCGTATCGTAGTTAAGTACTCTACTCGTATTCACTCTTAAGATATGTAGATACTTTCTAGTTATTTTATGTTCATGTCATCCATCAGATATTTAAATTTTTGAGTAAGTTTACTTCACAAACTTGTAACAAAAAATATAATGTTAAACCGAAATTGTTGTTTTGTTAGTTAGTTAGTAAACGCTTATTTTTTTTTTCTTAACTGTTTGAAATAGTTTGTATCTTGTAGGATATTTATATAGATATTTTTTGTGTCTTGTGGCAAGTAAATAAATTTTTCTTAAATTTGCGTAACGCGCACTGTTCTCTTAAAATGTCAAACTGAAAATGCACTCGTATCTTGTCGTATTATTAGATGAGAGCCTTTTTTGAACTCAGATTTCATCTTGGGGTTTTTTGCATATTGTTGAATGAATTGTTGTTTTATTATGCTAGGGATGCCACTATCATCAAGAGTAGTGTAGGGAAATTTTGTATATAAATGAGTAACATAATACTTATGTATACTTGAAGTTAGTATTATCTATTGTACATTTGTGTTAAATTTCAACATTGAAAACTCAGTTTCTAATTTTTACTCAAATTTAAATCGTTTGTGAAAACAGATATTTTAAAGTTATTTGTACAGGATTCTAGAGCGAAAAAGAACACATTTCATTTCGGTAGTCCTTTGTGGTAGATACGAGCGATTACCATGGACAGAGCTTCAGGTTATACATTATTTAACAAATGTATAATCTAATTGTGCTTACATCCAAAGTAAATCAGTAATATACACACAATTTCATGACCCAATTTTTCAAGAATTCTCTTGGCTTGGCAACCCCGCTAAAGCATTTATTGTTTATTATACAGAAAACATTTAATGAATGAAAACTGTTATACCCATGATGGGCATGTATAAAGCTTTACTGGGACTCATTACAACTTTTTCTTAGTTTCTTTACTATCTCAAATACTCAAATTTTACTATTTTACTCTCATTTTGCTTTTTGTTTTGTTTTGGTTCTTTTTAGTTCTCATTACGAGTATTAAACGATTTTTTCTTACTCTCATTACTCATTGTATTTTGTTTCTTTTTTTTTTTTGCTCTTTTCTTGTCAACTGTCAAGCAAGCCTTTTTTTCTTTTGCACTATACAAGATTCTTATCGTACTCGTATCCAACAAATGTGTTTGGATTTAAGAATGATTTTTTGAAGTGGGAACAAGAGAATTAACGCAAATATAAAAACTTGTTCAAGTACATGCCCAAGAAATCAACAAAATGTATTATATTCTGCAGCTAAAAGTGAAAAAGCCGGTAGGCATTCCATTCTTTAAGACTGGGAGGAGACACATTTTAAGATGAAGACGTTTCCAGCTTACGGTTAATGGTTCATGGTGACGACCCAAGAGAACTAGTGTTTATGTGCGACTGCCAGCCTTTTACATTTGTGCAACAGTGGCCAATTAACTAAAGAGCATGTGATTAAATAAAATTATTTTAAAACCTGTCTAACTCAACAACCACAACATTGTTGTTGCTGTTTTAACTCATAAAATATGTATGTATGTACGTGTATATACATATATGCGTGCCTCAGTATGTATATACATATGTATATAGGTATATTTAATTAATTACTTAATGTTTGTCTTTTAGAAATGTTTTTGCTCTCTTTTTCAAATTTAGCTTTAAGTTTGTATGCATGTGATTGAATTAATTCATTAGCGCTTTTGAAGCACAGGCAGGCTGGTAGGCTGGCAGGCCAAGCCGCCAGGTAGACAGAAAGACAAGCAGTCACTCACTCTATAACTTACAATTAGTTTATGAAGTGACATAAGAAACATTGTTTACTTTTTAAGTGAGAATTTAAGTGGAAAGTTTCTGGTTGTTCTTTTATTAATGAATTTCAGTTTTCTGTTGTCAAAAAGGCTTTTTAATCCGACAATATTATATTTAACTCAAAATATTAGAATTAACTTTAATTTGTAATAACCTTAAACTTTACCGAACTACGAACTTTTAACGATAATAACTGAACAGATCAATAAAAATTGAGAAATTGTTAAAATAATTTTATTTTTTGTCCAGGGTATGAAATTCCTTAACAAAAAAATCCAATATATTTATAACTTTTACGATAATATTGAGCAAAATCGATTTTTTACCCATAAATAATTCACAAAAATTTAATTTTTTAAGCTCCCATATAACGCATTGTACTAAAAATAATGGATCGACAATGGGCCAAATTCGGGGAAAATATTTCGTCACTTAAAATGCAAAATAACGATATAAAATGAACTTGAGATATTGAAACAAAATGTTCAAATCTGAATTACAATGTTACTACCAATATATTTTATAAAAAATACCCAAAAATAGAGCTATTTTAGAAAAATTCTAGAAAATTCCAGGAGAGCTATATTAAAAATTTTCTTTTGGATAAAGAACTACCTAAATTGGGGAAGTGGGCCAAAGTTGAACAATTTTACAAATTCACAAAATTCGAAAATAAGTGGCTCTAGGAAACGGGGGGAGTGGAAGTGTCCAATGCCCTCCTTGTGTCTAGTAGTCTTGGATGTCCTCTATCTGCAAAAAAAATAACCAGTGATTAATCCCACTTTCCTAAGCAGCAAGTACGATTTTGTGAATTGGGTATAAAAATACCCACTTCGGCATATGGGCAATTCCACGAGAATGACTACCACGACTGAAAACCCAAAAACCCTTGAAACTTTTTTTCAAGATGATTTAATAGGAGAAAACACTAAAATATTACTATGTGTCAGTATTTAAAGCTTATTACAACATTTTATTGGCAAAAATAATAGTTTAAACTGACTTTAATTTGTTAATTTAATTGGCGTGTTTTATGCTAAAATTGCGGTTAAAACTAAGCTCCCAATTAGCATATAGTGTGAAATGAATTTGACTCTGATTGTTTATTTGCTATTATAAAATTGTTTATTGAAACCGAATGTATATTTTCTATTCATTTTTTTAGTTTTTATATACATATATTTACATAATATATATTGTTTTATTATAAGAGAAAAATCTGTCACGTACGGTATGTCACGTACGATATTAAATTTTATTTATTATAAAATCATCCAATGATTGTTTTTATTTAAATGTGACGGATTGTAAAGGAAAATATGTCGTACAGTGTAAGAAATTAAAAGAAAACATAACGCCTCTCATGATTCGCAAATTTTCACATATTTCTACATGTACCTCAAAATGTCTTCCGTTTTATGTCACGTACGATATACCCTTATTTCGCTCGATATTTTGGATAACAATGTTTCGAAAGAACTTATTATTTTTTTAAAATATAGCACCCTCTGAATGAAACATACAGACAAAATTATTTTTCAGATACTCTTATTTTTGGAAAATATATTCCACTCTATAGGCGTACAAATGTCACGTACGATGACATGGATTCTAAAACATAGGAAATATGAATTTCATTTAAATTTGTTCTACATTTATCTTTTTTATATGAAAGATTTTCGGTTTTTTGGGGGGGCCCAGTAGATCCGCGTTTGTAGCTAGGTATTGATAAATCTACAACGTAATCATCAAAACATCGAACAAAATGTGTTAAAGGCTTCCTTTTTCTAAGTATCTAATTAAAAAAAAAAACATACATTTTAGAACCTATATATCCCGAAGTGGGTAAAAACAAGTAAGAGAGCTATATTCGGCTGTCCCTAATCTTATATACCCTTCACCAAATTATACTTTAAAATAAAAATTTTAAATATTTTTATGTAAACAAAATTAAATTTTTTTTTTCGAAATTGTTTTCAATTTTTTTTTCGAAATTGTTTTGTTTTAATTTTTTTCCAATTTTTTTGTTTAATTTTTAAAAAATTTTTTTTTTAATTTTTAAAAATTTTTATTTTAAATTTATTAGTGAAAAAAAATTTTTTTTGGTCAAAAAATATTTTTCCCGATTTTGACCCATTGTAGATCGAAATTACTAGCCTTATATACATCGTTGCAATGGACTTTGAAATATCTATCATTAGATATCCATATTGTCTATATTAATGACTTAGTAATTCAAATATAGATCAAAAATAGACCATTTGTGTGCCGATTTTCTCGATTTTAAATAGCGACCGAGCCGGAAGAATTCCCGACATATTGATGTATAAATTATGTTTGTAAGTTATTTGGGGGCTACGGAAAGTTGATTTCAACATACAGACGGACATGGCTATATCGACTTCGCTATCTATAACGATCCAGAATATATATACTTTGTGGGGTGAAAAATGTAGAAATTACAAACGGAATGACAAACTTATATATACCCTTGCCACTCATGGTGAAGGGTATAAAAATACCCAGATACTTCAGGCTCATATATGGCAGATAAAAAAATTAAAGATATTCATGGCAATATAAATGCCTTAAGTACTGTCTGTATAAAATTTCATCAAAATCGGTCAACGGATTCGGGGGTCAGGCATTAATGAGTTAATGCTATGTGTCTTACGTTATGTTGAATTGTTGTTTTCTAAAACCACTATAAATTTTTATGAAAAAATAAGTTTTTTATTATAAATTTTTATATTTTTTATGTTTTTTTTATTTTAATTACTAACAACTTCTTATTGAAACTAAAATATGTACGTCATTAAATCAATTGCAACAAATTTATAAAAAACAAGTAAGAAAGTATGGTCAGTCAAGCCCGACCATATAATACCCTACACTAAGTAAATGAGCAAAAACATTTTTCTTTCAAAATTTCAATAATTTATATTCGTGAACGATTTTCGGAAGTGGGCCTTATATGGGAGCTATGACCAATTATGGACCGATCACCATGAAATTAAGTAGTGTGATTAATGTCTGTATAAAAGTTATTTATGGTGCATTTTATGTGTATACCAACATTTTTAAGAGATTTATGCTCGTTAGAGTGATTATCGGAAGCAGGCCTTATATGGGAGCTATGACCAATTATGGACCGATCACCATGAAATTAAGTGGTGCAATTAATGTCTGTATGAAAGTTATTTATGTTGCATTTTATGTCTATACCAACATTTTTAAGAGATTTATGCTCGTTAAAGTGATTATCGGAAGCAGGCTTTATATGAGAGCTATGACCAATTATGGACCGATCACCATGAAATTAAGTAGTGTGATTAATGTCTATATGAAAGTTGTTTATGTTGCATTTTATGTGTATACTAACATTTTTAAGAGATTTATGCTCGTTAAAGTGATTATCGGAAGCAGGCCTTATATGGGAGCTATGACTAATTATGGACCGATCATAATAAAAGTTGGTGACATGAATTTCGTATATATAAAACTTATTTGGAGAAAAACTTGTGTAGGTACCTATATAAATTAAACATTTATGACCGATAAAATCCAATTTCGGGAGGACATTTGTATGGGGGCTAGGTGAAATAATGAACCGATTTCAGCCAGTTTCAATAGGCTTGGTCCTTGGGCAGAAAAAATGATATGTGCCAAATTTTATCGAAATATCTTCAAGATTGCGACCTGTACTCTGCGCACAAGCTTTACATGGACAACCAGCCAGCCAGACGGACGGACGGACGGACGGACATCGTTTAATCGACTCAGAAAGTGATTCCGAGTCGATCGGTATACTTTAAGGTGGGTGTTAGACTAATATTTTTGGGCGTTACAAACATCTGCACAAATCCAATATACCCTCCCCACTATGGTGGTGTAGGGTATAAATATTAGGAACTACCTAAAATAAGGTAAAATACCAAGGCGAATTTATATACAAGGTGGTGTCGGTGGCGAATTCAGGCAAATACGAGCGAATTCATTAATTTTTTTATATATGGAGTTTGACATTTGAAACAACTCTCTCACTGTTTCGAATGTCAAACTCCATATATAAAAAATTAATGAAATCGGCCGTATTTGACTGAATTTGCCACCACCTTGTATATAAATTCGCCTTGGTAAAATACTATTTATTTATTAATTACTCAAAACGTATATGTACGTCATTTTGTTTAAGAAAGTCGGGCACTTGATGATACTTCGTTTTGAATTTTGGTTATAACTTGATAATTTTTGATAGTAAAAGTTTAAAATTTTGTACACATATGTAAGTAATATGATTTACTGAATCGTAATCAATAATAAAATCAATTTCGAATATTTTGATGATACAGTGCAACTTCGATAATCCGGACTCATATAGTTTTAGTCTCTGTCAAACTGTCGAGTTGTCTGGACTATAGCCCGGAGTATCAAAGTTGTACTGTACGTTGTTTTGCATTAGGTGACGATTTGTAAATTTGTATTATTTGAGAAAATAAGTCTAGATAAAGTTAGTGTAACAGTAAGATGCTTAGCTTTAATTTATAGCATGGGCTAAAATTTCGGAGATATAAGCCGTGTTTTCACTTAAAACAGGAATTGCAAAAAAATATCTGTTTTTTCTTTCAGCACAACCTTTTGTATTTTAAAATACCAAAAAGGATGATTCTTTTGATTAATATGTGGAGTAGAAATTTAAGGCCATTGTCATTTCCAAGCCGTTTTTATTTCCAGCAACTCAAAAACTATGAGTATATGGACTCATTGAAAAATTTGCAGAAATTTAATATAGTCTTCAAATTTAAATTAAGTATGAATAGTAAATGTCTATGTTTATTTTTTTTTTTTTTTAGTTTAAAACTTAGTAGTGTTTTTTTTTAAAGAAACAAAACTAAATATTTTTTCTCTATATAAACATTCATACACATAAACACATCACAGCGACACAACACGTTGATTGACAAGGTTAAAATAAACAAAAATAAGCAACGCAACAAAAAATTGTTTGAACGATACATATTTAATAAATAAATAATACAAAATAAAATTCTTTCATGTGTGTACAAACAATCAAACAAACGATCAACTTCTAATGCTTTAAACGTTAAAACTAAAATGTGCACAAACAGACTCAAGACTCTCTGAACTAACCGTAAGGTCTCTTTTTAAACACTCGTACTTCAGCGTTCAGTTCGGTTCAACTCATTCATATTTCATAGATTCAGTCGGTGCTAAAATTATGTTTTTTTGTTGTTGTTGTTGTTGTTGTAATTAATTCAACTATGTATAATTAATATGGATGATGTGTGCTGTGTGAAATTGGACAATAATAGTGGACTTTTAAGAAAATTCGAAAAATAAATATTTTTATGTATTAAAAGTTCGCATAAAACACTGAACCATAATATATTTAAATAAGCAAAACTTAAACAGCAGTAAACATCAATTACATGTCTTAATTTTGAAAATGATCAGGAATCATCTTAATATTGATATACATATGGGCAATTCCATATCATCGTACGTGACATTTGTACGCCTATAGAGTGCAATAGATTTTGCAAAAATAAGAGTATCTGAAAAATAATTTGGAATTTATGTTCCATTCAGAGGGTACTACATATTAAAAAAAATAATAAGTTCTTTCGAAATATTGTTGTCCAAAATATAGAGCGAAATAAAGGCATATCGTACGTGACATAAAACGGAAGTAATTTTGAGGTACTGTAGAAATATGCGAAAATTTGTGAATCGGGAGAAGTGTATGTTTTCTTTTAATTTCTTACGCAAAACCAAATATTTTTCCTTTACAATCCGCCATATTCAAATAAAAATAATCTTTGGATGATTTTATAATAAATAAAATTTAATATCGTACGTGACATACCGTACGTGACAGATTTGTCTCTTATAGTAAAACAATATATATTCAGTAAATAGTATATGTACACAAAAACTAAATAGAAAATATATATTCGGTTTCAATAAACAATTTGATAATAGCAAAAAAACAATCAGAGTCAAATTCATTTCATACTACATGCTAATTGGGAGCTTAGTTTTCGCTGCAATTTTAGCCTAGAACAACAAATTAAATTAAAAAATTAAATATAGTCAGTTTAAACCAAAGTGTAACAAGTAGTCCGACAGCAGTACCTAACTCTAAACATGTGAAAAAGTACCTAAGTCTAAATATGTGTTAGTAACTAAAATGTAGATGTGTTGGTGTATTTTCAATTTTCACCAGACACACAGAGTTTTATAAAAATGTTTTTCATTTGCATTTGTTTGAATTTTATTTGATTTTCAATACCAAAAATAGAAACTCTGTTCTATAATTTAAATTCTACCACAGAAAAAATAAAATGTCAAAAATAATAAAAAAAAATATTTTAGTGTTTGAAAATGAAAATGTGTTAAAAGTGATGAAAAAAATTATAAAATTATGCATGTTAATGAATTAACCTGAATTGAACTATATTTCATTCACAATTTTCAGTTCGAATTTTGACACTTTTGATGTGTTTACATTCTCACAAAGGTGTTGAATTCACACGGTACCCGTATGTGAGAGAGTAATTTATGAAATTGAGAGTCGGACTACTTTTTATACTTTGGTTTAAACTATTATTTCTGCTCTTAAAATGTTGTAATAAGCTCTAAAAACTTTCACATAGTAACATTTTAGTGTTTTATCCTATTCAAATCATCTTGAAAAAAAATTTCAAGGTTTTTTATTTTTTCAGTCGTGGTAGTCATTCTCGAGGAATTGCCCATATGTACTAAATATACTAGATTTACATAAGAGTGTAAAATATAAAGTCAACTTGGGGAACGGAAAATAATAATTCAAAATCGGGTTTTGGAAATTGAGTATAGTTAATTATAATTTATGAATTTAAAAATATAATTTAATTAACATTAAAAATGATTTAAAAGTGGAACTGCAAAGTTACTTTTATTTAAAAAATTACGCTAAAAATGCAAATATGTATGTGTTATATTATACAAAAAAATCATAAAATATTTATTTATATAAATCAAATTGTTGGCACACACATTTACTTAAATTATAGATAATTTTTAGTCTGGCAGCTCCAGTTAAATTTTAAAACCACAGCAGACAAATTTAAATTCATTCATTAAAATATTTTTATGTGGTCAATATATTTATTTGGAAAATTTTAATACATTCGGATTTGTAAATATTTGACCAGATTAAAAAATTAAACTTTTTTTTTATTCCACATTTATAATTGAAAACACACTTATAGATTTTTGTGGGTGATTATAGAAACAGAAAAATTATGAAAAACCAAAAAAAGCAAAAAAAGTGCGGGGATATGTACGAATGTGGGATAATAAAATCAATGTATCGATGTGAGGAAAAACCAAATATTGTTATAATATGTACATATATTTATTAAATAAATTTTCAACACATTATTGCTGTTGATTTTGGAATTATTTCTAAGAAATTTAAACCGATTTAGAGAGTATTGGCAGGCAGATGTGCTAAATAATAACAAAATAAATAAACTTATACTGTATGTATGTATGTATGTATGTATGTATGTATGTATGTATGTATGTATGTATGTATGTATGTATGTATGTATGAGTATTTATGTGTATTATTGTAAAGATACAACAACAACAACAATTAGCAACAGAGAAATATATGAAAACCAACAGAATATTTTTGCCAAAATCAATTTCAAAAAGAAAATTAAAAAAGCAACAAAAATTCATTAAAAATGTTGCAAACAAAAACTGAATACGACAACAGCCATTTAAAACCAAAGAAAATTAAAAAAAATACGAGAAAAAATTAAATAATGCAATATTTTAGAAGGGGGAAAAAACAATGCGCCATAATCACAATCATTATAAAACCAAAATCACACAAAATAAAAAAAAAGAAAATATAATAGGCAGTGGGGAACTGGAGAACAGCCTACACAATCAACATCACATGTTTTTGATTTAAAATAAACGGATTTTTTTTAGCATCCCATGAGGAGTTTAATGGGCTCAGCATCAACAATTTATCTTTGTTTTAGGAATCTTCTTAAATATACATACAATGTGTGTATTCGTCAGCATGAGTATGTACTATTTGCACTAGCCATCTTTAACTAGATTCTAAATAATTATTTGAAAATTATAACTACGAGTACAACTTTCAAAATACTTAGAGAGAATGAAAGACAAGAGAGAAACTAAAATATAAACATTATAAAAAATAATTTTTTTTTTTTCAAACAAATTGTATTTTTATATAAATATTATTGTATTTCGATATTTTTAATAGTTTACCAGCTAAACGCTATTTTGGCAAGTAACACAAGTTCAATGAAATATATTATATTTTTGAGATAGGCTGAACCAGGGCACACTTAGAAAGGTGACTGCATCACTACAACAAATACAACAAGTTAGAGAGCTATATTCGGCTGCGCCGAATCTTACATACCCTTCACCAAATTATACCTTAAAAAAAAATTTTAAAATTTTTTTTTTTCAAAATAGTTTTTTAAAAGTTTTTCCAATTTAAAAAAAAAAAAAAAAATTTAATTTATTAGTGAAAAAAATTATGACAAAAAAATGTTTTTTGTGAAAAAAAATTCGGGTTAAAAAATATTTTTCCCGATTTTGACCCATTGTATGTCCAACTTACTATAGCCTTATACACATCGTTGCAATGGACTTTGAAATATCTATCATTAGATATCCATATTGTCTCTATTTATGACTTAGTAATCGAGGTATAGATCAAAAATAGGCCAAAAATACAGGTTATCTCGGATTTTTGCTCATATCTCCGTTATTTATAGACGAATTTTGCTGATTTTAAATAGGAAACTTCTCGAAGGCATGTCTGACCGAATTATTGAAGATTTGGATCCGGATGATATCTGGGGTCTTCAGAAAATTGATTTCAACAGACAGACAGACAAGCGGACATGGCTAAATCGACTCCGCTATCTATAAGGATTCAGAATATATATACTTTATAGGGTCGGAAAATTATATTGTGGAATGACAAATATATATATACCCTTCTCACGAAGGTGAAGGGTATAAAAACAACATATATTTTGTTTCTGTAAAAAGATAAGTGAACTGTCAAAGTTGCCTGTTGTTGTTTTTGCTTTTGAGTTTGTTGTATATTTCGCCACAACAAATACAAGTGAATATAAAAAAATAATCAGCTGTTTCATCGCAGTCACCTTTCTAAGTGTGCTCTGGGCTGAACGTATGCGAAAAAAAGATTTTTATTTTAACATATTTTTTTTAGATTTGAAATCACATAAAAAAATATTTCTTCAAGGTATCGTAATACTTTTTTAAATTTAAAAAGGTGGTTATAATTTTTAAAAAATAAATTGTAGGAAAATTGTTATGTAATTGAATAAACTGTCCACGTTATTGAACGGCAGTAACAGTTAGATGACAGGTCAATAAATTTGTTATAATTTGTGAAGAAATTAGAAAAATTCGATGTGACATTTTTTTATTTTGTTTAAAAAAATCACTATCCTGAAGTAGGGTGCACGTTTATAACGATTTAAACATTTGTTATTACAAATTTTTAAAGCTAGTTCTTATCAATATTACAAATTATTTTAAAAATCTTTGAGGAAAAATTAAACAAAAATCAAGCTTCATTTCTGTCATAACCATTTAAAATTTTTTAAAATTTGATACATTTTCACGACTAGACAAATAAATATTTTGGAAAAAAACTGTTTACGTATTGTTTGGATTTTATGAGCAGTAAGTCTGCTTTTACACAGGGCAAGTTTTCTTGCCGCAAGTCTGAGTTTGTAGGAGAGAGAGGCAAGAAGAAAGAAGAGGGGTACACACTTGCTTGTACTGGCAAGTATCTTCAATTCTCTTTTGTTTTCTCACTTTCAGTATGGTGTCTATTAGGTTTTGACATACAAAATTGAACACAGACTTGCTGTGTGTAAACAGACGAGCAAGTTTAAAAGAGAATCGAAGAGACTTGCTACAAGTAAACTTGCTCTGTGTAAAAGCAGACTAAGAAGATATTTTAGAATCATTTTGATACAACTATTACGAAAGATATTTACGAAAATCAAAATAAAGTCAAAGTAAAATTCGAAAATTTTAAAATTGAAACTTAAATATACATATTTTAAAGTAAAAGAGATAATTTAGAAAAAAATTATTCCTTTATATAAAAAATAAATTATTTTCTTCTATTCTAATAGAAAAATAAGCTTTGTTCGACCGAATACTTTATTTCGGTCAGTACTGTGTATCAGTAACAGGTTTATTATAAGGACTGAGATTGTAACACACGTTTTTCATTAAAACTTTTAACCCAAGTATTATTTGATTTTTTTTTTTTGATCATTTATTGTTAATCTGATTAAAATGAGTGACCAGAAAAAAGTGCGTACTAAAATTATTAAATATTTTCAACAAAACCCAACTTGATCCTACAAAAAGTTGGCCATACAATCAAAGGTCTGCTATCAAAATGTTTCCAATGTTATTAAACAGTACCGGGAGAACTTGTCCGTTGATATAAAACCTGGTGCAGGTAGAAGAAATGGTCCACATGATGTTTCTAATGCCAAAAAATAGAAAGCATTTTCAAAAGAGCTCCCAACACCTCCGGTAGGAAAGCTGCCCGTTTAGGTCAGTACTCGGACTATTTGGTACGATAAGTTAAAGCCAATGCAGGTTTAAAAGCCTACAAGGCTAAAAAGGTTCCTAACAGGAACTCCTCTAAAAATTTGGAGGCCAAAGACAGAGCTCGGAAATTGAAGTCAAATTTTATACAAAAAATATACCTGCTGCATAATGGATGACGAAATGTACGTATGGAAAATCTTTTGCAGCTTCTGGTTAAATTTTTTTATGTTGCAGATGCTCGAGGGAATGTTGCAGAAAAGTTTAGGACCCAATAGCAGACAAAATTTCTCAAAAATGTTTTCATAATGTTTCCATTCATAAAACTTCTTAATGTGTCCACTTATTTTTGGCCTGACTTGGCATCCTGTCACAACGGTAAACAAGCCCTTGAATGGTACAAGAACAATAATTTGGTATTTGTACCAAGAGAGGCAATTTCTCCAAACTGCCTGGAGCTGAGTCCAGTGGAGAGATATTGGGCTCTGGTTAAAAGAGAATTGATGAGCACAAAAAAGGTGTCCAAAAGTGTGGTAGATTTTAAACGGAGATGGACAACCTGTTCGAACAAAGTGACAAAAAACATTTTAAAAAGCATAATAGAAGGTTCAAAATTTCATCATTAGTGATTAGAACTATAAAAATATTTTTTTTTGTAAATTGGAACAATAATTTCAATCAAATAAAAAAAGATTCAAAACTGTATGTTTAGTGGTTTCATTCTTATTAACATATATGTATGTTAAAAATTTTTCAATCTCAGTCCTTACAACCGAGGACTTGAAAGTTTTTGAATAATATCTGAGCGAATCAATATGGCGATACAGGCATCTGATAAATGTGCTAGAACATGCTCTCAAATGTATAGCATTAAAATATTATATATTTTGGTAAAACATTAAAAATTATTATGACAGCATAAAGTATTTTTGTTGGAAGTTTACAAAAGGTAATTTTTGTATTAAAAAAAATAAAAATTTTATTTTTTGCAAAACAATTTTTTTCACTAATAATTTAAAAAAAAAAAAAAATGTATTTTATTTTAAAGTATAATTTTGTGAAGGGGTTTATATTCGGCTGTGCCGAATCAGCTTTCTTACTTATTTATTTATGTTTCACATCGTAAACAAACACCATATACACTATAGTGTAATTTTACAATTAAATAAAAAACCACCTTTACACAAAAGTAACAGACCATTTATCTATAATTTTTCGAATTTGAGACTTGAGAAAAATTCAGACTTCATGAAACATGTATAAATTATTAAATTTTTAAAGAGCAGCATGTGGTGTAAGTCATAACATAATACCGATGATTAAATTTTATTGCAAAAGATCTAATCAAACAAATCTATATTCAGAAACCATTCATAAAATCATTCTTCTATTAACGATGATGTTAAAATTTAAAGTTAAAACTATTTCGGCAATTGTAGTACATTAAAAAAGTTTCAATTAGTTTCGAATTAGGTTCATTTCAGCTTCGATCACAAAAACATTAATTTTGATAACATTGGTACTAATAGCGATATTTTATATTTTATGTAATATATGTATTCGCAATTTAATTGGTTATTTTTTGAAATAAGACACTTTTTTTAGTCCTTCGAAAATTCAAAAGAAATATTAAAAAAATTCCACAAAACCGCTAAATTAACATTTCCAAATAAAACATAACATTTGGCAATTTGCCAGATTATTAAAATACAATAAATGCAGTTACTTTTAAAAGAGCTGACTGAATATTGAACTAACAAATTTGCATAATATAATTATTTTGCCTACTAAATACGTATTTCTTTTTAGTATGTATATGTCAGATACAAAGTTTATCAACAATTTAATTTCATCTCATTGTAGGGTATTGCAAATTGGCTTAACTTTGTAACAAATTATAACTATGTACATATGTATGTATGTATTTATGTAGTATACACATAAATTTATTTTTAGTTGCGGTCATACTTGTGCGTATTGCTACAAATTTATACAACAACTCTGGTGCACTTATAAATGTGTAGAAGCAAAAGTTTATGCAAAACAGCATAGAGAGATGAAATGGAAGTTTTCAAAAAACTTTACTTAAAAAAAAAAAAAAAAAAACTGGAAAAAATATTGTACCAGCTGTATGAAGTGCTTCCACAACTTTTAGTTGGTAATATGTCTCACTTGGGACAAAGAGCACTAGATGGATTTGACTGGGTAAAAGTTTTCTTCCAATTAATTACACTTAGAAGGTGTTAAAAGGGATTAAGGAGGGAATATTTAATAAAAAAGAACTGTTATACTTAATATAGTAAAAAAAATTTGAAAATAAATTTGTGCTTCTGTTGGAAATATTAATAAACCCCAATTAAATGCCAGTAGTATAATAGTAAGTATAAACATAAATGGAGAATCCATTCCAAAGCGGACATAAAACAGCACCTTTTCTAGAGTCAAAAATTCTATGATTTGAACACTTGCAATACATAATAACTGTAATAAATTTCGTTAGAATCGACAGCTGTCCGCTTTGACATGATTCGTCCCTAAAGTGAAATCTTAATTTTGTTCCTATCAATTGTCAAGTATTTCTTAAAAGCAAAAGTTAAGTGATGATTATTTTGCGTGTTCCAAGTATTTAACTAAAAATTATTTTCAATTGACGTAGTAATATTTAATGTTTGAATGTGTGTGTTGTTTTCGTTTAAAGTTTGTGCGCCGAAATAAACTTTAATTGGCATTACCAACAACCAGCCATTTATTGTAGCCCACAAATATGCATTCATATTCATCTACTTACTTGTACGTTTTAATACCTATTAACTAAACAACTTTCACACTAATTTGTGAAATTTACAAGTAACAAATGAACCGAGATTTTTTTTTTTTTACAAATATAATGCTTTTAACAAAAGCAAAATTTGTGTGCATCAAATGGAACGTAATGAAAACTTGAGCGAGCTATTAGAGAATTTATTTGAATTTTAATTGGTTTTTCTTGTTGTGAAGCAGAACAATTTACACATGATAACAAACAATCGATTTAATGTCATTCAAAATGATAAAAAATGGAAACAAAAAACAACATTTAAATTTTTGGCATTAAATTTGTATTTTATTAGTTTTAATTGAATTGCGCGTTCGTGTTTATCACTTAATTCCAATTGATTGAACTCAAACTACATTTAACTTTGAAGTGAAAGTTTTCAGAATTTTCAACAACATTTCCAAGAAGAGACATACAATTGTAAATAAAGGAAATAGTGGTCCAATACTCAAAGAAATTTTCATACTTAATTTAACATTTTATTCAATATTTTAATTTTTTATAAATAGTAACAACATTATTCTAGAAGAACAATAACTAAACTATCTTAAGTGCATACAAATCGGGTGTTCAGATGTATCTATTTTGGTTTTGTAGTTTCATAACTACTTCACTATGATGGATAAGGGAATGTATAAATTATGTAGTTATTACGTTTGAAATTTCTATAATATATATTAATTTGTGATCCTATGAATCCTAATAGAACATATATCGATCTATAAGGTTCCAAAACTTTATTTATGAGCTAAAAATCCACGGCAACCTCGCTTTTTTACCCAAATTATGTACACAAAAATTACCTTTTGTAAACTTCCAACAAAAACACTTTATGCTGTCATAAATACATTCAGAGTTAAAATGTTTAACCGAACCGAAGAAATCGAATATTCAGACAAAAAATAATATTCAGCCTAATCGGCAACTCAAACTTTTTTAATGTTTTTCCAAAATATATAATATTTTTGTTCTAAATTTGAGAGCATGTTCTAGCCCATTTGTCAATTTATCTTTCAAATTGGCATAACTTTTCTAAAGTTTTGATATTCGGAGAAATGTTTTCCTAATACACAATACTGACCGAAATAAAGTATTCGGTCGAACTAAGCTTATTTTTAAAAGAGTGTAGAGCTATATTTAAAAACTTTTTAATTCCCTGAGTCACATTTAATTATTTAAATATTCGATATGATTCAGGAACATGGTTCAAATGTTTATCTTTAGCATATCATTATTTATAGACGTAAAGATTCAGAATTTTATTTGTGGTTGAGTTTGAACTTTTTTAAGAAGATTTAATATCTGACTCTAATACACTGATTACGAAGCCTTTTTACTTCCCTGAGTCACATTTAATTATTTAAATATTCGATATGATTCAGGAACGTGGTTCAAATGTTTATTTTTAGCATTATATTATTTATGGACGTAAAGATTCAGAACTTTTTTGTGGTTGAGTTTGAACTTTTTTAAGAACATTTAATATCTGACCATACGTTTAAGTGATTTAGATAAAATTTCAATAAATTTTTTTATATTTAAATTAAATTTATTCCATTTTTTGGTGAAATCATATAATTGAATGCTTTCAAATATCACGTTGACTCTTTTATGAAAATCAGTAAAATATAACGAAATATTCGATATTAATTTGTAAGAATAATTCCGAGACGCGTATGCATGCCATGAGGGTAAAAAACATAGAAATAATGTAACTTGAGTTTCACTTGTAAAGTACAGGGTAGGGGTTAATGGGTCGCTAGTAATTTTATTTATAACTCTATCAAAACCACCAACACAATTATGAGC
This sequence comes from Calliphora vomitoria, assembly GCA_942486065.2. Classification (NCBI taxonomy): domain Eukaryota; kingdom Metazoa; phylum Arthropoda; class Insecta; order Diptera; family Calliphoridae; genus Calliphora; species Calliphora vomitoria. The sequence continues at coordinate 141,064,076 of OW818030.2, forward strand.
CACAATAACAACATTTCTACTTAGAAGCAGAAATATGAGGGAATTGATCGTTTAATCCTTAAATAAATTGTTTTTTATTTCTATTCCAAAGTTGTGCAAAAATTTGAAATAGTTCGGTTTTTATCATATTTTTTTAATAGATGCCTGCAAAATACCTAAAGTAAAACTGTTGATAACTTAGCAGTTTTCGAATTCATAAATCATCATTTTTATTCTCATTAATGTTAATGAATCGTACATTTTAAAGTTTTTTCTAGAAATTTCTATCTCATCGAAACGGTATAAAAAAATCGTTTTGCGAACTACATTATATGTAGGGTTTGGGGTCCGTGAATTCCCGACCGGGAAATCCCGGGATTTCCCGTAAAATTTTTGTCGGGAATTCTCGGGAAATTTAAATTTGTTTCCCGGGAAAAACGGGAAATTTAAAATTAATTAAAAATACTATAGATTTTAATATAACATCTATATTTGATGAATGGCTTGTTCCTAATATTAGTGGAGGTTTTAAACCCCATTAAGGATACAAGCATTAGAGGTGATGCTAGAATGAACACTCTTTATGAACAGATGTTATCTAAAATGTTTTTTAAAGTTCTACGATTTCTCATGCAATAAAGTGTTAAGTTAATAAATAATATAACAGCAGACTTATTTAAATTACTTAACAACTTCACAACATAATAAGCTAAATTATAATATAAAAAAGACAATGGTAAAAACGTATGGACAGCAAATGTATGAACGCCTATTTGACCACAATGTTCTCTCATCTGTTCAAAGTGATGATGTTTCCGAAATACAAATGGAGCAAAATTTGAAAAACGAATTAGAGTATTCAATCAATATTGAAAAAGAAACACTAAATATTTTAAATCAAATGCTGAAAGCCGTTTTAAGCGGGAATTAGCTTAATTTGTTGCAAGTAGCAATCGGAAAAAAAATTTAGCTTTACTAACGATAAAGCCAACACTTTTTTAAAGCGAAAGAGTTTTCTTGGTGTCTGGAAGCTTTGCCATTAAAATAAGAACTCGGATGTCAGATAACTTATTGAATGCATTAGTTATTTTGAAAACTCAATTTTTTAAAAGAAATAGTTCTGTGATGAACACATAACACATATGAAATAATAGCGGTATTCAAAATTTAGAGTACTTTCTCTAGCAAAGTAGTAAAAGAGCACTTTATTATAACTACTTTTTCTTCCCTGCAGTTCATTGAACTAGTTCCGCTACGTCGAATTAGTTAGCCACTGAGAACTACCACTAGTGAATTTTCAACCCAACGTTATTGACTGGTGAATTTAACACGGGAATGCATAACACTTCACTATTAAATTCAATAGTACAAATACTCCAGCATTTGAGAAAAAAAAGGAAAAATAAAACCTCTTGTTTTATAGTCAAATGCGCTAATCACTCAGCCACAGAGCTCTTATTTGTACTGCTATCTATTTGTTATTCAGAGAGAACGAAAATACCACCGGCCACATTCAGCATTACATGTGGCCATCGAAGTAGTACATTTTAGAGGATTTTATTTTATTTGAATTTATTCTCAAAAACTTAAGGCGAATATCCAACTATTGTTTGTTACTGAATACGCTGGGGAAATGTAGTACAAATGACTACCACTTTAGCAGACACAGTGAACTAGTTTGTTGTACAAGTAGTAATATAGCTAGTGTAAGGTTTCCAATTGGCACTTTTCATACTGCTGGGTTTACACTGTTGCTTTTTAAATTCATGACATTTGATATTTCATATTTTTGTTTTGGAAATTAATTCAATTTTAAAATCAGAAGAAAGAAGCTAAAAAGTGCATTACCAACGCAATTAACTTATTAATCGACAGCGAATTATAAAAGTACGTTCATAATTTATAAAATTTTGTGACAAATATTTACTCTATTACCGGGACAAGAGCTCTACATCATGAATACGCTAATATTTTATTTTATAGTAAGAAATGATCTCCAAATATTTTAACCAACTTTTTGTTTGTTTTATGTTAGTACAATTGAATTGTAATGTATTCTTTTTCTATTTTTTTTAATAAAATGACACAATTTTATAAAATAATTTTATTATTTACTTATTTTTCTAGTTAAAAAAAATTCCCGGGATTCCCGGGAATACCGGGAAATGAAATTTTTCATTCCCGTTTCCCGGGAAATAAAATTATCCGGGAAACCCCAAACCCTAATTATATGCTATAAATGTTTTCTTAAGTAGGATATTTTTATTCAACATATGAGCAATCTTCTGATCTAGTATTATGTATCATATATTAATATTATTTATTTCATTCACTATCATTTTGTACCACTTTAATTAAATTATATCTAAAATATCAACCAATAAAAAAAGATACGAAAATAATAATTTAAAAAATTTCGTATATAAGTACTCGTATGTCTAACATAAAAGTTAAAATATTCATATCGAGAAAAACAGAGAAAAATTACGTTTAATTTTAAACTAAAAATTCGCTAGAGCGAACTAACAGTATAAATCCATATAGATATTCAAAATAATAAGATATTTTTAACATATTTGTCTTTAATGTAATAATGTATAAAATTTAGGAATATGTATTTTAATATATTCTCGCTTAAACGATATAGTTTATATTATTATCCTTTTTCCTTCGAAGAAAGGCTTTTTGGTGATATACTCAGAAAATTGAAGGCCCTACTATTTATATAAGACTAAGTTTATAAAAATCGGAAAACTAATTACAAGGTAGAATGAAAATATATTTTGTTGTGTTGTTGGAATATATCTTTTTTTTGAGATATACTTTGTTCAAGGACATTTTCTTTTGGTTCAATATTGAATATTGAAACTAGGGCATTTGGGTAAGCGATTAAAAATTTATATACAATTAAAATTTTGCGATTTTACACTATTCAATAAAAGACAAACCAAAGCGAATTTCAAATTGTTGAGCAATTTCGATTTTTTTATGACCATAAAGAACCTGTGTACCAAGTTTTAACAAATTTGGAACGGGAAAGGTTCGATGTCATGTTTTAATATTGTGTGAAATATTTACAATTTAAATTCCTTGAGCGATTTAATATTGAGGTACATTTGTTGAGCTTAATTAAAATTTTCCGATCGTAAACCAAATAAGAAATTCGTGAACACTTCTTCTTATAATTTAACCTATTGTAATAAAGTTAAATTTGGAAAAATTTAAAAACTATTTAAATTTGATTTTTTTTTGGAATTAATATGATTATTAAATTTTGGACACCAACCATTTAGGAAATTTGCACCATGGTTGGAAAAAAAATACACAAATTTTTTATTTTTATTTTTTTTCCGAAAGATTGAAGAAATAGCTATCTAAACTATTTGGGACAGATTTTGCTAAGAACAATCTATATTCTATATAAATATATAAATGTCTTTGTAAGTTTGTTTGTTTGTTTGTTTGTTTGTTTGTTTGTTTGTTTGTTTGTTTGTTTGTTTGTTTGTTTGTTTGTTTGTTTGTTTGTTTGTTTGTTTGTTTGTTTGTTTGTTTGTTTGTTTGTTTGTTTGTTTGTTTGTTTGTTTGTTTGTTTGTTTGTTTGTTTGTTTGTTTGTTTGTTTGTTTGTTTGTTTGTTTGTTTGTTTGTTTGTTTGTTTGTTTGAGCATCACGCCTAAACGGCTGAACCGATTTTATTGAAATTTGGAACGTAGATAGATCCTTACTTGGAAGCGTCAATAGGCTATAAATTTTTTCAATACTTGGACCAGAATAGGATAAAAAGGGGGAAAAACGGGTAAAATTGGTACCTTTAGTTTTTAAACAATAATTACTAAACGGCTGAACCGATTTTTACATCGACAGGGGTAGCGAAGCGCACCGGGTCAAGCTAGTATGATATAAGTTACATAGATTAGAAAATTTTGACCCCCTCGGACTCAGAAAGTTCTCGACCGATCTTGTTGAAAAATTGTGTCTGAATTACTATCCAATAGAACTAACCATGGTGCAAATTTCATCTCAATCGTAAGACATCGATTTCAAAAGTTGGTTCACTTGACGTGAAATGCCCCATATTTATTAACATTTGTTGTGCGATCGGTCCCAATGTGCGTCCGTTGTTAGTACATTGTATTTCTGCTTTTTTGTATAATTACCACAAATGCTTGTTCAAAGAAATGTTAATTTATTACAAAATAAATAGTAAACAATACAATTAAATCACTACATTTAACTGTATTAAGCATTTCTTCATAACGCTATGCTTTTTAAATGCTAATATTATTCACGAAAGTACCTTTTAGTTAGCATGAAATGTATCATTATTTGGTAAAGCAAGGAATTGATTCCTATTACTGTATAACTCTATATACGTCATATTTGTAAAGTGTGTACTATAATGTCGCAATCATTCAACTTTTCTCTAAACGCGTAGGCGACTTTATAAAAAATGAGAATGAGAGCATTTAATATCATGCAGCAGCCTTCTGGCTCTTCTAATAACTCATTTCATATTAGCGTTTACTTCAGTTAAAATTTATTATAATTTAATTTCTTTACGTATTTTACTTCTTCTGTAACTTTTGTTTGTTTACAACGTGTGGTTTGCTAAAAGTTCTTATCTTATTACGTTTTTGCCTTTTTAAAACATTTTTTATCATCATCAACAGCGGAGCTGTGAACGAACACCACTGCCACCACCAACATTCGGTAAAAACAAGTCAAAAAAGTTTATTTAATTTTAACGGTGGTGTTGAATAATTTGTACAAGAGTAAAAACCATTATACCATCATTTTGTAAACAAAACCAATATTTAAATTTGAAATTCCATAAAGAAGAGATAGATATTCAAGTCCCATGTGCTTTTACATAAGTAGTTGTCAGATTCTATACTGATTATTTATTTGAAAAATATAAAAATGTTATAATTTCTAGTCTGCGAGTAGTAAAGATCGCAGAGTAGTAACTAAATATTTATTAATGCAAAGAGTTTTAATAGTAGTCTTACAGTCTTTCTGCCAGCCAGTTTTGGTGCATAAAGTTAAACTTTTCATTTCATTAAAAAATTATTATGGGGGTACATAACACACTCAAGGACAAATGTTTTCATACACCTCATATTTTTACACAAGTAGTGAGTTTTTTAAAACAAAAATGTGTAACACAAACATATAGATGGAATCATCATGGAACCAGATTTGGCTACCACCGTTATCCCAAAAATACCCTTTCAGGTCAACTACCGTTACCGCTATGCTGGCGTTACCGAAATAATTGCAATTACCGTTACCGATATAATCGTAAATACCGTTACCGATATTCAATAAATAAGTTAAATTATAAAAATTTTTGAAATCTACAAAATTTAAAATATAATAAAATACAACTTTTGTCAACTTATTTTTAATTCTTGCAAATTTTACTAATTATTTCATTCAGGCTTAAATTACCTTTATCATTGAAATACCGTAACTGAAATAATCCAAATTAGCGTTACCTTTATCTTTTAATTGTTGCGAGTCGGTAGCCAATATTGATATTGTTACGAATGTGCAATAGTGATTTGAATATTTACCAGTCTGTAACGACTGCCTGCAACATTCATCTTGTTTATAAACACGTCTATTAGTAGAAGCTCCTACTCATCAACAATGTTGGTAGCATGCGGTTACTTGCATTGTTTATAAGTATGGCAACACTAAATGTTTAAGCTGCTAACATTAACATCGAAAGCTCTAGAATTCGAATATTCTCCGAATGTTGACCGTTAAGAACAATCTCGACTACACGGATGAAGATGGCAGTGCGTGTATAAATAGTGGCAGAGGTGGCAGTCGTGAGTGGAGTTGATCATTAGCGCTGTTAGAGTTAACATCAACTGTCGTGTACATTTGAGCTTGTACGTTGTAAAAAGTATGTGTGCATTTCTGCGAATTGATAAACGTGTATAAAGACACTGAGAGACTATTTGAACTGTTGTTGTTGTAGATTTTAAATAAATAAAGAGTTGTTACAATTTTAAACTACTAAAACTGCTTTTTATTTGCAATCAAAAGTATCCGGTTTATTTAAAGGAAATAAACCTCGTTTTTAAAAGGTAAAAACGTAACACTATGTACATTCCAGAATGTTTTTACCGTATACCAAAATATTTTCGCCAAATACAGTGTCTCATAGAAATAAAACTAGATGAAGTTCATCACCAAGGATTTGAAATTAAAAATTAAAGCTTTATTAAATCGGATATATATCCGAAATATACCTTATTTAAGATATATAGTTGAGAATTATTAAAAAACTTGTGTGGTTTGCATTAAACCTAATGCAAATCTTACACTTAAAAATTGATAAGTTTAAAAGAACTACAAGCAACGAACAAAAACTTAAAAAATACGGAAAATTTAGGAACAGGCAACAATAAACCAAAAAATTGTAATCATAAAAATGTTTAATAATGACCCTGTTGTAGCAAATTTGCATTATGATTTTGAATCTAACTATTAACTTGTTGCTTTTATTATATTTACATTAAGTGATGAGTTACGAGTATTTGCATTTAAAATTATTAAAATACAAACTGGTATTGCACTTTTCAGTTTTTTGTTATTATTAAACTGATACAATTTGATTTGAATTGAATTGAATGCTCTCTCTCCGTGTTGTGTTCACTCGTATCTAAATAGGTATCTAAACATATGTATATGTATCCCAACAAACATAAAGTCAAACGTTATGTTATTTTCATTTGATATCAAACAAAACTCTCAAAGTTTTTACAAAGCTAAATTTCAAACCAAAAATTAAATTCAATCTTAAAATGACATACACAGTGATACAAAAGAAAAATAAAGTAGAAATACCTGGGATATTAGTTTTCTGGTAGGTTTTGTCGATATTTTTTTTTAAATTGCCAAATACCTTCAAAATCTTAAGTTATGGGTAATAATCCGGTTTTTTGTATCTTTATGTATAAGCCAGTAACTTAGTTGAATATCAACAGATTTTAAGTTTCTCAGCGGATTTAGAAAGAAAAAACTGAGGCCTTCCGAATTTATAATGTGAATACATTTGAGAAACGTGAATGTAAAACCATTCTTAAACATTTGAGAAAAGCTTAAATTTTAAATCATACTCAATTTGATATCAAACCTGAATGTTTGTTGGGTTATTTGAACGTTTTGTAAAAGTGTACGTTCATATGTGGGCTTGTTTGTATATTTTGTTTGTTGATTTGTTTGCTACTTTGTTGTTTGTAAGCTAGCGGAGTATATCAGCTGATTTATTTATTTTTTTTTTCTGGTTCTTCTTCTTTTTAGTTAATGTCAGTCTGACACATTGTCTGACTTTGCTTAAGTTTGTTTGTATTTGATGATTGTTTATTCTACATTAGTTGTTTTTATTATTATATTTATTGTTATTGTTGGACTAGTTGAAATACATATATGTATAAAATAACTTTACCTGCCAATTAAGTTGTTGTTGCTGCAATGTGTAGTAGTTGTAAGAAAAGCACGAATATTAAACAATTTGAACGTGAGTAACTAATCGAACAATTTTGTATATATTTTAGAAAATTTTATGTTTTCATCGTTAAGTAATTTTTTGTTATTATATTGTATGTATTGTATTCTCTTTTATTTTATTGTTTTCTTAATTTCTTAATAATTTAAGAATTGATTTTAAAACAATAACAATAAGTTTTTGTGGTTAGAGAGAAGGGTAGCTTCACTTTTTATTCAAAAGAGAAAGAGATAGAGAGAATTAAAGTTCAAATTATAATTTGAAGTAAATTGTAGTAAACCAAATATGTATGTAGTACCTACCTAAATTACAATTGCGACGAAAAGCCACAAACTTTTCAATCGGATATAGATGAAGATATTACATATTCTTAAACAAAACTCGAAATAAGTTCTGGTTTGATATTACCCCTTAAAACCAACATCTAAAATGGTGGATTTATTGATAATTCTATTATTAATTTTATGAACCAAGAAGTCGAATGAAAAAAGTATGTCAAACCGTAGCTTATTTAAGTCATTATGAGGAAGAGGAGCTATCAATGGGTAAATTATAGATTAGAACAAGTTTTTCTTTAGTTACATAGCAAGTATTTTCATAATATAGAAGTTCATTATCAATTTTTGAGAAAATATCTCTCTAGATATTTTTGGTTTTACCAATTTTGCCTGATTAGAATGACCTGTGTTTTTTTTTTTTTTTTTTTTTTTTTTTTTGTAAATCGAGGTCGTGTTATATTTTAATTATTTTTAATTCAGAAGTACAAATAATAAAGACACATTACAGAGCATGTGTTTAATGTTTACCTTTCTTTTTCTTCAAGTTTATATGTCTCTAAAGTAATTTTTTAGAGAAATTTTTATTTTATAATTCAATTTTTCAAAATCATCCCCCTCAAGATGTAATTCCTATACACATTTTCGTTATTATAGAAAAAATTTCAGAACACAGAATGTTCATACTTTTAAGATGTGGCGCCATCTATGGAACAAAAAAAATCGACATACACCATACTCATTTATCTGTAGAGTTGTGCAAAATTCATTGAAGTAGCTTTTGAGCTATATGATTAAATGCTAAGAAAATTATCTTTTCACAAATTTTACAGGAGTGACAAAAAACGTTCTAAAATCCTTAGTTTACATTTTTTTTTTTAAATATGTCAATATGTCTTATAACATTTTTCTTTATTATAATTTTATCTCTGTTATTAGATTTAAAGTCTCTTTTGTCAATAAATTGTCTTTTAAAATGCAATCAGGATGATAATAAATTTCAAAATATTCAAATAGTTTCTTAAGAATTTAAATCATACGTTTTTTGGTTAAGTTTCACGCTATTATATTCTTTATAACGTACTTATACGCAATTCCAATAAAATGAACTTAGAGTTTAGATTACACAAAATTGACGATTGCATAACAACAAAAAAAGCGAAATAATTGTAAACTTTCTTTACGCAAATAGTGTATTTATAGTTTCTTAAAAAGTGGACTTAGGACGTTTGCACACTAAGCAAACGATATGTATATCATTATACCATATATATAATAAGAAAACAAGTAAGAAAGTATAGTCGGTCAAGCCCGACCATATAATACCCTACACTAAGTAAATGAGCAAAAATATTTTTCTTTTAAAATTTCAATAATTTATATTCGTGAGCGATTTTCGGAAGTGGGCCTCATATGGGAGCTATGACCATTTATGGACCGATCACCATGAAATTAGGTGGTGTGATTAATGTCTATAAGAAAGTTATTTAGGTTGCGTTTTATGTGTATACCAACATTTTTAGGAGATTTATGATCGTTAAAGTGACTATCGGAAGCAGGCCTTATATAAGAGCTATGACTAATTATGGACCGATCATCATAAAATTTGGTGACATGAATTCTGTATATATAAAAATTATTTGGAGAAAAAATTGTGTAGATACATATATAAATTAAACATTTATGACCGATAAAGTCCAATTTCGGTAGGACATTTGTATGGGGGCTAGGTGAAATAATGAACCGATTTCAGCCAGTTTCAATAGGGTTCGTCCTTGGGCAGAAAAAATTATATGGACCAAATTTTGTCGAAATATCTTCAAGATTGCGACCTGTACTCTGCACACAAGGTTTACATGGACAACCAGCCAGCCAGCCAGCCAGACGGACGGACGGACATCGTTTAATCGACTCAGAAAGTGATTCTGAGTCGATCGGTATACTTTAAGGTGGGTGTTAGAATAATATTTTTGGGAGTTACAAACATCTGCACAAATCCAATATACCCTCCCCACTATGGTGGTGTAGGGTATAAATATTAGTCAGTGGATAAAAGATAGAAAAATAAAGTTAGTGGATAAAGATAAATTTGAATCATATTATTATTAAAATAAATCTGAATCTCCTGAATTATGGTTTGTATCAAATCAGTTCGTTGGGGTGAATGTGTTTATCTGTGCTTGTTGTACATATATATATATGGAAAGCCGATATTATTCTGATTAAAAACAAAAGCCCATCGTGGAAGCTAACAAAATTGTCGAATTTGGCACGATACCAATCCACATGAGATCTAAGATTTTCCAATGCATCCCGAGAAGTCACTGGTGTGAATTTCGGTCTGGCGACGTCATCGCTCCATATATCTTTAAGACGCCGTTCTTAAAAAAATGTGGAGCGATGACCATAACCTTCAGCGGACATTTACACTATGTTATATAACATACATAATAGCATCGATGGCCCTTTCAATAATATCTATTTTGATAATATTGAATTGAATTTAAAGAAAGGAAGCGCTTAATGAAATACCCTGTATGTTGTTCACAAAATAATGATAACCATAATTCGAGAACAACATAATGTGGTATAATCGTTCAGCATAAAAATGGTTGCCACAAACATATACATAAGTAATACAATCATATACATACATATATGATTGCTACAATAATGTGGAACGTAATTTTAACATATATCATTATAGTTGCCGCAATCAGATTAATAAGTATGGTGACCATAGTATTATTAAAAACCTTGTACAGTTTTTTTTTCCGTTAATAGATTCTAGATAAACTGAATGTAGTATACAAATATTTTCAGTATTAACTTTATGTTAATACTGTAATTTAATAAATATTATTTTATAAAAAAAACTACCTTAAAGTGCAACTAAAATCACCAATAAATTGCAACACTGTGTAGCCGCCTTAAGAGAGGGTTGAGCACGAGTATTATGTTTTTGCGAGTAAACTCGTACGTATATATTGAAAGTTGTGGTGTTTGTAGCTTATCGCCTCAATTGTAAATTAGTTGTTAGATCAACAATACAGCTTGTTGTAGATGATTTTTTGTAATGCCAAGATTATCTGTATTAATATTTTTCCTTTACTTCCATTTGAATTATTACGAAGTTTTTGTTGGTTTTATTTAGTAGCATTACTTGCTTTAGAGAGAGAGTGTACATTTAAGTTGTATTTATTTATTAAATTTTCTGTATATTGTTTTAATACACAACAGCAATTTTTATTTTTCCTTTTCACTTGTGTGTATTTTTATTCTATTAATAATATTTTTTTCATAATAATTTTGCAACCATATCACATCAATCTTTAAACTTTAAGAACAAGAAAAGAAAATTTTGCATCTGTAGGCAAAAAAAAAAAAAGAAAAAAAGAAGAGAACACTTCCACCAGATGATTTTTCACTTTTTTCACTGTAATTATTGAGTTTAGAAGATGATGTCGATGATGCACACTCTCGTACTTATATATTCACTATTGAATGGGTTTTAATTCTTTTATTTTTATTATTTTTAATTTTCTTATTTTTTGCTTTTGTATGTTGTTGTTGTTTTTCTTCAGTTTTTGTATTTTTTGTGTATTTAATTGTATATCATTTTGTCTATATTCACAAAAACAATACCTCCACGGGAATGACTGACTACTAAAGCAACTACAACGATGAGGTCTTTAACATGCGCGAACACAACACATCTCGACGAGATACAAATTCACTTTGATTAGTGAGTGCAAGAAAAATATAAATGCTAAAAAATATTTCTTCAAGTTTTTGCTTCCCCATAAAATTCGTTCTACCAAAACAACAACAACAAATAAATAAGTTTCTGGAGAATTTAGGTCTCTATTTTACGCTGAAATAAATACAACCCTGACAGTGTAATAACGCCATAGCTTAAAGCTTTTTATTGAAAAAGTGTTATACTTAACAGCCTAAAAGTATGCACGAATTTGTGAGAAAGATATATGTAATTACTCACAAAGCGTCAACACTGGTATTATATTAATAAAAAGAAGATATGTATTCTGTATTCTTATGGGATTTTATTGGATTGGTGAAATAAATGTAATTATGTAAGCAGAAAAAACTGCTTACACCAAACGTGTTTATTGGGATAAGGCGGTTGTCGATAAAGGCAGTGTTAACACCAAAGGAATTGTAAATTTCACATGACTTATTTCTAAATTACACACCAATGTCCCAATATATAAACTAATTGTAATACAATATTATTGATTTTATGTGATAATATTCTGATATTCCGTGGGCAAGTATTACGCAATTATTAAGACTATTTGTAAAAAGTTTTGTCAAAATAATGTAAAAATGTTGAGTTTGGTAGTTTCCTGATATAAGGGCTACGCCTTCGCTACGCACTACGCATTCGTCCTCATCTAGGCAGAAGCGACATACAGGGGAACAAATTACTTCACCATACTAAATAGTTAAATCGGTACTGGCGATTTACAATTTTACCTTTTACCTAAGAAGTAACTTAAAAACTAAAATGTGAAGATATTAACAAAGACAGACATCCTTTAAAGTTTTTTTAATTTGAAACTCCGAATTTCTGTTTATGTAGAGAGAGGTAATCTGAAATTATAGATGGACTACAACACTTATATGTTAAAATTACACATGAAGTGGCAACACTGGTAATATAGCAAATTAACACTGTTTTATCTTTAGCACAATGTTATCAAAGACACTGTGATAATACCGTGTATGTTGAAAAGGTGTGTGTCAACGCTAAGTAATACATTTTAGTTTTTAAGTTCAAATTTAGCCAATAGGTTTTTAAATTTTAGTTCTTTAGTTCAAAAAATTTATATTATTTGTGTTTTAGAAATTATAATTTTCTAACATTGTATTAAGATACATACTTACACAATTATTGCCCATATACTAACATAAATATAAATAGAAAAGTATACACAGACCATACGGTGGATTCCTTTTAGTGAAGGCGAGTTAAACGATTTTACAAACAATAGCAACACCAAATTTAACAGCATTACGGTATATCCATCCAAAGATATTATTTTTCTAACATTGTCAAAAGAAACCAAAAATGACGCCACGGAATAAAAATAATCCGACTTGATTAACATTTGAAGTGATTGTTGTTGTGACAATATTATATCTGAGGATTCTGCATCAAGATTAATGACAAGGAATTATGGTAAATCTGCTGGATAGTGGACATAACGGCAGAATTGGTCATACTTCTGCATGATATCCTCGTCCTGACATGACACATTAAAGTGATATCATCGTTTAGTAGTCGTTCCGTAAGATTCTCAGATTTTTTATCCCCAAAAATGCCCAGTAAATATGAAATTACTCTATAATTATTTTCAACAAAACCCAACTTGGTCCTACAAAAAGTTGGCCAAGCATTCAAAGGTTTGCCGTCAAACTGTTTCCAATGTTATTAAACAGTACCGGGAGAACTTGTCCGTTGATATAAAACCTGGTTCAGGTAGAAGGAATGGTCCACATGATGTTTCTAAAGCCAAAAAAAATAGAAAGCATTTTCAAAAGAGCTCCCAACACATCCGGTAGGAAAGCAGCCCGGTTAGCTCAGTGCTCAGACTATTTGGTACGAAAAGTTAGAGCCAATGCAGGTTTAAAAACACAAAAGGCTCAAAAAGTTCCTGACAGGAACGCTGCTAAAAATTGAGAGGCGAAAAAGTTTTATAAAAAAATATTTTTGCTGCATAATGAATGACGAAACGTATGTTCTGGTAGATTTTTCGCAACTTCCTGGTCAACAATTTTATGTTGCTGATGCTCGAGGGAATGTTGAAGAAAAGTTTAGGACCCAAAAGCAGACAAAATTTCCCAAAAAGTTCTTGGTATAGCAAGCAATATGCAGTTGCGGCAAAAGAAGCCAATCATTTGTTACAACGGGCTCTATAAATACCGAAATTTACATCAAGGAATGTTTACAAAAAAGGTTACTTCCATTCATAAGACTTCATAATGTGTCCACTTATTTTTGGCCAAACTTGGCATCCTGTCACTATGGTAAACAAGCCCTTGAGTGGTACAAGAGCAATAATGTGGTATTTGTACCAAGAGAGGCAAATCCTCTAAACTGCCCGGAGCTATGGCCTGTGGAGAGATATTGGGCTCTTGTTAAAGGAGAATTGAAGAGCACAAAAGAGGTGTCCAAAAGTGTGGTAGATTTTAAGCGGAGATGGACTACCTGTTCAAGCAAAGTGACAGGAAGCACTATAAAAACGTTAATGGAAGGGTTTCCGAAAAAGGTTCAAAATTTCATAACTAGTGATTAAAACTATAAAAATATCAATCAAATCAAAAAAAAAATAAAACTGTAAGTTTAGTGGTTTCGTTTTTATTAACATACAGTATTGGCCATAACTAAAGCACCCCCTCAGTGAATTTTTTTCATATTATATTTTTTTGTATAAAACTAAAGTTTTAAATTTGTATTATGTATTATTTTCAATTGTTAATATATTTACTATTGATAAACAAATACTTTTAAAGTTAATCTTTCTATAAGAGGTAACATTAAATCAAAAGATATTTAAAGCTTGAAAATAAAACGGACAAAACTAAAGCACCCCTTCATGGATAAAATTTAAAAATTTTTTTAATTTATATTTTGTTGCAAATCCTTTGTTTTGGATGACACAAGCACATCTCTTAGGCATAGAAGATATTAAGTTTTTTTATGGTGTCTTGCAATATTCCTTCCCAGGCTATAGTAACGCCTTGAAATTAATCGTGAAAATTGCCGATCCTTATTTCTGCAATTTTCACGATTTATTTTCATATTATCAATCTTCCACAAGTTCTCAATAGGATTGAGATCGTGAGATTGAGCAGGCCAACGAAAAACTTCAATCTTATTGCTCTGTTGCCAAGTCTTACAAACTTTGGAGGCGTGCTAAGGATCGCTATCCTGTTGGAACCTCCCTATAAGTGGAATCTCTTCATTGGCATTTGGCAACATTACATCTTTCCATATATCACGGTACATGAACCGATCCATAATCCCATTAACTTTATGAATTGGCCCAATTCCTTGACCAGAAAAGCAACCCCAGACCATTACATTGCCCCCTCCATGTTTAATTTTTCCTTTGCAATACTTAGGATTCAGTCTTTCTACTTTTCGTCAGCGTACACGCCTTATTTCATAGGAACTTTTTAATTTGTATTTGGATTCATCAGAGAACAGTACTGTCTTCCATTTTTGGACACTCCAGTCGATATGGGCTTTGACAAACTCCAGTCTAGCTTTATTGTTCTTAGCTTATATAAACGGTTTTTTTTGCTGGTCGTCGGCTGAACAATCGTGCTACTACTGCTCTTCTACAGATTGTTCTTTCGCTAACGCATAATCTTAAACTTGTTCTTACTTGGCTAGATGATGCTGTAGGATCGTTTTGCATTGCTCCTTTGATCATGGAATCATCATATTGTGTGGTGTTACGCGGAAGTCCTCCAGAATGCACCGGTGATATACGACCTTACTGCAAAAACTTTGGAGTCAGCCAGGAAATAACTGATCTGTTAATTGAATATTGTTTACTCAATTCATGCCGTGATTGCCATCCATTGTTTTTTCACAATAAACTGTATAGAACTTAAATTATACAGGCTACGCTTCCCTTTATTTTTATCTTCTGGTATTTTAAAATGCATCCGTTGTGAGTCCCGGTAACTGACATTGCAAATGTGCAGTAGCATAGTCAAATTTTTAAACATCTTATTTGGGGGTGCTTTTGTTTTGTCCGTCGCGTTTTGTGTTTTTGTATGTTTTATCACTTTTATTTAATTGTTCATGAAATTATCCTTTCCTAAATGAACACAATATGAACATTAACAATATAAGTTAATAAAATATACACAAAATACATCCCAAAAAACCCTTTTTTTATCCAAAAAATTATGATAAGATATAATCCATTGAGGGGGTGCTTTAGTTATGGCCAATACTGTATGTATATGTATGTTAAAAATTTTTCGATCTCACTTACTTGTGGTATAATGTAAACATACATTATGCAAATGTGTGACTTTATCTAAATAATACACATTTTTGAGATCACTATTTTTTTCACATTTTATAATTTAGTAAAAACATTCGCTGCTTTAGTTATGAAACTAAAATTCATTTCTATATTATCTATTAATTGCTTTAATTTATAAAATAAAATAACAAATAAACGAACAAATTTCATTTTTGAAATTCCCCTAAAAATCCCCGAAATGTAGTTAACATCCCCAACAAATCCCCATATCCCCAAAGATAAATTTTCCTCCAAAACTTCAAGAAAAAATTCCCAAATTGGGGAAAAATCTCCTAATCTGACAATACTGTCGTTCCGACCTAACTTGTAGGCCGCCTCAGATGACCCTTTGTGTGTTACGTTTTACCAGCTTTAAATAGTTCGGCATTGGGTGTCTCTTAATGAAGGTTACCACACAGGAGATGCAAATCACAGTTTACCCAGAACGTATTTTTGGCCGTGGAACAAGTACCAGCTAGAAATTTTACTACTTTGCAATTTAACGATGAACTTAAAATATCACTTTCTGCACAGTATCAACGATTTTTGGCCACTCATTTTAAATTTCTTCTGCTCTGAAAATATCCTGTTTTGCAGACTTATTTCACAATATGGAATGTTAAATTGAAGTACTGCCTCACTAAATGCTCACGAACATTTTCTTTCTTATTTTATATTAAAAACAACAAATAAATTTGAATTTTTTTAACAAAAACTTAAATTTAAAAAAACACAAATTGCCCAAATCAAATCACAAAGTCCCAAATATAAATCTATTCGCCAAACTTATTCCTCCGATAACTTGAAAATAAATATTACTCCTAATTTTGTAAATGCTACTTACCAAATGCTAGTAAATAGGAATTTCATACGAGCTTGTGTAAGATGAAAAAGTTTAAACTCATTAAGGAGAATTCGTATTCTATTACTTTTAGTGCGCTAACAAAAAGCTAAACAAGTTAACACCGCACTAAATGATAAGCCGCTAAACAAAAACACACGTAAGTATGCTAATAATGGCTAAGAACACCCAAACCTGTGCGACTCCACTCGTACCAGAAACAAACATTTCGAACAAGAGAAATTATTTACAGCTGTTTTGACAATAGCAGTCGTTAAGGATTTGAAGATGTATTTGCAGGATAGGCATTCATAACCGTCATCAACTAATTAAGTCAATTTAAATGAGTTCGCGCATTTGGCAAAGAAGCAATTTAAAAAATGTGTGCCAACAGCCAACGTCAATGTGCAACTCTAGTAGGTGCATACACAAACCAACAAACAGGCAGGACACATTATCCAAATTTATGATCTACTTAAACTATACGAGCTTCAAATACTGTCCTTGCAAGGATATGTGGTGACGATGATGAGTTGAGTACCAGGCATACAACTGAATACATATAAACATTTTTATATTTAAATGTAAAACAGATAAACGACAAAAAAAAAAAGAAAAACAATCAACAGAATATTTGAACGTGATGGACAGCGAAAGAGACAAGTTGAAACACACATGTTTCAACTATAAAGCAACGAGTATCTCTACAGCGTTGCAACAATTTTAAAGTCAGAAACTGAAGGTGTTAATTTTTTTTTTTTTAATTCAATTTTATTTTACAGAGAACTTAAGACGAGGACAAACTGAAATGAATTAAAAGCTTATCTTGTTGCTTCTTTAAGTACAAGGCAGGTGTTATTTGTATGCAATATAAATTGCAATAAACGTAGCAATATATTTTATGTCATTACAAGCTTAGGTCCCTGTTCAATAAGTGTATACATATTATATATTTCTTTTTTGGAAATCAATTTAGTGTATCTTTTGAAATATCGTTTTGAAATCATGAAAAACCACCTCTTTTATTATTTTAGCGAGGGTATTATAAGTCACAACTGACATTTCATATTTGCAAATGTCAAAAGTGTGCTGAAAAGTTCTAAATTCTGCTGCGTTTTATGCTTTTGTTGCGATTATAAATTGCTGACACATTAACGCTTTGATGTTTTCGTTTTTCTGTTATTTATGATTTTAACACTTTTTGTGTTGCTGCAACTTTAACTAAGTAATATTTTGTTGTTCTGTCTGTAGTCGTTTCTTTTAAAGCTACTCTGGAACCTCAAAGGGCTAAGTGTTTAAATACTAAATGCGAAGGGCAAGTTATAAGTACTTGGATAGTGCAGATCACTAAAATATATTTACTTTTGATTTTTATCTGTTATACACGATTATTTTGTTATAAGTTTTAATTTTGGTGATATATATATATTTAAGCTAATTTTGCACTATCGCCAGCATTAGTTTTAAAATTTGCCTAATAAATAAAGAATTTATCCACGTATGCTAACTTTTATGGTGGCATATTTGAATGAGCACACTAAGTTTCTCAACGTACACTTTGAAATTTCACAGTCTATCAATTTGTAGCTGCACGTCAACAGGATCAGTCGCACATATTTTTATTGCAGCACTCTGCTAATCATTTTACGGTTCATTCCTTTTAGTCTACAAATCTCTTCTTAAACAAGAATGATGTACAGAACTTTTTTTTTAAAGTTTTGTTTTCTACATCATTTAGTAATTCATTATTTTACTACAACTAATGTCTTTGGCAATTTTTCATTAGCTCTTATACGAAAAAAGACAACTAAAAAAAAAACACTTTGTCTTTTTCTTTAGCTAAAATATAATTTAGCTGCATGTCTTTTGAAAACAGTTGTTAATATTGAGCGATGAAATTCACTTACCTTAGGATGACCTTAGGGCTGGAAAAAGGTGGTTTCGCTGATTGTTTATGTCTGCGCAACATGATGCCCATAAAATTTCAATTAATCTTCGAAACTAGTGTAGATCAGCAACTCTTTTTTATTTCTTTGCGAATTTTAATTAATTTTGAATGGTGTTCAAATAATAATCTGAAAGTACCTATAAAGAAATTAAAATTTTAAATGTATTTTCTGAGAATTTTTTTTTTGAAAAGAAAGTTTAGAGAAATTATGTACAAGGAAATATATTTTAATTTTTGAACTAAATTATTTTATATGTGGGTCTTTTAGTTTTATTATTTTTTTTAAAAGTTTTCGTCTTATTATATAATTTAACGCTGATAAATGCTATAATCGTCAATTCTTCGCTTAATGAGTTTTACAACCTTAACACCAGAGGGGTTTAGTGGCAACAAACCTTGTTGCCACTTTGAATTCACATACATGAACATAAGCATGAATTCATTCATATATTTGTGGTGGCAACAAAGGCACAAGTTCAACATACAGTGTGTTCAAACATTAAGTCTACAATACCATCTATCTACCCATGAAAATATTAAACATTTTAGAATTATTTGCATTGATATATTGATACAAACACTTTTTAAAATATTTTTGTAATCATATACATATTGCACTAAAGAGAGTCAACTCAAAATTTAAAAATATTCAGTAGAGACAAAAAACTGATTTCTTTTTTAATACATTACAATGAAAGTTAAATACGGATACAACTGTATTTTTTGGCGAAAGAGTAGAGAAAATTATGTAAGATTTTTACAGTGGATAGATATGACCACTGTACATCAAATTCTTCCAAAAAGTTAAAATTAAAAAATTTTGAGTTGACTCTCTTTAGAGGAACCAATGCGATATATTACAAGGAATTTTTTTCTTCAGTTATGCTAAAATATGAGATCATACATCCGTGATTTAAAGTCTTAGAATTTCATTGCTTATTCTCTAATAAATCACGTGCTTCATCACGTATTGGGAAGGTTATAATGCGTTTATACTAGGGTATTCAATTAATCGGGGTCTAGATTTAATCGGTTAATTTTAAATTATTCGATTAACCGAATAATTTATATTTTAATTTTAAATTGAAAATAAAACTATACATTTTGTGTACTTATTTAAGCATTTCAACAAAAAATAAATAATAGCAAAATAATACACATGTGTGTATTTTTTACGATTTAAGTGAGATTTTCTGAAATAATCTTTTAAGAAAAAAATATAATTTAAAAGCTTTACTTTTAAAAAATTTTTCTTTAGTTTTAATAAAACATGACTTGGAAAAAAATCTCTCACTGATTGTAGATGTTGGAAAAATCAAAAGTAAGATATGAGAAAGACTATCCAATTTCTAAGTTCTTTATTTAGTTTTTTTTAAGCATATAAAATCCTCAGTTATACCTAGGGTATTCAATCGGTTAACCAATTAATTTTGGTCGGTTAACTGTTCGAATAATTTAAAATTGCCGATTTTCAAATAACAAATAAACCGATTAATTTGTGTCGATTAACCGAAATTTATTTTTTTTTGCACTTTATATAGAAATGTATAATTTTAAGCACACACATTTTATTTCTTAATTCATGAACATTAACTTCTAGCAATAGTTTTCCACACAGATTATTGCAGGTATGAAACAAATGACAGTTCTCAAAAAAATAATATCGAACCTTTGAAAAGTGGTTTTCAGAGTGAAAGAAAAAATACAATTTTTAATAGGCAACAAGTGTGATATATATTTGTCACTCTTTTTAAACCACAACCTTTTTTTTTGTTTGTTTTCTGTTGCCATATTACTGGAACCAGACGATTCATATCTGTGTAATTTGTGATTTTCTAGAAGTATAGCACAAAAATTGAATGTAAGGAATTTGTAAATGAACCTTTTTCTAGAATGTACAATGATTAACTTCGTCCTCCGATGAAACGCAAGAAATAGATGAAACGCAAGAAATAACTGAAACGAGACTTTTATCGGAAACTACTAAAAGTATTCCCAATCTAAAAACTCCAAAAAGGACTCCAATGCACAGGTGTCTGCATCTCATAATTGATTTTTGCAAATGTTTGAAATTAACCACAAAATAAATTCTATCGTAAAGCTAAGATGTCAAGCAATAATAGTTATTATGTCAACAGAAGTATTCGAAAATGGCGACAGAACACACTACTTTCAACTTTAAAGATTTTTGGAGTTAAAATTATACCATATTCAAGGGCGTAGTTTTAATATTTATAATTATTTGTTTTAGGATTGTTTTACCTTGTTGGAAAGGGTATCTTGTCCAGATTCTATTTTCGTTATGAGTTTTGTATATATTGTTAGCAGATTTGAAATTTATTCATTTAAAATATATAATGTTTTTTGGCTTACCAACGCAATTTTTACTAGGATTTTAACTATTGGCGCCGTTTGCCGCCGATCTAGTTTTAACATACGATTAAAGTTTAACTTATTATCTAAAAGATATATCAAAACTAGCTGCCTTTTCGTGCCTATAAACTAAAAACTATACAAAGAAAAAAAAATAAAATTTAGACTGTTTTTAATTTTTTCGAACTATTTTCGAAAAAGTTTAATAACTTTTGCAAATATAAACCAATTTTAACAAGTAATATCTCGTTTTCTTCGCTATAAACTTGTCTTTAAAACAATGTGCACAAAAAGTATGTTTTCATGGAAAAAAAATTCAAAAAAGTTGAATTTGAAAAATTAAAAAAAAAAAAAATAAAGAAAATACTAAACTTTTTATAAAAACTTAAATACATATACATGAAAGATTAATTCCTTGCCTATCCATAATTGTTTAAAATTTTTAAATCGGCCTAAAAATGTGTGAATTAGAGGTACTAAAGTACTACGGCCTACCCTAAAAAAGTTTTTTGTAAATAAATTCAAAATTTTGCGGGTGTTTCAAAATCTTTGAAAACTTTAAACTTCGAAAGCATTTTTTTAAGTATCATACATTTGCTACCAATGGAGTTTTATTATAACTCTACTGTAGCTGAACATGTTTTTCAAAAAATGCAATATTGGGGCTTAAAAGTCTACTACTGTATTTTTCCAAAAAAAAACTAATTTAAACGAATGTCAGTTGTTAATACTATTAAAACTAATGAAAAAAAACTCTTTTACTTGTCTTAATATATCACTTTTATACAAAAACTAAAAAAAAAAAATCAAAAATGTATTTTTAACCGTTCATTACTTTTTTTTATATTATGATTCGATTTTTATGATTAAAAAAACAAATTAAAGCTTAAAGTCCCACCTATTCAAGAAAAAAAAAATATTACAAAAAAATCCTCATCCATTCAAAAGTTGGAGATTTTTGATCCGAAAATGACCAAAATTTTCCACTGTGCAATGATATAATTGAGAATTTTATATGAGAAATTGGATATTCTTTACTTTTTTAAGGTTTTATTAAATCTAATGATCTCACTAAAATCCTAAAGAAACTTACATGTGTATATTTACTTTTTTTGTTGAATTGTTATGATTTCTTTGTTTTTTATGATTTTATTGTTTTTATTTATAAAATGCTTAAATAAGTATACAAAATTTGTGGTTCCATTTTCAATTTAAAATTAAAATAAAAATTATTCGGTTAATCGAATAATTTAAAATTAACCGATTAAATCTAAACCCCAATTAATTATTTGCTCGATTAACCGATTAAACCAGAAACCCGATTAATTGAATACCCTAGTTATACCATTGGAGTCCTTTTGGGATTTTTTAGATTTTAAATACTTTTAATAGTTTCGTAAGTTCTAATAAAAGACTCGTTTCAGTAATGTCTTCAGTTTCGTCCATTGTCATGTCTTCCTCCATCTCATTAGGACAAAGCTCATCATGGAACCTTTTAGAAAAAAGTTCATTTCAAAATTTCTTAGTTTCAGATTTGAGCTATACTTTAAAAAAATATTGCTAGATGGGAATGTTCATGAGTTATGAAATAAAATGTCTGTGTTTAAAACTATATTTCTATATAAAATGCAACAAAAAAAAGAAATTTCGGTTAATCGGTTAATCGAGACAAAATAATCGGTTTATTTGTTATTTGAAAATCGGCAATTTTAAATTATTCGAACAGTTAACCGACCAAAATTAATCAGTTAACCGATTAACGGTTAATAGATTGAATACCCTAGTTTATACTGATGTTTGTAACAGCCAAAAATATTAGCGAACACCCACCTTAAAACTCAACATAAATAAGTTTCATATCGACATAAATCTAATAAATCATGCCGATTACTATAATTAGTAATTGTTCCCATATAAGGCCAACTTCCGAATACTTCTGTTTTTTTAATGTATTATGATGCTCTCCAATTTCCAATGGTGAATAATTTATATGAATTTATACTTCTTTTGACAATTTGTGAAGAAATAACAATAACATGTTCCTAAAAATAAGAACTAGACTCAGAATAATAATTACTTTTCGACTCGTTATCGCCCTGCACTCTACATAGAAAAACACGCACATTTTCGACATTATAACGAATTCTATATCGATGACATTTTACGATTAATATTCAAAATGTTTGTGCTTGTTTGTTGAGGGTTTATAATTTTGGTCACTTTGAATATACATACATACTATTTCCACACACTGTACACTTAAGGTAAAAGAAAAGCCAACATAAAACACATAGGGTTAGATATTCAGCTACTTGGGGTGAAATATAAATATTAAACATACATGAACTTGGCTACAAAAATGTACATTATATCTAATGTCAGCAAGATATGTGACCAATTTAGCTGGTAAGAAAATTAATAAGCCAATTCGTAATTAAGGAGTAGCCAGATTAAGATAAACTTAATGGATTTTTCCGGTAAGTCATAAAGTTTTATCAACGCATTTGTTTTAATTCAAACACGTACTCATACATTTGTGGCCTTTGTAAAACTATTTCTATGTGAAATTGAAATGAAAGTTTCCCAAGAAGCAAAGAAAAAATGGAAAAGAATTAAGTATGACCATAACTTACGCGAAAATTGTTGAGAAATGTGCCACAGCTTGCTACCAAATCTAAAGAAAGAACACCAACACCAAAATATATTCTCTACTGTAGAAGCTGTGAAATACGAAACGATACAAATAATGCAACTGAATCTAATGTAAAAATGACTTTACATTAGTCAGCCGCAGTGAAGTACATTAAGAGAACATAAATAGACAAAATGAAAAAAAAAATTATAAAGCATAAGATGTGTAACCATTTGCCACTGAATATTTCATATTTACTACGTAGTTGTGGGCAAAATCACTCAGGTGCCAACAATTTTGACAATTTGTTTTGCTCAGACAATCATTGTGCCACCTTCCAAACAACATGCCACAAAACACACACCAACCAACCAACCAACAACACTCGCATCAATGTAAAACCGAAAAGCACATAATTGTATTTTGTTTTGTGTTGTATTGCTGTTGCTGTTGATACCTTAATGAGGCATTAAGATATTTTTGCCATGTTTTTGGTTTTATGAACTTTGTTTGTTGGTTGTTGAAATTTAGAAAATTGCAAATTTTGTATATTAGACTATTACGAGCATTATTATTTTTGAGATGAACAGGTGTTACTAATGGTGGGAAAAGCATCTAGAGAAAACATTTAGACCAACTAATGTTTCATTATCAATTTTTGTTAATCTCGTCTACAAATGTTGCACTTACACAAGCAATACACACTCTGAATATAAGTACATATGTATGCGCATATGTGTAACAGCTTTAACAAAAAAAAAAAAAAAAAAAAACGTATACAAAAATATACAACAACTTTACTACAAAAGTTTTCGTGTAAAATTATCACAATTCAACTAATGATACCACGCAATCTGGCAATGTTCATAATTTTTAGCACTCACATTACAAATAGCAACTCTGCACGCACATTACTGACTGAATGAATGAATGACTAGCTAGCTAGCAGGCTGGCTGGCTGGATGGCTGCATCACTGCCATCAAACATATTCAACTTGATCCAAACAACAATAATAGCAGTAACAAAATAATGCCTTTAAGCTAAAGTGGAACACTTTGCCAGCAAATGACTGAACTCAGTTGTGGTGAACTGAACTGAATAAATGCATGCAAGTATCAACAGCAACAAACAACACCACCAACAACAACAAAACAACGACATGCATTTGGAGGCCGTGAAAATATGAATTTGCCATCATTTAAATTTAATGTTGATGCCAAAATGCTCATAAATGCTGGGGATATTAAAAACTCACAGAGAAAATTTAACGACAACAAAAAAAAAAAAAAAAATACAACATTAGTAAAATTCCAATGTTTGAAAATGCATACCATTTTGACCACCATCAAATTGTCATACACTCAAGAAAAAATCTTACAAGCAAGAGAACATTTTCAATTTGGAAACGGAGTAAATATGTCAAACTAAATATTAGGCCATATTTGAAAATATTTTTATTACGATTTATTCAGAAAATGATAGAAACATCAATTATTTTTCGAAATCGATATTAATACTGTTTAAAATTTATTTGTTACCTAGATGTATTGTTTTCATCATGATTCCTACTTAAAATCTTAATAATTTTTAACCACAGTCAGTCATTAGGATCTTAAATTAAATAGATCAAGTAAGAGAGCTATATTCGGCTGTGCCGAATCTTATATACCCTTCACCAAATTATGCTTTAAAATAAAAATTTGAAATATTTAAAAAAAATTTTTTTTTTCAAAATTTAAAAAAAAAATATTTTTTTCTAAATTTTTTTTCAAAATTTAATTGAAATTGTTTTCAATATTTTTTTTCGAAATTGTTTTGTTTTAATTTTTTTTCCAAATTTTTTTAATTTTTTTCAAATTTTTTTTTTTAATTTTTTATAATAATTTTTTTTTAATTTATTAGTGAAAAAAAGTTAATGAAAAAAATTTTTTTTGGTAAAAAAAAAAATTCGGGTTAAAAAATAATTTTCCCGATTTTGACCCATTGTAGGTCCAAATTACTATAGTCTTATATACATCGTTGCAGTGGACTTTAAAAAATATCTATCATTAGATATCCATATTGTCTATATTTATGACTTAGTAATCCAGATATAGATCAAAAATAGACCAAAAATCGAGGTTGTCCCGGTTTTTTCCTTATATCTCAGCCATTTGTGGGCCGATTTTTTAAATAGCGACCGAGCAGGAAGAATTCCCGACATATTTATGTATAAATTATGTTTGTAAGCTATTTGGGGGCTACGGAAAGTTGATTTCAACATACATGACGGACAGATGGACATGGCTATATCGACTTCGCTATCTACAACGATCCAGAATATATATACTTTGTGGGGTCGCAAATGAAAAATGTAGAAATTACAAACGGAATGACAAACTTACATATACCCTTGACACTCATGGTGAAGGGTATAAAAACCATAAATAAATCTATTAAAACCCTTTATAAATCCATCTTATGTTTTACCCAGTTTTTTAGTTGAGTGTAAATTTTCATTATCAAATCTCTCCCAGTCACTGTCAGTGATGTGTGTGTGTGTGTGTCACTCCATTTCGTATCTATGAAATATTCATTGAATATTACACTGATGTTATTGTCATTTGGAGACTGATTTAAATTAATGAACCCCGATATTTTCATAACGATAAAGCGAAATTTGCATAATTCGAAAAACCAAACAACAACGAAATCAATTAATAAGTTTTATTTTCGAAACAATTCAATATGCATGTTATCGATAAATTAATTAATCAAAATATCTTTCGTTATAATTTTAACGTGTTCGTTCGTATTTTTCCTCTGGCTGGAATTGATTTTAAAAGCAGTTGATAACACTTGTCTGCCATTCATCAAGCCCTCACTTAATGGTAACAAATCGAAAACAAACCTTAAGATGAACAACAATGTACATGTTCCTCAATAAGAAATGTCAATGATTACATGTGTGTTCTTCTGTCGCCCAGCAGGTGACATTTGCAGGTGATTTTCTCTCTATCTCACTCTCTGTGATTTTTAGTCATAACAAACATTTAATCATTTATCTCTACGTTTTTTTAGAAAGAAACGAAAAATGATTTCAGTCAGTGACCCTCAACAAAACTACATCAAATTGTCTTGTAAGAGTAACAACAAGTAGCAGTGAAAGAAAAATGATTGAATTTGTTACAGATGTATGATCACTTGTATATACATACATATGTATGTGGAATCATTATGAAGGAGAGGGGATAAAACTGAAATTATAATTTTCTGTTTTGATATGAAGTGATTAATGGTAAACGACACAAACACTTAATTTGACGCTAGCGCAGGCGCCTAAGACTCCAAAATGCGAATGAATTCAAATGAATTCTTTGCGTACATCATTTATTTATTTCTATATCTCTGTTCGTCACATCCGTGGGATACTTTTGCACAACCTGCTGTTGCATTTATGTACACATGTATGTATGTATGTCCATCTATACGTTCTGTTACTGTTCCTATCAAAAATCATTCTTTAACTATACTTATGCATAGTACCCGTACATGATCAAGTAAGTATGTGTAGTATTCATAAGATTAATTACAGTAATAATATCAACACGATGTTGTCCATTTGTATAATTTCTCTTCTCTTTAATATTTTTTGTATTTTAGTTTAAGGTGCCTTCGACAGTGTGAGTCTTAATTTTGAAATCCCATGATATTTTAGATGATCAAAATCTGACTGATGTTTGTTTGTTTTTCGTTCAGTTTTTTTTTCCTGTTTAATCAAATATAAATCTAATACATTCAAGATTAATTTCTGTTTGTTATTTTTTGATGTGATCGTATGATGTTTAACATGAATTCCTAAGACATTTGCATGCGTTGTTGTTTGCGTTTGATGGTCGCAATCTGTGGGACATTATTTATTAAAACATAATGTTACTTGATCTTTAACATTTTTAAAATTTATCGATTAAAAAAAAAACTATGATAAAAATACATACATATTGACCGAACACCAATTACTGCCCGATTTTTTGTCATAATCCGAAACGGACTATTCTACAGAACTCTAGTAATGACTGTTGTTCACATCAGTGAACTTAGTGACATTCCCAACCCTGTTTTTATTCTTTAACACCCACATCAACTGCGACTAACTTCATATGAGAGATGAAGTTAGCTATTTTGCCGTAAAAAATTCAACAAGACACAATCGATCGAGACTGATACGAGTACGTGCGTAAAATCCGAGCCCTTTAACAAGTGAAACCCGAATCTTAAATTTAAATATAAAAAAAGAGTGTATGAAATTTAAATAAATACTTACCTTAAAAATAACATAAAATACTTATCCTAATATTGCACTAAATTCCAGAAAATTTGAATTATATATACTTACCCTATATACTTACCTTTAAAGTTCAATAAACACATACGAAGTTTTATAACGTTTCATGAAAATCAAAGTGTTTTTATTATTTACTGGAGTTATCCGTAAGGTTTTGTATTACCCTCTCCCTCTAACCCGTTAAAACAACTGTCTTAAAAGAATCGACATAAAGTGCACTCGCTGTAACGTGAACTAATTAAAACCAAGGGAGTTCATGTTAGTGAATTTGTTCACGTTAGTGATTGTCGAATTTCATGGAAAACACATTTTTTTATAAGGGGATTCTCAAAACTTTAAAAATTGAATTTAATGTATGTATTGAAGTGTTGTCTACATGATTAGAAAACAAATGCAGTGAAAAAAAATTGTTCGCGTTATAGAGCTTTCTGAGTTTGTTCACGTTACAGAGTAGTCAATGTAAGCAAAAGCTTGTTCACGTTAAGCGGTGTTCACGTTAGACGGTGTTCACGTTACCGCGAGTGCACTGTATTGCGAATTTGGTTTTTTTAATGCAGTTTTTCACAAAAGTCAAACTCCTATCAAAAATATTATTTTGTAATTTCATGTTCAAATTGAGGAAATCAAAATTTGTATTGAGAGAAAAAAATTTAAATATCAAAATTAATATTGAAGATGAGAAATCCAATACAAGTTGATTTCAGAATAGCGAATAAATTTTGATAAAAAATAGAAATTGATAAGAAAATAAAAATTTAGGGCCTGGTTCACTAAATGTGAACGAACATTTTCTTTCTTATTATACCCTTCACCTTCGTGAGAAGGGTATATATAAATTTGTCATTCCGTTTGTAATTTCCACAATATAATTTTCCGACCCTATAAAGTATATACAAGGTGGCGCAAAAGTAATCCTCCTATCAGAAAATGCTATAAATTTTGCGAAGCCCCTAATGTCAGTTCTGTTTTGACATCTGTGTAGTAAACACATGCGAAATACACGTTAATAAACAATGTTACGCTACACTGCTCCAGAACGCGGAATATTGTTGACTATTTATTTGACCAACAATCGGCAAAATTTATAGCATTTTCTGATAGGAGGATTACTTTTGCGCCACCTTGTATATTCTGAATCCTTATAGATAGCGGAGTCGATTTAGCCATGTCCGTCTGTCTGTCTGTTGAAATCAATTTTCTGAAGACCCCAGATATCTTCGGGATCCAAATCCTCAATAATTTAAAATCAACAAAATCCGTCCATAAATAACGGAGATATGAGCAAAAATCCGAGACAACCTCTATTTTTGGCCTATTTTTTGATCTATATCTCGATTACTAAATCATAAATATAAACAATATGGAAATCTAATGATAGATATTTTAAAGTCCATTGCAACGATGTATATAAGGCTATACAAAGTTGGACCTACAATGGGTCAAAATCGGGAAAATATTTTTTAACACGAATTTTTTTTCACAAAAAAACATTCTTTTGTCATGAATTTTTTCCACTAATAAATTAAAAAAAAAAAAAATTTAAAAAACAATTTTGAAAAAAATTAAAAAAAAAATTTTAAAAATTAATTTTTTTTTTTTAATTTTATTTTAAAGTATAATTTGGTGAAGGGTATATAAGATTCGGCACAGCCGAATATAGTTCTCTTACTTGTTTTACATTGAAAACAACAAATAAATTTGATTTTCAATATAAAATAAGAAAGAAAAATGTTCGTTCGCATTTAGTGAACCAGGCCCTTAAATTTGTTATTTCTCAATATCAAATTTATTATTTCTCAATTATTTCTCAATATCAATTTAGGTTTTCTCATTATAATTTTCTGAATATTAATTACGTGTCCAAATTTCATTTGGTTTTTTCTCAATTAAATTTTTTAATATAAATTTGTATTTTCTCAATATTAGTATCAATTTCAATTTGTTTTTTCAATATTAACTTGCATTTCTTAATTTCTCCATATCATACTGTATTTTCTCAATTTCAACTTGAAATGGAGTAGTCACTTTCAAGATAACGCAATATTAAAAGTTTAGAAATTAAACTGACAAAAATTTTATTTGATTCATTAGTCCCCATCCATACTGTGAAACATTTGCTGCAAAACATTTGAGTTTGTTAATGAAAGGGGAAAGAGGAATGGAAAAGGGTACTCTGTTTCATGTACATGAAACTTTTGTTGAGTATGTCATTCACATTTATTCGTTCATATTCGTTCTGTACAGAAATGTCAAAAACTGAAAAGCAAAAACTTCACTGTGTGGACACGAATGCACTTTCAAAAGAGAATTTAAAAATGTTTTGCAGCAAATGTTTCAGAGTAAAAATATTTTTATAAAGCAAAATATTTTAATTTCATTTAGAATTCCAATTGAGTTTAAAAATTCAAATTGTCTTCTTTCTCCAGCCAAAACAAAATCTACAACTAAACTCTCACTTAAGTTTATTACTAAATCATAATCCCACATAAGAGTAAAAAGTTCCATCCGCAGCTTAAAGCTACAACCGATTTGCACTTGATCGTTATAACAGCGTCACATTTTGTATTGCAACACCATCAACTCGATCAAAGAGAAAATTATTCAACGCAGCAACAACATCAAGAAAAAAAAATACAAGCACACGATTTCTGTTATAGTAGAGTAGTTGAAATTTTTCTTTGATCTTAAAGCGCCGATCAAATCGATCAAAACTAATTTCTGTAAATCAACTTAGCAGAACCGCCTGACAGAACGCACCAGCCAACATCAGTGAAAATATTGCTGCAGTTTGCAACAAAACGTACGGTGTCAGAACCATGTATAGAGCCACATCAACAAACAACAGTTGTGTTGAAGAAGACCTATTAAAGATCGAACGACTGTGTAGGAAAACAAAAAGTGAATGACTACAAAGCAACAGAAGAATTTATATTTGCTGAACTACATCGATGATGCTGTAAAGGAGGAAGATGAAAAATCTATAATATTGTTATACATACATATATTTCATATAGAATATATACACAGTTGTATGATGCTGCTCTGAGTCGCACGTGACGGCAGCAAG
This sequence comes from Calliphora vomitoria, assembly GCA_942486065.2. Lineage (NCBI taxonomy): Eukaryota > Metazoa > Arthropoda > Insecta > Diptera > Calliphoridae > Calliphora > Calliphora vomitoria. The sequence continues at coordinate 141,095,105 of OW818030.2, forward strand.
TACATTTTTTCCTCCACACAAGTACCATTATCCGGCTCTTCTCTCACACCTCTTGGCCAAAACAATTGCTTGGGCAAAACCGAAAAACAAAAACAACATCAATCGAAAACACATCTACCAACAATATGATGATATTATACTCTTACTTATTCGTACTTGTGGTTGCTGTTTGTTGCTTTGGCGGTTTTGCTATAATTAAGGACTTTGGTGTAATTTGTGCACCTATTTAGGATCGCGTTGATTACAGGCCGGCAACTTATTGAGCTTGACACCTAAAGGCTCTCTTCAGCATCAGCATCAACAACAACATCACATACATCACCACTGTATTGAAGTGTATTCAGTGCAGCACTGCTTTTCTCTGTTCTGTTTCAAACTGCCCCGAACATTGGCGCAGTATATTTAATACAGTAAGTGAATAGGAGAGAATGAATGAATGTGAAATGTTTGCGGTGGAGTCGAAATCATCATACTGTAGTTTTACTTTCAACTGATGCTCTTCTTATTTCTGGTTCCTGTTGCAGTTTAGACGGCAATTGGTCTGGTATGTTTTTGTTGTAAAAGTTGAGAAGTTGTGATTTTTTTATTGTTCCCTTTTTTTATACATGAGAAGTTTGCCTGGCTGGCTGCATGGCTGCACGAAGGGGGTTGAGTGAAGCACGATTTGGCAATGAGATGCGCAGATCAGAAGTTCAGATTTGAGGTTAGTATTTAATATGGATGAATAGTTGGACAGACACCAGCAGAACAAATACAAACATACATCTCTACGTCCATACAACAATAAAAAGAGATGGTTGTTTGGGTAGATGGATCTCTTGGCCTTAGTTAAAGTGGATTTATTAACTGACGTGAGTATTTAGTATTGACGGCAAAGACCAAAGGAATTTTATTTTACAAACACTTTACTTTCATATACATAGAAAATATTATATGTATAGCTTTTTGGCTACTTGCGGGGGACTATATTTTTTTAATTTCTTATAAAGTCTTATGTACAGGGTGAGGGGTTGATCCTCTTAATAATTTGTCTTAATTGATCTAGAGGTAAGATAAATAAAATGTGATGTAGGAAAGGATATATCAGAAGGATATGTTTACGACTTTTAACAAAAAAAAAAAAAAAAAAAACTGAAAATTTAAATGATTGAATAAAATATATAAAAATATTGAACTACTCACCATGTGACTGACTCAGCATACCAAAATCATTTAAAATATCGATTTTGTTTTTCATATATTTCTTGAAATATTCCACGATACACTTTAAAAAAAGATACATAACACCTATTCCTGTTGACATTTATTTTCTAACCACTAACAATGTCCATAACAAGTATTTGGAATTTTTCTTACCTCAACAACAACAAAACAGCAGGAAAGAAAATTAGTTTCTGACAAATGTTTTAATCATTTACTTTTGTGTTAAATCGGGTTTTTTTCATTTAGCTTTATTCAAACTTTTGCAACAAAAAAAAATATTTTAAATTATTTGTTTATGTAAGGCCTTTGCACTACAACATCCTCACTAGCACTCACCACTGCTCACCCTTCACCTTAATTTAAAGTGCAAAAATTGGCACTTCGTTTTGGAAAAAAAAAACTCCTGCTGTGTGACATTTTGTAATAATTTGTTGTATAAGGATTCAATGGAAAAGTGTCAAAGCAATTAATTTGACACCAATTCAAACGAATATTGAGAACAATCTGCAAAAACATCATGATGCTTTTATGCGTATGATAACCGGCGGGTGGTGTGTGCTAAAATGCCAGAATACGCACATCAGGAAAACAATGTCACAATTTTCATGTTAAATATTTATTAAACCCCTTCTTTTTTTGTTTAGGCTTGTTCATTATTCAAATATGTATTAATAATACAATAAATGGCCGAATATTTTATATTGAAAATCCCAAACATTATCCACACGATTTGAAATATGAACACAAATGTCTAAAAATAATTACAATGACAATGGTTGTCATTAAATTATTTCGCAAACAAGTTTTAATTTATTATTTGAATAATCACACAAAAAACGCAAAAACAAAAAGAAAAAAAAAACACAAAAATTATTATTTGTTTAACCTGCCACAAATGGCCATTTTGCATTAGACTACAATTAAATTTTAAGCGAAATTTTGTCAATTTGTTGACAAATATTACGCAAAGGCTAAAACACATCAACAAACCAAATCGTATCGTACTAAAACATCTGCTAAATTCATTAACAATAAAATTTCATTGTTTACAAACAGAAAAAACTATGTATATGAATATTTTATTTTATTACAATATTTAGACAAAATTAATGCCACCAAAAGCGACTACAATATACAGCAGCAAACAACAATTTTATCTGACATTTTTTATCTCGTTATTGAGGCAACCAGTTGCATTTGCTTAAAATGTACAATTTATATGTATGAGAATTTGAAATGTATTTATAAACTAAATCTACGACATCTAGTCAATTAAGTTAAAAATTATTATTATTATTACTACAACATATGACTCGTATTAAGTTAAATATTATAAAATTGTAGACGGTTGTTTTTAGTTTTATTTTTAAATATTCAATTGCCAAATTATAAATATTTGTAGGCGAAAATTCTAATTCAAATTTTATTTTTGTTTATTTCATAATGGTTTTATTAATTCTCAATGGTGAAAACGCGAAACTAATTGCATATTAATTTTTAGCTTAATTATGTGCAATTATACCCCATTTTGGTGCAGTCTAAATTAGTAAGAACTGTTTAGACAAACTTCATAAATTTATATCTTTGAGTCATACAATGATATTTTATTTCAATAAAGAAATAAGTAAAAAATAAACTCAGCTATGCTTTATCCTTAAAGTACATATTAAAGTAATTCAGCAAAATAATTCAAGCAACAAATTCATAGATTTCAAAACTAATTTACGTACTAAGCAGGCCAAAATTTGGGGGCAGTGCCCTAAATTTGCAGTTTCCACTAACTGTTAGTGATAGTGCAACATTTTTCACCTCCACTATAGATGTTTAGTGGTGAGTGGAAAAAGATCAGCCTCACTAAACAGGTTTTTTTGTGATAAACTGGTATTTGGTCTAATAATTGCAAGACCACTTATTTTAAAAAGTTTAGTGCAATATTTCTATTCACAGCCTATGTGTGTGACTGTTTAAATGTTTCACTATATGAGTGTAGTGCAGATTTGTTCACTAACACTAAATTTAGTGATAGTTAAACATATCCAGTGGGAAAAATGCTAGGTCTTCTGAAAGACATTCTAAGGACTGAGATCGAAAAATTTTTAACATACATATATGTTAATAAAAATGAAACCACTAAACTTACAGTTTTGAATCTTTTTTTATTTGATTAAAATTATTGTTACAATTTACCAAAAAAATTATTTTTACAGTTCTAATCACTATCGATGAAGTTTTGAACCTTTTTCGAAAACCCTTCCATTATGGGTTTTATAGTGTTTTATGTCACTTTGTTCGAACAGGTTGTCCATCTTCGTTTAAAATCTACAACACTCTTGAAAACCTTTTCTGTGCTCTTCAAATCTCTTTTAACAAGATCACAATATCTCTCCACTGGATCCAGCTCCAGGCAGTTTGGAGGAATTGACTTTCTTGGTACAAATACCACGTTATTGGTCTTGTACCACTCAAGACCTTTCTTACCATAGTGACAGATGCCAAATCAGGCCAAAAATAAGTGGACATATTAAGAAGTCAACATCCTTTTTTGTAAACATTCCTTGATGTAAATTTCGATATTTATAGAGCCCTTTGTAACAAATGTTTGGCTTTTTTGCCGCAACTGCATATTGCTTGCCATACCAAGAACTTTTTGGGAAATGTTGTCTGCTTTTGGGTCCTAAACTTTTCTTCAACATTCCCTAGTGTATCTGCAACATAAAAAAATTGACCCAGAAGATGCGAAAAATTTTCCATACGTACATTTCGTCATCCATTATGCTACAGGTATATCTTTTGTATACAATTTGACTTCAATTTCCGAGCTCTGTCCTTGGCCTCTAAATTTTTAGCAGAGTTCCTGTTAGGAACTTTTTAAGCCTTGTATGTTTTTAAACCTGCATTGGCTTTAACTTTTCCAGGCTGCTTTCCTACCGGATGTGTTGGGAGCTCTTTTTAACATGCTTTCTATTTTTTTGGCTTTAGAAACATCATGTGGACCATTCCTTCTACCTGAACCAGGTTTTCTATCAACGGATAAATTCTCCCGGTACTGTTTAATAACATTGGAAACAGTTTGATAGCAGACATTTGATTGTTTGGCCAACTTTTTGTAGGACCAAGTTGGGTTTTGTTAAAAATATTTAATAATTTTAGTACGCACTTTTTTCTGGTCACTCATTTTATTCAGATTAACAACAAATGAATATAATTGACATTAAACATAATAACTGACATGCTTTACAAAGATAACTTGATCAAAAAAAAAAAAAAAGAATCAAATAATACTTGGGTTAAAAGTTTTAATGAAAAACGTGTGTTAAGAATTTTACGATCTCAGTCCTTAGAAGGGTAAACTCTTTAAAGGCTTGCTTCAGTAGACCTTCAATTGAGCTTTTATTTTCAGGTTGTTTAATAGAAGTTCCTATGTAGACAATTTGTGAGGCATTACGCGGTAGGTCTCCTTACAGGCCTTCAACGGAATACCTTCAAATATGCCTTCTTAAGTAGGCCTTCTATCAGAGCTATAACAGACGCGAGTATGCAAGGTATAGACTCCCAATGACACGCCGTGTAAAATTGAAATGATTTTGCAATGCGGCTGGGTGTCCTTGTGTCTGCCAAATACGGGCTTTAGGAAGGCCTCTTAATTGTATATTTTTCCCGCTGGGTAATAATAACACTATCAATAATGAAAAATCAAATTAGTTTCACTATATTCAATGGTACAGAATTGCCTCGTGCACCCAACTCTGAAGCAGACACAAACAATTGAGTTAAATACTTAATTGTTAAAAACAAAGCAAATGGCCTATGATCTTGGGGGTTCTACAACGAGGTAAAAGCCAAGAAATTGTGCTTCTTCAATTGGGTTGATCCATAGATCCGTTGGACAAATTTTTTATTTTTTTTTACTTGGAGCAGTACTCAGGGGATGACCCCTACTCATGTAAAGCATTGTGATGGAACTAGGAAGTTAGGTTATGGGAGGGAGGATAGAGGGGGTAGTGTTTGTGGACATTTGATTTGAATTTTCCTATATTGAAAGTGGCAGGAAAGACTTCAGGAGGAAGCTTATTCCACATACGGACAGTTCGGCTAAAGAACGAAATTTCTCTGTAATGTGTTGTGCGATCCACTGTCCAGTCGACAACGAATTGATGAGCCCTTGGCGAAGAACGTGTATTGCGTAAAAAACTACGGGTTTCGGGAACAAGTTCCCTAATTTCAGCAGAGCACATACCATTGTAATATCGGTAGAACAGTGAAACACAACCCACATTGCGACGATGTTCCAGTGATTCAATAGAGCTGCAAACCCTACTGTCACCGATAAGCACCTTCGCCGTCTCCTGTACTCGGTCGAGTAACTCCAAAATAGTCATTGAGGCCCACACATGAGAATTGTATTCCATTTTTGGTCGGATACAAGTGGTGTAAATAGTAAGGAGATCAGATGGAGTGAAGTATGTCTTACACCGTTTTAGAAAACCAAGGAACTTGAATGCTTCTTTCGACAATCGAAAAATGTGTTTTGTCCAGCGGACATCGCACTGAATACTCATGCCTAGAACATCAAGAGCTTCTGATTGCTTAATATTTACACCACCCATAAAAACAGATGGAGCAACATGATCTGTTGTGCGTTTGTGTGTTAATATACAACATTGAGTCTTGCGTGCATTGAAATCGACTCTATTCGCACAACTCCATTCAGAGATTGTCACAAGATCTTGGTTTAGAGTATCATTCATGTTTTGGCTCATTGCCCCAATCTCCATCAGGCTTGGTCTATAATTGAATGCATATGAATGGCAAATGTTGCTGTCATTTGCAAAAGAATAAAGATAAGAAATAGAGTAGGAGAAAGGACGGAGCCTTGCGGTACCCCTGAATTGATCTTGAACTCGTTTGATGAGATTCCATCTATAACTCGTATAGTGGGATCTCTGAGAAAGCTCGATATAATTCGAGAAAGTTATTACCGACACCAAAAGCAATAAGTTTTGCTAAAAGCGCACCATGCCATACTCTATCAAACGCTTTAGAAATATCTAGAGCCACCAATTTACTTTCGCCAAAACGGTGTATGGAACGACACCATTTTTCCGATAAGAAGGCTAGGAAGTCTCCCGTAGAGCGTCCTCTACGGTCGCTAAGTAAATTATTGGACTCTAAATATTTCACATACTCTCCATAACTTTGGAAAGTGTAGAACAAATTGCTATTGGGCGATAATTTTCAGGGTTGTTAGCCTCTCCCTTTTTAGGAATTGGCGATACATTAGCAACCTTCCAACATACAGGCACGATATAAAGTGCTGAAAAGGTTAGCTAATGGACGAGCTAGCGGCGAAGAACACTGCTTCAAGACCAGTGCTGTTATACCATCAGGCCCAGGAGACTTATTTATGTTGAGAACCGCTTAAACCCTTTTAAATGCGCGAGCGCGAAAGAATATATTCGGCATAGTAACTGATACTCTTTCGAGCTTGGGTATTGATTGCTTTCCGATAAGTTCGAATTATTTGCAAATAATTCAACCAAAAGGTTAGCTTTATCAACCGGGTCAGTGAATGATTGGCCATCCCTTAAAAGAGTAGGAATTGATAAACTAGCATTATCCTTAATTCTTTTAACGCATGACCATAAGCTTTTACTGCCCCGGGGTGCAGTAAGAACTTTGGCACGGAGACGCTGCTCGTGTTGAGATTTTTCACGCCTCAGCACTTTGGCACACGAAGATCTCGCCGTTTTGCGCAGCGAATCAGTTTCGGTATTTTTGTTATCACGCCAGATTCTGAATGCTTCTTTTGTACGTTATCCTTGTATACCCAAAGATCCTTCCTAACATGCCTCGGGGAAGGCTTTATCTATTCACCATATGATGCCGGCTAGCATTTGAGAACCCTTTCAACTTCTCAATTTGTACGTAATTGCAGTGGCATGAGCTGAGGAGGTAAATAAGCTGTCAAAGGTGACACCCTAAATGTTTGGGTGGTTTACAGTCGAAACTTAAACTCCATCTAATACTACGCCAATATTGAGATTTTCCTTCTTCAAACACGTGATGTAGTGTTGCTGAAGACTTCGTTGTAGGTTAGGTGCTGTAATGAAATTGTGTAGAGTTGTAAGTAATTCCCTTAAAAGGTTACACGACCAAAATTTGGTTTATTGTTGTTTATATTATAATAGTAAAATGGAATACATGTTACTTTCTTTTGAATTATATATATGAAATATATAATTAATATGGAAGGTCAACATTTTTCAATATATCCAAAAAATCATCCACATATATGTAATATACAAAATAGTGTGTTAAAATTTGACCAAAATATAACCATTATATATATTTCGGAACTTATAATTAGTTATATAATAATTTCCTCCCCAAAGCAGAGCTCACATTTTGCTTTGATTTCATTATGTTGAACCATTCTGTTTGTATGTTTATACTTGGCATTATTTGTTGATACTTATTATCAATCGTTAATCTGTTAATATACATTTTTTATATAACACTATTAAAATATACAAAAAACATACAAACAACATCAGCGCCGCTAATCAAAAGCTCAATGATTTAAAAAACCTACGCCTTTTTTACCAGCTTAAGTTGTTAAATTTACAACAATGAAAAAAATAACACAAAAATCAACACAAATTTCCTTTAACAAAATTAAATTGCTTGAACAACAATAAATGCAGTGTAAATACAGTGCAACCTACTCACTAAATTGTTCACAAAACCGCGGCTAATAACCCATATAATGTACAAAGTTCTCAACAGAGTTCAAAACCCAAAATGTCAAAATTATGGTGGAACTATTGAAAAAAAAACTTTCCCAAAATATTGAAAATTTTACAACATTAAAGTGAATGCACTAAAATTGTACCAAGGTGTGTACTTGATGTATATGTGTGCTTAATGCGTTATTAACAAATTATTAGTGTAAAAAAGAAAAGAGAAAAACAGATTATTATTGAAAATCGTGACGTTGAACTTTGTTTGCAAAAAATTTCCTTAATATGCAAACAGTTATTTTGCTTTGATTTTTAAAAGTCTAGCCCAGCTTTAAATAATTGTAGGTTTGATTTCTATTAAAATAACTTCCTTATTTTTGTATAAAACCCAAATTTTTATTAATAATATATGTTTAAAATCAAGCTATATGCTAATTATGCGAAAATTTGCATGTAAATTGATCTTCACTTCATATATTTTATTTATGTTTCTTAATATTTTGTTGTTTTTGTTCTGCAGTTGCATGACCATTTAATGGCGGTCTAACACTATCATGATGCCTCTCACACATCCTGTATATATTATGAAACTCATTTTCAACACTATCAATCAATGAGTTGCTATAATTTCATACGGTAATCTCACATTTTAGTTCATCATCGTCATCTTTGATGGACGATGGCGTTTTTTTTTTTTTTTTGTTTTTGTTTCAACATCCTAATTTTGAGACTTAATTTGTTGTTATGAACTTCACAATTGACTGCACTCAATACTCTGTACTAAAATATAGTAGACTGATTCGTAACAATACAACCAACATCCTCTCAGTGTACATACATAGTTACTTTTGGTTTAATGCGCCTGCACTACATAGCCTTGCCTACATACATGCATACATATACAGGCAACAATATTTATACTGATGTGTGGTTTATTGTGGTAAATTAAAGAATCCCAGCGCTTCGTAAATAAGCGTTGGCGCAAGCGTTCAACACATTGTCGGCAATGTGTTGTTGCAACAACATGCAATATCAAAGTTAAAATTAAATGCGCGGTAATTTCATAAAACAAAGCAAAAAATCACGTTCAAAGGATGCCGATCTTCTCTTAAAATTACCGCATACACTAACACATAATCATTTACATACACACACATACACAATTACACTACAAGATATTTGAAAATGTTAATATTGTCAGCAGAAAATTTTTAGTATATGTATATTAATAACTTAAATTGCTTCAAGACCCAGCAGTTCCATGACACAGTCCCGAACTAGTGATTTTACCTATCATTTAGGGCGGGAACTAGATACTTCAATAGCCACGTGACTAGTTATTTTAACACGTACATGTCCTAAGCAGGGGGTCAATTGACCCTTTTTGACTACAATGAGACTGTCTAATAGCTGGTCCAAAGTAGGCAACGCATTGGATTCACATACTGGTTAAATAGAGTCACTTTGCTTACTAGATACCTAACTGGTAACTTAATCAGCTACATACCTAGTTCTTTTAACATGTGCGGGTGCTAATTGACCACAAATAGTCAACTAAAAAAGCATATAATAGGCAGTCCAATAAACGCTTGCTTGTAAACAAACCTTCCTCCGACAACTCGTCAATGGATTGCTTTCTAAAGTGCAGTACAAATAAACGTTAGGTTACTAAGAGACACTAAAGTGTCTATTGACTTCATGCTATGTTACATGGGATATCAGTATACTTAAGCAAAAATACAAATTAACTGTATGAGAATTATATCAATACAATTTGTATAAAACCAGTTTGAACGAATTACTCACAAAACGTTTAAGTGGCTACATTCCAGATTACTTAGATACACTTAAGTGACAATTGTCTTCACGATAGATTACCTGGGATGTATAAAGTAACCAGTTGTCTTCTCTCTGCACTACAAAGAGCACATATGTGTCAAATTACCAAAATATATAAATTGGAGTAAGCTAAGTGATAAGACATTTGTGACGATTACTGTCTGTAAGGAATACATTGACTACTTGCTTAACTGCTGGGGAATGACTGGTTAATATAAATTGCCTCTGTATATGAAAATCATCAACAGTACTGATGATATTGTGAAGTCGAGGTAAGAATCTTTATTGCTTTTACCAATTCCACTACAACAAATCTTTTAGTTAAGAAAATTCTACGTCATACTTTTTTTACGATTCGCATAGGCAAGTATATGTTTGAATTTGAACCAATTATTGTATGAATTATGACTATTAAGAGATGTTAGCATTACTGCTAGCTGACGATTTTATAAATTAATTTTCCTTATTTTTTTGTACCACATTCACTTAACGCGTAGTGTTAAATAACTAAAAGATTCCCCATTGATCAAGGTGCAAATTCAAGTTGATTTTATTTCCTATTAAAATCAGTTCAACCAATTTTAAGCATAGTATTAACGGGGTTTTAATGAAACCTTCAAATTGTAGAGGCCAGAGAAATTAATTGTAATAAAACTAAAGTAAAAACAAAGTAAGACGAATACTAAAATAATAATAAGAGTGTTGCAGCAACACACAAAAAGGACAATAAATCGTTGCCAGCAAATTAAAATTGAAAGTAAAAAAAAAAAATACAAAAAATTCATAATTCAAAATTTCACATTATTAACTACTATCTACTTTTAATAATAAATAATTTAAATTCAATATTCTCGTCACTATGTGCGATGTGTATGTGAATGACCGACAGAACGACATTAGTCATGTCATTTAGACAATTTTCATATTTAAATACAAATTCATTTTTATGATTTTCATTTCGATTCCAAACGTTCGACAGTTGTATTTATTTAATTATTTATTTATTTGCCAATCAATTTGTTGTCATACTACTATTACACGGTCAACAATCTGGCTCTCATTTTTATTTTGTTTGAAAAAAGAACAATATTCACAAGTTGTGGATAACATTAGTTATGGACTTGTGAGGTCGCTCTATAATTACTCACATTTACTTTTTTTTTTGTTTACTATTTATAGTGAAATGTGAACAAGTAGTCTATTTGCAACTTGTTGGCAATTATTCTATGTGTCGCCAACAATGAGCTAAATTGTATAAACATAAATACTTATATATATTTTTAATTTTCAAATTAAAAAAAATAAAACAGTTTTTTGAAAACATGTAAGAGTGCTATAAGTAGTTGAACTGGTCGAATCATTATTAAAACAGTAAATTTCCAAAGAATATTATATCACTTTCAATTCATTAATGATTTGTAACAATTTCAATCGGTTTCGTATTAAGCTAAGAATAAAGGTTCGGTTAGAATACAGACACTTTCCAAAAGAAAAATATTGATTATTTTGGAGATTAAAATCGGTTTTTTGAAAACATTAGTTTAGTGTAGGTCAACTAAACTAAAAACCGAAGAATTTCAAAACCGCGGTTTCGGTTTTAAAAAATTGAAAACCAATCGGTTTCGGTTTTGTGATAATTTGCTAAATATTAAATGTTATAGAAACAAAATCAGTTGATAATATAGGAAATGCTATAAAAATTTAAAATTCAAACTTGACGGGTTTTCAACAGTGTTTGTATTGCTTGCTTGAATTTAGCAAAAGCACTTAAAAAAATGCTTTGCTTACAGTTTTTCAGCAATTGCGTCCAAGCTATAACAAACTGTAAAAGTCAAGAAATAAAAAAATGCTTATTAGCTTATAGTGGTACAGTGAGATGTTATCTGCTTGCGCAGCCAGTCACAGCGATTTAATACACAAATGCTGAAATGCTGTGATCAGTTCAGTATTTTTGTTTTTTCCTATGCTTTTGCTGTGCTATTTGCTGCGCTCTTTCACTTACAAACATCTGCTTAATGTTTTTCTTAATGTTCATAAATAATGTATGTATGTGTGTATGTATGCAACATTTCAAAGAGAATGGTGCAAACACACAGTTAATTTCTGAACATTAAAAAACCTTAAGCAGTTGTTTGTAAGTGAAAGAGTGCAGCAAAAAGCACAGCAAAAGCATAGGAAAAAACAAAAATACTGAACTGATCACAGCATTTCAGCATTTGTGAATTTAATCGCTGTGACTGGCTGCGCAAGCAGATAAAATATCACTGTACCACTATAAGTTAATAAGCATTTTTTTATTTTTTGACTTTGCTGTTTGACTTTGCTTGTTTATTTTCTCGTAGTTGTAGTTAAGCAAATAAGTAAAACTGAAACACAGTGAAGCAAAAACAAACTCTGGTTTTCAAGAGGATAAAGGAAAATTTCTTTTAATGGTACTCTTTTAATATATTAAAATAGTTAGCTTATGATAAGAACATTAAAGTTGACTAATATGTTATTCAGTAAAGAAATAATCAAGAATAGAGGGCACAATGGTAGGAGAACTAAACCAAACTGAGGAGTACTTTTTCGTTCTTCAAAATAGTACTTTTTGAATTTTCTATAATATTGAACCTAGAATCAGGAAATTACTTTGATTTCAAACTAGACGTAGGTTCAAGTGTGGAAAATTATTACTTTTTCTTTCAATGGTACTTTTTATAATTTTAAATTATATGCTTTTGAGTAAAGAAAGATAGCTAAGCCATCTATATGACATTGAGGTAACAAAAATTATTAATATTTTTTCGTTCTTCGAATGGTATTTTTTGAAATTTCTATAATAATGAACCCATTAAAATGAGTGACCAAAAAATTATTAAATATTTTCCACAAAACCCAACTTGGTCTTATAAAAAATTGGCCACACAATCAAAGGTCTGCCGTCAAACTGTTTCCAATGTTATTCAACAGTACCGGGAGAACTTGTCCGTTGATAGAAATCCTGGTTCAGGTAGAAGGAATGGTTCACATGATGTTTATTAAGCCAGAAAAATAGAAAGCATTTTCAAAAGAGCTCCCAACACATCCGGTAGGAAAGCATCCCGGTTAGCTCAGTCCTCGGACTATTTGGTACGAAAAGTTACAGCCAATGCAGGTTCTAAAACATACAAGGCTCAAAAAGTTCCTGACAGGAATGCTGCAAAAAATTTAGAGGCCAAAAACAGTGCACGGAAATTGAAGTTGAATTTTATAAAAAACAATATTCCTGCTGCATAGTGGATGACGTATGTTCTGGCAGATATTTCGCAGCTTCCTGGTCAACATTTTGATGTTGGTGATGCAGACAAAATTCCCCAAAGGTATGGCAAGCAATATGCAGCTGCGGAAAAAAAGACAAACATTTGTTACAAAGGACTCTATAAATACCGAAATTTACATCAAGGAATATTTATAAAAAAGGATGCTTCCATTCATAACACTTCGTAGTGTGTCCACTTATTTTTTGTCTGATTTGGCACCCTTTCGCTATGGTAAGAAACGTCTTGAGTGGTAAAAGAACAATAATGTAGTATTTGTAGCAAGAGAGGCAAATCCTCCAAACTGCCTGGAGCTAAGGCCAGTGGAGAGTCTCTTGTTAAAAGAGAATTGAAGAGCACAAAAAAGGTGTCCAAAAGTGTGGTAGATTTTAAACGAAGATGGGCAACCTGTTCGAGCAAAGTGATAGAAATCACTATAAAAACCATAATGGAAGGGTTTCCGAAAAAGGTTCAAAATTTCATCACTAGTGATTAGAACTATAAAAATATTTTTTATTCTTTGTAAACTCTAATAATAATTTCAATCAAATAAAAAAATCAAAACTGTAAGTTTAGTGGCTTCATTTTTATTAACATATATGTATGTATGTTAAGAATTTTTCGATCTCAGTCCTTACTTTTCAAATGAATTAATAAATATGAAACTAGAGACATGTTATCATAAATTAGTATTAATTCACAAAGGGAGACTTAATAATACTATTTCTTTTTTCCAATTGGGGTGCGAAGCGCACTTTGTCAGAGTACTCCATACTTTTATCGTATATTTGAAAATAACTAAACCTGTGTTACAAAAATGTTGCATTATTTTTTTTAAATTCAATAAATAAACAGTCATTTGAAGTTTAATTGTCAGGAAATAATCGTAGATCAATATTTTTAAATGAGTTTGTGTTAGTGAATGGTTAGGGAATGGATTAATCGATTTTTACACTCGATTAATCGATTTTTTAATAATCGATCTGCATTTCTGGGAACTATAGCAAATTACAAGGTTTCGGTTAAAACCGAACTGGAAACTCTAAACTAAACAATAACATACTAAAATATTTGTTTTTCTGGTTGGCTTCGCCTTGGAAAACCAGGTTGTAGTCGATCTCTACAAATCTCCAATGAATAATAATATAGGTTTACCCGTTCTGTTGAAACCACATCCCGAATCAATGTCCAATCATATTTTCAAACAAAAAATCATTCATCATGGTGCGGTAACGATCTCCATTGACTGTAACGCGAGCTCCGGCCTCATTTTTGTAGAAATTATGATGTAAACCACAACAAACGGTGCATTTTTCTGAATCTAATGGGGTCTGTTGTGAATTGGTCTCACTTCTTATGCAGCAATTTTGTTTATTAACAAACTCGTTAAGCCAAAAATGAGCCTCATTATTGAACACAAATTTGAGATTAAACAGTCGTCTATAAGTTGCGCGAATCGAAGACTGATTTTCCAATTAAATGTGAATAATTTGGTAAAGTTGTTCATGATGATTTGTCATAGTTACTAATCATATGTGTCAAAAAGTGAGACAGTTCGTTGGACCCTTCATAACTAACCGGTTAATAATTCTGAGAAAGGCATTCTGTGTTTTTATTATTATTGCGCTACAAAAATTAATTATCTGGTGATACTTGATATCTAATCGAAGTTAATTCCACTGATAAAAATTATATGAATCCTAAATCGTCCCACACATTCTCCAAAAAATTCAGTATTTGACTGTTCTATAACTGAGTGCCACCTTGTCCAATATTATACTTATTATTACTCCCACTTGTTGATCGTGAATTTGCCGACGGGTTTGCATTAAATTTTCAAAAGATTTTGTGGATCATTTCACATGTGTTTGTCTGCGATGCAAAAAACTATTTATCAAACTGGTTGTGGGTTGGGCTTTATGCTTATAAAAACAAGACGAAAACCTATTTAACCGCAACCATAAAATCAAAGCAGCAAAAGTCACTCATATCAACAAGTTTCCAGTTTCAAGAAGCGAACAAAAAATTTAACTTTGAGTCAAGTTAAGCAACTTAGCAGGCAGCAAGCAGCACATTGAAGAATTTTAAGTAACAAGGTAACGCCTTCAACAAACAAGAAACTTTGTAATGCAAAAAAAATAATAATAAAATTAACAAAAATGGCTGAGAATATCATCTTAGCATTGAAATATATTTTATAGTAAAAAGTGAATAATACAATAGAAGTATAAACTGTTTAAGGACTTGGGTTTGATTTAAAAGAATATTAAATTTGAGAAAAACATAATACAGTTTCACACATTCTTAATTTTTAACACTTACAAAGCATAACTAATCCCGATATCCCTTAACACATATAAAAAACTGTTTCTCATTAGTTAAAAAAAAACAAAAACTGAAAAAATTATAACACATATCCTGCTTAAGGATTGTTTACACATGTCCAACAATAGTTTTTTACACACATCAACAACATGCACAAGTAAAAAGTATTTTTTGAAATGAAAATTATTACGAAAATTTTTAGTGTTCTTAACTTAAATGATGCGTATTCATATCATTCATATCATTGTTTGGCATTCATAAAGTAAAATATATATAAAATTCCTACATTCCACATAAGAGAGTGGAAAATCTCTTCATGGTTGTTATGCTGCAATTAATTTTACTACAATTTCAGAAGTTACTCCTTCTTTATGGATTATTCCAAATTCAGTTTGTTGTGTGTTGGCATTATCTCCAAGTGGTTTCATAAATCTGTTGATCATATTACTTCGTGTCCTTTTTTAACGCCATAATCCTGCTTGTGTGGTTTAGCAGGGATGGAAAGATAAGTAATTTGAAAAGTGTTTAATAAATTTACTGTAATTTTAAATATATAATTTCTTTTTAAATACTTCATAAATTTTGTTGTTTTAAAAAATAAATATTTCGAAATTTTGCTAGAAATTTTTTTTTAAAAAAGAATGTATATGTCTAAAACGACTGCGCATAAGTATTTAAAAAGTTTCAGTCTTACTTAAAGAAAATTTTATTGCGGAATATCGTTTTTTTAGTTTATTCAATAAACTAAACTAGAGTTTCCAAAACTCCGAAGAATTTCAAAACCGCGGTTTCGATTTTAAAAAATTTTCGGTTTTATTACGAGTATATTTGATAGGATTACTTTGGGTCATATTATGACTGCTTTGGATCATAATATGTTTACTTCAGAACATATTATGATATGATATTATGTTGGGTTATAACATGATGCTATAAGATCACATTATGATTAATAGTAAATACTACGACTATATTTGATGATATGATATTTTATCATAATATGTTTGGACAACAATCATTAATCTAATCATAATATGTTGCTCTTAGATTACCACAACCCTGTTACTTGTCTCCTGTATGCAACTATATTTTTTCTCTAGGCGTCGATACTAAGCTTCCAGAACAACATTTCACATTTACTAAAATTTAATTTAATTAATCTGTATTTTTAAAAGATGATTTCTTTAAAAAAAAAAACTCTAACCAATAAATTCTTATTAAAAGCATATTAATCTTTAATGATTTCAATTATCTTGTAGCTCAATTAAACACCAAAGAAGGAGCTTAACAATATTAAAACGTTTTCAATATATTTGGATTACTTAAATGTGTATAAATCTCTTTAAGCTGCCCAAAAATGGTTAATAATTCAAGTAAATTATATTTTAAAATCCAAGGACAAGTGTTATACTTTATATTTAATTAAAAATCATAAATTAGATTAAAAGTCTAGTATTTGTAGTAAATGACACTGATCTCTAATCATCAATAAAGTGATTTAACAAACCATTGTTTAAAATTTCAATCATTTGTTAACACTCCTCTGTTTAACCATAAAAATATATTGTTTAATTAAAATCAACATCTAACTGAAAACACCCACCATAAAAGTAACGAAGTGAGTTTTTTTGTATTATTTAACAAAATGTATGAAAATAAACTGAATGTGTAACGAATTTTAGGTAATCATTCTACATAGTGTGTTGCTTTTAATATATAATTTCGACATATTCAACTATTGCTAAAGATAAATAAATATAGCAATCTGATTAAGAACAAATGAAATGAATTGAATATTTTATGACCTTATAATACTTAGCTAACAATGTCAAATACTTTGAGTAAATTTATATTGTACAAATGTTTCAAAATGAAAATTTTAAATTTTGCAAAATCCTGCATTTTTAAGTCATATTTTAAGCTCAAAGGAAATACAATAACTACATTATAATGTATTTCAATAATAACTAGTTTTGCAATGTTTTATAATTACACGACATGATCACAAATACTCCATAAAATGGTCATGCTGCTACATCAATACCTAAGGACTGAGATCGAAAAATTTTTAACATACATATATGTTAATAAAAATTAAACCACTAAACTTACAGTTTTGAATCTTTTTTATTTGATGAAATTATTATCACAATTTACAAAAAAAAAATATTTTTATAGTTCCAATCACTAATGATGAAGTTTTGAACCTTTTTCGAAAACCCTTCCATTATGGTTTTTATAGTACTTTATGTCACTTTGTTCGAACAGGTTGTCCATCTCCGTTTAAAATCTACCACACTTTTGGACATCTTTTTTGTGCTCTTCAATTCTATTTTAACAAGAGCTCAATATCTATCCACTGGACTCAGCTCCAGGCAGTTTGGAGGAATTGCCCCTCTTTACCACTCAAGACCTCTCTTACTATAGTGACAGATGCCAAATCAGGTCAAAAATAAGTGGACACATTAAGAAGTCTTATGAATTGAAACATCCTTTTTTGTAAACATTCCTTTTTGCCGCAGCTGCATATTGCTTGCCATACCAAGTACTTTTTGGGAAATTTTGTCTGATTTTGGGTCCTAAACTTTGCTTCAACATTCCCTCGAGCATCTGCAACATAAAAAAATTTACCCAGAAGCTGCGAAAAATGTTCCATATGTACATTTCGTCATCCATTATGCAGCAGGTATATTTCTTATATACAATTTGACTCCAATTTCCGTGCTCCCTCTTTGGCCTCTAAATTTTTAGCAGAGGTCCTGTCAGGAACTTTTTGAGCCTTGTATGTTTTTAAACCTGCATTGGCTTTAACTTTTCGTACCAAAAAGTCCGAGTACTCAGCTAACCGGACTGTTTTCCTAGCGGATGTGTTGGGAGCTCTTTTGAAAATGCTTTCTATTTTTTTGGGTTTAGAAACATCATGTGGTCCATTCCTTCTACCCGAAGCAGGTTTTATATCAACGGACAAGTTCTCCCGATAATGTTTAATAACATTGGAATCAGTTTGAAGGCATACCTTTGATTGTTTGGCCAACTTTTTGTAGGACCAAGTTGGGTTTTGTTGAAAATATTTAATAATTTTAGTTCGCACTTTTTTCTGGTCACTCATTTTACTCAGATTAACAACAAATGAACATAATTGACATTAAACATAATAAATGACAAAGGTAACTGATAAAAAAAGAATCAAATTACACTTGGGTTAAAAGTTTTAATGAAAAACATGTGTTAAGAATTTTACGATCTCAGTCCTTATTATGTTTTACATAACAATATTATAATTGAAGCTACAACAATATTATAATTATATCACCTATCATGTTTTTACACAACCATATAATATTTGAGGTGTAATCATAATATTGTTGGACACAATAATAGTATGGCTGTCCTACCATTAATACGATTATATTATGATTACAAATAAACAAATAATTATAACAAGTTATTAAATTAAGGTTAAGTAGAATAATATTATGATATTTTATGATGTAATATAATTTGATAGCAATCATAAAATCCAATCATAATATTGCACTGTTCGATTATGATCACCACAACAATGTTATTTCTTTGTGTGTAAGAGGTGGACAATTAAAACATTTTAGGCACTCTGTGACAGGTGAAGGAATTAAAAAAAAATCAAAAGTTTTAAGCAAAAACGTGTGTTAAGGTTTTTCCGATCTCACTACTTATTCATATAAGGACAGTATTAATATTAGCTATTTAAAACTATTTCGTAATTTTCATACTCGTATTATTAAATCCAAAATCATATAACAATATTTAAAAACTCCCAGCCCTGACAAACTAAATGTACTCATTCTTTGTGGGTGTAAAGAAAACTATACAAAATGTGATTGTTTGTTGGGTACTAACCATGGCATATCATTATGACAATTTTCCATGCCCATCAAACATTTCGGTTTCATATTTGTATTTTCTAAAAAATGCGTTTAATTGTAAAGATCCAAGTTCCAACACACATGCATTTTTTCTAATTACCACGACAAAAATTAAAAATCCTGTTTTAAGAAAAAAATATTTAAAAGTACTCAGTATGCATAAACATATATTTTGAGCTTTATGGGATCTTGTTAAAGTTTCATGGTGGTCACCATCAACCAATATCATCATTCGTCATTTTGTTGATGTTTTAAAGAGTTTTAATGTTGTGGTTATTTAATGTAAAAAATACAAGTCACTAAATCATTTTTAAGTCACTACAAACATGATTTCTGAGTTAATAAAATCATGTTTTAACTGTCTTGTTTAGTCTGGCCTATGGTATGAATATGTGTCAACTTGTTTCGTCAATTCATTGGTAACATGTTCAAATTTGTGAATTTATCAAAGAATTTTAAACGAATTTTGTAAAAAATATTATCAGCTAATTTTAATCGAATTTCGTAGCTATTACTATATAATCCATAATACAACAAGTTCTTTTGGCACCTGTCAAATTACCCTCCTTAGTGTTCCTTTTTAATATAATTTCATATAAAGTGTTAGAACTAGTGTGTAGGTTACCTACCCTAAAATAAGATAATATCAAGATCTAAAGCTTCATTACAATGTCATTGAAAATTTTCCATTTCACAGATCTCATATAAAGTTCATTTTTTTGTTAAGCAATTAATTTCAAAGTAATTGAATAAATTGTTTTAATTTTAATTTTTTCTTATAAACACCGGTTTTTGCTCAGAAATATGAGTGATTACTGATCACAAATTCAGTTTTTATTCAGAAATACATAGATCGAGAATCTTTTCTCGCTTAAATGCTTATTTACACTTATATAAACCGACAATAGTGGTTCACTAACTCTACTAATGTACTTGATAAGAAAAGGGTAAATTAAATTCGTTTCAGCAGACCGTTTTTCTCCTTATTAAATCTTTAAAACCTGGTAATATATTAATTTCAATAATTCACTTGATGTTTAAAATAAATAAAAATAAAGCAGAAGACAACAAGACCAGCAGAATGTAGATGATCAACATTTTGTTGATTTTGACAAAACAAATCCGCTTTTAATAAAACTTAAAAAAAAAACACCATAAAAATGTTATAGATTTATCATACTGAAAATGAAAAAAAAAAATGAAAAAAAAATAAAAATAAAATCAAACCAAAGATGAAAACAACGAACAAACGACATGGCTGGTCAAGAAGAATGAAAGACAAACAAACAGAAATGAAAAATATTCATCATATGACAGAAAGTCACATGTTATAAAGCTGATGTCCAACTGTGAACCGAGCCATCAATCTGCATGAGATTACAACTTCTACGATGTTTTTGTTTTTGTTGTTCTTCTTTTATCTCAAATGATTTATAAAAATATATGTAAAAATAAAGAAAGAAATTAAGGCAAATGCTTCAAAAATTTATTAAACTTTTATTAACCTTTATGAAAATAGTTATTGTTGTTGTTGTTTTCCTATTTTTATCATTTACATTGAGAAGCGTTGACATGACAACTTAAGATCACACACAGATAAACTTCCATAGACCAATAATATAATATTAATAAAAGAGTGTTTCTTTTGAAATTTAAAAAAAAAAAAAAAAAAATACCATAAAATAAAATTCAATTTCTTACTCAAAGCTCACTCTGGAGTAATCTGCCCTCACTCATTTTCATGCCAACAAAACAATCAGTTATAAAAACGCCATTAAACTAATGTTTAATCACGTTTTTTGTGTAGTTGAGTTTTTTCGAACATCGAAATATCAATCTCGAATACAATAATCTTTAACAATAAACAACTTTTTTTGTTTGTTTTTTTTTTATTTTTTATTTTTGTAAAAAAGTACTCCTTCACCAGCAGTAAAAGGCAAAAGCAGTAAATTTGTAAATTTCGTTATGGTTATTTTTAATACACTACGAGAAAAATGTAAGATCATGATAATGTGAACCTATTATTTGGCCGAAACTTTTCAAATGTTCTATTCATTTCTAAAATAATTTTCAGCTCGTTGTAGCCTTGCAGCCTAACTTTTGCACAAATACTTGGAATAATTCGCTAATTGCTTTAAAAGGTAGAATTTTTCAAATAATTATTTATTTTTTTTTTAATCGAAGTTAATATCTAATAAGGTGAAGTTCGTTATATGTCTTCATCTAAGACCTGTACCGTGGAGAATTTGATAGTTTTTCGGTTTTAACCGAAACCGAAACCGCGGTTTTTCAAGGCCTAAAACCGAAACCGACAATTATTCTTCGGTTTTCACTTTTAATCTATTTAAATAAGAAACAAACTTTTTCATCCAATATCTCTAAAAACAGGTCGGTAAAAATATTTTAAGATTTCTTTAAATTTTTAAAATTGTATTACAATAATTCAGATGATGTAGCAGGCTACCTTTCGTAGGCTATTGGAATATAGAAATAGTACTATTAAGTCTCCCTTTGTAAATTAATACTAATTCAGGAAAACATGTCTCTAGTTTCATGTTTATTGATTCATTGTAATGTGAATTGTAGCTCATTCTAGACGTATTATTAGAATAAAAACAGTACCATAAATACCCACATTTTGTATTCCTACTCAGCATCATGAATGTTTAATTTCATATATCTGTGTCCATTATTATAGAAAATACAATAGAAAGGTAAGAAAAAGAACGAAAAAGTACTGCTTAGTTTGGTTTAGTTGTCCATTTTTGGTATCATAATACAATTGAGCACCCAATTCTTGATTTTTACAAGTGATCACAATGGTGTAACGTCAAAATAGTTGGAAGGGTATATAGGGTAAGTGCTGATGTTTGTAACGTGCAAAGATATTGTCTCAACGCCCACCTTAAAGTATACCAATCTGCTCAGGATCACTAAGATTATTAAGCGATGTCCGTCCGTCCGTCCATGTAAACCTTTTAATTAAACTAGAGGTCAAAGATAATTTGACAAAAGTTGGCACAAATGATTGTGAATTTGATTAGAATCGGTCCATTACAACTGCCCAATCTGAAAATAGTTAAGCTCTCATAAATATCATAGTTATACAGATAACCAAAACAAATTCAGCACACGACCAAATTTAGTACCGATCGGTCCATAATTTTCCATAGCTCCCATATAAGGACCACTTCCGAAAATTCCATTAATAAGCATAAATCTATGAAATATAAAATAAATAAAATTCTATACAAAAAAGTTTTATATACCCTATCCTTCGAATCGTGTAAATCGAAATGAAAAACGTTTGTATGAGAAATCGTGTAAATCGAAAAAAGACCCAAATACGAATAAATTAAAAAATTTTGTTTAGAAAATTCATTTACTTTAAAGTAAAGTAAATATATTCCCCCATATTTATAATGCTGTAGCATTATTTTCCAAAACTGTACCGATTCGTCTGTATTGAAGACTTTATCAGGAATGCATTAATTGGCAGCAATAATTTCAGTACATTTTTCGGGATATTCTTTAGACACATCTATATCAGCAGAAGTTTGTTTAATTGTTTAACTTTTAATTATAGATTATGTAAGGAATGTCTTTGCTTGAATATTTCAAACCAACCATGACTTGATGGTAGCTGATCATTAAGTTTTTGTTTGTAATAGCAATGGTATGAATTGGGATTCGCTTTTGAGTTTAATTTTCTATCCAGATCATTAGTGACTTTTCCATATATTCAATTGTAATGTCCCGAACGCATGAAGTTGTACTTAGGCTCATTTTGGTTCCAGCTGCTACACTTTTCCCTATTACGTTTTATTTTTTTATAGATAACTATTTGTGAGAATTGTGCAGAATATATTTACTGAATAAAATTAATTTTTGCAAAAAAAAATTAAAAAAAAAAAATCGTGTAAATTCCACATCCCTCGATATAAACGAAAACAAAAAAAAAAAAAAACGTGTAAAAAAAGTATCGTGTAAATCGAGAAAATAACTTTTACGAGCATAAATCTCTTAAAACTGTTGGTATTTAAATAAAATTCAATACAAATAAGTTATATATATATACAAAAATCATCTCACCAAATTGTATAACGATCGGTCTATAGTTACTCATAGATCTCATATAATGCCCATTTCCGAAAATAATTTTTACGATTAGAGATTTCTTAAAAATGTTTGTATCCAAATCAAATTCAACATAAATAAATTTCATATGTACAGCAGATATGCCACCTAATTTTATGGCTATTGTTTCATAATTATTAATAGCTCGCATATTCATTTTAAAAGAAAACTGTGTATAATAATTTACTCGATGTAGGGTATCATACTTTCTTACTTGTTTTTGCACTCGCATTAAAATATATCCAGTCTTCTAAGAAAAATAAAGTTTTTTTCATTTACACCTCCGAATACCACAATCTTTAACTATCATGGTTTTATTAATATGGCATCTAAAATATGAAAATTTAAGACACTATAAGACACTATAAATATTTGTTTACTAATTTTCAAAGCAGATTCTAAAAGTGTATAGAAAAACATATATTTTAAAATTTTTTGGAAAAAAAAAATCATTCCTGCCTGGTGTTTTCTTAACTTGTAAAATAAATCTTATTTTTTATAATTGAATGTAAAGATTGATTTAAAATATATTTAGATGGTTTTGCTCTGAAAAAACTGTCGCTTAATATCAGTGGTTTTAGCAGAAGTATTTGGAATTTTAACAAAATAATTACACCGTTGTGATCAGTGATGCAAGAACCTTTTAAAAAGGCATTATATCACACAACCAGAATGCAATTTTTTTTTTAAATCAAACCTACTACATACATGTATGTATAGAATTGAAACGTACTAAAATTTTATTTCCATCGGTCATTGTCATTTTTAGGAGAGTTAATTTGTTTTCGTTATTAAAACCGACTAATGAGCAATTACGAAATGCATTAATCTCTTATAAAATAAAATATCTAATTAAATGACTAAGTACTCATATTTAAATTGCTTATTCTCAGTGTATGTACTGGCTTAGCAATATTGTTGATGCTGATAATGGTTGATGTTGTTGGTATGATCAGTATTGTCAGTTGTATTTGAAACCAAAACGAATTATTGTTTTCACGCCATTAGCTTTTAACCATTTCTATGATTTGACAACCAACAAAAATTCAAAAAGAGAAAAAACGCACACAACACTAAACGGTTGGTACAAACACTTTGACCTCTTGACTTTTATTTAACAAAATAAAAAAAATAAAAATCTCAAAACAAGTAACAATTCATTTGAAAATCTGTTACCAACAAGCATGTGTTACCAACAAATTGTTGTTAATAAATAAAAAAAAAGGAATTCATGTTAAGCTTTGAAATGAAGAGAGGGAGAGAAGAACAAACAAGATTGTCACTGATTGATCGTACTGTTGTGAAAAGCATGTTGCATGACATTTTTAAATATTTCTTTTACAAGCTTTTTGTTTTTAAAAACTTTTCAATGTAGTTTTTGAATTTTTGGCCTAATCGATGAAGGTTTTAAGGTTTTCATTTTTGTTATCTTAACGATTACATCTTAACGTAGTTGACTTTTTTTGTTTACGTTTTTTTTTTATTCAAGTGTTGCCACAAATATTTTGAAACA
This sequence comes from Calliphora vomitoria, assembly GCA_942486065.2. Taxonomy (NCBI): domain Eukaryota; kingdom Metazoa; phylum Arthropoda; class Insecta; order Diptera; family Calliphoridae; genus Calliphora; species Calliphora vomitoria. The sequence continues at coordinate 141,120,045 of OW818030.2, forward strand.
TTTACAACAAAATTTGTATTTTAAATGATGCTGACAAAAAGTTTGATTTACACGATTAATTGCTGATAAAAATGTTGATTTGAAAAAAAAAAGAAGAAACCAACACAAACTGAAAACCCACAGAAATTGATTTTGGTTAAAAAAAAAACATTTTGTTTGTACAAATATGCTACCTATAATTTATAAATGTTTTCTGATTGTTTGGTTTGTGGCAACCACACAACAAACAATAAATTCATCACAAACATATTTTGTTGGCATTTAAATTCATTACAATCTGTCCAGTGTCACTAACTCGGACTGTACTGTACTACTCCCTGTGCCGTTTGCATTCAGGTGGCTGCATCAGAGTTGGTGTCATGCATCATTCATTCATTTATTGTACGAGTATGTGAGTATGATTTTCATTGGTGGCAACATTTTTTAGCTACCGAAAGTATGCAAATTGCCATCATATACAATTTATATCATACGCTTAAATAATCTTATTTCCAATGACAGGACTTTTGCAGTATGTACACGGATGTCTACATAGCTACCATAAGTAAATTACAATAAATGTGCGCTGGAGAACATAATTTTAGATGGATGAGGTAGGTGCAACGCCTGCCATACACGTATCATGTGCCACTGGTTTAGTTCAAAAGTGAGCGGGTCACTTAAAGATTGCAAATATCGTTTAGTAAATTTTACACAAATATTTACAGGGGCATTTTAAAAAGTGCTGCAGGTGTTTCTTAATTAAAATTTTGCTATAGTTTCTGATATATTGGCCATATAAAATAATAATGATACAAAGATTAGATTTATCAGGTGCAAACAGTGTTGACTTTTGACACAAAAATAACCCACTGACCTGTTTATCCTCGAGAGTTTCTGAAAGATGTTTTTATACCCTACACCACCATAGTGGGGAGGGTATAATGGATTTGTGCAGATGTTTGTAACGCCCAAAAATATTAGTCTAACACCCACCTTAAAGTTTAAACGACGTCCGTCCGTCCGTCTGGCTGTCCATGTAAACCGTGTGCGCAGAGTACAGGTCGCATTTTTGAAGATATTTCGATAATATTTGGTCCATATCATTTTTTCTGCCCAAGGACGAACCCTCTTGAAACTGGCTGAAATTGATTCATTATTTCACCTAACCCCCATACAAATGTCCTACCAAAATTGGACTTTATCGGTCATAAATGTTTAATTTATATGTGTATCTACATAAGTTTTTCTCTAAATAAGTTTTATATATACAGAATTCATGTCACCAAATTTTATGATGATCGGTCCATAATTAGTCATAGCTCCCATATAAGGCCTGCTTCTGATAATCACTTTAACGATCATAAATCTCCTACAAATGTTGGTATACACATAAAATGCAACATAAATAACTTTCATATATACATTAATCACACTACCTAATTTCATGGTGATCGGTCCATAATTGGTCATAGCTCCCATATAAGGCCCACTTCCGAAAATCGCTCACGAATATAAATTATTGAAATTTTGAAAGAAAAATGTTTTTGCTCATTTACTTAGTGTAGGGTATTATATGGTCGGGCTTGACCGACCATACTTTTATTACTTGTTAGCATTGCGTTAGGAATTTCTATACATATTGTTACGAATGTGCAATGGCGATTTGACGGTATGTAACGACTGCCTGCAGCGTTCATCATGTTTGAAGGCACGTCCATCATTGACATTGTTTGTAAGTATGGCAACACTAAATGTTTGGGCTGCTGGCAATGGCATCGAAAGCTCTAGAAATCGAACATACTAGTTGGCAGTTAAGAACAATCTCGACTACTCGGATGAAGATGGCAGTGCGTGTATAAATAGTGGCAGAGGCTGCAGTTGTGATTTGAGTTGATCATTGTCGCTGTTAGAGTTAACATCAATTGTCGTGTACATGTGTGTGTGCATTTCTGCGAATTGATAAACGTGTGAGTGACTATTTAATTCTGCTGTTGTTGTACATTCTAAATAAATAAAGAGTTGTTACAATTTTAAACTACTAAAACTGCTTTTATTTGCAATCAAAAGTATCCGGTTTATTTAAAAGAAATAAACCCACGTTTTTAAAAGGTAAAAACGTAACAATATTATATTTCAAAATTGAACAATCTATTTGAGGTCTGATTTAAGACTTAATACGAATATTCTACCGAACTCTAGGAATTTATCTTGACTTTTGAATGTTACGACATTATCATATGCTACGTTATTGGATAAAGTTGCATTCCAAGATCACTTGACAGGGAACTAAATTTAGGATTTTAAAAAGTTGTACCGAAAATATCATCAATTCCAAAATAATATTTTTTTTTTTAATATTAATTTTAATCTTTTTTTTACGAAAAAGTTCCATTTCCGTTTGTATAATATGTATTTTTGTTCTTGTGAATAACTGAAAAAAATTTCATTGAAAATTTGCCAATAGTTTTGGTTTCTTTATTACATCAATGGTGGCCCAGTGGTCTTTATTGGCATTTTTCATTTATTACTTTTTTTGTGTTTAATTTTTCCAGCGCCTAAAGATCAAAGAGAAACATTTTATTTTGCCCATTTTCTATTTATCCAATGTACTACTTACTATTGCTGTTGCTAGATAAATTTAATTAAATTTCAATTAATTTTCTTTATATTTTTTTTTTTATTCCTCGACACCACAAAGAGATTTTAATGTTTGATAGTTAAAGCATCAAACAGATCACAAGTAGAAGACAACAAAAGTAGCTTTTATTCAATTATTAAAAATCTTATATTTTTTAGCTGGTGATCGTAAAAATGAGCAAAAGGAAAACATGTTTTATTATTTAACCCTCTAACAGAAACTAAATTAAGAATTATATTTCAAAAATATTTTATTGAAATTAAAATACTTAATATGTAATTCTAAAAAACTTACATATTTTAACATGGAATCTCAAAGTTTAGAAAATAAGTTAAAATTGTGTGCAATTGCTAGTGTGCTTCTCTATCAGTCTGTAGGTTAGGACTCTGGACTGTTTGACTACAACGAGCTACTCTGCTCGGTAAATTAAGTAAGAATATAATTTTTAATTGTAATATAAAATTAATAAATATTTTAAACAAAAAGTATAATATAATCCTTATTAACAGTTTTCCTACAACGTTCATGGAATTATATTTCATAGTTTTTGAAATTCCGTTATAAAATGTACTTTTAAATCTTCTTGATTATGGCTCTTCAATGACCCCATACAAATTCACGTTCAAGGGTTAAAATGAAAAAAAAAATGTTTATGATCACATAAAGCTTTCCAAAGTGTGCGATTAAAATGCAATAAAATTATTAAATGAGTGGTAGCTAAAAGCATTTTTATCATTTTCCGAGAGAGAAAAAGTAGACAATAAAATTTGTTGCTTTTAAACTTACCACAAACCAACGGAAATTGTTTATCTTTAGCGCCAAAGCAACAAAAAAATAAAATGCTGGCATGAAAAACACTTGTCTAAGTGTTTGAATAATACAGTCATGACACAAAATCTTATTGTGTTCTACATATAAGATTCCCTGAAACTTCTTAGAGACAGTTATTAAAACACTTTTATCAGTCTTTAAGAAAAAAATGGGGAGTCTGTCAGTGAAATAAACACTGCACGTGGGAACACGTGTTCCCATTGCTGTAACCAAAAGCAACGTACATACATACATATATGCAATGAGAGAAGGGTTGTGTGTGTGATAACATGGGGCATTCTAAGTGGCACATGCTAAATTTCATTGTGTTGTTGTCGATTATGGATTTTTAACGAGTTTTCAATTTATATTCTTCCATTTTTCAAGTGAGTGTGCTGCACAGAACCCGCTACTACAGAACAAGTTGAAGATGAAAACACTTGAATTACGCCAAAAACTCATTGTACAATGTCTGCTAAGAAGCTGAAAATATATCTTCTGAATAACAACAATAACAATAGACTATTGCACCACATTAAGATGAATAACAATAAGAAAATAAATGAAATAAAAAATAAAAAAAAAATGCAGAATAATCACAGCAGGCGTCTGGCTTTTTGCATCATCAAAGTGCAGCAATAGATAGGGATAGATTAATTATATGTTCCACAAAATACTACAAGTTTCACGTTGGAATTTACAAAATTTTTAGGGAAAACATTAAATATATATAAATACATTTTATTAAAGCGGATATAGATGTTACTTACTACAAATACATATGCCGTGCATTACTGTAATTTATATAAGTTTTTATAAATGGACTTCCGCTATTGAAGTCTACGTTATATTTTTAAATATCGGAAATTTATTGGACATGTTTAAAGAAATCACGAATTTCAACTAAGATTTGCTACTGAATTGAATTTTATTAAGAATTATTATTAGAGTTCGAGCGAAATAGAGTTTTTTAAATCAGAAAATTAACCTGAAAAGTGAAACCGAAACTTTTATAATAAATTAACATAAGGATAAACTTGTTTTGAATACAATAACTCAAATCGAATTAATATTTAAAAACCATACAGAAAATATGTTCTGTTAAAGATTACAACAATAGAAGCACCTAAAAAGGAGCTGAAACATGATCATAATTAAGATAATTAAATTATTATTAGAATTAATAGTACGTTTGGTATTTAGGTTTGCTTCAAATTAGGCCGAATATTAGGTTTCCACCAAAAAAAACGTAAAATTTTTGGGATTTTTAAAAACTTTTTCAGGAATTGCGAGATTCCCTAATTAATTAGAATATATAAAACTTTTGAAAGTTGTATTCGGAAATCTCGCAATTCCTGAAAAAGTTTTTAAAAATCCCAAAAATTTGACGTTTTTTTGGTGGAAACCTAATATTCGGCCTAATTTGAAGCAAACCTAAGTTTTAAGTTTTTGACTATAATATCCATACCAGGGCAGGAGTTATCGGAACCCTTCACAAAGTAATTAGGAATATATTGGGCCATATAAAATCGGTTACAATTTTTTGATATCGATTATGCAATTTGAGAATTTTTGCCCTAAATTTTAATTTTGCATAAAAAATAGTGGTTCTTTGGATGGACCTGGTCCGTTCGGTATCAATAACTTTAATTTTATTTTACATTTCAAATATTTAATGTAAAGTTTCCTTTTACAAAAGTATAAGTTCCTTATACATTTTTTAAGAAATTTTTTAGATAAATTAAAAAAAAAGTGTTTTTTTTTTTTCAAAAAATTAGCGAAAATCGCTTCTTTTAAATTTAACTGCATATAACTTTGGATCCTGTCATGATTTTTAAACAATTCTTTTTTGATTTGACACATACATTTATTTTTAGTCCAGTATAGAAAAAATGGAGAAAATCGGGAAACATTTGGATCCGTGTATTATTGTTTATCTAATTATAATACAAGAATATAGCCACGCCCAGGCCTGACTCACACGTGACTCTCGTATTATTAATCACAACATTGCACAGCGATAAAACGTTTAGCAGAATCGCAAAGTGCTTTTTGTTGGAAGACTTAATGGGTGAAGCTGTTACTAATTTACATATAAATTATGAGGCGCAGCGATGCCCAACCTAATTTTTTCTGAAACAACGCTTAAATGTTCAGGCTTTTAAATTATACTAAATTCTCTGCCCAACTGAGCCCAGCTAATAACTTTATGTCCATTTGAACTGATAAAATCCATATTTTTTTGCACTTCCAATATAAAAACTAATAACAAAGCCACTTCCACAAATAATTCAAATTTAAATTTTACCATAGTATATCAATAAACATCTGAAGTTAAAAGTTGCATAATTAGATTTATTTATTTTTTGAAATTACTTATTACAAATGGTATTTATTTTTATCACTTTTTTAGGTTTTTTTCTCACAATATGTAATTTCAACACGTGACTATAAAAATACCGTTTCATATTTGACATTAATTTCTTGCCTGCTGATGTAGAATTTTGTGCTCTTTAAGCAGGTACTTTCAGTTTTCACGATACTTGAAATTTGTTTTTTCAATTAATCCGCAAAATTAGTATATATGGCCCCTCTGTGCGTCGTGAAGCACCTTGTCGGACCGCATTAAAGAATAAAACCCGTGCACGTCGCTCAAGAACAAGTGAGAATATTGCTGCTGTAGCCCAAAGTGTTGAAAAAACCCAGGTTTGTCCATTCCTCGTCGTTCTTTGGAATTGGGCATTCCACAAACGTCATTACACCGTATTTTGCATAAAGACTTGGGTCTTAAGGCTTATAAAGTTCAGTTAACACAAGAACTTAAGCTGATTGGGTCCGTGTTATTATCTCTCGAAGAGGTGATCACAATTGGCCACCGAGATCTTGTGGGCCACGTGAAAGATAAGGTCTACGCCAACAGCCCAGCGTCGATTCAAGACCTCAAAGATAGAATTCGTGAGGCTATCGAGGACATAGGGCAACCACTTTGCGATTTGATTATGGAAAATTTCATGAAAAGGATATGGTCCTGTAAGTGTGGTCGTGGTGGCCATTTGGCTGATGTTCTTTTTCATTATTAACAGCATACCTTCCTCTTTATTATGAAATAAACATAAATGCAATTTGTCTTTAAATACAATGTTTTTCTTGTTGAAAACCCCTTTATTAGGATTAGACCAAAAATCGAATTAATACCAGCATTCGGTTAAAATCTGGACGAATACCGAAACCGTAACTTTTATAAAGGAAAAATTATGATTATGAAATTTTAAAGGAGAAACAAGTTTTGAAGGTAACTTATAGAGTACAAAAAATCTAAGCTCCCTGTATAAACTTTTCAGTTCAAGACAATTTTTCAGAAAAATCTAGGTTAATGGAGTCCACATTGTAAAGTTCTCTAAAACTAAAGTAACTATTTTTTTGGGGAATTTGTTCGGAAAAGGTCAATCAATGATTTTTTGGTCGAATATTAGGTTCGATTTCTAAACCAATACAATGCATTGAAACTTTAATTTGAATATTCAGATACATTTTTAAGTTTTTTTTAGTTTTATGATATTTTTTATTTTTAAATTGTAGAACATTCCCTTTCAATAGAATACTTATTCCAACAAATCATTGAATCTGGTTGAGTCTTTTTAACAGGCTATCAAATAAGGATTTTTCTGCAGCACTCTTGGAGTTCAAAATAATATAATAAAAGTCGGAATACTTCAGCTACGAGATATAATGAAGCACGATCTTTAAGAGCTTATTTTTTATAAAATTTTAAAGTATATTTTTCTGTTTTTTTTTTTTCCTGGTAATTAAATTAAAAATATTGCATTAAATATTGTCTTTTTATTCTTATTGTTTAATAAATTTCCAAGTCTTTCAAAATCCCTTAAGTGAAAATAATTAATGTAAATTTTTAAGTTATGAATTTTCTAAAATTTTTCACATAAATATGTTAAAAAAAAGTAAATTCTGCGAAAAAAATATTTATTTTTTGGCTCATTTTCCTTTTTTGTTTGCATACATAAAGTCATTTATTAATATTTTAATATAAATTATGATAAAATGACTGGGCATTATCAGAAATTACTTTTTTCCCTTGTTGAGTGTCAAATAAAACAGAAAATAATGTCACACATTATATTTAAAAAAAATAAAAATAAATAAAAAAATATAGTTTTTGTTAAATTTAAATACACCTGGTATTAAAACAACAAGAATTGTTTTTAAAATTTCCTTTACAATTTTTTAAGAAACATTGAACAGATATATTGTCAACATGAGGTCCTCCATAACTCACACCCAAATGTAACTGTAATGCACCCTATAGAGTGTTGGCCAAAGGCGTATGGCTACATTTTGGCTGATCCCAGCTAAGCTGAACTGTTAGTGGTAATTCCTTATTTTTAGTTCGTTAACAGACGGACAGACGCCTTTTTGTTGGGCTGTTGCAGTGATTTTTAAACAAAAGTTAATGGATGAAACCTTAGGAGTGCGAGGGAGTGTATGAATGTGTTTTTTGTTGTTTTTTTGCACTCCTACCAAAATATTTGTAAATATTTTGTATGAAAGTCAATATTAAATTGACTTGAAACCATTTATTGTTTCCTGTTCTCTACTCATTATAATAAAATCTTTGACATAGTGCCGCAGATTTCTACATAAACTACAAGAAATATTGTCTTCTCATCATAGTTTTAACACTTTAGGGGTTTGAGTATTGTAATGAACTTAAACATATGGTTGGTTGGTTTGATTATTTGTTTGTTCTTCTTGTGTATTCCCATTTACCAACCAACCAACTATTAGTAGTATGTATCATTTGTTTTCCCTTTTGTAAATCTGGGCAATTCTTATACTCAATGAGCATCTCTGGAGACCACTTTGTTTAAGAAAAATGAGCTTGTATGTTTTTTGCCAAGAAATCTTTATAAGATGCTGCCGCATATTTGAACATGCCGCTAAATTATTAGAATTAACGGTATTGGTTAACCGTAATGTATAGTAGATACGAGAGTGCTAGCGGTACGTAGTAAATGGCTACTGTAAACCGTTAGCTAGTTTACTAAACTAAATGAGGATTCTAGCAATTTCTTTAAAGTCTCCAGGGTACATTTTCTGTATTGAAACAATACAAGTGCTACTGGTATTCAAAACACTATGAGTAGAGAACATTAAATAAAATTAATGATTCGCAGGGCTAAATGGTTGTTGTTTCGTATTTGTTAACAGAAAATTGCCATTTAATCTTTATAACATTTATATAAATTGTCAAATAACTAAATGTTTAAACAAATTACCGTTTTTTGTTTGAACATTTAAAAAAAGTTTCCAACTTTCTAGCTAAATAATTGTAATAATTATTAGAGTTAAATACCGCATAAGCATAATTATATAGTAGTCTTCAAAAAAGGTTATCTAGCTACGTACATAAACAATATTATTTAAATTTCAACAATTTTCACGAAATGAAAAAAAAGAATACTTTAAAAATGGCGTCAACTTGTTTCAACCTCCCTCACCGCTTGCTCTCTTCTAATGATAAATGTCAATTATTATTCATTTACGTTTTATGTCATGATTCTCATGTCATACATTTTTCATGTTATTTTTTATATTTTATTTTTTAAAATCTGATAAGTTGTATTTTTAGGTTTCACCTGAATTTCATCAAGATTAACACCAATCTAACCAAATTGTAGCCCAGCTATGGCACCATTATTACATTTAAAATTGCCTACCAAAAAAAAATGAAAATATATAAAAAGAGCCAACGAAAAATTATAAAAACGAAACGAAATATTCATACAATTATTTTAATGATGGGTTTGAGAACGAACGAACAAATGAATGAGTGTAAGTATTTTAATGTGTTTGTGTTGATTTTAATCTTTTTAATAATATTTACATTACTTTAAAGCGTCAAGATACTTTACGTATGTGTATCGAACCAAAGAATTATGTTTTTTTTTTTTTGTTTGCGTATGTATTTATTTTTCAAATTTGTTTTGCTAATGCTGGTTGTGGTAAATTGTCAAAACTGTTTGTTGATTCTTTTGTTTTAAGTAGCAAAAATGGTGGCAAGCTACTTGAAATAATAATTTCAGTGATTTTATAAAGTCACACCCTTTATGGATGCAACATTTTATACGAGGGAGGTACTTTCTTAGTTAAGCTAAATATCAACCGCTTCAACTGACAATGTTTGGTGAGTTTAATATCAAAAATATTTTCTTTATTTGTTGTAAATGCATCTGTTTTTCGGTTAACCGTGTTTGATAAAACCGGTTTCATGGGTTAATCGATATTGACAGAAATTATTTTAGAAGTTTCGACAATACAATTCGCTATAAATACTACGTGGCTATAGAATTTTCGATTACATTTTGAAATTAATAAAAGCATGTTTAAGGCTAAGTCGCAACAACAATTTTATAACGAAATTTCTGTAGATTTTCTCAGATTTAAAAAATTGGAATCTTTGGGGTTACTAATTTATCTTACAATTTTGTTTGAAGAACTCTTTCCTTTGTCTTTATATACAAAGAAAATTATTGAAAATATCTCTGTCATAGATTTATAAAAAAAATAAATAGATTTATAGAGATTTTATTTAAGGCGACTTTGTTTTTGTATATTAAAATGTCCAGTACAGCAACCGATATCATTCTACGATTTTGTATCTTAATTAATAAGCGAAACATCAAATAAAGACTGAGATCGAAAAATTCTAAGCATACATATCGCTCATTTGCTGCAACAACGTCATAATTCATAAAAAGTCGTTTCGAGAAAAACGGCTTTGAATGTTTTATGACATTTGACAATTTCTTAAATAAATTTTCAACAAATCATGAGATTTTAGAAATAAAACCCGATTTGAATAGTAGATGTTAATATCCTTCTAATCTGTCAAATCAGGCCAAAAATAATTGGACACATTAAGAAGTCTTATGAATGGAAACTTCCTTTTTTGTAAACATTCCTTGATGTAAATTAACGGTATTTATAGAGCCATTTGTAACAAATGTTTGCCTTCTTTTCCCGCAACTGCATATTGCTTGCAATGCCAAGAACTCTTTGAAAATTTTCTGCTTTTGGGTCCTAATCTTTTCTATAACATTCCCTCGAACACAGCAACATAAAAATATTGATCTGAAAGCTGTGAAAAATTTTCCATACGTACGTTTCGTTATCCATTATCTAGCAGATATATTTTTGGTATACAATTTGACTTCAATCTCCGTGCTCTGTCTTTGTCCTCTAAATTTTTACCAGAGTTCCTGTCAGGAACTTTTTGAGCCATGTATGCTTTTAAACTTGCATTGGCTTTAACTTTTCGTACTAAATAGTCCGAGTACTGAGCTAACCGGACTGCTTTCCTACCGGATGTGTTGGGAGCTCTTTTAAAATGCTTTCTATTTATTGGCTTTAGAAACAATATGTGGATCATTCCTTCTACCTGAACCAGGTTTTATATCAGCGAAAGGCATTGAGCTCTCAAATGAGCTCTCAAATGAGCTCTCTTGTTTTTGTTTTCACATGTACGCAAGCACACACATTGTATAAAAACAATCAAAACCAGTCAGTCTCGCATGAGCATTGATGGAAGCAGGTTGTTTTACGCTTGTTTATTTCAGTTATTGTTTTTGTTTTTTTTTTTTTTCTTTTTACTCAACTCATACAACTACAATATCTAAAAACTGTAGTGGTGTGAGTTTGCCTTTCGCTGTTTTATATCAACGTACAAGTTCTCGCGGTACGGTTTAAGAACATTGGAAACAGTTTGATAGCAGACCTTTGATTGTTTGCCCAACTTTTTGTAGGGCCATGTTATGTTTTGTTGAAAATATTTAATAATTTTAGTACGGACTTTTTTCTGGTCACTCATTTTAATCAGATTAACAACAAATGAACATAATTGACATTAAACATAATAAATGACATGCTTTACAAAGGTAACTTGATAAAAAAAAAAAAATCAAATAATACTTGGGTTAAAAGTTATAATGAAAAACGTGTGTTAAGAGTTTTTCGATCTCAGTCCTTACATATGTATGTATACACCATTTCATAAAAACAAAAGCCACAGTAAAACCAGATTTTAATTTTGTATAATTTAATCATTCTATAAGTTATATTCATTTAGCACCAAAACTAATCAATGAATTTAAAACAAATGGTTTAAAAGAAATACAAATAATTAAAAACATTAAAACATTTACATCCTTAATATCATATTCATAAACAATTTTTAAAATTTATCAAAGGTAAATAAAACAAAATTTCATTTATAAACCCAATAAACCAATCGATATTAAAACGATATTGAAACGATATCGTTTGCGTGTCATAAACGATAGTTTTTCCGGACTAAATTGTACCGTTCCTTATAATATCGTTTTTCCAGGCAATTATGATACCGTTTTCGCTATCATAATTTCCAATAAAAACGATAGTAAAATCGCCATGCTGCAGATTTCATTCTGAATGCTACTTAATACTAAAAATTATATATATTTTAATATCTTATATTAGATATGTATTTCGCTGAAATAATACAAAAACCTGGAAAGGAAAAATAACATATCATACATATTTTCATCACATTCATATCGCATGTGCATATTTCTGCAAATATTTGAACATTTCAAATGTTGCATACAAATTACCTTAAAATTGAAGAAAATTATCGCGATTTTATTGCCTGTGCACTGTTTAAATCCAATAATAACGTTTTAAATGATTTAATATTTATTTTGTTTTCGTCTTTCGTATGTATGTTGTTTGAAAATTCTTAATATCAATTATTTTTCAGTTTGAAGTTTTTTTTCAAATGTTTGTGTTTTATTTATTTAGTTTACTGGAAGGAAAATGTTTGAAAATTATATTACAATAATATCGTTTTCAATAATTATATATGATATCATAATCGCCCCCATAAGGTAATACCGATTTTGCTATCATAACGTTTTTTGGTTTATTGGGAAGCTTTGATGAATTTAAAAGCTATTTTGGAATAAGGTCTTTAATATGTAGTTTATATTAACCAAATAAAATACGACTTTTATTTACTTATTCAAAATCCAGAATAAAACAATTTTATTGACAAATGTTTAACAGAAAATCTTCAAATAAAAAAATAAAAAATTTAAACAACTAATTTCAACAAGTTTAGTTGAAAACTATCATAATTTTCCCAAAAATGCCAATATCAACCTTCAATTGATCCTTATTATTTTAATTTTCTTTAATTTCGTATTAATATTTTAAACTCTCTTGTTGGAGATTTAACCTAAATGACAAAATGCATGAAAAGTATTCCTGCATGCTTTAGAAGAGGCTTAGAAGTCGGCAAATATTTAAAGAAAATCTAATATTTACACAAGTCGTGATGTTAAATTTTCTACACTGCAACACCAAAACGAGTACTTAAGAGTTAAAGACGACGAAAAGATTGCATGTAGGCATCTATTGGCAAAAGTGGCAAATTAGTATGGATGTATCTTGAAAACCGCACAAATACAAACAACTTCCCACTGGAAAAGCCCCATCATAGAAGCGAATAGCGTAGAAATGCAAGGTAACAGTGCAACAACCAATAAACGCCTCCTCTTGTGCATCTACTACTTCAATATTTGTAACGTGCAATAGTTGTGGATAATGGTGTAGTTGTGTGTTGCATTCCTGTGTGCTGTATGTGCACGGACAATAGTCAATAAAACATGCAGCAAATCATGTTTATCGCATTGATTTATGGATTTTTAATGCGTTGCTTATCGACAACCAGCTTAAATCAATGAATGGCCAAAAACACCGCAAACCGAAAAAAAACTAAAAAAAATACAGCCAAGCCAAGCAACCAACCAACGAGCGAACGAACGAATATTTAAACAAAGCAACACTTTGGCATTACAACAACCAACAACATGCAACAAATCCAAAGAGCTGAATGAATTAAAGCCAGCCAGAGCCAGGAGTTGGTACTTAAACCTCCTAAAACTAAACTCTACTTTGGTAATTTTTGTTAAGTTTTAAATCTCACCGCATGATTAGTTTCAAAAAAGTTGTTGTATTTCGCTTTGTTGTTTGTATTGCCAACAATTGCCGCCCTCGAGTTGAAGTAGAGGAAACAGCTACGAAGTAAAAAAACACTTTTTTTAGTACAATAATCTTGATTAGAATTTTATTTTTCTCTTCTTTAAATTGTATATTTGTTATTCATTCATCCTCCTTTTAAATTTTTTTTTTGTTTTGTTTCTATTATTTAAATAAATATGAAAGTATTAAACAGTAAAAGAAAAGGAATAAAACGAAACAACTTAAAACGCTTGTTGCCTGCTTATTAATAATTCAAATTAGCACTTTCGCAACCCAAGGCTTTTTAATAAAAACTCACTAGAGTTTGTTTAAATGTTCAGTGTTTTCAAGTACATTTCTTGTTGTGTGCCATAAAACTGATGTTTGTTGCTACAAGCTGGACTTGTTGTACGGTCTGTCTTCACTATCATTTGGCAATCTTGTTCTTGGTCTTGGTGTTGCCGTAGTTGAGGAGAGCTTAAAACAACTATGCTTATCTCGAAACGGAGTTTCAAAGCACCGAAATCTGTTTAAAATGTTCAATAAATAAGGTGCGAAATTAGATGGAAGTGATTGGAGATGCTTATGAAAAACAACCTTAGCAAAGTATATATAGGCAAAATGGTGAATGGGAAGAGTTGAAGAATGTGTAAGAAAATGTTATATTATTTGAATTAAATAATTATTAAATACGACCGGTTTCGATCATACTTTATAAATGTAAAGGAACATTTATAAAGTACGACTGAAAACGGTTTTTTATGCAGAAATCCAACCTAATATTCAGTACAACGTAGGTGAAGAATTGGACATTAGGGATTCGGAAAGGTATTTATAGAATAGTTAGACCTGCATTTTTATAAAATAATAATGGCAAAGCTATAATAAAGCAACTATAACAAATTTAGATCTTATTTAGGTTTAATTTTTTTTAATTCAATTCAGAGATTAACTGGGTTTTTCCCAATATCAGTGATTTTTCTAAGGTCATAATTTATTCAATATCATGAATTCCAGAAAAGATATATTTTATATCATGAATCTTCCGATTTTTACCATATGCCGTAATATATGTATCTGTATTATATTTTTATTCTTTTGAATTTGGAAAAACTCGCTATTTTATTTTCGATTTATCTATATCTATATAAATACATAAATGTCTTTGTAAGTGTGTTTGTTTATTTGTTTGTTTGTTTGAGCATCACGCCTAAACGGCTGAATCGATTTTATTGAAATTTGGAACGTAGATAGATCCTTACTTGGAAGCGTCAATAGGCTATAACTTTTTTCAATACTTGGATCAGAAAGGGGTAAACTGGGGGAAAACGGGTAAAATTGGTAAAATACTATTAAAATAGTATTTTCAAAAATAGCAATAATATAATTAATCTTTAACAGAGTGATGGTACAAGTAGAGTGCCGCAATAATATATATGGTTAAAACAATCATATATATGATTGTCACAATAACTTGCATGATTGAGTATGTAATAATACACTTAATTATTATTCGATGCTGCACTGAATGATTACTGATCAGTGCTGACTAATAAGTGCTGATGTAAATATCGTCAGTGCTGACTAATCAGTGCTGATGAAAACATCGTCAGAGCTGATTAATCAGCACTGATGTAAATATCGTCAGTGCTGACTAATCAGTGCTGATGAAAACAACGTCATAGCTGATTAATCAGCACTGATGTAAATATCGTCAGTGCTGATGAAAACATCGTCAGTGCTGACTAATCAGTGCTGATAAAAACATCGTCAGTGCTGACTAATCAGTGCTGATAAAAACATCGTCATAGCTGATTAATCAGTGCTGATGTAAATATCGTCAGTGCTGATGAAAACATCGTCAGTGCTGATGAAAACATCGTCAGTACTGATGAAAACATCGTCAGTGCTGATGAAAACATTGTCAGTGCTGATGAAAACATCGTCAGTGCTGATGAAAACATCGTCAGTGCTGATGAAAACATCGTCAGTGCTGATTTAAACATCGTCAGTGCTGATGAAAACAACGTCAGTGCTGACTAATCAGTGCTGATGAAAACATCGTCATAGCTGATTAATCAGTACTGATGAAAACATCGTCAGTACTGATGAAAACATCGTCAGTGCTGATGAAAACATCGTCAGTGCTGATGAAAACATCGTCATAGCTGATTAATCAGTGCTGATGAAAACATCGTCAGTGCTGATGAAAACATCGTCAGTGCTGATGAAAACATCGTCAGTACTGATGAAAACATCGTCAGTGCTGATGAAAACATTGTCAGTGCTGATGAAAACATCGTCAGTGCTGATGAAAACATCGTCAGTGCTGATTTAAACATCGTCAGTGCTGATGAAAACAACGTCAGTGCTGACTAATCAGTGCTGATGAAAACATCGTCATAGCTGATTAATCAGTACTGATGAAAACATCGTCAGTACTGATGAAAACATCGTCAGTGCTGATGAAAACATCGTCAGTGCTGATGAAAACATCGTCAGTGCTGATGAAAACATCGTCAGTGCTGATGAAAACATCGTCAGTACTGATGAAAACATCGTCAGTGCTGATGAAAACATCGTCAGTGCTGATGAAAACATCGTCAGTGCTGATGAAAACATCGTCATAGCTGATTAATCAGTGCTGATGAAAACATCGTCAGTGCTGATGAAAACATCGTCAGTGCTGATGAAAACATTGTCAGTGCAGATGAAAACATCGTCAGTGCTGATGAAAACATCGTCAGTGCTGATGAAAACATCGTCAGTACTGATGAACACATCGTCAGTACTGATGAAAACATCGTCAGTGCTGATGAAAACATCGTCAGTGCTGATGAAAACATCGTCATAGCTGATTAATCAGTGCTGATGAAAACATCGTCAGTGCTGATGAAAATATCGTCAGTGCTGATGAAAACATCGTCAGTACTGATGAAAACATCGTCAGTGCTGATGAAAACATCGTCAGTGCTGATGAAAACATTGTCAGTGCTGATGAAAACAACGTCAGTGCTGACTAATCAGTGCTGATGAAAACATCGTCAGTGCTGATGAAAACATCGTCAGTGCTGATGAAAACATCGTCATAGCTGATTAATAGCTGATGTAAATATCGTCAGTACTGATGAAAACATCGTCAGTGCTGATGAAAACATCGTCATAGCTGATTAATCAGTGCTGATGAAAACATCGTCAGTGCTGATGAAAACATCGTCAGTGCTGACTAACCAGTGCTGATGAAAACATCGTCATAGCTGATTAATCAGTGCTGATGTAAATATCGTCAGTGCTGATGAAAACATTGTCAGTGCTGATGAAAACATCGTCAGTGCTGATGAAAACATCGTCAGTGCTGATGAAAACATCGTCAGTGCTGATGAAAATATCGTCAGTGCTGATGAAAACATCGTCAGTGCTGATGAAAACATCGTCAGTGCTGATGAAAACATCGTCAGTGCTGATGAAAACATCGTCAGTGCTGATGAAAACATCGTCATAGCTGATTAATCAGCACTGATGTAAACATCGTCAGTGCTGATGAAAACATCGTCATAGCTGATTAATAGCTGATGTAAATATCGTCAGTGCTGATGAAAACATCGTCAGTGCTGATGAAAACATCGTCAGTGCTGATGAAAACATCGTCATAGCTGATTAATCAGCACTGATGTAAACATTGTCAGTGCTGATGAAAACATCGTCATAGCTAGGGATGCCAAACGGGACTGGGTTTTACAAATCCCGGGATTCGGGATTTTAGAAATGTAAATCCCGGGATCCCGGGATTATTCGGGACCCCGGGATTTTTCGGCATCCCGGGATTTTTTGTGATTTCGAGATTTTTCGGGACTTCGGGATTTTAGTTAAACGTAAAAAAATACAAAATTCAACAATAAAAACTATTTTTTTTCGTTAATATATATATATTAAAATATATCAAAGAAAAAACTAATGCATTGAATTAAAATAAATTTGGCACAAACGATATTTCATAGTTATACCCATATTCTGAACTTTATAACAGTGAGAATAGTAAAAGGATTTTTAGGATTACTATGAGACTAATAGTGTAAAAATTGGTAAGGCATTTTAAAAGTTATTTGCAATTAAAACCTTTAGTTCTTAATATACTATACGGCCGAAACGATTTTATTGAAATTTCCAACATAGACTACGACAGGGGTAGCGAAGCGCACCGGGTCAAGCTAGTAAATATATAAATGTCTTTGTAAGTTTGTTTGTTTGTTTGTTTGAGCATCACGCCTAAACGGCTGAACCGATTTTATTGAAATTTGGAACGTAGATAGATCCTTACTTGGAAGCGTCAATAGGCTATAAATTTTTTCAATATTTGGACCAGAAAGGGATAAAAAGGGGGAAAAACGGGTAAAATTGGTACCTTTAGTTTTTAAACAATAATTACTAAACAGCTGAACCGAAGAGTAATGTTCAAGAAAAATACAGAAATTAATTTTTTTTTTTTTTGACAAATATTTATAAAATTCCGGTTTAATTTTCTTGTGAAACAATGGAATTCATTCAAATTAAATGAGTTGAAAGAAAACAATAAACAATCTGTGAAATTTACAAACTTATGAAATCAAATACAAACATCATCACACATTTACGCATAATTTTTACAAAATGTTTATAGTTTTCAAAAAACAATTTACTTTCCGGATTCAACGTACACACGTGTACAACAACAACGAAATTACCCCGAAAACATCAGTCATCGAAAAATTATAACAGCAGCCGAAGAAGTCAAAGGATTAGCAGTCATAATAACAGACCAGAAACACACTCAAACACGAATAAGCGAGGAGCTCAAGAGAAGTTTAACTGTGACTACCAATCATTCATTCATTCATTCACTTAATAAGGTCTTCCTTACGTTCTTGTTTCTTGTTTGCTTTATATTTTGGTAAATTAATTTGCATAAACAAACAAACAAAAACAAACAGAGTAACAAACGTATAAAGAATCAGGCAGGCATGCATGAGTTACATTCGAATTGAAATGAATCCCGAAATGACTGAATGTGACAACAAAACGTATTTAACGGTAGCATTTGTCAAACAAACTAAATCATTTTGTGTTTCGTGTGTGTTACTATTTGTTGACTTTAAATCAGGGGTGCTCAAAAGTTCCTTATGGAAGAGCAAACACCAATACATTTAAAGAAAAACTAATTTTTATGCAATTTTTTTGTTGTAAAAACCAAAACATACAAAGAATAAAGAAAAAAATACACACTTTTTTAAACAATACCATACGATAAACAAAAACAAAATCTACATTGATGATCGCTGTCGTCAATGTTTACCAGCAAAACATACGAAAGTGTTGTTGCTTTGCACTTGCGTGTAGACAGTGAAGATCGACAAAAAAACAAACAAGACAAAGTTGTTTGTGTATTTTATATTGCTAGTGCTGAGTGCTGTATTGAGTATAGAAACACACAGTCTATAGCTAAGATCATTTACAAAAACAAATGAGCACCAAGAGTATAGGGCTTGGGCACCATTGCTTTAAATGAAATGAAAAATTTACATAAATAAACAACAACAACAACAGCAGCAGCAAACAAACCCAAAAGATACAAAAACCATAAATTAAATTAAATAAAAAAAAAAACTTAACTGAATTGAAATTAAATGAAAAGGAAGTTTAAAGTGAGAAAATCACACCTTAACGATTTAAAATGGAAATTAGTTATTTTCTGAATTATTATTGTTGTTTGTGTTTTATTTATAACGTTACACACATAAATAAAGCATGAACCGTAGTTTGTATTTCCATTTCATTATTTGCACAAAAAATAAATTACTAAAATGAAGAAGGTTTCAATTTACTTTACGTAATCCTCATCATAATCCTGCAATTATCCTCAAAAAAAAAAAATAATAATAAAAATACAAATAACTCACAACAGCCACTCACTCACACACACACACACACTTACATATAACCAAACACAGTCGCAGCTACACTTTTATACTTGTAAGAAAATATATACTTAGATAGATCTATTTTAGTTTTATGATTTTAATGCCAAACACATCCAATCATACACTGGCAGGCGGCAGATGGGGTAGTTAGTGAGCGCAACCATTCATAAAACTCTAAAGACGCAAAGAAAACGCATTTATTTGTAGATTTTCTAATGAAAACATGTAATTTGAGACTCCACCTTTAACTTTTACGTGATGCTTGAAATTTCACTTGGATTGAAATGGTGAAAGAGGAAAAAATCGTAATGAACAGTGGGTAAAGTCACTTGTTGATTAGGTGCAAATATTTACAAATATTAGTTTTAACCTATTGATGGTGAATTCTCTTCTAAGTACTACAATATTTCCCTGGATGTTGTCAATGACATTACTTAGTACAAACTTTTATTAATAGCCATTAGAAAATCGGCTAAAGTTTGGCTATTTTGCTTTGAAATGCTATATTAATTTCAAAAATCACCATTTTTTTGAAGGTTTTGCATAAATAAAAATAATGGCGTCCTTTTTTTTTTTTGAAAATTTTCACCCAATGCACCTAAAGACGCGAATTTTGAGCTCATTTTTTGTAGAGCAAAAACGGTTAAATATGTTGCAAATCTGATTTCACCAGTCGATTCCGCAGCAAAAATTCTTTAAAAAAAGTTCCAAAAACCCAAAACAGGTGGCGCATAGATAGAACAATAAGTGATATTTCACGATCTACATGTGTGTCGAAGATCGATCGTTCGTAAAATTTTGACATTACATCATGCAATGCTAACAATATTGTTCATTTCATCTAATGAAATACATTTATTATTGTTCGAATATTTTAAAGGGTCCGAACCGATTTAGAAGGCCGAAACTAAATCTAATATTAGGCTTAATCCGAAATATTTTTAATGTACTTTAGATTTCTGAAATCATTTAATACATACATTTTGGAACATGTTTTATACATTTTGGAACATGTTTAAATGACGAGCTTTTGTTCAAATCCATCTTGAACATATGATTGTTTTTTTTAGGAAATAATATTTCTGGATGTATTTTATTGATTTTGTATTTCTTTTAGGTTTAGAAACTAAAAAAAACAGTGACACATACGGTAGACCATAGGAAAATACTGTAAATCCAACTAATTTTTCAACTGTTATAGTTATGGTCACTTAAAAGTTAAACATTTAAAAATAAGCTTTGAAAGTTACAAGAGTTTCTAACTTACAGATTAAATCCAAAATAAATTATAGTCACTTGATTTTGTTAATTTAACTTGGATATCATATCGCGTAAACACAGTAGCGGAGTTCACAATCTTGTGCAAATGGTCTTGCATCATTGTATATGCATTGCATTTTTACTTTACACTAACAAAATATACAGAAATATACCATTGCATAAATTTACAATACAAATGCACAAGATTTAAAAAAAAAATCAAAATTCAAATGTTGTATGCATTAATTTTAAAATGTTTAAAGATATTTTCTCACTTTTCTAATATAAGTCATAATATGAGAACATCGTAAAATTCATGTAATTTATGTCCAGTACAGCAGCATTTATCTTCAAAACAATTTAGCTTTCAGACAACTACCGCGATGTATGAATACAATCATAATTAGTGTCAAATGAAAGCTTTCATTTTGCCAAAATCTTATGGGCGTTAAAATATGTTAAGGACTTACAATTAAACAACCAAAATCTATATCGAAATTGATAAAAATACAAATAACATTTAATGCAAATACAAATTTTAAAATCGGTGAATTTGTATTTTTTGAAAAACTTGAATCGCGTGTTTTTTGTATATTATGAGGAAAATTGTAATGAATATTAATTTTTATACGATTGTCATTTTTTAACCAACCTATTTACTTAATTTTTCATCTAGTTAAAACATTGCAAATTAAGAAATTTATAAACATTTCTTGGTCTATTCCATGTATAGTTTCGAGAGAATTGGCATCGTTTTAATTTCACTTTTTTTAATTTTTAATTTTAAACCTTTTGTGCCCAATGGAAAAAATGATTAACGCGAACAGTTTTCGCATGACTTATAGGCCGGGTCGATTTGTATGGACGATTAAAAAGTAAAAAATCGTATAGCAGAAACGCAATCTACGGAAAATTCTAAGAAATTTCTCCCAAGAAACCATAGGTCTAAAATCAAATCCTATCTTGCAAAAGTAGAATATTTTTATAGTTCAAATCACTAGTGATGAAATTTTGAACCTTTTTCGAAAACCCTCCCATTATGGTTTTTATAGTGTCACTTTGCTCGAACAGATTGTCCATCTCCGTTTAAAATCTACCACAGTTTTGGACACCTTTTCTGTGCTCTTCAATTATCTTTTAACAAGAGCTCAATATTTATCCACTGGACTCAGCTCCAGGCAGTTTGGAGGATTTGCCTCTCTTTGTACAAATACCACATTAATGGTCTTGTACCACTCAAGACCTTTCTTACCATAGTGACTGATGCCAAATCAGGCCAAAAATAAGTGGACACATTAAGAAGTCGTCTGAATGGAAACATCCTTTTTTGTAAACATTCCTTGATATAAATTTCGGTATTTATAGAGCCCTTTGCAACAAATGTTTCGCTTTTTTGCCGCAACTGCATATTACTTGTCATACCAAGAACTTTTGTGAAATTTTGTCTGCTTTTGGGTCCTAAACTTTTCTTCAACATCCCCTAGAGCATCTGCAACATAAAAAAATTTACCCAGAAGTTGCGAAAAATTTTCCATACGTACATTTCGTCATCCATTATGCAGCAGGTATATTTTTTGTATATAATTTGACTTCAATTTCCGTGCTCTGTCTTTGGCCTCTAAATTTTTAGCAAAGTTCCTGTCAGAAACTTTTTGAGCCTTGTATGCTTTTAAACCTGCATTGGATTTAAGTTTTCGTACCAAATAGTCCGAGTACTGACCTAACCGCGCTTCTTTCCTGCCGGATGAGTTGGGAACTCTTTTGAAAATGCTTTCTATTTTTTTAGCTTTAGAAACATCATGTGGACCATTCCTTCTACCTGAACTAGGTTTTATATCAACGGACAAGTTCTCCCGGTACTGTTTAATAACATTGGATACAGTTGATAGCTGACCTTTGACTCTTTGGCCAACTTTTTGTAGGTCCAAGTTGGGTTTTGTTGAAAATATTTCATAATTATAATTCGCACTTTTTTCTGGTCACTCATTTTAATCAGATTAACAACAAATGAACATAATTGACATTAAACATAATAACTGACATGCTTTACAAAGGTAACTTGATAAAAAAAAATCAAATAATAGTTGGTTAATCAATATTGTTGGGGGATAATGAATAAAGGTTGCACTCTGCTCGTATGGAAATTGAGTACGAGATGCTACGGCGTTACCCATGTTTATGACCAGCATTTAATAAAATTAGAAAACATATTTTTGAAGGACCCGATTGGAGGAGACAGGGTTCCTTACCTAGTTAATAGTCGGCACAATAAGTCGATGGAACTGGTTTGAGAGTATAAAATCTCTAGGTAATGGAATGGTATTAACTTAAACTGAATGCATTATTATGCTGTGGTAAATACTTTCCCATCCCACTGTAAGGCGGCATGTTATTTCATCTTTAGCTAGGAGAACATTTTTGCAGTTCTTATTACTACTATTTGTTGTGTTTTATTTTTTCGTTCATACTAATTAGATTAATCATTTTATGATCCAAACATCCAACGATATGCATCGTAAACTAAATTAAAAGAAAAATCCTCTTTTTACCTTCTGTTTTGCTTGATTATCTACTTAATAAAAAAATTTACTTGTTCATGTCATGAAATATTTCTACTAACAGAATAAAAACAATACAGAGTTTAAGTACAACAAATCTGTTGTATCCTTTTTTCACCAGGAAAGCTAAAATAATCCTTAAAAGAAACTGACGCAGTTGTAAAAAAAACAATAGCAACGCAAACACACACACTGTTTTCAATAACAACAACAACAATACATTGAACTGAAACGGCTGCTGGGGTCATAAATTCACTTCTACTCAAGCAAATTAATACACTTACTTTTTTCTCGTTTGATTTTGTTTGTGTCCAGTTGTGGTCATGTCCTGCCAGCAATAATAACAACAACAACACCAGCTACGAATACCGCTTCAGCTATTGCTATTATTTGAGAGGGAGCTAGTGGGGTTGTTTGTAGCCGGTATTCTTTGTAGAGGCAAAAAAAGAAAATAAAATCGTAAAAAAAAACCAACAACTGAAAGAGAATGTGTAACATAAATGAAATGTATAAAAGCCATAAATGGATCAACTCGCCAACGAGCACACCTGAGACCATTTATTCATTCATTCATTCATTCATTTATGCCGGGAGTATAAAGTAAACCAAAGTATTTGTACATTTTTACCAATAGACTCTTAAGGGGCAGTTAGGTTATTTTTTTTTTTATTTTATTTTATTTTTTGCTTATGCTATGAGTATAAAGCAAATGTTTATGACCCAAACATACTTGGACTGAATGAAACTCACACTTTTACACACCCACCTACGGTTATACTATCTCGCACAAACAAACACACAACAAATATGGCAACAAATCAGTGCAAGGATTTTTTACGATTAACTGCGTAATTGAAACATTCTCTCATTCTGAGAACACCAACAACAACAAATAATAACAAAAAATCTATGCTGCACGAAAATTTAATTAAACTGTAATAAAGCAAATCCTTAAAGGACTATCATACTTAAATCTTCTTCATTTTCTTCCTCGCTCATTATTTTGTTCGTCCGTCCCTCTGTTTGCCATACCCCATATTTCATTTTATTATCAGTCTGTCAGTGTGTGCATGTTTGTATCAAAAGGTTTGAGTGAAAAGTTATAAAAACAGTGGGCGTTTAATGAGCTCAATCAGCGCTAAATCCACTTTAAACCACTTGCACAAGCTGCGACTTTTGCAATTGTGCGTGAGGACTTGTACAAAAAAAATACAGAACCATAATAAACAAACAACATTTACTCATTATGTTAAAGAAACAAAATCATACATACTACAAGCAAACATGCACGGATACAATTATAAATTATAATTCTTAATAGAGCAACAAATGCAAGACACATAAAACGAAACTAGAAAAAAAAAATAGTGGAAGAATAGAATGGAGGCAAAAAGGTTCATCACTAAATAATGCAATAAGCCACAAAATAATAATCAAAACCATGTACCGCCCCCTCGCGTACATGCACACATTCAAGTACAATGTCACCAATAGCTGCACCATACACTGGAAGAAATTATATTTTGTTAAGATAGTATTAAATTTTTTAAATTTATTAACTAAATTCAAATTTGTAACTCAACAAATTGCGATATATTCTGGATCGTTATAGATAGCGGAGTCGATATAGCCATGTCCGTCTGTATACTTAAAGCAACCTTTCTAATCCCCCAAATAACGTACATACATTAATATATTCATAAATGCCTATATAAGGAGTGAGATCGAAAAAACCTTAACACACGTTTTTCCTTAAAACTTTTAACCCAAGTATTATTTGACTTTTTGTTTTGTTCAAGTTACCTTTGAACAGTATGTCAGTTGTTATGTTTAATATCATTTGTTGTTAATTTGATTCAAATGAGTGACGAGTAAAAATTGCATACTAAAATTTATAAATATTTTCAGTAAAACCCAACTGGTCCTACAAAAAGTTGGCCAAACAAACAAACAAACTTATTGCAATCTTATGAAAGAGAGAACTTGTCCGTTGATAGAAAACCTGGTTGAGGTAGAAGGAATGGTCCAAAATATACCTTCTGCATAATGGATGACGAAACTTATGTTCTGGAAAAATTATCGCAAATTATGTTAAAATTTTTTCAATCTCACTCCTTATATATATTATAAATGCCTGAGATATAAGCAACAAACCACAATTACCTCGATTTCTGACCAATTTTTTTGTTTACAAAGTCATAAACATAGACAATATGAATATCTATTGACTAGCTGACCCGGTGAGCTTCGCCACCCCAATTGGATGAAATAAATAGTACTATTAAGTCTTCGTTTGTGAATTAATACTAATTCAGGATAACATGTCTCTAGTTTCATGTTTATTAATTCATTACAAAAAGTACCATTCGAATAAAGAAAAAGTACCAAAAAGTCACCCCCTAGAATTCTCACTCACTTAGGACCATATATGCTTAATTCCATGTTCCTAAGTCCATTGTTATAGAAATTTCAAAAGGTAAAGAAAAAGTACCAAAAAGTCTCCCCCTAGAATTCAAAGTCACTTAGGACCATATATGTTTAATTTCAAGTTTCTAGGTCCATTTTTATAAAACATTTGAAAAGTACCTTTAAAATAAAGAAAATGTACCATATTGTCCCCACCTTCAATTCTCTCTCACTTATGACTATATATGCTTTATTTCGTGTTTCTACGTCCATTATTATAGAAAATTCAAAAAGTACCATTAGAATAAAGAAAAAGTACCATAAGTCCCCCATTTGTGGTTTCCCACTCACTCGGGTCCATATAACCTTTATTTCATGTTTCTAGGTTCATTATTGGAGAAATTACAAAAAGTACCATTCCAATAAAGAAAAAGTACCAAAAAGTCCCCCTAGAATTCTCACTCACTTAGGACCATATATGCTTAATTTCATGTTTCTAAAAAATTATATAAAATATATAAAATTCAAAAAGTACCATTAGAACAATAAAAAAAGTACCCATAGTACAGTTCTCACATTTTGGTACATAAATATTATCCCGTATTCCTAACACTAACTTCACTCAGATACATATCAGGTAACTTTAATATCGATAAGTGAAATAATGTAAAATATTAAAAAGTACCATTAGGAGAAAAGTACCAATTCCCTTTTCCTCCCTGAACACCCCTCAAGTTTGAAATTTAAAAATATTCCATTTTGCCAAAATTGTTTATGCTAAAGACATATCTCAAACGATTAAAATCTGTGTTAATGTGCCCAAGAAAAAATATGTTTTAATAAAAGTACCAAACTGTTTACCCGGATTTGGCCCAATATAAACCTTGGCACTCGAGCTCCAAATAACAACCTGTTAGTTAATTTTTGTATCTATCCAATGTTAAAAAAATGATCAAAATTGGCTTAATAATTTCAAATAAAATGTATTTTTCCGATTTTATCCCCTTTTTGGTGCCTTTTTTATCCCCATTACGGTGGTAAAATTATATTCAAATAAATTTCTGTATCGTGGTGGGAGCCCATAATAAAATATTCGTATCTCTATGTCAAATTATAAAAACAAAAACATATTTTATGTAAAAGTACCAAAAATAAACATAATTTGTATCCCTTATGGGTTCGAATTTCCAAAAAGTACCAAACTTATATCTTTTATTTTTTGATAAGTAAAGAATACGATTTAAAATTTGTTTCTATGTTTATTAGTTTAAAAGATACATAGGGTGCCAAAAAAGTACGAAAATATTGTTTTTACCCGTTTTCTCCACTAAAAGGTTCGAATTTCGAAAAAGTACGAAACACCTGTCAGGTTATTTTTTAAATGGAGTAACATGCAATTTTAAGTTTGTTTGTGTCTTTATTAGTTTTGAAGATATAAGGTTACCGAATTTACCAGTTTTTACCCTTTTTACCCCTAATCGTTCGAATTTCCAAAAATCCCTTCTTATCGGATCGTTTTGTGGAGGGAGGAACAGTTAAAATTTCATGATTCTAGCTTTAGTCGTTTGGGCTGTGCGATGCTGAATCAGTCAGTCAGGAAGTCAGTGAGTAACGTTACGCTTTTATATACATAGATAGACATTAAAAAACCTTTCAGAGACAAAGACATATATAATTTCATAGAAATTCGGTAAAAATCATAAAAATAGTTACTACTCCTATTTTTTACCAATTTTTTCATTAAAAATTACCCCATTATTAAAATCAAAAATTTGTATTTTGATAATTAAAATTTTTATAGAATATTGCCAACTAAATTTAAAGGTAACGGTAATTGCAATTATTTTGGTAACGGTAGGTTAGGAGTATTTGCGGTTCTATAAAACATTTAAATTTTATTATTGAAAAAAAAAAAGAATATATTGCAAAAATTTGTTTGGTTACCGTTGCATCTAAGCTACCGTTACCACTAAAATACCGAAATAACTGCAATTACCGTTACCGATATAATCGTAAATACCGTTACCTTTAAATACCGCTACAGAAATTTTATATAAAATTTTACCCAACGTTTTTTTTTCAAATATATAGTATTCAATTAAAGTATAATTAGGTGAAGGATATGCATATAATATTAGATACAGCCGACTATAGCTCTCTTACTTGTTTTTATATAAAACTTTTACAATTTTAGCTTACAGTGTATATAAAATTCCAATTTGTTTCTCCTTATAAACATTATATCTGTTATAAGCAAACAAATTGTAACAGATTTATCACCGCTAAAATAAAAGACAAAAAAGTGCTCAACCCAAAACAATAAACCTCCGTGACATCCTTACTCCCGGTCACCCACTCTCACTAACTGTAGCGCCCAATGTATATGGAGTGTTATAAAAAAGTTTATAACTCGTAAAAAATTGTTTATGTAAACAGTGAAAAAAAAAAGAAAAAAATTATATAAAAATATTGCAAAGTAAGGGAGAAATAAAACCAAAGCCACATGCACATACACACACCCACTCTCATAAATGAAAGGAAGTTATTATCCTGTTATATAGTCAGTATGAAACTCGTTGTCGTGTGGGTTTTGTTGCAAGCATCGTCATTACCACTACTGTGAACCGCAAAATGGCTGCTAAACTGACAAGCGAACTTTATTACAACATTTCAGTTGTTTGCTGCTATTGTTGTTGTCGCCATTGTTGTTGTAAGGAGTATTTGTCGTTTTATTTTTTTGCTCGTTTAAACTTAATATGCCGTCACAGTAAACGAAACAAGATTATGGCGCATCAGCCAGCTTTTCGATTATTAGTTGTTTTTTCTCACAATCATTTTTATTCAGCTTTTTCCTACGAGGTACATGAATGATTTGGCTTGAAATTGCAGTCACAGGTGCTGCGTTTTCCCAAAGTTGTTAAAAAAATATATATATATGTATGTATGTATGTATATAGTACATTGTATTCAATCTTTTGTAAAATATTGTAGCAAAAAAAAAAATACGAGGCATCTAATGGATTTACTCATAAAAAAGGTTGGCTGCTGGATTTTAAGGATCTACAATGTATTTAGTTAGAAGATAAAATATTTCTGAATTTATTTAATAATAAGTGGATTATAGAAAGTTAATTGTCTGGGGACTTAAAATAATAGACAACTGTAATGTATGGAAATATATATACATATTTACTTTGTTCTAAAACTTATCTAATTAATGATTGTATTAAAACTAAGCATTCTCGAAAATATTATGATAAACAACTTTCTTAAACGAAAAGTGATGATATTTCTAATAAGATTTTATTTCTATTAAATTTCGGAAATGGGAAATTCCACATCTGCGGTTTAATTTAATTTTAGAAAATTTAATATATTGATGATTGATGGTTCTCCTGTGTGCAGAACTGTGGACCCTAAAATAAATATTTCCTTCTGAAATTTCAGTTATTCTGTGGCATAATTTAGACATTACCTTGGTGAGTTAGTATAAATTCTAGCACATAAGAAAATCTGAGGAAATAATCGGGTTGTCCTTAGACGAATTTCGATTAGACTTCTTACATGCATACTTAATGCGACTTTAGACGATAAAAAATTTACGATATACTTTTGGGACAGAAACATGTTAAAGTGTGCTTTTATAGCTTTAACATAACACGAGAGCAGAATGTTATGTTTATATGCGTATTCTCTTTTGAAAGTTTTCAAGCGGATTGCTGTCCCAAAAGTCGTAAAGTCTTATCGTCGAAAGATACATTTACTGGACATAGTATATGTATGTCGAAACGTACGAATTACCCACGTAACAACTATTGCAGAAGTTGTGTAGACTCGAGTTTCGTGCCGATGCGACACCGTGATATGTCATGGCTTTAAATCGAAGGCGAAATCCGTAATTATTCCTCGATTATCGAGAAAACTATTTAAAAGGATACAAAAAAATATTCACAATTCAATGGGAATAATTTGAATTAGTACTTGTATTACACTAAGTGTTTAAGGACTGAGATCGAAAAATGTTTAACATACATATATGTTAATAAAAGTGTAACCACTAAGCTTACAGTTTTGAATCTATTTTGATTTGATTGAAATTATTGTTACAATTTACAAAAAAAAAAAAAAATATATTTTTATAGTTCTAATCACGAATGATGAAATTTTGAAACTTTTTCCAAAACCCTTTCATTATGGTTTTTATAGTGCTTTATGTTACTTTGTTCGAACAGGTTGTCCATCTCCGTTTAAAATCTACCACACTTTTGGACACCTTTTTTGTGCTCTTCAATTCTCTTTTAACAAGAGCCCAATATCTCTCCACTGGACTCAGCTCCATGCAGTTTGGAGGAATTGCCTCTCTTGATACAAATACCACATTATTGCTCTTATACCACTCAAGACCTTTCTTACCATAGTGACAGATGTCAAATCAGGCCAAAAATAAGTCGATACATTAAGAAGTCTTATGAATGGAAACATCCTCTTTTGTAAACATTCCTTGATGTAAATTTCGGTGTTTATAGAGCCCTTTGTAACAAATGTTTGGCTTTTTTTGTCGCAACTGCATATTGCTTGCCATACCAATAACTTTTTGGGAAATTTTGTCTGCTTTTGTGTGCTAAACTTTTTTTCAACATTCCCTCGAGCATGTGCAACATAAAAAAATTTACCCAGAAGCTGCGAAAAAATTTTCATACGTACATTTCGTCATCCAGCAGCAGGTATATTTTTGGTATAAAATTTGATTTCAATTTCCGTGCTCTGTCTTTGGCCTCTAAATTTTTAGCAGAGTTCCTGTCAGGAACTTTTGAGCCTTGTATGCTTTGAAACCTTCATTGGCTTTAAATTTTCGTACCAAATAGTCCGAGTACTAACCTAACCGGGCTGCTTTCCTACCGGAGGTGTTGAGAGCTCTTTTGAAAATGCTTTCTATTTTATTGGCTTTAGAAACATCATGTGGACCACTTCTTCTACCTGAACCAGGTTTTATATCAACGTTCAAGTTCTCCCGGTACTGTTTAATAACATTGGAAAAGTTTGATAGCAGACCTTTGATTGTTTGGCCAACTTTTTGGACCAAGTTGGGTTTTGTGGAAAATATTTAATAATTTTAGTACGGATTTTTTTCTGGTCACTCATTTTAATCAGAGTAACACCAAATGAACATTATTGACATTAAACATAATAACTAATATTAAACAAGGTAACTTGATAAAAAAAAATAATACTTGCGTTAAAAGTTTTAATGATAAACGTGTGTCCTGTCCTGTCCTGTCGTATTTGGAAACCATCAAATTCATTTAAAATTATTGATAATATTTTCAGACAATAAACGTGAAATTGAGATATGACTGCCACAAAATCCATCTTTTACGTGTTTATCTACAAATCATCAACGTTTTTATAGCATTTTTGTATATACTACACTCTAAAAAAAGCATGTAAATTTATTACTATAAAGTATGTAAGTTTTCATGTAAAATTGCACAATATGCGTAAATTTACAATGTTAAATGTTTATCAAAATCAATTACATTAATTTATTATAGAAGTTTTACACACAAAGTGTGTAATCTTCTTTCAAACATTTAATATAAAAATGTCAACATTTTATTTCTAAAAAAAAAAAACAAAAAGCAATTGTTATTAAAAAAATATTTGAATTTACGCACAACATGTATTTTTACCATAATTATATTAGGAGAAAAGTTACCTACTATTAATGTAGGAAATTTACATGAAAATTTATTAGAGTGTAATATGTTTCATGTAACTATCATAAGATTTAATAAACAAGCCCAAAACCGATATGTTTTAAATCAAAAAAGATTTTTAATTATGTCGGTTTTTTTTTTGAAAACTGTCAGTGTATGTGACAGGCACGCTCTGCAGGAATGCAGACTAAGATATCTTGGTACAGGCCTCTGATGAATCTAGTAAAATTTGTCATGTCATGGGTTAGGGAGGTAAATTCTTTTTATAAAAAATAAAATTTACCTATGAACTAGTTCGAATGACCAAAGAATTGTTTGTTCCCTTCGGAAATTAGAATATAACGTTTTTAGAAATAACTATTTAAAAAAATAAGAAAATTAATTAAAGATTGCATAATTCGGAAGTCCCAAAACTTAGGAGATTTAAAATATGAATAGTAACCATATAATCTGGTGAGTTTCAGAGAATCAGAGACATTTCAAAGTGGATTAAAACGAATCGTATAATATTAAAACTGAAACTGGTATTTTAGCACGAGGAACCAGTCATGTGATAACTATCTTCCGTGACAGTCCCTTCCCTGTAGGTTAAAGTTAATGTTTAGTGAGGCCTGTAACTTAGAAATTATTTTAAGTAAGTTCAGTGAGAACTGAACCCCTCTAAGTACACATCTCGTGACTAATTTTGTATTAATTCATTTCTCTCTAGGGTTGGGTTGTTTTCCAACCAGTTTTCCATTTAATCTAACAATTAATTTTAAGATCTCTTCATATACATATTATTTAAAACATAATCAACTACAATAACCATTATTAACTGACTAATCATAATATAGATGATGTTTTTATACTTGAAAGTAAAATAACAACTGTCAATATCGAATTTCAAATATCAGTTTCATCGAATGGCAGAAGCATTTCTCCCTACTTACAGCATAATAAGCAAGCAACTGCATCTAAATAAAATAAAAAATAAAAAACATACTAAAAACATACATTTGCTTTATTTGTCTTATGTTGCAGTAATTGAAGCAGCAACAACAACAGCAGCAGCAGCAGCACGTGATTGCAGGTTAGAGATATTTCAACAAATGCACAGCTATGTACACTGTACTGGACTGAATGGACTTTACAGTGTGTGACGAGTGTGTGCCAAGTGGCAATTATGTTACATTTGCAACTTTTTATTTTCCAACTCTGTCGTCTGTCTGCCTTTTAGTTCTACTTGTGTCCATCCATTCATATACATACATATTGTTACGTTTTAGGTTTTTATTGCAATTTTATCGTTTACAATTGCAGTTGTTGCCTGCTTTTTTTCTTCTTTCAAATCATACATTTTGAATACCAAAAAGCTGGTGTTAGTTACCGTGTTTTGTCTTGCCCTTTTAGCCAAGTCTCCTTGCTGCTGCTGCTGTTGCTTAAAAAAAAAAAACAGAAATAATAGCAACAATAGCAATAAGTTGGCTTTCACAGACATTTAAAATAATGGCTGACACAATGCGGCAAAAATTGTTTCTACAACGAAACCTTTACTGTCATTTGTAGTGGAAAAGAAACAGACGATGTTGGAAAAAAAAATGTTAAACCAACAAATGGGTGTTTTGGCAACGTTTTATTTTAATATTTGCTAATAACTGACATGTCGATACTTTGTTACTGTTTTATTTATTTTTGTAGCCGTTAGTAGGTTTCTGTTTGTTTTTATTTCACTAAAATAATATTATTTTTCACAAATTGCCCCATTCAGCCCCATTCCAGAAAAGTTTTACATCAGAGGATCTTTAAGTTTAGTGACTATAGTGTATTTAAATCTTAAATACATGTATTCAAAAGGAAGATTTATTTTACAAAAGATTCAAAACTCAAAGGCCGAATTGTATAAATCAAAAATGAATTTTTATATTTTTCCTAAAACTCTGTGAAGGACACAACACAACTTGAAACTTAGTTACTCAAAAATATTTATTTTAGTCTTTAAAAACACATTACAACTAATAAATTGGAAGTGATTGTAAAGAAGGAAATTGGAAAAATGTACATCTATTTTAAAGTCAAAACTAATAATTTATCTAGAATGTAGCAGTCTGTTTACGTTTTCTCATTTTATTTTTATATGAATAGGATGTTGTGGGTGGTACTATGTACAATGGATAATAGTGGCTCAATTTTAAGTTATTCGATTCGATTATTCGTTCATGTTATGATTTGTATTTTGCCTGCTCTTGGCAATTTCGGTTATGTATTTTGGACAGACATTTAAAGATACATAGCTTAATTGAATTAAAATTTCATAAATATTATGCACGTAAGGACTGAGATCAAAAAATTCTTAACATACGTTTTTCATTAAAACTTTTAACCCAAGTAAAGCATGTCAGTCATTATGTTTAATGTCAATTATATTCATTTGTTGTTAATCTGATTAAAATGAGTGACGAAAAAAAAGTGCGTACTAAAATTATTAAATATTTTTCACAAAACCCAACTTGGTCCTACAAAAAGTTGGCCAAACAATGAAAGGTCTTAATGTGTCCACTTATTTTTGGCCTGATTTGGCATCTGTCACTATGGTAAGAAAGGTATTGAGTGGTACAATACCAATAATGTGGTATTTGTACCAAGAGAGGCAATTCCTCTAAACTGCCTGGAGCTGAGTCCAGTGGAGAATATTGGGCTCTTGCTAAAAAAGAATTGAAGAGCAAAAAAAAGGTGTCCAAAAGTGTCGCAGATTTTAAACGGAGATGGACAACCTGTTCGATCAAACTGACATAAAGCACCAGTGTTGCCAGTTTAGCCTTTTTGAGGCTAAATTAAGCCTTTTTATTTACTCTTTAGCCTCGAAATTTTGGTTTTAGCTTCGTGGCTTTTTTCTAGCCTTTTCTTAATTTGATAATAGCCCTTTTTTAAATAAAAAAGGCTAGAAAAAACCACGAAGCTAAAACCAAAATTTCGAGGATAAGGAGAAAATAAAAAGGCTAAATTTATATTTGTGAAACATTTTCATTTTAATTCATTACTGATTTTTATTTAGCTTTTCAATATACTCAAGAATTGTGCAGTATTAAAAGAACAAATAACAATTGCCAATACCAAGTGTTTCAAAATGAAATATAGTATTTTATATCTGAAAGCTATAAATGTCTACCAAATTCGCTTTCAAGACAAAATTGTTATTACACATTATATTCATCGTTATATAATGGACAAGAGCCCCACAAACTCTCGAAGGCTTGTGATACTCGATGGCAGTCATTTGAAATAGCCGTTAAACGTATTGTGAATCTGTGCTTCGAGTTAGAACCAGTAATGCTTCAAAGCCAAACATTTAAGTGATTAATATACTGATAATGATTTGGGGTATTATATTTTTTAAAACTAGTAAGCAATTCAGCGGATCCAACAAAGCTGTTTTCTGATTAAAATTTCTTCTCCTTAGTTTGTGTTTTCAAATTGTAATACAATGCAAAGAATTTGATACATTATCGTCCCCAATTGAAAATTCTTTAATGTTTTCGCCACATTTTTCATGCAAGTTTGAAGAATGAGAGATAAAATAACGTGACGATTCGGAAAAAAATAATACGGCAAATTAAACTAATTGAGCAATTGCGACAAAGATTTTCATATGAAAACTCTTCGCTAAATCGATTTTTTATCCGTTAATAATACACTTAAAATAGTACTCGTAACCAAAAAAATATATTATGTATGTGAAAAATAGTAAATGCTTAGTACTTAAATTAAAAAAAAAAAAAACAAAATTTAAGATTTGTCTGTATAATATATATGGGGCATTTAATGTCAAGTGAACCATCTTTTGAAACCGATGTCTTCCGATAGTTAGTTCTATTAGATAGTAATTCAGACACAATTTTTCAACAAGATCGGTCTAAAACTTTTTTAGTTAGAGGGGATCAGAATTTGACATTTTGGCCAAGCAGGTGTTTTTTCTCATCCATGTAACTTATTACCTATTGTTCTTAGTAAAATGTGTCCCAAATAGTTTACATAGCTATTTCTTCAATCTTTCGGAAAAAACCATTCTTTTGACTTTTTTTTCAAAATCTAAAACTGTTGCCATTTTTTTTTTTTTCAAAATGGGCCCTTTTTTTAATTTTATTTTTTGCTCAAGAGAAAGCTTAGGTCCATTCCTTTAAGAGGTTTTTGATCGCTTAGTGGGATTCGAGTGGAATATCTATCAAAATAAATATTTTGTAACTCAAGACATACAATTTTTGAAATTTTTTTGCAAAATCTTATTTTTTTCCAAAATGGGCCCGTTTTTTATTTTTTTTTTTTTTTTGCTCAAAAGAATGCTTATCTTTGGTTGCTTATGTAAATTTGTATATTTATTATTTATTATTAATGATTAATGTTATTTTTTGTTTGCTGCTGAAGTGTACCTTTATAATTTTATTTATTTTTATGAATTTTATGATCATATTTTCAAATTTTTTATTTAAAAATAAATATAAAACTAAATTCTTAGTTTATAATATTTTAGCTTTTTTTTAAAGCAGTTTGGGTTTTTCTGGCCTTTTTTTGAAATCAATATAGCTTCTTTTTTTGCCAGCTCCTGGAAACACTGTAAAGCACTATAAAAACCATAATGAAAGGGTTTTCGAAAAAGGTTCAAAATTTCATCATTAGTGATTAAAACTATAAAAATATTTTTTTTTTTTTTTTGTAAATTGTAACAATAATTTCAATCAAATAAAAAAAGATTCAAAACTGTAAATTTAGTGGTTTCACTTTTATTAACATATATGTATGTTAAACATTTTTCAATCTCAGTCTTTATGTGTATAAATACTTTATTGGGACTTGGACGAATATTTCTCAAACATACACTCGGAATGATAAATTTATAAAAATCAATAACTTTGTCAGGACAACTGGGCTTTTCTGAAAAAAGAGTTCGTTGAGATTAAACACTGTCAAACAAATTTATAAATTGAAGTCTTCAATTGATTACTCGACACGGTCGAATAATCACAGGCACTAACTTAAATTACAAACTATTTAACATTTGTTTTTTTTTTCTGTATGCGACTCAATAAGTCTCTTATTCATTTGCAACCATTTGCAAGTATGACGAGTATAGTTTGTAATTGTTTTGATTGTTGAAAGTTGGCAACAGTTTTCATTTAATTCCAATAATACACATACATTATGTATGTAGATATACAGTATATATGTGTGTATCTATATAGTATATAAGAATGTGTGTATAAATAAATGTATATATAAGTAATGAATAAATACAATAGCAATACCATGTTTAATTATAGTCATGAAATATCTATAATTGTTGATAATTAGCTGTTTTCAACTTGTATTTGTTGTATATTTTGCCAGTTCTATTTATTATTTACATGTCGATTATTTACTAATGGAATCAGTCCATTGTACTTTTTAATGACAGTCTGGGTGTTTGTCTGCATGTATGTCGGTATATTGTTATATTATGTGGGCGGTAAACGTATGTTATACTTGTAAATGTGTATTACTTATACAAATATAAGAACATTTTATTGCTATGAAATATTTAAATATGGATATTTAATAATATTTCAAATTATATGTACTTTTTACATGCTCTCAGCCACTTTAACATTATTGAACTTGATTATTTGCAATTTTTTTTTGCTATTGACTGCAACATATTTGGTTGTATCCTATTAAAGTTAATTTTTGTTCTTAATGAATAAAAAACTAAAAGAGGATTTTTAATGTATTTTTTTTTTTTTAAATTTTCTTAAAGAACGAAATTATTAATTAAAACTAAAAATGGCCTCATTAATTTTTTATTAGTGACATTCATTTAAACTAAAGTTCATATTTATTTTTTTATATTTCCAAAAAACCCATAAATTATAAAATTTTACTACATTTGCTTTTATTAAGGATATTGGAACTCAAACAAATATTCAACGATGCATATCCCCTCTTAATTAGAGAACAAGACGAACTCACACCATTTTTCGAATCCTACACAATGCAACACATAACATTGTGATGCAGTCTTAGCACATAGAAACTGTCACATACTCATGCACTCGTCGGGCATTTGCAGCTTAGAATTTAGAACATTATTTATGATCACATATTACATACAATTTGACAACATTCAACATTCAAATAAAACAAAATCCCAATTGTCACTCCCCGGGGTGGTTTCAAGGAGTGTGAAGGGAGAGAGGCACAGAGAGAATGACTTCTATTGTTACACAGCATGTGTTTGTTGGTAAAACATGTTTGTTGTGGTTTTCATACCACATACAACAGACATTTGAGAGGATCATATTTGTGCGATCATTGTGCCTGTTTGAGCAAAAATTATGAAATAATGCCACACATTTTGGTTCTTTCATTACGCTTATTGTCACCTAGTTTTTTCTCTACTGTTATCCGTACCCGGAGGAGAACTGACATAATGCGTGTGTGTTCGATCATTGTTACTCTAAAGAAGGGTGTTACAATGTTTTTATTTTCTTTTTATTATTATTTAAAATTAAGGTAAAAATGTAACAAACGATCACCAACCATCATTAGTGTTAAAATGTAACATTGTTCAAAGGCTCGTAATTTTATGTTTGTATTTTCCATGAAAAATCCAGAATAAACAAACAATTGTTAAAAATTTACACAGCTTGCCAAAATTGTCAATACAGTTTTGAAATTGTATTCATTTGAAAGAAAAGGTGTTAAATTGGCACATTCTATAAAGGAAAAAGTCAAATAATTTATAAAGATAATGAACACCAAATATATAAATAAACAAACAAATGAAAGCCACTTTGTTGCTTTGAAAGATCAGCATTTTAAGACAATTGTCTTATTTCCTTTAAGCTAATAAATGGTTTTAGACATAAATAGTCTTAGTTTTCATTAGAAACAATTGTTAAAATAGGAATACAACATGAGCCTTTAGATAAAAACAGTATCTAAAAATGTTATATGAAAGTAAACATAGCATGAGCAGATCTTCAAAGGAATCCTAAAATGTTATAATAATTTAGAGAAAAAACTTTTTTAAATGAAGTTGGAAATATCGAAAAATTTATTAGGAATTCAACCTACACCAAAGTTAGATTTTAATGAATCTGGTAACAATTTGAAATTCCTTTTCAAATTTATACCCATTTGTTTTTAATATTTGGATTCTAATTTGGAACCTAAATTCTACAACTTTATTTATTAAATACATATTTAACAAAAAAAGATATCAATAAAATATTTTAAAATTAATTGTTGCAATTTTAGAGCTATCTTGATGAAATCTGTTTTGGCTCAAGAAATTGTTTGAAATCGGTCCATGAGTTCACCTTTCCATATTAACGTCAACTCGAATACGTTATATGGAATTTTAATATAATTTTGCACAAATTATTTATAGATTTTTATGATTAAGTTTTCAAAAATGCTTAAAATATGTTATTAATGAATATAATTACCAAGCTAAAATTCAACACGAATAAGCTTCCTATAAAAATATATTTCTTGTGGATATATATGGATTTGAAGGAAGAAATAATAGCATAATAAAATATATCCATATTTACTTGTATATGAGTTTTTGTCTTGGTAGGATACCGTTAACCTATTCGCAGTTATGACCAAAAAAATAAATTTTTTTTAATGGCAGTTTCAAAAATACATTTTAAAATTTTTAAAAATTTTGTTAAACAGATTTCAGAATTTTTTGATCATCTCATTGAGATTTATTGAGAATATAATAGGGAATAAAAATATGAAAAAATTATGAACATATCTCTTAAAGTTTTTCCGTACCTGCGATTTAAATTGTGAAACGTTCGAGAAAAAATAGTTATTTGGCCATTTTTTGGCGAAAGAACTTTATGAACTTTAAGTAAAACCTATTCAGATTATTATAGTCCAGATAATTCTAAATATACTCTGAGAGCTTTACTAAAATTGAAGAACGCTAAACCTTAAATTTTGAAGGTCAAAGGTCAAAATTTTCAATATTTGTGATTTCTAATTTAAAGATAGCAAATTGTTATTCATGTTTGATCCGATTTTGATGAAACTTAAGAAAAATATAACATGCAGTCTTATATTTATAATAACAGCATCAAAATGGAAATTAACCCTTAATGGCACTTGGGGTTAAAATGACACTTAACGTTTTCCGATTTTAGTAAAACTTTCATAGTATATTTAAAATTGTCTGTACAATAATATCCTAAATAGGTTTTGCTTAAAATATTTAACAGTAAGGAAATTGGTATCATTTGCCAAAATATTGGAAAAAAAAATTAGTTTTTCCCGAAAATCGAAACATAAACTGTAAGAGATATTGACACAATTTTTTCATATTTTTATTCCCTATTATATTCTCAATAAATCCCAATGTGATGATCAAAAAATTCAGAAATTTCTGAAACAAAATTTTCAAAAATTTTAAAATGGAGATTTGAAACTGTCGTTAAAAAATTAAATTTAGTTGGTCATACCTCCGAATAGGTTAACGTTATCCTACAAAGACAAAAACTCATACACAAGTAAATACGAATATATTTTAAGAAAAAATTACCTTTTATTTTAAAGTTTCTCAAAATATGTTAATTTTTTTTTAAATTTCTTGTTCAAGTGGCCTGAGACTCTTTAATAGTCTGGGGAATTTTTAATAACTTTAAAGTTTTTTAACCAATTTTTGTTATTTGTATCTCATTATTCTTTTGCATTCATTTGCATTTGTTCCGAATTTTAGCGATAATATAGTTTGTGGGTCATTTTAAACCAAAGGTAATTTAAAGTTAATCTCCAAAAGATTTTTTTAGTATAATTTTCATTAATATAAATAAATCTACATATTTTTGTAACACAATGCAGAAAGTTACGGAGTTTCACAAATTTATTTCATATAAATAGTAAAATGTTGCATATATCTGATCTTTGACCTCAATGAGCGTCCCGAAATCGTTGTCCGATTTGTCTCAAATTATCAGCAATTAACTTTTAGATCTAGTGTCCCAATATTCCGGCCGGCACCCTTCCACTCTAATGTACAAAACTATATTGTTTTCAGGGTGTAAACATTTTTTTCTCTTATTTTTATTTTCACTGATTGTTTTAAAATAATATTTTAGTTAAGTTTTGAAAGGGAAGAAATAGAAAGTGAATTTGTTTACTTTAGATTCCACATATGGCCACTGAACAGATTTTATATTTTTCTTAATTTTAATTTTTTGGTTTTTTATTTGAATAATCGAAGAAATTCTGAAAATTACTCGATCACTTGAATAAAAAAGAAATATAAAGTTTTGTTCTAGCAAAATTAAACTCCAATAATTGGCTTTCAAAAGTGTTATATAAATTTAGTGCGTCTCCGTCAATGAACATAATGACATGTAACGGCTAGAGAATGGTAAATAATGACAAACATCGATTTTCAACTTTGCGATCTATGATTTTTCTTTATAGAAGTTTCGGCCAAATTTTCCCCGAATTCTTGCCGAAGCCCGACTTTTTACCTAATCCGAACTCTGTAGTTGTGAGTCAGCACTACTCTCTTCTCTAACATCATGAACATTAGGTTTATTTGATTAAATGTTCCAATATAATTTGCCAGAACATAAATAGGCAGCACCTTAAACTAAAATATATTAACGCATTCATCAACTCAGCAGGATGTGTCTTCTTAAACATGTCAAACAGTTTAACTCGCTAAGAATGTAAAGCCTAAACCCAACACACATCAACTCCGTTATGTTGTGTGTATAACTGCAGCAAAATGGGCCTTTGCACAATGGCATTCCATATGCTCATATTCAATTAAAGTCCTCCAGAATACAACAACAACAAAAAAACAAAACAAAAAAGTGATACATTTGTTATTTATTCATTCTTAACTGAAATCTTTCACTTTAATCTCATATTAGTCAATACGACTGACTGATTGTGAATGTGTATGGGTGAGCGATAAAACCTACAAACACATATAAAACTCACAACTACCATTAAATTTTCGCTTAATCACTGTCCAAAGGAACAACAATTTTATAATAAGTAAGCAGCACTGGAACAAGAATGAGAACAGGTATAAAAGTGTTTGTGTATCCTTTTTTTTTGTTTTTTAATATGACAGCGCCAAGTCAATTCTCATCAAGCCACCTCTTCTTATATTGTTAAAGCGTTGCAGCATTTGAGTTGGTAAGCAGTGGGGATCAGCTCAATGAGCATTCTAAATACACCAGCCACCACACCACGCCTGTCAAACTTAAACAACATTTCATTGAAAATTCCAATGTTTTTTTGTTGTTGAATAACAATGAACTAAAAATGTGAATTATATTGAAAATGTGTTCTAAGTTGGTTTTGGCTTTTGTGGGATAAAACTGTGAAATGGAAGGAATCAAGCAGAACAAGTACAAAAACACCTTGTTGTTGTGATGGTTATTGTTTAGACATTTGATTCGTTTCTTGTTGTTATTATTATTGTTGTTGTTGTTGTATGTGAGTATGTGGGTCTTTGGGTATTTAATTTTATTTATTTGGTCAAGTCAAGACAATTGACAAATTAGCGTCATTTGTCTTTTAAGTCAAAACAATACTACCACCAAAGTGCGTTTGAAATAAAAACAAAAACAGAAAAACAATGATAAACATCGCGAGGTCTCTAAAGTTAAACGGCTAAAAAGGAATGTTTTTAAAAACTGCCACTGTATAATGAGTGGCCTATTGCTGCTTATATTATATTATAAGTAAGTATGCATGTGTGTATATATGTATGTTATCATTTAAGTAAGTGGGTGTATTAATGTTTTAAAAATAAATTAATAATAATCAAACCTACAAGAACTGAAACACATATCGCCATTAGGTTGCTGTCTTGTGTCTTTTGTTTTGTTTGATTTTTCTCTTTTTTTTTTTCTTCATCATGAATAGTTTTTTCCACGCTTCTCAAATTATCACTAGCAAACAACACCTTTTCTTGTTCACTTCAACAATATACATACAAAATTTTGCTCATTTTATTGTTACACAATCTCACCGTCAAACATTTTAGAAACTGCGGCATTTTAATCTTACCAAATTAAATTTAAATACAAAACACTATTTAAAGGCAAATTAATCGTTTAACATTTATTTTCACCAATACCATCTAATGTTGTCTAAGTAAATATTAGACGTTAAAGTATTTGGTGTTTAAATTTGATATGCCAAACAAAATACATTTTTTTTATTTTTTTCTTTTAGCTGGTTTCTTTCAATTTGGTGTTACTTTGATTGGTATTTATTTGTTTGGCTGGAAAATTAATTAGCCAAAGAAACATTTTAGTGGTTTATTTCGTTTGTGTAAGGTTTAAATGTTGAGTTGCTTATTTTTGTATAAAAAAAATAAGAATAAAAAATGTTTAAATGCGTGTTGCATGGCCATCAGTCAAACTACTGACTGACTCAACACAACCATTTTGATGTTAAAATGAGCTTTTAAATTATTGTTACAAATGTTATTTACAGATGAATGTGTGTGTTTGGTCTTTTGTTTCCAAATCGAACATGGTTTTTGAATGTAATCATTCATTGTTAAGTATGATTGAATTTAAAGGTGACATATGTTAGCGGTAGATAAATAGGACGACAATTCATTTTGTTCAATATGTTTTCGAATTGAAAGAAAATTAATTAAAAGCATTAATGTTTCACAATGTTTAGTTAATTATGTGTTTAATTGATCATCTAAGGTAATTTAAAGAAATGTTTTGTAATACATTGACATTTATTTATATTATATTGTACTGTAGTGGTGTTAAAAATATTATGATTTCAATTAGTCGGATTAGATCTGAACAAAATTCAGCTCAAAAATATTATTTATAAAAAATTTGATTTTACAATGTATAGTTTAGAGTAGAAATTTCAAATGAGAAATCCGAATTCCGAACACCCGGGATTTTTATCGCGTCATCTTTTGGGTTTTCCTTATATTTTATGAAGTATAAATTTAGGAGTATTTGCAGCATTATTTTAATAAAACAATAGAAACTGTTCTATTTGTAAAATAAATTGTTGATTAAAAACATATTTAAAACAAGCTTCTTACGAAATATTCAA
Organism: Calliphora vomitoria; assembly: GCA_942486065.2. NCBI lineage: Eukaryota > Metazoa > Arthropoda > Insecta > Diptera > Calliphoridae > Calliphora > Calliphora vomitoria. The sequence goes on from OW818030.2 coordinate 141,163,531, forward strand.
GATACACGAAAAATAAGAAAATAAATTAATAAAAAAAAAACACTTTTAAAGAAAATCTACTTTAAATTAAAGGAAACCATTTATTATATTATGCAATTTATATGATATCAAACTTGTCACGATATTTTTCTGATGTTGGGCTTGTCGCGACAAGCTTTAATATCACATAAATTGTATAATATAATAGTTTCCTTTAATTTAAAGTATATTCTCTTCTTTTTAGAGCATTTAAATAAAAATTATATTTTATTAATTTATTTTCTTAGTTTTAGTGCATCTTGAATATTTCGAATTTTAGAAAGAACTATAATGGCAAATGTTGTGTTATTTACGATAATTTTTTTTATGACGTTGTTGCAGCAAATGAGCGATATATTCTGGATCCTAATAGATAGCGGAGTCGATTTAGCTATGTCCGTCTGTTTGTCCGCCTGTCTGTTGAAATCAATTTTCTGAACACCCCAGATATATTCGGGATCTAAATCTTCAATAATTCTGTCAGACATACGTTCGAGAAGTTTCCTATTTAAAATCAGCAAAATCCGTCCATAAATAACGAGACAACCTCTATTTTTGGCCTATTTTTGATCTATATCTCGATATCTAAGTCATTAATATAGACAATATGGATATCTAATGATAGATATTTCAAAGTTCATTGCAACGATGTATATAAGGCTATAGTAAGTTGGACCTACAATGGGACAACATCCGGAAAAATATTTTTTAACACGAATTTTTTTTTTCACAAAAAAACATTTTTTTGTCATATATTTTTTTCACTAATAAGGTAGAAAATTAAATTAATTTAAAAACAATTTCGAAAAAAATTTAAAAAAATTTTTTTTTTTTTTAATTTTACTTTAAAGTATAATTTGGTGAAGGGTATATAAGATTCGCACAGTCGAATTTAGCTCTCTTACTTGTTTAAAGTCAAAATTTTCTAAAGTTGTTATTAATTTTTTTGTATTTTTTTTTTTTTAAACATACATTCGAGCCAGGTTGATATAAGGACTGAGATTGAAAAATTCTTAACATACATATATATAAATAAAAATGAAACCACTAAACTTACAGTTTTGACTTTTTTTTATTTGATTGAATTTATTATTACAATTTACAAAAAGAAAATATTTTTATAGTTCTAATCACTAGTGATGAAATTTTGAACCTTTTTCGGAAACCCTTCCATTATGGTTTTTATAGTGATTTCTGTCACTTTGTTCAAACAGGTTGTCCATCTCCGTTTAAAATCTACCACACTTTTGGACACCTCTTTTGTGCTCTTCAATTTTCTTTTAACAAGAGCCCAATATCTCTCCACTGGCCTTAGCTCTATGCAGTTTGGAGAATTTGCCTCTCTTGTTACAAATACCTTATTATTGTTCTTTTACCACTCAAGACCTTTCTTACCATAGTGACAGGGTGCCAAATAAGGCCAAAAATAAGTCGACACACTAAGAAGTCTTATGGAATGTAACAAATGTTTGGCTTTTTTACCGCAACTGCATATTACTTGCCATACCAAGAACTTTTTGGGAAATTTTGTATGCATTTGGGTCCTAAATTTTCTTCAACATCAAAATTTTGACCCGGAAGCTGCGAAAAATCTGCCGGAACATACGTTTCGTCATCTGCATAAAAAAATTTTTTTTATAAAATTTTACTTCAATTTCCGTGTTTTGTTTTTGAACTCTAAATTTTTAGCAGCGTTCCTGTCAGGAACTTTTTGAGCCTTGTATGTTTTTAACCTGCATTGGCTTGAACATTTCGTACCAAATAGTCCGAGTACTGACCTAAACGGGCAGCTTTCCTACCGGAGGTGTTGGGAGCTCTTTTGAAAATGTTTTCTATTTTTTGGCATTAGAAACACCACGTGGACCATTCCTTCTACCTGAACCATGTTTTATATCAACGGACAAGTTCTCCCTGTACTGTTTAATAACATTGGACAAAGTTTGATAGCAGACCTTTGTTTGGCCACCTTTTTGTTGCACCGAGTTGGGTTTTGTTGAAAATATTTAATAATTTAAGTACGCACTTTTTTCTGGTCATTCATTTTAATCAGATTAACAACAAATTAACATAATTGACATTAAACATAATAACTAACATGCTTTACAAAGGTAACTTGATAAAAAAAAAATCAAATAATACCTGGGTTAAAAGTTTTAATCAAAAACGTGTGTTAAGAATTTTTCGATCTCACTCCTTATTGATAAAATAAAACTGTTTGCGTTTTTTGTATAAAAAAATACAAAAAGTAATACCATTTTTTTAAATAAATTTTAATGGTCTATTCAAGTATGCTAGGGCTATTTTAATATCTGCAAAATATGTAAACAACTTATAGCATAATTTTAAAATGAAGGAAAATTTTGATTTCATAAAAATTTACGAACTTCATTTCGAATTTTCGAGCCAAAAATTTTGACATAAAATACATAACAAACATTGCAAGTTAAATAAAAGTTTTTAAAACATATACATAACACTCGTACAGACATTAGGACAGACTGCGATTTTTGTACACATTAGGATATTTATAGATCTTAAAATGCTAGTAGTCATAACTGTTTTGTCACATTTGTGGTTAAATATGACCCGTTTTTTTTAATAATAACTTGTTTTCAACAGGAATGTCTTGGTTCATATTTTTTTAATTACATGATAGTCGCTATATGATAACTATGAACAAATATTGTTATATTTATCACTAACTAGCTTGACCCGGTGCGCTTCGCTACCCCTGTCGATGTAAAAATCGGTTCAGCCGTTTAGTAATTATTGTTTTAAAACTAAAGGTACCAATTTTACCCGTTTTTCCCCCTTTTTATCCCTTTCTGGTCCAAGTATTGAAAAAATTTATAGCCTATTGACGCTTCCAAGTAAGGATCTATCTACGTTCAAAATTTCAATAAAATCGGTTCAGCCGTTTAGGCGTGATGCTCAAACAAACAAACAAACAAACAAACAAACAAACAAACAAACAAACAAACAAACAAACAAACAAACAAACAAACAAACAAACAAACAAACAAACAAACAAACAAACAAACAAACAAACAAACAAACAAACAAACAAACAAACAAACAAACAAACAAACAAACAAACAAACAAACAAACAAACAAACAAACAAACAAACAAACAAACAAACAAACAAACAAACAAACAAACAAACAAACAAACAAACAAACAAACAAACAAACAAACAAACAAACTTACAAAGACATTTATATATTTATATATAATATAGATGGCGATGTCATTTAATGCGTTTAAAAATTATCCAATTCTAATATGTTTAAACACAACCATACTATGGTTGAGGTGAAGTCAAAATATGGTTGGACACAATCATACTATGGTTGTGGCACTCTAATATGTACATTCATATTATTATTATTTTGTTATGGATTTAATATTATGATTGTGACATTTTGTTTGCATAAGTATAATAATAATGAGCTATTTTACAAATACATAATACATAGTAAATTTCAAATATAGTCTTTATTTTCTATATCTTTTGTTAATGGAAGTTTTCAAATTGTTTGATTTATCTACAACTACAATATGATTAGCTATTATACATGATTGTGCAGTTATCACAATCTTATCATTATTGTTCTACAGCCATGGATTATATCTCCATTAAATTGGTTATATTTTTAGATGACCATATTATGGTTGAGGTGGAATCATATTACGGTTGGATATAAACATATTATGGTTTTTCTACTATTATAATATAATCGTTGAACCATAATATGTTTAACAAGGGATTCAATGATGGTTAAGTAGATTTTTTAGAGGTCATGCGAAGTAAGTACGTATTGAAAGATATACGATAACATTGAGAGTTTCATTTAAAATTCGCTGACCAGATCGTGTTAACTTAAAATCCCCAACGCCAACTTTAGTACCGTCATACAATCCTCTTTAGGCTTTTTGACTTTCTCCACACACATTCAACCACAATCAAGAAACCAAACTATACATTTTAACTTCCAAAGAACCATGACGAATTAGTGCGAACAGACAGATCACTCATAAATGCAAATTAATCCAACATTAAACACACGGCAACCTCATTTAAATGGATTTTACATTTTTGGATACATTTTAAAATAAATACAAAAAAAAACCACGAACAAAAGGCAACAATATGGGTGGTCCCGATTTGAATGGCGTGAATTTGTTAACTTGTTTATTTTGTACGATTTGCATTAACAGACTAACAAATACTCAGCCCAGCCACACATGCTAAGATTCAGTAAATACTTATTGCGGCTACAGACAATCAACGGCAGTAAACAGACAAATAAATGACAGTTTCAAAAACAATCAAAATTTAAAAAAAAAAAACTTAACAAGGTTTTAAAAATGTTAAGAAAAAAAATTGTATTAGTTTTTTTTTGGTTGTATTACATTTCATTTCTGGCCAATTAATCCCCAGATTTGACATGTAAACCCAAGTCAACACACTTTGTTATTTAATTCTATGGTGTTTCTTTTCTTGTTAGTTTTATAATTCTTTCAAATACCTTAATAAATTAGATACAATGAAAAGTAAAGATATTTAGTCTCATTTTCAATAATCTAAAGATATATTAGGAGAAAGAAAAAATGATGGATCTACTGTCATAAAAAAAAACTCATTTAATTATTAAACCCATTTCAAAAAACCCCATACACACAGAAAAATAAAGAAATATTCTTGTCAATATATAAAGATTTTTTAAGACTTTTAATACAAATGAATATCTTTAATGAAAACTAAAGCATTTAAAGAAAATTAATACAATTAAAGTTTAACCATAAAATAGTATTGCATCATGTTAGAAAATTTGGGAAAAAATAGCAAGTTTTTTATCTTTTATGAATGGTTTTAAACTTAATGTGATTGTTTTTCATTATTTATTTATTAAGTTTTTGTATTATACTTCAAATTACTTTTTCTTTTTTTCTTCTATTAAGTATTTTTGGGAGTGTCCTTTTTACCAAACCCTACATTTCTATTTGTAGTAAATATGTATATTTAAGATATTGGTGTAGTTAGTTGTTGTACAAAAGAAGTTTTGGTAGTTTTTATAATTTTTTTTTTTGCGTCAAAAACGACTATAAAACATTATGCCATATGCATGTGTGTTTCCCATACTGTTAAATAAGCAAATTTTGTGGAAAACTATTTGAACAAAATGAAGGTTTTTTAAGAATAAGCTCAAGAATATGTAAATCCTTAAGAGATAATGCGATAGAGCTGCACAGTGACAGCAGCACAAATTGACCAAGACAGTAAAATAAAACATTTGTTATGGTTGGTACGCTATAGTAGAAAATAGTGGTTTAGTATTGGAATACAACGTAAAATATTTTTTCTTAAGAATAGTTAAGAAATCATGATATTGTTTCCCATACCCAGAATTTTGGGTTTCGGGGACTGTATTGGAGAGAGAGAAATAAATGACACTACTTTTTACATAGCATCTTATCTTGACACCAACATAATACAAGGACTGAATAGATTCCATTCCTTCAGAGTTTAACACAATGGAATACGTAATCTGTAGGAAGTTTAGTAAAATAAAAGTTCAACAATTATAATTTACATTGATAAATATCAGGGACCGAAAATAATAATTATTCTTGAAATTTCAAAGGAAAAAAACCATCACAAGAAAATATCGAAGAGTCAAGTCAAGCATACCATTTTGATCGTTTTCAACTATATTTTCATAAATTAACATAAAAATCAGAAAATAACAATTATGTTGTGATTTTTGTTATAAATGCCATAATTGTTACGGTCCCTGATAAATATAGCACACTTTGAAATGATTACAGTTGTATTTTATTACTATAGGGTGTAGCAACATAATAAGTCGTCTTCTATAAATCAACAACAAAGATTTACAAATCACAAATTTCTATTTGTTTTATTTTATTTTTTTGCAGATTTTTACTTGAGAAAGTATTACTATGCAAAAAAACAAAGTAAAATACCTTAAGAAAAACCTTATTGGTTTATAAAACTAAACTCATAATACAATATGAATGTACAACAAACAACAACAAAAAAAAAGAATACTAAATCGACCTTATGTTATCAAAGTTATAAAATTAACGTAAAACCCTCGTAAACATTTCTAAACTGACCAGCAATCTAAAACTCACTCCAACTGCAAATTCCTACCTTGAAGTAAACCAAAAACGTAAATAAAACATAATCACAGGGTTAGAGAGATTTATAATAAAAATATTAAACAAAAAAAAAAAAAAAACAAAAAACTTTATACACTTCATGAAGTTTGTTAGAGGGTTTTTATTTGTTGCCAAAGAAAAGGGCCAAAGGACCATTATGAGTTGCAATAAGTTTTATACCACAACGTAGACAAAATTCTCCACCCCATCTTAACCGCAACTAAAAAAAAAAAGAAAAACTCTTTAAATGACCAATTGTAAGGACAACGAAAAACAAACAAACAACTTTCTTAATATTTAATAATAAAAAAAAGAGCATGAGCAGCAATTTTAGAAATGATTTCGCATAATTTGAAAAAGTATCCTTAAACATATACAACCTTACTTTCATATGAGAACGTTTACATATGTGATTTGGCTAAAAAAAAGGACACGTGTGTGTAGATGTATTGGTTTGTTTCACTTGTTTTTCTTTTTCTCATATAAGGGGAAGAAGAACAAATTGTTTGTGTATTATTGGAGTTTCAAATGCGTGCATATATGAATTTGCACTATGGACTGGAATAGAGAATTCGAATTTCCAAAATTTTGAACTACGTTCTTAAAGATTTTATATTATTATCAAGGCAAACATGACAAATATGATAAAATAAACAGTGTTTTATGATAATAAAAATGTCTTAAAAAATTAAAAATATACACATAGTTGGCCAGAGAAACCTTACCCAGCAAAAACTTAACTTTAAGCCAGCAAGTAATATTGGAGCAAAGTGATAACTACTTATTATTTAACTGAACTACTAGTTATTTTTGTTCGAGATTTCAAAAAATTCATGGGTCCAACTTATAAATGTACTTACATTCAGTTCAGTTATGTATAAGTAGTTACATTCACAACAAGAATATGTAGCTAAAATTGTAAGATAAAAATGGTTTTAACCAGGGACCGTAACAATTATGACACTTATAATAACAAGTAAGAGAGATATATTCGGCTGGGCCGAATCTTATATACCCTTCACCAAACTATACTTCAAAATAAAAATTTTAAATATTTTTAGGTAAACAAAATTAATTTTTTTCCAGTTGTTTTTTTTTAATTTTTTGAAAAAAAATTTTTCGATTTTTTTTTTTAAATTTTTTTTAAATTTAAAAAACTTTTTTTTTAAAATTTAAAATTTTTTTTTTTAATATTTAGCCAAAAAAACTTTTGTTGAAAAAAAATTCGGGTTAAAATTTTTTTCCCGATTTTGACCCATTGTAGGTCCAACTTACTATGGTCTTATATACGTCGTTGCAAAGGTCTTTGAAATATCTATCATTAGATATCCATATTGTCTATATTAATGACTTAGTAATCCAGATATAGGTCAAAAAATAGGTAAAAAATCGAGGTTGTCCTGGTTTTTTCCTTATATCTCAGCCATTTGTGGACCGATTTTGCTGATTTTAAATAGCAAACTTCTCGAAAGCATATCTGACAGAATTATTCAAGATTGGGATCCCGAAGATATCTGGGGTCTTCAGAAAATTGATTTCAACAGACAGACAGACAGACGGACAGACAGACAGACAGACAGACAGACAGACAGACAGACAGACAGACAGACAGACAGACAGACAGACAGACAGACAGACAGACAGACAGACAGACAGACAGACAGACAGACAGACAGACAGACAGACAGACAGACAGACAGACAGACAGACAGACAGACAGACAGACAGACAGACAGACAGACAGACAGACAGACAGACAGACAGACAGACAGACAGACAGACAGACAGACGGACGGACATGGCTAAATCGACTCCGCTATCCGGAATATATATACTTTATAGGGTCGGAAAATTATATTGTGGAAATTACAAACGGAATGACAAATTTATATATACCCTTCTCACGAAGGTGAAGGGTATAAAAATCACAACATAATTGTTATTTTCTGATTTTGATTTTTATTTTATTTGTCAGAAATATTTGTCAAACTTTGATTTTTTTTGTCACAAATAATTGTTATTTTTTGTCAGACATATTTGTCAGACTATGATTTTTATTTACATATTTGTCGGAGTCTTACATATATATATGTAAATAAAACTCAATAATTCATTTTTGTATCTGCCAAAAAAAAAAAAAATCATAGTCTGACAAAAAAATAACAATTATTTCTGACAAAAAAAAAAATAAAAATCAAAGTTTGACAAATATTTCTGACAAAAATAAATAAAAATAAAAGTTTGACAAATATTTCCGACAAAAAAAAAATAAAAATCAAGAATTTAAAAGCATGTTATTTTATGAAAATATAGTTGAAAACGATCAAAATGGCATGCTTGACTTGACTCTTCGATATTTTCTTGTGATGGCTTTTTTCCTTTGAAATTTCAAGAATTATTATTATTTTCGGTCCCTGGTTTTAACATTAATATATAAATTAATATAATCTGAACAAAAAAATTAATGGCTTTAATTGCTGTAGAACCGCTAACGTCTCGTTTTTCAGTCAAACACACTAGATTGATGAGCTAAATGCAAAAGTTCATTACCAACCTGTACAAAAATAAGTACCTATTATAGTAAATAAAATAAGGTGCTGGGTAACCACCACTCATTACAAATTATGGATGTGGTAACTAGTTGCCATTACAAAAATTCACAAAATTGTTGCTTTGTAACTATGCGAATCCGATATTCTTTATATAGAGTCCTTTGCGTCCATCCGAATTTAGGCTATATAGAATACTCTTTTGAGCTTTATTCAATCCGGCTGAAGGCCGTTATCTATTGGAAACCTTATAAGATATTGCAATATTTTTCTTAATTTAAGGTTTATAGTGTCTATGCTACAACTCATTTGAAAGTGTTCAAAACTTTAAGAACGATATCGATAACAAATCATTAGCAATATAAGGACTGAGATCGAAAAATTTTTAACATGCATATATGTTAATAAAAATGAAACCAGTAAACATACAGTTTTGAATCTTTTTATATTTGATTGAAATTATTGTTACAATTAACAAAAAAATATATTTTTATAGTTCTAATCACTAATGATGAAATTTTTAACCTTTTTCGAAAACCCTTTCATTATGGTTTTTTATAGTGCTTTATGTCACTTTGTTCGAACAGGTTGTCCATCTACGTTTAAAATCTACCACACTTTTGGACACCTTTTTTTGTGTTCTTCAGTTCTTTTTTAACAAGAGACCAATATTGCCTCTTTTGGTACAAATACCACATTATTGCTCTTTTACCACTCAAGACCTTTCTTACCATAGTGACAGCGTGCCAAATCAGGCCAAAAATAAGAGAACACATTAAGAAGTCCTTTGTAAACGTTCCTTGATGTAAATTTCGGTATTTATAGAGCCCTTTGTAACAAATGTTTGGCTTTTTCGCCGCAACTGCATTGCTTGCCATACCAAGAACTTTTTGGGAAATTTTGTCTGCTTTTGGGTCCTAAACTTTTCTTCAACATTCCCTCGAGCATCTGCAAGATAAAAAAATTTACCCAGAAGCTGCGAAAAATTTTCCATACGTACATTTCGTCATCCATTATGCAGCAGCTATATTTTTTGTATACAATTTGACTTCAATGTCCGTTCTCTGTCTTTGCCTCTAAATTAGGAAATTTTTAAGCTTTGTATGACTTTAAACCAGCATTGGCTTTAACTTTTCGTACCAAATGGTCCGAGTACTGACCTAACCGGGCAGCTTCCCTACCGGGAGCTCTTTTGAAAATGCTTTCTATTTTTTGGCTTTAGAAACATCATGTGGACCATTCCTTCTACCTGAACCAGGTTTTATATCAACGGACATGTTCTCCCGGTACTGTTTAATAACATTGGAAACAGTTTGATAGCAGACCTTTGATTGTTTGGCCAACTTTTTGTAGGACCAAGTTGGGTTTTGTTGAAAATATTTAATAATTTTAGTACGCACTTTTTTCTGGTCACTCATTTTAATCAGATTAACAAGATATGAAAATAATTGATATGAAACATAATAACTGACATGCTTATCAAAGGTAACTTGATCAAAAAAAATATAAAAAAAATCAAATAATACTTGGTTTAAACGATTTAATGAAAAACGTGTGTTAAGAATGTTTCGATCTCAGTCCTTAGGTCGAGATTTGTTTATTATTACAAAATTATTAAAAAATTTATCTTTGCATGTTTTATTCGCCACGTTTGGCGAAAATCCGGAACATCTGACAACCATGATTCATGAGTAGTGTGTGTTTGTTTCAATTGTTTCAAATGCAACAACGGCCCAAAAAAAGTTCATGTGGCATTTCTGCACTTTATTTGATAATAGCATGCAGTTGGTGTAACATTCAATTTTAAACTATATGTATATTAAATTATGTGTTAAATATAGAACTTCGAAATAAATGAGTTATAAGTTAATAAAGTTCATTTTATCAAATAATAATTAAAAGAAAAATTAAAAGAACACTTTACAATTACATATGTGATTTACATAATCTTATATTATATTTATTTTTCTTTTATTTAAGACATTCAAACCCATTGTGCATACATGTGTATATAATTCAAAGTTATAAGTTTTTATTTCTTCTAAAATATTTGTTTTCTGTTGTTTTTTTTTTAATACGAATTTAGCAAAACTTTTCTTTCTATTATTATTATTATATTCTTGTTGTTGTTTCTTTTTTGCAAATGATACAGAAATAAACATATGTTTCCAACAAAACAAACTAAAGCTGCAGAATGATAGAGAAAAAAAAACTGCTGTATTTTATGACAATTTTACCTGATTTGATTAAAATTTTGTTTTTGGTAAAAAGTATATAAAGTATTGTAGAGATTATAAATGAGATAGATAGATGTTGGGTAAGACAAACGAAACTTAAATGCCACAAAAAATATATACATTTTCTAAATTGCTTACCTCTGCGTAGTAAAACTGCCATCAAGGTAATTGGAAAAAATTTTTAGACATTTGAAAATAAAAAGAAAAATAGTACAAGTAACAACTGCATAACATTAATAACTAGTGAAATAATAAGACACCTGGTTTATCTGTAAATAAAGTGAAATACATAATAATTATTATTCAAATCAATTGGTTTTATTACTGTGGCTCATTTATATATTGCCTTTCTCCATATACTTTTCATTTTATTTATCTTTATCAAAATACAAATATAATTTCGTTTTTCAATTCTGCTAATTATCGGTTACGAAATACAAACAGACTTATTTATGCACTTACATATACATACATACATGTATACATATTTATTAGGGTGGCTCAAAACACTTACAAATGCGAATCGCTATTCTGGGGCATTGCATGAAACTTTGCCGAAGAAAATAAACTTCGAGACTGCTGCTTTCAGTATAATAAAATATTCGTACATTTTCACAACAATTTCGTAAATATTTCCCAAAAAAAGGCGATTAAATAAAAAAAAAATGTACGAAAGCTACACATTTGGCTAGAGGAAATAAAATTTTCTTTTGCCTCGATTCTTTAATATTTTGGAAAAATACCTATTTTGAAGAGTTCGGGGGGTTTCTTCGGCAAGGTGTCTTAAAATGACCCATATAACAAGACTCACCCTAATGTATAATGTATGTTTGTGTGTGTATGAGAAAACTTTTGTAGAATAATGTTTTTGCCCTAATATGTAGTTGTTTTTATTAGTTAGACAATCTATAATTATAAACTGTCGATTCCCCATCACAATGCATTAAATAATAATAATAATTGCAAACAGCAGCAACACGACAAAAATACTTAAAATAAAAATGGTGTTTAATTTTCACTCTATCTCTCTCTTCCTGTCTACATTGTATTCGACCAGCCATTCAGATATATATACCTACATGTATTATACATATACATACATATGTACTTACGTACGTACGTATCCATATCGACATTTAGATTGTAAATAAGTGCTACGTTCTGAATTTTCAGTGTACAAGTTTAATTGCCAATGCATGTCTAGTATTGTTTGTTTGGTTTGCGTGAATTTGCCAAAGTTTAGTGCTTCATTTCAACGAATTATCAACATTTCATATAAAAATCTACATTTTTGTACGCGCGCGGCAAAAACAATAAATAATTATAGAGTATGAAATGTTGTGCATGTATGTATTTGTAGTCACATATGTACACACACATACGTATCATTACATGTCGATTATGAAAATGTTTATACGAATGTATTCATTTACGTGTATTTTATTCCAATTTACTTATGTATGTACCTATGTACATGCGGACACATCAACACTGCCATATTGTTGCACGTTTTAAGTGCAAAAGTGTCACCACCATGCTTAAAATTTTAACACAAAATTGAAAGCAACTTTACAAACTAAATGCATGTATGTATGTACCTATGTAGTAGTTTGGTAAAAATAATAACGCCCCATTTTGGAAAATTTTATTAAAACTAGAATAAACTCTATATTTAGATTTTAAGATTTGAAAAATAACACAACATTTGGCCAAATATTTATACAATTTCTCTAAATATTTTCAGAAGTGCCATTATATACATAATTTATACAAAGTTTTTGGTAAATTTTGGATATATGTATTACCATTAAAGTAGTTTATTTTATTAATATTAAAATATATTCAATTAGTTGCAAGAATCATAGTGAACTTTCAACATTTAATTGCGATTCCTTTTACCAGTTTTTCAAGCATCATTATTTACTTGCACCATCAAAGTACTCTGCCATTGTTTTTTTTTTTAAATCTCAGCCAACATATTTTTGATTAAAAATAGTACATTCATAAATACTGGTACACAGTTTTTTCGTGATAAAGTTGTATTTTTATTTATTGAATATTTGAGAATAAAATAATAAGGACTGAGATTGAAAAATTTTTAACATGTTAATAAAAGTGAAACCACTAAACTTATAGTTTTGAATCTTTTTTTATTTTATTGAAATTACTGTTACAATTTAAAGAAAAAAAAATATTTTTATAGTTCTAATCACTAATGATGAAATTTTAAACCTTTTTCGAAAACCCTTTCATTATGGTTTTCATAGTGCTTTATGTTACTTTGTTCGAACAGGTTGTCCATGTCCCTTTAAAATCTACCACACTTTTGGACACCTTTTTTGTGCTCTTCAATTCTTTTTTAACAAGATCCCAATATCTCTCCACTGGACTCAGCTCCAGGCAGTTTGCAGGAATTGCCTCTCTTGGTACAAATACCACATTATTGGTCTTGTACCACTCAAAACCTTACTTACCATAGTGACAGGATGATAAATCAGGCCAAAAATAAGTGGACACATTAAGAAGTCTTATGAATGAAAACATTATTTTTTGTAAACATTCCTTGATGTAAATTTAGGTATTTATAGAGCCCTTTGTAACAAATGTTTGACTTTTTTGCCGCAACGGCATATTGCTTGTCATACCAAGAACTTTTTGGGAAATTTTGTATGCTTTCGGGTCCTAAACTTTACCTTAACATTCCCTCGAGCATCTGCAACATAAAAATTGACCCAGAAGTTGCGAAAAAGTTTCCATACGTATATTTTTAAATTTTTAAAAAAAAATTTTACTTCAATTCCGTGCTGTCTTTGGCCTCTAAATTTTTATCAGAGTTCCTGTCAGGAACTTTTTGAGGCTTGTATGCTTTTAAACCTTCATTGGCTTTAACTTTTCGTACCAAATATTACGAGTACTGACCTAACCGGGCTGCTTTCCTACCGGAGGTGTTAGGAGCTCTTTTGAAAATACTTTCTATTTTTGTGGCTTTAGAAGCATCATGTGGACCATTCCTTCTACATGAACCAGGTTTTATATCAACGGACAAGTTCTCCCGGTACTGTTTAATAACATTGGAAACAGTTTGCTGGCAGACCTTTGATTGTGTGGTCAACTTTTTGTAGGACCAAGTTGGGTTTTGTTGAGAATATTTAATAATTTTAGTACGCACTTTTTTCTGGTCACTATTTTAATTAGATTAACAACAATTGAACATAATTGACATTAAGCATAATAACTGACATGTTTTACAAAGGTAGCTTGATCAAAAAAAAAAATCAAATAATACTTGGGTTAAAAGTTTTAATGAAAAATGTGTGTTAAGAATTTTACGATCCTTAGTATAGTTTGTAGAAGTGGCCGCCCTATTCTTTCCATCACTTTGTAGGAATTCCTTTTGGATGACGAGCAGTGTAATTTATAATCTAAAGGGACTACCACAAGTCCAATCATCAGTAGAAATAAAATTGGGCAAATTGTTTTTTTTTGTGTGTATCTTCAATCAAATTAACGGCACGCTTAGAGTTCCTAATTTCCCGGACTTTTTCCCTTTCTGGTAGGAAATTTTTTAAATTAAAACACAAACCATACCCAGAGAAAAAATATAGTTGTTCATGTTTACTGTATGCATTTCAACATTTTTACACGATTCTTAACAATATTATAGTCACAGTAATTGTTTGTATGATTGTGGTAGCCAAAATATGGTGAACTTACGATTCACATGATTATATTAATCATATATATGGTTACAGTAAACAATTATATGTTTGTGACAACCATTTTTATGACAAATCATTATAGATTATGATATCATAATATGGTAGATCCTTCATCATAAAAATGATTGTCGCAAACATATACATGGTTACAGAAACCATATTTGTACAAATTTGAAGATGGACGCTATTTTAGTACAGGAATTATGTACAAAAATTTCAAATTTAATGTTCTACATTGTATGGTTTAAAAGTTGTGTGCAGTTATATTAGAGTTTCCAAAAAACCGAAGAACTTCAAAACCACGGTTTCGGTTTTAAAAAATTAAAAACCGATCGGTTTCGGTTCGGTTTTGTGATAATTTATTAACTTTTAAATCAGTTGATAATATAGGAACTGATAAACAAATTTAAAGTTCAAATTTGGTACTTTTTCTTTTAATGGTACCTAATATATTAGTTATAATATATTAGTTAAAGTTGGCTAATATGCTCAATTGTATAATGATGCCAAAAATAGACAACTAAACCAAACTAAGGAGTACTTTTTCGTTCCTCAAAATTAATTTTCTATAATATTGAATCTAGAATCAGGAAATTACTTTGAAATTTTAAACTTGACAGTGGTTTAAGTGTGGAAAATGTTTACTTTTTCTTCTAATGGTACTTTTTATTATAATAAATTATTTTACTTATTGTATATACATAATAGTTGGCTGATATGCTTCTGAGTAAAGAAAGAATCAAGAATAGAGGGCATAATGATAATGAGGTAACAAAAACTATTATTGAAATTTCTATAATATGGAACCTATAAGCAGGATATTAAACACACATGATCCTGACTGAGTTAGAATATAAAAAATGAAATTGCAGGTACTTTTTCGGACTAGTACTTTTTGAATATTTTATAACGATGGAACTAGAAACGCTCATTCAAAAAGGAAAATTAATGTTACTTGTTCTTTATTATAAGGTACTTTTTGAATATTTTATAAAAATAAACCTTAAAATTGAAAATTATGCACAAATGATTCTGAATGAGTTAGAATTCACAAAAGGTGATTATAGTGGCGAAATACACCGGGTCAGCTAAGACTTTGTTACATAAATTTTGCATTATTAAGCCTGCGAAAGATAGCCTCCTAGATCATCTGAAGCAATTATTGTAATACAATTTAAAAAAATTAAACAAATCTTAAGATATTTTTACCGATTTGTTTTTAGAGATATTGGATGAAAAAGTTTGTTTCTCATTTCTAAATTTTGAATTTTTTTAGTCAAAATAGATTAAAAGTGAAAACCGAAGAATAATTGTCGGTTTCGGTTTCGGTTTTAGGCCTTGAAAAACCGCGGTTTCGGTTTCGGTTAAAATCGAATTGGAAACTCTAAGTTATATATACACTTTTGTGATTTTTTTTTTTTTTGGTTGGATCGCAAATGTTCTAAATCGAAAAGTCTATGATGTGATAAACACTTGCAATACATAATAATTATGGTAAATTTCGATGAAATCGGAAATGAAAAATCCGATAAGTGTAGTATTCTGTTGGATTCTCCCTATACTTTAAATAAAGTAAAGTTTATCCACTTAAAATTTCACCAATTAACTTTTTCCTTTTGCGAGAAAAAAATGCATTTAATCGCCATCATAAAACGTGTCATACAGGAACAGGAGTCCATCATTCTTTGTTGGCCACTAATTGGCATCTTTTAAATTAAAGGCATCAGTAATGTAGTTGGCCAATAACATTTTGAATATTAAATAGTCTGCTGATGTAAGTGAAGACTTGACAACTGCCGCTGTAACTGTCCTGGTTGTCAATGAAGGATCCGCACGAACAATAACTAACACAAAAAAGAGTGGTTGGACCACCTTGTAAACAAGTAACAACATGGGGAAGAGCAACCAAACTGATGGTCATACATCATTTTAAGTTTGTGACGCCTTGTGCTTCTTTATAGGAATACCAAAAAAGTGTGTATGCATTGGCCAACAAAATGAATTTCTAAAGTCTGGTCTTTGAGAGGTAAAACTAACAAAAGAAATATGCCAATCATTTCAAACACTATTGACGACACTAAACACGCATCGACCACCGTTGCTGCTGTTGCTGCAATTAGTCGATGCGCGAATGAAGCCAAAGATGACAACAACGATGATGACTTGCAAAATTATGCTGCCAAAAGGAAGCCGTGAAGTAAACAACCAATGCAAAATTAATGGTTTCTGGGCTGGGTTGCATAAATAAATGAAAAATTGCTTGAAAAGTGGAGGCCATATTTGGTCAAGTGTAAATTTCATAAATGTATAAAAAACACATTTTAACAATGGCTGACAATTTGTTGGTGGTGGCAAGTTTATTTCATTTACAAACATATAAATATATGTATATGTACGTAAGTATTTATATATGTATATGTTCATACTCTCATATACACTGTGTAATGTGCTGTCATACATGTATGATGAAGTCTATGCTGACATGTAACACGCGAACCAGTGCCACCGATTTGATCTTTAGATTCTATTGAAGTTTCTGTTGATATTTTAACATCGTCTAGGCGGTAACGCTATGAAAACCGCAACTACATCAACAAAGAATGAAATAAACGTAAAAACTATGTAATAAAATATGATTGCGTGTTTGATTTATTCACCTAATGTATGTTTTGTACACTTGTTCACATTTTTTTTTTTTTTAAGTCTTTTTTTACTATTTTTGTAAAGTTTTTTGATATAGATGGTGAGTAGTTATAGTGGCAATCGTGTAAATTACATATAAACTTAAACAAAAAATGCAACGAAAGCGTTGCAAATTGCAATCATCAATTCAACAAAGAAATTAACATTTTACTTTACATGCTTATTTTTTTTTTTTTTTTTTTTTTGCAAAAGCATTTAAACATATACATTGCACTAAAATTTTAACTGATTTCATAAAAATACTGTTGAATTTTGGAATAATTTTTGAAAGTTGTAAAACTGCTGAAGCATTCTGCAAAATGTTAAAGATTAATTTAGAAGTACATATTTTCCAAACTGATTGTACTTAAACTACTAGATTTTGAAACGAAAATTTAAAACTGGCTAGAAATTTTTGTTGAAATTTTTAAATTTGAAACAAGTTCATACGAATTCAAAACATTTGTTACTACTATTCGAACAATTAAATTTAAGTATTCCTAAATTATTCACATTAATTTTTCTATTTTTTCTTATTATTACATCAACAACTTTTTATAAATCATAAAAATAAATACCTCAGGTTAGTCAAGGATTAAAGGGAGCGACAACAACATGTAAATTCGTTTAAAATTAAACACTTCCATTTTTAATTTCAAATATTTTTACAATAATCAGCTTGCGGCCATAATAAAAGTAGTTCATCTTTTCATTTTCATTTTACTACCATTGACATGTGCCGTCATTTATTTTGATCTAAACCGGCGTTTATATAAAAAAATATGCCAGTGTTTTGTGGTCGTAAAGCAGATGATCGCTCTAGATCTGTGTGATGTGGTTTTTCAAAATGCTCATACACAAAATAAAAAGTTTAAAACTTTAAGAGTTTTTCACTTTTATGGCTCTAAACAGCAGGAATAAAATAAAGAAAAAAACATAGAGCAGCAAAAGCATAAATTTATGTTTCATTAAATACATTCCAATTTACATGAATTTCAAGATTAAACACATGCAGAACAATATTTATAGTTTTGTTATTTATATTTTTTATGCCCGCTTAGGCTCGTTTGTTTTATTTTTTTTTTCATTTGTCGGAGATTTAACAAACGAAAGTTGGAAAAAGAGAGAAACAACAATTTTCAAATTGTCAATCCATATTTCTTTGAAGCAATTTACGAATGTCTAAACAAAAAGTGTTTAATATTGACTGTTTCCATATAAACAAGATACGAGTTACTTCAGGCATTTCAAAGATGTAAATGGAGAAAAAAATTTTAAAATGCACAAACAATTAGATATTTTTTCCAAGATACATAATTTAAGGGTTTTGCGCTATAATGTGCAATACCTTAGCAATGACCAGTTAGTAACATGCATAAACTTGAAAGTATTATAGTATAATTCACTATACTCAAGATATCTGCATTAGTATTTCCAATTATCAACTCACAGTAATGTATAGCACATAAATGAACACGAGATCAGTTGTAAGGAGCCTTCCTAATACCATGTAGACTAATACCATGTAGACTAATACCATGTAGACTAATTATCTCTCGGACTCAAACATTTTGCTGTATGGCATCGATACGTTAGAGCATTTTTTTGCATATTTTATTAATAGTGCATGTTTTGTTATATTTTACTACAAACTGTATATTTATTGCATATTAATACAAAATATTGTTACGAATGTGCAATAGCGATTTGAATTTAACGGTCTGTAACGACTGCCTGCAACATTCATCATGTTTATGAACACGTCCTTTAGTGGAAGCTTCTACTTATCAACAGTGTTGATGGCATGCGGTTCCTAGCATTGTTTGTAAGTATGGCAACACTGCATGTTTGAGCTGCTAACATTAACATCGAAAGCTCTAGAAATCGAATGTACTAGTATGTCCGTTAAGAGCATTGCAGAAGATTCCCGATAGATGGCGCATGTATAAATAGTGGCGCGTGAGTTGAGTTGATCATAGGCGCTGTTAGAGTTAACATCAACTGTCTCGTACATTTAACGTTTTACGTTAAAGAGTGTGTGTGCATTTCTGCGAATTGATAAACGTGTATAAAGACACTGAGTAAATATTTGAACTATTGTTGTTGTTCTACATTTTAAAAAAATTAACAGTTGTTACAATTTTAAACTACTGAAACTGCTTTTTATTTGCAATCAAAAGTATCCTGTTTATTTAAAGGAAATAGACCCCGTTTTTAAAAGGTATGATCGTAAAAATATTGTATTTCGACAGTAAGCAATATATTGTCTCCACAAAGAGTTTTTTGAATAATTTTTTTATATAGAAATATCATCAAATGTTGTCCACTAACTTATTTTGACATCCAAAAACTGGCAGTAAGTCTTCTTCATTTCTCTATCAGCAATTGAAAATTGTCATTTCAAAACATTTTGTTTAAAAAAGTTTACAGATATTTTTAAGTATAAAAAATTGCATTAATTGTATCAAAAACATTCATATTGATTTTCATTATAATTTCGATGTATAAGAGATTTCATTACCGAAATATTTTGTAACCAGCTACCGTTACTCTTCATAGACATTTATTAAACTATGAAAGAAAATATTGGATGCTACTTTACAGCATGATCAACATTTTGATGAATTTAAAAGGTGGGTGATCCAAAGAGGATGACGTTAAACAAGTAATAATTTCAAGATATTAACATTTAAATATCCATCGTTTTTCAGAAGCAAAATTATCATTTTAAAACTTTAACTATCAGCTGGAAACACTGTTGTGTAATTTTTAGGCATTGAGTGATCCATAGATATCTATTTTATGTTTCTGCTCAAAATTATACTTAAGGAGTGAGATCGAAAAATTCTTAACATTCATATATGTTAATAAAAATTAGACCACTAAACTTACAGTTTTGATTTTTTTTATTTCATTGAAATTATTATTACAATTTATAAAATAAAAAAATTATTTTTATAGTTCTAATCACAAATGATGAAATTTTGAACCTTTTTCGGAAACCCTTCCATTATGGTTTTTATATATTGATTTCTGTCACTTTGTTCGAACAGGTTGTCCATCTCCGTTTAAAATCTACCACACTTTTGGACACCTTTTTTGTGCTCTTCAATTCTCTTTTAACAAGAGCCCTATATCTCTCCACTGGCCTTAGCTCCAGACAGTTGGAGAATTTGCCTCTTTTGGTACAAATACCACATTATTGTTCTTTTACCACTCAAGACCGTTCTTACCATAGTGACAGGGTGACAAATCAGGCCAAAAATAAGTGGACACATTAAGAAGTCTTATGAATGGAAGCATCCTTTTTTGTAAACATTCCTTGATGTAAATTTCGGTATTTATAGAGCCCTTTGTAACAAATGTTGGGCTTTTTTGCCGCAACAGCATATTGCTTGTCTTACCAAGAACTACTTGAGAAATTTTGTCTGATTTTGGGTCATAAACTTTTCTTCAACGTTCCCTCGAGCACCAGCAATATCAAAATTTTGACCCGGAAGCTGCGAAAAATTTGGAATATTTTTTTTATGAAATTTGACTTTAATTTCCGTGCTCTGTTTTTGGCCTCTAAATTTTTAGCAGCCTTCATGTCAGGAACTTTTTGAGCCTTGTATGTTTTAAAACCTTCATTGACTTTAACTTTTCGTACCAAATAGTCCGAGCACTGAGCTAACCGGGCTGCTTTCCTACCGGATGTGTTGGGAGCTCTTTTGAAAATACTTTCTATTTTTTTGGCTTTAGAAGCATCATTTGGACCATTCCTTGTACCTGAACCAGGTTTTCTATCAACGAACAAGTTCTCCCGGTACTATTTGAAACAGTTTGACGGCAGACCTTTGACTGCTTGGCCAACTTTTTGTAGGACCAAGTTGGGTTATGTTGAAAATATTTAATAATTTTAGTACGCACTTTTTTCTGGTCACTCATTTTAAGCAGATTAACAACAAATGAACATAATTGACATTAAACATAATAACTGACATGCTTTACAAAGGTAACTTGATTAAAAAAAATCAGATAATACTTGGGTGAAAAGTTTTAATGAAAAACATGTGTTAAGAATTTTTCGATCTCAGTCCTTATTATCATAACTATTGTAACAGTTCCGCTAAGCAAGAAGCAATAGTGGCATTACAGTAATGGGTTAAAATGCTGATGTATTGACTCTGCTTTTCTTAGACATTTGTTTAATTCACAAAACCCCTTCTATCCTTGTATTGGGTATATTATTGTATTAAAATACAATAGTGTAAGTTTGTTTTCATTAAAAATTAAATACACTTTTAAAGTTGTATTATTTTCTAGAATTGGGTATAATCGTTCTTTTTACTGATTGGTAATTTTTGTTCAGAACAAGTAAATGAAAAAGTTCTTTCTTTTTGTTAAGTTGTTCATTTTTATTCTGAGGCGTTCGAATGAACTTGGCATGAGTATGATTTTCCATAAAGAAAAAAAGATAATTTAATAAAATTCACTTTAATTCTAATTTAAAGCGTTTTCCGAAAGATAAGTTTCAACCAGCTACAGTAATAATAATAACGAACAAGGCGAATGAACAACTTCGTACTGTTCATTTGATTGAATTGTCTTAAAAATTAATTTAAATGCAGTGCCAAATTATTAGCATTTTAACCCATTACATGGATGCAAACTTTTGCTGTTATTACAAATAGTTGGTACATAAATCGTAAGGATATAAAAATATGTAAATTTAACTAGATAAATTTTACTAAAAAACTTAAATTTAAATAAATATTCAAAGGGAATATTAAAAACTTATTAATATTTACCTGTGTTGAAAAATAATTCTATCACGATTTCATCATATAATATTGTTATATTTGGAAATAACAGATAACATAAGGCAGGGTACCATATCACCTCACCAATCACCCACAAAACTATTCAAACGTGTTGTTTTTTATTTTCTTTTGCATTTTAATTGATGTATGTAGTTGTGATTTTTTACGAATTGTAATTGAAGTTAACAAATGGAGCGAGCATTTGCAATATACAGATACATTCCACAACCAGTTGTGTATTTGTACATGTGTATGTAAGCGTATCCTAACGTAACAATAACGCACGCAGTAATTTCATCTTTTAGTCCAAGTGTCTTTCACTCTGTTCATATCTCTGTTTTCCTAAAATGCTGTTAAGAATCCAATATCACTAGTTCAGTGTAAAAACATCTATTAAAATCAACAATGGAGGATGAGAAAAGGGCAACTGGAAAATAGCAAATTTATACGGAAATTTCACAGTCCTGTGCGTAAGTATGTGCACGAGCATGTGTGTTTGTTTTATCTTGACTGCAAAGTTTGGTGCAAATGTTGCCACGGTATAAAAGGATTCATTTGCTACAAACAACAAACACTAAACAAATGGGTGAAACAAATAACAAACAAACGAAAGGATTATAATTTCAAATCAAATAAAATTAATATGGGTTTATGCAACAATCTACAATAACTACATACATACATATGTATATGTATGTACATTGTACAACATAGTATGTAAAAATTGACTCTACATGTCAATATATTAAGAATGACAACATGTGTAGAAAATTGTTTTTACGTGTAGTTTACATAATTGTACACACACAATATTCTTATTTGTCTTATTTTTGCATATAATTTTTGTTTTGAAAATTGAATTTTTTTTTTTCCTTTTCAAAATTGCTTTTCTAATGAAATAGCAACAGCATTCTCATAACTTACTACAAAGTGGGGAGGCTCTTCAGTGAGGAAAACATTAACAACCTTTGGATGATTTTGTTTTTTCCATTCTAACATTCTTCACTCACTCAGTCCACTCACTGTACCATTCGAATTGAGATGTACTTGTATTTGAAGTTGGAGATGTGGATCAAATGAATTTGTAAAAGAACTAAAGAAGTTTTATGTGCGTGTAAATGTCATAAAACTGACATAAAATCATGACTGTAACATTTACAAAACAACACAAGAAAAAAAGTTTCCTGGCTATTTAAGTTGCAAGTTGTGTGTTTTACTTCTATTCACTGGTATTTGTGCCTACAACATCAATCACTGTGATTGCCATTAAACGCCACTGGCTAGTAGTTGGTTTGTTTAGCCAAAAGAAGCCGCCAGTTAAATATCTTACAAAATTCCATTTAATACATATGTACAATGTACATATGTGTGTACGTGGAGCAATAGTGAGTGACCGCTTTAGAAGGGTATGTATTTATTTCGAGTGTGTTTGTAATGTGTTTCTTTGTTCATTTCTAGTTTCCCAAATGGTTAGAGAGTCATCGAAGTCATTTATGTTGCTTTTTTTTTTGGAGACCTCCAAATGTCCAATCATTAAAAAAAAAAGGAGGAAAAACCAGAGTATAAGGTTTCGCGTCAAGTTTCACACAAATTTGGCGGTTTTTACGAGTACAATATTAGTAGTTGTTGTAGTGATACTAACGCATGTGTTTGTTGCCGTAGCGAACTTAATTGACAGCTCACTTTTATGTGACAGCGAAATAAGTCTACACTTAAATGTCTTCATTTTTACAAAATCGAACAGTAGGACTTCAAATAGAAAAATATAAAAATTACACAAATTGTAGATATTTTTAAGCAAATTAAGTAGAAAATGTATGAATTATTTTTTAAATATTAATATATATTTTACTAAAGTATTCGATTATACGAAATATAAATAAATAGAACAAGAGTATCTAAAAAAGGTAGATTTTCCCCTTTCTCGTATGTTAAGAATTGGTACAAGTTCTAATCCAACATATCTGTCACATGACAGAGATAAGTTTTTCCATACTTATACTTATTCAACAAGAGTTTTACAAATTTAAAATACGAGTTCTGAAACAACAGTTAAAAATGGATCATATCTGGGACTATGTGAATGTTTTTTACAAAGACAAAAGTAAAGTAAACATGTACATTAAGGTGGCCCCGTTTGTATGGAGCCATGTTCCCGACTAAAATTAAAGTTTAGTTTGTATGAGGCGATCATTTCTCAAAATTGTTGTTAGTATTTTGCGAGCTGGATCAGAGGGTAAAAATTACCTTTTTTAAGGTTTCAATGATTTTTTAATATCGTTCGCAAATAAAGGGTTTTCCAACAAGAGGTGTTTTTTTGAATCACCCGGTATTTCGGTAGCTGTCACTTTTGAGGCTTTTATTCTTTGACATTTGACAATTACTTTCCTATTCCATATCGAAGATTCTTGAGAGTTGTCCTAACAGTGAAATTGTTATTGCTGGTGATTTTAATGTTCACAACTCTTCTTGGCTTCACCATTCAAGTCATACAATTACAGATGGCCAATATGTTGAACTATTCGTAGCGCACAATCACCTTGCGCAATTAGTGAATGAACCAACGCATATTTCATGCGTTGATGGGCACCAAAATAACACTCTCGACCTTTTTCTAACTTCACACCCTGACAAGTAAGAAATAGATGTTTTTGCACCTCTTGGTAATTCGGATCATTGTACCATTTCCGCCTCCTTTTCGCTCTCTGAACTTCGTAACGTTTCACGACCAGCTACGAAACGTTAAATTTTTATTTACGAAAAGGCTCGTTGGGCTCAGCTCAACGAGTTCTTTCGGCAATTTAATTGGAAACTCTGTTTCTTAGACAATAACGTCAATGCCATGGCGAAAATGGTCGAAAATATAATAATGATGGGGATGAAAACCTTCATTCTATCAAAGAAAATTTCGATTAAAATTATGGAAAAATCCTGGTTTAATCAGAAGTGCAAAATTGCAATCATAATTAGAGAGGAAGCATCACTACACGAGCAGCGTCTCCGTGCCAAAGTTCTTACTGCTCCCCGGGGCAGTAAAAGCTTTTAGTCATTCGTTAATTAAGGATAATGCTAGTTTATCAATTCCTACTCTTTTAAGGGATGGCCAATCATTCACTGACCCGGTTGATAAAGCTAACTTTTTAGCTGAATTATTTGCAAATAATTCCGACTTATCGGAAAGCAATCAACCACTACCCGAGCTCGAAAGATTATCAGTTACTATACCGAATATATTCTTTCGCGCTCGCGCAGTTAAAAGGGTTTTAGCGGACCTCAACATAAATAAGTCTTCTGGGCCTGATGGTATACCAGCACTGGTCTTGAAGCAGTGTTCTTCGACGCTAGCTAGTCCATTAGCTAACCTTTTCGGCACTTTATACCGTGCCGGCAAATTTCCTGTATGTTGGAAGGTTGCTAATGTAACGTCAATTCCTAAAAAGGGAGAGGCTAACAACCCTGAAAATTATCGCCCAATAGCAATTTTTTCTGCACTTTCCAAAGTTATGGAGAGTATGGTTAACTACCATCTTGTGAAATATTTAGAGTCCAACAATTTATTTAGCGAAACTTGCTAGCCTTCTTATCGGAAAAATGGAGTATGGCATGGTGCGCTTTTAGCAAAGCTTATTGCTTTTCGTGTCGGTAATAACTTCTCTCGATTTATATCGAGCTTTCTTAGAGATCGCACTATACGAGTTGTTATAGATGGAATCTCATCAAACGAGTTCAAGATCAATTCAGGGGTACCGCAAGGCTCCGTCCTTTCTCCTACTCTCTTTCTTATCTTTATAAACGACCTTCTACGTCGAACTTCCAACCCCATATATTCTTTTGCAAATGACAGCAACATTTGCCATTCATATGCATTCAATTATAGACCAAGCCTGTTGGAGATTGGGGCAATGAAGCAAAACATGAATGATACGCTTAACCAAGATCTTGTGACAATCTCTGAATGGGGTTGTGCGAATAGAGTCGATTTCAATGCACGCAAGACTCAATGTTGTATATTAACACACAAACCACAACAGATCATGTTGCTCCATCTGTTTTTATGGGTGGTGTAAATATTAAGGAATCAGAAGCTCTTGATGTTCTAGGCTTGAGTATTCAGTGCGATGTCCGCTGGACAAAACACATTTTTCGAGTGTCGAAAGAAGCATTCAAGTGCCTTGGTTTTCTAAAACGGTGTAAGACATACTTCACTCCATCTGATCTCCTTACTATTTTTGAACCATATATATTCGACCAAAAATGGAATACAACTCTCATGTGTGGGCCGGTGCCTCAAAGTGTATTTTGAAGTTACTCGACCGCGTACAGGAGAGGGCGAAGGTGCTTATCAGTGACAGTAGGGTATCCAGCTCTATTGACTCACTGGAACATCGTCGCAATGTGGGTTGTGTTTCACTGTTCTACCGATACTACAATGGTATGTGCTCTGCTGAAATTAGGGAACTTGTTCCCGAAACCGGTAGTTTTTTACGTAATACATGTTCTTCGGCAAGGGTTCATCAATTCGTTGTCGACTGGACAGTGGATCGCACAACACATTACAGAGAAAATTCGTTATTTAGTCGAACTGTCCGTATGTGGAATAAGCTTCCTCCTGAAGTCTTTCCTGCCACTTTCAATATAGGAAAATTTAAATCAAATGTCCATAAACACTACTCCCTCCCATAACCTATTTTCCTAGTTCCAACACAATGCTTTGCATTAGTAGTAGTCATCCCCTAAGTGCTGGAGTAAAAAAAAGCAACGAAACCATTGCTCTTTTACGGGAAAAGTTTCCGGACCGTGGCCACCGAGATCTTGTGATTTTACACCTTGCGACTTCTTCCTTCGAGGCCACGTGAAAGATAAGGTCTACGCCAATAGCCCAGCGCCGATTCAAGACCTCAAAGATAGAATTCGTGAGGCTATCGAGGACATAGGACTTTGCGATTTGGTTATGGAAAATATCATGAAAAAGATATGTGGTCGTGGTGGGCATTTGGCTGATGTTGTTTTTCATTATTAACGGCATACCTTCCTCTTTATTATGAAATAAACATCCGATCATTTTAAAAAAAATATAAAATTTTTCTTTAAATACCAAAATAACACCTCTTGTTGGAAAACTCTTTATATATAATAGAACTTTTGTAATTGTTCGAACAAGTTTTAAGATTTGTATTTAAAGTAATTATAAATTGCATATAAATTCATACTCGTTTTTTCGTTTTTCAAAATTCAATTCACTTCGAAATTTATTTGATTTTTTTTAAATCTATTTTCTCCCCAGCCATGGGTTAAAACACAAACCTTTTAGTTTAATTGAAATACTTAAGACATTTTACTCAAAAAAATGATATCTACTTGTCATAACTTCTTTTTGATTAACATTTTTCATATTTTTGCTCATATTATGAGATGAATGAAAAAAAAAAATGTGGTTATTGCATAAAGGAAGTTTATTGTTTCAAGAACTTATAGATATTTTAGGTAAAATATGTGTGTCTTGAACACATAGCTAACATCAGATCAGGAATAAAAAAAAAGTTTCCAAATTTTGTGAATTATATAAGGTTTAAAATATTTTTAAAAATATTTTGAATATTTTTGGACTTGCACGATCATTTTAGATATGACATTGAAAGCCAGGATTAACAGTTTGAGAAGCTGTATCTCAGAATGAACTAAACATTCATTTTATGCTTAATTCATTCTAAATTTGTTATTCAAGTAGTCTGAAACCTGTTAATATATTGCGTATACATTACAATTATTTTTCAATAAAATGCAAAAAATATGCAAAAATAAATTAAATTAAAAACGTTTATTATTCTGTATAACAGTTCAAGAAATAATTCCATAGGGAGTGAGAAATAAAATTTAAAGAGCTATTTATTTAATTTTTCATATAAAAAAATCAAAGTTTCTAGTGTAACGCGATGCGGTATTGCCCTATATTTTTTGTGATAATGTGACAGCTAGCATTTTTTAAAATAATGATTTACACATTTTTTATTTTGAACACAACTTTAACTCTTTTTACCTACTGTATTTGCACAGATGAGTGATTTTTATAGCAAATGTTCTACAAAACGAATGTTATCTTTTGAATTTTTTTTTCTAGATTGAAAGTCCCAAAGGTTGCAGCGAAATAGAAATGTGAAAAGTGCAAAAAAAGATTAGAAATAAATCCAACAAACAGACAATTCGCACAATGCCACCAAATGATGTCAAAAAATAAACATCGTTTTCTACAAAATTAAAAAAAAAACAACCAATTGTGGTAGAAATTCGCGAAACTATCAAATGACTCAAATAATGACTTATCAGATATGGTCTATAGCGTATTAATTACTAGGATCGTACAACACAGACATGTCATGTAATCTTGGTTAATAAACATAAGAGACGTTTAATTTTGGCTTCATTTGTTTGTATTTACAACTCAATTACCATGACAATAACGAGGTATGGACATGAAATGAAAAATTTCTTATGGACCACACAGGGGATAATCTACAGTTCTGTTTATTTCTATTCATTTTAAATTAATCATTGTAGGGGAACACCCACAATCTTTAATCTAAACAATAACGCATCAACGCTTATTAAACATTAATAAAATAATATGTTTGTCATAATGTTGTCCAAAAATTAATCGAAATGTTTTTTTCTTTTTTTTTTCTTAAATCAGTTATAAAGTAGTTATAAACATTTATGATAAATATAAATAAAAAAGAATAAATTTGGTGTGCTGGCCAACAATACCCCCACATTTATGAGTAACTGCTTTAACTATAATACACAGGCATATTATGGTGCTTAGAATCTATGATTTGAACCCTAAAAAGGAGAATTGGTTAAACAATGAGTCTTATTGTCCAGCAAAGTTAATGACAACATGAAGAAAAACTCTAATAAAATCTTTATTTATGGCCATAATGCCACAGACAAAAATTAAAATAAAACAGGTTGATAGAGGTGGAGTTGACAACAATCAAATCTAACAACCAAAAAATCTCACTACTCACACCTTTAGTTTCTCTAAATAAAATCAA
Organism: Calliphora vomitoria; assembly: GCA_942486065.2. NCBI lineage: Eukaryota > Metazoa > Arthropoda > Insecta > Diptera > Calliphoridae > Calliphora > Calliphora vomitoria. The sequence goes on from OW818030.2 coordinate 141,192,778, forward strand.
AAAAGAAGAAAACTCTTTGGAAAATTATAAAAATTAAATTCTTTAGCAATTATTATACATTGTTTGACTGGGATGCAGTCAGTCCGTGATGGGCCATTGTTTGAGCCATCAACAATCAAATGATTAATGTGATTTGTATCAAATTTCTACAAAATTAAAACTCTTCATGCCACAAACTAAACAAAACTCTTAAAAAGGATCTTGTATACCAGAGAGAGAGATAGAGAAAGAGTAAAAGTAAAAATAAAAAACAATGACACTCTATTGTTGTTTACTTTTTGTCAAACAATAGACTTTTAGGAACCTTCTTGGGAAGACAAGTTGACATTTCTGTCTAAAAGTGAGTGTGTGCATTTCAAAATTTTAACAAGTGTTTTTCATTCTGCTTTATCTTGAAACAAAGATACCACCGAGATCTCTGTGATTATCACAAACACAAGATCACCGCCCTACAAATCATGACTAGATTTTTAAGTAATAATATTTTGGCTGTTTTATGTCTAGTAGATTGTCATTGTTCTCCTACCCCTATTACTAGAAATTTGATAATGTTTAGTTTATTATTTGATTTTGTTGATCGGTACACACTTCAATCTACTAGTTGAATTTCAAACGGGCAGTAGGGGTATTCATAATAATAACATATCATAAACATAAGGGTTTAATCGATAAAAAGAGCTCGATCTGTGATCAATAAAGAATCAAAATATCTTAAATCGTTTATAACTTGGTAAATAAGCGTTCAATCGAGAAAAGAGGCTCGATCTGTGATCACTCATATTTCAGTCCAAAAATCGATTTTTTATATAAAATCTCAAAATATCTAAATTCGCTTATAACTTGGTAAATAAGCGTTCAATCTAGAGAAGAGGGTCGATCTGTGATCACTCATATTTCAGTCCAAAAATCGATTTTTTATATAAAATCTCAAAATATATAAAATCGCTTATAAATTGGTAAATAAGCCTTCAATCGAGAAAAGGAGCTCGATCTGTGATCACTCATATTTCCGAAAAAAAAAATTTTTATATAAAAACTCAAAATATTTAAAATCGCTTATAACTTGGTAAATAAGCCTTCAATCGAGAAAAGAGGCTCGATCTGTGATCACTCATACTTCAGTACAAAAATCGATTTTTTATATAAAATCTCAAAATATAAAAATGGCTTATAACTTGGTAAATAAGCGTTCAATCGAGAAAAGAGGCTCGATCTGTGATCACTCATATTTCAGTCCAAAAATCGATTTTTTATATAAAATCTCAAAATATCTAAAATCGCTTATAAATTGGTAAATAAGCCTTCAATCGAGAAAAGGAGCTCGATCTGTGATCACTCATATTTCAGAAAAAAAAAAAAAATTTTTATATAAAAACTCAAAATATCTAAAATCGCTTATAACTTGGTAAATAAGCGTTCAATCGGGAAAAGGCGCTCGATCTGTGATCACTCATATGTCAGACCAAAAATCGATTTTTTATATAAAAACTCAAAATATCTTAAATCGCTTATAACTTGGTAAATAAGCGTTCAATCGAGAAAAGAGGCTCGATCTGTGATCACTCATATTTCAGTCCAAAAATCGATTTTTTATATAAAATCTCAAAATATCTAAAGTCGCTTATATCTTGGTAAATAAGCGTTCAATCGAGAAAAGAGGCTCGATCTGTGATCACTCATATTTCAGTCCATAAATCGATTTTTTATATAAAATCTCAAAATATCTAAAATCGCTTATATCTTGGTAAATAAGCGTTCAATCGAGAAAAGAGGCTCGATCTGTGATTACTCATATTTCAGACAAAAAATCGATGTTTTATATAAAAAGTCAATATATCTAAAATCGCTTATAACTTGGTAAATAAGCGTTCAATCGAGAAAAGAGGCTCGATCTGTGATCACTCATATTTCAGTCCAAAAATCGATTTTTAATATAAAATCGCTTATAAATTGGTAAATAAGCATTTAATCGGCAAAAGGAGGTCGATCTGTGATCACTCATAATTCAGACCAAAAATCGATTTTTTATATAAAAAGTCAATATATCTAAAATCGCTTATAACTTGATAAATAAGCGTTCAATCGAGAAAAGAGGCTAGATCTGTGATCACTTATATTTCAGTCAAAAAATCGATTTTCTATATAAAATCTCAAAATATCTAAAGTCGCTTATATCTTGGTAAATAAGCCTTCAATCGAGAAAAGAGGCTCGATCTGTGATCACTCATATTTCAGTCCAAAAATCGATTTTTTATATAAAATCTAAAAATATCTTAAATCGCTTATATCTTGGTAAATAAGCGTTCAATCGAGAAAAGAGGTTCGATCTGTGATCACTCATATTTCAATCCAAAAATCGATTTTTTATATAAAAACTCAAAATATCTAAAATCGCTTATAAATTAATAAATAAGCGTTCAATCGGGAAAATAGGGTCGATCTGTGATCACTCATATTTCAGACCAAAAATCGATTTTTTATATAAAAACTCAAAATATCTAAAATCGCTTATAAATTAATAAATAAGCGTTCAATCGAGAAAAGAGGGTCGATCTGTGATCACTCATATTTCAGACCAAAAGTCGATTTTTTATATAAAAACTCAATATATTTAAAATCGCTTATAACTTGGTAAATAACCGTTCAATCGAGAAAAGAGGGTCGATCTGTGATCACTCATATTTCAGTCCAAAAATCGATTTTTTATATAAAATCTCAAAATATCTAAATTCGCTTATAACTTGGTAAATAAGCGTTCAATCGGGAAAAGACGCTCGAGCTGTGATCACTCATATTTCAGACCAAAAATCGATTTTTTATATAAAAACTCAATATATCTAAAATCGCTTATAAATTAATAAATAAGCGTTCAATCGAGAAAAGAGGGTCGATCTGTGATCATTCATATTTCAGACCAAAAATCGATTTTTTATATAAAATCTAAAAATATCTAAAATCGCTTATATCTAGGTAAATAAACGTTCAATCGGGAAAAGGCGCTCGAGCTGTGATCACTCATATTTCAGACCAAAAATCGATTTTTTATATAAAAACTCAATATATCTAAAATCGCTTATAAATTAATAAATAAGCGTTCAATCGAGAAAAGAGGGTCGATCTGTGATCACTCATATTTCAGACCAAAAATCGATTTTTTATATAAAATCTAAAAATATCTAAATTCGCTTATATCTTGGTAAATAAGCGTTCAATCGAGAAAAGAGGCTCGATCTGTGATCACTCATATTTCAGTCCAAAAATCGATCATATGTCAGAGCAAAAATCGATTTTTTATATAAAATCTAAAAATATCTAAATTCGCTTATATCTAGGTAAATAAGCGTTCAATCGGGAAAAGGCGCTCGATCTGTGATCACTCATATTTCAGACCAAAAATCGATTTTTTATATAAAATCTCAAAATATCTAAAATCGCTTATAAATTGGTAAATAGGCGTTTAATTGGCAAAAGGGGCTCGATCTGTGATCACTGATGTTTCAGTCCAAAAATCAATTTTTTATATAAAATCTCAATATATCTAAAATCGCTTATAACTTGGTAAATAAGCGCTCAATCGAGAAAAGAGGCTCGATCTGTGATCATTCATATTTCAGACCAAAAATCGATTTTTTATATAAAATCTCAAAATATCTAAAATCGCTTATAACTTGGTAAATAAGCCTTTAATCGGGATAACGAGGTCGATCTGTAATCACTCATATTTCAGACCAAAAATCGATTTTTTATATAAAATCTCAAAATATCTAAAATCGCTTATAACTTGGTAAAAATCGATTTTTTATATAAAAACTCAAAATATAAAAATGGCTTATAACTTGGTAAATAAGCGTTCAATCGAGAAAAGAGGCTCGATCTGTGATCACTCATATTTCAGTCCAAAAATCGATTTTTTATATAAAATCTCAAAATATCTAAAATCGCTTATAACTTGGTAAAAATCGATTTTTTATATAAAAACTCAAAATATAAAAATGGCTTATAACTTGGTAAATAAGCGTTCAATCGAGAAAAGAGGCTCGATCTGTGATCACTCATATTTCAGTCCAAAAATCGATTTTTTATATAAAATCTCAAAATATAAAAATCGCTTATAACTTGGTAAATAAGCGTTTAATCGGCAAAAGGAGGTCGATCTGTAATCACTCATATTTCAGTCCAAAAATCGATTTTTTATATAAAATCTCAAAATATCTAAAATCGCTTATAAATTGGTAAATAAGCGTTTAATCGGCAAAAGGAGGTCGATCTGTGATCACTCATATTTCAGTCCAAAAATCGATTTTTTATATAAAATCTGAAAATATCTAAAATCGTTTATATCTTGATAAATAAGCGTTTAATCGAGAAAAGGAGCTCGATCTGTGATTACTCATATTTCCGAAAAAAAAAATAAATTTTTTATATAAAAACTCAAAATATCTAAAATCGTTTATATCTTGATAAATAAGCGTTCAATCGAGAAAACGAGGTCGATCTGTGATCACTGATGTTTCAGTCCAAAAATCGATTTTATATACAAAATCTCAAAATATCTAAATTCGCTTATAACTTGGTAAATAAGCGTTCAATCGAGAAAAGGGGCTCGATCTGTGATCACTCATATTTCAGTCCAAAAATCGATTTTTTATATAAAATCTCAAAATATCTAAATTCGCTTATAACTTGGTAAATAAGCGTTCAATCTAGAGAAGAGGGTCGATCTGTGATCACTCATATTTCAGTCCAAAAATCGATTTTTTATATAAAATCTCAAAATATCTAAAATCGCTTATAAATTGGTAAATAAGCCTTCAATCGAGAAAAGGAGCTCGATCTGTGATCACTCATATTTCCGAAAAAAAAAATTTTTTATATAAAAACTCAAAATATATAAAATCGCTTATAACTTGGTAAATAAGCGTTCAATCGAGAAAAGATGCTCGATCTGTGATCACTCATATTTCAGTCCAAAAATACATTTTTCATATAAAAATTCAAAATATCTAAAATCGCTTATAAATTGGTAAATAAGCGTTTAATCGGCAAAAGGAGGTTGATCTGTGATCACTGATGTTTCAGTCCAAAAATCGATTTTTTATATAAAATCTCAAAATATCTAAATTCGCTTATAACTTGGTAAATAAGCGTTCAATCGAGAAAAGAGGCTCGATCTGTGATCACTCATACTTCAGTACAAAAATCGATTTTTTATATAAAATCTCAAAATATAAAAATCGCTTATAACTTGGTAAATAAGCGTTCAATCGAGAAAAGAGGCTCGATCTGTGATCACTCATATTTCAGTCCAAAAATCGATTTTTTATATAAAATCTCAAAATATATAAAATCGCTTATAAATTGGTAAATAAGCCTTCAATCGAGAAAAGGAGCTCGATCTGTGATCACTCATATTTCAGAAAAAAAAAAAAAAAATTTACATAAAAACTCAAAATATCTAAAATCGCTTATAACTTGGTAAATAAGCGTTCAATCGAGAAAAGAAGCTCGATCTGTGATCACTCATATTTCAGTCCAAAAATCTATTTTTAATATAAAATCTCAAAATATCTAAAATCGCTTATAACTTGGTAAATAAGCGTTCAATCGAGAAAAGGGGCTTGATCTGTGATCACTCATATTTCAGTCCAAAAATCGATTTTTTATATAAAATCTCAAAATATCTAAAATCGCTTATAAATTGGTAAATAAGCGTTTAATCGGCAAAAGGAGGTCGATCTGTGATCACTCATATTTCAGTCCAAAAATCGATTTTTTATATAAAATCTCAAAATATAAAAATCGCTTATAACTTGGTAAATAAGCGTTCAATCGAGAAAAGAGGCTCGATCTGTGATCACTCATATTTCAGTCCAAAAATCTATTTTTAATATAAAATCTCAAAATATCTAAAATCGCTTATAACTTGGTAAATACGCGTTCAATCTAGAGAAGAGACAAAAAAATACATTTTTTATATAAAAACTCAAAATATCTAAAATCGCTTATAACTTTAATCGGGATAACGAGGTCGATCTGTAATCACTCATATTTCAGACCAAAAATCGATTTTTTATATAAAATCTCAAAATATCTAAAATCGCTTATAACTTGGTAAAAATCGATTTTTTATATAAAAACTCAAAATATTAAAATCGCTTATAACTTGGTAAATAAGCGTTTAATCGAGAAAAGAGGCTCGAGCTGTGATCACTGATGTTTCAGATCTAAAATCGATTTTTTATATAAGAACTCAAAATATTAAAATCGCTTATAACTTGGTAAATAAGCATTTAATCGAGAAATGGAGCTCAATCTGTGGTCATTCATATTTCAGTTCACTAAACATCAAAATATAAGAAAATTAAATTGAGTTATTTTAAATATTTTGTCTGCAACACGTGTGTTTTTTGATAATCTTTTGAGGAGATTTAACAGTTAATTAACAGATAATTTTTTATATAAAAGCTATAGAAAGATGCTTTGTGATAAGTCCGAATAAATAAAACATTTCTAAAAATTACAGGCAATATGACGAAAAGTAGGTTTAAATTCGATATTGCTTTTCCAATCTTTACAAATATTTATGAAAGTTTTAAAATTTACTTGCCTTTAGAAGTGTTGTTGAGATTTGAGCCCGTTATCCATGAACTCCCCTAATATTTTATTAATTATACAATCGATCATTTTACAAGTAAATACATAAACACATAAATTCACTCATAGTGCTCACAGTAAATCGAAAAAAAATAGAATTTCTAACCAGCTCTTGCTAACAACACATAATCAATTTGACATGCCAGTCAAGTCCAACAACGAATACAACAGAAAAATATTGAAACGTGTTTAATTTTCACAAAATATTCTAAAACAAAAAAAAAAAGAAGAGAAAAACTCAAATGAAATGTTTATCTCAGTACACAAATCGTGATCGTTAAAAGATTTTACAAGTGATCTTTTATTTCTCTAAACACAATAAAATCATAACAATACAAGACATTTTTATATTTATGAAACGAAATGTTTCCTATATATAATTTCTTTTTTTACAATTTTCTGTTTAATAATTCACATAAATTATGAAAGGGAATGAAAAAGAATTGAAAAAAGATGAGAAAATTAAGAAAAAATATAATTTAAAAAGAAGTAGAGATCTTTATCCAAACAAAATCATAAAGTCCTCAAAGTATTTAGAAAAAAATCACAAAAACACTAGGTGGTATTTTGTTGACCATAGATTTGTAACAGAAATATGAAATATTTATTAAAAAATATTTGGTAGACAAAAAGTAGTCATATTTAAATGATACTTAACTAATAATTCATATTTTTGTTTCTCAATATTTAAAACAGACCGCATGACGCCACCTCTTTGGTTAAAGAAGCAATATAACTCATTAGTGATCATTAAAAAAAAAAATTTAAGATAATATTTGTGTTTTTTCGCCCTTTTGTTTTTGCTAAATTCTATACAGGTGTAGGGAACGATTAAGATTCCTTAAAATAAAAACCATTCCTTTGGAGAGATGTTTCTGAACGTTTTTTGTTTTAAGCGTTCAATTAATTGTGAAAGTAGGCGTGCCGCAGCGATCAGCATCTTCATCGCTCAGACCTCATCATTATCAAAGGTGTTGTTATCCCCAACATCTCGCAATATTAAGCTCTTAAGATCAGTGTAAAAATAAAACTAAGCAAAAATGCCGACATCACCTTATTTAAACACATAAAGAAAGAAAACGGCTTTGCAGAGTTGACAAAGAAGGAATTGGAAAATGGATGCGACTGAACTAAATATGCACTTCACAATGAAGAGCTTTTTGGAAATTCAAATGTTTGGGCTATTTAGATATATGAAAACCTTTTTCATTTTTTACAAAAATTTTAATAAAATAACTCCCAAGAAATCAATCCCAACAAAAATTAACTAATTCTCAACCTCAACTCCCAAAAGGTAAAATGAAATTACCCCAAAAATTGGCCATTTTATAATAATAAAATGATTATGCAATACCAATAAAATTGTTTTCTCCTCTGAGGTGTATCAAAACCCGGCTTCGCTCAGTAAAGATTTCTCTTATTGCAGATATTTTTCGAAAATCATCACAAAACTTTTTCGCCCGGCAATGCGAGAAATCTTTCCTAAGCAAAGACCGCGAACAGCCGAAGTAAAGATTTCTCTTACTGCAGATATTTTTCGAAAACTTTTTCGCCCGGCAATGCTAGAAATCTTTCCTAAACAAAGACTGATTTTGATAAATCCGAGGAGAAAACCATTGCAAACGGCCGAAGGCCTGCAATGTAAGCAACCTATACTGAGGAAAGCCGCTTGATACATCCGAAAGGTGAAAACCTTTGAGGTCGGCCGAATGATGAAATAATTTCCAACAAAAAATTATGAAAATTATTTAATTTTTTCCTGGGGAGTTATTTCAAGGTACCTTTAAAGAAACGTAACATATACACAATTATTTCCATTCTAGCGAGGTATACAGGACTCCAATGTGTTTAAAACATTAAAATTATTACAAATTCCTCAGACCATTAACGCATCTTAGGCCACTTAAATATGAAATTTAGGAAAACATGTTACATGCTATCAAAGTATTTAAATAAAATAATATTTTTACTTTAACTATATGTGAATAAAAAAAAAGTATACACACTATCCAGCCAAAACTTATCACTTTAGCTTTTAAAAATATGTCACTTATTTTCTAAATCATTCATTTACAACTACTAGTTATTTCGGTCAAAATGGTCACCGAAAAAAGTATGTGAAAGAATAATAAAAACTTTTTAAAAAATCAAATATGCAAACGATTTGAAGGTTCATCGTCACACTGTTTCAAAAGCCATTAAACAGTATAAGGAAGACTTGAACTTTGAAAGGAAACCTGGATCAGGAAGAAAAAAAGGTGTAACAGAAGTTGAACAATTCTTTTAGAGAGCACCGAACACTTTTGTAATGGATGATGAAACTTATGTACTACCAGACTTTTCACAACTTCCCGGTTAAGATTTTTATGTGCCAGATGGACGAGGTAACAAAAACAAAATTCCCCAAGAAGTTTCTTAGGTGGCAAGCCATTTGCCGTTGGGCAAAGAAGCCAATCATTTGTGACATTAGGCACAATAAGCACAGAAATATAAATTTACAAGGCACAGAGTGCCATCATATTCAAACAATAATGTAAATTTTGTACCACGGGAGGCAAATCCACCCAACTGTCCAGAACTTCGGCCTGTGGAAAGGTATTGGGCTCTTGCAAAAAAAAAAACGAATTAAAAACACAGGAAAGGTCTCTCATAACATGTGATATTTTAAAGAAATGAGTTTTTAAAATGTCTGAATAATAAGGAAGCTTTTCTACACTCTGTTTGTATGTGAAACGCCGACATTATGCCGACAAAAACTGTTTTCAACGCCGTTTCCACAAGTTTTTTTTTTTTTTAACATTACTCCACATAAGAGCAAGAAAATATAAAAAGCAAGCATTTGTAAAGTCTGCTGGATCAGCAGCGAAGGCGTTTACAAGTTTTTTTTTTTTTTTTTTTGTGAAATAAAAAGTGAAATATAGCTGGCAGTTCGATTGCTTGTGCTTCACTTAATATTTATAGATCTCTTAAGCAAAACAAAAAAACAAATCAAAATGATCTTTACAATCTGGATTCGATTAATTTTCGCATTAAGGAAACTTTTTAACAAATGTTCTTTGAGATATGAATACCAGCCAGGAAAGAGGAAGAAGGAATAATAATCGCTATCACATACATAACTCCTCCTTTTGTGGCATTGTTAATGCTTGCGCTAGTTGTTGGACTGACTGACGACGATGATCATCATCATTAAGATGATCATGGGGATGGATGGTGATGGTGCGGCTGATCGTTGTTACCATGTACGACCATGCAAAACCAAAACATCTTAAGGAAGGTATGAATATTTTTGTGGGCGCGGTAATGAAATCAAATTAAGCAAGTGCATGTTACAACCTACAAAAGTTTATTTTTTATTCCATCTTTTAATTTTTTTTTTTTTTTTTCATTTTTTGTTATTCATTTTTGCCGCTTGCAGATATAATTTGTTGAATGTGGAACAGGATTAGATATTGTGTAATCAGTGATCAATATTTAATATAAATTTCATAGAGATTAAGAGCAACAATTTAAAAAAAAAAAGAAGAGAAAACTTGGGAAAATACTTATTTCATGTTTAGTAGAAGATGATAATGGAAACAGTATCCTTAATAATCATATATAATTAGATATTTGCAATTATATAATATAATAAAATGATAATAAATATAAAACGTTCTGCTCCAATATGTGTAAAACTTGAATTGATAAAATTAACGATTTTAATTCAACTATTGATCTTAATTTATTTTTAAATTCTTATTCATTAAGGCAATTCAAAATTTGAGACTTAAAAATCAATAACGTAATAAGCATATTTTGAGTAAATAGAATTTATGAATGGTCTTATCTTAAGCCCTTTATGCAAAAATTCAATATAATACTCATATGCGACATAATAGTTTTGTTTTTTTTTACCAAAATTTATCTGAAATAAAATATATGCAAATATTTTATTTTTTCAAAAAAAAAAAAAAAAAATCAAAATAAAAATAAAAATAAAAATATTAAAAAAGGTAAAACTGTACAAAATTAAATGTTTGTGTATACTCGAGTATTTACTTATATTTGTGTACCATCTGCAACAAATGGATATATGCCACATTGATGGCATCATTTTGTTGTAACAGCCAACAATAACAATGACACAATACGCATACATGAGTAATAAATTTGTTAAAAACAACTGCAGAATTTTGGAAAAATATTTACGAAAAAATATAAACAAAAAATGTGACATAGTTTTGTTATTTTTTTTTTTTTTTTTTTTTTTGAGAAATAGACTCAATTTAGTGCAAAAATAGAACAAAACAAGTAAATTAAATTAAATTGCACAAAAGGATTTTGAAAAACAAAAAAGCTCTTCTATTTAATCCTGTCAAACCGTGGCAGAAAATCTAACATAAACATATTGTACGCTGGAGTAGAAAAAACAAAACAAATACATCATCAATGACGGCTGTCAAAGTTACATACATATATATATACATATATATAATAACAACAAAATAACAAATCTTTTCAACTAAATTGACAACATTTTAGGTTTTTCCGAATCCGATAAAAAACCAATAACCAAAAAAGAGAGGAATGTCAGAAAAAAAAGATTTAATTATAAAGTAAACTTTGAATATTTTAAATTGAATATTGAAAAATATATATTACATAGGTATATTTAGATTATTCCTAATGGAGAGTAAAACAAAAAACAAATGTTAATTTCATTTTAACAACATACATATAAATATTGGAGATATGTAGAGTCCGACCTAATTTTCAGTTTCGAATTAGGCAAAAGATCGCCCTATACAAGTATCGAAATTTTCCTGATTACTGAAACTTTTATAATTTCGGAATTTTAAAGGAAAATCTAAATATCTAAAATTATGATAATTAAATTACTTCGCCCTAATATTAGGTTCGGTTTCGGCTTAGAAAAATCGTTTTCGGACGGATTCTAAAGATCTGGTGGGCTATTTAGTTTTTTAATAATATACTCACTATAAGATTCAAAATGTTCCGTTATAATACAAATCTACATTACTATATTTCACAATATTTTGCATGAATATTAACTAGGGTATTCAATCGCTTAACCGTTGATCGGTTAACCGATTAATTTTGGTCGGTTAACTGTTATTCTAATAACAAATAAACCGATTAATTTGTGTCGATTAACCGATTAACCGAAATTAATTTTTTTGCACTTTATATAGAAATATACTTAGTTTTAAGCACACACATTTTATTTCTTAACTCATGAACATTAACTTCTAGCAATAGTTTTCCACACAGATTATTATAGATATGAGACAAATGACAGTTCTCAAAAAAGTAATATTGAACCTTTGAAAAGTGGTTTTCAGAGTGAAAGAAAAAATACAATTTTCAATAGGCACTTCACACTAGTTATATATATATTTGTCCCTCTTTTTAAATCACAACCATTTTGACATTTTCTTTTGTTTGTTTTCTATTGCCAGCCGATTCATATCTGTGTAATTTGTGGTTTTCTAGAAGTATAGCACATGAATTGAGAGTAAGGAATTTGTAAATGAACCTTTTTCTAGAATGTACTATGATTAACTTTGTCCTAATGAGTCGGATAATAGATTAAACTAAAGACATAACTGAAACGAGACTTTTATCGGAAACTACTAAAAGTATTCCCAATCTAAAAACTCCAAAAATAACTCCATTGCACAGTGGATAATAATGTATGCATTACATAATTGATTTTTGCAAATGTTTGAAATTAACCACAAAACAAATTCTATCGTAAAGCTAAGATGTCAAGCAATAATTATTTGCAGAAATTATAGTTATTCGAAAATGGCGACAGAACACACTACTTTCTACTTTAAAGATTTGGGGAGTTAAAATTATACCATATTCAAGGGCGTAATTTTAATATTTATAATTATTTTGTTTTAGGATTGTTTTACCTTGTTGGAAAGGGTATCTTGTCCAGATTCTATTTTCGTTATGAGTTTTGTATATATTGTTAGCAGATTTGAAATTTATTCATGTAAAATATATAATGTTTTTTGGCTTACCTACGCAACTTTGACTAGGATTTTAACTGTTGGCGCCCTTTGCCGCCGATCTAGTTTTAACATAGGATTAAAGTTTAACTTATTATCTAAAAGATATATCAAAACTAGCTGCCTTTTCGTGCCTATAAAAAAAAAATTATACAAAAAAAAAATTTAGACTGCTTTTAATTTATTCGAACTTTTTTCGAAAAAGTTTAACAACTTTTGCAAATATAAACCGATTTTAACAAGTAATGTCTCGTTTTTTTCGCTATATATGTATTTAAAACAATGCTCACAAAAAGTATGTTTTCATAGAAAAAAATTAAAATAACTATTGTTGAATTTGAAAAATTAAAAAAAATAAATAAAGAAAATGTAAAAATGTTTATAAAATCTTAAATCATTTCTTGAAATATAAATTTTATATATTCCATAATTGTTTAAAATTTTTAAATCGTGTGAATTAGAGGTACTAAAGTACTACGGCCAACCCTAAAACAGTTAAAAAAAAAACTCAATGTTAGTTGTTAATACTACTACAACTAATGTAAAAGTACATAAAAACACCTGACTTGTCTTAACATATCACTTTTATACAAAAACTAAAAAAATATCAAAAATGTATTTTTAACCGTTCATTACTTTTTTATTATGATTCGATTTTTATGATTAAAAAAGCAAATTAAAGCTTAAAGTGCCACCAATTCAAGAAAAAAAATCTTACAAAAATCCATTCAAAAGTTAAAAATTTTTTTTCCGAAAATTACCAATATTTTTCCACTGTGCAATGGTATAATTGAGAATTTTATATGAGAAATTGGATATTCTTAACTTTTGATTTCTCAAGTTTTATTAAATCTAATGAAAAAATCGTTTAAAAGGAAAATATTTCAATTATATTCTTTTTCAAGAGCTTATTTCAGAAGATCTCACTAAAATCCTAAAGAAACTCACATGTGTATAAAAAAGGATCTCAGATACCATATTTTTTTTTTTTGCTATTACTTTCTATGTTGAATTGTTATGATTTCTTTGTTTTTTATGATTTGTTGTTTTTATTTATAAAATGCTTAAATAAGTATACAAAATTTGTGGTTCCATTTCCAATTTAAAATTAAAATAAAAATTATTCGGTTAATCGAATAACTTAAAATTAACCGATTATTAACCGATTTAATATAAACCCCGATTAATTATTTGCTCTATTAACCGATTAATTCAGAAACCCGATTAATTTAATACCCTAATATTAACGTTATTAAAAAAAAATGTTTATGACTTTAATAACATATGTTATAACATATCTATAAACACATTTATGTCCATTATTTAAATGTATTTAGAAGCGTCTACAAAATCCATTCCTTATGATATCATACTCCAATTATTTTAATGCCGTGTTAGTATCAGTTAATTAACTATTGAATCCATAGATGAAACTAATGTGAATAAATGACAATATAAAAAAGGTTTTTATTTTAAAACTAATCAATCGTTTTATAATCTCAAATCACTTTTAAAAACAGTAATTTTTTTTTCAAATATTTTACTGGTTTTAATTTAGCATGACAAAATTTTTCACATAAATCAAAATTTAAATTCAGGAACTCAAATTTTTTTTGTTAAATGTAAAAAAGCAACGTAAAAAATGACATTTAAAAAATTGTCAATATGCAAATAAAGTTATAAAAATGAAAACAAACAAAAAAACAACCAAAAAAAAATGGAGAAAAAAAATGTATGATACGTTCTGAAACCTCATTTACATACAATCACATAAACTGTCAATGCGACATAACAAATTTATTACATGCCATCGTAAACTCCTCTCATATTAATTCAACCACAATCAATGCCAGCATAAAAATACAAACACATACACAGACACAGAGTAACTTAAAACCATATTGAATTGTGCCCTCTCCTTATGGACTCCCTCCCCACAATTACAACAATAAATAAAAATGTAAAAACCAACAACATGCAAAACAATCCATAAAAAAAAACAACACAAAAATAAACATTATATGACAGCAACAAGAAGACAATTTAAACACTAACACATACAAAGATACATTCATAAATACGACTACACAACAACATTATTTACATTTATCCTTTGCAAGTCGCTGCTGTTTCCTACTGACACACACACACACATACATACAATCACACAGCTTTTAAACATAAACAATATTTTTCCAATTTTCTGATATTTTTCCAAATTCAATTAAAATAAACGATGAAAACAAACCAAAAACGACACAAATATAACTGTAAACCAACAACAAAATATGTGGAAAAACAACAACGCAAAAAATAAAAAAAGAAAAGTGTCTCAATTGACGAAAAACAAATACAATTACAACATAATGATTAAGGCGTGTGCACAACCACAAACATTAATATCACCACCACTACACCATCACCAACACCACACGCACATACCTACATACATACATACACTGTGAAATACTCGGAAACATACACTTTCCATACAACACCACCATTAAACTTTTTATTTCAAGAAGAACAACTACATTGATGACGACTACAACAACAACAACGACTGCTGCAACAATACAATGACATTCAACCACTATCAAACACATAAAACCACCAACCATCCTTATTCGAGGTAATTTTTTTTCCGTTGTTGCTGCTGCTATTATTTGTCTCCGTATTCCAAATTTCAACACTGTGCAAAGTTTCACTAGGGGCACCAAGGAAAATATCCTTATTCCTTAATAATGTCCATGTCTGCGAATCTCGATGTTTTGACTGAAAATTGTAGACCCGTATCTTGGTGAATTATCTGGGTCTAAACTTAATGACCTACTGAGATATCTTACGTCTACAATTTGGATTTATTACCTTCCTACTTCTGAACAGTGATGAGGTCTTATCAAAACAGAGTCCTTTCGAATCTACTTGACTGTTTGCACGTAGTGAACTGCCACATAGATCATGCGAAAGATCGTTGTTTCACAAAGAGAAAAGACATGGTTACGATAAGGTTGTGGCAACGTTCTAGGAAATCATTAATGTAACAAACCATTTTATTTCAAAAATAAGTTGGTTTCACCAATAATGTTTTTTTTTTATATTTTCTAACTACATTAATTTTGAACGATATTAAGGACTGAGATCGAAAAATTCTCAACACACGTTTTTCATTAAAATTTTTAACCCAAGTATTATTTGATTTTTTGTTTGATCAAGTTACCTTTGTAAAGCATGTCAGTTATTATGTTTAATGTCAATTATATTAATTTGTTGTTAATCTGATTAAAATGAGTGACTAGAAAAAAGTGCGTACTAAAATTATTAAATATTTTCAACAAAACCCAACTTGGTCCGACAAAAAGTTGGCCAAACATTCAAAGGTCTGCCGTCAAACTGTTTCCAATGTTATTCAACAGTACCGGGAGAACTTGTCCGTTGATATAAAACCTGGTTTAGGTAGAAGGAATGATGTTTTATAAAAAAATATTCCTGCTGCATAATGGATGACGAAATGTATGTTCTGGCAGCTTTTTCGCAGCTTCCAGGTCAAAATTTTGATGTTGCTGATGCTGTAGGGAATGTTGAAGAAAAGTTTAGGACCCAAAAGCAGACAGAATTTCCCAAAAAGTTCTTGGTATGGCAAGCAATATGCAGTTGCAGCAAAAAAGCCAAACATTTGTTACAACGGGCTCTATACATACCGAAATTTACATCAAGGAATGTTTACAAAAAAGAATGTTTCCATTCATAAGACTTCCTAGTGTGTCCACTTATTTTTGGCCTGATTTGGCACCCTGTCACTATGGTAAGAAAAGTCTTGAGTGGTAAAAGAACAATAATGTGGTATTTGTACCAAGAGAGGCAATTCCTCCAAACTGCCTGGAGCTGAGTCCAGTGGAGATATTGGGCTCTTTTTGAAAGAGAATTGAAGAGCACAAAAAAGGTGTGCAAATGTGTGGTAGATTTTAAACGGAGATGGACAACCTGTTCGAACAAAGTGACAGAAATCACTATAAAAACCATAACGGAAGTTTTCCGAAAAAGTTTCAAAATTTCATCACTAGTTATTAGAACTATAAAAATATTTTTTTCTTTTTGTAAATTGTAATAATAATTTCAATCAAATAAAAAAAAAATCAAAACTGTAGGTTTATTGGTTTCATTTTTATTAACATATTAGTTGACCACCCCACCCGGCTTCGCTCGGTGGCTATTTACTAATGTTAGTTCTTCCAGTTTCTCCAAAGAATTTCTCTTATTAAGAAAAATTAGAAGTGTAAAAGAGGCAATACATTAAAAATTTAAATTTCCGAATTTTTTAATTTTTTTTATTTTACACACCATCTCCTGAAAATTTCGAATCGAATAAAAAAAAATCAGTCAAATCGCTCCAGCCGTTCTCAGGTGATGGCATTACATACATGGACCATTTCATTTATATATATATAGAAATATATGTTAAGAATTTTTCGATCTCAGTCCTTATATTAAAAATAGGGTACATGAGCATTACAACGAGACCAATATTGTGGAAATTGGATAAGCGGTTAAAAAGTTTTATACTATTGAGCAAATTTTCACCATTCTTATATACAATTTGAACAACGATTAAAGACAAACCAAAGCGAATTTAATATTTTTGAAAAACTTCACACTTTGTATGATTGATGCCTTGTCGAATTTCTTTGTTTACTTCCTAGAACTAAATAATGATATTTATAATCAGGACATGGTCACAATTGTGGCAACAATAGTTTCTAAAATAACATATATGATGAGCTGGAATCATAATATGGTTGGCCCTATATCAGCTAGCATGTTTTTAAAAAACCATGTTATGGTTAAGTTGGAATAATATAATTTGAGAGTTACTATAAAACTCAATCTCAATATGAATGTGATCATCATAACCATATTTTAGAATACTGTCGTCATATGAGGAACGTTAGTAACATTGTGCGAAGTTATATTCCATCACCCTTTTTAGGTTCAAGTCCTGACATACTGTGCAAAATCATATTTTAAGTTCTACTTCTGAAAGTCTGTTTTTTTTTTTTTTTTTTGTACAAGCTCCTTTAAACAAACATTCCGCACTGTATTTAAATAAAAAAAATAAAAAAAAACTGTATGCAAATGTCTACAATAGAAGTAAGTTGTATTCAAAATATGTGTCTGTGCGAGTCTTTGTATATATATTTAAATTATTGTTGTATCACAGGAATACACAAAAAGAAAAAAATTAAAATAATAAAAAAACAATAAATTGGTAAGGTAGTGAACGTTGTCACAATGGCGTGTGAAAGGAAACCAATTAAAAAAGGAAGTGAGTGAATTGCTGTGAAATATATTCAACCATGTTTGTTGAAAATAAACCAACAAAAGACAAAAAAAAAATGAAATAAAATGTAGAGAAAATCGAAAAATAAAGAACTCATACGGGTATTATATGATGGGGTCTGATGTCACTTCATCAGCTGTGTTTCGGTTGAAATGTCATTTCTGTTTTTCCTTTAAATTATTTCTTTTAAATGTTGCATGATAGTTTTTATTTACTATATGGTTTTTTAAGTATAAGTATATATAATTAAATGTGTTTAAAACATACAGAATTACTTTTTCCTATTTTCCAATTGAAGGACTTCTTCCTGTTTGTTTTTAGCTTTCGTGTTGTTTTCTGTTTGTTTAGTAGTCACAGATGAGAGTAAATTTTGAGCTTGAACGATTTATTACTTAATTTACATTTGATCTAGTGGTTTATTTTTTTTTATTACAAAAAAACTAATGAAAAATGCTGACAACGACATAAAAGAAAGAATTATATTTTTGGTATCTTATATAAGTTATATATTTTTAGACCTTAGCTCAGCTCATATTCATAATAAAAATTTCGTAAAACTAAATTTCCATACTAAATTTGTATTATATTAAACCTTTTGAAAGAATTGTAAAAATTGATTATGAATAAGGCCTTCATTAACTTATCCTTCAATATCGTTGGCTCTTAACAAATAATAGTAGGCATCAATGTTTTATACAAATATTTTATTTCTATCTCCACACGATCGTGTGACCAGTGACCTTTACTTTCTCATCTTATTATTACACCTTTCAAAAATGTCATCAAATAAACAATATTTACAGAGTCCTTGTATTTAGCAGGATGCCTTGTAATAGCAAAACAATGGGCGTAAATAATTTTACCAATGTCATAAGCACAAGGTTGATAGTGATCATTAATGACATTTCCTTTTGTTTTAGCAAAAAAGGACACATTAAGTTATGAACACAAAAGTAGCACAGGGACATTCTGTGACACACTTACGACATGATGCTGAAGAAAAAATCAAGGCTAAAAACAAGGTTTTTGGCGATATACAGATCTGTAAACACGTGTAAATAAACAAAATGAGTAATAGACACCGAATAAAGGAAAAGTGGCAAGAGTTCTTTATTTATGAAATAATGTTGGAAGTGAAAGACTTTCTACCGGCAAAATCATTAAATTGTAAGACAAAATCATTAAATTGTAAGAAATTTAATTATTTATTGTGACATTTATACCCAACACAAATACTTCCCAACTGTGAGTTTTCAACAGAGACTTTAAAACAGCTTAATGAATTTTTTTAATGATTAAGCAATACAATTTTTACCTTTGTAAGACTTATAAAAGCTCTGATAAGGACTGAGATCGTAAAATTCTTAACAGACGTTTTTCATAAAAACTTTTAACCCAAGTATTATTTGATTTTGATCAAGTTACCTTTGTAAAGCATGTCAGTTATTATGTTTAATGTCAATTATGTTCATTTGTTGTTAATCTGATTAAAATGAGTAACGAGAAAAAAAGTGCGTACTAAAATTATTAAATATTTTCAACAAAACTCAACTTGGTCCTACAAAAAGTTGGCCAAACAATCAAAGGTCTGCTATCAAACTTTTTCCAATGTTATTAAACAGTACCGGAAGAACTTGTCCATTGATATAAAACCTGGTTCAGGTAGAAGGAATGGTCCACATGATGTTTCTAAAGCCAAAAAAATAGAAAGCATTTTCAAAAGAGCTCCCAACACATCCGTTAGGAAAGCAGCCCGGTTAGGTCAGTACTCGGACTATTTGGTACGAAAAGTTAAAGCTAATGCAGGTTTAAAAGCATACAAAACTCAAAAAGTTCCTAACAGGAAGTCTACTAAAAATTTAGAGGCCAAAGACAGAGCACGGAAATTGAAGTCAAATTGTAACAAAAATATACCTGCTGCATAAAGGATGACGAAACGTGTGTTCTGGCAAATTTTATGTTGCTGATGTTCAAGAAAAGTTGATAACCCAAAAGCAGAAAAAATTTCCAAAAAAGTTCTTGGTATGGCAATATAAAGTTGAAGCAAAAAAGCCAAACATTTGTTACAAAGGGCTCTATAAACACAGAAATTTACAAAAAATAATGCTTCTTTCATAAGACATCTTAATGTGTCCACTTATTTTTGGCCCGATTTGGCATATGTCACTATGGTAAGAAAGGTCTTGAGTGGTACAAGACCATTAATGTGGCGTTTGTACCAAGAGAGGCAATTCCTCCAAACTGCCTGGAGCTGAGTCCAGTGGATAGATATTAGGCTCTTGTTAAAAGGAATTTTTACGTGGAGCTGAGTCCAGTGTATAGATATTGGGCTCTTGTTAAAAGAGAATTGAAGAGCACAAAAAAGTGTGGTAGATTTTAAACGTAGATGGACAACCTGTTCGAACAAAGTGACAGAAAGCACTATAAAAACCATAATGGAAGGGTTTCCGAAAGAGGTTCAAAATTTCATCAATTAGTGATTAGAACTATAAAAATATTTTTTTTTTTTTTTGTAAATTGTAACAATAATTTCAATCAAATAAAAAAGACTAAAAATTGTAAGTTTAGTGGTTTCATTTTTATTAACATATATGTATGTTAAACATTTTTCGATCTCAGTCCTTACTTGGGTAACATTTTTTTACACCATTTTCAATAAACATATTAAGACTTTTTAACATTCTGAGAGATTAAAAAAGGCTTAAGACAGATATAATTAATCCAATTCCTGTCACAATTTTATGGGAACTCCGATTTGAACATTAAAGATTTCGGGAAATATTAAAATTTAGCAATGAAATAAATAAAACAATTTCAGTATATTTTTACTCAATCGATTGGCTTCCAAAGTCAAATTTTAGAATATTTTAGATATTTTATAAAAACATATCGAATTATAATGTATTTATTAGTGAATTTTATGTATATTAGATAAGTTCTGAAGCTAAAACTGTGTGCAAAATTAACACTTTTATGTACTTAAGGTCAAAATAAGCCCAATTTTAAATACCACACTGATTTCCATTATCCGATTGGATTCAAATTCAGATTTGGACTATTATATCGAGTGCCAAATTAATCATACCACAATCTCCACAAAAGCCTTAATTAATCTGAACAAATGTTAATAAAAGTCAATTCTAGTAACTGAATGCAGTAAGTATTTCGAACGAAAGATAGGTATATTTCGCTTACGATTTCTACAACTATCAGTTTTTTTTTTTTTTTTAATTCGAGTATTGAAATCAACTGTTTTCCAAAAAGAAAAACTTCGATTTAATTTCCTATAACAACGATACAATTAATGAGTTAATTAGGTAAAATATTTCGTTGTTCACAATCTTTCAGAATATCATTAAATAGAGATGTGTTTTTACAATCCTTGAGAAATATTTCGTTAAAAAAATCTCTTTGAAATGTTCATATTTTAATTGTAGTACCTACATTTTTACTACAAAATGGTTTCTTTCTTCTTCTCTCGATGCTCTTTTTTCTTCCTTTGTGTAGTAAAAATAATTAAAAATCATCACACAATTCAACAGATCATTATTAAATTTATACAAATCCGAAAAAAAATCTAACT
Source organism: Calliphora vomitoria (assembly GCA_942486065.2). Classification (NCBI taxonomy): domain Eukaryota; kingdom Metazoa; phylum Arthropoda; class Insecta; order Diptera; family Calliphoridae; genus Calliphora; species Calliphora vomitoria. The sequence goes on from OW818030.2 coordinate 141,214,376, forward strand.
GCGCTTCTCATTCCCACAAAAAATACCCTTTTAACACCCTAAAAAAAATCCTCATTAAACTCAAAGGAACGTGGTGGGTTATCAAACAAAAGCACAGGAACTCCATGAAATTGAAACAATCTCCTGTTTATTTATTTTTGCTGTAAAAAAATCAAACAAAGAAAATAACAAACACACAATAATAAAGTACTCAACTGTCAGCACAAAAACAAAATGACGAATTTATGAAACCTGCGAAGTTTTCATTGCCTTTGAACGAAAATTCAAGCAGTAGTAGAAAGAGACAACTACAGTTCAAATGAATAGAGCGAGTAGCTGTTAAGACGACATTTTTAAATTTTCAAATTGGATTTCTGTAGCCTAAGAGTAAAAACTCAATCAGTTGGAATGACTCAATAGAAAGAGAGCAATAGTTAAAAAAAACGAAAACTATACACCTCTCGTTTTATCTTATGAATTATATGGTAAAGGAGAGTAATTGAATTTGTATGCTCTCTGTTTATATTTCAAAAGAGTGAGTTTTTATTTGCTTGAGTTTGGAGTGTGTGAATATGACAGCAATATAGTTTTTTCTTTTTGATTATGTTTGCATAATGTTGTTGTTTTTACTTTTTGTGGTTTACCTCTTAATAACAATGTTCTCATATTATTATTGTTGTATTGTTTGGCCATTGTATTGTATGGCTTGTTTTAAACCGTTTATCATTCGCTAACAACGCCACCACCTTACAACGATTTCTGTAAAGCATCTTGTAGCTCCAAAAACAACAACAACAACAACATATACTTGTGTGTAATTTTTGTTTTAATTTATCATTGAAATTACTTTGATGTGTTTACACTGCAAGAGTCTGGTGTATGAAGTATTTTTGTTTATTGATGGATGTTTTCGTTTTTTTTTTCTTTGGTTTTTCTTTGATAAGCTCCCTCGCGCTCCTTTACTAATGTGTTATTATTTTTTTTTATTAATTTAGTGTTATAGTGCTTTTGCTCTCTCTCACTTTTGCTCACCTTACGTCACTTTAGCAATACATTTACTTTACTAGGCTGTGTGTGTGTGTGTGTGTGTGTATACCTACTTGAGCTTGTTAAAAATGTTGTTGTTTGTTGGCTAAACAACAGTGGGGCAGGCAGACAGAGCAGCAGCAAGAGCCAGCCGCAAGTGCTACACAACTTTCGCTATAGCCATCACATGGATGGATGGAACATGTTTTTATATTGTTTCATGCTTTTTTCCTACAGTCAGTTTTAAATGTGCTTGTTGCGGACGTGTTGTCGTTACAACAAATGAAAATCATTGAAACGGATGCCTCTAAATTTTAGCCGTAACTTGGGAAAAAAAGTGCCTTAAACGAAAAAAAAAAATACTCGCAAGAAAAAATATTTTTTAAATAAATTTTTGAAAATATTTAACTAAAGCTGTGAAATTTTTTTGAGTAAAAAAATCAAACAATATAAACTTTGCTTGCGGCGGCTGTTGCGGTTTTAACGCTTTTCACTAAACGTCTCGTACATTACGTCGTCGCCCAAGTCGTGTAGTACGTACTCCGCTCTTCGTGCGTGGAACAGAGTGTACAAATGTATGTGTTGCAATGTTGGAGTGTGTGTACTGGTTTGTGTTGATGAAGTGTTGAAAAGACGGATTTCTTTTGTAAGCACAATGAGTGCGAATGTCGTGTAGGCAATTGTCGACTTACATACATTTTACAACAACTACAACAACAACAAAAACTCTCAAATCAGCTGGCTGACCACTACCACATTTACATGTTCCTCATCTCATTGTTGTCGATGTTGTTGTTGCTGTTGTAGCTTCTGCATGCGTAGATGCACCTCTGCGCATTCCATTACTGATGATTTTCAAGAGTATTCAAACGCCAACTACCTCCCCCAGAGAAACAAACAAACAAAACCGACAAAAGTTTGCAAAAACAAAGAAAACTCGTATATAAAACAAAACGGTAGAATCGTAATTTGGGGATCTGCTACATCAGACAAACAACAAACAAATCCAACATCATATGCTGGCTGGCTGACTGACTAAATGACGGACTGACTGACTTGGCCTGACTGTATATTTTGAGCATGATATGGTAGTTGGCAACTTTACGCGTTCAATGGGCGCCACCTGACATTTCGATAACTGCCGTCGCTTAGCATCTTCATTCAATGGTCAGCGCGACAATGGATCGGTTGTCCTCATAACGGAACAAATATATTTACTCCATCTAAATAGAAAGCAAATCAAAATATAACGAAACAAACTAAACAAAAGTTTACGTCATTTATTTTTTAGCAAAATCAACTTAAAAACAAAATAAACAAAATAAATGAAAAAATATTTAAAATAATTGAAAATAAAAATGTGTTCTTATTTTTAAACTGCTAAAAATCAAACAACATACAAATTTACATACCTATATAGCAAAATCCCTGAAAATCCTTTTAAAAAAATCTAAATCTAAATTCATTTCATCTGCGTTATAAAATGCTTTTTAGTAATTTAACACAAAATCCGGATATAACTGCAATTAATAATATTACAACACCAACTACAATTCAAATCGTTAAGCAAGATAAAGTTAAACTGTGTAATAATAATAAAGTCAACAATAACTTAAAACAACCACTAAATAATACAACAACTGCTGAAATTTTAGCTAAAGTTCCCATTAAAAACTGCTTAAATACAGCAACTAAATCAACAACAACAACAAAAGCAAAAATAATCAAAAATAATAATAGTAAAATTCATAAGACAAGTTCCTGTATCGGCGTCGCCACGGATTTCTCAATAGCAGCGATAATGGCAAGAGGCGGAAATGCCTCCAGCCGTGAACCATCGGAAAGGAGTTTGAGTGAGTAATGTGATGTGTACTTTATCGTTCTTCACACGTTATCAAAAAAAAAACACCAAAAGTACCAAATACACACTTGTAAATACACAACAAATTTATACAGTTAAAGGCACATATATATTTACACATAGAAACATTAATACATACATACATACATATATAATAAAACACACGAACTCTACCGCCCTCTTTTCGTGCTTAAAAACACTTAAACCTCTTTAAACAAGTTTAGGAATCAAAAGGAAGTTATTTAAGCACAATCAAAAAATGTACAGGAGGTTCTGAGTAAAGACAAACATTAATTAGGATATTTGTCCTTTGTGAAACCTAGATACTTGCTTCACATTAAAACTATAAGGCCAGTAGTAATCTTGTCTGAAACTTACTTTGTCAAGCTGTGTGGGTTATTGTTATAGAAAACTGTTTTAAAAACTTTAATTCCTATTTGAAAATCTAATAATGCTGAGCGTAGGGTGATTCTTCAAATACATATGTATAATCATTTGAATTGCAAGTAACTTGAGAATGGTTCTATTTAAATATTATACTTAAACTGGCTCATTTTCCAGTTGTTGGTTAGGTCTTTTTCGATGCTATAAAAATTTTCTCTGTCACCTAAAACTAAATGATGGAAATTTTAGCAAAATCCGCTAACGCATATTTTATTTGAAGTTTCGAGTTTTGGGCCAAAGTAGCTAAGTTTTTTTTTAAAAAAAAGTTGAAACAAAATAAATAAAAGTTTAAGTTAATACAAATTTGTTGATCAAAATACAAAAAAATCATAAAAATCCCAAATTTTATATTTTCAAAATTTTATTTAAAAGAAATTTCTAAAAATTAAAAATTTCTTCTTTGACTTTAATAAATACTACAAATACAAATTTTTACGGTTCTACCTATTTTGGATTAGCATAGTCACAAGTTTGAATTGTTAAATTAATTTCATTAAAAAATATCTAATACTAGAGTTTTTCTTTGAGCTGCAAATTTAAGATTTGTAATTTAAAATTTCTAGAACATTTCCGGGAAAGTTTATACCCACCACCATCGTTTGTAACACAAACAAAAGTACATATATTTTGGATCCTTATAAAATTTTAAGACGACCTAGATATGTCCGTTTGTTGAAGGCACGATAAGAGCTACAAGCATGGAGTTAGGGGAATATCCTTTATTGATCAGAAATATTTGGTATTGAAAATGGATAAAATCGGTCAGGTAGGACCAGATTTATAGACCAAAAAATTACACTAAGGAGATTTAAGACATCCGACTATGTAAAATCTAAAAATTCGTATTTCGTTCCAAAAGAGACCTTGTTGTTTCTAATCTTGTTCTAGTATTATTGCTATCATTTTCTCTAAAAGCGATTCCTTAGAAGTTTTAATGTTAAGATATTAATAATTTCTTTAAAAACTTAAAATTTTAAATTGTATAAAAAGTTATTTTTCCCATTTCTTTTGGTTTTTGTTACACAGAGAAAATGATTTTGGTTGCCATAACTGAATTTATCGCTAATCAAATGCTATTTTGTGCCTAAACAATTTTAGTGATGATTACAAAAATTCGGTTACTTAAATCCTAATACTTCCATGTCAACTGATCACATGGAATCTGTGTTAACTGAGTAGAAATAATACCGTATCTTTAAAAAGAAAATTTATAAATAAATTAGCGATAGAATTTTCTGGAAATACATAGGGAATATATTTTTTAAATATATGTATATGTGATTTAGAATTCTTAAAACATGTTCCATTCATTATATTTTTAGACCTCAAAATTTATTATAAAATGAACGTAAAATATCACTTAAAATTTAGTTTATTCGATTTATCATTACATATTTATTTAATTTCAGAAACACGAAAGGAAAACAATTTTCAGTTTTTAAACAATTTTTGAGTGTTTTTCATACAAAAACTTGAAAATTGTTTTCCTTTCGTGTTTCTGAATCAGACCCTTAGTCCAAATCATGAGTTCACCATAAAAAGTTTGAATGTTGTTCGGTAAAAGTTTAAAAATCTTACCTTTATACAATATAGTACCGCCGAAAAATGACACAATCAGAGTTCAACCGAATTCTATCGTTGTCTCAGCTTTGATCAAAACTGGTTCAAACAGTTCAAATAAATTTTTAAAACATTGTTTTCCACATTATTAAAATTTGAATTAGATAATAATATACTATTAATATTACAAATTTTATACCACATTAAAAAATAAATTACACAGTGATACAAAAGTGTACGCAAAAAATATTCAGGGGCTCTCTTGTAGCAATTCTGTTTTGTTGGATTATTAATGTTACAACTTCAAAACATTATAAATATCTTATTTGGAAACGAATTTTCAAAATGTAAAATTGAGCTTAACCTGTTAAACAAAGAAATATTTGTTAAAATCGGTTGGAAAATGGCTGAGTTACGGAAAAGTTTAAAGTCAGGATGTACCCCAATTAATGCAAAATACTGTCAGCTATGTTTTTATTATAAAAAGAATACACACGTATTTGTGTTATCACATTCATTATGCTATACCATCATGGTGGTGAGAGTCACTTTACGAGTTAAACGATGTCCGTCCGTCAGTCTGACTGGCTGTCTGTCCAAATAGCGACCTGTCGCAATATAAAATATAAAATTTGACACATAAGGAGTAACACACGTTTTTCATTAAAACTTTTAACCCAAGTATTATTTGACTTTTTTTAACAAGTTACCTTTGTAAAATATGCTAGTTATTATGTTTAATGTCAATTATGTTCATTTGTTGTTAATCTGATCAAAATGAGTAACGAGAAAAAAGTGCGTACTAAAATTATTAAATATTTTCAACAAAACTTAACTTGGTAATACAAAAAGTTGGCCCAACATTCAAAGGTCTGCCGTCAAACTGTTTCCAATGTTATTAAACAGTTCCGGGAGAACTTGTCCGTTGATAGAAAATCTGGTTCAGGTAGAAGGAATGGTCCACATGATGTTTCTAAAGCCAAAAAAATAGAAAGCATTTTTAAAAGAGCTCCCAACACATCCGGAAGGAAATCAGCCGGTTAGCTCAGTGCTCGGACTATTTGGTACGAAAAGTTAAAGCTAATGCTGGTTTAAAAACATACAAGGCTCAAAAAGTTCCTGACAGGAATGTTGCTAAAATTTTAGAGGCCAAAAACATAGCATGGAAATTGATGTTAAGAATTTTTCGATCTCACTCCTTATATTTATTTCTAGCCAAGGACAAATCCCATTGAAACTGGCAGAAATTGGTCCAATATTTCACCTAGCCCCAATAAACGTTCTCCCGAAATAGGACTTGGTCATAAATGTTATAGCTCATAGCTCCCATATAAACCATACTTCCAAAAATGAAATATGTTACATAGAAATAAATCATATGACATAATTTAATTGCACGAAAAATGTTATTGCTCATTTACTCAGTGTAGGGTATTATATGATCGGCATGACCGCCCATACTAGTGTTTTAATTGATTTTTATTTACATACGTGTTTTGGAAAGCTACTTTAGCATGCTTTTTACTAAAATGATGAAGAAATATTTTATTGCCTCACGATCAACTTAGAGGATGAACAATTTTTTTTACATTTCCTACCGATTTTCAAAAAGTCTGTTCTGTTTGAAAGGTAAAACATATATATTTTAAATAAAATAAACAATTTTATAATCAATTCAAAACAACATATCGTTACCTTAATATATAAAGGTACTAACTCGTGTTTTTTTGTAAGTCCAGATTTTCGTTTAATTCGATAAATGGTCTGCTCAAAAAATCTCGACTTAAAAAAACACGAGTTGTTTTATCTTATTGAAGTTGTAAATTTAAGAATATCCTTATTTCACTAATAAAAGAAGTACAATACGAAGTGATCAATAAAAACTATAAGTACTTATTTCCGATATCTAAACCAAATTGCTATATTAGAACTTCTTCATATTTTTGGTGAGATCTTCTATAATCATTTACAGCATTTACAGCGAGTTACAAGTGTCTCTTATATTTTATCTTTCCTTTATTTTCCATAAATATTTTACATTCACTCCACACGATTTACATTCATAAAATATACATAGAACATTTTATTTCTTCGTTTTCTTATTTATTCCTAACTAAAAAAAGTCTACACATACAAATCTACTACACACACTCAAAAACATAAAGTGTGTTAGTCCTTAAAGCAAAACATAACACAAAAAAAAAAAAAAGGATATTTTTGTTGAGGGAGTTGCGTTTCATGTATTTAAAAGAATTTATGTCTATAGAGGCTTTGAAAAGGTTATTCACCATTATCTATGAATAGATTATCAGCGAAGTTGAAATGCGTAGAGAAATGATGAACGATTAAAACACTATTTGAATTTATATTTATTCTCTTAAGAATTGTGTTTTTATATATTAGGAATGTTTTTATAAAACAATAAGGCAGTAAGTTATTTGTTAAAATATTTTTTTTTTTTTTTTGTAAAAGAAATATTTCAATTTTTGATTGGAAAAAATCGTTTTTGTATTTTTTAATTTCAATTATTGCAAGAGCCATATTATTGGCCTTAAAAGAAGACTAGTTCAAGAATATAAGTATATATAAATATTAGCTTTGCATGGGTCTTATTTTATTGTTTTGTATATGAAACTACATAATACAAGATTCGAGACCAATCAGATAACGAAATCGATTGAAAGTTGTAAAATTGCGTAAATAATGGTACTTTTGGATTTCTTCAAAATGTTGTCTATTTATAGTAAATTATATTTGTTTGATCGCTTATGATAATTTGGTCCTAAGGGCTCGATGTATGAAGGTTCATAATAAGGAAAATTTTTCCAGGGAATATTTAAAAAAAAATCTTTTTTCCTCTTAAAGTTACAGCATAATTTCCACATGTATGAAACATATTTGTTGAGATTTATTGCCAAATCGATGATTCGATTATATCCAGAGATTAGTTCGATACTAGCAACAAAATAGCAATTAATAAAGAAGAATTATTATTTGAATAATCCAATTCTTGTTACCCAAACTAAAAATTTTCAATCACAACAGAAAAATTCGGTCATTTAGACTTAAACATTTTGATTAGCAATAAACTTTCACAACCATAACTATTTCCTCTGTGTGACAAAAACAGAAAAATGTTTATTTAAACCATGAAAATGAATTTTCTTGTTTAAGGATATTAAAATTTTGGGAAAATATGACAAAAAGTTCTGTTCCAAAACGAACTACGCATATTTACCAGATTTAACTCTGTCGGACCTCTTACATCTTTTAATATACTTGAGTATGTAAACTGTGGACCGATACTCATAAAATTGGTAGAAAGATTTAGATTAATATAAAACTTGTTTATGTTCAATTTCATCATCAAGTCATTTTCTGAGTAGGATCTTCATGGGTACTAGGGACAAATGTTGTCTGATTTGCGCCATACTTTACACTGTAAAGTTTACAGTATGATTTCACAGTACTTAGAACTAATTTGTGCACAATTTAATCAGGATTGCCCCATAATTAACATATTTATGACTGCTCAAACAATATTCCGTGGGGACATTAGCTTTGGGGCTGGATGAAATCATGGACCGATATTGCACATTTTCAATATCAAACAAACTTATCACCAGACAGTATTTGTGAAAAATTTCAGCCAGACAGACGGACGTACATAGCTAGATCGTCCTAGAATCTTTTGAGGCTCATAATATAAGTATATACTAATGTGGGTCTGCGACAAATATTTTGATATGTTACAAACGGAGTGACAAACGGGAAGGGAAAATGTCCGGAAAATTTCTCAAATTGAAGTGATTTACAAACCAACTATTTAAACAAATATTAACTAAATTATGGCTTTATCTAAAAAATAAAGCTTTACTTTCCATCTTATAGCTTTAACGTTAAAACCTTAATCAGCTGATTTTGCGTTCACACTATAAGTTTTTATAAATCTGGTTTTAACATTTTTTGGACAAACTCTATTTTTTCCTCCCACATTTCAATTTAACCATTTTCGTTGTGTCCTGTTCAAAAACTTATTTTTCTCTTGTATTTTTTATTGTTGCTGTTGCGTTCATTATTTAATTTTTTTAAATTTTACACTTTGTCAATGGCTTTCTTCGTTTTTATATTTGTTTTGTTTTTTTATCACCTGTTTTCAACATTTTCATGTTGGTAGCTCTGCATTTAGTACATAGAAAACAAGGTTGTATTTCATAAAACCTACTTCAAATCAATTCAAAAAAGGTTTTAAGATAGTTTTAACGTAAGAATTGTGTATAGTAAAACCAGGTTTTAATTATGGTTTTAACGATAAAATCAAATTTTGCATTAAAACCACTCAGTGTGAAAACACTATTACGGTCTGTTAACGTTAGGTGGAATGTAAAACTTTACCAGATTAAAACGTAAGGGAGTTTTAGTGACATTTTATGGCATAAATTAATATTAACGGTTTTATGAAAACTTACCTCGTATGCATCTGTAGTACAATCTGCAAAAGAAATAAAAATAATTATTATAAAAAGTATTTGACAATTAAAAGCAAGAACATATCAAACATATTTTGTAAATTATTTTAAATTTTTTTGAAATCATTAAAACACATAGGTTTTGGACACACCAGCTTTGCAACCCATTAGAATAAATATAGGTTAAAGATTGTTTCAAAAATGTAAACATTTCTAAAAAAATTTAGTCATGTCTTGAAAGGATATGACCAAGCAGTCAGCAAATTCACATCTTCCTAAAATGATCTACTCTGAAATGAGCAATGCAGTAATTGATTCGCTTCCCGGCCTATTATATACTTAAATCAATGGCACATAATTATAGTTAAACAATAAAGTCGGTTCTTTTTAAAAACAACTTTAAAATAAAAACCTGCTTTTTATTATTTTCTAACTATAGTCAAAATTAAAGTATGTTTTAAATTAAACCTCAAATGCAAGTGGCATCGCTGAACAGCTGACTTAGAAAATTAAAAAAAAAAAAAAAAAAAAGTGACAAACAATAAATGTAACCGGAAATTAAAGAAAAAAGGCAGTTTATGGTGGCAGAATAGAAAAGGAAAGATTAATATCAAATTTATGCTATTTTGGATCCAATATTCAATAATTGCAAAATCTCTGTCAATATCTTGTAACTTAAACATTTTTGACTTTTTGTCGAACTTTAAAAACTGCTTCAGATATTTTTATATTTATAGTCGACTTTAACGTCAAAAGTGAACTTTAACTTGTCTATGGTAGACCTAAAGTCCACTCTTAAGTAAAGACGACTTTATTTCTCTTAAAATATACTTTATTTTTGACTATAATTATGGGCCAATATCTCGTTATAATAAGTCACGAGTCATTATTGCCCAAATTTGGTTATAAATGTATTTGTATCATAACAATCACTCGTGGACCCATGAAAAATAAGCATTTTAATTAACACAACTATTATTTTCACCACGGTTTTTGGTAATATCAGTCAATCAATTATATGTTGGAGAATTTATTTTTACATTACTTTATTAAAAAATATAATGACTTACTGAGAAATTACTCGGGAATTCAGTTTTGAACTCGGATCAGGTAGATAAGGCGCAAACAGTTATTTTATTTCGCAAATTAACATACAAAAAACTTGCATAGGATAAGCCTTTATTCAATGTGCTTTTATAAGTATTTTTTAATCCTAACAAACTATAATGAGTGAATTTTAGCTTTAATATTACTTTCTGGGTTACTAGCTTTTACACAGGATATAGGTATTTTCTAGTGCTCCAAGTGTATTGTAGAGTCGGAGCGAATATTCAGATTAGGCCAAATTTCGGATAGTGGACAGTATTCCGAAAGATTTTTTATAAAGACAAAATATAGATTGTGGAATTTTAAAGTAGGAACTTATTTAAAATATTTGTAAAAACAGTTCTATTCGATTTTTTTTTGAAGATGAATCTGCATAATGGCATTGAGTAAAATACCACTTTGTAAAGTGGGTTACCTAAAACATTTTCAAAAATGCATTAATTAAATTTTATCGGAAATAAGAAAAGTTTTTGTTTGTTTTGGATTAGGCCGAGTATTTGTTTTTAGCCAAATATATTGTCGGTTTCGACCTGAAAAAAATGTGTCTTGTATGGGAATTGTTTTCTATTTTTGAAAGTCTAGCTGCTTACACACTGCTCCATGTACGAGATATTTTATTGTAAGTTAATAACACATTTTTTATTCCGGACTACAAACTGATACTATCTATATGGATTTCAGTAAGGCATTCGATAAGGTTCAATGTGTTTTGTTCAGAGACTATAAATCGAAAACTATTGCAGCTATATCAAGGCAGCTATTTGGGTTAAAAATTATTGAACTCCCTGCTCTAAAAAGTAGGAGAATACTTATGAACATCTAATTCATGATTAATTTAATGAATTGTACAACTAATTCGGAATTCCTACTTTGAAAAATGGAATTCATACTTCCAAATCGTTCAAGAAGAAATTAAGTATATTTCTTTTAAGCTGCAATATTTCCATTCAAATTCAACAATTTATCTAATTTTATTGATTTTTCGACTGAACCTAGTATCATTAAAGAGAGTAGTTTGCATTTATTAAACCAATAACTAGCGGATTACATTAACATTATTATTGTATTTTTTTAAATTATAAGGAGTGAGATCATTAAATTCTTAACACACGTATTCTTTAATTTTTTTTTTTTTTTGATCACGCTACCTTTGTAAAGCTTTAAAGTTTTTATGTTTAATGTCAATTATGTTCATTTGTTGTTAATTTGATTAAAATGAGTGACCAGAAAAAAGTGCGAACTAAAATTATAAAATATTTTCAACAAAACTCAACTTGGTCCTACAAAAAGTTGGCCATGCATTCAAAGGTCTGATGTCAGACTGTTTCCAGTGTTATTAAACAATACCGGGAGAACTTGTCCGTTGATATAAACCTGGTTCAGGTAGAAGGAATGGTTCATATGATGTTTCTAAAGCCAAAAAAATAGAAAGTATTTTCAAAAGAGCTCCCAACACATCCGGTATGAAAGCAGCCCGGTTGGCTCATTTCTGGGACTATTTGTTACGAAAAGTTAAAGCTAATGCAGGTTTAAAAACAAACAAGGTTCAAAAAGTTTCTGACAGGAACGCTGCTAAAAATTTAGAGGCCAAAAGCAGAGCACGGAAATTGAAGTCAAATTTTATAAGAAAAATATTCCTGCTGCATAATGGATGACGAAACGTATGTTCTGGCAGATTTTTCGCAACTTCCTGGCCAAAATTGTATGTTGCTTATGCTCGAGGGAATGTAGAAGAAAAGTTTAGGACCCAAAAGCAGACAAAATTTCCCAAAAAGTTCTTGGTATACGGCAAAAGAAGCCAATCATATGTAACAACAATATTTACATCAAGGAATGTTTACAAAAAAGGCTGCTTCCATTCATAAGACTTCATAATGTGGACACTTATTTTTGGCCTGACTTGGCATCCTGTCAGTAAGAAAGGTCTTGAGTGGTTCAAGACCATTAATATGGTATTTGTAGCAAGAGAGGCAAATTACCAAACTGCCTGGAGCTAAGGCCAGTGGATAGATATTGGGCTCTTGTTAAAAGAGAATTGAAGACCACAAAAAAGGTGTCCAGAAGTGTGGTAGATTTTAAACGGAGATGGACTAGCTGTTCGAGTGACAGAAAGTACTATAAAAACGTTAATGGAAGGGTTCCCGAAAAAGGTTTTTTTGAAAATTGTAATAATAATTTCAATCAAATAAAAAAAAAAAAAAAAAAACTGTAAAGGTATGGTCACATGACAAATATTTACTCAAAAAAGCGTAACCACTTATTTTAGCACAAATTTGTTTGACGTTGTTTGCTCTTACAAGTCATTTGTAAGATCAAACAGCGTCAAATAAAATAAAACTAATTATTTCTTTTGAATTGTCCTAAATAAAAAGAGTCTGTGAAATAAAATATATTTTACTTAGTGGTTACGTCTTTTTGGTCAAATATTTGCCATGTGTGACCCTACCTTAAGTTTAGTGGTTTCGTTTTTATTAACATATATGTATGTTAAGAATTTTTGATCTCACTCTTATATGAGTATATAGAAATGAATTAAGATTTAAGAACTGTAAGCAATTGTAATTTCATTGCCGAATTAAGTAAATATATATATATATAAAATGTCCTAATTTATTATGATAGTTTAAATAAACATTTGTTTAATAAAACTGTTTGAGCAATATTTATTGTTTTGTCATAAAATAAAACTTTTTTTGTTAAAAGCAACAAGAACAACTTGTTTAAATTGTCATGATATATTAGAACATTATGACAATATGACTTAATAGCAGACCGTTTGAATGTCCCAAATATTTTTAAGAAATTTAATGGCTTCGACTAGGTTTGAACCACTAAAATCTCGTTTATAAGTCAGATACACTAGAAATCTGAGCGATAATGATCTGCTGGGTAACGACCACTCATTACGAAGTTATGTATTTTTTGCTGGGGTATTATCATCTAATCATCGGTGGTAAAACAAAGAAAATTTGCATCTTTTGGTCACTGATAATTCACATTTAAGTCCAGTATTCTGAATTCGTTCAGATGGATTTTCAGAATGGCTTTCGTCGCTCAGAATAAATGTTGACCGGAATTGCCAAAATCACTGACTGCATTCTTCTTTCTAGTATCTGCAACTACACAAATATCAAAACAAACATTTTGTGACAGTTGTCGCCATTGTTACAAAATGTTCCTTAATCCTTTCGTGATTAATTTAAATATTAACCTAAATACAAATAGTTAAAAAATTTAAGTCATGTTGTTAATTTTCTGGTTGCCTGACTTCCCCTGTCAAATCACTACTAAATATAAACAAAATTAACGAAACTCAAATACAAAGTAAGTAAGTAAGTTTGTATATAATTTGCAAATCATAAATATTTATGAATACTCAAAAGTGTTGTTCGAAAAAAACATGACAATTACATGAATAAGTTAAGACAATTTATAATTTATAAATTATTTATACGTCTATTATATAAAATTAAATAAAATGCAGCAATTTGAAGTTAATAACAATTATTATTGCTATTTTTTTTCTCTTTTTTTTTTTGTTTTGTTAATCATAAAAACAACATTAACAAATTAAAAACATAAAATAATAATGGTGTAGAAAAAAAAAAAACAGAATATAACGCCAATTAATACATATTTGAAATGCATTAACTGTGATTTTTTTTTTTATAAAATGTATTATGATTTTATTAATAATAAAATGATTTTATTATCTTTTCACATTTTACTAACAATTGTTACACCCAAAACCATCAACATGGTTACTACTACATTACACTTGCATGGTTAAACTACAGCCCTAACTAAAGCTTAAAACACTGAGCACTAGATTATCGGTTTACCGTCGATCCACTTCAGATATATAATAGTTGTAAATATATAGACGATAGACTACACGATAGTGTTCTGGACTATCAATCTGGGGGTTGCGGGTTCGATTCCCGCCAGAGACTCTGGGTGTATTTGCAGACAAGCAAAACGACTCGCAGTTTGTGTTTATTTAAAAAAAAAAATGTAATGCTATGAATGTTCATAGATAATGTTTGTAGAGTATTTAAACTCAAACATGAGTTAAGAATGTGTTTAAAAAAATCGAAATTTAATCGGTTTAAAAAGTTCTAAGTGTGATTCTTATTATTTTTTCAAATTAATAAACATGTTGTTTATTTTCTCTTGTTATTGTTTCTGTTGCTATTGTTGTAAATATTATTTATTATTGTAGATTATAATTTGCATATTAACGCAATTAATTTTAAAATGTTGAAAGTTTTAAAATCATTTTAACAAACATGTTGCATGTTGATTTAATTTTCTATCTTCTCCTCCTTCTGGTATTATTTATAAATGTTATTGTTGCTATTTCTGTTGCCGCTTTAATGATTTTGTGATTGAAATTCTCAATGATTTTTTTTTTTCTCTGTTAAAATTTTTGATCGAAATCATTTAAACACGAATTTCTACATCTCATCGAAAGAAAAACATAAAAAAATACAAACTGACAGTTACATTTTCATAATGATCACAAATATTTGTTTCTTGCCCAGTTGGAAATTTCTATGTCGAATATTTTATATACTAACTACTCATTTGAGTTGTAATTTCAACATTTCATTATGTCACACTTTAGTCTATGTTGAGATATTGAGTATAGAAAGCACAATACACCATGTCAAGTGCTGTCAATGTGCTGAAAAGTCGTGAGGCCAAACTTAATTTGGTTCAGACTTAATTTCCAACTGGTTGTGGTTATTTAGTTATATTCGTTTTTCAAAAGATAAAAAAACTAGATTGTTAATAACGTTAAACTAATGATTTGATGTTTAATATTTGTAAGAGTATGAGCGTTAATGTTTGTCCGTCCGTCCGTCTCTCTGTTCGCTTATTATTTGAACAATTTCTTCTTAAACATTTTCAAAGTAATAAAACAAAATTTATCATACAAATACAAAACATGCAAAAAATCACTCATGTTGAACTGAAATATAAAAAATACTAAAAAAAAAAATGTTTTTGCACGATGATCACAAACTGCAAAAAAAGGGGGAGAACATTAGAAGCAATTAAATAAAATATTCACACTTCAAAAAAATATAAAAAAAAACAACACACAGAAATGAATTCAAATTTTTTAAAAACTACAACGGAGTCGATTAATTTTGATATGATTTTAAATGAAAAAACATTTTAGGATTCACTGCACTTTGTATTGTACATACATATTATAAATGGATTACGAAAAACATGATAGCTGACTTAATGAAAATAAAACAAATTATAACTTTCTTTAAAATATATAAATTTACTTCATATTTAGCAGCATTAATATGTGTTTATAAACATGTGGAAGCAAAAAAATATTTAAGGTATCTTAATCTACAGCAATATTTTCTATTTTTATAAACAATGTTGATGCAAATTTCTGTAATTACAAAGATTTAGGTCTTATTCACAATAGATTTTTAAGATTTTCAAAGGTCCCACATCAGATAGCCATAACTGCGACAATGCAGTTTTTATGTATTTTGAAAAGATCTTCTTGTACCCCAGCAAAAACTTGGAAAAGACTTGTAGGTACTAATGATATTCAGTGATTAATAATGCCTATGCCACTATATGGTATAATGATCGGATATAGAAACTTTTAATAATGGGAGAACATAATCATATTATGGTTGAGCTGACTTCACACAATTGTGGTACTATTATAATGTGAATAGTAGATCAATGATATAAGGACTGAGATCGAAAAATTTTTAACATACAAATATGTTAATAAAAATGAAACTACTAAACTTACAATTTAAGTCTTTTTTATTTGATTGACATTATTGTTACAATTTACCAAAAAAAAAAAATCATTTTTATAGTTCTAATCACTAATGATGAAATGTCGAACCTTTTTTGAAAACCCTTCTATTATGGTTTTTATAGTGCTTTATGTCACTTTGTTCGAACAGGTTGTCCATCTACGTTTAAAATCTGCCACACTTTTGGACACCTTTTTTGTGCTCTTCAATTCTCTTTTAAGAAGAGCCCAATGTTTGGAGGCAGGCCCAGGCAGTTTGGAGGAATTGCCTCTCTTGGTAGAAATACCACTTTATTGGTCTTGTACCACTTAAGACCTTTCTTACCATAGTGACAGATGCCAAATTAGGCTAAAAACAAGTGGACACATTAAGAAGTCTTATGAATGGAAACATCCTTTTTTGTAAACATTCCTTGATGTAAATGTCGGTATTTATAGAGCCCTTTGTAACAAATCTTTGGCTTTTTTTGCGCAACTGCATATTGCTTGCCATTGGGTCCTAAACTTTTCTTCAACATTCCCTCGAGCATCTGCAACATAAAAAATTGACCCAGAAGCTGCGAAAATTTTTCCATACGTATATTTCGTCCTACATTATGCAGCAGGTATATTTTTTTTTTATAAAACTTGACTTCAATTTCCGTGCTCTGTCTTTGGCCTCTAAATTTTTAGCAGAGTTCCTGTTAGGAACTTTTTGAGCCTTGTATGTTTTTAAACCTTCATTGGCTTTAACTTTTCGTACCAAATAGTCCGAGTACTGACCTAACCGGGCTGCTTTCCTACCGGATGTGTTGGGAACTCTTTTGAAAATGCGTTCTATTTTTTTGGCTTTAGAAACATCATGTGGACCATACCATCTACCTGAACCAGGTTTTATATCAACGGAAAAGTTCTCCCGGTACTGTTTAATAATATTGGAAACAGTTTGATAGCAGACCTTTGATTGTTTGGCCAACTTTTTATAGAGCCTAGTTTGGTTTTGTTGAAAATATTTCATAATTTTAGTACGCATTTTTTCTGGTCACTCATTTTAGTCAGATTAACAACAAATGAACATAATTGACATTAAACATAATAACAGACATGCTTTACAAAGGTAACTTGAGCAAAAAAAATCAAATAATACTTGGGTTAAAAGTTTTAATGAAAAACGTGTGTTAAGAATTTTACGTTCTCAGTCCTTAATTATATTTATTATGATTGTGCTACAAGCATGATATGATCATAAAACCTAATAAATTTAAAAGGTGGAATCATAATGTGATTTGGATGTACCATATTATGATTGTGTTACAACCATAATATGATCATATCGTCTATAATGTTTTAATCCATATTACGTTTATATAAAAATTGGATGTGCTCCAAATATATTTAAAACTAATCAGATTATGATTGAGCTGGAATTATAATGTGGTTGCGTTCAAACATACTATGATCATATTATGTTTTTACATAACCATACAAATTTTGGGTGGAATTATAATATGGTTGGGCTTAATCATATTATGGTTGTAAAGCTATAATATGACTGTTGAACTATACGCAGAAAAAAATATAGTTGTGCATGTTTACTGTAACCATTTCAACATTTTTATAAGTTTTTTAACAATATTATAGTCACAGTAACTATTTACATGATTGTGGTAACAATAATATGATTAATTTACGATTCACATGATTGTATCAGTAAACAAGTATATGTTTGTGACAAGCATTTATATGATGAAGAACTATTATTATGTTGTTCGGCTTATAATATTATGATAAAATTATTCATCTTAAAAATGGTTGTCACAAACATTATTAATCTTATTATAAATTAATCATATAATTGTTACCACAATCATATATATAGTTACTGTGACTATAATATTGTTAAAAATTTTGAATTGGTTACAGTAAACATGCACAAATGTTGAAATGGTTACAGTTAACTATATTTTTCTGCGTGTACATTACGTTCCAAAGTGTCATATCGTTCATATGTTTACAAAGAATTCCAAATATGTAATTACACCCATTTTATTATTACGCACAGGTCCCCTTTCACTCGAACGATTTCCCGATGCCGACGACGAGGGCGATGTCGATGTAGTCGATTGCAGTGATACCGAATCAGCCTCCGCCATACGTCTCACACGATACAATCCCCAGCAGCATCCTCATCATGGTCACAAGAGTTTATACAAGCATAGAATTAATCACAGTAACGACAGTGGCAATTGTAGCAGTAGTAATCACAATAATAATAGTTCAAGTAGTAGCAGGGGGAGAGCTTCGCCACTGAGTCCCAGCAATACCGAAGATGATCGTTTATCCCCAGAGCCAGCGAAGGTAAAACGAAAAGTTAGCAAAGCTCTTGATTTAGCATTAATAATAAAAAAATATTAACTGATCGTTTTTTTCTTACAGCCATCACCGAAAATTGTGGGTTCGTGCAATTGTGATGATTTGCAGCCGATACAGTGTCATTTGGAGACCAAAGAATTGTGGGATAAATTTCATGAACTGGGCACAGAGATGATAATAACGAAGACCGGAAGGTAATTAAGCTTAAAATTTTAGCATGAATAACTGTTTATAAAACGAATTTATTTGCTTTAGTAAAACTAACATGAGTAAATATTCAATGTATATTAAATTATTTTTTATAAATCTGTATTTATAAATGTTAAATAAAACATATAAAAATAATTCAAATTAAACCAAACATGAAAACTGGAAAATGTTCAAAAATGTCCAATGCTACTTAAACATGTTGCCAAACATTTTCCTCAACATGTCCCTAGCATAAAATGTTGCCTGAAATTAAAGAATCCAACATATAAACCTAAAACGAAATCAATAAATATTTCTGTCATAAAGAAAACAAAAAATAACTTTCAAGGTATAAAATGAAATAATAAAATACCAAAAAAAGAAGAAGAAAACAATTCCTTAACAAGTTCATAAAACCTTAAGCAAACAAAGGCGTGTTGCACACTCTTCACTTGCATAAAAGCATATTTGAACATCCACTGACACTCGTACCATTCATTGTACTCCCTCCCAAACGTTGTTTGGTAATTAAAACCATTTCATATTTTTCATGTCATTTTTGTCTTGAAAATTTATGATGACTCCAACGCTTTAACACATGAATGTTGTTGGCCTGTCACCACAAAACGAAAAGTAACCGAACAACAACAATCATCAGCAGCAACAACAGCAGCAGCAACACAACAAAACGTAACGACCAAATTGAAATAAAAATGTTTTCACTGTTTATAACTCACAATAAATGAGTGCATGAATGAAAGAATGATGGAAGGAAGGAATGGTTGGAAGAGTGGATGAATAGTTAGATGGATGGATGGCTGGTTGTTTAGTTTAAGGGGGGGTAGACAGGAACAGCAGTGAGTTTGTGCCTGAGTATCACTATGGTATGCAGTCCACAATTAGCACTATTGTACTAAACATTTAACTGATATCAATGTTATTCTTATAAATAGACTAAGTATGCAGGGTGTTTCAACAATACTTGTTACTTGAGCTTGATTCACAAACTAGACCGGTATTAAACTATTTAAAAATTTTCGTATGAAAATTGTTATCCGATCATGTTTCTAAATTAAGGCCCAAACTGATCTGTTTTTATACCCTTCACCTTCGTGAGAAGGGTGTATATAAATATGTCATTCCGTTTGTAATTTCCACAATATAATTTTCCGACCCTATAAAGTATGTATATATATTCTGGATCCTTATAGATAGCGGAGTCGATTAAGTCATGTCCGTCTGTCTGTTGAAATCAATTTTCTGAAGACCCCAGATATCTTCGGGATCCAAATCTTTAATAATTCTGTCAGACATGCTTTCGAGAAGTTTCCTATTTAAAATCAGCAAAATCCGTCCATAAATAACGGAGATATGAGCAAAAATCCGAGACAACCTCTAAAAATTTCATCTAAAAAAGACAATTTATTGCATGCTTTGACAAAACGTACATATGTTTGGATGTTGGCTTCATTGCTTTGCGAATTTTGTTTTTGTTGATTCGTGATTCGTTTGGCGTTGCTGTTTTTATACTCTTCGCCTTCGTGAGAAGAGTATATATAAGATTGTTATTTCGTTTGTAATTTTTTAAAATTTTTAAAAGTTTCTTCGATATATTTAGGACGCTATACGCTGAAAATGGGCAACTAATGCATCCACAACAAAGGTGAATGGTATATTAGATTCGGCATAGCATAATATAGCACTCTTACTTGTTTTTTTATATTTCGTATTAAAATTTAGCAGAATGATTCCGATAAAATAAAGGTATGGATTTAACTTTAAAAAATTATTTCAGAACCGTAATCATTTGAAACGGAAATGAGTGTTATATCTAATATAAACTCTTTTTGAAAGACCCTGTATACATTTTCTATAACATAAGAAAAAATAAATTCAAAGAGAAAAAAACCATTTGCACTTATTTCGCTAAATTCACCAGGCTCCAAATAGCTTGTTGATTACACAGATCCAGACTGAATATATTCATAACCTGCTTATATCAATGAAGAGACCATACCGATCAAGGAACACGTAATTATATTACAATAGGCGAACCAACTTGTATTTTTTGAATCACCCAAAATAAGCCAGATGTAGGAGAAGGACACTGAAATCGTTTTGAAAGATGGTTATTTTTTGATATCTTTCGAAATTCCAAATTCCTCGTTTCAAATTACATAAGCAATCAATAAAAACAGTTTTGAGACTACATATTTAAAAGAACCTTTACAGAACAATTGTCAGAATAGGGTAGATATAAAATGTTATTTTAATTTCAAATTAAATATTCACTGTTTATATTTTTTTAAATAAATATTTATTTTTATAGTTGCTTTTGTTGTTATTTTTCACTAAACAAGGCTTTTTTCACCATTAATTACTAATGAAAATAAACTTGGTATTTCTTGGTGCAAAACTGAACAAAAAGTGTACAAATAGAGGAGCTGAAGCAAAAATACGCAATCAAATTCGTGCTGAAGACCATTTTTCAAAACGATTGCAAGTGTAGCACACACTCGCAAACAAACTCACTCTAAAATAAGAAACAAAAAATAAAATGAATGAATGAATGTTCCAATAAATGAAATGAACGTTTTTTCGTGAAAAAAAAAAAAAATGTAATTCTCGTGTTTTAGGTTTGTGCTCCAAATGTTGCTTGCAACTAACTACATACTATACTACAAGCAACACCAAGACTAAAGTTATTTGTTGTTGAGTTATCATGTTGAGTTATTAGCCATGTATATTTGTTCAAATTAAAATTCATCCAAATAATCATACTCACACGTACGTACATTTGTTAAAATGTTACAAGAAAATATTATTTATTTGTTTTGCTCGTCGTTACTCTTGGAACAGCGCACGCATCTTGTGTCAAGGTGAAAAACAAATTACTTAAAGAAACTGAAGAATAATGCTGCCAGAAATTTGAATACAATTTCAATTAAAGGAAGGCAACATAGTGTTATGTACTTCAAAGGGGACAAGTTTAAAGGTTAGGTTTTGCCAGTACACTGTTAAGGCACGATAACATTGGTTAACCTTTATTTATTTGGCACCCATTTGGTTAATATGGTAATTTAATTTATAAAAACATAAAATAAGAAGACTTGATAGAGTATTGGGACAAAATTTGGCCCCAACACCGAACCGAAACTTTTATAAACACAAAACATAGATTAGGGAATTATGAAGCTGAAACAAGTTTAGAAAAAACAAGTAAAAGAGCTATATTTGGCTGTGCCGAATCTTATATACCCTTCACCAAATTGTACTTTAAAATAAAATCAAAAAAAATGTTTTACTTTTTTTATTTTCAAAAATTTTTTTTAAAGTTTTTTCCAATTTTTTTATTTTTTTTTTTAATTTATTAGTGAAAAATATTTTTGACAAAATAATATTTTTTGTGAAAAAAAATTCTTTTGTCATAAATATTTTCCCGATTTTTACCCATTGTAGGTCCAACCTTGTACAGCGTTATATACATCGTTGCAATGGACTTTGAAATATCTATCATTAGATATCCATATTGTCTATATTTATGACTTAGCAATCGAGATATAGATAAAAAAAATAGAGGTTGTCTCGGATTTTTGCTCATATCTCCGTTATTTATGGACGGATTTTGCTTATTTTAAAGAGGAAACTTCTCGAAAGCATGTCTGACAGAATTATTGAAGATTTGGATCCCGAAGATATTTGGGGTCTTCAGAAAATTGATTTCAACAGATAGATAGACAGACAGACGGACATGGCTTAATCGACTCCTCTATTTATAAGGATCCAGAATATATATACTTTATAGGGTCGGAAAATTATATTGTGGATATTACAAACGGAATGATAAATTTATATATACCTTTCTCACGAAGGTGAAGGGTATAACAAGTCTGTGAAAAATATATTAAAGATACAGCAAATATGTTCCATCAAAAAGCCCATTTCTGTTTAGGTACAGGGTACGTAAATAATGAAATGAAACATGCTTTGTTTCATCTCATTGCCATATTTTGGTTTCTTAAGCTACAGTAACAAATATAAGTATTATGTAACAAGCGTGACGGCTATGTTCGACAAATGTTTATTTGATTTTTTACATCTGTTTTGTATTCGGTTTCTGATTAGGCCAAAAATCGTCATAATATTAAAGGGTCTTCCAATAAGGACTTCCGAACTTTGACAGCTGACAGCGGTCATATTTTTGAAGCTACATCTGTCGAATTGACTGACATTTATTAAGTTTACTTTGCCATGGACGGATATAGTGTTCAACAACTCGTGCAAATGATAAAATTGTTTATCAAAATGGGTGTGAGGCCCATTTCTGGATGAATGGGTACGTCAATAAACAACATTGCCGAATTTGGAACAAATCTACAGGAAATCCAAGAGCATCCAATGTATTCGGATAAAGTCACTGTTTAGTGTGGATTTTGGGCTGGCGCGTCATCGGTTCATAAACGGCGAGCGCTATACGTCGTTGATTACCAACTTCTTTTGGCTTGAATTTGATGATATGGACACCAACGACATGTGGTTTCAACAGAACGGCGCTACGAGCCATACAGCTCATACTACATTGGGCATTCTGCACGTGCGATTTGAGGACATGGTTATCTAACGTGGAGGTGAGGTGAACTGGCCACCGAGATCGTGCGATTTGACCACGGTAGACTTTTACTTATGTGGTTGTCTTACGTTGCAGGTCTATGCGAATAAGCCACAAACTACAGCGGCCCTCAAAGCCAAGATAACCTATGCCATCGGTCAAATTCATACTGATTTATGCACAAGCGTCATGGAAAATTGGACATTTCAAATGCGCGCCACCCATCGAAGACGCGGCGAACATTGCCACGATGTTATATTCCATACATAATGACATCGATAGGCCTTTCAATCGAATAAAAAATGTCGATATCTCGCACCCTATTTGTTTTACATTTAATGATGGGAATCGTTTTAGTATTCGGTCAAAATTTGGACGAATAGTGAAACTTTTATAAAGAAAAAACAAGGATTATAGAATTTTGAAGCAGAAAGGTTTGGGTATAATTATTAGAAAAAAAAAAAATTTAAAAAGTGAAATTCCTAAAATTTTATGAAATTACTAAAGAACTTTTTTCAAAAGCCGCAGCTCAAGCCGACTTTAGCTGAACAAATTTCGACGGCTTGGCTCATCGTGCTTACAGCCCTTCGGTCTCTGGTCCACAAACCAAAAATGTGCTGAAACAAGCTCTAAAATTAAGTAACTATTATTTTTTTCGGTTGGTTTTGGTTTTTTTGTGTCGGATATTAGGTTCGATTTCGGGCAGCCTATATAGATCAACTAAAATAATATTAATCAACTGCTGTGATTTTTATGCAAAAGCTTTAAACTTTCTATCGAAATTGTCAACTTTCTTCTCTTTTTGTTATGAGAGAATAAATTTGCTGTTACATTTTTAATTGAATGTGACAGAAAGAAATGCTGCCACCCTAATGGATGTACTTCCCTAATATTTCCAGTTACAATTTAATATAGTGATAAAATAAGACACAAGCATGATACATATAATTAAAATTCTTTATTTCATATTAATATAAAACATTTTTTTGTTTGTGTATTTTTTTCCAAGTGATAAATAGCTATTTTTCATAAAATTTCAGCTGTTTTCAAATTCATTCTCATTCACCCTCCTGTCATACAATACATTTTTTGTTGGTCTGTAAAATATCCATAACTATGTCCGTCTGTCTGTTAGTTAGTTTATTGAATTATTCTTAATAAAATATTAATTAAGTTGTGAAGAAAATTAATAAAAAAAATAAAAAAAGTTGGTGCCGGCCATCCCGCAAGAGTTCACTTCATTTAATAACCCCGCTTTTGATTATGTTAATTTTAGTACGAGTTTTTTTTTTATTACCTAAAGTAAAACGGCAATGAAAAGGAATTTTTATGTACAGGAATGTTAGGCAGCACTTCATTAAATTAATTAAAATAAAAACGAAGGCAGGAAAACTATATTTAATGGCAGATTAAACATTAAATGTTTAAATTAAACTAAATATTTTTTTGTTAAAGGCACTTGCCTGAAGAGTTTGTACAACTCTTCCTTCCTTCCTACATGAAGAATTGCTGGTTAAATAGTTGGTGTTGTAGTTGATAGTATTTCTATATCCTTAACCATTTGTGTAAATATATGCTTTAGTGTGTTCATTTGTGAAATAGGTAAAAATTTGTCTTGTGTTAACAATGATATCTCTACCTTTTTTTCTTCCTGTTAAAAGGATATGTATGCGTGTGTGTGTGTGTGAGAGAGTAAGTCTGCATTGTAGTCCTTTGTCTTTATGGTTGGGCATTGCAAACCATATTTGCGGTCATTGAAATAAAATATCACGTGGTCAACGATTTTGTTACGCTGTCAGTGAGAGAAACAACAACCGACTGACTGACTGATTGTCTGGCAGAATGACCTGTAGTACAGAATATGAGCTCGCAAAAGGACTATGATTTTAAACGCTGTTGGGAAGTGGCAGTGTCTAAGAGAGTGTGAGAAATATTTCAGTTGTTTAAGTTAATTGATGTTGCTACGCTTAGCACGACTGTTTGCAAGCAGAAGCTGTAAATATTTGTCAACATTTGATGTTGGTTTCGATAACAAAACCACATGACAGGACAATTCTTAGAAATGTCTAGTAAATGATTGTAAATAAAACAAAATCCCTGTTTAATAGAGAAGTTTAAAAATATTTTTGTTTTATTTTTGGTAGCAAAAAGCGAGAAAATTCCAATTTTCATGCTTAACAAAACGGGGAGTTAGAAAATTTACCTTTTTTTGACATTTGTATTAGTTAAGTTAGTTAGTTAGTTTGTACCTCTCAAACTAGGCCTTTAGTGAATGTTTGTAGTCTTTTTGTTTAATATTTTGTTACAAAATATGTTAATATGTTTTTCATATTTAATTAACATAATCTTCTTCCGTTTTGCTGTTAATTTTTGACGTTGTATTATTAAGTTTTCTCAAATCAACACCATTTTTCGTCTGTTGGCGTTATAATTTTCTTTGAGTAATTTGCTTAATTTTCCCATAAACAAAAACATAAAATCCACACTTGCCTTTAATAGTTGCCAGTTCTTTGCTTTTCGTTTTTCTGTATTTTTTTTTTTTTCATAGCAAATTTGTATTTTCCTGTCTGTACAATTTCGTTTGTTGGTACCCAGCCATCCCCAAGCGTAAAGATCTACTACTGAAACAGTGGAGAGGAAAAATATAGCAGCCTATGATGAACAAGTCTTTTTTAAATTATGCACTACAAGCATTCAGATCTATTAGGCACATTATAGCAGCCTAACTGGAATACTTGCTTAACGGACCAGTTGCAAATTGGCTTCAATTTAGTTCAAGTATTGATGTTTGATCATGAGACATGATCAATATTTGGTCACGTTTTCGTATAATTTGAATATACTTTGGAGGACAAGACAATATAGGTACAGTTTTCGGATACAAGACCCAGAATGCTGAATACTGCAAACATTTATGAATTTTGTATAGAAAAAGTCAAACTATTGTTAAATTTATAAATACCGGTGAATATTTTTTTAATACAAGTAACGCTTTTTATGTAATATTTCATAATCTGATGATTTGTGCAAACTATTTATTCACATCCGATTTTCAACTGTATAACCAAAAATGTTTGCTAAGTTCAACTTATTTTATTAGACACTGTACTAGCAATTTACATACAAACAAATTAACTCCAAAGAAAATTAATGTTAACACGTTGAGCCAGGTGAGCGACTACTCAAAACATTAAAATGTTACACAAACAGTTGGCAATCATTGTAACAAAATGTTGCTGTTGTTGTTGTTGTCTAACCAAACGTCTTTAACCCACTCCCCACCACTACTGTGTAGGACACCGACAGACTGTGTTGCTGCTGCAAAGTGTTAACTTGTCTAAAATATATTTTTTATGTTTTTTTTATTTTTTTATGTGAAGCAAATAACAAAACACTAGAAGTGTTAAACTAGAGAAATTTGAATAAATTCTATTACAACTGCAGGGGAAAAATCCATAAAACACAAAACAAAACAGTCATCAAGAAAACGAAGAAAAATTTGAAACAAATCCTACAACAAAAGCAGACGAAACGAACGCAATACAAAACGGAAGATCGTAAATCATATTTTCAGTAAATAATTTACATAAATACATATAAAATTATATTTTTTTTTATTACTAAACACCATCTAAACCCCTCCCCAACAAATGGGCACTAAAACCACTATAGCTCCATCGAAGCATTAGAAAAAAGTCGTAAAATGGTTGTTTGTTAGAAAGACAGAAGGGAGCGGAATATGAGCATCGTAAGGATTTACATTTAGTAGGTATATTTGTATCTATTGTTACGTTTTTACCTTTTAAAAACAAGGTTTATTTCCTTTAAATAAACCGGATACTTTTGATCCACAGTTTCAGTAGTTTAAAATTGTAACAACTCCTTATTTATTTAGAATGTAAAACAACAACAGAATTAAATAGTGACTCAGTGCTTTTATACACGTATATAAATTCGCAGAAATACACATACACTTTATAATGTACAAGTATACACTGGCAATGCAGTTGATGTCTTTACTTAACGATGCTTCTCTGTGGTGTTCTCACGGCCAATTTATATACACTGTATTACCATCTAGAAAGCTCTATTTCTACAATGATCTTAAAACTAGAATATTCGAATTCTAGAGCTTTCAATGTTAGGCATTAATCAAGAAAATCGCGTATTTTTTTTTTCAACTGTAAAATTTTAAAAAATTTACCACACAGAAAGAAATCAATTCAAGAATCAAGAAATGTTTTCCAAATTTGTAAGCCTCTCCTCTCTCAAATAAAGGTTTAATAATCGCCACATAATCTAAAATACTGCCACACAAACGTCATCTCCGAAAGACAGCCCTTAATATGAAACAAATAATTAGTGTAAAAATAAATTATAAACAGATAAGGAAAACAAGTTTGGAATTTTCAACAACGTTATGGTCATTCTTAAGTGGATGAAGGGGGGGGGGGGGGAGACACATCATATAAACATATTGGACATGACATAAACTCAACTAAAGACATATTCATGGCACGATGGCATGTCGGTTGATTTGTAACGCGCTGATGAAAGTTGAATTCTTGTTTTCTTACAGTTTTCCTTCAATATATATACAATTTTTTCATAAAAACAAAACAACAAAATTTGCATATTTTATTTTGTTATTTATAACTTGTTACAAAAACTTAATTTACCATGAATGAAGAAAAAAAGGTGTTAAAAAAGGGAACTTAAAACCGAAAAAAAAAATGAATATATTAATTATTCAAAGCGAAATGCATGTTCTAGGTGTATATAAAAAAGATATGAAAAATATTTATTGCGGCGCAGTGTAATATTCCTAATTAATGAAATGTTGATGTTGTGTTTTTTTTATTTTTTTTATTTATTTTTTGTTAAGTACAATTTTCACTTAATTCAAACGTAATACTGGCGACATAATAATAAAAATTAATAATAAACAAAAAAAAAGCAAATAAAATGGCATAATCAAAATCATTAACAGAAACAGAAATAAAACAAATAGAAATAACAAAAAATAAATATTAAATGCAACTGCAGTAGGTTTTTTTTGTTCAGTTTAAATGTATAAAAGTATACAAAACAACTGCAATTGTTGTTAATGATGAACAGAAAAAAAACAAAAAAAAAAAAAAAAACATTAAATGAAATGCAGCTACGACATAAAAACATAACATGGCAAACGAAGTGTTGACATAGATTGATATCGAAACGCAATGCTTTAGCGAATTGCATGTGACAAAAGACTCTGACTGAAACTCATTATAAATTTGCAGCAGAAAATGAAATAAAAACTGCACTAAAGCCAAAACCATAATTAAAGCGATCTACGGCAAACTACTGTGGAAAACCTTAAAATTCAACCCACACTAGTTATTTTTTATTTCATTCATCTTTTTAAAATGCAATAAACCAACAGTTTGTAGAAACAAATGAAACATAATAAAAATATTAATTAATTTTAAGAATTATAAAATATTTTGAAAAATTGTTGTCCTAACACTTGAAATTCTCGTTTAAAATTATGCTTGCCTATAAAATATTCATTTTTAACTGTTGTCGCCTATCGCAGCAATTGTAATTCTTATTAAACTTTTGCTACTATAGCCGCTGCTACCACCACCATTATCATCATCATTTTTGGCGGCTTTTGTAGCGTTAATTACAGAGCAAAGGATATTTTATACGAATACTACATACATACATACATATATGTATGTATGTATATTATATTATTCTGTTTTGTTTTAGTTGTACACACTTGTAGTTGTTGTACAACAACAGCAGCAAAAAAAAAATTGCATTCACATTTCAACCAGCCAACTAACTAACCAAGCGACTAACTAACATTTCAGAACAAAAAAATACAGGACATTTTCACTTAAAAAAAAAAAAAAAAAAAAAAAACAGCAGTATCAGAAACAACAAACAGCAAAAGAATTTAACTACAATATAATATCACAACAGAGTAACTAAGATAGCGAAACAGTGCGGCCAGATGAAATTAAAATTTAGACTATAAATGAAGCAAAATAATAAAAGGACAACAATTTCAAACTTTTATTGTTAAATACATTTGATTTCAATAATAAAATGATTACAACAATAATGTTTTTGTTCATATTTTATAATTACATGATTATCGTTATATGGTTAACAATGTGATTGATTTTGAACGATGTTATTTTTGTTTGTGAAAATTCTAACTAAATTATGATAATTATGAACAAACATTGTTATATTTATAATCATAACATAATCACAACTACTTCATAATGCGGTCGAGTGGCTACAAACTTAATATTTTTAGAGATTTTAAAATAATCTATATAAATATATAAATGTCTTTGTAAGTTTGTTTGTTTATTTGTTTGTTTGAGCATCACGACTAAACGGATGAATCGATTTTATTGAAATTTGGAAAGTAGATAGATCCTTACTTAAAAGCGTCAATAGGCTATAACTTTTTTCAATACTTGGACGAGAAAGGGGTAAACAGGGGGAAAACGGGTAAAATTGATAAAATACTATTAAAATAGTATTTTCAAAAATAGCAATAATATAATTAATCTTTAACAGAGTGATGGTACAAGTAGAGTGCCGCAATAATATATATGGTTAAAACAATCATATATATGATTGTCACAATAACTTGCATGATTGAGTATGTAATAATACACTTAATTATTATTCGATGCTGCACTGAATGATTACTGATCAGTGCTGACTAATCAGTGCTGATGTAAATATCGTCAGTGGTGACTAATCAGTGCTGATGAAAACATCGTCATAGCTGATTAATCAGCACTGATGTAAATATCGTCAGTGCTGACTAATCAGTGCTGATGAAAACATCGTCATAGCTGATTAATCACCACTGATGTAAATATCCTCAGAGCTGACTAACCAGGACTGATGAAAACAACGTCATAGCTGATTAATCAGCACTGATGTAAATATCGTCAGTGCTGATGAAAACATCGTCAGTGCTGATGAAAACATCGTCAGTACTGATGAAAACATCGTCAGTGCTGATGAAAACATCGTCAGTGCTGATGAAAACATCGTCAGTAATGATGAAAACATCGTCAGTGCTGATGAAAACATCGTCAGTGCTGATGAAAACATCGTCATAGCTGATTAATCAGTGCTGATGTAAATATCGTCAGTGCTGATGAAAACATTGTCAGTGCTGATGAAAACATCGTCAGTGCTGATGAAAACATTGTCAGTGCTGATGAAAACATCGTCAGTGCTGATGAAAACATCGTCAGTGCTGATGAAAACATCGTCAGTGCTGATGAAAACATCGTCATAGCTGATTATTCAGTGCTGATGTAAATATCGTCAGTGCTGATGAAAACATCGTCAGTGCTGATGAAAACATCGTCAGTGCTGATGAAAACATCGTCAGTGCTGATTTAAACATCGTCAGTGCTGATGAAAACAACGTCAGTGCTGACTAATCAGTGCTGATGAAAACATCGTCATAGCTGATTAATCAGTGCTGATGTAAATATCGTCAGTGCTGATGAAAACATCGTCAGTGCTGATGAAAACATCGTCAGTGCTGATGAAAACAACGTCAGTGCTGACTAATCAGTGCTGATGAAAACATTGTCAGTGCTGATGAAAACATCGTCAGTGCTGATGAAAACATCGTCAGTGCTGATGAAAACATCGTCAGTGCTGATGAAAACATCGTCAGTGCTGATGAAAACATCGTCAGTGCTGATGAAAACAACGTCAGCGCTGACTAATCAGTGCTGATGAAAACATTGTCAGTGCTGATGAAAACATCGTCAGTGCTGATGAAAACATCGTCAGTGGGAAATTTAAACATCGTCAGTGCTGATGAAAACATCGTCAGTGCTGATGTAAATATCGTCAGTGCTGACTAATCAGTGCTGATGAAAACATTGTCAGTGCTGATTTAAACATCGTCAGTGCTGATGAAAACATCGTCAGTGCTGACTAATCAGTGCTGATGTAAATATCGTCAGTGCTGACTAATCAGTGCTGATGAAAACATCGTCAGTGCTGATGAAAACATCGTCAGTGCTGACTAATCAGTGCTGATATAAATATCGTCAGTGCTGACTAATCAGTGCTGATTTGAACATCGTCAGTGCTGATTTGAACATCGTCAGTGCTGATGAAAACATCGTCAGTGCTGATTAATCAGTGCTGATGTAAATATCGTCAGTGCTGACTAATCAGTGCTGATGAAAACATCGTCAGTGCTGATGAAAACATCGTCAGTGCTGATGAAAACATCGTCAGTGCTGATGAAAACATCGTCAGTGCTGATGAAAACATCGTCAACGCTGATGAAAACATCGTTATAGCTGATTAATCAGTGCTGATGTAAATATCGTCAGTGCTGACTAATCAGTGCTGATTTGAACATCGTCAGTGCTGATGAAAACATCGTCAGTGCTGATTAATCAGTGCTGATGAAAACATCGTCAGTGCTGATGAAAACATCGTCAGTGCTGATGAAAACATCGTCAGTGCTGATGAAAACATCGTCAGTGCTGATGAAAACATCGTCAACGCTGATGAAAACATCGTCAGTGCTGACTAATCAGTGCTGATGTAAATATCGTCAGTGCTGACTAATCAGTGCTGATTTGAACATCGTCAGTGCTGATGTAAATATCGTCAGTGCTGACTAATCAGTGCTGATTTGAACATCGTCAGTGCTGATGAAAACATCGTCAGTGCTGATGAAAACATCGTCAGTGCTGATGAAAACATCGTCAGTGCTGATGAAAACATCGTCAGTGCTGATGAAAACATCGTCAACGCTGATGAAAACATCGTCAGTGCTGATGAAAACATCGTCAGTGCTGACTAATCAGTGCTGATGTAAATATCGTCAGTGCTGACTAATCAGTGCTGATTTGAACATCGTCAGTGCTGATGAAAACATCGTCAGTGCTGATGAAAACATCGTCAGTGCTGATTAATCAGTGCTGATGTAAATATCGTCAGTGCTGACTAATCAGTGCTGATGAAAACATCGTCAGTGCTGATGAAAACATCGTCAGTGCTGATGAAAACAACGTCAGTGCTGACTAATCAGTGCTGATGAACACATTGTCAGTGCTGATGAAAACATTGTCAGTGCTGATGAAAACATCGTCAGTGCTGATGAAAACATCGTCAGTGCTGATGAAAACATCGTCATAGCTGATTAATCAGTGCTGATGTAAATATCGTCAGTGCTGACTAATCAGTGCTGATGAAAACATCGTCAGTGCTGATGAAAACATCGTCATAGCTGATTAATCAGCACTGATGTAAATATCGTCAGTGCTGACTTATCAGTGCTGATGAAAACATCGTCATGCTGATTAATCAGCACTGATGTAAACATCCTCAGTGCTGACTAATCAGTGCTGATGAAAACATCGTCATAGTTAGGGATGCCAAATGGGACTGGGGATTTACATTTCTAAAATCCCGGGATCCCGGGATTTTTCGGGACCCCGGGATTTTTCGGCATCCCGGGATTTTTCGTGATTTCGAGATTTTTCGGGACTTCGGGATTTTAGTTAAACGTAAAAAAATACAAAATTCAACAATAAAAACTATTTTTTTTCGTTAATATATATATATTAAAATATATCAAAGAAAAAACTAATGCATTGAATTAAAATAAATTTGGCACAAACGATATTTCATATTTATACCCGTATTCTGAACTTTATAACAGTGAGAAATCCATAACAAAACTGTATTGAGTACATATGGTAGTTCATAGTAAAAGGATTTTTAGGATTACTATCAGACTAATAGTGTAAAAATTGGTAAGGCAGTTTAAAAGTTATTTGCAATTAAAACCTTTAGTTCTTAATATACTAAACGGCCGAAACGATTTTATTGAAATTTCCAACATAGACTACGACAGGGGTAGCGAAGCGCACCGGGTCAAGCTAGTCATATTATAATTGAGTCGCAATCATAATTTGATTGACTAAACACTATATGGATTTGATGGATCATGGCTACTTAAGTACAAAAATGGT
The DNA here is from genome assembly GCA_942486065.2 of Calliphora vomitoria. Lineage (NCBI taxonomy): Eukaryota > Metazoa > Arthropoda > Insecta > Diptera > Calliphoridae > Calliphora > Calliphora vomitoria. Next base: position 141,247,818 of record OW818030.2, read on the forward strand.
AAAATTTTTTAATTCTATGGATAGATTTTTTTTTAAATTCACATAATGAATGATATCGCAGAAAAGGTCAGGCTCAGTCCATTGTTATTAAAATAAACTTGAGATTTACATAAACTTTAATCCGCTTATATATTGCGATTCAATCGCCTCAGTAGTTTCGAAGTTATAATATTTAAGCAATAAATATAATTTTTACGTGAAAATAGCAATTTTTTTTTTTGTTTTAAAAAAATCTATTCTATGCCCAAAGATTCACATATATATTGCGTTTCAATCGGCTCAATAGTTTCCGAGTTATAATAACAAATTGAAGCAATAAATATAATTTTTACGTGAAAATAGAAATTTTTTTTGTTTTAAAAAAAATCATAAAAAATCGAAAACGACAGAAATTGTTCAGATTTATGACTTTATCGCAAAGCCACATGTAATAAGAACAAAATGAGATATCGATCATATAAATCGAGGGATTCTTTTCGAATTTATTCACAATTAAGTAAATTCGCTCATTTTCTCAAAATTGTAAGAAAATATTATTATTTTTGTTTAAGACTTTGTATACGGTAATTTTACCCAAAAAACAGTATTTTTTTAGGACTGTACGGAAATCGAAACACAAAAGTTAATATCACTGATCATGTTAACATATTATGGTTGGATGCAATCATAATATGATCGTTGAACCAACCCATGATTAGAATAGATTACATAAATAATTATAACAAGATAATAAATTATGGTTAACTACAACTTTGCCTGCAAAATAAAGGGTTTTCCAACAAGAGGTGTTATTTTGAATCACCCGGTATTTTGTTAGCTTTCACTTTTGAAGCTTTTATTCTTTGACATTTGACAATTACTAAAAATGGAACGATACACGCTTCAACAACGCATTGAAATTATTAAAATTCACTACAGAAATTGTGGAAATCTTGCAGTCACAGTTCGCAAAACTGAAGCATTTTTGGGTCGTGAAGTACCTTGTCGGACCGCAATGGATTGCGCAATCTAGAGATGATTGATGATCTCGTATGGTCAGAGTTGGATGATATTGATCTGGACAACGTTTACTTTCAACAAGACGGCGCTACGTGCCACACAAGCAACGAAACCATTGCTCTTTTACGGGAAAAGTTTCCGCACCGTGTTATCTATCGAAGAGCTGATCACAATTGGCCACCGAGATCTTGTGATTTAACACCTTGCGACTTCTTCCTTTGGGGCCACGTGAAAGATAAGGTCTACGCCAACAGCCCAGCGTCGCTTCAAAATCTCAAAGATAGAATTCGTGAGGCTATCGAGGACATAGTGCAGCCACTTTGCGATTTGGTTATGGAAAATTGAATGAATAGGATATGGTCCTGTAAGCCTGGTCGTGGTGGCCATTTGGCTGATGTTGTTTTTCATTATTAACGACCGATCATTTATCTCAAAAAAATTTAATTTTTCTTTGAATACCAAAATAACATCTCTTGTTGGAAAACCCTGTAGTATATAATTGTAACACTTAGTAAAACGACTAAATTATTTTCTTTTCGGTAAATATTTGGCGAATGTATTTAAACTTTTTAATATTGCATAAAATTTCTTTCACAGAGTTTTGTATGAAAATTAGTTAAGTTTCATAATTTGTATGCAGTTCTTCAAAAGCATTTATTTGTTCCAATAAAGAAGACAAAAACTTTTTGAACTTTCAATTGAGTTTAACCATTTTATGCTAAATTTCAATTTCCATCTGGCATCACTTGCCGTATCATGCTTTAGTCAGTTGTGTCGTTTTTGTTATTGTTGCTGTTACGTTAGCAAGGTAATCAGTTACAATTACAGAGCAATTTTTACATCGTTGTTGGTTTCTTGTTTTTTTGTTCGCTCTTTTATTTTTTAAATAAAAACTAGTATTTTGTATTAAAAAAAAAAGAATATAGCAACTTGCAACATGTATATGAAATTATTATTGTAGTTAAAAGAACTAATGATTAGTACTTGTTAATGGACTGCAACTGAGGTACAATGACCAGTTAATTGGAGGGGTTGGTTTTACTTCTAGTTCTTTTTTTTTTTTTTTGCTGTGCTTTTGTTGCAAGACATCTATTCCATCAGATTAAAAGTCAAAATGTAATTCTGGTTGTCATTTATTAAAAAAAATTATGTATGCTTGTATGTGTTTTTTTTCTTTACGTTGAAAGAAAAGTGACTTTGAATTATTATTTGTAAGGAAACGTAGAGGACAAGGAAGGAGCAGATATTATATATTCGTACTATATACTTTTGTGTAATCTAAAAATAGCAACAAAAATCTTAGATATTTCAAGTCAAGTAAAATAATGATGTATTAAATAAATAACATTAAGTTGTAGCTAATTAATGGACATTTATTTTAAAAGTAACTAAAATTACTTTCTAGCCTCTATTTATAAATAAATTCCAATATTAATGAATTTCGATTTTGAAATGAATTCTTAGCATAATTTGTTTATTGCATGTCTTGTACGATTCTAACACTAAATTCTTTTGTCATACAATCATATTAATAATAGAAATGCAGACAATTAATAAGCTTCCTGTGTTGCTAAAAATAACAAGATAAACTTATTTTTAGTACATTCACACACCCAAGTCCAGCCTGTAGACATTAGTGGTAAATACTTATGGCCGTATGTACACATTCCTTGACGGAAATTTGTAATTGTTGCCAGGAACTCTATTTACTCTATTACACTTAATATGCGTTAACATGATTTTTGGTAATTACAATTATGGCCGACCGACTTTTAAGTTCTAAGAACATGTTAATGTGACGAAGTGAAAAAACCCATAAAATGTAATGAAAACGTGAGGACATTTCTACAATGGTAATAATTCTATGGCCAAAAGGAAGAAGAAAAGAAAAAAAAACACGAAAATAAAAGAAATTAGTAACTAAGAACCTTAATAAGCCTCTTAACGAACATGAAATCAAAGGCAAGTGAAATTATTTCATATTTTGTTGTTTTACTCTATTGCAGGCGGATGTTTCCAACGGTGCGCGTTAGTTTTTCAGGTCCTTTGAGGCACATGCAACCACCAGATCGTTATGCAGTTTTAATTGACATCATACCCATGGATTCGAGACGTTATCGTTATGCCTACCATCGCAGCTCGTGGTTAGTGGCCGGCAAGGCTGATCCACCACCGCCAGCTAGACTTTATGCCCATCCCGATAGTCCCATTAGTGTGGATGCATTGAGAAAGCAAGTGGTTTCATTTGAGAAGGTTAAGCTGACCAATAATGAAATGGATAAAAGTGGACAGGTAAATGGAAATTGCAGGGTCATTGAAATAAGGAGTTTTTAAGAAACCTATTTTGTTGTACAACAGCTAAATAGAGGTATTGCAAAATGGTTTTTACAACATTATTACAAATTCGTATTAACTGATATCAATTTCTATAGGCAATTAAAATGTTATTTGTATAATCAAACATGTTGCCCAAAAGTATAGATGACAACATGTTAATAGAATAAATTAAATTATTTAATAAACGAAAGGAAGCTAAACAGTAACATATTACTAGGAAGTGATAAAAAATCAAATTAAAATTAAGAAGAATATTTGCAACATTTGTTGTTTTATCTTACTAATTTGGAAAGATGACCAGCAAAAACTTGAGAATGACTTAAACTTAATGATAAACTAACTTTTCAATGACTACTTCATACAGTCATTGGTAATAGTTGACATATATTCTGATAAACATACATATATGAACTTGTTTACGAAAATCAAAATTAATTCATAATAAAATTCAGTCAAACTTTGTATATTTTAATTTTTGTTAATTGAATTCTAATTCAAATTGATTGTCATCCCGTTTGTAATTTCCACAATATAATTTTCCGATCCTATAAAGTATATATATTCTGGATTCTTATAGATAGCGGAGGCGATTTAGACATGTCTGTCTGTCTGTCTGTCCGTCTGTCTGTTGAAATCAATTTTCTGGGGTCTTCAGAATCCAAATCTTTAATAATTCTGTCAGACATGCTTTCGAGAAGTTTCCTATTTAAAATCCGCAAAATCCGTCCATAAATAACGGAGATATGAGCAAAAATCCAAGACATCCTCTATTTTTGATCTATATCTCGATTACTAAGACAGAAATATAGACAATATGGATATCTAATGATAGATATTTCAAAGTCCATTGCAACGATGTATATAAGGCTATACAAAGTTGGACCTACAATGGGTCAAAATCGGGAAAAATAGTTTTTAACTCGAATTTTTTTTCACAAAAAACCTTTTCTTGTCATAAATTTAAAAAAAAAATAAATTAATAAATTAAAAAAAAAAAATTTTTTTTTTTAAATTTTTTTTTTTTAAATTTGGAAAAAACTTAAATTTTTTTTTTTTTTTTTAAATTAAAAAAAAATTTTTGTCATAAATTTTTTTCACTAATAAATTTAAAAAAAATTTTAATAAAACAATTTTTTTTTTAAAAAAATTGGAAAAAACTTAAAAAAAAAAATTTCGAAAATTTTTTTTTTTTAAATTAAAAAAAAAATGTTTTTTTTTAATTTTATTTTAAAGTATAATTTGGTGAAGGGTATAAAGATTTGGCACAGCCGAATATAGCTCTCTTATTAGTTTCTTCACTCAATTTGTTTTTTTAATCTCTTAGAAAGTTAATAAAGAATAATTTGTTAAAGTCAATTTGTAATAGATTTAATAGTAATAATAACATATTTGGAATTAAAATGTCAATGTATGAAGAGTAATTATTTTGGCATTTTAATTTATTCCGTTTTAATGAAAGTTTTTGCTGGGTATAAGCTCAATTGCGGAAAGTTGCGCTACATAGTAACCCATCCGTATTTAGAAAATTAAACTTGTAACCACCGTGTTTGCAAACAGTTAAACATCTCGAATTCATAACTTACGATCTTTAGCTCAACATGTATTCAAACTGTATTATAACAAGTTTAATTTACTGAAAGCTTTTGCCTTTTACAACTTTAGTATACTGTTTAGAAGATACATATTGATTACAATATTTTGGGATAGTTCCCAAAATAGTTGCAAAACCTAATCAAATATTTGGCAACTTTATATTTATATTTAATCTTTTTCTCCAACTTTCATATAGATTGTTTTAAACTCCATGCATCGCTATCAGCCACGTATACATTTGGTGCGCTTGTGTCATGGTCAGAGTATACCAAATACCCCCAAGGATTTACAGGAAATGGATCATAAAACTTTTGTATTTCCAGAGACTGTTTTCACGGCTGTAACGGCATATCAAAATCAATTGATTACCAAATTGAAAATCGATTCAAATCCGTTTGCCAAAGGTTTCCGTGATTCATCACGTTTGACTGATTTTGATAGGTAAGCGAAAAAATGAAATAAAACTAATATAAACATAAAAAAAAAATAGTTATAGTACCAGGATCAGCTAGAAAATGGCTACACAACTCATCATAAATGAAATAAAAGAAAAAAAAAAAAACACAAATATTTTCATCATGAACATTTTCGGTTTGAGTGGTGCAACTTAATTTGTATTTAATTGTTGTGGCATGCATGCCACATGACTGTTGCAACAGATTACCGATATTGCATTCATTATTAAAGAAAGTTTTACATAGTTCTCCGTTATGAATGTGTATGTGTGTGTGTTTTTTGTGTATTTCTTAATGAAGGGTTTAAAGCAAATAAATATTTGGCAAATACTCGTACTGGTGCAATTTAACCATCATTCAACAGTAATAAATATAATTTTGTTGCCGTTTCTTTCGGTGCTCTTTTTTTATTGGCAACAATTATGTGTTGCTTTTTACTTTAATGGGATGCCGAAAGTGTTGAATGTTCAATGGCAACAAAAAGTACAAAAAATGCAACAACTTTGATTCATATGCCACTGTTTGGTTTAATGATAAACTACAGACATTGTAAAACAAAATGAAGAGCTGAAAGAATATATGGAATACATAAAACTGTGGCACAGTAGGTAAGCACATCACAAATATGATTAGGCTTAACTTTAATCAAGTCCATCTTCAGATACATTCTCAAGGTCATTCCCATGGGAAAATATCCTTGAATATTTTAGACAGAAATATACGCCAACAAAATTTTATCAACTTGAAACCTGATTTGAGTTTCATTAATTCCATTTCAATGCAAACGATGACAAGTCCAACGAAAACTTAAAGGTTTTTATAAAAAAAAATATTTTCTACTCTTAGAATACAAAAGTCAAACTCATTAACTTGTTGTTTTGTTTTCGAACTTAGTCGAAACACAGTTTTCGATATAGAGGAATCCAATTTCGAACGACCTCGACTTTGCTTTTCATTTGAGTCCTTAATTTCCTTAACACAAAAATTGTCAAATAGTCAATTGGTCATTTTGGACCCATCAAAGTGGTGATAAATCTTCAAATCTGGCAACCGTGCATGTCAGAGAAAATACCGGATCCTGGTCTGAGTCGCAGTTCATTTATCATTGGGTTCCCATAAATGGGTTCAGACAAGCAAAACTAATTATTTCGTTTGATAAGGAAACACATGGAATTATTAGCACGTTTTGATTAATGCTGCCAAAGAACTGTGTAAATTATGTGCATTGATGGAGGAAATCTCAGAACATGTAGTCAGTTACTCACCACCGCTGGTTTCATGTTTAAATAAATTTCTTGGATGTGTCATATGTCACAGATTAATTCACAGATGTCACAGATGATTTTGAGCAACTTCGTGAACTTTAAGATACTTTTGGTCTGTTTAATGAAATATAATCGACATAGCTTTTTCACAAATTGATCATGCTCCACTGTAAATGTTATTATCAAATTGATAAGAGAACAAAATTAAAAACTAAAAAAAATATAAACACGCACCAAAAACATTTTTGAAAAGGCAACAAAATACTTATGTTTGCATTTATTTCAGTTTTAATATTGCCACCAGACGCAGACATATCGGCAGCAGCAGCAGCAACATCATAGTTCTACATAAAAATACTCACTCTCGTATTAAAGACCAATGCAGGTGTAAAGTCAAATGAAAAGAACACAGAATCTAAGAGAATTTAACACAAAAAAAAGAAAAAAAACCCAGGAGTTCTATACCCTTTTCCCACCACTTAAACTCAGAGAGTTTAAGACTAAAATGTTGCATGAATTTCTCTGGCTGCCAAAATATAAGAAAAGCCAACAAAAAATTTTTATAAAAAAAAAATATATAAAAAAATAAGAGATGGTGGTGGTGGTCGGCATTGGAAAGCGGCGGTAGTGTTTTAAGTAGAGTAAATTATAGGTCGGCATGTTTAACTTTGAAATAATATTCGTACATGAAAACACGTTAATAATGAGTAAATGTTCAAATAACTTTAACGTTTTCTGGTCATAATATTGTTGCTGTTGTTACTGTTTTCTTTTTTTTTTTGTTGTATTGTTTTTGTTTTAGGTTTTCCATTGCAATTATTATTGTTATTGTTAAATATCAGACAAAGTATATGAAAATAAACTGAAATTTGTGTATACAAACACTTTACTGTATTATAATAGGAAACTAATTTGTTGGTGTTACTTAACCCGTTGAGGGAACCACTACAAAAAATAGTACAGACCAAAACACGAGTATAACTATCGACATTTCCTTAGCCCTAATTGAATGAAATTGTGATTTATATCATATACTTAATGAAGTAGGAACATTTTAAAAAACATTGTTTATATTTGATTGCGAATCAAAAGTTTGAATATTTAACTTAAATGAAAACATTAATTTCTTTAATTAATCCTTAAATGTATGTTACTTCTTTTTCAGAGATCCCATGGATTCCTACTTATTCGAACAACACTTACGCTCTCCCTTGAGATTTTTCCCCGATCCACTGATGCAACAACTATCACCTCAAGAAGCTGATGCCGCCTCCTTGGCCTTCATAGAAAAAGCCCGACAACATTTGCAAATGTTTGGTCGTTCACCATATACAGAAATGCTATTACCTCATCTCTATCAAAGACCACCATCGGCTGCAGCTATAAATGCCTTCAATATCGGTATGTGGCAACAGCAGTGGCCACAACTTACAGCCGGGTTCTTAGCGAACCATCAGGCAGCTGCTGCCCAAGCAGCGGCCAATGCTGCAGCGGCAGCAGCTGCGGCTTCTCGAACACCACCACCGCCGGGTCCCCCACCACCAGCAACAACACCCTCGTCATCGGGCTCTGCTTCACCGGACTTGAGGACAAAACATTTTCATCGTTTCAGTCCCTATCCGGTACCCCAACATCAGCAGCAGCAACAGCCACCTCCTCCCTCCCAAAGTCCCACAAATTGATAAAATTCCTAAAGAAATTTCCCTTCAAAAAAAAAAGTGCAATCGTATTAAAAAAAAGTGTTTAATTTAATTTTATTATTTTTCCAAAAGAAAATCTAAACAAATTTTATTTATTATAAACAAAACAAAACAAACCCACTAGCACAGTATTAGTAAATAGTTAAAAACAAAACAATAAATGTTTGTGATGTAAAAAACAAAATCAAATAAATTTAAACAAAAAAATAATAATTATGTAAATACAACCAAACAAAAAAAAAAAAAAAAAATATTAAAAAAAATTCCGTAATTATAAATTAATCGAAACATTCTAACTGTAATCTGGCTTTAGTTTACAACCGAAGAGACAGACAAAAAAAGTGTAAAAATTGTTAATTTGCTTTTTTTTTCCTCCTAATTTGAATATTATTTTTATAATTTTTTTATCTATATTTGTAATTGAAATTGTAACTGGAATGAATGAATGTAAAATATATTGTTCCTAATGTAAAACAACAATAATATTAATGGCAAAATAAAATTTTAGTTAACTAAATAAATAAATGTTTAAAATCAACCAACTTTAAGTTAAATGTAACAGAAAATAATGTAAAGGCAAACAATAATATTTATAATGAAAGTTTTGTTAATGAACGCATTAACGAAGCTTTTATTGTATTTAAATAAATATTATTTATGTTTTGTAACAATAACAAAAAAAAAAATACTTTTTTAGACTTATGTTAAAAAAGAAAATATTTAAATAATAATTACATACAATTATTTAGTAATTTTAGCTTCAAGTGATGAATAAAATTATAAAAAAATATTTAAAACAAACAAACAAATTTCTTAGAAGTCTTATTTAGTTAGGAGTATTGGGTACACAGCATAATCAAGAAATATAGACTGAAATAAATTTGTATTTGGCTCCACTACAGGGAAGTAAAAAATAAAAAAATAAACAAGAAATTAAATTCCGAAAATTTAATAAAATTACTATGGAAATTTCGGAAGCAGCGGCTCAGCTGGCAAGTCTCTGCTGAGAGATCGCACATCAATCGACTTTTCTAACTGTCTGTTCCGATCGACATAAATTTTCACATAGCCGTAGTAGAGGAGAAAGTATTTAAGTTTAAGTTTTGACGACGGATCTTACATGTAAATTGAAAGAACAAGTTAGAAATCAATAGATTTTGTATACAACGAATTATTTAAACTTCTAAGTCGATACTCTTTAGTAGTAATATTGAGTGACATTTTTATTGCAACCGCGATAGACATTTCTTAGAGTATTTTTTATATCTGGCCCAACAAAAGCTGAAATTAATGAGTTAAAATGCTGTATTACTTATGACTTTACACCAAGGTTGGCTAACGATTAGAAACTGATAAAATGTAACGGCAACGGTATTAGAAATTTGCCCTGAATTTAATTTCATTACTAAACGGTTTTTTAGACTTAGCTGTAATCGAGATTTAAGATAGTTTAGGGGTAACGGTAGTTTTGCAATATAGATTCGAAACGGTTTAAAGGTATCGTCAATTAGAATTTTTCTTAGAATGTTATTTTAGCTTATTCCAGCAACGATATTTTAATAATAATTTTGGCTGGACTTTATTGATGGAAATTTAAAATATGTTGAAAAAGGTGTTACTAAGGACTGAGATCGAAAAATTCTTAACACACGTTTTTCATTAAAACTTTTAACCCAAGTATTATTTGATTTTTATACCCTTCACCTTCGTGAGAAGGGTATATATAAATTTGTCATTCCGTTTATAATTTCCACAATATAATTTAACGACCCTATAAAGTATATATATTCTGAATCCTTATAGATAGCGGAGTTGATTAAGCCATGTCTGTCTGTCTGTTGAAATCAATTTTCTGAAGACCCCAGATATCTTGGGTATCCAAATCTTCAATAATTCTGTCAGACATGCTTTCGAGAAGTTTCCTTTTTAAAATCAGCAAAATCCGTCCATAAATAATGGAGATATGAGCAAAAATCCGAGACAGCCTCTGAAAATTTCATCAAAAAAAGACAATTAATTGCATGCTTTGACAAAAAAAGCAACAAAACGTACATATGTTTGGATGTGTGTTGGATTCGTTGCTTTGCGTATTTTATTTTTGTTGATGTTTAACAAAAAAGCAACAAAACGTACATATGTTTTTTTTTTTTTTTGTTTTTTTGTTTGGTGTTTCGTTTCGTTTGGCGTTGTTGTTTTTATACTCTTCACCTTCGTGAGAAGGGTATATATAAGATTGTTATTTCGTTTGTAACTTCTACAATACAATCTGTTCGTCAGCAATTAAATGTAAAATTTTTAAAATTTTTCTTGATATATATAGGATGCTATACGCTGAAACTGGGCAATTAATGCATCCACAACAAAGGTGAAGTGTATATAAGCATTGCGAGTTCAAAGACATACAAGGCTCAAAAAGTTTCTGACAGGAACGCTGCTTAAAATTTAGAGGCCAAAAACAGAGCACGGAAATTGAAGCCAAGTTTTATAAAAAAATATTCCTGGTGCATAATGGATGACGAAACATATGTTCTGGCAGATTTTTGGCAACTTCCGGGTCAAAATTTTGATGTTGCTGATGCTCGATAGAATGTTGAAGAAAAGTTTAGGACCTAAAAGCAGACAAAATTTCCCAAAAAATTATTGGATGGCAAGCAATATGCAGTTCCGGCAAAAAGGTCAAATAGTTGTTACCAAGGGCCTTATAAATACCGAAATTTACATCAAGGAATGTTTACAAAAAAGGATTCGTAAGACTTCTTAGTGTGTCCACTTATTTTTGGCCTGATTTGGCACACGGTCACTATGGTAAGTAAGGTTTTGAGTGGTACAAGACCAATAATGTGATATTTTTACCAAGAGAGGCAAATTCTCCAAACTGCCTGGTGCTAAGCCCAGTAGAGAGATATTGGGCTCTTGTTAAATGAGAATTGAAGAGCACAAAAAAGGTGTCCAAAAGTGTGGTAGATATTAAACGGAGATGGATAACCATAATGGAAGGGATTCCGAAAAAGGTTTATAAATTTATCATATTTTTTTTTTTTTTTTGTAAATTGTAATAATAATTTCAATCAAATAAAAAAAAAATCCAAACCAAGTTTAGTGGTTTCATTTTTAATAACATATATTTGAAGTTTAAGAATTTTTCGATCTCAGTCCTTATATTACATTTCAACTTCTATAGTTTTCATAAAATTAATTATGGAAAACCAAAATTTGTTATCTAAAATTGTTAATAGATAGCGGTAACTGTATTTTAAAGGTAACGGTATTTTCGATTATTTTGGTTAGGATATTGCAGTTGTTTTGGGATATCGATAAAGAAAGTCTTTGACTTCAACACATTTTGTTAATCTGGTTATTTCTAAGTTAAATACTTATCAAGCACTTTCAGAGATATGTATTTAATAAGTCATTACTTTGGTACCTAAAACTAACTAATTACATACAAGGATCATTGATCGGAAGAAGTCATTATTAATAAAAAGGGAAAGTTGGGTTGGGTACTATAACAAGAAATTTGTATTGATCATTTGTAAATTTAAGTTCCATACATTACAATGGAATAGAGAATTGAGTACACTAATCGTAGAATCATGATATGATTGCATATTGACATATTATGATTATTACAGTCGAACTTCCCTATAATGAATCTTGACGGGACCAGAAAATCACTTCATTATATAGAAACTTCATTATACAGAAATTATATTTTTGCCCCACTTTTTATTTAAAATAATTAGGCATATTAGTTTGGGTTATACTTTTCCATTTTTCTTCCACATCAAAACCTTGTAATACCAAATAACAAAACCATTATATAAAAATTATATTTTTTCCATTTTTATTTAAAATAATCAGGTATTTTAGTTTGGATTAGACAAAAGTTCGAAGTACATTTATTGATGAAGAAACGTGCTCCAATATAGGTATCGTCTTATTGACGTCAGCCAATTCTTCACCAATCAGCCAATTCTTGACTCTATAAATGTAAAATTAATGTACATCACACATTTATTTGGCATTAGGATTAAAATATGTATGTATGCACAGAAAGCTAATAAATAAATATGTATGCACCTGCCATAGCCGAAACTCAACGAGTTTCCAGAACACTAATGAGATTATTCTCATCGGATGGGATGCCCATGGTCTGCACATCAATATCAACATTGACATAATCTTCAAATGATGCATCAACGTTCGTTACTTCCTTAAATGAAGCCTGTAGAGCAGGCAAATCTGCTAACGGAAGGAAGTCTTCCTCATCCCAATGAGTCCGCACGCCATCTTTGGAAAATCCTGCCTTTCTGGAACAATTCGCAATTGTTTCTGATTGTTATTGATGTGGCTTTCTTCTTTTTTTTTTTTTTTTTGTTCTTATTTTCCTCTTTTGGGAATCCCCTCATTATATGTGGCATCTTTCTCGGTACACAGAGTTGTTAGTATGCGTAATAGAAAATTGTTTGAAAAATTCATTATATGGAGACAAAAACGCATGTGAGTCAAATATTACGGCAGCAAAATTGCTTCATTGTATAGAAAACTTCATTGTATGGAAATTCATTATAAGGAGATCAAAAACAATGAAATTGGAAGGGAAAAAGTTGTGTATTTGAAATCAATTCATAATAGGGAGAGCTTCATTGTATAGAAGTTCACTATAGAGAAGTTCGACTGTATAAACAAAAATGTATAGCAAGGAATCAAGTTATGGTTAAGTACCATCAAATAATGATATTTTATGATCCATATATATAAAAGAGTAACGTTACTGACTAAATGACTGACTGAATGACTGACTGATTCATCATCGCACAACCCAAACGACTGAAGCTAAAATCATGAAATTTTAACTGTGGGTTCCTCCCTCTCTGAAACGATCCGATAAGAAGGGATTTTTGGAAATTCGAACGTTTAGGGGGTAAAAGAGGGAAAATTCGGTAACCTTATATCTTCAAAACTAATAAAGATACAAAAAAACTTAAAATTGCATGTTACTCCGTTTAAAAAATAAGCTGACAGGCGTTTCGTACTTTTTTGAAATTTTAACCTTTTAGGGGGAGAAAACGGGTAAAAACTCTATTTTGGTACTTTTTTGGCACCCTCTGTATCTTTTAAACTAATAAACATAGAAACAAATTTTAAATCGTATTCTTTACTTATCAAAAAATAAAAAATATAAGTTTGGTACTTTTTGGAAATTCGAACCCTTAAGGGATAAAAATTGTGTTTATTTTTGGTACTTTTTCATAAAATATGTTTTTTTTTTTATAATTTGACATAGAGATACGAATATTTTATTATGAGCTCCCACCACGATACAAATTTATTTGAATATAATTTTACCACCGTAATGGGGATAAAAAAGGTAACAAAAAGGGGATAAAATCCGGAAAATACATTTTATTTGAAATTATTACGACAATTTTGATAATTTTTTTAACATTGGATTGATACAAAAATTAACTAACAGGTTGTTATTTGGAACTCGAGTGCCAAGGTTTATATTGGGCCAAATCCGGGTAAACAGTTTGGTACTTTTATTAAAACATATTTTTTCTTGGGCACATTAACACAGATTTTAATCGTTTGAGAGATGTCTTTAGCATAGACAATTTTGGCAAAATGGAATATTTTTAAATTTCAAACTTGAGGTGTGTTCAAGGAGGAAAAGGGAAATTGGTACTTTTCTCCTAATGGTACTTAATATTTTGCATTATTTCACTTATCGATATTAAAGTTAGCTGATATGTATCTGAGTGAAGTTAGTGTTAGGAATAGGGGATAATATTTAGGTACCAAAATAGGTACTTTTTTATTGTTCTAATGGTAGTTTTTTCAATTTCTATAGCAATGGACTTAGAAACATGAAATTATGGTCCTAAGTGAGTGAGAATTCTTTTTGGTACTTTTTGTATTGAATTAATAAAAACATGAAACTAGAAACATGTTATCCTGAATTAGTATTAATTCACAAACGGAGACTTAATAGTACTATTTATTTCATCGATTTGAGGTGGCGAAACGCACCGGGTCAGCTAATTCTAGATATTTGTAATAATATGGTTGTATACATAATATAATTTAGCAGGAACCATAAAATACAATCATAAGTAATATAACGCTATTGGAATATGGTCACCGCAACCATATTTTTCATTTTCACTGTTTTAGGGCTATAAAAACCAATTTTCTAATAATATTATAATAATGGATTCCCGTAAGCCGATTAGTATTGTAAGTATAATTTGGAATGTCGGTAAAATATTCTTTTGGATTTTTGTTTAACAACATGCATATTTTCAATTTTAATTTGAAAAAATTTTAAATAAATTTTATTTAAAAAAACAGTGAAGACTACTTTTATATTGTTTAAAATTATTTGCTCTTTGCAAAGTCAAAAGTCATGTTAAAGCAAATAACTAATTTCTGAAAATATTGGTTTAGCTAGTTTCGTACAATATTTGAACTATGAACTATGTGAACGTATCATTGCAATAGTTAACTAATTACGAACAGACTATTAGTTGGAGAAATTTAAAGAATTTTTCTGGCCACGCAGACTATTAAAGTTATATAATCAAATAAGAGTTACTTCTGTGACGTTAAGTCTCCAAAAAAACATTAAAAAGTACATGATAATAACGGAAGGAAGGATGAACTATCTAATTGTTAACACATCTGATGCTTAAGCAATCGACAGTTCTAAGGTTTGTGACTACTATTTTCTACTTACTTCATTTCCTTCCCACAAAAATATTACTAACGCTCAAAAAAGGGTTAGAATTCCAGATTCAGTACAAGACCAACTGCTTCGACCTCCATCATATCAATTGAGTTGATAAAGTAATTAATTAATGGAAAGATGTTTCAACCCTTTTGTACAAAAGAAATAAAAATTAATTGCTTACAATTCTTTAATGACAGTTATGGCTCATTGAGTTTGAGGCACTTTATTTAACGGTAATTTATGACAGTTTTAATGAAAAGAAGACATCAAAAATATAGAAAAACGTGAATATTTTGTAATGGCACTTTGACATGTGTTTGTCAACTGTTAGGAAAAAAACAAAATTGTGTTACCAAAAGAAGTCTAAAACAGAAATGATAGAAAATATTTGCTAATTATACAAACATAAACACATATGAATCTAGGGAATCTACTAGACAAGTTAATGATATAAAAATGTCTGCTATTTATTAAAGTGAAATACAAATTTTCCATTTGAATTATAATTTCCTCTAAAATTACCTCTTTTAAAATTGTTCTTAATTAACACATGTTCGTTTTAGTTATTTTAAAATTTAATTAATAATTTATTAATTGAAATGGAGTAATTAAACGGATATTAAAACGCTAAATACCTCACGAAACCTTTGTTGTTACAAAATCATAAGGACACACTTGAAAAACCAATACTTATTTCCCACTTTTATTAAAAATCTATTACACAGTATGGAAATAAACTATAATGACTTAATTTAATAGCATTTTCCCTATATGTTACAAATAATAGAAAATCAAAAAGGACATATTAAATCAAAAACGATTCTATTGGAAATTAGGACATTTTTGAATTAAAAAATAACGCAACATATAATTAAAAAACATTTAAAGGAAAATCATTTTTTTTTAAACCAACATGTGAGACAATTCCCTACTATTGGATAACATACACTAGAAACAAGATTGCTGAACATTTTCTGGTGTAAGGCTAGTAATTAATTATTAGTAAATTCAAATTAATAAATAAAGTTATTAAAAATACTTGTAAGTATATGTTTGTAATAGCAGGTTATTGCTTTAAGTAAATACCATTAATAACTAAAATATCAAGGACTTGGTTGAGAGACTTGTATAGAAAAACTAAAAAATAATATCTCTAGGAATTGTAATTCGAACACAATCCAAATGTCTTTAAAAGTAAACAAGTAAGAGAGCTATATTCGACTGTTCCGAATCTTATATACCCTTCACCAAATTATACTTCAAAATAAAAATTTTAAATATTTTTAGGTAAACAAAAATTTTTTTTTTTGCAAATTCTGGTTAAGAAATATTTTTTTCGATTTTGAACCATTGTGGGTCCAACTTACTATGGTATTATATACGTCGTTGCAAAGTTCTTTGAAATATCTATCATTAGATATCCATAGTGTCTATATTAATGACTTAGTAATCCAGATATAGGTCAAAAATCGATGTTGTCCTTGTTTTGTCCTATACCTCAGCTATTTGTGGACCGATTTTCTCGATTTTAAATAGCAACCGAGCCGGTAGAATTCCGGAGATATTGATGTATGAATCGTGTATGTAAGTTGTTTGGGGGTTTCGAAAAGTTGATTTCAACAGACAGACAGATAAGGATCCAGAATATATATACTTTATAGGGTCGGAAAATTATATTGTGGAAATTACAAACGGAATGACAAACTTATATATACCCTTCTCACGAAGGTGAAGGGTATAAAACCACAATATTACAAGCTCATAATCATACATAAACTTAAACCACAACCCTCCAATTCAATTTTGACTAATTTCGGAACTTTAGTTTAAAAACACACTAACGAAATTAATAATATTTTCAAAAAACTAGAGTAAACAATTCAAAGCTTAATTCTATAAAGAAACAATCGATCATATGTTTCATATTATTTATTATTATTTTTGTTTGTTTATCATAATAGTAGTATTTAATAATCTTTGGAATCTTAAATTTTTTATAACACAGCAATAAGTTTATGAAAAAAAGAAAAAAATATTTTCTCACGCAACTTTTTATAGCCTCCAGTTGAGAGCGATCGAATGAGAAAATACTCATAAGTATAAATTATTAAATATTAATACATATTATAATAATTATATGGTTTTGAAATTTCAGCAAACACTTAACACACATTTTACAACTAAATACTACAACCAAAATAAAAAATAAAAGAAGACCTCCAATGTAACTTGTCCATAAAAAAATACTCGCACAATAATTGTATGATAGAGGGGCTTAAAACATGGAACAACATCATTTTAAATAATAAATATTTAATAAAAGATTTATGACTTCATTGTAAAGTTTGATTAATAAAATAAAAAACATAAAACAGACACACAAAACACAAAACTATGACTGTAAATTGATCATTCAAAATCTCATATTTTCAATTTTAAACGATTTAGATTTATGGCAGGCAGTCTTATTTATAACTAAAAACAACCAACAAAATTTCTCATACATATAAAACGAATGATTGAATTAAAAACCTCCAAAAATTGTGTTCCCTTAAAAAACTGTAAAAAGTTTTGCCTTGTTTCTGATCTCATATTTTTCATTTAAAATAAAAGACTTGTGAAGTTTTGTTAAAATTTTTAATAAAAATATTAAATTTAGTACACGTTAATTATTTTCCATTACCATGAACAATGAACAACATCCATAAATACACGTACAATGAACAATTTATACGTTTCGACTACAATACATTTTCGACACTAATTGCCGGTTTTATGACGAAAAGGAAACAGAATTAAAAAAAAAAAAAAACTGAAATGAAAACAAGAAAATAACACAGAAAATTTATAAAAATTAAGATACAAAAGCCATCATCTCGAATAGACACATACGGACATGTGCTTATATGTAGTTAAAGAAATAAGTACCAGTACAAACATGTTTAAATCATGGATTATGGCAGATCTTTAAAGTATTAATTCGCTATGAAATGGCCGACATGACATCTCGAGTAGGAATGATACTGAGCTTGTTTTCTCGAATTATTTATATTAGTATTTATAAAGTTATGGAAGATTTAAGATTTGTAATGTCTGACTTTTATACAAAATACTAATTTGTGGTTTGAATTATGAGACACTACATATTTCCTTGATGTTTACTGTAACCAATTCAACAATTTAACAAGTTTTTGAACAATATTATGGTCACTGAAATTATTTATATGATTGTGGTGACCATAATATGATAAAGTTAAAATTCACATGATTGTCGCAATCATATACATGATTGTATTATATAAATATATGTTTATGGCAATCATGTTATTACCAATATCTTACTTACTGCAGTCATATATATGATTGCTACAATCATGAGAATCGTAACTTTACCATATTATGGTTACCGCAATCATGTCCATAATATTGTTCAAAAACTTCTTAAAATATTTAAATAGTATAACATCTTCAAATATTATTGTTCACTGGGTGTAATAAACATTTATTTGTGAAAAAGATCTGGATCCGTGATTGCTGATATTACTGACCAAAATTCAATATTTTTTGTGAAAGTGGTTTTTGTATCATTGATCACAGTGTATTTTGTTAAAATTCCAACTCCTGCTACATAAAACCACAGATTTTGAGGACAGTTTTTTCAGAGCAAAAATAGCTGAATATTTTTGAAATCAAACTTTATCATTCGATTATAAAAGAAAAATAAGCTTTGATCTCCCTAACTAGGAATAATAGGAGATCAAAAAAATAATTTTTTTCACAAAAATTCAACTGCTCTAATGTATTTGAGATGTGTTGTAATAATGCCAAATATGGCTTATTTTTACTGAATTTCCCTAAGAAATCGTATGGTTAAGTCAGATTTAAAATATATTCAGCTATTTTTACTCTGTAGAAAATATTGCTAAAAATCAAAGGTTTCAGCTTCAGATATGCAGCAAAGAACTACACCACAGTGATCACCAATGTAAAAACTTATTTACTGAAGATTATACAATAGTTTTTCGTGCTCCTTTTCTCAATTAAAAGCATATTTACAAAGTTATTGATGATTTAAATTTGTTTGGAATTTTTTTTTACGAAAAATGACCTTTGGTCTGAAATATAAATGACCAAAGATCGAGCTGCTTTTATCAAATTAACTTATTTGCTGTTATTGATGAATATAAATTTTTTATTTATTTTTTTTTTTCGGTCAGAAAATAGTGGTAATAGATCGAGTTTTGCATACAAAATATCAAGTTTTGGTCAGAAATATAAAGAATAGGTCTTTGGTGTGTTAGAGAATTAGTACTTGTTATTGCATTTCTGTTGCTATTTTTGCGCTTTCTTCGCTTCTTCTAGTTTGCTATCCTGTATATAAAAAATTTAGTTTTTTTTTAATTTTTAAATTTTTTTTTTTTTGAATTTCCATTTTTTTTAAATTTTTTTTAATTTATTAGTGAAAAAAATGTATGACAAAACAAGTAAGAGATATATATTCGGGCCGAATTTTATATACCCTTCACCAAACTATACTTCAAAATCAAAATTTTAAATATTTTTAGGTAAACAAAATTTATTTTTTTTCCAGTTGTTTTTTTTTTCATTTTTTGGAAAAAACATGTTTTTTTCAAAAATTTTTAATTTTAAATTTTTTATGTAATTTTTTTTTTTTTTTGAATTTAAAATTTTTTTTTGAATTTAATTTTTTTTTTAAAAAATAGGTTAAAAATCTAAGTTGTCCTGGTTTTTTCCTTATATTTCAGCCATCTGCTGATTTTAAATAGCAAACTTCTCGAAAGCACGTCTGACAGAATTATTGAAGATTTGGATACCGAAGATATCTGGGGTCTTCAGAAAATTGATTTCAACAGGCAGACAGACAGACATGGCTTAATCGACCCCGCTATCTATAAGGATCCAGAATATATATACTTTATAGGGTCGGAAAATTATATTGTGGAAATTACAAACGGAATGACAACTTTATATATACCCTTCTCGCCGCATCAGTCTACACTTATACACTTATGTTATCGCATGTATGCGACAAATAAATTTCATGATACCATCAATTCATAGTGTGTTTCATTTCTTATTTTGTTTTGCTTGACAAAGCCGCTATTAGTCCGTTAGTAGTGTTAAATATGTAAAAAATCGCTATGAAAATCGCTTCTACGAAAATAGAAATACGGATACCAGTAGCGACTGCCAATTGTTTATCTTAGAAAGAACTAACCATTCGTAAATTTCTAGACAATTTTTAATTTTAACAATAACTTTGTATTGCTTGGCATAAATAAAACCTCGGCTTCATTTCTTGAAAAATTGCAAATTTTTTTATTAAATTGTATTGATTGAAGGGTTTTGTCATTCTGTTTGTAATTTTCACAATATAATTTTCCGACCCTATAAAGTATATATATTCTGGATCCTTATAGATAGCGGTGTCGATTTAGCCATGTCAGTCTGTCTGTTGATATCAATTTTCTGAAGATCCCAGATATCTTCGGGATCCAAATCTTCAATAATTCTGTCAGACATGCTTTCGAGAAGTTTCCTATTTAAAGTCAGCAAAAATCCGAGACAACCTCTATTTTTGGCCTATTTTTTATCTATATCTCGATTACTAAGTCATAAATATAGACAATGTGGATATCTAATGATAGATATTTCAAAGTCCATTGCAACGGTATATATAAGGCTATAGTAAGTTGGACCTACAATGGGTCAAAATCGGGAAAAATATTTTTTAACCCGAATTTTTTTTCACAAAAAACATTTTTTTGTCATACATTTTCTTCACTAATAAAGTAAAAAAAATTTTTAAAAAAAATTGGAAAAAAAATTTAAAAATTAAAAAAAAAAAATAAGAGTTGGCACAGTACTTGTTTCATTTAAAATTTTCTTCGATTTGTCGCATATTTATAAGCTAATGGAGGATATAGAATTTTACATACAAAACAACGATTTTTGCGATCAATGATTCTAGATCCAATGATTATTTACATAATTTTTTAACTATGTTTCTTAAGATTGAATTCATTTAAATCTTATATATTTTTTGATGTAGATATGTGTCGGTGTCATTGGGAGGTGTTTATTTGGTTGGGGGGGTTTATTGTGCCCATGACTGACTGATAGCATACACTTTGTTCTTAGAGCTGCATTTAAGTTGTAAAATGTTCTTTTGAAATTTCATTCTTTTTTAAAGGATTGTTTATATGAAGGCATTCAAGTTTTTTTTTTCCCCATTCTTGCATGATGGTGGATGGTTAATAATGATGAGCATTTCACATTTGTAAAAAACATCTTACACTTAAAGCTGTTGGCTTCTTCAAATTTCTTACAAAGTTGCGAGTATTTGTCTAAAATTTTCAACAAATTTTCACAAAATGCCTAGAAAAGCATTCAAGTTTTTGTTGTTGTTGATCTGTTTCCTTTTGGCTGTTTATTGCAATTACACTTCATTATACTTGCCAAAACATACATAAACAGCATATGTACATTTTTGTATGTATGGTTATGGCTAAATATGTATGTGCAACATTTAATTCATCCAAAAAGAAAAAAAATGAAAACAAACCAAAGTACTGTATACACTGTTCTGTTGTATATTCATACTTAGTTCACTTGTAGTTGCGATGAAAACAAGTGAAGCCTACATTACACTTCAACACAATCAAGTATTTTTCATCGGCCACTTTGAAAATGTTGTGTAGTGCCTCTTTGGTAATTTTGTAATTTGAATGGTTGGTGGAAGGATGAGTTCGGAAGGGAGGTTGGTTAGCTATGCAAGTTAAAAAGGGGTTAAATCCTTTTTTGCTTTTTTTTTTTTGTTTTGTATACAATCAAATATTTTCACATATTGTTTTATTAACATACATACCCATGCATATATGGTTTAGTAAATGTGTTTGTATTTCAAATATGTATGTGTACATAGTGTATGTGATTGTTTGTTGTTGTTTCTAGAATATTGAAAATTTGCATGTTTTAAGGATATTCCATTTTGCATGCTTGTTCTACATATCCAAAGTATGTAAGTATGCGATGTATAATAACCGTATCCAAGTATAAATAATATTAACTAAATCTTTGTGTGCAGTTTGTGTTGTAGTTGCTGGTGTTTTATGTAAAAGTACATCCTTTTTGCAAGAATTACGAGAACAACAATTACAATAATGTAACATGAGCAGTGAGTGTGCTGCTTTTAGCTTTAAATTAAACAAGAAAATTAATTACGGCGAGTTCTTTAGCTGCTAAAATAATCGAGATATACATGTTTAGTTATATTTGTGAAGGTTTTAAGTGGATACATTAATATTTTTGTGATTTAAATTTAGATTAGAAAACTATAAAATCTTGAAATATTTGGTAGAGTATTTGCTTTACTCTTGAATCCTTGTGCATTTCACTAAATCGTAGCATATGAGATAGAACAATACCAATTATTGGGAGTTCTTTATCCAAAATTTTGTATTCCCTTCTATGCATCTAGGCTTTTATTAAAGAATTATGTTCTCTTTTTAAGACTTCAAATATAATACAACAGGTTTATCTTTATTTTGTTGAGTACCCAAAATTACACAAAAATCATAATGAAATATCAGAAAAGAAAGGGGCCGGTCATTCCTTAACTTAAATTTAAAACGTGTTCATGTAAAAAATTATATCAGACATATCTATCTCACTATATCTATAATTAAACCAAGAAATTTTCTTTAAATTTAGTTTGTTTTTTCTCTATTTATAATGATTTTTTTAGCTTTTCTATTGTCTTGGTGGCAAATTATGCAAATGATATGGACAATTAAATGTAAACAAAAATTATAAAATATTAAAAAAAAAGAAAACAAAAAAATGTGTGTCAGAGCACAGCCTTCATCCCTCTGCACCCCTCCTCTAAAGCAAACCTATCCATTACATTAAACTGTATAATTGTACGAATTACGAATCATCATCGCACTTGTCTATTACGGAAGGCAATGGACAGACATGGCAGGACAGTGGTAAAAGATGAATAAAAAAGACAAGAAGACTTTTTAGATACAAATTACTTATCATGACCGTAAAACGCCTAATTTCAAACATAAATATCATGTTTTATCTCAAGTGACCGATCTAATTTGCCGCCACCTCACCAGTCATACTGTTTGTTACTACTCGTACTACCAGAAAATAAAAACAAAAAAAACATCTACAAAATAAAAACCCTCAAAAAATTGTTAGTATGAGCTGCAACTTTAGTTCAAATGTACGTACGTTTGTGTGGAACCAACCATCTAAGGGTGTGGGGTATACGAACTAATAATGGTCAAAGACTATGTTAACGTTCCGTTGTTTTTTTTTTAACTTTTTTTTTGGGAATGTGTATGTAGATGTTTTATGTTTCTAAAAACGGCTTCATTTTCATCATCACCAAAAAGGTGCACACTCAACGACACACAAATTATGTTGCCGGCTACCTTTTTTTTCGGCTCTTGTCTTATCTACACACAATTCGCAGTTAAGTGTGAGCATTTAAAATTTTTGTTGCCAGGAAGATGTTGTTGAAATACACTTTGAAGCTAAAGGAACAGACAACATTTTTAAAACTGTTAGGAAAAAGGTATCCTCTCCAAAATAAAAAATAAAACATAGGAAAAGTAAAAAAAAAAAATATGCGCGCGTTTATCTAAACAATAATTTGTTGGTTAGTTGGTTGTTGGCATTTAACAAATTATTTCACACCCTCTTGTGGCCAAATGAACAAAAGATGTAGTGAAAAAACAAAAAAAAAAAAAAAGGAAAATATCTAAAAAAAATTGTTTATGCATATTTGGAGTGTTATACACATTTTCAAAATTAAATTACAAATTATTATTTGAATAATTTAGGCAAACAAACAAACAAATGTTAAATGTAAAATAAAAAATGTTGCGAAATTGTGAAAATAGAAATTGACCTTTTTTGTATTTAAGGAGAGTGTATTTTATAAGGGTCTAAACAAGGAGTTCAAAAGCAACAAAGACATAAATGTTTAAATGTAATTCAGTAAAAAGCTTAAAATGTTTACACTTTTCAGACATTTTATTATAATAGAAAAATAAAAGATTTTAATTTGCTGTAGTTTGCAAATTCAATTCCGAATTAAGTCCGCAAAATGGGCCGTTTAGTATAAAATTTAAAATTCCTTAACAAGAAACTAGACAAAATCCTCTTCTGTCTTGTCTTACGATTCTCAAAAAATATCCATTGTCAAAAATGTGGGTTAAAAAATATTTTTCCCGAAATTGGCCGATTGTCGATAAAAATAAGTCACTGGAAAGGCATATTGTTTTTATATACAAATTAGGTACAGAGCATAGTATCCGCGATAAGCAAAGATATGTCAGCAAATCTGGGTAGTCATGGGTTTTTGTTAACATCTCAGCCATTTATGGAATGATCAATTATAGAATTCAGAAAACGCATTTCAACCAACACTTGGACAGACAGTCAAACGGACATAGTTATATCGAATTCTCTACTTATAAGAGTACAGAATATGTATATTTATATATACATATAAATTGTTCACAAAACAACCAATATTAAATATAAATAACTTGCTTTTTCTTCTTCATTGTTTTTATTGAAATTTTTTAAATTGATTTTAATAAAAAAAAGATAAAACTAACAAAAAATATGAAATTCACTTTTTAAATTTAAAAAGGTTTCACATGTTAGCTGTGAACAATTATTACCCTTGACGAAAATCCTTACGTTTTTGGCTATTAATATTTCATGTGCCCCCCTCTTGCAGTTTTAACAGCTTTTATTCGTTTTGGCACACTATTTACAAGTTTTATAAGCACCTGTGGGTTAATATTTACCCACGCCTCGATAGAACGCTCCCAAAGTTCATTGATGGTTTTCGCTGGGTCTTTTTAAGCCAATATTTTCCTATTCAATATTGACCAAAGGTGTTCAATCGTATTTAAATCCGGAGACTGGGGTGGTCAATCTAAAAGTTTAATCCCATTTTCTTCTAACCACTTTTTAGTAATTCCGGCAGTGTACTTCGGGTCGTTGTCTTGCATGAAGATGCCATCCTGACCCGGCTCTAAACCAAATATATCCAAACTTGGCATGTATGAGTCTTCAAGGATTGTAATGTAATCTTTGGCACACATTCTGCCAGTTATTCGGCGTAGTACACCCAACTGGTTTCCACGAAAACAGCCCCAAGCCATCAAAGGTCCACCTCTAAATTTCATTGTGCTTGTAATATTTCGCTCTTGGATTCCAATTTTTTTATCAACCCATGTCCATTGGCGCCCATCAGACCCAATACGATTGATTTTTGTCTCATCTGACCAAGTTACCTTCATCCAGTCGTCTGTCGTTAAATGCTTGTACTTTTTTGCAAAAGCTAACCGCTTTTTTCGATTTTGTTCGCTTAAATAAGGTCTTTTAAGTTTTGTTCTTGGCGCTAGGCCGTTGGATTTTAAACATCTTCGAACGGTTTTGGAACTTTCGTTTAAACTATACTCTTGGTTGAGTATTTGTGTGACCTCAAAAGCTGTATTAGCCTCACCAGACACAATCAATCGACGAGCATCTCGAGCATCGGTAAGCGAATGTTTTTTTGGACGACCATATTTATTTCCTGTGGAGTTTAAACTATTCTGATTCCTTTTTTTATTCACTAACCCTATTGATATATTATATTTTATTTAGCGATTTCGCGATATGGAACACCTTCCATTATGTCTTTACCCACATTTTGATTCAATAGAAGAGTCTTAGCTTTTCCCATTATAAAAGGCTAAATAAATTATTTAAAAGAGTAGTATTTTATTTAAGTAACTTTAAATAATGTCCTTTACTTACGTTATTATTTATTGTTTTTTTTTGTTTTTATATTTTTTAAAAATTGAGAAAAAGATCTGAGGGTCAAAAATGATCACACACGTGGATATAGTAGTTTAATTTCTTTTTAGTAAAAAAGTAACGGTACTTAAAAAAAATGTTGCCATACAATAAACAACAGTGTGCCAGACTACATAACACAAAATGGGTTGCCAGACCTAAGTTTGTAAAAAAAATGTTTCTAGATATATCTTTAATCATACTTTTTGTGAACAATTTTGTCCCCTACTGTATATAGGGTGGCCCCTATTTTAAACTTTTTAGATTTTTGAATGTCATAAGATCTAAAACTTTAAATTTTAGCAAAATCACTTTATACGAGGCTGCTCATTTTATTTGAAGTTTCGAGTTTTTGGGTAAAAATAGCAATATTTAAAAAAAAAAAAATATTATATGACAATTTCTCCAAGATTTTATAATAAAGATCTTTGAACTTGTATCAATCTTAAAGTTTCATATTAAATCTCTGACACACCCAGTACTTTCTGAGAATACCAAAAAAAAGCAAACAACACACTTTTTATCAAAAAAACACTTTCGACTTTAAGTCTTGGATAAATGTTTTAAATTAAATAAAGAGAAATAGAAACAGAAACAACTGACAACAACAAAGGCGGACAAGTGGGTGGGCCAGCAGTGGCACAACAACTAATATTTTGCATTGTCTATGATGTGGATGGTGATGCCTGTTCGTGTATTTGAGTTTGTTCTTTTTTCTTCTCCAGTGTGTAGGATTGCATAGTCGCTGTGCTTGGCTGGCTTTAAGTAACAAAAATACTAAAAAAAAGTACCCGAGAAAAAAAAAAAAAGCAAACTAACAGCAAAAGAAATGAACTACAAATTTCTCAAATGTCAACACTACAGCAACAAAGTGTCATTGTATGCAGCAAGACGAAGAAGTAGAAGAAGTAAAAGCTGAATATCATACGTCGTTGTCTACAAGTCTTAATACTCTGCAGAATCCTGTTTTAAATTTAGAATTCATCATTGTAGGGTTTTAAGTCGGAATTAAATGGGGAAAGGATTTACAGGCAAACATACTATAAATAATATAATATGTATTAAAAACTTCCAAAAATATGCAATTTTTTGTTCCAAAACTAAATTGAATCTCCTTTCATTCCTCTAAAGGAAAGCTCTATAAATTACATGCATCCCTATGTATGCGTGTCTCCTCATATTGTATGTGTTTGTTTGGCTCACAACAAAAACGTCCTACATGATGATAAATCTTTTCACATTCATACAAATTTTCGTACTTATTTGTAGTATCTGTGTTTGTGTATGTTGCAACTCGCAAGTATAGAACATATTTGTTGTAAAATATTGTTTTGTTGTTATTATGTAGTTTGCATGAGTATGTGTCTTTACAATAATGAAAATTCATGCTGGTTTTTCCTATTCTTATTCATGCATGTAACAGTAGTGGTACTTGCTGTTGCAAGTATATATATAGATATGCTTTTTTTTATTCTTTTAGACTCATCGCTTAAATAATTGCAATATGTTGCCACTTTTTCATCATGTCTGCAACAAAGTAACATTTGTCTTATTGTTTTGCTTTTTAATAATGAAATATGTTCGTTAAACATACCGACTACTGGGGGAAAACTAAGCTTAAACTCTTAAAGTTTTAGAAATATTGCACATATATATATTTTTTTTGGGACAATTTAATTGATTTTGTAAATTCATAAATACCCTCAAGAGGGATTTGGGTGATTTTATTTTTTAATATTTTCGCAGAAAAAATATGTTGGGTTTTGTTTATGTCAACTTATTACCGCCGTAAAATTCGTCGCTAGACTAGACGATAGTGTGCTGGACTATCAATCTAAGGGTTGGGGGTTTGATTCCCATCTGAGGGGTCCAAATAACCCTCAACTTTTAAAATCACGAAAACCGCAATCAAATTGAGAGTCATTAAGGTATATTTTTTACTGTAATTTTCATTAATATACATAAATCTACATATCTCTGTAACATAATGCAGAAATTTAAGGAGATTTACAAATTTATTTCATATAATTAGTAAAATTTTGCACATATCTGACCTTTGACCTCGATGCGCGTCCCGAAATCGTTGTCCGATTCGGCTCAAATCAACACTTAACTTTTAGACCTAGTATCACAATATTCCACCCAGCACCCTTCAAAAATCGAACACAATTTTTTTTCCATACAACTAATTGTCATTCTAATGTACATATATGTATGTATAGGTAAGTCTGTTGTCCAAAATGTTGCTTAATATCCAAATTATAAAATATGTATTATAGCAGACTTTAAGCTATATAACGAGAAGAGGCTTAGATATTACATAGATTACATGTATTTGTGCTGAATTTAATCTCAATACTGATATTTGTAATAGATTTAATAACGTTAAATTGATAATCGAAAGTGGGCCTTATATAAGAACTATGGTTAAAAAGGGACCGATTCTCATAGAATTACGTCCTGTGATTTTTAGTAATATGAAGCTTATTTGTACTGCATATGATAGCTGATACATTTACGATATTCACGAATAGTTAAAGCCCTATTCAGGGAGGACATTTGCATGGGGTCTAGGATAATTCACTGCCCAATTTTCAAATTAGCAATAAATTTTGGACCTGAACTTTAATCACAAGGTTTGCATGCACAAACAACCACACGGACGGACAAAAGTAACGCCATTCTGTGTCGATAGACATAATTGAAGGTGGGCGTTACAATGATCAACACAATCAAGTAATAAACTTTGTGCACGCAAAGTCAAAACATGGTCGTGGTCACCATAATTACATATTTCTAAAGTGTATCATCTAAAAGTATCATTACAAGATCCTACCTAATCATAATTAGATATCCTGTTTAATATTAACCATATTATGGTATTTTTCTAACATAATATGATTGAGTGCAACCATATTATGATTCCACTTCAACCATAATATAGGTTTGAAAAGCATCATTGTTTATATGATCATATTATGGTTGTAGCTCAATCATATTATGATTGAGCTTAACCATGTTATAATTCCAGTTTAACCATGTTTTAAATATATCGATTATTTTTTTATAAATACTACCACATAAGTTATTAAATACATTAATTTGTTTGAGTATACTTGACAAATTTCTAAACGAAAGATTCGTCAACAAACGAAAATGGGCAATTCCATGTCATCGCAGGTGACATTTGTACGCCTACAGAGTGGAATAGATTTTGCACAAATAAGAGTATCTGAAATATAATTTGGTATTTATGTTCCTAGGGTACTACATTTTAAAAAAATAAATAGTCCTTTCGAAATATTCTTGTTCAACATATCGAGCGAAATAAGGGTATATCGTACGTGACATAAAACGGATGTAATTTTGAGGTACATGTACAAATATGCGATAATTTGCGTTATGCTTTCTTTTAATTTCTTATACTAAACCAAATATTTTTTCTTTACAATCCGTTTTTGGATGATTTTATAATAAATAAAACTTAATATCGTACGTGACATACCGTACGTGAAAGATTTTTCTTTCATAGTAAAACAATATATATTCTGTAAATATATGTGTACAAAAACTAAGAAAATAAATAGAAAATATATATTCGGTTTCAATACACAATTTGATGATAGCAAAATAAACAATCAGAGTCAAATTCATTTCATACTACATGCTAATTGGGAGCTTAGTTTTCACCGCATTCTTAGCCTAGAACATACCAATTAAATTAAAAAATTAAATATAGTCACTTTAAACTATTATTTTTGCCCTTTAAATGTTGTAATAAGCTCAAAATACTTTCACATAGTAACATTTTAGTGTTTCTCCTATTCAAATCATCTTGAAAAAAAGTTTCAAGTGTTTTGGTTTTTTCAGTCGTGGTAGTCATTCTCGTGGAATTGCCCATATGTTACTGATTTGGTTTTCATAAATCACAAATATTTTTTTTTTTTTTTTCATATATTCAAAATTTCAAATGTTCAAAGAAATTGCTTTGGAAATTATAAAATTCTTCTTTTTATATATAAATGTTAAAAACAAAATTTGTTACTGTGAAGAATTGAATGAGCTAAATATGGGGTTATTTTATTATTTCGTCAACATTTTAAGAAGTGTAGAGAGGCAAACATGGTAGGAAAAGTTGCACGATGTTGCATGGCCAATGTAAATAGGCTCTTTGAATTAGCTTGCGATTTCTTGCACGAAAAGTGGCCAATATAAATATACTCAAAGTTATAACTTATTATTAAAATTTTTGCAATTATTCACTTCTTCAGCATTTTTTTTAATAAATTATGTTCAATAATGGTTTAAAAATGGAGGAATTTCTTTTAATGTTTAGGTTTTTTTTTTTTGTAAAATTTGTACAATATAAATTTATTCAAAGTATTGGCTTTTGTTAGTTATGACCTTTCCCATCTTTCTAGGAACATATGAATTCCGAGCCGAAAGAACTGCTCATCTTTTAAGGCCAAGAACGAATGAAGCCAATATCGGATGGATACTCTGTTCAAAAGTGATGCGTATTTCAGAGACAGCGTTCTGCATCGATCAAAACAAATAGTAGTTGCGTTCGGTACAGCTCCCTGTAATGGTCTGGTCAGATTTCAGCAGCTCATAATAGATAGTAGTCGTTTGGTCCCACCAAATTCAGATTATTACCTTAGCGCCATGGATATTTGGCTTTGGTATCGATTCAGATATTGATTCGGTGCACATATTATTTTCTTTTACAGCGTTCAAGCAACATTTCAGATATACAAAATCGCCATTCAAGGTCTCTCAGCTTCAATTTATATGGTACCCAATTACCCTGTTTTTGGATGAATGCTGCTGCTTGCAAACATTTTGAAATTGCTCCCAAAAATTCTGCAAGCTCTTGTAGAGTTTGACAAAAATCTTCAGATATACGCCATCTTTTGTAAATGTCGCATTTTTAAGTATAAGTAGTAGTGATTTTTTTGGCTGTAATTTTAAAAACAGATGGTCCGTTGTTAAGGAGAAATTAACTACAAAATAGCAGCCTGCAGAACAGAACAGAAACGTTACAGAACGCAAAGGCTAATGGAGCTTTAACTCTGTCAGCAATGTCGACAGCATTCAATATTTAGTTTTTGGATAATAATCCATAGGTTCAATGAGCATTACTTAATGTGAGATCCATTTTCGAAAAAAGGAAATAAGTGAAAAAAGAACTGATCGTAAAATTCTTAACACACGTTTTTCATTAAAACTTATAACCTTTGTAAAGCATGTAAGTTATTATGTTTAATGTCAACTATGTTCATTTGCGGTTAATCTGATTAAAATGAGTGACCAGAAAAAAGTGCGTACTAAAATTATTAAATATTTTCAACAAAACCCAACTTGGTCCTACAAAAATTTGGCCAAACTATCAAAGGTCTGCCGTCAAACTGTTTCCAATGTTATTAAACAGTACCGGGAGAACTTGTCTGTTGATATAAAACCTGGTTCAGGTAGAAGGAATGGTTCACATGATGTTTCTAAAGTCACAAAAATAGAAAATATTTTCAAAAGAGCTGCTAACACCTCCGTTAGAAAAGCAGCCCGGTTAGGTCAGTACTCAGACTATTTGGTACGAAAAGTTAAAGCCAATGATGGTTTAAAAGCATACAAGGCTCAAAAAGTTCCTGACAGGAACTCTGCTAAAAATATAGAGGCCAAAGACAGAGCTCGGAAATTGAAGTCAAATTTTATACAAAAAATATAGCTGCTGCATAATGGATGACGAAATATACGTATGGAAATTTTTTCGTAACTTTTGGGTAAATTTTTTTATGTTCCAGGTGCTCGACGGAATGTTGAAGAAGTTCTTGGTATGGCAAGCAATATGCAGTTGCGGCAAAAAAGCCAAACATTTGTTACAAAGGGCTCTATAAATACCGAAATTTACATCAAGGAATGTTTACAAAAAAGGATGTTTCCATTCATAAGACTTCTTAATGTGTCCACTTATTTTTTGCCTGATTTGGCATCTGTCAGTATCGTAAAAAAGGTCTTGAGTTGTACAAGAACAATAATGTGGTATTCGTACCAAGAGAGGCAATTCCTCCAAACTGACTGAAGCTGAGTCCAGTGGAGAGATATTGGGCTCTTGTTAAAAGAGAATTGAAGAGCACAAAAAAGGTGTCCAAAAGTGTGGTAGATTTTAAACGGAGATGGACAACCTGTTCGAACAAAGTGACATAAAGCACTATAAAAACCATAATGGAAGGGTTTTCAAAAAAGGTTCAAAATTTCATCATTAGTGATTAGAACTATAAAAATATTTTTTTTTGTAAATTGGAACAATAATTTCAATCAAATAAAAAATATACAAAACTGTAAGTTTAGTGGTTTCACTTTTATTAACATATATGTATGTTAAAAATTTTTCGATCTCAGTCCTTACTAAAAAGGCTTTTGAACATCATTATGTGGACAGATATGTGTGCCTGTAAACGCAACATTAAACAAAATTAATGCAAAATTATATGAAAAAATTATCCAAATCTTTGCCTTTAATAGGAGTCTTAACCTACAGCAATTTAATTTCGCCATTGATATGTTTTATATATTTTGTGTTTTTTTGTTTGTTTTTAAAACAAAATTAAGTTATCAACTCAATGTCGAGGAAATGATTTCTGAAAATTTTCACAATTTAATAACAATACAAATTCAGCCAATAAACAGATCAAAATATTTTCAACATGAATATTATTTATTTTTAAACAAATACAGCAATAAATTTTGCAGAAAAAAATTTCACACATTTGATTAGACAAAGAAAATGTGACGATTTGCAAATGTTTTCAGCAGTCACAGTTTTATTAAATTTTTGTTGTTTGATTTAATTTATTCAAAGTGTGAAATACACGTTTAATTAACAAAATTTTAAAATATAAACAATTTTGCCATCAAATTGTGTGAATTATTTTATTTTTTTGTTTGTTTTATTTCTTTTTAACCAAAAAGATCAAATGATGTATGAAATGGCCATTAAATTTAGAATTTAATTATGTGTGAAAAAAATTTTAATGAGGTGTAAAAAATTTGAGGAAAAGTTGCGTAGTCTTTTTCTTTTGATTGGAGTGTTTAATAATAAAAAGTTTCAAAATATTTCCACCAAATATTTATTGTTGCCGTTAACACATTTGCTGCCAATGCCACTGCCAGGCGAATGTTGAATAAAAGAAAATTGGCAACAAAAACGCACAGCAAATACTCAGAGGGGGAAAACAGCACAAACACAAATGAGAAAAATACAAAAACTCCAACTGCCACAATAAGCCGGTTTAAAAGTGGCTCAAATTTCTGGCTCAATTCTCTGGAATGAAAAATCAAGCAAAACAAAGTAGCAGCTCAACTACCAGCAGCCATTTTGGCAAATTGTTCATTTGACAAGGCGTGTTTAGAGTCTTGCCTGCTCTTACAGAAAAGTTCCCAACTATTTGGTCTCCTTGCGCACAGAGAATATTGATTTGTCTTGCCACAAAACTAAATTTAGCAATTGAGTGCTTTTAGTTACTCTTTACTTATTAAAGTGCAGTTTAAATCTCAGTACATTTTTTTTCTCTTGTTACAACAAACACTCTACTTTAAATTAACAATAAAGAAAAAAAAAAGCTTTTAAATATAAAGAAAGAACAAAATTATTGAAATTATGCGTAGACTTGTATACGAGTAACAATTATTCAACAAAAGGCGTTACTTGCAACAATGGCTGACCAGACTGAAGACTGAACAAGTTTTGCTGTGCTGTGTTGCATATTCCTTTTTCTCGTTGCAGAAATGTTGAGGGTGAATGATGTTGAACGAAGACGTTGACGTTGAAAGCTTGAAGCTTTTCCTTTAGTGGTATCATTGGGTTCAAGTGAGTCTGGATGTGTTTGTAGTTGTTCTTGTTTATTTCACACTTTTATTGTATTAAATTGGCAACAAGTTTATTTAATTGGCAGCCAAAAGAAACAGAAAAAAATGTTGCAAGTTGTCCAAAGCTTGTTAACAATGGCTGCACCAAACATTTCACGTGTGTGTATGAAAAAATGTTGCATACTGTATTTGAAAAGGAGTAAAATAATTATAAGCATTTGTAATGCTTACAAATGTCTAGATGCTAGAAAGACAATAAAAAATATTGAAAAACATTCGTAAAAAATGTAATGGGGTGGCTAAGTATTTAGTTTGTTGAATCTTTATGAAAGTTTCAAAATAATGTTGTAGCCACAAATATTATTTGCTAAATTAAAGTATCATTAGATGGTAAATAAATAAATTCTCAATAAAAATTCTATATATTTAAAGAGTTTATGTAGACATATCACATCACTTTATCCCACTTTTTTAGGACAATGATAAATATCTTGTGCGAAACTGATTAATTGGGTTTTGTATATCAGACATTCAATGCAAAAGTCGCAATGTTTATAAAGATTTTATCATTTTTTTTAAAAAATTTCTCTTAACATACATATATGTTGATCAAAATGAAATCACTAAACTTACAGTTTTGATTTTTTTTTATTTGATTGAAATTTTTATACAATTTTCCCAAAAAAAAATATTTTTATAGTTCTAATGATGAAATTTTTAGTGATGAAATTTTGAACCTTTTTCGGAAACCCTTCCATTATGGTTTTTAAAATCTACCACACTTTTGGACACCTTTTTTGTGCTCTTCAATTCTGTTTTAACAAGAGCCCAATATCTATCTACTAAGCTCAGCTCCAGGCAGTTTGGAGGATTTACCTCTCTTGGTACAAATAACACATTATTGTTCTTGTACTAGATCTTGCTAACCATAGTGACAGGATGCCAAATCAGGCCAAAAATAAGTGGACACATTAAGGAGTCTTATGAATGGCAGCATCCTCTTTTGTAAACATTCCTTGATGTAAATTTCGGTATTTATAGAGCCCTTTGTAACAAATGTTTGGCTTTTTTGCCGCAACTGCATATTGCTTGCCATACCAAGATCTATTTGGGAAATTTTGTCTGCTTTTGGGTCCTAAACTTTTCTTCAACATTCCCTCGAGCAAATGCAACATAAAAACCCAGAAGCTGCGAAAAATTGTCCATACGTACATTTCGTCATTCATTATGCAACAGGTATATTTTTATACCCTTCACCTTCGTGAGAAGGGTATATATAAATTTGTCATTCCGTTTGTAATTTACACAATATAATTTTCCGACCCTATAAAGTATATATATTCTGGATCCTTATAGATAGCGGAGTCGATTAAGCCATGTCCGTCTGTCTGTCTGTTGAAATCAATTTTCTGAAGACCCCAGATATCTTCGGGATCCAAATCTTCAATAATTCTGTCAGATATGCTTTCGAGAAGTTTGCTATTTAAAATCAGCAAAATCGGTTCACAAATGGCTGAGATATAAGGAAAAAACCAGGACAACCTCGATTTTTTACCTATTTTTTGACCTATATCTGGATTACTAAGTCATTAATATAGACAATATGGATATCTAATGATAGATATTTCAAAGACCTTTGCAACGACGTATATAAGACCATAGTAAGTTGGACCTACAATGGGTCAAAATCGGGAAAAAGCTTTAACCAGATTTTTTTTTTTCACCAAAAGTTTTTTTCGCTAAATAAAAAAAAAAAAATTTTAGTTTAAAAAAAAAAAAATTAAAAAAAATTTAAAATTTAAAAATAATTTTACATAAAGAAAAAATTCGAAAAATATTTTTTTCCAAAAAATGAAAAAAAAAACAACTGGAAAAAATAATAAATTTTGTTTACCTAAAAAATTTTATTTTGAAGTATAGTTTGGCCCAGCCGAATATATCTCTCTTACTTGTTTGTATAAAATTTGACTTCAATTTCCGAGCTCTGTCTTTGGCCTCTAAATTTCTATCAGTGTTCCTGTAGGGAACTTTTTGAGCCTTGTGTATTTTAAACCTTCATTGGCTTTAACTTTTCGTACCAAATAGTCCGAGTACTGAGCTAACCGGGCTGCTTTCCTACCGGAGGTGTTGGGAGCTCTTCTGAAAATGCTATCTATTTTTTTGGCTTTAGAAGCATCATGTGGACCATTCCTTCTACATGAACCAGGTTTTCTATAAACGGACAAGTTCTCCCGATACTGTTTAATAACATTGGTATCAGTTCGACGGCAGACCTTTGATTGTTTGGCCAACTTTTTGTAGGACCAAGTTGGATTTTGTTGAGAATATTTAATAATTTTAGTACGAACTTTTTTCTGGTCACTCATTTTAATCAGATTAACAACAAATGAACATAATTGACATTAAACATAATAAATGAAATGCTTTACAAAGGTAACTTGATGGTAACTTGAATACTTGGGTTAAAAGTTTTAATAAAAAACGTGTGTTAAGAATTTTACGATCTCAGTCCTTATGGTCTTCAGCACTAAAACTGAAATATTCCACTTGAGGCTTATACATAATTAGCGGGTCGATTTTTTTTTTTTGTATTTCATATGGGATATATCGAATTTGTTCTCTTATTTAAAATTGTATTTTGGACAGTTCTGCTATTTAATGAAATGTTAATAATAATATGACAATTAGATTATTCCAAAAATCATAAATATGTGTCCTACGAAAGGTTTCCTAGCAGTTTAGAATTATTTTTATAATTTGTGAATGTTGCTCCTTAAAATAAATTTTCACTAAACATTTTTAAGAAATATTTAAATCGAAGAATATTCTTATTGTTTAATTTACTGACCAAAATGTGTGGAAATTCTGCATTGTTTAATTTACTGACCAAAATGTGTGGAAATTCTGCAGCTCATGAGTCCTGTCTTTAAAATTGGTTTAAAATACACGGTGCCAGAATGTTTTATAAGGAAAACATAATTTGAAAGTCTAATGTTCAAAGTACTTTAATACTAGCCAAAAGTTTAATTTTCATTACACTTAGTTGTTTAAATTTAAAACAAGAATTTGACAGCAAACTACGGATATGTAAAATTCTATTGAGATAAAATACGCCACTGATTCATATAATTTGGAATTTCGTAAATTGGCACTTTACGTTCAGCAACTTGGGTGGCATTCAAACACCTCATCACCAGTGTTTGTAAATAAATTTTATACGATTTCGTGACATCCGTGTGTCAATGCTTTGTTTTGGTTCTTCTTTGATAAGCTGCCAAAACAAACATTTATACAAGAAATTTTAAAAAATAGAATTAAATAAAAAAAAACACAAGAAACAAAAGATCTAAAACAACAACTAAGACTAATGACGTAGTTCTAAAACCAATAGCATCGAATATTGAACATTGATTTTTTGTTTGAAGTGATGGAAAGACAAATTAAAGGCCTGACATAAATTGAAATA
Source organism: Calliphora vomitoria (assembly GCA_942486065.2). NCBI lineage: Eukaryota > Metazoa > Arthropoda > Insecta > Diptera > Calliphoridae > Calliphora > Calliphora vomitoria. The sequence goes on from OW818030.2 coordinate 141,285,128, forward strand.
AAATATTTGCAAATATGAAAAAGTATATTCATATATATTGCCATTAACTTGTTTGCAACAGCCCAGCCTTGACATGAAATTATAACACAAATAATATTTAAGTAAATGAAAACAATACCGCTGATACTGTCACTGATTACTGTTGACATTTCTGTCGCTCAAACATTCTACATGCAGCAAAAACAGCTACATTTTCAATTCATTTAGACAATTACTAAAACCAAAATCTCTCCTCCACCACCACATCACCACACCACCTTAACTTTTAGAGTGCGAATCTTTCAACTTCTGTTACAGATTTACAGCGCTACAATTCAATTTCACTAATTTACAAGTGTAAAGCTGTACAGAGGCGCTAGGCATACTCGCTACTGAACACTGAGTAGAACATACAACCATGTGTCAGTGATTGTGTCAATTAAGTCTGTACGAATTAACATTGTGACATTTCACTTCTCAGCTAAAATCACAGCCATTCACATTCATACGAGTACTCGTACTCGTACAACAAACACTGTGAGATTGAATGGATGATTTTCGTTTATCATCATTAAAAATGTTGCCTGAGCAGGGGGATGAGGTGTTGGTTGCGCCAGCTATGTGATGGTGATGAACATGTTGTAATTACAGCAAATATTTGCTTGAATGTGAGAGTTATGAATGTGCGAAAATTATGGATGAAATGCAAACATTTTTTTTAGGGAAATTTATGTTAAGATTAAAGGGATATTTATAAAGTTTGCATATTACTTCCCGAATATTCTATAATGGAGTCTTTCTTCAAGGCGAGGATTCCAGAACAGAAATCATAAAATATTAATATCAGTACACCATATTCTATGTCAAAACGTACATTAGTTGGAATAGTTTTTTTTCTTTTCATTTCTCATTTTAAATTAAGTTTATGATGAAAAATTTAATTCAGGTAAAATTTTGCTGAACATATTAAAACAATTAAAGGAGAAAATAGTTTTCAATATAATAAATAGATTCCGATCGGATATTTGGTTTCGGCTTATGCCAAAAACTAATACATACCAGTATTTAATATTCGAGCATAATTTATATTCACTTGTTATTAATCTGATTAAAATGAGTGACCAGAATAAAGTGCGTACTAAAATTATTAAATATTTTCAACAAAACCCAACTTGGTCCTACAAAAAGATGGCCAAGCATTCAAAGGTCCGCCGTCAAACTGTTTCCAATGTTATTAAACAGTACCTGGAGAACTTGTCCGTTGATAGAAAACCTGGTTCAGGTAGATGGAATGGTCCACATGATGTTTCTAAAGCCAAAAAATAGAAAGCATTTTCAAAAGAGTTCCCAACACATCCGGTAGGAAAGCACCCCGGTTAGGTCAGTATTCGGACTATTTGGTACAAAAAGTTAAAGACAATGCAGGTTTAAAAGCATACAAGGCTCAAAAAGTTCCTAACAGGAACGCTGCTAAAAATTTAGAGGCCAAAAACAGAGCACGGAAATTGAAGTCAAATATTTTTTACAAAAAATATACACAGCATGTATAATGGATGAGGAAATGTACGTATGGAAAATTTCTCGCTGCTTCTGGGTCAATTTTTTATGTTGCAGATGCTCGAGGAAATGTTGAATACAAGTTTAGGACCCAAAAGCAGACAAAATTTCCCAAAAAGTTATTGGTATGACAAGAAATATGCAGTTGCTGCAAAGTAGCCAAACATTTGTTACAAAGGGATCTATAAATACCGAAATTTACATCAAGGTATGTTTACAAAAAAGGATATTTCCATTCATTAGACTTCTTAATGTGTCCACTTATTTTTGTCTGATTTGGCAGCCATCACTGTGGTAAAAGAACAATAATGTGGTATTTGCACCAAGAGAGGCAATATCTCTAAACAGCCTGGAGCTGAGTCCAGTGGATAGATATTGGGCTCTTGTTAAAAGAGAATTGAAGAGCACAAAAAAGGTGTCCAAAAGTGTGGTAGATTTTAAACGGAGATGGACAAGCTGTTCGAACAAAGTGACATAAAGCACTATAAAAACCATAATGGAAGGGTTTTCGAAAAAGGTTCAAAATTGTATCATTAGTGATTAGAACCATAAAAATAATTTTTTTTTTGTAAATTGTAACAATAATTTCAATCAAATAAAAAAAGATTCAAAACTGTAAGTTTAGTGGTATCATTTTTATTAACATATACTATGTATGTTAAACATTTTTCGATCTCAGTCCTTGTGAACAAATATAGTCGTAATATAATATGTTCTGAAGAAATCATATAATGATACAAAGCAGTCATAATATGACCCAAAGTGATCATATTTATGACACACTTAAATCATATTATGATCCAAATACAAAATTTAATTTTAAAAGGTTTTAGTTTTAAGGTACTAAATTTCCAATTAAAATATTTTTGATAAATTCACTTAAATTTATTGTTATTCGCTTTAGGAAAATTATATTACACAAATAAAACTATAGAGCAAATGATAATTGCAGACACTAAAAATTTATTAGTAAAAATAGCATAGCTTAGACAGTCATCAACACTCACAAATTGTGGGAAAAAATACTATTAAAAGTAAACATATTTTGTTTGCATTTTAAACATATTGACCCATAATCATAGTCAAACAATAAAGTTGGTTCTTTTTAAAAACAACTTTAAAATAAAAACCCGATTTTTATTATTTTCCGACTATAGTCAAAATTAAAGTATGTTTTAAATTGAACCGACTGGTTGTCACCTCAAATGTAGAAACTGTTTTCATACAATATACAACAAAATATATACAAGTGGCATCGCTCAACAGCTGACTTAGAAAACTAAAGAAAAAAGCAGTTTGTGTTGGAAAGGAAAGATTAATATCAAATTTATGCTATTTTGTTACTAATGTTATTGATTCAATATTCAATAATTGCAAAATTTTTGCCAATTTCTTGCAACTTTAACATTTTTGAAATTTTGTCGAACTTTTTTACATGGCGAAGAACAGCTGATGCTGTTGTTAAATGAGTTAAAAACAGCTTCAGCTAGTTTTATATTTACAGTCGATTTTAACGTCAAAAGTATACTTTAACTTGGTTAAAGACGACTTTATTTCTCTTAAAATATACTTTATTTTTGACTATGATCATGGGCCGTTATGACTACGCGTATAGAAACTTAACATTTAATGGTTGTACATAATATATATATACATATGTTTACCTATTTATCATTATTTAGTTGTTCGAAAAATAATTATGTTTCGGTGAACCATATTCATATGTATTTATAATTGCGATGAAAATATAAGTGTTTACAGCAGTGTTGCCAATTCTTGGTGAACAAAAAGGGCTAAATACTTAGAAGAAAAAGGCTAAAAAAAGGCCAAAAAGTGGCTAAAAAAGGGCTAAAATTTTAAAATTAAAGAACACATACATTTTACACAAAAAGCAACTTAGAGCCATTATTACAACTTGCCTTTACGTTCGTAATACTAAAAGGTAACATGAAAGCTACCTTCTTCTATTATTTAAAGTTACCTTTTACTATTACGAACATAAAGGCAAGTTGTAATAATGGCACTTAGAATGTTACATTAGGTTATGTTGAATAGACAAATAAAGATGTATAAATATAACAAATGTTCAAATAGAAGAAAATAAGAACATAATATAATAAGTAAGAATATCATTTGCAGATGTTTTGAAAATCTCATACTTATCACCTGGCCTGCAAAAGCTCAAATTTTTTATATGAAAGCCAAATTATAAAGTAATCCTTTGTGATAATTCGAAATCGATAGAGAATATTTTTTGATAAGTGAATATATGGCTAATACGCTCTCAAGTAATGCAGAAAAAAATATTCTAAAAATTATACACGTCGTCGGACAGAATTGATTTTCATTGGTCAAAACATAAATTTTTCCATTAGTTAGTAAACATATCAAAAATAAGGTAGCCAAAATATTGGAAATTACGGGTGTGGAATGCTGGTAATCATAAATATTTAATTTAATTTTAGAAAAAAGTTAATTTTTAATATTTGATGAGATATAAATCATAGCTAAACTATTCTCGATAATGGACTGCAATTTTTTTTCTACATTGGTTGGATTGTATACATGGCCTGTGTTTACGTCAAAATTTAATTTTAGAGGAAAGTAACTTTTAAGGATCAAAAAATATATATACTTTTATAAACGCCCGGATCCGCCCGTACATATTTTTTAATATTAAAAATTTTTCTTCAAATAACGCTAATATTCTCTATATTATTTATGGCATTATAATTTAAATTTGTATTTGAATCTTTGTAGTCGTTTTCATATTACCTGCTTATATTTATGAGTGTAATACTTATACGCGAATCGTTAACTATGGGAGTTCAAGAAGTTATCTGCACATTAAAAAATACTAAAATATCTCAATCGTTTCAAAGTTACAGAGTTTCGGATGATGAAAAACAATTCTGAGCAACTGTGCGTCCCAGGCAATAATACAACATGTATTTTGATGCAAATAATAAAATACTCGAGCAAAAATTGAATGATCTAGTTTGAGAACTAGAGCAAGTTTGAAGAATATATGGAAGGTTCCAACAATTTGTATGTGCTTAAATTGTTTTCTGGTTCAACATTTTCAGTTAATTTTTGTCATAATATTCCTGCCAACTTTTTTGAACTGATTTTACTAATTTTCAACAGCAAAAAATTTAAAATTATTATAGTAAATACAAAAGTTTTAATTTAGCCATAAAAATGGCTAAATGAAAATAAAAAAGGCTAAAAAAATGACTAAAGGCTAAATTGCTTTTTTTGAGGCTAAACAAGATTGAAAAGGGCTAAATTTAGCCAGAAAAGGGCTAAATTGGCAACACTGGTTTACAGTAACTAAATTATTGTTGAAATTAAATTAAAACAACAATTATATGTGTACGACAGCAATATATTGTTACAAAGAACATAGTATAGTTGTGGTAACCATGTCGAACCTTGTTTTTTTTCTGCGTGTATGAGATATTTAAAAAGCATCCAGAAAAACTGTTTCCTCAAACGATTTTCTGTTCGAGAATACGTAACATTAACATAATTTGGTTAAGCAATCATATAAATATTTAAAGTGATCGTAATATTGTTAGCAAACTTGTATAACTGTTGAAATGGTTACGGTAAACATGTACAACTATATTTTATCTCTGCTTGTATACATCAGCAAGACCATGATCGCTCTCATTCATTCGTTAACCCATCTCATTTTCGAAAATATTCCAAGCACACATCTAATTAGATATTCTTAAAAATAGGGAATTACAATTTGATCGCAGGGTTTGCAGATAGATTTAGGGATGAGTACATAGACAAACAGCAAACTTTAAATGGCCTAGATTTTTTTTCCTTTATTCATTCCACTTGGGAACATACGGCTTTCACAAGAAAATTCCAACTTATTCTATCATTATATAAAACTTTTATTTCGTCAAACGATTTGTTTTGGATATTGAGTTCTTGTAGGACTGTTCTACGCCAGGTGTTCTTAGGGCGGCCTGAACGCCGGCTACCTTGGGGATTCCATTCCAATGCAGTCCTTGTGATGCTGCCAATTGGTCTTCGCAATGTGTGGCCTATCCATTTCCACTTTCGTCTTGCTATTTGGCGAATTATCGGCTCTTCGTTTGTTAGTCGCCAGAGTCCAATGTTAGTGATAACGTTAGGCCAAAATATGCAGCATATTATGCGCTACGTTTGTTTATGAAAACTTGCAGTCTTCTCGATATAATGTTTGTCATAATCCATGTTTCGCTACCATACAGCAGTGTGGATTTCACACAGGCATTGAAAATACGTATCTTTGTATTTTTCGAAATTTGGGAGGATCTCCACGTTTTATTTAACCGACCAAAAGCTGACCTTGCCTTATTTAGCCTGAGTGATACGTCTTCTTCCACTCCTCCATCTATAGACATCATGCATCCGAGATACAGAAGGATTTAACAAATTGAATGCGTTGGTCTTGTACTACAAAGTGGTTGTCAGTAGTGTTATTCATACGCATTTCATGTGTTTTTGCAATATTTACTTTCAACCCAACTCTATTTGCCAACACAACCAAGTCATTTATTTTGCTCTGCATATCGTTAAACTTGGAGATCCCAGACAGTACCCCTTCTTTTACTGCATACTTCTATCATAACCTCGTCCAAAACAACGGCGAACAATAATGGAGATTGAGGGCAACCTTGTTTAACTCCAGCGTTTGTCATGAAAGATTCGCTGATCATGCCATTGTGACGAACTTGAAGTGTGGTATTGTTGTACATAGCTTTAATCAAATTTATAAATTTTGTTGGTACACCTTTTGCTTTTAATGCATCCCATATTGCACTACGTTTTATTGAGTCGAATGCTTTTCTGAAGACTATAAATACTAAATAAAGCGGTGTTCGCCATTCGATCGATTGCTCTATTATTACTCGGAGCGTATTGGCTTGATCTACACAGTTGCGGTGTGGACGGAAGCCTGCTTGCTCGTCACGTAGTGATTTTTCGATACTGTGTAATCTGTTATTTATTATTGTAGCAATAACATTGTATACAGTGTTGAGCAGGGTAATGCCTCTCCAATTATCACACTCAGTCAGATCATTTTTCTTTGGTATCTTTACTATTTCACCTTTTGTCCTCGTATTAGGTAGCTGTTCGTTTAACCAAGCATCACATATATATGGATGGATGATTTCCGCTTATATTTCTGAGTTTGCTTGGAGTAGCTCTGGAGGTATACCGTCTTCACCTGGCGCTTTGTTTCTCTTTAGTTTTTGGACAGCGCATGTTATATCCTCAATGCTAGGGGATCTATAGATATTGTGCCGTTGGTTGTTGTAGACGCATCAGTATGTATGGAGCTTTCTGTGTTATCATCGACAATGTTGCTGATTTCCTCGAAATGCTGCCTCCATCTTTGTGTTTGTTCTTCTACGTTCGTGAGCAGTTGACCATTTGCATCCTTTACTGCATGGTTTCGATTTTTATTTTGATTTGAGAGGCGACCTATTATCTGATGTAACTCCCTCATATTGTTCGCTCCAGCAGCTGCTTCCGCTTCACTGGCCATAGATTCAATATATTTCCTTTTAATGTTTCGGGCTGATTTCTTTACGGCTTTCGCAGCGGTGCTATATTGTGGGTTGAAGTTTGGGTTATCAATCTTCCGTTGTTTCAATTGGTTCCTTTCCTGAATTAATTTCCAGCTGTTGTCTGACAGCCATTTCTTCCTCTCTGTTCCTTGTTTGTAGCCTATTTTCTCTTCATGGCCTAGATTAGCATTCTTGAATTGGGTTACAAGAAAGGTGTCCAAGCAGAGCACAGTAGCAGAGTTCAGTGTTTGATGCATATGATCTTGCGAAAGTGCAAATGCAAAATCCAACAACAAAATACACAGAATTGCAATTGTCAAATCATTGCTTTTGCGCAATTCTAAAAAATTAAAAAGAGAAAAACCCAACAAAATGTGGAAGCCAGATTAAATAAAAGGTAATCATACACCTTTTTTGTAAATTTTAAAGACCACTAATTCTGTAACTTAATTTACATATAGCATTGCAAAGTTGCTTAAAATACCGCTCACTGTCAATGGCAAAATTATTGCAATAATAATCAGTTGCTAACTAAAACGCACCAGACACTGAATACCGCTATTGTATTTAAAGCCAATTCCTGAATTCAGTAAAAATCTACCTATTTTACAGAATTCTCTACATAGTAAGATTAAGGCGAAGTATATTTCTTAAGCAACTAGATGAGAACTAAAACTATTCAAAACTATATTTGGCAGGCAATATAAATTTCTAACACCTTATTGAAAATATATTTTTAACATTTCCGGAACGTTTAAAAGATTTAAAATATTTAAAGAAACATTTTCAACATGTAACCGTTGTTCATAGGAAACATTTGCGATGTGTGGGCCACACATAGTGTGTGACATATACGGACGAAACTTCAGGGTGTTCCAAGAAGGGGGAGTGTACCACATATTAATTATACTTATGTAGTTCAAAAGAATTATTTCTTTGTATTTTGCTTTTAATAATTTTCGGGGAGTTTGGCGCCATTTAAATACACATATACACACAGCTAAAAGAGAATGGAATCGAACACTGATTATATGAGTACGAGGAACAGAGAATTCAAAAACAGAACATAATTTATTAGTTGTCGCCGAAAATTTGACAATTTAATGTTTATGACACATGTCTGACACATATACTTATTTTGTTTATGTGTTGCTACTTTTTTTTTCTTTGTCTTTAGTGCTTTAACAGGGAGAAGATCTTTATTCAGATACTTGCTAGTTTCTTGATTTGGAGGAGTGAGAATTTTCTGCTTAACTGCAGAAATGTGTCAAAACTATAAACTATCACAATGTTTAAATATCATAAATTTCAACGCTCTCATTAAATGTGTTTTGTATTTATGTTGTTGCTTTTGTTTTTTATACATAAAATCTTACGAATTAGGGATATAATGTCATTTATCAAAATATTTATTTAAACATTTAAATTTTTAAGGCGAATGAGAAGACATACAGACATACAGACAAAAATAGAAAGTTGAGGCCACCCATATGGTGGAGAACTCTTGGCAAATTTCATTCTTAAGAATCTGTTTGAAATTTGATCAGCTACTTTTAGCCTACATTTACATATTTTTTACAGCTCTATAGAAATTTCATTAATCTTGTTTATAAGTGATCTTGTGATCTTCTGATCTTTCCCTATTGTTACACAGCGAACAAACAGGTGCTCTTTTACTGTCATTCTTGCCTTTTAAGTAGCAGCAACAGTGGCCAGCTATTTTTAATTTTTTAGGTCATTAATCAATTTGTCTTTGATAAACATAAACATTTATAAAAAAATTAAAAACAAATATTTATTATTTACTTATAATAATAAGCGTCTACTGGTGTTTTTAGTGGATTTTTATAGAAAAATCCACAAGGGGTCTTTCTACATGAACAAAGAACAGGTGAAATTCTTTTTACAGTCAATTGGAGCAGTTTTATTTCGTAATGTTGTAAAACAAAAGAATTCAATTAATTTAGTTGGAAAACAATATGAAAAATGTTCTTATGCCAGGTTCATTTATATTATTAACTGTAGAAGGAGAGTATTCTGACATTTGTTAAGCCATTTTCTAGCGTATGATAACAACACGTGTCCTTGTTTGATGGCTCTTCTCTGGGGCTTGTGCTGGTGAGCAGTGACACCCAAGCGTGCGTAATGCACTCAATCTCATGGCCCAAAATCGTACAGGTTCAATTTCAATGCTACAAACAATAATGTGCCAAAGACACGTGTCTTCATAATGTAACCATTATTTTTACAACTTTCATTGTTTTGGTGAGCGACTGACTGAAAATGACTTCCTCATACTGGTTATCATTTACACAAAAATCTACAAATTGGTAAATTGAGTAGGCGTTTGTCTTTGGTCCTTTAACTAAATGAGCTGGGTTGCTTCTTCAATTTAATACCATTTTACTGGCATTTGGTTGTTTTTTTCCGGGGGATTAACTGAACGTTTGTTTGGATTTCCTTGGATTTTGTCAAAAGCCAGCAATTAAGTGAATAGCCGTAAATAGGCATCAAGAATGCTGCTACTCTTACAATAGGCTTTTGCTATGATTGTCTTAGGTGTAATAAAAAAAAAAACGTCTAATTTATTTAATTAAATTAAATTAAAATGCAATCTCTACCATACATAATATGATTTTTATGATACAATAATACTTACTACTCGTACCATCCATCCACAAACATTTATCTACGAGTATTAAGTATGAAATCACGGAATTGATGAAGAATTAGAGAAGAATAGAAAATAAGTGTAGTTTTTTTCTTGTTGTTTTTAATTGTTTTAATTCACGTAAGTTATAAATGTAAAAGCTTCTTAACGATACAGTGCTAGCAAAAAGTACCTGCATGTCAATTTGTAATCAGCCGGTAATTGATTGTAATTATAGAGCGAATTTTCGGTGTGAAAACCAAAATTTATTAATGAAGCTTTGGCTATTAGTTAAATGTATAATTGAGGAAAATTTTACGTGTGAAAGCAAAAAGCTTAGGGCTAAAAGTTCGATATTTTCTAGTCATCATTTTAAATAGTATTCAAAATAATTTTGTTTCATAATGTAGAATTAAAAGTTAATGAAGGCAAAAAAGGTTATTTACAATGTAAGATTAGTAGCATCTGATTGAATATTCAGTTTCGGTTTTCGATTAGAATTAGATTAGGAATAATGGTTTCTTTGGCCGAATGAATCTTAAGCAAGATTAGCTACAGATTTGAAACGGTGAAAAAAAAGGTAACGTTAATTCGGTCTGACTTAAGTTAATAAAATTTACAAACATTTAAAAATAAGCTGTTTTATTACATTTTAACTTATGTAGATTTCAATAAACTCAATTTCGGTAAAGGTATTTTAGCGGTTAGGGTAGTTCAGTTAAGAGGGTATTTTGGAGTAAAGGTAGCTTAGCAGTAACGCTCTTATACTGTGTGTGGTCTTCGGAAACTTCAGTATGGGGGTGCTTAAGGATGCGATGATGTTGTGTTCTCGTTCGTCTTAACTGTAGAATTAACACACGCAATCGAATACGAGTTAACTATTTGAAAAACTACAACAAAAAATGGATCAGATGAGATTCGAGAAATCGGGTTGAATCGATGAAAAGAGTCTGAGAGCTGAAAACAAAATACTTATGGGATGAAACAAATGTCAAACACAGAAAGAAACAGGTCATAATACTCTTGATAAGAATATCTTAAGATTGAGTATAATTCAGGATAATACAATCAGATGTTGTAGTAAGGCAGGCGCGGATCCAGAGGGAGTTAAATTGGAATTCCCCCCCAAAACTGAAAAGTTTTCATATAAAAAAGAAAAATGTAGAACAAATTTTTATTTTTTTCCCCCAAGACTTTAAAATAGTAGTAGAAATACTACCTTTTTTAAAAATAGTAGTGGAAATACTACTTTTTTTTTAAATAGTAGTGGAAATACTACTTTTTTTTAAAAATAGTAGAGAAATACTACTTTTTTTAAAAATAGTAGTAGAAATACTACTTCTTTAAAAACAGTAGTAGAAATACTACTTTTTTAAAATAGAAGTAGAAATACTACTTTTTTTAAAAATAGTAGTAGAAATACTACTTTTTTTAAAATAGTAGTAGAAATACTTCTTAAAAAAAGTAGTATTTATACTACTTTTTTTAAAAATATTAGTAGAAATAGTACTTTTTTAAAATAGTAGTAGAAAACTACTTTTTTTTAAAATAGTAATAGAAATACTACTTTTTTTAAAAATAGTAGTAGAAATACTACTTTTTTAAAAACAGTAGTAGAAATACTACTTTTTTTAAAAATAATAGTAGAAATACTACTTTTTTTAAAAATAGTAGTAGAAATACTACTTTTTTAAAAACAGTAGTAGAAATACTACTTTTTTAAAAATAGTAGTAGAAATACTACTTTTTTAAAAACAGTAGTAGAAATACTACTTTTTTTAAAAATAGTAGTAGAAATACTACTTTTTTAAAATAGTAGTAGAAATACTACTTGTTTTAAAAAAGTAGTAGAAATACTACCTTTTTTCAAAATAGTAGTGGAAATAATACTTTTTTTTAAAAATAGTAGTAGAAATACTACTTTTTTAAAAATAGTAGTAGATATACTACCTTTTTTAAAAATAGTAGTGGAAATACTACTTTTTTAAAATAGTAGTAGAAATACTACTTTTTTTAAAAATAGTAGTAGAAATACTACTTTTTTAAAAACAGTAGTAGAAATACTACTTTTTTAAAATAGTAGTAGAAATACTACTTTTTTTAAAAATAGTAATAAAAACTTTTTTAAAATAGTAGTAGAAATACTACTTTTTTAAAATAGTAGTATAAATACTACTTTTTTTAAAAATAGTAGTAGAAATCCTACTTTTTTTTAAAATAGTAGTGGAAATACTACTTTTTTTTTAAATAGTTGTGCAAATACTACTTTTTTAAAATAGTAGTAGAAATACTACTTTTTTTAAATATAGTAATATAAATACTACTTTTTTAAAATAGTAGTAGAAATACTACTTTTTTTAAAAATAGTAGTAAAAATACTACTTTTTTAAAATAGTAGTATAAATACTACTTTTTTTAAAAATAGTAGTATAAATACTACTTTTTTAAAAATAGTAGTAGAAAAACTACTTTTTTAAAATAGTAGTAGAAATACTACTTTTTTTAAAAATAGTAGTAGAAATACCTGCTATAAGTCTATCGATAACACATATCACATTTTATGTGAATGTTCTGTACTACTTATCAAACAAATGATTTAATATACTTAGATCTTCATTATTTCAGAATTAGACGGATATCAGAAGCTTAAACTCATACGAGTAGATACTACTGAAATTTATCATGATGTCGAATTTGAATACTTAGAAAATAGCGAGGAGAGGGAAGATGGAAGGGATTGGTATCTATGGATGAGTCGTCTTAGTTGGTATTTGTAAATTGGATTGGTTTACACATGGAGTTTTATCGTATACCTGTGGGAAATGTTTATCAATTATTTAAAATAAAAAAAAAAACTAATCAAGAAGTATATTTGTTAACAAAACTTGTAAATTTATGAAACAAATTTCAACATGATTGCTGCTTAACCCATCTTAAATGAAAACTTTCCCTTAATGCACTGTAGTTTTAATTACAAACAATTTCTAATTGTTTTTCAATTAGCTTCACGAAACCAAAACTTCCGTGTAATTTTTGTGAGTTGTTCTTATTTAGCTGCTTCGTTTTCCTAAAGCGATAAAGATCATGTACAAACAATAAAATTAACTAAAAGGCACAATTTTCCAAACACACACACAGAAATACTTACGCATATTATCTAGATACAATTATGTACGAGTATTAACATTTACAAAATACAAATAACGATTAAATAACTAAGTGTAAGAGTTTGTTGTCTTAATTAGACGCCGAAAACCAAAAGAAGTCACAAAATTATATAAAACACCTGAAAATTACCCAAAAAATAAATATGTATATATAAAAACACTAGCATTTGGTAGGCGATATCCTGCTGGCGATAGGCCATCTAAACAAAACTCATATCCCAATAGTTTTGAATAAAAAATAAAAAAAAAATAAGAAAATAAAGAGCCAGGGAGTCAGTCATAAGTTAAAGATATTGTTATTATTGCATTATTATTATTATTTAATAAGCTGGCTTTAATACAAAACCATCCATCAAATATTGGTAGGGGGAGATTTTAATCTAAACATTTTTGTGTTGTTTTTTTTTTTCTTTTTGGTAAAAAGTGTGTGTAAAAATTTTGTTATTTCATCCATTTCATTCCTGTTACGACTGAAGAGTAGACGTTTTTTGTAGGTTTCGTCATTGACTTTTATTACTTTGTAATATATTTATAATTACTTGTGGTTTTTTATGTTGTTGTTGCTTTGTAATGACTTGTAATTTGCTAATGACTTCTTTTTCGGGGATTTTAGTGAAACGTTTCTACATATATGTTTGTATGCTGTTAAACTTCACCCAAAAGTTGGTAAAAGTTTAACCGAACCAGAGAAAAAAAAAAACGAACTCTGCCAAAGTGAGAAAACGCGTACACACACAATTTTTACTAATAATAACTAACTTAGTTGGTGTTGCATGGATTGTTTTTAATTTAAACGTAATTATTTTGTTTTAACAAGAAGCTCAAAGTAATGAAAATGTAGGTGAATACGTCGCCTAAGAAATTAGCTAAAATGTAAACCCCTTAATCACAAATAGTTAATAAAGTCAAATTGAACAAAAATTACAATTTCCATAAACTTAATTATTGAGAACTAGAAATGTTTAGTTTTATAAATTAAAATGATTTGTCTTCAAAATGTAATGTAATGCTATGTTAGAGGTTTTATAACGTAATTCCAGTTATATAATCATGATGTTTATTTAGGGGTAACAGTGGTCAAGCAGGGATAACGGTAGCCAACCTTTCTGAATATTCTAAATGATAAATATATCTATTATTAAGATATAAAAAGTAATAATAGACGTCTACGATTGGAATCTAAATCAATGTTTGTATATTTCTGAAATCTCTTGAAACTCATATTCAATTCGTTGGTGTGATTTTATCAACTTTTCTTAACACGTATGCGGTTAAAAGTCGTTGTACATTCCAAACAACTTAAATATTATGTAGGGTAACAATTTAAAAATGCAATCGACTCTCTAACACCTTACATTCCCTGTCATTCCAGTTCCGTCTGAAACAACTCACAGACTCTTCTTTCAGCATATTTTTTGTCTTGTGATTTAAAAAAAATGTTGTTTGTTATTTTATAAATATATTCAGTCATTGGTTAATTTAGTTGAAAAATAATTATAGAGCGGCATTCAACTAAAAAGGCATGTTGTTGATGCCACAGTAACGCAACGAAATAGTTGCAAAGTGTGTACACGCGTTTGTATTCATTATTAGCTTCTTCTGGTTGTATGTACTACTCCATGGAATTCTAGGGAGTCTGTATGAGTTTATTTTCCCCGTGAACATTTTCTTTTGAATTCGAACAGAATATATGCAAAGGTTGGAACCCGTTACCGCTGTATGTATATTAGAGTGACAATCAGTGAAAATTTGTGTACGAATTGTGATGGGTGCCGTGACATTAGGTCTAAAAGACAAGTGTTGAAAATTTAAGCCAAATCGGACAATGATTTCGGGACGCGCATCGAGGTCAAAGGTCAGATATGTGAAAAATGTTGCTATTTATATGAAATAAATTTGTGAAACTCCTTAACTTTCTGCATTATGTTACAGAAATATGTAGATTTATTTATATTAATGAAAATTACAGAAAAAGAAAAAATTATTTTGAGATTAAACCTATATCTCTTTTGGGTCAAATAAACCCCAAACTTTTAAAATTCGGATATATGCAAATTTTTCAGTTTTTGTAAAAATTTTGCTACCAAATAATTATTTTTTCAATCGAATGCAAAAGAATAGAAATGTGTAGGTAACTGTCATTCTAATGAGATATAAAAGACAAAAATTGGTTAAAAAATTTTAAAGATATTAAAAATTGCCCAGACCATTAACGTGTCAGGCCATTTGAACAAGAAATATAGGAACAAAATTAATATATTTTAAGAAATATTAAAATTAAATTTTTACTTAAAATATATCCATATTTACTTTTGTATGAGTTTTTTGTCTTTGTAGGACACCGATAACCTATTCGATGGGATGGCCAAAAAAAATATTTTTTTAACGGCAGTTTCGAATCTCCATTTTAAAATTTTTAAAAATTTTGTTAAACAAATTTCAGAATTTTTTGATAATCACATTGGGATTCATTGAGATCATAATAGAGAATAAAAATATGAAAAAATTATGTCAATACCTAAATTTTGTGATTTTCGTGAAAAAATATTTTTTTAGCAATTTTTTGACGAATGAGAGCAATTTCCTTACCGCTACGAATTTTAAGTAAAACCTAAACACAATTTTATAGTTCAGATATTTCTAAATATACTCTCAAAGCTTTACTAAAAACGGACAACTTTAACCCTTAAATGGTGAAGGTCAAAGGTAAAATTTAGCAATATTTGGAATTTCTAAATGAAAGATAGCGAAATATTGTATTTTTGAACCAATTTTAATGAAACTTGCGAAAAAATAAACCTTAAGGTCTAAAATTTATAATAACTGTGCAAAAATGGAAATTAACACTTAAGAGCACTTGGGGCCAAAATTACCCTCACCTTTTAAAATCATTAAAACCACAGTCAAATTGAGAGTAATTTTGACCCCAAGTGCTCTAAAGGGTTAATTTGCATTTGTAAATTTTAGAACTTAAGGTATATTTTTCGCAAGTTTCATATTGTTCAGATTACGAAGTCAATTTACAAGTACACAACCCGAATGAAAACAATTGAGCATAATAGAGCGTAAAACTACAAATATTTCATTCAGTTGCGGACGATACAACACGTATGAAAACCATAATCTCTTACATTATTAAAAAATTATTCGAATAATTTTAAATGTGTGATTGAATAATTTGAATAATTTAAAATAAAATCTAATAAATTGGATACCTGATCAACTACCGTTACCGAAACAACTACAGTTACCATTACCCATACCACTAACATACCGTTCGAAAATACCGTAACCTCTAAAATACTGTTATCGTTTTTTTAAACTATGAAAAAATTAATTTTTGGTTTCAATAATTGAGTTTATTGAAATCTACAGACATTTTAATATGATTTGATTTTAAATAAGTGAAAATACCGAAGCGAGTCTCAAAAACTCTAAATTCAATCAAATTAATATCATCAAAAATGGTTTCAACTTATTTAGAATAAGAACAAAGTATTTGTTGTTTTTAAGCATTAACTTGGCAAGACTGTTTCTGTGATAACACATTTGACAGTCATAAATATAATTGAAATCTTTAAATTTATTTTTAAAAACATGGTTCAATTCGATAAACTCATCTGTAATATTATCTAAAAAATTTCTTCAGTCATGCACAATTTTAGTCAAACATTTTACGACACCGGGTTCATATGATTTGTCGCTATTACATAATATTATATCTCAATGCCGATAAACCAGAAACAATTGAGCACATTTCTAAGAATAGTTGATTATGCCGCTATACGTAGGCCGCGGCAGCGTCCGGCACATACCCGAAATCATGTTCAAACATTTATGCCAAATGAATTATCATTTAAATAAAGGTAATTTAACGAATGTTAAAAACATTTTATTTAAATTTAAAGTTGAGAACCACTAAAAAACCCACATAACAAAAAGTGGAAATGCACGAGTTCTATGGGGTATTCCTAGAAAAGTTCTATTAGTTATTCAAAAATTTCTCCAAGTTTTCTAACTAATGCTTCTGATTCTGATAGAACAAGCTTTGCACACGCTATCTTATGATATTCCCCAATATACATTTTCTGAATATTTCCATGTTCTAATCGATTAATACAAGGTGGCGCAAAAGTAATCCTCCTATCAAAAAAATGCTATAAATTTTGCGATTGGCCCCTAATGTCAGTTCTGTTTTGACATTTGTGTAGTAAACACATGCGAAATACACGTTAATGAACAATGTTACGCTACACTGCTCCAGAACGCGGAATATTGCTGACTATTTATTTGAACAATAATCGGTCGGTGACTTTGGCACAACGTGAATTTCGTCGCAGATTTCCTGACCGTCCAACGCCTACTGGTGAAACACTGCGACGTTTAGCCGCTGGCCTTGAAGTGACTGGCACAACACGAGATGCTGCCAGGCATGGCAGACCCCGGAGTAGCCGTTCTGCAGAGAATATTGCTGCTGTAGCCGAGGATGTCATGGAAGCGCCGTCGACAACGATTAGATGACGTGCCACGCAAATGGGTATCAAGCGATGGTCTTTACAGCGAATTTTGGTACTAGATTTGAAGATGTTTCCGTACAAAGTCCAGACGGTGCATCAGCTGTTAGCTGCTGACCGACAATCGCGTCTAATATACGCTCAAGCCATCCTTAATCACCACCAAGAGGAAGATGATTTTTCATCAAAAATAATCATGAGTGGTGAGGCCCATTTCCATCTTAGCGGGTACGTAAATAAGCAAAATTTACGCTTCTGGGGCACTGAAAATCCGCGTGTAACCCGTTGCACCGTTCCAACAGGACGGTGCAACGGCACACACTGCACGTGCCACAACCGATATGCTGAAGGATGCATTTCCCGGGCGCATAATCTCCCGTTTTGGCGATTTGCACTGGCCAGCAAGATCGCCTGATTTGACCGCTCCAGACTTTTTTTTGTGGAGCTTTTTGAAGTCGCGGGTTTATGTCAACAAGCCTCAGACTCTTGCAGCTCTTAAAGACAATATCCGTCAAGAATGTGAGGACCTATCGCCGGAAGTTTTTGGCCAAAGTGATGGAAAATGCCATAAAAAAGGCTCAAATGACAATCAACTGTGGCGGCGGCCATTTACATGACATCATATTCTCGACTTGATGTAAAAAAAACTAAAAGACCAAATAAAAATAATCCACAAGAAGAATCAAAGTTTTTAATTTTTTTTTTTTTTTAATTACAGCCAAAATAATATGAAAATGCAGACGTTTAGCACAAAATGTTCATTGGGTTGTGTGAATGTTGCTGTTTCAATCTGCTTAAAAATGGATACATAAACTGGTAAATGCTGCTCCGTAAAACATCTACAAATGCAACTACATCAACTTTAAGGTGGTACAAAATTAAAGAAAAATTAAAAAAATATTTCTCTTGATTTTTAAATATCATTATCATTTCACACAAGGCTAATTTTTACTAAAAAGTCTTACATTTGTCTTACAAGTGTTTTGTAAAATCAAACCGAATCAACTAAAATAAAACTAAATACTTGTTTCGAGTTGTCCTAAGTAAAAGGTGTTTTTCAAATAGTAGAATTAAAATTTTGTGGTTACGTATTTTTCGTCAAATATTTGCCATGTGTGGCAAGAATACACTACAATTAATAGAAAAATAGAGACTAAACATTTGGAAACTTAAATAAAAATAAAGTCTGGAGGACGTTAATACACACGTTTCCAGTACATATTTAATTCACTCCCTCATATACCCGTTCATGTGAAAAGGCAGTTTATTATATTGAAAATTAAGAATTAAAAAAATCATTCGAGTTTGATTTGAAATGACTTCTTTTGAGTAGAATTACACAATAATACAAAGATATTTTATTTTAGACAAGATATAGTACACTACCTATCAGACGGCGAAGGAATCAGCCAGTCATGGGGCCATATTTTTAACAATGCTTGCAATCAAATAGTATTTGATTCGAACAGAGTTTAATATTCAAAACTATCTGCATCCCAAAATAAAAATAAATAATTCTTTCAGTGTATGCAATTATACTGAGGCATCAAATGAAGTTAATAGTTATATCAGCATCAAGATTTCTTTAAGCGACTTTTGCTTGACTTGAGTGTGGCTATGAGGTGTAGTTGGGTACATCCTCCTAAACATGCCTACGGATACCAAATGCATAATATCCCACAATAGCAACAATAACAATAACAACAACCACACTAATAATCTTAAAATATCCTACAGAAATGCCGAAGAAGAACATACAAGGAAAATCGGCCAAAAAAAAAAAAGATGAGCAGAAGAAGAAAATCTTCTTATTTTCGATCATCAGTGGCATTTCAAAACTTTAACATGCATTTTTTGTTTTCGTATTGTTGAATGACCGACCGACCGCACTCTGCAACTCTCTGCAACATGCATAGCTCTTCTATACATCCATACGAGTAGAGTCAGTCAGTCAGTCAAAAGTTAGCGTGCAAGACATTGAGCCTCCGAGGAAGCTAATCAAAAATTTTCTCACCTCTTTTTCGTGTGATATGAGTAAAGCCGCAAATGTTTTGTTGATAGCAGCAACTTTTTTAAAGACCAAAAACCCAATCCCAAAGAAGAAGACCAAACTCTCCTGGCCTAAATGAACAAAAAAAATCAAAGATTTTCGTTAGGAGGCGTATGCTGCGTTGAATGTTCTGTCGGCGGCCAAAAAGGTGGAAAGATCTTTTGTTTGAAAGCCGCCGAAACACCATTAATGATTGCGTGGTGTTGGTAAGAGTACAACTCGAGCTTGCAGTTGTTGCTGTTGTTTATATTGTTGTTTGCAATCTCAGTTTAAGTTTAAGATTTTGTTACTATATCGTATGATGTATCGTATCACTCTATGGGTGATGAATGCCTTCATAATGGCCTTAGATTAAATATACATACATATATGTACGTACAACCAAGAAAAACAACCTGTTGCATGTGACTTTTGCTCTACTTTTTCAGATACGAGTAGATAGATACCATTGATATTCTAATGCGCTCATATGTATCGTCTTGACGACTTCACTGGTCTTGTGTTTTGTTTTGTATTGTTTAGTTCAGTAGTGTACTGTTCAGATAGTTTTGTCTTGTTGTTTGTGTTTTTCACTAAAGGGGTTAATCGATTTTAAATCGCTGGCGATGGTATTTTGATTGAGGCAATAATTCATTTTTCGGCTTTAGTTTTTGGATGTTTTCTGCCTTATGATTGATGAAAATTTTCTTCATTTAATTATGATTTAAGTAAAAGGTCGAGAATGCTTTCACTGCATCAATAAAACATGAACGAACACCTTTAATGAGTTGTGGAGTTCTTTTAAATTAATTTAATTTGTAAGAGTATGAGCATTTTGAAAATTTATTTATTTGCGTTTAATAAAATGCACGAAATAAAAAAAAACAAAAAATTAAAACCAAACCATGAAAAATGTTCACTGACCTTTTAGTGTCACATTTGTGGTTATTGGCGCCTGTTTAAATCAATTGAAATTATGGCAATTGTGTGGAAATTTATGTCTGACTGACCACGAATTGGCTGGCCACCCATTCATTAGTGTAATGCAGTGTGTGTCCAGTGTTCGTTATGAGCTCAACGCCATCTGTATGGCTAAACCAAGGTTGACGGCAGTGGAGCATTAGTAATTTAGGTAAGAGTTAAATATTTTGTTCATTTTTTTTTTTGCTTTTTTGGTTTTTTGTTCAGTTGATGTGCCACCCTTGGTGCAGCTGAAATCATTTGCATGGCTTAGTTTTTGTTGCATAAACTAAATAGTTTGCATTTTAAATGAAATGCAAGAAGCCAGTTAACCCACCACTTTCTCTGTTTTTATAATTTAGATCTGGAGTGCCAGGGAAAACCGGCTTTATCATTTCTGATAGGAAGGTCTCCTGTAGATGTTTGTTAAATATTTGGTGTAAGCTTAGATTTATATTACTTTAATATTAATTTGCGATTCAATAAAGTAACATAGATCCTTTAAGGTAGGGGTATTACTAATTATTAAGAAAATACAATCATTACTTTGACTAAAATCAGCTTTAAGTTTTCTGCAAGCAAAAATATTAATTTACAAGCAAAGAAAATACATGATTACGACTTGGTTGCAGTTACTATGTAATGTTCAGCGCATTCATAAATGTTTTTTGCAAACGACTTTATGGTTAAATATATTTTATTTCAGTAATTACCTGTTTTCTACATCAATGTTTTGGTTCCTATTTTAAAATTACACGATTGTCGCTATATGGTTGGCAAAATGTTTGATTTGAAACGATTCTGAACTTTACAAATACTATTATAACTAGATTATGTTAACTATGAAAAATATTGTTATAGTTATAATCATAACATGATAACAAATACTCCTTAATATGGTCATATTATCATGTTTTAACATAACAATATTGTAGTTGAGGTGGAATCATAATATGATTGGGCTAATGATTAACAAGTTATTAAATTGTGGTTATATAGGCCAATTTTAAGATATTTTATAATGGTACATATTAGTTACCTTATGGTGACATACGAATAATAGTATTATTTGGCAGCAACCATAAAATTCAATCATATTAAGGACTGTGATCGAAAAATTCTTCATTAAAACTTTTAACCCAAGTATTATTTGATTTTTTTTCTTTTGTTTGAAGTTACCTTTGTAAAGCATGTCAGTTAGTATGTTTAATGATAATTATGTTCATTTGCTGTCAATCTGATTAAAATGAGTGAGCAGAAAAAAGTACATACTAAAATTATTAAGTATTTTCAACAAAACCCAACTTGGTCCTACCAAAATTGCCCATACAACCAAAGGTCTGTCGTCAAACTGTTTCCAATGTTACTCAACAGTACCGGAAGAACTCCGTTGATAGAAATCCTGGTTTATGTAGAAGGAATGGTCCACATGATGTTTCTAAAGCCAAAAAAATAGAAAGCATTTTCAAAAGAGCTCCCAACACATCCGGTAGGAAAGCAGCCCGGTTAGCTCAGTGCTCGGACTATTTGGTACGAAAACTTAAAGCCAATGCAGGTTCAAAAACATGCAAGGCTCAAAAGGTTCCTGACGGGAACGCTGCTAAAAATTTAGAGGCCAAAAACAGAGCGCGGAAATTGAAGTCAAATTTTATAAAAAAATATTCCTGCTACATAATGGATGACGAAACGTATGTTCTGGCAGATTTTTCGCAGCTTCCGGGAAATTTTGATCTTGCTAATGCACGAGGGAATGATGGAGAAAAGTTTAGGACCCAAAAGCATACAAAATTTCCCAAAAGGTTCTTGGTATGGCAAGCAATATGCAGTTGTGGCAAAAAAGCCAAACATTTGTTACAAAGGACTCTATAAATACCGAAATTTACATCAAGGAATATTTACAAAATAGGATGCTTACACTCATAAGACTTCTTAGTGTGTCCACTTATTTTTGGCCTGATTTGGCATCCTCTCACTATGGTAAGCAAGGTCTTGAGTGGTACGAGAACAATAATGTGGTATTTGTACCAAGAGAGGCAATTCCTTCAAACTGCCTGGAGCTGCCTGGAGAATATTGGACTCTTGTTAAAAGAGAATTAAAGAGCACAAAAAATATGTCTAAAAGTGTAGTAGATTTTAAACGGAGATGGACAACCTGTTCGAACAAAGTGACAGAAATCACTATAAAAACCATAATGGAAGGGTTTTCGAAAAAGGTTCGAAATGTCATCATTAGTGATTAGAACTATAAAAATAATTTTTTTTGGTAAATTGTAACAATAATTTCAATCAAATAAAAAAAGGCTCAAAACTGTAAGTTTAGTGGTTTAATTTTTATTAACATATAACATGTGGCGCAAAAGTAATCCTCCTATCAGAAAATGCTATAAATGTTTCCGATTATTGGTCAAATAAATAGTCAGCAATATTCTGCGTTCTGGAGCAGTGTATTAACGTGTATTTCGCATGTGTTTACTACACAAATGTCAAAACAGAACTGACATTAGGGGCCAATCGCAAAATTTATAGCATTGTCTGATAGGAGGATTACTTTTGCGCCACCTGTAATGTATGTTTAGAATTTTTCTATCTGACGATAAAACTAGAGATAAATATGAACGACCATTTAAAAGGACTAATATTTGAGTCATTAATTTATTACCCTATAACCCGTCTAAACATTGGTGCTTCGAACCGAATATGAACCATATGGGCAATTCCACGAGAATGACAACCACGACTGAAAAAACAAAAACCCTTTAAACTTTTTTTTGAATAGGAAAAAACACTAAAATGTGACTATGTTAAATTTTTTAATTTAATTGGTATGTTTTAGGCTGAAATTGCGGCGAAAACTAAGTTCCCAATTAGCACGTAGTATGAAATGAATTTGACTCTGATGATGTTTTTGCTATTATCAAATTGTTAATTGAAACCAATTATATATTTTCTATTTATTTTTTTAGTTTTTGTATACATATATTTACAGAATATATGTTGTTTTACTATAAGAGAAAAATCTGTCACGTACGATATTAAATTTTATTTAATATAAAATTATCCAAAAATTGTTTTTATTTTAATATGATGGATTGTAAAGGAAAAATATTTGGTTTAGTGTAAAAAATTAAAAGAAAACATAACGCCTCTTACGATTTGCAAATTATCGCATATTTCTACATGTGCCTCAAAATTACTTCTGTTTTATGTCACGTACGATATACCCTTATTTCGATCGATATTTTGGACAACAATGTTTAGAAAGAACTTATAATATTTTTAAAATATAGTACCCTCTGAATGGAACTTAAAGCACAAATTATTTTTCAGACACTCTTATTTTTGCAAAATCTATTCCACTCTATAGGCGTACAAATGTCACGTACGATGACATGGAATTGCTTATATATTTATACAGTCCATAGAGATAGTACATACATATACATATATAGTCCATAGTTGTAAAGACAATTTCCAAAATCTGAAACAGTGTTAATCGACTTCATACTACCCCCCACCCCTTATATATGTAGGTAACTGGCATTTAGGAGACTTTCCTTAAAAATTTTACTTGACTGACTCATTTAGATTTGTTTTTCCGTCTTCTTTACATTTCGTTAATCTTAAAGATCAAGTTAAAACAAACCAGCAGCCAGCAACAAATGATCACTCCAGCCTTCTGCTAAAACTTTTTTTTTTTTTTTTTAACTTTGAGCATCATGTCTTTCGCTCATCATTTTCACAACAACACTGCAACACAAACAATGTATTAAGCAGATGATCAAACACAGACAATCTATGGCCACCACCAAGCACTACATCCAAGCCAAACCAAACCAAAACTACCAGCATCACCGTCACCACTAGCTGTGTGCTAAAGCTTAAAAATACCTAAAGCTTGCCTTAAAAAAATATCACAAGAACGAAAAAAAAATATAAAAAAAATTATGATGGATTCATACCTCCAACTAATCTGCCACTGATGAATGATTTCACTTCTCTGTTGGTTGCCTGTTCATTCTGTTTTTGATATTTTGTTTTGCGAAATTTGTTTTGTTTTTGTTTCTTCATGAGATGACTACTGCTTTGTTATCTGACTTATGGAACGTCATTAGCTTTATGTTGACTTATATCTTCAAAAGCTTTAACAGTCGTCAGTCAGTCAGTTATTTAGTCAGTGTGGTGGCATACAACACAGGCACAGACACAGACACCCGAATACTTATAAGATGTGGTGGCATGTTGGTAGGTTGGTGTTTTTGGCTGTTGTGTGCTCTGGAGTGTATGAGCTTCAACATACAGAAGATGAGGAAAAAATGAATTTTATCAACATGGTGCAGATTTCTCATTTTGGCTTCTGGAATGCGCGCGTCTTCAGCTTGTTTGGATTTGGATTCTACATGACTGGATGGATAGATGGATGAATGAATGAATGAACGAATGAATACATGTGTGTGTATGTTGGAGCTGCTGTTATCTGTCTGTTTTTGTCTTAAAGATTTTGAACGCTGTCTTATTTTGGATATATACCACAAAACAAAAAATATTAGCAAAAAATATTTAAATATTATTTAGTTTCTTTTTTTTTTTCTCTTAATATTTTTGTTCATTGTTTTGTATTGTAGTAAGTTTCGGATTTTATACATTTTATTTATGCATTTTGTAAAAATTAAATACTTTTCATGGCATTATGACATGCGTAATTATTTCGGATTTTTATCATGCTTGTCAGGAGTTGATGAGATGATTCTTAGAATCTGGATTTTTTGTTCACTTATTACTTCAATGTACACTCACACTTATTTAAACCAAAACAAAAAATAAACTTTAAAATGATTATTATGATTGAAAGGGTACATATATTTTTCAAATCATTTAGAAAATAACAAACATGAGATTATTCGAACTTATGCATGTTGTTTATACACCAGCATGTATCGCTGATTTATCTGATTTTATAAATCCGAATCAGGTATACATATGTCTATATTCTAGTGGTCGGCACTAATAGTCGAACGCGATCAACTATTCAGAAGTACGCAACAAGAATGTGAATGAAACTAGTTAAAACTATCAATTGGGAAACCAATTGGAGATTGTGCCCCAATAACAATTAAGAGATACGTGATTGAATATTGGCATAGTCAATAGCATTTGCTTTGTAATTCACATCTGGAAAATTCGGTAAAAAATTTGTTATGAAAAACTCTTTTTGAGTTTTCCATAATAAAATTCTATGAAATATGATCACAGATTCAGCTTGTTTTTCCTAAAAACGCAGTATTTACAAAGTTATTAACGATTTAACACTTTTTTAGTTTTTCGTAATAAAATTAGATTTTTGGTATAAAATATGAGTGATGACAGATTGAGCTTGTTTTCCCTAAAACCGCAGTATTTACAAAGTTATTAACGATTAATTCTTTCGATGGGCAACAAATTCGGTTGACTCAATGAAACTGTTTTCTCCATGTAGTTTTTCCAAAATGTTACAGATTATTGCTGGGAAGTAAAAAAAAATCAAAGTTCTAAAGACACGTATTCTAAATAAGTTCCTTAGTTATTGAAAAATGTGAATCGATATATTCTCCCTAACGGAATTTATGTACAAGGTAAACTTTCGATGTTTTTTGGCTCTAATTAAAAAAAAAAAAAAAAAATGAAAAACTTTGATTCTTCTTGTGGATTATTTTTATTTGGTCTTTTAATTTTTTTTACATCAAGTCGAGAATATGATGTCATGTACATGGCCGCCGCCACAGTTGATTGTCATTTGCGCCCTTTTTATGGCATTTTCCATCACTTTGGCCAAAACTTCCGGCGATAGGTCCTCACATTCTTGACGGATATTCTCTTTAAGAGCTGCAAGAGTCTGAGGCTTATAGACATAAACCCGCGACTTCAAAAAGCCCCACAAAAAGAAGTCTGGAGCGGTCAAATCAGGCGATCTTGCTGGCCAGTGCAAATCGCCAAAACAGGAGATTAGGCGCCCGGGAAATGCATCCTTCAGCATATCGGTTGTGGCACGTGCAGTGTGTGCCATTGCACCGTCCTGTTGGAACCAAATGTTTTCCCATCCCAATTCATCAAGTTGCGGCAAAAAGAACTCGTTGATCATTGCTCTGCACCATACAGTGACTTTGAGCGGGTGTAATGGCTCTTCGTGGGTTACACGCAGATTTTCAGTGCCCCAGAAGCGTAAATTTTGCTTATTTACGAACCCGCTAAGATGGAAATGGGCCCATCACTCATGATTATGTTTGATGAAAAATCGTCTTTCTCTTAATGGTGATTAAGGATGGCTTGAGCGTATGTTAGACGCGATTGGCGGTCAGTAGCTAACAGCTGATGCACCGTCTGGACTTTGTACGGAAACATCTTCAAATCTTGTACCAAAATTCGCTGTAAAGACCGTCGACTGATACCCATTTGCGTGGCACGTCGTCTGGTCAATGTCGACGGCGCTTCCATGACATCCTCGGCTACAGCAGCAATATTCTCTGCAGAACGGCTACTCCGGGGTCTGCCACGCCTGGCTGCATCTCGTGTTGTGCCAGTCACTTCGAGGCGAGCGGCTAAACGTCGCAGTGTTTCACCAGTAGGCGTTGGACGGCCAGGAAATCTGCGACGAAATCTACGTTGTGCCAAAGTCACCGACCGATTATTGGTCAAATAAATAGTCAGCAATATTCCGCGTTCTGGAGCAGTGTAGCGTAACATTGTTTATTAACGTGTATTTCGCATGTGTTTACTACACAAATGTCAAAACAGAACTGACATTAGGGGCCAATCGCAAAATTTATAGCATTTTCTGATAGGAGGATTACTTTTGCGCCACCTTGTACAAACCAATTTCAATTGTAAACAAGCCAAACGTTTCAATAGCATTTGAAGTGTTAGAACTACATGCATTATATTCAAATATTATAAAAGGCTCATTGCATTCAAATAGTCTTTGAACTATGTCTTTCATTACAATACTTTTATCTACCAACTTTGATTCTTTCCAAACCCACAAACAATACTTCCCGAAAGGCTTTTTAAAAGTACTTAAGAATTCAATTGCTAATAATATTCAAATCAAATGTCAAAACTCATAATTTTCCAATGACATCAAAGTTAAATACCGCGTATCGAGGAAAGTTAAAAGGGCTTAAACCTAGACAATAAATTAATTGGGCCAATACGATTATTATGAAATAAGTGAAGAACAATACAAATGATTTGTCAACCACAATATTTGAAAATTACCTATAGAATCGACATTAAAGCTAAGTTAAATGTCAATCAGGAAAAGCCTGAACTTTTGTACTAAAGCATACAAGACATTTTGACACATTTACTCGTTCTTTCTCTGCCATATGCAGCGTTAAATTGACGGACATGGTTGGTTTTTCTGTTTGTAACCAGCAAATCTTTTGAAAATCGTAACGAAACGAGAAAACTGAGCGATGACGTGTCAGAATTTTCATATGCATGTCAAGTGTCAACGGCGCGGAGTTTCTTTCTGACATTTCTTTACATGCATATAATATTACACACACACACATGAATGATATAATGGTTGTACTATATTTCCCTACAATTAAAATGTTGTTTTCATGTTGTTTCTGGTTTCATCTCGGACTTTAAACAAATAAACTGTCATGTCAATTTTGACAGTTTTGGTTTGTTTGCTTGTGTTTGCTTGTACTTATATATGATGGTGGTCGTATATTGTTTTACGCTTTTTATTCGATTTCAGTTCCAATAAACGTTCTGCTTAACTCCAATTAAGGTTTTCTCCATTAGCCACTATTGTTTACCATTCTCCTCTCCATTACACAGCGCTCTCTTTACGGAATTTGTAACTGTAACTGCTTGTTTAGGTTTCTGTTACACCACCAACAACAGCAAATGGTATGTAATTGTTGTTAGATTAGCTGTCACTGTGACATGATGACAATGACATTTCTAGCGTCACACAAAAGACCAGCAAAAAAAAAAAAAACTCAGTACCAAGTACTTACACACATACATATTTAGATTTTTAGGGGAAGTTGCGTGGAAAGGTATAACTTTCAATATTGTCTTTGAAGGATAACGGCAAAGCAAACTCATACACAAAAACAAAATCAACTCTGATTTGACAGTGATGTGTCAGCTTGTTAAATTGGCAAATAATAATTCATATTTATTTCTGACAACCCTCTAAGAAATAAAAAGATGAACACATATTGCTAATAAAAATATTACTCGCTGGATGCTGAATTGAAATTTAATTGCAAAGAGAAAAAACATAAAATTTTTCTCAAGATTGTCATTGTATACAATAAAATAAAATGGCTTTCAAATGTCAAAGTTGACTTAAGATTTAATTTCAATTTTATTCTCATCCTGACCCTGAGAAAAAAAATCCATTTAAAATTCATGATAAATTTTACACTTCATAAAATTAATTTTTTTTAAATTCAATTTAAATTAATTTGAGATATTTTTAATTCCCACGTTCTTTTTTTAGAAAAACAAGGCATAACTAAAAAATTGTTGTCAATACAAAACTTGGCATTACTAATTCAATTCTAACAAATAGCCAGGCAAAACTAATTTCAATTAAGCAAGTAAGCAAATACGAATACTTAGCTGCAAAAGCCTCCGATTTATTACTCCAAAGCTTAACAAATTTGTGACAAATATAATTGTATCAGCGTGCTGCTGCCTCTACACCAACATCATCATCATAATTATCATCATAAGCGAAGGCAGTAGTTATGCAATATGATCATTGTTAACATTATTGTCTAAATATCTAAAGCACATTACACCTAAGTGTCATAGAGAGAACGTAGAGAACAAAAAATAAAAGAAAAAAACAATTTGAAACATGACTAAATTTAACACTTTGTCGTGCCAATTCATTGTCCGTCCTACGATAAGCATGTTGACGGTGTCTTTGATGGTGGTGGTTTGTGGTAATCCGTGCAACATTCGCAAATGATAATGAGACCATAGATAATGTGTGATATACTGAAATATTACACAATTTCCTTTAGCTCATCCTTTTACAAAATAATTTTCAAAAGTGGTGGCTTTATATCCAAACAGTATTTTGAAGGGCCAAAGTTTTGCGCCATTTTATTAGGGCAGCATTGATTTGTTTAGCAAAAAAATAAACATAAAACATGTAAGAGACCTATATTCGGCTGTGCCGAATCTTATATACCCATCACCAAATTATACTTAAAAATAAAATTTAAAAAATTCATAGTTAAAAAAAAAAAAATTTTTCGAAATTTTTTTTTAATTTTTTTCCAATTTTTTTAAAAATTTTTTTTTTAAATTTAAAATTTTTTTTTTTTTTTTTTTTAATTTATTAGTGAAAAAAGAGTTTTTTGTGAAAAAAATTCGGGTTAAAAATATTTTTCCCGATTTTGACCCATTGTAGGTCCAACTTACTATAGCCTTATATACATCGTTGCAATGGACTTTGAAATATCTATCATTAGATATCCATACTGTCTATATTTATGACTTAGTAATCGAGATATAGATACAAAATAGGCAACAAAAATAGAGGTTGTCTCGGATTTTTGCTCATATCTCCGTTATTTATGGACGGATTTTGTTGATTTTAAATAGGAAACTTCTCGAATGCATGTCTGACAGAATTATTGAAGATTTGGATCCCGAAGATATCTGGGGCCTTCAGAAAATTGATTTCAACAGACAGACAGACAGACGGACATGGCTAAATCGACTCCGCTATCTATAAGAATCCAGAATATATATATTTAATAGGGTCGGAAAATTATATTGTGGAAATTACAAACGGAATGACCTTCTCACGAAAGTGAAGGGTATAATTAAATGTCTCATTAATAGAGAGTGCACATTAGTGTGTTTTTGGGGCTCAAGCATAATTTGAAAGCTTATAGGGTCAAATATTTTTGAGATTTTTTTCAGATTTTTCGGAAGAGGTATAACTCTGGAGCGGTAAAAGCAAATTCAAAAATTGTCTTTCATATAATATTAAGAATTGATTGATCTTTCAAACTGCAATGTTAGTTTTTTTTTTTTTATTTTCATAAAAAATGTTAAAAGTTATAAAGCGTTATTTACAAAATGTATGGAAAAATAAATAAACAAATAGTAAATATAAATATAATTTATAATACACTGTCCCTTTCAATGGGCTCTCCAGTACACTATATATTAGTTAATTTATTGTTTTTAACAAAAAAAAATCTTATGAGTAATTATATGTATCTTTGTTTAATATATACGTATTTATTTACAATTTTAATTTAAATCTCCTTTGGAATTAAGGGTCAAGGGTTAAAATTTAAAGGTAATTATTAGGTGAGCCACCAATATTTTTTCTTGTTTAGATGTGTTTTTATGTTTTTATCAGCTAGATAAATATTAGTATCGAATCTACTGTTTGTATTAGTTAATTGATTGCTTATTATCAATTTATTATTGGCTCTTCTATATATATGATAAAATATAGGTATGCCTGATTCGTTTTGGATATATCCATTTTTATCGAGAAAAAGGAAAGCTTCTGGAGGAACAAAACCATTGTGTAAAATTTCAGCAATGTATCATTAACGTAATAAGGGGCTAATATCAAATTGTTTTCGTAGCAATCATTAGTTTTAAGAATGTGCTTTCTAATTAGATAAATTATAAAATTGTCAATTCTACTAATTTTTGCTTCGTTATATAATCTTTTGTTTGAAATAAATTTTTTATAATTGCTTGTTGGAGAGCTGTACAAGGAGGTACAACTTCTAAGGCATTTTCTTTCAAATAATCTTAACTGTTCCATATAAGATGGAGATATGTTGAACCAAATTTGGCAGCCATACGTTAGAATGGGTCTAATTAAAGATTGATACATAATTATCTTGACTCTTGAGTTAAGGAATTTAGAAAAAAATAGGTTTTATGCATAAAAAGAGCATTTCAGGCTTTTTTTAATTGAGTTTTAATGTGGTCATTAAAATATAAGAATTTATCTAAGTAAATGCCTAGATACTTTACTACTGGTTTATTTGGGATTAAAATGTTTCCTCAAAAGTAAAGAAAATTGTTGGTTTTGGCAAAGTTATAAAGAATACTAAAAACAAGGCCGAAAAATCCGTTTTTAGGCAAAAACTCGACTTGAGCGACCTCTAAACCTCTTCCGAAAAATCTAAAAAAAAAATCTCAATAATACTTTACCCTATAAGACTTTATTTCGATCCTGACTTTTCCAACCTATTTTTACAATTCGTTTTCTATTTAAAAGATATTTTAAAAGAAAAATTTAAAGAAATTTTCCCCAAGAAACCATAGGTCTAAAATCGAATCCTATCTTGCGCATTTCGTACTTCTTCCAATGATATTTCAGTATTATTTTTTTTATTTGATGAAAGACGAAATGCGCAAGATAGGATTTGATTTTAGACCTGTGGATTCTTGAGGAAACTTTGATCGTCCGTACAAAGTTGTAACTTTAATAATATCGTCACTTCAATAAAACGAAGTGATCGAGAAAAACTATAAATATTTCCGTACTCTATGGACTCCAACGAAACAGATTTGCTACCCCTGAGAAATGAGAACCCCTGCTAAATGTTTTTGTTTACCTTTCTATCACTGTATAATCAATCCCTCCTTTGGACTTATTACTGTTTTCTATAGAATATAATTCATGAACTAGAACCCACAAAAGATCAGGTGCTCAGTCTCAAAAAAAGATGGCTAGATAGTTTGGATATAGATTAAGATTTCATGTGATGTCTGCCTGTCTGTGATGTCTATATTATTTCTATTTAAATTTAACAAATCAACTCTCTTCAAAGAATTTGCAACACCCTATTATAATTGAGATTTCATTCACCAACGTCCTTGGGTGTAAAGAACTTACAAATCATCGCAAAATTTCAGCCAGCAGAACATTAACAACCCCTTTTTTCCAATAAGAATTAAATATATACTTAATGTTACATCTTCTTTTCTAGGCCTTGTGGCAATCACGAGTTTCTCGTTTTATGTGTGTTGTTTTTTCATTCCTCGCTTCAGCTACTGACAAATTGTTCCGCTAAATAAATCACAACTCAATGATAATCGCCGTAAAATCGAAATTTTCTGGTTACTCGTTTTGTTTAACTGCTTTTTGTTTGGAAATTCTCGATTAAAAGTAGTAAAACGGAAAAATAGACAAATTTGTTTTTAAGGGTTTCTATTACAAAGATTAAAAAAGACGCTGAGGGGTGGCAGCTACAGCCAGGACAATGCCAGCAAGTTGTTAAGAATGGTGGTGGTAGTGGTAAGTTGATGTTGTTGTTTTTTTTTTGCTGGTAGGTGTGGGAGATAAATGAGTAGATAAAGTGATTTATATTGATACATTGGCTAAAGAGTGTGTAGAGATTCTTGGACAATAGCAACAAATTATCTATTAATCGAAAAGAATGTAATGAAAATTATTAATAGTGAAAAGAGAAGAGAAGGATGCAATCCACTTTAAAAATTTTCAATTTAAGTACATAAGTCCTTGGTAGATTTGTGTTCTTTTCTCTACATTTTAATTTGTCATACACAGATTTTACTGCCGAAAAACACGAAAACATGTTTAAGAGTTTTTTTTTCCTGAAATTTCTGTAATAAAAACAACATTCTTAAGGTGCGATGTTCTTGACTTTAGTTTTCACGCCTGATCCTTTTCACGCATCTCAATATGTCCCCAGAAATTTAAGCATTCCTTAGAAAGAAAAATAAACAAGAGAAAAACACATACACTTGGGTTGCAACTCACTCACATGGGGGTCCTCTAGAAGAGATGTTGCATTGCGTGATAACGACACGCGCGTCTCAATATGGCAACTGCAACGCACTCATACATTTAAACACTGTATAAAACTGCACACTAACTAATTAATAAAGTGCATGCTGAAATTCGTGACTATAACTCGCCACAAAAACAGACGACACTTTTGTGCAATTTGAAGTTGAGTACAAGTATTTCCAAAGAAATAAACACACAACAGGCGTGTTGGCAAATTCTCCACACTGCAACACACAAATGATATACACATAGAGAGGAGACAGCGCCACAAGATACTCCATCTAGTTAAAACACAAACAAACAAAACCAAAAAAAGAACACCAAATAAACAAGGCATGAGTAAAGCCAGCAGAGAAAGATGGTGGAAGGAGCAACAAAAAACAGCAGCTCTACGATTAATCAAGCTCATAAAACCAATATCTGGCTGCCATCAACTGACACTGGCTTAGAGGTGTGAGTGGTAAATATATGAACGAGTGAGCATGAGTTGGGGCATGCTGTGAATTTGACACCACATCACAATGTAATGATTTACTTACGTATCAATAATTACTGCACTCGTTGGTTGCATAAATAAATTTAGTTATAAGCATGCATGTACATATGTGCATGCGTACGTACGTACATCACACTAGATAAACATTTATGCTATTTGCTTTTAAAATTTGTTTTCGCGCGTTCAAAACTAAAATTCAAGAAAACAAATTTTATATCAGATGTTTATAGATTTCGTTCTGAACTTAGGAACTATATCGTCTGTACCTCTTCATAAACGAGGTTTTCATATAAATAATGTAATACCTTCAATCTCAAAAGGTACTCTTTTAGTAAGATTCCAAAGATCTGTGTTATTAATTACATAAGGAGTGAGATCGAAAAATTATTAACTTCAATTTTCGTGCTCTGTTTTTGGCCTCTAAATTTTTAGCAGCGTTCCTGTTAGGAACTTTTTGAGGCATGTATGCTTTTAAACCTGCATTAGCTTTAACTTTTCGTACCAAATAGTCCGAGCACTGAGCTCACCGCGCCGTTTTTCTACCGGATGTGTTGGGAGCTCTTTTGAAAATGCTTTCTATTTTTTTGGCTTTAGAAACATCATGTGGACAATTCCTTCTACCTGTACCAGGTTTTATATCAACGGACAAGTTCTCCCGGTACTGTTTAATAACATTGGAAACAGTTTGATAGCAGACCTTTGATTGTTTGGCCAACTTTTTGTAGGACCAAGTTGGATTTTGTTGAAAATATTTAATAATTTTAGTACGCACTTTTTTCTGGTCACTTATTTTAATCAGATTAAAAAACAAATGAACTTAATTCACATTAAACATAATAACTGATATGCTTTAGAAAGGTAACTTGATCAGAAAAAAAAATCAAATAATACTTGGGTTAAAAGTTTTAATGAAAAACGTGTGTTACGAATTTTACAATCTCAGTCCTTAATATTCGCTCCGACCGAATATTCGGTTTCGGATTTTGTTACGTTTTTGTTTGTTTCTGATCATACCGAATAATGATTGTCTGGCCGAATATTAGGTTCGGTTCGGTTTAGGCCTGAAAAACAGGTTTTAATTGGAATCTAATGTTTGATATAGTATATTTAATTCGTTTGCCACAAAGGAAGAGGGATACGAGAATTTTTACTTTGAGAAGTAAGGGTATTTCGAAGATCTATTTAAAACGACTGATTTCTTCTCACAAATACTTTTACGTCTGATACATAGATTCGATAATAATACAATAATTAAGATCCTGAAGACATCAAAAATATCTAATGTATCATACATCATCAGTTATCAGTTATTACTTTTATAACTATAATAACATCGAAATGTGTTTATTTCTAATAACAATTAACATAACAATTATTTGTGTTTAAAATAATTTCGACAATTATGCTTCCCCAATTGAAAAAAGTTTGCACTCTTCGACAGCTCTGCTTAAAAATAAACCATATGCTAACTTTAAGTTGCACATTTGCCAGTAAACAATTTATTGAAAAACATAAACCGGAGATTGCATTTATGCTTTAGTGAATCATCGCCTAGGCCAATGTTTCAAAGTCGTTAAATAACGTTGTTTTTTTTTTGTATTCTCAAATTGGTTTTTATTTTATAAATTCCTTAACGTTTTTCTTGACTCGATTTAATATTTCAAGTACAAACGTGTATGTTTGTGTATCTCTATAATTAAGTTTTCCGCGTTAATTACACACAATGCTCGGTGTCCAAAGAGAGATATAAAAAGAGATGCACATGAGCATTATTAAAAAAGCAAATTGGCGGCTTTTGTTTCATTTCGGTGGAATCTAAATTAAAAGTCGGCAAAATGTTAAAACTACGGCTACTCCCTTAAGGTGACACCCCTTTTCAGGGTGGAGTTTCGAAAGTTATCAGCTAATATTTTTTGGTATTTTTTGGTATCTTTCAAACAAACAAAACTACAGCCAGTGTAATTCCGGTGTTAACTAAACCAAAAGTTCATCATCAATCACCTGTGTTAAGGTTTCGGGCCAAAAGAAAATAAAAAACTACATCAAAACACCAAAGTTTTGAACAAAATGATAAATGTTTTTGAAAATCTTCATCACAGATATAAAGAGTGTGAGAAAAAATATTTAAAAAATCTAAATTAAGGTTAGATCATGAGAATATTTGGGCTATTATTTTGGTGATTTTGATTTTGGTATTTATTCGAATCATTTTATTTTAATTTTAAAACGTTTACACATTTCATCAACAAGTACTTAACTGTAGATTGAACGAATGAAAAATAAAAAACTACATTTAGCGGCTTAAATCAAAGTTGGTAAATTTTTTATCTTCAAATACATGTAATTTTTTTCACTCCTCCATAATCTTAACTAATTGACAGATTTACACAAGGATTAAAACTAGACACTTTTTGTTTATTTGTAATGACGCACTCATTTGTATACATACACACTTACACACACTTTTAGTGATTTACCAATACTCAAGATTGACGATTGACAGCCAACTGTCAAATGTCACTCAAGTTGCTTAACACTCTGTAGAAAAAAATCCAACTTTATAAAAAATCATATGAAAGAAAAGAGAATATTTAGTTTGCGAGGGTTGTGTTCTTTAAGTTTTATAGAACATATTCTCTTTAAGAGCCATTTACAAAATGAGGGATTTGATAGATTCTTATTTTTTTTATTCTAGTGTTCGAACGAATATTTGGTTTTCAAATCGCTATTTCGACAAAATTTAGCCAACTAGCAAAACTTTTATTCTTGGCATGTGATGACAATATTAAATAACTGAGCAGTAAAGTGTTTTTGTTAATACTTTTTTCATACTTTGAGGTGCGATTAGTGCAGGCGCGGATCCAGAGTGGGTGAAATCACCCCTCAAAACCAAAAAGTTTTTATGTAAAAAAATATAAATGTAGGACAAATTTTGATTTTCCCCTCCCCCCAGATGGATAACCTGGATCCATGCCTGGATTAGAGTGATACTTGGTTTATACCAACTGCAATGCTGAAAAATTAAGTCAAGCCGGATCAATATTAAATATTCAAAAATGTTACATTTGACCCCAATCTTCAAGGATTGAGTAATATATTCTGCATTTGTTTTATTAACAAGCATACCTAAATTATAGCGAAAAGCGTTTTTATACCCTTCACCTTTGTGAGAAGGGTATATATAAGTTTGTCATTCCGTTTGAAATTTCCACAATATAATTTTCCACCCTATAAAGTATATATATTCTGGATCCTTATAGATAGCGGAATCGATTTAGCCATGTCCGTCTGTCTGTTTGTCTGTTGAAATCAATTTTCTGAAGACCCCAGATATCTTCGGGATCCAAATCCTCAATAATTCTGTCAGACATGCTTTCGAGAAGTTTCCTGTTTAAAATCAGCAAAATCCGTCCATAAATAACGGAGATATGAGCAAAAAACGGAGACAACCTCTATTTTTGGCCTATTTTTGATCTATATCTCGATTACTAAGTCATAAATATAGACAATATGGATATCTGATGATAGATATTTCAAAGTCCATTGAAACGCTGTATATAAGACCATAGTAAGTTGGACCTACAATGGGTCAAAATCGGGAAAAATATTTTTTAACCCGAATTTTTTTCACAAAAAATTTTTTTTTGTCACAAATTATTTTCACTAATAAATTAAAATTTTTTTTTTAAAAATTGGAAAAAACTTTTAAAAACAATTTTTTTAAAAATTTTATTTTAAAGTATAATTTTTCACAGCCGAATATAGCTCTCTTACTTGTTTTTTTGATAACCTTGTTTTTATTGTTTGACGTAGCGTTGCCTCTCTTATTTAGGTATGACATTTCAGCGTTAAAGCTAAGCGGAAAAAAACGTTCCGCTTTCTGTTCTAATTTAGGTAGGCCTGTAAAACTGAGCTGCATTAAATACGTATTAGCACTCTTTTTTTTAATGCGGCTCAGTTTTGGTAAAACAAATTCAGAATGTTATTACTCAGTTCATAGAAAATACTCTGCTGTGCTTTACCAAATCGAAATTTGTTCTACATTTTTCTTTTTTTCATATTTTTGTATGAAAAATTTTCGGTTGAAATAGGAATTACGCAAATGAAAAATGTGGAAATTACAAACCGAATGACAAACGTACAAAAATATATAAAAGTTTGAAAATGGTATAAACATTAGGTCTTAAAGCAATTGAAAACCATTTAAAAGCTTTTCGTCTTCATATGTTGTTAAAAAGCTGAAGCTGGTCAGTTAAATATGCCTCGTGGAGCACGGTTATTGGTTTGATTTTCCAATAATAATTAGTTGGCGTCGATTGGGCCCCTTTTTCTTGTTTACTAGACTAGAAATTGATGCATTTAAATAGGAATCTCACTTCGTTTCGGCTAGGTGTTACAATATATGAGTTTATTTCGAATATTATTTTAAACTTTGTATCGAAGGAAAGCTTTCCCTTAAACCAATCTCTTAGATGCTATAGTAGATTACTTTTCAAAAAGATGTGTAAATTAAGGGAACTTCCAAGACAACCCCCGTTAGTAAAATTTACAACCAAGAAAAGGATTACCAAAACAGATGTGTAACTGTACACCAATTTAAGTCCGACTAAGCATCTTATTTATGTGAGAGTGTGTCCATGCGTGTGTGAACACAGCTAGAATTGAATGAAGCAGAAAATCAACAACATAATTCAAATGTCAATTTTGCTGTCACCAAAAACTTATAACAAAGGAAAAACAACAACAACAACAATTTTAGTTGGAACTCATATGGCTCAAAAAGCCCATACCAGTGACCAGTTCTCATTATCTAAAATTTAGAAGAAAAAAAGAGAAGGGCAACAAAAAAAAAATCAGTTTTTACAAGATACAAGATACTTTTGTGCTAAATGAGCTTGTCAGACTGTCCGGCAGTGTGAAATAAACTAAACTAAAGCGTCAAAGTAATTCACACTTTTGTTACGGCCAGTTAGTTTGCAGAACAAAAATCATCAAACGGATATTGATGACAAATTTTAAACTATAACCCGACTAAATAAAGTAGTTGGACTTGCAGTCTCGTACGTACTCGTTTGTTCAATAACAATAATAAAATTGTTGTTCACATCTGTGACGATTTCAACACTTTGATAAACATTCACCTTAACAAAAAAAAAAAAACAAAAAGTTACACAAGCTACAAAAACACTTTGGGGCACACACAACATCAACAGTATAGAGTTGAGTTAATGAAATTGATTGACTTTGCAACATCAATGTAAAGTTGAAAAAAGGGTTTGGCCGTGCACAACTGTGCACACTATTCAGATTATTGGGGGGCGTTTACACTTACTACATAAAATAAAATACAATATATGTATTAATGTTAAACGGACCCCGGGTTTTTGCCTACCGACAACGATGACGACGACGCCGGTCGACAATGATGTTGATGCTTCCAAAGAAGTTTAGTTTATTATGTTGTTCGCATCATTAGCCATAAAATGTACACACTGCATACTACTACACTACTGTGTCAGTTACTGTCATTTATTGTCGATTGTTTATTGTATTCAATATGTTTAAATTTCATTTTTTTTTATTTATTTTTCTCTTTAGTCAGACGCACCTTTCCCATTGTTGATTATCGGGCGTTCAGTCAGCCAAACAGTGTTCCCAAAGAAACGTCATCATCACCAGTGTAATTTATTTGGCTAAAGGTCAGTCAACATACGAGTGTGGAAAATATATATTTTGGCGCGCTGTCTGTCTCTGTGTGTCATATATATATGCCGCTAATATTGTCAATTTAACATCAAACACTTTGACGCTTAATTTGTTTTTAATTTTGTTGCTGTTGTTGTTTCTTTATTTTATTGTTTTTAACCCTTTTTTAATTAGAATTATTGTTTGTATTGTTTGTATTTGTTGTAGTTTATGTGTTTTATTGCTTGTTGGTTTTGTTCGATAGATATTGAAAACTGTTGAACCGTTGCAAACGATCTGTAGCACCATCGTAACAAATTAAACGTGTTAATGTTTACTGCTTAATGACGAATGCATGACATTTAATGTGTTTGTGACATATGACGTTTTGAATTTAACTATTGAAGTTTATTAGATAATTGGGAGACAGTATTAGAAATAATATTGTCGAACATTTGTAGTTTCACTAACATAACTTAGTGGGAATATCTTAGGAATATACTGCGTATATTTTCAGGTTCAGGGCATAAATAATTAGTTTTCTTAGGTGTTGCTAAACAGATTAGACTGCTCCGAAAATATTAATTTGAGGATTTTGAACGTCACTTCTTCCTTGTGTACGCTCGACAAACTATTAGGACGATATGATAACGTTAAGCCTTGTCCCAACGACTCTGAAATATATGGTGGCCCCTATTTTGCGCTTTGCCGATTTTCGATGCTCCCAAGCTCTAAAATTGTTCACGTCATCTAAAAACAAAATGCTGAAAATGTGAGCAAAAAATTCCATTTAAAAATAGTTTTTGTATTTAATATATACTTTATTGGGGGATGGGGTCTTCTCAGGGGTGCCCTTGGGCGGAAAGCTTTCTGCCTGCTATCCACTTGGGGATAGCAAGAAGCGATTCCTCTGATGAAATTCTCAAGCAGCTCACTACTTCCGGTCTGAAACCAAGTATTCCCTGGTAATGTCGTACAGACACCAGTTTGTCGGAAGCTAGAGTGAGAAGGCGCATAGCTGAGTAACCTGATCGGCATGCAAACACCGACGCTCAGGTAAATAGGTGAAGAAAAAAAAACACACATAGTCACTGAAACTCAGCTGTGTATCTCAGTCGGGATGGCGACTGTGAACTGGCAGCCCCAGTACCATCATAGGATACAGTGGACCAATCACCCGCTTATCTAAAACACAAATGATTAACGAAACTAGTA
Source organism: Calliphora vomitoria (assembly GCA_942486065.2). Lineage (NCBI taxonomy): Eukaryota > Metazoa > Arthropoda > Insecta > Diptera > Calliphoridae > Calliphora > Calliphora vomitoria. Next base: position 141,325,764 of record OW818030.2, read on the forward strand.
CAAGAGAAATAGAAAACATATCCCCTACATTGATGGTCAGGAATTAACACAACATGGGAGGAAACATGTAACTCACTCAGGGCCATTGCAGAAGATAAAATATACTACAATCAAGGAACAGAGAGGAAGAAATCGCTGTCAGACAACACCTGGAAATTAATTCAGGAAAGGAACCAATTGAAACAACGGAAGATTGATAACCCAAACTTCAACCCACAATATACCACCGCTGCGAAAGCCGTAAAGAAATCAGCCCGAAACGATAAAAGGAAATATATTGAAACTATGGCCAGTGAAGCGGAAGCAGCTGCTGGAGCGAACAATATGAGGAAGTTACATCAGATAATAGGTCGCCTCTCAAATCAATATATGAATCGAAACCATGCAGTAAAGGATGCACATGGTCAACTGCTCAGGAAACGTAGAAGAACAAACACAAAGATGGAGGCAGCATTTCGTGGAAATCAGCAACATTGTCGATGATAACACAGAAAGCTCCTTACTGTCCAACTAAAGAGAAACAAAGCGCCAGGTGAAGACGGTATACCCTCAGAGCTACTCCAAGAAAACTCAGGAATATCAGCGAAAATCATCCATCCATATATATGTGATGCTTGGTTAAACGAACAGCTACCTAATACGTGGACAAAAGGTGAAATAGAAAAGACACCAAAGAAAAATTATATGACTGAGTGTGATAATTGGAGAGGCATTACCCTGCTCAACACTGTATACAAGGTTATTGCTACCATAATGAATAACAGATTACACAGTATCGAAAACTCACTTCGTGACAAGCAAGCAGACTTCCGTCCACACCGCAACTGTGTAGATCAAGCCAATACGATCCGAGTAATAATAGAGCAATCGATCGAATGGCGAACACCGCTTTATTTAGTATTTATAGACTTCAGAAAAGCATTCGACTCAATAAAACGTAGTGCAATATGGGATGCATTAAAAGCTATGTACAACAATACCACACTTCAAGTTCGTCACAATGGCATGATCAGCGAATCTTTCATGACAAACGCTCGAGCTTAACAAGGTTGCCCTCTATCTCCATTATTGTTCGCCGTTGTTTTGGACGAGGTTATGATAGAAGTATGCAGTAAAAGAAGGGGCATTGTCTGGGATCTTCAAAACCATCTAGAAGATTTGGATTTTGCTGACGATATTTGTCTCATATCGCACAAGTTTTACGATATGCAGAGCAAAATAAATGACTTGGTTGTGTTGGCAAATAGAGTTGGGCTGAAAGTAAATATTGCAAAAACACATGCAATGCGTATAAATAACACTACTGACAACCACTTTGTAGTACAAGACCAACGCATTCTATTTGTTAAATCCTTCTGTTATCTCGGATGCATGATGTTTTTAGATGAAGGAGTGGAAGAAGACGTATCACTCAGGCTAAATAAGGCAAGGTCAGCTTTTGGTCGGTTAAATAAAACGTGGAGATCCTCCCAAATTTCGAAAAATACAAAGATCCGTATTTTCAATGCCTGTGTGAAATCCACACTGCTGTATGGTAGCGAAACATGGCTTATGACAAACATTATAGCGAGAAGACTGCATGTTTTCATAAACAAATGTTTCCGCATAATATGCCGCATATTTTGGCCTAACGTTATCACCAACATTGAACTCTGGCGACTAACAAACGAAGAGCCCATATTCGCCAAATAGCAAGACAAACGTGGAAATGGATAGGCCACACATTGCGAACACCAATGGCAGCATCACAAGGACTGCATTGGAATGGAATCCCCAAGGTAGCCGACGTTCAAGCCGCCCTAAGAACACCTGGCGTAGAACAGTCCTACAAGAACTCAATATTCAAAACAAATCGTTTGACGAAATAAAAGTTTTATGTAATGATAGAATATGTTGAAATTTTCTTGTGAAACCCCTATGTTCCCAAGTAGAATGAATAAAGGAAAAAAAAATAAAATTTATACATACATCGATAACCCATTATATCTTGATACCAACAAAAAATTAGAAAATTTCATGCATATCTCAAATACCAAATTTAAATTTTCCAAAATTTTTTTAATCGAAATTTTTAAAAATGTTTTCGATTCTAATAAATATTAAATTAGGATTAAAATGCAAATTTTAACTGTGTTACCGGCTTTGGCTTAGCATGGGTCCCGATTTTAAATTGGTGAATTCTTTAGGTTGCTATTTTAGGTGTACGTTATTTTAAATAAATAGAACATTGTTAGGCATTTTATATCTGGGGTTCAAACTGTTATTTAATTTTACTAATATCTATCTGAATTATAATATTTAGTAAAGTTCTTATTTAAAATGCATAACAGTTGCGAAATTGGGATTATTCGCCAAAATATGGCAAAAAAAATAGTTTTTCTTGAAATCCGCAGAATTCAAACAACAGGTACGGCTAAGCTATGAGAGGTATTGTATTATATTTTTGTATTCTTATTTCCTTGGATATTCTCAAAAAATTCTAAAGAGTTAAACTTAGAATTTTAAAATTTGTTTAATATAATTGTTAAAAATTTTAAAGTAAATTTTTAATTTAGCTCAAGTTCATTTATTATTCATATAGTCTATTAAAAAATCTCTAAAATTGTTAAAAATGTTATGTTATAAATTTCAGGGGTGGTGCGACAGGGGTTAAAGATATCCATTCATCCAAATATTTCGAAGAATATGTTTTCACAATACAATGAACAATTTCATGGGGTCTGTAGCATTATCGGTCATACAATCTATGATCACTCTATTAATTTATATGTATTTAATAATTACATTTATTTTACATTAGTTTTTTTAATATAATTAAGTAAGTGTAAGTCTTAATTTGGAATGTTGCTAAGATTTCCTTTCTTCGAGTATTATTTTCGATTGCTTAGATGGTTCACAGTGTCCAATTACAAAATGATTTAATCAATTTAAGGTAACACTTTCAGTATTTTCCATTTTTATTTATTCAACTGCAATTATGGCTTCATTTAAATAATTTTTCAAGGTATCATTATTGTTGGAAAGTCAAGCTTATAAATAGTTTTACTAATATGTAAAGCACGTTCTTCAGCAGTAGTTGTTGGCAGATCATATCTGGCCACAATATACATATCATCAGCTAAATAACACTATCTACAAAAAGAATGAGAAACCACCTAAAACAGAAACAGACGACTTCCTAACAACTTTATTTGTCTGTTTGGATTGTTCGTTCGTTCGTTTGTTTGTTTGTTTATTTGACGCCACAACACTTTTTCTTAACTGTTTCAAATTACCTCCTAAAAGTTGCAAATGAACTAAAGCTTTCGTCGAGATGTGCATATAAGTTTAGTTTTGCCATCCTCCTTTGTGTTTTTCTTAGTTGGTTTTCCTTTTGTGGGACTTAGTCTCCAGCAGCACACCAACAAAAATACTGTACGAGTTTATTTGTGTGTCCACGGTGAATGATGCAGCAGTACCAATTTCTTAACTTGTTTATTTGCTTGCTTCTTATTGTAGCAGCCTTCATGGTGGCATGTTGTTTGCTGTTGATGTTGTAACTTGCAACACTACAACATACCAAATCATAGAGCGAGAGTAACAAAACAAGAATTTCATGCAAAATGCATTCAAGCATTCAACAACAATTTGAAACCAGACGAAATGTAGAGAAAGACACCCAGAGACACAGCCACCAGCACTCATACGAAAAACTAAAATTAAACAAAAAATCATTGAACACAAAAACTCAGTGACTTGAATAAGATTCATAAATAAACTTGACTCCTAATTTATTATATATATGTGTGTGTGTGTGTGTGTATGTAAGCTTCCACAGTCAGTCTCTGTCTGACTGTGTGTCGGAGCTACCACACAGCCTGGGTCTCAGCCCCAGCCCCAGCCAGGAGTTGTAGTGTTTGGGAATATTCATTTTCTAAACATTGCAACTCGCACAAATTAAGATCAGTAGCCAAGCCAGCACTGCACAGCACAACAAGAAGGAAACAACAGCAAAAAACATGGTCATATATCTATTTGAGTTGAGTTGATGTTGAAAGAAATTCAATTTTTCGTTTTTTTCTGTTTGGAGTGCAAAGATTCATTTAAACACTCAGGGTGGTTTTATTTTCTGTAGTTGCAGTACTTCTTTAAAAAGCTGCTTAGACAGCTTTTCCATTACCCGGAAGTTGATGTGATGTCGTCTAGCTTGTAAAGATGAGAATAGATAATGAGTATGAAAAGTGTTAATCGATGGGGAGAATGCAGACATTTCTGCAGAGTCGATAGTTGTGGGTAATTAAACGAAGTGGCAAAGTGTTAAAACAAAAAAAAAAAACATAGACATATTAAATCAATTCAGCCGGTTTTATGGAAAAGCATTAAATATTGTGAAGTTAATTCTAGAAAATATGAATATTAAAAATCCCGTCTATTAATAGCAATACTTGAAATGGGAAATATTATTATTTTATAAAATACTTAAGTCCGATATTATCATCGTAACTGCTGCTTAACATCTCCTTAAGCTAAACTGATTTAAAAATAAATCATTTGTATTGACTCATTTAACAATAAATTATTTTACTGTATTTCATCGAATTAAAAATATGTTGATGATTTGTTTTGCTGTTGTTTTCTGTATTCTCTTCTTACAAACACGGTAAATTAATAATGAATTATACTTTGTTTGTTTTTAGAATTATTAACACAAAACGATATAAAAAAAGTACAAATACAATTTCAAATTTAAATTTATTAATGCATCCGTTTCTTTAAACAGTTTATTCACCTTTTTTTTTACAAAATTCTCAGCAGGCATATTTTAACTAGACACTGGCTTTTCACATGAAATCACCTGCAGAGTCAATATTTCAACACTGCTCAACCAGTCAGTCACCACTAGCTCGACCAGCACTACCACCTCTACAAGCACCTCTACTAACCATTAGCATCAGAATCACAGTACAACCCAGCCTGGCAGTCAGTCAGTCAGCTCAACTACTCAGCTGAGATCAACTCACTTTAATTCAACTCGTCTGAGACATCATCAACATGCGCCAATTTCAGAACAGATTGTTGATTAATAGCTAATTTTAATTAATAAATGAAATGTTTACGTTGTTAAACACAACAACAGCAACAAGAACAACAAAAAGAACGATTGATAAAAAAATATTACCAAGAATTTCTAGATACACAAACAAATCATAAGCAGGAGTGAGTATCTATACCTAGTATTTAAAATGATTAAACGTTTGACTACATTGTTTTTATTCACTACTCCCAGTAGTGGATAACTGTTGGTTCGATTATAGTCTTGGCAACTTATCCGAAAATATGTATATCTTACTTACTTCTTATAAATATTAATTTATTTATGATTAACTTTATTTCGTTGGCAAGTGATGCCTCCATAGAGTCATCACCCATGGTTTTGACATACCCATGCTATGTTTGAACTGTAATCATAATATGGTTGGGTTCAATCATATTATTTCTATGCTGTTATTATAATACAATCATTGAACTATAATATTTTTTTACATGATTATATTATAAGTAATTACCAATAAATAAAACAAGCCCGACCATACAATACCCAACACTAAGTAAATGGGTGCTATGACCGATCCCATGAAATTTGGTCATGTTATTTATGTCTATATGAAAGTTATTTCTGCTGAAGTTCATGTATATACCGAAATTTTTAAGAGATTTATGCTCGTACAAGTGATTTTCGGAAGCGGCCCTTATATGGGAGCTATGAGTGATTATGGACAGATCATCATAAAATAGTTGACATGATTTCTGTATATATAAAACTTATTTGGAGCGAAATTTGTATAGATACCTATAGGAATAAAACATTTATGATGGATAAAGTACAATTTCGGCAGGACATTTGTATGGCGGTTAAGGACTGAGATCGTAAAATTCTGAACACACATTTTTCATTAAAACTTTTAATCCAAGAATTTTTTGATTTATTTTTTTTATGATTATTTATGTTTATGATTTATTATGTTTAATGTCAATTAAGTTCATTTGTTGTTAATCTGATTACAATAAGTGACCAGAAAAATGTGCGTACTAAAATTTTTAAATATTTTCAACAGAACCCAACTTGGTCCTACAAAAAGTTGGCCAAACAATCAAAGGTCTGCTACCAAACTTTTTCCAATGTTATTAAACAGTACCGGGAGAACTTGTCCGTTGATATAAAGCCTGGTTCAGATAGAAGGAATGGTAGACATGATGTTTCTAAAGCCAAAAAAATAGAAAGCATTTTCAAAAGAGTTCCCAACACATCCGGTAGGAAAATAGCCCGGTTAGGTCAGTACTCAGGCTATTTGGTACGAAAAGTTAAAGCCAATGCTGGTTTAAAAGCCTACAAGGCTCAAAAACTTCCTAACAGGAACTCTGCTAAAAATTTAGAGGCCAAAGACAGAGCACGCAAATTGAATTCAAATTTTATACAAAAAATATACCTGCTGCATAATGGATGACGAAACGTACGTATGGAAAATTTTTCGCAGCTTCTGGGTCATTTTTTTATGTTGCAGATGCTCGAGGGAATGTTGAAGAAAAGTTTAGGACACAAAAGCAGACAAAATTTGCCAAAAAGTTCTTGGCATGGCAAGCAATATGCAGTTGCGGCAAAAAAGCCAAACATTTGTTACAAAGGGCTCTATAAATACCGAAATTTACATCAAGGAATGTTTACAAAAAAGGATGTTTCCATTCATAAGACTTCTTAATGTGTCCACTTATTTTTGGTCTGATTTGGTATCTGTCACTATGTTAAACAAGCCCATGAGTGGTACAATACCATTAATGTGGTATTTGTACCAAGAGAGGCAATTCCTCCAAACTGCCTGGAGCTGAGTCCAGTGGATAGATATTGGGCTCTTGTTAAAAGAGAATTGAAGAGCACAAAAAAGGTGTTCAAAAGTGTGGTAGATTTTAAACGGAGATGGACAACCTGTTCGAACAAAGTGACATAAAGCATAATGGAAGGGTTTTCGAAAAAGGTTCAAAATTTCGTCATTAGAACTATGAAAATATTTATTTTTTTTTTTGTAAAATGTAACAATAATTTCAATCAAATAAAAAAATATTCAAAAGTGTAAGTTTAGTGGTTTAATTGTTATTAAAATATATGTATGTTAAAATTTTTTCAATCTCAGTCCTTATGTGAAATAATGAACCGATTTCAGCCACTTTCAATAGGCTTCGTCCTTGTGTCGATGTTCTAGGTCGATCAAGCCGACCATTAATGAGGAACGAAACATAAAATTACAAAATCTGAAATAAAATATTAGAAATAGACAACGAAATGTATTTGAACAAATTTGTTCAATTTTCTTTTTGAAACCTTTGTACTGTGGTTACATTCCCAAATCTAACTGGACAAATTGTAACAGTCTAATTCATAATTCTTTAAAACAGCTTTATAAATATCGTTAATAAAAAAATCTAAAATCGTTATAGATAGCGAAGTCGATATAGCCATGTCCGTCTGTATGTTGAAATCAACTTTCCATATCCCCCAAATAACTTACATACATGATTCATACATCAATATATCGGGACTTGGTCGCTATTTAAAATCGAGAAAATCGGCCCACAAATGGCTGAGATATAAGAAAAAACCGGGACAAACTCGATGTTTGGCCTATTTTGGATCTATATCTGGATAACTACGTAACGATGTATATAAGGCTATAGTAATTTGGACATACAATTGGTCAAAATCGGGAAAAACGTTTTTTTCACTAATAAATTTAAAAAATTAAAAAAAATTATTTTTTTCTAATTTTTTTTTTTAAGTATAATTTGGTGAAGGGTATATAAAATTCGGCATAGCTGAATATAGCTCTCTTGTTTTGATCTATATCTCGATTACTAAGTCATAAATATAGACAATATGGATATTTAATGATAGATATTTCAAAGTCCATTGCAACGATTTATATAGGCTATAGTAATTTGGACCTAAAATGGGTCAAAATAGGGAAAACAAATTTTTAACCCGAATATTTTTTTTACCATAAAAATTTTTTTTATAATTTTTTTTTTCACTAATAATTTTTAAAAAATTAAATTGGAAAAAATTAAAAAAAACTATTTCGAAAAAAAAAATTTAAATTTTTAAAATAATTTTGAAAAAAAAAAAAATATTAGATTCGGCACAGCCGAATATAGCTCTCTTACTTGTTTATATTAAAACTTTTCGGTTTGGGCTGAAATTTCCTTGTCTCACCCCCTGGATCCGTGTCTGATCTAGACCCTACTGTAACTCGAAAAATACGTAATACAGTGATTTTTAAACATAATGTGTGTATTCAGAGGCCACCAAATCCATATAAAGACGCCACCAAATAATTTTGTCCAGGTAGATTTGAATTTGGAACCACAGTGCTTTCATGAAATAAAAAGTTTATTATGAGAATCGATTGATATTAGACATGATTGAGGTGGTTAGGCTGAAGCATATTATGGTTTTGATACAATCATAATATGGTTTAGCTGGAATCAACTGACCATATTAGATTCAATAATGTTGTCATGTTTCAACTTCACGTGTGGAAGGACGGCCAACACCATAAAGCAGTATAGATTTATATACTAAATAGATTTTTATATATAAACGTAAAATAAAATGCGAAAGTTGTGGTAGTTTTTCTATTTACCTGCGAATGCTTATCTTTTAACTTATCAATCGTTGTAATCGGTGTAGGGTATCAAATGTTTGCTTGCTTGACTATGTTGCATTTATTTACGTTATTTTATTTAATTTTTATTAAAATAAAAATAATAAAAAATTGAAAAAAGAAACAATGACAGTTGTTTGACGTTTGCGAACAAGTTGTTTATTAATAGCTCCTCTCATACAATTTTAGCTACGGTTTCAATTAATACATCTGTTGTGTATTTTTTTTTTCATGTTTAACAGTATCACTGGCACTCATTACGATTTTGAACAAATTAACAATTGTTTATAGGAATGTTTTAGTTTATTGACGTTCTTTAAGACAGGTTAAATAAAGTTTTTTTTTGTTTTTTGTTTTTCATTTAATTTTTTGTTAAACAGCAGCTTAAATAAACAAGTTGTAATTTTATGATATTGTGTATCCCCCCGAGGCGGGACACATGCTGCAATTAATTAGAATATCGAAAATAACAAAAAATATATAAATTAAATGGTTCGATAGTGGTTCGATTTTTATGGCAAAATATAACGAGACCTAAACATGGTCACGCATATTGTATAAATTAACGTATCTATTTGTAAGTGATATTATTTCGTTTACGTTTAACTCTTTTTTCTCTTTCTTTTTTTTTTTGCGTAAATAGTTTATTTATTTTGTTGCATGTGCTAGTAAATAATAAAGAGGACCTACTGGTTGGTTAATGGCCTTAAGGATGTGCTACGTTAATAGTTGTTACGAATTTTGTTGCAAGTAGTGTTAATAATTTGGGAGATTGTTCATTTAATGATACCAGTATACTCGTTAGTACGTAGTATTAAATAAAAAAAATCCATTTATACTTTCAGATTCGTCTGACACTTCACATAACTAAACACCGTTATTACAAACAGAATTATTATAAAAATGTTCATTGTATGTCCAGTTAAAATAGTTTAAAAAGCTGAAAAAGGATCTCTTTAGTTTCGCCCATCAGTTAGAGCCAAAATCCCATTTTTAAAACATTTTGGTATTTAAAAACGTCTAAAATATTATTTGCAGAAATATGAACTTTGTTTCTCCTATATCGATTTAGATTCTTTCACTTCAACCAAGTATGTATGTACCATTAATATTACGTATAAATTTCATTACAACACAAATATATGTATTTTATTTTGTATTTTTGCGATGATTACCGATTTTTATTTATCAGTTTTAGTTTTATTTTTGTGACAGCTGTCTTTAATCTTCATGTTGTTACATACATAGTAGAACACAGCTAGACCCGGTAGACTGACAAATAAACAAGATACAAGACGCATGACAAAATCATCTTGTTTCTGTCGTGTATCATTCTCATCAACAGAGATGGCATGTTCCGTTCCGTCCATACTAAACTCATACACATTAGAGTTACATATTGCTTTGTAACCACAAAATGTCAAATTTGACAGTTTACATTGTTAACGTTGACACATTACCACAAACACACTATTCACTGGGAGAGAGGATGAATGAGCAAGCAAGCTAGCTAGCAAGCAATCAAGCGAGCTACTGGCTACTGAGTGAGTAGCAGAACTAAAAAATTGATCTTATTTTACACACTTAACTCGCACCAGCTCTTAGTCTACATTTTTCACATAAGTGATCATTATAATGAGCTGTGATCACACTATAGCATTGAAATACATACTGGCTATAAACATTTTAGCAGCCATATTTGTCTTTTACTTTGCTTGCATTTTGCAACGCGTGTTATTTTGAGTATTTACAACATTTAATAACCACCTCACGCTTTTTTTTTCTAAAGCCTGATGCTTAAGTATTGTCACTACATTACACTGATCAGTGATCACACCAATCATACTCATACTGATGCTGATCTAATGTGTTTTTTTTTTCTTTTTCTCATTATTTTGGGTGTAAGCACAACAAATTTCATTGACACGATCTGTTGTAGTGGCAAACTAACTACGAGTACATGATGATGATGATGTTGATTTTAACTTTAACATGATCAAGTATTTTAAGATGACGTAGTCATAGAGTCTACCGCAAGACACTCATCATGAATGATGTGCAACTAAAAGGAAAAAATATCAACAATCACACACATTTTAAAAAATTTAAAATTTTTCTTATTCCCAGTGCAATACAAGATTTCAAGTCAGATTTTTAAAAGATTTAAGTCTTAGAATTAAATCACTAATGAAATTATTTAAACTATAGGAGCCATTAAGTATTAAAATTAAGTTAAACTTTAACCTATACATTTAATACTTAAAGTATACTGAAATTTACGTTCGAAATTAGTTCAGAATTGTTTGAAGTTTAGCAGTCATTAAATATTAAACTAGATCATATCTAAAATCTGCAATTTTTCACCTTCATGAGAAGGGTATATATAAATTTGTCATTCCGTTTGTAATTTCCGCAATATAATTTTCCGACCCTATAAAGTATATATAATCTGAATCCTTATAGATAGCGGAGTCGATTTAGCCTTGTCCGTCTGTCTGTCTGTCCGACTGTCTGTCTGTCTGTCCGTCTGTTGAAATCAATTTTCTTAAGACCCCAGATATCTTCGGTATCCAAATCCTCTATAATTCTGTCAGACATGCTTTCGAAAAGTTTCCTATTTAAAATCAGCAAAATCCGACCATAAATAACGGAGATATGAGCGAAAATCCGAGACAACCTCTATTTTTGGCCTATTTTTTATCTATATCTCAATTACTAAGTCATAAATATTGACAATATGGATATCTAATGATAGATATTTCAAAGTCCATTGCAACGATGTATATAAGGTAATACAAAGTTGGACCTACAATGGGTCAAAATCGGGAAAAATATTTTTTAAACCGAATTTTTTTTCACAAAAAACATTCTTTTGTCATACATTTTTTTCACTAATAAATTAAAAAAAAAATTTTTTAAAAATTGGAAAAAACTTTTAAAAAACTATTTTGAAAAAAAAAAATTTTTTTAAAAAATTGTTTTAAATTTTATTTTAAAGTATAATTTGATGAAGGGTATATAAGATTCTGCACAGCCGAATATAACTCTCTTACTTGTTTAAAATAAAAAATATAAATTATTTTGATTTTATTTGCTGGATAGAAAGAAGGTGGCTAAATAATCTCTGCACATCTCAGATAAGAAAGGATCAGTTTTTGCCAAAGACAACCCCAAGGGACGACTTTCAAAAATCGTCAATAATTTATCGAAATGAACAAATAATCTAACATTTAATACTTTATAACTCTGATATTATCAGCAAACCAAACAGTTTACTAACAAGAAACTTTTGCATTTACATTTATGTATTTCTATACTAAATAAATATTGGCGTGCAGCAGAAGAATACACTCACTCCACTCCACTTCACTTCACTCGTCTTAAGTATTTATTGTTTGGTTTGTTTAATCAAAATGTGTGTGGTCGCTGTATTGCTTGCTCCTCTATAAATGATGTCGTGTGGCGTCATTCATAGACAGCCAGCAAGCAAGCAGCAGCACCATCATCATCATCGTTACCATCATAGTGCCAATGACAATCCCTAAACAGCGAGAAAAACCAAACTGGAACTTTTGTAATAGATGCTCTAAAACTGCAAGATGAAGAAGAAAATAGATGAGAGCGGGATTTGACAAGCATTTAATTATGTATTACAAACAAATATACACAATCTTGGGGAGAATGATACATTGGAAACACTTTTTAAGTTGAATGATCATGAATGATGGGTTCCCGTGTAACGACGATGTCTTGTTTAAACGTGTAACGCCAAGATGGGAAACGTATAACAAGCAAAGAAATGACTACAATATTGTCATTGTCATGTCTTTTGATTTGGCTGACTGTGACATTTTATTTCTATACCACACCACTACTGCAAGTACTTACATACATACTTAGTATGTGTGATTGAGTTCTGTGGCCTCGTCGTCTAAATTTGGATTTTACGGGAAGTATTTTAAAGAATTGTTAAGTTGTTGCTTGTGATCACATGTAATATTAATGATTTGTGAATGTTTCTTTCAAATTTTTTGTGTTTTTTTTTTTTAATTCCCCTTCCCTTTATATTGAAAGATAATTTTTTTTAGTGGATGGAAGTTTAAAAAAAAAAGTAACTAATTAGTGAAATTCATATACAAGACATAAAGACATTTATATTGTAAATATTTATAAATAAAAGTACATTGGAACTTTAGGTTTCTTATAAAAATATATTTTACTGGTTAAATATTTTTTAAATCAAGAAAAATATTCACTGATCAAATTCTATATCACAACTAGGGTATTAACCGATTGACGGTTAATCGATTAATTTTGGTCGGTTAACTGTTCGAATAATTTAAAATTGAAGATTTTCAAATAACAAATAAACCGATTAATTTGTGTCGATTAACCGATTAACCGAAATTTCGTTTTTTTTGCACTTTATATAGAAATATAGTTTTAAGCACACTAATTTTATGTATTAACTCACGAACATTAACTTCTAGCAATAGTTTTTTATAAGTGTAGCACAAAAATTGAAACTAAGGTATTTGGAAATGAACTTTTTCTAGAATGTACTATGATTATCTTTGTCCTAATGAGTCGGAGGACGACTTGATAATAGATTAATCTAAAGACATAACTGAAACTATTAAAAGTATTCATAATCTAAAAAAATACAAAAAGCACTCCAAATATATATATGAGGATTTTAAATGAATTGGATATTCTTTATCCTGCCTTACTTTTGATTTCTCCAACATCTAATCAGTGAGGGAGTTCTTTCCAAGTCAAGTTTTATTAAAACTAATGAAAAAAAAATCGTTTAAAAGGAAAACATTTCAATTATATTCTTTTTTAAAAAGCTTTTTTCAGAAGATCTCCCTAAAATCCTAAAAAAAACTCACATGTTCATAAAAAAGGTCTCAGATACCATATTTTTGTTTTGCTATTACTTATTTAGATTTGTTGATTCTCAATTTAAAATTAAAATAGAAATTACTCGGTTAATCGAATAATTCAAAATTAACCGATTAATAACCGATTAAATCTAAACCCCGATTAATTATTTGCTCGATTAACCGATTAAATCAGATGACGAATTTATTGTACGGATGCTTTCCGGATGATGCCCAAGCTGGGTTTAGGAATGTATACAATCCAGTAGACATTTGAATTCGCCAAGTTGATAACTGCAAGATTGTCCACATAAATATTAATGGTCGACCACTATAGATAGAATGGCGGAAATTTTCGCTTGGAAATCGTTGCAGATGTTAGGCATTGTGAGAGATACACGAATGTGCGTCTTTGAATCATCTGTGTAGATTGCGATCTCATAATCCTGAAGTACAGAACTCGTCTTTAAACTGCTACAAATTCGATTTTCGTGCAATACAGCCATGCATCAGTTCACCTGACTCTATGAGTCTTAGGACCGACTTAGCAGAAGTCTTTCTGATATAAACATCAAAACATCATCTCCAGAGTAGAGGAGTAGAGCTTATCACGCATGTGATCGTAAGCCCGGCTAGTATCTGCACTTTGTATAGAGAAAAGAGGTTTATCCACCTCACAAGTTCACCTCAGGTAGTGCCAATGATAAAAAGTACCAATTCGGTGATCATAATTTTCTTGGTCTATGATAGTAAAGCCTGAAATCGAAAAATTCTTAACACACGTTTTTCATTAAAACTTTTATCCCAAGTATTGTTTGTTTTTTTTAATCAAGTTACCCTTGCACAGCATGTCATTTATTATGTTTAATGTCAATTATATTCATTTGTTGTTAAACTGATTAAAATGAGTGACCAGAAAAAAGTGCGTACTAAAATTATTAAATATTTTCAACAAAACCCAACTTGGTAATGCAAAAAGTTGGCTAAACAATCAAAGGTTAACGTCAAACTGTTTCCAATGTTATTCAAAGGTACCGGGAGAACTTGTCCATTGATAGAAAACCTGGTACAGGTAGAAGGAATAGTCAAAAAATGGAAAGCATTTTCAAAAGAGCTCCCAACACATCCGGTAGGAAAGCAGTCCGGTTAGCTCAGTGCTCGGGCTATTTGGTACGAAAAGTTAAAGCCAATGCAGGTTCAAAAACATACAAGGCTCAAAAAGAGGCCAAAGACAAAGCACGGAAATTGAAGTCATATTTTATATAAAAAATATTCCTGCTTCATAATGGATGACTAATCAAAATTTTGATGTTGCTGATGCTCGAGGGAATGTTGAAGAAAAGTTTAGGACCCAAAAGCAGACAAAATTTCCCAAAAAGTTCTTGGTTGGCAAGAATTATGTAGTTGCGTCAAAAAAGCCAAACATTTGTTACAAAGGGCTAAATCCCGAAATTTACATCAAGGAATGTTTACAAAAAAGGATGCTTCCATTCATAAGACTTCTTAGTGTGTCCATTTATTTTTGGCCTGATTTGGCACCCTGTCACTATGGTAAGAATGGTCTTAAGTGGTAAAAGAACAATAATGTGGTATTTGTACCAAGAGAGGCAAATTCTCCAAACTGCCTGGAGCTAAGGCCAGTGGAGAGATATTGGAATCTTGTTAAAAGAGAATTGAAGAGCACAAAAAACGTGTCCAAAAGGGTGGTAGATTTTAAACGGAGATGGACAACTTTTTCGAACAAAGTGACATAAAGCACTATAAAAACCATAATGGAAGGGTTTCCGAAAAAGGTTCAAAATTTCATCACTAGTGATTAGAACTATAGAAATATATAGATACCATGAGTTTACTTATTGTAAACAAATTAAATATATATTTTCCTTTTATAAAGGGCACTGATCCTGAACAAGATTATATATAGGACAGTCGTCCAGAAGAGTAGCAATACATCAAACTCTTGTCACAACCTTCCTTGTCCGGCACACACTTTAACTTTATTTTATGGCCCTGCCCTTGAGAATGTACCCCGTTCAGTTTGTTATTCAAGCTTTTTAGGATTTCGAGTATTCAGAATATATTCAATTCAAACTGTTTAAGGCACCTTTTATAGCCAAAAATGATGCCATCACATATAGTTTCCTGTGTGGAGTATATCTTCGATAGTATCAACATCGTTTAACTGTTTGATCTATCTTTTCCGGTGTTGTGGTTTGTTATTTCCGCTTTGGATATAAACACCACTGTAACTTTCCTCCATCATTTAAGACTATACTCTGATTCTAGGGTGAATAGTCATGACATGATGACTGGTATTGAATGTTTTATCTATATCGAGGATAGATGCCACAGAGTAACTAGATCAAGATTTTGGATCTAAAAACTATTCGAAGAATGTGCAATACAGGAATTTTTGTGATGAAATATACCTTTTGTCAATAAATGCGTAAACTACTTTGTTCATAGATAATACTATGATAACGAACGGTCAGATGAGTTCATCAGAACGAATTATGCACATGAAGACGGACCACGCCGCATCGGAAAGATATATCCAGTGTTAGGAAGATATTAATCAAGATTCTTATATTAGAATTACAGACGGGCACTTGCCACTGGAATTTGGTAACCTTCATATTCCTACTTAAAAATTTGTCAAAGCTACTAAAAAATACAATATATTAAGTGAACAAATTGATTTACCTCCTTTTTCACTAAAAACTCCACCCGTTTGTATAAAATACTCCAATTTAATTTACTGTTTTAGTAAAACAACAAAAAATAATCAAATATGTAATTGAATTCAAAATTGCAATAAATTAAATTCCAAACAAACAACAGTCTACTGCACAGCGCACAAATTGGTCAATTTGCGAAAAAAAATCACACGTAATAAAAACGACAGATTGAAAAAAAAAAAAAAAATAAATAAAAAATAGGTCTGCAACAAACTCAAGGAAAGAGAGTTTGCTTTTTGAAAAAAAAAAAAAAAATCATACACACAAATATTGTTGACTTTTTAAACACTTTTTGTCACGAACTCATCAACAAATGCAAAATGAACACAATGACTAAATAAATAATGATGCGGCCAACACAAAAAAAAAGAAAAAAAAAAACATCATAGAAAATAGAAAACTGATACATTGGAAGGGCCAATAAACTAAACTCACTTTAGTTTAAATCAACACACAAAATTAAATAAAAATGGACGAACGAGAACTCTACTGAATTCACGGTGAGGACTGTTGTTAAAAATGAATGGACTGACAGACAGACAGATGATTGACGTTGGGTTGGTGACAAATTGCACATAATGACATTAAATTGAAAATGATTGTGCAACAATATTAGAACTTAAAAAAAAAACTTCTAAGAAAATCATGCCATATCAATTTAATATAAAAGTATATACGAACAACTACCAATACGACACATAGTAAAACGAATGATGGAATTGTTTTTGGAGGAGTTCATGACTTCAACAACAAATAGGAGATTGAAAAATTAACATTTGAAGCAATAGAACATACTATTTCCGAAGTTATTTAGTAAATAAAAGCAATTTATATTTATTAAGAAACAATAATTTTTAATTATATCTATAAGATTTCGAAAGTTCCCTACATTCAAAACTATTGTTAATGACTGACAGCTCTCTAAATAATAACTGAAAATAGGATTGAAAAAAAAAATGTTTTTGGAAATGGTGTAATTGTTAGTTATGCGCTTAAAAATGCAAATAATGTGCAAAGACAAACAATTTTAAATAAAATATTTGTTAATGTTATGTGTAGTGTTGTGTGTTGTAGAAATGTGGCTTGTTTATGCTCCACACATCTACTATTTACTTTTGAAAGGTTTAATTGAAATTAATGACAATCAACGAAGCGTTAATATTAAACTTTTTTTCCTCCAATATTAAACAAACGATTATAATAAATTATTTACAGGCAGTTTAAAGCAAAGTTTAAAACATGTTTAAACTAAGTAACGAAAAATCAGCAAAATTTTGTAATACATTCATTCATACAAATCAAGAGTTATAGACAGAAATGCCAGAAAGCATTAAACAAATTGTTTACCAGAAGTAAAAAAAAAGAGCTGATTGAATAAGTGTTTGTGGTCGACCCATTAGCAATACTTTTTGAAAGCTAATTTTCAACGGTAGCTGCTGCTTTGGTAGAAACAAAAAAAAAAAAAAAAAAGATTTCAATACTCAATGGGGTGCTTTTTTCGAAAAAAAAATTAAAAAAAAAAATAGAAATAAATTGAAAATTTTGTATTTATTTTATATTTTAATTTTATCTGAAATGTGATTGTTATCGCTTTTAAATGAATATTGTATACTTGTAGTTTTGTTGAAAATTTATTGAATTTTTATGATTTCTTTCCAAGTAGTTTTTCATATTTTTTGTGGAAGTAAAAACTACTTATAAAATGGCAATTCACTTTGCTTAATGTTCACATTAAGATGTACACATACAAATACTCTACGACCTAAGACATTCAATAGTTTTATCTTTTGATTTTCCTAAATTTCTTTTAATTTTATGGCGATTTAAATATAATATTGAATGATTTTATGTTTAAGAGCAAGTGTGTTTTCGTAAGAAATTTTACCACATGGCTGTATATTTGTTTAAGGAATTTATTAATGTCTGTTGTTTTTTTTCTTAAATTTTAAGGTTTTAAGTTTTTAATTTTATTTCAAAATTATGGCATTTTGGAAACAACATTTCTAATAACATAACACCACAGCTTTTCTAATACATTGTATGCAATAAAATTGTTACTTGTTTAATAAAGATCAGGAGTTCAATTAATCTGTAATCGAATGTTTTTACAGGCCGAAACCGAACAGAACTTAATAATTGTAATTTTTGGCACCTAAATAATTATTTATAAACTTAAAACTTCAATTTTAAGTTACTTTTTTTTTCAAGAAGAGAAAGCTGTTTTGGTTGTGATAACCGAATTGGTTGCAAAGCTAATGATTCATTCTGCTGTGGCAGAAACGGAAAAATGTATGGATATATTGAAATCATTCGATGAGAAAAAATTTGGTCTTTACAACGAATAACAATTTTCCTGGTAACTTCTTGAAATATGAGCAGGAGCTAAATTTTCAAAATATTTTTTTGTACGCAAAACCATAGTCGTTTGGACTTTCGGGTGCTGTCAAATGCAATTGTCCAATTCATAACCGGTGTCGTAGCGTTGTAGCATTGCATGTCATACATATTTTTCAAAACAAAAGCAAAACATCGTTGCAATGGACTTTGAAGTATCTATCATTAGATATTCATATTGTCTATATTAATGACTAATCCAGATATAGATCAAAAATAGGTCACAAATAGAGGTTGTCCCGGTTTTTTTCTTATATCTCAGCCATTTGTGAGCCGATTTTCTCGATTTTAAATAGCAACAGAGCCGGAAGAATTCCTGATATATTAGTATATGAGTCATGTATGTAAGTTAATTAGGGACTATTGGTGTAGGGAATAAAAAACAAATACGACAACGCTACGAATCCGATTGTGAATTGGACAAATATATACATATTCTGGTTGTATATGACCTATGTATGGTCCAAAGATCAATAATAGTAGCAAAACCATAATATGATTGAGCCCAACCATATAAAAGTTCAAGATCCAATGATCAATATGTTATGTAAAACATATTGATCATATTATGGTTATAGCACAACCGTATTACGATTCCAGCTCAACCATTCTTTAATGAATAGATTTTTTATATATAAATACTTGAATGCACATTATATATGGGATTAATGACAATATTTTCTTATATAGTGAATAAAATACTAAACTCGTTTGCGAAAAAACAATGTGAAAAATTTGTTTACACTATCGAATAGTACAATTAGCAACTCAATCGAATCGACATGAAAACAATGTTATCAGTTGCATAACAACATTGTTTTCGCTTTCCTGTGTTAGCAGTGTGAAAACTTTAATGTCTGGTAAGATCCTCCAGCTGGTATCATATTAATGACGGTATCAAATTGGGGAAGAAATTGACGGGAAGTTCTACTACAGTGCACTCGCGGTAACGTGAACACCGCCTAACGTGAACAAGCTTTTGATTACATTGACTACTCTGTAACGTGAACAAACTCAGAAAGCTCTATAACGTGAACAATTTTTTTTCACTGCATTTGTTTTCTAATCATGTAGACAACACTACATACATTAAATTCAATTTTTAAAGTTTGAGAATCCCCTTATAAGTGTGTATGTATCCTCTAAATAAATTTTTTTATTTTAATTTATAGTTTCTCCTGAACTCGTTTTGTTTTTTAATGCATTTTAATCAATAATTTTGTTTTATATTTTAATAATGAATATAGTAATAAAATAATTTCACGTTCAAGCGTGTAAAACACAGGTTTATATTGTAAAATTTTATTTTTTTTTACATGAAATTCGACAATCGCTAACGTGAACGATTTCACTAACAAGAACTCCCTTGGTTTTAATTAGTTCACGTTACCGCGAGTGCACTGTATTTCAAATATTTGTTTTATATCATTATGCGACAAATGGAAAGGGCTCTGCTTACCGGGAAAAGTTACATTGGTAAAAAATATATATATAGTTCTGTCGTTTCGCTGGATCAGGTCTAGGAAATTATTATTGAAATTATTATTAAAATAAAAATATATTTTTATAGTTCTAATCTATAGTGATGAAATTTTGAACCTTTTTCAGAAATCCTTCCATTATGGTTTTTATAGTGATTTCTGTCACTCTACCACAGTTTTGGAGTCGTTTTTTCTGCTCTTCAATTTTCGTTTAACAAGTGCCCAATATCTTTCCACTGGCCTTAGCTTCAGGCAGTTTGGAGAATTTGCCTCTCTTGGTACATATACCGCATTATTGTTCTTTTACTACTCAAGACCTTTTCTACCATAGTGACATGGTGCCAAATCAGGCCAAAAATTAGTGGACACATCAAAAAGTCTAATGAATGGCAGCATTCTCTTTTGTAAACAATCCTTGATGTAAATTTCGGTATTTATAGAGCCCGTTGTAAAAATGATTGGTTTCTTTTGCCGCAACTGCATATTGCTTGTCATACCAAGAACTTTTTGGGAAATTTTGTCTGCTTTTGGGTCCTAAACTTCTCTTCAACATTCCCTCGAGCATCAGCAACATACAATTTTTGACCCGGAAGCTGCGAAAAAGAACGTATGTTCTGGTAGATTTGCAGCAGGACTATTTTTTTTTTATAAAATTTTACTTCAATTTCGGTGCTCTGTGGCCTGTAAATTTTTAGCAGCGTTCCTGTCGGGAACTTTTTGAGCCTTATATGTTTTTGAACCTGCATTGGCTTTAACTTTTCGTACCAAATAGTCCCAGCACTAAGCTAACCGGGCTGCTTTCCTAACGGAGGTGTTGGGAGCTCTTTAGAAAATGCTTTATTTTTTTTTGGCTTTAGAAACATCATGTGGACCTTTCCTAGTTTTCTATCAACGGACACGTTCTCCCGGTACTGTTTAATAACATTGGAAACAGTTTGACGGCAGACCTTTGATTGTTTGGCCAACTTTTTGTAGGACCAAGTTGGGTTTTGTTGAAAATATTTAATAATTTTTAGTACGGACTTTTTTCTGGTCACTCATTTTAATCAGATTAACAACAAATGAACATAATTTACATTAAACATAATAACTGACATGCTTTACAAAGGTAACTTGATCAAAAAAAAAAAAAAAAATCAAATAATAGTTTAATGAAAAACGTGTGTTAAGAGTTTTTCTATCTCAGTCCTTATTATAATCTTTTATAATGAACATTATTGAATTAATATGACGCGTTCTTATTTTAGAGTTGCAGGCTTTCCCTGAGTGTACGTAATACCCATTTTTTTTTTTAATCCAAATCAAAAATTGAAATCGCGAGTTTTTCGAAATTATAAAAAAAAATTTTAAATGGAAATGTCCAAATAATTGGTGTTTACCGAATATGAACAAAATCAGAAGACCCAAGGTCAATTTGTTTGTGATGTCTGATGGAATTCATGATATATACTTTTCTATACTTTTCTAACACAATAAGGGTCCTCATGTAAACGCTTAAATGCCTCGCAAACTGTGCAATCTGTGTATTTTTACACTCTCGCAAATGAACAAAATCTTCCAAGTTTATTGCAGCAATTTTTGTTTTGTTGTTGTTGTTGTTGTTTTAAAACAATTTAAAACAGCATTAAAACTATTATTAACGTTATTCAAGTTGATTAGTTGGTGGCTTAACAAATTGCATACTAATTATCGATTTTATTTTACAAACAACAATTAATATTGGAAACGTTTACTTACATGTTTGCAAACAAAACTAATTAGAATAAATTGAACAGATAAAAGTGAATTTGCTTAATTTAATACTGGTTTTAAAATATATTGAAAATATAAGCTACATATACTAAAATATTTATATAAATGAAACAACTAAAACGCCTTCTTTCATGAAATTTGATTAGAAATCAAAACGAAACCAAAATCAATTCCATATTAATTGCTTGTGTGGAGTCACATTTCCTTTTCTGTTTGGATTAAAGTCTTGTCAACCCGACAGTCAGTCAGTCAGTTTGCAACAATTTAGTTCTATTTTGCATCTGTGCGTTTGAATTTGTATCTGAATGTGTGTGTGTGTGTGTGAGTGTGTACGAATACGTGTTATTTATTGTTAGAACTTGATTAACTGTGAACTGCAATTAAACTTAATCTTTTAACACGATCTGTATTTAAAATTATTATTTAGCTGTGTTTTATTTTCAAAAAAAAATTTTCATAAAAACTTGTTACTATTTTTTTTGTTGTTGTCTGCATAAATTATAAAATTTATTTAATTTTAATGTTAATTTCATAAATGTTTTAATTATAATATTTTGTTGATTTTAATCAATAATACGAATAGACTAGTGAGTGATAAAGTTTGCAAGTTTGAAATTGCTAAATGTTGTGGCATTGAATGATTTATAATTATTATTTATTGTCTTAAACAAATTGCTGGTAATATGTAGTTGTGTAAGTGTAATTGAAGAAAATGTTGTAAATTATAGTTTTAAAGATTTTGAAATTAATTATTTAATTGTATGAGGTCATGGCGGAAATTGTTACGACAACTCTTTTAATAGTGCAACAAATAAATATAGAACGGAATATAACTCGAAATTTAGTCATCAATTATATTTAAATTTTGAATTTTTGAAAACAAAAATACAAATTAATACTTCACTTACATATTACAACATTGTCAATGTAAAAACTGTGTAAGCAAATCAACAATAATTTCATATGATAAATATGTATGTATGTATTTTGTTAGGAAACTTATTTAAATGGTGTCAAAACAAAAATTAAGTCGTAAAAATGAGTTTATATCATAAACAGTAATTACTTAAAGTATTAACAATAATAAACAAACTTTTGTTATTTGTGTGTTTGTTTTGGTCACAAAAAAAAAGAATCATAATTTTATGGTTTATTAACATAAAAATTAAAATTAACCAAATCACAACAAGAGTTTTAACAAATTTGTACCAAAACCTCAGAGAAACAAATATAATAAAAATATGAAAAATATAAATAAATTTGGATAAAATCTATAAAAATCATATAGAAAAAAATCACACAATAAAACCCAAACATCCAAAAAAAAAAAAAACACAAACAAAAGTAAAGACATAAATTTTAATCCTTGAACTATTGGAAATGACAATAAAAACTGTCATAATAATCATCAGATCAGAGAAACAAATAAAACGAGCAACCAAAACAAAAGATAAAAATTATTACTATTTTTTTTTTTTCTTCTTCGCTTCATCTTTTCTTTTTGTTGAAAAAGAAACATACAAACAAATCATAAAAAAGTTTTCATAATAAAAAAAAAATCTTATAAATGAATGAAGAGTTGAATGACTAAAATGCGTAGGAAAAACCAAGACCAAAAAGTAAAACAAGTAAAAAAAGTTATGTTGGGTTTAAACCGACTATAGCATGATTTACACCAAAGTACTTTGAATTGTTTATAATACAAATTATATAACGATTCGAAAATTATTAAAGGAATTCTGGGTTCAATATAAATCTTCGAGAAATTTCAGACAATTGCTCAAAACGCACTTGTCGGATGAATTATGATCGCTTAACGCTTTCTGGTCCAAGTTTAGAAAAAAACAAGTAACAGAACTATAAGCGGCTGTGCCGAATCTTATATGCCCTTCACAAAATCATTATTATTATTTTTTTTTAATAAATTTTTATTGTTTCAATAATATATTAGTTACAATAATTTGAAAGCTTATAAGTATTTAAGAGACCAATTAATATACAGTTTTCTACTTAATTATTGTTGATTCAAATTTGGATTTCTTATAAATTCGTTTGTATTATTTAGATTACGGGAAAAGAGCTATAAAAACCCTGTACACAAAATTATACTTTACAAAAAAGTTAAATATTTTGTTAAGTAAACAAAATTGAAAAAAAAAAAAAAAAAATTAAAATTTTTTTTTTAATTTATTATCGAAAAACATTTTTTTAATTAAAAAAAAAAAAAAAATTATTTTATTTGTGAAAAAAATTTAACAACAAAAAATTAGTTTTTGGTGAAAAAAAAAATTCGGGGTAAAAAATGTTTTCTCAATTTTGACCCATTGTAGGACCGACTTACTTTGTCCTTATATACGGCGCTGCAAAGGTCTATTATTGGATATCCATATTGTCTATATTAATGACTTAGCAATCCAGATATAGATCAAAAATAGGCCAATCGAGGTTGCCCTGGTTTTTTCCTTATATCTCAGCCAGTTATGAGCCGATTTTCCCGATATATTGATCTATCAATCATGTTTGTAAGTTATTAAGGGATTTTGAAAGTTGATTTCAACCGATAGACCGACAAACGGAAATGTCTATATCAACTCCGCTATCTATAACGATCCAGAATACATATAGTTTATGGTAGAGTTTCCAATTCGATTTTAACCGAAACCGCGGTTTTTCAAGTTCTAAAACCGAAACCGACAATTATTCTTCGGTTTTCATTTTTAATCTATTTTCACTAGATAAATTCAAAATTTACAAATGAGACACAAACTTTTTCATACAATTATTCATCCAATATCTCTAAACACGGATCGGTAAAAATATCTTAAGATTAGTTTAAATTTTTGATACCTTTCGCAGGCTAAATAATGCAAAATTTTTGTAACAAATTCTTAGTTTTTTTCAAATATCCGATAAAAGTATGTAGTACTAGCTGACCGGTGCGCTTCGCCACCTCAATTGGAATATATAAATAGTATTTTTATTTATTTATTTATTTATAAATTTATTATAATTTAAATTACAATAAATCTTAAATTCTAAAGCACTAGCAGCTAAGGCTATCGGCTTGTTTTGTAATATATAGAAGTATATGTTAAATCAAATTGCTTAACTGGAGATCTTGTATAAATTCATAAATCTTATTTACATTGGTTTCAGTGGGGGACTTAAGTAAATCTATAATACTGGTTGAATTAGATATATTACTGCGTACGTTTTCAAGTGATGGACATTCTGATAAAAGGTGTATAATGGTTAATGTTGCCTGATTGCAAGAAGAACATATAGGTGCAGGATCCTTACTTATTAGATGTTGGTGTGTAAGCCTTGTATGAGTTAAACGAAACCTCGTAAAACATTTATTTTTATGGCAGTTTGTTGTAATTGGTAGTTGTAGGGGTAATTTTTCTGGATTAATTGTCTGATAAAAATGGTTATATCTATTCCATTTATTTTGAATGGATACATTCAAGCTTTTAATAGCAGTTCTAGAAATGAAGCTTTTAGATGGAGGTATGTGAAGAAATGTGGGTTTTTTGCCAGTTGCTTTAGCCGCTATATCTGCAGCTTCATTACCGTTAATGCCAATATGACTGGGTATCCATAACAATTTAACTTTTGCCAGTAGCTGAATTAAAAGCTGTTGAATGATAATAATTAAGTCATTTTTATTTCGAATATTTGCAGCGGCATCAAAAACTGAACGGCTATCGGTAAAATCGCTCAATTTGAGTTGTTATAACTTTTTTACAGCTCATTAAATTTGTACACTATTGCTCTCATGCCTATGTACGCTTGTTTCAAAATATTTTCCTAAAAATCATTTTATTGAACCAAGAAATTGTTTGAGCAAAGGATATCTCTAAAGATTTTCCTCAATTATAAGTCAGATAAAATATTTTGGAAAAAATTCATAAAATTTCTAAGAATAATCAAACAACTTAAAATACATTTTAAGCATATCTCTGTAATTAGTTGGCCGATTTTAAATAAATCGTAGGAATTTCAGTTTTTTAAGTATCTCACCAAAAATCCTTTTCCGAAAAAAAAATTATAATAAGTTTAAATAATATCCATATACAAGGATATTTTAGAATATATATTTTAAAATTTTCTACAGTATACCATAAAGTGAAGATAGATAAGATAGTTTCCCATTCGCTTTTAACCGAAACCGCGATTTTTCAAGGCCTAAAACCGACAATTATTCTTCGGTTTTCACTTTTAATCTATTTTCACTAGAAAAATTCAAAATTTAGAAATGAGAAACATACTTTTTCATCCAATTATTCATCCAATATCTCTAAACACAAATCGGCAAAAATATCGTAAGATTTGTTTAAATTTTTTAAATTGTATTACAATAATTGCTTCAGATGATGTAGCAGGCTACCTTTCGCAGGGTAAATACTGCAAAATTTTTGTAACAAAATCTTAGTTATTTTCAAATATCCGATAAAAGTATGGAGTACTAGCTGACCGGTGCGCTTCGCCACCTCAATTGGAATATAGAAATAGTACTATTAAGTCTCCCTTTGTAAATTAATACTAATTCAGGAAAACATGTCTCTAGTTTCATGTTTATTGATTCACTATAATGTGGATTGTAGCACATTCTAGACGTATTATTAGAATAAAAACAGTACCATAAAGACCCACATTTTGTATTCCTACTCAGCATCATGAATGTTTAATTTCATATTTCTGTGTCCATTATTATAGAAAATACAAAAGAAAGGTAAGACTATTTCGTGAATTCTAACTCATTCAGAATCATTTGTGCCTAATTTTAAGGTTTGTTATTATAAAATATTCAAAAAGTACACTCTAAAAAATGAATGTAAAATTAATACTATAAAGTGAGTAAGTTTTCATGTAAAATTACAGAAAATGCATATATTTAGGCACACTTTTAAGCACAAAATTAATTACATACTTTTGATGGCAAAAATACAGAAAACATTTGGTATATTGGCTATTTGTAAAAGTGTTTATAACATAATAAATATATTTACTTTATAATTACATATATTATGCTTAAAATGTAAGTTTTAAACAAAATGTGTGTAAAAGTACTTATTTTTAACGAGTAATGTCGAAATTGTCAAAAAAAATATTTATTTTAATTATAAAATCAGAAAGTCTTAAAATTTATTTACATTGAAAATGATGCGGAAAAAACGAACTAAAACGCCTGAAAATTATTTTCTGGGAAATTCTGGGAAATCAGACATGTAAGTCATCCAACAAAAATTGTATTTCCATTCAGTTGTTCTTTAGTTTAAAGCATTATCATTTTAATAGCGACCATAAAAGATGAACAAATATATTTGCATGTGATCTCTCCTTCCTGCAATATTACTAAAATTTACAGCCTTCATTTCAAGAACATGTTGATGGTAATATAATGTACAATATGGATTGCTTCTCCAAATAAAAGAACACAAATGTAAAAAACGCCAAAATTGATTAAAGAGACTTGTGTATATTGACTGCCACCGAATGTGAAGCCATCAAGATCAGTATCCTTTCCGGACTATTATATTTAATTTAACGCATGTAGTAATTGTTCAATATATAAAAATATCATTTAAAAATATATGGAATCGTAAGATTTGTTTAATAAAAAATAATTTGTATGTATAATTATATGTATTTGACATGTCGTTTTAGACACAAACAATTTAAATTTACATGACATTTGTAGGTTGCTAAACATTTTTTAAACAAATAAATATGTAAATTTACACCATTTTTTGTATATTTATTTACATACAATGTGTTTAAGTATTTGAATTTACACGTAGCATTATTTTTACCCTAATTATAGTAGGAGAAAAGTTACCTACTATAAATGGAGTAAATTTACATGAAAATTTATTAGAGTGTACCTTTACAATAAAGAAATAGTAACATTAATGATCCGTTTTGAATTCGAGTTTTTAGGTCCATCGTTATAACATATTCAAAAAGTACTACTAGTTTGAAAAAGTACCTACAATTCCCTTTTTTATATTCTAACTCTGTCAGGATCATGTGTGTTTAATATACTGCTTATAGGTTCATTATTATAGAAATTTCAATAATAGTTTCAGTTACCTCAATATCATTATGCCCTCTATCCTTGATTCTTTCTTTACTCAGAAGCATATCAGCCAACTATTATGTATATACAATAAGTAAAATAATTTAGTATAATATAGTATAAAAAGTACCATTAGAAGAAAATGTAAAAATTTTCCACACTTAAACCACTGTCAAGTTTGAAATTTCAAAGTAATTTCCAGACTCTAGGTTCAATATTATAGAAAATTCATTTTGAAGAACGAAAAAGTACTCCTTAGTTTGGTTTAGTTCTCCATGTTTGATATCATAATACAATTGAGCATCCTATTCTTGATTATTTCTTTACTGAGAAGCATATTAGCCAACTTAAACTAGTTTAATATATTAAAAAGGTACCATTAAAAGAAAAAGTACCAATTTTCCTTTATCCTCGTAAACACTCGTCAAATTTGAACTTTAAATTTGTTTAGCAGTTCTTATATTATCAACTGATTTAATAGTTAATAAATTATCACAAAACCGAACCGAAACCGATCGGTTTTCAATTTTTTAAAACCTAAATCGCGGTTTTGAAATTCTTCGGTTTTTTGGAAACTCTACTTTATGGGATCGCAAATAAAAAATGTAGAAATAAATGACTTATATATACCCTTATAACCAACTGACTAAGCGAAGTGATTCTACAATCAGGGGACTGTCGTACAATAAATTAATACAATTTAATAACGGAAATTCTGCAAAAAACTTCTTTGCCACCAATTGTTTCCACAGTATGTAGCTCATTGCCCAAATGTTTTCAGGCGGTGCAAACACCAGCTCAAACCTCAAACTTCATAACCTTCCCATTTAGTTTGCTGTAGGGTATTAAGCGTCAAGTCAGATTGGCTGTTATAACGTATCGAGCAAACCAAAGACCATCACACTAGACTCGCTGACTCTTTGAACAAGATTCTTTCTTTGTCATTTTAGTTTTTTGTTGTGTTGTAATTTTAAATATTCTTAACCATGTGACTATCTGTGAGTGTGTGTATGTGTCTCTCTATTTATGTCTTGTGGCGATGCAACAGCAACAAATAATAATCTATATCCGATTTCCTCTAAAATCACAACAGCAGAACAGAACAGAATGAAATGAAAAGAATAAAAAAAAAGTCACACCTTCATACAATTTATATTTGATTTTTGAAAAACAAAACAAAAATAATCATAATGGGAAATATTATTTATGTTTTTTTTGTGTTTTTTTTTTTTTTGATTTCATTCTGAATAGAGTGTCATTTTACCTTCGTTTTATTTGTTCCTCTTATGCCCCCTGCTCTGTAGCTCTTAAAATCTACATGAGGCTAGTGTATTTTGTAAAGGGAAATTAATACTTGATGAGCTGATAGTGTTGATGATCAATAAGTTTGTTTTGTTAGTTGGGTAAAATGAATAAAACCAAAAATTGTCTATTAATTCCAAAAATGAAAAATAAGACAATCGTTGAAAGCCCTAAACGGATAGAAAAGAAGAAACCTCTTTTTATTTAGCCAGCTCGAAAATGTTGAAGTATTAACAAATTAGACCGCCTTGGTAGAAACGTTTTTGTTTTCCATTTCTGGTAACACAGACAGTTTGTCAACTTTGTCTTTGCTGTTGTAGTTTTTGTAATTTCCATAGCAGACTTCATGGTGTTTTCTTTATGATGATGCCTGTTGGTTTTTTCTCATTCCAATTGTATCTTCTTTTTGTTTTTTGTTTTTGCTTTTAAACATTTCTTGGGAGTACCAATAATATGGATAAAATATTTATATGAGTCTGGTCACAGATATGCGTGTTGAAAAATGTGATGTTTAATAATGGCCATTAAATGTTGGAAATTATCAGACACCTTGACTATAAGTCGTAAACCTCACACTGCATGAGATGCAACCAACAGTGGGTTAGAACATTTCAAATCACACAAACGAAATTCTTTGTAAAAAAGTTTAGAAATATTTATTAAACAGAATTATTAAATTAAAATTCTTCCTTAATTGGAATGCCAGATAATAATTTTCTAAAATCCTTTTTCAGTATTTTAAATCTTTTTTAGCCACTGTTCTGATTGGTATTGTTGCTGTTGTATTAATGTTTGACAATTGGTTTTAAGCAATATAAATGAATGTGGTATGAGTTGGACAGACATTTTTCGACTCTATTGTGAAAAATTAAACACTTCCAAGAATTTACACTGAAAATAAAGAAACAAAAAACCAATAACAACTACAACAACAGCAACAATGCAAATAATGCAAAAACGCACACCACACACTTGAGAGCAACTGCAGAATGAGAGTGTGAGGTGACAATGAAAACAGCAGCTTCCAACTGATTACAAAAGAAAAAATGTAAGGACATGGGTGTTGTTCAATGGGGTTCTGGTATGTAGTTCATAAGAGCTCTTAAGTTAGCTTAACTCTAACTAAAAAAATATAATAGGAAACTAAAAAAGTTTGAACTAATATTTAGTTTTAAATTGTTAAAGTGACATTAAAAAAACGTGGATTAGAAAAATGAAAAGCAAACAAAAAACAAGTAAGAGTGCTATATACCCTTCACCTTTGTTGTGGATGCATTAATTGCCCACTTTCAGCGTATAGCATCCTAAATATATCAAGAAAACTTTTAAAAATTTTACATTTAATTGCTGACGAACAAATTATATTGTAGAAGTTACAAATGAAATGACAATCTTATATATAACCTTCTCACGAAGGTGAAGGGTATAAAAACAACAACGCCAATGAAACGAAACACTACAAAACAAAACAAAAAAAAAAAAAAAACGCAAAGCAATGGAACCAACACACATCCAAACATATGTACGTTTTGT
This sequence comes from Calliphora vomitoria, assembly GCA_942486065.2. Taxonomy (NCBI): domain Eukaryota; kingdom Metazoa; phylum Arthropoda; class Insecta; order Diptera; family Calliphoridae; genus Calliphora; species Calliphora vomitoria. The sequence continues at coordinate 141,356,622 of OW818030.2, forward strand.
TGCTTTTTTGTCTAAGCATGCAATAGATTGATGAAATTTTCAGAGGTTGTTTCGGATTTTTGCTCATATCTTCGTTATTTATGGACGGATGTTGCTGATTTTAAATAGGAAACTTTTCGAAAACATGTCTGATAGAATTATTGAAGATATCTGGGGTCTTCAGAAAATTGGTTTCAACAGACAGACGGACATGGCTTAATCGACTCCGATATCTATAAGGATCCAGAATATATATTCTTTATAGGGTCGGAAAATTATATTGTTGAAATTACAAACGGAATGACAAACTTAACCGTGGGTCTTCAGAATGTAGGAGACTATCAGTACATAAGTGGTGTAACACCAAACTATTTATTTATCTTTTGCTACTCCAGGAAAACATGATTTGTTCCGCTCCATCTACTTTTGAATACCAAAAGTTAGCTTACCCCACTTTTGTATTGATATAGGTAATGTAAGGATTGTATGTAACATCAGAACAGCAACAACAACAAAAAAAATTGTTGCGAACTATAAAAAAAAATATTTTTTTTTTTTATGAGAAAGCTGGTGGACCACAGTATTTTAAGTTATGAATACACAATTTGTCAAATTTTTTCACATTCCAAAAATCGAAATTGGGATATAACTAATTTTGGCGAAATTTTTGGCATACCACCACGTGATGGCCAATGTTGCATAAGTAATGAAAATCATTTTTTAGGTCATTTGGAATCAAAAACATCACGCACCAACACCAATTTCTAAAATAAACCAAATTTTTGTTCATGTTTTTAATTTTTTTATTTTTAATTTAATTGTTTTAAGAAATAACTTTTGATTTAAAAGTTCTTGGCGATTTACATAATGGAAGTTGTCTTGCATCACTGTTATTGTACTTTTATTGCTATACTAGCTTGACCCGGTGCGCTTCGCTACCCCTATCGTAATCTATGTTTGAAATTTCAATAAAATCGTTTCGGCCGTTTAGTATTTATTGTTTAAGAACTAAAGGTACCAATTTTACCGGTTTTCCCCCTGTTTACCCCTTCCTGGTCCAAGTATTGAAAAAAGTTATAGCCTATTGACGCTTCCAAGTAAGGATCTATCTACGTTCCAAATTTCAACAAAATCGATTCAGCCGTTTAGGCGTGATGCTCTAACAAACAAACAAACAAATAAACAAACAAATAAACAAACAAACTTACAAAGACATTTATATAGATTGCTATGCGGATCCACATACAATTTTTGCAAAGTGAAACAAGCATTAACTTACAAATTTCTAAAGTCAAAACAGTGGTACGTGTTACTGTTAGAAATCCTTCCCACTCCTATCTTATTATTTTATTTTTTAATATAAATTTCTTTAAAAAATTATATAAAACTTTTTTTTTTGCAAAAATTTTAAATTATATTTTGAAGTATGTCCGCAGTTTTTATTAATTACAAAAACAACTTTACGAAGGAATAAAATGTATTATGTTTCAAAATAATTGAAAAATATTGAATGAGAAACTTTATTGCGTTTGGTGCGTGAACTTTGTTAACAACCGCGAAAAAATAACACCGTGGTTTTTCATATATTTTAATGCTCTATTCCACAATGCATATTTGCAAAAAATGTCAATAGTTATATCCCTAAAAAAATACTAAACTTCTTTTAAAAAAAATTAACAGGTAGGCTAGATGGGGGATCATTCGCCATAGGGGCACATCTGCCAACACCGAATAACTTAAAAACCGAGTAATCGGTTTTGTTAAATTATCAAGCTATGTTTTCGTTTATCGATTTTTTACCATGCATGAAAGTTGGAAAGTTTAATTTTACATATGACATGAATAATTGCTTTTCAATAAGCTGTGAAAATATTTCATCGTGTAAATTTTTTGTGCTAACTTCTCAGTTTTTGTGATTCAAACAAGTAAGAGAGCTATATTCGGCTGTGTCGAACCTTATAAACCCTTCACCAAATTATACTTTAAAATAAAATTAAAAAAAAAAATTAATTTTTTTAAACAATTTTTAAATTTTTTTTTCGAAATTCTTTTATAAAAGTTTTTAAAAATTTTTTTTTCATTTATTAGTGAAAAAAATTTATGACAAAAAAATGTTTTTTGTGAAAAAAATTTGGGTTAAAAAATATGTTTCCCGATTTTGACCCATTGTAGGTTCAACTTACTATAGCCTTTTATAAATCGTTGCAATGGACTTTGAAATATCTATCATTAGATATCCATATTGTCTATATTTATGACAATAGATTAAAAATAGGCCAAAAATAGAGGTTGTCTCGGATTTTTGCTCATATCTCCGATATTTATGACGGATATTGCTGATTTTAAATAGAAAACATCTCTAAACCATGTCTGACAGAATTATTGAAGATTTTTATCCCTAAGATATCTGGGGTCTTCAGAAAATTGATTTCAACAGACAGAAATACGGACAGACAGGCAGACGGACATGGCTTCCAGAATATATATAATTTATAGGGTCGGAAAATTATATTTTAGAAATTACAAACGGAATGACAAACTTTTATATACCCTTCTCACGAAGGTGAAGGGTATAAAAAGATATTGGTTGAAGATAGAATGTCAATAACAGTGAACAATAAGTGACAATAGTATTATCGATCATTTAATTTGAAGTAAGAAAAAAATGTATATAATAAATCTTAAAACTCCCCCTGGGGCACATGCACCAGATACAAGAAATCCCTGTGATGTAGAGTAAAATGTTGATAAAATATAGAAAAAATCACAGTCACAATTTGTTTAATTTTTTTTTTTTTTTTTGTTATGTGAAATCTATCTATATAAATCTATAAATGTCTTTGTAAGTTTGTTTGTTTATTTGCTTGTTTGTTTGTTTGAGCATCACACCTAAACGGCTGAACTGATTTTATTGAAATTTGGAACGTAGATAGATCCTTACTTGGAAGCGTCAATAGGCTATAACTTTTTTTCAATACTTGGACCAGAAAGGGATAAACAGGGGGAAAACCGATTTTTTTAAATAAAATCCTTACATATTTTTCTTACTACGATAGGTGTAGCGAAGCGCACCGGGTCAGGCTAGTATCTATATAAATATATAAATGTCTTTGTAAGTTTGTTTGTTTGAGCATCACGCCTAAACGGCTGAATCGATTTTACTGAAATTTGGAACGTAGATAGATCCTTACTTGGAAGCGTCAATAGGCTATAACTTTTTTCAATACTTGACCATAAAGGGGTAAACAAGGAGAAAACCGGTAAAATTGGTACCTTTAGTTCTTAAACAATAAATACTAAACGGCTGAAACGATTTTATTGAAATTTCCAACATAGACTACGACAGGGGTAGCGAAGCGCACCGGGTAAAGCTAGTAAACAATAAATGTCTAGTTTATTATACTTTGTTTTATGAATTAAGGTATAAAACAGTAAAATACGTTTATATTTTTGGATTTTTTTTGTTTTATTTTCCAAATGACAAATCTTTCCCATCCCATTGGTGTATTTACCCCATGGGTGGGGTCATTTAGCCGTTTTTGGTCAGTCTCGAAATATGTTAAAAAAATGTATATTAAGATTAGATTGAAATGAATAAAACTAAACCCAACATATCTAAGTAACCGAAACAAGAAACAATTTAAGAATATGTTTTGCGGTTTTAATTTGAGAGCGCCTCAAAAAAAAAGTGGCTATGGTCCCCCTCCTACCCTATGTAATAAAATTCTATCGATTTTAAAACGAACGTTTTGCAAATATGTAATGAATTTCGATCGATTTCAAGAACAATTTTTCAACCAAAAGAAATCAATTGTTTCAAAATGATAGATTTAAATGAGTGTAATGAATTTTGTTCGATTTCAAAGATGATTTTTTTAACTAGTGGGTTATTATTTCCTTTCAAAATTCAGTCCAGATGGCAAATATCAAGAAATTTAAAAGAATTTAGTCAACAATTATGATAAAAATTTATCAAATTTTAATTTTTAACAACACACAAAACGAAACTATTAAATCCATAACAACCATTTTCGGTTTCAAAACGATTCGATTTCCATCACATACCCGATAATGTAAGAAACCGATGCGAAAAGCAATTTTATAGTTTTTTTTTTTCAATATTTTTTTATTTTTGTCGCTCAATAAGTTTTTTAAACAGTGACTAGAGTGAACTGAGTGCTTACAATCCAATGAGGTAAGTGGCCTGCCAAATCACCAGATCTCAATGCCATAGAAAACGTATGGGAAATTATAGATAGCAAAACACGGACTCAAAATTATACCATGAAGGAAGCCTTATCAGATGAGGTTATATGAGAATGTCAAAATATTTCAAGACTTTCCATTGTTTTGTCAATACTTTTTAGTTTGATTTCTGAATTATAATCTTATTTTTACGTTGATAAAAGTAAATAAAAATATATATTAATGAAATACTAATCAAATACAAATTTCTTAAGAATTTGTTTATTTTTTTGCCCAATTATTAAAATACAGTACGCGAAATAATTATACCGGACACATAAACTTTTATCACAAATCAAACAACTTTTGTTTTTTTTTTATTTTATAAAATAATAGAACGTAATTAAACATTAATTATACCATTCTTTTTCAAAGAACAATAACCCAAAAATTATAAAAAAAAAATTATATTAAAACAAAAAAACAAACGAAATAAGTATTCCAGATAAACTTAAAATTTTTTAATTAAGTTAATTTTGATCGCCAAATTCAAACTTTAGTAATTAGTTTTTCCTCTCTTATTGTTAATTACTTCCAGTAAGCGATTAAAGAAGCGAATTATCATCTCATGGCTAATTTTAATTGCAATAAAGTTTCATATTGGCGACCACTGGAATAAACACACATGGATAGTATAACCCACAGGTTCTCTATGAGGTTCAAATCAGGACTTACCGCAGGCCACTCCAGTCTTAATATATTTCGATTTTAAAAATTGTTTTGTTTCTTTTGAAGCGTGAATGGCTGTATTGTCGTGTTAGAATGTTCAATATGAATCCCATCAATTAAAGCATTCTCTAATATAACTCACAGTAGAATTTTGTGGCCTTCTTATGTGTTACAAAACATGTAGGAGATTTTCCTCGGTATCCAAATGCAGCCCATATCATTAAGGATCCTCCTTTAAAATTTCTGACGTGCCGAGCTTCCCGTTCTTTTTGAGTATCCCTCCAATATTTCTGACGGCCATCCGGTCCATCAAGGTTGAAATTTTTTTCATCACTGAAGATGAAAATAATGCATACCTGAGTAATTGGTTTAAAATTGTAAGAGTACCCAATGTCCGGTATAATTATTTCGCCCACTGTATATATTTGGAAAAGTTTACATTGTATTGTCAACCACTGTATATCTCTGAAGATTATTTGTTTTAATAATTCAAGTTTTTAAAACTTTCTCACCCTCGCCATAGCTACGTCTTTATCATGCAATTTACTTGAAATGTAGGGAATAAAGACGAAGATATAACCAGAGTCAAATCGATATACAAATCGATTTGTTTTATTGATGACACTCACCAGATTTTAAGCGAAATGTCATAAAGTTTATGACTTAAATCTTTTGTTAAGCTTTCGTACAAAATAAAACTGGAAAAAAAAAACAGGCAAAACAACAGACACCACAACCAACCAAGCCACAATATCAAAACCGACAACAAAACAAGACAAGTCAGGCAAACAAATAGTTAAATACTCGAATGAATCCCTTTTTAAGCAGACTTTTACAGGCCTGTGTATGAATAAAACGAAAGGCAGCATTTGTGAGGCCAAGACAAGTCAAATGCTAAAATCTCGATGCAAAAAATATCATTATTAACTGCCAATCTAAAGTAAATATGATCTTTTTTTCTTAATGTTTAATAACGCACGAAGAACACTAACAAAACCCAGCCAGTTGCAATGATGATGATGATGATGATTTTAACAGAAATATTTTGGAAACAAAAAAAGAAAACTAAAAACACTACACAGATTCCTCTTGCAATCCACAAGGAGGAGAATTTTATCGAAGGAGTTGTATAGACAGTTTGAATGTTTGTTAATTTTGGCATTCACACCTTCAAAAAATGACACTTTGGCATTTAAATTTTTTATTTTTTTTATTTTAGCCAAGTCAGGGATATGAAAGGTTTTGTGTTGGTGGAGTTGCGTTTGCTTTGCTTTGCGAAGAAGTGATGCTGTCATGCCACCAACTACAAATTTTACGATTAAGACGTGTTAAATTGTTAACAAGCCACTTCAAGTTCTTGGTAATAAGCTGGAAATTTATGATTTTCAAGTCTGTATTGTCACACACTAAATAACAAACCGAAAAACGAAACGAAATGATATGAAAAACTTTGCATAAACCCCAGAATATTATACACAATCTAAGAGATAAACGCACACACACACTTCTATCATGTCTAGTATTTTAGATTTAAACGTAAATAACGCAACAAAATGTTGGTAACAAAAGTTACAAGCCATTAAGGAAGTTATTCATTTACTTTAGCTCTTTCAGCTATTTCGCTGTTTAACAAATTTTACTATTTTCTTCAGTTTTTTTATTTTTATTTGGCTTCTAGCTGTTTTGTTATGGCTTTAAGAGTGTGTTTTTATTTAGACACACACTCATACACAGTTTTTTTTTTTATTTTATAACGGCCGATCATCCCACATTCATTGTCAAGTCAAATCTGTATCTTTGTTTGATTTTTATATTTTGTTCTCCTTTTGTCTGGCTTGAGTTTTTCAAAACTCCGGCGGTCCACGGTCGTGGTCTAATGTCATCGTTAAATGTCATTTGCATTAGAATTGATTTCGAAAATGTTTGTAAATATTTTGATTTCTTTACAATATGATTTCCTGTTGTCCACCTTTATGTTTATTGTTCTTTAATGAGTCGTCATCAACATCAACACCAACTGCATCTTTAGCTGTATCTGTATCTGGGGTCTCTCTATCTATCTTATACTACTAGCGTCAGTATCGTTTCGTGGCAACATCACATTGAGCATATTAGAAAACGGCCAACAACAATTACTTACAACAACGCTCTGATGGTGGTAGAGAGTCGTAGAAACTTTCAAACTATTGTTATGTCTTCTGTATACGCATTTATCATCGATTTTATTGCCGAATGTAATAAAAGCTTTATTTATTATTAGTATGACATGAGATTTTATAAGCATTTTAGAATATAATTAATAGAAAATTTAGTGTATCGATATTTTTATTTCATTAGAAACACGAGTACTAATAATGGGATCATTTTGGAATCTATAATGTTACGATTAGTAAATTTATCAATGATCTGAAATACAAACTCAGGGAAGAGAAAATTTAATGAATGAAATTTCCATATACTATTAGTTGAATCCAAGGTGTTAAAATTATAATGATATGGTAATAATCTGTTTTTACGTATTGTATTTCCCTATATTGGGTGGAAAGTTAGAAGAAGATATGCGACATAGTTTTCGCAAAGCTTCAATAAAGACTGTAGTACAAAATAAATAGAAAAGTAAATACTAAAAAACAAGTATGAAAGTACAGTCGGCGAGAAAATTCTGTTCAGTGACTATACATTGATCTAAAGTAAATTTTTAAGGCTTTGTTAAGTTTTATAATGTTCTGATTTTGAGACTTTAATACGAAATCTATTGAAAAACCGTTATCGATATTTTATAAATAATTTTAAGTATAACAAGTAAAAGTGTTAAAAGTAAAACAAAGTAAAAGATTCGGCTGTGCCGGATCTTATATACCCTTCACCAAAATAAAAATTTGGTTTAAAATAAATTTTGGTGAACAAAAAATGTAGGGAAAAATAGGTGAACAAATCATGATATTCGCGGTTTTTTGCTTATCTCAGACATTTTTGAGCAGATAAGCTGTGATAAGCAAACAAAAACCGCGAATGTCATAATTTGTTCACCTATTTTTTTACACAATTTCATTTACCAATATTTCTTTTCATACCATATTTTTCCCCCAAAAATGATTTTACACCAAAAAAAGTTTAGCACATACAATTTTTTTTACCATTTCTTTTTTTCACCTTTTTTTTAATTTTTTGTTGTACTATAAATATATTGATGTACTAGCTTGACCCGGTGCGCTTCGCCACCCCTGTCGTAGTCTATGTTGGAAATTTCAATAAAATCGTTTCGGCCGTTTAGTATATTAAGAACTAAAGGTTTTAATTGCAAATAACTTTTAAACTGCCTTACCAATTTTTACACTATTAGTCTCATAGTAATCCTAAAAATCCTTTTACTATGAACTACTATATGTACTCAATACAGTTTTGTTATGGATTTCTCACTGTTATAAAGTTCAGAATATGGGTATAAATATGAAATTCGTTTGTGCCAAATTTATTTTAATTCAATGCATTTGTTTTTTCTTTGATATATTTTAATATATATATATTAACGAAAAAAAATAGTTTTTATTGTTGAATTCTGTATTTTTTTACGTTTAACTAAAATCCCGAAGTCCCGAAAAATCTCGAAATCACGAAAAATCCCGGGATCCCGGGATTTACATTTCTAAAATCCCGAATCCCGGGATTTGTAAAACCCAGTCCCGTTTGGCATCCCTAGCTATGACGATGTTTTCATCAGCACTGACGATGTTTATATCAGTGCTGATTAATCAGCTATGACGATGTTTTCATCAGCACTGATTAGTCAGCTCTGACGATATTTACATCAGCACTGATTAATCAGCTATGACGATGTTTTTATCAGCACTGATTAGTCAGCACTGACAATGTTTTCATCAGCACTGACGATGTTTTCATCAGCACTGACGATATTTACATCAGCACTGATTAATCAGCTATGACGGCGTTTTCATCAGCACTGATTAGTCAGCACTGACGATGTTTTCATCAGCACTGACGATATTTTCATCAGCACTGACGATATTTACATCAGCACTGATTAATCAGCTATGACGATGTTTTCATCAGCACTGATTAGTCAGCACTGACGATGTTTACATCAGCACTGATTAATCAGCTATGACGATGTTTTTATCAGCACTGATTAGTCAGCACTGACAATGTTTTCATCAGCACTGACGATGTTTTCATCAGCACTGACGATATTTACATCAGCACTGATTAATCAGCTATGACGGTGTTTTCATCAGCACTGATTAGTCAGCACTGACGATGTTTTCATCAGCACTGACGATATTTTCATCAGCACTGACGATGTTTTCATCAGCACTGACGATGTTTTCATCAGCACTGACGATATTTACATCAGCACTGATTAATCAGCTATGACGATGTTTTCATCAGCACTGACGATGTTTTCATCAGCACTGACGATGTTTTCATCAGTACTGACGATGTTTTCATCAGCACTGATTAATCAGCTATGACGATGTTTTCATCAGCACTGATTAATCAGCACTGACGATATTTACATCAGCACTGATTAATCAGCTATGACGATGTTTTCATCAGCACTGATTAGTCAGCACTGACGATGTTTTCATCAGCACTGACGATATTTGCATCAGTGCTGATTAATCAGCTATGACGTTGTTTTCATCAGTCCTGGTTAGTCAGCTCTGAGGATATTTACATCAGTGGTGATTAATCAGCTATGACGATGTTTTCATCAGCACTGATTAGTCAGCACTGACGATATTTACATCAGTGCTGATTAATCAGCTCTGACGATGTTTTCATCAGCACTGATTAGTCAGCACTGATCAGTAATCATTCAGTGCAGCATCGAATAATAATTAAGTGTATTATTACATACTCAATCATGCAAGTTATTGTGACAATCATATATATGATTGTTTTAACCATATATATTATTGCGGCACTCTACTTGTACCATCACTCTGTTAAAGATTAATTATATTATTGCTATTTTTGAAAATACTATTTTAATAGTATTTTACCAATTTTACCCGTTTTCCCCCTGTTTACCCCTTTCTGGTCCAAGTATTGAAAAAAGTTATAGCCTATTGACGCTTCCAAGTAAGGATCTATCTACGTTCCAAATTTCAATAAAATCGATTCAGCCGTTTAGGCGTAATGCTCAAACAAACAAACAAACTTACAAAGACATTTATATATTTATATAGATATAGATTCATCAATCAAGTTTGTAAGTTATTTGGTGGCTACGGAAAGTTGATTGCAACATACAGACTCCGCTATATAGACTCCGCTAACTATAACGATCCAGAATAAAAATTGTTGATTTCAATAATTGAATTGAATTTTTCTAAATACATATTATTAATTTTAAGTCAGACCAAAATTATCGTTCTCATTATTTATCGTTACTGAAACAATCCAAATTGTGGTACCTTTCTAATATTTCGAATTGGTAGCAAATATTAGTAGAAATTATTTTCTAATAAAGTTTCCAATGATAAAAATCATTATTTAACATTATGGATATGTTTCTTTTAGATATGTTAGTCAATTTTTTTTATTAATAAGTTTGTCATTCCACAATATAATTTTCCGACCCTATATATATTCTGGTTCCTTATAGATATCGGAGTCGACTTAGCCATGTCTGTCTGTCTGTTTGTTGAAATCAATTTTCTGAAGACCCCAGATATCTTCGGGATCTAAAGTTTCCTATTTAAAATCAGCAAAAAGTCCATAAATAACGGAGATATGAGCAAAAATCCGAGACAACCTCTATTTTTGCCCTATTTTTGATCTATATTTCGATTACTAAGTCATAAATATAGACAATATGGATATCTAATGATAGATATTTCAAAGTTCATTGCAACGATGTATATAAGGCTATAGTAAATTGAACCTACAATGGGTCAAAATCGAGAAAAATATTTTTTAACCCAAAATTTTTTTTTACAAAAAAATTTTTTTTCACTAATAAATTAAAAAAAAAAAAATTTTTAAATTAAAAATTTTGGAAAAAACTTTTAAAAAACAATTTCGAAAAAGAAAAATTAAAAAAAAAAATTAATTTTTTAAATTTTATTTTAAAGTATAATTTGGTGAAATGTATATAAGATTCGGAACAGCCGAATATAGCTCTCTTACTTGTTGATCTATATCTCGATTACTAAGTCATAAATATAGACAATATGGATATCTAATGATAGATATTTCAAAGTCCATTGTAACGATTTATATTAGGCTATTTGGACCAACAATGCGCAAAATCGGGAAAAATATTTTTTAACCCGAATTTTTTTTTCACAAAAAAATAGTTTGGTCATAAATTTTTTCGCTAATAAAATTAAAAAAAAAAAAAATTAAAACAAAAATTTTTTAAAACAAATTTTTTTAAAAAAGTTGGAAAAATCTTTTAAAAAAACAATTTGGAAAAAAAATAAAAATTTGTTAATTTTATTTTAAAGTATAATTGGGTGAAGGCACTGTTGCCAGATTTTGCCAATTTATCGGCATTTTGGCGTTTTTTGATGGTAAAAATGGCAAAGTGCGATATGCCGATTTTAGTCCTCAAAATGACGATTTTATGAGAAGTCAAGGTTTTCATATAATCGTTTAATTAACAAATATAATGAATTCATAATGAACCGTAATTGTTTTGTACGATAGATCAACATCGATATATCTACTCCGCCATTTACAAGGATACAGATTATATATACATTAAGGGGTCGCAAATTTGACGATTTTTTAATCCAATTTTGACGATTTTATACCAAAATTATCTGGCAACAGTGGGTGAAGGGTATATAAGATTCGGCACAGCCGAATATAGCTCTCTTACTTGTTTTTTTAATTTTAACTTAAAACAAGTGTTTCGAATATTTGATTGTTTGAAAGTAATTGATAAAATCACGTTTTATTTAGTAAATTAGTTCAATGTAACTTCGAATCTTTGAAATTTACTAAGTCTGGTATGTATTTAATCAATAATAATGGAGTCGTCTAATCAGCGTATGTGACTTTCGTTTATATTAGTGTTATGTACATGGCTATGACTGCCGACCTCTGTCTTTTTAAAACAAACATTAATTGAATGATCAAAATTGCATTAAAATGATCAAAATTGCAAACTTAAAATTTATACGAAATATTTGAAATGTAGAAACACAGTTGATAAATAAATTGAAGAATTTTTTTTTTTAATTTAAAAACTTAATTATTTTTTCTTAGTTAGACTTAATTTCAATTTCAAAACAAACAGTCAGAGCATACGCAAAAACTAAAAATCAAATCTCTCCTCAGATTCCATATCCATTAAATTTGCCACAATTTCCTTTGTAAATAAGACTCTTTCAATTTTATTGCGTAATTACAGCATAATTGAATCATTTAGTTCTTAATTTTTATTATAACATATTTCAACGATAATCTCATAATCATGATATTTTCAAATAAATAAAAAAAAGAACATTCAAACTCTGTCGTTCTCCCCCTTGGTATCATTACAATTTGGTCGTAACAAGAAAATGTTGGCATATGTAAAAATGTTGACTTTACAACATAATTAAGCTCATGACAAATAAAAATCAAACACAAGTTATGGACAAATTAGCAAACAACCACTTGTGCGTGTGTGTTGTTGGCTTTTTTTCTTCATATTCCAACTTACACTTGTACAACACAGTAAATGAAATAAAAATAATAGATATCAGAACTTAGAAACATAAAAACGCACTCGAAATACTTGCTACACTTAAATCCTATAAGAAATAAATGATTTTGAAATTGCCCAGCATTTGCAACAATAACACACACAGCAATGGAAAATTATACCAAAAGGGTGGTTGCTGATTGTGGTGTTTTTGTGGTAAATTGCGTCAATATGCGCCTTATTGTTGGCAATAAATATTAACCGCATAAAATACATAATCCCCCAACACATACACATAAACATGTACAATTTACAGTGAAGCTTGTAGAGAAAACAACAACCAAAAAACACCCTGTGCATTACATGATAGAGTCTGAGAATAGACACAATAGTATTTAGAGGTGCGTAGAGTTTGAAATTTAAAACTGGATTTTAAATTTGTTTATTTTGAATTGAATTTTATGTAAGTTATTATTATACGAAAATCTTCAAATACAGAATTTTACGAACAATCTGTATTTGAATTAAATTTTTGTTTTGATCAAATTATTTATTTGTTATTAGTATGTTTTTATATCATTTTCTTAAATGACCAGAAAGTTGATTTCAAATCTATATCTATGGGTAAAAATTACCAAATATTTTTACTCCATAAGTAACTAGGCACTGATAGATATCTATTTGTTAAAATTACGGGAATAAACCTAAATCACCGACTGGTATTTTACCACTCGAGAGAAAAAGCAGGCGGTGGAGCGGCAAAAATATATATTAAGCTAATTTGGGCGATTTGTATTTTTTCGCTTCATCGAAAGCAAAATGAGCAAAATACCGTTACCGTTAAGTTTGTGCAAATATTAGGGAATTTCTTCATATTTGTATACCCTTCACCATGAGTGGCAAGGGTATATATAAATTTGTCATTCCGTTTGTATTTTCTACATTTTTCGTTTGCGACCCCACAAAGTATATATATTCTGCTTTGTTATAGATAGCTGAGTAGATATAGCCACGTCCGTCTGTCCGTCTGTATGTTGAAATCAACTTTCCGTAGCCCCCAAATAACTTACAAACATAATTGATAAATCAATATATCGAGAATTCTTCCGGCTCGGTCGCTATTTAAAATCGAGAAAATCGGCTCACAAATGGCTGAGATATAGGGAAAAAACCGGGAGAACCTCGATTTTTTGCCTATTTGTAATCTATATCTAGATTACTAAGTCATTAATATAGACAATATGGATATCTAATGATAGATATTTCAAAGTCCATTGTAACGATGTATATAAGGCTATAGTAATGGGTCAAAATCTGGAAAAAAAATTTTTTAACCGAATATTTTTTTACAAAAAAAATTTTTTGTCATACGTTTTTTCATTAATAAATTTAAAAATTTTAATTTTTTGAATATTTTTAAAAAACAATTTTGAAAAAAAAAAATTTTAATTTTGTTTACCTAAAAATATTTAAAATTTTTATTTTGAAGTATAATTTGGTGAAGCGTATATAAGATTCGGCAAAGCCGAATATAGCTTTCGTACATGTTTTTTTATACAAGGTGGCGCAAAAGTAATCCTCCTAGGCCGTCCAACGCCTACTGGTGAAATACTGCGACGTTTAGCCGCAGTACAAAGTCCAGACGGTGCATCAGCTGTTAGCTGCTGACCGCCAATGATTTTTAATCAAAAATAATCATGAGTGGTGAGGCCCATTTCCATCTTAGCGGGTACGTAAATAAGCAAAATTTACGCTTCTGGGGCACTGAAAGTCCGCGTGTAATCCACGAAGAGCCAATACACCCGCTCAAAGTCACTGTATGGTGTGCTGTTTTCGTTGGTGGAGTCATCGGACCTTTTTTCTACGAAGACGTCGCGGGCGGTTACTGTGAATGGTGAGCGCTACAGAGCAATGATCAACGAGTTCTTTTTGCCGCAAGTTGATGAATTGGGATTGGAAAACATGTGGTTCCAACAGGACGGTGCAACGGCCACAACCGATATGCTGTCGACAAGCCTCAGACTCTTGCAGGTCTTAAAGATATCCGTCAAGAATGTGAGGACCTATCGCCGGAAATTTTGGCCAAAGTGATGGAAAATGCCATAAAAAGGGCTCAAATGACAATCAACTGTGGCGGCGGCCATTTACATGACATCATATTCTCGACTTGATGTAAAAAAAAAATAAAAGACCAAATAAAAATAATCCACAAGAAGAATCAAAGTTTTTCATTTTTTTTTTAATTACAGCCAAAAAACATCGGAAGTTTACTTTTGCGCCACCTTTATTAATGTAATTGACTTGATTTAGTTGTAGTCCTGCTAATTTTGACCCTAAGGGTTTGTGGCATTTTTTAAATATTAATAAATAAGAAAATACATTTACCGAAATAACAGCAATTCCGGTTACCTCTAAAATACCATTAACAAAAGAAGCCAAAATACCGTTTTCCGAAATAATCCAAATTTTGCAGTTACCTTTTAACAGTATCTAATCGGTAGTCAACCTTGACAGCATTCCTCGTAAAACCTGCTGAAGTATAGATGAAGATTTTTACCACCTCTACTATATAATGAAATCACTGTGCAGCATGTGGCAGAGGAAAGAGTAACAAGACCAATTACTCAACATGATTTCAATAAAATTACAAAATACTACTACAACAACACAATAACAACAGTTGAACAAACAAACAAATAATGTTGTTTTATTATTTACTACTGCCACTACTACCAACACAATATATTGATGTTATTACCAACAAAAAACAACAACAACATCGTCATCATCATCAAAAGCTGCAACCGTAGTTGCTGCTGCTCTTCCTAAAGTTTTGTGAGCAACATCAATCTCAATAACAATTCATAATTCATGTTTAACACAACACTCCCCCTCATGGATGTTCGGCTGGGTGTAGGATGGAAGTATATGAGTCTGTTGGAGTGTGTGTTGTTTGATTGTTTAAGGAAACGGAAGTTAATTTCAGGATGTTGAACAACTTTGTTACACTTGTTTGTTAAATGAAAAAAAAAGTAACCTTGAGTTGAGTTGTCTGTTGAGTAGGGCGTTTACAGTGAGGGAGGAAATAATGAAGGATGTTTTAATACTAAGGGTGGTTATTGTTTATTTCTCTTTTTTTTTGGTTTTTGTATATGTAATATTTTTTTTCGCCACTTCATCTACACTTTTTCATAACCATAAATTGTTTATAAATTTTTTTCTTTCTATTTTGTTGTTGTTATTATTCATCCGGAGGATTTCTGGTTGTTTGTTTGGGCACATTTATGATGATCTACTACTTGTACTACATCATGGCAAATTATATAAATTGCTACCACTCATTTAGGTAAGATACACAGATAAACTTGCTAAACATCAGCCGGAAGCGACTCCCCCCTCAAAACAATGTAATAATATACAAAGACAGTCGGACAGACAAACAGTCAGATACATAATGCTGTTCGTTGGTGTTGTTGATCATCCCTAATTGGTGTTGAATTGACTTTAACATCCTGGCTGGTTGGCAGGCTGCGAAAGACAAGTGTTACACAGAATGTTGGTAAAAGTAAGTTTGTTGTTTGTTTTGGAAAAATTATGGTTAACTAATTTCAATTATGAAAATTAACTTTCAAATGGTGTGTGGTAACAGTTTTGTATAAAGTAAATACATAAGTTTAAAGGGCAAGCTAATAAAATGAAATTGGGAAACTTCAATTAAATTAGGTATTTTTATACCCTTCACCTTCGTGAGAAGGGTATATATAAGTTTGTCATTCCGTTAATTCCGACCCTATAAAGTATATATATTCTGGATCCTTATAGATAGCGGAGTCGATTAAGCCATGTCCGTCTGTCTGTCTGTCTGCTGAAATCAATTTTATGAAGACCTCAGATATCTTCGGGATCCAAGTCTTCAATAATTCTGTCAGACATGCTGTCGAAAAGTTTCCTATTTAAAATCAGCAAAATCCTTCCATAAATAACGGAGATATGAGCAAAAATCCGAGACAACCTCTGAAAATTTCATCTAAAAAAGACAATTTATTGCATGCTTCGACTAAAAAGCAACAAACGTATGTTTGGATGTGTGTTGGTTTCATTGCTATTTTGTTTTTTTTTTTTTTTTGGTGTTTCGTTTGGCGTTGTTGTTTTTATACCATTCACCTTCGTGGGAAGGGTATATATAAGATTGTCTTTCGTTTATAACTTCTAAAATATAATCTGTTCGTCAGCAATTAAATGTAAAATTTTTAAAAGTTTTCTTGATATATTTAGGATGCAATATGCTGAAAGTGGGTAATTACTGCATATAGGATTTGGCATATAGCACTCTTACTTGTTTTAATTGAAATGTTTAAATGTCTATTTATGTTGGTATAGCAACAAATATAAAATGACCATAATTATTACAATTTATTTTTAATTTTATAACTGTAAGAAATCAAATCATAAAAATATAAAATACCTTTTTAAAATTTTTTATTTCCTTGAAATCATAAATTGTTTACATATGTATATTGAAACAATAAAACCACTATGAATTTCCAAAGGTAGAAGACAATTTAGACTTTAATAATAAAATTATTATTTATACTTTCCAGCTTAATGTTTTTTTTTTAAAGAAATTTATTTGTAGTTAACAACAAATACAAAAAAAATCTTTAAAAAGTACGAAACAAAGGAAGCGAGTTTTTTCTTTAATTTTGTTTAAAAAGAAACAATAAATATTTGTATGTATAGCTGTTAAAAGAGAGGAATGTACGCTACAATCCGTTTATTTTATATTTGGAAACAAGTAAGATTAAAATTAACAAATTAACTTTTAAATTTTTTGTCGTAATTGTTTTTGAAAAGATTTTTCCAATTTAAAAAAAAAAAAAAAATTCAATTTAAAAATTTATTTTTTTTAATTTATTAGTGCAAAAATTTAAGAAAAAAAATGTTTTTTGTGAAAAAAAAATTCGGGTTAAAAATTTTTTCCCGATTTTGACCCATTGTAGGTCCAACTTACTATAGCGTCATCATTGCAATGGACTTTGAAATATCTATCATTAGAATCGATATTATCTATATTTATGACTTAGTAATCGAGATATAGATAAAAATGTGCCAAAAATAGAGGTTGTCTAAGATTTTTATTCATATCTCCGTTATTTATAGACGGATTTTGCTGATTTTAAATAGGAAACTTCTCGAAAACATGTCTGACAGAATTATTGAAGATTTGGATCCCGAAAATATCTGGGGTCTTCAGAAAATTGATTTCAACAGACAGACAGACAGACAGATGGACATGGCTAAATCGACTCCGCTATCTATAAGGATCCAGAATATAATTACTTTATAGAGTCGAAAAATTATATTGTGGAAATTACAAACGGAATGACAAACTTATATATACCCTTCTCACGAAGGTGAAGGGTATAACAAGAAATTTATGGTAAAACTGGTTTATATTTTATAATTCATCTAATAGATTTAAAAATAATCATATTGTGAATAAGCTGGATTCATAGCATGGTTCGGCTCAGTCATATGATTTGTCAACAACTATAACATGGTCATGTTTTTAAATAACCTCATAACGTTTGAGGTGGAATCATAATATGGTTGGACATATTCATACTATGTTTATGCTACTATTATAACATGATCTTTGATCCATAATATGATTACAAAGGATTTCATTATGGTTAAATAGGATCATATTATGATATTTTACAATGAAATACATTAGTACGGAAGTAATGAAACCAATCATAATATAACCATTTTTTTTCTTTGCGTGTATATAACTAAATTTAACAAATAATTTTTGGGTCTTTCTTCACAAGTAATAAAAAACCCATCAAATGTTACGTTTTTGAATTTATTTTTTGGCTTTGGGCGATTTTTCGAGCAGCCTTAAAAGAGTCTTATAAGGACCTTAATCACTACAAATAAGGATTTTATAATGTTTTTTGGCTCTTCTACTCATATATCAAAAATCAACGTAGCAGCAGTTATATAAAACAAATGAAACCAATTTAAAAGTAGGGTGTGTACAAATATTAAAAAAATATTTAAGAATGAAAAGAAGAATTTTGCAACTAATTAAACTCAACGGGATACTCAACGCCTTGTTAAAGAATTCGTGTTGACAATTGTCTGTTCGTTGTTTAATATTTGTGTTTTTTTTTTTTTGTATTATTTTTTATACAAAACGTTTCTGATTTCGATTTTACATTTTTTGCATTTTTATTAACAAAATTAACATAATCGTTATAATTAAAATATAATTTATTGACAGACAATTGTGTGCCCGATACAGACGACACCTCATCTTAATTCATATATTCACACTTTTAATAACGAGTTAAAACAAAAAAAAAATCTTTAAAAAAATTTAAAAAAAAAAGTAAACCATATAAAAGGAATGGTTTTTTTAAACAGACTTCCAAGATGCTGTAACAATCTTCTACAGAATTTTACTCATACTATCGTATGTAATTACTTATATGCAGTGTTGAAGTTCGCTTTATTTATGAGCCGTAAAATGTTAATTTTACATTTATAACAATTAATTGTTATTTCGATTTGTTTATCAAATTTGCATAAATAATTAAATCAAAGTTGTTGTTGTTTTTACAAAATTTGTGATAATAATTATCGTGGTTTTATTATAAGATTATTTAAATGATTCCTGAAACATTAAATAAGAATAATCTAACTAAATTTAGACACACATTCCTTTGTCTTGAAACATTAAAGAAAGTAATGGAAATATATGTTCTAATATATAATCTAATTTGTAAAACGTGTAAAACGATGTACTGTTTCAGACATTTTTATTTTACAGAAACGTAGTACTATTACTAGCCGAATTTTAAGTTTCTACATCATCGAGGAGCTTTAAAACAGCAACATTCCTTCTAAATGATTAAGTCTACATCTAAAATTCTGATCTTTTTTTTATTTCACTCTTAAATGTAGCCACTTTAATTGTGGTTTCCTAACTAATATTTCACATGTCATGTTACACTGTTTTATACTTGGAGAAAATAAATGTTCTACAGCTAAGTCAATTTGTCACCTGACCAACATTTTCTCATTAAAAGTGCGGATGTCAAAGACTCACCAAAACAGACAAATTGCATACACAGATTTATAGACAAAAATAAAAATTAAATAAAAAGGAAGAGAAAAATATTAGAAGGAAAACTTCTTTAAATTGTGTTTATTTTTTTACAATTACAATTTAAATTTGTTAAGCAAAAGAGGCATAAGTAAAAACGAATCTCTTCGAATAAAGTGCCAACCACTGCCACCCCATTTTCTAACGATATGACGAAACCGCTCAAGGGCAATTGTTTACAATTGTAAATTAGGACTCTCGTCACCAGGCCATTCATTCTCAAACATCCCACTTTTTTAATTCCATTTTGTCGACTACAAGGAGCTAGAGTGGAGTACCTACAAATGAACTTTGACTCCTATAAAAATTATATTTACAGCAAGAAGCACACAAAACATATATAAATATGAGGAGGGGAGGGGGATAGCAGTTAAAATAAGTAAATATACTAAAAATTCAACGAACCGCATAAGTTTTTCCCATTTTTATATCCACCACCAAAGAGATTGCGGTATATTGACTTTGTCATTCCGTTTGTAACATAACGAAATATTGGTCGTAGAACCAAAAAGGCGATCTAGTCTGCCAGTTTGTCGGTTGGACGCACAATAGGTGGAAAGGAATATAAGGTATTAGGAATTTGCTTAATTAAATTTGATTTGTACAGTCTAAGGTCAGAACTATTATGGAAATTTAAGTTCAGTTTCAATGTAATAAATTATTTTTTCAATACAAGTCTAGGTGTAATGGGTATGTTGATCAGGTTTGGTTTATCGACGATTCTAAGCATGTGACACCAGTGCCGGTATTAATGGCCCCAATGGTCAAAGAAGAATTCATATGTGTACCTACCCGGCAAACTTCCAGCAGATAATTACTCCATACTCATTTATCTTGTTTAGTGTTTGAAGTGGAGGTAAGGTCGAGTCCGCTCATAACACCGATACACTCTGCAAGAACTCGGTGCTCACATTGATCACCGACGAACGAACGAACGAGAAGTTCGAAAAGAGCGATCTTGGAATACTTACGGAACTATTATCCAAATATTGAGGTATTAAATACCAACAATTTTCTTTGGACGGTGTTGAGTCGAAATGATGCAGAGATATAAAAGTGCTGAGCATCTATTTTCTGATTGACTATATATAAGAGTCAATGATGTCTCAAACAGGATAAATTGCTACATAGGAAACCTGCGCCTATTGCGCTGAAAGTAATGGAGTCTGAATGAAGCCTAACAATAATGAACTGCAAGGTATAGCGTTGTTGTCTTTATGACAGTGTCCTCTAAAGAGTAGGTTCCATGCATGCACATGTAATTGGTATAATAATAAAGGATAATGAAATTTTTAAATCATTGCATATTAGGGCCATTTCGGTCCTCTAAAATTGTTCGAAGCTCGTAACTTTTAGATATTACAGCCGATGTGATAGATGACTCATATATATTTGCTGGATGCAAACTCAATTTCAAAACGAAAATATTGCCAAAATAAAGTATTTATTTAATAGTACCCATAAAATATTTAAAGATACCCCCTTTAGAAATGTTGTTTGTGATTTTTTTTTTTTTTACATCACATTATCTTTGCACTGCCATCAACAAGATGGCAACTTGAGTTCGCGCGCCATAAGCATAAAGGAATATTTAAAAGTTGGTAATGGCAACCTCAGCCACTCATACATACATTTATACACAAATTCAAACACAACGACAGATATATAACAACAAAAAAAAAAAAAGCTTCACAAACTCATACAGCTACAAAAATATCTGAAGCAGGAGTAATATTTAAGCTCTGCGTATTACATTTGCCAACAACATGGCAAATGGTCACCAGGGCGTGTAATTGAGTGATACAGGACCCTTTTAACATTTTTATTTGCACATTAGCGAGGGTGGTGGTTGCTTTTTTACATGCTCTCCCTTTTTAGTTTTTGGTTGTTGGCACATTGAAATTGTTATTGGAAAAACAAACAAAATAAATAAAATAAAAAAATAATGGAATTACGAAAGGAAAAGTAGACAAAAATTAAATCGACAACGAGAAAAAAATTATGATTTTTTCATTGATGGAATGGTGGGGGGAAGATATTTGAAGCAATGACATGAGAAAAATCTAAAGCATAAGTTTTTTGTAAATTATTGATACAATATGGAAAGAAATTACTGTGCAGATAATACTCATATAAACAATATGATTTTAGTTTCTGTAGTATTTGGCAATATGGTTGGGAAATTTGTATATGTTTTTGTTTAGATAATTTTATCTAACTTTCTATTCTAACAGACTACTACCTAAATATAAAATAGTCTCTTGTTGAATTTGAATATATGCT
The DNA here is from genome assembly GCA_942486065.2 of Calliphora vomitoria. Lineage (NCBI taxonomy): Eukaryota > Metazoa > Arthropoda > Insecta > Diptera > Calliphoridae > Calliphora > Calliphora vomitoria. Next base: position 141,378,632 of record OW818030.2, read on the forward strand.
TAGTGTTGCCCAAAATATATATGTATATGATCCAATTTGCTGACCCAGATTTACTATACACTAGAATTTACACTACCCCGCCTATATAATGAAAATCTGAAGAGTCGAGATCAAACTCGTATCATGAAATGAAACATATATGGGCAAAAAAACTTTTATTTTATAATCACTGAAACCCACATTAATTGTTCATGTCTGTGAATGACACTACTAGCAAACAAAATTTAAAATTTCAGAAAGTCTATATATTAGTTAGTTATAGCTTCCTAAAGTTGAAAAGTATTCGTACTTTTTCTAATTTGTTAAGAGTTGTATAATCGAACTGCTCAGCAAATATGAAGAAGCAATATTGTTATATACGTGCTTAATAAACTACCATCCGGTAAAAAGTTGTAAGTTGGTAAAAGTTATAAGATAAAAAGATCGAAATTCGATTTATTGGATAAAAAACAAGTAAAAGAGATATATTCGGCTGTGCCGAATCTTATATACCCTTCACCAAATTATACTTTAAAATAAAAATTTTAAATATTTTTAGGTAAACAAAATTAATTTTTTTTTTTTTCAAAATTTAAAAAAAAATAGTTTTTCAAAATTTTAAAAATTTTTTTCAAAAAAATTTTTTTTTTTGAAATAGTTTTTTTTTTTAAATTTACTAGTGAAAAAAAATGTATGACAAAAAAATTTTTTTGGTAAAAAAAAGTCGGGTTAAAAAATATTTTTCCCGATTTATATCGTTGCAATGGACTTTGAAATATCTATCATAAGATATCCATATTGTCTATAGTAATCGAGATATAGATAAAAAAGAGGCCAAAATTCGAGGTTGGCCCGGTTTTTTCCATATATCTCAGCCATTAGTGAGACGATTTTCTCGATTTTTAATTGCAACCGAGCAGGAAGAATTTCCGATATATTGATGTATGAATCAAGTTTGTAAGTTATTTGGGGTCTTCAGAAAATTGATTTCAACAGATAGACGGACAGACAGACAGGCGGACATGGCTTAATCGACTCCGCTATCTACGGAAATTACAAACGGAATGACAAATTTATATATACCCTTCTCACGAAGGTGAAGGGTATAAAAATTTGCAGAATAAACAAGTTAGAGTGGTATATTCGGCTATGCCGAATCTTATGTACCTTTCACCTTTGTTGTGGATGCATTAATTGCCCACTTTCAGCGTATAGCATCCTAAATATATCATGAAAACTTTTAAAAATTTTACATTTAATTGCTGACGAACCGAATATATTGTAGAAGTTACAAACGAAATGACAATCTTATATATACCCTTCTCACGAAGGTGAAGGGTATAAAAACAACAACGCCAAAAGAAACGAAACACCAAAAACAAAAACAAAATACGCTAAGCCATGAAACCAACACACATCCAAACATACGTTTTGTTGCTTTTTTGTGAGAGTATGCAATAAATTGATTTGATAAATGGATTTTTGCATATCTCCGTTATTTATGGACGGATTTTGCTGATTTTAAATAGGAAACTTTTCTAAAGCATGTCTGACAGAATTATTGAAGATTTGGATTCCGAAGATATCTATCTGGGGTATTCAGAAAATTGATTTCAACAGACAGACGGACATGGCTTAATCGACTCCACTATCTATAAGGATCCAGATATATAATATAATTACTAGACTAAATATTTTTTGTATATATTTTTAAAACTAACGTAATTGGGAATAGTTTATTGAATAGAATTTAAACATATTTTTTACCATGATGCTATTAATTAAGTGATTAATTAACTTCAAAACTTAAATAAAACAAATATTTTTTTTTCAATTTTTAAACCGCGATTTGGTGAACTTGTACATTTTGTTAATACAAAACACTACTGATGTGCTAGAAAATGAAAATCCTGAAACAAATTTGATCAAACCTTAACATAATTGTGGTTTTACCCATGTATATGGGCCTAATAAATTGTGTGCTAATAATATACTCTATTACTCCCAACATATAAAATATTAGTTGTTACAAAAGTACCCATATATCTATCATCCATTGTAATGTCTCTTTTACATACAACGATGACATGTCAGCGTATTGTCTTTCAAAATCACTTTGAAGACACTCTACCAATTATTTATTTCAGTCACAGTCACTACAGTTGCAGCATTCCACATGCAATGGTCAGTTGAAATGTGGTAACTATGTGTTTATACCACATGCTAACTACAGAGTATACAAATGTGTTGAATTTAACACAAACACACATTCACAGCTGGACATACGGACATACATTGTCATTACAAGGGAACAAAGAAAAAAAAAGAAACTCGGCGAAAGGGGTGGAACAAAGGAAATTGCACAGTTACACACATAAGTACTACATACATACATGTAAGTAAGTATGTATGTATATTTATGTATTTCTTTATGGTTGACTAACCATGTTTATATGTATACTATGTACAGTAATAAGAATTAACACTGTAATGTGCAAAATTGCACATTATTTTATATATAAATACACTTACAGCAACTTACATACACTTAAGCTCTCATACCAGGCCATACTTACATAATACATACTCTATAGCATATTTGTATAAGAGTATGTGTATATCCTTAACTGTTTTAATGTGTGTGTGTGTGTGTGTGAGTGAGAGTGTGTGTGTGTGTATTTGTAGAGTAATATAATTACTTTAAACATTATGGCAACCCAAGCAAGGACAGCAACGTCTGTTAACGCTTTAGGTTGAGTAGAGTGTTGATTATATGTGGAATGCTTGTTAATGTGTATAATGAAAGAGAGGAAATTTCATTTAAGGATCCGACACAACTACACAAACGAGTATGTGTGCTAGCAAAAGTATGTTGGAGCTAGCAGCAGCAGAGTGTGTAGAAGAGTTAAATGTGAGGTTAAGATTAATTGCTTTATTTAAAACATTTTAAGATTTTTCTTCAGTTTTTTCCATTCTCCATGTCTGTGTAAAAACATACATATTAGAAGGGCTGCACAAGGCAGTTATAGCCCAGGACGGCTGCTGTAATTTACGAAAATGTTTTGCATTTAACATTTAAATTAAAGTTTCATTTGAAACGAAAGAGAAAGTGTGAATGAATGATATGCATTTGAAGATTTGTATATGTAAATTTATGTCCGAATGTCTGCAATTCAAAAGTGTTGATGTTTTCAAAATAGATACATCATCAATATGTCACTGTCAAGATTGCAAAAGTTAAATAAAGTTTAGTTTTTGTTTAAAGAAATAATTTTAGAGAAATCTTAAAATTAACAAATATATTTTATTATTTACAATACCAATAAAATCCTACTATGGTGATAAAACGTATGAATCTAGTTAATTTCTTTTTTTACTATATTCAGAGCGTGAAATGTTGTTAAAAATTTTATTTTACTACTGCAAAAAAAATGTATATAAAAAGAACGCATAAAATGCGTAGGACTATAAAGGACTTGTCTCAGAGCTTAAAAGGAATCAAATCTTTGTAAATGTTCAAACGTGAATATTTTTAAAATTTGTAATAATTTCATTCTTAAATACTAAAAATTTTAGTCTTCATTTTAAGAGTTTAGACAAATATTCAAGTTAAAATTAGGAATTGGGTAAATTGAATTTGACACGAAATACTAGCGTTTGTTATACACAACATTTTTGATATTAAACCCTGTAATACAGACATTTTAGGAAAACTGTTATACTCAAAATTTTCGTTAGAAAAAAACAGTTTATAGAATATTTTACATAGAAAAACTGTTATATTCAAATTTTTCTATGGAAACATTTTTTATACAGAAAATTTTTAATAGAAAAAATGTTATACACAAATCTTTCCATTGAAAAACTATTATAAGCAGAAATTTTTATAGAAAAAACAGTTTTATAAAAAAAAAATTCTAAAGAAAATAGCTTCAGCATTTACAACATTCAAAAATGTTAGCATATTTGCAATCAGTATTTTTGTTTGCTTGATTGTCGCCTTTCTAATACTGCAACAGCAGAACAGCTAATCATTCTCCATACCAATGTGAAAATTTGTCTTTAAAAAAGTTTGAAAATTGTTTAGAAGTATCAAATGAGTCGCGGAAGTACTATGGTACTTTTGAGTATGAAATAGTATCAAAATCACTAGAGCATTCAATTCGGTTTAAACAGAAACCGAGGTTTTTCAAGGCCTAAAACCGAAACCGAAACCGACAATTATTCTTCGGTTTTCACTTTTAATCTATTTTAATTTAAAATTTAGAAATGAGAAACAAACTTTTTCATCCAATATCTCTTAACACAGATCGGTAAGAATATCTAAAGATTTGTTTAAATTTTTTAAATTGTATTACCATAATTGCTTCAGGCTACCTTTAGCAGGCTAAATAATGCAAAATGTTTGTAACAAAGTCTTAGTTATTTTCAAATATCCGATAATAGTATGGAGTACTAGCTGACCCGGTATGCTTCGCCACCCCAATGGGAATAAAGAAATAGTACTATTAAGTCTCCCTTTGTAAATTAATACTAATTCAGGAAAACATGTCTCTAGTTTTATGTTTATTGATTCATTGTAATGTGGATTGTAGCTCATTCTAAACGTATTATTAGAATTAAAACAGTACCATAAAGACCCACAATTTGTATTCTTACTCAGCATCATGAATGTTTAATTTCATATTTCTGTGTTCATTATTATAGGAAATTCCGTTCGTGAATTCTAACTCATTCAGAATCATTTGTGCCTAACTTTAAGGTTTATTATTATAAAATACTAGCTTGACCCGGTGCGCTTCGCTACCCCTGTCGTAGTCTATGTAGGAAATTTCAATAAAATCGTTTCGGCCGTTTAGTATATTAAGAACTAAAGGTTTTAATTGCAAATAACTTTTAAACTGCCTTTCCAATTTTTACACTATTAGTCTCATAGTAATCCTAAAAATCCTTTTACTATGAACTACTATATGTACTCAATACAGTTTTGTTATGGATTTCTCACTGTTATAAAGTTCAGAATACGGGTATAAATATGAAATATCGTTTGTGCCAAATTTACTTTAATTCAATGCATTTGTTTTTTCTTTGATATATTTTAATATATATATATGGGGCATTTCACGTCAAGTGAACCAACTTTTGAAATCGATGTCTTCCGATCGGGATGAAATTTGCACCAATGTTAGTTCTATTGGATAGTAATTCGGACACAATTTTTCAACAAGATCGGCCAAGAACTCTCTGAGTTATAGGAGGTCAAAATTTGACATTTTGGCCAAACAGGTGTTTTTTCTTATCCATATAACTTATTACCTATTGTTCTTAGCAAAATGTGTCCCAAATAGTTTAGATAGCTATTTATGCAATCTTCCGAAAAAAAAAATTAAAAAAAATTAATAAAATATTTTTGACTTTTTTTTTAAAAAATCAAAAACATTTTTGACTTTTTTTTCAAAATGGGCCCTTTTTATTTTTTTTTTTTATTTTTTTTAAGAAAGCTTAGGTCTTTTCCTAAGCGACCTATATGGTCGCTTAGTGGGATGCGAGTGGGATATCTATCAAAAAAAATATTTTGTAACTCAAGATATGAAATTTTTTGACTTTTTTTGCAAAATCAAAAACTTTGTTGACTTTTTTTAAAAAAATGGACCCATTTTTTAATTTTTTTTTTTTTTTGCTCAGAAGAAAGCTTATGTGTTTTTCTTTAACACCTTTTTTGTCGCTTAGTGGGATGCGAGTGGGATATCTATCAAAAAAATGTTTTGTAACTCAAGACATAAAATTTTTTACTTTTTTTTTTGCAAAATCAAAAACTTTTTTGACTTTTTTTCCAAAATGGGCCCTTTTTTATTTCTTTATTTTTTTCTCAAAAGAAAGCTTAGGTCTTTTCCTTTAAAACCTTTATGGTCGCTTAGTGGGATGCGAGTGGGATAACTATAAAAATAAATGTTTTGTAACTCAAGACAAAGGTTTTTAAATTGATTTTTTTCATATTTTCATATTTCAAACCTTAAAAAAAAAACCACTACAACTGACCGATAATAGCCACTGGAGGGGTGCAATGTGAGGCCGACCGCTATTAATTTTTCGCCCCCAAAATTTGTCTGAGTTTTGCATCTTGCGGCTTTTTTATTCAATCCTATAGGTAGTTTTCAGCGCAATAATTTATATTCGTGAGCGATTTTTGGAAGTGGACCTTATATGGGAGCTATGTCAAATTATGGACCGATCATCATGAAATTAGGTGGTGTTATTAATGTTTAGATGAAAGTTATTTATGTTGCATTTTATGTGTATACCAACATTTTTAGGAGATTTATGCTCGTTAAAGTGATTATCGGAAGCAGGCATTATATGGGACCTATGACTAATTATGGACGGATCATAATAAAATTTGGTGACATGAATTCCGTATATATAAAACTTATTTCGAGAAAAACTTGTGTAGATACCTATATAAATTAAACATTTGTGACCGATAAAGTCCACTTTCGGGAGGACATTTGTATGGGGGCTAGGTGAAATAATGGACCGATTTCAGCCAGTTTCAATAGGCTTGGTCCTTGGGCCGAACAAATTACATGTACCAAATTTTATCGAAATATCTTCAAAATTGCGACCTGTACTCTGCGCACAAGGTTTACATGGACAACCAGCCAGCCAGACGGACGGACGGACATCGTTTAGTCGACTCAGAAAGCGATTCTGAGTCGATCGGTATACTTTAAGGTGGGCTAGACTAATATTTTTGGGAATTACAAACATCTGCAAAAATTTAATATACCCTCGCCACTATGGTGGTGTAGGGTATAAAAAGTGATTTTTATTCCTGAGGTTAACATATTATGGGTATTACAGTATCGAGGCTATGAAATTTTAGTTAGGTTGTTACATACCATCGGAAAGGCTAATGTGTCTAGTTTCTCCCCGTAAGTTTAATTTTTAAGGTTTACACACAAATATGAAAGAAATCAAAATAGTGCATATCCTAAAAATTTAAAAACCTTTGTCTTGAGTTACAAAACATTTATTTTTATAGTTATCCCACTCGCATCCCACTAAGCGACCATAAAGGTTTTAAAGGAAAAGACCTAAGCTTTCTTTTGAGAAAAAAATAAAGAAATAAAAAAGGGCCCATTTTGGAAAAAAAGTCAAAAAAGTTTTTGATTTTGCAAAAAAAAAAGTAAAAAATTTTATGTCTTGAGTTACAAAACATTTTTTTGATAGATATCCCACTCGCATCCCACTAAGCGACAAAAAAGGTGTTAAAGAAAAACACATAAGCTTTCTTCTGAGCAAAAAAAAAAAAAAATTAAAAAATGGGTCCATTTTTTTAAAAAAAGTCAACAAAGTTTTTGATTTTGCAAAAAAAGTCAAAAAATTTCATATCTTGAGTTACAAAATATTTTTTTTGATAGATATCCCACTCGCATCCCACTAAGCGACCATATAGGTCGCTTAGGAAAAGACCTAAGCTTTCTTAAAAAAAATAAAAAAAAAAAATAAAAAGGGCCCATTTTGAAAAAAAAGTCAAAAATGTTTTTGATTTTTTAAAAAAAAAGTCAAAAATATTTTATTAATTTTTTTTAATTTTTTTTTTCGGAAGATTGCATAAATAGCTATCTAAACTATTTGGGACACATTTTGCTAAGAACAATAGGTAATAAGTTATATGGATAAGAAAAAACACCTGTTTGGCCAAAATGTCAAATTTTGACCTCCTATAACTCAGAGAGTTCTTGGCCGATCTTGTTGAAAAATTGTGTCCGAATTACTATCCAATAGAACTAACATTGGTGCAAATTTCATCCCGATCGGAAGACATCGATTTCAAAAGTTGGTTCACTTGACGTGAAATGCCCCATATATTAACGAAAAAAAAATAGTTTTTATTGTTGAATTTTGTATTTTTTTACGTTTATCTAAAATCCCGAAGTCCCGAAAAATCTCGAAATCACGAAAAATCCCGGGATGCCGAAAAATCCCGGGATCCCGGGATTTACATTTCTAAAATCCCGAATCGCGGGATTTGTAAAACCCAGTCCCGTTTGGCATCCCTAGCTATGACGATGTTTTCATCAGCACTGATTAGTCAGCACTGACGATGTTTACATCAGTGCTGATTAATCAGCTATGACGATGTTTTCATCAGCGTTGACGATATTTACATCAGCTATTAATCAGCTATGACGATGTTTTCATCAGCACTGACAATGTTTTCATCAGCACTGACAATGTTTTCATCAGCCATCTAATAAGGAATCACATAAAAAGATGTGCTGAATGTGATACAAATAATTTAATATCGGCCATGTATTATTGCAGTGAAAATTATATAACTACATGTTTAATAAGTGGATATGTTCCTCCTGAATCCTTTCCATACTTAGATAGAAAAGGTTTCATCATAAACAGCAATTATATACCGATAATCTATCATATTTCCAGACGAATAAATAATAAAACTATATATGAAAATCAATTAACAGAAGAAAACCGAAGATTTAGTACATCTATTTCTTTAAGAGATAAGGATACATTCATAAATGTAAATATTAATAAATTTTGGTGGCTCATCGAGTAAATCATCTCATAATTTGCATATAATTTTATTTAACTGACTTTTCTTAAAACACACATTAGATAAAAAGTAATGTTTTTTATGTAAAAATTTTTCATTGCATAATAATTATTTTGAAAATATATTATTAATATATTCTAGACCATATAGCATTATTGAAAAAAATACTAAAAATTATTATTAAGTATACTAGAGATGCCCGTCTGGGGACTGTGTATATATCTAACAGTTAAAACTTATTGTTTATTTTAAGTAAAACTATATATATTTTGATTAAATAAACATAATAAAAAAAAAAAAAAAATGTTTTCATCAGCACTGATGATGTTTTCATCAGCACTGACGATGTTTTCATCAGCACTGATTAGTCAGCACTGACGTTGTTTTCATCAGCACTGACGATGTTTAAATCAGCACTGACGATGTTTTCATCAGCACTGACGATGTTTTCATCAGCACTAACGATGTTTTCATCAGTACTGACGATGTTTTCATCAGCACTGACGATGTTTTCATCAGCACTGATTAGTCAGCACTGACGATGTTTTCATCAGCACTGACGATATTTACATCAGTGCTGATTAATCAGCTATAACGTTGTTTTCATCAGTCCTGGTTAGTCAACTCTGAGGATATTTACATCAGTGGTGATTAATCAGCTATGACGATGTTTTCATCAGCACTGATTAGTCAGCACTGACGATATTTACATCAGTGCTGATTAATCAGCTATGACGATGTTTTCATCAGCACTGATTAGTCACCACTGACGATATTTACATCAGCACTGATCAGTAATCATTCAGTGCAGCATCGAATAATAATTAAGTGTATTATTACATACTCAATTATGCAAGTTATTGTGACAATCATATATATGATTGTTTTAACCATATATATTATTGCCGCACTCTACTTGTACCATCACTCTGTTAAAGATTAATTATATTATTGCTATTTTTGAAAATACTATTTTAATAGTATTTTACCAATTTTACCCGTTTTCCCCCTGTTTACCCCTTTCTGGTCCAAGTATTGAAAAAAGTTATAGCCTATTGACCTTCCAAGTAAGGATCTATCTACGTTCCAAATTTCAATAAAATCGATTCAGCCGTTTAGGCGTGATGCTCAAACAAACAAACAAACTTACAAAGACATTTATATATTTATATAGATTCAAAAAGTACCTTGTCAATAAAGAAATAGTAACATTAATTATCCGTTTTGAATTCGCGTTTCTAGGTCCATCGTTATAAAATATTCAAAAAGTACTACTAGTTCGAAAAAGTACCTGCAATTTCCATTTTTATATTCTAACTCAGTCAGGATCATATGTGTTTAATATCTTGCTTATAGGTTCCATATTATAGAAATTTCAATAATAGTTTCTGTTTCCTCAATATCATTATGCCCTCTATCCTTGATTCTTTCTTTACTCAGAAGCATATCAGCCAACTATTATGTATATACTATAAATTAAATAATTTTTTTATAATAAAAAGTACCATTAGAAGAAAAGTAAAAATTTTCCACACTTAAACCACTGTCAAGTTTGAAATTTCCAAGTGATTTCCTCATTCTAGGTTCAATATTATAGAAAATTCATTTTGAAGAACGAAAAAGTACTCCTTAGTTCTAGTTCTTCATTTTGGTATCATAATACAATTGAGCACCCTATTCTTGATTATTTCTTTACTGAGAAGCATATTAGCCAACTTTAACTAATTTAATATATTAATAATAAAAAAAAGGTACCATTAAAAGAAAAAGTACCAATTTTCCTTTATCCTCGTAAACACCCGTCATATTTGAACTTTAAATTTGTTTAGCACTTCCTATATTATCAACTGATTTAATAGTTAATAAATTATCACAAAACCGAACCGAAACCGATCGGTTTTCAATTTTTTAAAACCGAAACCGCGGTTTTAAAATTATTCGGTTTTTTGGAAACTCTAAAAAACAGTACGATCGTATCAACTTTTCCATCTAAACCAAAAAAAAAGAGTTTGACAGCTGACAGTTTAGGTTTAACAATAAAGCTGGAGTAGTTCCTGAGTTTATCGATTACGAGATATTTCAAAGACACTCTAGTGCGAAATTTGAAAACATCAAAATATTTTAAATATTCTCCGGATTCAGACACCAAAATATATGTAAATGAACAAATAACGAAGGACACTTTTTTCTAATGAATTCTTTTCCACCTCTTCTCTCAGATATATTTCTAGTGTGAACTACATATATAGTGTTTTAATAAAAAAAAAGATACGCCGTCTATAAGGATAATAAAAAAATATTTCAATGCGTTTACAAACTCAACAAAAAGGAAGTAAGAAGAATAAAAAAAAATGAAAACTTGAAAATTTGCAAAAACATTGTGAATGTGGTGCGAAAAGCAAGTTTGATTTATGCTGACATTAAACGAAGAAAATAGATGGAAAATTAAAAAGATGATACCACGAAGGGAATGAGAAAAAAAGGAAGAAAATAAAAAACATACGCAACCAACACATCACTAAGAAAGAATTCCTTCATTTTACGACTTTTTATATTAGAAATATGCAAAATAACCATTTTAACGTACAATGTACGAGTTTGCGAAATAAGCGAGTGAAAAGGGGATTATTGAGGTGAGTGAAAAAAAATATGAATAATTTATAGTTGGTAGTTTATTTAGAAATGAAAAGCTTTTAAGGATATTTGTTAGATTTCTTAGGAAAGTGACTTATTGGAGATATAGCAACAAATTCTTGAAAATTTTTTTTTATTATTTACGATAGCAGTAAACCTAATATTTACTTGGAATTTTTACCTGGAAACTTTCCAGTAATGTAGAAAAGCCTTCTTCATGTTCAGACTTTTTTAAATGGAACTTAAGCGGCTGTAAACTTTTGGTGAAAGTTACTTTTAGATTCAGAAAATATTTGTATTTCTAATTTGTTTAAAATTAGTAAAAATATAGAAATTTTAGTAGTCACAACAATTTCTAGGCTAAAATATATATAAACAAGTAAGAGAGCTATATTCGGCTGTGCCGAATCTTATATACTCTTCACCAAATTATACTTTAAAATAAAAAAACTTTTAGAAAACAATTTTGAAAAAAAAAAAAATTAAAAAAAACAAATTTTTTTCAAAATTGTTTTCTAAAAGATTTTTCCAATTTTAAATTTATTAGTGAAAAAAATTTATGACAAAAGAATGTAAAAAATCGGGTTAAAAAATATCTTTCCCGATTTTGACCCATTGTAGATCCAATTTTGTATAGCCTCACATCGTTGCAATGGACTTTGAAATATCTATCATTAGATATCCATATTGTCTATATTTGTGACTTAGTCATCGAGATATAGATAAAAAATAGGCCAAAAATACAGGTTGTCTCGGATTTTTGCTCATATCTCCGTTATTTATGGACGGATTTTGCTGATTTTAAATAGGAAACATCTCGAAAGCATGTCTGACAAAATTATTGAAGATTTGGATCCCGAAGATATCTGGGGTCTTCAGAAAATTGATTTCAACAGACAGACGAACGGACGGACAGACAGACAGACAGACAGACAGACAGACAGACAGACAGACAGACAGACAGACAGACAGACAGACAGACAGACAGACAGACAGACAGACAGACAGACAGACAGACAGACAGACAGACAGACAGACAGACAGACAGACAGACAGACAGGCGGACATGGCTAAACCGACTCCGCTATCTATAAGGATTCAGAATATATATACTTTATAGGGTCGGAAAATTATATTGTGGAAATTACAAACGGAATGACAAATTTATATACATATACCCTTCTCACGAAGGTGAAGGATATAAAAAGGATTAATTTAGCATAGAAAGGAATACGCTGCAGCTGGCTACACTGGTGTCACACCTAAATACGTCGAATATGTATTTGATCAATCTGTTAAACCTTATGAAATGAACTTTAACACCTTTTCACCAAAAATCAATTATAATCATTATAAATAAGAAGAAATCAACGTTTAATATCAACTGATTTCATGTTTAGTAAAATGGACAAAATTTGTATTTTAATATAAAGTTCAAATAACTCAGTAGCGTTTTACTCATGAATAATTTTTTAATAAATTCAAAAACTATTTCTTTATATACTGTGTAAAAACATCTCCAAATTTGGAAAATGAAAAACAATTTTTCTGGATGACTTAAATATGTATCATTGGAAAGGGTTCAGTGTCTTCTTTTTAAGTCCACTTAAAACTTAAAATCAGTTTATAATCAAATAAGTTACTTTTAGTGCTTAAAGGTGAATGAAGGCATGATAACGCTGTTTTTCACCAGTAGCTCAAGATTTTGGAGGTGTTTGGCAAATTTTAAAAAAGTTGTCAACACCTACCAGAAAAATAGTATCACTTCCTAGGTACTTATTTCTACTTCATTCTTTTTTGTATAACTGTGTAATTTACTAGTTGTGAGCAATTTTCTATAAATACTTTTGCCAAAAATTTTGACATTTTTCAAGACTAATTGAGAATCAAATAAATGAAGCAACTAAATACGCAAAAGAAAATGTATATACTTGTTTATAAATAATTTATAAATATTAAAGAAACACCCATTTCAAATTGATCTGACACTGTTGAAATTCCAAACAAAAAAATCCTTGGCGCCAAAGCTGTCAAAAGCTCATTCAAATAATAGATTGTTAATTATGATCATGCTCACACACCCACCCACCACAAACACAGGGAATAACAGTTAAAACATTTGCGTAAGCACACAACGGTAAAAAGTAAAGCAAAACAAAAAAAAAACAAAAAACAGTTAACAATTTTAACAGACACATTTCAAATAAGATTATCACAAAATTTTAGGTTGCCACAGTTTGTTCATTTTTTTTTTTTTTTTTAGAGAAAAAAAATTTGTTACGCCAAATGAAGTCATAATGGAGCTTTAATATGAGCATGTAAATTTATTAGAGAGAGAGCGATTGTAAATATACATTTACACAGCATATGTCACAATTTGACAGTTTTAGGTAACTACCAAATATGCAGTAGTATGTAGTTGAAAATTTGTGTAGATATTAAGAAGGCAACCAGATTATTAATGACTTTATTTTGAAAATGTTTAACAATGTTCAGACGAGAGAGTACATGATATTTGTTGGGTTACTTGTCATATCTGTGTGTGGCTGACCGTTTGTTGTTTTAACAGCCCGAGTGCACTCATTACATTTTAATTGTTTTTCAAAAATAATATCAATTGTATTGTGGGTTAGTGGTTTCTGAATTATGCTTATTAACATACAAACACATGCTGGCCAACAAACACACACTATTACGGTTTGGTTGGCTGGTGTTGGCCCGATATCATGTGGCGTTGTTCCCAAAAAGCAACCATGTACTAACACTGCGAACGAATAGGTACTATTACAGTTTATAAACTTTTACCAGGTCATGTTGTAGCGTTTTTCCAAATTTAACTATGGCTAATTGTTGTTTAGTTTGTTGTACAACAAGCCCAACAAAACGCCTGTCACGCCTTCTAATCCAACCGAGAAAAAAACATCTGAATTACAATATTACGTTTTTTTTTTTTTCTGTTGGTTTTTCGTGTGATTGTTGTCAAGAGTTTTGGTAAGATAAGTGAAAATGTGTATTTTTTTTTTTTTTCATAATAATTCCATTATTAAAATAAAGCTGTTGTATTGTTTTTCCATAATTTAGCTGTTTAATTGTTTTTCATTTACTCGCCCCCTACATTCATCATTATATTGTTTAGTCATTTTCCAAAATACAATATACTGAAAAGGTAACTAACTACATACTATATGAGTAATTAAAGTATTTGGTAAAGATTTGACTTGACTGATAACATGAACTCCTCTTGAGCTAACCATGTTTTTGGTAAATTTGTACATACTTACTACATACATATTTAGATTACGGCATTAAAAATCTCATAAATAATTTGTGCAAATGATAGTACCGGTTTAAGTATAACTGAAGTATCATTAACTAATTTCATAATTATAGAAAACATTAACGATTTTCCGTTATTAAATCTAGACAACAAAAAATCCCCCTTTTAACTTATTGCCTTCTGAACAAAATATTTGTTAGTTTGTTTTATCTAAAGTTTATCTCTCCCCACAGTTAATAAATTATGGACAAGTGACAATAATAATTCACTGAGGTGATGTTTCAATGGGAATATTTTCGTATCTTCAATTTGTTTATTCCCAGAATTATTTATATAATTTCTTTCCAGTTTTTCTTCACTCTTTCAGTGTCCTTTTTATAACACTTTACCACTATAATATGTGTGTGAGTATGTACGTATACGTTTACATACAATAGTACCATACATGATCTACATATCCTTATATATGTATATACTTTTTCGTATCGTTCTATATTCTCACATATTCATGGCATACTACTCGCACCTCCACAAAATGTTTTTTATTCGCAAAGTATGTGTTGACATTGGCTTGTATTTGTCGTAAGTAACGGCATCGACCATGGCGTCCATGTTGGTCTGATCTTTCGTTAAGAATGCTTATGTTTTGTTATACAGTGGGACCAATTTTTATGTAACTATTACATTGTTATTGTTCAAAATTCCTCGCCCAAAGTGCTTTCAGTAGAAAAATATACATAAAGCGGAAACTCTTTTTTGACGAGTTTTTTTTATTTTTTTGGGTATTTTTATAGATTCCCTTCTATGTATGTATGTTTCTCTATGGAAGTAATTACTAAAGTTTGACGTAATATTTGGTGTCTGTTTAGGATTAGGCCAAAAATCGGTTTTCGGAGAGTTCGGCAAAATGTTGCCCGAATACCGAATCTTTTATAAAGAAAAAACATAGATTATGGAATTTAAAAAAAAAATAGTTTTGAATTTAAAAAATTAGATGTGGCAACTTATTTCAGAATGTTAATGAAAGCTAGAAATCTTAAAAAACAACTGAATGCTCAAAATGAAGATACAAGATCAATGGGCGCTGCAGGGCATGTCAAAATGAGCTGAAATATGCTCCGAAATTAAGAAGCTAATATTATTAAATTGTATATCTAGTCAGACTCTAGTAACCAATTATTATAGAGTTTTGATCCAAAATATAACTGACCTAGTTTTTTCGCATTAAACCAGTGCTGCCAGTGGATTTTTATAAAAGCGCATTCTAAAAAAAATAGATTTTTACCAACATAACCTTAAATTTCCCCTTAAAAAATTCCAACAAATTTAACCATTAAATTGTTTAACAATAAACAATTGTAAATTACTTAACAATATTATTGTTACGATTTTTTTTGTCTCCATTACCCCTCTTGGGAGCATATGGCTTCCACAAAGCATCTCCATCTTACACGATTTGTAGCAGTTGTTTTCGCGGTTTCTCATGTAAGATTGCACTGTCCTAGATTTTGGAGTATCGTGCGTCTCCATGTGTTCTTTGGTCGACGACGGCTTCTTGAACCTTGAGGGTTCCACTCTAGCACCATCCTTGTTATACTAACCAGGTTTCACTTCCGTACAACATAGTAGACTTTACACATACGTTGAATATTCTAAGCTTGGTTCGTCTGGACATTTGTGAGTTTCTCCATACTGGTTGTAGTCTTCTTAATGCCGTTCTCGTTTTATTGAGCCTGTTATTTACGTTTGCTTCAGCGCCGCCATTTGTTGATACTGTACTGCCTAGATAGCAGAAGCTTTCTACGTATTCAACTGGTTGGCCTTGTAGTATGATGTTATCCGTGCTAACGTTGTTGATTCTCATAGCTTTGGTTTTCTTGATCATCTATCTTTGTCTGCATGTTGGAGATCTTATGCGAGAGTAGACAAATATCATCCGCATAATCCAAATCCTCGAGTTGACGTGAGAGGCTCCATGTTATTCCTCTTCTCTCTGTACAGATTTCGCTTACGATGTCATCCAGCACTATAGTGAATAGTAGAGGTGATAGGGGACATCCTTGTTTTACTCCAGCGTTTGTGCGAAATGGTTGACTTATATTCCCATTGTGAAGAACTGATAGTTCTGCATCCTCGTACATAGCTCTGATGATTCGCGTTATTTTCTGGGGTACTCCTTTTCTTCTCAATACTTTCCATATGGCAGCCCTTCTGATGGTGTCAAAGGCTTTCTTGAAATCTACGAACAGTGGGTACAGGAGGGTACGCCATTCTAGAGATTGTTCTATTATAATGCGTAGAGTGTTGCCTGGTCTGCGCAGCTCCTGATTGACCGGAAACCTGTCTGTTCATCTTGTAGGATGTTCTCCATTTTAATTTGAAGCCTTCCCTGTATTATGACTGCTAGTATGTTGTATATGGTGTTAAGCAGTTGTTGCAAACTTTCAAGTCGCCACTTTTCGGTAACTTTGCGATGATGCCATTCTTCCAAGATGGAGGTAGCCTTTCATCCTCCCAGACTGATGTGATGCTGGTATTCCATCTTCGGCTGCTGCCTTGTTATTTCTTAACTTCCCGATGGCCTCCTTAATCTCACTTATATATGCAATTACTAATGACAACGAAATTGAAAACAACAGCCCTGCAGAAAATATCCTAAGAATATCAAGCTGGGGGACTGCTTTTATATTTCTGCAGGGCTGTTGTTTTCAATTTCGTTGTCATTAGTAATTGCATACGATGTGATGTTACTAATTTCTTCGAAATGTTCTCTCCATCTTTGTGTTTGCGCATCATTGTTTGTTAATAGCGCACCACTGCGATCAGCGACTGTTTGGTTCCTGTTACACTTTCGATTGGTGAGACAGTTTATCGTCTGGTGAAGTTTTCTCATATTGTCCTGGCTAGCCGCTTCTTCTGCCGACATTATGAGCCGTTCTAGGAACTTTCTTTTGTCTCTTCTTGCAGCTTTCTTTACTTGTTTTGCCAGTAGTTGGTACTGCTGTCTCAAAGTGTTGATGTTGTTTAATTGCAGCTTGAGTTCCCTTCTTTGAGAAACCAGGTTCCAGGTATCGTGTGATATCCAGGCCTTGTTTGTGGTTGCGCTATACCCAATGTTTCTTCTGCGACTCGATTATATGTTGCTGTGATACCTTCCCATGACTGGTGATAGTTTATTATACGAATTATCGCCACTAACGTATTCTTAGTATCGTTATTTTGTTCCTGGTTGTTCATGTGGCTGGTTGTTCGTCTTTGCCATTTGAGTTTGATCTTGATTTCGCCTGTGATTTCTTCTGTTTCTGACATCCATTAAGGAGGTTCTCCATCTTCTGCTCCATCTCCATCTTCTGCTATATGGTCAATCTGTTTACGTGTGTTGCCATTAGGTGATGTCCACGTATATTTGTGTATCTCCTTATGCGGAAAGATGGATCTACTAACCGCTCACCATTGTTGTTTCTAACTCCACAGCCGTGCGTACCAATAGTAGTTGTGATGTTGGTGTTGTCACTTCTTATCTTTGCGTTGAAGTCACCCATAAGTATTATGATATCTCCTCTTCGAATCTCATTGAGCGTGGTTGTTAATTGTGCACGAATTCATCCTTCATAGTATCATCAGCATCTTCTGTCGGGGCGTAACACTGTATCATGGTGATATGTCTTACTCTGCTCTGGAAGCGAGCCATTATTATTCGGTCTGATGTAGGCTTCCATGTTTGGAGGGTGTTTCTGATTTTCTTTGATATTATGAATCCAACTCCACTATTGCCGTCATCTTCCTTTCCGCTGTAGATTACAGTGTTACCATTTCCAGTGATAAGTTTACCATTATTATTCCACCTCATTTCGCTTATGCCTAGGACTTTAATCTTATATGATGTCATTTGATGTTCTAATTGTGCAAGCTTTGAGGGTTCGTACATTCCATTGAGCTATGCGTGTTCCTTTTCGTGTGCCAAAGGTTGTTGGCATAAGATTCAGTCTGTTGTTATTTTGCCTTGTGTTAGTTTCGTTAATCTGTTGTTGTTACGATAGGTTCAATTTATATCTAGTTTACATTCCGAAATTTTAACGAATTTTCCACTATTCTTCATAAAAATGTCTTAAATTTCATATCATTTTGTTTTATAAAATGGGACCCTGAAGCACTGATAACATTTTTACAATATTTTGATTGAAAATTAAACATTAAATTTGGGCACCGTAACATTACGTTTGGTTCATCCCACAGCGCCAGTTCTGTTTACCAAAAGTGGCCCACTGGGCACATTATATCACAACCACTACCTTCATACCAAGAAAGATGAGGTTCTTACCCATTTAAAGTTTGAGAACTGTAGATGATATACATATATTTTGATTATCACCAAAAAATTAGAGAAAAGCCGGCATTTGAAACATAAAAATTCGTTTTTTAAAACCTTCTTCTATAACAAAAAACATATGTTTTGAGTGTCTTTAAAAATACCTAAATTTTTTAAAATTTTTTTAATATGCTCGATTTTTCCTACGCTACTATTTGAGAGTAATACCTACACGTCTGTACTAAATATGATTTTCCTTACTTCCTCATTAAATTAGAGTTACCAAAAAACCCTTTCCGTTCATTTCGGCTTTGGCGAAGTTTACTAAATATATAAAAATCCTAAATAACGTAGCTTAAACATATGATGATAACTCATAAAAGACGGATTTTGTGCCAGTCATAACACAATTTGAAAGAAAAATATGGAGTAGCAGGTTTCTTACCTCCTATAAGAGAGACAATATGTAACTTTAACTTAAAGATTTAATAATTATTACAAAGGAATATATCCAATGATAATTGTTCGTCGATGTAACTTTAGTAAAAATGAAGCTCATTGATTTATGAATATTAAATCTCATATCTGTGTCTAATAAAATGCTTGATTTTCAGTTCGAAATGACTTTAGCTTGTTTTTTCGTTTAACCGCATGATTACAAAATAATATAAATTTTTGGGGATTTTACACAAAAATCATGTCTCTAGAAGCCAATTTTTTTAATTTTAACAACCATATTTACAAATCTCCTGGTTCCACTGTAGAAACACAACAGGAATACAAATAAATACATAGTAGACGGCAGCCAACAAATACTGTAGTACATGAGTACATTTACTATGTATTGTACTTGTTTGTAAATGACTGAGTACGAGGATGTGTGTATGAACTTTACATGCTGGTTGTTTTTGGTGCTTGTGAAAATTTGCCACTTCAACAACTCCTCGTGAAAGTGCCGTAAGCACTCTTCTGAACAAACGAGCTTTTAAAAGCATTTTCATTTATATTTTTTTTTTGCCCGTAACATCTTCAATGTATTTGTCGTTGTTTATTTTTTTGTCTCTATCTTCGACTCGTTCCATTTTTCAAGCCAAAATGTTTTATACATACTTGTATGTATAAAATGGTATATGAAACAGCATTGTATATCAAAATGTATGTATATATACATCTCTCCATACATAGCTATATAAATATATATGTATGTATGTATTGTATATAATATATATTATATAAAGTCTGCTACAATATTTCTCAGCAACTTGGGAAGTTGTGAAATGATGCTGTTTGGAATTTTAAGTAGCTTCTAACAAACCATAGAATTTTATAAAATAAAAAAAAAAAACAAAAAAAAAAAAATAGATACAGGGATATGAAAATGAAAACATTAAAGAAAGCTATTGTATGTTTGTATGAGTGTATCTCAGTTTATTTGCACAACAGCAAATTTAACAATTTCTTAGCGATTTCTTAGCAGAGAAAACTGAATTTCAAAGTAGAATGTTAAGAAAAAAAATATGAAATTTTTGTACTCTAACGATGTATAAAAAGGAATTGAAGAAAAAGATCAATACTTTTCAGACGTATTATTTCACATTTAAAACGAATTTACAACCCCTTTAATAAAATTGTTGAAAATTTATTTTATTCGTTAGAAAATTATAAACCTTTTTCGAACATTAGAATTCATTTCCCAAATAAGTAAGTAGAAAAAACAGTTTTGTTATCAAACTTTACTTTTAAACTTAAATAAATATTAAACAAAATTGTTATAATTATTAAATGGTTAAGTAACTAAAACTTTATACATATTTTAAATCAATCCATTCACTCTATTACATTTGTAATAATAATTTTAATATTGACATAACACAGTGTCTGTATATTGTGTGTGTTTATAAATAGGTTGTCATTAAAAACTTTTAACTTTGATCCCCATAATAATGATGATGCTTTAATGTGCTTCGTTATGGTGACATAAGGTAAGCGAAACACAACAACACAAATGTAGACAAACAGAAATATACAATACAATAAACTAAATCTAAACACATGATATATAATAATTCTTCTAGCTCTCTATCTACTCCAACAACTGACGCCAGCCACAAATTTCATATAAAATTTGATTATAATCCATAACATGAGCACAAGTATCGGAATCATCATCAGTAGCAGCAGCGGAATAAGGCTCGTAATAATCACTGTTCTAAATACTTACATAAACTAATGGCAACATCAGCCGCAGAAGGAACCACCTTATGGGTTCTATTCTTTCAAACCAATATGATGACGACGTTGTCTATGAACGAGCAGTATTTACAGTAAAAAATCATAATCTTATTTGTTGCGGTTTATGGATTAAATGTTTGAAACTTGCAAGGAGTACGTATACTATATGGAATACTGTATTTAGTGTTTGTTTTTTTTTTTTTTTATATTGTGTTTTATTTTACGAGTATAATAGTCTTACCCCCATATGCATAAACAGTTTATAAATTTATCAAAGGTTTATAAAACAAATTTTGTATGGAAATTTTGTTTGATAAACCTTTGATAAATTTGTAAACTATTTATGCATATGGGGGTTAATAGTTTATCACAAAAATTTCATATGTTTTGACTGCGTGTCAAAGGCGTGAAGTTTAAAAATATGTTACAAAATATTAGGGGTATTCAGATAAAGTATTTGGGATGCAATTTTTATATAGGATTTTTTTAAACTATCCCTTTATTTAGAAAGTCTATTTTTTGAGTGAAAACCTAAAGGTGATCAGTTTTATTTCCTGTTCATCAACTTTTTCGGTGAAAACCTAAAGGTTCATCTTTCTTGGAAACTAGAGGCGCAGTGATCACTTTTCTAATCTCGCATCAAAGCTGGGTTATAAATCAATATCAGCAAGACTGAATCAATGTGCATAAACTAGAAAACTTCCTCTAGTTGGAGAACTTAAGTACTAAACGAAATGCCTGATAATACTCAGAGAAGTCGAGATTTAACAACTTGACGTAGAAAAATGATACTACGATAGAATGGAATATGTTTCAATAGGAATTTTTAGTCGGTGACAGGAACTGTAAGAGCGCTTACCCAAGTTTAGGATGAAGCAAATTTTTGGATTAAAAGATTTCCCAAAAAAGATTCAAAATTTCAACCACAAAATGTAAAAAGTGAGAAGTGTATTTCATGCCGAAGAAGTGATTGGACCATATATTTTCATAGATAATTATGATCGCAATTTGACCAGAATTTTATAGACTTGACATCAGTGATATGCAGTTCCAAGACACATAGCTAGACGCGCTGGAGCCAAAAGGACAAAAATCTCTGATCAGTTTTATTCCAACCAAAAAAATATTTTTTTTTGTATAACCAACACTCAACAGTGTTGATGTTAAGAAATATTCTCATAAGTAAGGAGGAAAGATGAAGTATTCCTTGTGAACGCTTGACTTGAATTGTTAAATATTATATACAGCCGGGAAAACATTGGAAGGCAGTAGGTTCCATATGGGCAATTCCATGTCATCGTACGTGACATTTGTACGCATATTGGGTGGAATAGATTTTCCAAAAATAAGAGTATCTAAAAAATAATATGGTATTTATAAAAATAATATGGTATTTATTTTAAAAAAATAATAAGTTCTTTCGAAACATTGTTATCCAAAATATCGAGCGAAATAAGGGCATATCGTACGTGACATAAAACGGAAGTAATTTTGAGGAACATGTAGAAATATGCTAAAATTTGCGAATTGTGAGAGGCGTTATGTTTTCTTTTAATTTCTTGCACTATACGAAATACTTTTCCTTTACAATCCGACATATTTAAATAAAAACAATCATTGGGTGATTTTATAATAAATAAAATTTAATATCGTACGTGACATACCGTACGTGACAGATTTTTCTCTTATAATAAAACAATATATATTCTGTAAATATACGTATACAAAAACTAAAAAATTGAATAGAAAATATACATTCGGTTTCAATAAACAATTTTAAACAAGCAAATAAACAATCAGAGTCAAATTCATTTCACACTATAGGCTAATTGGGAGCTTAGTTTTGACCGCAATTTTAGCCTAAAAAATAAAATATATTCAGTTTAAACTATTATTTAAACAATAAAATGTTGTAATAAGCTCTAAATACTGACACATAGTAATATTTTAGTGTTTTCTCCTATTCAAATCATCTTGAAAAAAAGTTTCAAGGGTTTTTGGGTTTTCAGTCGTGGTAGTCGTTTTCGTGGAATTGTCCATATACCACAATTTAATAGCAAATGGGTGTGATAATCGTGTGTTCCGAATGAAAACTGATGTAAGGACTGAGATCGTAAAATTCTTAATACACGTTTTTCATTAAAACTTTTAATCCAAGTATTATTTGATTTCTTTTTTTGATGAAGTTACCTTTTTAAAGCACGTCAGTTATTATGATTAATGTCAATTATGTTCATTTGTTGTTAATCTGATTAAAATGAGTGACCAGAAAAAAGTGCGTACTAAAATTATTAAATATTTTCAACAAAACCCAACTTGGTCCTACAAACTGTTGGCCAAACAATCAAAGGTCTGCTATAAAGCTTTTTCCAATGTTATTTAACAGTACCTGGAGAACTTGTCCGTTGATATAAAACCTGGTTCAGGCAGAAGGAATGGTCCACATGATGTTTCTAAAGCCAAAAAATAGAAAGCATTTTCAAAAGAGCTCAAAACACCTCCGGTAGGCAAGCAGCCCGGTTAGCTCAGTATTCGGACTATTTGGTACGAAAAGTTAAAGCCAATGATGATTTAAAAGAATACAAGGCTTAAAAAGTTTCTGACAGGAACTCTGCTAAGAATTAAGAGTCCAAAGACAGAGCATGGACATTGAAGTCAAATTTTATACAAAAAATATACCTGCTGCATTGTTTATGACGAAACGTATGTTCTGGCAGTTTTTTCGCAGCTTCTGGGTTAATTTTTTTATGTTGCAGATGCTCGAGGGAATGTTGAAGAAAAGTTTAGGACCCAAAAGCAAATAAAATTTCCCGAAAAGTTCTTGGTATGGCAAGCAATATGCAGTTGCGGGAAAAAAAGCCAAACATTTGTTACAAAGGGCTCTATAAATACCGAAATTTACATCAAGGAATGTTTACAAAAAAGAGTGTCCACTTATTTTTGGCCTGATTTGGCATCCTGTCACTATGTTAAACAAGCCCTTGAGTGGTACAAGAACAATAATGTGGTATTTGTACCAAGAGAGGCAATTCCTCCAAACTGCCTGGAGCTAAGGCCAGTGGAGAGATATTGGGCTCTTATTAAAAGAGAATTGAAGAGCACAAAAAAGGTGTCCAAAAGTGTAGTAGATTTTAAACGGAGATGGACAACCTGTTCGAACAAAGTGACATAAAGCACTATAAAAACCATAATGGAAGGGTTTTCGAAAAAAGTTCAAAATTTCATCATTAGTGATTAGAACTATAAAAACATTTTTTTTGTTGTAAATTGTAACAGTAATTTCAATCGAATACAAAAATATTCAAAACTGTAAGTTTAGTGGTTTCACTTTTATTAACATATATGGAAGTTAAACATTTTTCGATCTCAGTCCTTATTTGGTATAATAACACCCTTTATAATATATGTAAAATAAGGATAAGCAGCCAATATTCCGACAAAGTATCAAAGTATAAAAAAAAACGGGTAACAGTTTCGTCCCCCATAAGATCCACCACCCTTTTTAGAACCCACTCCAGCAGCTCTAGACTAGATCTTGCAGCTTGGCTGAATACATGGCAATTTTTTTGAGTGGGTCTTTATACGATTTGCATGCAAGAATTATGTTTTTTTTATTGTATTTAGAACAAACCTTGATTCTGTTTATTCATATAATATCTGGCTGAAGCCATTAATTGGACGGACACTAATAAATAACAACCCAACCGAATTAGAAATTATTAAAAGAAGTGACTACCCCTAATGTAATTGTGTTAAACGTTTGATATATATTTTTTTCAAAATTTGTTAAATGTCTTTTTTATGGCCCAAACCAAAGTTTTATGGGCAATTTGAGTGTAATATTTTAATATACGGAAAAAAAGGATTTAATTTAGATTAGATTTTTATGTTTTAAAAAAATAAACATTTAAAATGTAGCTGAAAAATTAAACAGAAAATACAAATAAAAACAAGAGTTATGTACACAAATAATGAAGACAAAACGGCAAACAAACATCCCTTAAACAAAATATTGAATCAGGTCTACTGCATAAGTGATCGTTTAATGATTTGACACATTTGTGACAATCTTGTCAATGAAAACAATGTAACAATGTGGTCATATGTGTAAAGTTAATCTGCTTTGAATAAATTCACCAACTGACACATTCATATGAATCATATTTGTTTTGTTATACAAAAAAAATGAAAATGCTTAAGGATTCTGTGACAAATCGATCAATGTCATTAAATAAACCGCCCTGATTTCTAAATCAAATAAAGGAAATTGTCCAAACAAACAATTGTGTCAGTTGATTTTTAAACAGCCAATAAATAAAGAAATGACTGCATGCATTTTGCATACTTCAACATGGTGGTCTAGTTAAGCTAAAATCCAAGCAGATGATAATGATGGCTGAAACCTAAAAATAAATTGTATAATTAAAGGAAATATGCTAAAAAGCATATAATAACATTTTGTTTAAAACTAACACCAGTTAATGTAATTACAATTAATCATTAGCACTAATTACTTTTGCATTGCCACTTAAAAACACCCACAATAACTAAAAGCATTTAACTGCACACTCTGCCACAAGTATAAGTACAAGTCCTTATTCCAGGTATGCGTGTTCTATACAAGAAATAAGCTAAAAAGAAAAAACAGCGTAAACTTAATAGTTCATTTGTATAAGACTTGGTTGGTGTGCTTTTAACCTCTGGGGTAAAATTAAAATATCCTCTCATCATCATCAACATTCAGCGTCATGGAATTGAATGTTTAGGAAAATGCAAGCAAGCTATGGGAGTAATTATGTTGATTGTAAACAAATTGCTCACGTTCCAATAAAAATAATAGAACTAAAATAATAAAAAAAAACAACGAATTTGTTATTTTTCCCCCCAAATGAAGTCGATTAACCGACGACAGAAGGTCTGTTAAAATGAAGGTACAAAAAAAAAATAGAAAATTAAAACACGAATAACAAATACAGCATTAACTTGTTTAATATTGTAGTTTAAGCAACAAGCTTGTTTTTCATCAAATTAGTAACTTGAACAAGAAAAGTCGCCATCATCGAATAAGAAGGAATGAACAGCAACAAGATCTAATTACGTTAATAGTAAATGGTTAATTCAGGGCTGCCAAGTCGACCAACAAAAACTACCTTGAAATCTTAAAGGAATTATATTTGAAAGGTAACTTATCTGAATTTGGTGTATTGGGTGAATTGGAAAATGTTTTTTTTTTGAATCAAAGTAGTGTTGAAAAGAATCTTGTCATTCGAATAAATATTATTCGAATAAAAAACAATATTTTTAATCGAATAAATAAAATGTTTTAGTTTAGAATTAAATATTATTCTATCAATAATTGTCGAATAATCAAATACTCGAGTAAATTTATATCCAACCTAAAAGTTTATCAAATAGTTTACATAAAGAAAAATATTAGAGAAACAAAACATAATGTGAAATAATGTTTGTCATCATTGAACATTTTTAGAGTGCGACCGAATATTCGGATTCGGATTAGGCCAAATCCGCCCAATACCAGTATTCGGACTGAATACCGAAACTTTTATAAAGGAATAACAAGGATTATTGTAACTTGGTGCAGAAACATATTTTTAATATAGTTAATAGGGTATTCAATCGATTAGCCGTTAATCGTTTAACCGATTAACTGTTCGAATAATTTAAAACTGCCGATTTTCAAATAACATACAAACCAATTAATTTGTGACGATTAACCGAAATTTCTTTCTTTTCTGTATTTTATATAGAAATACAGTTTTAAGCACACAAATTTTATTTCTTAACTCATGAACATTCCCTACTAGCAATAGTTTTTTGAAGTATAGTTCAAAAACTGAAATTAAGGAATGACCTTTTTTCTAGAATGTTCCATGATGAACTTTCTGCTAATGATTCGGAGGAAGACATGATAATAAACGAAACTGAATATATTACTGAAACGAGTCTTTTATCAAAACTTAACGAAACTGTTAAAAAGATTCAAAATCCAAAAAGGAATCCAAGGTATAATGGAGTATTTTATAAAAAAAAGTAAGAGAGCTATATTCGGCTGTGCCGGATCTTATATACCCTTCACCAAATTATACTTAAAAATAAAAATTTTAAATATTTTTAGGTAAACAAAATTAAATTTTTTTTCAAAATTTTTAAAAAAAATTTTTCTTTCGAAATAGTTTTTTTAATTTTTTTCCAATTTTCTTTTTTTAATTTAAAAAAAAAAATTATATTATTAGTGAAAAAAAAAAATTCGGATTAAAAAATATATTTCCCAATTTTGACCCATTGTAGGTCCAAATTACTATAGCCTCATATACATCGTTGCAATGGACTTTGAAATATTTATCATTAGATATCCATATTGTCTATATTAATGACTTAGTAATCCAGATATAGATAAAAAATGGGCCAAAAATCGAGATTGTCCCATTTGTGGGCCGATTTTCTCGATTTTAAATAGCGACCGAGCCGGAAGAATTCCCGATATATTGATGTATCAATTATGTTTGTAAGTTATTTGGGGGCTATGAAATGTTGATTTCAACACACAGACGTACATGGCCATATCGACTTCGCTATCTATAACGATCCAGAATATATATACTTTGTAGGTTTGCAAATGAAAAATGTAGAAATTACAAACGGAATGACAAACTTATATATACACTTGCCACTCATGGTGAAAGGTATAAAAACTGAACAAAGAACTAAGATGTTGGATAGTCATCCTTATGCCTTACTTTCGATTTCTCCAACATTTACAATCAGTAACAGATTTTTTTCCAAGTCAAGTTTTATTAAAACTAAAGAAACATCGTTTAAAAGGAAAACGTTTTAATTAAAATCCTTAAAAAAAACTCAGATGTGTATATAAAAGGGATCGCAAATACCATATTTTATTGCTATTATTTATTTTTTTTTTGTTGAAATGCTAAAATAAGTTCAATTTGAACTGAAAATAGAAATTATTCTTTTTATCGAATAATTTAAAATCATCCGATTATTAACCGATTAAATCTAAACCCCGATTAATTATTTGCTGGAATAACCGAATAAACCAGAAACCCGATTAACACATCAAGGTTTGCAAAGCTGCTTCCCGTTTTTTGATCCCAGCTTTGGGATTTTAGAACATGTGGCCCAAAGATGAAATTTTGATAAAAAAAAATAGGTCGTATTCCGAAGGGCGTAGAGGCGACTTATTCCAAAAATAGGACATGTTTTTTATACCAAAACGTTCTCCGTAAAGATGCCTTACATAAAAATATAAAATGTTTTCGTGTTCTTTAATAAAGTTTTATTTTAATAAAAAAAAGAGTAAAGTCCAAAATTTTTAAATTGAATCCATAATCGACATTGGTCTGAAATCTTTTGTATATTATTAGTAATTTAGTTGTGTAACTAATAAAAAAAATGTAGTCCATTCGGCCCAAAAGTACGCGCTATATTTTATAAAAAGCGGAACAAGGTTTGACAAAATTTTTAAATTTCGAATTTCAATTTCGAAGGTACCCTACTTTAAGCCCCCATAGCGCCGCCTCTGGAGCACTTGTAGGGTCAATTTTAATAGCTTAAACTTAAATACTCCTTGTCTATGCCAATGTAAAATCGATCGCACTAGCCGCTTTGAAATGCCAGATTTATTTCCAAAAAATTTTGATTCTGCCCCACTGTGGAACGTACAAATGATCTAAAATTAAAATAATAATTTTTTTTGGAAAAGTTTCCGTTTTTTTCGCATTAGGACGAATATTAGGTTTGGTTCGGTTTTGGCCTAAAAACAACGGTTTCGGTCGGACTCTAGAAATTTTACTAATCCAAATTAATTTCAATAGATTTTGGATTAAGCCTCCAAGATCACAATATTATTAAACTTTACTAAAACAGGAAATCCTTGTGACTAAAAAAGACCTATGAAATGATAGAGTATCTGCAATAGAATTAAATAGTTTTGCAAATAATTACGATTGCCATAGTAATCCGTTTTTTCTATACGTAATTAAACAATTTAA
This sequence comes from Calliphora vomitoria, assembly GCA_942486065.2. NCBI lineage: Eukaryota > Metazoa > Arthropoda > Insecta > Diptera > Calliphoridae > Calliphora > Calliphora vomitoria. The sequence goes on from OW818030.2 coordinate 141,407,677, forward strand.
ACATTAACAGAAGGCCTTCTATTTTGGAATCTAAATTTAATTTTTAACAAACTAATTATTGGAAATTTTCTGTTTTTAAATACCTTTTACTTTATTATTCGAATAATAATTTGTACACGTTATTCATTCGATTAAATTTTAAGAATTAATCGATGATTAAAAATTGAAGTGATCATTAACTTTTATTCGATTAAAATTAAACTCGAATAATTGATACCCTATTTTGGGGTAAAACCGTTAATCTTTAAAAAAAAAATATTGCAGTGTGTCTGAAATTTTAAATATTACTTGAGTTTGTCTGTAAGTTACATAGTAAATTTGTTTTTATGTAGAGTGTAAATCAAAACAATATAAGTTCCTATACATTTAGATAACGTGAAGACAAAACTCATCTTCAAGTGAAAAGTTAATTTTCAGTTAATGATAAAATTTTGACTACTTTTGAATACATTATTTTATGAACTCTTTTCAGATGCTTAAAAAATGTTCTTATTTCCCAATAACCTGGCAACCTTTTTCCATTTCATTAGTTTTAGTTTTTTCCACAAACACCCATTCAAACAGAAAGTAAAACGAACGGTACTTAAAGGCAATTAAACATTTGGAAAAACGTAAAAAACGTATCTGGAAATTGACTAAAAAAAATGTGCGTGATGCCACAACATAAGGTAAAATTACAAAAAAATATATATAAAAATTAAATGATGAATCGACAAAAGACAAAAAAAAAGAGACTCAAATGAAATGGTATTAAATAACCAATGTCATATGGCAAAGAAAATACGAATACAGAAGAACATGACTAAAATTAAGTAAATGAATGAATGAATTAAGAGCACCTTTCTAAATGCATCATCATATTAATTTGAGCTAGCGTAATAATGAACACAATAATGATGATGATGATAATACTTGAATCAGTTTCTCTGGCAAATGTGTAACTAATACATGTTTCCTTATTTAGTACGATAACGTTTTTTAAGGTATTGAATTCATTTAGCAAAATTTCAATTTTTTTTTTATAAATTAAACAAATACTAAGCTGAATGACTTAAGGTGTTGACGCCTCAAATTTCCTACCGCATAAGCCGTGAAACTAAAACGACCTCACACATTGTAAAATACAATTTTGCATACACTACTCTTGTATATCGACCTAAAAGTCAAAATACTTATTTTTGAATTATGTATTTTGTATAGTTTATATCTTTAGCAATATTACCTCACACTTTATTTTCTTTAAATGAAACAACCATGACCAAAAGGGCGTTAAAAATATGTTGTTTTTTGAAAACTCAAAGCGAGAAAAATATATCCTTTTTAAGGATTCGTATGTTTGTCTTAGACCACCAATGGAGTAATCCTTTGAAATCTGATACTTAAAATGTAATTTATAACACTTTTACACATATTTTAAGGAGATTTTTTGGTTAATATTGTTGTTTTGAAAAATAGTTTAAAATGTTTTTAAGGAAACTCCTCTTTTTTTCATCTTTCAAGCAGTAAAATGCAACGGCTAATTTAGAGATTGTCATATTAGTAGAACTAGTACTAGTAGAACTTTGCATGGCTCCCTGATCGCCAATATCTGTGAACTTTAGTACATACTGTGCCTCTAATATTATTTACCGATAAAACTTTCAGAGCACACACTTAATGTAAATAGTTCTGCTAATTTGATTTAGTTCATTCCTTTAAGCCATAATTATTTCAATTGACAAATGTACTAACTTTAAATATCACTACCAACACAATATTTGTTAAAAAAAAAACACAAATATTTGAAATCGTTGTCCAAATTATGATTGATAACCATAAAACCCATTTAAAATTCGAATAAACAAAAAAACCTGAACAAAGAATAAAGTCAACCACATACATCATCCGAACAACATAAAGATCTCATTAAAACCGCATCATCACAACTGAATAGATGAAACAAATCTATTGTTTCTGCAACTAAGTATTTATCCTTTTGCCTCCCTACTCGTACAAATAAATAAATAAAGTCTCATAATATTTAAAATGATTCTCCCAAATATGAGTGATGAACAAGAAATATGAATTTTTAATATTTGAAAGAATACTTCTTGTGTTTTGGCACAACACAATCAAATTGTTTTGAATACCAATACCACACAACTACACGACCATACATTTAGTATCCTTGCAACATATACTCGTACAAAACAACAAGGAAATCACACTTAAATGGCTTTAGAAAAAATAAACATACAAAATAATAAAAATGATCTATGACATTCTTTTGGATTCTGTTTTTCTTTTTTTGTTCCTGCTGATGTATGTTTTGAAATATTCATGCATACGACTGACTACAAGACAAACAGGGAGGTCCTAGATTTTTCCAAAAAAAAATTAAGAAAACAAACCCATCATAACAAGACATTGTTGCAGGAAGATTTGAATGGAGAGCAACGAACAAAAAAAAAAGTAGTTGATCTACAATTTGGCAGATGTAGCATCAACATGTTTACCTTCTTTTTTTCTCTGATTTCGATTTTTTTGTCATTTGGTTCTTTAAGATTTACCGAGACAAAACAAAATGAATTTATTCAAATATAATTAAGCATCATTGTACGAGAGTACGTATTGTAAAAAGAAGGTTTGTTTAAACCTCACACTCAGGGATATAAATTCCTATATGTAGTTTAAATGATTTTGATTTTCTACTTTGGGAAGCTGTCATGAAATTTATTTGATTTAGAGATGCAACATACACACTCTTAGGCAAAATGTTGGTGCACAATTGAGATTTATTTTTACTTGAAGTTGTTCCAATTTTTAACGGTTGTTTGACGTTATAAAAATCTTAATTAACAATATGAATGATTCATATTTGATAATTCACCATGAATTGAAAAATTTAATTTGAATTAATTCATCATGAATTTAAGTTATTGAATCAACGATTTAAAGAGAAGGAATTCAAATTTATTTTTCCATTAATTAGAATAAAGTTTTCTTCTCTTTCTTTACCGAAAAACTCTTGGAAGATTAAAAAAAAATTGCCCATAAGTATTTTTAAATCAATTGATTAGCTTGGTTGAATAGCTGAAAAGTGTACTCACAAATGAATCTCAATAAAAAAACAAATTAATAAAATTTAAAATCAATTCCTTTTATTTTTTGCTGAAACGAATGCATTCAATAATTTTAATTCATGATGAATTCATTTTCAAACTTTTTATTTCTTTCACACTCGTATTTTGGGAAAAATTAATTAATGCATTCAAAAAATTACAATTCATTGCTTGAAAAATTCATTCAAAAATTAATCATTCTTTTACAGCTCTGATAATTAGGTGCTTCTTCAAAATTAAAATCACTATTTTCTGCAGCCTATTGAAATTTTTATAATGAAAAAACATTGCAGTTTTGCAATTTCGGATTAGGGCAAAATTATATTCGGTTCCGGCCTGAAAAAAACCGTTCGAATTCTACTATTATTTTCAATAGGTTGGTAACTTATGTTTTTATAGTATTTTCACTGAATTATTCTGGTATTTGAAGAAAATCGATCGAATTTGGAATAGTGTGATGAATTTCGTTCGATTTCGAGATAAAAAGTTTAAGCAATTCGTTAGCTTAGTGAGTAAAACCATTGAGATTTCATACAAATCGAATAAATAAAAATACTTAAAACAAGTAAGAGAACTATATTCGGCTTTGCCGAATCTTATATACCCTTCACCAAATTATACTTTAAAATAAAAATTTTAAATATTTTTAGGTAAACAAAATTAAAATTTTTTTTTTTTTTTTAAATTTAAAAAAAAAAATTTTTCTAAATTGTTTTTCAAAATTTAAAAAAAAAAAAAATTTTTTTTTCAAAATTGTTTTAATTTTTTTTTTTCGAAATTGTTTTGTTTTCATTTTTTTCCAATTTTTTTTTTTTTTTTATTTTTTTTTTATTTTTTTTTTGGTAAAAAAAAAAATTCGGGTTAAAAAATATTTTTCACGATTTTGATCCATTGTAGGTCCAAACATCTATCATTAGATATCCGTATTGCCTATATTAATGACTTAGTAATCCAGATATAGATCAAAAATAGACCAAAAATCGAGGTTGTCCCGGTTTTTTCCTTATATCTCAGCCATTTGTGGGCCGATTTTGTCGATTTTAAATAGCGACCGAGTCGGAAGAATTCCCGACATATTGATGTATAAATTATGTTTGTTTTACGGAAAGTTAATTTCAACATACAGACGGACATGGCTATATCGACTTCGCTATCTATAACGATCCAGAATATACTTTGTGGGGTCGCAAATGAAAAATGTAGAAATTACAAACGGAATGACAAACTTATATATAAAAAAACGTTTTTGTTAACGATATGTATCACAAATTTGAGAAAAACAAATAATTACATCTCGTTTTACTTTTGCTGAAGATGCAAAATACAGAATTCATTCCACTTTCGATCGGATTATAATTCTATGACTGGGGTTAAAATAAATTACTACATTTGTCTACTTAATTATTGTAAATTTTATTAATAATTAAATACTGGATGAAATTACTATTTAATGTTGTATTTTAACTCTGCATTTGAGAAAAATTGGTATTTAAGTAATATTTAACTTTATATTAAAAGTTAGCAAGTTAGCAAGTTTAGTTACACGCAGAAAAAAATATAGTTGTGCATGTTTACTGTAACCATTTCAACATTTTTAACAATATTATATTCACATTAACTATTTATATGATTGTGGTAAAAATAATATGGTTAATTTATGATTCACATGATTGTATTAACTATGTTTGTTACAACCATTTATATGATGAATAATTTTATCATAATATGTTGTTCTCAGATTATGATATCCATAAGCCGTGAGCAACATAATTTGATAAATCCTTCATCATATAAATGATTGTCACAAACATATACTTGTTTACTGTAACCATATATATGATTGATACAATCATGTGAATCGTAAGTTAACCATATTATAGTTACCACAATAATATAGATAGTTACTGTGACTATAATATTGTTAAAAAACTTATAAAAATGTTGAAATGTTTACAGTAAACATGCACAACTATATTTTTTTCTGCGTGTAGCTGCAAATCAGGAAAAGGTTGGCAAAATTTTAACTTTTTATTTCATCTGATGGTACAAGTAGGAATATATGTGTGAATGAAGTATGAACCCAAAGGGAACATAATAGTTCTTCGTATGGTACTTTTTGGTTCTTGTATAAGAATGAACCTAGAGGTATAAAATTATGTACCTAGAATAGTAAAACCCACAAAGTGTGATTTAATAGCACTTTCTATGTTATTTAATAGTACTTTTTTGATTTTCCTAAATGAATGAACCCAGCAAAATGAATTAGAACGTATGTTACATTCACAACTTTTTCTTTATTCAGTAAAAACCCATCATAAAAGCAGAATTTACTAATATAAAGTATAATCTAATAATAGTACTGGATATTATTCTCCTATTGCAATGGCTGTGAACAAATATACTTCTAATATACAGCAAAATTAACAGATTAATTAATCAAAATACACAAAAATCTCCCTTTAAAGCAATTACAAAGATCACCCAGGTGATTGGAATTTGTTAAACATAAAGATCATTTACCAGCAAACACTATAATTAAATTAAAATGTACTGAACACCCACAATTCGACAAGATAAAAACTAAACATCACCTACACCGCACCAAGCAGACTTGAGGTGTAATTATTTTGGAAAGTGAAATTACACAAAATTACAGCTACCAAAAAGAAGGAAATACCAAAATGGAAATAGTAAATGCCGCAAAAACTATGATCACTACTACAACCAAAAAAAAAAACAAGAAACCTTTAGGCAACTCAGGTGCCTCAGCTAACAACAACGATTTCATTAAATGTTGGAAAAACTAAACAAATTGACTGACTTCCTTAAAACTTAAACTCTAGGTAAAGATAGATAGATATGGATGAGTAGATGTTTGGTTGCTTGAGTTGACTTCAGGTGTCAACTGTGTATTCCCTTGTCAACTCCCATAACTTAACTTTTTTTAAACACACACACTCACACTCACAGTTGGTGGCGTTTGTGGCGGTGTTGTTGTGCTCACTCTACAAGAGTATTTGGTTGAGCCTTTTGTCGGCAAAAGATTATGGAAGTATCTTTTTCTAATTACAGATCAGGAAGTCTTTTGGGAGTATTTTCTTTAACACATACAAGCACACACTTTCATATGTAGACAATTTTTTGCACACGTGCTTTGTGGGCATTTTTTAAGACAAAAATTAAGAAGAGATTAATATTTCTTAAGTAAATTTAGTAATTTTTAACTTTTTTTTTGATTCGTGTAAAATTTACCAAATAGAGAGGTGTGATTACTGACACCGAAGAAGGAAATAGAAATAAATTTTAATGCTCAACCGACATCTGTAGACATCAATGGACATCTGGGTACTTGTTACAAATAATTGTTTAAAGGAAGAAATAAGAAAAACAAAACAATAATAATAAGAAAATGAGAATGCCAAGAATTGTATGATAGATATAGCTTATAATTTAATGAATGGAGAATGATTATAGTTGCTGTAGCATGCATTTAATAAAATGTATTAAATACACTGAAATAAAAACGAACATCTTACCATATCAGTTTCGTTTACAAGTTGTAAACAAACGGGTATGAGTCGTCAACATTTTAATGTCAATGCAAAAGTGTAAGTAATTTAATCAGAGTCAACTAACACTATTGACACCATATAGGGTCATTTAAAATCGTTAGCAGGTGATTCCGAAATCTGAATTGAGGCTATCAGCGCAAAAGTGGTGTAACCGATTTGAAATTGGCAGATTTCGATGAAATTTAGTTTTTATATAAATTTGTCATTCCGTTTGTAATTTCCACAATATAATTTTCCGACCCTATAAAGTATATATATTCTGGATCCTTATAGATAGCGGAGTCGATTTAGCCATGTCCGTCTGTCTGTTGAAATCAATTTTCTGAAGACCCCAGATATCTTCGGGATGCAAATCTTCAATAATTTTGTCAGACATGCTTTCGAGAAACTTCCTATTTAAAATCAGCAAAATCCGTCCATAAATAATGAGCAAAAAACCGAGACAACCTCTATTTTGTTTGCCTATTTTTGATCTATATCTCGATTACTAAGTTATAAATATAGACAATACGGATATATAATTATAGATATTTCAAAGTCCATTGCAATTATAGTAAGTTGGACCTACAATGGGTCAAAATCGGGAAAAATATTTTTTAACCCGAATTTTTTTCACTAATAAATTAAAAAAGATCATTTTTAAAAAAAAAAAAAAATTTTAAAAAAAATTGGAAAAAACTAAAAAAAAAAAATTAAAAAAAAAATTTTTTAAAAAATTTAAATTTTATTTTAAAGTATAATTTGGTGAAGGGTATATAAGATTCGGCACAGCCGAATATAGCTCTCTTACTTGTTAATTTGAGTTTTGTTTAAAATTTTCAAATATTTTCAGATTGTATCCTTTGGATGCTAATTTACGACTTTCTAGGACATTATTAACAGTTCGTAATCAGGGCACTGTTAGACCTCTAAACTAAAAATTATTAAAAATATAAAGTAAATGAAATTTGTTTGTTAAAAGCAATTTTTGTATTGTATCGAACCAAAAATAAACTCAAGATAATTGCTCAAGATGTTACTTTATTAATTGACATTGCTACACGCAGAAAAAAAATATAGTTGAACATTGTTACTGTAACCATTTCAAATTTGTGCATGGTTACTGTAACAATATCAAAATTTTTAACAATATTATAGTCACAGTAACAATATATATGATTGTGGTAACAATAATATGGTTAATTTACGATTCACATGAACATTTCAACCATATATATGGTTACAGTAACCATGTATATGTTTGTGACAACCATTTATATGATGAATGACTTACCATATTATGATGCTCTCATATCATAATCTGAGAACAACATATTATGATAAAATTATTCATCATATAAATGGTTGTCACAAACATATACATGGTTACTGTAACCATATATATGGTTGAAATATTCATGTGGATCGTAAATTAACCATATTATTGTTACCACAATCATATATATTGTTACTGTGACTATAATATTGTTAAAAATTTTGATATTGTTACAGTAACCATGCACAAATTTGAAATGGTTACAGTAACAATGTTCAACTATATTTTTTTTCTGCGTGTATATAAATGAATATGATAATTTTCAATATTGGTCCTACATGTTTTAGAATAACCCTGTAAAATCAACGCCTCTGGTTAAGTAAAGAAATTATAAGGAATTTAAAATATTTAACAAAACTAACATCCAATTATCCCGCACAGCCCCCTACACAAATAAGAATTCTCGATTTCCAAAAGGAACACCCCATTTAAAAAAAAAAAAAACTAAAAATATGAAATATTCCTTAAAAAGGGAGGTAAATCATGCTTCGTTTAAGCTGTGATTTATAGACCAAAACAATACAATACAATCATCAAGCCCTCTACAGAAACTAAATAATGAAAAGATGAACCAAATAAATATCTGTTAAAGTATCTACTTATGGCTACACATTGTTAATGAGTCAAATTACAAACACATAAGCAGAATTAAAAAGACATATTGTAAAATATGATCACACATCTTCTTCTTCTCTATATATTTCAAACACGCTCTTAACAAGATGGTGGAGGGTAAGAGGGATGCAGGGATGTTCCCCCTCTAACAAAAAAATATAAGTATATACGTGTGTTTCCAAAAGAAGGCTTGAATTGTTCGTGATAAATGTTTTTGTATCAAGAATGTTTGGTTTAAAATTTCGCGTTTTATTTTAAAAAGACCAACCAATAAATGTTTTGTCATCTTTACTCAGTCAGTCTCACGAACACATAGAGATTTGTGTGTCCTCTTCTACATTTTGTTTGTTTTCTTCATCCTTTCTAAGGTTCATTTGAAATTGTCGTACACGTAACATGCTCACAAGAAAACAAGAAAAAAAAAAACAGAAGATTTATTATAGTTTTGTTTATTTGTGGGTAAAATTGCTAAAATTTCGTAGAATCTGTTTGTTTCAATTGTAGTTTAACTTTTATTTTGTGTGTGTTGTACGAATGAACGTACGAGTATGTGACAAGGATGAAAAGGAAAATGTTTTATGACACATTCGTGACGAAATATCTTGTGGTGTGTTGAAAAAAACCACATACAAATAAAAATCAGCAGGATGTTTTTCTTTTGGTTGACTATTTACCACTATTAAACCGTACAAGAATCATAAATTTCGTTAAGAAAATGAATAGACATCACTTGTTGTTACCGCAATTTTATGATGAACAGGTGAAATGGACACTAAAAAGAAAAACAGGACTTAATGCAAATAAACTAAATCAATTTAAAATGTATGAACGTTTTATTGGAAAATAGTATTGTGTGATTTTTTGATAAACGTCAATTGATTTTAATTTAAGCCACTAAGGCAATAATACTTATATATACGGAGGAAACAAAAAGTTTCGTCAATTCATCGAAACTTGCCCATTCCAAATTCATACAAAATTTGAAGTTTCTTAAACATTTTAATTTCGCTTTCGATTTACTTTTCCTTTCTTACAAAGGCTGAGTATATATGGCGTAATGTAGACACATGTAGGGTAGCCAAGTTGATATGGTCATCTTTTAACGAAAAACGTAATATGCAACTGATAAGTCGGATTAGAAGGGATATATCAAGGTTGCTGGCAGTATTAACGGGGCACTGGACTTTAGGCAAGCATGAAAATCGCCTGGGACTCCCTTTTAACGACCATTGCGGTAGCTGTAAGAATAGGGAAAAAGAGGAAACGATTTTCCACCTTCTCTGCGAATGCCCAGCACTGAGTGTCAAGAGGCATAAATTCATGGGCAACTATATACTGAGCAACCTTGTTGAGGTAGTCGGGTCTAAACTCAATGAACTACTGATATATCTCACAGCTACAGGTTGGGTCTAGCAAACTCGACATTTTGTATACATTTTATATACATTACTATGTAAACTACATTACATCTGGCGAGTGCTGTGGTCTTGTCAAAACGGGGTCCCTTCAACTCTACTTGATTGTTCGCACGCAGTGAACTACCACGTAAACCAACCAACAACTTGACCGATTTTTATAAACTTAGTCTTAAAATATAAATTGTATTTATTACAATTTTTGGTTTTTGATATTAAATTTTTGCAAATGTAGTATCAAAAACCATTTTCGGCGGAAAACAATTGATTAAAATTTTATATTTTTATAATCTTGCATTTTAATAATATTTAAGAAAAATCTTTGGAAAATACCTTTCCTGAGATATCTTTTACTCAAGGACGATTTTCTATACTATATTCTGTTCTAAGGACTGAAATCGAAAAATTCTTAACACACGTATTTCATTAAAACTTTTAGCCCAAGTATTATTTGATTTTTTTTTATCAAGTTACCTTTGTAAAGCATGTCAGTTATTATGTTTAATGTCAATTATGTTCATTTGTTGTTAATCTGATTAAAATGAGTGACCAGAAAAAAGTGCGTACTAAAATTATTAAATATTTTCAACAAAACCCAACTTGGTCCTACAAAAAGTTGGCCAAACAATCAAAAGTCTGCCGTCAAACTGTTTCAATGTTATTAAACAGTACCGGGAGAACTTGTCCGTTGATAGAAAACCTGGTTCAGGTATGGTTCACATGATGTTTATTAAGCCAATAAATAGAAAGCATTTTCAAAAGAGCTCCCAACACATCCGGTAGGAAAGCAAGCCAGTTAGCTCAGTGCTTGAACTATTTGGTACGAAAAATTAAAGCTAATTCAGGTTTAAAAACAAACAAGGCTCAAAAAGTTCCTGACAGGAACGCTGCTAAAAATTTAGAGGCCAAAAACAGAGCACGGAAATTGAAGTCAAATTTTATAAAAAAAAAATATTCCTGATGCATTATGGATGACGAAAAGGACGTATGGAAAATTGTCCACAGCTTCTGGATCAATTTTTTATGTTACAGATGCTCGAGGGAATGTTGAAGAAAAGTTTAGGACCCAAAAGCAGACAAAATTTCCCAAAAAGTTCTTGGTATGGCAAGCAGTATGCAGTTGCGGCAAAATAAGCCAAGCATTTCTCACAAAGAGTTCTATAAATACCGAAATTTAAATCAAGGAATGTTTACTTATTTTTGGCATCCTGTCACTATGGTAAACAAGCCCTTGAGTGGTACAAGAACAATAATGTGGTATTTGTACCAAGAGACGCATTTCTCCTAAACTGCCTGGAGCTGAGTCCAGTGGATAGATATTGGGCTCTTGTTAAAATAAAATTAAAGAGCACAAAAAAGGTGTCCAAAAGTGTGGTAGATTTTAATCGGAGATGGACAACCTGTTCGAACAAAGTGATAGAAATCACTGTAAAAACCATAATGGAAGGGTTTCCGAAAAAGGTTCAAAATTTCATCATTAGTGATTAGAACTACAAAAATATTATTTTTTTGTAAATTGTAATAATAATTTAAATCAAATAAAAAAAGTCAAAACTGTTAGTTTAGTGATTTCATTTTAATTAACATATATGTATGTTAAGAATTTCTCGATCTCAGTCCTTATTTAGTCATCTTGCGATGCTTTCATACCTTCAAGTAATCTAGGTTCTGAAAGAGCCGAAATATTTAAACCGATTGCATGAAGTGAAGGGTGTTCTAGTCCTCACACCATCTGTAAATATCTTCCGAGCTCAATCGAATGTGCATTCGGAAGTAGCTTGTAATAAAATAGGAAGTCATTTTTAAACCTGAATTAAGGATGTATGTAGGATACATCCTTAATTCAGGTTTACACTTGATTAATGTTCACTTCAATGCCCACAGGGTGTTTGAATTCTTCTTTTATAGTCTTCTATACAAAGTCAAGCCAATATTGAGTTGATCATTTTGTGTGAATTTAGTCCTAGGTATTTCTTCGTTTATTTGCGTAGCTGTAGGCTTCCAAACTCAGATCCAATATACGATTTACCTATACGTGTTTTATCGGCCAAAATACAAGTGATCAATAATACAGTATTTTCTCTATTTGTGAAGATTAACAGCAAGGCCCCAACCAGTATTCCACCGCCTTAATTATCTAAGAGAACATTCCATTACTCAAGAGAGGAGATAGGTAAATCATTAATTAAAGTGTAAATGTGCCTCAGCAGCCATTCATTTCGTTGAATTAAAATTTCGGCTCATTTAATATTTTCAAAATTTCGCATTACATATATTTTAATAATGAAACAAATTTTAAATTTCTCACTATTTTCTTATTAATGGAAACAGTGTTGGCATCAGAAATTCCCTGCCATACTATTTTCAAGGGAAAAAAAATAGAATGCAATCAAGAAAATCATGTTAAACTCATTATAACAAAAAATACTTGAAAAATCTTTTGAACATTTTTCAGTTAATTAAAATTTTTTCTTAATATTTTCCATTTAATTAAAATCCTAAATTCGGAATAAATAAAACTTAAGAAAATATTAAATTTAACCTCAAGAAAAGATAAACCAACCTCTGTCAAACAATTAAAAACTTGGTGTGAACTACTAAGTATTAACCCAAAACAACTTTAACATTCAACCTCTGATTTGGATTTTAATTTCCAATAGAAAACCTTTGTCAACACAATTAACCTTAAGAAAGAAATTCAAATTGTACAACAAATTTCATTATGACAGTCCATCAAAATTCATTAAACCACCTTGTGTTTAGCACGACTAGAAAGAAAAGAAAAAAAAGTTAATCCGGGGATTAACTTTCTAAAAATCAAGGTTACAGCAACCCCGTGTGAATAAAGACGATAAGAACACAAATTAGCTCAACTTCAACCTATAAGGCCGATTAGTTATGTGTATGTACGTCTTACACATACTTATTCATGCTCTCTCTCTCTCACACACACACAAAGAAATTTAAGTCCTGATTTTAAAAATACTTAGCTGTAACATTGTAAGTGCCAGTGTAAGTGATTATAGGTAATTTGACACTTTTTTCAACACTGATTGCTTTAAATCTGGTGCTCTTTTACTTTTTTTTTAAGTATTTTAGCCCCTGTATTTTCCCTGTGTATGTGTGCTTTGTTGTAAAGGCGGCAACAGCCTCTTGTTGGTGTAGTTTTGTTTTTGTCATTTCACATACGTATTTAATTGGGTTTTAAGCAGTCGCAGAAATGAGCGTCTTGTTAGTGTTAAGACTCCCCAGGAATAAAATGTCATTTTGACACTTTAGCACTCGTGAACGCAGTAATGCAACGTGTGTGTCCCATCTCAAGAGCTGCTCTTAAGCAGGGCAACTACTACTTGCACTTAAGTGACAGTTTTTTTTTTTCTCTTTACAAAAATAACAATTGTCACAATTATGTTTTTCTTACAAGAGTTTTACAACAACAACTTTCCAAAATGTTTATCCTCAAAATCCAAAAACAAAATACCAAGAGTTTATTTAAATATTCAAGAGCAGTTTAGTAAAACTGCGGTTATATGGCCGGGGTCCTCTAGTAGTTTAATTTATGACATTTGTTTTACAAATGTTTTTATTTTCATAGGTGCCGCTTTTCAAGTGTCTAGTGTTTAGAACTTGTTGTTATTGCCAACAATTAAATATTTTATAGGGTTTTTTTAATGTAGTGCGGAACTTTTGTTTTATTTGATTTGTTTAAAATAAACATTATTTTAAAATAAACAAAATAAATAATTTTCACTTTAGTTTACAATTAACACTAATTTGTACTTAGAACTTATGACTGGCGTTGACTGACATCCTTAGAGGGATATTTATTCTCTTTTAACTAGTTAATCTTGTTGGTGTTATTTTTTTATTGATTGCGGAGAAAGTCGGCGTTTTGGTCCTTGTTACTCGGATTTCAAACAACGAAAACAAATTGAAATTTGTATAAGATTTGTGATCAAAGGGAGTGTGAAATTTTTGGAGATGATAAGAAACATTAAACAGTGATTATTTTATCTCTACTTTAATCGAGCATCGGGTTGCAATTCTTGAGAAAATAAACTGATTTCACTAGTATAGTGTTTGTTTCGCCTTTAATTCTGAAATGGAACAGACTATATACCAAGATAATTTTCAATAAATAGTGCGTAATAGCTAGTTATCTTTACTAAGGACTGAGATTGTAAAATTCTTAACACACGTTTTTCACTATAACTTTTAACTTAAGTATTATTTGATTTTTTTTTATCAATTTACCTTTGTAAAGCATGTCAGTTATTATGTTTAATGTCAATTATGTTCATTTGTTGTTAATCTGATTAAAATGAGTGACCAAAAAAAGTGCGTACTAAAATTATTAAATATTTTCAACAAAACCCAACTTGGTCCTACAAAAAGTTGGCCAAACATTCAAAGGTCTGCTATCAAACTGTTTCCAATGTTATTAAACAGTACCGGGAGAACTTGTACGTTGATAGAAAACCTGGTTCAGGTACAAGGAATGGTCCACATGATGTTTCTAAAGCCAAAAAATAGAAAGCATTTTCAAAAGAGCTCCCAACACCTCCGGTAGGAAAGCTACCGAAATTTACATCAAGGAATGTTTACAAAAAATAATGTTTCCATTCATAAGACTTCTTAATGTGTACACTTATTTTTGGCCTGATTTGGCATCTGTCACTATGATAAGAAAGGTCTTGAGTGGTACAAGAACAATAATGTGGTATTTGTACCAAGAGAGGCAATTCCTCCAAACTGCCTGGAGCTAAGACCAGTGGAGAGATATTGGGCTCTTGTTAAAAGAGAATTGAAGAGAACAAAAAAGGTGTTCAAAAGTGTGGTAGATTTTAAACGGAGATGAACAACCTATAAAAACCATAATGGAAGGGTTTTCGAAAAAGGTTCAAAATTTCATCATTTTTTTTTTTTTTTTTTTTTTTTTGTTAATTGTAATAATAATTTCAATAAAATAAAAAAAGATTCAAAACTGCAAGTTTAGTGGTTTCATTTTTATTAACATATATGTATGTTAAAAATTTTTCGATCTCAGTCATTATTTAAGATTTCATTAAAATTTTAACAGAATCATGTATTATTTCCCTACTGAAATCTGTAAGCTTAGCTAAACTAAGCATAACTTTAAAACTCTTTGAAAAATGTATCATTGATTCTTTCTTTCAACAAGTGTCTTCCTTACTGATATTTTTTTAACACTGTTAACAACTTTGGTTAACGAAGTAGTCAGAAGTTGCCAACATGCTGAAGTCACTTATATTGATTTTGTCTGATTACACTAGTTTACAGTTTTTACTTATGATATGAAACATTTATGGGTTTATTATTTTAAGCCATAAAATCCAAAACCTCAAACTTTTGAATAAGGTTATGTAAAAACATGGTATGAGATAATGCCATATTATGATTGTGGCCAGCCACATTATGATTCCAACTCAACCATGTTTAAATTTAGTACATTTTTGTATTAATAAATACTAGGGTATTCAATTAATCGGGTTTCTGATTTAATCGGTTAATCGAGCAAATAATTAATCGGGGTTTATATTTAATCGGTTATTAATCGGTTAATTTTGAATTATTCGATTAACCGAGTAATTTCTATTTAATTTTAAATTGAGAATAAAACAACGAATTTTGTGTACCTATTTAAGAATTTTATTAATAAAAAGAACAAAAACAAATAAAACATAACAATTCAACAAAACCAAATAAGTAATAGCAAAACAAAAATATGATATCTGAGCCCATTTTTTAGCAGTTTTTTTTATGTGAGTTTTTTTAGGATTTTATGGAGATCTTATGAAATAAGCATTTTAAAAAAGAATGTAATTGAAATGTTTTCCCTTTAAACGATTTTTTTTCATTAGTTTTAATAAAACTTGATTTGGAAAGAACTCTTCCACTGATTAGATTTTAGAGAAATCTCCCACTGATTAGATTTAGAGAAAGTAAGGCATGATAAAGTATATCCAATTTCTCATATAAAATCCTCATATTTTAGATTATGAATAGTTTCTGATAAAAGACTCGTTTCAATTATGTCTTTAGATTCATCTATTATCAAGTCGTTCACCGACTCATTAGATAATCACAGTACATTCTAGAAAAACCTTCATTTCCAAATTCCTTAGTTTCAATTTTTGTGCTATACTTCTAAAAAAGTATTGCTAGAAGTTAATGTTCATGAGTTAATACATAAAATTAGTGTTCTATATAAAGTGCAAAAAAACGAAATTTCGGTTAATCGGTTAATCGACACAAATTAATCGGTTTATTTGTTATTTGAAAATCGCCAATTTTAAATTATTCGAACAGTTAACCGACCAAAATTAATCGGTTAACCGATTGGCGGTTAATCGATTGAATACCCTAATAAATACATGATTATAAACATAACATTTTTGCATAGTTATCTGATTTTTTAAAAATCATTTATGCCCTTTTAAAATATCAACCAAAACATTACTGTGAAAACGAATTATGATTGAGTAGAACATATTATGTTTGCCGCAACCATACGTTTTCTCTGCGTGAATCTATCGATTTAAAAAACAATTATAGAACCTTTGTCACTGCAATTAACCAAAAAAATTTAATAAATTTTAATCTAAAACTATTTAATTATTTTGTAAAAAACTATATGACAAACCATCAGAATTCATTACGTCAATACTTTGGGAAATAAATAATCCCAAGATTAGCTTTTGCAATACAAAAGGTTACACATTCTTAAGCTGATCTCTTCAACCCCTAAACGTTTAATGAATTTTTAAGGCAACAATCTTTAAGATTATTATCATTTTTTTATTTTTTTTATTTAAGGGCAGATATCGAAATTTAGTTTTGAACTATAACATTCAAAGGACCTTCTTAGGTTGTGGAGCAATGTAAACTAATTTGTTTAATTGTTATAATTTTAATTTAATTAAAATTAAACGAAGAGTAAACCTATTAAGACAATAGGTTTATTTTCTAAAGTTTTTAAGAATATAAGGTAAGAATGATTTTTTTTATTATTATTTTAGGATACAGTGTAACTACTTTAAAGTACGTGGTATATTTTAGGCCTTTAACTATTTGCTATTGCTAAAGCAAATAATATAAAAATTAAAACATTTAAAAGTGAGTGGAATTTTTTTTATATTTTTAATAACAATTTACACGATAACGCCATTAAAACAAAGACCGCCACGATAGTTTTCGATCCTTAAAAGCAAAAAAAGACAAAAAAAAAAACTTCAATGCACAATAATGGCTGCAAGTAAGTGCAGCACTTTGGCATTGGCCATTTCCGTTTTAAGACCACCAACAACATCATCATCGTCGTCAGCATATTCATCCACATGCAAAAGTTCGGCTTGCTGCAGTTGCAACTTGCACAACAGGAGGATCGGGAATAAAAACTCAAAAACATAACCTGGCATTACAAGTGTTGTTTAATGTTGGTTGTAAAACTCGTGTTTTCTTGTAGGTTTTTTTTTTCTTTCTGATACTTTAGCTAAAAACAAACATGGTCACAAAACACGCAACACTTTTGTCTACAAATGGTTGCAATGAAAGCAAAAAAAAATATTTTATAAATTCAAAACCTCAATGGTTGTTTGTTTTTCTTAACGTTTTCGTTACAGCAAAACCATGTTCTATTCTTAAGCAACGTTAATGTGACAGTTTTTTTTTTTCTAACTACATACATACTTTTTTGTACCATGTTTGTGTGTATGTAGTACAGACGCTTAGGTACTTGTTGTGGCATACAAATTTGATTCCAAGTTCTAAGTCTGCAGGTCTGTTATAAAAAAATATGTACAATGTTTTAATATTCATTACTAGTTGTTGTATTTCGCCCGCGGGATGCAAAATTATTTGTTTTAATTAAAAGGAAATTAATGTTATTCAAATATTTAGCAGTTGCGGAAAATATTGTGGAGGAAAAATAATAAATTCTGTAAAATTATATTGAAATGAAAAACATCGTTTTCAATATTCTGGATTCGAAATTCAAATTTATAGAAACAGCAGAAATTACCACTTCCCAACTATTGTGTACCACTACAACACTAAAAATACAAAATTACGACTCTTCCAGAAATTATCTCTACCACCACAACAAAAAAAAACAGTTCTTACAAAAGCTCCGCTAATGAACAATTTGTTACAGTTTGACTAATCTTCGTGGTTGTAATAGAATCCTATCATTGTCGGAATCGGTTTTGAAAACGACAAAAAAATTTACATTTGACTTATGAAATCCACTGTAAATTTTTGTTTAATCGATAAAGATCGAATATAAAACCAATATCTATTAATTTCACGAAAACAATATACTTTTTATGTCGTTTTCAAAACCGATTCCGACAAGGATTGGATTACAACCCCGCATAAATTTGCTTTTAACATTGTGTATTAGGGTTATAAGTTTTTTGCAAATATTCAAATATACGCAAAAAATATATTTGGTCAATTCACAAGGTCTCTTATCAGTCATATTTTCATAATGTCCTAATATATCACGATTCGGCGGCTAGACTTAACCGACTCTTAGGTATTCGGCGTTGGTCTCTGCTGGTTCGTTACGATAACACAATAAAGATAGCATAGAAAGTAGTATTATTTTAAGACATTTTTTGCTTTAAAAGCAATAAAAACCATTGTGAAATATTAGAACATTATGCCAATATGACATGATAAAAGACCTTGTGAATTGACTAATTATTTTTTCGCTACTGTAAAAAGTTTTTTATAGTAATTTTGGTAATTTTATTTTATAATATTTAATTGAAAATTCTTCTTTTGTATCATTTCGACTAAATTGCGATATTATTGCATATTTTAGATGGTCCAGATGATGTTTCTAAAGCCAAAGAATAGAAAGCATTTTCGAAAGTGTTCTTAACACATCCGCACACATCTCAGTACTCGGACTATTTGGTACGAAAAGTTAAAGCCAATGCAGATTTAAAAGCATACAAGGCTCAAAAAGTTCCTAACAGGAACTCTGCTAAAACTTTAGAGACCAACAGAGCACGGAAATTGAAGTACAATTTTATAAAAAAAATATACCTGCTGCATAATGGATGACGAAATGTACGTATGTAACATTTTTCGAAGCTACTGGGTCAATTTTTTTATGTTGCTGATGCTCGAGGGAATGTTTAAGAAAAGTTTAGGACCCAAAAGCAGACAAAATTTCCCAAAAAGTTCTTGGTATGGCAAGCAATGTGCAGTTGCGGCAAAAAAGGATGTTTCCATCCAGTCTTATAAAGACCATTCATAATGTGGTCACTTATTTTTGGCCTGATTTGGCATCTGTCACTATGGTAAGAAAGGTCTTGAGTGGTAAAAGAACAATAATGTGGTATTTGTACCAAGAGAGGCAATTCCTCCAAACTGCCTAGAGCTGAGTCAAGTGGATAGATATTGAGCTATTGTTAAAAGAGAATTGAAGAGCACAAAGAAGGTGTCCAAAAGTGTGGTAGATTTTAAACGGAGATGGACAACCTGTTCGAACAAAGTAACATAAAGCACTATAAAAACCATAATGAATGGGTTTTCGAAAAATTTCATTATTAGTGATTAGAACTATAAAAACAATTTATTTTTTGTAAATTGTAACAATAATTTCAATCAAATAAAAAAAGATAAAAAACTGTAAGTTTAGTGGTTTCATTTTAATTAACATATATGTATTTTTCGATCTCAGTCCTTATGTTCAGCAGGATTCATCCAAAAGCAGGGAAATTGGGTACCATACGAATTGAAGCCTAGAGGCCTTGAAAAAAATGGATCCATTTTACATACGATGAAAAAAAGATCCATTGCGTTAACCCGAAATGTAAGATATGGTACGTGAAGCTCAGCCAAATATCCATGGTGTTAAGGTAATGCTCTGTATTTGATGGGAACTAAAGTGTCCTATCTATTATTAGCTGCAGAAATTCGGCCAGACCATCACATGAAACCTGTACGCATGCAGCCATCGTGACAACGTTCGGTTTCATTTTGCAATACCTGTTAAAAAGTATTTAGAAAGAAGTGGTTGGGATGTTTTGCCTCACCCGCCTTATATTTCAGACCTTGTAGAATGCTGTCACTCGGAATCGCTTCACTTTAGAACAGAGTATCCGAAATTGGCTTGATTCGCTGTTGGCCTGAAAAGATGAGCAGTCTTTTGCATGGGAATCCATATTGTGCCAGAAAGATGGGAAAATGTTATAGCTAACAATGGCCAATACTTTCAATAAATGTATATTGCACAAATGTTTCAAAATAAAAGTTAAAAATAACAAAAAAAAAACGCCTTTTAAAGTCATACCAAATACATGAAATATTCTCACCAGATTAATATTTTATTTTTTAATATTTACAGTGCACTCGCGGTAACGTGAACACCGTTTTTTATATTTTTTCCATTAAATATGACAATCGCTAACGTGAACAATTTCACTAACATGAACTCCCTTGGTTTTAATTAGTTAAAATAATATAATTTTTACATAACCATATTATGGTTGAGCTGGAATGATAATATGGTTGGTCTCGATAATATCATGGTTGTGTTGAAACGTTAATATGATTAATTTAATGAGTCGATTATGGATGGCAACCGAACTTTAGTTGCGTTGTCAGTTGCCTATCTTTTCTGTTGCCGAATTGGCAACCAGAAATTTTTAGTTGCCCTCTGGCAACGCAACTGAAGTTCGGTTGCCTTCCATAATCGACCCATAAGATTACCAATAAACAAAGGATCAAATTAAGATTAAGTAGTGCATTAATGTGATATTTGCTGATGCTATACATTATTATTATGATCATATATATTGACAGCAACCATAAAATACAATCACAACCATAATCGAAAAGCGTCATACGATTATGGTTACTACAATCATGTTTGCTTGTTTGTGTGCGTCTGACTTTATATATGTAGGGTGGAATTAAGTTTCCGAATCCTTCAGGTAACTTAATGACCCCTACGATATAAGCTTTAATCTAAGCCATTACGATATAGATTTTTTTTAGTTTTTCGTAAAATTTCGATCATTTATTTTTGAGGGAAATGGTCCCTCTTTATAAACAGGTATATTTAAAATATTAAAAATCTATTTTTTATTATATTCATCCTTAAGTTTCTACAAAAAATGTCTCTTATTATGAAAAATGAGAAGTGAAAAGGAGGCAATAAATTAAAAATTTAAATGTCTGAATTTTTTAATTTTTTTTTCTTTACAAACCATCTCCTGAACATTTCAAATCGAATAAAAAAAAATAATCCAAATCGCTAACTAAATTACATTTGCACTGATTTAATATTTTAGCATGACTGTAAGTTATAACGTTTTGTCGGAGGTATTTTAAATGCTGTTGTAATTTTTTAAATAGGCGTTTTAACGGTTTGCTTGGAACTAAACAAATAAAACTGATTTTTAAAATCAACTACATAGTGAGAGAAACCCAGAACTCTGTAACTAAATAAACAACATTATAATCATATTTAAAAAAACATTTGTAATAATTAAAACTAATAATTTATGTACAAAAATAATTGAAGTACTTTGAGGCTTCAAAACCCCTAACGGAAATACTTAAGAATGAATACTTTCTTGATTGAAATTTATTATTTTTATAAAAGAAAAAAAAAACTTCCTCTTCTACTTTAATTACAATCTTAAAGAAACATCTTCTAGATGTAAACATTTATTTATACAACAAACAGCACGTGCTTTACTTTCAATTCTTTCAAACAAAAAAAAAATTATGCACTTTATTTTCAATTGTTTCTTTTTTGACTCGAATTTATTTTGTTGTTCTTAAATCAAAACACATGTAACTTTTAAATGTTTCTTCTTGTCTTCAGGCCTCAAAATCATTGTTTGTGTTTAAACCCAACAGGAGATTTTTTCTATGCCATTTCCTTTGTATGGAAATTTTAATTGAACAAAGCAAAATTACAAAAAGCAACAATGTTTTCGTTCACTGTATGAGTCTCAATGTGTCTCAATGAAGGTCCTGCAAATAAAAATACCAAACTGATGATGGACTTAAATGAATGTTGTTGGAATGTTTTGGTCATTTGTTTTGTGTCCATTTAGTTGACAAAATATTTTGTAAACATTTGTTGGTAGAAGGTGTTTAAAGATGACTTTGACATCTGTAATACAATGCAGTGATATGAGCAGTGACTGTTAGATTTTGTTGGCCAGTTTCAATAATTATGCAGGTCTAAAACCATTTTTGAGACCATTTTTAAATAGATTATTCTTGAGAGAAAAAGTAAATCTTTGAAAATCAACAGAAAACTCACAGCAATAAATTTTTATACGAATGTTTCCAAAAATACGAATGTTGAAAATGTTAGCTTCAAATATTTGTTTAAAATTATCTACTGATACAGACATATTGCTAAGAATTACTTCTAGTTTGTCGTTGTCATTGAAATTTCGGAAGTTTTTATGTTTAAGAACTACTGAAAACGAATGTTAATGAAAGATTCTGCCAACAAGAGTTGTATTAAATGATTTTAGTTTTTTTTTTTTTTTAATATTTGGTCAATTCGCAAGGTCTCTTATCATGTCATATTGTCATAATGTTCTAATATTTCCCAATGGTTTTTATTGCTTTTCAAGCAAAAATGTCCCAAAAGTAATACTATATTCAATGCTATGTTTATTGTGTTATCGTAACGAACCAGCAGAGACCAACGCCGAATGCCTAAGAGTCGGTTAAGCCGAGCTGCCAAGTCGTGATATATTAGGACATTATGACAATATGACTGATAAGAGACCTTGTGAATTGACCAATTGTCACATATATAAGAAGCAACTTAAACTTTCTCTCATTCCATATTTTTATGCTATTAACAAAATATTAACCTTGACTATCACTTTATCCCTGAGACGTTGGTGTAAAACTATAATTATTGATGATACCTGGCAAAACTCGTCTTAATGTTGCGAAGAGGCCGCGTGTGTCAATATTTTATGACAGCAGTAGTGAAAACGGCAACAAGCATAAACATATTCAAGGATACGGAAGTTGCATCTGTGTAAATGTTGCAAAAACAACAGCAACAAAAACAAATTTACATGAGCTGGACAAAAATGTCAAAAAGAGGACATCGCCTGAACAGTGCACGAAAGCTAAAAACTCAACAGAGTCATTGTCATATAAAATGTTTATGAGGCAGAACTAAAACAACGTGAAAGGCAGGCAATAAATCCATAAATAAATGTTTTTATTTATTTTTATGATCACAGTAATAAACAAATAAACAATAATGAGAATGAAAATGAAAAGCAATAAAAAAATAGCGAGGTATAAAAGGATATTGACAACCGCAGGAGATGGAGTGGCATAAAGAAATAAAACGTTTTTATCTAAATAAAAATAATATGTTAAATAACGTTGTTAAAGGAGTTAAAAAGCGTTTATAACAAATATACATAATTTATTTAAGGTTATTAAATAAAATAATTCATAATTTTATTGAGATATCAACAAAAAATTTAAATGGCAATCGGGTTTAAAGTAAGAACTGAGATCGAACAATTTTTAACATTCATAAATGTTAATAAACTAAATAGTTAATAAACTAAATAGTTTTGAATCTTTTTTTATTTTATTGAAATTATTGTTACAATTTACAAAAAAAAAAAAATATTTTTATAGTTCTAATCACTAATGATGAAATTTTGAACCTTTTTCGAAAGCCCTTCCATTATGGTTTTTATAGAGATTTATGTCACTTTGTTCGAACAGGTAGTCCATCTCCGTTTAAAATCTACCACACTTTTGGACACCAGTTTGGAGAAATTGCCTCTCTTGGTACAAATACCACATTGTACCACTCAAGATCTTTCTTACCATAAAGACAGATGCCAAATCGGGCCAAAATTAAATGAACACATTATGTAGCCTTATGAATGGAAACATCCTTTTTTGTAAACATTCCTTGATGTAAATTTCAGTATTTATGAACCCTTTGTAACAAATTTTTGGCTTTTTTGGAGCAACTGCATATTGCTTACCATACCAAGAACTTTTTGAGAAATTTTGTGTGCTTTTGGGTCCTAAACTTTTCTTTAACATTCCCTCGAGCATCTGCAACATAAAAAAATTGACCCAGGTATATTTTTTGTATAAAATTTGACTTCAATTTCCGAGCTCTGTTTTTAGCGTCTAAATTTTTAGCAGAGTTCCTGTCAAGAATTCTTGAGCCTTGTATGTTTTTAAACCTGCATTGGCTTTAACTTTTTGTACCAAGTAGTCCGAGTACTGAGCTAACCGGTCTGCTTTCCTACCGGATGTGTTGTGTGGTTTTAGAAACATCATATGGACCATTCCTTCTACATTAACCAGGTTTTTTTTTATCAACGGACAAGTTCTACCGGTACTGTTTAATAACATTGGAAAAAGTTTGATAGCAGACCATTGATTGTTTGGCCAACTTTTTGTATTACCAAGTTGGGTTTTGTTGAAAATATTTTATAATTTTAGTAAGCACTTTTTTCTGGTCACTCATTTTAATCAGATTAACAACAAATGAACATAATTGACATTAAACCTAATAACTGACATCCTTTACAAAGGTAACTTGATCAAAAAAATAATCAAATAATACTTGGGTTAAAAGTTTTAATGATAAACGTGTGTTAAGAATTTTACGATCTCAGTCCTTATATGTAATTTTTAAATAATTTTGAGAAGATTTAATAGCAATTGAGGTCTCACTTTGAATAAAATCAACATTTAAACATCGATTTTAATAAAATACTTGAGCAGATTAAAAAAAATTCAACTTGGAGTTAATCTGAATTATTATTTGTTTTGTCATTGTTATCTTTTTTTCTTTATTTGTATACAAAATGGTGTGGCAACCACTTAGTTTGTTTAAACTTTTAAAATTTTTGATTTAATATTTTCTGTTTTTGGAATTTGGAAAAATTTTAGAAAAATATAAATTTTTTATATGTTATTATATCCAATTTTTTTTTTTTTAAATTTTGTACCTATTCATTATACCTAATTTTTATTTATTTTCCTGTTTTTAAAATTATTCCTTTTTAAAAGAATATTTTAATGAACTTAATGCTTTAACAAATCATCACTTTCATAATGATTTTTCTTTTAAAAATTGCCCCAAAATAATGTAGACTCCTAAAACATACACAAATGAATAATATACATATAACTGCCTAGGTATAGGTATGTATTTACTTTTGTTTCCGCAGGAACATGTTGGAATCGAAATGAAACATTTCATACAAAATTTTTCTCATTTCAACACAATATCCCGAGGAAAGGAAATTGTTACAGTTTTTTTATTTATTTTTTTTTTTATTTTCATGTAGCTGTTTGCTGTTGTTGTTATGCTTTTCACAAATACACACATTTGTTAAGAGTATGAAAGGAATAAAGAAAAGCAACCGCATAAAAAACGTTTACACATCATAAAAAATATAAATTCTCCATTAAAATGCTAAAGAATAACAGAGAGCGAGGAACAAAGATGGCAGAGGGAAAAAGAAAGCAATAGTGACGACATTTTTAATTGTAAATGAAATTTTTTTTAAAACAACAACAATATTAACAACTCACAATCGTATAAGAAGAGGAAAAAAATATGAGAATGAATGAAAAAAACAAAAACAATAACCGAAAAAGTTGTTGAGCTGTTAAAAAAAACACACGTTTCAGCAAACACACAAGTAAACACAACATACCCACTCCCATAAACTAAACAAACCATTTTCCCTAAATAAGAGAGAGTGAAACAAAGGAACCAAATATTTGTAAACACAAGTACTAGCTCTGTCTCTCTAGTGTTTAAGCAATGAGCAAGAAAAATCTCCAATTGGATTGTTAAAGCAAAGAGAAAATTGAGTAATTTTGCTACCAAATGAGTAGAAATATAGCTATTCTTGTTTTTCTTTTGAAAAAGGCCTGTAGCTCTCCTTGTTTTTTGAGTATTTATAAGTTGTATTCTTTCTTTCATGCTTTTGTTGCATTTACTCTTATGTTTAGTATTAGAAATTGTTGTTTTTTACTGTGTGTTTTTGTAATTTCAGCACCCTTGACTCCACGTTATGTTTTCTTTTGGAACTGGTTTTTCTGGTGTGTCTTTGGTGTGTGTGCTTCTAAGCTAATGCAGGTTTCTGACACAATTCAGTTCGTCGTCGTTTGTCTTACGTTCAACATAATAAACGCTTTGAAAAAAACGTAGAAAATTTTTACAAATAACAAAAAAAAAAAAAAAACAAGTTTTCTCTCACAAAACAAAATTATTTAAAATAGAATTGCAAACAAACAAAAAGCCGCTGGAACTTACAAAATTAACGACGGTATTTACAGAAAATCTATGAAATATTCAAAATAATCTAGTGAAACATATTAAAACAACCCACTTAAAAGAAATAACAAATTTGAAAAGAAAAATGCAGTGTAGTTGAAGAAAAAAAGTGCAAAAATCTTTTAAATATTAAAAAAAAAGTTTTATAACCAACAAGAATATTAAATTATACAACAAAAAAAATCAAATTTTTGTTATTAAATTGTTGGAAAAGAACCACAACAAAATCGCCAACATGCTTATCGGTTCACATCCTTATTTGTGCAATGGCGCTGGAGGTGTTATATCGGGAAATACTGCAAATACCGCTAATCCCAACACGACCACAACAAACAGTAAAACAGCCGCCGGCTCTGCTACAGATTTCTCTATAGCCGCCATTATGGCTAGAGAAGAAAACTCCTCGAGCCGTGAATCATCCGTTAGATCAGCCAGTAAGTGTATTTCTTTTTTTTCTTTCTTCTTATTGTTTCAATTGAAATAAATTATGATCATTATTGTTTAACTTTTGGAATTATTAAAGTTTTTTTGTTAATATTAAACAATTTTGGGATAAAAACTATTTGTTTAGTTGAGGAAGTTAAGAGTTGTGTATAGTAAACCAGTTTTTTTTTTAGAAATAAAATTAATTGCCGTCGCTATATCAAAATGAAGATTTGTTCTATTAAAGCAAAACTTTTATATTAAAATTGGATTAATTCTTAATTTTAAAAAGAAATCTCAAGCATATTTGGTAAAAACTTGAATTTTTTTTCTCTGAACTGTATTTCAGTTTCTGTAAAAAGGTTCAAATTACCAAAAATGTTACCGATGTAATAAATTTAATAATATTTTTCAGAATTTAAATAGAAAATTTATACTTATACCAAAGTTTTAGGTAATTCTGGATTTCAATTACAAGATTTTTACACAAAATGCTAAATGTTAAACATTAAAGCCATACAATCAATTAAATATTTGTTAACTTTTTGAAAATATTTCAAACTCCACATTATTATATTTCAATTTTCTTTATTTTATAATTTAAAGAAAACAAACTGTTAACACAATGAAAGTTACCTCAAACAATCCACAAACAAACTTTAGGAATTTTAAAAAAATTTACACATTTCAATAAAATTCGTCATTAAAATATTTAATTTTAAAATTTTCCAAAATCCAATTTCTGTTACTACCGTTTTATTGTATTTAACAAATTTAGCCGCATTTTCAATAAAATAATTTCAGCCAAAAATATCTGGAAAAACTCAACTTTAATCGAAAGAACTAGCTTCAACAACCTTCAACCTTTTCTATAGATAGATACTTCTTTTTACAAAATTATGAATAGCAAAACAGCTCCTAATTGGCGGTTTCACTAAAAATTTACATTGTAATGCATAAAAGTACGAACAAACTGTAATCAAGTTTCTTGAAATTAAGAATGTATTAAATTTAAAAATTCGTGGCGTTTATGTGAATAATTCTAATAATTTTCTAAACGTATAAAGACAAATTGAAAACTCCAAAGATTTATTGGCAAAATTCTTATTTGTTTAGCTAAAAATTGGCTAAAATTTCTAATATTGTTTTATACGTTAAATTTTGTCTTCTTTTTGAATTCTCTCTTCTTTTTTTCTTTAACAATTAATTTACAAAAGATTTCAACACATTCCTAAAAATTAAACAATTTATGGTTTACAACTTTATTTAGGCAAACGTTTGTTAGTTTGTTTTTATGATGATAATGATGAGGCCATAATGATAATGATCCACCGGTCAATCTTGTTAGATTTCGTAAATTGATAGAAACTGGCTTTTTTTTTAATGTTTCTTTAGTTTTTTTTTTTTTTTTAATTTAATTTTTTTGTTTGCTTTTGTTTTATATGGTTGGTTGTTATCGTTTTAGCCTGGTTATTATAACAATGTTTCTGTTTGAATTATGATAATTTACGCTTAAACATTTTAATTAATTTAAATCTTTCAAAATGGTTAATGATTCTATTTAGTTTTATGGTTTTTTAACGCCATCATCAAAAACTAAACAAAAAAATAGAAGTAAAACAAATCTACTAAGGAGTTTTAATGATTGATTCAAAAAAACAAAAAGCAATCATTAAAACAAACTAATAAAATAAAACAAAGAAAATTGCTTAAAAACAAACGTTACTTTGTTTAGTAGTTATTTCAAATTTGTATTAATTTTGAATTGTCTTTTCTTTATTTTAAAGGTCCCATTTCTATAGAAGACGAAGTCGATGTTGATGTGGTCGATTGCAGTGATTCCGAAGAGCCTCCCACCAAATCACGTCGTTTAAATAATTCCAATTGCAGCACCAGCACCGGCAATTTATCACACAGCCAATTAAACACCAGCACAGCCAGCAGTGTGGGAAGATCCACGCCACCCCAATCACCGGCCAGTGATTTAGATGGTGAACGCTCATCGCCCGAACCTGCACCAAAGACCCCCAAAATCGTGGGCTCTTGTAATTGTGATGATTTGAAGCCGGTACAGTGTCATTTGGAAACAAAAGAATTATGGGATCGTTTTCATGAATTGGGCACAGAGATGATTATCACCAAAACTGGAAGGTAAGCTAAAACTGAATAACAAAAAAAAAAAACTACGAAACAAAACGCAATACAGCGTAAAAAAAATAGTAGCAAAAACAACCAAATGTAATGTCAGTCGGTCTGTGGTTCTGTTTATGTCTGTCTGTCTGTGTTTGTATGTTTTGAGAGTATTATGGCAGTTATCATGCAATTGTGACATTAGGTGGTCGCTCATTCAGAGCAGCCTTTCACAGGGTTTTGTTTTTAAATGCCAACCTGAAAGTTAGTTTTTTTCAGTTTCAGCTGAGTTTTTTTTTTTTTCCTCTAAAAGACAAATTGCGTTGTAATGTGAGTAGATTAACGCGCCAGGGTGATACATTTGCATGTGGCAACACATTTAATCCTTTACGTGTTTGTTGAAATATGAAAATATAACGACAACTACAAATATATGTAGGAATATATTCATAATTTTAGTAATTTATTAAAGTCAATTTTTTGTGTCATAAAAAAACACAAAATACTACAACTAAAAAAGAAAAGAAAATCTAAAAAATTTTCCTCATTTTAGAAATGTTAAACGAAATTGCTTACTCAAATTTAAAACAATTGCAAACCTTTGGAAATTCATTCATTTTACCAAAAATCTATTATTTATTTCATCCAACAGTTTTCAAGAATTTCAAGTATGTGAGGTCTAATTTTAGGTTTATTTTTGCAATAAATTGATGATATTGTAAGTGTAACAATGGGCTCCTTAATGTCTGTTTGCTTTCATCAATCTTAAAACTACAAACAGAAATCCTTAAAACGTCTAGCAAAACACGCAAAATGTACCAACCTTAAAATTTACAGAACAACGAAACGTTGGAAAGGCGTTTTTGTTGTCAACATATAATTTTCTAAGCAGGATTTTCAAAAACTAAAACATAAACTATTGTAGCTGTTTGTATAGCAGTCAGTCGAGTTGAGTCAAGTCAAGTCAATCTTCACAGCGGGTAATCCTATAAATATTAAGACTAAACATGTGTTTAACACAATGGTCCGGCCACACACACAATTTCTAAATTTGTATTTTACACTGACATTAAGGCCGGCCAACACCTTTACAGCAAAGTATAATAAAAAAAATAAGAAAACACAAATCCCATTTACAACATTTAAAATCAAAATATGTAATGGTATTTTTACACCACATGTAACCTGTTCGGGTGTTATTTTTAACTGGCTTTCAATTAGTCTAAATCAAAAAAGAAACAAACACACAAATCACACCAATGCTGGGCAGGGCCTTTTCACACACTTATATTCTATTTAATAGTTACAGGATTAGAATTAATTTATTTTAAACACAACCTTTTTAATTTTATATTAATCTTTATTTCCTTTTTTTTCCTTCATCTCCTTTTAGACGTATGTTTCCCACTGTCCGCGTTAGTTTCTCGGGACCCTTGAGACAAATACAACCTGCCGATCGTTATGCTGTGTTATTAGACATCGTACCCATGGATTCGAAACGTTATCGTTATGCTTATCATCGTTCAGCGTGGTTGGTTGCTGGTAAAGCTGATCCCGCACCACCCGCTAGATTGTATGCTCATCCCGATAGTCCGTTTAGCTGTGAAGCTTTGCGCAAACAGGTCATTTCGTTTGAAAAAGTGAAACTGACCAACAATGAAATGGATAAAAATGGACAGGTAAGCATCAAAACAAAACTTAGAAATTTACAAAAAAAGAGAAATTCAAGTCAATGTCTAGAAAATTCCTTTGTTACCATCAAAACACTCTCCCCCAATTAAACCCCTTGATAGCAGCCACTAAACTGTAACAAAAATTGTTTAAATTTCTTAAAATTATTTAAATAAAATTAAAATTTCACCAACCTAACCAAACCAAACCTAACGAAACAAAAAAACAAGGTGAAATTGTTTTGTATGGAAAAGTAATAATTGTTTTTAAACAAGAGAAACAAATAATAAAAACGCTTTAATAGAAATTCTTTTATAATTTTCACATTTAAATACACATTTGAACAATTGTCAGTCCGTCTGTCCGTCCGTCCATCTGATGGTTTGTCAAACACGCAAGTTTCATACATGAATCTCTTGTTGTTTGTGAAATGGGGTTTTTTAAATGAACACAAGAGCACAGAACTGGAAAAATAGTTTACAATTTAAATTCATTTTTACTGTACATATGTAGTATTTACTCTAAAGGTGGTTGCTTTTCATATACATTTCCATACACAATTCTCTAACAAGTTTTCCCTGTTTTAAACAGCGCATGACTCTGTTTGGGTAACAGGAAATTTGAATACTCTTTGCGAGATTGTACACTCGCTCATTTCAGTTCTCTATTTATTACAAATTTACACCATTTTGTTTGTGCCTTTGTTGTATAATTTATTAATCAAAATTTAATTTTTGTCTTTCTCTTTACTTTTAGATTGTTTTAAACTCTATGCATCGTTATCAACCTCGTATTCATTTGGTGCGTTTAAGTCATGGTCAAAGTATACCCACAACTCCCAAGGAATTACAGGAATTGGATCATAAAACGTATGTCTTTCCCGAGACTGTTTTCACCGCCGTTACCGCTTACCAAAATCAATTGATAACCAAACTGAAAATTGACTCAAATCCTTTTGCTAAAGGCTTTAGAGACTCTTCACGTTTGACCGATTTCGATCGTGATCCAATGGAGGCTTTATTGTTGGAGCAACAGCTGAGATCACCTTTAAGATTATTCCCCGATCCAATAATGCAACAGTTTGCCCAACAGGGAGCTGATCCCACCTCCATGGCCATATTTGAAAAAGCCCGCCAACATTTACAAATGTTTGGTGGCAATTCACCGTATGCCCAGTTAATGATGCCTCAAATGTATGCCCAACAGGCACCACCTCCACCCGGTCTAGGCGCCTTCCACATGTTCCAACAACAATGGCCTCAATTAACAGCCGGATTTTTAGCTTCTGCCAATCAACAAGCTGTGGCTCAAGCTCAAGCAGCCGCACAGGCCCAAGCAGCAGCTCAGGCTGCAGCCCAGGCCCAGGCTCAAGCTCATGCCAACCGTACACCACCTCCACCACCCACAGCCTCAACACCCTCATCCAGCTCCTCGGGGTCGCCGTCGCCCGATATGAGACCCAGACAATTTCAAAGATTTAGTCCTTATCAAGTACCCCAACATCCTTCAGGGTCAGCACCCAGAAGTCCTCCCCATTAAATCACCCAACAAACCCTGTAAAATAACAAAACATAACTATGCCAAAACCAGTATTACAAAAATAAAAAATAAAAAAAACAACCAACCAACTACTACAACAATCTTTAAAGAATTGTTTTCAACGAAAACAATCAATAATAATAATAATTCTCATCATTCTGTTTGTTAATTTGTTTTGTACAGTTAATTTTCTATTTTAAATAACTAACATTGTAAATTCATTAATTAATTTAAGTTTATTTTTACTTTAATTGCGATTTCTTTTTAACGAATTTAGACAAATTTTTAAAAATTTTAAAAACAAACCACTCTTGTATTATAAATGTTTTTAGCTAAAAATATATAAATTATCTATAACTTTTAAAATGTACAATTCTTTAATTTTTTGTTTTCAATTCCTCTTCTACTTAGTATTTTATAAGTATAAGTATTTGTATGTAACTATGTATTTTTTATGTTTTATTTTCTTGTGTATAAATAAATAAAGTTATTAAATAAATTATCAGTTTGTAATTATCTAAGAAAAGGCTATAATTGTACTATAATAAACATGCTTAATTTTTTAAATGTTTTTAGTTGTGTAGGAAAAAAAAACAAAACAAACACATTAGTTTTAATTATTTATAAATAAATTTTAAAAGAAAAAGTTATAAAATATAATAATTTAATGTGTGAAAATATAATGAAAAAACAAAACTTTAAATACACTCATAAAAAAAGATTCATTAAAAAAATTATAAAACAAAGCTGTTGGTATTTTTACTTATTATCTATGAAATGGGTTACAGGAGTCAGAACGACTATTTTTCAAGTAGCTTCGGGTTCATAAATTTAAGAATCCTAATCTTGATTTGTTTGGCGTTCTGTAAATCGAATACACATGATTCACAGTAAAAACAAGTTAAGAAGCTGCGCGGCAACTATGCTATGCTCTACACATTCATATGAGTTTGTCGCCAACGACTTAATGGTTAAATATGTTTAATTTCAATAATAACATGCTTTCTACAGCAATGTTTTGATTCATATTTTTTAATAACATGATTGTCGCTAAATGGTTGCATGTTTGTGAAAATTCTAACTACAACTAAATAATGTTAACTATGGAGATATATTGTAATATTTATAATCATGACATGATCACTCCCAATATATAATATGGTCATGTCATCTACTAGGTTTAAAAATAATCGTTTTAATAATAATGATTAAGCTATAAATATAATATGGTTGGGCTCAACCATAATATGATTGTGATACAACCGTAATATTAATATTGCATAACAATATTATGGTTGACTTACAATCATAATATGGTTGAAACAATTTTAATATGGTTGTACCCAATCATAATATGGTTGGAGCCAATCATACTATGGTCGGTTGAATCATAATTCTATTTATCAATAATTTATGATTATGTAGGAACATATTGTTAAGTACGAACCAGAATATACACTTAGTCGCAAAACTCTGCATACGTTCTCGAAATTTGATTTCATTTGAAAATTATTTCAGATTTAATGTTTAATCTTTGAAAATTACCACTTGTTAATATTTATCAGGGTCTACTTTACATCACTGAAATAAAAAAGTTTAAAAAAATATGGTCACTGTTGTTAAATTTAGCAATATGCAACATAGGAAGCGTTGCAAGTCTACATACGACTTTTACTTATATACAACATTGTTATGATAAAGCCGTTAATTTCATAATTAATAAGTTGATTTAGTTTTAAAGAAGCTGCGTGTGTGAAATTTTGTGGTATTTTTTCAATTTTAATATATCAAATCTGAAAATGGCGTAAAGAAAGGAAATATCCACAGAAGTCCGAAAATTAGTTGTCAAATGAAGTTGTCTATGGAAAAAGTGGGGGAAATCGTTAGTTTGTCAAAATCTACAGTCCAAACTATCCTTAGGAACTATAAAAGGATTGGAAGATTTGAAAGTTTGCCACGAACAGGATGTCCTTTAAAGCTTGATGAAAGATTAAGGCGTACAATTTTAAGAGAAGTCCAAGAAAATCCCAAAAAAAGTAGCGTAGAATTGAAAAACGATATCAAAAAAGACTATGGAATTGATGTGCATGCACATACAGTTCGCCGCTGCTTAAAAAAATCTGGACTTCAGTCGTGCATAGCTAGAAAAAAACCGTTCATTAGTTCTACAAATAAAAAGAAACGTTTTGACTATGCTGCTCAGTACAAAGACGACAATTTAAATGATCCAACGTTTTGGGAAAGGGTTATTTTTACAGACGGATGCAAGTTTAACCTTTTTGGAAACGACGGTCGCTCAAGAGTTTGGAGCTTGGTGCATACAAAAAAATGTATGCACTACTGTAAAATATGGTGGTGGATCGGTGATGGTGTGGGGGTGCATGAGTGCTGATGGAGTCGGAAAACTAAGATTTATTGATGGAATTGTGGACAGTCGTGGCTATATAGACATTTAAAAAAACAATTTTTTACCGAGTGTCGATAAATTAAATCTTAAAGATAATTTTATCTTTATGCACAACAACGACCCCAAACATAGCTCAGGCCTAGTGAGAGAATGGCTGCTTTATAACGTAAAATCGAAGCTTCCACATCCTGTAATCGAACATTAATGGGCCCATTTAAAACAAAAACTCCGAAATAGAAGGGCCTCCTCAATTTCCCAGTTAAAAATTATTTTAAAAGAAGAATGGGAAAATATTCCTGCTGAAGTAACAAAAAAATTAGTTTCTTTGATGCCTAAAAGACTCAAAGAAGCCTTCGATGCAAAAGATGGACATACAAGCCATTAAATATTGTTCAAATCATTCCAAAAATGTATCGTATGTAGACTTTTGCTGTTACCAGAAATGCAGAATTTTATTATTTTTTTAGTTAAATGCTTTTAAACCATGTGAATTGTGATTGTTTTTGTTTAGTTTTGTTATATTTAATACTGTTAATAAAGTTTTTTTTATTAAAAAGTGAAATTTGTTTAAGATATTAAATCGTATGTAGAGTTTTGCGACTAAGTGTAATTTGAAACAAATCATAAATGCTGTACATCATGGTCAACGCAACCATGTTTTTTCTTTGTGTGCAAGACTATGACTATATTGTAATTACATATTTATACATTTAATTCTTATTTATAATGAATTTTATTTTGAAACTGAAATCTTTAAACGTTATCCGTGGTAAATATGAGCAAGTTTGGTGAGTTTAAATCGACACTGTTAGTTACTTGCTTTAAAGTAGGACTTATATCGTAGCTCTGACAACTTTTGGACCACCAGATTTTGGAATAAAAACTTATTTGTAAGAATTTTATAATGATGTCAATATTTACAATTGAAAACTCTTTATCACAAATTTCGAAACTTATTAAAGCTGAATTTGATGAGCATTAAATTTATTTTCGGGAAAATTAAACTTCATTATTAGAATCCCTAAATTGGGGTCAAATATTCTCAAGTGTGTCATATATGAGGGTTAGGATAAATAAAAAAAGATCCACACAGAATTTGATATAATTATTTCAATTTTGATATATCTTATTTATTTCATTTAATTATCTATATCTATATAAATATATAAATGTCTTTGTAAGTTTGTTTATTTGTTTGTTTGTTTGTTTGAGCATCACGCCTAAACGGCTGAACCGATTTTATTGAAATTTGGAACGTAGATAGATCCTTACTTGGAAGCGTCAATAGGCTATAACTTTTTTCAATACTTGGACCAGAAAGGGGTAAACAGGGGGGGAAACGGGTAAAATTGGTAAAATACTATTAAAATAGTATTTTCAAAAATAGCAATAATATAATTAATCTTTAACAGAGTGATGGTACAAGTAGAGTGCCGCAATAATATATATGGTTAAAACAATCATATATATGATTGTCACAATAACTTGCATGATTGAGTATGTAATAATACACTTAATTATTATTCGATGCTGCACTGAATGATTACTGATCAGTGCTGACTAATCAGTGCTGATGTAAATATCGTCAGTGGTGACTAATCAGTGCTGATGAAAACATCGTCATAGCTGATTAATCAGCACTGATGTAAATATCGTCAGAGCTGACTAACCAGGACTGATGAAAACAACGTCATAGCTGATTAATCAGCACTGATGTAAATATCGTCAGTGCTGATGAAAACATCGTCAGTGCTGACTAATCAGTGCTGATGAAAACATCGTCATAGCTGATTAATCAGTGCTGATGAAAACATCGTCAGTGCTGATGAAAACATCGTCAGTGCTGATTTAAACATCGTCAGTGCTGATGAAAACAACGCCAGTGCTGACTAATCAGTGCTGATGTAAATATCGTCAGTGCTGACTAATCAGTGCTGATGAAAACATCGTCAGAGCTGATTAATCAGCACTGATGTAAATATCGTCAGTGCTGACTAATCAGTGTTGATGAAAACATCGTCATAGCTGATTAATCACCACTGATGTAAATATCCTCAGAGCTGACTAACCAGGACTGATGAAAACAACGTCATAGCTGATTAATCAGCACTGATGTAAATATCGTCAGTGCTGATGAAAACATCGTCATAGCTGATTAATCAGTGCTGATGAAAACATCGTCAGTGCTGATGAAAACATCGTCAGTGCTGATTTAAACATCGTCAGTGCTGATGAAAACAACGTCAGTGCTGACTAATCAGTGCTGATGAAAACACCGTCATAGCTGATTAATCAGTGCTGATGTAAATATCGTCAGTGCTGATGAAAACATCGTCAGTGCTGATGAAAACATCGTCAGTGCTGATGAAAACATCGTCAGTGCTGATGAAAACATCGTCAGTGCTGATGAAAACATCGTCAGTGCTGATGAAAACATTGTCAGTGCTGATGAAAACATCGTCAGTGCTGATGAAAACATCGTCAGTGCTGATGAAAACATCGTCATAGCTGATTAATCAGTGCTGATGTAAATATCGTCAGTGCTGATGAAAACACCGTCAGTACTGATGAAAACATCGTCAGTGCTGATGAAAACATTGTCAGTGCTGATGAAAACATTGTCAGTGCTGATGAAAACATCGTCAGTGCTGATGAAAACATCATCAGTGCTGATGAAAACATCGTCAGTGCTGATGAAAACATCGTCAGTGCTGATTTAAACATCGTCAGTGCTGATGAAAACATTGTCAGTGCTGACTAATCAGTGCTGATGAAAACATCGTCATAGCTGATTAATCAGTGCTGATGTAAATATCGTCAGTGCTGATGAAAACATCGTCAGTGCTGATGAAAACATCGTCAGTGCTGACTAATCAGTGCTGATGAAAACATCGTCAGTACTGATGAAAACATTATCAGTGCTGATGAAAACATCGTCAGTGCTGATGAAAACATCGTCATAGCTGATTAATCAGTGCTGATGTAAATATCGTCAGTGCTGATGAAAACATCGTCAGTGCTGATGAAAACATCGTCAGTACTGATGAAAACATCGTCAGTGCTGATGAAAACATTGTCAGTGCTGATGAAAACATCGTCAGTGCTGATGAAAACATCATCAGTGCTGATGAAAACATCGTCAGTGCTGATGAAAACATCATCAGTGCTGATTTAAACATCGTCAGTGCTGATGAAAACAACGTCAGTGCTGACTAATCAGTGCTGATGAAAACATCGTCATAGCTGATTAATCAGTGCTGATGTAAATATCGTCAGTGCTGATGAAAACATCGTCAGTGCTGATGAAAACAACGTCAGTGCTGACTAATCAGTGCTGATGAAAACATTGTCAGTGCTGATGAAAACATCGTCAGTGCTGATGAAAACATCGTCATAGCTGATTAATCAGTGCTGATGAAAACATCGTCATAGCTGATTAATCAGTGCTGATGTCAATATCGTCAGTGCTGATGAAAACATCGTCAGTGCTGATGAAAATATCGTCAGTGCTGATGAAAACATCGTCAGTACTGATGAAAACATCGTCAGTGCTGATGAAAACATCGTCAGTGCTGATAAAAACATCGTCAGTGCTGATGAAAACATCGTCAGTACTGATGAAAACATCGTCAGTGCTGATGAAAACAACGTCAGTGCTGACTAATCAGTGCTGATGAAAACATCGTCAGTGCTGATGAAAACATCGTCAGTACTGATGAAAACATCGTCAGTGCTGATGAAAACATCGTCAGTGCTGATAAAAACATCGTCAGTGCTGATGAAAACATCGTCATAGCTGATTAATCAGCACTGATATAAATATCGTCAGTGCTGACTTATCAGTGCTGATGAAAACATCGTCATAGCTGATTAATCAGCACTGATGTAAACATCGTCAGTGCTGACTAATCAGTGCTGATGAAAACATTGTCAGTGCTGATGAAAACATCGTCAGTGCTGATGAAAACATCATCAGTGCTGATGAAAACATCGTCAGTGCTGATGAAAACATCATCAGTGCTGATTTAAACATCGTCAGTGCTGATGAAAACAACGTCAGTGCTGACTAATCAGTGCTGATGAAAACAACGTCAGTGCTGACTAATCAGTGCTGATGAAAACATTGTCAGTGCTGATGAAAACATCGTCAGTGCTGATGAAAACATCGTCATAGCTGATTAATCAGTGCTGATGAAAACATCGTCATAGCTGATTAATCAGCACTGATGTAAACATCGTCATAGCTGATTAATCAGTGCTGATGAAAACATCGTCATAGCTGATTAATCAGTGCTGATGTCAATATCGTCAGTGCTGATGAAAACATCGTCAGTGCTGATGAAAATATCGTCAGTGCTGATGAAAACATCGTCAGTACTGATGAAAACATCGTCAGTGCTGATGAAAACATCGTCAGTGCTGATAAAAACATCGTCAGTGCTGATGAAAACATCGTCAACGCTGATGAAAACATCGTCATAGCTGATTAATCAGCACTGATGTAAACATCGTCAGTGCTGATGAAAACATCGTCATAGCTAGGGATGCCAAACGGGACTGGGTTTTACAAATCCCGGGATTTTAGAAATGTAAGTCCCGGGATCCCGGGATTTTTCGGCATCCCGGGATTTTTCGTGATTTCGAGATTTTTCGGGACTTCGGGATTTTAGTTAAACATAAAAAAATACAAAATTCAACAATAAAAACTATTTTTTTTCGTTAATATATATATATTAAAATATATCAAAGAAAAAACTAATGCATTGAATTAAAATAAATTTGGCACAAACGATGTTTCATATTTACACCCGTATTCTGAACTTTATAACAGTGAGAAATCCATAACAAAACTGTATTGAGTACATATAGTAGTTCATAGTAAAAGGATTTTTAGGATTACCATGAGACTAATAGTGTAAAAATTGGTAAGGCAGTTTAAAAGTTATTTGCAATTAAAACCTTTAGTTCTTAATATACTAAACGGCCGAAACGATTTTATTGAAATTTCCAACATAGACTACGACAGGGGTAGCGAAACGCACCGGGTCAAGCTAGTAATTAATAATTATTCATGCCGAATTTTTAAGAGATTTATGGTCTCTGAGTACCTCTTAAGTATATTGTGAATCGTTTTCCACCAAGTAGTTTAATAGAATTATTGAAAGTTTAAAACTCACTTGAATAGGGATTAATAACGATATTTAACATATTTATGAACGTTAAAACCTAATTCCGGCAGGACATACATGAAATAGTGGTCACCCAATTGGAGCTAAAATCCCACTAGTACCAATTTTCATCGAAATGTCTTCAAAATTGCGACTTGTATTTTCATCAGAATCACAATCGACACAGATGGTGATTCTGAGTCGGTATATATCGGTGTTACAAACAACAGCACAAACGTTAACAAAATTAACAAAAATATTTAAAAAACATTTGCAGAAACGCACGCAATGTTTTATTAATCTTTGGGATTTTGAAAATCAATTTTCAATGAAAAATATTTGGAATTCGTAAATGATTAAATTTGAAACATATTTAAATTATCCCATAAGTTTTAATTTCTACGAATACGATTTTATATTATGAGTTAAAATAAAATAAACAATGGACATACATAGACGATATGTATACTTTTCAAAAAAAATTCAAATATTTACTCATCTAGTAAATGTCGGAAGAATTGACTCTTTAGGATCATCCATCAACACCTCGTTAAAATGTATCAATTTCAATGAATATAACTAAACCATTGTACATAAGTACTACCAATACTCCCTATCTAAGGGATATTGAAAACAGACTCATGTTCACCATGAGTAAGTGACCATTACAATGAATTCGTTATACCTCAATCTAGGATAGGAAAAACTTATTTTGGAGCACAAAAACTGTAACATAGAGACAATTGAAAGGAACATGAACAGCAAACAGGCAAATGAATTTAAATATTCAAGTGTTTTTTTCTTTGTGTTTTACCAAAATTCACAACAAGTCAAACTAATTGTAACAGTTTTGGAACAGAAACATCGCCATCACACTGGAACAAACCCAACAAATTTGTAACGCTACAAATGTTGAGATTTTCTTGTTGGAGTTGTTTCAAATTCCCACAATAAGAGGAAATTTTATTTAAATACTTGTACTTTTTACGCCTAAATGCCACAAAGTGTTTTCTTGCTGAAAAGCGTAACAAACTGAACAAAATTTAATGGGTAAATTGTTGTTGCTGCATTAAGGACATTGATCGCCAGTGTGTTAAGATGTGTGAGAGAATAAATGTTTTTGCTGGTAAAGGATATCAAGTGCATGTGTGTAGTGAGTGTATGGAAGTGAACTGATGCAGAGTGCCTCGAAAGGAAATTAAAGATTTTATTGCATAAAATATTTTTTTAATTTCTGGCTTGAATTTGAAAATTGAGTCATCTTATTTAAATTGATAGTTATAGTTGGAAATATGTAATAAATAGAATAACTAAACTACTGAATTATTTTCCGGCGGTGCAACCGATAAACAAGCATATGAATTGTTGTATGGTATAATTCATTATCATGAACTTTACAGCAGTTAAGCAAGTGGTCAATGTATTCCTTATAGACAGTAATTCTTACTAATGTCTTATCACTTGGCAGACTACAATTTATATACATACATTGGGTCATTAGACACGTATGTGCTCTTTGTTGTGCAGAGAGAAAACAATTGGTTACTTTATACATTCCAGGTAATCTAGCGTGAGACAATTGTCACTTAAGTGTCTCTAAGTTATCTAGTCACTTTAAACGTTTTATAAGTAATTCGTAGAAACTTGTGCTGATATAATTCTCATTTAGTTTATTTTTATTATAACCTTCACCTTCGTGAGAAGTTTGTCATTCCGTTTGTAATTTCCACGATATAATTTTCCGACCCTAC
Source organism: Calliphora vomitoria (assembly GCA_942486065.2). Lineage (NCBI taxonomy): Eukaryota > Metazoa > Arthropoda > Insecta > Diptera > Calliphoridae > Calliphora > Calliphora vomitoria. The sequence goes on from OW818030.2 coordinate 141,449,144, forward strand.
AAAGTATATATATTCTGGATCCTTATAGATAGCGGAGTCGATTAAGCCATGTCCGTCTGTCCGTCTGTTTAAATCAACTTTCCGAAGCCCCCAAACAACTTACATACACGATTCATACATCAATATCTCCGGAATTCTCCACAAATGGCTGAGATATAAGGAAAAAAAACAGGATAACTTCGATTTTTTACCTATATCTGAATTACTAAGTCATTAATATAAACAATATGGATATCTAATGATAGATAGACCTTTGCAATGACGTATATAATACCATAGTAAGTTGGACCTACAATGGGTCAAAATCTGAAAAAATATTTTTTAACCCGATTTTTTTTTCACCAAAAGTTTTTTTTTCCTAAATATTAAAAATTGAAAAAACAAAACAACTTTTTTTAAAATTCAAAAAAATTTTTTTTTTTAAATTTAAAAAAATTTTCCAAAAAATTAATAAAACAACTTTGGAAAAAAAATAATAAATTTTGTTTATCTAAAAATATTTATAATATTTTTTTTCCAATGTTGTTTTATTAATTTTTTGGAAAATTTTTTTCGAATTGTTTTTTAATTTTTTTTTTTTTTTTAAATTTAAAAAAAAAATTTTGGTATTTTAAAAAAATTTGTTGTTTTTTGTTTTTAATATTTAGCAAAAAAAAAAATTATGGTGAAAAAAAAATCGGGTTAAAAAATATTTTTTCGAAGTATAATTTGGTGAAGATTCGGCACAGACAAATATACTTGTTTTTACTTAAGTGTACTGATATCCGATGTAACATAGCGTGAAGTCAATAGTCACTTTAGTGTATTTTAGCAACCTATAGTGAAGTCACTTTAAACGTTTATTTTGTACAGCACTTTAGAAAGAAGACAGTCTCATTGTTATCAAAAAGGGTCAATTAACCCCCTGATTAGGACATGACCATGTTAAAATAACAAGTCACGTAGCTATGTGTGTAACTATTTGTCACTCTAAATGATAGGTAAAATCACTAGTTCGGAACAGTCTCCTAAAACTGCTAGGTTGATTGCCACAAGTATATACTTCATAGCTGCAATCATATAAATCATAACTGTAACATATAATGGTTGACACAATCATATAAATAATTACCGCGACTGTAATATTGTTAAAGAACATTCAATCATGTTGACTTGATTGCGGTAATCATGTGCAAGTATCTCTTAGACTCTGAATGTCCTTTAAAAGTTACTCATCAGTAGACAAAAGTAGAATATTATAAAGCAATTTACCTGAATTTATAAAATATGAGTATATATATGCAGATAGTATTAAAATTTATGTAAATTTATTAAAAAATTGCTGCCATTTATTTTTACCACCATTAAATGCAAATTTCTTTTCCGGCCTTCCGTATTTGAATTTGTGTTTTTTGTTTTTTTTAAATAATTATTGTAACCACATACTAAAACGAGTAGAAACATGTGTATATGCCGTCGAGTTTGTGTGTAATTGTATCTATTACCTCAAGTAATTAACTTTAATGTAAAACAAATAAAATTTAAGATAAATATCTTGATTACCTTAATTACATTTAAAACACTTTCAAACGGACAAATTGAAAAATAAAATGTGACAGTGACACAAAACATAAAACAAACAAACATGTAAGTGTATAATACATACAATAGAATACTAATAATAATCAAAAATTGACCACGAGACTTACACACAATAAACATAAAAGGAGACCAAATACACATTAGTCAATATTCAACAATGATTACTTTCTAATCACCCTGCTAGGAAAACTAAATAAAATTAGATCTAGATGTTTATACGCACATTGCGGTTTCTACCGAAAAGATAAACAAATGTTAGAATTTTTCTTTAATAGTCAAGACAAAGACAAAGCAATAAAATTTATTTTATTGTACTAATTCTGTTACACTCGAGAAAAATGTCAAAATGATCATTAATGTATCAATATCTTTCCAGCTATTCTCCCTCTCCTAACAAACTTCCCTGTTTAATATAATCTGTTTGAATTTCTGACAAAACATATCATATATTTTAGTCATTTTACAATTTTCAGCCTAAACTATATAAAGATTTCCTTTTAATTTGTATATAAATTACTATAGTGTGTATTTTTTTTTGTTTATTTTGTATCCATGTTTCAATATTTATAGTTTATATAGCTTCAAACTAATTTTGTTTTTGGGGCAGGGGGAACTCAATGAACACACACAGACACCCGCTTTATTTGAAATTTATTTCAACACAAATCAATACTGTGGCCACCTGATAATTTTTGTATTTGACTGAGTGTTTCAAGAGGTGGCTGGCTGATTTTAGTGGGAAACGCTCTTTGACACTCCGTATTGTATGTGTTAGTAAATTTGTGTTTTTGTCATGTTTGTGTTGTAAGAATAATGACACAAAGTTTAAATGTCAAATTTGACAAAATATTTAAATCACTTTATGTTTGAAAATTTATAACTTTATTTACTATTGTTGTTGTAAGTTTTTGTTTGTGGTGCAAATGATGTGGGGCGAGAATGATGGGATGGCACAGCCAATTAGGGGAAATTATTTTTAATTTTTCGTTTTTTTTTTTTAATTAGTGGTGTGATAGAGACAGATGTTAAATTTTACGTAAAGTACGTTTTATTAATTTGATCGTTTTTCAATAATTAAAGTTATTGTTTGAAAAAAAAAAAATAATTATAAATTATAATATTTTTTACAACTTGTTTAAAAATTTTTATTTTTATTTTTAAAATAATATGATCAGAACCACCTTAGATAAAGACCACTAGTGAAGCTGTAACAATCGTACCACCTTTATGGTTAAATATATGTTATTTCAATAAGAAATGTTTTCTACAACATGTTTTGGTTCATATTTTAAAATAACATGATTGTCTGTATAAGTATGTTTCGAAATATGATTGATTTTGAACGATATGATAACTCAGAACTATATTAATAATCTTAACATGATCAAATAAAATAAATTAACAAAATTAGCAAACCTAACTGGTAATGTGGCTACGACTACAATATCGTCATATCACGTATTATATTATGGTAGCAGTGGGATTATAATATCGTTGTGTTCAACAATAATATAATTAGCATGAATCATAATATGGTTTAGTTCAACCATACTATGATTGTGCTACAACCATAATATGATTATATCAGCTATTACGTTTTTACATAACCATGTTATGGTTGTAGTGGAATCATAATACGGTTGGACACAATCATATTGTAGTTGTATTCATTTTATAAACAAGATCTTTATATCATATATGTACATGATAAAATTATGATTGCCAGGGGAACTTCAAATATGCCCAAACAAAATTTAAATAAATAAGCAATGAATGCGAATAGGAAGAATTAAAATTTAAAGATTTAATAAATATTATTGGAATATAAAATTAATTATGAAGTACAATGTTTTACCACATTTCAAAATGAAATTTTTTTTATTTGTTACATAAAATAAAAAAAAAAATTTTCGTAAAAAAAAATATAAAACAAATAATTGCAATAAGGGATTAAGTAATATCATGGTCATATACGAACCATATATTATTATTATTAGACAGCAACCTTAAAATCCAATCATAAAATGACGCAATCCGATTGTGGTCACTACTACCAGGTTGTTTTCTTTGCGCTTATGTAAGTAGTAGTTTGAGAACTGGTGCTTCAAAACATGTCAAACTTAAGTTTTAAAGAACAGTTTAAAACAGGGAAGCCCACAAGTTCCTTATGGAAGATCAAACACCAATACAGTATAGGGCTTGGGCACCATTGGTTTAATACAAGTAAGAGAGCTATATTCGGCTGTGCCAAATCTTATATACCCTTCACTAAATTATACTTTAAAATAAAATTTAAAAAATTTTTTTTTAAAAATTTTTTCCAAGTTTTAAATTTTTTTTTTTTAAATTTATTAGTGAAAAAAATTTATGACAAAGAATTTTTTCTGTAAAAAAAAAATTCGGGATAAAAAATATTTTTCCCGATGTTGACCCATTGTAGGTCCAACTTTGTATAACCTTATATACATCGTTGCAATGGACTTTGAAATATCTATCATTAGATATCCATATTGTCTATATTTATGACTTAGTAATCGAGATATAGATAAAAAAATAGGCCAAAAATAGAGGTTGTCTCCGATTTTTGCTCATATCTCCGTTATTTATGGACGGATTTTGCTGATTTTAAATTGGAAACTTTTCGAAAGCATGTCTGACAGAATTATTGAGGATTTGGATCCCGAAGATATCTGGGGTCTTCAGAAAATTGATTTCAACAGACATACAGACTGACGGACATGGCTAAATCGACTCCGCTATCTATAAGGATTCAGAATATATATACTTTATAGGGTCGGAAAATTATATTGTGGAAATTAGAAATGGAATGACAAATTTATATATACCCTTGTCACGAAGGTGAAGGGTATAAAAACACTAAATAATTTGTTCGTCTTAATAATTATAATAATTAATTAAGAATTTGCTAATTTTTTGTTATTTTTCTTTGATATCGTTAATGTTTCAAATATTGTATGTTTCTTTTGGGACTGTTGAAAAATAATTATCGATAATTTCCAAATATTTTCCCTAAAAGAGATTACCTAATGCATTCTTTGTCTGTATTGATTACAGTGAGACCTCGATTATCCGTAATGGTCGGGACTGGGAGCATTCTGGATAATCAAATTTCCCGGTTAATTGAGTACCAATTTTTAGTAGTTTTTAATACTGACAATTTTTCGATTATTTATTACATACTGATTTATCGGTTGGATCATAGTCGTCCAATATGGTGGAAAAAAATTCACAATAACGTTTTTAGCATTGAAATCCTACACGTCTGGTTGTGCTGGGTAGTTCTCTAATGCCAGAATGTTTTACTTCTGGTACAAAATTATTGTTAAACCATTGACATGGACATTTTTTAAAGCTCTTTTCAATAACTAATGCTTTGCACTTGTGTGTACCAGCAGCATTAACGCATTGTTTCGTTCTATGAAATTTTCATTATGACAAGCCAAACTTCTCTTTAAATTTTCCTCAAAAATTGTGGCAGTTAATCAGCAGAATATTTTCCTGCAGCATTATGTTTGTGAATGTTTTTTTTTTCATAAATTTTGGATGGAATATTTAAGACTTTCCTTTAGTGTTAATCCAGGGGGCTAATTACCGCAGTCAAACACGATCGAATACTTATTCGAACGTGCGAGTTTTTTATATTTTTGGGATTCTCTTATTCGATATCGAATAAAATGTATACAAAATCATAATGATCGTACTCGATAACGAACGAGTTTTTACTCAAACGCTAATAAGCGTTCGAAATTTATTGCGATTACGAGTGCGAGAATTTGCCCCCAGAAATTGGAGTTCCTTCAAATATTTTCTTCCGGAACCATTCATACTTTCTGGTTTTGGTTTTTCAGCAGTCTTTATTTCGTATTTCGAAAAAACCTATCTAAAAATCGATGGCACAATATCAAACAATTTTGGCCTTACAAATCGATCGAGGGAATATAATCCCGGTAATACAGGTAATTACGGTTAATCGACGCAAACAAATTTAAATCGATCCAAAAACATTTTCTTTTTCTTTCCCGGATAATTGATGTTGCCGATTAATCGAATCACGAATAATCGAGGTCTCACTGTATTTATTTACGATACGACACCGATTAAGATAGGATTTACAAAGATGTTTGGTGGGCGATACATGGCTCAAAACACCATAAAATACAAAATACACATATATTTAAATATTTTATTGTAGCATTTAAGAAAAAACATAAAGCATGAAACTAACTAGTGCAACCACTTAATGGCCACTATAATTAGCAACATATTCTTACAACTCATCTCTCATAAGGTCATTAGGTAAGATTTTTTGCTGGCACTTCTTGTCATTATCATGGCAGAACAACTAAAACAGTCTGCCGTTAACCGTTTTTATTTAATTACATAATTTTTTAACTCATCTTACTGCACTTGGCCATAAACTCTATGCCCCACTATTCCATTCCTTTACTACGAGTATGAGTATCGATTTAATTTCATAAAAATAAAGAAAAATAAAATTAATTTTATTAACAAAAAAATAGAAACCGTAAAATATCGAATCCCCAAGAGTCAAAAACAAAAAAAAAAGACAAATGATATGAGGCTTGGTAACACAGTGACTGGAAAAACAACAACTACTGCTGCTACGAGTAGATACTTCCAATAACAATTAATTTTTGCAAATTTTCACTTTGGCTGGTGGTAATCAGTGGCGCTAGCGTACAAACGAACGAGTGTGTTGCTCTGATGATGACTGCACACAAAAATCAACCAACTAATGTATTGAGTCAATACAAAAACAAAATCATGTAAGAAATTAAAAGTAGAGTCGACTTTAGGAAAGTGCTACTTGAAATCTAAGTTAGTAAGTTAAGTCCGAACAAAACTATATTTTTATACAGAAAGCGAACCGAACCTAATAATCAGACGAAAATTTTCTAATGTACTACCAATTTCCAAAATAATTAAAATTTTTTTCTTTACATTTGACTTAATCCGTAACCAAATCAGAATGTTCGATCGAACTCTATTAGTGAGTGAATATTTTCATAAAAATCATAGTTACTAGCAAAATGTTCCAGCGCTTATTCTGAAAAGTTTAATATTGCTTAGTGTGGTCGATCAAATAGTAAAATTTCTTTGAAACGTAAATAGAGGAGTTGAACTTTCATAATATTGTCTTTAAAGATGAGTTTTAAGCACAGACGCCGCTACAGTTGGCCAATGTTGATCACCTCAAATTTAACTTCCGCAAATATCAACAGATTATAAATATTTTCAAATTTCTGAATTTATTGAATTTAAATAAAACATCGTTGAGATGTACATGACTATTTAACTAAACCCGTAAAAACACTAACCCTCGGAAACAGCTTAAACATTTTACTCCATTAAATGCCACTTATAAAATCCCTCTTAAAGAGTTACAAAAGTTTTATTTCCTCTTGATATTTTACAGAATCTACGACTTCCATGGATACCTACAATTTTTGCATGCTACACAGTGTCATATTCCCTAAAAACGTACTACAATCAAATTAGTAGATATTTTTACTATGAAAATAAGTTTGATGACGAACAAAATGCTGAGGATGGTGGCGATGACGGTGATGATGACGATGACTGTAATGACCACAGCCAATAGCATCAACCCATCCCATACATACGCATGATGGCAATTGAAATTGGTAATCATCAGGAGAATAAGGCGTTAGTATCAGGTTTGACTTTTATCTTTCTTTTTTTTGTTTGTTTGTTGCAACATGACATTTTTATGCACAACAACAATAATATGGTTAAAATCGCTGCGTAATGCGACAATCAGAGTTGTCACTTTGTTGCATCAATGTTTTAATATTTTGCCTGTACGAGTAATGTATGTACGTGTGTGTTGATTGTGGATGAGTTGAGAGTTGATGTGATGTGCTGCATAACGACGATGCCGTTATTTTCACACTTGCCCCATGTCATTATCTCTTTCAATTTGTGTTTGCAAATGTTTTTAAGTTTTTGCTGTTTTGTTGCCGTTGTCATTCAATTATTGCACTTTTTTGCTGCCATTTATTTGCCTCTTCGATAACAATGATAGTGTGTAAGTGTTATTGTAATTGTTATATGTTGCAAGTATGTTTGAATGTTTTTTTTTTTTTGGTGAGTGTTTGTTGTGTTTTCCTTTATTTAGTGGTTTCGTGCAAACATGAGTGCGAGAAGTGTGTTTAACACGTGTGGCATTAATGATTTTGCAAGTGTGTAGTAAAAATCTTCGATAAATGTATTAATTATTTTTGATAGTTTTTATTTGGCGCATGTGTGTGTGTGTGCGTTTAATCAATATATGTTGTAAGTGTAATTATTGGACGGATTGAACAGTTGTGCATGCTTAAACATAAGGAAATAATTATTTGTACACTTGCCTCAGTACAAGTAAATACCTGGTACTGCTGTTATGTTATTACTATCTAATAACTTCCGTATCTATAAGGATCCAGAATAAACAGACATATATGATTCGTAGGGCCGCAAACGATTATTGTTGAAATTAAGAATTAAATGATAAGCATCTATGTATACCCTTGCCAATCGCATGAAGGATATACATTCATGGCACTAATTTGCTTAAAATTATATTGTATGTTTTTGTACATTCATATGTGCTAGTAATTAAATGGAAACTTACGCAACATTTAACTTTAACGGTCTTAATGAAAATTCTCGCTTTTGTTACTATAAATTTTCAAACACATCTTCTATTTTATATTTTTCTTCCACACAACCTCCTTAAATGTATTTGAAGTATGAGGACAACCATAATGTCTAAAACTTAATCCTTCAGAATTTTCGCATATTTTAGAGATGTGCTTGCTTTAATGGTGAAAATAGTAGTAGAAATACTAATTTTTTCAAAAAATTACTAAACTTTTTTTAAGTATTCGAAATACAACTTTTAAGAATAGTAGTTGTAATTCTACTTTTTTTCAAAAAAAGAAGTAAAAATACTAATTTTTTCAAAAAAGTAGTAAAAAAACACTTTTTAAAAAGTAGTAGAAATATGTACTAAAAAGTAGTAGAAATACTACTTTTTAAAAAAAGTAGTAGAAATACTACTTTTTTAAAAAAATAGTAGAAATACTACTTTTTCAAAAAAACTAGTAGAAATACAACTTTTTCGAAAAAAAAGTAGTAGAAAATACTACTTTTTAAAAATAGAAAAATACTACTTTTCGAAAAATTAATAGAATTACTACTTTTTGAAAATAGTAGTAGCAATAATACTTTTTTTAAAAAAAGTAGTAGAAAAAAAACACTTTTTAAAAAGTAGTAGAAATATGTACTAAAAAGTTGTAAAAATACTCCTTTTTTTAAAAAAAGTAGTAAAAATTATTTTCTTCAAAAGTAGTAGAATTACTACTTTTTAAAAATAGTAGTAACAATACTATTTTTTTCAAAAAAAGTAGTAGAAGTACATACTACTTTTTTCAAAAAAATATTAAAAATACTACATTTTAAAAATAGTAGTAGAAATACTACTTTTTAAAAAAATACTAGTAGAAATACTACCTTTTTGAACAAAATTGTAAAAATATTACTTTTTTAAAATAATAGTATAAGTACAAATTTTTGAAAATAGTAGTATAATTACTACTTTTTCTCAAAAAAGTAGTAGAAATACTACTTTTTAAAAAAAAGTAATAGAAAATACTACTTTTTTAAAAAATAGAAAAATACTACTTTTCGAAAAAGTAGTAGAATTACTACTTTTGAAAATAGTAGTAGCAATAATACTTTTTTCAAAAAAAGTAGTAGAAATAAATACTACTTTTTCAAAAAAGTTTTAAAAATACTACATTTTGAAAATAGTAGTAGAAATACTACTTTTTAAAAATACTAGTAGAAATACTACTTTTTTGGAAAAAGTAGTAAAAATACTACTTTTTTCAAAAAAAGTATGTATGTATAGAAATATGTACTACTTTTTGAAAATAGTAGCATAAGTTCAACTTTTTTTAAAATAGAAGTATAATTACTACTTTTTTTAAAAAAAGTAGTAAAAATACTACTTTTTCAAAAAAGTATTAAAAATAATACTTCTTCAAAAAAGTAGTAAAAATAATACTTTTTCAAAAATGTGCTAAAAATACTTTCTGAAAAAAGTAGTACAAATACTACTTTCCAAAAATAGTAGTACAAATACTCCTTTTTTTAAAATGTGGTACAATTTTATACCCTATTTATTCTATTGCCTATTTTTCTACCGCACATCCTCCATAAATGTATTTGTAGTATGAGGACAACCATAATGTTTAAAACTTAATCCTTCAGAATTTACGCATATTATAGCGATGTGCTTGCTTTATTGGTAATTTTCTAATTTTCTACTAAAATCTAATATGGACTATAGTAACTAAACATAAAACTATTTTATTTCTTCCCACTTCTATAGACAATAATCCCAGTTTATATTTTGGTTAGAAGCAAAAAACTAAAGCAAATTGTGTCCAAAAAACTAAAACCCAACATGTTGCAAATATGTAAGCTTCAAAGTCAAAGAGCTTTTTGGCTTTCTATACTATATTTTTAAGTAATTTTTAAGGAAAGAGAAAATAACTATATAGGGTTACAGCAACTGAAATACTACAATTTGGTAAAGAAAACTATAAAGAAGATTGTTCTGTCTGGTAGTTCATTACCATCCAGAGAGAGGGAGGGGAATGTATGTTGTATTTGCTGGTTTTTTGGTGATATTTTTGCTCAAGCGTCAGTGGTTGGATTTTCAAATTCAATTTGAAAGGAATTAAGTTAAATACGGTAGTGGTAACAATAGAATTTGAGGAAATCTTTATTCGAATGAAACGAAAATGAAGTAAATTTGTTATATTCGGTTGTACTGAATTTCATAATAATGAATATGTATGATAATCCCATGTTTCAAGATGAATTCTTAAAACTGTTCGCTATTTAAGCATGTGGCAATTCATATGTGCTAGTAGTTTTAGCAATATACCTGTTTTATAATTAACCCGAATTCATATATGATGAGGTCAATTGACACTCCCACAGGAGTCGAAACTTAACAAAACTACGCAATTTTGAATTCCTGATATTTTGTTGCTATTTATTATGAACACTACAAACAAGTTTTTTCTTTGTGTGTATTTATAGGGCTTAAAATTTAGATTATGGACACCAAATACTCGATTATTCACAATACTCTGTTTAATTACAGCACTATGAAAATAAACGTTTTTATAGCATAAAGACAAAAATCAATAAAATATTTTTGTTTTAATTTTTCCCCAAACTCATCATCATCACTGAGTAACACACATACTTATTATTTCCTCTAACAAAAAAGAACTGTCAATAATGTCAAAGGACATTGTAAGTATCGAAATGTAATGTATATAAGTATATATGTATTTTGTAAAATACTAGAGTGTGAGTCGAAGTAGTAAGTATTTTATAGTAATTGAGCCTTTAGACGCTGACACATGAAACTCACAAAAAGTTATATTTAATGTTTGTAATTGAGATTTTATATCAAACAAATTGAACCAGCAACAAAATAAAGAAAGGGTGGTAACAGTATTTACCAGCAAACCCAAAATTAATACTAGAAGACCAAGTATTCCAACCTGTTTTTACAAATAAAAGTTCAAATGTGGATGGGGGGGGTTAAAGCACACACACAATTACATGAAGATTCCAATAATTGTGGGTTTTTTTTTTTTGGTTTCGTAGCTGAGAAAGTCTGTCTTCCTGTCTGTCACTCAGCCCCATAATTTTTATAAGTGATTAGTTTGCTACTTTATGCACTAGCATATGTAGATGTATATAATTCTATGAATTGTGAGTGTTAGAACAATGTGTGGTTGTCCTTTAAAAGCCTCACACAATTCAAAGTATTTTCCAACACATATTTTATGTTAATAAATGATTGTTTTTGTCTTTTCCAAATGTTGAATGTGGCTTGTTTGTCTATAAAGTTTCATTGCATTCGTCGTTGATTTGATTCCGTAAGTATGTAATTTCTTTATGATTTATCTTTAGAAAATTGCTACGTGTAAATCAAGTTGAATAATTTATTACAAACAAATAAAAACATAAAAAAAACAACCTGAAAGAAAAACTATCATAAATTCGATTCGTATGAAGTAGTTATGAGAGTACATATTTTCATTTTCTTTGAAATTGATTAGAATTGACATTATTTTGGGAATTGATTTGTAAATGAAATGAAAATCACTGAATATAATTGACATGATGAAGTTTTTTGTTTTGTTGAAAATTTTTCAGTCTTTTCAAATTTTAAATAAATACTAAATGAGTTTAAAGTAGAGAAACTATAATAATAAAGTTTAAACACAAACATTTAGTGGCAATGAAGTCAATATGATTCTAAAAATGGAACCTAATATGCTCACTCGCATTATCATTGTCATGATCTTGCTAACAATTCTCTTTAACTTAGTTATTCTAATCATTGATGCAATCCTACAGATATCATTTGGTCAAAACACAATCGGAATGCATGAGTTTTACCAATTAGTCAGAAACCCTACTACAAGTTTGTTCAAATTTATAGCAATAATTGATGTTTTTCCTTTTGGGTCTTCATAACGTGTTAAACTGTAAAATATTCATCTGCTCTTTTAATCTAACATCAGATAATGTTGATACTTAATGGATCATAAAAATATATTAAAACAATAAAAATACCAAACACCTACATATTTAAAGCCATTGATGAAACGAAATAAAATTTAATTTATAATCATCAAGATATAAAATAAACAAATATTGCGGAGAAAAAATAAAGTTAACGTTAGTTTCATAAATAAAAAAAAACAACTAACAGTTTTGGGCAATAATAAAATTCGATTATAAAACTATAAATTGTTTTCAATGATTAGCGTGTGATTTTTTTTCGTGCATAATTCTCTGCTATTTGCACATCAAGCCATTTTTAGTCCAAAAAAAGGTGGTAGAATTAAGTATGTACAATAGTAAAAGATTTTGGGCTAAAAATGTTGAAAACAGTTTCGAACATCCCCTTTTATGCACCCTGATCTGGCAGTAAGCTCTCGTTATATAGAAATAAATACTTTAAAAGGTATTGTAAGTATGAAAACGATGAGCAACATTTCAATTTGTTACAAACAACTGCCACATATGTTGCAATACTCAGGAGAGTTCGTACTAAATACACTCTCACTCCCACACTCTGTTTGTACCGTTACAGGTTTCATTTGGCAGTAAGTTCAAAAAAAAAAAAAAATTGTGGGAAATTATTACAGTTTTCTTTTTTTCTCCTGTTTCCTAAAAACATCAATAAATTTTATTTATTTTATTAAGAAAAAATATTGCGAAGTAATTTTTTATTGATTATGATGATTGTTGTTGTTGTACCTGGGTGTTATTGATACTTTTTTGTTGTTGCAGTATTTTTGCAGGTCTTTATGGTGGTGTTCCTAGAGTGGGTACAATTTTGCACTTGTTTTTTTTTTCAGAAAATTCTTCTAGTATTGGTGTGTGTTTTCTACACTTAGAAAATTATTATGGACGAAAGAAAATTTTCAATACATTAATACCTTTAATCAAGTAATTTAGTTAGTAAATTAAATAAAATATGATCACATGCTATTTTATGAACAACTAGCTTGACCCGGTGCGCTTCGCTACCCCTGTCGTAGTAAAAAAGTATGTAAGGATTTTATTTAAAAAAATCGGTTTTCCCCCTGTTTATCCCTTTCTGGTCCAAGTATTGAAAAAAGTTATAGCCTATTGACGCTTTCAAGTAAGGATCTATCTACGTTCTAAATTTCAATAAAATCGGTTCAGCCGTTTAGGCGTGATGCTCAAACAAACAAACTTACAAAGACATTTATATATTTATATAGATTAGATAAACATGTGAAATACTATTGCTAGAAAGGAATTTAAATGGGGCCAAGAACTGGCTTATTCACCAAATTATACTTCAAAATAAAAATTTTAAATATTTTTTGGTAAACAAAATTTATTTTTTTTCCAGTTTTTTTTCTAAAATTTGAAAAAAAAAAAAAATTTCAAATTGTTTTTTTTTTAACATTTTTGTTTATAAATTTAATTTTTTTTTTTTTTTTTATTTAAAAAAAAAATTTTTGTTTTTTAAATATTTTCTTTTTTTAATATTTTGCGAAAAAAACTTTTGGTGAAAAAAAATTCGGGTTAAAAAATATTTTTTCCGATTTTGACCCATTGTAGGTCAAACTTACTATGGTATTATATACGTCGTTACAAAGGTCTTTGAAATATCTATCATTAGATATCCATATTGTCTATATTAGTGACTTAGTAATCCAGATATAGGCCAAAAATAGGTAAGAATTTTAAATAGCAACCTAGCCGGAAGAATTGCGGAGATATTGATGTATGAATCGTGTATGTAAGTTGTTTGGGGGCTTCGGAAAGTTGATTTCAACAGACAGACAGACGGAATCTATAAGGAAAATTATATTGTGGAAATTACAAACGGAATGACAAACTTATATATACCCTTCTCACGAAGTTGAAGGGTATAAAAAACATATTGAAGTATAAATATATCCACAGAAAGGTTGTTAATAAACAAATTATATTTTCAAATATTATATTAAAAGTGTACGAAAATTGTAATTCAAATCAATATTTAGTAGATAAAACTAAGAAAAATTTTATTTTGATTTTCAAATTGAGTCGCGTTCGCTATCGAAAATATATATATTTTTAAATACAAGTGTTTTTTTATATTGCTGAATGTGAAATGTTTGAATATAAAGTTAATTTTCATTAGACATTGATATGGTTCTGTAAGTATGTAATTTCTTTATGATTTATCTCTTGAAAATTGCTAAGTATAAGGTAAGTTGAATAATTTATTACAAACAAACAAATAAAGAAGAACAACCCTAAATTTATGGGCAACTACACATTGACCAACCTTAGTGAGGTAGCCGGGTCTAAACTAAACGACCTACTGAGATATCTCACGGCTACAGGTTGGGTCTAGCAAACTCGACTTTTTAAATACTTTACGATGTACACAACATTACATCTGGTGTGGTTTTGTCAAAACGGGGTCCCTTCGACTCTACTTGATTGTTTGCACGCAGTGAACTACCACGTAAACCAACCAACAACCTGAAAGGAAAGCTATCATAAATTCGATTCTTGTGAAGAACATTTGTTATACTCTCCTAAGTACGAATATATTTTGATTTTCTTTGAAATTGATTAGCATTTGGCATTATTTTGAGAATTGTTTTGTATAAGAAATGAAAATCATTGGACCATGGAAACGCCCATATTTAAAATTTTGACTGGATCCTTATAGATAGCGGAGTCGATTAAGCCATGTCCGTCTGTCTGTTGAAATCAACTTTCGGAAGACCCCAGATATCTTCGGGATCCAAATCTTCAATAATTCTGTCAGACATGCTTTCCAGAAGTTTGCTATTTAAAATCAGCAAAATCGGTCCACAAATGGCTGAGATATAAGGAAAAAACCACGACAACCTCGATTTTTTACCTATTTTTTGACCTATATCTGGATTACTAAGTCATTAATATAGACAATATGGATATCAAATGATAGATATTTCAAAGACCTTTGCAACGACGTATTTAAGACCATAGTAAGTTGGACCTACAATGGGTCAAAATCGGGAAAAATTTTGAACCAGATTTTTTTTTCACCAAAGTTTTTTTCGCTAAATATTAAAAAAAATAAATAAATTTAAAATTAAAAAAAAAAATTTTAAATTTAAAAAAAATTTTACATAAAAACTTAAAAAAAAAAATTCGAAAAATATTTTTTTTCCAAAAAATGGAAAAAAAACAACTAAAAAAAATTTGTTTACCTAAAATTACCTAAAAATTTTTATTTTGAAGTATAGTTTGGTGAAGGGTATATAAGATTCGGCCCAGCCGAATATATCTCTCTTACTTGTTTTTTTCCAAAGTTGTTTTTTTGGAAAATTTGGAAAAAAAAATTTCGAATTGTTTTTTTAACATTTTTTTTAAATTTAAATTTTTTTTTTTTTAATTTAAAAGAAATTTTTGTTTTTTCAATTTTTTTTTTAATATTTAGCGAAAAAAACTTTTGGTGAAAAAAAAAAAATCGGGTTAAAAAATATTTTTTCCGATTTTGACCCATTGTAGGTCCAACTTACTATGGTATTATATACGTCGTTGCAAAGGTCATTGAAATATCTATCATTAGATGTCCATATTGTCTATATTAATGACTTAGTATCCAGATATAGGTCAAAAATAGGTAAAAAATCTAGGTTGTCCTGGTTTTTTCCTTATATCTCAGCTATTTGAGGACCGATTTTCTCGATTTTAAATTGCAACCGAGCCGGATGAATTGCGGAGATATTGATGTATGAATCGTGTGTGTAAGGTGTTTGAGGGCTTCGCAAAGTTGATTTCAACAGACAGACAGAAGGACATGTTTTAATCGACTCCGCTATCTATAAGGATCCAGAATATATATACTTTATAGGGTCGGAAAATTATATTGTGGAAATTACAAACGGAATGACAAACTTATATATACCCTTCTCACGAAGGTGAAGGGCATAAAAAACATCTTGTAGTATAAATATATCCACAGAAAGGTTGTTAATAAACAAATTATATGTTCAAACATTATATTAAAAGTGTATGAAAATTGTAATTCAAATCAATATTTAGTAGCTTAAACTAAGAAAAATTTTATTTTGATTTTCAAAGTGAGTCGCGTTCGCTATCGTACATATATATTTTTTTAAATACAAGTGTTTTTTTATAAAAGGTGGCGCAAAAGTAATCCTCCTATCAGAAAATGCTATAAATTTTGCCGATTATTGGTCAAATAAATAATCAGCAATATTCCGCATTCTGGAGCAGTGTAGCGTAACATTGTTTATTAACGTGTATTTCGCATGTGTTTACTACACAAATGTCAAAACAGAACTGACATTAGGGGCCTCGTAAAATTTATAGCATTTTCTGATAGGAGGATTACTTTTGCGCGACCTATTATAAACATGCATATTCAGATGTGTAAAACATTTACTGAGGGAAAAACAATATTGTTGAATGTGAAATGTTTGAATATAAAGTTTATTTTCATTAGACATTGATATGGTTCTGTAAGTATATAATTTCTTTATGATTTATCTTTTGAAAATTGCTAAGTAAAAAGCAAGTTGAATAATTTATTACAAACAAACAAATAAAAAAGAACAACATGAAAGGAAAACTATCATAAATTCGATTCGTATGAGCAACATCTGTTATACTCTCCTAAGTACGAATGTATTTTGACTTTCTTTGAAATTGATTAGATTTGGCATTATTTTGGGAATTGTTTTGTATATGAAATGCAAATCATTGGACCATGGAAACGCCCATATTTAAAATTTTGACTATATCGGTTTTGACTATATCGTAAGTTCCAAAATGAACTTTGTGATTTTTAAACCCTTCATCTTCGTGAGAAGGGTATATATAAGTTTGTCATTCCGTTTGTAATTTCCACAATATAATTTTTCGATCCTATAAAGTATATATGTATATTCTGGATCCTTATAGATAGCGGAGTCGATTAAGCCATGTCCGTCTGTCTGTTGAAATCAACTTTCTGAAGACCCCAGATATCTTCGGGATCCAAATCTTCAATAATTCTGTTAGACATGCTTTCGAGAAGTTTCCTATTTAAAATCAGCAAAATCCGTCTATAAATAACGGAGATATGAGCAAAAATCCGAGACAACCTCTATTTTTGGCCTAGTTTTGATCTATATCTCGATTACTAAATCATAAATGTAGACAACATGGATATCTAATGGTGTATATAAGGGTGTAGTAAGTTGGACCTACAATGGGTCAAAATCGGGAAAAATATTTTACAAAAAAATTTTTTTTTCATAAATTTTTTTCACTAATAATTTTAAAAAATTTTTTAAAAAAAATTGGAGAAAACTTTGTAAAAACAATTTCGAAAAAAAAAAAATTAAAATTTTTTTTTTTTAATTTTTATTTTAACGTATAATTTGGTGAAGGGTATATAAGATTCGACAGAGCCGAATATAGCTCTCTTACTTGTTAATTTTAAATTATTTTGTACAGTGACAAAATGCAATGCTTTTTATATAATTAACTACATATAGAGTGATTCATTAATAGTTTTTGGATGTCGGAAACTTTATTATAACCAGAAAGAACAATCTCTGACATTTACTATTTAAAGATAATTTCATTAAAATGTTGGCCGTGAATACGTTGTAGGTGATCCATTCGAAGGACCAATTTTTACATAACCCCAAAGAAAAAAATGCAGGTGTGCTATTGACAGGTCCGGAACGTACAAATAGCTGTTTCTGTCCATGAAAAACATTTCTCACAGAACGCTGATTTTCGTTATACTGCTGGATAATTTATAGACATTGGTGCAGTGTGAGTCTTTCTAGTATGAATTGTCGAATAATACTGAATTAAAATAAGACGACAGTTTTCACGTGTGATCTGTGAAAAGAAGCACATGAAAAAAAACCTCTGAATAAATCAGTCTTTACATGTTATTTCAAAAAAGTCCATTAAAAAAAACAAAATTAAAAAAAACTTTAACTAAATCTTTTGAATTAACTCACATTTTTCTTTTACTGTAGTATTACATACATGTGCATAATTTGGCATTATTTCTTTTACCACACATGTCATTTTATATGTGTCGAACGTGACTCATACTCGTTAAATTTTGTTGAGAGAAGACATCAGACACACACACACACATTCACCAGTCAAATTCACACACATGAATCGAAATGACTTTTCACTGGCACTTGTCACTTTTATTGGCTTTTACATTTTGCCAAACGTGGGAACAAAGTGCAAAAATTAAGGAGAAAGGAACCCAGTTGAGGAATCGTGCAAGTGAATTTCGAAATATGTACAAACATAATTTTGCACATTATAGGAAAAACTAAATTGTCATCATCGCCATTGTACGAGACATCAACCAAAATGATACTTTAATAAATGATAGACAGAAAAATTGCAAGAAATTTGATACTTTTACATTTGTAAATAAAGGTTTTTTTCTTATTAAAAATGTGCGCATTAGAATTGAATTGAATAAGTATAAATAGTTTGCAACGAATATTTGGAGCCTTTAAAATTATGAAAATTTGTACATATTATTTGAATTTGTGAACAATCAAAATATGAGTTAAGAAATTTCAAAATAAATTATTAAATTTTCTCGAAAATATCATTAACATTCACAAACGTACATATATTTAACAATTAAAGAACATATATATATATAAAATTTAGTTTATTTGTTGTTTAAAATTCTGAAACAAAAATGTTACAAACAATTGAGCGCACCTACTTATTCATTTGTCACTTAGTAGAGTCCTTAATGTTGAAAACTCTGAAAAGATTATAGCAAGCAAGCGTTTGAGTATAGAGAATGTATAAAGAATTTATGACTTAATTCGTATACGTTGAACATGTTCCATACATTTTCCGATGAATTGAAATATTTACTTTTACATTCAATAATTTAATTTTGTTTGCCATAATAAATAAACATCATAAGACATTTCTACGAAATAATTTATACGATGGCTATTTTTTATAAATAATATTTCATTGTATTTAAATTAAAAACGAATTAAACACAATAAAACGCCATTATAAACACTTCCAATTAACAAAAAAAAAAATTACATGCATTTCCCGCTAATTAACCTCAATCAACAATAATAACTCAATTATAAGTTTTATTTACAAAACAGAATTTCAAAGTGAAAATATATGTTTAAATATTCTTTTTTTTTTGCCTTTTTTCAAAATAAAAACCATGAATACATATGACCTTTGTTGTTATTATTATTATTGTTATTGCCATTGTTGTAGATTGATGTTGCTGTTGCTGTGAGGTTCTATGAAAATGATTAGTACGTCAATTTGCATTGCGACTTTACGCATTTTTTACGCATTTCATGTGAAACTAATGCCAGGTATTTGTTTATTTCATTTTAGTTCTTTTCAGTTATAAAAACGCATAAATAACAAGCGTAACAAAATGCAACAACAACAACATGAAACGGAAGAAGTTGTTGCAAGTATTGCGTGTCCCTTTGCAAAATATATGGAGATATAGAAGTAGGGTTGCTAAATAACTGGAAATTAAAGAAGAAACAAAAACAAAATGATAAAATCAAGAATTTGGAGAAGTGGAACAAAAATTTCTTGTTAGCAACAAGAAAAATACCTCACGATTCAAAATTTACAGGCTTTCAATCATAATTATTCTAGACTTTAAAATAACACAATGGGCTGGTCGAAAATCAAATTTGAAACTTTACTCTGTGGTTCTAAATTTAAATATATCTAGAACAATATACTTAATGCCACTTTTATATGCATTTTCGGTCTCTGAATTCAAAAGTTATGCTCAAAAAACTATGTATTCTAGATATAAAGAACTTCCAAATTAAAAAAAAAAAAAAATTCTGACAAAATCTTGGAACACAAGATTTTAAAGTTTATAATGTCCGGTTTAGGCCTAATACTGGTATTCTATATTCGACCAAAACTCTCTTCCGTTAAAATTAAAAATAAAATGAAAGGATAGACTCTCTATAAGTTGATTTACGAGGCTTCGGCGTCTTTATTTTGCCTCATTCTAAGGAATGAGAACGTAAAATTCTTAACACACGTTTTTCATTAAAACTTTTAACCCAAGTATTATTAGATTTTTTTTTATCAAGTTAGCTTTGTAAACCAGTTATTATGTTTAATGTCAATTATGTTCATTTGTTGGTAATCTGATTAAAATGAGTGACCAGTAAAAAGTGCGTACTAAAATTATAAAATATTTTCAACAAAACCCAACTTGGTCCTACAAAAAGTTGGCCAAACAATCAAAGGTCTGCTATCAAACTGTTTCCAATGTTATTAAACAGTACCGGGAGAACTTATCGGTTGATATAAATCCTGGTTCAGGAAGAAGGAATGGTACACATGATGTTTCTAAAGCCAAAAAAATAGAAAGCATTTTCAAAAGAGCTCCCAACAACTCCGGTAGGACAGTAGCCCGGTTAGGTCAGTACTCGGACTATTTGGTACGAAAAGTTAAAGCCAATGCAGGTTTAAAAACATACAAGGCTCAAAAAGTTCCTAACATGAACACTGCTAAAAATTTAGAGGCCAAAAACAGAGCACGGAAATTGAAGTCAAGTTTTATAAAAAAAATATTCTTGCTGCATAATGGATGACGAAACGTATGTTCTGGCAGATTTTTCGCAACTACGTGGTCAAAAATTGTATGTTGCTGATGCTCGAGGGAATGTTGAAGAAAAGTTTAGGACACAAAAGCAGACAAAATTTCCCTAAAAGTTATTGGTATGGCAAGCAATATGCCTTTGCGGCAAAAGAAGCCAATCATTTGTTACAACGGGCTCTATAAATATCGAAATTTACATCAAGGAATGTTAACATGTGTTTAATGTGTCCACTTATTTTTGGCCTGACTTGGCATCCTGTCACTATGGTAAACAAGCCCTTGAATGGTACAAGAGATGTAAATCCTCTAAACTGGCCGGAGCTAAGGCCAGTGGAGAGCACAAAAAAGGTGTCCAAAAGTGTGGTAGATTTTAAACGGAGATGGACAACCTGTTCGAATAAAGTGACAGAAATCACTATTAAAACCATAATGGAAGGGCTTCCGAAAAATGTTCAAAATTTCATCATTGATTAAAACTATAAAAATATTCTTTTTTTGTAAATTGTAACAATAATTTCAATCAAATAAAAACAGATTCAAAACTGTAAGTTTAGTGGTTTCGTTTTTATTTACATATATGTATGTTAAGAATTTTTCGATCTCACTCCTTAGTTGGGCTCAATCGTATTATAATATGATCGTAGAATGATTATGTTTCTAGATGATACACATAACGATAATATGATTACAAATGAAAAGTGGATAAAATGATGATTAAGTAGGAGAATGATGCTACTATACATTTGTAATATTATGATCATATACAATCATAATTATGGTCAACAACTGGAGACTTCGGCACAATAAATTTAATGGCGACGGGGACTCTTATATGGTATGATAATATAAGTAATTACTCTTCTGTATTAAGACCCCGTTTAAATTGTCCCACAAGTAATATGATATGTAATATTTGTAATGAAATCATGTGACATTGTGATTATATACGGATAAAATGTTGACAGTCGTTTACTCTCTTTATTTTAGGAAGTAACAAACGAATTTTTATTGTTTAAATAGACGATCCCTTGAAAAAGTAGATTATGTCTACGCCGAGAAAATTGAAATAAAAAAAATATGACGTTTTATTTGCATTGAAGAAGTTCAGGCGCTATTACCCAGCAAAAATTGGTGGTTATTTTATTTACTAGAATAGGTACTTATTTTTGTACTGGTTGCATTTAGCACAGCTATCTAGTGTGTTTGACTGGAAAACGAGACGTTAGCGATTCTACACCAGTCAGCGCAATTCATTTTTTTGTTCAATAAAATAACTCGTACATGGGGCAGTGAGTTAGCAGCTTGACTAGAAATCACAAGCAAATAATGTGACGGTTCGATACCCACACGAGGCAATATTTTGCTGTTTTTTTTTTTTTAACTACATATTCTTATTGTGAATAATACGTATAATTGAGCTGAATGTAAGTTCATTTATAAGTAGGACCCCTGAATTTTTAGAAAATCTCGAAAAACAGTAACTAGTTATTCAGTCAAATAATAAGTAGTTACCAGTTTGCTCCAGTATTACTTGCAGGCTTACTTTAAAATTATCAACATTTGGCCAAATATAAACAATAAATGAATCACTTTTTGGGCATATTAATGAATTTAATTTTTTTCTCTTCGTAAAGTCTTATCTAAAGCTTCTTTAAACTATTAGTGTAAATGTAATTGTTCCCAATATTTGCAATCCTATGAAAATTTGTATAAAAATTTTAGTTTTAGAGACTCAATAAATATGTAATAAAATCTTTATTTATTAACAAAACTCAATGAAATTTTCAAAGTTTTTTATATTTGGCCTTCTAAAAGGTCAAAGGGAATCCCGCAATTCCTAAAGATTGGATCGAAAATCCCTAAAATGGTATTTTTTACATTTATGCCCATAAGGGCCACATTTCCTTTGGGGCTGGGAAAATACTTTGGGCATAAATAGGAAACATATCAAGGTTTCCAAAGGGCGTGGGGTCGACATATTCGAAAACTATGACAAGTTTTTATACCAAAATGTTCTCCGTAAAGATATCTTACAGAAAAACATAAAATTGTTATATGTTCTTAAAGAAAGTTGTTTTTAAATAAAAAAGGAGTTACGTCACCTTTTCGCCCAAAAATCAGCACAAATTTATATTTTTGAATTTTTAAATCATTTATTTTTGCATTCATAATTGATATTGCCCTGAAATCTTTTGTATGTTATTGGTAATTTAGTTGTTTAACTTAAAAACAAGTAAGAGAGATATATTCGGCTGGGTCGAATCTTATATACCCTTCACCAAACTATACTTCAAAATAAAAATTTTTAGGTAATTTTAGGTAAACAAAATTTATTTTTTTTTCCAGTTGTTTTTTTTTCATTTTTTGGAAAAAATATTTTTCGATTTTTTTTTTTTAAGTTTTTATGTAAAATTTTTTTTTATTTTTTTTAAATTTAATTTTTTTTTTTAATAATTAGCGAAAAAAACATTTGGTGAAAAAAAAAATCTGGTTAAAATTTTTTCCCGATTTTGACCCATTGTAGGTCCAACTTACTATGGTCTTATATATCTATCATTTGATATCCATATTGTCTATATTAATGACTCACCTTCTCACGAAGGTGAAGGGTATAAAAATTCGAGTCCATTCGGTTAAAAAAACGGACCCAGATATGGCAACATTTTTAAATTTAAATTTTGAAATGCTTATAACTCGCAAATTAAAATAAATAAATATCACACGTAAGCACGTTTTTCAAGTACTAGTGAGAGCTTTCCTAAAATATAAAAATCTTTGAAATCGGAAAAGAAATAACAAAATGGCATGTGTTTAAAAATTTTATATGTCGAAGGTACCCTACTTTGAGACCCCATAGCGCCGCCCCTGGAACATTCGTAGCCCTTTAGAAATGCCAGATTTATTTTGATTCTGCCCCACTGTGCAGACGTGTTGAGAAAGAGCAAGGTTTCGCTTAAGATTAAAGGAAATGGCCCAACAATTATATGATATAATATTATTATGCTGTGTTTTTTTTCTGTAAAATATTATCGTTTTCTTATCAACTTGGCAGTCCTATTTCCTTTAATAGAATTTATTTTCCCACAAGTGCAAACCTGCCAACAAAATGCATCATGTAGAACGGAATATTCTTAACAATAATTTACCGCCACATTTTCGCATTTATATAATTTGAAATGAGTTGCGTAATTTTTGTGAAATAATTGTTTCAAGTGCGTTTTAAAAATTGATACGAGAAAATAGAAAAACACAGCAAAAACTAGAATGGCCTTGCTGGAGCAAAAAAATAAAATAAAAAAGAACGCATGAATAAAAAACTATGATATGAAACTAATTTAAAACATTTCTATGGTAATTGAGAATTGTAATAGGTGATTTCTGTGGAATTTCTATTGTTATTTTGCACCATTTAAAATAAGTTGTAAATAGAACTTAATTGATGGAATTATTTCTTAATTGAGAAATGTGTAAACACATTTGTAACTTATTATTTATTATTATACTCTTTAACATGATTGGTAAGTATTGTAAGTTTATCATTCTGTTTGATATTTTTACTTCTTTCAATTGCGATGTTATAAAGAAGTATATATATATTTCAGACTCTTTATATGTTCCACAAGGCATAAATTGTGTTTTACTGCAAATTTTGAAGAAAATAAACGAGATATGTACTTCCTTTTTTGCATTAATCTCCAAATCTTAATACATTTGAAATAATTTCTTAGAATAAATATTCCTGAGCAATGGAAACTGCTTATAAGGTCCAAAGTATATATCCTTGACATTTGTATCAGAACTTATAATTCGAAGTGCTTAAGAAGTTGAAAATTTTTAAAACTAAAAGATACGCGTGTCGTGTGTCCTTAACTGAAGCAGCACGCAAAACTAAAACAAATGACTAAAAGTTAAATTAGTTAAAAGAGAAGGAGAAAATCAAACATTTAATAAATCTAACAAAGGAATTGATTCTTTACACTCCATAAAGAATTTTAACAATATTTAGCAACTCCCGCGGATGTCAATATTTTATTACTGGCAGCATTGTCAACAATTTATGAAGGTGCTCGCTTCACATTGAAAATAATAAAAGGAAAATACATCGCAAGGACGCTAAAAATGAATTAAAGAAATTTAAAGGAATTTCCCTACAGGATTTCATTATGAAAATTGCGCGTGTCAGTTATATAGTTAGCGATATGAACAAAAAGATCTTGCTTTATAAAAGACTTCAAGGTTTTAGGAGTTTTTAACAAAAATTAAAATGTTAAAAATCAAGGTTACTTTGAATGTGTTTGCTTTTAAGTAGTTGACACTGTCATAAATGTGAAACATACTAAAGAAGCTGCTCTCGAAGGTCACAACAACTGAAGGATGAATGTTGTAAAGCAATAAATTCTCGTCACATCATAAACTGCCACACGCAGTTAATGACTATCTGTCAGTTGATTTACATGAAGGCCACACACATACATATCACACATACCGCCTACATTCTAGGTTTTTGCAATAGAATTTAACAAAGTCATAATGTGACATTATTAAATAAAGAAATTAAGACAAGGTCCTATTAAAATCTTATCGTTTTCGAAGGATTATAATTTATTTCAATCATTAAAAGGTTTATAGGTGGTCGTTTTCTAATTGAGACATTATTAGTGCCGGTTGTAGGTCAGAGTTTTAGTCATTAAGGTCAAATACTACTCGTAGTTTTGAAATGGAAGATCTTGATTCATGATGGAAGTTTCTATGATTGTGATTATTAAGGAAATTAGAAAGAGATGATTTTGCATCGGATCGTATTATTTGTGTGTATAATAAATAAAGTGTTTAAATAATTAACAAAAAACAATATGTACTAAACATATACTAAAGATTAGGACAAAATAATAAAATTTAAAAGAAATATGAGAAACATAAACAAATTGTACATACAAAAATATGATTACTTACTTTAGATCATAAGAACTGAGATCGAAAAATGTTTAACATACATATATGTTAATAAAAATAAAACCACTAAACTTACAGTTTTGAATCTTTTTTTATTTGATTGAAATTATTATTACAATTTACAAAAAAAAAAAAAAAAATATTTTTATAGTTCTAATCACTAATGATGAAATTTTTAACCTTTTTCGGAAACCCTTCTATTATGGTTTTTATAGTGCTTTATGTCACTTTGTTCGAACAGGTTGTCCATCTTCATTTAAAATCTACCACACTTTTGGATACCTTTTTTGTGCTCTTCAATTTTCTTTTAATAAGAGACCAATATCTCTCCACTGGACTCAGCTCCAGGCAGTTTGGAGAAATTGCCTCTCTTGGTACAAATATCACATTATTGTTCTTTTACCACTCAAGACCTTTCTTACCATAGCGACAGATGCCAAATCGGGCCAAAATTAAATGAACACATTATGTAGCCTTATGAATGGAAACATCCTTTTTTGTAAACATTCCTTGATGTAAATTTCGGTATTTATAGAACCCTTTGTAACAAATGTTTGGCTTTTTTGCCGCAACTGCATATTGCTTGCCATACCAACAACTTTTTGGGAAATTTTGTCTGCTTTTGGGTCCTAAACTTTTCTTCAGCATTCCCTCGAGCATCAGAAACATACAAATATTGACCCGGAAGCCGTGAAAATTTTCCATACGTACGTTTCGTCATCCATTATGCAGCAAGTATTTTTTTGTATAAAATTTAACTTCAGCTTCCGTGCTCTGTCTTTGGCCTCTAAATTTTTAGCAGAGTTCCTTTCAGGAACTTTTTTAGCCTTGTAAGCTTTTAAACCTGCATTGGCTTTAACTTTTCGTACCAAATAGTCCTAGTACTGACCTAAACTGGCAGCTTTCCTACCGGAGGAGTTGGGAGCTCTTTTGAAAATGCTTTTTATTTTATTGGCTTTAGAAACATCATGTGGACCATTCTTTCTACCTGAACCAGGTTTTATATCAACGGACAAGTTCTCCCGGTACTGTTTAATAACATTGGAAACAGTTTGATAGCAGACCTTTGATTATTAAATGTTGAAAATCTATATCTATATAAATATATAAATGTCTTTGTAAGTTTGTTTGTTTGTTTGTTTATTTGTTTGTTTGTTTGTTTGTTTGAGCATCACGCCTAAACGGCTGAATCGATTTTATTGAAATTTGGAACGTAGATAGATCCTTACTTGGAAGCGTCAATAGGCTATAACTTTTTTCAATACTTGGACCAGAAAGGGGTAAACAGGGGGAAAACGGGTAAAATTGGTAAAATACTATTAAAATAGTATTTTCAAAAATAGCAATAATATAATTAATCTTTAACAGAGTGATGGTACATGTAGAGTGCCGCAATAATATATATGGTTAAAACAATCATATATATGATTGTCACAATAACTTGCATGATTGAGTATGTAATAATACACTTAATTATTATTCGATGCTGCACTGAATGATTACTGATCAGTGGTGACTAATCAGTGCTGATGAAAACATCGTCATAGCTGATTAATCAGCACTGATGTAAATATCGTCAGTGCTGACTAATCAGTGCTGATGAAAACATCGTCATAGCTGATTAATCACCACTGATGTAAATATCGTCAGTGCTGATGAAAACATCGTCAGTGCTGACTAATCAGTGCTGATAAAAACATCGTCATAGCTGATTAATCAGTGCTGATGTAAATATCGTCAGTGCTGACTAATCAGTGCTGATGAAAACATCGTCATAGCCGATTAATCAGTGCTGATGAAAACATCGTCAGTGCTGATGAAAACATCGTCAGTACTGATGAAAACATCGTCAGTGCTAATGAAAACATCGTCAGTGCTAATGAAAACATCGTCAGTGCTGATTTAAACATCGTCAGTGCTGATGAAAACAACGTCAGTGCTGACTAATCAGTGCTGATGTAAATATCGTCAGTGCTGATGAAAACATCGTCAGTGCTGATTTAAACATCGTCAGTGCTGATGAAAACAACGTCAGTGCTGATAAAAACATCGTCATAGCTGATTAATCAGTGCTGATGAAAACATCGTCAGTGCTGATGAAAACATCGTCAGTGCTGATGAAAACATCGTCATAGCTGATTAATCCGTGCTGATGTAAATATCGTCAGTGCTGATGAAAACATCGTCAGTGCTGATGAAAACATCGTCAGTGCTGATGAAAACATCGTCAGTGGTGACTAATCAGTGCTGATGAAAACATCGTCATAGCTGATTAATCAGTGTTGATGTAAAAATCGTCAGTGCTAATGAAAACATCGTCAGTGCTGATGAAAAAATCGTCAGTACTGATGAAAACATCGTCAGTGCTGATGAAAACATCGTCAGTGCTGATGAAAACAACGTCAGTGCTGACTAATCAGTGCTGATGAAAACATCGTCAGTGCTGATGAAAACATCGTCATAGCTGATTAATAGCTGATGTAAATATCGTCAGTGCTGACTAATCAGTGCTGATGAAAACATCGTCAGTGCTGATGAAAACATCGTCATAGCTGATTAATCAGCACTGATGTAAATATCGTCAGTGCTGACTAATCAGTGCTGATGAAAACATCGTCAACGCTGATGAAAACATCGTCATAGCTGATTAATCAGCACTGATGTAAATATCGTCAGTGCTGACTTATCAGTGCTGATGAAAACATCGTCATAGCTGATTAATCAGCACTGATGTAAACATCGTCAGTGCTGACTAATCAGTGCTGATGAAAACATCGTCATAGCTAGGGATGCCAAACGGGACTGGGTTTTACAAATCCCGGGATTCGGGATTTTAGAAATGTAAATTCCGGGATCCCGGGATTTTTCGGGACCCCGGGATTTTTCGGCATCCCGGGATTTTTCGTGATTTCGAGATTTTTCGGGACTTCGGGATTTTAGTTAAACGTAAAAAAATACAAAATTCAACAATAAAAACTATTTTTTTTCGTTAATATATATATATTAAAATATATCAAAGAAAAAACTAATGCATTGAATTAAAATAAATTTGGCACAAACGATATTTCATATTTATACCCGTATTCTGAACTTTATAACAGTGAGAAATCCATAACAAAACTGTATTGAGTACATATAGTAGTTCATAGTAAAAGGATTTTTAGGATTACTATGAGACTAATAGTGTAAAAATTGGTAAGGCAGTTTAAAAGTTATTTGCAATTAAAACCTTTAGTTCTTAATATACTAAACGGCCGAAACGATTTTATTGAAATTTCCAACATAGACTACGACAGGGGCAGCGAAGCGCACCGGGTCAAGCTAGTATTTAATAATTTTAGTACGCACTTTTTTCTGGTCATTCATTTTAATCAGATTAACAACAAATGAACATAATTGACATAAAACATAACAACTGACATGATTTACAAAGGTAACTTGATAAAAATAAAAAAAAAATAAAATAGTACTTGGGTTAAAAGTTTTAATGAAAAACGTGTGTTAAGAATTTTACGATCTTACTTCTTAAATCTCATTCGCTCTATAGTTTGATTTGTCTAACATTTTTGCTTTCCTAAAGCCTTTGGGAAAAGGTTCCTGAGTTGCTGGCCTAAGAAATCTGTGAAATGAGCATAGGAACTAGCTTATCCCCCAACAATATAGTTCAATGAATTTACCAATAATATTTAAATTGGGAATTTAACACACTAAAACTAGTTTCTATTAAAAAAAATTGTATTCATAATATGATTACCAAAACGAGTGAGTAGAGAAACGCTCTATAACTCTAGTTTTATAATTGCTTCAATTTGCTTCATTGTTATATAGAGAACTTTTAAAATGAAAATTTCAAATATTCAAATACATATTTATTTTAATCGTTTTCACAACTTCCTCTCAGCATTTCTTGTGATTTCTTAGATGTGGTTGTGGCATTAAATGTTCTGTTTATTTTGTCGTTTAACACAATTTTTTTTATTATAAATATAACCCGAGACCATAAACAATAATTAAACAATATGTTGACTTCAAGACATAAAAACATAATTTAATTTACTTGTTCTACACTTACAAACGAACTACAGCAACAAACAATATTTTATGTTCTATTTTGACTTTGTGTCGTACATTTTTTGATGTGGTTGCCTATTAAAAAAGTTTCTTATTCTTAGCTCTTTGAAAGCATCCAAGCCGATTGAAAAGCAACATAAAAAATAGCTAAATATGTTCTTTTCTCCCTGGTTTATTAGTTTATGGAGTGAAGTTAATATTTGTTTTGAAAAAATAAACAATCACAATTTAATGGGCTCGTTGAATATTTAGAAGTTTCGAAAAGTCTAAAGCAAAAAAAAAAAAAAACTACAATATATATGCGCCATACTGTCTAGAAAAGCTGTTTTGTCGTAGCAAATTATGTTGAGTAGGAAATTTCAAAACTGTTTTTTATTTTATGCGATTCCAAAAATGGAATGTTGAAGATTTAACTAATAAAAAATGCGGATGTGGCTCTTTATTTGTTTTATATATTTTACTGACAATGTTTGATGTTTTTCTAGGTAATAATTTATAAAGTTGAACAGCGTTATATTTTATTGAATTTATTTAGATGATGTTTCAAAGTGAATTTTTAACAATGTTGTTGGTTTTATTGTGACCAAATTGGATAAACGTTTTAAGTATATTAATGGTGAATCTATAAATACTAATACTGACAAGTAGAGTTTGAATTTTCTAATTCAGTTAAACAACAATATTAATTGTTTGATATTCACTAATTGATAGTATTCATATTCAAATATGTATTCATGAAGAATTTACTATATTTCAACTCAAAATTAATAATTTTTCTACATTTGAAATAAAAAATTGATAAGTGATGTTCGTGTAATTGAGCACAAAAAACGCATTAATTGATTCAAAAATTATATTTAAAAAGTGACATTTAAATAGTGACATTGGCTTTCCACAGATATTTAATTTCTATATATTGTTTTTCTAGAAACAGAATTTTTTGTAGGCAAATGTGATGTTTATGCAAAAGGTAATTATGTAAGTGTACGCATAATTGAATTGTTTGTGTAAACTTGACGTAAAAGATAACAAAATATAAAAATTAATTTATTACAGAAGGTTAATCATTTTGGTTTAGTTGGTACACTCAGAGAAATAACATGGTTCGGTATGGTTACTTAACTATACTATGTTCTTTGTAACAATATATTGTTGTCGTAAACATATAATTATTATTTTAATTTAATTTTAACAATATTTTATTTACTGTACCCATTTATATTTTCATCGCAGTTACAAAAAACAATATATTGATAAATAGGTAAATTATAATACGTTTATGTTATATACAACCATTACATATTATTTTATTTTAAAAAAGTAGTATTTCTAATACTATTTCAAAGAAGTAGTATTTCTACTACTATTTTAAAAAATTAGTATTTCTGCTATTATTTTAAAAAAGTAGTATTTCTACTACTATTTTTCAAAAGGTAGTATTTCTACTACTATTTTTTAAAAAAAAGTAGTATTTCTACTACTAATTTTAAAAAAGTAGTATTTATACTACTAATTTTAAAAAAGTAGTATTTATACCACTATTTCAATAAAGTAGTATTTCTACTACTATTTTTAAAAAAGTAGTATTTCTACTACTATTTTTAAAAAAGTAGTATTTCTACTACTACTTAAAAATAGTAGTATATATACTACTATTTTAATAAATTAGTATTTCTACTACTATGTAATAGGTAGTATTTCTACTACTATTTTAAAAAAGTAGTATTTCTACTACTGTATTTAAAAAAAGTATTATTTCTACTACCTTTTTACTTATTTTAATCAAATTCCTCAAAAAAAAATATTACGTTTCTATACGCGTAGTCATAATGTGTTTAAGATGCAATCAAAATATGTTTACTTTTAATAGCAGTTTGTTCTCACTATATATAGAATGCCTTTGCATTAGTGTTTATTGTTAGTGTATGTATAATCTACGATATTTTTACAAGTACATTTTGAGTGTTTGTAATTCTAAAACCCTCTATAGTTTTATTTGTATAATATTTTTAGCTTTATCAATAATATTTTAATTGGTAATTTAGTATGTTAAAACTAAAACTTATTAAAAAAAAATTTTCTATTCCCAAAAAATTAATTTTAATAATAATATAATTACTCATTTAAACTCATTTAATCATATATATTATTAAGTTGGATCATAATATGATTACATGGGGATATTATGATTGCTTTGGATCACAATGATATTTCAACTATATTTGATCATAATATGATATTTTATGATACTAATAATGATCATAATATGTTTTGACTACAATCATAATATATTGCTCCTAGATTATGTTTACCAAAACCATGTTTTTTTTTTCTGGGTGTAGTAAATACATATAGTATACGTATTTTGCCATGAATACCGTATTTTGCATTGATGCCAGAGAAATTTTACCTCATGTCCACAATCTTAAAATCTACGTGCCCAAAAAATCCCATTTCAAAATCGAAATTCTCAATTTTGTCTCCAAAATTTTATTATTATAGAAACATATTATTTTTAAGGCCTGAGATTGAAAAATTTTTAACATACATATACGTTAATAAAAGTGAAACTACTAATCTTACAGTTTTGAATTTTTTTTTAATTGATTGAAATTATTTTTACAATTTACAAAAAATATATAGTTCTAATCACTAATGATGAAATTTTGAACCTTTTTCGGAAACCCTTCCATTAACTTTTTTATAGTGCATTATGTCACTTTGTTCGAACAGGTTGTCCATCTCCGTTTAAAATCTACCACACTTTTGGACACTTTTTTTGTGCTCTTCAATTATCTTTTAACAAGAGCCTAATATCTCTCCACTGGACTCAGCTCCAGACAGTTTGCTCCTTGGCACAAATACCACATTATTATTCTTGTTTACCATAGTGACAGGATGACAAGTCAGGCCAAAAATAAGTGGACACATTAAGAAGACTTATGAATGATTTTGTAAACACTCCTTGATGTAAATTTCGGTATTTATAGAGCCCTTTGTAACAAATGTTTGGCTTTTTTGCCGCAATTGCATATTGCTTGCCATACCAAGATCTTTTTGGGAAATTTTTGTCTGCTTTTGTGTCCTAAACTATTCTATAACATTCCCTCGAGCATCTGTAACATAAAAATTGACCCAGAAGCTGCAAAAAATTTTCCATACGTACATTTTGTCATCCATTATGCAGCAGGTATATTTTTTGTACACAATTTGACTTCAATTTCCGTGCTCTGTTTTTGGCCTCTAAATTTTTAACAGAGTTCCTGTTAGGAACTTCTTGAGCCTTGTATGGTTTTAAACTTGCATTGGCTTTAACTTTTCGTACCAAATAGTCCGAGTACTGACCTAATAGGGCTGCTTTCTTACCGAATGTGTTGGGAACTCTTTTGAAAATGCTTTCTATTTTTTTTTTTATTTTGGCTTTAGAAACATCTACCTGAACCAGGTTTTATATCAACGGACAAGTTCTCCCGGTACAGTTTGACAGCAGACCTTTGAATGCTTGGCCAACTTTTTGGAGGACCAAGTTGGGTTTTGTTGAAAATATTTTATACTTTTAGTACGCACTTTTTTCTGGTCACTCGTTTTAATTAGATTAACAACAAATGAATATAATTGACATTAAACATAATAACTGGAATGCTTTACAAAGGTTACAAAAATCAAATAATACTTGGGTTAAAAGTTTTAATGAAAAACGTGTGTTAAGAATTTTACGATCTCAGTCCTTAATAAAAACTGGTATTCTTTTTTTTTATTTAAAGTCTATTTCAGAAATCTCTCACGGTGATGAAAATAAAAATTACCTTACGAGAATCTTTGTGATAAAGTAAAAGGTTTTCGTTCCAAGGCCGATTCCAAAAATCTGCATTTTAATGATATTTTATATTTTTTTTATTTGTAATAATTTTTTTGAAAAAAAAGAAGTTGTTTACTCAAAACTAAAACTGTGTAAACATAGAAAATCCACAAAAAAAATGATTCATGAAATCCTCAATTATGGGGAGAAATCCCCGCATTTAGATATAATGCATATGTGTGAAAAACAACACACGAGGGTAATCAATGCATGTTTTTTTAGGGATGATATGAAAGG
Source organism: Calliphora vomitoria (assembly GCA_942486065.2). Classification (NCBI taxonomy): domain Eukaryota; kingdom Metazoa; phylum Arthropoda; class Insecta; order Diptera; family Calliphoridae; genus Calliphora; species Calliphora vomitoria. The sequence continues at coordinate 141,483,145 of OW818030.2, forward strand.
TTAAGGATATTTATTGTATTAAGGCACATTTTCTTTACAGTCATATAAGTAATTCATATAAGTAATTGATTTTTGTAAACCCAAACTTACCATAGTATGATGAAGTAAAAAAACTAATTATTGAGTGCATTGATAAAAAGTGTAACACAATTGTTACTTAATCGTTCCTTCCACCAATATTATAACACATTTTTATCAAAATAGATCGTCGTCTTGCCTGCAAGAAATCCTATGGGTAGTTTTTAGAAAATATTAAATTTTTAATTTAATCTTCAATTGCCACAATACATGTACGAGGCTCGGGACTAGTTTGTCATAAAAACAAAGCTAATCAGATTGGTTTCGAAACTCACCAAGCAACCGTAATATCTTTTAAATTTTATAACTTTATTAACCACTGCCACAATTTCCCCAGCCATTTTTATTAATGTCTCTTAACGCTAAAGGTAAATATAAATAAATCATTAATAACTTTTCACAAAAAAAAAAAAAAAAAAAAAAAATCGAAAGAAATCACCTTAAAATCAACCACAAAATTTCACACTCCTTCTCTTAACAACCAAAAATTGGTTACACATTATCTGAGAGACAGTCAGCAGAGCCTTCTTTGGGAGACGCTGAAGACAAAAACAAAGACGTTTTTTATAAAAAAAAAAATAAAAAACAAAAAGAATTTATACCAAACGCCAAATGATTAATGATGTCAAGACAAATGGTAGACACGAATTTCCATCAAAACCATGATGGACATGATGAAATGATGGTTTGGTTAGAGATTTATTTATTTGTTGTTGGATATTTTCTTAACTAATAATCCACTTGTAAATTCGTAGAACATCACAACAACATCATTAAATACCAAAAGTCAGAAGCATTAATAACAATGTTTTCTTTAGAGTTCGAATTTGTTGTTTTGCTGGGCTGTGGACCCAATCGAACTGTGGCTGATTATTAATTGCAGACAACACTTACTGGTATTTGTGGCCAGTTGATTTGTTTTTTTTTTTTTTTTCTTCTTTATTTTCTTAGCCCATGTTATTAAGTTTTAAATAAGATTTGTTGGCATGCATGTAGTATGCAAGTCTATTGTCTTGTAATGATAGTGTGATGCGATGTTGCATCTATTGTTATTTAACGGTTGGGAATAGGCGCCGTTGTTGATGGATTCCTGTCCAGTTTAACATGTCTACATCATATGTTAAGTTGACACCTGCGGTGTGAGTGTTTAAGGTGAAACCGGGACCTCACAATCTTTAACCGAATCGTTTTTTTTTTTTGTTTTTTTTTTTAATAGGGTGCCGTTTTGTTTTAAGCAAATTATAATTCAAATTCCATTTAAATCTCCAAAAATTTATATGTTTTTTTTATAAAAGTTGTGTTTTTTTAAATAAATTTCCATAACAGTGATTGACATGAATCAATCGTGTGATTGGCTGCTTAATTAATCTCTTTAGTATTGTAGATATTTCTATGGGTTTTATGTATTTTTCTTGCACTGTTATTTCCGCCATTTAATTTAGATTTAATTTTGTTTCTGCTTCTATTTCTATAATTCAGAAGACGTAGTTTAGTATTTTATTTTCCTGCTTTTGATTATAAAGTAAACTGCTCTCAGTTAATAGTTAGGAAAACAAGTTCTACCAGATTTTCATTGATGTTATGTTGAAGTTGGTATAAATTGCAAGTTTTGATCAGAATAAATAAAAAGAGAATATATTGTAAAGGGAAGGTACTCCAATTTCTATATTTGACAATAAAATTTAAGTTTAGAGTTAAACTTATGTAGTTACATTGGGGGATTTTTTCTGTAAACAAATTTTAAAATTGGTTGTTGAAAATGAGATCTATTGCTCACCGCGGTCCTACAAAAAATCACTTAAAATTCAATTCTTATCCAAAAGTCAAGAACTTTTATATTTATTTACTGTAGGCTATGTCTTTAAAGTAGTTCAAGGCTTATTACTTAATATTGAGAATTTTTTTTTCAAATTTTTGATCTGCATTTATTTGGTTTTTTGTTGTGAGGGACATACGGTTAGCATTTATTTAAAAAATTTCAGTTAAATTTCAGATAAAATTTCTAATAAAATGGCAAAAAGTTCCATGCAGATATCTGGTGTCTATAAAAAGTTACACAAAACATCTAAAATTGGGCATATGATTTACGTTGTTTCTAAGGACTGAGATCGACAAATTTTTAACATACATATATGTTAATAAAAATTAAACCAATAAACTTACAGTTTGGAATCTATTTTTATTTGATTAAAATAATTGTTACAATTAACAAAAAAAAAAAAAATTATTTGTATAGTTCTAATCACTAATGCTGAAATTTTGAAACTTTTCGAAAACCCTTCCATTATAGTTTTTATAGTGCTTTATGTCACTTTGTTCGAACAGGTTGTCCATCTCCGTTTAAAATCTACCATATTTTGGACACCTTTTTCGTGCTCTTCAATTCTCTTTTAACAAGAGCCCAATATCTCTCCACTGGACTCAGCTCCAGGCAGTTTGGAGGAATTGCCTCTCTTGGTACAAATACCACATTATTGTTCTTGTACCACTCAAGAGCTTTCTTACCATAGTGACAGGTTGCCAAATGAGCCCAAAAATAAGTGGACACACTAAGAAGTCTTATGAATGGAAACATCCATTTTTGTAAACATTCCTTGATGTAAACTTCGGTATTTATAGAGCCCTTTGTAACAAATGTTTGGCTTTTTGCCGTAACTGCATATTGTTTGCATACCAAAAACTTTTTGAGAAATTTTGTCTGCTTTCGGGTCCTAAACTTTTCTTCACCATTCCCTCAAGCATCAGCAACATCAAAATTTTGACCCGGAAGCTGCGAAAAATTGTCCATACGTACATTTCGTCATCCATTATGCAGCAGGTATATTTTTTGTATACAATTTGACTTCAATTTCCGTGCTCTGTCTTTGGCCTCTAAATTTTGAAAAGAGTTCCTGTTAGCAACTTCTTGAGCCTTGTTTGCTTTTAAGCCTTCATTGGCTTTAACTTTTAGTTCCAAATAGTCCGAGTACTGACTTAACCGGGCTGCTTTCCTAATGGATGAGTTGGGAGCTCTTTTGAAAATGCTTGGCTTTAGAAACATCATGTGGACCATTCCTCCTACCTGAGCCAGGTTTTCTGTCAACGGACAAGTTTTCCTGGTACTGTTTAAGTTTGATAGCAGACCTATGATTGTTTGACCAACTTTTTGTAGGACCAATTTTAGTACGCACTTTTTTCTGGTCAATCATTTTAATCAGATTAACAACAAATGAATATAATTGACATTAAACATAATAACTGACATGCTTTACAAAGGTAACTTGATCAAAAAAAAATAAAAAAATCAAGTAATACAAGGTGACGCAAAAGTAACCCTCCTATCAGAAAATACTATTAATTTTGCGATTGGCCCCTAATGTCAGTTCTGTTTTGACATTTGTGTAGTAAACACATGCGAAATACACGTTAATAAACAATGTTACGCTATACTGCTTCAGAACGCGGAATATTGCTGACTATTTATTTGACCAATAATCGGCAAAATTTATAGCATTTTCTGATAGGAGGATTACTTTTGCGCCACCTTGTACTTGGGTTAAAAGTTTTAATGAAAGCGTGTGTTAAGAATTTTACGATCTCAGTCCTTATATTATTTCTCTTATAGAAAAAAATGTCTTCTAAAAATTTATAAAAAGGCAAATCACCGCTCAAATCAAAAAAATATTATTTTTAAAAGGCCCTATATATAGTTTATATACACCAAAATTTAATAAGATATCACACGGTAAATAACGACCGTGTTGCTTCTTTTATAGAAAAAACCAAAAATTTTAAACATATTATCCCCGTTATAGGTAATTTTGTATTTAAATACAACTAACTTGTTGAATAAAGGACCTTTCGATCTATAAGTTCTAATTGTATTACAGCTCCAGTGTGACCACCTTCGTTGAGTGCTTCCCATTGAAAAAATATGCAATGCTGCCTTATGAACTATTGCAAACTGCATGTAGATAACCTCGGAACACCATCTAAACAAGGTAACGAAGATTTTACCAGTAGTAATGGAACACAATGTTATGTTGACAAAACAGTTCCTTCTGGGATGTCATCGGAGGAGTCATCTAAGCTTTGATGTCAGAAGGACAACATGTCCCAAATGTATGTCATCAGTGTCCCATGATACCTCCAAATTCTCAGCTACCCAGACAAACCTATTGTACTGTGTTCAATGGATATATGGACTTATCCTGGATAACTAGCATAATCTCTCGGATTAGAGAATTATATAGTTTTAGATGTTACAACAACATCATATGGTTCAATAAAATAGATAATAGGTTATGTTGCTAGGACCTATCGTGACAAAATTTATTAATTACTGCAGATAAGAAAACGTTTAAATAAAGGTTAACTGTTATTTTATTGTAGAATTCATAAATTCTTTAACAATTCTGCACAAATTAAATCAATTTATATAGAAGTATACCTTCCCCTTTACTTAAGTCTCAACTGCACACTCTATAACTTTGGCTCACAGATACTTATTGGAGTTTTGCAAACTTCAGTTTGTTGATATTGCTGCTGGCATGAACACTTCTTGTATGACCAAATTTAGTAAATGTGGTAAAAATCTTCATCTTTATAGACTAAACTGAACAAAAGTGAAAATAATATTATTTTTTTTTAATTCCAATACAATTGCATTTGACACCTCTAATAATGTATTAAAAAATATCAAGAAATTTAATTCCTAGAATATATTTTATAAAACTTAAGGTTGAACATTTCATATCTAAGAGAAACAATCAGTGGATTACAAAGCGGCTAAAACAAGAGTACACGAGTAAAAGATACAAAAAAAAGGTGTTGGAATTTGACGCGTGCCCCTTTTTCTAGTTTAACTCAGCGCTTTGAAACAAATGTATTTATTGTTAAATAAAAAAGAAGAGAAGAAAATTTTTCATAGCTGTCAATATATTTTTTGTATTATTTGATTTTATAAAATTGGTTGGGAAAAAGTGCAACATAATTTTTTAACAGAAATTAGTTTAGTCATGGTTGCAACAAACAATATTATTAAAACTAAAGATATATAGTATTTGGATGAAGATAAAACAATTTGAGGAAAGATGAATTGAAGTTAGATTTTTTTTACATAATAATGAAGTGAGAGATAGGTGATAGATAATGGTAATTTAAAAATGATGCTTACAGTGGGAGAAAAGCTGTATGAAATTAGAAATAATTTTTAATATTGCCAGAATCATTCATCACTTACAAAATATTTGTTTTACAAAATCCGACCACCAAATATATAAAAAACCACTTGGATTGGAGATGATGAGATGATGAGACAATGAGCCAAACTACCATAAATTTTCTTTATGATTTAAAAATGACGAAACGGTATAGAAAAGAAAAAAAAAACGGACGAATTTTATGGCTTTAGTAATACCCGTTTTTAGGGAGCCAAAAAAGTTGTCGATGTTTCCAAAGAAAGTTATAAACATTTCATTTTCCATATTGTCTTTATGAGTGTCAATGAAGCAAATGTCCAAATATGCCCAAAATCCCTCAGAGAATCGATGAATTTCTCAGAGTTAAATTTTCAAATTTTTTTTAAAAATCTCTCAGATACAATTCAGACTAATGTTTTATAGAGTCTGATAGAGTGGTCCATTGCCTTCGTTTTTCATGTGGTCCATATAAGTGACAAAGAAGCATTTCTCCAAATGTCCAAAAAATTAGAGAAGCGTTGTATTCAATTGTAATTGAATTCAGAAATTTCCATTATTTTTATTAAAATCTTGAAATTTAGAATAATTCTTTCACTATTTTTTTAATTTTTGTCAAATGTTGCTAAACAATATTTAACACATTTAAATATGTGAGCAATAGTTAAATAAGTCCTTACGTCATAACATATTTAACTTTGGAGTCAAATATATAATATAATTTTTAGACTTCAGAACATGACAGAGAAAATACAATTTAGGAAACCAAGAAGGACTGATTGGTTCAAATTTAATGGGATTCTCAGACATAAACTTAAAAATATGCCAGTTGTTGAAGATTCGATCACTGGTCTTGAAAGAAAAGAGGAAAACTTTAGTAAAACTGTTGTCAAAGCTTTCGAAGTTTCCTGTCCAGTCACTAAGGCTAAGAAAATCTTGCCTCCTTGGTGGAATTCGGAGCTATCTAAGCTGCGTAGGGAAACACGTGTCTCTCCCTCAACCATGTTCCGACTAACTGGAGGAGGGTTAAGGTCGTTTTGATTCCTAAAATTGGCAAAAGAAGCCATGAGAAGGCGAAGGACTTTCGTCCAATTAGTCTTTCATCTTTCCAGCTTAAAAAGTTTAAAAGACTCATTGACGCCCACATAAGGCATCGACTAGTGGGCACAACAAGGCTCTCTAATAGTCAGCACGCCTACCTCGAGGGTCGCTCTACAGAGACAGCTCTGCACGAGGTCGTAAGAGTTATAGAGAAATCTCTTGAATTTAAACAATACACAATGGCAGCTTTCCTGGATATAGAGGGTGCTTTCAATAATGTTACTACTCTTGCAATTCAACAAGCTCTTAATAACCTAGACGTTGAAGAATTTATCAATGACTGGTTAGTAACCATGTTGAAATCAAGAATAGTTACAGCAAATCTTGGAAATAGTGTTAAGTCCAAACAAGTTGGTAGAGGCACACCTCAGGGCGGGGTAATCTCTCCACTACTATGGCTTATCGTTATTAACTCGATTCTCATTGATCTAGACAGAAAAGGGATAAAAGTTGTCACTGATGCGGACGATGTGGTGATACTCGTATCAGGATTGTTTCCGGATGTGATCAGCGATATTATGTCCACTGCTTTAGGGTTGCTCGGCAACTGGGCCACGGTAAGTGCTCCATATAGTGATCAACCTTGGTGGGTTAGCCGGGTCTAAACTCAATGACCTACTGAGATATCTCACAGCTACCGGTTGGGTCTAAGAAACTGGACTTTTTTGTATACATTGTACATACATTACGATGTAAACGACATTACATCTGACGAGTGGTGTGGTCTTGTCAAAAAGGAGTTCCTTCGACTCTACTTGATTGTTCGTGCGCAGTGGACTACCACGTAAACCAACCAACAAACCAAAATATATAATAACGTAAGCGGTTACGTTGAAACATATTTAACTCGGCATAATTATCTTCACACACATCAATTCACTTTCCAATATACCCACAATATTATTCAAATTCGTTTTGTATATTTTTCGAAATTTCTGGATGAGTATACGGTGCCAATAGTCTTTTCTGTCAGTGTATATGAAACATACATACCATATTTATTATCAGCTAATATTCCAGTTGTAAACCTTAAAGTATTGTCTCTACAAATAAGTACGAATATGACAGACAGGTATATATTCCAGCTAATCGTTTCGTTAAGTAGACAAACAGGCATTTTATAAAGAAAAACAAATACAATCAGCCTGTTCATATCCAACACTCGTACAACACAAAAAGATGAAATATGAGGCAATAATCATCGAAAATGGACAAAATGAACAGAAAACCTTTAAAAAGTACCATGACAATGCAGAAAATGTTAAAAAAAGAGACTCTCAAATCTCTAAACTGAATGAAACATTGTGGCGAGTGCCTGACTTGTTATTGTTGCTTGTTGCTGTTGTAGGTTCTCCATCAACTCTCTAGGTGGAAAGAAGAAAACACATTTTGAAAAGATCATTATCAATTGAAAGCTTGTTGCGGAATTGATAGCGGCGATTAATTTGTCTTGTCTAAAAAGAGTATGTCCGTCCGTCCGTCTGTCTGTCTATATAAAAAGTACTAGCTTGACCCGGTGCGCTTCGCTACCCCTGTCGATGTAAAAATCGGTTCAGCCGTTTAGTAATTATTGTTTAAAAACTAAAGGTACCAATTTTACCCGTTTTTTCCCCTTTTTATCCCTTTCTGGTCCAAGTATAGAAAAAATTTATAGCCTATTGACGCTTCCAAGTAAGGATCTATCTACGTTCCAAATTTCAATAAAATCGGTTCAGCCGTTTAGGCGTGATGCTCAAACAAACAAACAAACAAACAAACAAACAAATAAACAAACAAACAAACAAACAAACAAACAAACAAACAAACAAACAAACAAACAAACAAACAAACAAACAAACTTACAAAGACATTTATATATTTATATAGGGGGCATTTCACGTCAAGTGAACCAACTTTTGAAATCGATGTCTTCCGATCGGGATGAAATTTGCACCAATGTTAGTTCTATTGGATAGTAATTCGGACACAATTTTTCAACAAGATCGGTCAAGAACTCTCTGAGTTATAGGAGGTCAAAATTTGACATTTTGGCCAAACAGGTGTTTTTTCTTATCCATATAACTTATTACCTATTGTTCTTAGCAAAATGTGTCCCAAATAGTTTAGATAGCTATTTATGCAATCTTTCGAAAAAAAAAATTAAAAAAAATTAATAAAATATTTTTGACTTTTTTTTTAAAAAATCAAAAACATTTTTGACTTTTTTTTCAAAATGGGCCCTTTTTATTTTTTTTTTTTATTTTTTTTAAGAAAGCTTAGGTCTTTTCCTAAGCGACCTATATGGTCGCTTAGTGGGATGCGAGTGGGATATCTATCAAAAAAAATATTTTGTAACTCAAGATATGAAATTTTTTGACTTTTTTTGCAAAATCAAAAACTTTGTTGACTTTTTTTAAAAAAATGGACCCATTTTTTAATTTTTTTTTTTTTGCTCAGAAGAAAGCTTATGTGTTTTTCTTTAACACCTTTTTTGTCGCTTTTTGGGTATTACAAACATCTGCAAAAATTTAATATACTCTCGCCACTATGGTGGTGTAGGGTATAAAAAGTGATTTTTATTCCTGAGGTTAACATATTATGGGTATTACAGTATCGAGGCTATGAAATTTTAGTTAGGTTGTTACATACCATCGGAAAGGCTAATGTGTCTAGTTTCTCCGCGTAAGTTTAATTTTTAAGGTTTACACACAAATATGAAAAAAATCAAAATAGTGCATATCCTAAAAATTTAAAAACCTTTGTCTTGAGTTACAAAATATTTATTTTGATAGATATCCCACTCCCATCCCACTAAGCGACCAAAAAGGTTTTAAAGGAAAAGACCTAAGCTTTCTTTTGAGAAAAAAAAATAATTAAAAAAGGCTCCATTTTGGAAAAAAAAGTCAAAAAAGTTTTTGATTTTGCAAAAAAAAAGTAAAAAATTTTATGTCTTGAGTTACAAAACATTTTTTTGATAGATATCGCACTCGCATCCCACTAAGCGACAAAAAAGGTGTTAAAGAAAAACACATAAGCTTTCTTCTGAGCAAAAAAAAAAATTAAAAAATGGGTCCATTTTTTTAAAAAAAGTCAACAAAGTTTTTGATTTTGCAAAAAAAGTCAAAAAATTTCATATCTTGAGTTACAAAATATTTTTTTTGATAGATATCCCACTCGCATCCCACTAAGCGACCATATAGGTCGCTTAGGAAAAGACCTAAGCTTTCTTAAAAAAAATAAAAAAAAAAATAAAAAGGGCCCATTTTGAAAAAAAAGTCAAAAATGTTTTTGATTTTTTAAAAAAAAAAGTCAAAAATATTTTATTAATTTTTTTTAATTTTTTTTTTCGAAAGATTGCATAAATAGCTATCTAAACTATTTGGGACACATTTTGCTAAGAACAATAGGTAATAAGTTATATGGATAAGAAAAAACACCTGTTTGGCCAAAATGTCAAATTTTGACCTCCTATAACTCAGAGAGTTCTTGACCGATCTTGTTGAAAAATTGTGTCCGAATTACTATCCAATAGAACTAACATTGGTGCAAATTTCATCCCGATCGGAAGACATCGATTTCAAAAGTTGGTTCACTTGACGTGAAATGCCCCATAGATATATAGATTGTTTAACATTGTGTTAAACAGTTGAAGTGTTTGAAGTAGGAGGAGTAGACGGGGGATGGTCGTCATATTCATTGTTGTCGTGCGACGCGTTCCAAATATGATAAACGAGATGAAGATATGGTTGAGGATAAGTAGGGTGAGTGAGCTACAGAGATGAGGATCATGAGTGGGCATATTTTTCTATACATGTACGAAAACGGCACAACAACAACATACAAATACAATATTCCTAATCATGATTAGCTAGAAAACGTGATCAATGAAATTGAAAGCTAATAAATCGGAATTTCAAAAACCAAAAAAAAAAAAAAATAAAAAAAGAAAACATAATTTTTAACACTTAATAAAAATGACAATTTAGTTTTTATTTTTTATAAAATTCATATTCAGTTGAAAAAAAAAACGAACGAAGTGTTATTTTCAAAGAAATGACTCATATTTCCAGCATTACGACCACCCAGGCAATCAATTGGCCTCAAATACAATGGTCAGTCTGTGGCAATAAATCTCAATACCAATTTTCTATTGTCAATCAGTGACCAATGGTGTCAACATCCCAAAATTGTATACAATTGCTTAGAGTAAGTTTTTTTGGTTGAATTTCAAATATATTTTCTGTTTGAATTGTATTGTATTTGGTGTTATGAATTATGATCTAGCATTTAGTTTACAAACAATATAAAATAAAATTGAAAACATTCAAAAACACAAATTAATTCGTTTCAATTTATCAACGTTTATTCGAATTTCAATTCAATTCAATTTCTTTGTTGTATTGCTGGTACGTTTTAAAGAGCACGAGTTGAGTTTTAAGCCACAAAAAACTAACAATTTGAAATTATTAACAAAAAAAAAAAGTTATAAAGATTCGTATTTTTATAGATATTTTCTATATTTTTGGTTAAATAACCCAGCATGCGTATAAATTTTGTTGGTTTTAATTAATGAAATCATATGAAATTAATCATTATTAAAATATTTAATTTTCGTTAATAACATTTACACTTGGGAATATATTTTTTTTTTTTTTTAACCAAATAGTCAAATAGCAACATAATGCTAATTGGAATGATTTTGGCAGCGCTTTAGCAACATATTGTTGAAAATATTTGTTGCCAAAATGACTGGTTTATTTAAACCAATTGTATACCTGTAAATTTACACATTTTCCAACTTGAAATAAAACTGGCTTTTTTCCTTTATTGCCTTCTTAAGCATAAACATCAAATCAGAATTGATTTTCTGTCAACACTAAAAAACCAATTCGATTATCAAACATACTTTCAATTAGCTGCCAAAACTATCTAGGCAACGTTTGAAAAACTCCGCCACAAGTGTTGAAGGGGAGTGATTTTGCTTTCTAGTGTTTTTTTTTTTTTTTTTTTATTATAAAATATGGAATTCGTTGTTAGAAATACTATAGTTTTCATTCGTGTCTGACAACAATTGCCAACACACATTATTAAGGATTTCTATTACATTTAATATATTTTCCATGCTAAAAATCTAAAATAAAAAAACACAACAATAAAAAAGAAAACACATTTAGACGTTTTGTTTTAAGTTACAATGTTACAATTTTTTTTTGTTTAGAGTTTAAGTTATTGAGTCTAGAATGTATAGTTTTGTTTAGCTGAGAAGAATATTACAAAAAATAAAAAGTATAAAGGGTTAGATCAGGGGTTCTCAATCGGCTAATAAGATGTTTCGGTGGGAACGTTTTAGTATTTTTTTATATTGGAAACATAGACGATATGTCTTTGAAAATTATGCGCTTGATCAGTAATTGGAGATTGTGCATCAGAAACATAATCAGAAAATTATTTTTATGGAACAATAATGTGACATACATATGTTATGCTTGTGCCGACCACTACTATGAACCAATTTTTTTAAATCACTTTACGCAAAGAAAAAGCATCGAACTGCGTTATATTGTGATTTGATTATAGTTCGTATATGACCATAAATTTATTACTAATCTATATATATAAAAGAGTAACGTTACTGACTGACTGATTCATCATCACACAGCCCAAACGACTGAAGCTAGAATAATGAAATTTTAACTTTGGGTTCATCCCTCCCTCCCCAAAACGATTCGATAAGAAGGGATTTTTGAAATTCGTTTGTAAAAAGGGTAAAAACGGGTAAATTCGGTAACCTTATATCTTCAAAACTAATAAAGATACAAAAAAACTTAAAATTGCATGTTACTCCATTTAAAAAATAAGCTAACAGGTGTTTCGTACTTTTTCGAAATTCGAACCTTTTAGGGGAGAAAACGGGTAAAAACTCTATTTTGGTACTTTTTTGGCACCCTATGTATATTTTAAACTAATAAACATACTTATCAAAAAATAAAAAATATAAGTTTGGTATTTTTTGGAAATTCGAACCCTTAAGGGATAAAAATTGTGTTTATTTTTGGTACTTTTTCAAAAAATATGTTTTTTTTATAATTTGACATACAGATACAAAAATTTTACTATGAGCTCCCACCACGATACAAAAATTTATTTGAATATAATTTTACCACCGTAATGGGGATAAAAAAGGTACCGAAAAGGGGATAAAACCGGGAAAATACATTTTATTTGAAATTATTAAGCCAATTTTGGGTTCATACAAAAATTAACTAACTGGTTGTTATTTGGAACTCGAATGCCAAGGTTTATATTGGGACATATCCAGGTAAACAGTTTGGTACTTTTATTAAAACATATTTTTTCTTGGGCACATTAACACAGATTTTAATCGTTTGAGACATGTCTGTAGCATAAACAATTTTGGCAAAATGGAATATTTTTAAATTTCAAACTTGAGGGGTGTTTAAGGAAAAGGGAAATTGGTACTTTTCTCCTAATGGTATGTACTTTTTTAATATTTTACATTATTTCACTTATTAAAGTTACCTGATATGTATCTGAGTGAAGTTATTGTTAGGAATAGGGGATAATATTTATGTACCAAAATGTGAGAACTGAACTATGGGTACTTTTTTATTGTTCTAATGGTACTTTTTAAATTAAGCATATATGGTCCTAAGTGAGTGAGAATTCTAGGGGGAGACTTTTTGGTACTTTTTCTTTATTCGAATGGTACTTTTTGTAATGAATTAATAAACATGAAACTAAAGACAAGTTATCCTGAATTAGAATTAATTCACAAAGGGAGACTTAATAGTACTATTTATTTCATCCAATTGGGGTGGCGAAGAGTAATGGGTCAGCTAGTGTGTAATAAAAATCATAAAATGTTATCCTATCTAACCATAATTTAATGTCTTGTTTATTTGATTATTAGTAATCATAATATAAATATATTTTATAGTACCACAATCATAATATGATTGTGTCCAACTATTTTATGATTAAATATCAACCATAACATGGTTACGCGAATCATATTTTTTTTTGAGCACAACTATTTTATAATTCCATCGCAAATATAACGTAGTTATGTGAAAACATGATAGGTGAAATGATCATATTATGTTTGTGCCACATATTTTCATTGAGCCCACATTATAGTTAAGTTCAAACATATGCTCAACATGTTATGGTTGAGCATAAGCATATTATGTTCACTTCAACCATAATATTGTTATGTAAACACATGATAGGTGCTACAACCATATAATAGTTGGAGCCAAATGACCATATTATGGAGTATTTTTGATCATGGCATGGTTATTAATATAAAATATTTGTTCATAGTTATCATAATTTAGTTGTGTTAGAATTTTCACAAACATTGCTATAGAAAATAAGCTTTTATAGAAATATATATAAAGTTTTTTGCGTTAAACATTCATGATTTCGTAGAACATAGCATAGTTGCAGAACCATGTTGTAACCACGTGGTAGCTCTAACTCAGTGATGTCACCGAACAATCAAGTTAAGTTGTTGCAGAAAGTGTAAATACCCTTTACAATGAGTGGCCAGGGTATCTATCAGTTTGTCATTCCGTTTGTAATTTCTACATTTTTCAGTTGCGACGCCATAAAGTATATATACTCTGGATAGTTATGGATAGTTGAGTCCGTAATGCCACGGCCGTCAGTCTGTTGAAATCAAGCCCCCAAATTTAGCAAACAAATTAAAAAGAAAATTCACCAACAATTTTATACCCTTCACCTTCGTGAGAAGGGTATATATAAGTTTCTCATTCCGTTTGTAATTTCCACAATATAATTTTTCGACCCCATTAAGTATATATATTCTGGATCCTTATCAATAGCGGAGTCGATTAATCCATGTCCGTCTGTCTGTCTGTTGAAATCAACTTTCTGAAGACCCCAGATATTTGCGGGATCCAAATCTTCAATAATTCTGTCAGACATGCTTTCGAGAAGTTTCCTACTTAAAATCAGCAAAATCCGTCCATAGATAACGGAGATATGAGCAAAAATCCGACCCAACCTCTATTTTTGGCCTATTTTTTATATATATCTCGATTACTAAATCATAAATATACATAATATGGATAACTAATGATAGATATTTCAAAGTCCATTGCAGTATTGATGTATATAAGTTGGACCTACAATGGGTCAAAATCGGGAAAAATATATTTTAATCCGAATTTTTTTTCACAAAAAAATGTTATTATTGTTATTATTTTTGTTATTATTTTTTTTCACTAATTAAAAAAAAAAAAAAAATTGGAAAAAACTTTTTAAAAACAATTTCGAAAAAAAAAATTTTTTTAAAAAAAAAATGTTTCAAATTTTATTTTACAGTATAATTTGGTGAGGGGTATATAAGATTCGGCAATATAGCTCTCTTACTTGTTTTTTTTTAATATTTTTTAACACTCTTATTGTTCAGTAAAAGATGGATTTAGTGCATTTGTTTTTGGGAACATTAAATTAGCTTTTAAGACAATGTATTTCATTTACAAAAATCCATTCACTCGACTGTTGTAAGAATTTAAATTCTTGACAAAGTGTTGTATTCTTCCAGAAATTACTTAGAAACTCTCTACTTTAATAAAAATAAAATAAAAACAGAACCATTTTATAGATATATATTATAAATAGTCGATCTTTATAAACGATATAGTATCACTGGATAAACAAACTTAAAATTTGTGTTTGATACGAATGAAACAAACGTTCACACATGTGTATGTGGCATGCGTTGTTTTATATGATGTGTTGATATTTAGTTCTACTGTTAATCAACTTGCAGGACTCACCTCTACAGCCAGGGAAAGGAGGCAAAGGAAGCTTTATTAGTAGTGGTAGTATACATTTGTAAACAACAGCACACACAAAAAAAAGGGTTAAATGTGTTTATTTGTTTATGACTCGCAGCAGGATATTTTCATTTTTTTTTCAGTTTTGTTTCAAAATTTAATACATATGTACATTCATGTGTATGTTGTTTGTAATACACAGGAAAGAACCTGCTCGGATCAGAGGGTTTTAGATTTCGTTCATTTCAGTATATGACAGTTAGTGTTTATTTCTTTGTAATGTTTGATTATTATTTAAACTACAAAGAAATGTTGAACAAAAAAATAAAATTCCAACTAATGTGGAATTTGCATGTTACGAGCAGTTAACAACTTTTCGTTTAGTGTCACCAATACTCCAGTAACAACACTAATCTACACACACATTTTTTACTAATACTTTTCACATTTTTTTTATATTTTTGTTTTCTTGTAGTTTACAACATTTAGATTTTGTTATTTTCACTTACAAAAGAGTTGAGAGAAAAAATTTAGGTTGATTTTTATTGTTTCTTTATGAAAGTGTAGAAAGGTTAGTGAAAAAATGGATTTAGTTTGTTATTATTGTTTAATGGTTTATATTTGTATGTTGTTATTGTTGTTTTATATTAAAAAATCTAGTTTTATTTCCTTTTCATCACAAATCCACAATGATTGGAAACATACATATATGGAGCTATCACTGGCATTATGACTGTAAACAAATAATTTCACTTGATTTTAAACAATTAAACCGTTTCCTTTGCTTGAAAAGTTTAGAAAGATTCCATCTTAGAAAAACAAACAGTTGTGACCAGCTCACTGCAATTTTTAATTAATTTGTTAAGTAGTAAAAAAAAAAAAACAAGCAAGAGAGCTATATTCGGCTGTGCCGCATCTTATATACCCTTCACCAAATTATACTTTAAAATAAAATTTAAAAAATTCTTATTTTTTTAAACAAAATTTTTTTTTAAGTTTTTTTTAATTTAAAAATTTATTTTTTTTAATTTATTAGTGAAAAAAGATTTTTTTGTGAAAAAAATTCGGGTTAAAAAATATTTTTTCCCGATTTTAACCTATTGTAGGTCCAACTTTGTATAGCCTTATATACATCGTTTCAATGGACTTTGAAATATCTATCTTAGTTATCCAGATATAGATCAAAAATAGGCCAAAAATTTAGGTTGGCCCGGTTTTTTCCTTATATCTCAGCCATTTGAGGGCCTATTTTCTCGATTTTAAATAGCAATCAAGCCGGAAGAATTCCCGATATATTGATGTATGAATCAAGTTTGCAAGTTATTTGGGGTCTTCAGAAAATTGATTTCAACAGACAGACACACGGACATGGCTTAATCGACTCCGCTATCTATAAGGATCTAGAATATATATACTTTATAGGGTCGGAAAATTATATTGTGGAAATTACAAACGGAATGACAAACTTATATATACCATTCTCACGAAGGTGAAGGGTATAAAAACTTGAAATCGCGGAATCGGCTGATGTTTCAATACATATAATGTAGATTCTAGGATGAATATATGAAAGATCTATGAACATTTAGTTCTACAATTATCTAAGAGTTTAAAAAAATAAAAAAATAGAGTCTGTCGTAATTTTTTGCTCACTGATCTTACAGTTCTGTTGTAGTCAGAAAACGCATTTCAACCAACACAGGGAAAGACGTACATAGTAAAATCGATCATGGTATTAAGATTAATTTTCAGACTGAAACCGGACTCAACCTAATATTCGGGTAAAAATAAAAGATCGGCAATTTCCTAAATAATTTTATTTTCTTCATTTTAGAGCATATCTAGAGCACATTAAAATTTTTCAGAATTCCATCTTCTATCTTCACGCAGAGAAAAAAAAAAAAATAGTTGTGCATGTTTACTGTAACCATTATAACATTTTTACAAGTTTTTTACAAGTTTACGATTCACATGATTGTATCAGTATATATATGACTGATACAATCATGTGAATCGTAAACAAGTATATGTTTGTGATAACCATTTTTATGATGAAGGACTTACCATATTATGTTGCTCTCGGCTTTAGATATCTGAGAACAACATATTATTATACAAGGTGGCGCAAAAGTAATCCTCCTATCAGAAAATGCTATAAATTTTGCGATTGGCCCCTAATGTCAGTTCTGTTTTGACATTTGTGTAGTAAACATATGCGAAATACACGTTAATAAACAATGTTACGCTACACTGCTCCAGAACGCGGAATATTGCTGACTATTTATTTGACCAATAATCGGTCGGTGACTTTGGCACAACGTGAATTTCGTCGCAGATTTCCTGGCCGTCCAACGCCTACTGGTGAAACACTGCGACGTTTAGCCGCTCGCCTCGAAGAGACTGGCACAACACGAGATGCTGCCAGGCGTGGCAGACCCCGGAGTAGCCGTTCTGCAGAGAATATTGCTGCTGTAGCCGAGGATGTCATGGAAGCGCCGTCGACCAGACGTCGTGCCACGCAAATGGGTATCTGTCGACGGTCTTTACAGCGAATTTTGGTACAAGATTTGAAGATGTTTCCGTACAAAGTCCAGACGGTGCATCAGCTGTTAGCTGTTGACCGCCAATCGCGTCTAACATACGCTCAAGCCATCCTTAATCACCACCAAGAGGATCATGATTTTTCATCAAAAATAATCATGAGTGATGAGGCCCATTTCCATCTTAGCGGGTACGTAAATAAGCAAAATTTACGCTTCTGGGGCACTGAAAATCCGCGTGTAAACCACGAAGAGCCATTACACCTGCTCAAAGTCACTGTATGGTGTGCTGTTTTCGCTGGAGGAGACATCGGACCTTTTTTCTTCGAAGACGTCGCGGGCCAAACGGTTACTGTGAATGGTGAGCGCTACAGAGCAATGATCAACGAGTTATTTTTGCCGCAACTTGATGAATTGGGATTGGAAAACATGTGGTTCCAACAGGACGGTGCCACGGCACACACTGCACGTGCCACAACCGATATGCTGAAGGATGCATTTCCCGGGCGTCTAATCTCCCGTTTTGGCGATTTGCACTGGCCAGCAAAATCGCCTGATTTGACCGCTTTAGACTTCTTTTTGTGGGGATTTTTGAAGTCGCGGGTTTATGTCAACAAGCCTCAGACTCTTGCAGCTCTTAAAGACAATATCCGTCAAGAATGTGAGGACCTATCGCCGGAAGTTTTGGCCAAAGTGATGGAAAATGCCATAAAAAGGGCTCAAATGACAATCAACTGTGGCGGCGGCCATTTACATGACATCATATTCTCGACTTGATGTAAAAAAAATTAAAAGACCAAATAAAAATAATCCACAAGAAGAATCAAAGTTTTTCATTTTTTTTTTTTAATTACAGCCAAAAAACATCGGAAGTTTACTTTTGCGCCACCTTGTATAATGATATAATATTTCATCATAAAAATGGTTGTCACAAACATGTACTTGCTTACTGTAACCATATATATGCTTGATACAATCATGTGAATCGTAAATCAACCATATTATGGTTACCACAATCATATAAATAGTTACTGTGACTATAATATTGTTAAAAAACTTGTAAAAATGTTGAAATGGTTACAGTAAACATGAAAAGAAAATTGTTTTTTGAGAAAACAATTTTCTGCTAATATTTCAGTCAGTAATCGACCGATTTTGCAGATTTTCAATACAAAAATGTTTAAACAATTTCGGAAAGGTAGCAGGCGCCTTCGGAAAGTTGCTTTCAATTAACAGATGGACATCGTTAAAAGGAAATTTTAAATTTCATCAACCCATTGTTTGTTTTAATTTCGTTGAAATTCAGACCTAGCCCATACCTTATAAGGTTCATATTTTACAGCCTTCTAAATTAAAACTTTGGAAGGCGTAAACCTATTTTTACAAATCCAAAAAAAATCATCAAACTTTTTCTTAAATGAAGTGTGCAACATGTCCTAAATGTCCACAATAAAATGCAAACTCCCTCTGCCCGATATGAATGCCACTACACTTTGTTTAGCATACAATTTCCACAAACTTGTTTCCTCTATGTAATTATTACATACTCTTGCAACAAACACTTCCATACACACTCATGCATTGGACAACATCTACGTACATACATATGACACCTAATTCTATACACCTCAGTGAACACGGTGGTATTAATGATAATCTATATCTTATCAAGTGGTACAGCGGTGTATGTATGAAAAAAAAAACACACTCTTTTCTCTCTCCCAATAAAACGAGAACAAAAAAAGTACAACGACTTTTATTCATAATTATAAGACATAATAATTTTAGAGCTCCCCATGTTAAGTTGATGTCAGTGTGTCTTTTTCATTCTGCTGTTTCCAGTTCCAATCGTTGGCGCGAAAACTTCTTTTGATTGTGGAAGCGAACAAACGGAAAAATTTGTCGAACAAAACAAGTGTTGCCACCTGTCATAATACAGTGTTGCAAAATTGCAACAACAGTAATCATTTTTTTTTATTTTTTTTTATAAGCAATTGGATAAAATTTGCATGTTGCAAGTTCTCTGTGTGTGTGTGTGTGTGTGCATTCATATTCTGTGGAAGCGGTATTACGATTCAATTAATAACCTTTCAAAAAACAACACGTATTTCGAAAAGTATTTTATATGTATTTATTTTTCTCTGTTTTCTTTTTTTAAAACTTACAAAGAGGAAGAAATAAATGAAATAAGTAACTGAAGAAAAAAAACAAGACATGTAAATGTTTGTTTGAGGTCATATTTATTTGCCAAGTCGTATATGCGTGTTGTTAATGATGAACAGTGGAGAAGATTGAACAATTTGCTATCCACAAGTGATTATTCATATTTGCATGATTTACTAGCTACAAAAAAATTAGTGTTGATCTGGTCCAATTTTGATGATTTTCAATACCAAAATTCTCTCAACTTATTAAGGGTCCTTAATATGTACTTTAAAAAGTCCCGAATCCAGGTCAACCATTTGGGGGTGGGGGAATTAAAATTGGTTTTACATTGTCTTTTTTCCCCTTTTTTATATGAAAACATTTCGAATTTGGGGGGAATTCCTATTTCACCCCCCTGGATCCGCGCCTGACTTTAAATGATCGGAGGTTACCAGTCTTTAAGAAGGATAAAACAAACAATCAAAGTTGGCTACCGATTCGAAACGATAATTTGTATTACAGTCGAACTTCCCTATAATGAATCTTGACGGGACCAGAAAATTACTTCATTATATAGAAACTTCATTATACAGAAATTATATTTTTCCCCCACTTTTTATTTAAAATAATTAGGCATGTTAGTTTGGGTTACACTTTTCCATTTTTCTTCCACATCAAAACCTTGTAATACCAAATAACAAAACCATTATATAAAAATTATATTTTTTCCATTTTTTTTTTTTAAATAATCAGGTATTTTAGTTTGGATTACACTCTTACATTTCTCTTCCTCAACAAAACCTTCTAATACATTAAGAGATTTAAATACATTAGTCGGCACGTTACTCCTCATCTCCACAAAAGTACTTTTTGCTACAATACCATGCCGTTTTTTGAATTTGTATAACCATCCTGTGCTAGCTTCAAAATCTTCGTGTCCCAATGCATCAGCGAACTCTTTGGCTTTTTGCTTCATTAATTACCCAGATATAGGAAGATTCCTACCACGTGCGGCAGTTACCCATTTGAGCATTGCTTCATCAATATCCTCAAAAAAGCAGGTTCGAAGCCTTTTGCGTTTAGTGCTCAATTGCTCGTCTTCTACATTTTTTAGAATCACAGCCTTGTTTTTTAAAATATTTGATAATGTGCTGGGAAGAATTCCAAACTGCCTAGCCACATCTTTTTTTAATCCTTCTTCAAGTGAAATGCTACTTCGCTGCGTCATTTTCGATCACTAAAAACCGGCAACTGATGTCAAAATTGTTATTAATGCGGCTTTCTTCTTTTTTTTGTTCTTATTTTCCTTTTTTGGGAATCCCCTCATTATATGTGGCATCTTTCTCGGTACACAGAGTTGTTAGTATGCGTAACAGAAAATTGTTTGAAAAATTCATTATATGGAGACAAAAACGCATGTGAGTCAAATATTACACCTGCAAAATTGCTTCATTGTATAGAAATCTTCATTGTATGGAAATTCATTATAAGGAGATCAAAAACAATGAAATTGGAACGGAAAAAGTTGTGTGTTTGAAATCAATTCATAATAGGGAGAGCTTCAATGTATAGAAGTTCACTATAGAGAAGTTCGACTGTATTTCGGTAACGGTATTTTGGCTTATTTCGATAACGGTAGCATAGCGGTCTAACTTATAGTTAACGGTAATTACGACAATATCAGTACTTTAACGGTAACGGTAGTAGAGCTGAAAGGGTATTTTTGGGGTAACGGTAGCCAACCTTCCAAAAAACCGAGCAGTATTGCAAAAACGTTCAGTGTTACCCTTGAAAGTAGTTCTACTTGATTTTTTTCCTCTTCACATCACAGTGCTGCCTCGTCATCACAATCATTATCATCATGATCGCCTTATAATGATGTTTATTTGTCCTCTGCTCTCGTTTTATTACAATTTGATTGTTTTGCAAAAATATTTCGACTTTACAAGACAATTGTAGCAAGTAATTTTCATAACAAGTTTCTGCATTTTTTTCTTCTTTTCTCTTACTCACCAGTATTTCTTTACATGTGTTTTTGTTTTACGTTAAACAGTATTTACTCATATGAGTACGTACGTACATGTTGCATCCGATCGTGTAAAGTCAACTGAAGTGACTTCCTAAATAAAGCTTGTTTTTTGCAACAAAACGGAACCGCAAATTATTTTAATTTGCGTTAAATAACCAACGAGGTGAGAAAACTTTAAAGGAGCTGGATTGTTTGCTTGGCTCCTCAATGACTGCAGTTGCTAGATGTGGAAAGTACAATACTCGGCGTAAACACTTGAAATTGTCTTGTTGTAAATAGTACTTGAAATGTAGAAGAATTCAAATTCGTATTTAAACGAACATACTAGGTTTTAAAAGGGGGAAATAATTACAATATTGTGTTTGTTAATTTGTATATATACCCAGGGGCAGGTGAGGAAAACTCTATTAAATTATGTTTTTTTTTATTTCGAGAATTAATATACATATTAAAAACTATAATCTGTTTTCTTCTTTTTGTTCAATTTTATGCTTAATGCACAAGAATTGTTGTTGAAAAATATTTTAATAATGCGAATGGAGAATTTATTGTTAAAAATAGCTTGAAAGGACTTACCGCTTAGTTGATTGTTTATAACCTGGAAATGAAAAAAAGACAATATATTTAAATTACAATTCATGTTGAAAGGTTTATCATACATATTCTTAAAATAAGTATTCAATGTGTTACCCCAAATGGAAACGAAAACTGCATCACTGATTATATATCTATTTTAATAAGAATATAAATTGGAAATAAAATTTCAGATTATTTTTTGACTCATTTTTTTGAGGTCATAATTTTTTTAGAATATTGTTACGTGTTTACCTTTTAAAAACGGGGTTTATTTCCTTTAAATAAACCGGATACTTTTGATTGCAAATAAAAATCAGTTTCAGTAGTTTAAAATTGTAACAACTCTTTATTTATTTAGAATGTACAACAACAACAGAATTAAAAAGTCACTCAGTCTCTTTATACACGTCTATCAATTCGCAGAAATGCACACACACTTTACAACGTACAAGCTCAAATGTACACGACAATTGATGTAAACTCTAACAGCGACAATGATCAACTCCACTCACGACTGCCACCTCTGCCACTATTTATACACGCGCCATCTATCGGGAATCTTCTACAATGCTCTTAACGGACATACTAGTACATTCGAATTCCAGAGCGTTCGATGTCATTGCCAGCACCCAAAACATTTAGTGTTGCCATACTTACAAACAATGCCAACAACCGCATGCTACTGATGGACGTGCCCTCAAATATGATGAATGCTGCAGGCAGTCGTTACAGACCGTTAAACTCAAATCGTCATTGCCCATTCGTAACAATATATTTAATTTCGCAGCTGCCATCATTTATTACAATCTAATGCCATATTAACACTACTTTTAAAAAATTCCTGTGAAAGTTAGACAGTTAAATGTAAACTTATAATGAAACCATATTTCATGCTGATTACTAATAAAATTTAAAAAATGTTTAAGTAAATTTTATGTAAAAAAAAGAAAATATGTCATCTTAAATCATTTAGTAACAAGTGCAAAAATATTCGTAAACACCTAAAGACATGTCAATAAATAGCCAACAGTAACAGTTAAAATCACAAATGGAGTGGATATATTCGTACAATTCTTTGAAAACCATCATCATGTACAACGAAAATTAGCACACTTTTAGGAGCAATAAAAACACCTTCTTCAACTTCAATGCCATAAACCAACACACTCTTTTACTTTCCATGTTGCAATAATGGATTATTAGGAATTAAAATATCTACATACATCCAAGGTGGCGTTGGTGGTGCTAGTGCTGCTGGTACTGGTACTGGACCAAAAAACAGCAAAACATTTTGGAATGGTTGTCGTAGAGTGTAGAGTCATGCTGTGTTGGTAATATCCCGTTCTTGACTTATTTATGATAACTTGGGTCATTTACGTGCAACCTTTAGCGTTAACGCCATCTAAACAGACAAACAGCTCACAAACCAACAACAGTATGTAAGAAACCCAGCAACCACTGAACCACACTCAACTACCAACATCGTAGCTGACCATTTAAGCTCAACCAGGTGATGTGTAGTTAAAATGTTTTTATCTTGTTGCTCTTGTACAAATTTGTTGCCTTGTATGTTGATGATGTTTTAACTCTTTATTTTATGTTACGTTTTGTAGTTGTTGTTACTCTACTGGTGTTGCAGTTTATAACAAATACCCCACGCAATTCATGTAGGTTGGCTCCTTGAAAACAAAAACAAGACAATACAACACAACACAACAAAACAACAAATAAAAATCTCTCCAAAGTTATTCAAAAAATTGTGTCTTAAACAGCAATAACAACAATAAAAATAGGTAATAAAGCACACGCATTTTCTTTTCGAACCAAACACCACCTTCCAACCGATCAAATATGGAACAGTGGGGCCTGCAGAAACCAGAAAATTAATTCTATGACCATCATTTTTTTTGATACGCGATTTGTGAAATTTACTTAGACTGTGCTGAACACAAGCCATTCTTCGGACCTTCATAACATGAAACTGCCATTCGGTATTACTTGGCGGCGGCTTCAGCAAAATGCTTTTCTCTTTGTACTACTCCCATCCATTTTCCTCTTTGTGTGTTATACTACTTATATTGCTAACTGAGTATAGATTTTTCTCAAACTTCTCCTCACTATGCTCGGATTATTAGCTTTTATATATCTATTGTTACAATTCCACAGATAACACTAGATGCTTCGAGAGATATTGTACGATAGCCACTGCATACTCTTAGACAGCTTCTTCTGAACATAGATGTCAGACTTTATTATACCCTTCACCTTCGTGAGAAGGGTATATATAAATTTGTCATTCCGTTTGTAATTTCCACAATATAATTTTCCGACCCTATAAAGTATATATATTCTGAATCCTTATAGATAGCGGAGTCGATTTAGCCATGTCCGTCTGTCTGTCTGTCCGTCTGTCTGTTGAAATCAATTTTCTGAAGACCCCAGATATCTTCGGGATCCAAATCCTCAATAATTCTGTCAGACATGCTTTCGAGAAGTTTCCTATTTAAAATCAGCAAAATCCGTCCATAAATAACGGAGATATGAGCAAAAATCCGAGACAACCTCTATTTTTGGCCTATTTTTTTATCTATGTATATCTCGATTACTAAATCATAAATATAGACAATATGGATATCTAATGATAGATATTTCAAAGTCCATTGCAACGATGTATATACAAAGTTGGACCTACAATGGGTCAAAATCGGGAAAATATTTTTTAACCCGAATTTTTTTCACAAAAAACATTCTTTTGTCATAAATTTTTTTCACTAATAAATTTAAAAAAAAAAAATTTTAAAAATTGGAAAAAACATTAAAAAAAATTAAAAAAAAATGTTTTTAAATTTTATTTTAAAGTATAATTTGGTAAAACGTATATAAGATTCGGCACAGCCGAATATAGCTCTCATACTTGTTGACCTTTCATTCTAAGAGTATGCTTTAGAGATTAATTTGGTATTGAATAAAATCCTGAGGCCTTATTGGCAACGATCTTAGAACATTGTTCAGCTTGCGCTTCCGTCTTTCCTTAAGAGATTCTTCTAAGGAGTGCAATGTTATCATTCCATCAATAGTGTTATTTTCTACTTTGGGTTTGACTACGACGAGGTATGGTAGCGTCACAAGACACCTTTAACAATGAGTTGCTCAGACTTTTTTGCAGCGGTACCTTCTACTATGTGATAGTTGCAGAACACTTATATGAAACATTCGGGGTCAAGCTTTTAATTTGCTCAGCCTTTGATATAGCTATGGACTGTAAACTTAGATAGGTTTTGGCTTTCAAAGATTAGGTAGACTATTGACCCATAACCAGCTCTTCCGAAGGTTGCATAATCCCCTTGTTAACAAGTTAAAGGTCAAGATGTGAGAATGCATTTACTTGCTAGTTGGGTGGTGATAGCATATGTACAAGGTGGCGCAAAAGTAAACTTCCGATGTTTTTTGGCTGTAATTAAAAAAAAAAAAAATGAAAAACTTTGATTTTTCTTGTGGATTATTTTTATTTAGTCTTTTAAGTTTTTTTACATTAAGTCGAGAATATGATGTCATGTAAATGGCCGCCGCCACAGTTGATTGTCATTTGAGCCCTTTTTATGGCATTTTCCATCACTTTGACCAAAACTTCCGGCGATAGGTCCTCACATTCTTGACGAATATTGTCTTTAAGAGCTGCAAGAGTCTGAGGCTTGTTGACATAAACCAGCGACTTCAAAAAGCCCCACAAAAAGAAGTCTGGAGCGGTCAAATCAGGCGATCTTGCTGGCCCGGGAAATGCATCCTTCAGCATATCGATTGTGGCACGTGCAGTGTGTGCCGTTGCACCGTCCTGTTGGAACCACATGTTTTCCAATCCCAATTCATCAAGTTACGGCAAAAAGAACTCGTTGATCATTGCTCTGTAGCGCTCACCATTCACAGTAACCGTTTGGCCCGCGAAGTCTTCGAAGAAAAAAGGTCCGATGACTCCTCCAGCGAAAACAGCACACCATACAGTGACTTTGAGCGGGTGTAATGGCTCTTCGTGGGTTACACGCGAATTTTCAGTGCCCCAGAAGCGTAAATTTTGCTTATTTACGTACCCGCTAAGATGGAAATGGGCCTCATCACTCATGATTAAAAATCATCTTCCTCTTGGTAGTGATTAAGGATGGCTTGAGCGTATGTTAGACGCGATTGGCGGTCAGCAGCTAACAGCTGATGCACCTTCTGGACTTTGTACGGAAACATCTTCAAATCTTGTACCAAAATTCGCTGTAAAGACCGTCGACTGATACCCATTTGCGTGGCACGTCGTCTGGTCGATATCGACGGCGCTTCCATGACATCCTCGGCTACAGGAGCAATATTCTCTGCAGAACGGCTACTCCGGGGTCTGCCACGCCTGGCAGCATCTCTTGTTATGCCAGTCTCTTCGAGGCGAGCGGCTAAACGTCGCAGTGTTTCACCAGTACGCGTTGGACGGCCAGGAAATCTGCGACGAAATTCACGTTGTGCCAAAGTCACCGACCGATATTGGTCAAATAAATAGTCAGCAATATTCCGCGTTCTGGAGCAGTGTAGCGTAACATTGTTTATTAACGTGTATTTCGCATGTGTTTACTACACAAATGTCTAAACAGAACTGACATTAGGGGCCAATCGTAAAATTTATAGCATTTTCTGATAGGAGGATTACTTTTGCGCCACCTTGTATATCCCTCACAAAGTTATCTTTTAGATGTTATAAGTTTTGCTGTATTTCTACATTATTTTTTTTTAATCAAGACAATTTCGGAATAATTATACTTATTGAACAGTGAAGTGTTTTCTAGATCCAGCTCTCTTTTTTGGCAGCACCCACTGTTCCACAAGCAAACTTTGAGAACTAAACAATCCAAAGAGACACACATAAGCTGAAGTAAGTTTGACTTCTTTATACGTTTTGAAGTTGTTTGAATGCTATGTGTTTTTTTTTCGTATTTCGAAGAATAAAACACGCAGTAATGTGGAGTTAACGTTTTTGCCTTTAATATACGCTTTTGTATTTCTTTCCTTGTTGTATTTCCTCCTCTTTAAACAGAATTTAATGTTGTAGCGTATGTTTTGAGTTGTCTTCTTAGCAGGACATCATTTAATTGCGAACATGTTTTTTAACACGATGTTGTACAAGTTTAAATCCAACAAAATATGTTATTTGTTGTTGTGTAAGCAGGCTAGAAGGCTGGTTGGTTGCCTGACTAAGTGACTGACTATGTGACTAGTGGTGGAATACATACCAGCCACACCACCACATTTACTCGTGGGGGCACCCCTGCTGAGCATTAGGAATGTTTGCTTTTATACTCAAGTGCTGTAAAAGAAGACCTAAGAATGGAAAACAACAACAATGAACACACAATTTCTAACACAACCTTTTAATAACTTTTTTTCTGAATTCTCCTGAGTTCGAGCCAAAAAACGCAGCGACTATTTTTAAAAATAAAAAAAGGTTTCGACCAGATACAAGTGTACTAACTAGTAGTATCATTGTTTACGGGTAGTCTGTGAAGTATAAAACTGTAGAAATTTTAGCATTGGAATTTATAATTCATTTGTGTTGCCTTGAGTTTTCAGTAATTAAGTGAAGATTCACGATGGTATTAAGAAAAAGTCCTCCATTTAAAAGACATGCCCTTTTTAGATTTTTAGTTTAGACCGAATATTCAGTTCGACCTAATAAAACCGATTTAAGCATTGCACGCGTACATTCCTTCTATTTGAAAATGCTGTTACTTTAATATAATATTTAAACTCAAAACTTTTGAAACAACCCATGCTAACGGTTGATATATTATATTGTTATGAATGTAAATTTTTTATTGTGGATTAACTTGTTTTTCATTTCCATTGATCATAAATGTTGTCCTTCATGTCCAAATGAAATGCAAAGAAGTAGTGGCATTGCAGCAATGCCACATCTAAATGCTGCATGCTTGCACTACAAATACAACAAACTTAGCACTACTTTTTCTTCATTTGTGTCTTTCACATGGGATCTTCATCATCCGTATTATAGATAATCTTGACCACAATTGATAATTAACAAGTTTTATGGCAATCGAGTAACATCGTCAAGAAGCAACACAAACAGAACGAAGAAAAAAGTAAAAAAACAAAAGTATAGAAGCAGCTGCTGTATGTAGACGACGATGATTAAATTTATATTTCCACAGATAGGGAAATTAATTAATAAATTTATAAGGATTATAAAATGTTTATGATCCCAAGCCAAATGAACAGAAATAAAAGAAAAACATGAAGAAATAAAACAACACTGGCCGAAACGACCTGTTTAAAAACAAAAGAGACAAATTGTGTACAAAATTTATAAAATTGAAAAAAAAAAACAAAATAATAAACGAAATTGTCATGTGTTGGCCCAGAAACACATTTTAACGCATAATAAACCAATAAAAATAACTTAAACTAAAAAAAAAAACAAGAGACCCACAAACACAAATATTTAAAACAAAAAAAAAAAATATAATAAAGACAACAATTCATTACATTTTATTACCATTATTACTTGTACGAGCATTAAGTATAATAAACAAGAAAATATTTCACTCTCCCCGTCCACCACATTATGACCCATAACTATTTTGTCCCTTTTAATCAATGTGTCATAAATTTCTCAGTTTGAATGTCCTTTATTTCACCGTGTTATTCTTTATGAGCTGCCTTTTTGTTCTTCATAATGGTGAAAAATAGAAAAAACAAATCCTTAAGCATGTGTAAATTATTCAAACATAATCTACACTTTCAGCGCGCAATAGAATCATAAATTTCAAGAATTTCTTTACACCCAACAGAACTAAAAATTAAAACTCCACCTTGACTAATTTTTTCGTTTCTTAAACTAGAAAATTGCATGACAAGTCCAAGCAAATAAAAATGATGTCCTTGCTTGAAAATAGAAACGAAACAATAAAGAATAAAAAAAAACTTCTTATTTAGTCAAGTTTAGCTGGCGGCTAAAAAAGACTTGACCAACCAACAACAATCCCACCCACCTACAACAAACCTCATTGTAAACTTTTAGCAGACCCTCCTTTTTTTGTATTTAATTCATGGCTAAATGAAGTAGAGGTTGTTGATGTTTAGAGACTTGGTAATACTGCTACAGGTTCCAACTCAAACAATTACTTTATTTAAAATCCAGCAATGAAAAACAGCACACAAATTTATTAAACTTACAATAATTTAGATAGTAATTAACATTTTAGAAGTTTTCATAATAAACTACATTTGGGTTAATCTGTATTATATAGACACTGTTTACCGTTCGAACAGCATATTCCCAAGGATTCCTTAGGGAACTTCAGTACGTCATTGTGATTCCTGGTGTCATCATACTTATTGTAATAAAATGCCGGCAACTTTAAATCGATTCTTTCTCTTGATTGAGCCATTCGGTAGCGAATGGCTTCTAGTCTTTCGATATGCTGTTGAGGTGTCTCTGTAGTACTCGATGAAAATGCACTGCGACGATTTTCGTTCTCTTCCCGCTTCTGCAGCCCTAGACGTAGATGTCCTTTCGAAAACAAATTTTATATGAATAAAACCGTTATTTTTCTTATTAAAAATGGAATGCGAAAAGTTATTCAAAATATTATTTTTTTTTTAATAGATTTGGTATGAACATTTTTTATTCAAGCACCTAATATGCAAGAGTAAACAAAATTGTTTATCATCGATTGATAATATAAAAGAACTTTAATAAGGACTGAGATTGACAAATTCTTAACACACGTTTTTCATTAAAACTTTTAACCCAGGTATTATTTGATTTTTTTGATCAAGTTACCTTTGTAAAGCATGTCAGTTATTATGTCTAATGTCAATTATATTCATTTGCTGTTAATCTGATTAGAATGAGTGACCAGAAAAAAGTGCGTACTAAAATTATTAAATATTTTCAACAAAACCCAAATTGGTCCTACAAAAAGTTGGCCAAACAATCAAAGGTCTGCTATCAAACTGTTTCCAATGTGAATAAACAGTACCGGGAGAACTTGTACGTTGATAGAAAACCTGGTTCAGGTAGAAGGAATAGTTCACATGATGTTTATTAAGCCAAAAAAATAGAAAGCATTTTCAAAAGAGCTCCCATCACATCCGGTAGGAAAGCAGCCCGGTTAGCTCAGTGCTCGGACTATTTGGTACGAAAAGTTAAAGCCAATGCAGGTTTAAAAGCATAAAAAGCTCAAAAAGTTCCTAACAGGAACTCTGCTAAAAATTTAGAGACCAAAAACAGAGCACGGAAATTAAAGTCAAATTTTATAAAAAAAAAATATTCCTGCTGCATAATGGATGACGAAACGTATATTTTGGCAGATTTTTCGCAGCTTCCGGGTCAACATTTTGATGTTGCCCAAAAGCAGACAAAATTTCCCAAAAAAGCCAAACATTTGTTACAAAGGGCTCTATAAATACCGAAATTTACATCAAGGAATGTTTACAAAAAAGGGTGCTTCTATTCATAAGACTTCTTAGTGTTTCCACTATTTTTGGCCTGATTTGGCACCCTGTCACTATTGTAAGAAAGGACTTGAGTGGTAAAAGAACAATAATTTGGTACCAAGAGAGGCAAATTCTCCAAACTGGCTGGAGCTAAGGCCAGTGGAGATATATTGGGCTCTTGTTAAAAGAGAATTGAAGAGCACAAAAAAGGTGTTCAAAAGTGTGGTAGATTTTAAACGGATAGGACAACTTGTTTGAACAAAGTGACAGAAATTACTATAAAAACCATAATGGAAGGGTTTCCGAAAAAGATTCAAAACTTCATCATTAGTGATTAAAACTATAATCAAATAAAAAAATTTAAAACTGTAAGTTTAGTGGTTTCGTTTTTATTAACATATTTGTAGGTTAAGAATTTTTCGAGATCAGTCCTTAGTACCGGACATGTGTTGGAATGTATTCCTTTCTTCGCTACACCAAATCATTCACTTCAGAGTACACAACTGTGAATTAAAATTTTTAGAATGTTGTTAAGCAACTAAATGAAAATTGTAATTGTTTGAACGTTGGGAATTAAAAAAAAACTATTTCTTTCTCAAATTTTTTTTGTTGAGAAAAAAATTGTTTGGCCAAAATAATTTAAAAAAAATTTTTTTTTACAATTTTTTTTTTTTACAACAATCACTGACCTTGTAAGACTGTATTTAGGAAACTAAATAAACTATCTATAAGAATTGAATAGGTCGATGGATAATTATACAACAAACTCTTCTTTTTTTTTTTGGATGTCATTAGCGGTATAGTACAAAAGTTCGATATTGCCACGTCATTCAGTCCACAGACCGCAATTAGAAAGACCGAATGTTATTGTGCACATACGATATTACGATTCATGGTTTGATAACTTTTCAAGTGATTTTGTTGATATTTGTATGGAAATATACATGAAAATCTAAATGCCATATCTCGGGAACCAATCGTGCAAACTTCACATAAACCATCTACAGGCCATCCCCAATGTACCCTGAAATTTTGGTTGAAATCGGTCGAGCCGTTTTCGCAGTTACTGGTGACATCAAAGTGTACACTTCTTTTTATATATATAGATATTTTTGACATATTTATATCTTGAGTTTCCAAAAAAACCGAAGAATTTCAAAACCGCGGTTTCGGTTTCAAAAAAATTGAAAACCGATCGGTTTCGTTTCGGTTTTGTGATAATTTATTAACTATTAAATCAGTTGATAATATAGGAACTGCTAAACAAATTTAAAGTTCAAATTTGACGAGTGTGTTTACGAGGATTAAGGAAAATTGGTACTTTTTCTTTTAATGGTACCTTTTTAATATATTAAATTAGTTAAAGTTGGCTAATATGCTTCTCAGTAAAGAAATAATCAAGAATAGGGTGCTCAATTGTATTATGATACCAAAAATGAACTAAAGAGTACTTTTTCGTTCTTCAAAATGAATTTTCTATAATATTGAACCTAGAATCAGGAATGTACTTTCAAATTTCAAACTTGACAGTGGTTTAAGTGTGGAAAATTTTTAATTTTTCTTCTAATGGTACTTTTTATTATATTAAATTATTTTACTTATATGTATACATAATAGTTGGCTGATATGCTTCTGAGTAAAGAAAGAATCAAGGATAGAGGGCATAATGATAATGAGGTAACAAAAACTATTATTGAAATTTCTATAATAATGAACCTATAATCAGGATATTAAACACACATGATCCTGACTGAGTTAGAGTATAAAAAAGGGAATTGCAGGTACTTTTTCGAACTAGTAGTACTTTTTGAATATTTTATAACTATAGACCCAGAAACGCGAATTTGAATCTTTATTGTAAAGGTACTTTTTGAATATTTTATAATATTATACTTTAAAATTAGGCACAAATGATTCTGAATGAGTTAGAATTTACAAAAGGTGATTATAGTCTTACCTTTCTTTTGTATTTTCTATAATAATATGGACACAGAAATATGAAATTAAACATTCATGATGCTGAGTAGGAATACAAAATGTCGGTCTTTATGGCACTGTTTTTATTCTAATAATACGTCTAGAATGAGCTACAATCCACATTACAATGAATCAATTCACAAGAAACTAGAGACCTGTTTTCCTGAATTAGTATTAATTTACAAAGGGAGACTTAATAGTACTATTTCTATATTCCAATTGAGCACCGGTCAGATAGTACTCCTTTTATCGGATATTTGAAAATAACTAAGACTTTGTTACAAAAATTTTGCATTATTTAGCCTGCGAAAGGTAGCCTGCTACATCATCTGAAGCAATTATTGTAATACAATTTAAAAAATTGAAACAAATCTTAAGATATTTTTACCGATTTGTGTTTAGAGATATTGGATGAATAATTGGATGAAAAAGTTTATTGCTCATTTCAAAATTTTGAATTTTTCTAGTGAAAATATATTAAAAGTGAAAACTGAAGAATAATTGTCGGTTTTAGGCCTTGAAAAACCGCGGTTTCGGTTAAAAGCGAATGGGAAACTATCTTATCTATCTTCACTTTATGGTATACTGTAGAACATTTTAAAATATATATTCTAAAATATCCTTGTATATGGATATTATTTAAACTTATTATAATTTTTTTTTCGGAAAAGGATTTTTGGTGAGATACTTAAAAAACTGAAATTCCTACGATTTATTTAAAATCGGCCAACTAATTACAGAGATATGCTTAAAATGTATTTTAAGTTGTTTGATTATTCTTAGAAATTTTATGAATTTTTTCCAAAATATATTATCTGACTTATAATTGAGGAAAATCTTTAGAGATATCCTTTGCTCAAACAAATACTTGGTTCAATAAAAGGATTTTTAGGAAAATATATTGAAACAAGCGTACATAGGCATCAGAGCAATAGTGTGAAAATTTAAAAAGCTGTAAAAAAGTAATATACAACTGAAATTAAGCGATTTTACACAATTCTTATATAGAATTTGAAATTCGATTCTGGATAAAAGACAAACCAACGCTAATTTAAAACTATTTAACAACTTCATATTTTGGTCAAAGGTTTTAATAAATTTGTTTGTTTCCTCTCAATAATGACGATTTTGTTAATTAACCATGTTACTTTAAAATCCTCTATATTTTGACACAATAATATACATATTGTACATCATAAGATATGATATCAGCATTTTTATAATTTTAAAAGTAAGACATGAATTTCCCTCAATTCATCCATCTAACCCTAAAGTGTAGGGTATCTTTGGCAAAAAAAAAAATAAGCTAAAACCGCGTGTTTATCAAATTTGTAAAATCTCTCAAATGGAGAGAGAACTAGTTTTTGAAATTTAGTATTATTTAAGTTTTCATTGTTGGTGTTGTTCTTGTTGTTGTTGTAGTCCAAGTAGCATTTCGATATTTTATAAGTTGATAACATGCGAAAATTGTTGAAATATAAATGTGCCAACAACATGTTATTCTTCTTGTTGTTTTTGTTAATAGTAACTAGCTGTTGTTGTAGTTCTAGTTGGTTAGTTTTATTTATTGTTCAAATTACAACAATTCAAAACGTACATACAAAGATACACACACATATGGTACGAACACTACGTTG
Organism: Calliphora vomitoria; assembly: GCA_942486065.2. Taxonomy (NCBI): domain Eukaryota; kingdom Metazoa; phylum Arthropoda; class Insecta; order Diptera; family Calliphoridae; genus Calliphora; species Calliphora vomitoria. The sequence continues at coordinate 141,517,699 of OW818030.2, forward strand.
CAATTACTAGCAGTACGTATGTGTGAGTTTAAAGCTAATTCCAGTTCAATCCGTTGATAGTGACGTATAAACATTTATTTATTGTTGTTGTTGTGGTTGTTGCTATTGCTGTTGCTGTTGGTTTAATTAAAATGAGGAGCAAACGTTCAAAACTATTAATTGTACAACCGGTAAACGTTTTGACCCTGTGTTATAATTTCACTATTTTCCTGCTCTTAGTTTTTTTTTGCACTCTATAAGAAACTGTTTCTTATAGTAAGTAATAAAATTAGATTAAAAAAAAAAAAAAAAAATACAACAATTTATTTCAGTTATCTAGTTATTAAATGTGATAACATACAATAAATACTTATTTAAAATAATTAAATATTATAAATTGCTGATTGAAAGTGATTGATAATTTGTCAGATCGACGTGTTAAGATATTGTAATTTATTGTGCAGTAATTAAAGGGGTTTGGGTTGCAAACAAAGTTGGCATAGTGGTGAAAAATTCTGTAATAGAGACATTAACTACATTTATTTTAGCAGGAAACATTAATAACTGATAAGTTCTCTATAGCAAAAACTTAAGTAAATTTTAACTTCTACAGAAAGAAGTAGAAAACTTAAGTAAGCGAGCACATTTGAATATAAAGCTAAAGTAACCTGCAATTTTCTATCAAAATTTATCACTTTTCTATAGAAAACTGATAGTTTTAAGTTAAGTAACATAGAGATACTCTTTATAAGGGAAAGTTAAATATCGTCACCTAAACTGCAAAACAACGTATCATCAAAAAATTCGAAATTGATTTTATTATTGATTACGATTCACTACATCATCTATATAAATATATAAATGTCTTTGTAAGTTTGTTTGTTTGTTTGAACATCACGCCTAAACGGTTGAATCGATTTTATTGAAATTTGGAACGTAGATAGATCCTTACTTGGAAGCGTCAATAGGCTATAACTTTTTTCAATACTTGGACCAGAAAGGGGTAAACAGGGGGAAAACGGGTAAAATTGGTAAAATACTATTAAAATAGTATTTTCAAAAATAGCAATAATATAATTAATCTTTAACAGAGTGATGGTACAAGTAGAGTGCCGCAATAATATATATGGTTAAAACAATCATATATATGATTGTCACAATAACTTGCATGATTGAGTATGTAATAATACACTTAATTATTATTCGATGCTGACTAATCAGTGCTGATGAAAACATCGTCATAGCTGATTAATCACCACTGATGTAAATATCCTCAGAGCTGACTAACCAGGACTGATGAAAACAACGTCATAGCTGATTAATCAGCACTGATGTAAATATCGTCAGTGCTGATGAAAACATCGTCAGTGCTGACTAATCAGTGCTGATAAAAACATCGTCATAGCTGATTAATCAGTGCTGATGTAAATATCGTCAGTGCTGACTAATCAGTGCTGATGAAAACATCGTCATAGCTGATTAATCAGTGCTGATGAAAACATCGTCAGTGCTGATGAAAACATCGTCAGTACTGATGAAACATCGTCAGTGCTGATGAAAACATCGTCAGTGCTGATTTAAACATCGTCAGTGCTGATGAAAACAACGTAAGTGCTGACTAATCAGTGCTGATGAAAACATCGTCATAGCTGATTAATCAGTGCTGATGTAAATATCGTCAGTGCTGATGAAAACATCGTCACTGCTGATGAAAACATCGTCAGTGCTGATGAAAACAACGTCAGTGCTGACTAATCAGTGCTGATGAAAACATTGTCAGTGCTGATGAAAACATCGTCAGTGCTGACTAATCAGTGCTGATGAAAACATCGTCATAGCTGATTAATCAGTGCTGATGTAAATATCGTCAGTGCTGATGAAAACATCGTCAGTGCTGATGAAAACATCGTCAGTGCTGATGAAAACATCGTCAGTGCTGATGAAAACAACGTCAGTGCTGATGAAAACATCGTCAGTGCTGACTAATCAGTGCTGATGAAAACATTGTCAGTGCTGATGAAAACATTGTCAGTGCTGATGAAAACATCGTCATAGCTGATGTAAATATCGTCAGTGCTGACTAATCAGTGCTGATGAAAACATCGTCAGTGCTGATGAAAACATCGTCATAGCTGATTAATCAGCACTGATGTAAATATCGTCAGTGCTGACTTATCAGTGCTGATGAAAACATCGTCATAGCTGATTAATCAGCACTGATGTAAACATTGTCAGTGCTGATGAAAACATCGTCATAGCTAGGGATGCCAAACGGGACTGGGTTTTACAAATCCCGGGATTCGGGATTTTAGAAATGTAAATCCCGGGATCCCGGGATTATTCGGGACCCCGGGATTTTTCGGCATCCCGGGATTTTTTGTGATTTCGAGATTTTTCGGGACTTCGGGATTTTAGTTAAACGTAAAAAAATACAAAATTCAACAATAAAAACTATTTTTTTTCGTTAATATATATATATTAAAATATATCAAAGAAAAAACTAATGCATTGAATTAAAATAAATTTGGCACAAACGATATTTCATATTTATACCCGTATTCTGAACTTTATAACAGTGAGAAATCCATAACAAAACTGTATTGAGTACATATAGTAGTTCATAGTAAAAGGATTTTTAGGATTACTATGAGACTAATAGTGTAAAAATTGGTAAGGCAGTTTAAAAGTTATTTGCAATTAAAACCTTTAGTTCTTAATATACTAAACGGCCGAAACGATTTTATTGAAATTTCCAACATAGACTACGACAGGGGTAGCGAAGCGCACCGGGTCAAGCTAGTATTACATATAAGTACAAAATTTTAAACTTTTACTATCAAAAATAACCAAGTTATAATCAAAATTGAAACTAAAGTATCATCAAGTACATGATTTTCTGAAACGAAATAACGTATACTTGTTGACTAATTAATTAATAAATTGTTTTTACCTTATTTTATGTAAAGGGTTTTCCAACAAGAGGTGTTATTTTGAATCACCCGGTATTTCGGTAGCTGTCACTTTTGAAGCTTTTATTCTTTGACATTTGACAAGTAGAAACTACTTCGGCTGTGCCGAATCTTGTTTACCCCTCACCAAATTATACTTCAAAATAACAATTTTAAGTATTTTTTTTTCCAAAGTTGTTTTTTAAAATTTTTTGGAAAACAAATTTTTTCGACTTGTTTTTTTTTTGAATTTAATTTTTTTTTTTAAATTTTGAATTTTTTTTTGTTTTTTAATTTTTTTTTAATATTTAGCGAAAAAAACGTTTGGTGAAAAAAAATATTTTTTTCCGATTTTGACCCATTGTAGGTCCAACTTACTATGGTTTTATATACGTAATTGCAAAGGTCTTTGAAATATCTATCATCCATATTGTCTATATTTATGACTTAGTAATCTAGATATAGCTCCAAAATAGGTAAAAAATCGAGGTTGTCCTGTTTTTTTGCTTATAGCTAAGCTATTTGTGGACCGATTTTGCTGACTTTAAATAGGAAACTTCTCGAAAGCATGTCTGACAGAATTATTGAAGATTTGGATCCCGAAGATATCTGGGGTCTTCAGAAAATTGATTTCAACAGACAGACGGACAGACAGACAGACAGACAGACAGACAGACAGACAGACAGACAGACAGACAGACAGACAGACAGACAGACAGACAGACAGACAGACAGACAGACAGACAGACAGACAGACAGACAGACAGACAGACAGACAGACAGACAGACAGACAGACAGACAGACAGACAGACAGACAGACAGACAGACAGACAGGCAGACAGACAACGGAATGACAAACTTATATATAACCTTCTCACGATGGTGAACAGTTCACAAAACTAAAGCATTTTTGGGTCGTCGTGAAGCACCTCAATACAGAAATTGGTGGAAAAATTCGAGCTGTTGGGACAAGTTAGTGATGTGAAGAATAAAACATGTGCACGTCGCTCAAGAACAACTGAAAATATTGCTGCTGTACCCCAATGTGTTGAAGAAAACCCAGGTATGTCCATTCCTCGTCGTTCTTTGGAATTGGGCATTCAACAAACGTATCTTATGGTCGGAGTTGGATGATATTGATCTGGACAACGTTTACTTTCAACAAGACGGCGCTACGTGCCACACAAGCAACGAAACCATTGCTCCGTATTATCTCTCAAAGAGGTGATCACAATTGGCCACCGAGATCTTGTGATTTAATACCTTGCGACTTCTTCCTTTGGGGCCACGTGAAAGATAAAGTCTAAGCCAACAGCCCAGCGTCGATTCAAGACCTCAAGAGGCTATCGAGGACATAGAACAGTCACTTTGCGATTTGGTTATGGAAAATTTCATGAAGAGGATATAGTCCTGTAAGCGTGGTCGTGGTGGCCTTTTGGCTGATGTTATTTTTCATTAATAACGGCATACATTCCTCTTTATTATGAAATAAACATCTGATCATTGATCTCAAAAAATTATATTTTTCTTTGAATACCAAAATAACACCTCTTGTTGGAGAACCCTGAAGTATCCTAATTTTTTTTATAATAAATTGTTGCAATTGAATAGTTTTTGCAGTTAAAAAAAGTAGTTGTTAGTAATTAAAATAAAAAAACATACAAAATATAAAAAAATATATATAACTGCTTTAATTAAAATAAAAAAATATTTTTATTTTCGTTTTTATTTTTTCATACAAATTTATATTGATGATACGTTTTTTTGTTTCAGAAAACAACATTTCAAAAAAAAACGTAAGACACATAGCATAAAGTGTTCTTTGAAAACAATATTTTTATACGTTTGTCATTCCGTTTTCCACAATATAATTTTCCGACCCTATAAAGTATATACATTCTGGATCCTTATAGATAGCGGAGTCGATTTAGCCATGTCCGTCTGTCTGACATGCTTTCGTGATTTAAAATCAGCAAAATCCGTCCATAAATAACGGAGATATGAGCAAAAATCCGATAGAACCTCTATTTTTGGCCTATTTTTGATCTTTTGATGATTACTAAGTCATAAATATGGATATATAATTATAGATATTTCAAAGTCCATTGCAACGATTTATATAAGGCTATAGTAAGTTTGACCTACAATGGGTCAAAATCGGGAAAAATATTTTTTAATCCGAATTTTTTTTTTCACAAAAAACAATTTTTTGTCATACATTTTTTCCACTAATAAATTAAAAAATTATTTATAAATTAAAAAAATGTTTTTTTAAAATATTGGAAAAAAAAATTTTTTAAATTTTATTTTAAAGTATAATTTGGTGAAGGGAGTATAAGTTTCGGCACATCCGAATATAGCTGTCTTACTTGTTTTTATATTAAATACATTTCTTGTTTCATTGCAATTCAAATTTGTTTCAATATCTCAAGTAGTTTTCATTTTATAACGTTTTTTGCTTCTTATGAAAGGTGATGTTACGTTATTTTGCATTTCAGGTGACTATATGTTATATAAATATCTAAAATATCTGATAACCCTTAAATTATCTATAGATAACTCAAGTGAAGAACTAATTTCCTATAAAACCGATTAAGAAACACAACATTTTATAGAAAACATAAGTAACCGATAAACTTTCTATCGACATCTTAAGTAATCAAAACATTTTTTATACCAAATTGAAGTACGCACAATTAAGAATACTTAAGTAACCAAAAAATTTCTATAGACAACATATATAACCAATAACTTATCTAAAGAACATTAAAGTAACCGATAACTTTTCTATAGAAAACTTAAGTAACCGATAAATTAGCTATTGAAATTAATTTACTATAGAAAACTTTAGTAATCAATTGATTTTCTATACAAATGTTAAAAAATCGAAAAATGTTCTATAGAAAACATTAATAATCGAAAAATTATCTGTAGAAATTTTAAGTACCGACAAATTTTCTATAGAAAACATAGGTAACCAATAAATTGTCTATAGAATACACAAGCAACCAATAAAAAACGTATGTAACCGATACATTTTCTATAGAAAACATAAATTTGTCAGAGATAATATCTCAGAGAATAGAAACAATTCAAAAAGGATGTTTATGGGAAAAAGTATAGCTACAATTTTATAAATTCGGCAAAATGTAGCGAAAAATTTAATATTTTTCATTCGTAGCGAAAATACCATAAATATAGCGAAAAACTGGATTATTTCAAAATTTAGGTTCAAATATAACTTTATTTTATGTTATATTTGAACCTAAATTCGCGCTGAAATAACTCGAATGTGACGAAAAATTGGGTTTCTTCAAACTTTATGTTAAGATAAACCTGTGATGGAGTAATTCTGTGATCAGATTCGGACCATAAAAAAAGTATACTCTAGTCCCAGGGTTTCTATCGAATTCTTAAGTGACAGATACACTTTCTGCAGAAAACCTAATTAGTTAACAAATTTTCTATGGAAGATTTAAGTAATTACAAACATTTCTTTAGAAAACTTAAGTAACCGATAAGTGAAGTCGATAATTGAAGCACCCGATTACTTTATTTAGTACTTTAAGCCAGTAGCACTCTACTTTAGACATACAAATTAAGGTCAAGTATTAATTTATGTATGTATGTACAACAAACCATTTAGAGATCTATCAAAAATTCCTTAAAATATTATTGCTGCTGAAATCTCTTTTAACTTCAATTAGCATACCTCATTAAATCCCTCTCTACACTTTTAAGGCAGATTGAAATCTTAATGCTAATAAAAACAAAAAAACCTTCAATGTCAATAAAACTAAATACATTTTAACCAACAAACAAAAATAAAGTAAAATAAAATAAAAAATCAACAATCATCATACAAATTTCACATTGGCCTCATACATATAGTTAAAACGGCAAAAACTGAATTTTTTGTCAGCATGTACTTACAGGTGTCAATGATACAAAATTTATCGAAATATCGACAACAGAAAACACACTTCAACCAACAAAAGCTCAGGAACAACAAAATAAAAAAAAAAAATAAACTAAAAGGTACGAATTTTGTAGAGCCCTCGGGCCGTGTTGTATCATACTTTTTACATCAAAGTGACATGTAGCAGAGAGAAATATGTATGTACAAAGTATGAAGGTATGAAGGAACAATTGAAACAACACAATTTAGCCTTGTCTGTTTGACTGGCTGTCAGACGGTCGGTTGGTCTCCCCGTCTGTAACTTTTGACTTTGTACTGTGTCAGATACTAATGGCATGCAGCAGTATAAATATAAGAATGAATGAAACACACCCAGTATTCATTTTGTTACCTACAAGTTTTAACTCACTGTTTTGGCCCTAAATATGTTATTTCTGCAGGTTTTCTGTTTCTGCTACAGAGGGATAATATACTCATAACAACATTGTTTCCCGCTTATTGACATTAAAAGACATACAAAAATGCAAATAATAGAGCGGTATTGATAATTTTGTGAAGTACATACATTTAAACAAAAAATTAAGAAAACATTTTGAAAGACGAGTGAGTCTTGTTTAATAGGGAAATTATTTAGAAACACATTATCATGATGACTTAAATAGTTGATGAGATCTAAACAAATTACAAGTGTTTTAAATATTATTTTTTAAACTTTAAAGATAAATTAAATTGTAATTAGTCAGCATTGTTGTTTAAAATTAATAAAAAGACGAATTACATTTAAAATTACAATTTTATATTAGATTTTTGTTTCCATTTATCGACCACGACTGGATGGCCTTAGATCAATTATAGGCATAAAGAGACCATATATAATATTATTAACTTTTTTCTCTGTTGTGATCTGATCAGCTATTCACTCCTATTCTGTAAGTCGATGTCGACGTATTTGTTTCGTCGATATCGATAAGAAATGGTTACTATTGACAGAATTTTATGATTTTATAAGTCGGGTTAAAGTACAAAACGCTGTCAATAGTTACCAATTGTTATCGATATCGGCGAAACACACAACTTTTCAGGAGAACCAAAAAACTGTTTTTTTTCGCGTATTACTTGAGTTATTAAAAATCGGTATTCTGCAATATTTTTTTAAAGCAACTACTGAATCTGACACATAATTGGTTCTTAAAATTTTGCATTATTGGCGACTTTATGAAAGGTACAGGGATATGTATGAAAATGATAAGATAAAGGATTTTGCATTTTAATAAAATTGAATTATTTTGATTTCGATTATGCCATATATCAGTTTTTGACGTGATTTATTTAAGATAACGGCTAATAATATAACATTAGATAAAAAAATTAACAATAAACAATATTAAACAAAAAGTTATAGAAAAAATTTTTATTTTTTTTTTGCTTTTTCAATTTTTTATTTTTTTTGAGTTTGATTAGTGTAGATTATCGTAAAATAATAGATGACACTTTTAAAAGCAAACTCCAACTTTAACCATTTATTTTTATACCATGGACATTATATTTTACAAAAAAAAAAAGTAAGATATTTTCATGGTAATCCAATTCAGAATCGGCATTCGCTATTTTGATAAATTATTGAAAAATGTAAAATTCATGTTCCGCATGCAATAATTAGTAAGAAAACATAAATAGCAAGAAGAAATTATTCCAAAACAAGTAAAAGTGATATATTCGGCTATGCCGAATCTTATATACCCTTCATCTTTGTTGTGGATGCATTAATTGCCCATTATCCTAAATATATCAAGAAAACTTTTAAAAATTTTACACTTAATTGCTGACGAACAGATTATATTGTAGAAGTTACAAACGAAATAACAATCTATAAGTATAAAAACAACAACGCCAAATGAAACGAAACACCAAAAAAACAAAATACGCAAAGCAATGAAGCCAACACACATCCACACATATATACGTTTTGTTGCTTTATGTCAAACACCACAAAAAACAAAAACAAAATACGCAAAGCAATGAAGCCAACACACATCCAAACATATGTACGTTTTGTAGCTTTTTGTCAAAGCATGCAATAAATTGTCTTTTTTATATGAAATTTGCAGGGGTTGTCTCGGATTTTTGCTCATATCTCCCTTATTTATGGAAGGATTTTGCTGATTTTAAATAGGAAACTTCTCGAATGCATGTCTCACAGAATTATTGAAGATTTGGATCCCGAAGATATATGGGGTCTTCAGAAAATTGATTTCAACAGACAGACGGACATGGCTTAATCGACTCCGCTATCTATAAGGATCCAGGGTGCCAAATCCGGAAAAAAATAAGTGGACACATTAAGAAGTCTTATGAATGGAAACATCCTTTTTTGTAAAAATTCCTTGATGTAAATTTCTGTATTTATAGAACCCTTTGTAACAAATATTTGGCTTTTTTGCCGCAACTGCATATTGCTTGGCATACCAAGAATTTTTTGGGAAATTTTGTCTGTTTTTCTTCAACATTCCCTCGAGCATCTGCAACATAAAAAAATTTACCCATAAGCTGCGAAAAAATTTCCATACGTACGTTTCGTCATCCCTTATGCAGCAGGTATATTTTTTTTGTATACAATTTGACTTCAATTTCCGTGCTCTGTCTTTGGCCTCTAAATTTTTAGCAGAGTTCCTCTTAGGAACTTTTTGAGCCTTGTATGCTTTTAAACTTGCATTGGCTTTAACTTTTAGTACCAAACTGTTCGAGTACTGACCTAACCGTGCTGCTTTCCTACCGGATGTGTTGGGAACTCTTTTGAAAATGCTTTCTATTTTGTTGGCTTTAGAAACATCATGGACCATTCCTTCTACCTGAACCGGGTTTTATATCAACGGACAAGTTCTCCCGGTACTATTTAATAACATTGAAAACAGTTTGACGGCAGACCTTTGATAGTTTGGCCAACTTTTTGTAGGATCAAGTTGGGTTTTGTTGAAAATATTTTATAATTTTAGTACGCACTTTTTTCTGGTCAACCTCCACAATAACACCATAAATGATCACTGATCATGTCTATTGTTTTCAAATATTGAATTCTTTCTTGAAGTTATGACTTGTACAAGAATGAACAATAACAAAAAGATCATTAATCAAAATATTAAACGATCAACAGTTTTGTACGCCAATGTTGAAAATAATATTGAATTCATGTTTGAGTACGAATGGGAGGGAGTATGTACTTATATTGTAATCCTCCAAGTGGAATAAATTGTCCAACATATTTTTTTGTTTTTTCATTTAAAAAAGTGTGTTTTTTCACACTTTAGAAGTAAGTTTTATTTTTTTTTTAGAGAGAGGAGATTACAAAACAATAACGTCACGGTTTTGCGAAGGTGGCTGCAGTGATTGGTCGATCACTTGTGGTGTTGTGTAGTGAGTGAGTGACGTCTATAGGAAGATTTTTTATTGATGTGGGAGAAGACCATAAACTTTGTTTAGAATACAATAGAAACACACACAAACTCACATTATTTTACACCAAACAAAATTAGACATTTTAAAAAGAAATAAAAGCCAATAATATTTTTCTAGCGAATTATGACTTTAAAACGTTGATTGATATGATTATATGTAAGACAGGGGAAAAAATTAAAGATATGGTTTACAAAAAAGATACATATTCAACCTCTTTTTGTGTGTTATTTTTGGCTTTAACAATTTTATCCAGTCATTTATAAAAAAAAAAAAAAATTTGTTTCTATGGTTAATAGAAATCATTCATCACCTTTGATTCTTATTCAAACAAACGAAAATAACAAGAAACGAAAACGTATTATAATACATCATTTTTATTGTCTAAAACCTTTCACGAAATTAGCTAGAAATTCAAAAATAAAAAAAACATATTTATTTGAAATCTTCGTTTATTTGTTAAAATATGATTAGAAGTAAAAAAAAAATCATTTATTCATTCAATCTATCTATCTGTTTAGTTGTTTATAATTTATAGCAAACATTGCGTTGAGTTGACATTGACGCATGCACTGACAACTTCATTAATAAATATTTTGTAGTTTGTCATGTTGCAGCACAGAATAAAAATATATTCTCCATCCAAAAAAAAAAATAAAAGTTTAAAAGAATTTAAAAGATCCACTCAACAAGATACTCGTGCATTCATCAACAGCAGCATCACAGCGTTCAAACGAATACACGCTTTACACCAGCTACGCGTGACAAGTGATCTTTCTGATGATTTTTGACAGCTACAAACTTTGTTAGTTTTTGGTTCATAAGTTCTTTAGCTGGCTCATTTATTCTCTATATTCTTAGTTGTTGCGTTTGTTTTTCGTTTTGGCTCGTTAACCGGGGTCTTATTGTAGCTTTTTTGTAATTTTTCCATTTAGAAATTTGTGATTTTTGATAAAAAAAAATTCTATGAAATTGTTGATTAAGATCAGTGTTGATCACGAAAGGAATTTTGGAATAGTTTGGTAAATTGGTAGCTGGAAAAACGAATCTTAATTTAAAAAACTTACTAAATTCTTAGGTTTATGATCCAATGATCTTATGATCTAAAAGTTTTATCATTGAAATACTTGAAAAAGTTTCGGATTGCGAAGAATAATTCTATGCTCGAATATTACGTTTTGTTCGAATGCGTCTTTGAAAATCGTTGGATTCGGACTCAGCTTATTATATTCTAGAAAACGTACAAATTTGAAATGCTCATAACATGTAAATTTAAAACTATATTTTGATTTTAAAAATTTCGAATTTATTTCAACATTTTAATTTTCTATTCTAAAAAGTATAAATTTAAATTGAAAATACAATCAAGAAACAATATTAATTGTGATTCAATAACGAAAAATCTCTATAAAAAACCCAAATATTTCAATGTATTTGGTGTCGAAATTCTTGGGTGGTTTTCTTAGCACACAGTGAACTCTGTGGCCCTTTTTGTCAACCAACAAATCGTATCACTATGAGAACATGCAACAAAAAACTTAAGTAGCTTGTTGTCACCAACGAAACGAAGCAACAAAAACAATACAAACAAGTATGCCCAGGAATGTTTGATGTGACGCCAATACATTTGGCAAATAAAGTTTGCCAGGCCACAAATCTTAAGCTCCCAAGGAAGCGAAAAGTAAAAAAAAGAATCAACAGTAAAACAGAAGGAATGAACGGTATACAAAATACCACAAATCAGAGACGAATGGCATGTGTGTGTGGTCCAATTAAAAGTAAAATCTTTTGGGAAGCCAATGTGTGAATGATGCGTAAAATTCAATGCAAAACGAGATACAACGTCAAACAAAATGCATTGAAATAAAGGCCAAAAAGGTTTCAGTCTTATATAGCTTTTCTTTTTCGTTTTTCTTTTTTTTTTCTATTTAAAGTGTAAATTTTGTATTTAATCCGAAACGACAACAGCCAGCAAGTGCAACATTAAAAATCAAAAAGGCGTTGACTGATGCAGAAGACTTGTTCCCCAAACGTGGGGTAAAAAAGGCGATTAATTGAAACAAGTGTGATGTGCCGCTATTGAAGCACCGATGAACATAAACAAAATCAAAATAAAAAAACATTATGAACGAAAAATCTTTTTAGAACTATACGACTGCAAAATGTAGGGTGGTTCAACGACTTGTTAAACATGAAATCAATGGTGAAAAATATTAAATTAATGATCAGCCTCTTCTCCATTCTACTTAAAACTTTAGAAAGAATCATTGAGCACTGGACTTGGAACACTCCATTCAAAAATTGTGGAAGAATGCCGGGTGTCTCTGAAAAAGATAGAGAGCTATTCATTGTTTATCATTATATAGGTTCGTGGAAATTGAAACAGGTAGGAGAAACTTTTTTTTTTTTACTTGTACCAGCACTTAGGAGATGACCCCTACTCATGCAATGTATTGTGTTGGAACTAGGAAAATAGGTTATGGGTAGGAGGATAGAGGAAGCAGTATTTGTGGATATTTGATTTGAATTTTCCTACATTGAAAGGGACAGGAAATACTTCGACAGGAAGCTTATTCCACATACGGAAGGTACAGCTAAAAAACGAATTTTCTCTGTAGTGTGTTGTGCGATCCACTGACCAATCGACCACGAATGGATGAGCCCCCGATGATGAAAGCGTATTTCGTAAGAGACTACGGGTTTCGGGTTCCCAAATTTCATCAGAACACATTCCATTGTAGTATCGATAGAACAGTGAAACACAACCCACATTGCGACGATGCTCCAGATAATCAATAGAGCTGGATACCCTACTGTCACCGATAAGAACCTTCGTCCTCTCCAGTACGCGGTGAAGTAACTCCAAAATAGACTTCGAAGCACCGGCCCATACATGAGAGTTGTATTCCATTTTGGGTCAGATGAAGTGAAGTATTTCTTACACCGTCTTAGAAAACCGAGGCACTTGAATGCTTTTTTCGACACTTGAAAAATGTGTTTAGACCAGCGAACATCACACTGAATTTTCATGCCTAGAACATCGAGAGCTTCTGATTCCTTAATATTTACACCACCCATAGAAACAGATGAAGCAACATGATTTGTCGTGCGTTTACCTGTTAACATACAACATTGAGTCTTACGTGCATTAAAATCGACTCTGTTCCCATAACCCCATTTAGAGATTGTCACAAGACCTTGGTTAAGTGTATCATTCATGTTTTGCCTCATTGCCCCAATCTCCGAAAGGCTTAGCCTATAGTTGAATGAATATGAATGGGAACTGTTGCTGTCATCTGCAAAAGAATGGATAGGGTTGGAAGTTTGTGTTAGAAGGTCATTTAGAAAAATAAGGAATAGAGTAGGAGAAAGAACGGAGCCTTGCGGTACCTCTGAATTAATCTTGAACTCATTTTATGAGATCCCATCTACAACAACTCGTATAGTGCCATCTCTGAGAAAGCTCGATATAAATCGAGAAAAGTCATTACCGACACCAAAAGCAATATGTTTCGATAAGAACGCACCATGCCACACCCTATCGAACGCCTTAGAAATATCTAGAGCAACCACTTTACTTTCGACAAAATGGTGAATGGAACGGCACAATTTTTCCGATAGGAAGGCTAGCAAGTCCCCCGTAGAGCGTCCTATACGAAAGCCGTACTGCCGGTCGCTAAGTAAGTTGTTCGACTCTAGATATTTCACAAGATGGTGGTTAACCATACTCTCCATAACTTTGGAAAGTGCAGAACAAATTGATATTGGGCGATAATTTTTAGGGTTGTTTGCCTCTCCCTTTTTAGGAATTGGCGTTACATTAGCAACCTTCCAACATACAGGAAATTTGCCGGCACGGTATAGAGTGCTGAAAAGGTTAGCTAATGGACGAGCTAGTGACGAAGAACACTGTTTCAAGACCAGTGCTGGTATACCATCCGGCCCAGGAGACTTGTTTGTATTGAGATCCGCTAAAATCTTCACTGGACTCTAGGTGCACACTGTTTCAAACTGTTTACCCGGATTTGTCTACAAGATATGTATTTTATTGTTTGATTTGTCTGTTATCTAATATGAGAATCGCAGCATTTACAAAGTTATAAGCGATTTATAATATTTGAGTTTTTTAAGGACTGAGATCGAAAAATGTTTAACATACATATATGTTAATAAAAATGAAACCACTAAACTTATAGTTTTGAATCTTTTTTTATTTGATTGAAATTATTGTTACAATTTACAAAAAAAAATTATTTTTATAGTTCTAATCACAAATGACAAAATTTTGAACCTTTTTCGAAAACCCTTCCATTATGGTTTTTATAATGCTCCGTTTAAAATCTACCACACTTTTGGACACCTTTTTTGTGCTCTTCAATACTCTTTTAACAAGAGCCCAAAATCTATCCACTGGACTCAGCTCCAGGCAGTTTGGAGGAATTGCCTCTCTTGGTACAAATACCACATTATTGTTCTTTTACCACTCAAGACCTTTTTTACCATAGTGACAGATGCCAAATCAGGCCAAAAATAAGTGGACACATTAAGAAGTCTCATGAATAAACATCCTTTCTTGTAAACATTCCTGTAAAATTCGGTATTTATAGAGCCCTTTGTAACAAATGTTTGGCTTTTGCTTGCCATACCAATGTTTTGCATATTGCTTGCCATACCAAAAACTTTTTGGGAAATTTTGTCTACTTTTGGGTCCTAAACTTTTCTTCAACATTCCCTCGATCATAAGCAACATAAAAATATTGACCCGGATGCTGCGAAAAATCTGCCAGAAAATACGTTTCGTCATCCATTATGCAGCAGGTATATTTTTTGTATACAATTTGACTTCAATTTCCGTGCTCTGTCTTTGGTCTCTAAATTTTTAGCAGAGTTCCTGTTAAGAACTTTTTGAGCCTTGTATGCTTTTAAAAATGCATTGCCCTAACTTTTCGTATCAAATAGTCCGAGTACTGACCTAATAGGGCTGCTTTCCTACCAGATGTGTTGGGAGCTCTTTTGAAAATGCTTTCTATTTTTGTGGCTTTAGAAACATCATGTGGACCATTCCTTCTACCTGAACCAGGTTTTATATCAACGGACAAGTTCTCCCGGCACTGTTTAATAACATTGGAAAACGTTTGATAGCTGACCTTTGATTGTTTGGCCAACTTTTTGTAGGGCCAAGTTGGGTTTTGTTGAAAATATTTTATAATTTTAGTACGCACTTTTTTCTCGTCACTCATTTTAATAAGATTAACAACAAATGAATATAATTGACACTAAACATAATAACTGACATGCTTTACAAAGGTAACTTGAACAAAAAAAAAAAAAAAAATCAAATAATACTTGGGTTGAAAGTTTTAATGAAAAACGTGTGTTAAGAATTTTACGATCTCAGTCCTTATATTATAAATTGTTTGTCGGTATTAAATATGAGTGATCACAGATTGATTTGGATTGGATTTATCTGCAATTTCACACTCGAGTTCCAAATAGCACAACCCTGTTAGTTATTTTTTTTATGAAATGAATCTTCCCGTTTTAACCCCTTTTTATTACTTTTTTTCAGTAACGTAGTGGGAGGTCATAATAATATATTTATATGTCAATGTATAGAAAAACATTATTTTATACAAAATTTAACAAAAATAAATAAATTCTTACAACTTAATTGTTCGAATTTCCAAAAAAAAATACCAAATTTATATTTGTTATCTTTTAATCAGCCCCATTATTAATAAAAATCCGTGGGACTTTTTTCCTTTCCCCATTTCCAAGGTGTAATTTGAATAGGAAAAATGGGATATTTTTTTATTCATAATATGGCTAAATAAGTAAAGAATGCGATTTGAAATTTATTTTTGTTTATTAGTTTAAAGTAGTAACATGTATATTTGTGTGGGACTCAAGCATAATTTGAAAGCTTATAGAATAAAATATTTTTGAGATTTTTTTCAGATTTTTCGCAGGAGGTTTGTCGGCCTTTTTTTGAGTTTAAAACCTTTGAAAATTCTTTTTTAGTGGATCTACAGAGGGTGAGGGAAAGATATATTACAAATTTCAAGTCTTTACCTTTTGGTATTTGGGCTGGTCGATGTTGAATCACTCAGTTACTCTTTTATATATAGATAGATTATCAAAAAGTGTGTTTTCTTAATTTCAAATAAAAATTAAAGTGGCAATTTTATTTAATTTTCAACCAAACCTTTAACCAACTTAATATGTTGCACCACTCAAGTGTAGGGTGTAATCAATGCATTGCAACATTATTATATACTGTGCATCACACATATTTTATAGCCATTGAAGCGTTTGGCGTTAATTAAGACAAAATCAAGTAAAATTTTTGTCACGTCGACAATGCCAACTATTTTTTTTGCTTCATCGTAATTTGAAGCAAAATAAAAACAAATAAAAAATTAAAAAGAACATTGCTGCCACGGCATCTGATGAAGAAGAACGACACTAAAACCAAAAAAATAAAATAAAAAAAATCTGTTGGGGTGATTAATTGTATTAAATCCTTTGTAATATTTTAAGCAGAAAAAAAAGCAACACATTCTGCACATGTGAGAAGAGCCGTAGAATTAACAGACTTCTAGAAAACATCGTCATGTAGCCCCCAAACGAGTAGAAATCTGCAACGTGTTTGTTTGTTCGTTCGTGTTGCTACAATGAAAAATTATTAACGAAAATCTGGCGAAATAAAATGTCGTCGGCGACATTTTGCTTGGCTCTTCTTGACGAGTTGTAGATTGGTTTGGTTGATTTATTTTTTTTCTTATTTTTAATTTTTAATTTTTTTTCTTTTGGTGAATGTCATTTGTCGTAGATTTTCATGTCGGGAAAGCATACACATGATTTTCTTTCATTAAAACATTTATTTTGTTTATTTTTGCAGCTTGTTTTGATTTTAGGGGTACATGCCGTCATTTGATGTACACGCGTAACAGTTAATCGTCTCGTATTAGTCAAAATGAACATGCAAGTAGAAATGGTTTTTTTGACATTTTCCTCAGTTTGATGCCATGATAGAGACACTTATATACATTTTTGGCAAGAGCTGTAGAAACAAAATGAAACTAGTCTACACAATTTCCATGTGTTTTTGAAAAATTGCAGTCCTAGCCACCATTTTAGCTTTAAATTAATTTAAACATTACCAAAAGTAAATTGTGTTTTGGAAATGGTGTTCTTTTCTACAAAGTCTTTTGGGGGCAGACAAATATTTCCACATCTATAGGATGTAGATTTTTATTGCATACAAAGAAAGATCAAAAGAATTGGCATAATTTTCTGTTTAATTATTTACTTTTTTCTAGTTTTTTTGTTAATTTCGTAGTCATTTTACAAGAACATGATTCTTGTTGTCACATCAGCGCTTTCATTTTGTTGTTTTAATTAGAAAACAAAACTTTTTGCAGTCAATTGTATTCATTTTTCATTCGTCTAATGAACAAAAACAAAGAAATAAAGTTGTCTAGAATTTACACTTTTATTTTAATGAAATTTTAATTTGTTTAAATAAACAACAGCACACAAATTACACAGTACATATTTTAAACACATACCCAGAGTGTGGACTAAATATAAAACGATTTAAAAACAATTTTACGAAGAAAAAAAAAAACCCTGAGATGGCCGCTGCAAACCACAAATTTATGTACTACAGTATTATTTGCATTTAATTTTTGAAACTTTTATGGTATTTGTATGTGTTGGTTGTTGCATGCCTCAAAATTTGTACATTATTAAAAGGGTTTATGATTACGATTATTATTGTTGTTTAAGTTTCTTTAGTTATTTTTAATTTAACCATACATATTTACCATAAACCATCAATACCACAAAATTACAGAATGAAAGGAATTATATGTATATGTACTATGATTCCATACTGGCCTCTGTGGTATAATTATGATCAAAATGTCAAAGAACACGAAGGGGTTACTTGCTTGCCACTTACAACTACTACTTACTTGATGTAATGTCTTGACCATAAATTGCTGTTGGCCTCTCCTTTCAGATGGTTTTGTTGCCCAAAAATCATGTCAACCAACAACCCCTTCTTTTGTCACCCAATTTCAATACTAACCGTTTCATTACAACAATTGTTATTGTGAATAGCAGCAAGCAGTTGTTGCTATTGTTGTTGTGTAATTGTAATAATTTGAGATTTAACAATAATCAACAAAAACAACTACATTATAAACCACTTTCTTCAGCACATAAAGTTTATTTATTAAGTATTTGTATGTTTTTGTTGGTTGCATGTGTCAACTAGGAAAGAGACAGACAGACAGGCAGACCGACAGACGTTGGTCAAATTTCAATTTGTGGTCAATTTTCTTGAAAGAAAATGTTTTTAAGATAATTATGTTGTCATAAGTACTGTTTACATACGATTATGGAAGATTATATGATTCTTGAAGTATATTTTTAGTTTCTCCTTTGGATTTTTACATTTTGGGCATAGCAGCCAAATTTTATACCCTACACTGACTTAGTAAGGAGGGTATATTAAGTTTTTGCTGATGTGTATACAGTCAAAAAAAAATACAAGCCTTGATGTATACTAATCGACTCGAAATCACTGTATGATTTGATTTATTGATGACATGGTTGTGGTTACCATACATATACTAGAGTTTCCAATTCGGTTTTAACCGAAAGCGAAACCGCGGTTTTTCAAGGCCTAAAACCGAAACAGAAACCGATAATTATTCTTCGGTTCTCATTTTTAATCTATTTTCACTAGAAAAATTCAGAATTTAGAAATGAGAAACAAACATTTTCGTCCAATTATTCATCCAATATTTCTTAACACAGATCGGTAAAAATATCTTAAGATATGTTTAAATTTTTTAAATTGTACTACAATAATTGCTTCAGATGATGTAGCGGGCTACCTTTCGCAGGCTAAATAATGCAAAATTTTTGTAACAAAGTCTTAGTTATTTTCAAATATCCTGTAAAAGTATGGAGTACTAGCTGTCCGGTGCGCGTCGCCACCTCAATTGGAATAAAGAAACAGTACTATTAAGTCTCCCTTTGTAAATTAATAATAATTCATTGTAATGTGGATTGTAGATCATTCTAGTTGTATTATTAGAATAAAAACAGTACCATACTCAGCATCATATTTCTGTGTCCATTATTATAGAAAATACAAAAGAAAGGTGATACTATAATGATCTTTCGTGAATTCTAACTCATTCAGAATCATTTGTGCCTAATTTTTAGGTTTATTATTATAAAATATTCAAAAAGTACCTTTACAATAAAGATAATATAGGAACTGATTTAATAGTTAATAAATTATCACAAAACCGAACCGAAACCGATCGGTTTTCAACCGAGGTTTTGAAATTCTTCGGTTTTTTGGAAACTCTAACATATACTATGGTTCGTATATGGCCGTTATATTGCTAATGTTTCGTCATCAAATATATCAATATGATCCTATTAACCATAAGAAAACTAGGTTTTAATTTTTCACTTACCCGCATGCATATATATTTGTTTGGCTTTGAAATCTCATAAAAATAGCCGTTTCAGGTATCGTTAAGTCTTTAATGAATAATAGAATACAAAACTTTAGTATAATTTGTATATATTCTAATATAAACTAGTGTTATTTGTTTATTAGTGTAATCAAATTATACTTCAACGGACATATTACACGATCAACCCAATTTTTTTAGTACATTTTCGATTGTTTTGGCTCGAATTGGCAACTTTGATTTCATGTTTCAAAGCTTCAATTGTCTCTGGATGGTTTGCGTAACATTTATCCTTAATGGCTCCCCACAGAAAATAATCCAAAGGGCTCAAATCACAGTTCCGAGGCGGCCAATTGACATTACAATTTATTAGATTTTCAAAAACAGTCCGTAAAATATCGATGGTTGCGTTGCACAGTGGGGCAGAATCAAAATTTTTTGGAAATAAATCTGGCTTCTCTAAACGGATGGCCCTATCGGGATAAAATTTGACGTGGGGGTAGCCAAGGAGTATTCGAGTTCAAGTTATTAAAATGGACTCTACAAATGCTCCAGGCGTGACGCTATAGGCCCCATAAACAATTGCCATTTTTTTATTTCCCATTCGATTTCAAAGATTTTTAAATTTTTGGGAAGCGCTCGGCTAGGTCTTGAAAAAACGTGCTTGCGTGTGCTATTTATCTCTTATAATTTCCGAGTTATAAGCGTTTCAAAATTGTAATTTTAAAATTTTTACATATCTTGGTTCGCTTTTTTAAAAATATAGGGCGTACTTTTGAACCGAATGGACTCAAATTTTGTTCATTAGTTAGATAACTAAATTACCAATAATATGCACAAAATTTTATTGTAATATCAATTACGGATCCGAAAATAAACGATTTTCAATTTAAAAATTCAAAAATTTAAATCTTTTTTTTATTAAAATAAAACTTTCTTTAAGAACATATAACAGTTTTATGCTTTTCTGTAAGATATCTTTACGGAGAATATTTTTGTATAAAAATATGTCATATTTTTCGAATATGTCGCCCCTACGCCATTTGCAATTTGACCTATTTTTTTAATCAAAATTTTAACTTTGGACCACATGTTCTAAAATCCCAAAGCTGGGATTAGAAAACATAAAGCAGTTTTGGAAACCTTGATATGATCCCTATTTATTTCCAAAGTATTTTCCCAGCCTCAAAGAAAATGTGGACCCTATGGTCAAAATAGTAAAAAATATCATTTTTGGAATTTTCGCTCCAGTTTTTAGGAATTGCGGGATTCCCTTTGACAAGTTTTTTTACACATTGTTATTTAGAATGAGAAATTTAAAAAACCCTGCAAATTTCGTTTAGTTTTGTTAATAAATAAAGATTTTATTAAATATTACATATTTATTGAGCTCTAAAAGTAAATTTTGTATCAACATTTTGATAGGATTGCAAATATTAGGAACAATTTGGTCCAAATTTTTCCGAACTCATTTTTTTTGTTTAGATAAGTGAATTTCTGATATAACAAAAAAAATTTTCAAGTCAATATCTCAATTATATTCAAAAATATGCCACTTTAAAATTCCGTCCTTCAAAAATACTGCTCGATTTTCTCCAACCATAATATGATTCCACGTCAATCATAATATAGTTATGTAAGAACAGGTAGTAGATGATATGATGATATAATAGTTACAGCACAATCACATTATGGTTTAGATCAACCCTATTATGATTCCAGCTCAAGCAGAATAATGTTATTTTTAAATTTATTAGACGACATGGCCATATTATGGTTGTAGCTACATGACCATATTATGGAGTATTTGAGATCATGTTATGATTATAAATACATATAACAATATTCTTGCATAGTTATCATAATGGAGCTGTAGATAGAATTTTCGTTAAAAATCAATAATATTTCCAACCATATGTCAACAATCATGTGATTATTAAATATGAATCGAAACATTGCTGTAGAAAACATGTTATTATTGAAATAAAATATAAAGTCGTTTGCGTAAAACATTTATGACGACGTCATAAACCTCATAGTTGACGCAACCATGTCGTAACCACGTTTGATCCAGAAATCATGCTAATTTTTCATTTCAAAGAGAATGAAAATCGGCTATAATTATGGCCAGAATTTTGGACATTAACCTATGATGCTTGTTAGTTAGTTTCGGTTTGTGCCAATTAATCAATATCACCTACCTATAAAAGCTTACAAACACATATATAAATACAATAAGTGTAAGTCTAACTAACCAACATACTCTTCTATACAATAAACACATAAAGAAATTTCATATCTTTAAGAAGATGTCAAAATATCAAAATACCGATTATCAAACTGTAGACATTTAAGGCAATTAGCAAATCAACTCTTATAAATGTAAATAGAAATTGTAGATGTATAGATACATACAGACATATGTATATAGATACACATACAACCACACCATATACATACATATATGTTTAAATTTATAAAGAGATTAAGAAGGTTTTGAAGTGTAAATTTGTTTTTAGATACAATTAACAAATTGATTATAAACCACAATCATTTTACGAGACAATATAAAAGTGAAAGAAAAAGACAAAACTCACATACACCACAGCAGACAAATCGAACGACAGACACAACAATTGTGTGATGTTTTACAAAATTTGTTATGAAAATATCAATTTAAATAATTGAAATCTATAAAGTACATTAAGATTATGAGGTGTTTTATTCGTTTCTTTTTTTTTGTTCATTTTTAATTTCTACTCCATTGTAATGGGTCATTGACCAAGTATATTGTAGATTTAATTGTTAATGGAAGTCAGACTGTGTAACATGAAATAAATAAATAAACAATCGTTAGAGCGTTTTTTTTTTACAATAACAAAATAAAAAATAAATAAATACATAAAATATGTATAAAAACTCAACACCATGTAAAATAAAACATCAGAAAAACATTAAAGAAAACACATTTGGTAACATGATTATGAATCGCCAAACAGTGTGTTAAAAAACTATATATAAATAATATATTTGCACACAAGCCTTAAGTGCTCGTACTTACAGACATACTATAGATACCTGGATACAAAACATTTTTAGTTACAGATACAAGTATAGATGGAGATACCGATGATAGTTTTTTGTTACTGTTCGTTCGTACATGCATACAAGAACAACAACAATAACAAAAACATGAACTTCACACACTCATAAAACAACGGCAGATTAAAACAACAAACGAAGCGCAGAAATTGCACTCATGCAATTCACTCATCATCAGCAGATCAAGATCGAGAGGTGATATTCAACATGTTAGCTTTTTAATTGAGGCTTATATGAGAATAGTAACACTAACGTGGCGCCATTGGTAAGTCCTTGCTACCAGGTGTTAACAAAGAGCTTTTTTTAAATCTGATTGAATACGTACAAGGATTCATTAAAATGAGTAACACAAACGATATGATATCGACTAAATGTATATCTGAAAGAAATCTTTACATAAATGTGTGAACAAAATTGTGTGGGATCTATTATAGTTCAAGTGATATCTAAACTGAACTTTTTTTTAATTTTTGCCCGACCTTTTCTTAGTTTATTTGCTGTGTTTAAAAATATCAATTATATTTCTGATTAAATTCTAAATTCTCTCATCGGGCTCGTACAAATTTTGTACGGGCCTTAAAACCGGTTTTATTGAATTACATTTTATAGAATTAGTTGCGAAGATGACGAGATTAATTGTATTATCTCGGGATTACTGTTATTTTGACGACAGCATGTTACAATTATATTTTGTTGGATGTACGGAAATAACTAGAATTTTTCACTCACTTTCACTTCACTCACACAGTGACCTAACAACATTTTTGAAGTAACAACTTCAAAACATCATAAATATGTTATTTATAAACTAACTAGGACCTTTAGTTTACGAATTATAAGCAATTTTAGATATTTTGGAATTTTCGTTATAAAAATTAAATTTTGATGGGAAATGTGAGTGATTACAGATTTTCATTATTATCGCTCTAGGACCTTTAGTTTACGAATTATAAGCAATTTTATATATTTTTGAATTTGTGTTATAGCAGTCCATTTTTGGTGGAAACACGAGTGATCACAGATTTCCATTATTATCGCTCTAGGACCTTTAGTTTACGAATTATAAGCAATTTTAGATATTTTTAAATTTTCGTTATAAAAATCAAATTTTGATGGGAAACATGGATGATCACAGATTTCCATTATTATCGCTCTAGGACCTTTAGTTTACGAATTATAAGCAATTTTAGATATTTTTAAATTTTCGTTATAAAAATCAAATTTTGATGGGAAATATGAATGATCACAGATTTTCATTATTATCGCTATAGGACCTTTAGTTTACGAATTATAAGCAATTTAAGATATTTTTAAATTTTCGTTATAAAAATCAAATTTTGATGGGAAACATGAATGATCACAGATTTACATTATTTTCGCTCTAGGACCTTTAGTTTACAAATTATAAGTAATTTAAGATATTTTTGAATTTCTGTTATAAAAACCAAATTTTGATGGGAAATATGGGTGATCACGATTTTCATTATTATCGCTCTAGGACCTTTAGTTTACGAATTATAAGCAATTTTAGATATTTTTGAATTTCTGTTATAAAAACCAAATTTTGATGGGAAATATGGGTGATCACAGATTTTCATTGTTATCGCTCTAGGACCTTTAGTTTACGAATTATAAGCAATTTTAGATATTTTGGAATTTTCGCTATAAAAACCAAATTTTGATGGGAAATATGGGTGATCACAGATTTTCATTGTTATCGCTCTAGGACCTTTAGTTTACGAATTATAAGTAATTTAAGATATTTTTGAATTTCTGTTATAAAAGACCATTTTTGGTGGGAAATATGGGTGATAACAGATTTTCATTATTTTCGCTCTAGGACCTTTAGTTTACGAATTATAAGCAATTTTAGATATTTTAGTTTACGAATTATAAGCAATTTTAGATATTTTGGAATTTTCGTTATAAAAACCAAATGGGAAATATGGGTGATCACAGATTTTCATTGTTATCGCTCTAGGACCTTTAGTTTACGAATTATAAGCAATTTTAGATATTTGGGAATTTTCGTTATAAAAACCAAATTTTGATGGGAAATATGGGTGATCACAGATTTTCATTGTTATCGCTCTAGGACCTTTAGTTTACGAATTATAAGCAATTTTAGATATTTTGGAATTTTCGTTATAAAAACCAATTTTTGATGGGAAATATGGGTGATCACAGATTTTCATTGTTATCGCTCTAGGACCTTTAGTTTACGAATTATAAGCAATTTTAGATATTTTAGTTTACGAATTATAAGCAATTTTAGATATTTGGGAATTTTCGTTATAAAAACCAAATTTTGATGGGAAATATGGGTGATCACAGATTTTCATTGTTATCGCTCTAGGACCTTTAGTTTACGAATTATAAGCAATTTTAGATATTTTGGAATTTTCGTTATAAAAACCAAATTTTGATGGGAAATATGGGTGATCACAGATTTTCATTGTTATCGCTCTAGGACCTTTATTTTACGAATTATAAGCAATTTTAGATATTTTGGAATTTTCGTTATAAAAACCAAATTTTGAGGGGAAATATGGGTGATCACAGATTTTCATTGTTATCGCTCTAGGACCTTTAGTTTACGAATAATAAGTAATTTAAGATATTTTGGAATTTCTGTCATAAAAGTCCATTTTTGGTGGGAAGTATGGGTGATCACAGATTTTCATTGTTATCGCTCTAGGACCTTTAGTTTACGAATTATAAGCAATTTTAGATATTTTGGAATTTTCGTTATAAAAACCAAATTTTGATGGGAAATATGGGTGATCACAGATTTTCATTGTTATCGCTCTAGAACCTTTAGTTTACGAATTATAAGCAATTTTAGATATTTTGGAATTTTCGTTATAAAAACCATATTTTGATGGGAAATATGGGTGATCACAGATTTTCATTGTTATCGCTCTAGGACCTTTAGTTTACGAATTATAAGCAATTTTAGATATTTTGGAATTTTCGTTATAAAAACCAAATTTTGATGGGAAATATGGGTGATCACAGATTTTCATTGTTATCGCTCTAGGACCTTTAGTTTACGAATTATAAGCAATTTTAGATATTTTGGAATTTTCGTTATAAAAACCATATTTTGATGGGAAATATGGGTGATCACAGATTTTCATTGTTATCGCTCTAGGACCTTTAGTTTACGAATTATAAGCAATTTTAGATATTTTAGTTTACGAATTATAAGCAATTTTAGATATTTTGGAATTTTCGTTATAAAAACCAAATTTTGAGGGGAAATATGGGTGATCACAGATTTTCATTGTTATCGCTCTAGGACCTTTAGTTTACGAATTATAAGCAATTTTAGATATTTTAGTTTACGAATTATAAGCAATTTTAGATATTTTGGAATTTTCGTTATAAAAACCATATTTTGATGGGAAATATGGGTGATCACAGATTTTCATTGTTATCGCTCTAGGACCTTTAGTTTACGAATTATAAGCAATTTTAGATATTTTGGAATTTTCGTTATAAAAACCAAATTTTGATGGGAAATATGGGTGATCACAGATTTTCATTGTTATCGCTCTAGGACCTTTAGTTTACGAATTATAAGCAATTTTAGATATTTTGGAATTTTCGTTATAAAAACCATATTTTGATGGGAAATATGGGTGATCACAGATTTTCATTGTTATCGCTCTAGGACCTTTAGTTTACGAATTATAAGCAATTTTAGATATTTTAGTTTACGAATTATAAGCAATTTTAGATATTTTGGAATTTTCGTTATAAAAACCAAATTTTGATGGGAAATATGGGTGATCACAGATTTTCATTGTTATCGCTCTAGGACCTTTAGTTTACAAATTATAAGTAATTTAAGATATTTTTGAATTTTCGTTATAAAAACCAAATTTTGATGGGAAATATGGGTGATCACAGATTTTCATTGTTATCGCTCTAGGACCTTTAGTTTACAAATTATAAGTAATTTAAGATATTTTTGAATTTCTGTTATAAAAACCAAATTTTGATGGGAAATATGGGACCTTTAGTTTACAAATTATAAGTAATTTAAGATATTTTTGAATTTCTGTTATAAAAACCAAATTTTGATGGGAAATATGGGTGATCACAGATTTTCATTGTTATCGCTCTAGGACTTTTAGTTTACGAATTATAAGCAATTTTAGATATTTTGGAATTTTCGTTATAAAAACCAAATTTTGATGGGAAATATGGGTGATCACAGATTTTCATTGTTATCGCTCTAGGACCTTTAGTTTACAAATTATAAGTAATTTAAGATATTTTTGAATTTCTGTTATAAAAACCAAATTTTGATGGGAAATATGGGTGATCACAGATTTTCATTGTTATCGCTCTAGGACCTTTAGTTTACGAATTATAAGCAATTTTAGATATTTTGGAATTTTCGTTATAAAAACCAAATTTTGATGGGAAATATGGGTGATCACAGATTTTCATTGTTATCGCTCTAGGACCTTTAGTTTACGAATTATAAGCAATTTTAGATATTTTGGAATTTTCGTTATAAAAACCAAATTTTGATGGGAAATATGGGTGATCACAGATTTTCATTGTTATCGCTCTAGGACCTTTAGTTTACGAATTATAAGCAATTTTAGATTTTTTGGAATTTTCGTTATAAAAACCAAATTTTGATGGGAAATATGGGTGATCACAGATTTTCATTGTTATCGCTCTAGGACCTTTAGTTTACGAATTATAAGCAATTTTAGATATTTTGGAATTTTCGTTATAAAAACCAAATTTTGATGGGAAATATGGGTGATCACAGATTTTCATTGTTATCGCTCTAGGACCTTTAGTTTACGAATTATAAGCAATTTTAGATATTTTGGAATTTTCGTTATAAAAACCAAATTTTGATGGGAAATATGGGTGATCACAGATTTTCATTGTTATCGCTCTAGGACCTTTAGTTTACGAATTATAAGTAATTTAAGATATTTTTGAATTTCTGTTATAAAAACCAAATTTTGATGGGAAATATGGGTGATCACAGATTTTCATTGTTATCGTTCTAGGACCTTTAGTTTACGAATTATAAGCAATTTTAGATATTTTGGAATTTTCGTTATAAAAACCAAATTTTGATGGGAAATATGG
This sequence comes from Calliphora vomitoria, assembly GCA_942486065.2. Lineage (NCBI taxonomy): Eukaryota > Metazoa > Arthropoda > Insecta > Diptera > Calliphoridae > Calliphora > Calliphora vomitoria. Next base: position 141,545,728 of record OW818030.2, read on the forward strand.
GTGATCACAGATTTTCATTGTTATCGCTCTAGGACCTTTAGTTTACGAATTATAAGCAATTTTAGATATTTTGGAATTTTCGTTATAAAAACCAAATTTTGATGGGAAATATGGGTGATCACAGATTTTCATTGTTATCGCTCTAGGACGTTTAGTTTACAAATTATAAGTAATTTAAGATATTTTTGAATTTCTGTTATAAAAACCAAATTTTGATGGGAAATATGGGTGATCACAGATTTTCATTGTTATCGCTCTAGGACCTTTAGTTTACGAATTATAAGCAATTTTAGATATTTTGGAATTTTCGTTATAAAAACCAAATTTTGATGGGAAATATGGGTGATCACAGATTTTCATTGTTATCGCTCTAGGACCTTTAGTTTACAAATTATAAGTAATTTAAGATATTTTTGAATTTCTGTTATAAAAACCAAATTTTGATGGGAAATATGGGTGATCACAGATTTTCATTGTTATCGCTCTAGGACCTTTAGTTTACGAATTATAAGCAATTTTAGATATTTTGGAATTTTCGTTATAAAAACCAAATTTTGATGGGAAATATGGGTGATCACAGATTTTCATTGTTATCGCTCTAGGACCTTTAGTTTACGAATTATAAGCAATTTTAGATATTTTGGAATTTTCGTTATAAAAACCAAATTTTGATGGGAAATATGGGTGATCACAGATTTTCATTGTTATCGCTCTAGGACCTTTAGTTTACGAATTATAAGCAATTTTAGATTTTTTGGAATTTTCGTTATAAAAACCAAATTTTGATGGGAAATATGGGTGATCACAGATTTTCATTGTTATCGCTCTAGGACCTTTAGTTTACGAATTATAAGCAATTTTAGATATTTTGGAATTTTCGTTATAAAAACCAAATTTTGATGGGAAATATGGGTGATCACAGATTTTCATTGTTATCGCTCTAGGACCTTTAGTTTACGAATTATAAGCAATTTTAGATATTTTGGAATTTTCGTTATAAAAACCAAATTTTGATGGGAAATATGGGTGATCACAGATTTTCATTGTTATCGCTCTAGGACCTTTAGTTTACGAATTATAAGTAATTTAAGATATTTTTGAATTTCTGTTATAAAAACCAAATTTTGATGGGAAATATGGGTGATCACAGATTTTCATTGTTATCGTTCTAGGACCTTTAGTTTACGAATTATAAGCAATTTTAGATATTTTGGAATTTTCGTTATAAAAACCAAATTTTGATGGGAAATATGGGTGATCACAGATTTTCATTGTTATCGCTCTAGGACCTTTAGTTTACGAATTATAAGCAATTTTAGATATTTTGGAATTTTCGTTATAAAAACCAAATTTTGATGGGAAATATGGGTGATCACAGATTTTCATTGTTATCGCTCTAGGACGTTTAGTTTACAAATTATAAGTAATTTAAGATATTTTTGAATTTCTGTTATAAAAACCAAATTTTGATGGGAAATATGGGTGATCACAGATTTTCATTGTTATCGCTCTAGGACCTTTAGTTTACGAATTATAAGCAATTTTAGATAATTTGGAATTTTCGTTATAAAAACCAAATTTTGATGGGAAATATGGGTGATCACAGATTTTCATTGTTATCGCTCTAGGACCTTTAGTTTACGAATTATAAGCAATTTTAGATATTTTGGAATTTTCGTTATAAAAACCAAATTTTGATGGGAAATATGGGTGATCACAGATTTTCATTGTTATCGCTCTAGGACCTTTAGTTTACGAATTATAAGCAATTTTAGATATTTTACAAATTATAAGTAATTTAAGATATTTTTGAATTTCTGTTATAAAAACCAAATTTTGATGGGAAATATGGGTGATCACAGATTTTCATTGTTATCGCTCTAGGACCTTTAGTTTACAAATTATAAGTAATTTAAGATATTTTTGAATTTCTGTTATAAAAACCAAATTTTGATGGGAAATATGGGTGATCACAGATTTTCATTGTTATCGCTCTAGGACCTTTAGTTTACGAATTATAAGCAATTTTAGATATTTTACAAATTATAAGTAATTTAAGATATTTTTGAATTTCTGTTATAAAAACCAAATTTTGATGGGAAATATGAGTGATCACAGATTTTCATTGTTATCGCTCTAGGACCTTTAGTTTACGAATTATAAGCAATTTTAGATATTTTACAAATTATAAGTAATTTAAGATATTTTTGAATTTCTGTTATAAAAACCAAATTTTGATGGGAAATATGGGTGATCACAGATTTTCATTGTTATCGCTCTAGGACCTTTAGTTTACAAATTATAAGTAATTTAAGATATTTTTGAATTTCTGTTATAAAAACCAAATTTTGATGGGAAATATGGGTGATCACAGATTTTCATTGTTATCGCTCTAGGACCTTTAGTTTACGAATTATAAGCAATTTTAGATATTTTACAAATTATAAGTAATTTAAGATATTTTTGAATTTCTGTTATAAAAACCAAATTTTGATGGGAAATATGGGTGATCACAGATTTTCATTGTTATCGCTCTAGGACCTTTAGTTTACGAATTATAAGCAATTTTAGATATTTTACAAATTATAAGTAATTTAAGATATTTTTGAATTTCTGTTATAAAAACCAAATTTTGATGGGAAATATGGGTGATCACAGATTTTCATTGTTATCGCTCTAGGACCTTTAGTTTACAAATTATAAGTAATTTAAGATATTTTTGAATTTCTGTTATAAAAACCAAATTTTGATGGGAAATATGGGTGATCACAGGTTTTCATTGTTATCGCTCTAGGACCTTTAGTTTACAAATTATAAGTAATTTAAGATATTTTTGAATTTCTGTTATAAAAACCAAATTTTGATGGGAAATATGGGTGATCACAGATTTTCATTGTTATCGCTCTAGGACCTTTAGTTTACAAATTATAAGTAATTTAAGATATTTTTGAATTTCTGTTATAAAAACCAAATTTTGATGGGAAATATGGGTGATCACAGATTTTCATTGTTATCGCTCTAGGACCTTTAGTTTACGAATTATAAGCAATTTTAGATATTTTGGAATTTTCGTTATAAAAACCAAATTTTGATGGGAAATATGGGTGATCACAGATTTTCATTGTTATCGCTCTAGGACCCTTAGTTTACGAATTATAAGCAATTTTAGATATTTTACAAATTATAAGTAATTTAAGATATTTTTGAATTTCTGTTATAAAAACCAAATTTTGATGGGAAATATGGGACCTTTAGTTTACAAATTATAAGTAATTTAAGATATTTTTGAATTTCTGTTATAAAAACCAAATTTTGATGGGAAATATGGGACCTTTAGTTTACAAATTATAAGTAATTTAAGATATTTTTGAATTTCTGTTATAAAAACCAAATTTTGATGAGAAATATGGGTGATCACAGATTTTCATTGTTATCGCTCTAGGACCTTTAGTTTAGGAATTATAAGTAATTTAAGATATTTTGGAATTTTCGTTATAAAAACCAAATTTTGATGAGAAATATGGGTGATCACAGATTTTCATTGTTATCGCTCTAGGACCTTTAGTTTAGGAATTATAAGTAATTTAAGATATTTTTGAATTTTCGTTATAAAAACCAAATTTTGATGAGAAATATGGGTGATCACAGATTTTCATTGTTATCGCTCTAGGACCTTTAGTTTAGGAATTATAAGTAATTTAAGATATTTTGGAATTTTCGTTATAAAAACCAAATTTTGATGAGAAATATGGGTGATCACAGATTTTCATTGTTATCGCTCTAGGACCTTTAGTTTAGGAATTATAAGTAATTTAAGATATTTTTGAATTTCTGTTATAAAAGTCCATTTTTGGTGGGAAGTATGGGTGATCACAGATTTTCATTGTTTTCACTCTAGGACCTTTAGTTTACGAATTATAAGTAATTTAAGATATTTTGGAATTTTCGTTATAAAAACCAAATTCTGATGAGAAATATGGGTGATCACAGATTTTCATTGTTATCGCTCTAGGACCTTTAGTTTACGAATTATAAGCAATTTTAGATATTTTGGAATTTTCGTTATAAAAACCAAATTTCGATGGGAAATATGAGTGATCACAGATTTTCATTGTTATCGCTCTAGGACCTTTAGTTTACGAATTATAAGTAATTTATGATATTTTTGAATTTCTGTTATAAAAGTCCATTTTTGGTGGGAAGTGTGGGTGATCACAGATTTTCATTATTTTCGCTCTAGGACCTTAAGTTTACAAATTATAAGTAATTTAAGATATTTTAGAATTTTCGTTATAAAAACCAAATTTTGATGGGAAATATGGGTGATCACAGATTTCCATTATTATCGCTCTAGGACCTTTAGTTTACGAATTATAAGCAATTTTAGATATTTTGGAATTTTCGTTATAAAAACCAAATTTTGATGGGAAATATGGGTGACAGATTTCCTTTATTTTCGCTTCCGAACTCTATGCAGAAACCCCTTCATATTTTGGATGTAGAATAGTGTTATTAACATACTGATCAATTCGACTACTAGAGAGCTAGCGAATGAAAACGAATTATCGCCAAACGATGTAAAACAAAACCTATTCGATCAAGGTTATCAAGTACCCGTAAATAAAACCATACAAAATTTAAATTTATGGCATTTTATTAAAAAAAATCAAAATTAGATACGATACCTTTATAGGCAAAGAATTATTGTAATTTCATATGTTTAAACAATTTATATATCTAGCAGACGTTTTATATATAGTAAATGAAACAGTTTGTATTTTTTAATATTACATCCGATCTAGCAAAAGACAATCATTGAAGTACGCCAAAATACGGCGATTTATTTAGATAAATTTAATTTGTTAAAAATCAGTTTCAAAACTTTGATGGTCTTAATATTTTTAACGAAATTGGTTTTAATACTACGACTTTTCAAAACTTAGTGGTAATTTATTAAAATTTTTAATTAATAATTTTTTTGCTGGAATAATTAAGTTTCATTGATGTGAAAATATTTTGGTATTTAACCATACATATGTAGATAATACTTATTACAATTTACTTAATAAAATAACAAAACTTGTTTGTATTTCTATTTTATAAAAATAAAAAACCTATTCGTTTATTTATTATTAATATTTCAACATCACTAATTGCGCAAACACTTCCATAGAACGCCCCTTAAACAGAAAAAAAAAAAAAAAATAATAAAACTTCACAACTCAACACCCGACTTGTTTCGTGAAATGCGCCGCTTCACTTTATAACAAATAAGACGACAAATGTTTTTTGTCATCGAAATTCGCAGAGCTTTTCTCCACATCATTAAGACTATATTTATAATGAGCTGCAAACTTTATTAATTTTCATTGCAAATTTTAGCTTGAATAAATAAAAAAAAAAATATAAAAAGAAAAACGCAACCAACGTAATGAACAACATTCGCCGCCGATTTAATACTCCTGCACATGACAAACTAATGCGATATTTGCGTGTTTTCAATATTCGTTCATTATTAACAACAAAAGACTACAATTAAATGTGAAGGAAAGGAATGAAACGAAACGAACAAAATAAAAATATTCATTTAAAATTAGTACATACCATCTTTCTGACGACTTTTTAAAAACTTAACAAAAACAACTGAAAATAATGAACAATGTTTGCTTTGTCAATATTAATAATTAAGAGAAGATGTATACCAAAGTGCCACATTCAAATCATCACTTGCATTCTAAGGACATTTTCTTTTAGAAAGAGAACAGCAAAATGGTTAGGGCAAGTGATGAAGGACGAATGTCTTTCGACTTAACCAACATTATTTCAAACTATATCTTAGTATCCTTCCCTTTTCCACTCATGAATGTATGACTGATGTTTAAGTGTAATGTATACGATACTTTCAATGAAATATATTAATGATTTAAAGTATTTTATTTTTTATTTTAAATTTTAACAACAACTACAATGCGGTCTATAGCAAATGCAACATATGTTGTCATTAACTTTTTAATCAACACATCTTCAAATCTTAAACAATAAACATTATAAAATTAAGCGATATTTTCTGTTGTTGTTTAAGCACATTATGTCAACGTGTCAAGATTTAAAAATATATGTCTGTGTATATTTTATTTTGTTTAAATGTGTATTAAAGTCGTACAGTAAGTAATTTGTAAAATACATGTAAGTGAATGAATGACTGACTGAATGAATTACTGTATTGTTTTTGTCATTGTTGTCATGAAAACTTGACTTGTTAACACATTGTAATTCTCCAAAACAAAATCACCGAACTGGAAGTTGAAAATAACACGGAAAGAGAACGAGGAAAACAATGTCCTTTAGGGATCGTATCAAACAATCCCTGTTGCAACATCAATCACGGCATCGGTGTAACATAAAATTGCGCAAAACACAAACAAACTCAAGCACTAACACACACCCAGTTTTTATTTATTTTTTTTTTTTAAAAATCAGTGAACAGTGAAAATAAAAACTGATTTGCATAAAATGTTATAAAGTGTCACAACGACAACAAACAACAATATGCATGTTTTGTTGTATTGTTGTTGTTGTCGTCCCTAAGGACCAACAATTTGAGTGACATAATGTAATCGTTTATTTTTATGTTGTCGTAACTATTCACGCCAAAATGAAAAGTAAAATAAAAAACCAAAAACAGTTTGTTGCAATAGACAATACTGTTGTTAGCGATTCTTCTGCTTTTTCAACTCTATACGGTTTATAGATTTTGATTTACTTTTATAACAACTTGTTTTCCTTAAAACAACATTTCTTACTTATTCCTTTAAAGACATTTTACCCTAAATATTGTATATTATATTTCTAAAATATTTAACCTAATTTATGGTGTATGGAGTGTAGTAAAGGTCCTCCGTTTTGTTTTCTTTTTTCAACCAAAAAGGGGTGGGTGCTTGAGGAACTGGGTAAGAAAGGGAGAAAGCAAAAGAAAGAGGTTTAAGTATAAAAATCTGATTATCAGCTTCAATGATTTTGTGACTTTTTGGCTTTATTACAACGCTAATGAAACCAAAGATAACAACAACTAAATAAATTCACAACTGGAAAAAAGTATGTTTGAAATGAAATGGTTTCACACTGCAAGAGATGGGAATAGAAACAATTGTTTTGTAATGAACTGAGCAAAGGACTTTATGAAAATATGGAGCAATCAACTTCAACAGAAGTTGTTTCCGCAAGCAGCGAAAACGACATGACTGAGAATATGGTTGGATTCAATCATAATGATTGTGCTACAACCATATTATAATTGTAATAAATACAACATATTATTATGGTTGCAGGATCCATAATAAAATTGTGTTACAGCCATAATATAATAAAGCTACATTCATAATAATATATAAGGACTGAGATCGAAAAATTCTTAACACACGTTTTTCATTAAAACTTTTAACCCAAGTATTACTTGATTTTTTTTTTTGTTGATCAAGTTACCTTTGTAAAGCATGTCAGTTATTATGTTTAATGTCAATTATGTTCATTTGTTGTTAATCTGATTAAAAAAAAGAGCGTACTAAAATTATTAAATATTTTCAACAAAATCCAACTTGGTCCTACAAAAAGTTGGCCAAACAATCAAAGATCTGCCGTCAAACTGTGTCCAATGTTATTCAGCAGTACCGGGAGAACTTGTCCGTTGATATAAAACCTGGTTCAAGTAGAAGGAATGGTTCACATAATGTTTATTAAGCCAAAAAAAAAGAAAGCATTTTCAAAAGAGCTCCCAACACATCCGGTAGGAAAGCAGGCCGGTTAGGTCAGTGATCGGACTATTTGGTACGAAAAGTTAAAGCCAATGCAGGTTCAAAAACATACAAGGCTCAAAAAGTTCCTGACAGGAACGATGCTTAAAATTTAGAGGCCAAAAACAGAGCACGGAAATTGAAGTCAAATTCTATAAAAAAATATTCCTGCTGCATAATGGATGACGAAACGTATGTTCTGGCAGATTTTTCGCAGCTTCCGGGTCAAAATTTTGATGTTGCTGATGCTCGAGGAAATGTTCAAGAAAAGTTTAGGACCCAAAAGCAGACAAAATTTCCCAAAAAGTTCCTGGTATGGCAAGCAATATGCAGTTGCGGCAAAAAAGCCAAACATTTGTTACAAAGGGCTCTTTAAATACCGAAATTTACATCAAGGAATGTTTACAAAAAATAATGTTTCCATTCATAAGACTTCTTAATGTGTCCACTTATTTTTGGCCTGATTTGGCATCTGTCACTATGGTAAGAAAGGTCTTGAGTGGTACAAGAACAATAATGTGGCATTTGTACCAAGAGAGGCAATTTCTCCAAACTGCCTGGAGCTGAGTCCAGTGGAGAGATATTGGGCTCTTGTTAAAAGAGAATTGAAGAGCACAAAAAAGGTGTCCAAAAGTGTGGTAGATTTTAAACGGAGATGGACAACCTGTTCGAACAAAGTGACATAAAGCACTATAAAAACCATAATGGAAGGGTTTTCGAAAGAAGTTAAAAATTTAATCATTAGTGATTAGAACTATAAAAATATTTTTTTTTGTAAATTGGAACAATAATTTCAATCAAAAAAAAAAAAAGATTAAAAACTGTAAGTTTAGTGGTTATATTTTTATTAACATATACAAGGTGGCGCAAAAGTAAACTTCCGATGTTTTTTGGCTGTAATTAAAAAAAAAAAATGAAAAACTTTGATTCTTCTTGTGGATTATTTTTATTTGGTCTTTTAATTTTTTTTACATCAAGTCGAGAATATGATGTCATATAAATGGCCGCCGCCATGATAGTCATTTGAGCCCTTTTTATGGTATTTTCCATCACTTTGGCCAAAACTTCCGGCGATAGGTCCTCACATTCTTAACGGATATTGTCTTTAAGAGCTGCAAGAGTCTGAGGCTTGTTGACATAAACCCGCGGCATCAAAAAGCCCCACAAAAAGAAGTCTAGAGCGGTCAAATCAGGCGATCTTGCTGGCCAGTGCAAATAATCAAAACGGGAGATTAGGCGCCCGGGAAATGCATCCTTCAGCATATCGGTTGTGGCACATGCAGTGTGTGCCGTTGCACCGTCCTGTTGGAACCACATGTTTTCCAATCCCAATTCATCAAGTTGCGGCAAAAAGAACTCGTTGATCATTGCTCTGTAGCGCTCACCATTCACAGTAACCGTTTGGCCCGCGACGTCTTCGAAGAAAAAAGGTCCGATGACTCCTCCAGCGAAAACAGCACACCATACAGTGACTTTGAGCGGGTGTAATGGCTCTTCGTGGGTTACAAGCGGATTTTCAGTGCCCCAGAAGCGTAAATTTTGCTTATTTACGTACCCGCTAAGATGGAAATGGGCCTCATCACTCATGATTATTTTTGATGAAAAATCATCTTCCTCTTGGTGGTGATTAAGGATGGCTTGAGCGTATGTTAGACGCGATTGGCGGTCAGCAGCTAACAGCTGATGCACCGTCTGGACTTTGTACGGAAACATCTTCAAATCTTGTACCGTCGACTGATACCCATTTGCGTGGCACGTCGTCTGGTCGATGTCGACGGCGCTTCCATGACATCCTCGGCTACAGCAGCAATATTCTCTGCAGAACGGCTACTCCGGGGTCTGCCACGCCTGGCAGCATCTCGTGTTGTGGCAGTCTCTTCGAGGCTAACGGCTAAACGTCGCAGTGTTTCACCAGTAGGCGTTGGACGGCCAGGAAATCTGCGACGAAATTCACGTTGTGCCAAAGTCACCGACCGATTATTGGTCAAATAAATAGTCAGCAATATTCCGCAGTGTAGCGTAACATTGTTTATTAACGTGTATTTCGCATGTGTTTACTACACAAATGTCAAAACATAACTGACATTAGGGGCCAATAGCAAAATTTATAGCATTTTCTGATAGGAGGATTACTTTTGCGCCACCTTGTATGTATGTTAAAAATTTTTCAATCTCAGTCCTTGTTCAGTTGTATTTCGAAAAACAGCATTTAACTGGCTGGCTAGATTGTGTGATACTACACCTCTGCATATGTTTCTTTAGGGTTATATGAAGTCATATATCTTCAAGACTTGGAAGCCAACATTACTCACTAATTCGAGAGATACCTTTAGCAATGCCGGAGAGTGATCAAAAATTAAACCATCCAACAACTCGATCAACATTTGAATGAAATTATTTTAATGGTTCTTTCGGGTCATAATAAATATTAAATTATATTTTAAGTGTTTTATTTAAAATTAAAAACTGGTTTTCGCTGAGAAATATTCTTAGTAGACCATGTAAACATTAACTTAAGGATGATAGTTAAGCAGAAAATATTAGTAAATCTGTGACAAGTATTAAGAAAACATATAGACCTCAGAAATACGAGTAGTATTTTCAAAATAACGTAGTTTTGTTGCCTTCCCCAAATCCCGTAAAGTGTAATATCATTTCACCAACAACTAATACCAACATAAAGCCAAAACAAAAACAACAACAATAAAATAGCAACCAAAAACAACTACATTTAACTTTACAGTTCAGTTTCATTCGCTGACTATGCTTTTACAATGAGTATCCTTTATTTTATTTTGTTTCATTTAACGCCCCACCACTCGTAGTCCTTTAAAGGACGGGGTTAAAATGTGCGAAATATCACAAGTTGGCACTAAAATCACAACATAGTTAAAATGAGATTAGCAGTCAGCCAGCCAGACAAACACTGGATACAAAAAATACAGCATAAAGCAGCAGCAAAGGCAAGTGTGACAAACTTGCAACATCACCAAAATTCAGCTAACGGCGGCAGCATCATCAGCCACCCCTTTCGTTGTCAGTCAGTAACTCAAGCATTAAGAAAATAAGCAATTTATAAAATTGTTACGCCAAATAAATAAAAAAAGGCAGTTGCTGTTGTTGTTGGCTCTTCTTCAAATCACTTTTTTTTTTTGTTTAAGTATTCGGCGTGAAATTGAGATTTTAATAAACTTGATTGCGTGAGATTTTCAATATACATCGCATGTTTCGTCTACGTTTTTTGCTATATTGGGTTGAAATAGTCAAAAAGTCATTTAGATTTTGGATGAAACAGATAAAAAAAAACCGACTATCAAAACAAAAAACCGTTGACGATCAGTTTAATCCACACACACATTAATTAAATGTTAAAGTGTGGCGTTCTTGTGCTTAAATTAATGAGTGAGTTGTTTTTTCACTTGAAACCTTTATTCTTTTTTTTTTTGGGGTTTCAGTAAATTGGATTTAGAACATGCGATCAAAATTGAAACGAAATTAAAGTAGAATTAATTTAATCCAAAAGCAATTTGGGTTACAATGAAATACATATGCACTTAGAGAACACTTAAGGTAAATTTCTTTTAATTTTTCACAACGAAATTTTAAGTTTTCCTTAGAAGTACAAAATGTAAAGTTATCCTATTTTTATACCCTTCACCTTCGTGAGAAGGGTATATATAAATTTGTCATTTCGTTTGTAATTTCCACAATATAATTTTCCGACCCTATAAAGTATATATATTCTGAATCCTTATAGATAGCGGAGTCGATTTAGCCATGTCCGTCTGTATGTCTGTTGAAATCAATTTTCTGAAGACCCCAGTTATCTTCGGGATCCAAATCTTCAATAATTCTGTCAGACATGCTTTCGAGAAGTTTGCTATTTAAAATCAGCAAAATCCGTACATAAATAACGGAGATATAGGCAAAAATCCGAGACAACCTCTATTTTTGGCCTATTTTTGATATATATCTCGATTACTAAGTCATAGATATAGACAATATGGATATCTAATGATAGATATTTCAAAGTCCATTGCAACGATGTATATAAGGCTATACAAAGTTGGACCTACAATGGGTCAAAATCGGGAAAAATATTTTTTTAACCCGAATTTTTTCACAAAAAACTTTTTTTTTGTCACAAATTGTTTTCACTAAAAAATTTTAAAATAAAAAAAAATGGAAAAAACTTTTAAAAAACAATTACGAAAAAAAATTAAAAAATTTTTTTTTTTTAAATTTTTTTTTTAAATTTTATTTTAAAGTATAATTTGGTGAAGGGTATATAAGATTCGGCACAGACGGATATAGCTCTCTTACTTGTTTTAATTATTCAGAGAGAAGTTTTTAAGAAGTTCTCTTTAAGTCCCAAATGAACCTTGTTCAACAGAAAAATCTCTGTATGTATAGAGCAGATGCACGAATGTAAGCAAAACTCGTTAAAATTATCAAAATGGAAACAAATTGGAGTTAAAGGAACGATAACACGATCAGAAAATTAATTGTATGCAGCATTACTATTCATTTACTATTGCGGAATGTTCTGTTTGTGCCAACCACTGCTATAGATCAGTTTCTGTCACATCATAATTTAGCATTTGTTTAAGAAATTTGTTTAAAATCACTTTATTCTTTCATACAGATCAATTTTCCGTTTTACTTTTCCCAATTATTGGATTTCTACTGCCTCGCAAAATGATTTAATTGCCCCTATAATTGACTAACAAAACTCATTCTAAACATTCAGTGAGAATTTGCCACTACAATAATTTATTTATTTATTTCGTAGTTTTTCTACTTGTGCTGTTGCTTTTATGGTGCATTTTTCTTCATGCCCCATTTGAATAGCAAACTTGGCAATGAAGTTGCCATCAGTCAAAATGTGCAGCAATAATTACAAGCCGTAACTATTAAAATAATAAAGCAGCGAAGAGACACTGCCGTGACATGAAGTGATATGAGGATGAAGCAAGAACTCATGATATTCATATTAGCATCAGCCACGGAGGCATTACCATAGACACTTTATTTTAAGAGGCAAACAAAAAAAAACGATCATGTCAAAATAAATCCCAACAAAATACTTAGCAGTATATCATAAAATAGGGAGTGCATGTTATGACTATGACAATTATAGGATACCCTATCAGACATATATGTATGATTGTACTTTTAATGCAATGCAAATGGAAATTGCAGGACTTAAACGTAACGTAAAACCTGAATTTTTTTTTAAACTTTTGAGAAATTTCAATTATATTAAATTTCATTACAAATGTTACCAGATACTTAAGATATACACTACTTATCAATTCTTATGTAGGGCACCATTAGAAGACAATCTTCTTTTTATTACCAAGTTCTTTCTCTACTGAAAATGATGAATTGCAAGCGGAAGAAACACTAGACATTTGGAACATAAAGATGAAAAAAATTTACAATTAAGTGAACGACAAAAAATCAAATATGACAGCATGTGAGCAGGGTGTCACTAAAATTAAATATAAGCAGCGTTAATACATTAACACTAAACACAGTAGCCAAGCATGCCTAGAGCTCTATAAAAAAAAAAACAAAAAAACTAAAAATCTTTAATGGTCTCATTAATCGAACTATTAGCGTTAAAGTTGTTCCTTTTTTTCATTTTTTGTCTCTTAGTGAAAGAATATGTAAATCTATATTAAAACTAAGACTAATAATTCATTTTAAAGCGCTAATTTTTATAGTTAAACTGTCAAATTGACAGATGACAGTTTTCGCTTCAAAATAGGGTAACAATTGTCGGTTCTCTTTTTCATATACAATATTTATTTCCATTTAAATCTTTTGCAACATTTTTACTTGTCATTAAACTAAAAAAGACAGACAGACAGAGAGACACGGGAGCAAAGAAAAACAAAACGACAACAAACTTAAACTATTTCTGTCAAAAACATGCCATAACTTTTGAAAATGTATTAATAAAAATAGAAATTTAAATTGAAATTACAGCTACTTTGTCATTTTTATAATATGAATGAGTGGTGGCATGTTTTGCTTATAAGTTTGTATGAACTTGGTTAATTTTGCGGGAGCTTTGCTTTGAAGTATTGTCAATCTATTTATTACAGTTTAATTTACAAGAAATATGGAATTGACAGTAAATTGGACGAACGTGTGAATTTTTATTAATTTAAACACATTTGGATGTCTCACTATTAGAAGTGGCGCCAAAACACTGTAATTCAAATTTACCAACAGATTTTTATTAAAAAAAAAAAACGCAGAGAAAGGACATGATTGCGGCAACTATGCTATGTTCTACGAAATCATTAATGTTACTTGCAAACGACTTTATGGTTAACTACATTTTATTTTAATAATAACTTGTTTTCTATCGTAATGTTTTGGTTCATATTTGATAATTACTCGTACATGATTGCCGCTGTACGGTTGTCAATATGATTGATTTTGAACTATGTTACGTTTGCAAAAATTCGAACTACAACTTAATTATAGTAACTATGCAAAAATTTTACAACATTTCTAATCACAAATAACCCTACTATACACAATCATATAATTATCTATATATATATAAAAGAGTAACGTTACTGACTGACTGACTGATTCATCATCGCACAGCCCAAACGACTGAAGGTAAAATCATGGAATTTTAACTGTGGTTTTCTCCCTCCCCAAAACGATCCGATAAGAAGGGATTTTTGGAAATTCGAACGTTTAGGGTAAAAACTGGTAAATTCGGTAATCTTATATTTTCAAAACTAATAAAGATACAATAAAACTTACAATATCATGTTACTCCATATAAAAAATAAGCTGATAGGTGTCAGGTACTTTTTCAAAATTCGGACTTTTTAGGGGAGAAAACGGGTAAAAACTGTATTTTGGTACTTTTTTGGCACCATATGTATCTTCTAAACTAATAAACATAGAAACAATTTTAAATTGTATTCTTTACTTATCAAAAAATAAAAAACATAAGTTTGGTACTTTTTGGAAATTGGAACCTTTAAGGGATAAAAATTGTGTTTATATTTGGTACTTTTTTTTATAAAATATGTTTTTCTACAAATTGATATAGACATATAATATTTTATTTTAAGCTCCCACCACGATACAGAAATTTATTTGAATAAAATTTTGACACCGGAAAATATGCAAAATGGATTCATGCAAAAATTAACTAACAGAGTGCTATTTGGAACTCGACTGCCAAGCTGTATATATGTCCAAATCCGGGTAAACAGTTTGGTACTTTTTTTAAAACTTATTTTTCTTGGGCACATTAGTACAGATTTTAATCGTTTGAGGCATGTCTTTAAGCATAAACAAATTTGGCAAAATTGAATATTTTTGAAGTTCAAACTTGAGGGGTGTTCAAGGAGGAAAAAGTGATTTGGTACTTTTTTCCTAATGGTACTTTTTTTAATATTTTAAATTATTTCACTTATCGACATTAAAGTTAGCTGATATGTATCTGAGTGAAGTTAGAGTTAGGAGTAGGGGATAATATTTAGGTACCAAAATGTGAGAACTGATCTATGGGTACTTTTTTGTTCTTCTAATGGTACTTTTTGAATTTTCTTTAATAATGGGCCTAGAAATATGAAATTAATCATACATGGTAATAAGTGAGTAAGAATTTTAGGGGGAGACTTTATCGCAGTTTTTCTTTATTAGAGTGGTACTTATGATACTTTTTCTTTATTCAACATGAAATTAAGCATATATGGTCCTAAGTGAGTGAAAATTCAAGCGGATACTTTATGGTACTTTTTCTTTATTCGAATGGTACTTTCTGTAATTACTTCACCAATGAATCTAGAAACATAAAATAAAGCTTATATAGACCCGAGTGAGTGTGAAACGACAAGCGGCTGCTTTTTGGAACTTTTTTATTCTTCTAATGTTACTTTTTGAATTTTCTATAACAATGGACTTAGAAACATGAAATTAAGAATATATGGTCCTAAGTGAGTTTGAATTCTAGGGGGAGACTTTTTGGTACTTTTTCTTTATTCGAATGGTACTTTTTGTAATTTCTTCACCAATGAACCTAGAAACATAAAATAAATGTTATATGGACCCGAGTGTGTGGGAATCCACAAATGGGGGACTTTTTCGTTATTATAATGGTACTTTTTGATTTTTCTATTATAATGGACGTAGAAAAACGAAATTAAGCATAAATGGTCATAAGTGAGAGAGAATTGAAGGTGGGGACAATATGGTACTTTTTCTTTATTCTAAAGGTACTTTTCAAATGTTTTATAGAAATGGACCTAGAAATTTGATATTAAGCATATATGATCCTAAGTGAGTTTGAATTCTAGGGGGAGACTTTTTCTTTATTCGAATGGTACTTTTTGTAATTTCTTCACCAATGAACCTAGAAACATGAAATAAATGTTATATGGACGAGTGAGTGGGAATCCACAAATCTAATAGTACTTTTTGACATTTCTATAACAATGGACTTAGGAACATGAAATTAAGCATATATGGTCCTAAGTAAGTGAGAATTCTTGGGGGAGACTTTTTGGAACTTTTTCTTTATTCGAATGGTACACAACAGGAGACTTAATAGTACTATTTAATTCATCCAATTGGGGTGGCGAAGCGCACCGGGTCAGCTAGTTATTTATAAATTGCTTGCACTCTGCTACAAAATAACACTTTTTGTCAAAACTTTAAAAGCGACTTAATGGAGGTTGTAGGCTTAGGTAAGGACATACTAAAACCGTTTTCAAACATTTTGAAGCACCCTCACAATTTTGAGTTATTTTGAAAAAACTGTTTTAGGGTAGGTCGTAGTAGTTTCATACTTCCAACTCACACACCTTTAAAACGAGCGATTTCAAAATTTTGAATAATTATGGACAGGCAAAGAATTAAGCTTTCATAAAATGTATGCATAAAATGTATATTTTCAGAAATTGTGTAAGTTTTTATTTTTTTTTTTTTCGTAATTTTTCAAATTCAACAATAGTTATTTTAATTTTTTTCTATGAAAACCTATTTCTTTTTTCACAGTGTTTTAAAGACAATTTTATATTGACAAAAAAGAGACATCATTTGTTAAAATTGGTTTATATTTGTAAAAGCTATTAAACTTTTTCGAAAAAAGTTCGAAAAAATTTAAAACAAGTAAGAGTGCTATATTCGGCTATGCCGAATCTTATATACCCTTCACCTTTGTTGTGGATGCATTAATTGCCCATTTTCAGCGTATAGCATCCTAAATATATCAAGAAAACTTTTTAACATTTTACATTTAATTGCTGACGAACATATTATATAGTAGAAGTTACAAACGAAATAACAATCTTATATATACTTTTCTCACGATGGTGAAAAGTATAAAAACAACAACGCCAAACGAAACAAAACATAAAAAAACAAAAACAAAATACGCAAATCAATGAAGCCAACACACATCCAAACATATGCACGTTTTGTTGCTTTTTTGTCAAAGCATGCAATAAATTGTATTTTTTAGATGAAATTTTTAGATGTTGTCTCGGATTTTTGTTCATATCTCCGTTATTTCTGGAAGGATTTTGCTGATTTTAAATAGGAAACTTCTCGAAAGCATGTCTGAGAGAATTATTGAAGATTTGGATCCCGAAAATATTTGGGGTTTTCAGAAAATTGATTTCAACAGACAGACAGACGGACATGGCTTAATCGACTCCGCTATCTATAAGGACACAGGATATATATACTTTATAGGGTCGGAAAATTATGTTGTGGAAATTACAAATGGAATGACAAATTTATATATACCCTTCTCACGAAGGTTTTGTTGAGAACAAAATCTTCTTTATACACTGGTATAAATTCATATTTCATATTTATAATTTCATATTAAAATAAGCAATGAAAAGCGACTAAAATAAAAAAAAGTTGATAATTTTTTTTTTTAGATACTTATTCTTAACAGAAATAATACCTATAACTTACAAGTATATCAAAAAATGCACGTCATTTTAAAGCGTAATATGTTTTCTTTTCAAACCCTTTAAAAACATTAAAGTCGTGCAAAAACTGACTGAGTTACAGGTTGATAAGTTGACGAACATCTCTGAAAACGTTTTTTTAGACACAATTTGTAATGTACTCAGCAAGACCTATAACTCACGCTAGGTCGTTTTCCGAGTTTATTTTCATCGTAGCACCGTGTTATTAAAGAGTGTGCCAGAAAAAACTTAAATACTTTTTTTTTTTTGGAAATCCATCCATTAAAGAACCTTTTCGGTTCTGTGATAATTTATTAGCTATTAAATCAGTTGATAATATAGGAATTGATAAACAAATTGAAAGTTCAAATTTGACGAGTGTTTACGAGGATTAAGGAAAATTGGTACTTTTAATGGTACCTTTTTAATATATTAAATTAGTTAAAGTTGGTTAATATGCTTCTCAGTAAAGAAATAATCATGAATAGGGTGCTCAATTGTATTGTGATACCAAAAATGGAGAACTAAACCAAACCAAGGAGTACTTTTTCGTTCTTCAAAATTAATTTTCTATAATATTGAACCTAGAATCAGGAAATTACTTTGAAATTTCAAACTTGACAGTGGTTTAAGTGGGGAAAATTTTTACTTTTTCTTCTAATGGTACTTTTTATTATAATAAATTATTTTACTTATTGTATATACATAATAGTTGGCTGATATGCTTCTGAGTAAAGATATGATATTGAGGTAACAGAAACTTTTATTGAAATTTCTATAATAATGAACCAATAAGCAGAATATTAAACACACATGATTCTGACTGAGTTAGAATATAAAAGAGGGAATTGCAGGTACTTTTTCGAACTAGTAGTACTTTTTGAATATTTTATAACGATAGACCTAGAATCGCGAATTCAAAACGGATAACTAATGTTACTATTTCATTATTGTATAGGTACTTTTTTAATATTTTATAATAAAAAACCTTAAAATTAGGCACAAATGATTCCGAATGAGTTAGAATTCACAAAAGGTGATTATAGTGGTACCTTTCTTTTGTATTTTCTATAATAATGGACACAGATATATGAAATTAGACATTCATTCATGGTACTGTTTTTATTCTAATAATACGTTTAGAGCTGGAATCCACATTACAATGAATCAATAAACATAAAACTAGGGACATGATTTCCTGAATTAGTATTAATTCACAAAGGGAGACTTAATAGTACTATTTCTTTATTCCCATTGGGGTGGCGAAGCATACCGGTTCAGCTAGTACTCCATACTATTATCGGATATTTTTGAAAATAACTAAGACTTTGTTACAAAAATTTTGCATTATTTAGCCTGCGAAAGGTATCCTGAAGCAATAATTGTAATACAATTTAAAAATTTGAAACAAATCTTAAGATATTTTTACCGATCTGTGTTTAGAGATATTGGATGAATAATTGGATGAAAAAGTTTGTTTCTCATTTCTTAATTTTGAATTTTTCTAGTGAAAATAGATTAAAAGTGAAAACCGAAGAATAAGTGTCGGTTTCGGTTTTAGGCCTTGAAAAACCGCGGTTTCGTCTTCGGTTAAAACCTAATTGGAAACTCAACTTTTTTCCATAGTGGCGTGATGGCAAGTCGGGCCCGAAATATGATGGCACTCTGTTTTAAGAATTGTAAAAACCATTCTTGTAGACACATCGTAATATATATTTCAGGGCCTGATGTTTGTTTATTTTTGTTCAGTATTGTTCTTGAACATTACCTTGTTCAATAGTGTGACGATGAACCTTCAGATCTTTTACCATTTTTTAGAAAGTCGATATCGGATTTTTTTGAAAGCATTTAATTATGTTTTCGGGTACTTCGTTTCGCTGTACATATTGACAGAAATAACAACTGAAAATTAAGGATTTAGAAAAGTGGCTAAAAAAACAATAATTTGTTGGACCAAGGCGAAGTTTTGGCTGGAATAATGTGTATAAGAATTTCTGACTCACTCTTTATGTCAGTATTTATAGAATGGTTGTATATTATATTATGATTGAAAAACCTTTACATAATCGTGTTATGATTACCAGTAAATACATAATTATAACAAGGGATGTTACAAATTGTTACAAATCGAAAACCTTCCTGCTTGAAACCTCTACAAGATTTAGAGCTCTGATAAGTTAATAATACTTTAAAAGACAATTTTTATTTTGTTTATGAAATATTACACTAATTTTTTAATAAAATTCCGAGTTGAACTCATGATTTTATCATTATTTACCAAATAAATTTAATATTTGCTTGTTCGTACCAAAAATCAAGGAGTGTCCCTGTGCGGTGTATTGAGTGACTACATATATTGATTGCATTTTTCAATGATTCAAAATCAATTTAATAAAATTTTAAGCCTACAAGCATGTTTTGCGTTTTATTATTTTTGCAAAACAAAAAAAAAATAAATAAAAACCTTAAAGGATCAACATTAAAACACCACAAGACGTCGTTAAGTCTGTGTGGAAAAAATAAAAAAATATCAAAACAACCCAGAAAACAAACATACGATATGGTCTAAAAGATGAATACATCTAATAAGGAAACAACAGTCAAGCTTAACTTTACAAAAGGAACACAAACAGATTAGTCAATACCTCTTAGTCCTGTGCTTTTTTTGGAACTTGTGGCATTTCCAAATCCAAAACCAACTTTATGATAAAATATTGTTAAACATTAATACGCTGTCAACACATACATTTGTTGGAACGACAGCGAAGACCTCGGATCGGTTGCAGCAAAAAACAAAAATTAAAAAAAAAAATAACAAAAAATCCAACCAGAATCCAGTATTGATATTGTTTATTGTTAAAATTGAAGGTGTATTTTGGATGAAACTTATTCATTTTAATTTTAAAAGTTTTAGTTCTTTTTTTTTCTGTTTTTTTGTTAATGATCGCCCATAATTTAACAGCACAAATCGTTTGACATTTTTATACCTCTGTGTCTTCATGCCACAGAGGTTTAGTACATTTTTTTTTTTGTTTTGTTTGCCAATAAAAATCATGTCGAACGATTAACTTTTTTTCATAAAAAAAAGAAGAAAAGTCTGTAGGCTTTATCTCGCTGGTTATACGTGGTATGTGTGTGTTGGAGTGTGTCGTGTTAGTGAGTGGTAAAGTGTTGATGGACTTTACAACTTCTATATACTTTAGTCAGTTTATTGATCATTTTGTTAACAATACGAATTTAACCCTCTAAACGAAATTGAATTGTGTTTCTTAAAGTGATACATTTACTTTCATTAGGATGTAAGTAATTATTTGTGGATGTTGTAAAATTAGATTTTCTAGGTAGCCCTACAAAATAGACGTGAATGTAATATTAAGGGGAACCGTCATACATAGGGGAATTGAAATAAACCTGTAATTTATAAACGTTAGTCCGATTTGAATAAAAGTTTGAACGACTATAAAAGGGGTATAGTTGAGTTTATGTTTATAGATCAAAAGACCACCCAAAAAAAATATGGTTGTGGCAACCATAATCGAACAGTGGCATATTATGATTCCTGTAAAAATGTATGTAGCATTACAAAATACATAATATGATCCTACTTACTATTATATTATATTATATTATAGTAGCACAACTCTAATATAATTGTGTCCAAGCGCATGGTGGTCGTAGCACAATCACATATGACTAAGGACTAAAATTGTAAAATACTTAACACACGTTTTTCATAAAAACTTTTAACCCAAGTATTATTTGATTTTTTTTTTGATCAAGTTACCTTTGAAAAGCATGTCAGTTATTATGTTTAATGTCAATTATTTTCATTTGTTGGTAATCTGATTTAAATGAGTGACCAGAAAAAAGTGCCTTTTAAATTATTAAATATTTTCAACAAAACCCAACATGATCCTACAAAAAGTTGGCCAAACAATCAAAGGTCTCCTATCAAACTGTTTCCAATGTTATTAAACAGTACCGGGAGAACTTGTCCGATGATATAAAAAATGGTTCAGGTAGAATGAATTGTCCACATGATGTTTCTAAAGCCAAAAAATAGAAAGCATTTTCAAAAGAGCTCCCAACATATCCGGTAGGAAAGAACCCCGGGTAGGTCAGTACTCGGACTATTTGGTACGAAAAGTTAAAGCCGATGAAAGTTTAAAAGCATACAAGGCTCAAAACGTTCCTGACAGGTACTTTGCTAAAACTTTAGAGGCCAAAGACAGAGCTCGAAAATTTAAGTCAGATTTTATACAAAAAATATACCTGCTGCATAATGGATGACGAAATGTACGTATGGAAAATTTTTCGCAGCTTCTGGGTCAATTTTGTTATGTTGCAGATGCTCGAGGGAATGTTGAAGAAAATCTTAGAACCCAAAAGCAGACAAAATTTTCAAAAAGTTCTTGGTATGGCAAGCAATATGCAGTTGCATTTGTTACAAAGGCATCTATAAATACGAAAATTTACATAAATTAATGTTTACAAAAAAGGCTGTTTCCATTCATAAGACTTCTTTATATGTCCACTTATTTTTGGCCTAATTTGGCATCTGTCACTATGGTAAGAAAGGTCTTGAGTGGTACAAGAATAATAATATGGTATTTGTACCAAGAGAGGCACATCCTTCAAACTGCCTGGAGCTAAGTCCAGTGAAGAGATATTGGGCTCTTGTTAAACGAGAATTGAAAAGCACAAAAGATGTGTCCAAAAGTGTGGTAGATTTTAAACCTGTTCTAACAAAGTGACGTAAAGCACTATAAAAACCATAATGAAAAGGGTTTTCGAAAAAGATTCAAAATTTAATCATTAGTGATAGAACTATAAAAATATTTTTTTTTTTTTGTAAATTGGAACAATAATTTTAATCAAATAAAAAAAGACTCAAAACTGTAAGTTTAGTAGTTTAATTTTTATAGCATTCACCTTTGTGAGAAGGATATAATGAATTTGTCATTCCGTTTGTAATTTCCACATTATAATTTTCCGACCCTATAATGTATATATATTCTGAATCCTTATACATAGCGGAGTCGATTTAGCCATGTCCGTCTGTCTGTCTGTCCGTCTGTCTGTTGGGATACAAATCCTCAATAATTCTGTCAGACATGCTTTCGAAAAGTTTCCTATTTAAAATCAGCAAAATCTGTCCATAAATAACGGAGATATGAGCAAAAATCTGAGACAACCTTTGTTTTTGGCCTATTTTTGATCTATATCTCGATTACTAAGTCATAAATATAGACAATATGGATATCTAATGATAGATATTTCAAAGTCCATTGTAACGATGTATATAAGGCTATACAAAGTTGGACCTACAATGGGTCAAAATCGGGAAAAATATTTTTTAACCCGACTTTTTTTTCACAAAAAATATTCTTTTGTTATAAATTTTTTTCACTATTGAATTAAAAAAAAAAAATTAAAAATTACAAAAAAACTATTTTGAAAAAAAAAAATAAAAAAAATTTTTCATTAAAAGGTTATTCGGGAATACAAAATTAATATTTTAGTAAGAGCTTCTTATGCTAAATTCCCAATTTTTATTTGATAAATTCACTGAAATTTATTGTTGGGGGATAAGCTAGTTCCTATGCGCATTTCACTGGTTGCTTAGGCCAGATCATCAGGAAACCTTTTCCCAAAAGGCTTTAGAAAAACTAAAGATATTATACAAATAAAACGATAGAGTGAATGAGAATTACAGACACTCAAGCTTTATTTGTAAAAATATCAAAGCTTAAACAAAACACCAACAATAAACAGTGATTTTATCTTTTCTTACATTCTCTACTACAATTGGTTGGTTTCTTGCCGACACAAACTGTAGTGTGTAAGTGAGTAAAGAAAAAATAAAACAACTTGCTTTATTGTTTTCGCAAGAAAATCAATATAAAGCGAGCTGCCAGTTTAGTCTTGATGCACGGGCACCTGCAAATTTATCATTAAAAGGTTATTCGGGAATACAAAATTAATATTTTAGTAAGAGCTTCTTATGCTAAATTCCCAATTTTTATTTGATAAATTCACTGAAATTTATTGTTGGGGGATAAGCTAGTTCCTATGCGCATTTCACTGGTTGCTTAGGCCAGATCATCAGGAAACCTTTTCCCAAAAGGCTTTAGAAAAACTAAAGATATTATACAAATAAAACGATAGAGTGAATGAGAATTACAGACACTCAAGCTTTATTTGTAAAAATATCAAAGCTTAAACAAAACACCAACAATAAACAGTGATTTTATCTTTTCTTACATTCTCTACTACAATTGGTTGGTTTCTTGCCGACACAAACTGTTTTTAAATTTTATTTTAAAGTATAATTTGGTGAAGGGTATATAAGATTCGACACAGCCGAATATAGCTCTCTTACTTGTTATTTACATATATATATGTTAAACATTTTTCAATCTCAGTCCTTATGTTATGGAGTATTTGTGATCATGTTATGATTATAAATAAACAATATTTTTGCAAAGTTTTAATATTTTCTCAAACATAACATCTTTCAAAAACAATCATATTGTCAGCCATATAGCGACATTCATGTTATTATAAAATATGAAGCAAAACATTACCAGAAAACAAGTTATTATTGAAGTAAAATGTATTTAACCATAAAGTCGTTAAAGACAATTCGAACACTTCTTAACCCTCCGACTCCCAGTTGGGTTAATTGCATTGAATATTTATTCTTTGGTATGCAAACGAGACATTATTACTTTGTTGTTGCTGTTGTTGTTGTGTTGGTTGCTGTTTTTGTTTTGTATCTGTTTGTGCTCTTTATTTGTTTGTTTGTTGTGTTTTGGACGGAAAGAATCATTTAAAGACACGTTCCGTTGTTGTATTGGCCCCGTATGAAATGAAATTCTGAAAGTCTGATTATAGTTCTTATGACAGACTCAGCAGGTGGTTATGGGGTTATTGATATTATGCTCTTTTTTATTTGCAGTTTTTTATTTTTTAAATTTTTTCTGATCTTTATGATTTTTTTGATCGTTATATGCCATAAACACATGTATTTTTAATTATTTAAATATTGAAAACACAATTAACGAAGAATAAAATATTCGTTAAAGGGTGTTTGTTTTACAGAGTGTTGGAATGTTGCATTACGAATATATAATGATCCAAAAATGTTACGAAAGGGAGTAGCTTAAGATAAAGCTCCTTAAATATTTATGATTTTCGATTTTAAACTAAAATTATGTAACATAAAATCAAACATTAGGTGAAATTTGTAAAAGAAGAAATGTAGTAAAATATTTTAAACTTTCAAAAACTTTTAAAGATATCTAGAAAATATGTGTGTTGAAATAAACCTCTCGATTAAAAGCCTATTGATGATAATGCTTTAGGCTATACAAATACTTTTTTTTAAGTCTTGTGGCCTACATATCCACTCTGTCTAATTTGCAGTTATGGGCACACAAATCACAACATTAAACTATCAATTATTTTAACACCTTCTCCAATCATCTAAGCAATTCACCTTTCTCTACATGTGTGCTATTTTTTATGTTTATTACACAATTATTATAAATTGTTGTATTACTTAACGCCTGCACTTAATTTGCGATCATTTTCAAGAAGTGGTAATAAACCCACTCCACTCGCACCAACAGCCACACCCTTTTTTCATGATGTTAATGTTTGACAATGACGATCACGATGATGATGACGACGATGAAAACATCAAAACAGACCAAAACAACAATTTGAACACAAAAACGAAAAACATGGACATGGACATGTGAACAAGATTTCATTCAAAATATGCAACTAAGTAACACAACAGCCAATTTCAATTGGACATTAGCAACAAGTGTAAGTATAAACCATAAGACTGAGTGAGTGACTGACTGACTTCGGGTTTGGCTTGTAAGTTAGACAGTTGAAAGAAAACAAAACTAAAAAAAAAATTATTCAAAACTTCAAACTACATAACCACTCAATTCATTAGCTGTCCGTATGCATGTGCAACATTGATGCAATTATGCAACATTTTAATACACATACAGACACCCATGAGCAGAGAACATGTGGATGGATCTGCCCAACATTCGGACGGACGGACGGAGGGACGGACACTAAAAATTCAGTCAATTTTAAATTTTTCTCTCGATCCCTTTTTTGAATGTTGACATCATAGCAAAATGTTGTTATTGTATCATCACAATATGAAAATACGAGAAACTGAAATAAAAAAAATTACAAACATGCCAGAGATTACCAACTGTCAGTTGAATGTCATGCCTGAGGAACATGCGTCATCTGAAGTGTTGAACTAATTTAACAGCTGTTGAAAAAAGACAACATAAACAACAATAAACTATTTGCAGATTTTCAAAAGTAACAAATCATATTTAAAGGAAATTATTAATATTTTTTGTTAAAGTAGAATTTAATTCAGGCAAGATCGGTGCCTAGAGTGGGGTTCTTTCTCCACTATCTTGGTCACTTGTCATTGGTGATCTTCTCTCCGCATTAAGTGACCTTGTGCAGATTTTCGAAGATGATTAAAAGAACCAATGAACCATGATAATTGCAGTGTAGATCATGGAACACTGCAAGTTATACAAGGAAGCATTTATCATTAAATCGAGGTGGCACAAGATCTGCCTACACATATACAGAAATTCCTTTTTAATATTTCATCCTGAATTTGATGAATTATTCACTCAATAAGAGTTTTGTGACAATCAATGGGGTCTTGCGAATAGGGTCGGTTTGAACGCTCGCAAGACCCTGTATTGTATTTTGACACACAAACGAATCATAGATCCTGTCGCTGCATATTATCGAATCAGAAGCTCTTGATGTCCTGGGCGTGAGAATACAGTGTCGAAAGAAATGACGAGGTTATTTGAAACGGTGTAGAAAAAATAACTCCCTCTGACCTCCATACCATCTATACCTATATCTGATCGAAAATGGAATACAAGTCCCATGTATGGGCCTGTGCCTCCGGATCTATTACGGAGCTTCTCTGCCGCGTTAATATTGTGCAAAGTTCTTATCGGTGACAGTGGAGTATCCTCTATTGATCTCAGGAGTACCGTTGCAATGTGGGATGTGTTTCGATGTTCTATCGATAATACAATGGAAACAGGAATTTTATTTTCTGAGTAGTATATCGAAACATTTTTGAAGAACCTTTATGTACAAAAGTAATCCTACTATCAGAAAATGCTATAAATTTTGCGATTGGCCCCTAATGTCAGTTCTGTTTTGACATTTGTGTAGTAAACACATGCGAAATACACGTTAATAAACAATGTTACGCTACACTGCTCCAGAACGCGGAATATTGCTGACTATTTATTTG
Source organism: Calliphora vomitoria (assembly GCA_942486065.2). Lineage (NCBI taxonomy): Eukaryota > Metazoa > Arthropoda > Insecta > Diptera > Calliphoridae > Calliphora > Calliphora vomitoria. Next base: position 141,572,820 of record OW818030.2, read on the forward strand.
ACAAATAATCGGTCGGTGACTTTGGCACAACGTGAATTTCGTCGCAGATTTCCTGGCCGTCCAACGCCTACTTGTGAAACACTGCGACGTTTAGCCGCTCGCCTCGAAGAGACTGGCACAACACGAGATGCTGCCAGGTGTGGCAGACCCCGGAGTAGCCGTTCTGCAGAGAATATTGCTGCTGTAGCCGAGGATGTCATGTAAGCGCCGTCGACATCGATCAGACGACGTGCCACGCAAATGGGTATCAGTCGACGGTCTTTACAGCGAATTTTGGTACAAGATTTGAAGATGTTTCCGTACAAAGTCCAGAAGGTGCATCAGCTGTTAGCTGCTGACCGCCAATCGCGTCTAACATACGCTCAAGCCATCCTTAATCACCACCAAGAGGAAGATGATTTTTCATCAAAAATAATCATGAGTGATGAGGCTCATTTCCATCTTAGCGGGTACGTAAATAAGCAAAATTTACGCTTCTGGGGCACTGAAAATCCGCGTGTAAACCACGAAGAGCCATTACACCTGCTCAAAGTCACTGTATGGTGTGCTGTTTTCGCTGGAGGAGACATCGGACCTTTTTTCTTCGAAGACGTCGCGGGCCAAACGGTTACTGTGAATGGTGAGCGCTACAGAGCAACGATCAACGAGGTCTTTTTGCCGCAACTTGATGAATTGGGATTGGAAAACATGTGGTTCCAGCAGGACGATGCAACGGCACACACTGCACGTGCCACAACCGATATGCTGAAAGATGTATTTCCCGGGCGCCTAATCTCCCGTTTTGGCGATTTGCACTGGCCAACAAGATCGCCTGATTTGACCGCTCCAGACTTCTTTTTGTGGGGCTTTTTGAAGTCGCGGGTTTATGTCAACAAGCCTCAGACTCTTGCAGCTCTTAAAGACAATATCCGTCAAGAATGTGAGGACCTATCGCCGGAAGTTTTGCCCAAAGTGATGGAAAATGCCATAAAAAGGGCTCAAATGACAATCAACTGTGGCGGCGGCCATTTACATGACATCATATTCTCGACTTGATGTAAAAAAAATAAAAAGACCAAATAAAAATAATCCACAAGAAGAATCAAAGTTTTTCATTTTTTTTTTTTAATTACAGCCAAAAAACATCGGAAGTTTACTTTTGCGCCACCTTGTATATATGGGGCATTTCATGTTTGTTCTATTGGATAGTAATTCAGACACAATTTTTCAAGAAGATCGGTCGGGAACTTTCTGAGTTAGAGGGGGTCAAAATTTGACATTTTGGCCAAGCAGGTGTTTTTTCTCATCCATGTAACTTATTACCTATTGTTCTTAGCAAAATGTGTCCCAAATAGTTTAGATAGCTACTTCTTCAATCTTTCGAAAAAAAAAAATAAAAAATATTTGTAATTTTTTTTATTTTTCTAAAATCAAAAACTTTTTTGACTTTTTTTTTCAAAATGGGCCCTTTTTTCTCTCAAAAAAAAGCTTTCATATTTTCATTGAAATAAATATTTTGTAACTCAAGACAATTGACTTTTTGACTTTTTTTTGCAAAATCTAAATTTTTTTTCCAAAATAAGTTACATGGATGAGACACCTGCTTGGCCAAAATGTTTTGACCCCCTCTAACTCAGAAAGTTATCGACTAATCGGTTTCAAAAGACATCGATTTCAAAAGTTGGTTCACTTGACATGAAATGCGCCATATGTATAACTTTCGAGATATGCTAATATTAAAGAAATCAAAGAACACACTTATGCAGCTCTCTGGCAACCGGGGCTACTTATTTCACACACAAAAAAGTGATCTACATAATAAATACAATTTATATGTATGAAGACAACAAAAACTGCAACAGCAGCAACAACAACAACAACATCTACAATGACAACAACTAGAGGAAAAAAAGCAATGCAATTAAAATATTTCAAACAGAAGCCAACATCAAAATCACCACTATATTTCAGCCAGCCTGATACCACTTGTACAAGTATCAGTGCAAGTGTGAGTAGATACATCATAAATACATCTACGAGGTATTCAAGGAGATGCAATCGTCAAGAATTATACATTCATAAGAAATATTTAAGCAGCCACAACAACGCCAACAAATGCTGCTAAAGAAAAATGTGAATTCAGACAACAACTATTTACTACTGCATCATAATTAGCTGCACATTAAAAATATAATTATCAGGTTGTGATAAACACAATATCGTCTCTATGTACATGTATGACAATGAATATAAAAAAAGAACCATTATAAGACACAAGAGCTGTCATAAAGTCATATAAAAACATGATCATAATCAACACTATCACTATCCAAATCCACTTTTCTATCTAAGATACACTATCTTCAGCTCTAGTTTTAAGATTTTGCACAACACTCGATGATGATCATGATCATGCTTTATAATTGGAATTCGTTCAGCACAATTCCGGAATTCTTAATGAAATGCGACATGTGCATGTTGTGTTCAGTTTTACTTAGTTTTTGCCACTATTTTCCACATTCATGTTTATTTTTTTCTATTTTTTGGAAAACCACTACTCTTTTAAATTTTCACGGAAGTTGGCAATTTTCTTAAATGAGAAAAAAAAATAATGTAGAACAAAAGTCGAACCAACAAGCTAGAGAACATGTAGAAAACTTGTCGAACTTTGTATAATTATAGACTAAAGTGTAGCGAAAATGTAATGTAACAATAATCATGTAACACCTTGCTTCAACTGGAGCGTTCGAGTACAAGTATGATTGCTATTCAAATTAGAACACTTGTTTTTTGTTTTGTTTTCAGAAAAAAAACTGATGGCACAGTAACACCACAACAGTTGACTTGTATTCGTCGTTATAATACAGAATTTCAATTAAAACTGCTCCCTGTAGCTGCAGCAGCAGTTATACGGCTGAGCAATCAATAGAATGGCAAAAGTGAGGAAGTTTGGGTTGGTCAAAACGGATGGTGTAATGCGTGAATAGTCATTAACTTACAAGGTGATTACGATTGTATAGAGTGATGATTTGTTTTCAATATAGTTGTTATTGAAAGGAAATCAAAGTTTTGTTATCATACTAATCGCGTTTACATGAAAAGAAGTTGGAAAAAGTAATTGTCAATTTTATAACCAGGGTCAATTTGCAATATACAGTGCACTCGCTGTAACGCGAACTAATTAAAACCAATGGAGTTCATGTTAGTGAAATTGTGTTGTCTACATGATTAGAAAACAAATGCAGTGAAAAAAAATTGTTCACGTTACAGAGCTTTCTGAGTTTGTTCACGTTACAGAGTAGTCAATGTAAGCAAAAGCTTGTTCAAGTTAGGCGGTGTTCACGTTACCGCGAGTGCACTGTATTGCGAAACGTTATATCGTATTCTTTTATGATTGAGCTGGAATGCAACCATTTGCGTTACAACGATGTCGTATTCCTTTTTATCCCATTAAAAAAATCAAATTTATCATGTTATGTAATCGATAATGTCAGTTTGAATTCGTTTTGAAATAGTTTAATTTTAATTAAGTAAGAATTCTCTACAGAAAGACGCAATTATTCTATTTATGGATACCTTTCCTGTGTTCTTTAATTCATTTTTACAAGAACCAAATACCTTTCCACCGGCCGAAGTTTTGGACAGTTGGGTGGATTCGCCTCTCGTGTTACAAAATTGGCATTATTGTTTGAATTCCACTCAAGGGCCTTTTATCCGTAGTGGCATGGTGTCAAGTCGGGCCAGAAATATGAGGGCACTCTGTGCTGTTTTAAGAAATGTAAAAGCCGGTTTTGTAGACACTACTTAATACAAGGTGGCGCAAAAGTAAACTTCCGATGTTTTTTGGCTGTAATTAAAAAAAAATTAACAGCTTTGATTCTTCTTGTGGATTATTTTTATTTGGTCTTTTAATTTTTTTACATCAAGTCGAGAATATGATGTCATGTAAATGGCCGCCGCCACAGTTGATTGTCATTTGAGCCCTTTTTATTGCATTTTCCATCACTTTGGTCAAAACTTCCGGCGATAGGTCCTCACATTCTTGACGGATATTTTCTTTAAGAGCTGCAAGAGTCTGAGGCTTGTTGACATAAACCCGCGACTTCAAAATGCCCCACAAAAAGAAGTCTGGAGCGGTCAAATCAGGCGATCTTGTTGGCCAGTGCAAATCGCCAAAACGGGAGATTAGGCGCCCGGGAAATACATCTTTCAGCATATCGGTTGTGGCACGTGCAGTGTGTGCCGTTGCACCGTCCTGCTGGAACCACATGTTTTCCAATCCCAATTCATCAAGTTGCGGCAAAAAGACCTCGTTGATCGTTGCTCTGTAGCGCTCACCATTCACAGTAACCGTTTGGCCCGCGACGTCTTCGAAGAAAAAAGGTCCGATGTCTCCTCCAGCGAAAACAGCACACCATACAGTGACTTTGAGCAGGTGTAATGGCTCTTCGTGGTTTACACGCGGATTTTCAGTGCCCCAGAAGCGTAAATTTTGCTTATTTACGTACCCGCTAAGATGGAAATGAGCCTCATCACTCATGATTATTTTTGATGAAAAATCATCTTCCTCTTGGTGGTGATTAAGGATGGCTTGAGCGTATGTTAGACGCAATTGGCGGTCAGCAGCTAACAGCTGATGCACCGTCTGGACTTTGTACGGAAACATCTTCAAATCTTGTACCAAAATTCGCTGTTAAGACCGTCGACTGATACCCATTTGCGTGGCACGTCGTCTGGTCGATGTTGACGGCGCTTCCATGACATCCTCGGCTATATTCTCTGCAGAACGGCTACTCCGGGGTCTGCCACACCTGGCAGCATCTCGTGTTGTGCCAGTCTCTTCGAGGCGAGCGGCTAAACGTCGCAGTGTTTCACCAGTAGGCGTTAGACGGCCAGGAAATCTGCGACGAAATTCACGTTGTGCCAAGGTCAAATAAATAGTCAGCAATATTCCACGTTCTGGAGCAGTGTAGCGTAACATTGTTTATTAACGTGTATTTCGCATGTGTTTAGTACACAAATGTCAAAACAGAACTGACATTAGGGGCCAATCGCAAAATTTATAGCATTTTCTGATAGGAGGATTACTTTTGCGCCACCTTGAATATATTTATGTGTTTATCGTGCCTGATGTCAAATGTGATTGGCTTCTTTTGCCTCAACTGCAAATGGCTTGTCATATAAGAAACTTCTTATGGAATTTTGTCCGATATTGTTCTTGAGCATTATCTCTTGATCCGGAAGTTGTGAAAAGTCTGCCAGTACATAAGATTCATCATCCATCACATAACAGGTTTTTTTTATAAAATGTAACTTTCTGAACTTTATACGACTTCAGCCCAGCATTAGCTTTGGCTCTGCGCACAAATGAATCAGAACTTCACGATATGCTTTGTTGATATAAGTGTTAGGTGCTCTTCAAAAGAGTTGTTCAACCGACTTCTTTTGCCTTATAAATATCTGTTAGACATTTTTTTCTTGATCCTGGTTTTCTTTAAATGTTCAAGTCTTCCTTAAGTTAAAGTTTTAATTATTTTTTCACGTACATACTTTTTTCACTGTTCATTTAGACCGAAATATTGGTTGAAAATGAATGATTTAGAGAAGATAATATCTGACACAGTTTTAAAAGCTAACGTGATTAAAACAAAATAGTAATTTGTTGGAATAGTGTGTATAAGTTTTTTCTGACTCACTCTTTAGCGACAATCATGTGATTATAAAATATGAACCAAAATATTGCTGTAGGAATCACTTTAGGAACTTTTTAAACCAAACAAAAATAATATTCTCCAATTGTAATCTTACACAAATTAGTTTTATAAATATTAAGCTTCATTTCGATAACCCTATCGGCCATAAAATTTCAATATTTATGACAATTATCAAAGTGTTGCAATCATCATTAATGTCACACTACATGAACATCCATGATACCGATACAGCTGAACGAATTTTATGAAGTGCCAAGATGTTTTTTTTGTCGTATAAATTAAAACGAAAAATAGTAAAAACAACAAATAATGATAAAATAAATTTTTCAAAAAAAAAAAAAAAAAAAAAAAAAACTGTTCTCCATTGAATTTAAATATGTTTTTAATAAAATAATTTTAACAAAAATTTCGAGTATTACCTACAACTGAACACAGCTTTCTTTTGCATCAAAATAAAAGCCGTTGGTTTGTTTGGAAATCGTTAGATTTTAAGCTGAATATTTGTTAGATTTTAATTGCCTCAATCGGCTTAATTGGTTTAAAGAGTTTTCATTTTATTTGGGATTTGGTATTTATTGTATTGAATGACGGAAATACCAGTTTAGATTTCATTTTTTGATGTCAATCAATTTATATTCGAAATTAAGTACTTAGATGTCTCATGATGACAATGATGAGTAGAGTTGAGCTGAGCTGAACTGAATTAAAATGAAATGATGCTGGCTGTTTGATTTTATGTTAATTTTTTTTAGTTTTACAGTGACATTTTCGTTACTACCACAATATTTTGACATTTTCAAAACTAAATGTGTATTTATGGACGTTTGTTTCTTTTTTCTTGAATATTTTTGATATTTTAAAATATTTAAATGTTAATTTGTATAAATAAATAAACAATACGTCTATGCCTTTAAGACGATTTGTTGAATGAGTTTATGTGTTGAATTACACCAAATGTATAAATTTTCATTGTTATTTATGAGATTTTAACTCTACTAATTTTATTATTCAAATATCTATCTTTAAAACAAAATAAAATTAAATAAAAAAAAAAATAAAAGAAAAAAAAAAAAACGTTAGTTTTGCAGTTTTATTTTTGATTTTGTTGATCAATTCAGTTTTGTATGATTTGTGTTTGTTTAAATGAAATGATGGCGTGAATATGATATTAACACATTATTTAGGGTTTGATGAAGAAATTTGTCAAGACAATACAAATTATTTGATTTAACATGGAATCAATTTATATTGGTAAGTATGTATTTAAAATGACAAAACAAAGTCTCAAACAATAGCTACATCATATCCATTGTTATCGAAATCATCACAACAGTCCGTCATCATCATCAGTTGTTCACTCTGTCACTCAATTCGTTGGCAGTAGAAAGATTATTTTCAAAATAAAGAAATAAACTCTTAATTTATCAATATGAAATTTATTATATTACAATTTATATATGTTTTTAAATAGAGAGCGTATAAAATGTTTAATAAAACGCTGTTAATATGGTAAGCAGCCATGTACACGAAAATAGCACACTGTTTAACTATATCTATAAAAATATATTGAGTTTTGTACAAGGGATAAGTATAGACAATCATTAAAATTGTGCAACCACAAGCAGGGAAAAAACATGGTTACGACAACTAACTATGTTCCTTGTAACAATATATTGTTGTCGTACTCATATAATTGTTATTTTATTTTCATTTCAACAATATTTTAGTTACTGTAAACATTAATATTTTCATCGCAATTATAAATTAGAGTTCAGCGAAAGAACTAAATAATGATAACTATGCAAACATATTCTTTATGTACAGTCATTTAGGGCCATTATAACAACTTGCCTTTAAGTTCGTAATAGTAAAAGTTAACTTTAATGATACCTTTTTCTATTGCTTAAAGTTAACTTTTACTATTAGGAACTTAAAGGCAAGTTGTAATAATGGCCCTTAAACTTACAAATAACCATTAAATTTTATGTTTCTATACGAATACTCATAATATATTGGAAATGAAATGCTTACTTTTAATAATATTTTATTCTCACCATTTATAGAATGCTTTTGCATTAGTTTTATTATTGGTGTTTGTCTATGATATCTTTACAAGTAAATTTTGAGTGTATGTAATTCTCATTCGCTCTATAGTTTTATTTATAGAATATATTTAGCTTTCCTAAAACCAATAACAATAAATTTCCGTGAATTTATCAAAAATATTTCAATAACCTATTAAATTTAAATTTTGTATTCCCAAACATAACTTTTAATAATAATAGGATTACTTTGGATTTTATTTTTTTTCTTCTTGAACCAGCACTCAGCGGATGACCCCTATTCATGCAAAGCATTGTGTTGGAACTAGGAAAAAAGGTTATAGGAGGGAGGAAAGAGGGAGTAGTGTTTGTGGACATTCGATTTGAACTTTCCCACAATGGAAATGGCAGGAAACACTTCGGCGGGAAGTTTGTTCCACATACGAACAGTACGGCTAAACAACGAATTTTCCTTGTAATGTATTGTGCGGTCCACTGGCTAATCGACCACAAAGGGATGTGTTCTTGACAAAAAACGTGTATTACGTAAAAATCTGCGGGTATCAGGAACAAGTTCCCTAATTTCATCAGAACACATTCCATTGTAGTACCGATAGAACAGTGAAACGCAGCCCACATTGCGACGATGTTCCAGTGAGTCAATAGAGTTGGATACTCTACTGTCACCAATAATCACCTTCGCCCTCTCAAGCACCGGCCCGTACACGGGAGTTGTATTCCATTTTCGGTCGGATATATGTGGTGTAAATAGTGAGGAGATCAGATGGAGTGAAGTAATTCCTACACCGTTTCAAAAAACCGAGACACTTGAATGCTTCTTCCGACACTTGAAAAATGTGTTTAGACCAGCGGACATCACATTGTATTTTCATGACCAGAACATCAAGAGCGTCTGATTCCACAATATTTACACCATCCATAAATACAGATGAAGCAACATTGTTTGTCGTTCGTTTTTGTGTCAACATGCAACACTGAGTCTTGCGGGCGTTGAAAGCGACTCTATTCGCACGACCCCATTCAGAGATTGTCACAAGGTCCCGATTAAGGGAATCATTCATGTTTTGCCTCATTGCCCCAATCTCCGACAGGCTTGGTCTATAACTGAATGAATAGGAATGGCAAATGTTTTTCTGTCATCTGCAAAAGAATAGATACGGTTGGAAGTTTGACGTAGAAGGTCATTTAGAAAAATAAGGAATAGAGTAGGAAAAAGAACGGAGCCTTGCGGTACCCATGAGTTCAACTTGAACTAGTTTGAAGAGATCCCATCTATAACAACTCGTATAGTGCTCGATATAAATCGAGAGAAGTCATTACCGACACCAAAAGCAATAAGTATCGATAATAATGCACCGTGCCACACTCTATCGAACGCCTTGGAAATATCTAGATCCACCACTTTACTTTCGCCAAAACGGTGAATGGAACGACACCATTTTTCCGATAGGAAGGTTAGCAAGTCTCCCGTAGAGCGTCCCCTACGGAAGCCATACTGGCGGTCGTTAAGCAAATTGTTGGATTCTAAATATTTAACCAAATGGTAGTTTACCATACTTTGGTAGTTTACATAACTTTGGAAAGTGCAGAACAAATTGCTATTGGACGGTAATTTTCAGGCTTATTAGCCTCTCCCTTTTTAGGAATTGGCGTAACGTTAGCAACCTTCCAACATACAGGAAATACGCTGGCACGGTATGAAATGCTGAAAAGGTTGGCTAATGGACGAGCTAACGTCGAAGAGCACTGCTTCAAGACCAGCGCTGATATGCCATCTGGCCCAGGAGACTTATTTACGTTGAGATCCGTTAAAACCCTTTTTACAGCACGAGCTCGAAAGAATATGTTTGGCATAGTCACTAATACTCTTTCGAGTTCAGGCAGTGGTTGATCACTTTCCGGCAAGTGAGAATTACTTGCGAATAATTCAGCGAAAAGGTTAGCTTTATCAACCGGGTCAGTGAATGTTTGGTCATCTTTTAAAAGAGTTGGAATTGTAGAACTAGCATTATCCTTTACTCTTTTAACGAATGACCAAAAGCTTTTACTTCCCCAGGGAGCAGTAAGAACTTTAGTACGAAGGCGTTGCTCGTGTAGGGCTTTTTTGCGCCTTTGTACTTTGGCACACGAAGATCTTGCCTTTTTGCGTAGCGAATCAGTATCGGCGTTTTGGTTACTGCGCCAAGTCCTGAATGCTTCCTCTTTGGATCCGATTGCTATTTTGCAATTCTGATTAAACCAAGATTTTTGCCTAGGTCTAATCGAAGATGTTTTTGATGGAATGAAAGTCTTCATTCCCAACATGATTATTTTCTCAACCATTTTAGCCATGGCATTGACATCATTGTCTAGGAAACAAAGTTTCCTATTAAAATACCGAAAGAAATCGTTAAGTTCAGCCCAACGAGCCTTTTCGTAAATAAAAATTGAACGTTTCGTAGCTGTTCGTGAAACATTGTGAAGTTGCGAAAGCGAAAAAAAATGATCCGAATTATCGAAAGGTGCAAGAATATATTATTATCATAAATGACAATGATAAAGACTGAGATCGTAAAATTCTTAACACAAGTGGTTTCTTAAGTTTAGTGGTTTCATTTTTATTAACATATATGTATGTTAAAAATGTTTCGATGTCGGTCCTTATTACGACTTTATTTCATGATAATATGAGATTTTAAGATACTAATAATGATCACAATATGTTTGGTCTACAATCACAAATCTTATCATAATATGTTGCTCTTAGATTATGTTTACCACAACCATGTTTTTTTCGCTGCGTGCATTTAGAACTACATTAAATACTATAAAAATGTCCAGAAATTTAAGAATTATATGAAACTAAGTTTTTATATCGTACTAAGTTTTGCAAATCCATTGAAGTTAAAATTACAAATTGTTTTTCAAAAAAATGATTAAAATTTGATTAAAGAAATTAAAATTATGCAATTTATTTTGTAATTGAACGAATGTTAAATTGGCACAACTTTGTAAAATTTATTTCGTTCATATACGAATGTGTTATATTTTCCTCCATAAAAAAAAAACATTCAAGAACGAAAACAGCAAAATTAAGTTCAAATCGTTTAAAAAATATGCATACATATACATAAGTATTTTTTGCTCTAGAACGAACATCATCACATGTATTTAAAATTTAAATTTTTTTAAAGAACAAGGGAACAAAAGGCCAATTTTTGTGTTATCACAATCGCATGCAACCTCTGCCACCAATTAAATGCACGTTATCTTTGGAAAACTTTAAAGCGTTGATACATAAATCCTTCTGTTAAACCAACTTTTGAAAGAAGCAGCCCTTAAAAAACTCCAAATATGCATGTTTTAAACTTATGAACATTTTTGTTTTTGTTGTCTTTCTCTAATTCCATTTTTTCCGCACTCTGTTTCCCCGCAATCATTTTAAAACATTTCGCACCCTTTAGCAAAGTTGCTACCATTTCATTTAACAGTTTGTATCTGTGTGCATGTGTGAGCGTATGGGTCTTATTGTTGGGTTGCCTTCGCTCATCTCTAAAATAAATTTCAGCATATGACGCCATTAGGTCTTCTCTTGACAGTATTTTTTTTTTTTGGATGAGAAAATTTCCTGCGAAGTCAAGGAAAGAGTAGTGAAGGTTTCATCGAAAATCTTCATACATTCGTTCATTTTTTTTTCATTGTTGTTGTTTCAATATTTAGAATTTTTTCCGTCTTTCTCCCACCAGTTTTTTCGTTTTTCATATATAGAGTTAAAAAAATAAACGGAAAAACTTTTCTTTTCGTTTAATCGTTGGTTTATATGAAAAAACTTTCTATCAGTTGTTTTTGGCATTTTTCATTCTCTTTTGCTTTTTTTTTTTAATGCCACAAACTTTTCGACGCGCTCTTTTACAAATTACCAACAACTTTTTGGTTGAGTTGTTTTTTCAGTATTTTTTTTTTTTACTTTTCGAAAAGGTTTTAACAAAAAGCTTGGTAATGCCAATGTCCTCGATGAGTTGTAAGACAAAATAGGGTTGCCAAATCTGTGTTAAGTTTGGGTAGAAAAAATAATACAACTTTAAAAAGAAATGTATCATAATCATATTATGATTCCAGCTTAATCATAATATGATAATTTTTAAACCTTTTGGTTTTCATGACTATGGTGTATTTATTTGTGATCATGTTACGATCATAAATAGAACAATAAGAATGTTTTATAGTTATCATAATTTAGTTGTAGGAATAATTTTCATACACATAACATGCCTCAAAATCAATCATGTAATTATAAAATATAAACCAAAATATAATAATTATTGTAGGAACCTAGTTATTATTGAAATGAAATGTATTTAACAATAACGTTTTTTTTTTCGACTACATTTATGATTACATAAAACATATTATATTTGCAGCTACCATATCGTAAACATGTCTTTTATCTGCATGTACTAGTGTGTTTACACATTTCATTTGAGATCAAACAGCTTTCAGTTTTATACAATAATATTTTATTAATTTTTGTACGGGCTAGGAAATAAAGCTAAAATCAATGGCAAATTAAAACACATAAAAACTCAATTGAGATCAAATAGTTTTCTGTTTTAGTAAGGACTGAGATCGAAAAATGCTTAACATACATATATGTTAATAAAAATGAAACCACTAAATTTACAGATTTTATTTTTTTTTATTTGATTGAAATTATTATTACAATTTACAAAAAATAATAATAATCACTAGTGATGAAATTTTGAACCTTTTTCGAAAACCCTTCCATTATGGTTTTTATTAGAATTTCCAACTCGGTTTTAACCGAAACCGAAAACGCGGTTTTTCAAGGCCTAAAACCGAAACCGACAATTATTCTTCGGTTTTCACTTTTAACATATTTTCACTAGGAAAATGCAAAATTTAGAAATGAGAAACAAACTTTGTCATCCAATATCTCTAAACACAGATCGGTAAAAATATCTTAAGATTTGTTTAATTTTTTTAAATTGTATTACAATAATTGCTTCAGATGATGTAGCAGGCTACCTTTCGCAGGCTAAATAATGCAAAATTGTTGTAACAAAGTCTTAGTTATTTTCAAATATCCGATAAAAGTATGGAGTACTAGCTGACCGGTGTGCTTCGCCACCTCAATTGGAATAAAGAAATAGTACTATTAAGTCTCCCTTCAGGAAAACATGTCTCTTGTTTCATGTTTATTGATTCATTGTAATGTGGATTGTAGCTCATTCGAAACGTATTATTAGAATTTAAACAGTACCATATAGACCCACATTTTGTATTCCTACTCAGTGTCATGAATGTTTAATTTCATATTTCAGTGTCCATTATTATGGAAAATACAAAAGAAAGGTAAGACTAAAATCACCTTTTGTGAATTCTAACTCATTCAGAATCATTTGTGCGTAATTTTAAGGTTTATTATTATAAAATATTCATAAAGTACCTTTACAATAATGAAATAATAACATTAATTATCCGTTTTGAATTCGCGATTCTAGGTCCATCATTATAAAATATTCAAAAAGTACTACTAGTTCGAAAAAGTACCTGCAACTCCCTTTTTATATTCTAACTCAGTCAGGATCATGTGTGTTTAATATTCTGCTTATACACGCAGAAAAAAAATATAGTTGTACATTGTTACTGTAACCATTTCCAATTTGTGCATGGTTACAGTAACAATTTCAAAATTTTTAACAATATTATAGTCACAGTAACTATATATATGATTGTGGTAACAATAATATGGTTAATTTACGATTCACATGAATATTTCAACCATATATATGGTTACAGTAACCATGCATATGTTTGTGACAATCATTTATATGATGAAGGACTTACCATATTATGATGCTCTCATATCATAATCTGAGAACAACATATTATGATAAAATTATTCATCATATAAATGGTTGTCACAAACATATGCATGGTTACTGTAACCATATATATGGTTGAAATATTCATGTGAATCGTAAATTAACCATATTATTGTTACCACAATCATATATATAGTTACTGTGACTATAATATTGTTAAAAATTTTGAAATTGTTACTGTAACTATGCAAAAATTTGAAATGGTTACAGTAACAATGTACAACTATATTTTTTTTCTGCGTGTAGGTTCATTATTATAGAAATTTCAATAATAGTTTCTGTTACCTCAATATAATTGTGCCTTCTATCCTTGATTCTTTCTTTACTCAGAAGCATATCAGCCATCTATTATGTATATACAATAAGTAAAATAATTTATCATAATAAAAAGTACCATTAGAAGAAAAAGTAACAATTTTCCACACTTAAACCACTGTGAAGTTTGAACTTTCAAAGTAATTTCCTGATTCTAGGTTCAATATTATAGAAAATTCATTTTGAAGGACGAAAAAGTACTCCTTAGTTTGGTTTAGTTCTTCATTTTTGGTATCGTAACACAATTGAGCACCCTATTCTTGATTATTTTTTTACTGAGAAGCATATTAGCTAACTTTAACTAATTTAATATATTAAAAAGGTACTATTAAAAGAAAAAGTACTAATTTTTCTTGGTACTTGTTAATGACTTTGATTTCTAACAATAAACACTCGTCAAATTTGAACTTTGAATTTATTTAGCAGTTCCTATATTATCAACTGATTTAATAGTTAATAAATTATCACAAAACCGAACCGAAACCGATCGGTTTTCAATTTTTTAAAACCGAAACCGCGGTTTTGAAATTCTTCGGTTTTTTGGAAACTCTAGTTTTTATAGTAATTTCTGTCACTTTGTTCGAACAGGTTTTTGTGTGCTCTTCAATTCTCTTTTAACAAGAGCCCAATATCTCTTCACTGGCCTTCGCTCCAGGCAGTTTGGAGGATTTGCCTCTCTTGGTGCAAATACCACATTATTGTTCTTTTACCACTCAAGACCTTTCTTACCATAGTGACAAGGTGCCAAATCAGGCCAAAAATAAGTGGACACACTAAGAAGTCATGAATGGAAGCATCTTTTTTTGATGTAAATTTCGGTATTTATAGAGCCCTTTGTAACAAATGTGTGGCTTATTTTGCCGCAACTGCATATTGCTTGCCATACCAAGAACTTTTTGGGAAATTTTGTCTGCTTTTGGGTCCTAAACTTTTCTTCAACATTCCCTCGAGCATCACCAACATCAAAATTTTGACCCGGAAGCTTCGAAAAATCTGCCAGAACATACGTTTCGTCATCCATTATGCAGCAGGAATATTTTTTTTTATAAAATTTGACTTCAATTTCCGTGCTCTGTTTTTGGTCTCTAAATTTTTAGCAGCGTTCCTGTCAGGAACTTTTTGAGCCTTGTATGTTTTCGAACCTGCATTGGCTTTAAGTTTTCGTACCAAATAGTCCGAGCACTGAGCTAACCGGGCTGCTTTCCTACTGGATGTGATGGGAGCTCTTTTGAAAATGCTTTCTATTTTTTTGTGAACTATTCCTTCTATCTGAACCAGGTGTTCTATCAACGGACAAGTTCTCCCGGTATTGTTGAATAACATTGGAAACAGTTTGACGGCAGACCTTTGATTGTTTGGCCAACTTTTTGTAGGACCAAGTTGGGTTTTGTGTAAAATATTTAATAATTTTAGTACGCACTTTTTTCTGGTCACTCATTTTAATCAGATTAACAACAAATGAACATAACTGACATTAAACATAATAACTAACATGCTTTACAAAGGTAACTTGATCAAAAAAAAAAATCAAATAATACTTGGGTTAAAAGTTTTAATGAAAAACGTGTGTTAAGAATTTTTCGATCTCAGTCCTTATATATTTGATTCAAGATAAATAATACCTATGTACTATATAGTAGAGATGGCTCTTTTGTACCAATTTGATTGGCGAACGGTAATGTAAAAATAACCAAATAACTCCCCATGATAATGATCATATTAAATTTGTTATAAAACGAAACTAAATATACTTTTTTTAAGGATACCAGTGGACTCAGAGGTAACATAATTTGTTGTTTGTTAAAAAATTATGGTAAAAAAATAATGGTATCCCTATTTCAACACAATTTACCGTTACAATCATCCTTTGTTTTACTCACTGGAATAATTTTAAATAATCGCAAGTATTGAAGTACATTAGGGGGCTCCCAAAAAATACAATTTTGTGGAATTTTGAGCCCAACTCATAAAGCCAATCTTTTTACTACTGAGGTAAAGAGTTTTCTTTAATATTAGAAATAATAATAAATTATCTTCTTGCTGGCATATTTCCAGACTTTAAAGCTAAAGCGACATGGGTTAGAAACAACAATTCTTCACGGGGGAACAATCCATAGCTAAAATTTATTTCCTCACACAAACTTGGAGCAGTGTAATAAGTAATTTACACACAGCATATACTCGATTGTAAGTGTGCGTTGATTTCACCGCTTTAAAAAGTGGCATCGGGAGTTTTTGTTGCTTTTTCCTCGCATTCATTTTAAAAGCCAGATAATATCCTTGTAAAAAACATACTTTATGCAAAAAAAAAAAAAAGTAAAATTTTTTCCCTTGGCGAAAATGTAGTGAAAAACATTTTTATGAAATTACAAAAAAACACACACACAAACACATTCATACACAGCCACTCAAACAAAAAAACAAGCAACCAATTTAGTATTCTTCACCCACATTTTAAGAGAGCGTAAAATTTTCGAATCATTTAACTCGTTGTTGCCATATAATATCATAAAAATAAAATGGCTACTATCTATCTATCTATGTACATACATAAGTATGAAAGCATACTTGTAACATGTTAAAAATACATATTAGATGGGCTGGGGAATTGGTGTTGGGTAGAGATAAATTAGTCGGGGGAGGCAAATAGATGCTGAAGCGAAGAAGATATTTTAATGATGAAATAATAAACATGTTTAGAATAAATTTGTTTTGTTTTCTTTACTAAAGTTTTAACGCTTAAATTAATATTAAATAAATATAAAAGTACGATGAAATTTACGGTTAATTGATGCGGGTTTTAGTATTGAATCGACAAAAGCATCGTAGTTACACGCAGAGAAAAGTCATGGTTACGACATGGTTGCGGCAACTATGTAATGTTCCACACAATCATAATTTTTTCTCGCAAACCACTTTATGGTTAAATACATTTTATTTCAATAATAACTTGTGTTCTACAGCTATGTTTTTTTTTTTTCATATTTAATAATAACATGACTGCCGTCTTATGACTGATTTTGAATGTTCCGTTTGTGAAAATTGTTTCAACCGCAATTCTTCTTTGTCAACTGAATTTCTGTTGATAGAACCGAAAAATTAAATGTGTGCAACAGAATCGTTCGATTGCAACAAATTCGGTTGCTATCACGAATATGTTTTCTCTGTGTACATATTAGGGTATTCAATCGATTAACCGTTAATCGGTTAACCGATTTATTTTGGTCGGTTAATTATTCGAATAATTTAAAATTGCCGATTTTCAAATAACAAATAAACCGATTAATTTGGGTCGATTATACCGAAATTTATTTGTTTTGCAGTTTATATAGAAACTCATGAACATTAACTGCTAGCAATAGTTTTCCACACAGATTATTACATATATATAAGACAAATGACAGTTCTCAAAAAAGTAATATCGAACCTTTGAAAAGTGGTTTTCAGAGTGAAAGAAAAAATACAATTTTCAATAGGCAAAAAGTGTGATATATATTTGTCCCCCTTTTTAAACCACAACCATTTTGACATTTTCTTTTGTTTGTTTTCTATTGCCAGCCGATTCATATCTGTGTAATTTGTGGTTTTCTAGAAGTATTGCACAAAAATTGAAAGTAAGGAATTTGTAAATGAAACTTTTTCTAGAATGCACTATGATTAACTTTGTCCTAATGAGTCGGATGATAATAGATGAAACTAAAGACATAACTGAAAAGAGTTTTTTATCAGAAACTATTAAAAGTATTCACAATCTGGAGCAGTATAGCGTAACATTGTCTATTAACGTGTATTTCGCATGTGTTTACTACACAAATGTCAAAACAGAACTGACATTAGGGGCCAATCGCAAAATTTATAGCATTTTCTGATAGGAGGATTACTTTTGCGCCATCTTGTATAAGGTGTATGCATCTCATAATTGATTTTGGCAAATGTTTGAAATTAACCATAAAACTAATTCTATTGTAAAGCTAAGATCTCAAGCAATAATTATTTGCAAAAATTATAGTTATTATGTCAATTCGAAAATGGCGACAGAACACACTACTTTCTACTTTGAAGATTTAGGGAGTTAAAATTATACCATATTCAAGAGCGTATTTTTAATATTTATAATTAGGATTGTTTTACCTTGTTGGTAAGATTATCTTGTCCAGATTCTATCTTCGTTATGAGTTTTGTATATGTTGTTAGCATATTTGAAATTTATTCATTTAAAATATATAATGTTTTTTGGCTTACCTACGCAATTTTGACTAGGATTTTAACTGTTGGCGCCGATCTAGTTTTAACATAGGATTAAAGTTTAACTTATTATCTAAAAGATATATCAAAACTAGCTGCCTTTTCGGGCCTATAAACAAAAAAAATAAAAATTATACTATTTTTAATTTATTCGAACTTTTTTCGAAAAAGTTTAATAACTTTTACAAATATAAACCGATTTTAACAGGCAATATCTCGTTTTTTTTTCGTTATAAACTTGCCTTTAAAACAATAGTAGCTCAAATAGTATGTTTTCATTAAAATTAAAATAACTATTGTTGAATTTGAAAAATTACAAAAAAAATAAAGAAAATGCTAAACTTTTTATAAAACCTTAAATAATTTCTTGAAATATACATTTTATGAAAGATTAATTCCTTGCCTCTCCATAATTGTTTAAAATTTTTAAATCGGTCTAAAAATGTGTGAATTAGAGGTACTAAAGTACTACGGCCTACCCTAAAAAAGTTTTTTTCAAAAAAACTCAAAATTTTGAGGGTGTTTCAAAATCTTTAAAAACGGTTTTAAACTTTAAACTTCGAAAGCATGTTTTTCAAAAAATGCAACCTTTGGGCCGTGTGTAAATATTGGGGCTTAAAAGATTGTATTTTTCCAAAAAAAAAAAAAAAAAAAAAAACTATGCTAAACGGCTGTTAACAAATGTCAGTTGTTAATACTATTTAAACTAATGAAAAAGTACATAAAAACACCTCTTTTACTTGTCTTAACATATCACTTTTATACAAATTCATTACTTTTTTTTTATTATGATTCGATTTTTATGATTAAAAAAGCAAATTAAAGCATAAAGTCCCACCTATTCAACAAAAAAAATCTTACAAAAATCCTCATCCATTCAAAAGTTACAGATTTTTGATCCGAAAATGACCAAAATTTTCCACTGTGCAAGGGTATAATTGAGAATTTTATATGAGAAATTGGATATTCTTTACTTTAGATTTCTCAAGTTTTATAAAATCAAATGAAAAAATCGTTTAAAAGGAAAACATTTCAATTATGTTATTTTTTTAAAAGAAGATCTCACTAAAATCCTAAAGAAACTCACATGTATATAAAAAAGTATCTCAGATACCATTTTTTTTTTTGCTATTCCTTATTTTTTTTTTTTTGAATTGTTATGATTTCTTTGTTTTTTTATGATTTTGTTGTTTTTATTAATAAAATGCTTAAATAAGTATACAAAATTTTTGGTTCCATTTTCATTTTCAATTTAAAATTAAAATAAAAATTATTCGGTTAATCGAATAATTTAAAATTAACCGATTAAATCTAAACCCCGATTAATTATTTGCTCGATTAACCGATTAATCCAGAAACCCGATTAATTGAATACCCTAGTACATATTGTCATATATAAGAGCCTTTATTTCTGAAGTTATCATTATTTTTACAAAAATATTACCTCACAAAAAATTAACAGACTTTATAGATTATTGAAATAAGCTAAATTTTATGTTTAAAATGTTTGAGGACGTTGTACGCCATTTAAAAAAAAAAATTCTAATGGTACTGATATTTTCGTGTTCGCAACTGTATATTCCACAATGTATTCATGTGGCTATATCATTCTAAGGGCCATTATTACAACTTGCCTTTATGTTCGAAATAGTAAAAGTTAACTTTAAGCAATATAAAAAGGTACCCTTAAAGTCAACTTTTACTATTACGAATATAAAGGCAAGTTGTAATAATGGCCCTTAGAATGATATAGCCACATGACTACATTGTGGAATATACAGTTGCAAACACGAAAATATCAGTACCAGACAAGTTATAATAATGGCCCTAAGAGGTTTAAAAATAGCCATATTATGATTGAGCTAAATTAATAATATAAATCATATTATGATTGTGCTACAACCATCATATGTTTTCACAACCATATTATGGTTGAGTAGGAATCAAAATATGGTTTTTATATGGCCGACTTAAGGTGGATAGTATCATACAATACCACTGTTAATATATGGTCGTTGAACCACAATATTATTACCAAGGTGTTAAATTATGGTAAAGTTATATCATTTTATGATATTTTATGTTTCTATAGATAAGTAATAATACGGTCATATAAGAACCATAATATAATTTGAAGGCAACCATTAATACGGTTTCAAACTATTGATTGAACTAAATTTGATTTTGTTTTTAAAATAAAATTCTCTTAGCTTTCCATTTTCGTTGCACGAACATTAAATGGAATTTAATTAAATCTCACATAATGAAAAAAAAGCTATACAGTAATAAAAGTCATCTGAATATGTTTCCTTTGTATATGACATTTATACTGACATGCCGCCATTGCATTAACCAAGTTTACAAAACAATAGTCATAGTTTAACGATAGTTAAACTAACCAGAAGGCTTTTATTTATATGTAAATGCAAATACTAGCGGAAATCTGTTTGTAAACAAAGGCCAACAAACAACAATAAAAAAATGGAAAATTAACACTCTTTTTTTTTAACCGAAAACTGCCTTTGATGTGCCTGCCTAGCTGGCTGGCAGGCAGGCTGCTTTTGCCAAGATCTATAGAGGCTTTGTACGATCGTTCGAAGAGCCAGGCATACAATAAATCTTTAAAGTTGAGTTTTCACTTGCTTTGGCCAGAAATTGCAATGCGCCACCGAGTGACAACTGTTTCAGCTACCGTGTACCATTACTTTTAACATTTATACAGCATGGAAATTCATTGCTACCGGAGTTTAACACAAAAACCACAGCAAAGCGAACCAAATGCGAAAACAAAATAAACTGCAAATTGTGTATGAAAGTATGAGAAGCTTAAAATTTGCCAACCTATAAGCAAAAATATGCAACAATAATAAATACAACAACTAATAACCGGCTAGACTTCTACATAAAATACCAAAAAAAAAATAAATTATTTTTATGTTCACATTTGCATTTTCCAATTTTTAACACCTCCGGGGGTCATCAACGAAATGCGAAAGGAATAATACTTCAGCCAGCCAAGCCAGCCAGGCTGGGCAAAGAAAGAAAACAATCAACCAAACTTTAAACCATAAATATAGAACAAAAAATTGTTGCCTTTAACAGACAATTTTATTTTTATTTTTTTTTTCTAAAATTCGTAAACTCCAAAGCTGTGCAACAATTCGTAATTATGGCTGAACAAAAAACATAAAAGCGTAACGAAATGAAGTGGAATTATATTCCTCGCTTTGCAAGAACTTGCAGATAGAGGAGAACCAAACGGGAATAAAATATGTTTAACATGCACATTGGCAGCAATTATGAGACATCAATACTGTAACCGAACCAGCCCAGTTCAGTTCAGTAACACTGAAATATTGTACTACGTGTTTATTCATATTTAGAGCAGGAGCAACTGTATTCATTAACAAGTAATAAGGAAGTTGAGAGGTCTGCTAAGGCGCTCTTCGTGCACCCTTTAACAGAAATATCTCCAGGAAAGATATGTTAGGGGAACCAATTAAACAATATTAAAATCTGTTAATTTTTTATAAGTCCGTTAAAGAATTTTCTTTCTAGTGTTTAATTTTTAAATTATAATCCAAATGCAGAGTCTTTTTTAGGTGTTACAAAGTTATCAACTAACTGAAATTATCAGCTGGAGCTGAGTATTTATAATATTTTAGGATGCTCTAAAAATATTGAATTTGTACAAAACACCATTGAAACCTGTGCAAGGGTTGTCATTAGAGTGTCCAAAAAACCGGCAAAATCAAAAAACCGGTTTCTGGTTTAACCGAAAACAGTGTTTTATAAAAAAACCGGTTTCGGTTTTCTCATTCTAAAAAAACCTGGTTCGGGTTTGTCATTCTAAAAACCGGTTAACCGGTTTTTTCTAAAAAAATAAATTAATATTTTTAAAAATGTTATCAAAATATTTTTAAGTTATATGTGCAAATAAGCTTTACAAAGTATTTCGTTAAAACCGGTTAACCGTCTTAAAAAAACCGGTTTGTCCAAAAACCGAAAAGTTAAAGAAAACCGAAACCGGTCGGTTTAACAAAGATGAAAAAACCGGTTGACCGGTTTTCGGTTCCGGTTTTGGATACTCTAGTTGTCATATTAACGTTCATAGAACACAGCCATTGACTGGTCCACGGCGGAACATCTTGTAATCAGAAAAAATAAGCAAACCAACAGAAACAGAAAAGCAACAAATAAAAGTGTAAAACTTAAACATTTTGTGGGTTGTAGCCGCATTTCAGAAATTTGCCACTTTAGTCACTGGCAGTATCTGTATGACGCGGTCACTAAGCAACACCAAAAGGGTCATTCAGCCAGTCAAACGCAAAGAGCGACCGAAGAAAACATTATTAGGACCTTAAGGGCTTGTTGAAATTATGCCATCAAATTGGTATCCAAAATGTTGGCATAATAGTAAATTTAGTTGCAACCAGAATCTTTTGATACTCTCACTCATATACACACACTCACTTACAGCTGCACTCACATTTAGCTGACGTTTATGGCAAAGGAGCACATACACATGTGTATAGAAGTAAATATTTTGCAACTTGTATGATCATAAAATTAAGGTTATTCCATCGCTTATCTGAATGTATTTAAAGCAACAAAAAAAAACCGAAAGGTGTGAACAGTTTAACCCATGGTAAAATAATTGCAAAATAAATTAACTTCAAAGAAAAAGAGCGATCAAAAAGAAGTGTAATAAGGTAAAGTAGTTGGTAATTTTTGGCATATGTTGAAGATTTTACCAAAGTTACCAAACATTTAGGAATATTCAAAAAGAAAATTATAAATATTTTATACAAAATTATGGTATTCAATAAATATATGTATGTAAATTAGATAATACTTACATCAAAATGTTGTTAAACAAGTTGTTTGAGTTATTTGAAAAGAAAAACAAAATGGGAATTATACGAGATAAGAATAACGAGTACAAATATATGTAAAATACTTCCACTACAACGTATAAAAAAAATAGTTTTCAAGACGCATAAATTCTAAATTTCAGAAAAAGTCAAAAAATTTCATTTTATTATACCCTTCACCTTCGTGAGAAGGGTATATATAAATTTGTCATTCCGTTTGTAATTTCCACAATATAATTTTCCGACCCTATAAAGTATATATATTCTGGATCCTTATAGATAGCGGAGTCGATTAAGCCATGTCCGTCTGTCTGTCTGTCTGTCTGTCTGTCTGTCTGTCTGTCTGTCTGTCTGTCTGTCTGTCTGTCTGTCTGTCTGTCTGTCTGTCTGTCTGTCTGTCTGTCTGTCTGTCTGTCTGTCTGTCTGTCTGTCTGTCTGTCTGTCTGTCTGTCTGTATGTCTGTCTGTCTGTCTGTCTGTCTGTCTGTCTGTCTGTCTGTCTGTCTGTCTGTCTGTCTGTCTGTCTGTCTGTCTGTCTGTCTGTCTGTCTGTCTGTCTGTCTGTCTGTCTGTCTGTCTGTCTGTCTGTCTGTCTGTCTGTCTGTCTGTCTGTCTGTCTGTCTGTCTGTCTGTCCGTCCGTCCGTCCGTCCGTCTGTCTGTCTGTCTGTCTGTCTGTCTGTCTGTCTGTCTGTTGAAATCAATTTTCTGAAGACCCCAGATATCTTCGGGATCCAAATCTTCAATAATTCTGTCAGACATGCTTTCGAGAAGTTTGCTATTTAAAATCAGCAAAATCGGTCCACAAATGGCTGAGATATAAGGAAAAAACCAGGACAACCTCGATTTTTTACCTATTTTTTGACCTATATCTGGATTACTAAGTCATTAATATAGACAATATGGATATCAAATGATAGATATTTCAAAGACCTTTGCAACGACGTATATAAGACCATAGTAAGTTGGACCTACAATGGGTCAAAATTGGGAAAAATTTTGAACCAGTTTTTTTTTTCACCAAAAGTTTTTTTCGCTAAATATTAAAAAAAAAAATAAATTTAAAATTCGAAAAATATTTTTTTTCCAAAAAATGAAAAAAAACAACTGGAAAAAAAATTTGTTTACCTAAAATTACCTAAAAATTTTTATTTTGAAGTATAGTTTGGTGAAGGGTATATAAGATTCGGCCCAGCCGAATATATCTCTATTACTTGTTTTTAAGATTTTTTTGTTTAACTAACGTATGCGGAAAGAAATTGCAACAAAACAGAAAACGCTATATTTTTTCCAACGTTAAAACAAATAATATATAAAACCTTTATAATGTAGATTTAATGTGAGCAAAAAATTTATTATATTCATGTACTTCTGTGGCAGTTATGAAGAAATTTATATACAGGTGTTGAAAATACCAATGTTTACACTTTTCTGAGCTCTTATTTGAGTTTCATGGTCTTATTTATCTTGATTTTTATTTTAAATAATCTACAAAAACTCTTCTATTTAAAAAGGTCCAAAAACCCTCAAATTATTTTTAATATAAAAAAATTGGGAAATTGTTTCACTTTAGAAAGTCTGGAATTTGAATGGTGTTGGAAAACTCCATAATCATCTGGGCGTGACAGTTGGATGATGGAACAGTTAAGAACTTTATTTAAAAAAAAAAATAATCTCTGATGTTTCTTTTTATGAAATGATACATTTTTTGTAGAGTTTCCAAAAAACCGAAGAATTGCAAAACCGCGGTTTCGGTTTTAAAAAATTGAAAACCGATCGGTTTCGGTTCAGTTTTGTGATTATTTGTTAACTATTAAATCAGTTGATAATATAGGAACTGCTAAACAAATTTAAAGTTCAAATTTGACGAGTGTTTACAAGGATAAAGGAAAATTGGTACTTTTTCTTTTAATGGTACCTTTTTAATATATTAAATTAGTTAAAGTTGGCTAATATGTTTCTCAGTAAAGAAATAATCAAGAATAGGGTGCTCAATTGTATTATGATACCAAAAATGGAGAACTAGAACTAAGGAGTACTTTTTCGTTCTTCAAAATGAAATTAAACCTAGAATCAGGAAATTACTTTGAAATTTCAAACTTGACAGTGGTTTAAGTGCGGAAAATTTTTACTTTTTCTTCTTTTTATTATAATAAATTATTTTACTTATTGTATATAAATAATAGTTGGCTGATATGCTTCTGAGTAAAGAAAAAATCAAGGAAAGAGAGCACAATGATATTGAGGTAACAGAAACTATTATTAAAATTTCTTTAATAAGCAGAATATTAAACACACATGATCCTGACTGAGTTAGAATATTAAAAAGGGAATTGCAGGTACTTTTTCGAACTAGTAGTACTTTTTGAATATTTTATAACGATGGACGTACAATCGCGAATTCAAAACGGATAATTAATGTTACTATTTCATTATTGTAAAGATACTTTTTGAATATTTTATAATAATAAACCTTAAAATTGAAAATTAGCCACAAATGATTCTGCGTGAGTTAGAATTCACGAAAGGTGATTATAGTCTTACCTTTCTTTTGTATTTTCTATAATAATGGACACAGAAATATGAAATTAAACATGCTTTATGGTATTGGTTTTATTCTAATAATACGTCTAGAATGAGCTACAATCCACATTACAACGAATCAATAAACATGATCTAATTTCATATTTTCCTGAATTAGTATTAATTTACAAAGGGAGACATAATAGTACTATTTCTTTATTCCAATTGAGGTGGCGGATATTTGAAAATAACTAAGACTTTGTTACAAAAATTTTGTATTATTTAGCTTGCGAAAGGTATCCTGCTACATCATCTGAAGCAATTATTGTAATACAATTTAAAAAATTTAAACAAATCTTAAGATATTTTTACCTATCTGTGGTTAGAGATATTGGAGCAATAATTGGATGAAAAAGTTTGTTTCTCATTTGTCTAGTGAAATATATAGATTAAAAGTGAAACCCGAAGAATAATTGTCGGTTTCGGTTTCGGTTAAAACCCAATTGGAAACTCTACATGATATCATTCATAGTTATTTTTGAAATATTATATATACAAAGAAAGCTCGATAATTTTTAATAAATATTTCCAAAATTAATGGTCAAAAACATTTTTTTAGATTTATTTTGAAAAGTTTAAAAGTGCCAAAATAGTATCGACTGTGCCACTGGGCCATTAAAAACGTAATAGTGCCAAATCCCATCAACTGTGCCACAAATCCCATCACTGTTAGAAAGTCTGGAATTTGAAGAGTGTTGCAATCACCATAATCATCAGGGCGTGAGAGTTGGATGATGGAACAGTTAAGAACAACTTTATTTTTAAACAAATAATCTCTGATGTTTCTTTTTATGAAATGATTAATTTTGTGTACACATTTCATAATATATTAATTAGAATAGATGGTCAAATCAAATTCCAGAAAAGTCAAAATTTTCAATTTACATCTGATTGATTAAGATCCATATCGCTGGCTTAACATGCAAAGGCTCTAAGTCCATATTTTAATATTTTACAGGAGAGACAAAAAACAATCAAACTTTTTTTTGGATAAACATTTTTGAATTCTGTAAACGCAATTTTTTTTGTATTTTTCTTAGTTTTCTATGTGCGTAAAAGCAAAATGAAAAAATAAGTATTTGCCGATATAAAAGCTTTTTTGGACTTAGAGCCTTTTCTATTGCTCAGTTTGTGTTTTTTCATGGACTTAGGTCTTTTTCTTAGAACTTGTCTTTCATTATATTTCGTATTTACTACAATAAATGCATTGTACTTTTTTTTGTTTTTTTATTGTTTTTATTCAAAAAGCTAATAATATTTAAAAATTAAAGATTTTTTTGATTATTGTAAAAAAGAACATAATTTATTCAGAAATATGAATAACATTATTATTGTAATTTAAATGATAGTATTATAAAATTCATTTCAATTTCGATATTTTTATGTAAATAATGAAAACAAAAATTATACAGTCTTATCTCATTGCTGTTATAAAAAATGATATTAATTTAAACTTGTAATGTAAGAGAACTGGCGACGACTATTTTTATTCGTATGGCAAATCGTCATAAAATTTATGGTGTTTTGCAGGCAAAGTCGATTTTAGAAATTGTAAGTCTTCGTACTTTCTGGTCGTTATTTTTCTTCTTTCTTGGTGAAGTTGGTGTAAATCCGACCACTCCAGTGCTACTACATTTCTATTTATTTTTTGGGGGAGACTTTTCCATTCATCAGGAAATCTAAGTTTAAAATTAAGTCCACCATCTGGTGTGTATTGTATTCCTCGAATGTCCGTTACTTTGGAATCGCCTTTTCCATGGCCTGGGCGAATATTTTTGCAAAATTGAACATTGTTAAATTTCTTAAAAAATGAATGATCCAAATAAGTAACATCATAAGGTTCAGGTTTTTTCCTTGCTGCTTTACATATCGCAGTGTATTCAGCAGGCACATCAATATTTCTATTTTTCATGGCTCGTTCGATCGTGGAGTGTACACTATCAGCTTCCATTTGAGTATGACCAATTTCTAATATTTTTTGTTCAATTGTTACTTTATGTTTGACTGCTGTATTCAGCAAGGCATTACTCATCACACAATTGCGGTTTTGATAAGTGCAACCGTCACTATAAAATATTATTTTCACGGGATTATTATTTTCACTGAGAATTTTTTTTTCCACAAAGTAAACCCATATACTTGCAAATTCTTCAGCATGTAGTCCACCTTCGACTTCATCCCACAAAAAACAGTAACCTCTTTGGTTTTTAAGATTATAAAAAACTAAATTGTGGACCTGTAACTTTGTGCGGTAATATAGGCTGCTAACATGGGATTTTGGAGCCATTAGAACCGCTTGCAGGTCTACTGTAAAAACATATGTTTCATCGTTTTTATCTTTACTCTTTTCATTTCTTGCCTCTTTTTTCTTCTGTTGGTGAAGTGCGTACTCTTCATAAGGGAGATTGCCGACTGAATAGCGGGCACATAATACACACTGATCTTTTTTAGGTATAAACAATGCCAAATTTTTAAAATGAAGTGCTTTATAAAATACGGCAACTGAAAGTGACCGCATGTTCTTCTTTTTGCACCAATCATTTACATAAAAGTCATAAAGCCCCTTTTTTGAGCGCCATTCTGGTAACAGATATTTTTTTTGCGTATCAGCACGACAGTAATGCGATTCCATTGATGGAAGGGCATCCAAAAATGAATAAAGACATTGCCTTTCATTTGCTAAGTATTCCGTTTTCTGAGTATTTTTTTTAGAATCTGTTTTTGAAATTGAAGGCTTCTTCAACCAACTAAGCACAGCCTTTGCACCTAAGTCCAACGTGTTCAAGAAAAACTTTCTGCACACTCGCATTTTTTTGCTTTGTACCTTGAGATAATATTTAAAAGTTAGACTTCTTTTGGATTCATTTAATACTTTTCTATTTCGGGGTCTTTTAATTGGAGCTGATTCAATCAAAGTGTTAACATAAACTTTTTTTTCTTTCCAACTCATTTTCCAAAATTCTTTAAAAATATTTTCTCTATAATCGTCATTTATCTCCGCACATTTCATGGCACCATATTTTTTACATCTGCATCTATCCTTCATATTTCTTGATTCTTTCGTATTTTCATAATTCCAAACATTCCCGTCCTTTACTTTTCCAAAATACCGTTTACCTTTTTCTCTACGAATTCTATTTCTGGCCGAAAACCAAGCTGAATTTTCAACTTGGACTCTTTTTTTGCGAGTTTTAATTTTGGCTGGTAACTCGTATGAATCATCGGAGTCACTATGAAAACCATATGGTACCAGTCCTATGATTCCGTCGTCTGACTCAATTCCATAATCACTTTCAATGGGTTCACTTCCAAAGTTGTTGTTACCAGTAAATGACATGGTAGGCGTCTGATAAAATAATAATTTAACAATATATTTGAAGAATTTAAATATATTTTAATATTGTTACCTTAAGCACCATAAATTATATATAAATTTGTTAAAACTCAAACGCGAATTTAATTTTTAGTCGATATTTTAATACATGTGATTGAACAATTTGACAGGAATGGTTAAGCAGTACTTTTTATAGGGACTTAGAGCTTTTTCTTGTGATAAATTGTGATAAATTGGACTAAGCGCTTTTGCTCATCACTACAAAACAACAACAAAAAATGAGATAACTGCACTTTTTTTCTTTGTAATCAATGTATTTTTACTAATTATACATTACTGCATTAAAATCTCAATTTCTCAAAAAAGTGGACTTAGAGCCTTTGCATGTTAAGCCAGCGATATATATTTTTTTAGAAAATAGATTATGTTCTACTTTGCACATCTTATTAATAATAGGTTTATTTACTTCCAAAAAAAGTCCACTTCTCTGCCACTTGATGTAAAATATAATAAAATGTTCCCGATGAAAATATATAAAATGTGGAACAAATTACAAATGTTTTTTCTAGGTAGTTCTTTTTTTGTTAACATTTAGAAATAACTAAAAGCCAGATTTTCAAATGGGGTTTTAAAGTATTAAGGCAAAACATAACGTAATTCAAAATAAGTCCTAAAACACTAATAGCTTATGTACTTTTTCTTTGGCCAGTGTCAAATTTTTGGTTGCAATTTCATTCCGCATACATTATGTCTTATCTAATTTCGATGAGACGTCTAAAATAAATTTGTCAATACTTAAAAAAGCTCTTCTGACATGGTCTTGAAACTCATTAAAATCGGATCTAAGTGCCAATAAAAAATGTCCTCCAAATTGGAAAAAAATTTTGTAAATGCAAATAAAATTATAAATAATAGAATTTCGAGAATTTTCTTTAATTACTTAAGTTGAACATTTCATGGCGGTTTTCAGCCGTTCAGCGCAAGTCTCTGCATAATACTGAAGAATTAAACAAGCATTTAAATTTTATATAGAATCCATTAACCTCTTGAAATATTTAAAATATGACAAAAATTAAAAGAATGCAACTCCAGATTTTCACTTATTTTTAAAAACATTAATTCAAACAATGGACAACTGACAAATTGTCCTGACAAAGAAAGTTGCAACATTAAAAAAAAAAAAAAAATCTCTCGATACTCCATATAGGAAATAATGATAAACGTGGTGGTATAAATCACAAAAAGGGTTAATAATTTAGATGGCCTTAAGCACTTCATACACAACATTATACGACGTTAATGATGATCAAGTCGCTGCAACCAAAATAGCAGCAAACAACAATAAAACTCTTAAAAGCGAGTAACAACAAATAATTATGCATTTTGCCATAATTTTTCTTAAACTTAAAATAAAAACAAGAAACTAAACTACAATACGGCAAAAATGCGAAATAAACCTCCAGTAAATGTGGTCATTCAGTAAACGCCCCGAAATGAAAATCAAGATTCAGAAACTACAACCAAAAACTTGCAAAATTCAAAGCAATTGAATTGAATACTCGTACTACTGAATATTTTGCAACATCGTAGAGGTCGTCATCAACAGACCACAACAATAATCAAACGTAAAATGAATAAAGATAGCGAAGAATGAGGCAGCTAAGGTTTTACGATTGATGCTGCTGATACTGATGATGATGATGATGAGAATGTTGAGGATGATGAAAAAGAAGCCTTTAGCCAAAATTGGTAGGAGTTGATGCGTTGATGCAATTACACCATAATATTCACACTTATTCGAGGTGAGAAAATTGCCAGCTATTAAAAAGGCATAATATTACCTACCAGCCGCTTGTAGAAAGGC
Source organism: Calliphora vomitoria (assembly GCA_942486065.2). Classification (NCBI taxonomy): domain Eukaryota; kingdom Metazoa; phylum Arthropoda; class Insecta; order Diptera; family Calliphoridae; genus Calliphora; species Calliphora vomitoria. Next base: position 141,603,672 of record OW818030.2, read on the forward strand.
GAATGGACAGACAGATAGACAGACAGACAGACCAAGCCAGACCAGACCTCAAAATTATACCGCCCCAAAAATGATCATGTTTCATTCAATAGAGTTGCGATTTTTGCATTTATATCGAAATAAAGATGCAGTCATTTTTTATGATTTTAATGTTCATCATAATCATAATGACCGATGTTTATTAAAACAAAAAAAAAAACAAAAAAAAAAAATTGGTGATCGTCCATTCATTTCCATCGATCGTTCAACCAAAAATGTACGCATATGGTCTGGTCACAGTAGCATTAGTTATGCTTTATCATACTGTGTACTGTAAAAGCCCGGTATAACGAATCTCACTTTAACGAAAATCCTATATAATGTACAACCAAATGTTTAACATTAACTACCTCAATAAGTCGAATGTTAAGAAAAATAAAACAAAATCAAACGTACGATCAACATTTTAACATTGACAATTATATCAAGATATCAAGAATGGCTGAAATAAATATTGATCTCTAAAGAATGATGTATTGCCTGGTGATAAAGGAGTTTTATTTTCGATTTCTCGACCAGAGGAAAAAAAACAGTACAGTTAATTGAAAATTGATTTATAATGGTGGATTTCATGCAAGTAAATTAATTCTAGTTGAGCACCTGAAATTTGTTTCCTATTGGTAAATGATACCAGATAAAACATTTGTTCCAGAAAGAAAGTTATCGAAATATAGAGTTTAAATTTTAGTTTGCGCCAATACAACTGGAACAAACAAGATTAAATCTTTTCGTCTTTGAAAAACCCAGTTCATTTCATAACAAAGTGTTGTTATAAGTTATCGTCATTCAAATAACGGATATTCATTCAAAAGTTGATATTTTTAATGGTAGGATCAAGCCGAAGTCCTCTAAATGCAAGGGGCTGACTTGGGGCATAAAGTCCAAGTCAGCCTCCTAATGAATAATTAATAAAAACTACAAAATGTGGACAAATTTTGCTTCCTTATGTTACACCGCTTAATACATTTTCAAAAAATAAATCTCGATATAAAGAATTTTTTGATTTAAATGGGCCTGGCAATATAATGTTCGTTATACCGGGATTTTATTGTATATTAGTGTTGCCTTTAATGCCAAATAGCTGGTTTTTAAATGCATTTATAGAAGCACTTGTTTATAGCTCTGAACTTAACGACTTACTAAGTTTAATTTCAGAGTTGAATAATAATGATTATGATAGCATTAGCTCACCTTTTAAAAGGATTCTTCAAATACTCCCAAACCAAATGAAACTCCCGAGATCTTATTTCAAGAGTGCTTAGCATAAACATGAGTTTGAACTATATCACCAGACTACGCATTCCTAACTGCCATTCAATAATCAGAAATAATTGCAAAACGGTGCATTTTATAGTGAGTGGCAATACTTTGGAAAATTTTATACTACAAAAGCTCTTACGAGGAAAGTCTCGTGAAAGTTTCGGAAAATCCAAAAAAGACTCCACGGGTGGTTATCCGTAATCTAAAATTTGAAATTAATTCTCGAACTGTTAGCCGCAGGGCAAATGAGACGGGTCATGGTTACTATTACTCCGCGAAAAAACTCTTATTTTCTAAAAAAATATGCTGCTCGTAAACAAAGAAAATTAAAATAACATTAAAACTGGTGGAGACAGAAATGGAATACTGGAATACTGAAGTAGCAATGGGACAACATTTCTAAGGTCGTCGAAGGAAAAGAGAGTACCAGCTACACAAATAAAACAGCCAAGTTTGCCGTTGGCAATATTAACGTATGCGGAATGAAATTGCAACAAAAATTTGACACTGGCTAAAGAAAAAGTACATGAGCTATTAGAGTTTTAGGACTTATTTTGAATTACATTATGTTTTGCCTTAATACTTTAAAAGTCCATTTGAAAATCTGGCTTTTAGTTATTTCAAAATGTTAACAAAAAAAGAACTACCTTGAATAAACATTTGTAATTTTTTCCATATTTTATATTTTTATGTACACGATCAACTCCACTCACGACTGCCAGCTCTGCCACTATTTATACACGCTCCATCTATCGGGAATCTTCTACAATGCTCTTAATGGACATACTAGTACATTCGAATTCTAGAGCTTTCGATGTTAATGTTAGCAGCTTAAACATGCAGTGGTTGCCATACTTACAAACAATGCTAATAACCGCATGCTATCAACATTGTTGATATGTAGAAGCTTCTACTGATGGACGTGTTTATAAACATGATGAATGTTGCAGGCAGTCGTTGTGGACCGTTAAATTCAAATCGCTATAGCACATTCGTAACAATATATATGGATCTTAGTCAATCAGATGTAAATTGAAAATTTTGACTTTTTTGGAATTTGATTTGACCATCAATTCTTATTAATATTATTATGAAATGTGTAAAAATTAACCATTTCATAAAAAGAAACCTCAGAGAATATTTTTAAAAAAAGAAAGTTCTTCTTAACTGTTTCATCATCCAACTGTCACGCACTGATGATTATGGTGTTTTCCAACACCCTTCAAATTCCAGACTTTCTAAAGTGGAAAAATGTCTCAATTTTTATACCCTTCACCTTCGTGAGATGGATATATATAAATTTGTCATTCCGTTTGTAATTTCCACAATATAATTTTCCGACCCTATAATGTATATATATTCTGAATCCTTATAGATAGCGGAGTCGATTTAGCCATGTCCGTCTGTCTGTCTGTTGAAATCAATTTTCTGAAGACCCCAGATATCTTCGGGATCCAAATCCTCAATAATTCTGTCAGACATGCTTTCGAGAAGTTTCCTATTTAAAATCAGCAAAATCCGTCCATAAATAACGGAGATATGAGCAAAAATCCGAGACAACCTCTATTTTTGGCTAATTTTTTTCTATATCTCGATTACTAAGTCATAAATATAGACAATATGGATATCTAATGATAGATATTTCAAAGTCCATTGCAACGATGTATATAAGGCTATACAAAGTTGGACCTACAATGGCTCAAAATCGGGAAAATTTTTTTTTTCACAAAAAACATTATTTTGTCATAAATTTTTTTCACTAATAAATTTAAAAAAAAAAAATTTTAAATTGGAAAAAACTTTTAAAAATAAAAATAAAAAATTTTTAAAAAATTTAAAAAAATTAAAATTTTTTCTTTTTAATTTTATTTTAAAGTATAATTTAGTGAAGGGTATATAAGATTCGACACAGCCGAATATAGCTCTCTTACTTGTTTTAAATTAAAAATAATTTGAGAGTTTTTGGACCTTTTTAAATAGAAGAGTTTTTGTAGATTATTTAAAATAAAAATCGAGAAAAATAAGACCATGAAACTCAACTAGGAGCTCAGAAAAGTGCAATCATCGGTATTTTCAACACCTGTATATAAATTTCTTCATAACTGCCACAAAAGTACATGAATATGATAAATTTTTTGCTTACGTTATATTAATACAATGGGTTATTTTATAAAGGTTTTATATGTTATTTGCTATAACGTTGGAAAATAACGTTAAATTTTGTTGCAATTTCATTCCGCAAACGTTATAGTATGGGGCTGTTTTCCAAAGGTCCAATTCATATTATCAATATGCCATAACTGCAATCGGTTACAGGTGCATTTTAAAATATGTTATGTATCCATCTGTACCTTTATCTGGTTATAAGGGAATGGCAAAATATTTCAAAGTAGAATCTTTAATTGGTTCAAAACATCGTTGCTGTGAAGTTCTATCCAATAAACTACTGAATCACTAAAGGGGCTAGAATATTTTTGTAAAAATGAAACCTAAGTTCCCATTGTTTTGATTAGAGTTTCCAATTCGGTTTTAACCGAAACCGAAACCGCGGTTTTCAAGGCCTAAAACCGAAACCGACAATTATTCTTCGGTTTTCACATTTAATCTATTTTCACTAGAAAAATTCAAAATTTAGAAATGAGAAACAAACTTTTTCATCCAATTATTCATCCAATATCTCTAAACACAAATCGGTAAAAATATCTTAAGATATTTTTGTATTACAATAATTGCTTCAGATGATGTAGCAGGCTACCTTTCGCAGGCTAAATAATGCAAAATTTTTGTAACAAAGTCTTAGTTATTTTCAAATATCCGATAAAAGAATGGATTACTAGCAATTGGAATAAAGAAATAGTACTTTTAAGTCTCCCTTTGTAAATTAATATTAATTCAGGAAAACATGTCTCTAGTTTCATGTTTATTGATTCATTGTAATGTGGATTGTAGCTCATTCTAGACGTATTATTAGAATAAAAACAATACCATAAAGACCCACATCATTTTGTATTCCTACTCAGCATCATGAATGTTTAATTTCATATTTCTGTGTCCATTATTATAGATAATACAAAAGAAAGGAAGGAATATAATCACCTTTCGTGAATTCTAACTCATTCATATTATAAAATATTTAAAAAGTACCTTTACAATAATGAAATTGTAACATTAATTATCCCTTTTGAATTCGCGTTTCTAGGTAAATAGTTATAAAATATTCAAAAAGTACTACTAGTTCGAAAAAGTACCTGCAATTCCCTTTTTTATATTCTAACTCATTCAGGATCATGTGTGTTTAATATCTTGCTTATAGCTTCATTATTATAGAAATTTCAATTCTAGTTTCTGTTACCTCAATATCATTATGCCCTCTATCCTTGATTCTTTCTTTACTCAGAAGCATATCACCCAACTATTATGTATATACAATAAGTAAAATAATTTATTATAATAAAAAGTACCATTAGAAGAAAAAGTAAAAATTGTCCACAGTTAAACCAATGTCAAGTTTGAAATTTCAAAGTAATTTCCTGATTCTAGGTTCAATATTATAGAAAATTCATTTTGAAGAACGAAAAAGTACTCCTTAGTTCTAGTTCATAATGCAATTGAGCACCCTATTCTTGATTATTTCTTTACTGAGAAGCATATTAGCCAACTTTAACTAATTTAATATATTAAAAAGGTACCATTAAAAGAAAAAGTACCAATTTTCCTTTATACTCGTAAACAATCGTCAAATTTGAACTTTAAATTTGTTTAGCAGTTCCTATAGTATCAACTGATTTAATAGTTAATAAATTATCACAAAACCAAACCGAACCCGATCGGTTTTCAATTTTTTAAAACCGAAACCGCGGTTTTGAAATTCTTCGGTTTTTTTGGAAACTCTAGTTTTGATAATACAATAATAATGAATAATTCTTAGTTTGTTTTCTATTTTCAGAATTTAATTAATTATGCACTTGTTTTTTTATTGTTAATAAGTAGATTTTGTTGGATTTTAGCCTATATATTTAGAAAAGTTTCTATAACTGATCAACATTTCTAGCAAATATAAGTAACATACAAAACTAACTTCAAGTCCATGCAAACATACGTTATTATGTGGCTACATTGTGGTACACTAAGGCTTAAAAAAAAAAACATGATGCAAATAATACCTACTTAAACATCATAAAGTTGAAGTTATTAATTTGTTTTTAACCGCGGCTAATAAACACAGCAAATCATGTGCAAAAAACAACCAGAAGATACAAAACGACCTTGAGCAGCATGTATTTTTAAATACATAAAAGAAGTAAGTACATCCTCAAAAATATTTATAACATTTTCCCGTTTCCTTGTTTATGTGGCTGCCACATTGCAATTGATATGTTTGCTGTATTTCCATCTAGAAGTCATTAAATGAGAAACACTTGAGAAAGAAAAACTGCCGATATACATAATTATCCTCATTATTCTGAGTTTTTTTTTTTTTTTTTTTTTGTTTTGCAATTTTTCTTTCATTCCTGTTGCAGTTAAACATAATGAACTGTCAGAGAAAACATTTAGTTGGCCGTAAAAATGTTGTCAAAGTAACAATGTTGCCGTTTATATTGCCACTTTTATCGCCAACAAATGTCGAAAACAACGACAACAAAGCGCTGAGCAACAAACGGAACCACAACATCACTGATTATTAAGATTTGAATTAGTGAGGAAATGAGCAGACACGCCCATTCAGTCAATGTAGAAATACATCAAAATCATCATTATCATTATCGTACTCATATGTATGTTGCATTTATTTATATTTCATTCATTCATTCATTCTTTCAAATGTTGTTCGGATGACGATGTTTTTCACTCATTCATCTTTCTGTTGGTAGCACATCATTTCGTAGAATTATGATTTCTTTTAATGTTTTTCGTTTTTGAAAAGATACTACGAGCAGTTTTATTGACAACAAATAGAACCCACAAAATGTTGCACACGAAATTACGAAATATTCTTAGAAATTTGTGTATTTTATTTGAAATTGATATGAATGATGAGTTGGAGGTCATTTTGCTGTTTTTAAATACATATTTATACTTATTGGTTTTTATTTGTAAAATATTAGCAAATTAGAAGATAAATTTAATAAACGTAAACATCAAAGAACATTTTTAAAAATACAGTGCAAGCTCGTTATTCGGGACCACCCGGTTATCGCGACGGCTTATTTTTAAACATTGCAAGTTCTATAATCGCGACAGTTCACGAAAAACAGGTTCTATTTTCGCGACTTTTATCTGTTTGTTTTAAATTTGATTACAATGTCAAAAATTATGGTTTTTTTTTTTGTGCGATAAATTTTATATACAAAAAACTAGAGTTTCCAAAAAACCGAAGCATTTCAAAACCGCGGTTTCGGTTTTAAAAAATTGAAAACCGATCGGTTTCGGTTCGGTTTTGTGATAATTTATTAACTATTAAATCAGTTGATAATATAAGAACTGCTAAACAAATTTTAAGTTCAAATTTGACGAGTGTTTACGAGGATAAAGGAAAATTGGTACTTTTTCTTTTAATGGTACCTTTTCAATACATAAAATTAGAAAAAGTTGGCTAATATGCTTCTGAGTAAAGAAAGAATCAAGGATAGATATTGAGGTAACAGAAACTATTATTGAAATTACTATTACTAATTACTTATAGGTTCATATAAGCAGGATATTAAACACACATGATCCTGACTGAGTTAGAATATAAAAAAGAGAATTGCAAATTTTCGAACTAGTAGTACTTTTTGAATATTTTATAACGATGGACCTAGAATCGTGAATTCAAAACGGATAATTAATGTTACTATTTTTTTATTGTAAAGGTACTTTTTCAATATTTTATAATAATAAACCTTAGAATTAGGTGATTATAGTATTACCTTTCTTTTGTATTTTCTATAATAATGGACACAGAAATATGAAATTAAACATGATGCTGAGTAGGAATACAAAATGTGAGTGTTTATGGTACTGTTTTTATTCTAATAATACATACGTCTAGATTCTAGACTCTAGAATGAGCTACAATCCACATTACAATGAATCAATAAACATGAAACTAGAGATATGTTTTCCTGAATTAGTATTAATTTACAAAGGAGACTTAATAGTACTATTTCTTTATTCCAATTGAGGTGGCGTAGCGCACCGGTCAGCTAGTACTCCATACTTTTATCGGATATTTGAAAATAACTAAGACTTTGTTACAAACATTTTGCATTATTTAGCCTGCGAAAGGTGCCAGCTACATCATCTGAAGCAATTATTGTAATACAATTTAAAAAATTTAAACAAATCTTAAGATATTTTTACCGATTTGTGTTTAGAGATATTGGATGAATAATTGTATGAAAAAGTTTGTTTCTCATTTCAAAATTTTGAATTTTTCTAGTGAAAATAGATTTAAAGTGAAAATCGAAGATTAATTGTCGGTTTCGGTTTAGACCGAACTGGAAACTCTAATTTAAACAGTTTACAGTGAGAAAAAAAAATTTCAAAATAAAATAAATTTTGAAATGACGGTAAAATATGATGATTTTTAAATGGTTTTCTTACATAATCATTTTTTCCTAGTCCTCTTTCTTGCAGAAGGTTAAAAGTTCCCATTGTTTTAACAATACTGTGTAGAATAACTACATTCGGTTAATGTTTTTAACATAGAAATATACATATGGTCAATTCACAAGGTTTCTTATCAGTCATATTGTCATAATGTCCTAATATATCACAATTCAGCGGCTCAGAGACTCGGCTTAACCGACTTTTAGGCATTCGGCGTTGGTTTCTGCTGGTTGGTTACGATAACACAATAAACATAGCATAGAAATTAGTACTATTTTAGGACATTTTTAGCTTGAAAAGCAATAAAAAAAACTATTGTGAAATATTAGGACATTATGACAATCTGACATGATAAGAGACCTTGTGAGTTGACCAATAGTATATATTTGGTGAAAGGTCATGTTTTTGAAAACAAAAATTACGGAATTGATGTTTGTGAGATAGACTAGAATCCAACCGAATCCGAGCCAATTCTAATTTTCAACTGAAAAATTAATATCCGGCCTAATCTTAATTTTACAAATGTTTTATTATGGTTTGGTAAAGGATCAATTATCGTTAGGTTTACGAGATTTCAGCATGCGACAATCGATATTCTATTAAGGATGCTCAATTACAGTAATTTGCTACTCATTAGTCTAATTAGTCGGATTGAATTAATTCTACAATTTAAGACAACAAATCAATTTTTAGTATAATAATTTATTGAATATTATTTGAGAAATAATAAACATGTTTTCTAAATACTGAGTTAACGTCATAAATTCAGATTAACTTAACTTAACTGTCAATCTTGTTCTCTGTATTTCATACAATATTGTTTTAAGCTGAAGACAATATTGGAATCGTATCAAACGAAATGAAATAAAAAACTGATAAAATAAAAGCAGCACCTCATTAAAAACCACACCTTGAACAGTTTAATATTTGAACAAATTTATGCAAAAATGTCTTCATACAATAAAAATTAACATAAATTTTTTATAATTTAACGAAAAATCAAAAAAAAAAAAAAAATGAAAAAAAGACAATAATAATATAAAAAAACTTTATGAGCAATTAATTTATGCGTTGACAATTCTAATGATCTTTGATTATTATTTTTTCTATACTTCGATCATTCAGAAAAATGTTTATCGTTTTGAGTTTTAATGTCACTTGATGTTGGTGCTTTAGTTAGATTGTCTGTCAGTTAGACTGTTAGTTGGTTGGTTGGTTGTTTAGTTGGTCCGTCTGTTACTAATTTCGAAATGAACAAACATGCTAACATGCTCGTAAAAAGGCAATAAAGATAACAATTTTGAAAACAATTTTAATAAATATTTTTTTTCTGTTTTCTTAGTTCGATTTCAAAAGAGCAACAAATTTGTATTTGTTATAGTTGAAGACGGCGTTGGTGCTTTTGGTCATGGTGGTCCCGTAAAGCGCGCTACACAATTTTCAGGTTTTTGGTCAATTTTTTTATAGCTTTTCAAACAAAAAGAAACAAAAACTACAAAGAAAAAAAGTCATAAAACTAAAACTCAAATATTATTTTAATGTTTTTAGAATACAATATCGAAAAAAGAAATAAAACACACGAAACACTAACATTTTAATGCGAATCTATACAGATTCGATGATCTCTTCCAAATACATGCTGGACACATACAATGTTGCCTTAATTTGTTGTGGTCATTGTGGTCGTTTTGCCGTTTGTTTCAGAGAAACTTTATGATTATAATGACTTCTTTTTTAGTATTTTTCCAAAATTGATTTAAAATTAAAACATTAAAATTTCTAAACATGATTTTTCATTTTATAGATCTAGTTTTTTGTATTTATTTTTTTTTATTATTTTATTATTATTTACTATTGTTTGTAAAAAATTAAACTGAAATTAAGTCATTTACAATGAATTTATTGTGTTTATTGTTACGTTTTTTAATACATACCACATGCTACAAAATGAAAGTGAGATTTTTGTGATGTTGAATTTTAAACTAAAGATAAATTGATTTATATAGAATACATGATATTTAGGAATTAGTTTGATATATATAAAGTTAATAAAGAAAGAACTTATTTCCTTTTGTTAGCACTTAATAATGGAATTAACTGTAAAGTTGACAAAGTTTTAAATATATTTTGCAATTTTAATATATTAGGGTTATTTCGGATGTGCATGTGTGGCTCGATTCCGGATTTGAAACTTTTATTTCAGATGATTCAATTTTTTGTTAATTTTGTCGGATCGATAAGATAGAGTTTCCAATTCGGTTTTAACCGAATCCGAAACCGCGATTTTTTAAGGCCTAAAACCGAAACCGAAACCGACAATTATTCTTCGGTTTTCACTTTTAATCTATTTTCATTAGAAAAATTAAAAATTTAGAAATGAGAAACAAACTTTTTCATCCAATTATTCATCCATTATCTCTAAACAGAGATAGGTAAAAATATCTGAAGATTTGTTTAAATTTTTTAAATTGTATTACAATAATTGCTTCAGATGATGTAGCAGGCACGTGTCGCAGGCTAAATAATGCAACATTTTTGTAACAAAATCTTAGTTATTTTCAAATATCCGTTAAAAATATGAAGTACTAGCTGACCGGTGCGCTTTGCCACCTCAATTGGAATAAAGAAATAGTACTATTAAGTCTCCCTTTGCAAACTAAGACTAATTCAGGAAAATATATCTCTAGTTTCATGTTTATTGATTTATTGTAATGTGGATTGTAGCTCATTTTAGACGTATTGTTAGAATAAAAACAGTACCATAAAGAACCACATTTTGCATTCCTACTCAGCATCATGAATGTTTAATTCCATATTTCTGTGTCCATTATTATACAAAATACAAAAGAAAGGTAAGACTATAATCACCTTTCGTGAATTCTAACTCATTCAGAATCATTTGTGCCTAATTTTAAGGTTTATTATTATAAAATATTCAAAAAGTACCTTTACAATAAAGAATTACTAACATTAATTATCCGTTTTGAATTCGCGTTTCTAGGTCCATCATTTTAAATTATTCAAAAAGTACTACTAGTTCGAAAAAGTACCTGCAATTCACTTTTTTATATTCTAACTCAGTCAGGATCATGTGTGTTTAATATTCTGCTTATAGGTTCATTATTATAGAAATTTCAATTCTAGTTTCTGTTACCTCAATATCATTATGCCCTCTATCCTTGATTCTTTCTTTACTCAGAAGCATATCAGCCAACTATTATGTATACGTATAAGTAAAATAATTTAATATAATAAAAAGTACCATTAGAAGAAAAAGTAACAATTTTCCACACTTTACAGTGGTTAAAGTTTGAAATTTCAAAGTAATTTCCTGATTCTAGGTTCAATATTATAGAAAATTCATTTTGAAGAACGAAAAAGTACTGCTTAGTTTGGTTAAGTTCTTCATTTTTGGTATCCTAATACAATGAGCACCCTATTCTTGATTATTTCTTTACTGAGAAGCATATTAGCCAACTTTAACTAATTTAATATATTAAAAAGGTACCATCAAAAAAAAAAAGTACCAATTTTCCTTAATCCTCGTAAACACTCGTCAAATTTGAACTTTAGCAGTTCATATATTATCAACTGATTTAACAGTTAATAAATTATCACAAAACCGAACCGAAACCGATCGGTTTTCAATTTTTTAAAACCGAAACCGCGGTTTTGATATTCTTCGGTTTTTTGGAAACTCTACTTTAAATGGCTAACGCCAAGATTTGCAAAAATTAAAAAACCAAAATAATCAACGATTTTGATGATGGATTAAAGCAAAACACTAGCTGTAATAAATATTCAATTAATAAATCAGCAGTTTCCAAAATTATATAGTTTCGTTAATCTACTCCAAGACAAGTTAACTAAAGCGACTCCCCGGAATTTATCAATAATCTAAAACTGAAAATTAGTTCTCGAAATGAGGCTGGTTTTGGTTGCTAACGCCCCTGCTCGTAATACAATTAGCCAAAAAACATTTAAACTTGTCGAGACAAAAACCGAGTACTGACGAATCCAAATATAATTTAAGAAACAGTGATGGACGGGAGAACATTTGTCAGAAGACCGCTGGGAAAGAGACTCCGGCAGGACGAATTTTGTATTAGCCTGCGTAATCGCCAGATCTCAATACCATAGGATGTTGTAGATCGCAAAATACGGTTACAAGGGAATAGAAAAATATTTCAAAGAAGGCGATTGATTCTTTAATTGGTTCAGTACGGTGAAGCAGTAATAAAAAACAAAGGATACCGAAAAAAATACTGAGACACTAAAAAGGCCAGACAAAAATATAGTTGTGCAGGTTTACTGTAACCATTTCAACATTTTTAACTATATTATAGTCACAGTAACTATTTATATGATTGTGGTAATAATAATATGGTTAATTTGCGATTCACATGATTGTATCAACCATATATATGGTTACAGTAAATAAGTACATGTTTGTGACAACCATTTATATGATGAATAATTTTATCGTAATATGTTGTTCTCAGATTATGATATCCATAAGCCGAGAGCTACATAATATGGTAAGTCCCTTATCATATTAATGGTTGTCACATACATATACTTATTTACTGTAACCATATATATGGTTGATACAATCATGTGAATCGTAAATTAACCACAATCATATAAATAGTTACTGTGACCATAATATTGTTAAAAAACTTTTAAAAATGTTCAAATGGTTACTGTAAACATGCACAACTACATTTTTTCTCTGCGTGTTTATTTCCATTGTAATGAACACTTTTTAGTTTGTTTAATACCGCTGTATTGATTGTAATCCCGACATTACTAAACTGCATTTAGTAGAAATTTAAACAGAGGAGAAAGGCTGTATATACAGAATTCTAACTAGTTTTTTAATGCTGCATTTCAGAAGAATTCAAAAAGTTTTCAAAAACAGAAATATCAAAAAAAAGTTTTTTTATCTTCATAATGTAATCAAACAGGGTTTTCACAAAAGCAAAATATGTAAACATTATTTTATATTCAAATTAATTAAAAAAATAGAAAATGTAGAAAAAAGTTTAAATTTTCCAACGTTGGAATAAAGCAGATAGTTCCGTCTGCGACAATATCTATATAAATATATAAATGTCTTTGTAAGTTTGTTTGTTTGTTTGTCAGTGCTGATGAAAACATCGTCATAGCTGATTAATCAGTACTGATGAAAACATCGTCAGTGCTGATGAAAACATCGTCAGTGCTGATGAAAACAACGTCAGTGCTGATGAAAACATCGTCATAGCTGATTAATCAGTGCTGATGTAAATATCGTCAGTGCTGATGAAAACATCGTCAGTGCTGATGAAAACATCGTCAGTACTGATAAAAACATCGTCAGTGCTGATGAAAATATCGTCAGTGCTGATGAAAACATCGTCAGTGCTGATTTAAACATCGTCAGTGCTGATGAAAACAACGTCAGTGCTGATTAATCAGTGCTGATGTAAATATCGTCAGTGCTGATGAAAACATCGTCAGTGCTGATGAAAACATCGTCAGTGCTGATGAAAACATTGTCAGTGCTGATGAAAACATCGTCAGTGCTGATGAAAACAACGTCAGTGCTGACTAATCAGTGCTGATGAAAACATTGTCAGTGCTGATGAAAACATCGTCAGTGCTGATGAAAACATCGTCATAGCTGATTAATCAGTGCTGATGTAAATACCGTCAGTGCTGATGAAAACATCGTCAGTGCTGATGAAAACATCGTCAGTGCTGACTAATCAGTGCTGATGAAAACATCGTCATAGCTGATTAATCAGTGCTGATGTAAATATCGTCAGTGCTGACTAATCAGTGCTGATGAAAACATTGTCAGTGCTGATGAAAACATTGTCAGTGCTGATGAAAACATCGTCAGTGCTGATGAAAACAACGTCAGTGCTGATGAAAACAACGTCAGTGCTGACTAATCAGTGCTGATGAAAACATTGTCAGTGCTGATGAAAACATTGTCAGTGCTGATGAAAACATCGTCAGTGCTGATGAAAACATCGTCATAGCTGATTAATCAGTGCTGATGTAAATATCGTCAGTGCTGATGAAAACATCGTCAGTGGTGACTAATCAGTGCTGATGAAAACATCGTCATAGCTGATTAATCAGTGCTGATGTAAATATCGTCAGTGCTGATGAAAACATCGTCAGTGCTGATGAAAACATCGTCAGTGCTGATGAAAATATCGTCAGTGCTGATGAAAACATCGTCAGTACTGATGAAAACATCGTCAGTGCTGATGAAAACATCGTCAGTGCTGATGAAAACATCGTCAGTGCTGATGAAAACAACGTCAGTCCTGACTAATCAGTGCTGATGAAAACATCGTCATAGCTGATTAATCAGTGCTGATGTAAATATCGTCAGTGCTGATGAAAACATCGTCAGTGCTGATGAAAATATCGTCAGTGCTGAAGAAAACATCGTCAGTGCTGATGAAAACATCGTCAGTGCTGATGAAAATATCGTCAGTGCTGATGAAAACATCGTCAGTGCTGATGAAAACATCGTCATAGCTGATTAATCAGTGCTGATGTAAATATCGTCAGTGCTGATGAAAACATCGTCAGTGCTGATGAAAATATCGTCAGTGCTGATGAAAATATCGTCATAGCTGATTAATCAGTGCTGATGTAAATATCGTCAGTGCTGATGAAAACATCGTCAGTGCTGATGAAAATATCGTCAGTGCTGATGAAAACATCGTCAACGCTGATGAAAACATCGTCAGTGCTGATTAATTAGTGCTGATGTAAATATCGTCAGTGCTGATGAAAACATCGTCAGTGCTGATGAAAACAACGTCAGTGCTGATGAAAACATCGTCATAGCTGATTAATCAGTGCTGATGTAAATATCGTCAGTGCTGATGAAAACATCGTCAGTACTGATAAAAACATCGTCAGTGCTGATGAAAATATCGTCAGTGCTGATGAAAACATCGTCAGTGCTGATTTAAACATCGTCAGTGCTGATTAATCAGTGCTGATGTAAATATCGTCAGTGCTGATGAAAACATCGTCAGTGCTGATGAAAACATCGTCAGTGCTGATGAAAACATTGTCAGTGCTGATGAAAACATCGTCAGTGCTGATGAAAACAACGTCAGTGCTGACTAATCAGTGCTGATGAAAACATTGTCAGTGCTGATGAAAACATCGTCAGTGCTGATGAAAACATCGTCATAGCTGATTAATCAGTGCTGATGTAAATACCGTCAGTGCTGATGAAAACATCGTCAGTGCTGATGAAAACATCGTCAGTGCTGACTAATCAGTGCTGATGAAAACATCGTCATAGCTGATTAATCAGTGCTGATGTAAATATCGTCAGTGCTGACTAATCAGTGCTGATGAAAACATTGTCAGTGCTGATGAAAACATTGTCAGTGCTGATGAAAACATCGTCAGTGCTGATGAAAACAACGTCAGTGCTGATGAAAACAACGTCAGTGCTGACTAATCAGTGCTGATGAAAACATTGTCAGTGCTGATGAAAACATTGTCAGTGCTGATGAAAACATCGTCAGTGCTGATGAAAACATCGTCATAGCTGATTAATCAGTGCTGATGTAAATATCGTCAGTGCTGATGAAAACATCGTCAGTGGTGACTAATCAGTGCTGATGAAAACATCGTCATAGCTGATTAATCAGTGCTGATGTAAATATCGTCAGTGCTGATGAAAACATCGTCAGTGCTGATGAAAACATCGTCAGTGCTGATGAAAATATCGTCAGTGCTGATGAAAACATCGTCAGTACTGATGAAAACATCGTCAGTGCTGATGAAAACATCGTCAGTGCTGATGAAAACATCGTCAGTGCTGATGAAAACAACGTCAGTCCTGACTAATCAGTGCTGATGAAAACATCGTCATAGCTGATTAATCAGTGCTGATGTAAATATCGTCAGTGCTGATGAAAACATCGTCAGTGCTGATGAAAATATCGTCAGTGCTGATGAAAACATCGTCAGTGCTGATGAAAACATCGTCAGTGCTGATGAAAATATCGTCAGTGCTGATGAAAACATCGTCAGTGCTGATGAAAACATCGTCATAGCTGATTAATCAGTGCTGATGTAAATATCGTCAGTGCTGATGAAAACATCGTCAGTGGTGACTAATCAGTGCTGATGAAAACATCGTCATAGCTGATTAATCAGTGCTGATGTAAATATCGTCAGTGCTGATGAAAACATCGTCAGTGCTGATGAAAACATCGTCAGTGCTGATGAAAATATCGTCAGTGCTGATGAAAACATCGTCAGTACTGATGAAAACATCGTCAGTGCTGATGAAAACATCGTCAGTGCTGATGAAAACATCGTCAGTGCTGATGAAAACAACGTCAGTCCTGACTAATCAGTGCTGATGAAAACATCGTCATAGCTGATTAATCAGTGCTGATGTAAATATCGTCAGTGCTGATGAAAACATCGTCAGTGCTGATGAAAATATCGTCAGTGCTGATGAAAACATCGTCAGTGCTGATGAAAACATCGTCAGTGCTGATGAAAATATCGTCAGTGCTGATGAAAACATCGTCAGTGCTGATGAAAACATCGTCATAGCTGATTAATCAGTGCTGATGTAAATATCGTCAGTGCTGATGAAAACATCGTCAGTGCTGATGAAAATATCGTCAGTGCTGATGAAAATATCGTCATAGCTGATTAATCAGTGCTGATGTAAATATCGTCAGTGCTGATGAAAACATCGTCAGTGCTGATGAAAATATCGTCAGTGCTGATGAAAACATCGTCAACGCTGATGAAAACATCGTCAGTGCTGATTAATCAGTGCTGATGTAAATATCGTCAGTGCTGATGAAAACATCGTCAGTGCTGATGAAAACAACGTCAGTGCTGATGAAAACATCGTCATAGCTGATTAATCAGTGCTGATGTAAATATCGTCAGTGCTGATGAAAACATCGTCAGTACTGATAAAAACATCGTCAGTGCTGATGAAAATATCGTCAGTGCTGATGAAAACATCGTCAGTGCTGATTTAAACATCGTCAGTGCTGATTAATCAGTGCTGATGTAAATATCGTCAGTGCTGATGAAAACATCGTCAGTGCTGATGAAAACATCGTCAGTGCTGATGAAAACATTGTCAGTGCTGATGAAAACATCGTCAGTGCTGATGAAAACAACGTCAGTGCTGACTAATCAGTGCTGATGAAAACATTGTCAGTGCTGATGAAAACATCGTCAGTGCTGATGAAAACATCGTCATAGCTGATTAATCAGTGCTGATGTAAATACCGTCAGTGCTGATGAAAACATCGTCAGTGCTGATGAAAACATCGTCAGTGCTGACTAATCAGTGCTGATGAAAACATCGTCATAGCTGATTAATCAGTGCTGATGTAAATATCGTCAGTGCTGACTAATCAGTGCTGATGAAAACATTGTCAGTGCTGATGAAAACATTGTCAGTGCTGATGAAAACATCGTCAGTGCTGATGAAAACAACGTCAGTGCTGATGAAAACAACGTCAGTGCTGACTAATCAGTGCTGATGAAAACATTGTCAGTGCTGATGAAAACATTGTCAGTGCTGATGAAAACATCGTCAGTGCTGATGAAAACATCGTCATAGCTGATTAATCAGTGCTGATGTAAATATCGTCAGTGCTGATGAAAACATCGTCAGTGGTGACTAATCAGTGCTGATGAAAACATCGTCATAGCTGATTAATCAGTGCTGATGAAAACATCGTCAGTGCTGATGAAAACATCGTCATAGCTGATTAATCAGTGCTGATGTAAATATCGTCAGTGCTGATGAAAACATCGTCAGTGCTGATGAAAATATCGTCAGTGCTGATGAAAATATCGTCATAGCTGATTAATCAGTGCTGATGTAAATATCGTCAGTGCTGATGAAAACATCGTCAGTGCTGATGAAAACATCGTCAGTGCTGATGAAAATATCGTCAGTGCTGATGAAAACATCGTCAGTGCTGATGAAAACATCGTCAGTACTGATGAAAACATCGTCAGTGCTGATGAAAACATCGTCAGTGCTGATGAAAACATCGTCAGTGCTGATGAAAATATCGTCAGTGCTGATGAAAATATCGTCATAGCTGATTAATCAGTGCTGATGTAAATATCGTCAGTGCTGATGAAAACATCGTCAGTGCTGATGAAAATATCGTCAGTGCTGATGAAAACATCGTCAACGCTGATGAAAACATCGTCAGTGCTGATTAATCAGTGCTGATGTAAATATCGTCAGTGCTGATGAAAACATCGTCAGTGCTGATGAAAATATCGTCAGTGCTGATGAAAACATCGTCATAGCTGATTAATCAGTGCTGATGTAAATATCGTCAGTGCTGATGAAAACATCGTCAGTGCTGATGAAAACATCGTCAGTACTGATGAAAACATCGTCAGTGCTGATGAAAACATCGTCATAGCTGATTAATCAGTGCTGATGTAAATATCGTCAGTGCTGATGAAAACATCGTCAGTGCTGATGAAAATATCGTCAGTGCTGATGAAAACATCGTCAGTGCTGATGAAAACATCGTCATAGCTTATTAATAGCTGATGTAAATATCGTCAGTGCTGACTAATCAGTGCTGATGAAAACATCGTCAACGCTGATGAAAACATCGTCATAGCTGATTAATCAGCACTGATGTAAATATCGTCAGTGCTGACTAATCAGTGCTGATGAAAACATCGTCATAGCTAGGGATGCCAAACGGGACTGGGTTTTACAAATCCCGGGATTCAGGATTTTAGAAATGTAAATCCCGGAATCCCGGGATTTTTCGGGACCCCGGGATTTTTCGGCATCCCGGGATTTTTCGTGATTTCGAGATTTTTCGGGACTTCGGGATTTTAGATAAACGTAAAAAAATACAAAATTCAACAATAAAAACTATTTTTTTTTTCGTTAATATATATATATTAAAATATATCAAAGAAAAAACTAAAAGCTATCATATTTTGTGAAACTTATCCACCGGTTATTTCATGCAACCAATTAAAGTCAATTTAATATGGCCAGCAGAATCTTAAACGATACATTTTGTTATTTATTTAATCGTCAGTCAGTCAAATCAATTTGATGATTTTATTGTTGTGTTAAACAAAATAAAATGAAATGAGTTGATCTAAACTGATACTGATACTGAAACTCCAACTAAAACTAATTTAACTAGAAATTTATGCAAAAAAAACAAAAAATAAAACTCAACGGTCGGACAAGACCAGAAAATGTTAAATATACAACTTATTTTAGCCAATTTAGTATGTGTTAACAACAGTAAACAACACTGATACGAACATCATACCATCGCAAATAAATTCCAATATTTACGAGCGAAAATCTTAAAGAGTTTAAATACTTTTGAATGGATTAAATTCATTTTTTGTTGTTGTTTTTTTTTCGAAAATAATTTATTTCGCAATAAAGTGAATGTGTCAAGCTGAAAATAAGGGAAGTATTAAAAAAGATTCAACTTTATTTTCCACAAAACTTAAGTGCAATACAATACAAAGGTATGATAAAGAACCTAATAATTTTTTTACAATATTAATTACAATTTATAATAATTTAAGAACGAAAAAACAAAAAATCTTTAAGAACATTTTTAAACTCTTTGTCTCTAAAAAAAAACAAAACAAAACAAAAACACGCACACGCACACGCAGCATTTTGAAATTAAATATTGTATTTTAACTTTTAAAGAAAGAAAGAAGGATGGATAGATGGATGGATGGATGTGTGGATGGACGGAACGGTATGAATGAATGATGTTTGTGGTGCATCATCAATATTATGAGCCTACAGCAATTTCTCAGCTACGAAAGTGTTAACTTGGTAGAGCAAATGCCGCTCTGTAATTATGTGCGTTGCTCTCGTGTAATTGCCGACAAAATGTATCTCCTCTCAAATGCTATCAGGAGAATCATTTCAATCAGTAAGATTGTCTTCTGTTATACACGTCCCCATATATCTGTACTTAACTGTCTTACTGTCTGTCAGTCTGCCTGTCTGTCAGTTAGCGTGTCAGTCAACTTTTCAGTCAGTTGATTGTTAAACGTAGTGACTAAATTAAAACTCTACCGTTTGGAAATATGTATTGTATTATTATTGATGTACTACTACTAAATTAATATAAAAATAAAAATAAAACGCTGAATGTTATTTAAATATCATCATTATCATCTGCATTGGCAGCATTTATAGGGTTTGGGAAAAAGACTTTTAGGCTTTCAACGATAGCATGGTATGTTTATGAAAAATATGGTGGATATGTAAGCAGTAAGTAGGGTATTGGTGGTAGAGCATTACGTCCATTAAACCATTCGGTGCTCTAAATGTGAGTTGCTCATATTTCTTTATCAAGATATTAAATGTGAATTGAGCAAACGAGCCTATCTAACTTGACAGTCCCAATGTGTCTATTGTCCTTATTTAAAAAAATCAAAAAAAAGTTTATTAAATACATAAGTATATATGTTTAAAATATTACCGATTCGAAACGATTAAAAGGTAACGTTGACGCTAATTTCGGTAACTGTATTTTAGTGGTACCAGTATTGATGTTATTTCGGTAAAGGCATTTTAATCATTACGGTAGATCCGATTTATCTTACTAACAATATTGTATGAAAACTCTATATTTAATTTGTTTGTAGATTAAGGACTGAGATCGTAAAATTCTTAACACACGTTTTTTATTAAAACTTTTAACCCAAGTATTATTTTATTTTTTTTTTTTTTTTTGATCAAGTTACTTTTGTAAAGCATGTCAGTTACTATGTTTAATTTCAATTATATTAATTTGTTGTTAATCTGATTAAAATGAGTGACCAGAAAAAAGTGCGTACTAAAATTATTAATTATTTTCAACAAATCCCAACTTGGTTTTACGAAAAGTTGGCCAAGCATTCAAAGGTCTGCCGCCAAACTGTCTCCAATGTTATTCAACAGTACCGGTTCAGGTAGAAGGAATGGTTCACATGTTTATTAAGCCAAAAAAAAAAAATAGAAAGCATTTTCAAAAGAGCTTCCAACACCACCGGTAGGAAAGCAGCCCGGATAGGTCAGTACTCGGACTATTTGGTACGAAAAGTTAAAGCCAATGCAGGTTCAAAAACATACAATTCTCAAAAAGTTCCTAACAGGAACGCTTCTAAAAATTTAGAGGCCAAAAACAGAGCACGGAAATTGAAGTCAATTTTTATTAAAAAAAATATTCCTGCTGCATAATGGATGACGAAACGTATGTTCTGGCAGATTTTTTGCACCTTCCGGGTCAAAATTTTAATGTTGCAGATGCTCGAGGAAATGTTCAAGAAAAGTTTAGAACCCAAAAGCTGACAAAATTTCCCAAAAAGTTCTTGGTATGGCAAGCAATATGCAGTTGCGGCAAAAAATCCAAACATTTGTTACAAAGGGCTCTATAAATACCGAAATTTATATCAAGGAATGTTTACAAAAAAGGATGTTTCCATTCATAAGACTTCTTACTGTATCCACTAATTTTTGGCCTGATTTGGCACCCTGTCACTATGGTAAGAAAGGTCTTGAGTGGTGAAAGAACAATAATGTGGTATTTGTACCAAGAGAGGCAAATTCTCCAAACTGCCTGGAGCTAAGGCCAGTGGAGAGATATTGGGCTCCTATTAAAAGACAATTGAAGAGCACAAAAAAGGTGTCCAAAAGTGTGGTAGATTTTAAACGGAGATGTACAACCTGTTCGAACAAAGTGACAGAAATCACTACAAAAACCTTAATGGAAGTGTTTCCGAAAAAGGTTCAAAACTTCATCACTAGTGATTAGAACTATAAAAATATTATTTTTTTTCGTAAATTGTAGTAATAATTTCAATCAAATAAAAAAAATCAAAACTATAAGTTTAGTGTTTTCATTTTTATTAACATTTATGTATGTTAAGAATTTTTCGATCGCACTCCTTATATATTTAATAATGTATGTTTTTATGTATGTTTCGAAAGAACTCCAAAAGGCTGTACCGATTTTGATGAAATTTTCAGGGAATCTTCAGAATAGCAAAGCTGGTAACATATATGTTTGTTAAGAATTTTTCGATCTCAGTCCTTGCAATAAACTTAATTGTTAAGATCAAGTAATGTTTATTTGGAATTTTTTTGTTGCATTTATTTTATTCTATGAAATACTGACTAGCAACTTAAATCTATATTTATATCTAATTATTTAGAATGTTCATTATACAAAATCATGGTTTTGTCAACAGTTCATTCATACTAAGTATATGTTGTTCTATGAAAATCTACATACTTATATAAAACAAATAATTATTTGCTCTGAGCGACCTAGAAGGTACTATTGGGTGTATGACTTAAAAATGCAAGATTTTTTCAAATGTTTATCTTTTATTTTGAAAGATTTGTAAAATATAAATTTATTCAAAGTATTGGCCATTATTAGCTATGATCTTTTTCATCTTTCTGGCATCAAAGAACTGCTCATCTTTTGAGACCAAGAACAAATCAAGCCAATATCGGATACTCTGTTCCAAAGTGAAGCGTATCCCTGCTTCGATCGAAACAAATAGCAGTCGGACGGGCAAGGTTGGACCAAAAAAACGGGTGATGCAAAACTTCCCAACCACTTCATTCAAGTTTTTAACAGGTTTTGCACCATGTGGCTGAGTGTTGTCATTATGGAATATTATAGTTTCATGTCTGGCCGCATATTCAAACGAATCTGTTGCATTCGCTACATGTTCCCTGCGATGCTCTGGCCCGATTTCAGCAGCTCATAATAGATAGGGCCATTTTGGTCCCAAAAATATAGAGCATTACCTTAGCGCCAATTCATATTTCACATACGATCTCTTACGCTTCGGGTTATCACCGCTAGTAATGATTCTCAAAAATTATTTTCTTTTATAATGTTCAAACATTATTTCGGACGTGCAAAATCGTCTTTCAAGGTCTCTCGGCTTCAATTCGTATGGTACCCAATTTTCCTGCTTTTGGATGAATCCTGCTGCTCGCAAACGTTTTGAAATTGGTGCTTGAGTAGCTTCCAATGATTTTGCAAGCTCTTGTTGGGTTTGACAATAATCTTCATGGAGTAATGCTTCCAATTCTTGGTCTTCAAACATTTTTGGCAGGCCTGGGCTGTTTTTGTCTTCCGTGTCAAAATCACAACTTCTGAACCGAACAAACTATCTCTCGCGCGTTGAAACCAATGGAACACATTCACCATAAGCTTTGGTGAGCAATCGGTGTGCTTCAGCAGCACTTTTTTCAAATAAAAAACTTCCCGCATGTGACGCTTTGTTGGCATAAAATTCGACATTTTCGAAGCAAAAATAACCTTGTTGTTTACACTATAATGTTCAATATCTAAGTGAGAATTAATTACAGATATGTACCCTTCAAAATGACATATAAGTTATTAGGAACACAAACCGCGTTCAAAAGATACGCCATCTATTGTAAATCCCGCATTTTAAAGTCATACACCCAATAGTTTAATGACATGTAGTAAATCAGGACAGATAATACCATACACAAATTTTAATGAAGAAATATTACGTTTCATTTCCAAAGTCATGATCGAAGTTGGCGAAGGAGTGGAATTATGAGTGTTTGAAAATGAGAATCTTTTTATTTTAGAGCTGAAAAGGTATTTTATGGATATTGGTAGATTAGCTATCTTTGTGTCCGACAAGATGCCGAAATAGTACTTTAATGCATAAGATTTGTTATTATTTCCAAACTTTAGGGCCTCATTTAATTACTGATTTCTTTTCTATTCGGGAATTATTTCATTAAAAATAAGTCCGAAATTTTTGGATTTATTAAATTTTGTTTTTGGGGAATTATTTTGTTAAATATAATTGGCCCTAATTTCACAATTTCATGGTCCTTTTACATTAGTATTCATTTAATTTCACTTTTTTCTAGTTCCTTGCTCTTAGGTATATTATAAAGGACTTGTTTATCTCAATTGGTCACATTTGTTAGAATTCCATTCGAGACAACAACCTTGAATAAAACTTAATTTTAATATATTAAACATAAAATGTTTAGATGGACCCGAAAATACTTTTCTTCCCAATCAACCTCATCCAATACATAAACCACCAATATCATCATCATTATCATCATCACCATCGTCATTGTGAAAACAGCTTCAACTTTAGCACGCAGCCTTTAAGTTGCTAAATTTATTTCATGCCTCAATTCATGATGCCCTAAACCGCCTTATCATATTCGTCAGATAATGAATTCAAAGGTGGCAAAATTTATTTATCCCTCTCTACTCAACACTTTACTCTCACAGTCCACCGATCAATGCCGCCGAAAGAAATCTTGTATAGAGGCAAAGAAAACCAAACAAGTTGAAACAAAGACTACGTAACGAAACTCCACAAAATTAGAGTAATTCCGGTAATTTGCGTTGCAGTAAAAATGTGTTTATACTTTTTATTAACTTTAGTATTTTTTCAACTTGGTCGGTTTGGTTTCAAAACTTTTGAGGTTTTAGGCACAGGTTATCGTAATCATTTTGTTGCTTTCAGTTATGATCGTGATGCGACTGTGAAAATTATGATCAATGATCTGTAAGAAAATTAAAAAAAAAAAAAGAAATGAATTGTTTTGGCAGGTACATAATACAGTCAGAGAAAGATAGGAGTAGTGAGTGATAGAGTTTAGTCTCTTTAATGGTGTTCGAATTATGTTCGAACGTTTGATTGAAAACTATTACGGTAATATTAACTAATTTTTCCGATCTGTCTTATTATACTCTTAGTTGCACAAACAATATGTTAATTTCAAATAAACAACGAGGCATCTCCTGCGATTATCTCTTACCAAAGATTATGTTTAAGAGTGGTTTATATCTAAAACGACAATTGTCGAAGATTGTGAAGAGTTTATAGTGTTTATTCAATCATGTAAAGACTCTGTCACAATTTGAACATCTCAGAAGACCAGAGCCACTTTTAAACTCTTCATTTTCTCTCAGTGCACATTAATAACACAAGTCTAAAATGAAAAAAAATAAAAAAACCCAAAACGTTTTGACATGCCGTTAGGGATGAAACATATTATGAGTCTTATGATGGCTCTAAAAGAAAAAATAATAATGATGATGATGAGTTTTTTTTTTTCGTTTTTTGAACTGAAATTTTCAGTTGCATTGCGTTTTTATAGCAGACATACAGGCTCCGAGAAGAGTTAAAAGAATGAAAGAAAAACACAGTAAATTACTAATCAAAATGAGTTGGTGGCGGTATTTTATTAAATAAAATCACAAAAATATATTCAAAGCACTAATCGTTGGGCATAAATAAAAAAACAAATCATGTATTGAACAAATTTAAATGTGTTAAATTTTCGAAATAATAAAAAAATATATAAAGCCAGACATTAAAACGGTTTGGCACATTAACATTTTATATACAAAGGAATAATCACAGGCTACGCCTATTATTTAGACGAGATAAATTCACCTTAAAATGCATTTGGATTTTGAATATTGAATGAAGGGTTGTTTATAAAGCCAAACAAATTAAAAGATTTGTTACAATTAATATGATTTCAAGGATATTAAGAATAATTGTTGTTTTAGGAGGGATGAAATTTTGAAATGTTTTGACAGGTTAAAAATTATTTGCTGTCATTGAGGTAGTGACACACAATGGTTTAGAAACATAATTCGGTAGCTCCTAAACGATTGGTCATTTCCTAATGAAATTTCACTTGGTCAGTGTTGAAGTGTTTTTGAGTTGACTTATTTTCGCATGGGATCGTGCTTGGAATGGGGGCTAGTGGGCTGTAACCCAAAGTTGCTCACTCCGAAGCTTAAAAATTTTGAAAAAAAAATCATCAAAAATTCACTTCTTGTCCAAATATCCGTTTTAGTTCAAGAGAACATTCAAGTTGAAATTTGTTTTTATAAATTTTTGGACTTTTATCTTTTTTTTTTTTTTTTGATGTGATGCTTGGAAATTTTTTTAAAAATATCAGTCATATTTCTGATTAAATTTCAAATAATGTAGAGAAAAGTTTCATAAAAAATTACAGCATCCAAATTTGGAACATGTAAAATAAACAGTATTTTTAAGTATTTTCCAATATTTATCTCATATTATTGCTCTTTATACAAACATTTATTCAGGCTCGTATATATTTTGTATATATTTCTGATAGAAAACTTAACCTAGTCCTCTCCAAATCTGACCAACTTCAGATTTATTTAAAACATTTAAAATTCTTATATATATAATTAAATTTTAAATATGGGCAATTCCATATCATCGTACGCCTATAGAGTGGAATAGATTTTGCAAAAATAAGAGTATCTAAAAAATAATTTGGTATTTATGTTCCATTCAGAGGGTACTACATTTTAAAAAAAATAATAACTCCTTTCGAAACATTGTTGTCCAAAATATCGAGCGAAATAAGGGTACGTGATATAAAACGAAAGTCATTATGCTTTCTTTTAATTTAATACACTAAAGGAAATCTTTTTTCTTTATAATCCGTCATATTTCAATAAAAATAATGTTTGGATGATTTTATAATAAATAAAATTGAATATCGTACGTGACAGATTTTTCACATAGTAAAACAATATATATTCTGTTGTGTGAAAAATAATATGGATACTAATGTGCCATTACAATATGCGATGATAAATTAAGTAAAATGAGAGAATTGCCGATAAATAACTGTGCTTATTTTTAGCTAATTTTGTTACAAAAAAAATTATATTGGATTTTAATAAAATTGTGGTTTTTATTTTAATTATTTAAAAAAATTAAACTTAAAATACAGATTCACCCTGAGAAAAAAATTAAGGACACTGCATGTTATCTTCTAAATAGTAATAAAAAAAAAAATCAAAATAGATTTGCACTAATTTCAGTTCTAATATGGTTCCAGAGTAGCTAATATTTTATTGATGCGTCATTATTGCTTAAAACTGCTTGGCATCGTCTGGGCATAGAATTGACAAGTTTTTGACAAACTGATACCGGTATATCATTCCACGCAGCCTGAATTAATTCCCAGAGATCATCGCAATTTGAAGGACACTTTCCTCTGATTGATGTTTTGACTGTATTCCACAAATTCTCAATCTGATTTAGATCCGGAGACTGAGCGGGCCTGTCTAATAAATTGATTTTGTTATTCTCAAACCACTTCTTAGAACACTTTGCGGTGTGTTTGGGGTCATTATCCTGTTGGAATACCCATCGAAGTGGCATATTTTCTTCGACATATGGTAGCATACAATTCTGGAGGATTTCGACATAATCCGTTGCTTTCATAATACGCTGTATACGATATAGTGGCCCCACCATAGTAGGAAAATTATCCCCAAACAACGATATTAACCGCCATGCTTCACTGTCTTAAGAGTGTACTTGGGGTTGTATGCTGTATTAATTGGTCTTCTTACAGTATGAAGACCTCGATCTGAATAAAACAAATTAATTTTCGTCTCATCCGACCAAAGAATATTTCGCCATTTCTCTTGAGACCAGCCAGATTGGAATTCAGCAAATTTTAACCTTTGTTTAACGTTCTTTTTAGACAACATTGGTACTTTTCTAGGACTTTAAGGTTCTTTTTAATAAGCGTTTTCCGAATTGTTGATGAGTCGATGTTAATGTTCAAATCATTTTTTATTTGTTTAGACGAAATAAATGGATTCTTTTTAACACATCGAATGATCTTTCGTTTTATTGCTGGTGTAACTTTCGGTTTTCTACCACGCGTTTCTTCAGCAGGAATCCATTTGACTGCATTTTCTACCATTTTTTTTGAAATTCCAACCAACATTGAAATTTTTCTATAAGAATTTCCAGCTTCACGCAACTTTTTGCCGTACTGCTGGGTCACAATGATCAGATTTTCCCATTTTCTCTAATTGGCTTAAATTAAATTATTTTTATGTTGAAATGTGACTTAATAATACACAAAATAATAACTTTCAATCACTTTTACAATATGTTTATTTTCAAATTGATGCGCTGTCCTTATTATTTCGCACAGCTTAAAACAACCGCTTAAAAATTAATAATTTGTTCCTAAAACAAATAATAGAAAATATATTGTACTTAAAATGTTGTAATAAACTCTAAATAATAGTGTTTTCTCCTATTCAAATCGTCTTGAAAAAGAGTTTAAAGGTTTTTTGTTTTTTCAGTAGTGGTAGTCACTCTCGTGGAATTGCTCATATGTATATCGTCAAAAAATATCACACGGTAAATAACGAACAAGCGGGCTCTTTTATGAAAAAGAAAAATTCTTGGAAAATATCGGTATTTAAGTGAAGACAATGACAAAAGTTATCAACCCATTGATATAAAGTTTGATTTTAATATGATATCTTAATCCGTTCGAATTTTACATTAATTCGAATTCTAAAATTTTCTTCACGAATAATCACTGTTTCATTGTTTCAAAACAAAAGCTTAAGTGTTGAAAAATCCCGCAGAAATGAAAAACAGAAGCAGAAATGAAAAACAGAAGCAGAAATGAAAAACAAATACATATTACATCAGGAAATAAATTATTTTGAAGGAATCGTCATTGAATTGTTAATATTTTATCTTGTACCTTTTAATTTCTCTGCTCTGTGTCATATCAGTTTCTAATTTAAGGATCTAAAATCGTTTTATTTACTGTTAGGTCTGATTTTTCCATCCAAATAGATGAAAATTAATTTATAAGATTGATTTTTCTGCTAAAAATAGTTCAAAAAGAAAAAGCAGATAACCGATAAATAATTTACGGTTTTCGGTTAAAACCGAACTCGAAACTCCAATAAATGTGAGGTTAGTTACAACGGTAACTGATCAGCAGATCGCTGTTATTGGAAAAGCAAAGGATATAGTGAATTTTAAGACTACAGGGAAAATAAGATATTCTAGTTTTACATACTTACATTTGAGCTAATGTGAAAGCGATGCTATTTATTATACATTCTGTATATTAAATATCTCTTATGTTCTGCTAAAAGTTTTAAGACAATTTTAAAAATTCTGCTAAATGAAAAAAATAAAAATAACACAATTATATAATTCACACCAAAGGTTATAACATACATATATGCATGAACAAGATCTTTCGTTTCAGATGACCCAAGATCGTATAAATAATCTGGGTATGAAATATTTTGACACCTCTCAATTTTTCACATAAATCGTTTAATGCAGTTTTATGTTTAATAACTTGGTTGAAATATGTTGTATAAATAAAATAAAACAAAATTAAATGAAATAAAATAAAATACTCCAACAAAGCAAAAAGTTAAATGTACAAAAATTTGAAGAGAGATTTATAGACCTCCCTAACAACGGGAGATGACAAAACGAAACAGCAACAGTGACATGCAACGATATGGCATTTCGCAAAAAAAACATAAAAAAAACGCACTAATAAACAAAATTCTTTTAAAATCAGAGTAAAATAAAAAACCAAACAACAAATGTAACTTGAATTTTCAAAATTCACCAAAAAATAATAAAAAATAAAAAAACAAGTTGCAGCACATACTAAATGCAAAAGCTGAGACTGAGACTGCGCAACTGTGGCAAGTGTGATAAATATTATTGTTTGTATTATTTGCAAGACTCCAGCAAATAAATAATATTCGCACGAAATGTGTCTCCTTGGCAAAAATAGAGGCGCCTGCAGGCATCAACGCGTCTTAAATGAAGAAAACAACGTGGGCGCCTTTTATGACCAAAAATATTGTTCCGTTTTTTTTTTTTAGTGTTTTCTCTTCTAGATCTGTTTCCATGCCAGTACAAAGTACGAGGACAATCGAAAAAGATTTTTCAAAAATCTTCACTTTAGTTTGAGAAATTTTGCGTAGCTATAAAAGTGAGGTGAGGTTGCCAAATCATAGGATTTATAAATATTGAAAATAATGTTATCTTCTATATATTTTTAAACAACTTTTAATAAGACCCTCGCATATGATATACATGTGTAGTATTGTGGCAAAGCAGAAGTTAAAATATGTGCAGTGTACCCATAAAAATGTCAAAAATGTTGGTCTTTTTTCTGCACTGGTGGTTTCTTTTTCTTAGCAAGGTTATAAACAACCAACTCAAGTCTAAGCTTGTGAGCATGCGCACTTTTTTTTTTCGTTGCCACAATCACAAATATTTTGTATATTTAAGCTGTAACTGTGTGTTAATTGTGGTGCATAGAATTGCACTCAAGTTGTTGGTACCAACTCCGCAAACATAGAGGGTGTTTTCCATAGTTGTTTAGACATCCCAAAGGATTATATGCTCTGATCATATTTAAATGTATATATAATCCACTCTGTACTGCACACATGTGACGACGCATGCGTGAATTAAATAAATTTTACGCATATCATATCATTGTTATAAATTTGTTCCACCACAAACTTCCAAAAAAAAAAAAAAAAAAAAAAAAAACAAAGAAGAAATGATGATACAAAATATATATGCCTCCAGTTAGTATCATACAGCATATTGTGGCACGTTTGCCATAACAATGCATCTCAAATGAATTGAATATATGATCTGCAAACCATTTCAAGAAGAAGGAGTTTAATGAAATGCTCTTGGGTGAGTGTGTGTTTGTTTATGTTTTTGTACGCGAATGATTGAGGTGTACTTATAGGAAGAATGGTTTATGTTGCAGTTTAAAAAGTTACTCTTAAATTGGTCACATTTCAACACAATCTACAGAACTAATTTTCTACTTGTCATTTATTAAATGCATGTAGGAAGAAGTAGATGTCATCACAAGGAAGGTGTATAGTTGACTAAAATAGTTTATTATTGTAAGTAAAGGTGGCCAGTATGTATGTATTTGGCAACAAATATTTTAAATAATAATTAAATTTATTTAAATTTAGTTATTTTGGTAACGGTATTTTAGCGATAACATTTAAAGAATGTAGCAGGCTAGACAAAGAATGACACAAACTCATTTAACAAAAAATATTGATCATACGAGTATTTCCTGACAATTAATCTTCAAATGACTATTTATTTAATTTAAAAATAAAGAATGCAACATTTTTATAACAAAGACTTAGTTATTTTCAAATATCCGATAAAAGTATGGAGTACTAGCTGACCCGGTGCGCTTCGCCACCCCAATAAGAAGAAATAAATAGTACTATTAAATTTCAAAAATACCATTTGCAGAACCAAAAATACTAATAAAGACTGAAATTGTAAAATTCTTAAAACACGTTTTTCATAAAAACTTTTAACCCAAGTACCTATTATTTGATTTTTTTATCAAGTTACCTTTGAAAAGCATGTCAGTTATTATGTTTAATGTCAATCATGTTCATTTGTTGTTAATCTGATTAAAATGAGTGACCAGAAAAAGTGCGTACTAAAATTAGTAAAGTTTAGTATTTATTTTTTAAGAACTAAAGGTTTTAATTGCAAATAACTTTTAAACTGCCTTACCAATTTTTACACTATTAGTCTCATAGTAATCCTAAAAATCCTTTTACTATGAACTACCATATGTACTCAATACAGTTTTGTTATGGATTTCTCACTGTTATAAAGTTCAGAATACGGGTATAAATATGAAATATCGTTTGTGCCAAATTTATTTTAATTCAATGCATTAGTTTTTTCTTTGATATATTTTAATATATATATATTAACGAAAAAAAAATAGTTTTTATTGTTGAATTTTGTATTTTTTTACGTTTAACTAAATACCCGAAGTCCCGAAAAATCTCGAAATCACGAAAAATCCCGAGATGCCGAAAAATCCCGGGGTCCCGAAAAATCCCGGGATTTACATTTCTAAAATCCCGAATCCCGGGATTTGTAAATCCCAGTCCCGTTTGGCATCCCTAGCTATGACGATGTTTTCATCAGCACTGACGATGTTTACATCAGTGCTGATTAATCAGCTATGACGATGTTTTCATCAGCACTGATAAGTCAGCACTGACGATATTTACATCAGTGCTGATTAATCAGCTATGACGATGTTTTCATCAGCACTGACTTTGTTTTCATCAGCACTGACGATGTTTAAATCAGCACTGACGATGTTTTCATCAGCACTGACGATATTTACATCAGCACTGACGATGTTTTCATCAGCACTGACGATGTTTTCATCAGCACTGACGATGTTTTCATCATCAGCTATGACGATGTTTCATCAGCACTGATTAGTCAGCACTGACGTTGTTTTCATCAGCACTGACGATGTTTTACATCAGCACTGATTAATCAGCACTGACGTTGTTTTCATCAGCACTGACGTTGTTTTCATCAGCACTGACGATGTTTTCATCAGCACTGACGATATTTTCATCATCAGCTATGACGATGTTTCATCAGCACTGATTAGTCAGCACTGACGTTGTTTTCATCAGCACTGACGATGTTTTCATCAGCACTGACTTTGTTTTCATCAGCACTGACGATGTTTAAATCAGCACTGACGATGCTTTCATCAGCACTGACGATGTTTTCATCAGCACTGACGATGTTTTCATCAGCACTGATTAGTCAGCAATGACGATATTTACATCAGCACTGATTAATCAGCTATGACGATGTTTCATCAGCACTGATTAGTCAGCACTGACGATGTTTAAATCAGCACTGACGATGTTTTCATCAGTACTGACGATGTTTTCATCAGCACTGACGATGTTTTCATCAGTACTGACGATGTTTTACATCAGTACTGACGATGTTTTCATCAGCACTGACGATGTTTTATAGCACTGATTAGTCAGCACTGACGATGTTTTCATCAGTACTGACGATGTTTTCATCAGCACTGACGATGTTTTCATCAGTACTGACGATGTTTTACATCAGCACTGATTAATCAGCTTTGACGATGTTTTCATCAGCACTGACGTTGTTTTCATCAGCACTGACGATGTTTACATCAGTGCTGATTAATCAGCTATGACGATGTTTTCATCAGCACTGACTTTGTTTTCATCAGCACTGACGATGTTTAAATCAGCACTGACGATGTTTTCATCAGCACTGACGATGTTTTCATCAGTACTGACGATGTTTTCATCAGTACTGACGATGTTTTCATCAGCACTGACGATGTTTTCATCAGCACTGACGATGTTTTCATCAGCACTGACGATGTTTTCATCAGCACTGACGATGTTTTACATCAGCTCTGATTAATCAGCACTGACGTTGTTTTCATCAGCACTGACGTTGTTTTCATCATCATGTTTCATCAGCACTGATTAGTCAGCACTGACGTTGTTTTCATCAGCACTGACGTTGTTTTCATCAGCACTGACGATGTTTTCATCAGCACTGACGTTGTTTTCATCAGCACTGACGATGTTTTCATCAGCACTGACGATATTTACATCAGCACTGATTAATCAGCTATGACGATGTTTTCATCAGCACTGATTAGTCAGCACTGACGTTGTTTTCATCAGCACTGACGATGTTTAAATCAGCACTGACGATGTTTTCATCAGTACTGACGATGTTTAAATCAGCACTGACGATGTTTTCATCAGTACTGACGATGTTTTACATCAGCACTGATTAATCAGCTATGACGATGTTTTCATCAGCACTGATTAGTCAGCACTGACGTTGTTTTCATCAGCACTGACGTTGTTTTCATCAGCACTGACGATGTTTTCATCAGCACTGATTAGTCAGCACTGACGATATTTACATCAGCTATTAATCAGCTATGACGATGTTTTCATCAGCACTGACGATGTTTTCATCAGTACTGACGATGTTTTCATCAGCACTGACGATGTTTTCATCAGCACTGACGATATTTTCATCAGCACTGACGATGTTTTCATCAGCACTGACGATATTTACATCAGCACTGATTGATCAGCTATGACGATGTTTTCATCAGCACTGACGATGTTTTCATCAGCACTGACGATGTTTTCATCAGCACTGACGATGTTTTCATCAGCACTGACGATATTTACATCAGCACTGATTAATCAGCTATGACGATGTTTTCATCAGCACTGACGATGTTTTCATCAGCACTGACGATGTTTTCATCAGCACTGAAAATGTTTTCATCAGCACTGATTAGTCAGCACTGACGTTGTTTTCATCAGCACTGACGATGTTTTCATCAGCACTGACGATATTTACATCAGCAGTGATTAATCAGCTATGACGATGTTTTCATCAGCACTGATTAGTCAGCACTGACGATGTTTTCATCAGCACTGACGATATTTACATCAGTGCTGATTAATCAGCTATGACGATGTTTTCATCAGCACTGACTTTGTTTTCATCAGCACTGACGATGTTTAAATCAGCACTGACGATGTTTTCATCAGCACTGATTAATCAGCTATGACGATGTTTTATCAGCACTGATTAGTCAGCACTGACGATGTTTAAATCAGCACTGACGATGTTTTCATCAGCACTGACGATGTTTTCATCAGTACTGACGATGTTTTACATCAGTACTGACGATGTTTTCATCAGCACTGACGATATTTACATCAGTGCTGATTAATCAGCTATGACGATATTTTCATCAGCACTGACGTTGTTTTCATCAGCACTGACGATGTTTTCATCAGCACTGACGATATTTACATCAGCACTGATTAATCAGCTATGACGATGTTTTCATCAGCACTGATTAGTCAGCACTGACGTTGTTTTCATCAGCACTGACGATGTTTAAATCAGCACTGACGATGTTTAAATCAGCACTGACGATGTTTTCATCAGCACTGATTAATCAGCTATGACGATGTTTTCATCAGCACTGATTAGTCAGCACTGACGTTGTTTTCATCAGTACTGACGTTGTTTTCATCAGCACTGACGTTGTTTTCATCAGCACTGACGTTGTTTTCATCAGCACTGACGTTGTTTTCATCAGTACTGACGATGTTTTACATCAGTACTGACGATGTTTTCATCAGCACTGACGATCAGCGCTGCCAACTTTGACGATTTATCGTCATTTTGACGATTTTTTAAGTCAAATGTATTAAAATGACGATTGACGATTTTTAATTTTTCCCACGAACAAAAATGACGATTTTTTAAAAGCAAAACATATGGTAACCTTTTTTCCTAAAATTCAAATTTTGTAAATCCCCTTTTGCAATGTAGTACACGACTATCTGTACTGAACATTTTTTTTTGTTTCTCTGTCTGGCTTTCAATTTCTACATTGTAAAAGGCGACTAAGCAAGATAGCTAATTTTTTGTATGCTATGTTTTTGTGTGATAAGTAAAGAGAAAAGTATACTGTATAAATTTTTTTGTTTCCATAACATAGTAACCTGTAAAATTTTGTCAGTTAAAAGTTAAAAGCTAAAGAACACACAGGATAAGTTAGGTACAAGTTCATCTGAAACAAAAAAAAAAAATACACTTACATATAATTGAAAAATGGATAAGTTTGTTATTAGAAGTGGTAAGTTTTTGTTCATTTAATGTAAATTAGTATATTAAGTTAACATACATATTTACAGAACCAACAATCGAAATTGAAGAGCCCGTATGTCAAGAAAAAAAGAAGCGCAAAATAAAAGATTCGTGGCTCGAAGACCCAAAAGTAAATTCATGGGCAGTTAAAAAAGATTCGAACCTTTATTGCAAGCTTTGTAAATCCATATTGAAAATATCATCTGGATGGTCAGATATAAGTCGACATATGGAAACTCAAAAGCATTCGGAGGCAGCAAATTTTATTTTGGAAAACCAGCCAACAATTTCATCATTTTTCAAAACGGACCCTTCAAAAGGAATAGAAATAAAACTATGTTTATTTCTAATTGAACATAACGTTGCATTTGCTACCATGGATCATTTGTCAAAGCTGGTAAAAAACTCTTTTACAGATTCCGATTATGCAAAAAACATATCGATTGGAAGAACAAAAGCTACAGCCATTATAAAAAATGCTGTCGGTAAAACTCAGCTTCAAACAATATGTGAAATCATGAATACCAATGCTTTTTCGTTATGTATAGATGAATCTACTGATATCAGTAACAAAAAACTGATGTGTTTGGTATCAAGAGTTTGTCTAGATTTTAAAATATATGATTTCTTCTTTGGTTTGATTGAAGTCGATAAATGTGATGCAGCCTCTTTATTTACAGCAATAAAAAAATATTTTTTGGATAACAAGATTGACTATCAAAAACACATGATAGGCTTTGCCGCAGATGGGGCTCCCAATATGACAGGAAAACACAATTCCGTGGCAAGCCATTTTAAAAAAGAAATACCTAATTTATTTATTTTAAAATGCGTGTGCCATTCTTTAGCACTGTGCTCTTCATATGCCTGTTTGAAGCTGCCATCATCAGTGGAAACTTTGACTCGTAATATATATAATTACATTTCAAACAGCCCTAAAAGAAATAATCAATTTCAACAAATTCAATCTTTATTGGAATTCAAACCGAAAAAACTTCTTCATCCTTCACAGACCAGGTGGCTTTCACTGGAATCAGTTGTTAACCGTTTACTTGAACTTTTCGAGCCACTAAAATCTTATTTTGGATTCGCGGTCAATATTGATCTTATAGACACAGCCGAAGACATACTAAATAATTTGAACGGTATTCACCAGTTATATTTTTATTTTTTAAAGTATATTCTTCGTCTTATAAACAATGTCAACAAACTTTTTCAAAGTGAAAGTGTACAAATCCAAAATATATACAGTGAGTTGTCTAGATTGTTAAAAACCGTCTTATCAAATTTTGTGAAAGAATAGTATTTGGTTAATTTTGAAATCCAAAGTTTTAATAACGAAGACATATTTTTAAATAAAGATGAAGTGTATCTTGGCATTTACGTGAAGGAGAACCAATCTAGTTTAAATATTGAATATAGTCAATATAATATATTTGTTGAATTCTGCGTCCAATTTTATATTGAATTGGTTTCACAAATTTTAAAACGTTTTGATTTTGGCGATAAACTTTTAGAAGGATTAAACTCCATTGAACCAAGCGTAGCTTTAAACAAAAAAAATGATTCAATTTTACAATTGGCCAAACTTTTTCCAAATTTATTAAATGGAAAAGAATATCAAGAACTTGATAATGAAGTTCGAGAATTACGTAATATGAAATTCACTGAACTCGAAACATTGGTGTTTTGGAAAAATGTTTCTAATTTAAAAAGATCCAATAATGCAAAGGCCTTCCCAATTTTAACACAATTTGTTTCGAGTTTAATGGCACTACCACATTCGTCGGCCAACGTTGAAAGAATTTTTAATATTGTAAATTTAAATAAAACAAAAACCAGAAATGCTTTGGATACTTCAACATTACAAGGAATATTGTTTTCAAAAGATTATCTTAAGTTAAATAATTCTCAGTGTTTTAATATAGCAATTAAAAATTACTTATTAAAAAAATGTCACACAGAAATGTACCAGAATTAAATACCAAAATTAAATTACATTTTTTTTATTAAATAAAAACTTTATTTACATGTAAATAAAATAAAAATATTTAAAAAGTTAATAAAAAAATGTTTTTGGTATTTTTAACGTATTTTTGTCTTGACGATTTCTCGACGATTTTTTTCTTTTTAACTTGACGATTTTGACGATTTTTTTTTTTTTAATTGACGATTTCTCCAAAAAAAAGTTGGCAGCACTGCTGACGATGTTTTCATCAGTACTGACGAGGCTTTACATCAGTACTGACGATGTTTTCATCAGCACTGACGATGTTTTTATCAGCACTGATTAGTCAGCACTGACGATGTTTTCATCAGTACTGACGATGTTTTCATCAGCACTGACGATGTTTTCATCAGCACTGATTAATCAGCTATGACGATGTTTTCATCAGCACTGACGATGTTTTCATCAGCACTGACGATGTTTTCATCAGTACTGACGATGTTTTCATCAGCACTGACGTTGTTTTCATCAGTCCTGGTTAGTCAGCTCTGAGGATATTTACATCAGTTCTGATTAATCAGCTATGACGATGTTTTCATCAGCACTGATTAGTCAGCACTGACGATATTTACATCAGCACTGATTAGTCAGCACTGATCAGTAATCATTCAGTGCAGCATCGAATAATAATTAAGTGTATTATTACATACTCAATCATGCAAGTTATTGTGACAATCATATATATGATTGTTTTAACCATATATATTACTGCGGCACTCTACTTGTACCATCACTCTGTTAAAGATTAATTATATTATTGCTATTTTTGAAAATACTATTTTAATAGTATTTTACCAATTTTACCCGTTTTCCCCCTGTTTACCCCTTTCTGGTCCAAGTATTGAAAAAAGTTATAGCCTATTGACGCTTCCAAGTAAGGATCTATCTACGTTCCAAATTTCAATAAAATCGGTTCAGCCGTTTAGGCGTGATGCTCAAACAAACAAACAAACAAATAAACAAACAAACAAATAAACAAACAAACTTACAAAGACATTTATATATTTATATAGATAATATAGATTTTCAACATGGTCCTACAAAAAGTAGGCCAAACAATCAAAGGTCTGCTATCAAACTGTTTCCAATGTTATTAAACAGTACCGTGAGAACTTGTCCGTTGATATAAATCTGGTTCAGGTAGATTAAATGTTCCACATGATGTTTTTAAAGCCAAAAAATAGAAAGCATTTTCAAAAGAACGCCCAACACCTCCGGTAGGAAAGCTGCCCGGTTAGGTCAGTACTCGGATTATTTGGTACGAAAAGTTAAAGCCAATGCAGGTTTAAAAGCATACAATTCTCAAAAAGTTCCTGACAGGAACTCTGCTAAAAATTTAGAGGCCAAAGACAGAGCACGGAAATTGAAGTCAAATTGTATACAAAAAATATACCTGCTGCATAATGGATGACAAAATGTACGTATGGAAAATTTTTCGCAGCTTCTGGTTACATTTTTTTATGTTGCATATGCTCGAGGGAATGTTGAAGAAAAGTTTAGGACCCAATAGCAGACAAAATTTCCCAAAAAGTTCTTGGTATGGCAAGCAATATGCAGTTGAGGCAAAAAAGCCAAACATTTGTTACAACGGGCTCTATAAATACCGAAATGTACATCAAGGAATGTTTACAAAAAAATAATGTTTCCATTCATAAGAGTTCTTAATGTGTCCATTTATTTTTGGCCTGATTTGGCATCTGTCACTATGGTAAGAAAGGCCTTGAGTGGTACAAGAACAATAATGAGGTATTTGTACCAAGAGAGGCAATTCCTCCAAACTGCCTGGAGCTGAGTACAGTATTGTAACAATAATTTCAATAAAATAAAAAAAGATTCAAAACTGTAAGTTTAGTGGTTCAATTTTTATTAACATATATGTATGTTAAAAATTTTTCTCAACTCAATATCATTAAGCTCTCATCTTTGATTCTTTCTTTACTCAGAAGCATATCACCCAACTATTATGTATATAAGTAAAATAATTTAGTCAGCCAACTATTATATATATAAGTACAATAATATAATATAATAAAAAGTACCATTAGAAGAAAAAGTACCAATTTTCCACACTTGAACCAGCGTCAGGCTTGAAATTTCAAAGTAATTTCCTGATTCTAGGTGCAATATTATAGAAAATACAAAAAGGACTAATTGAAGAACGAAAAAGTACTCTTTAGTTTGGTTTAGTTCTCCTTTTTTGGTATCATAATACCATTAAGCACCCTATTCTTAATTATTTATTTACTGAGAAGCATATTAGCCAACTTTAATGTATATTACTTAGCATATTCAATATATTAAAAAAGTACCATTAAAAGAAAAAGTACCAATTTTCCTTTATACTCTTGAACTCCCGTCAAGTTTGGACTTTAAATTTGTATAGCATTTCCTATATTATCAACTAATTTTGTTTCTATAACACTTAATTTTTAATAAATTATCACAAAATCCAAAAAATACCGAAACCGACCGGTTTTCAATTTTTTAAAATCGAAACCGCGGTTTTAAAATTTTTCGGTTTTTTGGAAACTCTAATCTAGATTAGTAGATTATAGATGTATATTATATACTTTTTTTGAATATCTAACATTAACAGTCGCTAAGTATTTTTCGAAGAATTCTCTTTTTTTTTTTTTTTTTTTTTTTTTTTTTGAAAATAGATTTAAGTATGTATGTTGATGTCGTTAACACATTTTCATTCGAGACTACACCATTTCCAATTGTATTTCAGAAGTTTCTAATTACATTTCAGAAAATTCCAATTCAATTTCCAAAATTTCCAATTATATTTCAGAATTTTCTAATTATATTTCAGAGATGTCCATTTGTATTTCAGAAAATTCTAATAGCAATTGCAATGGAAATTTCTGAAATACAAATAGAAAATTCTGGAATACAAATAGGAATTTCTGAAAAACAATTGGAAATTTCTGAAATACAAATAGAAACTTTTTAAGTATAAATTAAAACTTCTGAAATACAAATGGAAATTTCTGAAATACAATTGGAAAATTCTGAAATACAATTAGAAAGTTCTGAAATATAAATGGAAACTTCTAAAATATAATTGGAATATTCTGAAATATTCTGAAATATAATTAGAAAATTCTGAAATATAATTAGAAACTTCAGAAATACAATTGGAAATGGTGTAGACGCAATGTATCAAATTGATATCAATAATGAAAAAGCCATGTTTGAAAATAATCGCTTCGTTTTTTATGTCGTAAACACAAAAAAAATATTAAATTCAAAGTATTGAAAAGAGTAATAATAATAAAATTGCATTAAAAATATATTTTTTATCAACCAGATCAGTTGCGACTAACGTAAGGTTAAATATAACTTCCCAAGAACATCAAAATATACTCTTGCATCCAATTTTGAAGTATTGCAAATGTGATTAGCTAAGAACTACATAAAGTTGTTGTTGCTATGAACCACACATCTATTTAAAGCTTATGGAATTTAGTATAAAAAAAACATGCTCTCAACTGATCCTGGCTGTGCCATACTCAAACAGACATGAATATGAGCACTTACACATACATACATTTAAATGCAAACATTTATAGACACATACAAACATACATACATTCAAATGTACGGTATAAATAAAGAATAACTTGAAAAATGTCCTTCTGTTTGGTCATAAATTTTCTTTTTAACAATTTTCATACAATCCCAAACACATGAGACTGTCAAATCAATTATAACTGTTGCGAAAATATAATAAATACAACAACAACAACAGCTACAGCTACAATAAAAAATATACTTTTTATGTAGAATGATGTTACATATAACTATACATACATATGCATGTATATGTATGAATGTTTGTTTGTTTATTTGTATTTGTAGTTGTGTATATTGTTGTATTTTATACTTTCAATTTAAAAACTTAGGTTTTTATTTACTGATACAATTGCTGCTGCTGTAATTCTTCTGGTCGGTCACTCTGGTAAATCTAATGAAGATTTACTTTTACAGATTTCAAAAAAACTATTGTACAAAAACAACAGCAGTAAAAAAAAGTATTTTACATCTTTTTTGTCAGTGTATGTGAAAGTGTGTGTATAAAACAAAACAACAACAAAAAAAACACATACAAATACAAATACAATATTCAATATGCAGCATAACAAACATATGAAAAGCTTGTTGCCATTTATATTGCATTTTCCAAAAAATACAAAAAAATAAAGAATACATGACATTGCCACACACACACACAATACAGATGCATATACAACACATGCATATCTTCATATATTGTACATAAATATCGGGTGATTTTTTAGTAGAACTACATGTATGCTAAATTTATAATTATTGATAAAAATTATTTTCGAAAATACATTATGTGGTTCGTACTAAGCTAAATACACATATTACTATTTTTCAATTCACAACATTTTGTTGTATTTTATTTCAATCTAAATGTTGTATTTTTGTTAATTTTTTATGTTTGGAAACTTGGTAGTTTTTTTTTTAATAATCGTGAAAGATTTTCAATACGCAAATAGAAATATATTGTCAAAAGGCAGGCATTTGCAAATTCACAAAGTTAAAAAAAATATAAATTTTTAATAGAATTCATGTTTTTATTATAAATAATGGCCCATAATCATAGTCAAAGTATATTTTAAGAGAAATAAAGTCGTCTTTAATTAAGAGTGGACTTTAGGTCTACCATAGACAAGTTAAAGTATACT
This sequence comes from Calliphora vomitoria, assembly GCA_942486065.2. NCBI lineage: Eukaryota > Metazoa > Arthropoda > Insecta > Diptera > Calliphoridae > Calliphora > Calliphora vomitoria. Next base: position 141,645,777 of record OW818030.2, read on the forward strand.
TCTGACGTTAAAGTCGACTGTAAATATAAAATCAGCTGAAGTTGTTTTTAACTCATTTAACAGCAGCATCAGCTTTTTTTCGCCATGTAAAAAAGTTCGACAAAAAGTCAAAAATGTTTAAGTTGCAAGATATTGGCAGAGATTTTGCAATTATTGAATATTGAATCAATAAAATTAGTACCAAAATAGAATACATTTGATATTAATCTTTCCTTTTCTATTTTTCCACCACAAACTATTTTTTTATTTACGTGCCCGGTTACATTTATTGTTTGTCAGTTTTTGTTTTTTTTTATAATTTTCTAAGTCAGCTGTTTGAATTGTTTGAAAACATTTTCTACATTTGAGGTGACACCCAGTTAAAGTCGGTTCAATTTAAAACATACTTTAATTTTGACTATAGTTAGAAAATAATAAAAAGCTGGTTTTTATTTTAAAGTAGTTTTTAAAAAGAACCGACTTTATTGTTTGACTATGATTATGGGCCAATGGTTTTAATATTAACATATAAATTAATATAATCTGAACAAAAAAATGAATGGCACTGACTGGTGTAGAACCGCTAACGTATCGTTTTCCAGTCAAACACACAAGATAGCTGTGCTAAATGCAAAAGTTCATTACCAACCAGTACAAAAATAAGTACCTATTCTAGTAAATAAAATAACCACCACTCATTACAAAATAATGCATGTGGTAATTAGTTGCCATTACGAAAATTCACAAAATTTTTGCTGGGTTTTTAGGTAAACAAATTTAAAAAAAAAAAATTAATTTTTTAATTCATTAGCAAACAAAATTTTAGGGCAACAAATTTTGTTTTTATTTATTTTTTTTTAAAAATAAATACATTTTTTTAAATTTGTTCAAAAAATTTTACAACAAAAATGTTTTTTTTTTTTTGTTGAAAAAATATTTTTCACGATCTTGACCAATTGTCCGACTTACTTTGGCCTTATATATACGCCGTTGCAAAGGTCTTTGAAATATCAATTATTGGATATCCATATTGTGTGTATTAATGACTTATTAATCCAGATATTGATCAAAAATAGGCAAAAAATCGCGGTTGTCCTGGTTTTTTTCTTTTGTTGGCCAATTTTGTCGATTTCAAATAGCAACCGAATTGGAAGAATTCCCGAATTCCAGAATATATATGGGGCATTTCATGTCAAGTGAACAATCTTTTGAAATCGATGAATTCCATTTCGAGCAAAAAAAAATTTTAAAAAAGGAGCACATTTTGGAACAAAATTTGGATTTTGCAAAAAAAAAGTCAAAAATTTTATGTCTTGAGTTACAAAATATTTATTTTGACAGATATACCACTCGCATCCAACTAAGCGACCAAAAATCTTTTTAAAGCAATGGATCTAGGCTTTCTTTTAAGCAAAAAATTTAAAAAAAGGAGCTCATTTTGGAAAAAAAATTTAGATTTTGCAAAAAAAAGTCCAAAATTGTATGTCTTGAGTTACAAAATATTTATTTTGACAGATATACCACTCGCATCCCACTAAGCGACCAAAAACCTTTTAATGGAATGGAGCTAAGCTTTCTTTTGAGCAAAAAAAATTTTTTAAAAAAATGGGGCCATTTTGAAAAAAAAAGTCAACAAAGTTTTTGATTTTGCAAAAGAAGTCAAAAATTTTATGTTTTGAGTTACAAAACATTTATTTTGATACATATCCCACTCGCATCATACTAAGCGACCAAATAGGAAAATATCTAAGCTTTCTTTTGAGCAAAAAAGGGCCCATTTTGAAAAAAAGTCAAAAAAGTTTTTGATTTTAGAAAAAAAAAATTTAATTTTTTATTTTTAATTTTTTTTCCGAAAGATTGAAGAAATAGCTATCTAAACTATTTGGAACACATTTTGCTAAGAACAATAGGTAATAAGTTACATGGATGAGAAAAAACACCTGCTTGGCCAAAATGTCAAATTTTGACCCCCTCTAACTCAGAAAGTTCTCGACCGATCTTGTTGAAAAATTGTGTCTGAATTACTATCCAATAGAACTAACCATGGTGCAAATTTTATCCCAATCGGAAGACATCGATTTCAAAAGTTGGTTCACTTGACATGAAATGCCCCCCCATATACCTTATGGGGTCGCAAATGAAAAATGTAGAAATTACAAAATGAATGACAAACTTATATATGCTACTCATGGTGAAGGGTATAAAAACAATTAACTGTACAAACAAAATAATATTTGCACAGTTTTTAATTTACAAGGTAAATTGTTTCGAACTTTTTTCGAAGAAGTTTAATAACTTTTGGAAATAAAAACCGATTTTAACAATTAATACCTCGTTTATTTCTATATAAAATTTTCTTTAAAATAGTGTGCAAAAACGAATAGGTTTTCATAGAAAGAAATTAAAATAACTATGTATTGTTGAATTTGAAAAATTATGAAAAAAATAATACATAATACACATTTTATGAAAGCTTAATTCATTGCCTTTCCATAATTCCAAATTTCCATAATTTCCAAATTTTGAAAACGGTCGAAAAATGAGTTAAAAAAATAGAGGTACTAAAGTACTACGACAACCCTAAAACAGTGTTTTTTTTTAAATAACTCATAACTTTGAGGGTATTTCAAATCTTTGAAAACGTTAATTGCAGTTAGTTCGGTAGCTTAGCGGTAACGGTAGCGGAAACAAGGTTGGCAATGGTAGCTAACCTTGTTTTCTATCGAAATACTCGTATGTGTAATTTAGAGGAGTTTTTCAAAAATATTTGATTTAAGTTTAGATTTTGTAAATTTTACAAAATTATATAAAAACAAGTAAGAAAGTATGGTCGGTCAAGCCCGACCATATAATACCCTACACTAAGTAAATGAGCAAAAACATTTTTCTTTCAAAATTTCAATAATTTATATTCGTGAATGATTTTCGGAAGTGGGCCTTATATGGGAGCTATGACTAATTATGGACCGATCACCATGAAATTAAGTGGTGTGTTTAATGTCTGTATGAAAGTTGCTTATGTTGCATTTTATGTGTATACCAACATTTTTAAGAGATTTATGCTCGTTAAAGTGATTATCGGAAGCAGGCCTTATATGTGAGCTATGACTAATTATGGACCGATCATAATAAAATTTGGTGACATGAATTTCGTATATATAAAACTTATTTGGAGAAAAACTTGTGTAGATACCTATACAAATTAAACATTTATGAGTGATAAAGTCCAATTTCGGGAGGACATTTGTATGGGGGCTAGGTGAAATAATGAACCGATTTCAGCCAGTTTCAATAGGCTTGGTCCTTGGGCAGAAAAAATGATATGTACCAAATTTTATCGAAATATCTTCAAGATTGCGACCTGTACTCTGCGCACAAGGTTTACATGGACAACCAGCCAGCCAGACGGACGGACGGACATCGTTTAATCGACTCAGAAAGTGATTCTGAGTCGATCGGTATACTTTTAGGTGGGTGTTAGACTAATATTTTTGGTCGTTACAAACATCTGCACAAATCCAATATACCCTCCCCACTATGGTGGTGTAGGGTATAAAAATGGTGGATCATCAATGTCAAAATAGAATGTAAATCTCAATTGATTACTCCAATAAGATATCAGTTTGCAAATCGATAGATCAAATGTATATTTTCCAGGTCATGTATCAAACCTCAAAAAGATCACCCTATCTACATATCGTCACCTAAAATGCAAAATAACGTAACATCATTGTGATGGGCAAAAATCCATTACAAGAAAAGTATCTATGATAACTTTTCCGATTTTATATTTAAATAGAATAACAAACACATTTCCGAATTAAGATTTTTAATTTTTATTATTATTTTTAAGTTATTCTTCAATATCAATCAAACATTTGATTTTGTTATTTTTGTTGTTACGTTATTTTGGCTTTTAGGCGACGATATATGACGATATGTAATCTTATATTGTTGTATATATTAAAGCAATATAGAAATGTATGTGTATTTATATCTCATCTATAGAACCAACATGAATGTAATAAACCATACTGGAATGAATGAATATGTATGTATTGTAAATTGTTTGTTGTATAAAACTTCGATTTGTCTGGTAAAACTCGAGTACTAGATTCTCTGTATTTGTTTGTAAAATGCTGCAGATATGTTTTATTGTTATTTTTGTCTTTTTTTTTGGATTTGTTTTTTTTTTTTTTTTTAATTTAGTTTCTAGATACACGTGGTATTGTTGGTTGTAGATTTATGTCCACAATATACGATTATAAATTCTAAATACCGCTGTAAATGTACCCCAACTTAAAGGCTCCCCTTTCCTCATATATTGTTGAATTGGTTGGGAGTAAAAGATTTTAGGCTACTAAAATAATGTTGTTTTCTTTTGAAACTGATGTTAAATTTTATTCATATTATAACAGAATTTTCACTAACAACTGTGTCATTAAATGAAAATTTTTAAGGAAGTAGGAAAAGTTTATACTTTTTGTTAAATATTTCATCAAATTAGAACAATCTCATTCATGTAACGAATCATAAAATAGAAAGTAGTTTTCAAAATAGCAAATTAAATGACAACACGCAGAAAAAAATCATAGTTGTGCATTGTTACTGTAACCATTTCAATATTGGTGCATGTTTACTGTAACCATTTCAACATTCAGATTATGATATTCATAAGCTGAGAGAAAACATAATATGGTAAGTGCTTCATCATATAAATGGTTGTCACAAACATATACATGTTTACTGTAACCATATATATATGGCTGATACAATCATGTGAATCGTAAATTAGCCATATTATTGTTACCACAATCATATATACAGTTACTGTGACTATAATATTGTTAAAAATGTTGAAATGGTTACAGTAACAATGCACAACTATATATTTTTTCTGCGTGTAAATATTTCCGAAATTGCATATTTCCCTCAACCAACTTTTAATAGTCAAACGGCATGCATAAATGAATCAAATTGTATGCGAACTGTATTTTCTAAAAATCCGTTCTGAAAACTACTGCAACAATACTTTTATTATATTCTGCAATTGTTCAAACGTGTAAGTTTACGTAAAGCATGTGTCTTAATGTGTTCATTCATGTTAGTGTTAGTATATCCTTCGCATGTATAAATCTATATAAAGTCATTAAAATGTTTTTCAATTACAACTATAAAGGACTCTCCAGTTGATACGACAACAATGTGCAATGATTATAGAATCCTTTGTATGTATGCATGTAAATATCCATGATTTCTTGTGAATGTGTGTGTGTGAGTGTGTCCATGTGTTTGTGTTAATGTTGCATATGTATTAAGTGTGGTAGCAATATCACATGATTCTTCTAAATTGCTTCAATGCGCAATTATTTCAATTTTACTTGCCAACAATAATACTGGTTTGTTCATGGTGGGATCTTTTCCCAAATCCTGAAAACCCCATCTCCCCTCCCCTCCCCAATAGAAGCTGCACCCACCCAACATTGGTATTCAGAATTCCAAGTTTGTAATTTGTTAAATATACAGAGTATGAGAGTCTGTGCCTTGTTTGGTTGTAAAGTAAAAACTCGTCGCAGTCATTTCAAAAGTCTTTTATTCTCATAAATCAGTTGGTTGTCTTTTAATCCGTTTTAATTGCTGTAACTATTTTGTACACGGACATGTTCTAATGCAGTTAAAATTTGTTTGCTGCTGTTGTTTCTGTTTGGTCAACTTCTGCACATAATCGCCATTAAACAAAAATGTTTATTTTTCTAATTTCCCAATAACAACAGTAACGAAAAAAATATAAATATTTTCTACAATCATTAGAACTTTCTCAAAACTGAAACAATACTCCAAGAAAAAATATAATAACTTATGAAATGGATCCACACAATGACGGATTTATCTATATATATATAGATACAGTGGTGGCCATGAGGATAGCACACTAGCTACTTGCTATTTTTAAACGCAAATATTTCCTATATTTCTTAATTTTTTTATGATATCTTTTGCATGCGTGTTACTTGTCCTTCTAAGATCACGTCCCATCATGTCCAGCATTATTCCTTTATATATATTTTGCGTTTTTCTATCCAGAATAGAATAACCTCAAAAAAACACTGGACAGTATTTTAGCACAAAATAAAAAAGTTTATTCATATTAAAAAAGTAACAAAACAAAAAAACTTAATTCACTAAAAACTTAGTACTTAGTTGGATACCCTTTATTTTTGATCACAGCTGCTAGTCTCCTTGGCATACTTTCTACAAGGGCCATACAGCGATCCACTGAAATATCATTCCAAGCTTTTTCTACCTCTTTCCATAAATCGGCCAAATTTTTAGGCTTTTCTCTTATTACATGCTGCTCCACATCATTCCAAAGGTTCTCAATAGGATTGAGATCCGGAGATTGGGCTGGCCATTTTAACACGTCGATATTGTTCGATTCCAAGCAACACCTCACTAAGCGTGAGGTGTGTTTTGGATCATTATCTTGCATAAATCGCCACCTAAGTGGCATGTTGTCCTCTGCATAAGGTATCATTGTATTTAGAAGTATATTCTGGTATACATACTGGTCCATACGAGTATCAATCTTTTTTATAGGACCAACACCATACCCAGAAAATGCTGCCCACACCATCACATTACCCCCACCGTGTTTTATTGTTTTACTGGTGCACTTTGGATTATGTTGCATGTTCGGAGGACACCATACATACCTCTTACCATCCGATCCGAATCTACAAAATTTAGATTCATCACTCCAAAGGACATTTTTCCAAAAAATTAACGGCTTTTCCAAATGCTCACGAGCAAAGGACAACCGAGCTTGTATGTTCTTTTTTGAAACATGTGGCTTATGCTGAGAAATGCATCCACGTAAATTTTTTTCATTAAGTCTTCTTCTTATCGTTCTGCTGGACACGTTGATACCATATTTTCCTGAAATTTCTCTCTGGATTACGGTGGAGCTCTTAAAAGGATCTTCGACAGAGGCTCTGTATATTAAAGAGTCCTCTTTACGTGAAGTTTTTCTGGGCCGAGGAGCCTGTGTAACATTTTTAGATATTTTATACTTCTGAATATGTCTTAGTGCATTATAAACCATCTTCCTGGAGCATTCCAAAGTATTAGCAATCTCACTTATACTTGTTCCTCTTGAGTTCATTTGTTGAATAATCTTTCGTTGTTCCTCTGTACACCACTTTTTTTTAGCCATATCTAAATAATGTTTATTAAGTCAGTTTGTCTTCCTCATTGATTAAATAATACCTAAACTTACCAATTAATATTTATACACTCAAAAAACTTTTAAAAAATTTAATTATACTTATATGTGCTAAAATTGTGTCCAGCTTATTTTACATATTACTGCACTAAAATGCAAATTTGAAAGAGAATAGCGATAGAATGCAAAAAAAAGTAACGGGACTTATTGATCACACCATAAACAACACTAATTACCAAAAACTTTAGTTTATAATTGCAATGAAATGAAATAATTTGCTTTAGAAAACAGCAAGTATGAAGTGTGCTAACCTCATGGCCACCACTGTATATATAAAAGAGTAACGTTACTGACTGACTGATTCATCATCGCACAGCCCAAACGACTGAAGCTAGAATCATGAAATTTTAACTGTGTGTTTCTCCCTCCCCAAAACGATGCGATAAGAAAGGTTTTTTGGAAATTCGAACGTTTAGATGGTAAAAAAGGTAAAAACGGGTAAATTCGGTAACATTATATCTTCAAAACTAATTAAGATACAAAAAAACTTAAAATTGCATGTTACTCCACTTAAAAAATAAGCTGACAGGTGTTCCGTACCTTTTCGAAATTCAAACCTTTTAGGGGAGAAAACGGGTAAAAACTCTATTTTGGTACTTTTTTGGCACCCTATGTATATTTTAAACTAATACACATAGAAACAAATTTTAAATCGTATTCTTTACTTATCAAAAAATAAAAAATATAAGTTTGGTACTATTTGGAAATTCGAACCCTTAAGGGATAAAAATTGTGTTTATTTTTGTTACTTTTTCATAAAATAAGTTTTTTTTTTATAATTTGACATAGAGATACGAATATTTTATTATGAGCTGACGAATATTGACGAATCGTTCATTTAGAAATTCGTAAATTTTATAAAAACAGGCTGTAAGACGTAACAATTTTTTATTAAAATTAAACAATTTTTAAAATATGCAATAAAAATCTTAAAATATGCTAATTATATGCTCATAACAGATAAATGTGCACTTATAACAAAATATGCAACATTTATCGCTGCCATTTTGTAGCAAATCAAAAATAATTTTTGTTTACTGACAACAATCACAGCACAAAAAAAATTATTATTAACAGAATTAAAAAAATGCATATGTTCCGAATTAGAAAAACATAATTTTACGAACATTTAGTTTTATGGTGTAATCCAATACAGTAAATTTTAGCATTAAATTCTGGAAGCTATATCAAGGAATATTTCTACCCTTCACTGCTTAAAACGAAATAGCCAGCCTCCCAACCCCTTGGTGACCACATAAATGTGGCAACAGTTTGTCATTTTAAATTGCTTTCGATACTGCATTCATGCTTTTTGTGTTAAATGGCCAGCATTTGAACATATTTTATCATTTATCGCTACCAACGACAAACGACAATGGTCATTGTTCTACGACACAGACGCACCAACCAACAACAGAAGCAAACAAACAAACAAACAAACCAAAAAAAAACGTATTTTATATCCTACCAATCCTCTGACTTAGAGATTCACTCTTCTTCCCCTATCTCTGTACAGTGTTACAATATGAAAATTCAAATGGAATGTGTCGGTATTCGGTATACATCGATAGAAAATAACACGCATTTAATTCAATATTCCTGAAATGCATTGGAACAAAAAAAAAAAAGAAAAAATAGAAATACTGAAATTATACAAACTGATGTTGCGTCCAAAGGAATGAATGGTCATCGAAAGCAATTAAAGACTAATGGGCGACATTTGTAGTAGTTAGAGTCATGTTTAATTGTTTTAGCCAATATTTTTGTTTTTTATTGTTTTTTTTTTTTTTTCTGGGAGTAGAGAGCATGAGTATTATTACATTTGTTCATTAAAGAAATACTTTAAAAATGATTAAGAAATTCGAAATGTTAAAAAAAACAGATTTACTGAAAAATTTGTTAACCTTGTAATGACAGACAGGTCCACTTTATGATTTCTCCATAATTCATTTTTATAGAGTCATGGCTCTGATAATTCTAGAACCCTTTTGTCCTTTATTTCGAATGTTGTTTTTGATTAGGATTATTCTTTACGAAGATTTTACTTAAAACTCTTTCAGCCACGGTTTTATGTGTATAAGTTTAAAATCGAAAGTAAGAAAAAATAAAACAAAACATAAAAAGACCACCCCATTCCAAGGTTTTTTGTGGAGTTTACTAAGTAGTAAATTGCCCGAAAAAGATATGTAAGGACAATTTTTATTATTTCAAATAAAATGGATATAATTGAATGAAATGTTTTTTATCTTGCAAGATCCTGTTCTCTAAGCTTTTGGAGTTAGCAAGTTAAATTGTTATGTAAAAATAAAATAAAATTCACCTGCCCAAGCTGCAAAAATAACAGGATTTGACGAAGATATTTTATATTATACTAGCTAAAAACCGGTGTACTTCGCTACTCGTACGTAATGAAATAAAAAGTATGGTTTTCGAGGTATTTAGAAATAACTGTTTACTTTGAATGGGAGGTAACTCATCCCCTGTTCCGATCCCTACCAAGTTTTCGTTTAACTTCGTGCAGTGATAATAAATTGAATCGTATTAATTTTGAAGACTGTCACAATTATAGTTCTGAAGATAATGGAAAATATATATTTACTTGGTATGGGTGGTTCCACGCCCATTTTTCCAATTCCGCCCGTTTTAAGCCAAGAAGCGCACAATGATACCGAAGTAAATTCCACGAAGTTTTGCACAATCATAGTTCAACAGATATTTTATAATAACTTTTTATGAAATAACTTGAAATTTCAAAATAAAAAGTATATTATTGTTACTTCCAGATATAGAGGAACACACACAGTAAACATTTCAAGAGGATCGCTCTAGTGGTTTAGGTTCATATAAGTCACAGCCAAACAAACAAGTAAGAGAGCTATATTCGGCTGTGTCTAATCTTATATACCCTTCACCAAATTATACTTTAAAATAATATTAAAAAAAAAAATTATTTTTTTAAAAATTTTTTTTAAGTTTTTTCCAATTAAAAAAAATGTTTTTAATTTATTAGTGAAAAATATTTATGACAAAAGAATGTTTTTTGTGAAAAAAAATTCGGATAAAAAAATATTTTTCCCGATTATGACCCATTGTAAGTCCAACTTACTATATATAGCCTTATATACATCGTTGCAATATACTTTGAAATATCTATCATTAGATATCCATATTGTCTATATTTATGACTTAGTAATCGATATATAGATCAAAAATAGGCCAAAAATAGAGATTGTCTCGGATTTTTGCTCATATCTCCGTTATTTATGGACGGATTTTGCTGATTTTGAATAGGAAACTCCTCGAAACATGTCTGACAGAATTATTGAAGATTTGGATCCCGAAGATATCTGGTCTTCAGAAATTTGATTTCAACAGACAGACGGACATGGCTAAATCGACTCCGCTATCTATAAGCATCCAGAATATATATACTTTATAGGGTCGGAAACTTATATTGTGGAAATTACAAACGGAATGACAAACTTATATGTACCCTTCTCATGAAGGTGAAGGGTATAAAAAGAATATTAATGTTCCTTCCAGATATCGAGGAACACACACAGTAAACATTTCAAGAGGATCGGTCTAGTGGTTTAGGTTCATATAAGTCACAGCCAAACAAATAAATAAAAATATATAATAAAAATTATTTGTTTGGTTTTTTTTACATTCCAATATTTTAAATTTGTTTATTTTTAATAAATTTTTCAATTATATACCCTAATAATATAAAAACAAAAACTTTTAATCAATTAGCAAATTCATTTATAAGTTTTTTCATATGACAGGACACCATATTAGGTCGGCCATTTTGAATTTGCTAATTTTGATGACGGATTCGCAATCAGCGACACCAAAAGCTCCCATATATATATGTGGATAATTTTCTAGATTTTTTTACTTTTGGCCGCACTGTGCACCGTGGCGGTTGGGATTAAAAATAATTATGATAGAAATCTAATAATTTTGACCAAATTTTATGACCAAACAAACGAAATAGAAAAGTTGCACTGAATTCGATGAACAATAAACACTCTGTGCTTTTTTTATTGAATACGTGAAAGTCTCTTAAAAAAACTGTGGTTTACAACAATATTTTCAAATTACTAAAACAAGCTGTTTAATATACTGTTACGAATGTACAATAGCGATTTGAATTTAACGGTCCGCAACGTGTTTATAAACATTCATCATGTTTATAAACACGTCCATCAGTAGAAGCTTCTACATATCAACAATGTTGATAGCATGCGGTTATTTGCATTGTTTGTAAGTATGGCAGCACTGTATGTTTAAGCTGCTACCAGTAACATCGAAAGCTCTAGAATTCGAATGTACTAGTACGTCCGTTAAGAGCATTGTAGAAGATTCCCGATAGATGGGGCGTGTATAAATAGTGGCAGAGCTGGCAGTCGTGAGTGGAGTTGATCATTCGCACATTTGAGCCTGTCGTGCACATTTGAGCTTGTCATTATAAAGTGAATGTGTGCATTTCTGCAAACTAATAAACGTGTAAAAGGACACTGAGTGACTATTTGAATTGTTGTTGGTGTACATTTTAAATAAATAAAGAGTTGTTACAAATTTTAAACTACAAAAACTGCTTTTTATTTGCAATCAAAAGTATCCGGTTTATTTAAAGGAAATAAACCCCCGTTTTTAAAAGGTAAAAACGTAACAATACTTTAGATATATTTTACTAAAATACCTAAAGTTCAAATGGAAAGTACAAATTTGAGAGATATTCAACAAATTGTTTTGGATTTTTATTCACGTATATATCCTTAATAAAATCATAAAAAGTAATGCTTAAATTTATAGAATTTAGAAAAAAAAAAACAGTTAAGAAAATCAGTAGAGCTTAACCGAAACCGGACCGAACTTAATAATTGACCAAAAAACCTTTATTCTGCCTCATCCGGAACAAACGGAAACTTTTCAAATATATTTTTAAATTGCGAAAAAAAATATTATTTTAATTATAGATCATGGCCAAATTTCGCTCGAATACCGAATACTGGCCTAATTCGAAACCGAATATTCGATCGTATTTGTGAAGATTACAGTGCTTTACATCTTTGGCTTCGCTTAAACTCTCCCTAACAGTTGTAAATTCCGATATTTACATGAGATAACAAACAAATTTTCCATATAAATTTTGATCGATAATCCTTTAAGTTTAATAAACAAATTTAAACTTTTAACAACTTTTTATTTTTGTTTATAAAATAAATAAAATGACTGTCAATTATTAAAATTTGACAGATGTTTAAAAGTTTTGCTTGTAAAAGTAATTCTACAACTAAATGTTGAAAAAGTTAATTCTTTTTCGTTTTGGTTTATTGATGATTTTTAAACCATAAATAATGGAAGTGGATGAGCAAATTATAGCAGCTCATCAAATGCAAAGCCAGCAAGGAAGGATTTTTCTATATAAAAAAAAGTATTTTGCGGTTGGTCTGCGCTGCTACTGTTTTAATTTGTGGTTAAATTATTGATGTACGTGTAAATATTCCAAACAACAGCAAAAAAAACGAAAACATTTAAAAAACAACCCCTAATTGAGCTGGTTTGTAGATTATTAATACAATAAAGCAAAAAAAAAAGAATCCACAGAGCTAATAACGATTTATACTACACAAACTATGTAGTACATTGATGAGGCAGGGTCGTCAGTCTTTGACATTAACATGACACCAACACCATCATCAACATCGTGCAGCCAAGGCTGGCAGACAAGTTGCCAAAAAAAAACAAAAATATTAGCACTCAGATGATTAAAATGTAATTATGGTTGAACTTTTTTGTTCTTTGTAAACTTTTATTTTGTTTTTCACTGTAACAAGTGTCTAAACTGACTGCTACTCCTGAATTGTTTAAACTTTTAAAAATTATAATGGATTTATGGGGTTAGAGGTAAAATGTTAATAAACGATTAATAATGAGTGGTTAAAGTATATGAATTAAAATAGAACATTTCATTCTAAACAATTTAGAGTAATGTATTCGAGTGTGCAGAATTTCATATACCCTTGGCATTAGTACTTGCTATATAAAATTCAGGCTTTTTCAAATAATTCGTTTTTAGATGATAAATCTGGTTTTTAGAAGAAAATCAATTTTTATTTATTTTGGGGCAATTGTGACATAAACCATTCAAAATTTCTTATTAAGTACTAGGAATTATATTTGAAAAGAAAATTCATGGTTGCGGCAAATACACGGCCCATAATCATAGTCAAACAATAAAGTCGGTTCTTTTTAAAAACAACTTTAAAATAAAAACCCGCCTTTTTAAAGTATGTTTTAAATTGAACCGACTTTAACTGGGTGTCATCTCCAATGTAGAAAATTTTTTCATACAATATACAACAAAATATAGACAAGTGGCATCGCTGAACAGCTGACTTAGAAAATTAAAAAAAAAACAAAAAGTGACAAGCAATAAATGTAACTGGGAAGCTAAATAAAAAAAACAGTTTGTGGTGGAAAAATAGAAAAGGAAAGATTAATATCAAATGTATGCTATTTTGTTACTAATTTTATTGATTCAATATTCAATAAATGCAAAATCTCTGCAAATATCTTGCAACTTAAACATTTTTGACTTTTTGTCTAACTTTTTTACATGGCGAAGAACAGCTGATGCTGTTGTTAAATGAGTTAAAACAACTTCAGATAGTTTTATATTTACAGTCGACTTTAACTAGTCTATGATAGACCTAAAGTCCACTCTTAAGTAAAGACGACTTTATTTCTCTTAAAATATACTTTAATTTTGACTATGATTATGGGCCACTATGTTTTAAGCAATCATTAATGTTTGTCCCAAACATATTTATTGTTAAATAAATTTTATTTCAATAATTACTAGGTTTCAACAATAATTTGTTTTTTACAATTATAATAATAATAATTTTTACAATTGAGTTTGTAAAAATTTTACTACTAAATTATGGTAAATATGAACAAATATTGTTATATTTATAGTCACGACATGATCACAAATACCTTAATATGTTTGGTTTGGTATGTAAGGACTGAGATCATAAAATTCTTAACACACGTTTTTCATTAAAACTTTTAACCCAAGTATTATTTGATTTTTTTTTTATCATGTTACCTTTGTAAAGCATGTCAGTTATTATGTTTAATGTCAATTATGTTCATTTGTTGTTAATCTGATTAAAATGAGTGACCAGAAAAAAGTGCGTACTAAAATTATTAAATATTTTCAACTAAACCGGGAGAACTTGTCGGTTGATATAAAACCTGGTTCAGGTAGAAGGAATGGTCCACATGATGCTTCTAAAGCCAAAAAAAAAATAGAAAGGATTTTCAAAAGAGCTCCCAACACATCTGGTAGAAAAGCAGCCCGGTTAGCACAGTGCTCGGACTATTTGGTACGAAAAGTTAAAGCAAATGAAGGTTTAAAAGCATACAAGGCTCAAAAAGTTCTTGACAGGAACTCTGCTAAAAATTTAGAGGCCAAAGACAGAGCACGGAAATTAAAGTCAAATTTTATACAAAAACAAGTAAGAAAGTATGGTCGGTCAAGCCCGACCAGATAATACCCTACACTAAGTAAATGGGCAAAAACATTTTTCTTTCAAAATTTCAATAATTTATGTTCGAAAGTGGGCCTTATATGGGAGCTATGACAAATTATGGACCGATCACCATGAAATTCGGTCACGTTATTAATGTTTATATGAAAGTTATTTATGTTGAATTTTATGTGTATACCAACATTTGTAAGAGATTTATGCTCGTTAAAGTGATTATCGGAAGCAGGCCTTATATGGGAGCTATGACTAATTATGAACCGATCATAATAAAATTTGGTGACATGAATTCCCTATATATAAAACTTATTTGGACAAAAACTTGTGTAGATACCTATATAAATTAAACATTTGTGACGGATAAAATCCACTTTCGGGAGGACATTTGTATGGGGGCTAGGTCAAATAATGGACCGATTTCAGCCAGTTTCAATAGGGATCGTCCTTGGGCAGAAAAAATGATATGTACCAAATTTTATCGAAATATCTTTAAAATTGCGACCTGTACTCTGCGCACAAGCTTTACATGGACAGCCAGCCAACCAGCCAGCCAGCCAGCCAGACGGACGGACGGACGGACGGACGGACATCGTTTAATCGACTCAGAAAGTGATTCTGAGTCGATCGGTATACTTTAAGGTGGGTGTTAGACTAATATTTTTGGGCGTTACAAACATCTGCACAAATCCATTATACCCTCCCCACTATGGTGGTGTAGGGTATAAAAATATACCTGCTACATAATGGATGACAAAATGCTCGTATGGAAAATTTTTCGCAGCTTCTGGGTCAATTTTTTTATGTTACAGATGCTCTAGGGAATGTTGAAGTAAAGTTTAGGACCCAAAAGCAGACACAATTTCCCAAAAAGTTCTTGGTATGGCAAGCAATATGCAGTTGCGACAAAAAAACCAAACATTTGTTACAAAGGGCTCTATAAATACCGAAATTTACATCAAGAAATGTTTACCAAAAAGGATGTTTCCATTCATAAGACTTCTTAATGTGTCCACTTATTTTTGGCCTGATTTGGCACCCTGTTACTATGGTAAGAAAGGTCTTGAGTGGTACAAGAACAATAATGTGGTATTTGTACCAAGAGAAGCAAATCCTCGAAACTGCCTGGAGCTAAGGCCTGTGTAGAGATATTGCGGTCTTGTTAAAAAAGAATTGAAGAGCACAAAAAAGGTGACCAAAAGTGAGGTAGATTTTAAACGGAGATGGACAACCTGTTTGAACAAAGTGACATAAAGCACTATAAAAACCATAATGGAAGGGTTTTCGAAAAAGGTTCATCACTAGTGTTTAGAACTATGAAAATAATTTTTTTTTGTAAATTGTTACAATAATTTCAATCAACTAAAAAAAAATCAAAACTGTAAGTTTAGTAAGAATTTGTCGATCCCTGTCCTTATGTATTATCATATCATCTACAATATTTTGATTTTATCCTATATATAGTACATATTTCTTACATGATACGTCACGTTTATCAAAGTACCGTTTTTTACGACATACTCATCAATACCTCACGAGAGATTGTGTGATCGCATTATTTGTTGCTACAATTTTTGAGTTATTGTATTTTTAATTTGTGATACATATTTTCATAATGCCCATATTCAGTCATTATGAAAATATCACGTTTGTACGGTAAGTAAAATTTTGTACAATTTACAAGTGAATAAATACCATAATTTATTTGTGTTTTAGTTTTGTTGTTGTGACACCAATGTCCTATACGGCTTCAAAATCCACTTTTTAAAAACCTCTAATTGCGCTATTTTTTATTTCTCATTTGCTTCTGAAAAATGATCAAGCCCAAGAAATGGCCATATCTGGGTTTAATAATCACATTTTGGTGTAATTGGAATCATAATATGTCATATTTTATTGGGCTGCAATCATAATATAGGGTTATTCATATTATGGTTAGCTGGAATAATAACATGATTGGTCTCAACCATAATATAATTGGATTTAACCATAATATGGTTGGACTCAATCATAATATGATTGTGCTACAACCATAACATGATCATTTCATTATCATGGTTTCACATAGAGATGTAATCTTCATTTGGTTGGTTGCAATCATATTATGGTGCTACTATTATATTATCATTAAACCACAATATTATTATGAATATATTATGATTACCAACAAACACATAATCGTAATACTAGAATAAATTATGAAGATATCTTATGATGCTACACATTAGGTCATATACGAACCATAAATCATTATATGAAGCTGTCCAGATATGTTCAACATTTGTCAACATTAAATTTTAATAAATTATAGAAAACAAAAATTTTGTATTTTCATCATTAATTTAGGTTTAAGGACATTTTAAATTATTACGGCAACAGAATTTTCGCCAACGATAAAGGTTAAGGTAACGGCATTTCGAACTTTACAGTATTTCAGATTAGTTTGTTTAACTGCAGTTAAGAATAGGGTTGTTTTATTATAATTTTTTTTTATAGGGTAAATTTTCAAACTTTTTCGTGCGAGATATACAATTTGCTAATCTAAATAACCGAATTTATAAATTTGTAACATAATTTATTATAAAGAAAACCTGTCATTTATTTTCACAAAGCTTTGAGCAAATAAAAAAAACTCCCATCATATCAATACACCTTCTCACCAACTCCCTTCGATTTTATGTTAAAATTCAATTCAATAATAAAAAATTACACTTGTTATGCCAATTATTGAATCTGATGATGCGTATGCGTTTGTAACAAAAAATAAATACATAAATACAAAACAAACAGAAAATAGAATAATAACGATGAAATCCTTCAGGGATCGCTAATGACATTTCATGTGTGTAATGCAATATTCAGTACGATTCCAATCAGTTTAGTTAAGTTTTCGTTCAAATGAGGGGGAGAAGATGACATGGAAAAGTGGTTGTTTTTATGTGTGGTTGCGAAATGACAAATCAATTTTCGTTACACTTGTTAAAATTTGCGAACAATTGTTAATCAAACTGGTGATTTTTGGCGTGTGAAAATTGTGAGAAAAAACCGGAAAATTATAATAAAATTTTATGAGTAGGAAACATAAAAATGTCAACATTCTGTTTTATTTGTGATGTCTTTCTTTTTGCCTTTAATTGTATGTGGGAAAATTTTGAAAACAACAAAAATATATACAACTTAATCAGAAAAAATAAAATTTTGTGAACATACTTAAATTAATTTTTTAGTTTTTTTAGAAGAAAATAACATTATTATTCTAAAATATATTGCGCTTTATCTAGCCGTTATTGTAACATACTTAACATCTGATAAATCTGATGAACAATTCCGAGTTCTATTCAAATATAATTGTATCATATCGTTAGCTTAACATGCAAATATGCTAAGTTACTTTTAAAGAAATTTAAGATTTATAAACCGCTTAACCGAAAACCCGAGTTTTATCACTCGATTAAAATGCTTTCAAAAATCTTGCACTAAAATTAACATTTTGTGTGATTTAAAATCTAAACTTTTAATATAAAAAGCTATGTATTTCGAAAGGTTGGCAACCGATACCGCTTAAATACCGTTCGAAATTGAGTACCGTTATTGATATCGATACCGAAATAATTATTTTGTTCACATACCGGTATTCAAATACCGTTTCCCCTAATACCGGTATAGTAATGTTATCAATACCGGTGTCAATTGCAATTAGAATTAGAAAAAAATTGTCAAAAAATACATACATAATTTAACAATTTTACTGCTAGTAGAAAATAGTATTTAAACCTTGACGCCAGGGATGGTAAACTTATTACGATTGTACTTTTTTGTTAAAATGTATTTAATGTTCAATAGTTTCTTGATACACCCCAGACTCATTTGATACTCTCAAAATATATTCAGTGTATTGTATAACAGTATTAAAAATGTTTATTAAATTTGTATATTTAAATTTAATGTTCTTAATTTTAAAATTCCAAGAAAATTTTGGTTATTCCGAAATATGCATCTAGTGAACAAACGATAATAGAATTATATTTTAAATTTTTGTTTGTTTTTGTAATACAATCAAAAGCTTTTTACCTCGATTAGCATTATATAAATACTAATTAACAAAATATTTTGTAATTTAAATATTAAATATTTGTAATTAAATACTTTTATGTTCCTAAACTGTTTTATTTTTTATTGAATTAATAAATAATAAAATTTAATTATGTACATATATTTAACTTTAGACATTTTGTTAAGTTTGATGTGTTTAATTTTAATACTAGTATAAATACCGATATATTAGTTTTATACCGGTATACCTATACCTATACCGATATAATTTAAATACCGTTACGGTTCCGTTATTCGTTTCGGTTGTCAACCTTGGTATTTCGATAAAAATGTCAAGCAGTAACTCGATAGGCCACAGATCAAATGATTGAAAAACAACTAAGAGAGCAATATTCGGCTATGCCGAATCTTATATACCCTTTACGAAATTATACTTTAAAATAACAATTGTAAATATGTTTATATAAGGAGTGAGATCGAAAAATTCTTATCATACATATATGTTAATAACTTACTTAACTTACAGTTAATTTTTTTTTTATTTGATTGAATTTATTATAACAATTTACAAAAAGAAAAAATATTTTTATAGTTTTAATCACTAGTGATGAAATTTTGAACTTTTTTCGGAAACCCTTCCATTAACGTTTTTATAGTGCTTTTTGTCACTTTGCTCGAACAGGTAGTCCATCTCCGTTTAAAATCTACCACACTTTTGAACAACTTTTTTGTGCTCTTCGATTATCTTTTAACAAGAGCCCAACATCTATCCACTGGCCTTAGCTCCAGGCAGTTTGGAGAATTTGCCTCTCTTGGTACAAATACCACAATATTGTTCTTTTACCACTCAAGACCTTTCTTACCATAGTGAAAGGCCAAAAAATAAGTGGACACATTATGAAGTCTTATGAATTGAAGCAGCCTTTTTTGTAAACATTCCTTGATGTAAATTTCGGTACTTTAGAGCCCGTTGTAAAAAATGATTGGCTTCTTTTCCCGAAACTGCATATTTCTTGCCATACCAAGAACTTTTTGGTATATTTTTTCTGCTTTTGGGTCCTAAACTTTTCTTCAACATTCCCTCGAGCATCAGCAACATAAAATTTTTTACCAGGAAGTTGCGAAAATCTGCCAGAACATACGTTTCGTCATCCTTTATGCAGCAAGAATATTTTTTTTTAAAACTTGACTTCAATTTCCGTGCTCTGTTTTTGGACTCTAAATTTTTAGCAGCGTTTCTTTGAGCCCTGTATGTTTTTAAATCTGCATTAGCTTTAACTTTTCGTACCAAATAGTCAGAGCACTGAGCTAACCGGGCTGCTTTCCTACCGGATGTGTTGGAAGCTCTTTTGAAAATGTTTTCTATTTTTTTTGGCTTTAGAAACATCATGTGGACCATTCCTTCTACCTGAACCAGGTTTTATATCAATGGAAAAGATCTCCCTGTACTGTTTAATAACATTGGAAACAGTTTGACGGCAGACCTTTGAATGCTTGGCCAAGTTTTTGTAGGACCAAGTTGTGTTTTGTTGAAAATATTTAATAATTTTCGTACGCACTTTTTTCTTGTCACTCATTTTAATCAGATTAACAACAAATGAACATTATTGACATTAAACATAATAACTCGCATGCCTTACAAAGGTTACTTGATAAAAAAAATAAAAATCAAATAATTCCTGGGTTAAAAGTTTTTATGAAAAATGTGTGTTAAGAATTTCTCGATCTCAGTCCCTAATAAACCAAAACGTTTATATATTTGTGCAAATTTTCAAAGTGGACACTCATTTTGTTTAGGAGTTATCAAAAAAAATTTGTTATTAAGTATGATTTTTATATGTAAAGCAAAACAGGAAAAATATAAAAACATGACTTGTGCAAAATTTTTGTGCATAACTCCTAAACCAAAGGAGTATTCACAATTATAGAAGGCAAATAAATCATAACATATATTTAATTCAAAATATTGTATCTAAAGAATTGACCTATGAACTTCAAGAAGTCATATTTTGGACTCGACACAAAAAGTTTATAAATAGATAAATGCTTGCATAACATAATCACCCTTATTCTAAGTAGTTAATATTGAGTCAAAAAATGGTATATGTTTCGCCGATGACAAATCCGACTTCTGACCGCTTTGGGGATTCTAGAGCGGAAGCTACAATGCTTTGAATGCTTGGCCAAGTTTTTGTAGGACCAAGTTGTGTTTTGTTGAAAATATTTAATAATTTTCGTACGCACTTTTTTCTTGTCACTCATTTTAATCAGATTAACAACAAATGAACATAATTGACATTAAACATAATAACTGTCATGCCTTACAGAGGTAACTTGATCAAAAAAAATCAAATAATACCTGGGTTAGAAGTTTTAATGAAAACGTGTGTTAAGAATTTTACGATCTCTCTCCTTATATCCGCTATAGACCCGGTTCAGTTGCTATTTTTGATATATATCTGGATTAATAAGTCATTACTATAGATAATATTTATATGTAATGATAGATATAAATATTATAGTACTGGGTTAAAATCGGGAAAAATATTTTTTAACCGGAATTTTTTTTTTTCAAAAAAAAAAAAAAAATAAGAAAAAATAATAAATTAAGAAAAAAAATAATGGGCTAAGAAAAGTTGATTTCAACATACGGACATGGCTATATAGACTCACCTATCTGTAACCATCCAGAATATATACACTTTGTGGGGTCGCAAATGAAAAATGTAAAAATTACAAACGAAATGTCAAACTTATAAGTATATACCCTTACTAATGGTAAAGGGTATAAAAACAACTTCAAAGTTTTGAAAATTTGTAAAAATGTATGTGTTTTATGAAATTAAGCTTTACATTTTTAAGTCTATAAAATAAATATATGTACATATTAAATTTTGTATTTATAATTAACTTATAAACTTTTCCAGAATCAATTAAACATAATGAAACTATCAGAAACTATTTGGTAACGGTAATTGTAGTTACTTCGGTAACGGTTTTTAGAGGAATTGTCGAACTGATATGTGTATTTAGGGGTAACGGTAGCTTAGTGCAAATAATAACAAACCCTATAGTCCCAAAACTGGACTATATTTTGTAATTAGAAATCTTACCAAATAAAGAGAAAACTACCCTAATATATTTAATATATTTAGTGGGATGCGAATGGGATATCTATCAAAATATCATCCCAATCGGAAGACATCGATTTCAAAAGTTGGTTCACTTGACATGAAATGCCCCATATTTTAAATAAATGCAACTTAACACGCTTGCTCTCTATACAAACGAGATGTCAGTGCTTAACGATATTTTATACTCATTAGTGAAAAGTGTTTCTCTTTTGAAAATCCTCATAAAAATATGTAATTTAAATCGAAAAGATGGTCAAAAAAACTTTAATGCTTCAAATGCACTATTTTTTATTTAATACTGCTATTAAATTTAAATATTCAAATAACTTTATTACTCATAAATTCAGTTCGAACAAAGTTTAACGACTTACATCACACATTTCACATATGACTAATTTTATTCAATCAATTTGATACGGTTATTCTTTCAAGCCCATTTTTTATGCATAAAATAAATTTCAACATATAATTATTTAATACTCGTATACATTTGTTTCAAACTAAACTAAACAACATAAAATAAATAAATCTAGGGAATAAAAACATTAAGGAACATTAAAAATCTCATAAATACCACAATTCACCAAATTGTTAAGAGTGTGAAACGTTTTAAAGACCGCCTTCAAATTATGAGCCTGCTATGCAACCAAGTGTATTTGAACATGAGTGTTTTTATTCCTATATTTAAACAGATTATTTATTTTGAAATTTAATAGCTCTTCAACACTTTCTAATCAGCGGGTGTAATATGTATTAAATATGAATCTATGTATGTATTTCATTCTATAAATATTTTCAAACATTTTATTTTTTTAATGTAATAAAAACAAAAAAATTTATAAAAACAATAAAAAAAACAGACGAACCACCACTTCACTTTAGTTTAGTTTAGTTGACTTTGATTGCCTTCATCAATGTCAAAAATTTGTTTTTAAGTGTTATTTTTTAACACTTTTCATTTTTTTTTTTTTTCTCTTTCGTTCGTGAAGAAGAATGCATTTTGGTTTTCCTTGTTTTGAATAGAAAAGAAAAACACAAATGATACATAAATATTATTATTTTTTCATTTGTAAATACGACGACTATTGAAAAGTTGAAAATATTGTACAACATTCATAAAAAAAAGTGCTATTAAAATCTATTTTATTACTTGGATTAATAAGTTGGTGTTTTTGATTTTATTGTTTTCTTTGTAAATTTTTTTTTAAAAGAGCGAGTGAGTTTTTTAGTTTTTAATTATTGTATTTTCTTTGTTCAGATGTTTAATTTACTGGATTAAGGAAACGTTTACTGATAAATTTCAAATATCATTGTTGTAGTTATTATAACAATTCGTTAGTAGTACAATAAAAAAATTTGTTAATTAAATAAATTCAATGAAAAAATAAATTCTAGTGATATATTCGGCTGAGCCGAATGTTACAAACCCTTCTCGACATTAGTAAAATTTTCGAAACATAAAATTTTTAAATATTGTTAGTTTTTTTTTTTTTTTTTGGGAGAAAAAATTATTGGATTAATTTTGCTGACAATACCAAAATTCTTATTTCTGATATATTGTGACGTGGATCCGTAAAATATCCGGTGGCTTTGTGAAGCATATTTCAACCGACAGACGTACAGAGGGAAATCTTTATATCGACTTGTCTTCATATAAGAATCCAGAATATAATACTTTCTAAGGTCGCAAATGAAAAATGTAGAAATTACAAACGGAATGACAAACTTATATACAGTATCGGCCATGGATTTTTTTAGGCTTTATTTTGTATATATTTTATTAACTTATTTCGTTAATGTTCATATAATGTTCATTTGGTAAAGAATAATTTTATGAACAATTAATTTAAAATGATAAAACATATAAAAACACAAAATTCGACGGACAAAACAAAAGCACCCCTTATAAGATGTGTAAAAATTTGACTATGCTACTTCATATTTGTAATGTCAATTACCGGGATTGACAACGGATACATTTAAAAATTCTAGAAAATAAAAATAAAGGAAGGTATAGTCTGCATAATTTAAGTTTTATACAGTTTATTGTGGAAAAACAATGGATGGCAAGGACCAAGTACTACAGTGAATTTAAAATAAAAGTTATTGAAGACTGGAAGGCGGGCTTATGACCGCATGAATTGATTAAAAAATATTCAATTAACAGATCAGTTATTTCCAGGCTGATTCCAAAGTTTTTGCAGAATGGTCGTATATCACCAGAACATTCTGGAGGACATCCGCGTAAAACCACACGTTATCATGATTCATTGATCAAAAGAGCAATGCAAAAATAGTCAAGTAAGAACAAGTTTAAGATTATGCGAAAGAACAATCCGTAGAAGAGCAGTGGAAGCTGGATTATTCAGCCGACGACCAGAAAAAAAGCAGTTTATATCAGCTAAGAACAAGAAAGCTAGACTGCAGTTTGCCAAAGCCCACATCGACTGGAGTGTCCAAAAATAGAAGACAGTAGTGTTCTCTAACGAATCCAAATACAAATTAAAAAGTTTCGATGGAATAAGGCGTGTACGCAGACGAAAAGGAGAAAGACTGAATATTGCAAAGGGACAATTAAACATGGAGGGGGTAATGTAATGGTCTGAGGTTGCTTTTCTGGTCAAGGAATTGGGCCAATTCATTAAGTTAATGGAATAATGGATCGGTTCATGTACCGTGATATATTGGATTATGTTATGTTGCCTTATGCCAGTGAAGACATGCCACTTATAGGGAGGTTCTAACAGGATAACGATCCTAAGCACACCTCCAAAGTTTGTAATACTTGGCTACAGAGCAATAAGATTCAATTTCTTCATTGGCCTGCTCAATCTCCCGATCTCAATACTGTTGAGAACTTGTGGCCAAGATGTATTAACCAGGTGGCAGCGTAACTACAACAATTACAACAATACAAGAACAACAGTGTGTAAAACCTTCTAAACTGCCAAAAAATAAATTCACAAAAACGCACTTTTTAAAACGAAATAGTTTCTTTTAGCACTTTCAAATATTTTACGCACATAAAGCGGTAACTAAAACTCACTTTTATAAATATAAAATAATCTTTTTACTCTTATAACAAATTTAAAAATGTTTGTAAACACGTTTTTGACATTTCATAAGGTACAATATAAGTATAGCAAAAAATAGTCAGCTGGCGTTACGCTGCCACCTGGTTAAATATGCCTTGCTTGTGGCACATTGTTAATGTAAAAATAAATCGTAAAAATTGCCGAAATAAGGATCGGCAATATTCACGATTCTGAGCAGTAGTTTTGTGTAGCAGACAATCAAGGGAGTCATTCAAAACGGTATCAACCAAAAATTTGATTAAAAATAAGTCTTAAACATTCTTTAACGTAAGTTAATTTTCATGTCAAAAGAGTGTTATTTGACGTCTTTAATAACAGTTAAATTTATTCCTAAGACAGCACACAGAATAATGGAAAATTATAGCGTAATAGACCGAAACCACTAAATTTTAAATAAAGGTTGGACAAATTTGAGGTTAGGAAGTACCTTAAATATCAAGAACTGAGCTGTCATCCATTGACATTTATTTAGACATCTTTGTGATATTTTATACCTTGGAATGTATGGAACGTTTGTGAATTGTATTTTTGAAAAACTGTTCGAAAACAGCATAGTAAATTTAGAAAGTTTCAGTTTCGGATTAGGCCGAATAATGACTTTTTGGTTCGGTTCCGTTTTGACCTGAAAAAACCAGTTTCGCTTATGTAAACAAACTAATATTAACATCAGTGATCTTTGGTTTCAGAAAGAAAGCGCTACGAGCCATATATCGTTCCAACAATTCAGTTATTGCATGAGAAATTTACCATTGCGTAATTTCTGGATTTGTCTGTGTCAATTGGCCGCCTCGTTCTTGTGATTTAAAGCCGGTGCACTATTTTCTCTGGTGCCATTTGAAAGACCAACTTTACGTGAGTAAACCACAACCAACTGATTAAAGTTGAAATATTGCGAAATGTGGTACAAAATTTTGTGAAAAATATACACCTTTGCCCGACATCATATTCCATTACAAATTCCTATTTTTGCTTTATATTGATATAAATAAAACTGAATTTGTCCAAAAAGATTGTATTGTGTATGGAAAGTCATCTAAAGCATTGCAAAAAAGCTTATTACAAAAATGTAAATTAAGTGAAAACATAAAAGATTAATTTATAACTGAGATAATGTAAAGCACTGTATTCTGAACTTTATATCATCTCTCCAGTCATCCTTTATTCAACTATTCATATGATACCAAGTATATCAACGCACTGATATGTATTAGGTTTACATATGTATTTGGTATTGTTCTGAACTAACTAGGGTATTCAATTAATCGGGTTTCTGGTTTAATCGGTTAATCGAGTAAATAATTAATCGGGGTCTAGATTTAATCGGTTATTAATCGGTTAACTGTGAATTATTCGATTAACCGGGTAATTTCTATTTTAATTTAAAATTGAGAATAAAACAACGAATTTTGTGTACCTATTTATGAATTTTATTAATAAAAAGAAAAAAACATAAAAAACAAATAAAACATAACAATTCAACAAAACCAAATAAGTAATAGCAAAACAAAAATATGGTATCTGAGACCTTTTTTATGCACATGTGAGTTTTTTTTAGGATTTTAGGGAGATATTCTGAAATAAGCTTTTTAAAAAAAATATAATTGAAATGTTTTCCTTTTAAACGATTTTTTTCATTAGTTTTAATAAAACTTGACTTGGAAAGAACTCTCTCACTGATTAGATGTTGGAGAAATCAAAAGTAAGGCATGATAAAGAATAAAATCCTCGTAAATATAAAATCCTCGTATATATATTTAGAGTCCTTTTTGTATTTTTTTTAGATTATGAATACTTTTAATAGTTTCTGATAAAAGACTCGTTTCAGTTATGTCTTTAGATTCATCTATTATCAAGTCGTCCTCCGACTCATTAGGACAAAGTTAATCATAGTAACAGGTGGCGCAAAAGTAATCCTCCTATCAGTAAATGCTATAAATTTTGCGAGGCCCCTAATGTCAGTTCTGTTTTGACATTTGTGTAGTAAACACATGCGAAATACACGTTAATAAACAATGTTACGCTACACTGCTCCAGAACGCGGAATATTGCTGACTATTTATTTGACCAATAATCGGCAAAATTTATAGCATTTTCTGATAGGAGGATTACTTTTGCGCCACCTTGTTCATTCTAGAAAAAAGTTCATTTCAAAATTCCTTAGTTTCAAAAAAACTATTGCTAGAAGTTAATGTTCATGAGTTAATACATAAAATTAGTGTGCTTAAAACTATATTTCTATATAAAGTGCAAAAAAAAAGAAATCTCGGTTAATCGATTAATCGACACAAATTAATCGGTTTATTTGTTATTTGAAAATCGCCAATTTTAAATTATTCGAACAGTTAAGCGACCAAAATTAATCGGTTAACCGATTGGCGGTTAATCGATTGAATACCCTAAAACTAACCCTAGAGTATCAACACAGAACTAGTAATGTGACTGATTTCTTTTGTATAAAGACCATTTCCAGTTCTTCCAGCACTGTGAGTTAAAATAAAATGTTGTCCAAAGTTTTTAATTCAAGGAAATCGTTATTTCAATATATTATTATTTTTTATTGATAAATAATCAAATATACATAAAAATACATCATTATACCAAAAAAAAATTTGGAAAAAATGTGTTTGATTCCCATTTTTTTGAAAAGAGAAGAATTAAATAATTAAATTGCATTATGATGTTCTATTTAAAAAATAAAAAATAAATACGTAGTAATATTAATATCAAGTGCAATTTTAGCTTTTGACCAGATTCAATCATTTATCTCAAAAAAATCACGGATAAAAAATTTTCAGTTAAGTTTGACAGCTAACTGCGGAATATGTTAACAACTTAATTGTTTGAAATTTCACATAGTAATGTAGAATTTTCTAGCCACTACCAGAAATACCAAATTTCAATTAAGCGCCACTTTGGACACATTTTAAGCCAAAGTGCGTTGCCATAGGAGGGTGATATTGACAGCTTTCGAGCGCACAACGATAGGCCATTGATCTGATCTATTTTTGTTGGATACTTTCTTACAACTCACAAATTAATATTAAAATGAATAAATACATTGTTAAATTGATAACATGTCCCAAAATGTGTTTTGTTTAAAACAATTATCACAAATTTCGCAATGGGGGACTGTAAATTAACAAGAATGTTTATTAGAATCTTATATAGCCAAAAGCTTATGTTATACTCCCCCGCTTAAGTTTCTAATTATGTTAAATATCTTAAGTACTTGTTGCAAAGTGTTATTTAGTACAATATTTAGCATTAATAAAACTAAACACACACGCAAATAAAATATGTTTTATGTTTGTGTGTGTTAATTATTTAAATTACTAACTGACACATTAGTGTTGATAGTGTTAAAAGAGCTGGCATATAAAGAAGTGTGAGTAAAATTTAATGATCACATCACTCGTAGTGTGTTGGTGTTGGTGTTATTCTAGTTCTTTTTTTATATTTTATTTTGCATGTGTTGTTGCTGATTAAATCTGTCGTTACGAAAATTGAAATAAATGTTGTTGTTTATTATTGGTACAGGAGTTCACATACTAACAGTCATTCTACAGCATATTTAAACATTTGAATCTATTCACAAGTTGAGGTAAGTAAGTGTAGTTGTTGTCTGAAGTTGTAATTCACATAACATACGAGTATGTATGGGTATACTTAAATGAGTGAATGAACAGTCGTTGTCACCGCGAAAATCGTGATAAAACTTTATGGGGTTTTTTCTGTATCCAACTACTACTACACGTAATAACAGCAACTACAATAATTGAAATTCTGTAGCAATTATCTGTTCTGTTTACAATTATCTTTTATGCCAATCATATTACAATGTAAGCCCGTCACAATTTTGAAAATTTACATGTAGAGGTGTGTATTTGTTTAACTACAACTTCATTGCAGGCGTAACAATGATGATGATAATAATAACAATAGTATTTGTACAACAAGTCTACATCAATATAGCCAGACAATTGAACATATGTGACCCACAGGATAATTTTCATAAACACACACATTTGCCAACACGAAAATCAGTTTGACTCGCATACAAATTAAGTAATACAATTTTGGAAAGTATTTATTAAACGTGTGTAGTAATGCGCGGTAATTTGTGTAAGGATGTGTGAGTAAATGTTTGTGTATTAATACCTTTGAAATAATCAATACACAAAATAATTATCATTTTGTAATAACACAGCAAAAGGTATTTTTAAATTTTAGTACTCAGTCATAATCGTAAGAGTTTATTGCATTAAGAAGGAATACATACTGAGTTTTTCATAAATTTTTGTAAAATATTAACAGTACAAAATTAGCAAGTTTCCTTATATTATGCCCGTAATTCCAATTCATTTAGGGTATAGTTTTCTACGGTGTAAAAATATTTATTAATTTTAGATATTGATTTGTGAGACATGCCAATTAACCTCGTAGGTAAAGATATCTATTAGACATTTTACTCTGTATTGAATTGATATTTGAACAAAATGACATTAACTTTACAGCATAATTATGTTCAACTTATGATTCAGTTGAATGAAAATAACTTTGCTTAAATCTTTCAATCAAACATGAAAAATAAAATAATTGAACAACAAATTTTTCATATTACTCAGCTTGACAGCATTTAGTGTTACAAATGTCATATCAGTAAACAAAAAATTACATGTCGTAAATGATTTGTGTATTTATTTATTTTGTATATAAATGTTTTTATTTAAATAATTTGTTTTAGACATTCAGTCAGTCAGTCATCCAGACAAAGTCTATTACCCCAGATGACATCTAATTTGTGTCAAATGCTTTTTTTCCCCATCTTTTTTTTATTATTATTTTGATGTTATTTGACAATTTAAGTGTCAACCTCTTAATGAATGTGTTTTGTTTACTTTAGGTATTTTATTAGTATTGTTATTATTGTATCGTGATGTGTCAATTTCAACAAAAATGTTTTTATAATTGTAATTTAAGTCAAAATCAAAACATTTCAATACACACCATGAGTGAAGTTAAATCAATAAGTTACAAAACGCTAATAAAAATACGCCATTTTCTATTATGGTGGCTTTTACAAAAAATGTTAGAAAAATCAATACTTTTTCTCTGTTAAAAAAGTGTTTACACTTTTAAATGTTTTGTTTTATTTTCTTAAATTATTAAACAACACCCTGCTTCCTTATAGCTTTCTCCACCCAACATTTTGTTATCTCAATTTATACGCTGAGCACACATTCTCTCATACCCATGAACATACACATCACCAATGTTTATATCCTTTTTCACAAATTTTCTTGCTATCACATATTTTTCGTTCTTCATTGCTCCATCTCTTGTGTGTTTCGTGGCAAGAATAAAAATGTTGGGGTAATGGTACTTTTTGCATCAATTTGAAGCTGAAAGGTACTCTATAATTTAATAGAAATGGGAAATGCTTGAGTTCTGTACAAATTTGAAATAAGTAATCAGATATCTGTTATGTTTTCAACTTATGAAGTCTCAAACAATTATTTTCAATATTTTAATTTGAGTATAGCTATTTATAACGGATTAAGTGAGACAACATTTGAAATGATCGACCCATACAGGTTCTAAGCAACATATATATGCATATGGGCATTTCCATTATAGCGTGACATTTGTACGACAAAATGTTACATAAATAATGAAAAATTAAGATTTGTAAAAAGTTTTTTTTATATTTGCGAAGTAATTGAGTACCACTTTATTCAGAAAAAATATTGCAACAATTGACCGTAAGGAATTGAAGATACATATTAGCAAAAATATGCGATTACGTGACGTTACTAAAAACAGAAAATGTCGTTTGAATTGTGAATTGGGCAAGACTTTTTTTTAAAACCTTTTGTAGTAGGATTTGAAATAATATAAATTTATTTTCCAAATTATAAAATTTTAAATTTCGTTCCTCGTTTTTTATTTGTTAGCCTTAGTATCAGAAGTGACGTTATTTAAACTTCTATTCGGTATTGTTTTTGGTTAAGAAATAAAACAAATAAGAAAGTATGGTCGGTC
The DNA here is from genome assembly GCA_942486065.2 of Calliphora vomitoria. Classification (NCBI taxonomy): domain Eukaryota; kingdom Metazoa; phylum Arthropoda; class Insecta; order Diptera; family Calliphoridae; genus Calliphora; species Calliphora vomitoria. The sequence goes on from OW818030.2 coordinate 141,676,924, forward strand.
AAGCATAGGGTATTCAATTAATCGGGTTTCTGATTTAATCGGTTAATCGCGCAAATAATTAATCGGGGTTTAGATTTAATCGGTTATTAATCGGTTAATTTTGAATTATTCGATTAACCGAGTAATTTATATTTTAATTTTAAATTGAGAATAAAACAACAAATTTTGTGTACCTATTTAAGAATTTTATTAATAAAAAAAACAAAAACATAAAAAACAAATAAAACATAACAATTCAACAAAACCAAATAAGTTATAGCAAAACAAAAATATGGTATCTGAGACCTTTTTACGCACATGTGAGTTTTTTTAGAATTTTAGGGAGATCTTCTGAAATAAGCTTTTTAAAAAAGAATATAATTGAAATGTTTTCCTTTTAAACGATTTTTTTCATTAGTTTTAATAAAACTTGACTTGGAAAGAACTCTCTCACTGATTAGATGTTGGAGAAATCAAAAGTAAGGCATGATAAAGAATAAAATCCTCGTAAATATAAAATCCTCGTATATATATTTAGAGTCCTTTTTGTATTTTTTTTAGATTATGAATACTTTTAATAGTTTCTGATAAAAGACTCGTTTCAGTTATGTCTTTAGATTCATCTATTATCAAGTCGTCCTCCGACTCATTAGGACAAAGTTAATCATAGTAACAGGTGGCGCAAAAGTAATCCTCCTATCAGTAAATGCTATAAATTTTGCGAGGCCCCTAATGTCAGTTCTGTTTTGACATTTGTGTAGTAAACACATGCGAAATACACGTTAATAAACAATGTTACGCTACACTGCTCCAGAACGCGGAATATTGCTGACTATTTATTTGACCAATAATCGGCAAAATTTATAGCATTTTCTGATAGGAGGATTACTTTTGCGCCACCTTGTACATTCTAGAAAAAAGTTCATTTCCAAATTCCTTAGTTTCAAAAAAACTATTGCTAGAAGTTAATGCTCATGAGTTAATACATAAAATTAGTGTGCTTAAAACTATATTTCTATATAAAGTGCAAAAAAAAGAAATTTCGGTTAATCGACACAAATTAATCGGTTTATTTGTTATTTGAAAATCGCCAATTTTAAATTATTCGAACAGTTAAGCGACTAAAATTAATCGGTTATCCGATTGGCGGTTAATCGATTGAATAACCTTGAACTAACCCTAGAGTATCAACACAGAACTAGTAATGTGACTGATTTCTTTTGTATAAAGACCATTTCCAGTTCTTCCAGCACCGTGAGTTAAAATGTGTCCAAAGTTTTTAATTCAAGGAAATCGTTATTTCAATATATTATTATTTTTTATTGATAAATAATCAAATATACATAAAAATACATCATTATACCAAAAAAAAAAATTGGAAAAAATGTGTTTGATTCCCATTTTTTTGAAAAGAGAAGAATTAAATAATTAAATTGCATTATGATGTTCTATTTAAAAAATAAAAAATAAATACGTAGTAATATTAATATCAAGTGCAATTTTAGCTTTTGACCAGATTCAATCATTTATCTCAAAAAAATCACGGATAAAAAATTTTCAGTTAAGTTTGACAGCTAACTGCGGAATATGTTAACAACTTAATTGTTTGAAATTTCACATAGTAATGTAGAATTTTCTAGCCACTACCAGAAATAACAAATTTCAATTAAGCGCCACTTTGGACACATTTTAAGCCAAAGTGCGTTGCCATAGGAGGGTGAAATTGACAGCTTTCGAGCGCACAACGATAGGCCATTGATCTGATCTATTTTTGTTGGATACTTTCTTACAACTCACAAATTAATATTAAAATGAATAAATACATTGTTAAATTGATAACATGTCCCAAAATGTGTTTTGTTTAAAACAATTATCACAAATTTCGCAATGGGAGACTGAAAATTAACAAGAATGTTTATTAGAATCTTATATAGCCAAAAACTTATGTTATACTCCCTCGCTTAAGTTTCTAATTATGTTGAATATCTTAAGTACTTGTTGTAAAGTGTTATTTAGTACAATATTTAGCATTAATAAAACTAAACACACACGCAAATAAAATATGTTTTATGTTTGTGTGTGTTAATTATTTAAATTATTGCTAAATGTAACTACTAACTGACACATTAGTGTTGATAGTGTTAAAAGAGCTGGCATATAAAGAAGTGAGAGTAAAATTTAATGATAACATCACTAGTAATGTGTTGGTGTTATTCTAGTTTTTTTTTATATATATTTTATTTTGCATGTGTTGTTGCTGATTAAATCTGTCGTTACGAAAATTGAAATAAATGTTGTTGTTTATTATTGGTACAGGAGTTCACATACTAACAGTCATTCTACAGCATATTTAAACATTTGTATCTATTCACAAGTTGAGGTAAGTAAGTGTAGTTGTTGTCTGAAGTTGTAATTCACATAACATACGTGTATGTATGGGTATACTTAAATGAGTGAATGAACAGTCGTTGTCACCGCGAAAATCGTGATAAAACTTTATGGGGTTTTTTTCTGTATCCAACTACTACACGTAATAACAGCAACTACAATAACTACAATAATTGAAATTCTGTAGCAATTATCTGTTCTGTTTACAATTATCTTTTATGCCAATCATATTACAATGTAAGCCCGTCACAATTTTGGAAATTTACATGTAGAGGTGTGTATTTGTTTAACTACAACTTCATTGCAGGCGTAACAATGATGATGATAATAATAATAATATTTGTACAACAAGTCTACATCAATATAGCTAGACAATTGAACATATGTGACCCACAGGATAATTTTCATAAACACACACATTTGCCAACACGAAAATCAGTTTGACTCGCATACAAATTAAGTAATACAATTTTGGAAAGTATTTATTCAACGTGTGTAGTAATGCGCGGTAATTTGTGTAAGGATGTGTGAGTAAATGTTTGTGTATTATAATACCTTTGAAATAATCAATACACAAAATAATTATCATCATTTCGGCACTCAGACAGCGTAATAACACATTTTGTAATAACACAGCAAAAGGTGTTTTTAAATTTTAGTACTCAGTCATAATCGTAAGAGTTTATTGCATTAAGAAGAAAAAACATACTGAGTTTTTCATAAATTTTTGTAAAATTGGCAGGTTTCCTTATATTATGCCCGTAATTCAACGAATAGTAGGTCTCTTTTAGGGTATAGTTTTCTATGGTGTAAAACTATTTATTAATTTTAGATATTGATTTGTGAGACATGTCAATTGACCTCGTAGGTAAAGATATCTATTAGACATTTTACTCTGTATTGAATTGATATTTGAACAAAATTACATTAACTTTACAGCATAATTATGTTCAACTTATGATTGAGTTGAATGAAAATAACTTTGCTTAAATCTTAAATCAGATTGAAATTTTTTTCTTTTTAACATTCAATCAAACATGAAAATTAAAATAATTGAACAACAAATTTTTCATATTACTCAGCTTGACAGCATTTAGTGTTACAAATGTCATATCACTAAACAAAAATTACATGTCGTAAATGATTTATTTATTTATTTTGTATATAAATGTTTTTATTTAAATAATTTGTTTTAGACATTCAATCAGTCAGTCAGTCAGTCAGTCATCCAGACAAAGTCTATTACCCCAGATGACATCTAATTTGTGTCAAATGCTTTTTTTCCCCATCTTTTTTTTATTATTATTTTGATGTTATTTGACAATTTAAGTGTCAACCTCTTAATGAATGTGTTTTGTTTACTTTAGGTATTTTGTTAGTATTGTTATTATTGTATCGTGATGTGTCAATTTCAACAAAAATGTTTTTATAATTGTAATTTAAGTCAAAATCAAAACATTTCAATACACACCATGAGTGAAGTTAAATCAATAAGTTACAAAACGCTAATAAAAATACGCCATTTTCTATTATGGTGGCTTTTACAAAAAATGTTAGAAAAATCAATACTTTTACTCTGTTAAAAAAGTGTTTACACTTTTAAATGTTTTGTTTTATTTTCTTAAATTATTAAACAACACCCTGCTTCCTTATAGCTTTCTCCACCCAACATTTTGTTATCTCAATTTATACGCTGAGCACACATTCTCTCATACACATATTTCGAGCTCATACCCATGAACACACACATCACCAATGTTTATATCCTTTTTCACAAATTGTCTTGCTATCACATATTTTTCGTTCTTCATTGCTCCATTTCTTGTGTGTTTCGTGGCAAGAATGAAAATGTTGGGGTAATGGTACTTTTTGCATCAATTTGAAGCTAAAAGGTACTCCATAATTTAATAGAAATGGGAAATGCTTCAGTTCCGTACAAATTTGGAATAAGTAATCAGATATCTGTTAGGTTTTCAACTTTTGAAGTCTCAAACAATTATTTTCAATATTTTAATTTGAGTATATCTATTTTAGAGTTTCCAATTCGGTTTTAACCGAAACCGAAACCGCGGTTTTTCAAGGCCTAAAACCGAAACCAACAATTATTCTTCGGTTTTCACTTTTAATCTATTTTCAGTAGAAAAAGTAAAAATTTAGAACAGATCGGTAAAAATAAAATAAAAATTTACACAGATCGGTAAAAACATCTTAAGATTTGTTTAAATTTTTTAAATTGTATTACAATAATTGCTTTAGATGATGTAGCAGGCTAAATAATGCAAAATTTTTGTAACCAAGTCTTATTTATTTTCAAATATTCGATAAAAGTATGGATTACTAGCAATTGGAATAAAGAAATAGTACTTTTAAGTCTCCCTTTGTAAATTAATACTAATTCAGTTTCATGTTTATTGATTCATTGTAATGTGGATTGTAGCTCATTCTAGACGTATTATTAGAATTAAAACAGTACCATAAAGACCCACATTTTGTATTCCTACTTAGCATCATGAATGTTTAATTTCATATTTCTGTGTCCATTATTATAGAAAATACAAAAGAAAGGTAAGACTATAATCACCTTTCCTGAATTCTAACTCATTCAGAATCATTTGTGCCTAATTTTAAGGTTTATTATTATAAAATATTCAAAAAGTACCTTTACAATAAAGAAATGGTAACATTAGTTATCGTTATAAAATATTCAAAAAGTACTACTAGTTCGAAAAAGTACCTGCAATTCCCTTTTTTATATTCTAACTCAGTCAGGATCATGTGTGTTTAATATCCTGCTTATAGCTCAATTATTATAGAAATTTCAATAATAGTTTCTGTTACCTCAATATCATTATGTCAGCTATCCTTGATTCTTTCTTTACTCAGAAGCATATCAGCCAACTATTATGTATATACAATAAGTAAAATAATTTATTATAATAAAAAGTACCATTAGAAGAAAAAGTTAGAATTTTCCACACTTCCAATTTCATATATGTGTTAATTGGACAAGACTTTTTGTATAAAACCTTTTGTAGTAAGATTTGGAATAATATAAATTTATTTTTGAAATAAAAAAATTTAAAAATATTTCCTTGTTTTTTATTTGTTAGCTTTAGTATCTGACGTGACGTAACATGCCGTTACGTTATTTAAATTTCCATTTGATTTATTTTTTGGTTAAGAAATAAGAAAAATAAAACAAATAAGAAAGTGTGGTCAGTCAAGCATGACCATATAATACCCTACACTGAGAAAACTTTTTTTTTAATTTCAATAATTTATTTTCTTAAATTATTTTTGGAAGTTGGTATCATATGGGAGCTATGAGCTATCATCATAAAATTAGGTTCCATGATTACCGTATGCAGTAAAACCTTGATAATCCGGATAATTGTTTCCAGACCCTAATCCGGATTGTCAAATTATCCGGATTACCGAATAAAAATTTAAAACAATGTTATTGTATTAAAATATTTAATGATACATTATAGTTATGTGTCATTTAAATAAATGATTACATTTCAAAAGAACAAATCTAACAGAGACAAAGTTTTGTGTGGTATCTTTACTGTATGCATCTTGCACAAACACTAAACTTCAGAAAGAAAAAACAAGATAAGAAATAATAAAAAAATGTCTTGTACGGTACTGTTATATGTTTTAGAAACATGGAAATGCTAAGAAAATAATTTGTTTTGCAGCAGTTGCTTGCAACAAAAAAAGAAAATTAATAGAGATTAACACTACATCCGAATTAAAAAGTTATAAAGATTCAATCAATCCGGATTTAGAGTACACAATGAAATGAAAACTGATGTCCGGATTATCAAGGTTTTACTGTACACAGAAAAAATGAAATAGTAAAAAACAGAACAAACGTTTAGTTTTTCGGAATATTTATTAGGTTTTTCGCACCCTGAATGCCTGTAGTAGAAAACCGAATAAAACGTTCAGCTTTACGTTGAACGTGCGTTCAGCTTTTTACTATATAGAGTTCAGCTTGTGCAAAAGTCAACGGGCGTTCAGGTTTTAACTATATTCGTTTAATTTTCCCAATACTGAACAAGAGTTTAGTTTTTTATCCAATGCGTTCAATTTCTTCATTATTGAACGTAAGCTGCGCTCAGAAAATTAAATAAAAGATTTTTAAATGTTTTCAATACTAACAATATTAGGACATTATGAGAATAGGACATGATAAGAGACCTTGTGAATTGACCAATTATTTATTATTTTCCAATTTGCTTAAAAAAAACGTTAGACTTCAAGGCGAATAATTTGGTGAAATATCTGGTGGTGGAATCGCTGATCGATTTTAAATATCTTGATTGTGTTAAAGTAAATTACAACAGAAATCAATTTATTTCAGTTGCATAAATAGCTATACTTAATTTTTATGTTATCTTAGGCTATTAGTATTCCAAAAACATATTCTTAACATACTATTTTCTTATTTAGCAGAATCAGCATGTGCATGATTTGATTATGTTGTAACGTATTCTGCAAGCTTGAAACGGTTCATGTTCTAAATTGAATTCTCAATATACATATCTTTGAGAGTTTATATTGGGTATTACTAAACCTGTTTTAATGTATATGCATATGTTCACCCTCTTTTAGTGTTTGGTTGGGTATTGCTGAACCCTTTTAATGAAAATAATTGATTATTTTATAATTTGAGTTCATCTAGGTAACTTAACCCTTTTCATGAGCATGGGCTTAGTTCACAGGTGACTTATTTGAATATTTATGTATTTATTTTTACAAAATCGCGAATTAGATACAATTTTTTTTATATAACAAGTATGATGGCTATATTCTGCTTTGCCGAATTTTATATACCCTTCAACAAATTATACTTTAAAATAAAAAAATTTTAATATTTTTAGGTAAACAAAATTTAAAATTTGTTTAATTGTTATTCTGTGAAAACGATAAATATATTAATTACACAGTACAACACATGATTTTGGGACTCAATTCTGACAATTGCTTTCACGTGCAATTGTAAGAATTGAGTAGGCCCAAAAATAAGAACTTCTGTATCATTAGTTTTGTTAAGTTGGCTGCATTAATAATTTAATGGCCATACGAACTTTTTTTGCTCAAGGTGAATTTTTATCACTTTTTCTATATTTTAACACGGTTATATCTCGGTATATCGTACGGAATATCTCTTTTGTGTCTGAAGCAAAGTTGTAGATATTGAATAGGAGAAAAAAATGCGGAAATGCCTACTCAAAAACATGCACCCAGTGCCTTAAAAATCGCATTTTTTATGATTTTTTCCCCATTTTTTACGTTTTTTGGTCAATAACTGGATTACAAATCCAAAAATATCCAGCCAACTTGACAAAAGTAATGATGCAGAAGTTTTTATTTTTGGGGCTAATTTCACGTGCAATTGTCAGAATTGTGTCCCAAATCAATGAGCTGAAAAATGTTGCTCTGTGTTATAATATCTTGGGATTAATTAGTACTAGTTTAAATATGAATTTTAAAGTAAAATATAACAAAATATCTAGAGTTTCCAAAAAACCGAAGAAATGCAAAACCGCAGTTGCGGTTTTAAAAAATTGAAAACCGATCGGTTTCGTTTCGGTTTTGTGATAATTTATTAACTATTAAATCAGTTGATAATATAGGAACTGCTAAACAAATTTAAAGTTCAAATTTGACGAGTGTTTACGAAGATAAAGGAAAATTGATACTTTTTATTTTAATGGTACCTTTTTAATATATTAAATTACTTAAAGTTGGCTTCTATGCTTCTCAGTAAAGAAATAATCAAGGATAGGATGCTCAATTGTATTATGATACCAAAAATGGAGAACTAAACCAAACTAAGGAGTACTTATTCGTTCTTCAAAATGAATTTTCTATAATATTGAACCTAGAATCAGGAAATTACTTTGAAATTTCAAACTTGACGGTGGTTTAAGTGTGGAAAATGTTTACTTTTCTTTCTTCTAATGGTACTTTTTATTATAATAAATTATTTTACTTATTGTATATACATAATAGTTGGCTGATATGCTTCTGAGTTAAGAAATGATATGATATTGATGTAACATAATGATATTGATGTAACAGAAACTATTTTTGAAATTTCTATAATAATGAACTTATAAGCAGAATATTAAACACACATGATCCTGACTGAGTTAGAATATAAAAAAGGGAATTGCAGGTACTTTTTCGAACTAGTAGTACTTTTTGAATATTTTATAACGGTGGACCTAGAAACCTTTCTTTTGTATTTTCTATAATAATGGACACAGAAATATGAAATTAAACATTCATGATGCTGAGTAGGAATACAAAATGTGGGTCTTTATGGTACTGTTTTTATTCTAATAATACGTCTAGAACGGGCTACAATCCACATTACAATAAATCAAGAAACATGAAACTAGAGACATTATTAGTATTAATTTATTCCAATTGAGGTGGCGAAGCGCACCGGTCAGGTAGTACTCCATACTTTTATCGGATATTTGAAGATAACTAAGACTTTGTTACAAAAATTTTGCATTATTTAGACTGCTACATCATCTGAAGCAATTATTGTAATACAATTTAAAAAATTTTGAACAAATCTTAAGATATTTTTACCGATCTGTGTTTGGAGATATTGGATGAAAAAGTTTGTTTCTCATTTCTAAATTTTGAATTTTCTAGTGAAAATGATTAAATATGAAAACCGAAGAATAATTGTCGGTTTCGGTTTTATGCCTTGAAAAACCGCGGTTTTGGTTTCGATTAAAACCGAATTGGAAACTCTAAAAATATCCATTATCAATAATAATAGGCACTAACAAATCGATGCCATTTTACAGCAAATGTGATTCGGATAGATAATTAATCTACATGATATTTGGTAGTTCGAGAAAAAATATGCATTTGCATATACATAAATATTATATTTTAAATTCTCTAGATTTCATAAACACTTTTATTGAACATAAAACATTGATTGGCATTTTCATAATTCAAAATTATTTATAGAACATCGTAAACGGTATTTACGATTATATCGTTAACAGTAGTTGCAGTTATTGCGCTAACGATAGCTTAGCTTAGTATTCGAGCTGAAAGAGTATTTAGGGGTAACGGTTACTTATCGGTAACGACAAATATAAAATTTTGTTGTTTAGTAACGAAAATTTATAATAATAATAAAAATGGATTTCTTTTATACCGGAAAAAAGTTGCATTATATAGAGAAATTGTTTAGGTCGGAATTCCATACTGAATGATTATTGGCTATATACATGCGTTTTTAAACAAGTTGTGAAACTTATATAGGTTTCCTATAATGTAACTTTAATACAAATTATGCCCAAGCTTTTTAATAGGTACTTTGGAAATAGTACAATATTCTTGCCTAATTGGTACAGTTTATAGTACATATTAATTTATCATCCCTAGTTTGTGATTCGGGTAAAAAGTGAACTCATTCATTTCCTGTTGTTGTTGGTCATACTCGTACAAGTGTGTACGTGATACATTTGAGAGAACAACTTGTCACAAAGGAACTGTTGAAGTGGCAAATTTTTAAAGATACTAGTAACTAAGCGTAGGAAACGGCTCACAACGGAAACGAAAGAACTTTTTATGTTGTGTGTACTTTAGGCGAATAACAGCATTTAAATACAAATATACAATAAATATTAGGCTAACTATCCTAATATAAGGACTATTTTAGAATATACGAGCGTGATCTGGGGACTAATTAAGGAATTCGATATCTATCGAATTCTATTTAAATTCTATTGAAATTTCAAATTCTCAATTCTAATTCTCAATTCTAATTAGTTTTTTTTAGCTATTTAAAAATATACCTAAATTACTATAAAGAAAAGGAAAACGCTAATTTTTAAACGATTGTGATTACTAAATTTAAAGCATTATCCGCGCTTTAAATCCAAGCGAGATCTATCAATTCAGAAAACGCTTAGATAAGTAAAAGTATTTTTTTTTTTGGCTTACAGATTATGAATAAATAAATTGAATTGAAAAAAAAAGTAGAAAACGTTTTAGTAAATTTTACTTATTAATTTTTTAAATATTTATTTACTTAGTAAGTAGTAGATTTTTTTCATATAAATTTTAAATATTTTTTAATACACAGATGTACAACAAAGACATGGAGCACCAAACCCAAATTTAATATAAAACGCATTGAACAAAACTCTTACATTATTTTCAAATGGAGGTTAAGTGAGTCAATATATCATCTCAATTTGAAGTAGATTATATATGTATTTAGTAAATACATACGTACACCTACATACATACATATATATGGGCATATATACTCAAGTTCGTGTGTATATGCATAATCATCCATATACAGGGTGTTGCAATAAAATCAACTTATTTTATATTATTAGAAATTTCTCACGCTTTGGATCCGTAGTTTAGGTATTGTATACCTGCGGGAAATTGTGACAATTGTTTAAAGTGAACTAGTCCGGTAACATGAGAAAATAGGACATATCACTTCATTTGTCCCATTGTTGCAAAAAGTTGATAGGTTATCAATGAATGTTAAACAAATCTAGTAAAAACTACAATCAATTAATTTAAACTTTCGTGACCAGTATTATATCCAAAACATTACAGATTGTTTTGGGTTAGAAAGATAAATTAGCCCATTCCTAGGACATTGTTATGTTAAAGTAACAGGTATCCTTTACTTAAAGTGTTAGAAATGCAGTGTATTAAAGCACTGCCCTGTTTAAAACTTGATATTTACTTCTTTTGATTTCAAAACAAAAATTCATATTTATAAGAATCGGTATCAACATAATATTCAAACAGTATGTTTTTCGACCTAGTACTAATGTTTAAATTTTTTACTATTTTCATATGAGCGTCCCTGCAGTTAAGCAAGTAGTCAATGTATCCCTTATAGACAGTAATCGTCACAAATGTCTTTTCACTTGGCTGACTCCAATTTATATATTTTGGTAATTTGACACGTATGTGCCATTTGTAGGGCAGAGAGATGACAATTGGTTATTTTATACATTCCAAGTAATCTAGCGTGAAGACAATTGTCAATTAAGTGTCTCTAAGTAATCTGGAGTGTAGACACTTTAAACGTTTTATGAGTAATTCGTTCAAACTGGTTTTATACAAATTGTGTTGATATAATTCTCATTCAGTTAATTTTTATTTTTGCTTAAGTATACTGATATCCCATGTAACATAGCATGAAGTCAATAGTCACTTTAGTGTCTCTTAGTAACCTATAGTGAAGTCACTTTAAACGTTTATTTTGCACTGCACTTTAGAAAGTAGTTATTTCACCCACCATAAGCAATCCATTGGAGAGTTGTCGAAGGAAGGTTTGTTTACAAGCTTTCGTTTATTGGACTGCCTACGATAGTCTTTTTAGCTGACTATTTGAGTTCATTTAGCTGATCAAGATACCAGTGAGTTAGCTAGTAATGTAACTGACACTATTTAACCAGTATGTGAATCCAATGCGTTGACTACTTTGGACCAGCTATTAGACAGTATAATTGTATTCAAAAAGGGTTAATTGACCCCCTGCTTAGGACAAGCATGTGTTGAAACAACTAGTCACGTAGCTATTGAACTAGTTCCCACCCTAAATGATGAGTAAAATCACTAGTTCGGGACTGTCTCCTAGAACTGCTGGGCTACTTCTGTAGTACAGGTTGTCTATAGATAATACTGTTACACAACTTCTTCGATGATCAATTCTTCATAGGCAATTCTTCATAGACAATTTTCGAAAAAAAACTAAAATAAAACGTTCGATATATAAAATTGTTATTAGGATATTTCCATAGAAAAAACGTTTGTACACGGAATTTTCTATAGAATTGTTATACAGACCATTTTTTATAGAATAAACTGTTATACAGCTAATTTTCTATAGATGTATATAAACAGTTATATATGAAAATTTCAATAGAAAATTCTTGTTGAAATACAATTATAAAATATTAATGTTGCATATTTGCAACACTCTAATGATTTCAGCTTCTTTGCAATATCGGAGTTCAGTATTAAACGTAAATTGTGAATGCAACATATTTATTATAAAATACTGAAAATGGTTTCAAGTATCAAATGAGTCGAGGGAATACTACCGTAGTTATTGAATATTAAATGGTATCATACGATACGATGTGCAAAGTAGAACATAATAATATTTCTAAAAAAAATATATATGGATCTTAATCAATCAGATGTAAATTGAAAATTTTGACTTTTCTGGAATTTGATTTGACCATCAATTCTAATTAATTGGTCAATTCACAAGGTCTCTTATCATGTCATATTGTCATAATGTCCTAATATTTCACAATGGTTTTTATTGCCTTTCAAGCAAAAAATGTCCTAAAATATGTTTATTGTGTTATCGTAAACAACTATTTTATTGTGTTATCGTAAACACAGAGACCAACGCCGAATGCCTAAAAGTCGGTTAAGCCGAGTCGTGATATATTATGACATTATGACAATATGACTGATAAGAGACCTTGTGAATTTACCAAATATATTATAAAATGTGTAGACAAAATTAATCATTTTATAAAAAGAAAGTTCTTCTTAACTGTTCCATCATCCAGCTGTCACGCCCTGATGATGACGGTGTTTCCAACACCCTTCAAATTCCAGACTAAAGTGAAAAAATTTCCCAATTTTTTTAAAATAAAAATAATTTTAGAGTTTTTGTTTCATTTTAAATAGAAGAGTTTTTGTAGATTATTTAAAAGAAAAATCGAGAAAAATAAGACCATGAAACTCACTGCCTGTTTCTCTCAATGCGAACGAACATTTTCTTTCGTATTTTATATTGAAAACAACAACAAAATTTTAAATTTATTTGTTGTTTTCAATTTAAAATACGAAAGAAAACGTTCGTTCGCATTTAGAGAAACAGGCAGTGTATATAATTTTCTTCATAACTGCCACAAAAGTACATGAATATAATACATTTTTTGATTACATTAAATCAATACAATTGAAGGTATTTTATAAACGTTTTATATGTTATTTGTTTTAACGTTTTCGGTTTTGTTGCAATTTAACCACAAACATTTTATGACCTCTACTGAAATTTTAAATTTTGTTAATCAAGTACTATATGTTTCCAATTTTAGGTTTTCGCTAAAAATCCAGTTTTTTAGTTTATTTGCTGTGTTTGTATTGCTTGCAAAAGCATAGGAAAAAAACAGAAATGCTGAAATGCTCACAGCATTTCAGCATTTTTGAATTTAATCGGTGTGACTGGCTGCGCAAGCAGATAACTTCTCACTTTACCACTATAAGTTAATAAGCATTTTTTATTTTTTGACTTTGCTGCTTGCCTTTGCTTGCTTATTTCCCCGTAGTTGTAGTTAAGCAAATAAGTAAAACTGAAACACAGTGATGCAAAAACAAACTCTGCTTATTTGTTATTTTATGCAAGGAATGAGAGTTATGTGAGAGGTTAATTTCTAGCATGTTTTATTCTTATAAGTTATAAATTTGTTATTATTTGAGAACTCTCCACTGACAACTAAATACCTAATTTGTCTGTCATCTCTTATTGTGACCCCCTTTAATAAACCATATTTCTATATAAAAATAAAAAAGTTATAGTCCTTTAGTACATATGTATATTCAAACATACATAAGATCCCATAGGAAATCATATGACACGAAAATAAAAGATATAAAAAAACGAACGAGCGAGCGAAAAAAACCAACTCAATTGTTACAGAGACGAACGGGGTGGTATGGAGAGTATGAAGACAATTTTATATTTTATGTATGGATATCTAAAAGTGTAGATGTCTGTTGTATATGTTTGTTTTCAAACACCCCCAACTCAATACCATCAGCAAGCAGCAGTGACAACTTTAACTACTGCCATTAGGCACTAAGCTGTCAACCCTCTTGAATACAATAAGCTTTTTGCCTACATCCTTCTCGGTCTTCTTTCCTACATTCCAACCATCTTGTGTTAGAATTTCAAATACAAAACGACATACAGCCAGACAGCTTCCATGGTAGAATAGTCGTCGTAAAGGAGGAAAAAAAAAAGAAAGGCACGTTTCAGACTTGTGATACTAAAGTTATAAAATATTTTCCATTCCTCCTGTTAGTAGTTGCTGTTGATGTCTTTTTTGTCTTCCTCTTCCTGTATTTTACTTTTTTTTTTTTGTGTTGGTAAGATTTTTATATGTGACAGCCGCAAGCATATGTTGCTCGATAATTTGCCGAAAGTTTTAATGAAAGACATGGGAGCCATTTTTAACAAAAACGAACGACAAGACAAACCAACAAAATGAACATGTAAATAGTACATGAGGAAAAACAGAAAAAAGGAGGAAGTTGACATAATGTCGCCATTTTTAAGAAATATTTCTCTGTGTATGTGTGTGTATGTATATATGAATATAACCGTTTTATTAGCTTTTCTCTGAGTTTTTGTTCATTTATTACGGATGATTATGATGTTTCTTCCGTTTACGACAATTTTTGCTGCTGGTTAAGTTAAATTGAGTTAAGTAGAGTTGAAATGAGATGAGTTGTCTGTTCATTTCATTTAAAAAATAATGTAAAAAATCCCACTTGAGTTGTTCAAGTTTTTTATTTTTATGTTTAAATGTTTAATAATGTTAAAATTGAGTTGCTTAATTTACAATAAATACACTTCAACCCAACAACACTAATGGAACAACATTCATGCTGTGCTGATTACTACACATTTACTAATGATAATTATATTAAGTACGTACAATATTATGTGGAATTTAAACAGAAAGAGAATAGATAAACATTTCAAGTAATTACAATTTTTATATTTAAGCAAAAGTTTTTGGGAAAATGATAAAATATTAATAGACAATTAAACGAATTTTAAAATAAGTAATTTGAAAATTACATGACGGTAAGTTTAATTAGGTAATTTTAATATTTGTTAATTCCATAATTTGCATGATTTTAGTTAAATATCCTTTGAAAAAGATTTTGTTTAAAATATAAGTAAGTTGTAAAAAAGATTCAAAGATTCTAGGAAATATTTGTTATTTACATTTTACTAGGATCCAGCGATATTTTCCTTAGACCATTAATGTATTCGTTTATTTTTATTATTAGTCTCTAGACTACTAGACTTAAAAATGCAAATTCTCTAGCATAACTTATACGACTGCATTTTTGGAATAATTTAAATAAATTCATAACTGTTTTACCCATTAACATTATTTAAACACATTTCAGTTATACACAGCTTAAATCCTGTCAATACTAAATATATAAATTATTTGTTACTAGCTTGACCGGGTGCGCTTCGCTACCCCTGTCGTAGTCTATGTTGGAAATTTCAATAAAATCGTTTCGGCCGTTTAATATATTAAGAACTAAAGGTTTTAATTGCAAATAACTTTTAAACTGCCTTACCAATTTTTACACTATTAGTCTCATAGTAATCCTAAAAATCCTTTTACTATGAACTACCATATGTACTCAATACAGTTTTGTTATGGATTTCTCACTGTTATAAAGTTCAGAATATGGGTATAAATATGAAATATCGTTTGTGCCAAATTTATTTTAATTCAATGCATTAGTTTTTTTTTTGATATATTTTAATATATATATATTAACGAAAAAAAATAGTTTTTATTGTTGAATTTTGTATTTTTTACGTTTAACTAAAATCCCGAAGTCCCGAAAAATCTCGAAATCACGAAAAATCCCGGGATGCCGAAAAATCCCGGGGTCCCGAAAAATCCCGGGATCCCGGGATTTACATTTCTAAAATTCCGAATCCCGGGACTGACGATGTTTTCATCAGCACTGATTAGTCAGCACTGACGATATTTACATCAACTATTAATCAGCACTGACAATGTTTTCATCAGCACTGATTAGTCAGCACTGACGTTGTTTTCATCAGCACTGACGATGTTTTCATCAGCACTGACGATGTTTTCATCAGCACTGACGATGTTTTCATCAGTACTGACGATGTTTTCATCAGCACTGACGATATTTACATCAGCACTGATTAATCAGCTATGACGATGTTTTCATCAGCACTGACGATGTTTTCATCAGCACTGATTAATCAGCACTGACGATGTTTTCATCAGCACTGACGATGTTTTCATCAGCACTGACGATATTTACATCAGCACTGATTAATCAGCTATGACGATGTTTTCATCAGCACTGGTTAGTCAGCACTGACGATGTTTTCATCAGAACTGACGATGTTTTCGTCAGCACTGACAATGTTTTCATCAGCACTGACGATATTTACATCAGCTCTGATTAATCAGCTATGACGATGTTTTCATCAGCACTGACGATGTTTTCATCAGCACTGACGATGTTTTCATCAGTACTGACGATGTTTTCATCAGCACTGACGATGTTTTCATCAGCACTGATTAATCAGCTATGACGATGTTTTCATCAGCACTGACGATGTTTTCATCAGCACTGACGATGTTTTCATCAGTACTGACGATGTTTTCATCAGCACTGACGATGTTTTCATCAGTACTGACGATGTTTTCATCAGCACTGACGATGTTTTCATCAGCACTGATTAATCAGCTATGACGATGTTTTCATCAGCACTGACAATGTTTTCATCAGCACTGACGATGTTTTCATCAGTACTGACGATGTTTTCATCAGCACTGACGATATTTACATCAGCACTGATTAATCAGCTATGACGATGTTTTCATCAGCACTGACGATGTTTTCATCAGCACTGACGATGTTTTCATCAGTACTGACGATGTTTTCATCAGCACTGACGATGTTTTCATCAGCACTGATTAATCAGCTATGACGATGTTTTCATCAGCACTGATTAGTCAGCACTGACGATATTTACATCAGTGCTGATTAATCAGCTATGACGATGTTTTCATCAGCACTGACGATGTTTTCATCAGCACTGACGATGTTTTCATCAGTACTGATGATGTTTTCATCAGCACTGACGATGTTTTCATCAGCACTGATTAATCAGCACTGACGATATTTACATCAGTGCTGATTAATCAGCTATGACGATGTTTTCATCAGCACTGACGATATTTACATCAACTATTAATCAGCACTCACAATGTTTTCATCAGCACTGACAATGTTTTCATCAGCACTGACGTTGTTTTCATCAGCACTGACGTTGTTTTCATCAGCACTGACGATGTTTTCATCAGCACTGACGATGTTTTCATCAGCACTGACGATGTTTTCATCAGCACTGACGATGTTTTCATCAGTACTGACGATGTTTTCATCAGCACTGACGATGTTTTCATCAGCACTGACGATGTTTTCATCAGCACTGATTAATCAGCTATGACGATGTTTTCATCAGCACTGACGATGTTTTCATCAGCACTGACGATGTTTTCATCAGTACTGACGATGTTTTCATCAGCACTGACGATGTTTACATCAGCTATGACGATGTTTTTATCAGCTATGACGATGTTTTTATCAGCACTGACGATGTTTTCATCAGTACTGACGATGTTTTCATCAGCACTGACGATGTTTTCATCAGCACTGACGATGTTTTCATCAGTACTGACGATGTTTTCATCAGCACTGACGATGTTTTCATCAGCTATGACGATGTTTTTATCAGCACTGACGATGTTTTCATCAGCACTGACGATGTTTTCATCAGCACTGACTATATTTACATCAGCACTGATTAATCAGCTATGACGATGTTTTCATCAGCACTGGTTAGTCAGCAATGACGATGTTTTCATCAGCACTGACGATGTTTTCATCAGAACTGACGATGTTTTCATCAGCACTGATTAATCAGCTATGACGATGTTTTCACCAGCACTGACGATGTTTTCATCAGCACTGACGATGTTTTCATCAGTACTGACGATGTTTTCATCAGCACTGACGATGTTTTCATCAGCACTGACAATGTTTTCATCAGCACTGATTATTCAGCACTGACGTTGTTTTCATCAGCACTGACGATGTTTTCATCAGCACTGACGATGTTTTCATCAGCACTGACGATATTTACATCAGCACTGATTAATCAGCTATGACGATGTTTTAATCAGCACTGATTAGTCGGCACAGACGTTGTTTTCATCAGCACTGACGATGTTTTCATCAGCACTGACGATGTTTTCATCAGTACTGACGATGTTTTCATCAGCACTGACGATGTTTTCATCAGCACTGATTAATCAGCTATGACGATGTTTTTATCAGCACTGATTAGTCAGCACTGACGATGTTTTCATCAGCACTGACGATATTTACATCAGTGCTGATTAATCAGCTATGACGTTGTTTTCATCAGTCCTGGTTAGTCAGCTCTGAGGATATTTACATCAGTGGTGATTAATCAGCTATGACGATGTTTTCATCAGCACTGATTAGTCAGCACTGACGACATTTACATCAGTGCTGATTCATCAGCTCTGACGATGTTTTCATCAGCACTGATTAGTCAGCACTGATCAGTAATCATTCAGTGCAGCATCGAATAATAATTAAGTGTATTATTACATACTCAATCATGCAAGTTATTGTGACAATCATATATATGATTGTTTTAACCATATTTATTATTGCGGCACTCTACTTATACCATCACTCTGTTAAAGATTAATTATATTATTTCTATTTTTGAAAATACTATTTTAATAGTATTTTACCAATTTTACCCGTTTTCCCCCTGTTTGCCCCTTGTTTACCCCTTTCTGGTTCAAGTATTGAAAAAAGTTATAGCCTATTGACGCTTCCAAGTAAGGATCTATCTACGTTCCAAATTTCAATAAAATCGATTCAGCCGTTTAGGCGTGATGCTCAAACAAACAAACAAATAAACAAACAAACTTACAAAGACATTTATATATTTAAATATAAATATATAGTTGGTCATAAAAAAGTTAACAACTTCATAATGGTCAGGGTTAGAAACTTTTAATTGTAAAATATGTTTAACTTTTAGTTACTCCATATACACACTTTTTTAAAAAAAGAAATACAAAAAACATGAATTTGTACTCTGGGTACTCGAAAAACTAAATGTCATAAAGTAAACTACATAAATGTGAAAAATTTGAGCACAAAAACTCTAGGGTTCTTAATACACTGACAAATATTTGCATATGGAATTGAAATCTAGAAGCAGCTATCATTAAACTATTTCTTTAACTATTTCGAATCGCCAGCCAAGTTTGGAAATGAAAGATAGAAATATGTATGTCACATGAAATAATGTTTTTTTAGTCAAATTTTTCGACTTTTTAAAAAATATATAAAAAAAAAAATTAGATAATGATGTTAAACGATACCAATATCATAGTAGTGTTTTTCAGTAATATTGTAAAACGTGAATATGGCGTGAACATGTGACCATCGTTACATGTTATTTTCCTTTAGGCTTTAAATAGGCATGTGTAAGTAAGTTGACACCAAGTTGACCTAGTTGTTACAAATTTAAAGATCGAATTTTATAATTCCTATATTAAAATCTTAACGCTTCAATGTTTGTACATTTCCTGAGTGTATCACAAAAGATGTAATAAATATAAAAAATAAAATCATAAATTTGTTACAAACGACTGTCAAACTAAGCAACAACAAAAAATGTTTGTTGAATAATAAATGTTGGTAAAATCAAAAGTGGAAAGAAGTAAATTCGAAATAAGAATACCATACAAATCGTTTTGAGTAACGCAAAATTGTAGGATAATATTAAAGTCAATGTATATGGGCATCGAACGTGATATTTGTACGCCTATAGAGTGGAATAGATTTTGCACAAATAAGAGTATCTGAAAAATAATTTGGTATTTATGTTACATTCAGAGGGTACTATATTTTAAAGAAATAATAAGTTCTTTCGAAACATTGTTGTCCAAAATGTCGAGCAAAATAAGGTTATAAACTGTAGTAATTTTGAGGTACATGTTTTCTCTTAATTTCTTACACTAAATCAAATATTTTTCCTTTACAATCCGTCATATTTAAATAAAAATAATCTTTGGATGATTTTATAATAAATAAAATTTAATATCGTACGTGACATACCATTCGTGACAGATTTTTCTCTTACAGTAAAACAACATATATTCTGTAAATATATGTATACAAAAACTAAAAAAATAAACAGAAAATATATATTTATCGGAGTCAAATTTACTTCATACTACATGCTAATTGGGAGATTAGTTTTCGCTGCAATTTTAGCCAAAATCATACCAATTAAATATAGTCAGTTTAAACTATTATTTTTGCAATTAAAAACTTGTAATAAGCTCTAAATTCTTTCACATAGTAACATTTTAGTGTTTTCTCCTATTCAAATCATCTTGAAAAAAAGTTTCAAGGGTTTTTGTTTTTTCAGTCGTGGTTGTCATTCTCCTGGAATTTTCCATATGT
This sequence comes from Calliphora vomitoria, assembly GCA_942486065.2. Taxonomy (NCBI): domain Eukaryota; kingdom Metazoa; phylum Arthropoda; class Insecta; order Diptera; family Calliphoridae; genus Calliphora; species Calliphora vomitoria. The sequence goes on from OW818030.2 coordinate 141,697,726, forward strand.
AATGATGGAAAGGCCCCAATAACTAACTAAGGCTTAGCAGATTGAGAATACAGGCAAATCCCGGTATAACGAACGATATGTTGTCAGGTCCATTCGTTAATTCGAGAATTTCGTTGTATCGAGATTTATTATTTAAATAAGTTTTAAGCGGTGTGACATTAGGAGAGATGACTATCGTCAAAAATTTTTTAATCTTTTGTATTTTTTATTAATTGTTCTTCGGTAGATTGATTTGAGGCATTACCAAAGATTAATAAACCCTTCACTGAAACGGATTTCGGATCTAAAAATGATTCTACCATTAAAAATATCCAATATTTCAATGAAGATTATTTACAACAACACTTTGTTACGATACAACTGACATTTCTTTGCTTTCAAAGAGTAGTTGTTCCACATTCATAACAGCAAACCAAAATTGTTAGTCTGTCCTTACAAAGCCTTTTTGTATTTTTATGGCTCTAGATATTAAAGCAATTCTATTCAATGGAATGTGTTTTAACCTCTGGTCGAGTAATCAACAATTAAACTCCTTTTCCACAAGGGTATACACATCATTCTTTAGAGATACAGTGCACTCGCGGTAACGTGAACTAATTAAAACCAAGGGAGTTCATGTTAGTGAAATTGTTCACGTTAGCGATTGTCGAATTTCATGGAAAAAATATAAAATTTTATAATATAAACATGTGTTTTACACGCTGGAACGTGAAATTGTTTTATTATTATTTTCATTACTAAAATATAAAACAAAAATTATTGATTAAAATGCATTACATAACAAAACAAGATCACGAAAAAATAAAATTACATAGCAAATAAAATTACTCATTCGTTGCCATACAAAAAATATTAATTTAGATGATACAAAAAACACATTTTTAATATAATGGCATTTCATAAACTCTAAAAATTTAATTTAATGTATGTATTTCAGTGTTGTAGAAAACAAATGCATTGAAAAAAATTGTTCACGTTATAGAGCTTTCTGAGTTTGTTCACGTTACAGAGTAGTCAATGTAAACAAAAGCTTGTTCACGTTAGGCGGTGTTCACGTTACCGCGAGTGCACTGTAGATGAATATTTGAGCCATTTTTGATAGATTGATATAATTGTCAATGTTTAAAATTTGATTGTTCGTTCGATTTTGTTTTATTTTTCTCAACATTCGTTAAATCGAGTACAAAATTGTTGAAACGTTCGTAATATAAGATAGTTAATGTTAAAAATGTGGTTGTACGTTATATCGGATTTTCGTTAAAGTGAGATTCGTTATACAGGGATTTGCCTGTATTAATATTGCAAAAAACCAAAATATTTTTGATTGTTAATAGTTTTTTCGATATTGGAGCATAAGAAAGAACTTTTGGTAAAATGTGCCATTTATATGTCCATAGCTGAAGTTTTGATTGTGATAATCGATTTTATTGCTCATCAAATGATTCAGTCTTTCATTCCTTTTCTGTGGCAATCAACTGATTTTCTGTTTTCTGTATCAAAAAATCTATGGAATCAACAAATTAAATCGATTGGCAATAAATCACAACGAATATGTTTTATCAGTGTGGAAATAATACTTTAAAAAGAAAATTCCCGAAATTTTCTGACATATAGTTCCCAGGAACATTTACCTGATTAGGCAAGGGATCCTAATATATCCTAAGAATTGTGTTTTTTTTTAGGTCTACAAGTGGAGTAAATTAAAAACTAAAATTCAAATAAACTAAACAAAACTAACCATTAGTCCAATATACCGAAATTTCGTACGTTTAAGAAAACACAAAAACATTTAATTTTTTTTATCAAAAATTTCCATAAAACAGTCATACATTTACATTACCACACAGCATTGCAACAAACAAGCTAAAAAATAAAAAAATATAAAAAAGATGGTGTAAAAAGTGTGATTTCCCGCTGGGTAACAACTCGCAACACTGACCATCAAATACTTCGGGTGATGTGGTTGGTGGTTATACAAACATATAAATATTGTAATAACAGGAAAAACAAAACAAATAAACTTTTGACAGTTTGTTGTCCAAAAGCTGCGTTGTTGTTGTTTGTTCTATTTTACATTGCAGGAGTTTTTTCCACATTCACCAACAGACGGACAGAGCAAAAAACAAACAGCACTTAGGTGGAGCTTTAAAACTCGCATTTGGTGGCAAAGTTTTAGCCTGGAGCAATCAAGCACCTGTGATGTTGTTAGTGGCCAACAACATCATCATCATCATCATGAAGAGATGGCGCATTTGGGGAAATAAAAAAACATTCATACATCGTTGTATAAAAACATTGGAACAAATATTTAAACACTATACTAAAATATCAAAACATATAAATAAAAAACTCAAGTCTCTTTGGAAGCTAAATGTCATGATAAGCTAACGAATGGTTTTAGTTTTTTGGTTTTAACCAAAGACATTTGGTTTTTTATGATTAAAAACAAACAACAACAAAAAAAATGTAACAGCAATTTATGACAAATGTTTTCCAAAGATGACATGTTAAATAATAAAAACCACGGAAATTAAATTAACCTTAAACAAACGTTTAACTTTAAGTTTATGGTTGAATGGATATTTTTTCAATAATACTTTTCGCACCTTTGGAAAATACAAATTGGAATAAAAATGAAAAACCTCTAACCGCAATTCTTTCGATAATAAGCAGTTAGAAAAAAGAAATAACCCAAAAATACAATCGATCAATTGTGGTTTGTTCAAAACATAAAAAAATTTACCGTTAAACTTAACTAAACATTCAGTCTGCTAAAAGGACACCACTTAAAATCCCTTAACTGTCAATTTGTTTTATTTTTTCCTTTTTTTGTTCGGTATCTGTTTGTGGTTTAATCATTTGACTTTTTGGTAATAGCATGGATACCATATGTTTGGCTCAAATGTCAATATGAATTTTAGTTTTTATCCACTTAACATTATTTCATGCTGCAAGTAATTTGAGTATTCACTCATTTAAAGCCTTTCTTCCTGTTGAGAGGCAGCTACAGCAACTGCAACACCAAGGAAAATAAACGACAATTTATGTTTATTAATTACGAGTATTAAAAAATGATCAAGTTTTACTTTTGATAAAAAAAAATTATTCAATAAATCAATTAATTTGCTGTGTATTGACCCTGACTGGTGGCATAATACGATTAAAGCTTTCAATAATATTGTTATTAATATTATTTTACTCACATTAACATTGCAATTTATAATGAATGACTGACTGACTGACTTGTTTTCCATTTCTATGCAGATTAATGCTGCAAATATTCTACGTAGATACGTACGTACGAGTGCATGCATGTATTTATCTTTGTAAGCATGCAACTCATATGTAACAGCGGATGTTGCCAATCAAAACGGAAATTAAGATTAGATACAACAAATTAATGCCTACAATTTTACATGGCTTAACACAAGTTTACAATTGGAAATGTGTGAGATAAGATAAGATTTAATTAAATTGTTTTGCATATTAACTCTAACTGTGAATGCTCAACTGACGACTTAGAGAGACCAGTTCTAATGGTTTCCAAAGTTTCCTTTTTTTTTAATTGAAAACAATATGATACCCTATACTGAGTAATGGAGTAAAAACTTTTTTCTCTTAAAATGTCAATAATGGAAGCTATGAACAATTATGTACCGTTCGTCATCAAATTAGGCTGTGTTATTTATTTCTGTATGAAACCTTTCTATTAAATTTTATTGCATACCAAAATTTTTAAGAGATTTAGGGCCATTATTACAACTTGCCTTTATGTTCGTTATAGTAAAAGTTAACTTTAAGTAATAGAAAAAGGTTGCTTTAAAGTTAACTTTTACTATTACGAACATAAAGGCAAGTTGTAATAATGGCCCTTATGCTCGTTAAAGTGATTTTCCGAAGTGGGCTTTATATGGGGGCGATGACCAATTATGGACCGATCCCCATGAAATTCGTGTGCGTGATTTCTTTCTATTGTGTTGAATTTTTTCTGGATAACGAAATTTTTAATTTTCGGATGTGGGGCTTACATGGGGCTATTGTCAATTATAAATCTATCCGCTTAAAATGTATATGTATATAAATCTTATTTGTGCAAAAAATAGCGTGGATATTTATTTATATAAATCAAGCATTTAAGGCCGATAAAGTTCTATTTCGGGAGGACATTTGTATAAAGTTTAGGTGAAATAATATACCGATTTTTACCAATTTTAATAGGCTTTGAGCCGAAGATAATACATGTGCCAAATGCTATCGAAATATCTTGCGACCTGTACTTTGCGCACAAGTTTTCATCGACAGCCAGCCAATCAGACGGACGGTTATCATTAATCGAAAGTGGGTTTTAGAGTAATATTGTTGGGCGTTACAAACATCAGCATAAGCACATAATAACCTACCCAAATATGGTGGTGTAGATGTATAAAAATAAAAAATTAACAAACTTACCTTATATCAGCTGCAAAATTCAATTTGTAGTAAATTTAAGTTTTGGTATAACACCTTTTTAAAACACACTTTCCAGAGGTCCCCTTAATTTCTAATTGGAATTATGTATTTTGGAAAAATCTTAATTCTGCTATTTAGTGATTTTTTAAGGAATATTTAGAATATTGTTCTGAAAAGCTCACCGTTGCTCCTAAGTTACTGTTGCCGAAATAGCTGCAATTACCGTTACTGCTAATATACCGTTACCTCTTCGATATTCTATAAACAATTTAAATTATGAAATATACAAATTTTTGATTTCAACAATTGAGTTAATTGAAATCTACAAAATTTAAATTATGTATGTTTAATAAAATACTTTTGCTAACTTTTTTTAATTTTTGTTTATGTAAAGATTTATTAATTACTAGCTTGACCCGGTGCGCTTCGCTACCACTGTCGTAGTAAAAATCGCTTAGCCGTTTAGTAATTATTGTTTAAGAACTAAAGGTACCAATTTTACCAGTTTTTCCCCGTGCTTATCCCTTTCTGGTAAAAGTATTGAAAAAAGTTATAGCCTATTGACGCTTCCAAGTAAGGATCTATATACGTTCCAAATTTCAATAAAATCGATTTAGCCGTTTAGGCGTGATGCTCAAACAAACCAACAAACTTACAAAGACATTTATATATTTATATATATTTAATTCAGGATGAAATTATCGGTATCATTAAAATATCGTTATCGAAATAGTAGCAAACAACGTTTCCGTTAAAATACCGTTTCAGAAATAATCCAAATTAGCATTACCGTTACCTTTAAATCGTTTCGAATCGGTAACCTACCTTGTTATTTACATATCACAAACTTCGTTTTAAAACAAGCTATAATTCTTAACAGATTAAGCAATTGATTATATTCAATTCTAGTCTACTCATCCTAATGAAATTTCACATAGTCAGTGCGGAGTGTTGGTTTTGAGTGTTGGACATGGGATCGTAGTTGCTCTCCTTAGGGATATAAAATTTAAAAAAAAATAAAAATTCAGTTCTTATCCAACTGTCAAGAAATTTTATATTTATATAGTACTGGTCCTTGAAAATAGCTTTGCTTACATTTGCGGGTTATCAGTTCTCTATCAGTTCATGAGATATTTATGATAACAATTTTTTCTTTAAATTTGTGGACTACTTTTTCTTTGTTTTTATGGTTTGACGGACATACCCATGCACAATAGGTAATATCACGTATTTTTGTGACATAATTATTTTTTCGGATTTTACCTTTTGAAGACTCCCTTATCATTACACTAAATCTCGAAAATAATAGAAGACAATTTTTTTAGTTCATTCAGATTTTTCGGAAAAGGTTAATTGCGACCGTCTGAATATTAATTTAGTAGAGGGCAAGCTGCATTTTACGTCTTATTAAAAGCATTTAAAATTCCATCAACTGAAATCGAGAAAATCAGCCTACAAATGTCTGAGATATAAGGAAAAAACCAGGACAACCACTATTTTTGGCCTATTTTTGATCTATATCTGGATTACTAATTCATTAATGTAGACAATATGGATATCCAATAACAGATATTTAAAAAATTTAAACAAAAATTGTTTGCCCAAAATTTTTTTTCGCTAATAAATTAAACAATTTTTTAAATTTTGTTTACCTAAACAAATATTTAACTTTTTTTAAAAGTATAATTTGGTGAAGGGTATATAAGATTCAGCACAGCCGAATATAGCTATGTTACTTGTTTTTAACATTGAGTAGAAAAAATGGGAAAAGGGAAAAAAATCACGGAGAATTGTATTTCATAATTGGGCTGATTAATAAAGTATTAACTTTCGGCATTGTTTTTATTTTGTAATTTTAAACAACCAGGGACCCGAAGTAACTGTTTTATTCGTTATAAAAAAATAACTCTAAAAAATAGGTACCGTAATAACAATAGTATTATAAAATAAAATAGTATTATTTTTTATTTTTTAACCATTATGAAGTTTTTTATTTTTTTCGGTCTTCTATAGACTATTTATATATATGCGGCATTTAATGTCAAGTAAATCAACTTTTGAAATTTGCACCATGGTTATTTCTATTGGATAGTAATTCAGACACAATTTTTCAACAAGATCGGTCGAGAACTTTCTGAGTTAGAGGGGGTCAAAATTTGACATTTTTGCCAAGCAGGTGTTTTTTCTCATCCATGTAACTTATTACCTATTGTTCTTAGCAAAATGTGTCCCAAATAGTTTAGATAGCTATTTCTTCAATCTTTCGAAAAAAAAAAAATAAAAAAAAAATAATAATTTTTGGACATTTTTTTTCCGAATTGAAAACTTTTTTGACTTTTTTTTCCAAAATATGCCTTTTTCTCGAAAGATAGCTTAGATATTTTCCCTGATGACCTATTTGGTCTCTTAGTGGAATTCGAGTTGGTTATCTATCAAAATTAATGTTTTGTAACTCAAAACATAACATTTTTGACTTTTTTTGCAAAATCAAAATTTTTTTGAAAATAGGGAGTTTTTTTAATTTTTTTTTTTTTTTTGCTCAAAAGATAGCTTAGGTTCATTCATTTAAAAGGCTTTTGGTCGCTTAGTGGGATGCGAGTGGGATATCTATCAAAATAATTATTTTGTAACTCAAGACATACAATTTTTGACTTTTTTTTTTTTTTTTTTGCAAAATCTAACTTTTTTCCAAAATGGGCTCTTTTATAATTTTTTCTTTTTTTGAGTTACAAAATATTTATTTTGATAGATATCCCACTAAAGGACGAAAAGACTCTTAAATAAAAAAGGGCCCATTTTGGAAAAAAAATTCAACAAAGTTTTTGATTTCGCAAAAAAGTCAATAATTGTATGTTTTGAGATAACCAATCGCATCCCACTAAGCGACCAATAGTTCTTCAGGGAAAATATCTAAGCTTTCTTTTGAGAAAAAAAGGCACATTTTGAAGAAAAGTCAAAAAAGATTTCGATTTCGGAAAAAAAAATTCCAAAAATTTTGATTTATTTTTTAACATTTTTTTTCCGATAGATTGAAGAAATAACTATCTAAACTATTTGGGCAATAGGTAATAAGAACAATAGATAATAAGTTACATGCATGAAAAAAAACACCTGCTTGGCCAAAATGTCACCCACTCTAACTCAGAAAATTTTCGACCGATCTTGTTGTGTCTGAATTACTATACAATAGAACTAGCCATGGTGTAAATTTCATCCCTATCGGAAGACTTCGATTTCAAAAGTTGGTTCACTTGACATGAAATGCCCCATATAATGTTTTATTATTATTTTTCTTTTGCCTTCCATAACCCAGAAAAAAGTTACATGGAGACAAACTCGTTCAATTTAGATGAATCATGCTTGATTTTAATATAATATATAATTCAAAATGTTTACAGAATACAAAAAAAAATAAATAAAAATCTTTTATAATGGTTATCAAAGACCAAAATAATTATTTTAAAGTCGAATTAATGTAAAATTCGAACGGATTAAAATTGGAACTTATGTAGATAAATAAGTTTTAAAATTTTAGTTTCTTCATAAAAGATCCAAATTTTTTAAAAGGAATTTTTGAGAAAAATCTTAGAAATGATGGTCTACTGAAGATGTTCATAAATTGGATGCAAGTACTATCTAACTATATAACTTCTTGACATTTGGATTCGAACTGAATTCCAACTACAACCTAATGTAAATACAAATCAACCCAAAAACACCTGATCATCAAGCATTTGCCTTTTCATTAAGATATCGTTCCCGAGTTACCGCATTATTTCAAAAATAAAAAGTTTCTAAACCCCCACGGTGGGTATGAAGCCGTTAATAATATTTAATATGCTTGAAGAATGTAGGTGGTTAACGAATTCTCAGGCATTATACATACTACCCTTTAACATGAGTTTTTATAAAATATATATTCTGGATACTATCAGATAGCGAAACTGACTTATTGGTTGAAATCAACTTTCCGAAGACAATTTTCTCAATTTTCGAAAAATATCGGTATAATAGGAATTTTTTTTAACACTTTTTTATTTGACGGTACTTATAGGTACTGCAATTTTTGGCGTCATGTAGTAACTCACCTTGTATTTAAACAGAGTGATTACAATATGTCTTGAATGACTGTATCATCCTCAATAATATTTGCATATAGGTACTACATTGTAATAGAACCAGTAGTTTAGAAGATACTACAATTACATATTTTAAATAGGTTAATAAATGAGAAAAATTAGGAATGTAAAAAAAATTATAATATAAAACAAAATAGGATTTGTATTATTTTGTTAAATTTTTTAAAATTTTTAAGGATTAATTTGGATATGAACCTGATTTCGTCCATAAAATGCCTTCAAATCGGCAAATCTGATAAGCCTGATTTATTAACATACATCAATGAAGCATTTTTTACAGCTTCACATACATATAAATGTCAATAGTTATATTATTTTGATTTATTTAATAAAATGAAATTTGTAGAATATGGGTCTGTATCCGATTTAAATCCTAATATTAAGTAGGCATCAGTAATAGTACATCATAATTGTACCTAAAAATACTTCGCAATGGCTTGATATTAGATATTAATTATAAAAATCAATTTCAATTATTTAAATCAATTTATTAGTATAAAAATAAGAATAATATTTCTAACTAGCGTATAAACCTGTCCATGTAAGAAAACTCCTCCCTGATCAATATTAAAATTGTGACTCAGTAATTATCATTGCTTCTGATGCTATTTTACACCAATTTTTTAATTCTTTGGAAGTTGGTACAATCAGTCTTATTATAAAGTACGGTACAAATAAATTATTAATGTATGTATAATAAAATAAATTGTCTCTCATGGAGCAACGCTGGGCGTCATTGTTATAATCGCCAAAGGACAATCGGCCGGAAATTTCTTTGGCCTTCCAAAGAATAGCGATAGATGAACAAATAACAGAAGATAACTATTTTCACGACCGAACTTAAATGCCATATTAAACTAAAGGAAATCGAGAATAAGCTCTGGCAATGTCAAAATATCAAATGTTAAAAGGTCAGTAACGCTTGCTTACCCCAAATTAGGCAACATATAGAAAATCTTAACAAAATCAAGAAAAATGTAACACAGTATCCAGAGAAACCAAAGTAATATGTTAATTTTCAAGTGGAATTGCAACAACTCTGTAATATTTTCGTTAAAACATGTCACAAGGTTTTACTAAAAATAAAAAACTTACTCCGCCTAAGAGATTTAAACACTTTAGCCAAATGGACACAGGGGTCAACAGGTGACCGTCAGAATTCAAACCAAATCAAGGGAACCTCTTTTTAAGCACATTTACTATTGTAACAATTAACAAAACACTTATTGAACTGATTTTGTTACATGTAATAAATTTTTGCATAAAGTTAGCAAATTGCTAACTTTTAATGAAATATAATTATTTTCAATATTTTTTTATGTACAACAGGGCTTATTTTGACTTTTCACTGATTTTGTCCATAAACTTTTTAACACTTCACACTTTTCTTATAAACACTTCCTTGAATTTTACATATTTCACAAAATCATTCTAATTAGAAAATTTTCATTTGAGTTTTGTTAAAAATTGGCGGACTAATTAGATTCGCCTTGTTGTAGCTGTACAGAGTTGCAAAATAAGGAGAAATAGTGCTGCCAGGTAAAAATAATATTTCTTTTTGCAAAACTGTGCTGCCAGATTGAAGATTTTAAAAATATTAAATAATCCTGTTCATAACGGTAATTTTGTTGGAGCTGCTAAACTAATATTTTTTATTGTTGTTTTAAACCGGAAACATTAAAGAGGAAATGAATATAAATGTTAGCATTGCTGCCAGATTTCCTTGCATTTAACCGGAAACAAAAATATATTATTTGTGGAAACTAAATTCGATTTATTAAATTTGTTTTTTTTTTTGGCGTTACTGGTCTCAGAATGTTATTTATTATTTGAAAAAATTAGCTATTAAGTTAAAACTCAAGAAAACTTTTACCAAAAAACAACATTCATAACATATAAATACTATGTAGAGATTTTTCGAATAATATCAACATTTTTAAGTTTTGTTTAAACTTTTTCAATTATTACGATTGTTTTTTAAGATCTTCTTTTTAAAGACAATTTACTCTTGAAGTTTAGCTTTAAATCATAAACAATGTGCGGTTTATTTTTAAGCTGCACCAAAAGTACTACTAACTAATGAATAATATTTTTACAAGTATAAAAAAAGAAACGATTTTATTACAAAAATATTTTAAATATAATTTACAACAATAAATACTACTCAGAGTGTATTACTTTCTTTCTCCTACCTCGTTTTTCTCTTACAATAAGTTTCAAATTTAGAACTTAAGTTTCTTAAATTAGTTAATTATTCGAAAAATTCTCTACATATTTATTATATTAAAGAATAGTGAAACTATATAATTGGAAAGACCTCATTGGTACCTTTTAAATTTTTTAAATCGGTTAAATAATGACTGAGTTTATATATGGGGGATTTCATGTCTTCCGATCGTGATGAAATTTGCACCGAGGTTTGTCCTATCGAATAGTAATTTAGACAAGATCGGTGGAGAACTCTCTGAGTTAGAGGGGGTCAAAAGTTGACATTTTGGCCAAGACGGTGTTTTTCTCATCCGTTTTTAATTTGCGGGTCCAAAAAAAATATACTTTTTGCCTAATCTCGGAAATTTGAGTTTGTATTGGAACTTATAGACCTCTACAATCTGCACTAGAACATTTGCCAACTTTTTTTTGAGTGCATCACAGCGTTATATAATATAAATTAAACAAACGTATTTACAAATGTAAATACTGCCAGGATTCGTAGAAAAATATTGCTGTCAGAGATAGGATTAAGAAATTCATGTTAAAATGGGCCGCATAACAAAACATTACTAATAACTTTATTTTGCTTAAATTTATATATGCCAGTTCATTCATTAAATATTAGTTTTTGCCATCAAATGACGCAAAAGATAGACTAGAACCTGTTAAAGGGGCTTGTGACGTAGAATTTGATGAAGTGGATGGAACAGGATCAAAGGCACGATTATCTTCAAATATGATGGTGGTGTGGGGATAATGATCTAATTGCACAAATAAGTAACGATATTCCATTTTGCCAGAGGGTGCCTGCAAATTAAAATAAGGGAGAAACAATGTTATTTACTACCTATTTTTATGAAATATTATTGGAATCAAATTCTATAGAAAACTGCTGCATTTTAAATATAGAAACATTCGTTAATTTTATTCAAATTCCTTACCCTTCTCGATTCCAAATGTACTGTAGCTTTATTTCTTATACCCTGTACGTAGAATCGCATGCGTATATGAGGCACGCCATTACGTTCAAAACTGGTATGAGCTACATGTTGACGACGGCCGCGACGGGATTCTTCACCAAAACCTTTAATAGGAGCGCCCAACGAATCCTGAACTCGGGGATCCTTTAATAAAAAACATGTTAATTTCAAATTATATATAATGTTAGATAATATCTTCTACCAACCTCAATCACTCGTGCTAATGCATCTGAGTATATATTATTTGGACTGGAGCTGCTAAACAATTCTCGGAATATGGCCCAAAACATTACCGCTGTTACACCCACTCCAGCCAATATAATGGCTGTGTAACTCGCTGTCTTGGTTGTTTCTTTGATTTTCTCACCTAAAGGTCTGACATCGGTAGATACATCTGTACGTCCAGCGCCACTTTTACTCAGCTGCAGTCCCTGGCCGGCTTCTGTTCCCTTGGCTTTCTGTAGCAGAACTGTACATTGACTTATTTTCCTGATTTGTTGTTGTTGGAAATAGATTTTCAACTGCAAATGTTGTTGCTTTTGTAAAATTTGACGTAATAGAATTAATTGAGACATATTTTTGCCGAAAATTATACTTTTTATCTCCAATTTATTTAATTATTTGTTAACGACGAGAGAAATAACCAAAAACATAATTTCAGCAGTTGAACTGAACAGCTGTTTGACATATGTTCAACAGCTGTGAAGAATAGTGCGAAATTATACAACTGTGTATATAAAGTGTTTCCCACAACAGATGGAAGCACATTAATGATAGGTGAATATATATTCGATATTTTTTGCTTATCAAATACAACAACCACACCTTAAAACTTAAAAACACCGTTGCCTACTTTCAGGGTGGTATTTGGCAATGACCTTGAAAAATTTGGGATAACGGTATTTGTGGTGAATTTCTAAAATTCACCACTTTTTTAAATTCACCACGAATTATATTCACCACTCATATTTTTATTCACCACGAAATTTTTTTCCAAAAAAAATTTTTTTTTTTTTTTCGTCGTTTTTTTTTTTGTGTTTTTTTTTGTTGTGTTTTTTTGTGCCGTGTCCGTCCGTCCGTCGGTCCTTTTTTTGTGGTTTTTTTTTCTTAGAAAAACACCGGGTTCGTGGTATTTATGCGAACTTTAAAAAAAAAAAGAATATGGGAATTTTTTTTAATTTTTTTTATCGAAAAAGGTAGTGCCAAGTTTATTTTATATACAATTCGCCGGAAATTATTATAATTTGACTTGGCAACTCTAACTCAGTGTTGCTGTGGCAGAATGTCAGAATGAAAGAAATGTCAGATTGAATGAAATGAAATTTAAAGAGGGTGGGTGACGACTACTTTATGCTGAATTAAGAAGAAACGAACAACTTGCTTACGTGTTTGAACTGTCAAATTTTCTTGTGTTTGTTTGTTACGGCTAAAAATACAACAAATCAAATAGCTATAAAAACCAACAAGATGACTTTCAGACATCGCTAACAACTTAAACAAAACAAATATAGCCTTATTGTTTTTGTACATGTTTTAGTTGTTGTCGTACTGTCGCTATCTTGTTAAGTGTACCCTGCCCTCTACGTGTTTCAACAGCGTCTGACAGCTTCAGTTAAATACATGTATTTGTATACAGATCTATCCAATTAATACAGCCAACTTCAGCGTAAAGTATAAAAAATGGTTTGCTTTGGTCTTTGAAGTATGTAAAGTACAAAAGTATATGATAAACATGTGTTGCTAACGCACTGATTGAGTGCCGTTTGTTCCACCATTGCGTAGTTGAAGCAAAAGTATTGTATGTGAATGGGGTTTTTTAACATCTTGTCAAAATACAATCATTGTTGTGGAGACGGTCGACGACGCGACAACGTATTGCTTTTTCGTAACTTGTGTGTGTGTGCTAAATAAAAACACTTATTTTTTGCAAAAAAATATAGATATTTTTACATTTTAACAACAACAAATAACGAGATATTAAGAAAATTTATTATTACAACGAAACGTAATTAACAAAAATGTAATAAATAGTGGAATTGAGTGTATGAAGGAAAGAGTGTGGCGAAAAAGTCAAGAAGAAAGAATATTTTACATACTGTACAGTGCATTGTGGAAAATTCAATAAAACGTATATTAGTAACAACAAAAAAAGTAAAAAGAAAATTTGCTTGCATATATACATATGTAGATAGATTGTGTGTATATTTATTTGTGTGAAAAAAAATTGCAAAACAAAAAACGAAAGCTAAAAGAAAAATTATATTATTTTTTAGCCAAACATGAAATGTTTTTTTCTTAACTTATTATTAAGTAGAAGAAGAATTGTAGAGAATATTAAATAAAAAACGAAGTAAAAATACACTGAACAGTAGTTGTGTAGCAAATACAACAACAACAAAATTGAAAAAGAAGCTTCCTTAGGCATTCCGCAGCATTTTATTATTAAGATTTTTATTATTTCTTTATTTTAAATATCTTCTAGTTATTGTTGGTGTTGCTATTTTCTATGTTCTTTATTCCTCCTTTGCTCTGTGTTTCCTGCAATTATATTACGCTTTCATTTCGATAATTTATATTTACAAAACCAACAAGATACACATAAAAACACACAAAAAAAAAATCAACAACAAAAACTAAACCAGCAGCCTCCTACAAAATTAAACAACAACAAATGTATACAAATGTCAAACAAACAACAACAATAATAATAACAACGATAACTGAGTAAATGATAAACAAGTCGACATCCAAAGAAAGAATTGTAAAAAAACAACAACAAAACAAACAATATTATCAATTTGAAATAAAATAATTTTCGAAATAAACAAAAAACAAAAAAATGAAATAAATACGACGAAGAAAGATGCAGCTATTGAATAATTGTCAATTTGTACTGACGTGTATCATCATTTCAAAACGCCTTTTAATACTTCCAGACGATAATGAATGTAAAAACTGAGTTTTTTTTAATTATTAACGATAATTAATTAAACAATCTAAACATATCCATCCAACTATTAAACTCAAAACAACAAAATAAATCTACAACAAATTAAACTTAGTACTTTGCTGCTGCTATATTAAAGAATCAATTTACAAAAATGGATTGGATAATAAACGATGAAATGGGTTTGACCGTTGGTCATGTTGTTGGTTGGGCTGCTGCGTCCGCCATGGTTATTGGCGGTGTCATTCCCTATGTACCACAATATCTGGAGATCAAGAAGACCCAGGATGCGGATGGCTTCTCTTTGCATGTGTGTTTTGCTCTACTAATTGCTAATTCGTTGCGTATATTATTTTGGTAAGTCACTTTTGAAAATATTATCTTGTTTGTTTAATTTAATTTCCAATGAAAAATTTAAAAAATTAACTTTATTCAGTTCTATTAAAAGACAGACTACCTAGTCATTTTATAATTTGATCATAAAAATAACGTTTTTTTTATAATCAAGTAGACGTCCGTCGTCCTCTTATCAATTTTTTTTTTTTCCATTAAAGCACTTAGTTGTTTATTGAAGACCTCAATACTAAAAAAGCTTTTTGTTAGAATTATTTGTTGTAAGAATAAACCTGATAATAGAATTAAAATGTTGACATTTTATATAGAGGAACAGTTCTCAAATGCAGTTTTCTAGGGCTCAATATAGACATAACAGGGGGCCGCGAAGAACTCAGGAAAACATTGAAAATAAACACAGTACATATTCTAATTTATTCTACAAATTTAATTTAACACAAAATCATTTTCTTATGCTCAACTTTGATTTATAATATCTTCTTGACATTCATATTTTGACAGCATATGAATAAAGAAATACCTGATATCTCGTGTGCTGAATTTGAATTTGAATTAGTTGAAATCGAAAACTTTGGTTGATATATTACTAAGTTTTCCCGCTTGTTAGCTCTGAAGCTAACGTCATGTACAAAATTCTGTAAAACTATACGATTTCACATTGATAAATATTGAGATAATAGAAATTGCAATTCAGAAAAAATCAAGTCAATATTGAGAAAATTCCAATTGAAATTAAAAAATCCAAATTAATATTAAGAAAATACAAATTTAAATTCAGAGTAGCAAATTAACCAACTGAAATATAATAAATCCATATATCGCACTTGATTAACTAAAGGATATTAACGTAAAATTTTTAAAATTTCACTTTATGATAGAAGTCAGCTAACAACATCAATATTTATCAACTGTAAACCACATTTGATACCATTTTCATGGTAATGTAATGACTACCTTTATATCAACAAATAGAAATACTTACATCGTATATTTGCATAAAAAATTTATTATTTTGATTTGAGCATTTATTCAAGTTAAAAATAATCAAATTGTTTTATTTAAATTTGGTTGTATTTTGAATTGATACTCTTTTGTTGATAAAATAATACAAACAAAAAATATCAAGAAGTTTAAGAAAAATATATTAGCTCAAAAATAAGATTATTTCAAATGGCATTTGCTTACTTACTATGATGCATTCGAAATTTCAAATTCTCTTGAAATGTAACCACAAACAGTTTTTGACCTATTGAAAATTTTTAAATTTTTGGTTAATAGATGACGTCTGAACATCGCCACATTATTTAGGGTATGAATATTTTAATAGTCAGCCTTCGACTATTGACGCTTGTAAAAATAATTCAGATAACTTTAAAACACTATCGGATTTAAAAAAAGTAAGGTATATAAAGAATTTAATCTTTTTCAAGACCAAGATTGTAAATTCAAAAAATGTCACAATCTTAAATTACATACAAAATATTCACTACCTCTATGGCTTCATGTACTGCTATGAATTTATTCTTTTGATAACCTTCTAAAAATATAGCATTATTATTTTATAAAATAACATTTTGTTATCTTCCATTTAATAGCCCATTCATACTCTAAAAAACTATGTTTCTTATCATTGTGGGTTATCAAAGGTCACTTATTCATGATGATTTGCTTTATATTCTGATTATCAAACTGAAGAGCCAGAATGAAAATACTTATGATACTTCTATTAAAAGATTATTAATATTTGTTATAACATGTATTAATATGTTATGTATATTTGTTAAAAAACAAAATTAATTTCTTAACAGTTTTAAATTGAAAAGAAGGGGAAACAAATTATATTTCTCACATACTCTACGCTGCATACACTTGGGTAAACACAAATAATTGTTTTATAAAATTTATATTTTCTTTATACAACTCTTTTATAAGTTTTTCTTTTTATTTCTTTCTGTGAGACCCCTATTCAACAATCCTTAAACATGTGTACTGATAGCAATGAGGTTGGTGTGGATATGAAGGGTGTTCTCGTTTGATAATAAATTCATTGTTATAGGTCACTGAAATTCCCTTCATCTTGTGTGCTGAATTTAGTGCTGTTACTGGTGCTACTACCGTTTTTATAACCATGTTTGTTTTATTCAAATTGACTTTCTTTCATGGCTTTATGTTTGTTCATAGAAATAAATGCTTCACTTTACTTTCTTTTTAAGTTTGTTTCAGCTTTTTTTCCTACTCTATATTTTTATGGTTTTACTTGTTTTCGTATTTTGTAGCTTTAACGTCATATGCTCTCCCACATGTACATTGTACAAGTGTAGTATAGATATGTTACAATTATTTCAGTTTTTTCTTTGGCTGATATTTTATTCTATTTTGTATGTATGTAATATGCAAATAAGTAGCAAAAAATTGTACAAAAAGTATACAGTTTATTCAGTAATGATTATAAAGAATATGACCAACTATATACATATGTATGTATGTTTTTAATAACAATTCCGAATAATTTGTAGCTAAATATTGGAGTAAGTAGTTAAAAAATCTACTTTTCTTTATAATAAAGATTTTATTTATTTATCTTCCATTTATATAAAAAACCAATCCTTAGGGGCCATTAATGGCTAATAAAAGCTACTAAATATTATAATAATATATGTTTACTTTTAACAAAAATAGTATAAATAAATATAATATAGTATAAACAAGTAAAATTACAAAATTATTAATATAGGCAGACTATCGGCAGGTATGTGATGAAAATATATCGAATTATAAACGATCGATTTGGGAAGATGTGATCAATTTCGATCGATTTCAAGAATATTTTTGAATCAAATAGCCAATAATTTAAAAGAATTTAGACAATAAATGTAAACCTTTTTCGTTTTCAAATCGTTCCCTTCTAAGATAAATACAAAAATATTGGTCCCATTATTCATAATAAACACATGTAAAATGGGCAATGAGTTTTGTCAAAGGCACATTTTTTCTAATTTTTAAAATGTGTGGTAAGTATGTATATTGCTGTTTGTAGATTATTTTTTGAATTCAATTTAAGAAAATTTGCTTTACAAATTACACACATTATAAACATAAAAACAAATATACCTACTACATATTTATTCGTATGGCTAATTGTTTTACTTTACACTGTGTATTTTATAATTATACTATTTAGATAGAATTTATTAATCAAATTGAATATATTAATTGCTTAAAAATTAGATTTAACACAAACTATTTTTTGGGTATTTGTTTGAAAACAAAAAACAATGTTAATAATATTCACAGTAATTTTGTATATACCATAGGAATGAATAAATCTAGTCAAATATTTCACACATTATCTAATGATATCATTGCTATTAATAGGATTTAGAAAATAATACAACCAATTTATGTGTATATAACTAAATCACATAAATAATTCAATAATTATTTAAAACAAAATGTTTTCTATAATTCTATTTTAGATTATATCTAAAACAAGAACAATGTTAAAATTTTATTTTGCTTTTAATGCAATGTTTGAATGAATTTGTCTATTACAAACAAATATACAAACAAACAAACATATAATTTCAATCAATTCACGTGTATTGTATGTGACATACTTATTTACACACTTTTTCGTTGTTTGACTTTAATTGATTAATTTTACTTTGTTTTGTAGTCAACTTTTCTATTTATTCTTTTACTTGTCATTGCATTTTGTTATAGTTTTATAGAGTTGGTTTTTGTTTATTTTAGATTGATAAGCTAATGTAAAGGGAGCGACAAAATGTTCGATCTGTTTTTCTGACTGAAGTTGAATGTTAAACGTATGCTACACATCAATCAAGACACAAGTTGTAGATTTATAGTCGGAAGTGGATGGTTATTAATTGCCTTAGAAAGACAGTTAATAATTATATGAATTAAATGAAAAATTCTACAATATATTTACTGAGCAAAATTTTGGAATTGAAAAGTAATTATGAGTGCTAAAATTTAATTTTCATATTTTGTGTAATGCTTAGGATTTGATGGGGCAACAAAAGTTTTTTTTTTTTTTTATAATGTATAACTTTTTGGTTTCAATTGTACTTGTCATAATGATATTTTTAAATTTTGTTGGCCAAAACTTTCTGAATATCTACGAATGTATTGAGCAGATTGAAAAAATTTTAGCGTATCTTGCTTTTCAATTTTTGTATGTTTTAAAAATATAGACACTAATTGAATTTGTCTCAAGTAATGAGAAAGTAATTATAGTTTGAATGAACCTATGCTAGTTATTAAAAACAATATTTAGTTACAAAAATTCACTCCAATGTATGATATAAATTTGTTATTTTCATCATTTATTGAAATTACGGGAAAATTGTTATCAAAACTGTATATAATTCATGCGTTATTAATCTATTAAAGGCCTGCAGAAGCTGAATATAACAAGACTTTGTCATGTTTTGTTATGTTCTTTATACCTACTCAAGATTAACACATTTCGATAAAAACTTAAAGATGGCTTAATATTGAAAGGTCGTATCTCAACTTTTAGTTACTTTACAGGAGAAGGAAAAAACTGAATAAACAAATTTAAAGTTCAAATTTGACGAGTGTATACGAGGATAAAGGAAAATTGGTACTTTTTTCTTTTAATGGTACCTTTTTAATATATTAAATTAGTTAAAGTTTGCTAATATGCTTCTCAGTAAAGAAATAATCAAGAATACGGTGCTCAATTATATTATGATACCAAAAATGGAGAACTAAACCAAACTAAGGAGTACTTTTTCGTTCTTCAAAATGAATTTTCTATTATACTGAACCTAGAATCAGGAAATTACTTTGAAATTTCAAACTTGACAGTGGTTTAAGTGTGGAAAATTTTTACTTTTTCTTCTAATGGTACTTTTTATTATAATAAATTATTTTACTTATTGTATATACATAATAGTTGGCTGATATGCTTCTGAGTAAAGAAAGAATCAAGGATAGAGGGCATAATGATATTGAGGTAACAGAAACTATTATTGAAATTTCTATAATAATGAACCAATAAGCGAGATATTAAACACAAATGATCCTGACTGAGTTAGAATATAAAAAAGGAAATTGCAGGTACTTTTTCGAACTAGTAGTATTTTTTGAATATTTTATAACGTAGACCTAGAAACCTAGAATTCAAAACGGATAATTAATGTTATTATTTATTTATTGTAAAGGTACTTTTTGAATATTTTATAATAATAAACCTTAAAATTAGGCACAAATGATTCTGAATGAGTTAAAATTCACGAAAGGTGATTATAGTCTTACCTTTCTTTTGTATTTGCTATAATGATGGACACAGAAATATGAAATTAAACATTCATGATGCCGAGTAGGAATACAAAATGTGGATCTTTATGGTACTGTTTTTATTCTAATAATACGTCTAGAATCAGCGAGCTACAATCAACATTACAATGAATCAATAAACATGAAACTAGAGACATGTTTTCCTGAATTAGTATTAATTTACAAAGGGAGACTTAATAGTACTATTTCTTTATTCCAATTGAGGTGGCGAAGGGCACCGGTAAGATAGTACTCCATACTTTGAAAATATTTGAAAATAACTAAGATTTTGTTACAAAAATGTGCATTAGTTAGCCTGCGAATGGTAGCCTGCTACATCATCTGAAGCAACTATTGTAATACAATTTAAAAAAATTAAACAAATCTTAAGATAATTTTATCGATCTGTGTTTAGAGATATTGGATGAATAATTGGATGAAAAAGTTTGTTTCTCATCTCTAAATTTTGAATTTTTCTAGTGAAAACAGATTAAAAGTGAAAACCGAAGAATAATTGTCGGTTTCTGTTTTAGCCCTTGAAAAACCGCGGTTTCGGTTAAAACCGAATTTGAAACTCTAATATTAAGCCATCGAAATGTAGCATAATTTTAACGAAAGCATGACACATTACATTGAAAAACTAACAGATGACTTGAATGACATAAAAAAATTTAAATTTATTAATGAGACATTTGTTCTTTGAGATGATTTCTATTTGTATTGTTTAATTTGTGCAATAAAATTAGTTTGTTTATTACTTTAAAAGAATTTTTTTTGCCAATTTTTCGAGGCTCCAAAGTTGACAATATTTTTCCGCTATATCTTGAAAACTGTATCTTTTTCTTAGACAATGTATATGTCAAATGATATGTATTTTATAGACCTTTCCAACATTATATTACTTTACCTATTATTTTGATCCAATATTTTTTTTTTTTTAAATCTAAAAAAATCGGAAAAAATTCCATATACATATATGTATTTTCCACAATTTAAAAGTCAATAGATTAAGTTTTAATTTGAAGTATAATATGACTCTGTATGTAATATAGATCATAAGGAAAGATTGCGATTTTTCAGCATAAACAATTTTTGTATAATAAGCGAAGGCGTATTATGGCAGAAATCTTTACTAAGCGAGGTGGTGTAGAAAATTCTTGGGACTGGCTAAAGGCCTACTACACAGGACTATGCAAATATGAGTTTTGATGACATTTTTTTTTTAGATTTTTTACATCGATGATAAAGAAATTACAAACCGACGAGTTTCAAAAAACGAAAGTACATCAATAAGTTTTTCAACACCTTTTTTTAATTTTACAATATTTATTATCATTAAAAAAGCATTTTCGGAGAACACAAACTATAAAATACCACATATTAATGGAATTAAAAAGAACTTGGTAATTTCATAAAACAATCAAATTTTATTCTGGATTAATTCCCTTGACTGTTATGTGTCACAGACCACTTGAAATAGAAAAATGCACAACAACTTAATCTAGAAAATTTTCTAATGCAACAATTTCTTCACTCCCTTTATTTATAAATACATACTCGAATGAATATAAATTTATGTATGCATGAAAGTATTTTTTGAGTTTTGGATAATCTTACAATATACAAAGGACTGTTGTAGAAATTCTACCAATTATCCTATTAAAACAAGTAAGAAAGTGTTGTCGGTCAAGCCCGATCGTATAATATCCTAAATTTAATTATTAATTTAAAATTACATCAAATTAAGACGCATGATTTTCGAAGATACAACATTATTAGACTACTATTTTTGGGCGTTACAAATATACCCTCTCCACTTTGGTGGTGTAGTGTATAAATATATTCAAAAGTAATTAATATAGCCTATCAATTGAAATACCTTTACCTACTACTATTTTTATTTGTAGTTTCTTTTACTGGTTATTAAATAAGTTAATAATAGAAAACGACGCGTCGTTAAAATGTCAACGTAGCAATCGAAACAGAAAAGAGAGGAAGTTGTTGTTATGTATTTTACTTGTTTCTCTTTAACAAGTGCTATTTTTAGCAATAGTTTTAGAGTATACCTTATCTTATGCAGATTTTAACAGTGTTGAACACCAGAGCCACTTTTAACATAAACATAATTAAATAAAAGCAATTTCGATGTTTATGTTAAATAAAAATTTCCTTATTTAATGTAAACAAAATATGCTAAAATAATTTTTTTGTTTAGGTTTCTATGACCCAGTGTGTGTTCTCCACGGGTTATTTGGAAGCTTTCATGTTGGGATATTGGTTTATTTTCCAATAGTAAAATTTATTTAAACAATTTGTGTAAATAAACATGTTGAAATGGAAAAATATTAATTGAAAATAATTAATTTCTATGTAAATTTTATAGCTATAAATTCGGCATGTAAATTAATTTTGTGCGTCACTTTTTGATCAAATTGGCACATACATATGTTGTTATAATAAGTTAAATTTAATTAACTGAAATTCTAAAAATTAATAGACCTACAGAACGGCTGTTTGCCGATCATCTAGGTCTGGGTGCACCATTACACTAGTTTCAACAACAAAGGAAAAAGTTTAACTTGTTTTTGGTTATTATCTATATTTGTTTATTTTTTGATTAAATTTAAAATTTATTTTTAAAATGTCTGACATAAACATTCATGGTCAACCGGTAATGTATTCAAGATCATTGATGTTTCCATACAAACATGTAGCATTATTTATGCAAGTTGTTTGGTGCTGTTGTCATGTTGCTTTTCTCGTCAACTACTTATTACTGAGTGAGTCGTAGTCAAGTTCCAGAGCCAAAAATAAAACTGTGTATTCTATGTATTTAGAAAATTTAGAAAATTGTTTATGATATTATTTAGGTCTTGTTTTTGCATCTTCTACATTGAATGAATGTGTTTAATTTTAATTATGTTTATATATTTATTTTAAAAACATTTGTCCGCACGTTAATTATATGAATCTTTTGCAAAAATAAATATGATTTTTTTGGTTTGAACATAAATCTTTGTTTTGAAATTGTATTTGGAAGGCATCCAGCTAGCGATTCGATAATTTAAATGACTTTTCATTTATTCTACAATATTTTTTGTTAATATTAATAACAAATGAAACTGAAATACATACATATGTATATAAAACTAAAACAACAACAAGAAAAATATCATTATTTTGAAATATCTAGCACTGAAATTAAATTGAATTATTGAATTATAGAGTATTTTTAGATTGCTATTTTTGTTGTGCAAAACATTCATAAACAATCTAATAAATATTTCATTTTAACAACAAATTAACATTATGATGGCGGCAGACCCCCACCCAGAAGAACCTTTTAAATTCAATTCATTCAGCACAGTACGACTATGTCTTCCTTCACCCCATTCACCATTAATGTTGTGTAGCCACTAGTATGTGGGGCTGTCGGTCGGACGATCTGTTTGTTTGTTTGTAAAGCCAATTTGTCATTGTTATTTGTAGACATTTAGCAGACATAAAAGAAAACGCTTTTTTTCAATTAAATTTCTATTTAAATCAATAGAATTGAAAAAAAAATTTTTTCTACATATGTTTGTATAATTATTTGTGTAAATATCTCAATCCCCTTTGGATGACTATGTATACTTTGGAATTGTTACTTTGCAAAACAAAACTAAAGCAGCTCAGGTGGCTTGTTAGGATTTTCTAGTTTTTGGTTTTAGTCTAAACTAATTAATTCCCGTATAATACCTAATTAATACTTTAATACTGTATAAGTTTGTATTTTTTATTCACTTCAATTAAAAAATTTGTTAAATATACAGAGTTGTCTTAGGTCATGTTTGTTTAATTATATTTTTTTCCCCTCCTTTCATGTTTGTATTTATTTTAACTACATTTTATTAGCTATATTATTTTTGAATAATAATAAATAATTTTAATTACAAAGTTTCTGGATTTCAGTAGTTCGCTTCAGTTGGTTTTTTAATTTACTGTCTGAGATAAGACTGCAATGCATGTTGGCAATGACTATATAATATTTAAAATTTCATAACCCTTTAGACTGATTAATGATATTGTGTCTGCGCCTACAAAAAGAGCTGTATATGTAGCTCTTATGTTATTTTCAACAACTTATTTTTTGTATAAAATTATAAATAAATGTGGTTTATAACTTTTAAATGATAGAGTTATTTGAAAGTAGATTGATGAAGACGTACGATCAATATGTCTAATGAAAATAATTTTTTTTTTGGAAAATTACACAGAAAGTAAATTTAATATATAAAGTTAGTTAAAAGCATAAAATACTTTTCAAACTAAGTTAATTTGGTTCTATCTTAACAACATACGTGCTAAATAATCGATTAACACCGCGAAATCTCTTTCGGAATGTTTTGAATAAGTATTTTGATATATTCTTATTTTATATTTAAACATTTATTGGTAAATGAAACACATAAAATCTATTTTTAAAACGTTATCCGTTTTCAGATGACGAAGAACAATTTTAGTATTTATTCTCTATTTGAGAAATACAGAGTATTTTAAATAAAATGTTCGGAATGTAAAAAAAAAAAAATATTTTAAATGTTAAGCACTCGATCAATTTTTAACATACTACATATATGTTCATACAAATGAAACCACTAAACTTACAGTTTTGAATCTTTTTTTACTTGATTAAAATTATAGTTACAATTTCCAAAAAAAAAAAAAAAAAGTATTTTTATAGTTCTAATCACTAATGATGAAATTTTGAACCTTTTTCGAAAACCCTTCCATTATGGTTTTTTA
This sequence comes from Calliphora vomitoria, assembly GCA_942486065.2. Classification (NCBI taxonomy): domain Eukaryota; kingdom Metazoa; phylum Arthropoda; class Insecta; order Diptera; family Calliphoridae; genus Calliphora; species Calliphora vomitoria. The sequence goes on from OW818030.2 coordinate 141,722,916, forward strand.
TTTATGTCACTTTGTTCGAACAGGTTGTCCATCTCCGTTTAAAATCTACCACACTCTTGGACACCTTTTGTGTGCTCTTCAATTCTCTTTTAACAAGAGCCCAATATCTCTCCACTGGACTCAGCTCCAGGCAGTTTGGAGGAATTCCCTCTCTTGGTACAAATACCACATTATTGGTCTTGTACCACTCAATACCTTTTTTACCATAGTGACAGATGCCAAATCCATTCTTATGAATGGAAACATCCTTTTTTGTAAACATTTCTTGATTTAAATTTCGGTGTTTATAGAGCCCTTTGTAACAAATGTTTGTTTTTTTGCCGCAACTGCATATTGCTTGCCATACCAAGAACTTTTTGGGAAATTTTGTCTGCTTTTGGGTCCTAAACTGTTCTTCAACATGCCCTCGAGCATCAGCAGCATCAAAATTTTGACCCGGAAGCTGCGAAAAATCTGCCAGAACATACGTTTCGTCATCCATTATGCAGCAGGTATATTTTTTTTGTATACAATTGACTTCAATTTCCGCGCTCTGTCTTTGGCCTCTAAATTTTTTAGCAGAGTTCCTGTTAGGAACTTTTTTAACTTTGTATGCTTTTAAACCTGCATTGGCTTTAACTTTTCGTATCAAATAGTCCAAGTACTGACCTAACCGGGCTGCTTTCCTACCGGATGTGTTGGGAACTTTATTGAATATGCTTTCTATATTTTTGTGTTAATAAACATCATGTGAACCATTCCTTCTACCTGAACCAGGTTTTATATCAACGGACAAGTTTTCCCGGTACTGCTTAATAACATTGGAAACAGTTTGATAGCAGACCTTTGATTGTTTGGCCAACTTTTTGTAGGACCAAGTTGGGTTTTGTTGAAAACATTTAACAATTTTAGTACGCACTTTTTTCTGGTCACTCATTTTAATCAGATTAACAAGAAATGAACATAATTGACATTAAACTTAATAACTGACATGCTTTACAAAGGTAACTTGATCAAAAAAAAATCAAGTAAAATAAAAATCAAGTTTTAATGAAAAACGTGTGTTAAGAATTTTACGATCTCAGGCCTTATTATTTTTGAATTAAGTTATGAAAATATTATTTTTCAAAAGCTTTTTAGTTGAGTTAATCTGAAATTTAACTTTAGGTTTGAGATAAAGATTTGACATCAAATTGAGGGAGTACCATTTTCCAATATAATTTAACATGGGAATTACATACATACTTGAATATTTTTGTAATAATTATAAATATTGAAATTAATATATTTGTTTCTTAAAGCGTAATTTTTTTATGCGCCAAAATTGATGTTCATCAAATCCTTAAAATAATAATATTTATGTCGAATTTTACACAATATTCGGCCAAACTCTTAAAACAAGTTTCAGTTCTCTTTCTTTTATAAATACATTTACTTTTGCCATATTAATTGTTATATTTATATATTCATATCATAAAAATCTATACAAAACAATTAATTTCCGGTTATTAATTATCTATTATACAATTTGCACCTCCAACGGATCTTGTTTTAACTGAACAGGGGAAATTTAACAAAAATAAATTTACATATAAATTTTATTATTTTTTTATTTTTGTTTTTGATATTATTCATTTATTTAATTGTGTTAATATATACACATGTATTTTTTGCTTTGAGGTTGATGATCTCATTCTGTATGAGATTTTAAAGTAAAATAAACTAAACTTCATAATACAAACAGAGAGACAGACAGACAGACAATAACACTTAATCAACAGAAAGAAAAATGAGGCATAACAGCACTTTATAAACAAAAACAAAATAAGCAAGCCACTCATCATGATTTTTATCAGTTAGAGCAGAACAGTTTTATTTTATTACAATATATGATTGTGATATTTTTGTTTACTTCCACTTTTAATACCATCACAAAAAAAGTATTTAATAAAGTTAACTAATAATAAATCCAAGTAATGTTTACTGAATATGTTACATTTGCATTACACTTCGTTTAATTGGAATAATATTTCAAGTAAATTGTAAATCTACGTATTGGAAAATAATACAAAAAATGTTTTAAATAAGGATAATAATAATAAAAATGCACTTAAATAAGAAAATATCTTAAAATATAAAAACTATGCGCCTAAAAAAAGAGTATATAATAGCGGTAAACTGTAAATGCTCAACCATGATTGTCTTAACTCTTTCGCCATCTTGTATCAAAGAAAAAATCTTTTAGATTTCCACAGATTATGCTGTTTTATGGACTTAGAAACAGTTTTCAATACTGAACTTTTTTAAGGAGTCAAACATTTTTTTAGCTTTACTAAAAACAATAAAAAACCGAATAATGTTTGTAATTCCTAAACGAAAATATGCAACAAAATTATGCATTTATAATAAAAATATGCTATAACAAGTAAGAGAGCTATATTCGGCTGTGACGAAAATTATATACCCTTCACCAAATTATACTTTAAAATAAAATTTAAAGAATTTTTATTTTTTTTAAAAAATTTTTTTTCGAAATTTTTTTTTTAAGTTTTTTCTAATTTTTTTTAAACTAATTTTTTTTAATTTAAAGATTTTTTTTTTTAATTTATTAGTAAAAAGAGTTTTTTGTGAAAAAAATTCGGGTTAAAAAATATTTTTCCCGATTTTGACCCATTGTAGGTCCAACTTACTGTAGCCTTATATACATCGTTGCAATGGACTTTGAAATATCTATCATTAGATATCCATATTGTCTATATTTATGACTTAGTAATCGAGATATAGATCAAAAATAGGCAACAAAAATAGAGATTGTCTCGGATTTTTGCTCATATCTCCGTTATTAATGGACGGATTTTGCTGCGTTTAAATAGGAAACTTCCCGAAAGCATGTCTGACAGAATTATTGAAGATTTGGACCCCGAAGATATCTGGGGTCTTCAGAAAATTGATTTCAACAGACAGACGGACATGGCTATCTATAAGAATCCAGAATATATATACTTTATAGAGTCAGAAAATTATATTGTTTAAATTACAAAGGGAATGACAAATTTATATATACCCTTCTCACGAAGGTGAAGGGTATAAAAAGCGAAATAGGCTGTACAAAGCAAAAAATGTACTATACGACGAACAGCAAAATATATGCAATATCATATTTTGTTGCCCTGGAAATAATGATAAGAATATAACTCTGAAAAAGCTCTTAGACTGCGATATAACTCAATAAAGAAATAAAGAAATATGATTAAAGAAGCTTTGTTAAAATTTATCAAAACTGCTGAGTTAAATATATGATATTTACATATGACACTAATTATATATCCCGCAAATAATACTCATTCCGCTTATCCCCATTAGCATAACTATTAGTTAACAAATAACCGGATTTCGTGTTAATGGGGGTAAGTGTTTAAAAATACTCTGTATTATATGAAATTATTACAATAAAAATAAAAGTTCTTAATAAGAAACTTGTATGAAATAGATCCTGAATAATTTATTTCAAATAAATAAATAAAATATTATTTTTAAATATTTTTATAAAGAATGTCAAGGAAATTTTCCTACATTTATTCAACGTTAAGAAATTCATTTATTTTTCTGTGTCTTATTAAAACTTTTTGAGTAAAAGTTAATTTTCGATATAGTTTTCATAAATATATGATTTTTCTTTCAGAAGTTATAAACAGTTAAATGGTTCCAGAATCATTATTTCCTTTTTTGAATTCATCTTTCAATATTAAACAGCAAAACTTATTTCCCTTTGTTTTTAATATTCCAACAAAGGCGAACGAACATCCTGTATACAATACAACAAACTAATAATAAATGAAACAATAAACAAGTAGCAAAACAGCACAACACAACAACAAAAGAACATAAAAACAAAATTTCAGTCAGTCTCAACTTCCGTAATACAATTATAGAACAAAACCCAACAACAACAGCCACTAAAACAAGAGAACAACAACAAAAACAGCAACAGCAACTGAAGTATCTGATAGAGGTGCAAGTAGCAGCAGAATCATTTTTAATTTCATACATATTTTTTTAAATTCCTACACAAGAGAAGTTTTTTAGATCATTGACCGTTAGATGTGGAAATGCATCATGGTTCATTCGTATGTGAGATAATTGTTTTATGTGGGTTTTAAATGGGAGCATTTTATTTATGTATTCGTATTTAAAATAATATTTTAGCAAATAATAATTGTTAAGTATGCATTAGGGTGGACCTTACATTGTACGTTTTCGATATTCGGTACACCCAAGCTCTAAAATTGCTTTCGGTCATCTAAAAATAGATGTGCTTGTACATTTTATTTGATATTTTGAGTGTTTTCAAAATATTTAGCTATATATTTTATATTTAAAATAATTTTTTAGTTTATTGGTCTAACATGGTGCCATGGACAATTTTGACCCCAGATATACAAGAGTTAACAACAGCTTAGAAATTTAAAATATCTATAACATAAATTAGCAACAAAAAAAGGAATATTTTTTTACGAAATAATTTTAACAAATGTGTGACGAAAAACTAAATTTTCTCGAAATCCGCCAATTTCAAATTGGTCCCCATCTAACTCATAATATGTATGCATGCATATAAAAAGATTTTATTTTTAATAATCATTTACCATTTATTAGAATAAAAATAACTTTTTAATTTTTTTTTTTAAATTTTTAAAAATGTAAAATTTGGGACTTCAGATTACATTAAATACATACATATTATCGTTTTTTATGTCTGACAATTTGTATATTTACATATCTATGAGTAAATGAAATTCAAAAACTACTTTCAAGGCTTTTTTATTCAACATTTATTTTGTATACATATGGGCAATTCCACGAGAATGACTACCACGACTGAAACTTTTTTTCAAGATGATTTGAATAGAAGAAAACACTAAAATGTTACTATGTGAAAGTATTTAGAGCTTAATAATAGCTTTTTTTAGGCTAAAATTGCGCCGAAAACTAAGCTCCCAATTAGCATGTAGTATGAAATGAATTTGACTCTAATTGATTTTTTGCTATTATGAAATTGTTTATTAGAACCGAATATATATTTTCTATATTTACAGAATATACATTTTTTTACTATAAGAGAAAAATCTGTCACGTACGGTATGTCACGTACGATATTAAATTGTATTTATTATAAAATCATTCAAAGACTGTTTTTATTTAAATATGACGGATTGTAAAGGAAATATATTTGGTTTAGTGTAAGAAATTAATAGAAAGCATAACGCCTTTCACGATTCGCAAACTATCGCATATTTCTACATGTACCTCAAAATGACTTCCGTTTTATGTCACGTACGATATACCCTTTTGGACAACAATCTTATTTTTTTTAAAATGTAGTACTCTCTGAATTGAACATAAAGACCAAATTATTTTTAAGATACTCTTCTTTGTGCAAAATCTATTCCACTCTATAGGCGTACACATGTCACGTACCATGACATGGAATTGTCCATATCTAAGAGTAAATGAAATTCAAAAACTACTTTCAATTCTTTTTTTTCAACATTTATTTTATATACATATGTATTTATGGGCATTGCTACAGAACTAGGGTATTCAATTAATCGGGTTTTTGATTTAATCGGTTAATCGAGCAAATAATTAATCGGGGTTTAGATTTAATCGGTTATTAATCGGTTAATTTTGAATTATTCGATTAACCGAGTAATTTATATTTTAATTTTATATTGAGAATAAAACAACGAATTTTGTGTACCTATTTAAGAATTTTATTAATAAAAAGAACAAAACCAAATAAGTAATAGCAAAACAAAAATATGGTAGACCTTTTTTATGCACATGTGAGTTTTTTAGGATTTTAGGGAGATCTTCTGAAATAAGCTTTTTAAAAAAGAATATAATTGAAATGATTTCCTTTTAAACTATTTTTTCATTAGTTTTAATAAAACTTGACTTGGAAAGAACTCTCTCACTGATTAGATGTTCGACACAAATTAATTGGCTTATTTGTTATTTGAAAATCGCCAATTTTAAATTATTCGAACAGTTAACCGACCAAAATTAATCGGTTAACCGATTGGCGGTTAATCGAATGAATACCCTATGCAGAACCGAATGAAATCTAATTGTTTCCAATATATTAAAATAAACATGGGATTCCGAAATGGAACATATTTTTTTAAAGCGGTTTTATTTAATAAAATTAAATAATATTTCTGATTATGATTTAGCAAGCAACATATATGTCCGTCATTATTGTTCAATTAATTTCAACAAAAGCTTAATTTGAATGCATATTTATTTAACAATTATTGGTTCTACATTCTTTTAAAATAGTAACTTAATAACTTCACCTTTAACTCTTTAATGGCCTTTTTATTGCTATTCCCTCCCAATGGTTTCTTGCAGATATAATTTCTTTAGCTTAATTTTTCTTCCATCCCGCAACTTTGAAAAAATATTAATATCGAACTCTCAATTAATGAGCTATGATAATACGTCGCAAACTTTTTGATTAAGATTGTTAGTAAATAAAGTCTGTTTAATACTAATATCTTTTTTTAGTTCACTAAACTTTTCTTTCAGTGGAGTTCCCTTTCGTTCACCAACACAACTGCAGTTTTAGCTTTGGGCATCCCTGCTCTAAACGTTATCCGATTAACCACATATTTACAGCATTTGTTTTTTGGATGACGGATAACAATTGTAGACCTTGGAAGCATCGAAAAAGTCCAATATAAGGTTCAGAGTGTTGGAAAAAGTTATATCTGTATGGTATTTCGTTTGTTTCCATATTAAATTAATTTTTTAATCAGTATGTATTTGTACTTAAAACAAAAGTAACCCATGACGCATGAACTCATGGCTGTATAATTTTATTGATATTAAAGTCTTGTAAACACATGGATTGCTGGTTAAACTGCGTTAATCATTTCACAATTTAGTTTAACAGTTTCACTTTTAAATATCCATTTGATATACTTCTCTAAAGGTGGGTCACACATGGCAAATATTTGACGGAAAAGACGTAACCACTAAATATAATATATTTGCATGTAATTCTTTTATTGCAAAAACTCCTTTTATTTAGGACAATTCAAAACAAATAATTAGTTTGATATTATTTGACGCTGTTTGATCTTAGAAATCATTTGTAAGAGCAAACATGTCAAACAAATTTGTGCTAAAAAAAGTGGTTACGCTTTTTTGAGTAAATATTTATCATGTGTGACCATACATTAACACATACAGTTTATAATTCGAAACTTGGATGTTTTTTAAAGCCCAATAGCCTATAGCAAGTAACACGAGTATCTACAGGAATATAAACATGTCGATACAAAAGAAAATACATTGAAATAACTAAAAATAAAGTAAGGTTAAAATATTACTTTCTTTAAATTTGAAATTAATTGCATCAGTTGCATTACTTTTTTTTGCATTAAAATGTCATTTGTAAAATTGATGACATTTAAAAAAACACTGCACCTTGACATGAATCCCCATATTATTTCTATTTAAATCACACAATTTACCTCATACACAAAGTGTTCTAATTATAAGCCATCTATAAACTATAAGACTTTGATATAAAATATGAAACCACTAAATCATTTGATAATTATTTGCCACAGCTCATAATGTCTTGTGGAGGGTTAGAACGAATATAAACATACATATTTTTAACATTTATTTTCTCCCTGTCTTTTGCCCACAATATAAAACTGACAAGCTTGTCTATTGCAGCGTTTTGTTTGTAAAATGTTATTTCACATTCTGTGACAGTGTTTTCTTTAACTTTATTTCTTTTTATTTTTTTAAATCATAGTGGCGTCAAAGCATTTTAATGGATTTATTACAACAATCCAGCCCAAACCGAACTACACACAGCACACATATGGAATGTCATAAGAATACAAAAAGCAAAACGAAAAAGAACCCAACACCGAACAGAGAATAGAGAATAGAAAATGTTAAGCGCACCCTGAAGGCAAATGAAAGGTGGTGGCTATGAAGGATGGGTTAGGGTGATTCTAGGTCACACATAGTTTGTTTGGAAAACAAAACAAAAGAAAAAAAAAGTACTTGATTGTTTCTCTGGTCAAGTGCAATGTCATTTTATTAACACTTAAATACTCTTAGTAGACACACACACATGCTGCATACATGCACATTCAAATTAGAATTTGCTGCATGCCAAATGAAAATTAATTTGATAATTTTTTTTTGTATAATTTAGGTCAACAGAACAGAACGAACAGAACAAAAGAAAGAAAGCCAAGTTTTTTGCTTAAGCCCCCCCCAAAAAAAAGAGTTGCAAATAATTATTGTGAAATTTAACATTTTTTTTTTAGAAAAAACTGAAAATAACTAGCAAGTGTTTTAATGGGGTTAGTAGAGCTATATTTTTTATTCTTATTATTTGCTTTAAATGTAATTAAAGAGAATCTGCTTAAAGGGAAGTGGAATACAGATTTATTACGGCAATTTTGTTGGCAATATGCTTGTTTAGTTTTTGCAACCAATTTTTAGTTGCTCTTACAAAACTTTTTTGGATTTGGAGATACATATTTAAATTTGTGAAAGTACCAAACATAATTTGTTTCTCTTGTTTACGATGCCTTTTTTTCAACCATGATTGCCTTTTTTTTTTGTCATATAATCGTATCAATAACCAATTAGAAACAAGCTCAAAGCAGAATATCAAAAAAAGTCATGAAAAACAGAAAACTTGCCTTTCGTTTAGACGTCACAATTTCCTAGTACAAAAAAAAACCCATGATTTTAAGTCATGACTTAAAGTCATAATGTAAATGCCCCCTAAGAATTTTAGAAATTAATTATGAAACTAAAAAGGCAATTGGTAAATTTATATACTTTTTATAAATACTATTCAAATATTTATTTTGGGATTAGTGCGCTGACTTCCACAAATATAATGAATCACAATTATTTTATTAAAATATCTAATTATATTTATGGATATGTTTACATAGCAATGTATATACGTTTGTACATTAAATTCTAAATTCTCAGTGAATAATTGATCATCTTCAAATATGTTTTTATTTCTGTGTTTTCACAAACACAACTTAATCAGTCGGTCAACAATAAATAGTTCTACAATAATAATAATACGTAATTATCTAAAGTGGTAATTAATTGTCACTTATCACTAAGAAATAAATCATATATGCTTTTCTGATAACTTTAAAACACTATCGGATTTAAAAAAAGTAAGGTATATAAAGAATTTAATCTTTTTCAAGACCAAGATTGTAAATTCAAAAAATGTCACAATCTTAAATTACATACAAAATATTCACTACCTCTATGGCTTCATGTACTGCTATGAATTTATTCTTTTGATAACCTTCTAAAAATATAGCATTATTATTTTATAAAATAACATTTTGTTATCTTCCATTTAATAGCCCATTCATACTCTAAAAAACTATGTTTCTTATCATTGTGGGTTATCAAAGGTCACTTATTCATGATGATTTGCTTTATATTCTGATTATCAAACTGAAGAGCCAGAATGAAAATACTTATGATACTTCTATTAAAAGATTATTAATATTTGTTATAACATGTATTAATATGTTATGTATATTTGTTAAAAAACAAAATTAATTTCTTAACAGTTTTAAATTGAAAAGAAGGGGAAACAAATTATATTTCTCACATACTCTACGCTGCATACACTTGGGTAAACACAAATAATTGTTTTATAAAATTTATATTTTCTTTATACAACTCTTTTATAAGTTTTTCTTTTTATTTCTTTCTGTGAGACCCCTATTCAACAATCCTTAAACATGTGTACTGATAGCAATGAGGTTGGTGTGGATATGAAGGGTGTTCTCGTTTGATAATAAATTCATTGTTATAGGTCACTGAAATTCCCTTCATCTTGTGTGCTGAATTTAGTGCTGTTACTGGTGCTACTACCGTTTTTATAACCATGTTTGTTTTATTCAAATTGACTTTCTTTCATGGCTTTATGTTTGTTCATAGAAATAAATGCTTCACTTTACTTTCTTTTTAAGTTTGTTTCAGCTTTTTTTCCTACTCTATATTTTTATGGTTTTACTTGTTTTCGTATTTTGTAGCTTTAACGTCATATGCTCTCCCACATGTACATTGTACAAGTGTAGTATAGATATGTTACAATTATTTCAGTTTTTTCTTTGGCTGATATTTTATTCTATTTTGTATGTATGTAATATGCAAATAAGTAGCAAAAAATTGTACAAAAAGTATACAGTTTATTCAGTAATGATTATAAAGAATATGACCAACTATATACATATGTATGTATGTTTTTAATAACAATTCCGAATAATTTGTAGCTAAATATTGGAGTAAGTAGTTAAAAAATCTACTTTTCTTTATAATAAAGATTTTATTTATTTATCTTCCATTTATATAAAAAACCAATCCTTAGGGGCCATTAATGGCTAATAAAAGCTACTAAATATTATAATAATATATGTTTACTTTTAACAAAAATAGTATAAATAAATATAATATAGTATAAACAAGTAAAATTACAAAATTATTAATATAGGCAGACTATCGGCAGGTATGTGATGAAAATATATCGAATTATAAACGATCGATTTGGGAAGATGTGATCAATTTCGATCGATTTCAAGAATATTTTTGAATCAAATAGCCAATAATTTAAAAGAATTTAGACAATAAATGTAAACCTTTTTCGTTTTCAAATCGTTCCCTTCTAAGATAAATACAAAAATATTGGTCCCATTATTCATAATAAACACATGTAAAATGGGCAATGAGTTTTGTCAAAGGCACATTTTTTCTAATTTTTAAAATGTGTGGTAAGTATGTATATTGCTGTTTGTAGATTATTTTTTGAATTCAATTTAAGAAAATTTGCTTTACAAATTACACACATTATAAACATAAAAACAAATATACCTACTACATATTTATTCGTATGGCTAATTGTTTTACTTTACACTGTGTATTTTATAATTATACTATTTAGATAGAATTTATTAATCAAATTGAATATATTAATTGCTTAAAAATTAGATTTAACACAAACTATTTTTTGGGTATTTGTTTGAAAACAAAAAACAATGTTAATAATATTCACAGTAATTTTGTATATACCATAGGAATGAATAAATCTAGTCAAATATTTCACACATTATCTAATGATATCATTGCTATTAATAGGATTTAGAAAATAATACAACCAATTTATGTGTATATAACTAAATCACATAAATAATTCAATAATTATTTAAAACAAAATGTTTTCTATAATTCTATTTTAGATTATATCTAAAACAAGAACAATGTTAAAATTTTATTTTGCTTTTAATGCAATGTTTGAATGAATTTGTCTATTACAAACAAATATACAAACAAACAAACATATAATTTCAATCAATTCACGTGTATTGTATGTGACATACTTATTTACACACTTTTTCGTTGTTTGACTTTAATTGATTAATTTTACTTTGTTTTGTAGTCAACTTTTCTATTTATTCTTTTACTTGTCATTGCATTTTGTTATAGTTTTATAGAGTTGGTTTTTGTTTATTTTAGATTGATAAGCTAATGTAAAGGGAGCGACAAAATGTTCGATCTGTTTTTCTGACTGAAGTTGAATGTTAAACGTATGCTACACATCAATCAAGACACAAGTTGTAGATTTATAGTCGGAAGTGGATGGTTATTAATTGCCTTAGAAAGACAGTTAATAATTATATGAATTAAATGAAAAATTCTACAATATATTTACTGAGCAAAATTTTGGAATTGAAAAGTAATTATGAGTGCTAAAATTTAATTTTCATATTTTGTGTAATGCTTAGGATTTGATGGGGCAACAAAAGTTTTTTTTTTTTTTTATAATGTATAACTTTTTGGTTTCAATTGTACTTGTCATAATGATATTTTTAAATTTTGTTGGCCAAAACTTTCTGAATATCTACGAATGTATTGAGCAGATTGAAAAAATTTTAGCGTATCTTGCTTTTCAATTTTTGTATGTTTTAAAAATATAGACACTAATTGAATTTGTCTCAAGTAATGAGAAAGTAATTATAGTTTGAATGAACCTATGCTAGTTATTAAAAACAATATTTAGTTACAAAAATTCACTCCAATGTATGATATAAATTTGTTATTTTCATCATTTATTGAAATTACGGGAAAATTGTTATCAAAACTGTATATAATTCATGCGTTATTAATCTATTAAAGGCCTGCAGAAGCTGAATATAACAAGACTTTGTCATGTTTTGTTATGTTCTTTATACCTACTCAACATTAACACATTTCGATAAAAACTTAAAGATGGCTTAATATTGAAAGGTCGTATCTCAACTTTTAGCTACTTTACAGGAGAAGGAAAAAACTGAATAAACAAATTTAAAGTTCAAATTTGACGAGTGTATACGAGGATAAAGGAAAATTGGTACTTTTTTCTTTTAATGGTACCTTTTTAATATATTAAATTAGTTAAAGTTTGCTAATATGCTTCTCAGTAAAGAAATAATCAAGAATACGGTGCTCAATTGTATTATGATACCAAAAATGGAGAACTAAACCAAACTAAGGAGTACTTTTTAGTTCATCAAAATGAATTTTTTGTATTATTAAATCTAGAATCAGGAAGTGTGGAAAATTGTTCTTCTTTTTCTTCTAAATGGTGCTTCTGAGTAAAGAAAGAATAAAGGATAGAGGGCATAATGATAACAGAAATTATTATTGAAATTTCTATAATAATGAACCTTTAAACAGGATATTAAACACACATGATCTTGACTGAGTTAGAATATAAGAACGGGAATTGCAGGTACTTTTTCGAACTAGTAGTATTTTTTGAATATTTTATAACGTAGACCTAGAAACCTAGAATTCAAAACGGATAATTAATGTTATTATTTATTTATTGTAAAGGTACTTTTTGAATATTTTATAATAATAAACCTTAAAATTAGGCACAAATGATTCTGAATGAGTTAAAATTCACGAAAGGTGATTATAGTCTTACCTTTCTTTTGTATTTGCTATAATAATGGACACAGAAATATGAAATTAAACATTAATGATGCCGAGTAGGAATACAAAATGTGGATCTTTATGGTACTGTTTTTATTCTAATAATACGTCTAGAATCAGCGAGCTACAATCAACATTACAATGAATCAATAAACATGAAACTAGAGACATGTTTTCCTGAATTAGTATTAATTTACAAAGGGAGACTTAATAGTACTATTTCTTTATTCCAATTGAGGTGGCGAAGGGCACCGGTAAGATAGTACTCCATACTTTGAAAATATTTGAAAATAACTAAGATTTTGTTACAAAAATGTGCATTAGTTAGCCTGCGAATGGTAGCCTGCTACATCATCTGAAGCAACTATTGTAATACAATTTAAAAAAATTAAACAAATCTTAAGATAATTTTATCGATCTGTGTTTAGAGATATTGGATGAATAATTGGATGAAAAAGTTTGTTTCTCATCTCTAAATTTTGAATTTTTCTAGTGAAAACAGATTAAAAGTGAAAACCGAAGAATAATTGTCGGTTTCTGTTTTAGGCCTTGAAAAACCGCGGTTTCGGTTAAAACCGAATTTGAAACTCTAATATTAAGCCATCGAAATGTAGCATAATTTTAACGAAAGCATGACACATTACATTGAAAAACTAACAGATGACTTGAATGACATAAAAAAATTTAAATTTATTAATGAGACATTTGTTCTTTGAGATGATTTCTATTTGTATTGTTTAATTTGTGCAATAAAATTAGTTTGTTTATTACTTTAAAATAATTTATTATGACAATTTTTCGAGGCTCCAAAGTTGACAATATTTTTCCGCTATATCTTGAAAACTGTATCTTTTTTAAAGACAATATATATATGTCAAATGATATGTATTTTAAAGACCTTTTCAACATTATATTACTTTACCTATTATTTTGATCCAATATTTTTTTTAAAAATCTAAAAAAATCGGAAAAAATTCCAAATGTATTTTCCACAATTTAAAAGTCAATAGATTAAGTTTTAATTTGAAGTATAATATGACTCTGTAGGTAATATAGATCATAAGGAAAGATTGCGATTTTTCAGCATAAACAATTTTTGTATTCTAAGCGAAGGCGTATTATGGCAGAAATCTTTACTAAGCGAGGTGGTGTAGAAAATTCTTGGGACCGGCTAAAGGCCTACTACACAGGACTATGCAAATATGAGTTTTGATGATATTTTTTTTTTTTATATTTTTTTCATCGAAAATAGGAGTTGCCGAAAACTTTATATTGCTTTTATCACTTTTTGATAAAGAAATTACAAACCGACTTGTTCCAAAAAAGTTTTTAAATTTTACAATATTATTATTTATTATTCATTTGTCTTATTTATTATCATTAAAAAAGCATTTTCAGAGAACACAAGCTATAAAATACCACATATTAATGGAATTAAAAAGAACTTAGTAGGATTAATTCCCTTGACTGTTATGTGTCACAGACCACTTGAAATAGAAAAATGCACAACAATTTTTATTTAATCTATGAAATTTTCTAATGCAACAATTTCTTTACTCCCTTTATTTATAAATACATACTCGAATGAATATATATTTATGTACACAGAAAAAAGTTTCAACATAAATAGTATGATTTGATTTCATTGATTTCAATTCATAACATTTATAAATAATTTCTTAAATAGTATGATTTTTTTCATATTTTATGTTTTCAAATAAAATCTAGAATGCTTGGAAAATATTATTACAATTTCATTTATATTTTTATGTTGTTCAAAAATGTTTGAAATTTTCCCTGGAAATTTTTTTATTTTTTTATGATTTTCAGCTACAAAAAGAGAAAATATGTGCGAAATTGACTCAAGTTGCAATTTATTATAAAATAGCATACAATTTACGCAAAAAAAGCAAAAAATTTTCGTTATGTACAATTTTATAATATTTATGAACATGTTCTTATTCTGAATGAAAAAAGTTTGGGAAAAAAAGTCATGTTCGATTAATAATATTTATTATAAAATTCATTCCAATTATGATTTTTTTTTCTGTGTATGCATGAATGTATTTTTTCAGTTTTGGATAATCTTCCAATATACAAAGGACTGTTGTAGAAATACTACCAATTATTCTATTAAAACAAGTAGGAAAGTGTAGTCGGTCAAGCCCGATCGTATAATATCCTAAATTTAATTATTAATTTAAAATTACATCAAATAAGAACGCATGATTTTCGTAGATACAACATTATTAGACTACTATTTTTGGGCGTTACAAATATACCCTCTCCACTATGGTGGTGTAGTGTATAAAGATATTCAAAAGTAATTAATATAGCCTATCAATTGAAACACCTTTACAAACTACTATTTTTATTTGTAGTTTCTTTTACTGGTTATTAAACAAGTTAATAATAGAAAACGACGCGTCGTTAAAATGTCAACGTAGCAAACGAAACAGAAAAGAGAGGAAGTCGTTGTTATGTATTTTACTTGTTTCTCTTTAACAAGTGCTATTTTTAGCAATAGTTTTAGAGTATACCTTATCTTATGCAGATTTTAACAGTGTTGAACACCGGAGCCACTTTTAACATAAACATAATTAAATAAAAGCAATTTCGATGTTTATGTTAAATAAAAATTTCCTTATTTAATGTAAACAAAATATGCTAAAATAATTTTTTTTTGTTTAGGTTTCTATGGCCCAGTGTGTGTTCTCCACGGGGTATTTGGAAGCTTCCATGTTGGGATATTGGTTTATTTTCCAATCGTAAAATTTATTTAAACAATTTGTGTAAATAAACATGTTGAAATGGAAAAATATTAATTGAAAGTAATTAATTTCTATGCAAATTTTATAGCTACAAATTCGGCATGTAAATTAATTTTGTGCGTCACTTTTTGATCAAATTGGCACATACATATGTTGTTATAATAAGTTAAATTTAATTAACTGAAATTTTAAAAATGAATAGACTTACAGATCGGCTGCTTGCCGATTATCTAGGTCTGGGTGCACCATTACACTAGTTTCAACAACAAAGGAAAAAGTTTAACTTGTTTTTGGTTATTATCTATATTTGTTTATTTTTTGATTAAATTTAAAATTTATTTTTAAAATGTCTGACATAAACATTCATGGTCAACCGGTAATGAATTCAAGATCATTGATGTTTCCATACAAACATGTAGCATTTATGCAAGTTGTTTGGTGCTGTTGTCATGTTGCTGTTGTCGTCAACTACTTATTACTGAGTGAGTCGTAGTCAAGTTCCAGAGCCAAAAATAAAACTGTGTATTCTATGTATTTAGAAAATTTAGAAAATTGTTTATGATATTATTTAGGTCTTGTTTTTGCATTTTAATTATTTATATATTTATTTTAAAAACATTTGTCCGCACGTTAATTATATGAATCTTTTGCAAAAATAAATATGATTTTTTTGTTTGAACATAAATCTTTGTTTTGAAATTGTATTTGGAAGGCATCCAGCTAGCGATTCGATAATTTAAATGACTTTTCATTTATTCTACAATATTTCTTGTTAATATTAATTACAAACGAAACTGAAATACATACATATGTATATAAAACTAAAACAACAACAAAAAATTATCATTATTTTGAAATATCTAGCACTGAAATTAAATTGAATTATTGAATTATAGAGTATTTTTAGATTGCTATTTTTGTTGTGCAAAACATTCATAAACAATCTAATAAATATTTCATTTTAACAACAAATTAACATTATGATGGCGGCAGACCCCCACCCAGAAGAACCTTTTAAATTCAATTCATTCAGCACAGTACGACTATGTCTTCCTTCACCCCATTCACCATTAATGTTGTGTAGCCAGTAGTATGTGGGACTGTCGTTCGGACGATCTGTTTGTTTGTTTGTAAAGCCAATTTGTCATTGTTATTTGTAGACATTTAGCAGACATAAAAGAAAACGCTTTTTTTTCAATTAAATTTCTATTTAAATCAATAGAATTGAAAAAAAAAAAATGTTTCTACATATGTTTGTATAATTATTTGTGTAAATATCTCAATCCACTTTGGATGACTATGTATACTTTGGAATTGTTACTTTGCAAAACAAAACTAAAGCAGCTCAGGTGGCTTGTTAGGATTTTCTAGTTTTTGGTTTTAGTTTAAACTAATTAATACCCGTATAATACCTAATTAATACTTTAATACTGTATAAGTTTGTATTTTTTATTCACTTCAATTATAAAATTTGTTTAATATACAGAGTTGTCTTAGGTCATGTTTAATTATATTTTTTCCCCTCCTTTCATGTTTGTATTTATTTTAACTACATTTTATTAGCTATATTATTTTTGAATAATAATAAATTATTTTAATTACAAAGTTTCTGGATTTCAGTAGTTCGCTTCAGTTGGTTTTTTAATTTACTGTCTGAGATAAGACTTATATGTATGTTGGCAATGACTATATAATATATTTCATAAACCTTTAGACTGATTAATGATATTGTGTCTGCGCCTACAAAAAGAGCTATATATGTAGCTCTATGTGTTTTTCAGCAACTTATTATTTGTATAAAATTATACGTAAATGTGGTTTATAACTTTTGAATGATAGAGTTATTTGAATGTAGATTGATGAAGACGTACGATCAATATGTCTAATAAAAATAATTTTTTTTTTAAGTTATTTAAAAGCATAAAATACTTTTCAAACTAAGTTAATTTGGTTCTATCATACATGCTAAATAATCGATGGACACCGTGAAATCTCTTTTGGAATGTTTTGAATAAGTATTTTGATTTATTCTTATTTTATATTTAAACGAAAAACATAAAATCTATTTTTAATGGTATTTTTTTAAATGTTGGTCCTAAAGATCAAACTTCAAACAAAATGTGCAAACTTTAAACGTTAGATGACGAAGAACAATTTTAGTATTTATTCTCTATTTGAGAAATACAGTTATTTTCTGTAATCTATTCCAAAGAGTATTTTAAATAAAATGTTGGGAATGTAAAAAAAATATTTGAAATGTTAAGCACGCGATCATTTTTACTAAAGACTGAGATCGAAAAATTTTTAACATATATATATGTTAATAAAAATTAAACCACTAAACTTACAGTTTTGAATCTTTTTTTATTTGATTCAAATTATTGTTACAATTTACAAAAAAAAATATTTTTATAGTTCTAATCACTAATGATGAAATTTTGAAGCTTTTTCGAAAACCCTTCCATTATGGTTTTTATAATGCTCCGTTTAAAATCATCCACACTTTTGTACACCTTTTTTGTGCTCTTCAATTCTATTTTAACAAGAGCCCAATATCTCCACTGGACCTAGCACCAGGCAGTTTGGAGGAATTGCCTCTCTTGGTACAGATACCACATTATTGGTATTGTACCACTCAAGACCTTTTTACCATAGTGACAGGGTGCCAAATCAGGCCAAATGTTTGGCTTTTTTGCCGCAACTGCATATTGCTTGCCATAACAAGAACTTTTTGGGAAATTTTGTCTTCTTTTGGGTCCTAAACTTTTCTTCAACATTCCCTCGAGCATCAGCAACATCAAAATTTTGACCCGGAAGCTGCGAAAAATCTGTCAAAACATACGTTTCGTCATCCATTTTGCAGCAGAAATATTTTTTGTATACAATTTGACTTCAATTTCCGGGCTCTGTCTTTGGCCTCTAAATTTTTAGCAGAGTTCCAGTTAGGAACTTTTTGAGCCTTGTATGCTTTTAAACCTGCATTGCCTTTAACTTTTCGTAACAAATAGTCCGAGTGCTGACCTAACCGTGCTGCATTTCTACCGGATGTGTTGGAAACTCTTTTAAAAATGCTTTCTATTTTTTTGGCTTTAGAAACAGCATGTGGACCATTCCTTCTATCTGAACCATGTTTTATATCAACGTAAAAGTTTTCCCGGTACTGTTTAATAACATTGGAGACAGTTTAACGGCAGACCTTTGATTGTTTGGCCAACTTTTGTAGGACCAAGTTGGGTTTTGTTGAAAATATTTAATAATTTTAGTACGCACTTTTTTCTGGTCACTCATTTTAATCAGATTAACAACAAATGAACATAATTGACATTAAACATAATAACTGACATGCTTTACAAAAGTTAATTTGATAAAAAAAAAAAAATTAAATAATACTTGGGTTAAAAGTTTTAATGAAAAACGTGTGTTAAGAATTTAACGATCTCAGGCCTTATTATTTATGAATTAAGTTATGAAAATTAGTTGAGTTAATCTGAAATTTAACTTTAGATTTGAGGATGATTTGACATAAAGATTTGACATCAAATTGAGGGAGTACCATTTTTCAATATAATTTAACATGGGAATTACTAACTAACATACTTCAATATTTTTGTAATAATTATAAATATTGAAATTAATATATTTGTTTCTTAAAGCGTAATTTCTTTATGTGCCAAAATTATTGTTCATCAAATCCTTAAAATAATAATATTTATGTCGAATTTTACACAATATTCGGCCAAACTCTTAAAACAAGTTTCAGTTCTCTTTCTTTTATAAATACATTTACTTTTGCTATATTAATTGTTATATTTATATATTCATATCATAAAAATCTATACAAAACAATTAATTTCCGGTTATTAATTGTCTATTATACAATTTGCACCTCCAACGGATCTTGTTTTAACTGAACAGGGGAAATTTAACAAAAATAAATTTACATATAAATTTTATTATTTTTTTATTTTTGTTTTTGATATTATTCATTTATTTAATTGTGTTAATATATACTCATGTATTTTTTGCTTTGAGGTTGATGATCTCATTCTGTATGAGATTTTAAAGTAAAATAAACTAAACTTCATAATACAAACAGAGAGACAGACAGACAATAACACTTAATCAACAGAAAGAAAAATGAGGCATAACAGCACTTTATAAACAAAAACAAAATAAGCAAGCCACTCATCATGATTTTTATCAGTTAGAGCAGAACAATTTTATTTTATTACAATATATGATTGTGATATTTTTATTTACTTCCAGTTTTAATACCATTACAAAAAAAGTATTTAATAAAGTTAACTAATAATAAATCCAAGTAATGTTTACTGAATATGTTTCACTTGTCAGGTCCATTACACTTCGTTTGATTGGAATAATATTCAATAATTGTTACAAGTAAATTGTAAATCTACGTATTGGAAAATAATACAAAAAATGTTTTAAATAAAGATAATAATAATAAAAATGCACTTAAATAAGAATATATTCTCTATGAACTCTAAAAACTATGCGCCTAAAAAAAGAGTATATAATAGCGGTAAACTGTAAATGCTCAACCATAATTGTCTTAACTCTTTCGCCATCATGTATCCAAGAAAAAATCTTTTAGATTTCCACAGATTATGCTCTTTTATGGACAATAAAAAACCGAATAATGTTTGTAATTCCTTAACGAAAATATGCAACAAAATTATGCATTTATAATAAAAATATGCTTTAACAAGTAAGAGAGCTATATTCGGCTGTGACGAATCTTATATACACTTCACCAAATTATACTTTAAAATAAAATTTAAAAAATTCTTATTTTTTAAAAAAAAAAAATTTTCGAAATTTTTTTTAAAAGTTTTTTCCACTCTTTTTTTTTAATTAAAATTTTTTTTTTTTTTTAATTTATTAGTGAAAAAAGAGTTTTTTGTGAAAAAATTCAGGTTAAAAAATATTTTTCCCGATTTTGACCCATTGTAGGTCCAACTTACTGTAGCCTTGAAATATCTAACATTAGATATACATATTGTCTATATTTATGACTTAGTAATCGAGATATAGATCAAAAATAGGCAAAAAAAAAAAATAGAGGTTGTCTCGGATTTTTGCTCATATCTCCGTTATTTATGGACGGATTTTGCTGATTTTAAATAGTAAACTTCACGAAAGCATGTCTGACAGGATTATTGAAGATTTGGACCTCGAAGATATCTGGGGTCTTCAGAAAATTGATTTCAACAGACGGACAGACAGACGGACATGGCTAAATCGACTCCGCTATCTATAAGGATCCAGAATATATATACTTTATAGGGTCAGAAAATTATATTGTGGAAATTACAAACGGAATGACAAATTTATATATACCCTTGTCACGAAGGTGAAGGGTATAAAAAGCGAAATAGGCTGTACAAAGCAAAAAATGTACTATACGACGAACAGCAAAATATATGCAATATCATATTTTGTTGCCCTGGAAATAATGATAAGAATATAACTCCGAAAAAGCTCTTAGACTGCAATATAACTCAATAAAGTAATAAAGAAATATGATTAAAGAAGCTTTGTTAATATTTCTTAAAACTGCTGAGTTAAATATATGATATTTACATATGACACTAATTATATCTCCCGCAAATAATATTCATTCCGCTTATCTCCATTAGCATAACTATTAGTTAACAAATAACCAGACTTCGTGTTAATGGGGGTAAGTGTTTAAAAATACTCTGTATTATATGAAATTATTACAATAAAAATAAAAGTTCTTAATAAGAAACTTGAGCCTGAATAATTTATTTCAAATGATTAAATAAATTATTATTTTTAAATATTTTTATAAAGAATGTCAAGGAAATTTTCCAACATTTATTCAACGTCAAGAAATTCATTTATTTTCCTGTGTCTTATTAAAACTTTTCAAGTAAAAGTTAATTTTCGATATAGTTTTCATAAATATATGATTTTTCTTTCAGAAGTTATAAACAGTTAAATGGTTCCAGAATCATTATTTCCTTTTTTGAATACATCTTTCAATATTAAACAGCAAAACTTATTTCCCTTTGTTTTTAATATTCCAACAAAGGCGAACGAACATCCTGTATACAATACAACAAACTAATAATAATTGAAACAATAAACAAGTAGCAAAACAGCACAACACAACAACAAAAGAACATAAAAACAAAATTTCAGTCAGTCTTAACTTCCGTAATACAATTATAGAACAAAACCCAACAACAACAGCCACTAAAACAAGAGAACAACAACAAATACAGCAACAGCAACTGAAGTATCTGATAGAGGTGCAAGTAGCAGCAACAGCAGAATCATTTTTAATTTCATACATATTTTTTTTAAATTCCTACACAAGAGAAGTTTTTTAGATCATTGACCGTTAGATGTGGAAATGCATCATGGTTCATTCGTATGTGAGATAATTGTTTTATGTGGGTTTTAAATGGGAGCATTTTATTTATGTATTTGTATTTAAAATAATATTTGAGCAAATAATAATTGTAAAGTACGCATTAGGGTGGACCTTACATTGGACTTTTTCGATATTCGGTACACCCAAGCTCTAAAATTGGTTTTGGTCATCTAAAAATAGATGTGCTTGTACATTTCATTTGATGTTTTGAGTGTTTTCAAAAAATTTAGCTACATATTTTATATTTAAAATAATTTTTTAGTGTATTGGTCTAACATGGTACCATGGACAATTTTGACCCCAGATATACAAGAGTTAACAATAGCTAAGAAATTTAAAATTTCTATAAAATAAATTAGCAACAAAAAAAAAAAGGAATATTTTTTACGAAATAATTTTAACAAATTTGTGTCGAAAAACTAAATTTTCTCGAAAACCGCCAATTTTAAATCGGTCCCCATCTAACTCATAATATGTATGCATTCATATAAAAAGATTTTATTTTTAATAATCATTTACCATTTATTAGAATAAAAATAACTTTTTAATTTTTTTTTTAAGTTTCTTTTAAAAATGTAAAATTTGGGACTTCAGATTACATTAAAAACATATTATTGTTTTTTATGTCTGACAATTTTTATATTTACATATCTAAGAGTAAAAAATTCAAAAACTACTTTCAATGCTTTTTTTTCAATTGTTTCCAATATATTAAAATAAACATGGGATTCCGAATGAGACAAAAAAATAATGGTACATATTTTTTTAAAGCGGTTTTATTTAATAAAATTAAATAATATTTCTATCTGATTATGATTTAGCAAACTACATAAGGACTGAGATTGAAAAATGTTTAACATACATATATGTTAATAAAAATGAAACCACTAAACTTACAGTTTTGAATATTTTTTTATTTGATTGAAATTATTATTCCAATTTACAAAAAAAAAATTGTTTTTATAGTTCTTATCACTAATGATGAAATTTTGAACCTTTTCCGAAAACCCTTCCATTATGGTTTTTCTAGTGCTTTATGTCACTTTGTTCGAACAGGTTGTCCATCTCCGTTTAAAATCTACCACACTCTTGGACACCTTTTTTGTGCTCTTCAATTCTCTTTTAACAAGAGCCCAATATCTCTCCACTGGACTCAGCTCCAGGCAGTTTGGAGAAATTGCCTCTCATGGTACAAATACCACATTATTGTTCTTCTACCACTCAAGACCTTTCTTACCATAGTGACAGATGCCAAATCAGGCCAAAAATAAGTGGACACATTAAGAAGTCTTATGAATGGAAACATTATTTTTTGTAAACATTCCTTGATGTAAATTTCGGTATTTATAGAGCCCTTTAAAACAAATGTTTGGCTTTTTTGCTGCAACTGCATATTGCTTGCAATACCAAGAACTTTTTGGGAAATTTTGTCTGCTATTGGGTCCTAAACTTTTCTTCAACATTCCCTCGAGTATCTGCAACATAAAAAAATTGAACCAGAAGCTGCGAAAAATTTTCAATACGTACATTTCGTCATCTATTATGCAGCAGGTATATTTTTTGTATAAAATTTGACTTCAATTTCCGAGCTCTGCCTTTGACCTCTAAATTTTTAGCAGAGTTCCTTTCAGGAACTTTTTTAGCCTTGTAGGCTTTTAAACCTGCATTGGCTTTAACTTTTCGTACCAAATAGTCCGAGTACTGAGCTAACCGGTCTGTTTTCCTATCGGAGGTGTTGGGAGCTCTTTTGAAAATGCTTTCTATTTTTTGGCTTTAGAAACATCATGTGGACAATTCCTTCTACCAGAACCAGGTTTTATATCAACGGACAAGTTCTCCCGGTACTGTTTAATAACATTGGAAACAGTTTGATAGCAGACCTTTGATTGTTTGCCCAACTTTTTGTAGGAATAAGTTGGATTTTGTTGAAAATATTTAATAATTTTAGTACGCACTTTTTTCTGGTCACTCATTTTAATCAGATTAAGAACAAATGAACATAATTGACATTAAACATAAATATTGACATGCTTTTCAAAGGTAACCTGATCAAAAAAAAAAAAATCAAATAATATTTAGGTTAAAAGTTTTAATGAAAAACGTGTGTTAAGAATTTTACAATCTCAGTCCTTATATGTCCATCACGATTGTAATAAAGATTAGTTCAATTAATTTCAACAAAAGCTTAATTTTAATGCATATTTAGGTAACAATTATAGGTTATACATTTTTTTAAAATAGTAACTCAATAACTTCACCTTTAACTCTTTAAGTGAGCCCACTAGTAATGGCCTATTTATTGCTATTCCCAATGGTTTCTTGCAGATATAATTTCTTTAGGATGGAAGAAAACATCCCGCAACTTTGAAAAAATATTAATATCGAACTCTCAATTAATGAGCTATGATAATATGTGGCAGACTTTTTGATTAAGATTGTTAGTAAATAAAGCCTGATTAATACTGATATCTTTTTTTAGTTCACTAAACTTTTCTTTCAGTGGAGTTCTCTTTCGTTCACCAACACAACTTTAGTTTTAGCTTTGGGCATCCCTGCTCTAAACGTTATCCGATTATCCACAAATTTACAGCATTTGTTTTTTAGATGACGGATAACAATTGTAGACCTTGGAAGCATCAAAAAATCCAATATAAGGTTCACCCTATACCCTCATAACAACTAAGTGTATATAGTGTTGGATAAAGTTATATCTGTATGGTATTTCTTTTGTTTCCATATTAAATTAATTTTTTAATCAGTATGTATTTGTACTTAAAACAAAAGTAACCCATGACGCATGAACTGTATAATTTTATTGATATTAAAGTCTTGTAAACACACGGATTGCTGGTTAAACTGCGTTAATCATTTCAGAATTTAGTATAACAGTTTAACTTTTAAATATCCATTTGATATACTCCTCTAACACATACAGTTTATAATTCGAAAGTTGGATGTTTTTTTAAAGCCCAATAGCCTATATATAGCAAGTAACACGAGTATCGACAGCAATATAAACATGTCGATACAGAAAATATAATGAAATAACTAAAAATAAAGTAAGGTTAAAATATTACTTTCTTTAAATTTGAAATTAATTGCATCAGTTGCATTACTTTTTTTGCATTAAAATGTCATTTGTAAAATAGATGACATTTAAAACAACACTGCACCTTGACATGAATCCCCATATTATTTCTATTTAAATCACACAATTTACCTCATTCACAAAGTGTTCTAATTATAAGCCATCTATAAACTATAAGACTTTGATATAAAATATGAAACCACTAAATCATTTGATAATTATTTGCCACAGCTCATAATGTCTTGTGGAGGGTTAGAACGAATATAAACACATATTTTTAACATTTATTTTCTCCCTGTCTTTTGCCCACAATATAAAACTGACAAGCTTGTCTATTGCAGCGTTTTGTTTGTAAAATGTTATTTCACATTCTGTGACAGTGTTTTCTTTAACTTTATTTTATTTTTTTTTTTTTAAATCATAGTGGCGTCAAAGCATTTTAATGGATTTATTACAACAATCCAGCCCAAACCGAACTACACACAGCACACATATGGAATGTCATAAGAATACAAAAAGCAAAACGAAAAAGAACCCAACACCGAACAGAGAATAGAGAATAGAAAATGTTAAGCGCACCCTGAAGGCAAACGAAAGGTGGTGTGTATGAAGGATGGGTTAGGGTGATTCTAGGTCACACATAGTTTGTTTGGAAAACAAAACAAAAGAAAAAAAGTACTTGATTGTTTCTCTGGTCAAGTGCAATGTCATTTTATTAACACTTAAATACTCTTAGTAGACACACACACATGCTGCATACATGCACATTCAAATTAGAATTTGCTGCATGCCAAATGAAAATTAATTTGATAATTTTTTTGTATAATTTAGGTCAACAGAACAGAACGAACAGAACAAAAGAATGAAAGCCAAGTTTTTTGCAAAAGCCCCCCCAAAAAAAGAGTTGCAAATAATTATTGTGAAATTTAACATTTTTTTTTAGAAAAAACTGAAAATAACTAGCAAGTGTTTTAATGGGGTTAGTAGAGCTATATTTTTTATTCTTATTATTTGCTTTAAATGTAATTAAAGAGAATCTGCTTAAAGGGAAGTGGAATACAGATTTATTACGGCAATTTTGTTGGCAATATGCTTGTTTAGTTTTTGCAACCAATTTTTTAGTTGCTCTTACAAAACTTTTTGGGATTTGGAGATACATATTTAAATTTGTGAAAGGACCAAACATAATTTTTCAGTTGAGGAAAACATTGTTTAAGAATTTTAAAAATTAATTATGAAACTAAAAGGCAATTGGTAAATTTATATACTTTTTATATATACTATTCAAATATTTATTTTGGGATTAGTGCGCTGACTTCCACAAATATAATGAATCACAATTATTTTATTAAAATATCTAATTATATTTATGGATATGTTTACATAGCAATGTATATACGTTTGTACATTAAATTCTAAATTCTCAGTGAATAATTGATCATCTTCAAATATGTTTTTATTTCTGTGTATTCACTAACACAACTTAATCAGTCGGTCAACAATAAATAGTTCTACAATAATAATAATAATAATACGTAATTATCTAAAGTGGTAATTAATTGTCACTTATCACTAAGAAATAAATCATATATGCCAACCAAATCATTATCGTGTATATATGAAAATAAAATAACACAATTTTTATTGCTCTGACCTTGTTTTCATAACATTTCAACAGTTAAATATTTTTTTATTTATTTAAACAATTTATGTTATGTAGGGAATTCTTAAAGTTCTTAACAACTATTTTATTATTAAATAGTTATATACGCAGTTAGTTAACATGAATGAGAAAGAAGTAAATATTTTCCGTACCACGAAACGCGATATTTCGAAGCGAAAAGAGAGCTTGATCTTCATTGAGTGTATTTCAAAACCAATAAAGTTGTTTTCGATATAAATATATAGTCTAGTTTATTTTTTTTCAAAACATAAGCAAAATACCATTCTGAGAACTTTTTGATATAACTTAAACTTAGTTTAGTTTTATATGGAACTTTTAGTATTAAATAGGGATGCTAATCCCGAAAATCCCGGGATTTTTCGGGATTAGCAAATCCCGGAAAATTACGAGATTTTTAATATTTAAGGAAGATTTTTGAAGCTCCCAAAATATTTAGAAAGCTAATTTTCAGCATAATTATAATACTAATCTGGCTTCAAATCCAAACGGAGCCAGATTTTTTAATTTCAGTCAGGGAGCAGCAGGTCTCGCTTGCATTGACAGACTTATACACAAGTTTATTAAGAAATTCGCGTAGACTATGAACGATGTTTTTCGTCAGTTCCATACATGGAATAATACGAATATAAACCACGCAAGAGTGTTATATTCGGTCGTGCAGAATCTTGTATACCCACCATCAATATGTAGTTTTGGCCTTCTAAGGGGACTTGAATCAGTTATGGTCCGAACTGTACAGAATTTGATAGAGTGATTAATTTCTTAAAACTTTGAATGACTTATATCGAAAGTCGAGCAACATTTGTCCCTAGTAATTTCAAAGTACCTAGAACTTATTTGCGCAACATTTTATCAGGATTGTCGCATAATCAACATATTTAACAGTATTCCGGGGGGACAATTGTATGGGGGATAGGCAAAATTATGGAGCATTTTCAATACCAAACATACCTTATCAAGAGTATTCGTGCCGTATCGTGTTTTAAACAAACAGACAGACGGACATTTTTTGTTATAAAATAAAACAATACTTTTATATTTTATTTTAAATGTTGATATAGGGAGGAAACAAACATTTTCGATTGGTAATGGTAATGTACGCTAGTTTCAATATCTATATTTCTTAAAAATCATTTTACATAGCTTATGTACTCATTACAAAGGTTATACAATTTTCAGTTTTGTTATAGATTTCTCACTGTCATAAAGTTCACAATACGAGTATAAATATGAAATATCTTTTGTGTCAAATTTATTTTAATTCAATGCATTATATTATATTTTTACTTAAATACTTATATTAACGAAATAAACAGTTTTTATTGTTGAATTTTATGTTTTTTGATTTGAAACTATAATCCCGAAAAATCCCGAAATATCCCCAGTCCCGTTCGGCATCCCTAGTATTAACTTAAACTTTAGAACAAATATTTTAATATTTTTCTTTTTCGATTTGCTATTCTACCGTTTAAATTATGATTAAATATGAAAATATTATTATTATTACTTTTACTTTTACTCCTTAAATAACCTTTCAGCTCAACTATCGTTACCGCTAAGCCACCATTGCCGAAATAACTGCAATTACCGTTACCGCTTAAATACCCTTACCAATATAATATGTAATACACTTACCTCTAACTACCATTACCGTCATTCTTGCAATAATTTTAAATTATGAAAATACAAATTGTTGATTTCAATAATTGAGTTTATTGAAATATAGGGAATTTAAAATGTAACCAATATCATCTTATTTTTTTTAATTTTGCAAACTTTATTAATCATTTAAGTCAGACCGTAATTACCCTTACCGAAATAAGACAGAAAACCGTTACCGAAATTGTTTAAATTATCGTTACCGTTACCTTTTAACCGTTTACAAACGGGAGCAAAACTTTTAATATATATTAACTACTAATTAATATTAATCATACGTCATCAGTTACGTAATGTAAATGTTAGAAACTTTGTTATACTTTTACAGAAATTTTACATTATTTTATATAATTGGATTAAAAAGGAAAATCTGATATAAATGACAAATTGTGTATATAATTTTCTTTAACTTAAAATTGAGTTGGTACGATTTCCAATCATTCTACTCTTGAGGTAGTTATGGCCAGAAACTTTTGTAATACCGTGTTTCTATAATTGTAGAAACACGTTGAAATATACCACTTACAAAGTATTTTTGGACCCCTCAAATACGATATAGACTAAATAAATTAAATACTTTATTGAACTTGTCCCATTCTGAACTATTCACATCTATTTAAATGCTTTACTCCCTAAGTGAATCAGCATTAAAACATTCCCATACTTTTATTTGTTTAATCATGGCTAAATAGAAAGAATAATTGAGTAGTTAGAATTTCTAACGCAATGTTTAAATTAGTTCATTGAGGTTTAATATAAAAAATTCATTGCGTAAACAAAGTTTTTGTTGGTCTTATCTGATAAACAAGTACATGGTTTATAAAATTTATTATGCTTTCAACTACTTTTTGTTTATCAAATGTGTTGTATTTTCTTTAGTTGTTAAATATTTAACAAGTTAATGATGAATCATTACTCTAATTGAGCAATGTTTGTCAATCAATTTAAATTTTTTCCTCCTAAAATGAACAATTTAGTGCGTAGGCCAATACGAATTTATTACACACTTTTTTGCTTAATTGAAACGTGTTATTATAAAATTAAAACAATACTATTTAAAAGTTTCAAAAGAAATATTTATTAATTTACATACTTGATCACTGAACAATTTAAAAAGTTTAGATACTGTTCAAATACAATAGAACTTTATAATTTAATTTTATCTATAAATATAGATACTTATAGATTTGTTAACAATGTTCTTTATAAATAAGTGTGACTAATAAATAACACTCTTATGATTCAACATTTAAACAAATTCACGATTTTTCAGTCCCATATAAGAACATTAGAATAATAAAAACTATAAAAATGAAAATATTAGTAAAAAAAAAGAAACAAAATGTAAAGAACTGAAATATAGTCAATGTACTATAATTAAATATAAGTTCGTAAGTAAGTAAATAAGTAAGTAGCCCAGTGATTGTGTTGTTTTCAAAGTTTATGACCAACCTTTAGTTTCTTCTTTCTTACACGTCGTAAAATGAGGTAGAAAATGTATAACAACAGAAAACTGTTACTTTATATTTAAATGAGTTATTTAAAACAATTCAATCTTTAAATTAATTGCGGTAACTAAATTGAAGATAGCATGTTTGCTCACTAAGCCAATGAATAATATTTGATATTAATTTTATACCCTTCACCTTCGTGAGAAGTGTATATATAAATTTGTCATTCCGTTTGTAATTTCCACAATATAATTTTCCACCCTATAAAGTATATATATTCTGGATCCTTATAGATAACGGAGTCGATTTAGCCATGTTCGTCTGTCTGTCTGTTGAAATCAATTTTCTGAAGACCCCAGATATCTTCGGGATCCCAATCCTCTATAATTCTGTCAGACATGCTTTCGAGAAGTTTCCTATTTAAAATCAGCAAAATCCGTCCATAAATAACGGAGATATGAGCAAAAATCCGAGACAACCTCTATTTTGGCCTATTTTTTATCTACTATATATCGATTACTAAGTCATAAATATAGACAATATGGATATCTAATGATAGATATTTCAAAGTCCATTGCAACGATGTATATAAGGCTATACAAAGTTGGACCTACAATGGGTCAAAATCGGGAAAATATTTTTTAACCCGATTTTTTTTTCACAAAAAACATTCTTTTGTCATAAATTTTTTTTCACAAATAAATTAAAAAAAAAAAAAATTTAAAAACAATTTTGAAAAAAAAAAAAAATTTTTTAAAATTTTTAAAAATAATTTTATTTTAAAGTATAATTTGGTGAAGGGTATATAAGATTCGGCACAGCCGAATATAGCTATCTTACTTGTTTTTATTTAAAATTAATTTTAGGCTTGAACTTGAATTGTTGTTATATAAAATATAAAACCTTTGTTAATTATTTTTGTTATCTAATTCATATATGTATGTAATATTAGATATTTTTTTGTTCCAACTGTAATTAATACTCTTCATATTGAATTTATCATTTTGAAGTCGGTGGCAGGACATCAAGTGGAGTTGCTTCTTCTTCTATTATCTAGCGTTATGACCTGAACCCCCACCTCAAGAAGTGGGAGTGCCTTCAACAATAAAGTTTTTTCAGTCTTTATTTTCAATCTAGGAAATGGATGATGATGTTGTCCTTGTTGCATTAAACACGTAACCTTTCATGCTTAAAATCCGTTAAATAACA
Source organism: Calliphora vomitoria (assembly GCA_942486065.2). Classification (NCBI taxonomy): domain Eukaryota; kingdom Metazoa; phylum Arthropoda; class Insecta; order Diptera; family Calliphoridae; genus Calliphora; species Calliphora vomitoria. The sequence goes on from OW818030.2 coordinate 141,754,240, forward strand.
AAAATGCTTAAATAGCAACAAAAATAAAAAATATTGTAAGAATTTTTGTGTACTATATGTATCAAGGGTTTGCAATACCGAATTTGTTAAATTTGTAGATTTTTTAATAAGTTCATATTTATCAATTTGATTACGCTTTCGAGATTTATATACTTATATTTATTTTTGTACGTATTATATATTTATGGATTGTATTATTTCCATAAGTCCGCCCATTGTCAATACGGAATTTGACATACTATATCGCTTTCATTAGATATGCATATTGTCTATATACATGAAAAAATTCGGGTTAAAAAATATTAATCCTTCGTTATTGTAATCGAGATTTAGGCAAAAATAGTTAAAACAAGTAAGAGCTATATTCGGCTGTGCCGAATCTTATATACCCTTCACCAAATTATACTTTAAAATAAAATTTAAAAAATTCTTACTTCTTTAAAAAAAAAAATTTTCGAAATTCTTTTTCCAATTTTTTTAAAAAAAAAAAATTTTTTTAATTTAAAAATGTATTTTTTTTAATTTATTAGTGAAAAAAGAGTTTTTTGTGAAAAAAATTCGGGTTAAAAAATATTTTTCCCGATTTTGATCCATTGTAGGTCCAACTTACTATAGCCTTATATACATCGTTGCAATGGAATATGAAATATCTATCATTAGATATCCATATTGTCTATATTTATGACTTAGAATCGAGATATTGATAAAAAATAGGCAACAAAAATACAGGTTGTCTCGGATTTTTGCTCATATCTCCGTTATTTATGGACGGGTTTTGCTGAAAGCATGTCTGACAGAATTATAGATTATTTGGATACCGAAAATATTTGGGCCTTCAGAAAATTGATTTCAACAGACAGACATGTCTAAATCGACTCCGCTATCTATAAGGATCCAGAATATATATACTTTATAGGGTCGGAAAATTATATTGTGGAAACTACAAACGGAATGACGAGGTAGTCGTTCTTACATCAGCCATTTGTGGGCCGATTTTCAATATCATATCGATTTTCAATATCAACGGAACTAAGACTATTCCCGATATATTGATCTTTCATCATGTATGTAACTTATTTGGGGGCTTCGGAAAGTTGATTTCCAGAATATATTAATATTTTTTATGTGATCGCAATTTTATATTGAGTTTAAAGTTATTTTTTCGAAACACTGATTTTTGAATACCGTTATGGCATTGTGAACCCTATAGTATGTACATAACAAATAAGTATGTATGAATGAATGAATGGAGGAGGGGTATGTTATAATGTTAAGGTTTCTTTTTCTCGACTGCTCTTTCAGCAGTATTGTATTGTTTAATTAACTGACTGACTGCATTGCTTCTAACTATAATGCTCAACATGACATAAATATTTTTTCACGAGTTAAGATATTTTTTTTTATTAAACAAGGTGTTTTTCTTGTTCTCCCTGCCTTCCTCTAGTTTATTAATTAATTTCTTGTTGTCTTTTTTCCAAATTGCTTTATTTGGTGTGTGTTTAGCTGTAATCATTATTATAATTAGTTTACACTCTCAACTCTGCACTATATTTTCATTCTCCCTTCAGTGACACTTACAAATTGTATTTTGCAGTTTCTATTTTGTGTTTGGTGTAAAATCTTTAGGGATTTAGAAAGTCGTTAGTATTCTTTAATGGTTAGGGTTTTGTGTTTTTATTTAGTCATACATATACATTGTTGGGTAATAAGTGAATTAATGGTACAATTGTACTTTTGTCCCCATTTGAACTAGTAATCAACAGACTGAGATTTTTTTTTTTTTAGAAATACTTAAAGAGAATTCTGAGAATTAAAAATAGCTTTTAGAAAGTTTCGTAATAGTTAAAAGTTAACTTTAAAGCTATCTTTTTCTATTACTTAAAGTAACCTTTTACTATTACGAACATAAAGGCAAGTTGTAATAATGGCCCTTAGGTTAGGTTAGGTTTCCAGGCAGCCGCGAAGTGAAGAAGAAGTGCAGCTCACGTGGGTCCAGGCATAGGTCCCTTTGTGTTACCTGAAAGTATAGAGGCAAAAAGAGAAGAACAGAGTAGATGTGAAAAGAGAAAAGGGGACAGTCAGTAATGTAATGACCCTTAGTAGTTAAATAAAACAACGAATGTTGCTTTAATAAAGGACAAAATTTGAATTCCTTTGGTACAATTTGTAGTTTGTGGACATTTACAAATCAATACAGAGATTTTCCTTTAATAAATACTTAAAGTAATTCAGTTTAGTTTTCTGAGAATTAAATAAAATTTGTTTTTACTTGCTTTAATTAAAGACAAACCATTTTAGGTTTAAATTCTTTTGATACTATTTTTAATTTTTATTTCACATCTCTGGCACATTTGTATTATGTATGCTTATACTTTTGTATTTTGTAAATTTATTTAGGTGTTTATTTTGTCATTAATTTCTTTTGATTTATCATAATTTTATCCCCAATCCTTTCTGGTATTCAATACAATTTATTGATTTTCGATTTATTGTTGTTCTTTTTTTTTCTGAGTTTAGGTCTGAGTTGATTTTTTTCTCTCTCCATTGTTTGCCATTTTCCCATATTTATTTATATTTCACATATAAATATTTTTTTTTGTTCTTTTATTATAAGTATGTGTAAGGCTTTTTGTTGTTCGTTTTTTTCGCTTTGACCATATTCATTTATTTTAATGGTTGAATAATTATAATCATTGTAGACACGGCACAAGCAGTTTATTTATTTATTTTTTTTTTTCACTGTGTTTCTTCATACTTATTGAAATCTTATTAAATCAAATGAATTTAATTTTAACTACTATAGACTCATTTGTACATTCCAAAAATAGTAGTGGTAGTAGTTTATAGGAAATTGTGATGAGAATATTAAATACGTTATAAATATCACCACCACAATATAATTATTGCAACAATGTACAATATGGTTGTGAGTGTAATTCTATGTTCTTATTAATAAAAATACTCTTAAGTTTGCTGAGACAATTGCATTTAAATCTAGTTGTAGCTTTAAAAATCTGTAGAAAACCAATTAAATAAAATTATCAAAGTTTATAGCCGCTTGAATTTATAGACGCCGCAGTATGATGATAAGACAACTTGATTTCCACGTGTGACATGTTGCAATGACTGTGAATGTCGTCTATAAGTTATTTCAGCTGAATTTTAACTACAGAAATAAATGAATTAATAAAAAAAATAAAATTGATATAACTGAAAATGGTTACCATTATAAAACACTCTAAGTCGAGTTATAATGTTTTAATCATAGTCATTTTTCCATAATTTAATTAGGTCCTGTTGCAGAAACACCGGAAAACAAATTTCAAATTATTCTATGAAAATCACAAGTTTTCAAAGTTTGTTTGTTTTTGACACAAAAATTTCTAAACAATTTTCCCTTCGTGTTTTTGAATCAGGCCCTTATGGCTGACACAACAACAAAATACATTGATTATACAAGGTGGCGAAAAAGTATTCCTCCTATATAAAAGTATTATCCTATCCTATCAGCAGTGTAGCGTAACATTGTTTATTAACGTGTATTTCGCATGTGTTTACTACACAAATGTCAAAACAGAACTGACATTAGGGGCCAATCGCAAAATTTATAACATTTTCTGATAGGAGGAATACTTTTGCGACACCTTGTATGTATTTTGTTGTTGACAATGGACTTAGGTTGTTTGTAATGCTTCTACGTATAATTTATTCTACGGTTAAGATACATAATATATTTAATTTGATTTTGAAAATTTAATAATGAATTAATTCTTTCGAACCTTTGGTTCAATTATGGTATTAGCACAACCATAATATGACTGGGCCCAACCATATTATGGTTCCACATCAACCATAATATGGTTAACCATCATATTGTATGATCTTCAGGCCTGAGATTTTCATGCACTTAAAAAAACGAAATAATGCACTATGAACCGAAAATGAATAGAGAATTAATTATGCACTGAAAGTAGGAAAATATATTTTTAATATGTCTGTTTTTTGTTATAATTTTTTTAACTAACAAAATCGATGCCATTTTGTCAAAAGTGATTATGTTTTTTAATGACTACAAACATGCATGTGCATAAAAATCGCAGCCCTGTTGACAATATTATGGTTTTAAATCCATCCGACCATATTATGATTCCAGCTCAAACATAGTGTTATTATTTTTTGTACGTAATTTGAAGACAATTTTGTTGATTAAATAATACAGTTATTAGAGGGAATGGAACTGACACAAATTCTATCTTTTAAATACCCTTTTTGTGGTGATTATGTTATCATAATTAACTTAGTGTTGTTCACAAACAATTTTCAAACATATTTAAAAATTTCTGGATAAATTGTCTATTTTGAATACATTTAAACCAGTTGCGTAGTTCGTACTATTTCTCCTATTATGATACGTAACTTCTTATAGTATGTAGTTTAAATTTAACATGTCTAGGCACGAGCAAGCTTTAGCAATATACACTATTCCTGGTATTCTAATGAACTAATGTTTGTTCTTCTTTTAATTCTTTATACAATTTGAACATTTCTTCATAAATACACATATTTTAAATCTTCTCTTAATTTAAGAAAATTTTCTTATTTTTTGTTTACATATTTGCCCGATTAACAATCGGTGTCGTAGCGTTGTACCGTTGTATGTCGTAATTTTTTTTTTATTAATATTTTGTTTTAGTTTGAAAAATATTTATGAGATACAACGCTACGACACCTATTGTGAATCGGGAAATTATTTCTAAAGACTTCAGTTTATCATGCAAATAACAATTATTTAGAAAATTAATAAAAACAGCGTAATCATTTTTAACTGTAAAATAAAAACGTGGGAAAACACAAATGCAATCGTCACCTAACAATAATATTTAATACAACATTTATAAGTTGAAATTAAAAAAGCGCTGTTAAAAATTTTATTTTGCTCATATCTTAATGATATAAATAAAAATCAAAATGTTTTTAAATTTAAGTTGCCTATCAGTTTATCGCCCCTATTGTAACACTCCCATTAATTCTATGTATTAATGTTATTTCATTGATTCTAATATTTATGAATTGTATGGCTATTTTGTTACATATTTTATGAATAACTATTATGTTACAATTCATTAATGACATAATAAGGCATAATGATGATGTAAATGCAAACACCTTGATTTATATTTCAACTATTCTGTTTGAAACATCATTCCGGCTGTCAATATGCACTCATTATGAATATGAATGAATGAATAGGCTTCCTTTACTTATATGCAAAATCTATTTTTTCATTGGCACATCTATTTTTGCTTTTGCATTTTCTTTTTATTTTTCTTTTCATTTTTGTTTAAAACATTTAACACTAAAAAACTAGTTAGTTCATTTGATATTTTATTATTGTTCATTGTTGTTATGCTTTCATACAAATAATTCTCATTTTAATCTGTAATCTGTCTTGTCATTCATCAAATGCACGCACACTCCTAAGACACACATTCATACATACGAATGTCAGTGAAAATAATATAAATAAATTCTCCTGCTCACACTATTCATTTTATTCTTTTGCTATTATTATTTCTATCAATGTTTATTTGTACGAGGGATATTGGAAATGTTATTTCAAAATCACCGAGTTATTCAACAAGTTTGATTCTGTCAAATAATATCTGAAATAGACAGCTGCAAAATGTTCAGGCTTATTCAGAAGGATATAATCCCAATGAAACAATGAAGTTTACAACCTATTGTGATCATGAGGGAAACCGCAAATATACTCTAAAAAAGAATAAAAGAAGCTGCACAAAATATGCTCCTAACATTTAAATAAAATGCTACAAAGAAACGAAATAATTTTGAAACCCAAACAATTATTTTTATTAAAAAGTCTATACAATTTCATTAATAACAAAATACATTATCCAAAGCAATACAAAGTTATTGTTAAATAATATTTTTAAAGAAATGTAGAACTGTCTAAAAATTATTGATGTTCGAATGATTAGTTGTTTCCTACGAATATATATACCAGTTGGGATTCGCAAAATAAAAAAATGCTTAAAATGTTTTGAAACTGATATTTATCTTGTGCACGGCTCTATAGGACATAGTATTTAAGTAACCTTGAGGAATTTTAGTGTATATTTCTCCAACAAACATTTTGTTATCAATTTATCAATTGTGTTGAAAGGACATTTCAGTCTGCCCTCGTCTGTTTTCAGTTTATTTATGTAATTGTGGTGGTTCTTGTCGTAGTCGTTAATTTTGTACATATGTGTCTGAATGTGTCTGAATTTATGTGCATATGTATGGTATGTTTAGTTTTTAGTATGAATGTCGGAGTATTCAGAGATAAACTAGGTTATTAAGTAAAAAACTTTGAAAAACACAAACGAAAAAAGTGTACTCTATAGAAATGATCAAACATACATATGTAGTACTTCAGCACATCACACATTTTACACACAACATATCTCAAATGTAGATACATCTATGTAATTCACGTATTATTCCTATTTGATAAATGACTTAAATGACAAAATATTCTGCTGTGTAGAGGTGTTTCTTCAATTGGCAACATTGAGCGTATTATAATGCAGTTTCGAGAAATTTCATTACAAGTTTTCTTCCAATCGAATGATTCCATTATATCCATTGATTTTTCGGTCCAGCAACAGACAGTTAGTTGTAAAAGAAAAATTACCGAAATTACAGAAAAATTCGATTATGAAACATTCGATTAGCAACCTGTGTAAGAAAAACAGAAAAATATTTATTTATAACATTTACATTTAAATAGAAATTGAAATATGTAGCAAGTTCTTAAAAGAATAATTAAGGTGCCTAAGATTACAACTGTTCATACAAGTATTTAAAGAAAATAATGAAAAATTACAATATACGTGGTTTAAATTTGTTTACATTCATTCTGATTACTCATGTTTTGTAAATTCCACTTGTCTATAACGTTTTATTAAACCAATTCTGTAAATTTGAATTTCGACCGTTTAAAACTACTAGTGCGACAAGACCGGTCAAATACTATAGCCAATTTAATACGTAGGCAAAAGTCTATTGGTTTCATTTATTATTAATAATTTCCCGGGGATGAAAAGATTTGGTTATTATTACGAACGAAAAAAGTTCGGGAAACCTAACTGGGACCTAACCGTATAAACATTTCGCATTATTTTTTATTACTTGGCTTCTAATTTTGTGTTTTTATACCCTTCACCTTCGTGAGAAGGGTATATATAAATTTGTCATTCCGTTTGTAATTTCCACAATATAATTTTCCGACCCTATAAAGTATATATATTCTGAATCCTTATAGATAGCGGAGTCGAGTTAGCCATGTCCGTCTGTTTGTCTGTTGAAATCAATTTTCTAAAGACCCCGGATATCTTCGGGATCCAAATTCTTAACAATTCTGTCAGACATGCTTTCGAAAAGTTTCCTATTTAAAATCAGCAAAATCCGTCCATAAATAACGGAGATATGAGCAAAAATCCGAAACAACCTCTATTTTTGGCCTATTTTTCTTTTTATCTATATCTCGATTACTAAGTCATAAATATAGACAATATGGATATCTAATGATAGATATTTCAAAGTCCATTGCAACGATGTATATAAGGCTATACAAAGTTGGACCTACAATGGGTCAAAATCGGGAAAATATTTTTTAACCCGAATTTTTTTTTCACAAAAAACATTCTTTTGTCATAAATATTTTCACTAATAAATTAAAAAAAAAAAATTTTAAATTGGAAAAAACTTAAAAATAATTCTAAAAAAATTTTTTTTTTTAAATTTTTAAAAAATTAAAATTTTTTTTTTTAATTTTATTTAAAGTATTTGGTGAAGGGTATAAAGATTTAGCTCTCTTACTTGTTAGAATTATTATATATAGCAAAAGCATTACAATGTTTTCGAATGGGAAGCATTAATTTTCAAAATATTTTGATTTGAAGTTCTAAAACTAGTACTATTTTATGAAATATATGTATTTAGATTCAGTATATAATTTGGTTAACTTATAAATTGTTAAATATTCAACTGGCACAGTTATATTAGGGAACAGATACTATTCAACTATCTGAAAAATCTCTTTTCTTTGCCAAAAAGTGTTATTTACATTTTAAAAAACTTTTTCAAAGAAAACCTAAATTGGTATGAAATATTCGAAAATAAATTTATAAATATTTTTAACATAACATCTACTCCTGATTTCAAACCTCGAAATTGTGATTTTATTGAATCGAATATTTATTTCTACAATTTAGTAAGTTAAAAATAGACATATGGGGCATTTCGCGTCAAGTGAACCAACTTTTGAAATCGATGTCTTCCGATCGGGATGAAATTTGCACCAATGTTAGTTCTATTGGATAGTAATTCGGACACAATTTTTCAACAAGATCGGTCAAGAACTTTCTGAGTTACAGGAGGTCAAAATTTGACATTTTGGCCAAACATGTGTTTTTTCTTATCCATATAACTTATTACCTATTGTTCTTAGCAAAATGTGTCCCAAATAGTTTAGATAGCTATTTATGCAATCTTAGGAAAAAAAAAATTAAAAAAATTAAATACAATATTTTTGACTTTTTTTTTAAAAAATCAAAAAAATTTTTGACTTTTTTTTCAAAATGGGCCCTTTTTATTTTTTTTTTTTTATTTTTTTTAAGAAAGCTTAGGTCTTTTCCTAAGCGACGTATATGGTCGCTTAGTGGGATGCGAGTGGGATATCTATCAAAAAAAATATTTTGTAACTCAAGATATGAAATTTTTTGACTTTTTTTGCAAAATCAAAAACTTTGTTGACTTTTTTTAAAAAAATGGACCCATTTTTTAATTTTTTTTTTTTGCTCAGAAGAAAGCTTATGTGTTTTTCTTTAACACCTTTTTTGTCGCTTAGTGGGATGCGAGTGGGATATCTATCAAAAAAATGTTTTGTAACTCAAGACATAAAATTTTTTACTTGTTTTTTTTTGCAAAATCAAAAACTTTTTTGACTTTTTTTCCAAAATGGACCCTTTTTTTAATTATTTTTTTTTTCTCAAAAGAAAGCTTAGGTCTTTTCCTTTAAAACCTTTATGGTCGCTTAGTGGGATGCGAGTGGGATAACTATAAAAATAAATGTTTTGTAACTCAAGACAAAGGTTTTTAAATTGATTTTTTTCATATTTTCATATTTCAAACCTTAAAAAAAACCACTACAACTGACCGATAATAGCCACTGGAGGGGTGCAATGTGAGGCCGACCGCTATTAATTTTCCGCCGCCAAAATTTGTCTGAGTTTTGCATCTTGCGGCTTTTTTATTCAATCCTATAGGTAGTTTTCAGCGCAATAATTTATATTCGTGAGCGATTTTTGGAAGTGGACCTTATATGGGAGCTATGTCAAATTATGGACCGATCATCATGAAATTAGGTGGTGTTATTAATGTCTATATGAAAGTTATTTATGTTGCATTTTATGTGTATACCAACATTTTTAGGAGATTTATGCTCGTTAAAGTGATTATCGGAAGCAGGCCTTATATGGGAGCTATGACTAATTATGGACCGATCATAATAAAATTTTGTGACATGAATTCCGTATATATAAAACTTATTTGGAGAAAAACTTGTGTAGATACCTATATAAATTAAACATTTGTGACCGATAAAGTCCACTTTCAGGAGGACATTTGTATGGGGGCTAGGTGAAATAATGGACCGATTTCAGCCAGTTTCAATAGGCTTGGTCCTTGGGCCGAACAAATTTTATGTACAAAATTTTATCGAAATATCTTCAAAATTGCGACCTGTACTCTGCGCACAAGGTTTACATGGACAACAAGCCAGCCAGACGGACGGACGGACATCGTTTAGTCGACTCAGAAAGCGATTCTGAGTCGATCGGTATACTTTAAGGTGGGCTAGACTAATATTTTTGGGTATTACAAACATCTGCAAAAATTTAATATACCCTCGCCACTATGGTGGTGTAGGGTATAAAAAGTGATTTTTATTCCTGAGGTTAACATATTATGGGTATTACAGTATCGAGGCTATGAAATTTTAGTTAGGTTGTTACATACCATCGGAAAGGCTAATGTGTCTAGTTTCTTCGCGTAAGTTTAATTTTTAAGGTTTACACACAAATATGAAAAAAATCAAAATAGTGCATATCCTAAAAATTTAAAAACCTTTGTCTTGAGTTACGAAATATTTATTTTAATAGATATCCCACTCGCATCCCACTAAGCGACCAAAAAGATTTTAAAGGAAAAGACCTAAGCTTTATTTTGAGAAAAAAATAAAGAAATAAAAATGGGTCCATTTTGGAAAAAAAGTCAAAAAAGTTTTTGATTTTGCAAAAAAAAAGTCAAAAATTTTATGTCTTGAGTTACAAAACATTTTTTTGATAGATATCCCACTCGCATCCCACTAAGCGACAAAAAAGGTGTTAAAGAAAAACACATAAGCTTTCTTCTGAGCAAAAAAAAAAAAAATTAAAATTGGGTCCATTTTTTTAAAAAAAGTCAACAAAGTTTTTGATTTTGCAAAAAAAGTCAAAAAATTTCATATCTTGAGTTACAAAATATTTTTTTTGATAGATATCCCACTCGCATCCCACTAAGCGACCATATAGGTCGCTTAGGAAAAGACCTAAGCTTTCTTAAAAAAAATAAAAAAAAAAAATAAAAAGGGCCCATTTTGAAAAAAAAGTCAAAAATGTTTTTGATTTTTTAAAAAAAAAGTCAAAAATATTTTATTTAATTTTTTTAATTTTTTTTTTCCAAAGATTGCATAAATAGCTATCTAAACTATTTGGGACACATTTTGCTAAGAACAATAGGTAATAAGTTATATGGATAAGAAAAAACACATGTTTGGCCAAAATGTCAAATTTTGACCTCCTGTAACTCAGAAAGTTCTTGACCGATCTTGTTGAAAAATTGTGTCCGAATTACTATCCAATAGAACTAACATTGGTGCAAATTTCATCCCGATCGGAAGACATCGATTTCAAAAGTTGGTTCACTTGACGCGAAATGCCCCATATCTTAAAGTTTGCTTTTCAAAATCTATACGAATTGATGATCAAAACTTAGGTCCTTTATAAAATAAGTAACAATTATGAATGTGTGGTGAATATACAAGGTTTATTTAAAAAAAAAATAAATAAATAAAAAAAAAAACATAATCTCAATGGATTTGTTTTGTGTGGATCTGAATGTGCGGATTTTTATTATAACAACAACTACATGCGATGATGATGAGTGAGTGCATTTCATTATTGTTTGTATTTCTATGGGTTTTTGATTGCAAAGTGTTAAGTTACAGTTGTTGTACTCGTATACTATACATTTTGAAAGAGATAATATTTCTTTTGGTTTTTTGCTTTTACTGTTGTCATTGTTGTGTGTAAAAATTTATGTAGATTTAATAAAAGTATTTATTCTATACGCGAACTGTAGTTACATAATTTTATCACAATTAACATTTAAATATTTTGTTTGTTTGAAATGTGTTGTTGTAGTGACAAAATTACTACTCAGTATAGTTTTAAATTAAGTATTAAAAAACAAGTATAATAATTGTAACGTATAAATTATCAAATATAGTTCATTGTCAATGTTAAAATTGACATAATATTGATTATTATGTTTAATCATTGAAAATGTTGGTATAATGTTATTTAAATATTTCAGTCGGAATATATTTAAAACGCAAGTTTAGAAAATTCGTTTTATCAAGTCTTCAGCTTGACTGTTTGACATCAGGATGGATTTTGCTCTTTTAAGATTTTTTTAACAATCAATAAAACTACGCTACACCAAAATTATGCAGGGGCTCACATATAGTAATTCTGTTGCATTGAAGTCCATAAAGTTCGGAAATACTTGTACATTTTCACGATCACTTCATTTACTTAGTACTCTTTTTTATTACTGAGTGAAATGGTGGTATTCTTAAAGTTACAAATTTAAAAAATCAATATGTTTTTTAAAATGGATTTTAAGTTTTTTCTTAGAAATACCTTTTTGAAAATCGGTTACGAAATGACGGAGTTACGGCCGCTTAAGTTTCAAAAAATATACTTTTTCAGCAAACTTTAAGTTTCTTCACGCTGATAGTTGAACGTGAAGCAGTAATTTTCCAATCAATTCTGTTTTAAAGGCAAAACTCATATCATACATAGCATATCCTTACGTTTTTTAAATGGTTGTTTTCTGTAATTTCCACAATATAATTTTCGGACCCTGTCTGTCTGTCTGTCTGTCTGTCTGTTGAAATCAATTTTCTGATGACCCAAATAACTTACTAACTTAATTCATACATCAATATATCGGGAATTCTTCCGGCTCGGTTGCTATTTAAAATCGAGAAAATCGGTCCCCAAATGGCTGAGATATAAGGAAAAAAGTGGTCCAACCTCGATTTTTGGTCTATTTTTGATCTATATCTGGATTACTAAGTCATATATGGATATCTAATGATAGATATTTCAAAGTCCATTGCAACGATCTATATAAGGCTATAGTAATTTGGACCTTCATTGAGTTAAAATCGGGAAACATATTTTTTTATATTTTTAACCCGATTTTATTTTTCTTTTACCAAAAAATTTTTTTTTGTCATAAATGTTTTTTTCACTAGTAAATTTAAAAAAAAATCTTTTTGAAAACAATTTTGAAAAAAAAATTATTTTTTAAATTTTGAAAAACAAAAAAAAAATTCAAAATAATTGACAAGGTTATAGTACAACATGCTCACCATTACTTTCAAGAGCGCAGAACGATTCGGCTGTAGTTTTCCATGTTGCGGAAAAATCCGAAAACGATATGAAAGGTACGAAATATTAAAATCATAAGGTACCAAACATGTGGAACACTTCCTTAGATCCTTGATTCCTCGAGTCATGTGGAATATCTTAGAGATATTAAAAAGAACACTAGGAATTTTAGGCACATAGGTGATTGCAGTCGGGAAGATTGGAATTTCATGGAAGAAATTCCGCCAAAGGTTTGCTTTGGCCTTCGTTCACAATACACTCTCCCCTCAAAAGAGGTAAAATTGGAAATAGTAAAACTTGCAGTCAAGCGAACAAACTGTGACAAAAAATTATTTACATAGATTAAATATTTTAAAAGAATAAATTACAAACTTCATTAAATGGAGTTTACTTTTAGATACGTCTGTGTAGCGTTTAGCATTTATACATACATATATATTTTTTTAAATAACTTATTTTTAAAGTGTAAATATTTTTCTTAAACAAAATACCAAACGCTTTTAAAATGTAAGCCAAAAATTTTACATCAATTTGCTCATTCCTTTATAGTCACTATTTTCTTTCAACATAAATTTTCCATTGAATGCTCAAGGAAATTCGTTTATGTTTCTGTTTTATTTATTTCATTTTTTTTTCTTGTTGTTAAAGTTAAAAAAAATGTTGTTACAAATATTAAAATGTAAAGTGGTGAAAATGGTTGGTTACACATTTTACATTTTTTCTCAGTATGTATTCGTTTTTTTTAATATTTAGTAACTTTATCGATTTTCAGTTTTATGTATATTTTTTACTCATTCATATTAAACGTTATTTTGTTAACAACTTTCCTTACATACAAACGTACATGTGCTTTTTACACACATTCAGTTGTAACGGCCAACGAAGTATTTAAAGTGTTTACTTTTCATAATAAATTTCAAACCCTTATTTAACATTTTTGCACGTTTGTTTTGACAAACGTTAAATGTTTGTTGTTCTAAATACAAAGTTAACCCAGCAAAACAGAAATGAGGAAGTAGTTCTAAAATCTCAACATTTTCATTGCATACCAAGTAGCGTTATGTTCCTTATCATTTTAGCCAGCAGAGATTTTTCCCAGTTTATAAAGTTGTTAAAATGCTGTAATCATTTATAATATGTCTGCAATGATTTGAATCTAATTTTGTCACTAGCACACCAAAAAATTTAATCTTTCATAACATATTTAGTCGATTCCCATGGTATCCTAACATGTCATAATGTTCTAATATTTCACAATGGTTTGAAAATGTTGTTATTGCCGTTTAGGCAAAAAATGTCCCGAAGTAATACTACGCTCTCTGTATGCTATGTTTATTGATTGGATACCTTGTGAATCGACCAATTGTAAAATATTGGTTCACTGGCCTATAAATCGAAAATGGAACTATTTGAGTTTGTGTTTCATCAATGATTTTGCCAATGTTTGGTATTCTCTTTTTTGCTAGGTAATGAAGGGCTTTGGGGCGGACAGTCAGTAAAGAAAAGCTGGTTAAATCGTGGTTAGCATGAAATAACACAAGTTTCTGAGAGAAAAGCTTTACATTTTTTTTATACCCTTCACCTTCGTGAGAAGGGTATACATATATAAATTTGTCGTTCCGTTTGTAATTTCCACAATATAATTTTCCGACCCTATAAAGTATATATATTCTGAATCCTTATAGATAGCGGAGTCGATTTAGCCATGTCCGTCTTTCTGTCTGTCTGTCTGTCTATTGAAATCAATTTTCTGAAGATCCCAGATAGCTTCGGGATCCAAATCCTCAATAATTCTGTCAGACATGCTTTCGAAAAGTTTCCTATTTAAAATCAGCAAAATCCGTCCATAAATAACGGAGATATGAGCAAAAATCGGAGACAAGCTCTATTTTTGGCCTATTGGCCTATTTTTTTATCTATGTCTCGATTACTAAGTCATAAATATAGACAATATGGATGATAGATATTTCAACGTCCATTGCAACGATGTATATAAGGCTATACAAAGTTGGACCTACAATGGGTCAAAATCGGGAAAAATATTTTTTTAAGCCGAATTTTTTTTTCACAAAAAACATCTTTGTCATAAATTTTTTTCACTAATAAATTAAAAAATAATAATTTTTAAATTAAAAATTTTTTTTTTAAAATTGGAAAAAACTTTAAAAGCAATTTCGAAAAAAAATTTTTTTTTTAAATTAAAAAAAAAATAGTTTTTAAATTTTATTTTAAAGTATAATTTGGTGAAGGGTATATAAGATTCGGCACAGCCGATTTTAGATCTTTTACTTGTTTATTTTCAAATTACATCAAGGAGGCTTGAACAAAATATTTAAATTTTTATTTATATTTTAATTTTGTTGAAGAAAGTTTAAAATTTTCCTTGGAAGTTTTTTAATGTTTTTATAATTTTCAGCTACAAAATTAGAAAATATTAGCGAAATTTACTGCATTTTTTAGAGGAGATAAAATAGATTAATTTCAAATGATATTTTTACGTTTCAGATTTTGTTGATTTATCTTGAAAGATTGGCCAATACAGGGCTATTATACAAAAATATTTGAACTAAATCATTAGGTAATGCATTTTATTGTAAAATATCATCAAATGTATGTAAAAAAGCATACATTTCCTTCATATAATATTTATGAACATGTTCTTATTCTGAATGAAAACAGTTTGGGTCAAAATATTAATAATATTTACATATTAAAAAAATCATTCATTTTCTGTGTACATATGTATGTATATGGTAAAACTTAAATACAATTTTATTTTGAATATAAAGCAACTGGTTTCTTTCTAAACATTCATCGTGTAAATCATTTAAAAAAAAAACTCATTCTTCTTTTAAAACACTGACTAAGCATAACATGAATTATACATTTATTTTTACACACAAGCGGACACAAATAAATATTTTTTATTATTCAAAAACGTCCTTTTTATCTATTTATTATTTTACATTTATTAATAGATCTATTTTATTTTTATATTTTTAGGTTTTCCAAACGTTATGAGCTTCCGCTGCTCGTCCAGAGTGTAGTAATGAATGTTACAATGTTCCTAATGATACATTTGTGCGTTAAGGTAAAACGTGGTAATGCGAATAACAGAGAACGCACATTTCTAGGTTTGTATTCATTAAATTAAACAACAATTTCACAGATACATTGCCAAAAAAGGGATTTCACAGTTTGTTGTATGAATAATAAACAGGGGTATAGTGTGTGGAACGGAATTAATATAATAAACTTCGCTTATAGAACAATCACTAAAATATATACATTCATACATATATAATTTATTTATTACATTTAATGGATATAAAAGCAGTCTGCAAGCTTCTGGTTAATCAATATTCCAATACAAAATCCGCTTTTAAACAATATAAATAAATGGTCAAAAACTACCGATTGATTCAAAGACTGCAATGTCCATTGGAGATATTAGTTTTGCTCTCATTATAAGTTAGTCATTCTATCAACAATGTTACCACATTTTTTTATATATTTTGTTCATTTTAAAATTAAACGTATTTAATTTAAACTAAATTTTGTTTGCATTATTGATAGCTCTAATATGAATTTTCTTCAAACTTGCTTCATATGAGTATAAGCATTCATTTAATTCTAAAATACTTAGTAACAAAACATATAATATAATAAATATGAGAATATTTAGAAGTTTACAGAACTAAAAAAATTGGAGATTGCCTCCTTTGCTTCTATACCCCTCATTTGGTGTTATGAATTAATTATAAAATAAAACTACTGCGGCCATAAACAATTTATGACTTTTTAATGTCTGTAACGACTGCCTGCAGCATTTATCATGTTTGAAGGCACGTCCATCAGTAGCATGTGGTTATTGGCATTGTTTGTAAGTATGGCAACACTAAATGTTTGGGCTGCTGGCAATGACATCGAAGGCTCTGGAATTCGAATGTACTAGTATGTCCGTTAAGAGCATTGTAGAAGATTCCCGATAGATGGCGCGTGTATAAATAGTGGCAGAGTTGAGTTGATCATTGTCGCTGTTAGAGTTAACATCAACTGTCGTGTTTGTACATTATAAAGTTTGTGTGCATTTCTGCGAATTGATAAGCGTGTATAAAGACACTGAGTGACTATTTAATTCTGTTGTTGTTGTACATTCTAAATAAAGAGTTGTTACAATTTTAAACTACAAAAACTGCTTTTATTTGCAATCAAAAGTATCCGGTTTATTTAAAGGAAATAAACCCCGTTTTTAAAAGGTAAAAACGTAACAATAGTTTTCATTAATTTCTTAAACGTTTGTCTTCATAACCATAAGGCTTATAAAACAAAATTTCTATAAAAAGTTTGTTTTATAAACATTTGAATAACTGTTCCGTAAATAGCTTTATAAATTTTGATTAAAATATAATGCAAAGAAATAAAATTGTATTTACTTTAGTTCAACTTAAATTTAAATTAAAAAAAATTAACTGTAATTAGAATGTATTCTGTTTAATCCACACAAAACCGTACGTACCCCTGATATGAGATAAAAAACCAAACTGTGAAATTGCCTCTTTTATTTCAATACTGCTTGACTAAGCATAAAAACAACAACTTGAAATAATTCTTGAAATTTCTCTTCGTTTTTCTGCGTTATTTTATTACTATTGCAACTAATAATTTATTGCTATAAATTTATTACTGCTTGTATAACATTGGGCAAATAAAAAAAAAAATGGAAAACAACAAAAAATAACATGTGAACATAACAGGTGATGATCTGCGTCTACCGAAAGCGGTCATGACGGACACTGATACAGCGGGCTCAGTTTCGATATCAACGGAAGCTGGTCCATTAAAACGTGCCCGTTCACGGCATTATTTAAGTGGTAAGCAACGTAGTTAATGATTGTGAAATAAATTATTCATTATGATTGATCTTTTCCTACACTGATTGAAATTGGTTTTAAATTTATTTCAAAATTTATTTTACATTTACATATTTATTTTTTGGAATTACAATTATTATATTGAGCTGTTTTTTTTTATCTCTTGTTATTTGTGGTATTTTTAGATCTAGATTTAAAGTATTTTTGGAACTGGACAGATTTTCAATCATACTTGGATTTTATGCTTGTTGTTTGGGCGGTAGGAGCTGCCATAACATATCTAATGCTTTCCATTGACTGGTTTATGGAAACTGTTGGTTTTGTGGCCGTTTTTACAGAGGCCATGTTGGGTTAGTCTTGTGAATTTTAAATAGATTTCATGATTTGTTTAATTTGTGATATTGTGTGCATGTTTTATTTTTAGGAGCGCCTCAATTTGTACGAAACTTTAAAAATAAATCTACATATGGCATGAGTATACACATGGTACTCATGTGGACACTGGGTGATATGTTTAAGACTGGTTACTTTATAGCTAGAAATGCACCGTCCCAATTTTGGATATGTGGCACATTACAGGTTTGTTATAAAGACGACCCCGAATTATTTATGTATCTATTTGCTGATTTATGTTTATCATTTCATTATTTTATGCTCTGCTGCTCTAGGTGAGTCTTGATATAGCCATATTAATGCAAGTTTGGATATATCGTCATAACTCTAAACCTCGTGATGTTCGTCGCGGAGATTAGCAGTTTGCCCCCGAAGAACAACAACAACAACAAACACAAACTCAACAACAACAACAAAATTCACACACTAACAACAATCTTAATAACAACAATTCCGACAGCATTAGTCAATCAATACCGAATACAATTAGCAGTGGCAGCGGCGATGACCATCTCTTAACTGCCCACGCCGATGATGAATTTAATAAAAACTATCACGACAATCGTGCATTTTCATATCACAATAACAACTCACTGAACCGTAAGGGAGGCAAAAACCTAACAACAAAAACAGCCATAACCAAAGACGATGATAAAGATAAGGATGGTTTAGATGTACTCGATGTGGTTATTGTCCACAAGGGCTATAGAAACCTCAAAGATGATGGTGGCTTGGCCAACAATATCTGCTCTTGCAAGCAACAAATACTAACGACACAATTACTAAGTGAACCACGGAAGCGGCACAATGCCACACAGACTCCCACATCATTGATTAATTGGGAAGAACGTCGCAGTAGGAAGGGTGATTCGCACAAACCGTGCTATTGTTGTGAAAAGCATAGTACGTGTTTGGCGGCGACAAAGAGAAGGGACTATTGTAATTGTTCAGAGGTTCAAAGGTGTCAACACCACTGCCAACACACTGTAACACCTACCTCACACTGTTGCTGCTCCACAACGCACCATCCTCACTACAATTCGCGACATCAGCATGCAGCAATAATGTCGGGTAATGATAAGAATGTGTCGGCATCTGTAATAGACCTTGGCCATTGGCCAATTTGTAATAAAGATCGTAGTTTCAGACGTCATAAACGTTGCTCTTCGGGACGCCATTACCGTCCGCCTCACGTGCATCATCTACACAAGAAACATTGCTCCTCTGTGGGCCATCTTCCAAATACCTGTACCAAGTCTTCCCTGGATTCTAGTGATGATCAAAATCAGAGATTATCATATTCGGGCGGCATGCAAGAAATTGCCATAGAAATAGATGCTGCTACCATGACCGAAGACAACACCACAACAGCCACCTCGAATTTTGCTTTTAAAGTGGCAGCAGATAGCGCCCTAGTACCCATAATACGAGCTCCTCTCCACGTTGACAGCGATGATGGTAGTAGAGGAAAACGTCTAAGGCGAAGATCATCTTTGAACTCCAACACTACCATAGAAACTGATGAATTGTCGAATGAAGACGTAATGGACAGTGATATGCGCCGTTATACCGTTGGGGGCCGATGTTATTGCCATTGCTGTGATCATACGCGTATGGACGATGCTTTGGCCGTAAGGCCCATAAAAAATGAATGCGTTAAAATAAAACGCAAACGTTTTATAGCAGCCGATGACTATTGCAGTAGCTGTTCCAGATGTTCTAGTTGCTCGTGCTCTCATGTACATTCTAGTAGTTGTAGTAGTTTTGAAGAATGGCCTTTAGAAGGCCGACATTCCGTTCGTTCGGCTCCACATGGCTCACATGCATTCACAGTGTCAGCCGATTGTCATCATTGTCATCCACTGAGGCAAGCTTCTCAGACGAGTACAGAAGATTTGGAGGGCCAAGAACACGACCTAAATGGTGAAGTAGAGGAAGAGGTCCAACCCCAACCTTTAGTCCAAGAAACCACCGATAGTTCTGCTCGTACTAGTCGCCGCAGCAGTGTTAGCATTAGTTTTTGTTCCTGCAACTCTAACACTTGCTGTTGTTGCAGTGGCAGCTGTGAAGAGTCCCATACCGGTCACATGTGTACTGCCAGAGATGCTACAATAGCCTCTTTAACATTAGGTAAACTTGGTGCATTCGAAAGTGAAGAAGGGCACTCCAGTACCTTAACACCGCTGACAAATCCATCCTCCGTTGTATCCACACCCGGAGATGAAGGTGATGTTACCATACGTAGCTTAAGTAATGCTTTCTCGGAAGATACCTCTTCCCAAAGTCATTCTGCCGAATATTTTTCACTATCCTCCACCAACCAACTATCACAGGGAACACCTCGTAAATTACCAACAAATAACAATAACTCGTCTACACCAACTGCTGGAACTGGAACTGGTGGCAGCATTGGTATACCTAATGTGGCGGTCATTGACACGACAACTAATACGACCACAAGTCAGGGAGATGATGCAAATGGCCATAAAGGACGTAAACCCTGTAAACACTATAGTAAACATCATCGTCACAAACGGGTGGATTCCCCAGTAGACTCATACTTATGACGAAGTGTTTCGCTGGTCACTTGGCCAGCCATTGATGTAAATTCTTTACTACAACAAACCATACGCCAATCAGCCATACTACAAGAATCGATAAGCACAACAAGAGAAGCCGATAAGAAGAAGGATTTACCTTCGACAGGGAAATTGAAGAGGAAATCGCCTCAGCACTTATCTGCCGTACAACATCAGCAGCACCAACACCATCATCGTGATCTATCAATAGGCAGTAATGATTCTTCCTCAGCTACTCTAACCTCGATTGTAACCATTGCGAAATTTCCACCACAATCGTCGTCGACTTCTTTGCATACATCTCGGTCTCTGTCACTATGTTCAACACCGCAGCAGCCATCGATACAATCGTTGTCGGCTGTAACGGCAATACGTGGTAGCAATGGCTCGGCTGTAGTGACAACTACAGCCTCCGCTCCTAATACGGGTCGAGTTAAACGTACTTCAAAGTTTTCACCATTGGCAGCAGACGCTTTCAATTGTGACCCTTTGCTTAATGCGGCCCAAGAAAGACGTTCTACCGAGATCATATTATAGCAACTTTGCCATCTTCGACGTATTCTGCCTAAACCAAAAATTGCTTCCTTTATGTGGTATTGGTGTTTCTTAACATATTAAGTTTGTTTTAGTAAATTATACTATAATTATAATTCAGTTCTATTCCATTTTGAATATTTTCGATCCTTAAATATTTTATTCATATTAGATGATAGTTAGTTACTTTTGGAATAGTTACTGATTTAAACCAAATCAAAGGCTGTGCATTAATTTTTCAACAAAATTAAATTTTATTAAGATTAATAACTCTTTATACGAGTAGTTACGAGTCTTATACACTGCATACTACATACATATTTCTAATTCTGCCATATTTCCTAATTCTAAATTTTCATTCTACGCTGCTATGTAAATTGTTTTGTGCTAGCTAGTATTGCTAATATTTTTTTAAAACGTTTGAAAATTTAATTACAAATGCGAATGTTGTTGTGAGATTTGTTTGATGATATTAATTCGAAATTCGAAAAAAAAAGATAAAGGAAAACTGTGTATTTTGTAATCTTTGTTGTTTCTCGGGGGTTATTTTTATAAAAAAGTAAACGAAATTTATGGTTTTAATAAATTTCGCATGCTGGATTTCTATCTAAATAAATATATTGTACATTTCATTGTAAAATATCAAAATTTTAGAATTAATTAAAATTATATTAAAAGAAATATTGTTAAAATCTATTTGAATAAAAAACGGATAAAGCGTGTTGCATTTTAAAATGAAAGCTATAATGAAAAATTAGTTAGAGAAAAAATTGTGAAATTAAATATTTCAAACAATTTTAATTTTAAGTTAATGCAGAGATTAAAAAAATATTGCATTAAAAGTCTTTACCTTTAACTTTTTGTTATACAATATAATTGAAAAATTTATTCTCTAATATTTTTTCCATTTACTTTCACATCATTTAAAATGCAATGTTTTAATAAATCTAATTTATTTCTCTGCTAAAAATACACTCGCAGCCAAAACAGCTAAAATTAGTTCAAATTTAACGTCCTTATTTTTTATTGTAACAAGTTTTATTCTGTAAATCATTATTATTATTATTATTTTTAATAACTAATTTTTAGTTCAATATTTCTTTAATAAAGTAATAAAACAATAAACATATCCATACTAGAACAATTAAATTATAATTTTACACGATCTCTGACAAAGAAAATATAAATAAATCAAAATAATATTTATATAGATAACTACCTAATATATAATAGAACTTTAAATCAGAGACTTACTAAGAATTTATTAGTTTTTATCGTTTTATTTGATTAAAACACACACCACATATTCATATCATTTTTTTTTTCCTCGATTTGTTTAAGTTTAGTTAATTTTTTTTTTTTTTAAATTTAATGTTATAATATTTAAATTTTTATTAATATTATAATTTTTCAATAGCGTTAAGTATAAAAAACAAAGTTTATATAAATGTTAATATAAATATGAAAAAGAAGAAATATAAAACAAACAAATTATAATCTCGTAAAAAATCTTAAATATTTTGTTTTTATTTTTGTTAATTTTTTTTCAGCATCTGTTTTATTGTATATGAAATACAATTAAAAAAAATAAAAAAAAAAAGACTTTGAAAAAGGTTTTAAAGTTAATTTGAAATGAAACAAAACAAAAAAAAAAAAAAATACTTCCTTACGAAAAACTGAGATTCCGTTAAAAACACACAATTATTGAGGTAAAAACAAACAATTTAATTCAAATATTAAAAAAAAGAACAATAAAAAGACGAAAAAACAAACTTGAAAGTATTAATTAATTAAACGACCAATATATTTTGGCCTAAAATATACAAAAAATTAAATTAAATTAATAATTATACCACACCTAAATTTAAGGATTAAAGAAAGAAACTTAAAATGAAATATTATTAATTAAACAAACCCTAAGGGTTAATAATGAAATTTTGTTGATTAGTATGTAGCCTTTCTGTATAACTAATTAATAACAAATTAAATTTAGAAAAACGTGAAGAGGTAATTCATAAAATCACACGTATAAGACAAATTTACTAAAAACCTTAACAACAACAAGGTATTAGGTATGATATTAAATTCTAAACACTAACTAAAAGAACAAGATAAAAATTTTAATTAACAAATGTAATTAAAATTTAAAAATTTCCAAATATAGACTTGCTCATAAAGAAATTTAAATTTTTTATACACTCCTCCATAGTTAATGCGGATGTCGAATTATTGGCCATTATCAGTCATATTGACAATTTGTATTCTAACTAATGAGTTGCATGCTAAATTTCCTTTTCGGAAATGTACAAACAAAACAAATTTGTCATTATGCATATTTCTATATTTATATTTCGTATATTTCTATAGGAAATTATAAACTACTTATGTGTGAAGTTATAAACTAGTACATTCATATTCTAAGGATTAAGTTGGTATGTATTATGTTACCTTAGAGCATTATTAACTACATAACGAATGCGGTAATTTACTTTTATTAATATTTGAAATCTTCATGCCTATATTGATCAGTAATCTTTTAGGATAAAGGAAAAAGTTATAGAGTATGAAGCGGCTTAGTTGTCCACAATCGAATTAGCAAACAATCGTTTTAAATTAAAAACAATTCTCTTATGTACGTGTGGATTTAAGCACTCAAATTTTTCGAGATTTTTCTCCATGTATTCCTTGATATATCGTCAGCTTATTATTGTTTTGGCACAAATTCAAAAATTCGTTATTGAGAAGAATGAAAAAGAAGTTTTACTTAACGATTTCTCAAAATTAATACCATTTAATTTCAACTATATTCTTAACAAAACTTTAAATTTCATAGGTATATATTCATACAATGTATGTATTTGTATACCCTAGATCACCACAGTGCACAGTGGTCCAAACGCTCAATCTAGCCGGAAAAAAGTAATTTTTTTAAATGTTTCAGAAGGAAATTTTTTGTATGGTAATATGTTGACAAGTGTCCATAGTACATAACGGCATATATTTTTTTTTTAATACCTACACTAGCATTGATACATTGCTTCAAAAACAAGTAATTGCTTCAATGAATATGTAAAGTGACATTTACCAGTGCAAGTGAAATTGTCCTCAAAAAATAATAAGAACAATTAAAAACAATTTGTTGGTGTAAAAATTACTGTTTAAATTTTTCAGAAAATATGTTTTGTTTAGAAAAAAAATCAATTATTATACCCTTCACCTTTGTGAGAAGGGTATATATAAGTTTGTCATTCCGTTTGTAATTTCCACAATATAATTTTCCGACCCTATAAAGTATATATATTCTGGATTCTTATAGATAGCGGAGTCGATTAAGCCATATCTGTCTGTCTGTTGAAATCAATTTTCTGAAGACCCCAGATATCTTCGGGATCCAAATCTTCAATAATTCTGTCAGACATGCTAAATATTAAAAAAAAATTTATTTAGAAAAAAATATTTTAAATTTAAAAAAAATAAAAATAATTTTACATAAAAAATTTAAAAACAAAAATCGAAAAAAAAATTTTTCCAAAAAATAAAAAAAAAACGGGAAAATAAATAAATTTTGTTTACCTAAAAATATTTAAAATTTTTATTTTGAAGTATAGTTTGGTGAAGGGTATATAAGATTCGGCCCAGCCGAATATATCTCTCTTACTTGTTAGAATTTCAAATGGTAATTTAACAGAGTTAAGCTTTAGTTTTTATGTTATCGTCATATATATATATATATATGTAGCTTTCTAATATTTAAAAAATTAGCTGCCACTTTTTGCCTCAACGATTTTTATTTCATTTAGAGTTTAACATGTCCATTTTAAGGTTGGCATTTCGCCCACTTCAGATTATCTAATGAAAGGTAGCGTTTAATTCTTTCCACATATACTGAATGACGGTGTGAAAATTTCAGGAAAATCGGTCCAACCGTTTCGCCGTCTATAGGATTCAAACAAACCCACAAAGAAAAAATTTACATACGAAAACACACATTCATGCACACATTTCTCAGATTGTTTAAATTTATGAAATTTATAAACGTACCAAGTTTCATGTCGGTACGGCTCTTCAAAAGCGAGTTATGACTTTTTTCCGGCTAGATTGAGCATTTGGACCAGATATTTCGAATTTAATTTGACAAAATAACGAAGTCTATAGAAAAAAAAACTAACAAATGTCCTCTCGCAATAAGGCTTTAGCCCTGATAAATGTCTTAAATATCGGTCGGTGTTCATATAAAATTCAACGTAAATAAGTTTTATTTTATTAAAAATTACCCACACAATTTTTTAAAAATCGGCCGATAATTGACCAAAGCACCCATATAGAATCACTTAACGTGAATAAGTCTATTATAAAAATTGGTATTGCGATAAAATTCTACTCAAAAACTCTTATAAATCATATTACTAAGTTTTATGATCATAGCTTTCGTATAAATCCAACAAATAAAATTTATTAGAATTGTAAAATTGTGGACATAAATATTTGATTAGGCTCAATATACCCCCAACATTTTTGATGGTGCGTATAAAAAGTTTACATTTTATGTGGAAGTTATAATCTAGTTTTTTAATTTAGTTAGTGTTTTATGTAATTTAATTTAAGGAAACTGGACATTATGTATGTATATAACTATTTAAAAATAAAATAAATTTTACCATTTTCTCTAATATTTTGAAAAAAATTTAATTTAATTCCCACAATAATAAAATGCCAGTTGTAAAATTAGATATTAGCCAGGTCTATATAAATATGCTTTTCAAAATTCACCTTGGGTCTTTCGATTTTGATCATATTCGGTAAACTCCACTCTTTTAAGTGATTTCATCTCTATTTTTTTTTTAATTTTGTAAAACAATTGATTTAAAAGTTGTAAAAATCTTAATACAGCCTCATGAAATAGGAGTATTTAAAGTAACAACCCATGTAAATTTACTTGATTTAAAAACAAATTTAAATGGAAATTTAAAAGAATAAAAATGGAAATGTCCAAAGGCTATGTTAATCGGAATCGGAACCCAAGCCGAAATTGAAATAATTTAATTTTTAGATGCCCTCCATCATCCACTTTACATTATGGACTCCATTAATCTTTTTTTTTATATTGAACAGTAAAGTGTTTTTTGAAGGAACTATTTTTCTGGGTGATTAGACATTTTACATTTAAATAAAATATATATTTTTCTGCAAAAGTCTATTTTTTATGTTTCTGAATCGTATACCAAATTCTCGACTTCGTATACGAGCTAATACTTATTCGAACGTGCCAGATTTTTTATTTTTGGGATTCTCTTATTCGATATCCAATAAATTGTTTGGAAAATTATAATAATTGTGCTCGATAACGAGCGAGTTTTTACACGAAAGCTAATAAATGTTCGCCAAATTACCGATAAATAATTTCGATATCGAAATTATAATAAAATTTCTTGCTCGATATCGAATGCGGGGCGGTAATTCGACATCTGGTTTTAGTTGAAATCAGCCAACAGCATTTGTGGTTCAAGAATACAGACAGCATTTATTTTGAATTGAAAGGAATTGTTATAAAATAAATGTTAAAGAAAAAATTAAAATTTTTCTAACATATTATTGAAAATGGTGTATATAGAAATAGTTATGAATGAACTATTTAGAAATAATAAAAACTTTTTAATTGAAAAGAAAAATCTAAAACATTTTTACCTACACCGTCTTTCTACTCCCACTTTTTCCCTATGTAACCTGTATTCCAATATACCCGAGTATATACATACTATATATTATATATATACAAAAATATAGAAATCGTTTGCATGTGAACAATTTTCTTAATCGTCTTTATATATTTAACAACAGCAACAACAAAAAGTATCAGTCGTATTACATACATTACATTAAAATTTAATAAATAAATAAAAACTAACTAAATAAATGATTTTTTATGTAAATGACAAAGCAATATGTTTCGAAAAATTAATTAAAACATGTAGTAACTTTAAAAACAAATAAAATTAATAAATAATTAAAAAATTAATTACATTACATACATAAAACATATAATTCCATAACAATAAAAAAATGGTTTGTGTTTTTTTTTTTTTTTGCAAAATTTGTATTTATTATAAAATTAGCATGTTTTTTGATTCCCATTGTAATCTCTCTTTCTATCTAACATATATATTACATGAAGTAGTACATAATTATTTAGAAACAAAAAGTATATATTTAACGAATTTTAGCGGTATGTACATAAAAAACCAAATACAAAAAGATGGGAATGTTAAAATATTCCATAAAACAGTGAAGAAAATTTGAATATTAAACTAATAATGAAAATATAATAATGGTATTTATCAATAAAGTCAATTTATTTCCAAAGCAAACAAAACTCTATTTTTTTCTGTATTGGAGTGTATATTTTTAAATGGTAAACATTTTTAATTGTTTAAATGAAAAAACCCGTTATTATTCTTTTGTTTTTATCAGGGACCGAAAATAATAATTATTCTTGAAATTTCAAAGGAAAAAAGCCATCACTAGAAAATATCGGAGAGTCAAGTCAAGCATACCATTTTGATCGTTTTCAACTATATTTTCATAAATTAACATGATTTTTAATTTCTTGATTTTTATTTTTTTTGTCAAAAATAATTGTTATTTTTTGATTTTTATTTTTTTGTCAGAAATATTTGTCAAACTTAGAGTTTTATTTTTTTTGTCAGAAATATTTGTCAAACTTTGAGTTTTATTTTTTTTTTGTCAGGAATATTTGTCAAACTTTGATTTTTATTTTTTTTGTCAGAAATAATTGTAATTTTTTTGTGATACATATTTGTCACCATGATTTTTATTTATATAGTCTGACAAATATGTATCACAAAAAAATAACAATTATTTCTGACAAAAAAAATAAAAATCAAAGTTTGACAAATATTTCTGACAAAAAAAATAAAAATCAAAAAATAATAATTATGTTGTGATTTTTATTATAAATGTCATAATTGTTACGGTCCCTGGTTTTTATTCTTCATGTAAGAAACTGCCGTACCTACATAAACTGCCTTATCTTGCGAAAGTAAGTTAATAAACAGAGATGGCATCTGTACAACACAAGGGATTTTTATTTTAGTTTTTGCTGTTATATTTTTTATTAAGAAATGTAGTCTCATATGCATGGAAACCGGAAATATGCTAAAAAAATTATTTTATTCGCAAATAGGCCATATAAAAAATATCCTCTAAAAAACTAAATCTATACATATAATTTTTAAGTCAAAAAAATGGTTCTTATTAAAAAATCTGTACAATTCCTAAAAAGAAAAATATTGTAATTTTTCTAGTCGATTTTTTAAAATTTTTGCTCCGAATTTTTTGCACAAATTTTCAAATATTTATTGCTCTTTCATTAATTTACTGAAAGTTTAACCAGTACATTATCCTATGCAATACAAATTATTGTTAAAATTGACATCAAATATTTTTAAAAACTATCGATTTTTCTAGAAATTTCCGAATAATTATAGTTTTTTAAATATTACTTTTTATGTAAATCTGCTATCAAATAGGCAACTTTAAGAACCTAAGATATAGTTATATACCCATAAATAAGAAAATAAAAACAAATCATAATAGATCCATTGAGCGCCAATTTTAAACAATTTCCTGGTATTTTTCATACAAATTTCTAAAACATTTCGTAGTTTCGGTTGTCAGCATCATATATTTTAGATTTTCATGTACTTTTTATAAATTTCGATTAATGCTTGTCAAAAAATCGATTTCAGGATCAGGAAAAAGTCGTTTTTAGAACCCGTAAATCAAAATAAAAAAACCACAGATTATTATTAACTGTGATGAAAACAATTCAATAAAACCGTTACGTGTGTATGTATATTTAGTAATGGCGATTTTTCAATCAACTGCTCCGGCAACACTGTCAGTGGTGGTGGTGCTTTTTTTGTTTGTTTTGTTTTCGCTTGATACTCGTATCAAAACTTATTTCAGCAGTCATCAATGGCACAGATTATGAGCAGATACGTCACGGTATTAAAATGTATCAAAGTGGCATCACACTTTAACCCCAAAGTATGAAAGGAATAGCAAATGTGTACGTAAAATGTATGGCTATCCTTTTTCTTTGATGGGGTTAGATGAAGAAAAGCTGATACAACACTTTCGTAAAAGTCAGTTTTGACGAATCTGTATATTTATCTGTGATCAATGGTACTTTTACACATGAGGTTGTGGGTTGTTGATTTGTAATTTAGTCGCTTGTGAAATTATTTTCGGTTTTTTGTTGTGTTTACATGATAATACAAAGAAAAAAAAAATTAAATAAAACGAGTGGAAAATTAAAAATGTAAAAAAGGAAAAATCAAAGTATAGATACATCAACAACAACAAATAAAATTGTGTAAATGAAAAATTCCCTAAATTTAAATAATTGTTTTGCTAGTGTGAAAATGAATAGAAGCGAATAACACCACACGAAATTAAATAAGCAAAACAAGTGTAATACACAGCTGATTAACTAGTGAAAAATAAATTGAAGGATTATTTATTTATTCTTTAAACATTTTCAGAAGAATAAAAGGAAAGAACCGAAAAAAAAACAAAATAAAGTAAACATTATTGCAAATACGCAATAAATTCAATTTACAATAAAAGAAGGAGTGTTTTATTTCATTTATTTTTTTGTTTTATTACAATTCGAGTCGAGTGCTTAAGTTTATTTTTTGTAATGACGTTTTGTTGGTGGTAATCATGATGATGATGATGATGTTTTTTATTTAAGACAACAACATCGATTTTTTGCACAAAATTTCTGAATGTCAAAAAAGGAGACGAAAGGAGTAAGGAAAACAAGAAACTTTTAATCAAAGTCTGATAATCAACCAACAACCAAACAGCCCGCAATTCAAACCAGACAAATAATTATATATATTTTTAAAAATTTTGCAAATCGCATAATTTTGTGTGTTTTGTTGTTTGTCTGTTGTAATTTTGGATGTTGGATGTTGACATATACCCCACCCACACACACTAATCTAATGTGCAGTGTTGTTAGTACTTAGATGGGCAAAAATGTCAGAATTATTATCCAGTACGAGTATTTAAGGGGTAAGTTAAGTTGTTAAGTGAATGAACTCTTATTATTTTTATTAATATTTTATTATTTATTTAGTTTTCTGTTCTGTGTATGAGTAGGTAGGTATTTGTTAATATTTATTTATTTATGTGCATACAATATATTCGTATTGTTATATTGATATCAATTTATTTTTGTATATGAGCTATATAGGACAAAATAATAAAAAATAAAATTAAATGATAAGAATTACAACAATACAAATGAATTCAACTTTAATCAATAAAAACAATAATAATTGAATTGTACTTAAATTAAAGTGATGCTAATTATTCTTTAAATAAGTGTCTACTATTTCATTTAAAATTTATTTATACCTACTATTGTTTGTTTTCTTATTATTTCTGACCGTCCTTCCCCTAAATTGTCTATAAATATTTATATCCCTGTCTTTTACGAGCTGTGTTGCGAAGTGTGCTTTTTGCGAATTTTATATTTTTGTAAAATAAAAGGGTTTCTCAAAACAATAAATAATATATTTTTTACTTGGACTTCATTAACCCATGATAGCATAAAATCCAAAATACAGTTTTTAAATCAATTTCGCACATCTATTAGACCATTAATACTTAATATTAAACTACATATATTTTAAAACTACTATTTCGTTCAATGTTAAGAAGAATTTACATTATTATACCCTTCACCTTCGTGAGAAGGGTATATATAAGTCTGTCATTCCGTTTGTAATTTCCACAATATAATTTTCCGACCCTATAAAGTATATATATTCTGGATCCTTATAGATAGCAGAGTCGATTTAGCCATACCCGTCTGTCTGTCTGTTGAAATCAACTTTCTGAAGACCCCAGATATCTTCGGGATCAAAATCTTCAATAATTCTGTCAGACATGATTTCGAGAAGTTTCCTATTTTAAATCAGAAAAATTCGTCAATAAATAACGGAGATATGAGCAAAAATCCGAGACAACCTCTATTTTTTACCTATTTTTGATCTATATCTACATATACACAATATGGATATCTAATGATAGATATTTCAAAGCCCATTGTAATGATGTATGTATATAAGGCTATAGTAAGTTGGACCTACAATGGGTCAAAATCGGGAAAATATTTTTTAACCCGAATTTTTTTTTGACAAAAAGCATTTTTTTGTCATAAATTTTTTTAACTAATAAATTAAAAAAAAAATTGGAAAAAAAATTTTTAAAACAATTTCGAAAGAAATGTTTAAAAAATTAAAAAAAATTTTTTTTATTGTCTAATTTATATGTATTCTAAATTTATTTGAACAGATTTTTTTTCTTCCTATTAATATGTGTGTTAAAACTATATTATTTTTGTACACAGACAAAAGTTTCAACATAAATATTATGATTCGATTTAATCAATTTCTTAAATAGCTAAGTATAAAAAGTAGTCCGCCTCTCTATTTTGCCATATTACTCTCTCACATATACGGGTACCGTGTGAATTCTACACCCCTGTGATAGATGTAAAGAAAACAAAATACACAAGATTTTAACATTAACATTTCTATTTATTATTTCACTATCACAAATTATTATTATTTTTTTTTAACACTTTCATTTCCAAACCTCGCCCATTTTGCTCCAATTCAGAAATTATTTTGTATTAATATTTGACATTTATTTTTGTTTATATGTAATAGAAATTAAACAATTGAACGGAGTTCACATTTTTTGTAATGAAAATCGAATATAATTCAAACAAATTAAAATTTTAAAACTAGTTTATAGAACTCTGGGCATAGGGTAACATAGAAACGAAAGGTAATTGTCAAAAAAAAAAAAAATAACTCATGCAACAACCAAATACATGCTAATCAATGTATTTTGTCGTTGTATCAGACATATGATTTGTTTTATTTTTGTTTGACAAATCGTAGTGTCTCGTCTCTATGTATAATTCTCTATGACTCTGGGTATCTGGTAAAAAATAAAACACATGTACATATTTGTTACAAAAACATATTTGTTTCATATTTATACCCTACACCACCTACACGTTTGTGCTGATGTTTGTAACGTCCACCTTAAAGTATACCGATCGACTTAGAACCACTTTCAAAGTCGATTAAAGTACAGGTCACAATTTTGAAGATATTTCGATCAAGTTTGGTACATATAATTTTTTCGGCCCAAGGACGAAGCCTATTGAAACTGGCTGAAATCTGTTATTCACCTAGCCACCATACAAATGTCCTCCCGAAATATTTAATTTATATAGGTATCTACACAAATTTTACTCCAAATAAGTTTTATATATACGGAATTCACGTCACCAAATTTTATTATGATCGGTCCTTAATTAGTCATAGCTCCCACATAAGACCCGCTTCCGAATATCACTTTAACGTGCATAAATCTCCTAAAAATATTCGTATACACATAAAATTCAACATAAATAACTTTCATATAGACATAGATCACACAACCTAATTTCATGGTTATCGGTTCATAATTGGTCATAGCTCCCATATAAGGCCAACTTCCGAAAATTACTCACGAATATAAATTATAAAAAATTTTAAAAGAAAAGTGTTTTTGCTCATTTACTTAGTGTAGGGTATTATATGATCGGGCATGATTTATTTTTAAATCTACAACGCTTGAATTATTATTTAAATTTTCATTTTATGTTTTTCAAAAATTTAAGAATTTTTCTTTGGAACATTTTTAATTTTTTAAAAAAAATTAGATACTACGAGCGAATGAATGTTTAATGTTATTTTGATTATACAAACATTGTTAAATTAAATAATCAGATAAAAACTAAAATTTGCAATAGGCAACGAGTGTGATATATATTTGTTCCAAACTACAACCATTTTGACATTTTCTTTTGCTTCTTTTCTAATGCCATATCACTGAAATCAGCTGATTCATATCTGTATAATTTGTGATGTTCTTATTTTGAATGCAGATGATGAGCAGATAGGTCACGGTGTTAAAATGTATCAAAGTGGCATCACACATTTAACCCCAACGTAAGAAAGGAATAGCAAATTTGTAAGAAAAATGTATGGCTATCCTTTTTCTTCGATGGGGTTAAATGAAGAAAAGCAGACACACCACTTTTGTAAACGTCAGTTTTGACGAATCTGTATATATATATCTGTGATTTTGAATGTAAAAAGATTGAGAAAAAGTCATGTTCGATTAATAATATGTATTTATTAATAAAAATCATTCCAATTATGAATTTATTTTTTCTGTGTAATAGTCAAAGCTCACTAGTTTACAGCAATTTATAGTAACAAACTAATTTCACGTATTTTATATTTTAAATAGTTTTTGATGTATTGGACAATTTTGAACCCTGTATAAAAAGTCTACAAATGTAATTCACGTCACCGTTTTTACCCCTGCGAAAGTTCGCATTCACAATGGTGACGTATTAAATAATAAATTCTTGATGGATTTTTGCAGAGTCAACCTTTGGCAGATTTTACTGTACATCAGACTATCGATTGCAATAAAACATTATTAGGCTATCTTATCTGAGTTTTTAGTATTTGTTTCTAGTTATAATCAAAACCATATCACATCTAATTAATACACTTGCCACGCTGTTGTGCAGTGACAAAACACACTTAGCATAAAGTCCAAATATGAATCATAGTCCAAAATCGGTAAATCAGATTCGTTGTTATACAGATGTATGTACATATAAAATATTTTTTGAATTTAATTGAAGAAATATTTAAGATCTTAAAAAACATTATTAATATATTTGTAATAGCCATAGAAATGATTTCTTAATTTATTTCTGGTATTCGATAGTATACCATCATGTTCCTCATTCAGGTTGATATAATTTTAGTGTGTACATTTAGGGAACAATACCTACAGGAATTACAATGTTACATTTTAAAGTTATCTTGATGTAGTTTTATTTAATATCACATTTAGCACAACTTATAACGATTGCTTATCAAATTGTGTATTATAAAATTGTTTCTTTGATCTGTACGCGTGTGTAAGATTTACACTTTTAAAAAGTAAAAGTTTTATATTTGGCTTTGCCGAATTTTAAACGAGCTTCACTTTAGTATGACACTAACCTAAAAATTCGATTTTTTTTTTTGCTAAAAATTGTGTTTATTGAAGGATAACATTTGTTGGGGATTTGAAATGATTGTGGATTAAAAAAAGAGACTTAAATATCTGATATATTGATAACACGTATGATTGGGAATTTCTAAAAAAGTATTTTAATTAACACATGTCCAGACGGACATTGTTAAATCCACTCCTGAATTACGCAATTACCAATTAAATAAATTCTTTCTCGAGATTAAAATATTGTTACGAATTTGCAATATCGATTTGAATTTAACAGTCTGTAACGGCTGCCTGCAGCATTCATCATGTTTATAAACACGTCTATCAGTAGAAGCTTCTACTTATCAACAATGTTGATAGCATGCGGTTATTAGCATTGCTTATAAGTATGGCAACACTAAATGTTTAAGCTGCTAACCTAGCCTTTACACATGCAAGTACATAACTAGTTATTTTAACATGTACGAGTGCTAATTGACCTCAAATAGTCAGCTAAAAGACATATCATAGGCAGTCCAATAAACGATAGCTTGTAAACAAACCTTTCTTCGACAACTCTCCAATGGATTGCTTCTGGTGGGTAAAATAACTACTTTCTAAAGTGCAGTAGAAGATAAACGTTTAAAGTGACTTCACTATAGGTTACTAAGAGACGCTAAAGTGACTTTTGACTTCATGCTTGTTACATGGGATATCAGTATACTTAAGCAAAAATACAAAAAATACAAAGAATTATATCAACACAATTTGTATAAAACCAGTTTGAACGAATTACTCACAAAACGTTTGAAGTGACTACACTCCAGATTACTTAGAGACACTTAAGTGACTACTGTATTTACGCTAGATTACCTGGGATGTATAAAGTAACCAATTGTCTTCTATCTGCACCACAAAGAGCACATACGTGTCAAATGACCAACATATATAAATTGGAGTCAGCCAAGTGATAAGACATTTGAGACGATTACTGTTTATAAGGGATACATTGACTACTTGCTTAACTGCTAGGATGTGTTGAGTTGTTCGAACTGTTACTTGCATGTGTAAACGCTAGGTAACATTGACATCGAAAGCTCTAGAATTCGAACATACTAGTTTGTCCGTTAAGAGCATTGTAGAAGATTCACGAAAGATGGCGCGAGTATAAATAGTTGCAGAGGTTGCAGTCGTGAATTAATTTATCATAGGTTCTGTTAGAGTTAACATCAACTGTCTTGTACTTTTAAGTTTGTACATTATAAAGTGTGTGTGCATTTCTGTGAATTGATAAACATGAATAATGACACTGAGAGACCATTTGAACTGTTGTTGTTGTACATTTTAAATAAATAAAGAGTTGTTACAATTTTAAACTACTGAACGGCTTTTATTTGCAATTAAAAGTATCCGGTTTATTTAAAGGAAATAAACCAACGTTTTAAAAAGGTTAAAACGTATTAGTTTTATCTTTTTCAACACCTTGTCAAGTGTTTACCTGTGTCATCTCTACCATGATATTTACCTTCATTTTGTTATCCTTGTACATTTTTTACATTTGTGTATTAATTGCAATAATCCCAATCATACTACAGCATGATGATCAAAATATATGAGGGAATTGATTGTATGTTATTTTTGGTATTAAGTCAGCTATTAAATGTTGCTTTCAAAAGAATTCGTAGATTGTTTTTCTTAACCCATTAATGCCCAAGTCAATTCAACAGTGTTTAAAAATGTCTAAAGTACATACATAGTGGTTATAGACTTCATCATTAACATATTTCAATGTTAGAGGCATACGTGATCAGATGTAATATTTTTTTACTCTTCAACAGAAGTTTGTAATACACGAAAAAAAAAAAAAAAAGTTGTGCATGTTTACTGTAACCATTTCAATATTTGTGTATGTTTACTGTAACCATTTCAACATTTTTAACAATATTATAGTCACAGTGGTAACAATAATATGGTTAATTTACGATTCACATGATTGTATCAACCATATATATGGTTACAGTAAACAAGTATATGTTACTTTGACTATAATATTGTTAAAAATGTTGAAATGGTTACAGTAAACATGCACAACTATATTTTTTTTCTGCGTGTAGCGTTTTTAATTTCTACAATATTCAACTAAAAATAATACATATTTTTGATTTTTATAGGTAGGGAAATCGATATTACTGTGGATGAAATATTTCAGATATGCTTCCAAGAGTTTTATTAAATTTCAGTAAATTCGGGCCCAGATCTCAACCAACATAATCATACTTATTTTTGAATGTCGAAATTTAGACGACGGCACAACTATCCAGTCAATTATAGATTTGAAGTACCACATTTGATACAGATGACACTGAGCGACAATCTACAGTATAATTACTATCAGATATTTCTTTGCAAACTCTTAATTATTTGGAGGGCACATTTTTTATTTATTTTATCCATGGCAACACTGCAACGCATACACATACGGTATGTGTGTATTTTAGGGTGGCGATATCTTAAAATCAAATGTTGCAAATTTGAGCAAAATCTGATAATGTTTAGAGTAGTTTCCAACAAAAAATATAAAATTCAAAACCATAGTACGGAAACAAACAAAACGAAACGTTTGATTTCGTTTTGTTCTTTGCAGTGAGTAAAACACG
Organism: Calliphora vomitoria; assembly: GCA_942486065.2. Classification (NCBI taxonomy): domain Eukaryota; kingdom Metazoa; phylum Arthropoda; class Insecta; order Diptera; family Calliphoridae; genus Calliphora; species Calliphora vomitoria. Next base: position 141,791,223 of record OW818030.2, read on the forward strand.
TTTTATTTTTGAGAGAGACTTCAAACTACATATAAAAAAAATGTGTTCCGAATAAAAAATGTTTCAGAAAGACATGGGTGAATTCAGCTTAAGAACAATATCGAAACATTCTGAGAAAAAACGTTTATAATAGAGAACAGAGTAGCAAATCAAACAAAACGAAAAAAAAGGTTCCTCTATCTGTTTTGTACTCAAATGTACAATTGTAATTGTAAATTATATAATGCAGATGAGTGAAAAGCCAATGGTTTCGTTTTCTCTCTTTGTCACTTGAAAATTTTTGTTTTGTATTTGCTCATGTCCAATACAATTTAAAAATCTTGATTTGTTTTGTACTTTTTGCAAACGTTTGCGAAATGTTTTGTTTTCATACTCTGTTCAAAACCACGATTTTTAAAAAAAAAATTTAAATTGATCTGTTTTCAGATTGTTTCTAATTATGATATTGTTACGAATGTGCAATAGCGATTTGAATTTAACGGTCTGTAACGACTGCCTGCAACATTCATCATGTTTATGAACATGTTCATTAGTGGAGGCTTCTACTTATCATCAATGTTGATAGCATGCGGTCATTAGCATTGTTTATAAGTATGGCAACACTGCATGTTTAAGCTGCTAACATTGACATCGCAAGCTCTAGAATTCGAATGTACTAGTATGTCCGTTAAGAGCATTGTAGAAGATTCCCGATAGATGGCGCGTGTATAAATAGTGGCAGAGCTGGCAGTCGTGAGTTTATCATTGGCGCTGTTAGAGTTAACCTCAACTGTCTTGTGCATTTAAGCTTGTAATAGAGTGTGTGTGCATTCCTGCGAATTGATAAACGTGTATAAAGACACTGAGTGACTATTTAATTCTGTTGTTGTTGTACATTCTAAATAAATAAGGAGTTGTTACAAATTTTAAACTACTAAAACTGCTTCTATTTGCAATCAAAAGTATCCGGTTTATTTAAAGGAAATAAACCCCGTTTTTAAAAGATAAAAACGTAACAATATCATAGACACTAAATCATTAGATATTATAAAAAATGCTATAAAATACGTTTCTCACATGTTTAAATGTAATTTTACATTTTATGATAATTATTTGACAAATGATATTAGTTTCATATTTTCTAGCAGTCATAACTCAATATGAATTTTACTTGTGAGGAGATATGACCAACATTCTTTATTGGAATTTTTCCAAATATGGTGAATGCTGTATGTGAAGCGAATGTTTAAAAAAAACAAATACATATTATATTATGAAATACTAAAATTTGTAAGAAATCTTTCTTAATTGAATAATGAATATTTTGTCTTGTAACTCTTTAATTCACTGATCTGTTACTATTACTTGTTTCAGAAAATTGTAGTTATGGTCCAATAGAATACTGAAATTGATTTTAACAAACATACTTTTGATACTAGTCTCCACTAATGGAAGTGTTCATAAACATGATGAATGTTTGCAGGCAGTAGTTACAGACCGTTAAATTCAAATCGTCATTGCACATTCGTAACAATATCTTCTTCTAATCTCGTGTCATAATGTTTGTGTTTGAACTCCTCCGAAACGACTAAACCTATTTTTATGAAATTTTGTATGTATATTTGGGAGCTATGAGAATAGGTCGTAAAGTATATTTCATACCGCTAGGTCATCAGGGTGTCCCTATCCAGAATTTGTATTTATAATTTTTTTTGCCAAAAACTTTTTAATTTTTACAAATTTCTGACCAAAAAAATTCCTTCGAAATCCCCACGTTATCCTATAATAGGTACTCAGGTTTTTGCTTTCAGATGGCAGAGAACAAATTAAAACCTCATTAAAAAAATCCAAAAAGCGCAAAATAAGCTCCACCCTAGTGTGTACATATTTATTTTTTATCTGTAGTTCACTTGGCCATGTACTTGGACTGTAAATTGATTCATATACGAGAACAAGTATACATAGATACATACTCTTGAATACATATGAAAATATTTATATCTTTTACTCTTGAACTCATTTAAGGACATTTCTTGTATTGTACATAAGTGTAGAATCTTTAAGATCTTTTTCTACGTATTTACTTTTCAACACAAAGTCTTTGAAGGCTTTTAATAAAATATAAAACTTACTATAGTAATTACTTATGTTCGTAACTGACATTTACATACTTTTGTAAAGGTAAACAGTTTAATATCAATTTAGACATTAAAGCCGTTCCAGATTTCTATGACAATCATCACCATCATCATCAACTTCACAGAGTTGCTCATAATCCCGTATCATTGATAATGATTATTTTTAAATCAAGTAACATTGAATGTATGTATGTTTAATACACCTTCGCCTACACATCTCATTTAATATTTTCGTATCTTTAATTTTATGTATCTGCTCATACATATGATACTTTTCAATAGAAATACTTCGCACGCACCCGCACATTCTGACACTCATTCATTTAATATTCCAAGCCTCACTTGGAAATAAACAAAAAAGAGATTTTCTTTGAAAATTATTCCATTAACTTGTATTTATTCGTATAGAAAATGTTAATCAGGCAGAAGACCATTATCCAGATACTTTTTCTATTTTTCATGTAAACACCAAAAATTCCTGTTCCTTTATTTTCATTGTACTTCTCGCACATACATAAATATTAATAGGAACTACTTGTATAATGGATTCCATTGACGTCAATGCGACACACAAGCAAAGGAGGTGGCAAGGGTGTTCGGTTAACTGTCCCCCAAGTTGAATGTGCGTTGTTTTTTTTGTTTGTGTTTTTATTCCGTTTCGTGTTTCATGTTTTTTTTGTCCGTTATTTATTGTTCATCTGTGTAATGTCAGCAGCATCCTTGTTCTAAGGTTATTTGGTGATATGGAAACCGAAATTCAAAGTATGTATGTTTAAATGACATAAATGTGTTAATGGAAGACACTTTATATAATTATAGGCATCTTAGTAAAAAAAATCAAGTTAAATATTTTATATAAACTTAATATTTTGGCATTTGATGAACATTTTTAAAAGCTCGCAGGAATAATTATTTTGCTTTCAACTAGAATTTTAATTGATATTAAATTTTTGTTCAGTAAAATTAGTGTCTTGGTACATATAAATACTTGTGACAAACGTAAATATACGATTTGACAACCTCTCTGTTGTGTCAGATTAACTTTCGTAAATCTTGCAAATCGGTCCTTGAATGGCTGAGATATGAGAAAAAAAGTTAGTAGGCAGACACAATTAACAATTTAAAATTTCATCAAGAATTCACTTTTGTAATATTTATACATGTCTAAATGTAAACGCGCTGCATATTCATAAGCTCAGCTCTAAATTAGACAATGTGCAATTATAATTCCAAAATTAATCACCTATATATAGATGTTATTTTATTATACATACATACCTATTTTCCAGAAATATTTTAATATCTAAATAGCAGATGCTGAGATTTAGATTGACATGTAAAATTAAAACAAAACGAATGAAGGAAAACAACTTTTACTGGCAATGATAATGAAAATTATTCTTTACTAGCTTGACCCGGTGCGCTTCGCTACCCCTGTCGATGTAAAAATCGGTTCAGCCGTTTAGTAATTATTGTTTAAAAACTAAAGGTACCAATTTTACCCGTTTTTCCCCCTTTTTATCCCTTTCTGGTCCAAGTATTGAAAAAATTTATAGCCTATTGACGCTTCCAAGTAAGGATCTATCTACGTTCCAAATTTCAATAAAATCGGTTCAGCCGTTTAGGCGTGATGCTCAAACAAACAAACAAACAAACAAATAAACAAACAAACAAACAAACAAACTTACAAAGACATTTATATATTTATATAGATTTACAAAACAATACAAATTTTCTGTCTACATAGTATTTAGTACTAAGTATTTGTACAATATCTACTATATATTTATAAGCAATACAAATAAGCTAAGTATACATTTATTTAGTTTTTGTTTTATTCTTTTTATTTACATACAAACATATGTATTTATTTACGTACATTCACATCGATTTTCAATTACGGTCTTGAGGTACAATTCTTATTTGTATTTAAAATTTCCTAGCACATGAACAACTTTTTTTTTTTTTTGAATACAACAGAAATTTACATTGACGGCGACAACAATTGATTTCAACACTTCCACATTTCTTTGTTGTGGTTATTATTTTTCTTGGTTCCTTGTTTTAAATAACAGAAAATAATTATTAAAAATAAAATTGTTAATAAATAATGAAACTGAAATTATTTTATGAGTATAAATTCATAAATGTATGAGTAAATATGAGTATGCCTCTGCATATATGTATGAGTATGTATAGTAAATGTATTTGTGTTGCATATTTACAATAATTTTGTTATTTTTCGTGGGTACATTGAAAAGTTAATGGAATATAAATGCAGGTATATAGTGTGTGGTGACCATAATTGCACAGCGTCAAATTATAATTGGATTTTATAGTTGCTGTCAAAATATATTCTGGTTCGTAATAGCGTTATATTTCTAATGCGCAGCAAAATAAAATATCATAATATGATCTCACTTAAGCATAATTTAACATAGTACGGTTCAATGATCGTATTATACCAACTATATTACCAACCATTTTCATTTGATCGAATACAACGAATAATTCGAATAATAGATTTTAACTTGTTCGAATAATTCAATTAAATATTTAAAATTAATCGAATTATTCGAAAATTTAAATGTTTTAAATTAAGTAAAATATAATTTTTTTCTCTCTTATTGTATAAAACCATCTTTAACAACGTCAATTATATTAATTTAAAGATAAATTAATTTTGAACTTAATCATCCTCAATATCACTTTCGTCAACTTTCAATGTTACTTTTTATGAGTTAACCTTTTTTTGTTATTTATTTTAACATAAAGGGTATCAATAACGGCCAAATATATAGCGTTGTCAATAAATAATTGCGATTGTTCCAATTATTCGCATTACGGCCACCCCGTCGTATATGAACCCTGATTCGTAATCGATTTCAACATCTTTCTTGCAGTAATATTTATATATTTGAAAAAGGAGCTATCGGACCACTCATCTACAGTGACTTAAAGATTTCATTTAACTTATTTTTATCCGATTTCAGAAGAAATTTAAATTGTTCGCTTAAGATAAAAATTGTCAGTATAAAGATTGAGTCAAAAAAAACTTATATACACTATTCCAGCCAAAACTTATCCTTTATTATAATTTTTTTAATCACGTTAGCTTTATCTTTTCTAAATCATTCACTGTTATTTCGGTAAAAATGGTCCCCAAAAAAAAGTACGTGAAAAAATAATTCAAACTTTTCAATATGTTACAAAAAAATAGCAAAAGATTTGAAGGTTTATCTGTCTGAAAAGCCATTAAACAGTATAAGACTTGAACATTGGAAGAAAACCTGGATGAGGAGAAAAAAAGGTCTAACAGATATTGGTAAGGCAAAAGAAGTCGAACAACTCTCGAAGAGCACGCAAGACTTCTATCAGAAAATCAGCTCATAAAGTTAAATGCTCTGATTCTTTTGTGCGCTGAGCCAAAACTAATGCTGGGTAGAAGTCGTATACAGTTCAGAGAGTTCCAGATCGCAATGCGGTAAAGAACTTAGAAGAAAAATAACGAGCGAAAAAATGTTGGTAAAATTTTATAAAAAATACACCTGGCAAACTTTTCACAACTGTTCAAGAACAACAAAAACGGCCTTTACCTTTCATAAAACAGCACAGAACTTCGGGCTGTGGAAAGGTATTGGGCTCTTGTAAAAAAAAAAAATTAAAAAACCCAGAACATGTCCGATTTTAAGCGTAATTGTACCATCTCTTCCAACAAACTAACAGAAGTATATAAACACCGAGTAATATGCCAATATTTTAATGTTTAATGAATTTGTACAATATTTGAATAAATTTACGTATTTTCGACAATTTTTACCTTGAATGGTTTAAGTTTTATTTAACTTAATACAAGTACATACTTATAAGTTTTTTCTGACTAAGTCTTTAATTTCATATTGGAAATTTTATTCTTTGAAATAATGAAAATGTAATAAATAAATTTAATACACTCAATCCTGAAAAATTTACTAATACTATATTTGTATATTTATTAATTTTATTCGATTATTCTACATAAAATTATTCGAATTATTCGTTATTAAATTCTTCGAATAATTATTCGTAAGAAATTCTTTGACTGTTCGAAATTCTTTGATTGTTACTTAACCAAAATATGGTTAAGTAAAAACATGATAGCTGATATGATCATGTCATGATTATAAATATAACAAAACTTTTTCATTTTTATCATAATTTAGTTGTAGTTAGAATTTTCAAATCATATTTCCAACCATATTACAGGTACTATATAAGATAAAGTTTGATGAAAAAAAGAATAGTGAAAAATAGGTAAACAAATCAAGATAGTGGTGGTTTTATATCTCAGCCATTTGCCAATTTTATCGATTTAAAATATCATCCGAACCTGAACCGAACGATTTTAAATAGCAACTATACCCGATATATTGATGCATCAATCGTGTTTGTAAGTTATTTGGTGGCTTCGTAAAGTTTTTCAAAGTTTTTATTTCAACATATTATTGCCGCAAATGAAAAATGTGGATATTACGATTCTATTTTAATATACACACACATACATCTAATAACATTTCAATTTACCCACCTATCGGCAAAATCAAGTACATGTGTATGTATTTATATAAAACTACAACAAACGTCATCAAACTGTATTGTGTAGACATAGCCAATTAAATTGTAGTTGTTGTTATGGATACACTTTTAAAAATGAAAAAAAAAAAACAACAACAAGAAAAATAATTCGGGAAATGAAATGAAGTGAAGTCCATTTCATTACGAGTACAAATAATTAATTTACGTGGGATGTGCTGATATGATTATTTAAAAACAATATTGATATATAAATACAGTTTTTTTAATTGATAAGTGACGGCTAAAGCATACTTATGATGTAAATTTAGAATCTATACTCGTAGATACATTTATTTACTGAATGGGGGTGATTTTTTGACGGTGTAACAATAAAGACTAAGACGTTTTAAAAAAATGCAACACATGCGCGTAATATGATTTTATTTGGTTTTGTTACATTTGCACTTGAACGAAGGCAAACCGAAAAGTACTTTGAAAAACTGGGAATTGTCGATCATAATACATATGCTTATTTTTGAGTGTGGTTCCCAATAATTGATCACAAACCTGTTAAAACCTGTTTGTTAATGATCAAAACGGACAAGTTTTTTTTTTGTCTCGAAGAAACTTTTAATTCCGCTCTCTTACTTGCTTTACTTAATTTTGTTTGTTTTTTTTTCCTGCTGGTGTTGAATTTTTTGTAGTTGGTGCTGTTGTTCCTGAACAGCATCTAAATGCAGGCAATAAATATGCAAATGTTTTAAATATATTTTATACACAGTAAAACCGACTGGCAGACAGGCAGAGACACACTGCACACTTACAGATAGACAGACGGACATACAACTATATAGAGACGTGTTGAAAGTTGTTCGTTCGTACTCGTACTATATAAAACAAAATAATATAATCCCATGAATATGTATCGTAGTATTTTACAGTTGGATATACATTCAATCGTTTGTTGTATGTATTTGCAAAGTTTCTGGCAAAAATTATGTTCTTTGTTGTTTAATTAATATTAATTCGTTTAAACACACAATGTACTATATATGTATGTGCATATATAAAGTGTACGGGCATATGCTGCTCACTTTTCTTTTTCCTGATTTGCGTTATAAACAACCATATGAACCATGTCATTTTACTATTGGTCTTTCATCATGATAATGTTGATGACTAAGCCTTAATTTAGTACAAAGAATTTAAAACAATATTAAATACATATAATGCATTCTCTTCGAATTCTTTGAAATTTTTACCATCCCGATGATAATGTATGTGTCACACGTACCAACACAGGCATTACTAATTTTCGAAATCTTGCGTAGGACATACATACATAAGAATTTCGAAATATGTATCTACATACATACATACATGTTTATAAATGAGTGGGCATTCAAGTCGATAACTTGCATTTTTGGTTCAATAAATAAGTATTAAGTTTCTTTTGATATCATAACATCAAAACTTATTATAGTTTATGCGGAAAATTGCTTCATAGCTTTGATTTTTCATTTCTATATGGGCGTATGTATATGTGCAAAAGTAACTGAAGGATATTTTTTTTTTTAATTTTCAGTTGAATATGAATATAAATTCATACGTGTTTACGTGAGAGAGAATATGTTGTTAAATATTGGCTTACGTGAGAAGAAACGTGGATATTATCCATAAATAACATACAAAAAATAATGAAGTAGAATACCTGGGTAAGTAATACTAGTTTTCTTGTAGGTTTTGTCGAACCATAAAATAATATGATTTTACATGATCACCACAACCATGTTTTTTATTTGCGTGTATATTATAAAAACAACTGTTAGCGTTTTGTGGTACTCTCTTAAAACACAAAAAGTACCTACAAAACATTGAAACAATTTTACAATTATGTAAAATTAGAAAAGGAATGCCAACATAATATTCACTTCTGACGATTAATCATATTCTTTGTAAAATAGTTTTTAAAAACTACATCGTATAACGAGAGCATGTCACTTTCATAAATGTGAATATGAGAATAATCAATAAAAATAATCTAAAACACCATTTAAACCATTGCATGTATGTATTTTATGACAAAACACTATTAAGTTTTTGAACTATTTTAATTCAAATGGTTTTAACATGTGACTAATGCCTTTAATATAAGGTAATATTTTATGAGTATTTAATTCTGAAAAAACTAATTTAGAAAAATTAACATTAATTAAAAGCATATAATAAAAACAAATACATACTCTTGCGAATGCAATAAAAAAATTCTAGAAATTAAAATGAGCGTTAAATTTCAAGAGGAACTGGAGAACAATAAATTAAAACAAGTAAAAATGCAATATTCGTCTAATGATATATTCGCTTTACCACATAGTATCCACAAAATATAAACAAAAAATAAATTTGTGATGGGTAACACCATGAGTGGTAATGATAATTTCCACATATTCCTATTACGGCTCCATAATATATATGTATATATATATATATTGAAGAGGGCCGAACAAGTGTTCAAGGGTGCATCGCGAATCTTGTTCTATGGGTCCTTTCATAGTATTGCCTTCTATGTTCTAAAATACATGAACTACATATAGGTCATTTAGTTGAACACAAAATTGATAGAAATTTATAAACAAAAGATTGAGCGAATAAATAAGTATGCGCTTATCTCGTGAAAATTATAAAACATTAGATACATATTATAAAAAATATATTTCGCTTTATTCCGAAGACACCAATAATTTTGGCCAGCTAGACTTTGTATTAGAACCTTAGTGAAACGACTTCCTCGTTTTTAAACTATTTTTGGCTATATCTCGACTTTTAAGTCTTTGAGAAGCATTTTGGAGACCTTCCCCACGACATGCATGTATTACGTCTTAGAGATTCAGAGCAACAATGGGTCAAATTCGGGAACAATATTTTTTACTGAATTTTTGCAAGTCATGTATATGGACAATACGCATTTCAATTGATAGACCTTTACAGTGATAAATCACGGCTTAAAAATTGGCATTCATATTTGGCCAATTTCAGGAAAAATTTACACAAAATTTAAAAAAAAAATTTGTTTTGTTTCACCAAAATTTATTTTTAAATATTCATACATTTTTATAAAGTTTTAAATTTTTCGTTCAATGTTTATTGTCTTTAAAACACTCATTACTAATCTTTAACAAAAGGAAGAAAATACGATTTCTCCCTACTAAGTATTCGTTATACCGGAAGTAAAATACGATATTTATTCGTTATGTAAAGTTTCTAATGCAAATATTTGCTCATTCATTATATCCTACCGAGATTTGTGGATACGAAAAGTTTATTTTCACAGTCATACGTACATCGTTAAACTGACTCACCTACCTATTTATAACGATCCTGAATATACTACTTTATAAGGTCGCAAATTAATTTATGGAAATTTCGAAAAATAATGCATTACCAATTAAGCTACTTTAAAATTGTTTAATAAGTATTAACGTGTAAACACCTTCATATATTTTTGTTATTTGAATTATGCTCGCAAACTGCACATTTTCAAACAGTTTGTTGAAATCCTCTTCTCCTAATATTAGTTTAAGTAAAATTATTAAATAACCCACCCTCTAGTTAATCTATCCATACCTTATTATTTACCAACAAATTGCGGATTTTTTATTTTTGTTTTCTTTTTACTAATTTAATATTCTAAACAATAAGGTCATGCTATCTTTACGATATACATACATAGATACTAGGGTATTCAATTAATCAGGTTTCTGGTTTAATCGGTTAATCGGTTAATTAATTGGTGTTTAGATTTAATCGGTTAATTTTAAATTATTCGATTAACCGAATTGTTTAAGCATTTTATTAAAAACATAAAAAATAAACAAAACATATCAATTCAACAAAAAAGAAATTATCTTTTAAACAAATAATATAATTTAAATGTTAATTTTCTTTAGTTTTACTAAAATTGACTTGAAAAAAACTCTATCACTGATTGTAGATGTTGGAGAAATCTAAAGTAAGGCATGATAAAGAATATACAATTTCTCATCCTCCATAATGCCAATGGAGTCCTTTTTGGATATATTTTTTTTAAATTTTGAAAACTTTTAATAGTTTTGTGAAGTTCTGATAAAAGACTTTTTCAGTAATTTCTTCAGTCTATTACATGTCTTCCTCCCACTTATTAGGACAAAGTTCATCATAGAACATTCTAGAAAAAAGGTAATTTCCAAATTCCTTAGTTTCAGCTTTTGTACTATACTTCAATAAAATATTGTTAGAAGGGAATGTTCATAAGTTATGAAATAAAATTTGTGTGTTTAAAACTATATTTCTATATAAAGTGCAAAAAAAAAGAAATATCGTTTAACGTTTAATCGACACAAATAAATCGGTTTATTAGTTAATTGAAAATCGGCAATTTTAAATTATTCGAACAGTTAACCGACCAAAATTAATCGGTTAATCGATTGAATACTCTAACATATACATATGTATGTACATAGGTATATACATATGTATACAAATAAATCTATAATGTACAGAACAGACTATTTAAGTTATTATTATTTTAAATAAATGTGACAATTTTATGCCAACCATACTAAAGAAGGAATCAACAAAACTAAATAAGAATGTAAATGACAGGCATGCAACCCTTGCCAAAATGCAAATTGCTTTAATATGCCATTTTGTATATCATTAGTTATGATTTTGTAATTCCGATAAGAATTGATTTTAGTTGCAAACACCATTACCATTATTTCAAATCCGTTTATTTGTATTATTATATGGGTTTTTAGACCACAATCTACCAGCGTCATAATATGATTGGATTTTATGGTAGCTGTCAAATTATATTGTATTATGGTTCGTATATGTCCATAATATTACTAATGTTTAACAATTAGGGTTTGGGGTTTCCCGAATAATTTTATTTCCCGGGAAAGGAGAATGAAATTTTTCATTTCCCGGGATTTTTTTGCAAGTAAAAAAGAAAATTATTTTATAAAATTGTGTAATTTTATTAAAAAAAAAAAGAAAAGCTATACATGACAATTCATTTGTATTAACATAAAACAATCAATAAGCCATCTGACATCAGATTTCTTATTTTAGTGGCAAAGTTTCAAGCCACCGATAAAACTATATTGCTTTCAACAGATGTTGACTTTATTGTCAGTAAGGCATTACTGTTTCAAATATAGCAAACGTCTGTTTAAAAAGACTTTCAGCATTTGATTTGAAATATTTAGAGTTTTCTTTTCAATATTGATTGCATTTTGGAATTTGTTTTTAAAATGTTGCTCCATTTGAACTGATAAGGGAATATTGTGGTCAAATAGGCGTCATACATTTTCTAACCATACATTTTTAATTTAATATTATAATTTAGCTGATTATGTTGTGAAGTTTTGAGGTAATTTATCAATGACATAAGTCCGCTGTTATATCGTTTATTAAATTTACATTTTAATGTATGAATAATTGTTTGAGACAGCGTAGACTTTGTAGATAACAGCTGTTCATAAAGAGTTTTCATCATAGCATCACCTATCGACAAATTGGTTTCATTTCGGATTAATGCTTCTACTGCATCCTTAAAGGTTTTTAAAACATCCATTAATATTTCTAAATTTGGAACAAGCCCTTGATCAAATAAAGATGTTAAATTTTAATCTATTAAAGTGTTTTAACTAATTTTAAATTTCCCGTTTTTCCGGGAAAAAAAATTAAAATTTCCCGGGATTTCCCGTAAAATTATTGTCGGGTATAGAAAATACATCTGTCTATTGAAATCAATTTTCTGAAGACCCCCACCAAACTTACAAACTTGATTCATATATATCGGAAATTCTTCCGACTCGGTTGCTATTTAAAATCGAGAAAATCGGCCTACAAATGAAAAAGGAATAAGGAAAAAATGGACAATCTCGATTTTTGACCTTTTTTTTATCTATATCTGGATAACTAAGTCATTAATATAGACAATAGATATTTGAAAAGTCCATTGCAACGATCACATATGGGTAAAAATCCCGAAAAATTTAAAATTTTTTTTATAAGACCAAAAATCTAAACAAAAAAAAAAAAAAAATAGTTCGGAAAAATGTGGATCAAATTGTTCCTAATATTTGCAATCCTATCAAGATTTTTATGCAAATTTTAGTTTTAAAAACTCAATAATTATGTAATATGTTATAAAATCTATATTTATTAACAAAACTCAATGAAATTTTCGATGTTTTTTAAATTTTCTATTCTGAATAACAAAGTGTAAAAAAAATTGTCAAAAGGTCAAAGGGAATCCCGCAATTTTTAAAAATTGGAGCAAAAATCCCAAAAATGGTATTTTTAACAATTTTTCCCATAGGATCCACATTTTCTCCGGAGCTGGGAAAGTACTTTGGGAATAAATAGTTCTCACATCAATGTTTGCAAAACTGCTTTGCGTTTTCTGATCCCAGCTTTGGGAAGTTAGAAAATGTGAGCCAAATTTGAAATTTTGATAAAAAATAGGTAAAATTCCGAAAGGCGTAGGGACGACATATTCGAAAACTATGACATGTTTTTTATACCCAAATGTTCTCAATAAAGATATTAAATAAAAAAAGAGTTAAGTCACCTTTTCGCACAAAAAATAGCACAAATCTACTATTTTTTGAATTTTTAAATTGAAAATCGTTTATTTTTGGATCTATAATTGATATTGCTCTGAAATCTTTTGCATATTAATGGTAATTTGGTTGTCTAACTAACGAAACAAATTTGAGTTCATTCGGTTCAAAAGTACGCCCTATATTTTTAAAAAAGTGGACCAAGGTATAGCAAAATTTTAAAATTTCAATTTTGAAATGCTTATAACACGGAAATTATAAGAGATAAATAGCACACGTAAGCATAAATAAAAATCTTTGAAATCGGATAGGAAACAAATAAATGGCACGTGTTTAAAAATTGTACATGTCGAAGGTACCCTACTTTGAGCCCCCATAACGCCGCACCTGGAGCATTTGTAGGGTTCATTTTAATAACTTAAACTCGAATACACCATGGCTACGCCCACGTAGCCAAGGTGTATTCGAGTGTAAAATCAAAAAATTTTGATTTTGCCCCACTGTGTGTCACTAGTCACTAGTAAATTAAAACAAAAAAAATTTGGAAAAAAAGTGAAAAAAAACTATGTATTTCGAAAAAAAAAATTGTTTTGAAAACAATTTTGAAACAAAAATTATTATTTTTTAAATTTTGAAAAAAAGAATTAATTTTGTTTACCTAAAAATATTTAACATTTTTATTTTAAAGTATAATTTGGTGAAGGGTATATTAGATTCGTCACAGCCGAATATAGCTTTTTTACTTGTTTACATTTGGTTGAAAAAATAGTTCTTTGTTATGTTTGCTTTTGAAAAATATGAAAATTCTAAATTTTTTGGAAAAAAAGTTTTGTTTTGAAATTGTGGTTCAATGATCATATTTTAATAGTAGCACAACTATAATATGAATGTGTTCAACCATATAATGATTCCACTTGAACCATATCACTATCATATTATGGTTATGATCAGCTATAATATGATAGTAATAGCACAAACATAGTTTGATTGTTCGATCCCATCGATAAGATGGTTATGTATAAACATGATAATGTTATTGTGATAGCTCCATAATCATGTATAGTAGATGATCATATTATAGACGTAGCAAAATAGTAAGAAAAATTTAAAATTCCACTAATAAAATGTATACAAAATAAAGACAATATTTTAATTTCATCAATGATTATTTATTTATAAAATATTATAATTATTTACAAATACGTTTGATGCTTCGAACACTTCACAATCACAATATAATTCCACTGAAAAAATAAAAAAAAATCTGAAATTAGACCATTTATTTATAAGCGTATATTTTATTATTTATGTACAGTAGTTACTTATGTATTTTATTAGTAATAATTTAAATTTAGATTAACTTTTACTGATAATATTAATTATAACACTAATAAATAAAACCAATATAATTTGATTTTACTTTAGAGGTACTAACATGACATAAAATCCAATATTGTTGTTAAGCCCAATCATATTATGATTCCAGCTTAACCTTAATATTATACTATTTAAATCTATTAGATGACCAAATTATGATTGTAGCCACATGTTTATATTATACAGTATTTGTGAACATAACAGTATTTTCTTTATAGTTATCATAATTAAGTTGTAGTTAGAATTTTCACAAACATAATGTCGTTCAAAATCAGTCATATTGCCAAACATTAAAATAAAAGCGAAATCTAAACATAGGTCCACTTTGGAAATGGTGTAATGTGTGTTTAATTATGTGTGTATGTATGTATTCGAGGCTTCATACTCGTACGACTACACAGAATGCTGTGTACATTAACACGTTTGGTTTAGTTAAAAATATTTGTTTTGAACACGAAGGACATGTTTATTATGGGTTTGATAATTATAAAAATTATGGTTTTGTTTTCAATGGAACGTTATCATCACACACTAATAAATAGGACAGACATGTTTTATGTAAAAAAAACAACCTAAAAAGTTGTCATTCAAGTGCCACTTAATAACATCAATTATCCTCATATTCTCTCTACTTCTCTTTTTGTTTTTCTTTGGTTTCGTTTCTCAGTGAATAGTTTTTAGTTTTTTTATTTTTTGGATGGACCAGACCTTCCAGCTGTATGTTTACATTTGGCTTTTATCCAGTTGGTCGGTTCGTTAGTTTTGCAAACCAAATAACTATTTACTACAACACTCTTAATCAGGTCTGATAGTTTCTACTCGTACTATTTAGTATCTACAAAATTATGGTGTGTGGTTTAAACGTAAAAAAGCAGGAAATCCAAATAAACATTCAGGTAAATAAAATAAAGTGAACTAGCAACGTTATTAGTAAGTAAGTAAGCACTTTTTAAAATTTTAATAAAATGCAGTAGAAATAAACTAACTGTATGTTACTAGGTCTTTAAAGTGAGAAAATAAACTTGAGTTGTTCACCAACTCTATTTACCTTAAATAAATATTAATAGCCATATGCATACAAATTTACAAGAGTTTTATAAACCAATTATAAGCAAATTTTCATAAAGTTGTATTCATAAACGATAAATAGCTCAAAATACATTTGATAAACCTTTAATAAGTGTACAAATTTTAAAGTTCGTTCGATCCTACTTTAAACCTACTATAAAGTATTCTTTTTACATTTTATCCTGAAAAAAGGTAGTTTTAAAAATAATTCTTTATAAATTTGCAATAATAGATGATACTATTGCAATTGATAAACATAATTTTAACTCCGCTGGAAAATATAGTCCACTTTAATAATATAAGATTTTGTTCCATATTTCTCCGGCAGTGAACTACATGAGGTTCGCAAGTGAGTTTTATTGTCATTTTTGTAATTTATTGTTAACCTGTAACGGCATGTAGTAACTAAATGTGTAAACATTGTGGAAGAACGTCCACAGAATCTAATATACCCACTCCGGAATTAAAATTATGTGTTTCCACATAGAAATTCATTCAATTTTGTTAAAATTGATGATGTTTATTTTATCACAGAATATTCGTCATTCGAATACTTTTAATAATAATTGAACTAAAATATATAAAAACGTTTGTATATTAATGAATTTTAGCTTAGGATAAATTTACTAGAATCAAATATATATTTTTTCTCTAAATACTTTAGTTTTTTTCTTCAAAAATATATAATTACTAAAAACAAACAATGAAAAAAAGAGAACTAACGAATATTTTATCCTAATTGCAAGCAACACTAACAACGAAAAAGGGAAAATAACAGAGAAGCATTGCCAGCTTAGACAATAAACAGTAAGGGTACTCATTTAAACGCTTGAGTTTCCCATTTGTGTAAATGTACAAATTTGCGCGACGTGTTTCATGAACCCACCTTTTCAATTTTGTGCAAGTTTACACAGAAAATTTATATTTGTTAAAAATGTCAAATAAAAATAAATTCAACAAAAGCTGTAAAAAAAAGTTTTTCAAATTGTATAAATTTAAATTCTTTAATTGTTGAATGAACAAACGATGATACACATAGTTTGGAAGATTTTGGTTATATTCTAGCTGTTGGTTTATATTTCCATACACAATGCCATTCAATCCAATCATTCGGTTCCAAAGTAACACAATTTTCACATGTATAAAAATTTATATATTATTTGATTTTTATTTTTCATAAATAAAAGTAAACAAAAGCAGCCGATTAATCAAATGCACAATAAATTTAAGTTTGCGAGTCTAAATTGTCGCGCAAACTTATCGGAGTTGTGCAAACGAATTCCCATACATTTTTTGACAGTTCATTTGCGAGAGTGTAAAAATGCACAGATTGCACAGTTTGTGAGGCACTTAAGCGTTTAGGACCGTAGGACCCTTAGTATATTAGTTATAGTGCCTTTAACAAACGTTTATGAATACTATACTTTTATAAATGATTTTTAAAGCTAAAGTGTTTGTTAACAAATTTGTGTTTTAAATCTACAATGAGTTTTTTTTATGCATATAGCCGTAAATGTTGTTGAAAATGTCTTAAGAAATCTTTTTACAAGCTTACAATGTAAATTAAGCATAAATACAAAACGGTTAATTTTAACAAGGGTTATCATTCGAATAAAAATTAATCGAGAAAAAAAATATATTTTTTATTGCAATTTCAAATTAAAATAAAAAAAAGCTTAGATAAACAAAAATTTGCAGAAAAATATCTCAAAGAAGCAAAAGCAATAGTTCATAATTTTATTACAAGTTGGTTACTTAGCAAATTTTATTAGAAATTACTTTTTACATTCATACTCCAATCAAATATAACTTAAAAACGCAAACCTTGTGACGTAGGAAAGGTTAAAGTATCTGCAATATTGGTAAAACAATTTTATACGAATTTCAAAATATTTTGGAATCTAAAGTCTTTCAATCAACAATTACTAAATAAAATATCTGACGAGACCTTATATAATTTAAATGGTCTAATTTTAAAAATTAATCGATCTCTCTAATATATAAATTGCACGATTAAAATAAAACGGGAATAATTTAAAATCCTAATTACAACTATTTAAAGGAGTCCTATAGCTCAAAAAACGTGGAAAAAATTGTCTAATTATAGCTGGTGTCAAAGATATTAAAGATAACTTCACTTGATATATAAATTGTGTATTAGTTAAAACTAGTTATTGGTTTCTTTTGAAATCGATGTCTTGGATAGTAATTCAGACACAATTTTTCGACAAGATCGGTTAAGAACTCTCTGAGTTAGATGGGTCAAATTTTGTCATTATGGCCAAACAGATTTTTTTCTCATCCACGCCCCCACTAGGGGCGGATTCTCATGCATTTATTATTGGAAAATATGCGCATAAAATATGCTTAAACAATTTTAAAAATATGCACTTATATTTTTGTGCAGAAACATAAAATAATTAACTATTGATCGCTTAATGCCAATTACAGTTGTTCTTCTGCGAAAACGATAATATCTTGGAATTAAAATTGTTTAACGCCATAATCTTTAGACCTACATAACATGCCTTTTAAAATCATCAAAATGTTGATCGTGCTGTAAAGTAGCATCCGTCTTTAATTTTCATCATGTAATGAATGACTGTGAAGATCGGTAACTGTGTATATGAAGCTACAAAATCGAAATTCCAGTGAAAACAAATATGAATGATTTTAATACAATTAATGAATTTGTGATACTTTTAAAATAACTAAACTTTTTTGAAGCAAAATCTTTTGATGTCTCGATGTCAAAAGAAGTTAGTCGACAAAATTGTATGCTATTTTGTTATCAAATGTTATCGACTAACAAAAAAGTTTTTGCCAATATATTGCCTATTCACGACAAAAAGTTATATTTTTATAAAAAATTTGGGAAATATGCATTATCAATAAAATATGCAAAAATATGGCCTAACAAATCGATGCCATTTTACAGCAAATTGTGTGAATCTGATAGATAATTAGTCTACATTTTATTGGGACGTTCGAGAAAAAACATGCATTTGCATGTAAATTTCATATTACCTATTGTTCTTAGCAAAATATGTCGCAACTAGTTAAGATAGCTATTTCTTCAATCTTTCTAAAAAAAATTTAAAAAAAATGTTGGCATTTTTGTCCAAAATCAAAAACTTTTTTTTTTTTTCAAAATTGACTTTTGTTTTGCAAAATCTACCTTTTTTTTTTTAAAATCGGCCATTTTTTTTCAAGACTTCATGAAAAAGGGCCCATTTTGAAAAAAACTCAAAAACCCCTCTAACTCAGAGAGTTCTTGACCGATCTTGTTGAAAAGTGTCTCAGTTACTACCCAATAGGACTAACTTTGGTGCAAATTTCATAGCGATCGGAAGACATCTATTTCAAAAGTTGGTTCACTTAACATAAAATAATTTTTTTTATCTTTTATGAATTTGTTTTCTTAATTTATTGGATCTAGTGTTTTTTATATTTATTACTAAGTATTATAAACCAATCAGATAATGCGTAACCGTGCGGAAAATCGATTAGAAGTGATAAAATATTAGTTTCATGATTTTAACAAAGAAATTACAATTTAAATAATAATTTCAAATAAAAATAATTTTTTAAAATTTTTTTCTTTACAGAACTTTAAAACACCACCACGAGCACCGCACAACATTTATATATTTTTTTTAAATTTTAGACTGATTTATCCTTTATACATAAAAGGATAATAAATAAAAGTTTAATCAAAATAACAATACATGAGCTAAAAATTAAACTTCATTTGATAGGAATAAAACAAATACCACCGTCAGATTTTAATCTCTCAATAAATACAAATAACACGGGGAAAATATGTCCCGATCCAAAGAGAAAGTTGTCTCGTCATTGCGTAAAATATTCAAAAGTAATACAACAAAAGATGAGACGCCCGAAGAGAAGAATCCAGAAGCCGAAGGAACGGTTAAAAAGCCAGCTGCCTTTCCGGAATCACCTGGAAAACGTATTAGAAGAATGGATAAAAAGTAAGTTCTGTGATATTATATATAAGTACTTATATAAATGCATATAACCATTCGCCCCCTTCTAACAAAAACCACAAAAGATATTCTTAATTTGTTTTTGTTTCAAATACTTAGATAAGTTTAAGTTTTACTTATTTCAATCTCGCCCATCTCTTCTTATAATGTAATTTTTAAACATTTCTACAATGACCAAAAACGACAATAACGCCACATACATACGTTAAATCTGGAAAAAAGTGTATTAATGTATAACCATAATTTATTACTTTAATATTTTAATTCACTAAACAAAAAAGAAAAACGGTAATAAATATTAATTTCACATAACTAATCAAAAATAATATATAAAAGGGATCAAAAAGAAGTCCATTGTGGGAATCATTAAATAATTTGTTTCTTATCAACACTTTACTTTACATTGATCTGTGAAATATAAACATCAAATAAATATCCTTTCGGATTAATTTGTTCCGGCCACATAGAATAATGGGCGAAACAACACCACCAGGCATCTGGCGAATGAGCCCCAGGAGAAGTTCTGTACATTAATATAATTTTGTTCAAACTTCCAATCTATTCATAAGAACAATTATTGTCCCTTGATGATCATTATTATTGATGTTCGTACACAAACCAATATATTTTTTAAACCACAAAAATGAAAAACTAAGATTGGCAGATAGACTTCCTTCTACCCTATACCGGGAAAGGCATTTTTGGGGAGTCTTTCGGAAGAGTAGAACTCAAACGATGCTTATTATTGTATCACAGTTAGGAGAAACAAATTAATAATATCTTCAGTTTCCTAACAGCGGATGAAATTTAAGATCTTAGTACAATTTGTACAATTCGTCATTAATATAGACAATATGGATATCTGATGATAGATATTTCAAAGACCTTTGCATATGAAATATCGTATATAAGTAAGTTGGACCTACAATGGGTCAAAATCGGTAAAAAATTATAATCAGATTTTTTTTTCACCAAAAGTTTTTTTCGCTAAATATTAAAAAAAAATTTTAAAACTTAAAAAAAAAAAATGTTTAAATTTAAAAAAAAATAAAAAAAAATTTACATAAAAAATTCGAAAAAATAATTTGTCTCCAAAAAATGAAAAAAAACAACTGGAAAAAAAATAAATTTTGTTTACCTAAAAATATTTAAAATTTTTATGTTGAAGTATAGTTTGGTTAAGGGTACATAAGATTCGGCCCAGCCGAATATATCTCTCTTACTTGTTAGAACTTGAATATATAATGTATTTAGTCACATTAATTTCATACACGATTTAAATATGCAATAAATAAGTAATTAATGAAAACAACATTTAATACTTACACACACTTTTTAAATTACAGCAAATATATGTATATGTCATTATTTTTCATTACTTTCTAGAATCAAACCCATGTCAATAAATCCAGCTCCTGATTTTAGCGTAAGAGCCCGCAGACTTATGAAAGAATACAAGGAAATACAAAAAATACAATGTTGCAAAAGTAATCCTGTATTTACGGTAACTACCATAACGTTCTAATTATTCTAAATTGATACTAATACTTAGTGTTTCTCTTGTTTTGCCCACAGGTGGAACTTATAAATGACAACCTGTACGAGTGGTATGTCCGATTGCACACCGTTGATCCCGATTCAAAATTAGCCAAAGATATGATGGAATTAAATGTGCCCTTTATACTCTTACACTTGGCATTTCCTGATAATTTCCCATTTGCACCACCATTTATGCGTGTCGTTGAACCGCATATAGAAAAGGGTTATGTCATGGATGGTGGTGCCATTTGTATGGAATTATTAACACCGCGTGGCTGGGCTAGTGCGTATACGGTCGAAGCTGTTTTAATGCAATTTGCTGCTAGTTTAGTTAAAGGTCAAGGACGTATAATGAGAAAAACTAAAAATACCAAGGAATTTAGCAGGTAAACAAAACACCCAACATATTGTACATATCTACATACGAGTATGTATGTATGTATATAATCGTGGTCTGCTGCAATGTCTTAATGGGTGTCCATGTGCTTGAGTTCTACATTTATATTTATGTATGTACTAATATGATTCGTTTCATTTATTGTTTTTCTGTTGCAGACGTAGAGCTGAGGAAGCTTTTCGTTCGTTGGTTAAAACACATGAAAAATATGGCTGGGTTACACCGGCACTATCAGATGGTTAAAATGCCACAAATAAGTAATTGTATAGTACATACAGTTGACGTGACCATTGTATGGAGAATAGAATTATAAAAACGAAAAAGGTATGTTAATTTTTTGATTTTCGTAGCTTTTAAACAAATTCAATTTAGAAAATGTACTTGACATTATATTTTCTACTGGCCGAGAAGAATATAAAGAAGTAAATTAAAGAATATTTTATAAAAAATATTGAAAATATTAAAATTTCTATATTTACATATTTATATCGTTAAATTAGTGTGCAAACAGGCCTTTTCACAAATGTTATGGGAAACACAGAAAACGTCCTAAAATCCTTAGTTTTAAATATTTTTTAAATCTGTTAATGCAATTTTATTACTTATTTGGTGTGATTTATAATGATAAACGATCGCAGTTTAGAAGAAGTGAGTTGGTGATTTATAAGTTTCCATTTGAGATTTAGCTCATTTTCTATTATTATACCCTTCACCTTCGTTAGAAGGGTATATATAAATTTGTCATTCCGTTTGTAATTTCCACAATATAATTTTCCGACCCTATAAAGTATATATATTCTATAGATAGCGGAGTCGATTTAGCCATGCCCGTCTGTCTGTTGAAATCAATTTTCTGAAGACCCCAGATATCTTCGGGATCCAAATCCTCAATAATTCTCCCATACATGCTTTCGTAAAGTTTCCTATTTAAAATCCGAGACAACCTCGATTTTTGGCCTATTTTTTATCTATGTCTCGATTACTAAGTCATAAATATAGACAATATGGATATCTAATGATAGATATTTCAAAGTCCATTGCAACGATGTATATAAGGCTATACAAAGTTGGACCTACAATGGGTCAAAATCGGAAAAATATTTTTGAACCCGAATTTTTTTTTCACAAAAAACATTCTTTTGTCATAAATTTGTTTCACTAATAAATTTAAAAAAAAAAAAATTTTAAAATTGGAAAAAACTTTAAAAAAACAATTTTGAAAAAAAAAAATTTAAAAGATTAAAAAAAAGATTAAACAATTTTTTTTTTTAATTTTATTTTAAATTATAATTTGGTGAAGGGTATATAAGATTCGGCACAGCCGAATATAGCTCTCTTACTTGTTTTTTATAATTTTGTATTGTTACGAAATTGCACTATCAATTTGAATTTAACTTTCTGTAACGACTGCTTGCAATATTCAACATGTTTATAAACATGTCCATCAGTAGAAGATTCTACTAATCAACAATGTCGATAGCACGAAGTTATTAGCATTGTTTGTAAGTATGGCAACATTAAATGTTTAAGCTGCTAACATTTACATTAAAGCTGCTAAAAGCTCTAGAATTCCAGCATTCTAGTTTTGTCCGTTAAAAGTTGAAAGAATATGGCACTGTATAAATAGTGGCAGTTAGTGGTTGCAGTTAGTGTATCATAAACACTGTTAGAAGAAACATCAACTGTATTACCAGTTTATACCAGTGTGTAAGTAGATTAAAAGAAAGTGAATATTTAAATTGTTGTGTAAATTAAATAAATAAATAGTTGTAACAATTCTTAAATTACTAAACTGCTTTTATTTGCAATTAAAAGTATCCGGTTTATTTGAAGAAAATAAACCACCGTTTTTAAAAGGTAAAAACGTAACAGTATTTTTAGGTGGACTTGAAGCTAATTCGTATTTGATTGATTTAAGATTAATTTCAAAGATAGTAATGCCCTCCTTACCCTACATAATGAAATAAATATCTGTTATCAAAATATGCATGCATGATGCAAAAGCGATTTTCTGATTCACTTTTAAAGTTTTAAATTTTATTCAAATAATCTAAATTGACTAAACAATTAAATTATTTCCTTTTTTTGTGGCTAGAAGCCCTACAATTTTTAATATTTGTTTATGTTTAACAATAACACTTTTCTCCATAAAAAAACGATTGATTTAAATCGTGAATAAAATTAAATTTTTTACGTAATTTTAAAAATGAAAATGATGTCCAGAGGACATATGGTCAAAATCAGAGAACCAGTTTAAAGCTTGTGTTCTTTGTTGGAATTTATGTACATACATATATGTTTTAAAGTCTCTATTTATAGTATCAATAAAGTTGCTCTTAAAAGGTAATGGAGCAACGTTTTTGATAACAGTAGTCGAGATGATAATTAATAAACGAGTAATTATACAAAGAAAAACTGACTGATGATTTCTGCATTCGAAACTATAGAGTAAGATGCAGAGCTAGATCAGGCTTGGATCTAGGGGGAGGGTTGAAAAAAGGAGACAGACGGACGGACATCGTTAAATCGACTCAGAAAGTGATTCTGAGTCGATCGGTATACTTTAAGGTGGAAGGCTAATATTTTGGGCGTTGCAGCCCAACAAAACCCAACTTGGTCCTACAAAAAGTTGGCCACACAATCAAAGGTCTGCCGTCAAACTATTTCCAATGTTATTCAACAGTACCGGGAGAACTTGTACGTTGATAGAAATCCTGGTTCATGTAAAAGGTTCACTTGGTGTTTATTAAGACAAACAAATAGAAAGCATTTCCAAAAGACCTCTCAACACATCCGGTAGGAAAGCAGCCCGGTTAGCTCAGTGCTCGGACTATTTGGTACGAAAAGTTAAAGCCAATGCAGGTTCAAAAACATACAAGGCTCAAAAAGTTCCTGACAGGAATGTTTTTAAAAATTTAGAGGCCAAAAACAGAGCCCGAAAATTGAAGTCAAATTTTATAAAAAAAATATGTTCTGTTCAGATTGTTCTGGCAGATTTTTCGCAGCTTCCGGGTCAAAATTTTGATGTTGCTGATGCTCGAGGGAATGTTGAAGAAAAGTTTAGGACCCAAAAGCAGACAGAATTTCCCAAAAAGTTCTTGGTATGGCAAGCAATATGCAGTTGCGGCAGAAAAGCCAAACATTTGTTACAAAGGGCTCTATAAATACCGAAATTTACATCAAATCATGTTTACAAAAAAGGATCATAAGAATAAGAATTCTTAGTATGTCCACTTATTTTTGGCCTGATTTGGCACCCTGTCATTATGGTAAGAAAGGTCTTGAGTGGTAAAATAACAATAATGTGGTATTTGTACCAAGAGCGGCAAATTCTTCAAACTGCCTGGAGCTAAGGCCAGTAAAGAGAGATATTGGGCTCTTGTTAAAAGAGAATTGAAGAGCACAAAAAAGGTGTCCAAAAGTGTGGTGGATTTTAAACGGAGATGGACAACCTGTTCGAACAAAGTGACAGAAATCACTATAAAAACCATAATGGAAGGGTTTCTGAAAAATGTTCAAAATTTAATTAGAACTATAAAAATATTTTTTTTTTTTTTTTGTAAATTGTAATAATAATTTCAATCAAATAAAAAAAGATTCAATACTGTAAGTTTAGTGGTTTAGTTTTTATTTACATATATGTATGTTAAGAATTTTTCGATCTCAGTCCTTATAAAAATAAGATATTGCTTTAGTGTCCAATTGTGTGATTGATCGAATAGTATAAGTATTTCAACCAATACACAGACAAAATAAAATACCAGACAATTATTCCTTTATATTATCACCGATTAAAATATATTTTCGATAAAGTTGTTGAATATTAATTATCAGAACAATATAAAACCAATTAACTTAAATTTTTCTCTTATTTCTTACAGAATAATAGATTTGAATACATACTTATTACGACAGTATGATGAACAACTCTAAGCAACAATTACAATTAAACACTTTTATACCACTCGTGTGCAATACTGGACTCCTTTTTAACTCTTTCGGATATAAAAACATTTAATGGTCAACTTATTGAGTGTATGTAGTAAGATTTTGTTTTTAATTAATATTTTTAAAACCACTCGAATGGATACAAATGTAAACAATGATTACAATTTTTCTTAGACAAAAAAAAAAAAAAAAAAAAAAAAAAACAAGGAATCATAACTACTATTTAAGAACTACCAACTATTACTACCACTACTATTATTCATTTAAAGAAATTTTACTTATAATACAAAGAGGAAATAAGTCTCATCTTGAAAGAAATGTGTTAGTGCTGCCATCTGCAATTTGTTTATAATATTTGTTTAATACATACTAAATACATACATAATAATGCCCATCACTACTCCTTGGATCTCCTTTAATGGTATTTTAAAAATGATAAGTTGCTCATAGGTGTGCATAACGATTGATATAAATAATCATTGAAATTATTTATTAGAAAAAAATTGTGTAAAACGCTTAAGAGAGTTGCAATAAACTAAAATATTCTCTTATGTCCCGAACTTGTCGTTTTAAAATACTTCATACCTACAACTGTGTATTATAAAATAAACATGTAGTTACACTCATTTAATGTTATTTGACATAATGTCTATATAATGATATGTTAACTAAACATGCATGTGGATTTCTACATTATTTTCAAAATTTTAATTTCACATATTAAAATCTACTAAGATATATTTTATATATTTAGTTAAAAGCATACTCATTTTCACGTTAGAAATAAATAGGTATACAACAAAGGTTCGAAAGAATTAAATATTAAATTAGTTTTCAAAATCAAATTAAATTTTATCCTTTAACCATTCCCTCCCTTTAAGTATTAATTACGAATTAATTCAAAGCCTTAATTCCTGAGAACGTATTGAGAATTCATTTCTTATTGAATCATACATACTTAATAAGTTTTCCTTAATTGAAAACCAAAATAGCTTATAAAAATTATTGAATGATTAAATTGCAAATTAAATGAAGAAAAACTATTTTAATTCAATTGAATTAATTGAATGAATTTTATTATGAATTCAATTCAAATAAATGGCTTTGAATAAATCTAACAAATATATTTTGTTGGGAATGGTATTATTTTTTTATTCTAAAATAAGATTTGAGTGAATTAAATTTAAATTGAATAATATTTATTAATTTTATAATATTTTTGAAAGTAAAAGTTTGTATAATTTCTGTATATGCAAGAGCAGTTGTTAAACCATTAATTGAGAATGATGTAAGTTTTCAAATTGCCATTTATTAAATAATAAAAACTAATGTTTTGAAAACTAATATTTAAAAAAACTTGAAAATATTGTAGGTCTAATCTAAACTTAGCTTTTAATTGAAACAAACTATTTTACATACTCGTACATGCAAAAGCAAACAAATTTTCTATCTCAATGTGAATGAATGAAAGAAATACATAATACTTACATACAGTACATAATGTTAGATATTTTACTATTTCTCTCTCTCTGTATCTCTAAATGTATTCGATATTTAAATTAATAATGTTATTATTGCATCTAGATATAAATTAACTATAAAACCTTAACGATAAAACAGAATTCAACAACAACCCTCCATGTCTAGATATTTTACATTAAAAATAAAAAGGTTTTTTAGGAACAAAAAGAAAAAAAATAAAAACAAAAAAAGAGGATACAAATGATAATTAAGTAAGAATTTAATTGCTCAGTAAACAAGCATCAGAAATAAAATTACGGAAAATATTCGAAATATATTTTCGTTTAAATTTCTATTAAAAATATATCTATTATGTTAATTTTGAATTATTAATTGTATTACAAAATAGTTTCCTAGGACCTAAAAATGTTTATTAACCAATTGACTATAAAGATTTAATCTATTAGTTCTCACTCTCAGTATGTTTCTGTTTTAAATAGATTATTTGTTAATGAACATTGACGATCACCTACACACACCAATTGATTTTGTGATTTATAATTATGTAAAATATTGTTATTATTATTATAATTATTATTATTATTGTAACTGTGTATGTTTAATTTCTTTTTTCTTAAATATTTTTATTTGTATTGTAATATTTTTCTATACAATAATGAAATTGAATTTATTTTTTAATATATTTTTTAATTTAGCTAAATATTGTAATATAAAAAAAAACAAAAACAAAAAAATGTATCGATGTTTAAAATATACAACATAAAAATTGAAATATGGTTTTTATTTAATTATCACTTACAAGGGGTTGCTGTAGGTACATACATATTTAGAAAATAAAAATGAATTTTTCTTTTAAAGTATTAACCATTAACCCTCCGACGGTTGAGTCATCCGTCGAAGTATAAGGTCCACAGGGACCTATTTCTATTTGTATGGAATTTTATATGAAAACGCATTTTTTACATTTTTTTGTTTTGATTTTGTTATTATTTACTAATTATACATGTATAATGAAATTTAAGGAATACGTTTGTGATGTATTCAAACAAGCCAAACGACATTGCATTTATTAACGATTTCTTGAAATTTCAGTACAAAGTCCTAGCGGACCTTTTCACACGTCCCCGTACTAAACACAATTAAATCTCAATAGAAACTAAACTATTGGTCCGTTCGCTTTGATTTTTTTTAAACGATTCTAGATAAAATACATATCTGGGGCGGGTATACTTCCCATGGACCATCAAGGAGTAATTTCAGTTTGAAAATGAAAAAGGTCCCAGCTGACCTTTTCACACGTTCTCGTACTAAACACATTTAAATCTCAATAGAAACTAAACTATTGGTCGGATCGCTTTGATTCCATGGACCATCAAGAAGTAATTTCAGTTTGAAAATGAAAAAGGTCCCCAGGAACCTTCTCACCCGCCGGAGGGTTAAATGTCATCACGTAAAATGTAAAGCATCACGGACATAAAATTTACAGGTGGGAACCTATGTTTACTATGTACAAAAAATAAAAACACACAATGTAATACACAAAAAAGTTTCAACATAAATAGTATGATTTGATTTCAATTCATAACATTTATAAATAATTTCTTAAATAGTATGATTTTTTTCATATTTTTTGTTTTAAAATAAAATCAAGGAGGCTTGAAAAAAATATTTCAATTTTCATTTATATTTTTATGTTGTTTGAAATTTTCCTTGGAAAATGTTTATGTTTTTTATGATTTTCAGCTACAAAATCAGAAAATATGCGCGAAATTGACTGCATTTTGAAATGCTTTAATATTAATGGATACTAAATTATGTTTAATGATATATATTTACGGTTCAGACTTTTTTGATTCATCTTGAATAATTGGTAATATAGGGCTATTTTACAAATATGTTTGAACTAAGCCATTAGGTAATGCAATTGTAAAGCAATTTATTATAAAATATCAAGAAATTTTTGCAAAAAAAGCAAAAAATTCCTTCATGTAAAATTTTATAATATTTATGAACATGTTCTTATTATGAATGAAAAAAGTCTGGGAAAAAAAGTCATGTTCGATTAATAATATTTATTACAAAATTCATTCCAATTGTGAATTTCTTTTTTTTGTGTATGTACAATGCAGGATTGTCAATTATTCGAGTTTAATTTTTATAGAATAAAATTGTATAATTTTTTTTATTATACGAGTGATTGAATAGGAGAATCCCTAAAATAAAAAAAACTTGCACGTTCACCCTGGTATTAAAGTGCATCTTTATAATGATTTTAATTTCCATCGAGAATCTAACCTACATTATTAACTTATCCACATATTTTGTCATAGTTCTGTTATTCGTGTGGTTTAAAAAAACGAGTGATTTTCAAAAAATTTTATTTCACATATTGATGTTCTAGAACTCGCATAGAAATTAATAAATTATTGCACAGAAACAAGTTTCAACATAAATAGTATGATTTGATTTCATTGATTTCAATTCATAAAGGGGCCCATAGACACATACTGCTCATGCTCATGCAATAAGCATGTGTTGGTAAATTTTAAATTTTTTTTTATGTATGCGACACACAGACAATGCAGTATGAAAAATCAAAATAGTTTTGATTTTGAAATGAACTCGTACTGCTGACAGTTGTTGAAATGAACATTTTTTCATTTTTATGAAATATAATTTTTCAATTTGACGTTTTAGTTACTGAAAAATAGAAAATAATATTTTTTTTTGTTCCCAAACGCATTTTTTTTAATGATGATTAATAGGTGTGTAGTAAAATATCAATCACACACGTATACGAAGGGTTCATCGGCAGTATGTGTCAGCAGTATGTGTCTATGGGCCCCTTAACATTTATAAATAATTTCTTAAATAGTATGATTTTGTTCATATTTTTTTGTTTTCAAATAAAATCTAGAAGGCTTGAAAAAAAATATTTCAATTTTCATTTATATTTTTATGTTGTTTAAAAATGATTGAAATTTTCCATTGAAAATGTTTATTTTTTTTATGATTTTCAGCTACATAATGGGAAAATATGCGTGAAATTGACTCCATTTGTTGGAGCAGATGAAATGCTTTAATGAAAATGGATGTTAAATTATGTTTAATGATATTTTTTACGTTTCAGATTTGGTTGTCTTATCTTGAATAATTGGTCAATATATTGCTATTTTACAAACATATTTGAACTAAGCCATCATGTAATGTAATTGTAAAGCAAATTTATTATAAAATATCAACAAATTTATAATATTTATGAACATGTTCCTATTCTGAATGAAAAAAGTTTGGGAAAAAAAGTCATGTTCGATTAATAATATTTATTACAAAATTCATTCTCATAATGAATATCTTTTTTCTGTGTGGATTTTTGATATTATTTTCTTCAATATTTCTATCTATAAAAATTTTAAAATTTTGTAAATTTTGGCTTGGAAATAAATTTATTCGAGTATTCGAGTAGTTTGACAATTGTTGATCGAATAATTTTGTATTCTACACTGAACTATTTTTTCACTCGATGATAAGTTGAATGCATAGTACAAAATCAGAGCATTAATTTGTTTTAAATAAAATCCTTCTAAATACAGTCTTAAATTAATTCAAACATACTCATATAGGAAAGTGTATATTAACTCAAAAAGCTCTTCTTATATTCATAAAACTCATATTGATTCGCTGCTTTTTTTGAATGGCAAGAGCTTACAGAATATGCAAGCAATTACATGCATTTTGTAACAAAACACTTGCTGTCGTGAATCATGCAATGATAGTTTTCGTTTAGTTTATGTATACTGATAACTCAGTATTCATTTTTGCAAAATAAAAAATATCTCATTTGAATGATATTCATGTACATCTCTGATCGATTTATATAAAAGATTTAAGACGCATAAACGTTTCATTTAAAACAAAAGATTTATGACACATACACGAAAAAACACAAAATCGCCAAAAAATTCGTCGGAGAAAAATTTAATGGTGATTTTCGGATTCAGCGTGTGGAGTTTGAAACTAGTAGGGTTTTCGGGCCATATCCGCCCAGTAGTTTCCGAGAAAAATGCAAAAAACATAATTCCAAACAAAATCAACCAAAATCACTTATCTTATTTACATGTTTTGTAATATACCTGAAATATGTTGCATACTTTAGGGTGAACTTTATTAAAATAGAGGTAGCATCAACAATTGATGGTTATTTTTAGATTCCACATGCTGGAATATCAATTTCTGAAAATTAGCAGTGTTTTGTGTTATTCGTGATCAAACTAGTTTAATTGTTTTTGATTATAATACATGAGATGCTTATACGATGATTTGACAACATCATAGTTAATAAATTATGATATCAAAGGGAACGATTATTACCACAAAGAGAACGATTATTGGACCCAAGTGAGCTGTACCAAACGAAGATTTTGGACGGCTGATTATTAATTTTAGGAAGAAAAAAAAAGCTGAAATTTTGGTGAGACATTCGTTTGTATGCACTTTATTTAATTTAATAAAAAATCGTTTAAATTGTTTATAAAAATCTAATCTTCCTTTCTTAATATTTGGTATGACCTTCATAATTTATGATAACTGAATAATTTCTGTAACATATTCACCCCTATCGTGAAAAACATGTGAAATTTATGTTCCATTTAAATATCCATTTCCCTCGAAGGGAAAATTGCTATCGTGATATTCCCATGAACTTTTCATTCACTATAGTTGATTTTGTTCGTAACAGCTGTTTATTGTTTACAAAATTCCATCTAAAAATTTCCGATGTAGGGAACGAAAAATGGGAAAGGGGAACACATTTCATGTGAAATATTGATTTGCGATAGGGGTGATTGAGCTTACTAAATTTGTTGAGAGTTTGAATGGGGATTGTTGAGCAGCATTTCTAGAAATATTACTAAGTTTATATTCATAATGTTCTTGTCAGATAGGAATACAGAAATTGTATTTCTCCTTCATCTTCCCTAAAATTGTGTTACTAAAAATATAAATGTTAAATATTCGAGGAGTATTTTAGAATACATTTTGATTGAAATAAAACAATTCCGAAACTCTAAATTGTATCAGAAACATAAAGATATCACTACATTTTCAAATTTAATTTGCTTCAATATTGGCGGATTCGTTTAAATCGTATTAATAACAACAGTCAGGTTCTTCAATGTTGAACTTGTTCCTTTTTATCGCAAATTTCGTCCATAATAACTGAACCTATATAAAGTTCAGACATATCGCTCATTTGCAGCAACAACGTCATAATCCAAAAAAGTCATTTCGAGAAAAACGGCTTTAATGTATTATGACATTTTACTATTTCTTAAATAAATTTTCAACAAATCATGGGATTTCAGAAATAAAACCTGATTTAAATAACAAATGCTAATATCTTTCTCGTCTGTATTTAACCCAAATTTTTACTTGTCTAATACGAGAAAACATAAATTTTAATTTTAATGTTTACAACAAAAAAACACTCTCACACAAAAAATAATTGACTTTTTTGAAAACTGATAAAACTATATGAAGGACTATATATCGGCGCATATTTTGTATTACTAAGTTCAAAAAACACGGATTTTGAGTTATGATGTTGTTGCAGCAAATTAGCGATATGTTCTTAAGAACCTAAGAATATCGTGGTTAGGGCTCCATTTGTTCAATATTATTGAAGTATTTGAACATATAATTACGGAAATACCTGTTAAATACGAGAAGGTTATTTTCCTTTATCTTCAAGACAAAACTAACATTATGCTAAACAACATTTTAGCATAATGTTAGTTTTGAAAAACCTGTCGATGGAATCATTCCATCTCCATAGTTTCTATTAGTTTTAAGTAATTTCATATCACAATTTCTGGTTTCACATTATTCTTTATTTTTAGCGTATTGGTCTCAATTCACTTTGAAACTTTTAAAGTCTCATATTTTATTTGTTCACATTTTTGGTTCCTATTGCAACAATTAGAATCCAAATATCTTATTGAAAAAATAAATTATTTACTCGAAATTACTTGTTTTCATTACTGCGTACAAACGAATGTCGAACTAAAATTTTTGACTTCATATTTTGCAAATTGTTTTTGCTATTCAAGTCTACATAATTATGTAAACAAAACTACAAACACAAATAATCACATCATAATAATATGTAGCAATAAACAAATTAGTGTAATTTTATAAAAATATTTAAGTGTGTAAAAACACGTAATAGTAATCTAATAATTTTTAGAAATTTAAATTTAACAATAGGAAATGATACATTAAATTACATTTTATTCATTTAGTTTAAAATTGACCTGATTTATAATATTACTCGAATATGTAGCATAATTCAGGGCGAATTTAAGTGCAAGTTTT
The DNA here is from genome assembly GCA_942486065.2 of Calliphora vomitoria. Classification (NCBI taxonomy): domain Eukaryota; kingdom Metazoa; phylum Arthropoda; class Insecta; order Diptera; family Calliphoridae; genus Calliphora; species Calliphora vomitoria. The sequence continues at coordinate 141,824,695 of OW818030.2, forward strand.
ACTTAATGTATAGAGTACATAAATATTGGTATAAAATGTTAGTTGTATATAAATTATGTGGTGGTTTTCAAATTTTTAAATGTAGAATATCAGTTCTAAAGATTTTCAGCAAAATTTCCCAAATAATTTCCAAGATATATAAATCTGAAGAGAAAACACACATATATACATATGCCTGTTTAAAAATGCCGAAAAGTATGCAACATATTTTAGGTATATTACAAAACAGGTAAATGAGATAAGTGATTTTGGTTTATTTTGTTTGAAATTATGTTTTTTGCATTTTTCTCAGAAACTACTGGGCGGATATGGCCCGAAAACCCTACTAGTTTCAAACTCCACACGCTGAATCCGAAAATCACCATTAAATTTATCTCCGACGAATTTTTTGGCGATTTTGTGTTTTTTTGTATATGTTTCTTAAATCTTTTGTACTTAAATGGAACGCGTATGTGTCTCAAGCCTTTTGTTTTATTCGATCATTTATTTTGAACCAAAGTTGGCTACCGCTTCGACACAATTAAAAGGGAACGGTAACGCTAATTTCGATTATTTCGGCAGTAACAGTATTTGCTATTATTTCGGCAACGATAATAAATTAAATTAATAAACATAAATTAAACATTTTAAGTTCTGTAGATTTCTAAAAACTTAATTTTTTAAATCAAACATTTTTGTATTTTAATAATTAAAGGTTATATATATGCTTAATAACGGCAACGATAAAGAGTATTCATTAAATTGTGATTTCTTTCACATAATTAGTTGGTAGACACAAATTAACAATCATTCCATTACTATTCTAAAAAAAAAAAAATAATTTGCTGCAAAACATTTTTTGCTGCAAAACATTTTTAAATTCTCTTTTTGCTTTTTTAGTTTTTGACATTTCTGTACAGAACGAATATGAACGAATAAATGTTGATGACATACTCAACAAAAACTTCATGTACATGAAACAGAGTACCCTTTTCCGTTCCTCTTTCCCCTTTCATCGACAAACTCAAATGTTTTGCAGCAAATGTTTCACTGTATGGATGGGGACTTAGGATAAAATTTATTTCTGATATACATATACCTGACTGAAGTTCGTGATACAATTTTTTAGTGTATAATCTAGTTGAAAGCCCAGGCAGATCTACAATTTTCTTCATCAGAAAAAAAAAAATTATGCGATTTTTGTAAAAAATTTGTGATTTGGCATATTTAACAGCTATTTGCATAAACAAATTATGATGTAATGTTGTATTGCTAAATATGATTTTTTGAACTCTAAACTATTGTAATAATTTAATATTACTTCTTTTATGCTTAATAAAATATTCGCTTTTTCTACTACCAAAGCATTAATGATTAATTCTGCAAAATATGGTTAGATTGCAGCAGTAATCGCGCTATTTGTAGTGTGATCAATTGTTTTCGTCGATTTCATTTCTCTTTATTTCCATATTCCACTGATAAAATAAAATAACACAACGTTTTCTTTTAGTTTTCATTAAATTATTATATTTGTTTGATTTTATTAATATTTCATCATTATGAATGAATGAAGAATGTACTTTTCATCTTGCTATATAAAAAAAAAAAGTTGAATAATTTTGCTTAATATTGTTTTGTATGTAGGCTTTTTTATTCTACCTCATTTTTGCATGCATTTTGAAAATGTATTTTGTTTTATTTTTGTATGTATGTATATAATTGCAACATCATATACATAAGTATATATTTGTATGTATGTATATTTATACTTGTTTTTCTTTTTTTGTGTTTGTATATACTTCTACATATGCTTAACATGTTAATGTCTCTCTAATCTTATAAACTACATAATAATTAATAATAATAATAATAATAAAAATGTGAATATAAAAAAGTTTTAACAAAAAAACAGTTCCTGTACTTCTTTTTTTTTTTTTCTTTAAATTTGTAATTAATAATTTAAATGCAAATAAAAAAAAAAAACATTTGGAGAACATACGAATTGGAAAATAATTCGGTTTCAATTGTATGAAGAATGATGATTAACAAACAAAATTAACAATAAAAAAAAAAGAAAAAGAATTGTGATTTTCTACGTTTCTTCAGTTTTTTGTCTTCATTTAAATTTTGTGAGTATAATATGCATTTGAGAGAAAATATTAGAAAACAACGTTGTATTACTTTTCCTTTTTTTAATTTTGAGGAAATATTTAATAAATATTTCAGTATTTCATAGTATGTAAATATATTTCAAAAACCTTTTTTTGTTTTATAACATTTCTCATATTAAATTACAAAATTCTTTTTAACGAAATTTTTATTATGGATATTTGCATAATTTCTGGGTATGTAATTATGTATGTATGTTTACACTTGCTCCTTACTATATATATGCACTTAACTTAATTACGATTTGTTTTCTATTTTTTCTATATAAGTGTTTATAATAAAGATTATAGAAATAAAACATTTTTCTCAAAATATATATAAATAAATGTAGTTTTAATAATAATAATAATAATAAAAAATCATAAGATAGTTTTTTCATAAAAAAGTATATACAAAAGGGTTGAGGTTTAAAACTAAATATTACAAGAAAAAGATGGATATAAATTTTATATAAATGGTAGTATGTATCTATGTATGTTTGTATTTTAATGTTTTAGTATAAAAGATAAATGTCTGTTTTTAGTTATTATATTATGTATGAATGTATGTATGTACTTTAGAAATATTAAAGGCTTTCCTTTTTTTTTTTTTTTGTTAGAGTTTACTATAATAATGATTTATCAGAGTTTAAAGAACATTTTGAAAAATAATAGTAAAGTATGTATTTAATAATAATATAAAAAAAATATTGTTGTTATGATTTCATATATTTCTATTATTTGGTATATAATTCTCTACATTAGTATTTAGATTTGTTTAATTAAACTTTTATAATTTTTCAAGTTTTTCTGGTTTTGCTTTAATAATTAAGTGCTACAGATTTTATTATGCTTTTTGTAATTGTTAAATACTGTTAATAGTGAATTTAGCATTTTATCTTCCAACTTTGAAAACAAGCTCATGTTTTTAATTTCTTTACAATGAATAGATTTAGTTAACGCCTTGCAAGATTCTCAAATAATTTCTGAAAAAAAAATGAAATGCCTGCCGTCTTAACAAATCTATCTTTAATATTTTACCATTTATATAATTTTTTCCCTACAATTTTCAAAATAATTTTTCGCTAATACTTTTTTTCTTTCAAAAATTATATAAATTTTTATCTTGAATTGTATTAAACTGATGAGAGATTTCATTTATTCTTTTAATTTCAATTTAAAGTATAGGGATTTTTTGTTGTGTCTTAAATTTCATAAATTTTCTTTTTTCTTTGCAGTAGTTGTTTAAATTTAAAACTTAAATTATATTTTTGGTGTAGATATTTGTGTTGGTGTGGTGTATGTTTTCTTTACTTATTACATTACATTAAATTTCATTTCATTATGTTAAATGTTAATAATGTATTAAATAAAATAAAATTAAAACAAAAAATATTGTAATATTATATAAATTAAATGTTTTCATTTTGTGTTGTGGTTGCTCGTCAAACGTTTTATGTTTCCTCTTTATCTTTTTCAAAAAAATAACATTTTTCCCCCGGGATTCACAGATTGTTAAAGGTTTTGGTTTTTGTGCTTAGCATTTTGTTTTTGTTTGTTTGTTTGTTTGCAAAGTGTTTTACACGGCACAATTGGTAGAATTTGCTATGCAAATTTTTCTTTTCGTTTATGTTTTTTTCCTCTTTTAGCAATAATACATTTGGAAATCTCTCCTTAGATACTCGTTGTTGTTTACGTTGTTTAATAGCCGATATTTGAATTTCATCTCGTAGCTTCAGCTTAAATGGGAGAAATCGAAAGTGGCGATGCTGCCAAATCGGGCATGTATTCTTTGAGAAGATCTCTTAAGCGTAAAATTTCTTTACCGGCTGCTGCCAAATCACCTTGTAGGGAAAGTTCTCGTTCACGCAGACGTTTAATGTCACGTTGGCAAGTCTGTAAGCAAACAATAGAAGCAATAATAAGAACATTGTTTCAAAATCATTAAAATAAACATTTTTAACTTACCACATTCTGTCTCAACAAATCTAATTTGTCACATTTTAGTCTGGTCACCTCCTGTCTCAGATTCTCAATCATAACCATAGTTTCGTTGCTGGGCGATGAACCCATCATACCCTGTGAACCATCCAAACACAAAGAGCAGGCCTTTGTGGTAGCCTCCGCCGAAGACATGGACTCCAAGCCAGTATCACTGTCGATGTAGGCTGCACCGCCATCCATATGACCCATCATTGGATCTAGATCTACACTGTTTAAGCTGGAATCATCACTAGTTTCGGACATGGTAGCAGCAGCACCGCCACAGTTGTTCGCTGAACCACCGTTGTTGGAATTATTTCCGTTTTGTAAATCCTTGCTGTTGTTTGTTAACGAACAATGGCCATTGTTGTTGTTCATCGTGCCATTGTTTAAGGGACCACGGGATGTGATGTCGGGTGAGGATGAAGTTGAATCATTAGAAGATTTTGATTTCGAAGAAGATTTGGAAGCAGTACGGCTACAAGACTATAAATTTGAAAAGAAATATTATTTAATAAAATATAAAAAACAAATTTATTTTTGTGTATGTTTTAAAAGCACTTACATTTAAATTAGGCGTCTCTGTTAAACTGGTGTCCTTCTTCGAATTCGTGCTGGTGGCCGAGGAATTCATTTTCGTGGAAACACAGAATTTGTCAACACTCGCCAAATTACTGGTATCTACACTCTGAGAGCGTACACGCGAAATCAAAGCTTTCTTGACTGTATCAATAAAACGTGATCCCGCAGTGGTATTATCGGCTTTGGGCGTTTCTGGGGTGGGACTGGCGGCCATTTGGCCAACCAAATCGGCACCCAGAAACTCTCTAGTCTTCTCTTTTAATTCGTCTACCAGATTTTGTAAAAGAGACGTGCGAGTTCGTAACTCTAATTTAGCAAACTTTTCGGCCTTGTAGCAAGCGTTCTCAGCATTGATTAGTTTTGTCAAAAGAAACTCTTTGAAGTCCTGACCCTTGCGGAAAACGGCGGGGTTAGGAAGGGTGGGACCGAAAAAGGGTACATCATCGCGAGCCGCCACACTGACCTTGTAACGTGTGTTGGGAGTATTCGGCTCCAAGGGCTGTACTACGATGAAGGCGTGCAAGAAATGACTGGCAATCATGTCGGGCGAAAAAGGCGTATTCGACTCTTGGAATACGATCGCGACTATATCATTGCCAATGTGACGTTTACGCTGCAACTGTTGTGGGTCACCCTCCGTATAGGGCAACATGGTGGAAACGTGAAACATTATTTCACGCTCCTTGAACACTTCATAAATAGCCGTATCTCCAGTGTGTCCATTTTGTATATCCAATCCACCTCTGTAGCCCTTATGATCCTTAAGCTTAATACGTTGACCGATTACATCCAAAAACTCCTCGAAAGCGGCCGAAGAATTATTGTTGCTGAACAGCTCTTCCTCGGTAGTTTGGCCATATCTTTGGTATAGAATACCGAATTTGAAATTCGATACTAGAACGTGTTCATCGTACACACCGATCAGCTGAGAAGCCTTGGGGCAGATAACAGGCATAAAACTGTCTACGTTGATTTGATCGTTTAACAAATGAACCATTTTGTTGGGACTGGGCGAAGGACCCAGGCACGACACCGGTATCAATTCATGCATAGTGCCAGTTCTCAGACGCATCAAGATACGTATGTGCTCCTGATTGGCCACGTTTTCCGTTTTAATAGAGATCAAGACTGGGCCTAATTGTTCATCGTAGCCCACCAAATTGGAGTGTTCTCGGGCAGCGTAAAACCGACGATAGCATTTGGCCGTATCGTCTGTTTCGAATTTGGCCATCCAGGTGGTTTGCGGCAACATGGGACTACCCCTCGAGTCATAGGTGCACTCGTGATCGGTACCATCGACCCAATAGCCATTCGTGGGCAGACAGATCATGGGATACGGCGCACCCTTGCCCAGTACATCCTCCAGCACACGCTGTGACGCTGGTATCGTTGAGATTATTGAAGATTGTGACGATGATTGTGATTGGTAGTGATGGCCATTCGATAACAGTTGACCACCGCTGGCAGTGATGATGCCACTTAGCTGAGGAGAAGCGGGTGTGCTACTAGAGGAATTCGACATGGAATGTCTCATGGTAGAGCGTGAAGCAGAATGCTGCAAACTATGAGGTGTGACAATGTGCATGTTATTACTAGCGTTAATGTCATGAGGTGAATGTGGGTTGGGTACACGTTCATCATTTGAATTGCGGTGATGCGTCTAGAAGGAGAGAAAGAAATATAAATGATTAGATTTTGAACAAAAGTCTTTAAATTTAAAAAAAAAAAAAAAAAAAAAAACAAAACGAAGAATTATTGAGTTATTGACTTTAAATGGTTTGAAACAATAAAATGCATGGAGAGAATTTGTTGTGTGCTGGTGTTGGTGCGTCTAATGAACGTAAAACATCTGTCAGTTTGCCAGGCGCCAAAATACAACATAATGGTTTTCCACAAACGATACTTATGTATGTATGTATGCCCTGTTCGGCCGTTTATGTGCCTGCCTATTTGTGGCTGTCAGATTATGTGCCTGAGTTTTAACGTCATGCTTGTTTGCAATTTTCGTGTTAAATTCCAGCAAAAAAAATAAAAAAATAAAAAATGAAAAATAAAAGCCAACTAACTCCTCTCTACCTATTTGGCCATATTGTGTTCACTGTGTAGTACAATAACGTACGTGCATAGAGTCAATCTTTTTGGCATCAACATCAACAACAACAAATTAAATGCAATTAAATAAACTGCAAACATTTTCTAACACACAAAGTGTGTACAATCAACAAAATAGTGCTGAGCCAGTGACTAATGTTCCAACTAGAATTGCTACAATTTCATTAAGTCACTGGAGGTTTTTGTCACGTAACTGTCACTGGTGGCAATAGTTGCAGCAAATACATAGCAAAACCCACTGCACTAAACATGCAAATACGGAACTTAAATTATACATACGAGACCATATTTATATGCAAACATGGATGTGCAGCATTGGCACCTACTTGGCAAAGGGTACCTTACTTGCTTCATGCAGCCAACAACACCAACAGCAACAGCAACTATTCTACAAACTATAAACTCTAGAAATGTGGGTGGATAGATGGATGGATGGATGGATAGCTTGAAAAAAATAAAACAATTTCACCTTAAAACATTACAGAGAGAAGGGGTGAGAGAGATAAATACAAAATGAATTTTTTTTGAAACGTTTAACAATTCCAACGATAACAATAATGCATATCTCCCTCCTTCCGCCGCATCCTCTCCTGCATTGTACAAGTTGATGAACCATTCTTTCATGATTTTCATTGTTGGGTTTTAGTGTTGGCTTTAGATTTTTTTTTTTTTTTTTAATTTTTTTGCTTATAGAGCAAAAATGTATTTAGATTTTTATTTGTGTGCTCAAATTAAATTCAAATGGTTACAAATGTGTTTGAAGTGATTGTAGTAGAGTTTTGAAAATGTAAACATTTGCCATTCGTTTAAATTTCTGTTAGTTTGTTTAACACAATTTGTCACACTTTAATGATACTAAAACAAAACTTACTCACAATCAACTTCTAATGTAAACAATTTGTTTGCTTCTACTTATATGTATTTAAATTTCAAAATTACTACCTACGAAATACTTTGTTTCTAATTGATGTTTATACATTTAAATTTGTTAAATAAATTGAGGCGATTTGAACTGAAATTTTCATCAATATGTTTTGGCTTAAATTGTGACACTTTTAAGCAATTCAGGTGACTAAGATGCCAACAACTCCTACAATACAACACGCAAATGCAAATTAAGTTTTTATTAAAATTATTAAAAAGGCTCTATTGCGTTGCAGTAAAATTCTTTGTTAAAAATATATTAAACGATAAATGCAAGTAATTTGTATAATAAACATGTTTATTATTGGAATAATACCACATTCTTCATCACTTTAAATATTGCTTTCATTTTGATTACTTTTATTTATTTTAATATATACCCTTTAGAGAAATATATATTGGTCAGAATAAAAATTCTTAGTATAATTTCAGAATATTATTTAGAGCTCGAATATTGTAAAAGAATTAGAAATTAAAGCAAATATAAGTATTTATTGTATACTTTACTTTATATAAAATTGTTCGAATTATTCGTTATTCGAAAATGGTAATTTTTAAATTCTTCGAATAATAAGAAATTGTTCGATTATTCGAACGACCATTATTCGAATTGATACCCTAATGTTTTTGTATAAAATTAACTGAATAAAGAATACAAACTTGTTTTTAACAACAGGTACTGGTATATTTTTAACACTATTGTTTGTTGGGTCAGCTTTTTCGATTTTGTTTCTATGCCAAAAACTACAAAAAAGTTTGAATTTCTTTTTGTTATTTTTTGCATTTTATTAGTTCTTTGTGTTGTTAGTAGACGGCCAAGTTTTGAAATACATACAAAATTTAATTTTTTTTATTAGTTTTTGTTGTTGTTACTGTTCAGACAACAACCAGCCATTTCTAAGTATGAGGAGAAAGAGAGAAATTGAATGAAAATGAAAAACATCATTAATTTTGCATTCAATCTTGGAAATTTTAACAAATACTCGTATAATGCAGACTTATTCATATTTGCTTTAGAAATTGTATTATTTAATAAAAAGTTTTATGCAGTGGGTTATTTTCTAAGCATCTTTATGAAGAAATAAACAAAATTAATTTAATATAAATTAAATTCAATTTAATTTGATTTGATTCTTCTAATCAACTGTATAAAAAAAAAACAAAAACACACGAATTAGATCAAGATGTTTAATAAAATTGTTTTAATTTTATGAGTTGTTATTTATAAATTCACGTTTTAACATAACAAGCTGATGTGTGTTTATAAAATTACATTTTGGAACAGCACTGACGTTGTCAAACTTTACAAAATCATCATCATACACTTACTTTCAAAATTTATTTTGAAAATTTAAATTGACAAAATTAATAGCATGGAATTTGAGGTTTATAAGAGACATAAAAATCATTATTTTAAATTTATTTAAATTTCTCAATCATCCATGATAAAAAATAAAAAAAATAACAACAATATCGTGAAATTTTTAAAAATGTGTTAAAGACTTTTTGTTTTAAAGTCAGGAATTTCCAATAAAATTAAATACAATTTGTTCATTTTTAATAGACATGGGTGGTTGTTGAAATAAAATTCAAATGTATGTAGATATGTAGCTTGTGTTTTGGTTGGTGTCATTTGCCAGTTTCTTGTTAAGGTTATTGTTTGCAACACCACCCATTTAATATCAATACAGTCGTATTAAAGATGACAAAAGGACATAAAACTTGCTCGACCCCCCTGGTAAAAGTCAAACGAACAAAAACAAAGAATACTAAAGTTGTTAAGCCCTATAAATAGACTGTGATAAATGATAGCATTCAGACGACGACGACCAAAAGAGAAAGTGACAAAAAAAGGAAGTTAATTTCTTTACTGTCTACTGGGTTCACGCTCATGACTCATCACATTTGTTTGTAATTGCAAAACAAGGGGACTGACTTTTTGTTTTAATATTGTATTAGAATTTGTTTTTGGTTAATCAAACTTAAATTACAGACAAATTAATTTGTTTTTAAGGATTTCCCTCCTAACGCTGTGTTGAATTGATGAATCCCCCCTCAAACTTTTATTACAAAATATTGTCAGTCATTGTTTTAAGGCCCAAATATACTAAATAGGATTAAATGTTGACCTAAAAAATTTTCCTTAAATAAAATATAATAAAATTTTATTATCAGATATTTTGAATATCATGGAACACAAACATGGGAAAATGTTGACAGTATTTATTAAAACAGATTAAGCTAATAAAAAAAAAAGAAAAAAACTTTCTAAATTAAATAGATCTCAATTGAAATGAAATGTATCACAAATGTTGAGATTTTTGAAATCAAAACCTAATTAAAGTACTTTTTCTTAGCAACCAGTTTATTTAATTGTTAACAAATAATCTGTAATTTCTTCATACTAATTTCTTTTTCAAAATACAAACAAAATAATAAACAAAAAAAGTTTCTATACAATATTTAACAAATCGTTTTGTTTGGTTGTAACTAAACCATGACAAATCTTGTCATACATTGTAACACATCTTTAAGAGAAAAATTGTCTTCCTCCTATCAAAAACAAAACTGTTACTACAATTAAAAATCATCATCGTCATCATCATCGTGTTCTAGAAAAAGTTTTGTATGCATTTTGTATCTGTTTCATCTACATTGTGTACATGATGTTCCTGTTCATGTTTTTTAAGAATTTCGACAGGTGTGGGTAAAAATGGTAAATATCTTGAGGCTTCCTACAAAAAACCAAACTTTTTAGTACGTTCATACATGTAAATAATCCTCATTTCCATTTTTGTGTGTAAAATAACACAAACAAGGGTTAAAATTTGCACATGTTAAACAAAAATAAAGAAAAAGTTTTCGTGTAAATGTACATAAATCAAAATATAAAAAAAAATAAAAAGAATCACAGATGTAAATATTATTCATGTTTAACTTACAAAATGTTGGTTAAGAAAAGAGTTGCCAATTGAAATTTTGATTGTTTTTAATCAGAATTTCTGATGGATGATGCTTAGTTAGTACTTGGGTCGAATTACCGCATTTGTCATTATCTCAAATTAGAAAATTATAATCAATTTTACTCAGCAATTCGGCCCCTGGTTTGGTAAAGCGAATTTATGTATTTTAAAATAAGATTTGTCTTCTGTTTTTAAATTAGATGTTGTTCTTGTTATTTTTCTGATGGCAACTCTTATATAGGCTTAGTTTTTTTTTATTATTTTTTGATACATAAATGCATTTTATATGTTCTTATGTATTTGCACTTATTTGAATATTCTGCAGAACATTGACATTCATTTCCAGACAAAAATACATTTTTACAATTTACTGTTGAAAGAAAATTCAATAGTAAAACATTAAAATAATTTATGGGTATTACATTTAAATTTTAATGGTAAATGTTTGAAAAAAGACAACATGATATTTGTAATTTTGCACTCTGATCTGCAAAACATTCAAAGACAGAACAAATTTTATGACAATATTTAAACAAATGAATTTGCAAAACTAAGAATATATAGATAGACCTCTAGAATTTATTATAATTATTTGAATTATATTCATAATTTTCTATTTTGTTAATTAACACTTCTCTATATTTATGGAAAACCACGTTTTTATATGGTTTAAAATTAGGTCATGTTTATAAAAACGTATTTATTTTTATTTTTTTGAATTCACTTTCCTTCAATTTGCTAATAAAAATTCAAAATTGTTTTAAAAATATTCCATATATAAATCTTTAACACCCCCAATTTTTCAAGTTCAGCTACACATTAGAATTATAAAATATTTTTATTTTTATTTGTTGATATTTTTGCAAAACAAAAACAATTTAAAAAAGGTATGAACAAATACTTAATGTAGTGTTATTAACCTGTTTAACCAGAGAATTAAAGACAACATTTACTTTTTATTAACAACTTTACAAATTTGGTAATTGCTGTTGTTGATTTTAACGTTTGCCACTAATAAGCAAGTGACTAAATTGTGACTAATCGTTGACTGAGGTTGGTTTTTTTTTAAGTTTTTTAAGAATTTTGTATTTTTTTTTTTTTTTTTGTTAACAAACGCTTGAGTGAGTGACTGCTAGACTAACTTGGTTTAGTTTTGTTGTATAAACAACAATAAAAAGGTGACGAAATTCCCAGTAAAAAAAAAAAACTGTTTGCTTGGTTGCCAAATTAGATGCCTTATTAGTAATTTTATTTGAAAAGTAAAAAATATATATAAATAACAAGAAATTATTTAACACCTCTTTTAATGTCTAATTAATAAACTACTGTGAGTTTTAGACACATATGTATATAAAAATATAAATGAAATTGTTTGTTAAACTAAAAAAAAAAAAAACACTTGTTTTATGACGTATTTAATTGTATCTATCTAACAACAAACATTTGTTTATTACCCAATTATTTCCAAGTATAGAGTGTGTAAGACTATTAAATGGCAAAACTTTGAACAGGAAAACAATTTTGGTTAATAATCCCAAAAATACCTACTTTATTACATTACAATTTAGCTTAATTAACAAACAGGCAGGCCCGGCAATGTCTTTTCCTCAAACTAAATCCACTTTTATCCCATCTGATCTCTACACACATCTCATCTATTTTTACGAAAAAAAATTTTGAGGGAAACACATTGTATGTATTTATTTTTCTATGAATTTGGTTTGTTTTGTATACAGTCTTGATGTCTTAATGCTGAAATATACTAAGGCAGCAAAAAAAAAAAAAAAAAAAAAAAAAAAAAAAACAAAAACAAATATAAACATCTACAGAGTTAGTTTTTGGTGGAACTCGTAGAGCTCAAGTCAATGACATTTGATAGAATTGAAAAATACAGGAGGAAAGAATTACCTACAACACCAACCAAACTGTTAAGAAATTTTTGTTAAACAGTCCCCCCTTGAAATGATACACAAACAAAAAAAAAAATAAACGAAAAATAAAAAGAATCAACATAGAGATAGACTGACGACGAAGAAAAAATACAAACTAGGAAGTTATAGCAAATATAGAACTTCAGAAACATTAGCAGCATAATGACAATACGACAGAGTAACAGCAACAAACCAATTCCAACCAACTAAACAACAGACCATACAGAACAAAAAAATGAACAAATTTTGTTGATGTCAAGATTATTCGTTTCAGACAAAACCAAAAATACGTGGCGGCAAATATACAAGCCATAACCATAAACACACTTACACCGAATAACAAAATCTTTAACCAAAAGCCAGCAAATTCGTAAAACACACTCCCAAACGCTCAGCCAAACAACTAGTCAATATTTATAAATTGTTTTTGATTTTTTCTCCATTTTTTTTGTTTGTTCTATCTATAGAATTAATATCATTTGTATTCATTCTAGTTTACCAGCAAAAAAATCTACTTCAGAGCTAAAATAAAAGGGGTATTCATAGCATTTGGCAAAAGAAGTTGAAAATTAAAATAAATTTATAAAAAAAAACAAGATTTGCTACCGATTTGAAAGGTTAAAAGGTTACGGTAACGCTAATTTGAACTATTTTGGTAACGGCGTTTTATCGCTAACTGTATTCAGGCTTATTTCGTCATTTACTGTCAATTCGGTAACCTCAGTTCTGAATTAAATGATTAAAGTTCATGAAAATTAAAAATAAGCTGTAACTTTTAATTCAATAGATTTCAATAAACTAAATTATTGAAATCAAAAATTTGTATTTTCATAGCTTAAAATTATTTATAGAATAGCAGTAATGGATCTTAGTATTAACGGAATTTAGATTATATCGGAAACGACATTTCAGCAATAACGAAAATTGCATTTATTTTGGTAACGATAGCTTAGCCGCTATTTAAACAATTTAAAAATTTCCTGCCATTTGTATTGCTTCGAAGTTTTTTGTTAATTTTCTGAATTTGGAGGTTCTGAACAACATAGGAATCAGCCATTTAATTAAATCATTTCTAAATCACTAATATTTTTGACACCTTAATTTTGTTGTTATTTTAACTGCAGCTTTCAGATGTCAAAAAAATTAACTATGAATTTGTTAACATCATTACTATTGGATTGTGTGAATACCCCTAATAAAGTTATTTCACATAGACATTTGGAGTATAAATAAACGGAGATTATTTTGGCAAATGCTGCAAAATAATTTTTTTCTTTAGAAAGAGAACAACGACAAACGAGTAAAATGAAAAACTAAAGCAAAGTAGATTAAAAATAACAAAATAAAGTTTTCTAGACTAATTATTAATTGTGTTTTATTTGTAGTGCACAAAATAAACTACAAAAAACTGAAAATGCTTTTAAAAATTTTGATCAATTAAGCTGCTTAAATTTAATAGTGAAATTGTGTGGAATGGCTACAGACAGAGAAATGATTGCAGGAGTTTTAAGAATATTCTAAATCTTATAAAGCAATATTAAATTTTAAAATTATGAGAATATAATAAATCCAGTAATTTTTAAGAAATGACAATCTTAAACATTTAATTTAATATCTAAAGGAATACTTAGAAAAAATGGAACATTTCTATAAACTTTAAACATAATGCTGGGAATTCATTCCCAAAAAGAAATACACTAATAAACTTATATGCCATAAGAATGTTTTCAAGTAATGTTTTATTTTATTTTTCACATTTTATGTCTCATAACCCTTTTGTCACTCACTGTTCCAATTGAGTGGTTTTTGTATAATATTAATAATAACAATAATGGTACGAGTAGTACATAATTTTCTATCATGATTTTTTTTAATTGCATTAAGAATCTAAACTTTAATTTACTTCCTTTTGTTCTCGACGATCATGCCAAGCGCTACAAGACATGAGAACCTTTTGTATGCCCTCTTCATTCTCAGCTTAATAAACTTTCCCAAGCTTAAATCTCAAATTTCAGACGGGAGTTTATAAAGAAAGAAGTAAAAAAATAAATAAACACTATTTTCATTGCGATTATAATGTATGGTTGGTTGGTTCAATGCTTGGATGGATGGGTTACCTCAAGCAGAGTCATCATACAATGTCAAAATCACAACCCAGCCCATTTTTATAAACAGTGGGTTGGTGGTTGTGTGGCTGTTAATGTGGCTGACGATTATAATGTTGATGATGATGATGATTTTGTTTAGTTTAGTTTATAAATTTTACATTACATATTTTCTTTCTGCTATGTATTTTTTATTTTTTGGATTAAAAACAAAATATGTAAGTTCATTGTTTAAAAGCAAAAATGTACGATTACGTGATATGATGTTAAAAAATAAACAGTAACAGCAACAACAACAACAAACAAAATTTTGTGTTGAATTTTTGGTCGTCACACAATTTTGAGTTGGAAAAAACACTAAAAACTTTTCTACTTCTTCATTATTTTCATTGTTATTTTCATCATATTACGTGAGTCTTAATGGTTGGTTTGCTTAAGTCTAAAGTCACTATAACGAGCGTAGCGTCGGAGGGAGGGGAATTGGAATGGCAGAGAGAGGTCGCCCAGCCATGCAGCCAGCCATTTGTTTTGTTACGTTGTTAAGAAACCCAGTAAAGGTGCCAATGTCAGTGTAATCATAGGAATGACTGAATGTGAATGAAATTTAATGTAAATGCACTTCTCTTTACAACAAATATAAATAATAAATTATTTAATGCATGTTAAACCAAACAAAAACAACAGCAGGGAAAAAATACCAAGATAATTTTAATTAAAGTCAGAGCAAATAGTTACTTATTTACTTACTTACATTGCATAGGGGTGAGGGGGGGTTTTGCTTGGACAACTTTTGAGCTGTAAAATCTTTAAGCACCAAGACGGACTGACTGACGGACGGACGGACAGACAACAAGTATGCGTGTTTTGTTACTCAGAGAATTGTTTGCTCAGTCAAAAAATAAAATAATGACAAGAAAAGGTAGTCGTACATTACATACAAACATACATACATGCTGATCACGATAATGATTTTGATGACGCTGTTGCTTGTTTGCTTGGTAATGGTAATGGTTGACTAAATAATTTATTTCAACTCCAGTAGTTTTTAGAATATGTATTTATAACAACAGCAAAAAACAATAAAACAAAAATTGTATAATTTAACTCTGGGAATTTTTAACTGAAGCTTGACATTCTTGAGAATAAATTCTGACTTTTATAATTTTTGAAATTGTTATAAATGTTTTGAGAAAAAACTCAAGTGGTTTTTGGCTTGCAGAAAGATTAAACAAATTGTTTAGATAATAACATATTTTCGCCCCAGTGTTTATTCAAATAATTAATACTTTATACAATTTTTCGAGTTTAAAGATTTTTGAGTATACTTTTTTCGTGCAGTGTGGTAAATGTTGTAAATTTGTTAAAAACCCCAACAACTACAAAAAGATATGACTATTTATTTTGCTCACCCACATCTGCATTTTTTTTTTTTTTTGTGTCGTTTGTGAGTGAGTAAATATTTTGTTAAATTCGAAACTCATGCGAATGTTTTATAGTATATTTGTAATCAATTTTATAACATGTGTCTTGTGTTCTTTATTATGCACTGAAGGAACCAAAAAACCAAATACAAACTGTACACCAAAGAAAACAAAAAAAAACTGTTAAAACGAGGTCACAAACACTCATAAAAAAAATTAAATACAATGGTGGCAGCAGCATTAAACGGCAACTACACCATACGGCAAGCGGTAGCTACTGCATCAACTGAAGTTAAACCAATATTGTAAATATGTAGTACGTACTACTATTTGTTTCAATTCTTTTTTTTATTGTTTTTTTTTTTTTTTTTTGAGGCGCTGTTTTGTTTTTGAGTTTGTTTGGTTTGGAAATGAAATAAAACCAGCCCCACAAACAGGCATACAACCAACTAACCAACCAACCAACCAGCCAACAAGGCAGGCAGTCAGCCTGATTGACGTCAGTTAACACAATGACTACGACACACCATACTCCACTGCTGCAATTGATAGAGCTGTTTAATGATACATACAATACAATATTTACATTCGAGTTCAGTATTTAAATAGTATGTGATTGTTTAAAGCATAGTTAAATGGTTTTTTGTGTAAATTAAATGTAAGTGTGTTAACAGACATCAATAAATAAATTACCAATACCTACGCACCACACCACATCTCTATATAATTTACACAGTTTTCGATACTGAACACATTTTACCTTAAAAGTTTTCTGGTAATTATAACGCATTACTTTTTCCATTCTATTATAATGTGTGCTCATTATATTGTAATTTGTCCATTTTCGCTATGCTCCCAAGTCATCTAGAAACCAAATGCTGGACATTTTATTTGATGTTTAACATATTCCGTCAAGTTGCAATATTTTCAAAAAATTAAATATTCGAAAAAAATCCAATTAGAATAGTTTTTGTAGGACATATTGTTAACCGTTTTATATCTGGGGTAAAATTTTCCCATGACTGCAAAGTTTGACCTCAACATTAAAAATTATTTTTAATTTTTAGAAAATTTTTTAAAAAGAAAACTGTTTTTGATTTTTTTGCTATAATAGCTAAAATATTTCAGAAAATATTTATATTTAAACATGTACACGCAGAAAAAAAATATAGTTGTACATTGTTACTGTAACCATTTCAAATTTGTGCATGGTTACTGTAACAATATCAAAATTTTTAACAATATTATAGTCACAGTAACTATATATATGATTGTGGTAACAATAATATGGTTAATTTACGATTCACATGAATATTTCAACCATATATATGGTTACAGTAACCATGTATATGTTTGTGACAACCATTTATATGATGAATAATTTTATCATAATATGTTGTTCTCAGATTATGATATGAGAGCATCATAATATGGTAAGTCCTTCATCATATAAATGGTTGTCACAAACATATACATGGTTACTGTAACCATATATATGGTTGAAATATTCATGTGAATCGTAAATTAACCATATTATTGTTACCACAATCATATATATAGTTACTCTCACTATAATATTGTTATACATTTTGATATTGTTACAGTAACCATGCACAAATTTGAAATGGTTACAGTAACAATGTACAACTATATTTTTTTTCTGCGTGTATGTGTAAATAAAATACATGTATATAAAATTTGTTTTCAATATTAAATTTTTTGAAAAATTTCAACTCTGATCCAAGTCTTGAAATTTCAAATGAAATTTGCAACCTCAAAGCGTTATGCGATTTTGCTAAAATTTTAGACATTATGAGCATCAAAAAAGTCTAATATAAGGACCACCCTAGCAGTCATACATTAAAACTACACTATGTATTTTCAGTTTTTTTTAGTTTTAAGAGTTAAAGTCTTTTCTAATTCCCATTCTTTTGTGAAATGTACATTACAGTTTCCGTTGTTGAGTTTCAATGATACAAATTACATTCATTTATTACACATATTATTTCACAGGAATATTGTATTATATTTATGCATTAAACGACTTTATTACTTTCAATGACATGTGTATGTAAGTACGAATAACGAAATATTAACTAAAAACATAAATTACAAAGGATTTTTTTTTTTTTTAATATTTAAGTACTTTTATAACATTTAAGTAATATAAATAATTAGTTTGCCAACAAATTTATTTTAAATTTATCACATTATTGTGTTGCGTAATTCAGAAACAAAAAGAAAAAAAAAAAACACATTTGGGTCATTGGACATCTTTTTATAGAGACTCTGTTAAATTTTCGTAATATTTTTTGTTACACGATTTACATTTTTATTATTATTTTTTTCATTATTATTATTATTACTTATCATTTTGCTTTGCTTTTTAATAATAACTTCTTAACATTTATAAAGATTTGTCAAGATTTTATTACGAGGAAGAATAAAAGGCAACCCAAGAAATATGATTTTGCATAAATTTCCATTAAATTCAATTTGAGCACCACCGCAACCAGTGCATTTTCAGTTTCGCCACCAACTCATTCGCTGGCTGGCTCTCGGTGTGTGTCTCTAAATATAAAAACACATTTAGAGCGCTCAAACGACTACATACTACATTTGTCTGTCATCATATTATACATTTACACAATTATAGTCAGGAGTAGGTAGGTAGTCAAGCTGTTAGGGAGGTAGGGTGTTAAATAATAAATACATATAAGTATGAATGGCTGATGGGTTTGGAATCTTGAACGCATCTAGATTTCGCAATAAGAAAATTGTTTCGAGGAAAGGCCATAGGAGAGAAGCAGTTGGAGGAGCAAAGAGTTGGCTTGTTGTCATCAACATGTTGTGGGCCAACAACGAACAAGCAGACTACAGCGACAACGACATCGACATGAACAGATGACAGTAAAAATAGTCTTATTCTACATATAAAATTATGATTCTGAATTATTGTTGTTCATATTTCAAATTGTAATCTCAATGAAATTGTATGTGTAAAATGAAATTGAAAAAGAAAAAAAAAAAAAAAACTAATAAACATTTTATAATAATTTTATTAAAAGCACTCTACACAAAAGCCCAGTAACTAACGTGCTAGATTTAGCAAGAGAATATTCATAAAACAAAATGAAAAATATATAAAAGATTTACTAGAAAGTGAAATTGAAAATTTAATAAAATGTAAAAATTTAAAATTTCTGAATCATTTTTTAAAACAATAAATTTAAAAAAAAAATTAAAAATTCTTTTTATATTAAACATATTTTGTAACTCAATTGTATGTTACTCAATTGTTAGCTCACTTGCAAGTCGTGGCTGTTAATTTAAAATTGTGTTTCAATTTGTGCGAGTATTGGTGATTTTTGCCCCATTTGAGTTTGTCTATAATTCAGAGATATTTCATGTTAGATTTTGATTTATAACACTTTTAACTGGTAAAATCAATAAATTGCTGCTACAAGTACAAACCACAATAATAAAAACAAAATATAATAAACTCCACAAAACACCAGCCAGAAAACAACAACAAACAATCAACTCAACTTCAAAAAAATTGAAAATTCAAACAGCCAAACATGCAATTACTCGTAATGTCGAAATCCAGTAACAAAAAAATTAAATTGAAAATAAAAATAAAAATAAAACAAATCTAATGGAATTACCAATAAATAGTATGGCCAACCACAACACTTAACAGCAGATGCAGCAGACAGACAGTTAGATAGACAGACATACAGTTTACGTTAGAAATGCGTGCTACCACCAACCGACCAACTACAATTCAATGAACGTAAAATTAAATTCGTACCCAACAAAATAGATCCACAAAAAAGCGTTAACCCATAAACCTGAACATACTATAGACTTGAAACAAACACACAAAATCGATAATTATTATATTTTTGAAAAAAAAAAAAAAACCAACTGAATAAATATGTATTATTCAATATTATTATTAACAAATAAAAGCAAAAAAAAAAAATAATAAAGAAAAAAACCTCTAATGCATTTTAATGTTTATGAATGATTCATTTAGGCAGCCAATTATTAATTACCAATGGCACGTTTTAAATTGAAATTGCATATAAAATTTTTGAAATGACTTGATGATGATGGTCAACAGGAGCGAAACTTATTTTAGCTTTATTTTTTTTTAATTATATTCAGCAGCAGGTTGTTGCTTTGGCTTTTCAATAAAGCTGTTAAAAATCATATAGACCCACAGAAAACAATATTGAAAAAATAAATAAATAAATACATAAATACCAAAACAACTTTCTTTTTCAATATTCAATTTTTTGTGGATTTTTTTTTATACAGACTTTTTGCTTTTAAATTGGATTTACTTTCTATTTTAGTGGTATTTTTATTTTTTCGCTTCATACGGAAATTACTAGCACGAGGTTACCCAGAAGATGAAATAAAAACAGTTTAACAGGTTTAAAGCCCCAGAAATACATATACCCAAACTAAAGCAACAAATTTTACAAAAAAAAAAAAATAAAAAATAATAATAATAAAAAAATAAAAAATCAATTAAATATTCAAATCAAAAATAAAGGAAAATAAAACATAAAACCATTATAAATATAATAAAAGCTAAAAAAAACAAACGCCACTCATAGTAAAATCAAATTCCCCCTGTAGAAATTGTATACAAATTAAAGTATCAATTGTTTATAAACAAAATTGTAAATAGATTTAGAAAAATACTGCCATGTATATGTTTTTATTTATAATTATTAAGGTAAATCTATTTGTGTTTAAAAAAATTATTGGCGTTTTTACCTTGACAAATAAGTCTGTTCGATCGCTTGCATGCTCGCTCGCTCACTCGCTCGCTAGTTCATTCGATATTTTCGTTAATTTTGTTTAAATTTATGTATTTTTTGCATATAATTTAATGGTTTAATTTTTCAAGGTTAAAAACTAGTAGAAATTGTTTATACATATACCTATAGATATTTATTGGAAAAATATAAAGCGTAACGTTTCTTGATAAGCGTAACGTATTTAAATAAAAACAAAAACTACTAACAAATTTTGATGAATGAATGTCAAATTGTTCATTAAATTGTAAAAATACAACAACAAAAGCTTTTTAAATTGGAATTTTAATTAAGCGGTTATTTGTTTATAATTAACAAGTTCGTTGTGATTATTAAAAATAATATTTTAACTATGTATGTCATTTTACATTCATTTCAAAAATATGAAAAAATCTGTCTCTTTTTTATGCATTTTAATTTGAATTGTAGAAAATTTGCATGTAAAAGCGAAAGTTTCTTTTTAGTTTGCTACTAATACAGCTTGCTGCTACTACTGGTATATTTCATGTTATTGTTATTGTTTTTTTTTTTAACAAACTAATGTTAATAATCTTTAATAATAGTTATTATTATAATTTATTTTACCACTATTTATGCAAAAATTGTCTTATTTATACTCAGTACAAATAAATGTATGAACTGGTATTTACGCCTCAAGCCAACCAGTAATAAAATCAAGGTTGTTTTAATGGGAATTTGATTTGTTTTCAAGAGTGTAAAGTTTAAATGTCAATAATCTCAAAAAGTGAAGTAGAAAGTGTTAATAATGGAAATTAGCTTAAGCTATTAAAAAAACATTAAATATAATTGTGATATGCTGTAAATTGTTGAAAAGTGAACTAACTTTCTTATAGTTTGAATGCATTACAACAGGAAAGGAAGGTATTTCAAAAATAAAAATAATGAACATTTTATAGAATATTAGGGATCTAAATATGTAGTGCTAAAAATATAGTATCGGAAATTTATATCTACTTAAAATAACACAATATACTATAACATTCTACAAGTTACAAAATGAGTATTTTATTTCCCTTTCCCTGGCCCCATTACTCTAATATTTATAGTCTTACTGTTACACCCTTTTTTCATAGATATACTAAAACTACTAATATATAATATTAAAACAAACTTAAGCATTTGTAGCAAACACTTAAATACAATGTGTACAAGATCAGGCTGCACAATATGGTCTTGTACCGTAATTCATATTTGATTAGCAAAGATTTCAAACAAATTGTAATGTTTATGAATATCAAAATAAAAATATATTCATGAAAAGAATCGAAAACACTTGGATATTGTTTGTAAATCATAAAAAATATGTGCGTATAAAAACCGAAATCAAACAATATTTGCAATTACAATAAATTGTGATTAATTGATTTCATATGGCAGCCATGAACAAAAAAAAAAAAAAGAAAAAAAGAAGAAACAACTAAAATAAACAAATAAATCATAGACGTTGAACCAAAAGAACTAAATGGAAATTTATTAAACAACAAAGAAAAGAACAATTGGAAATACATATGTATACTAAATATGAGTATTGATTTATGATTTTCCAGTTGTTGTTTAAAAATAATGTGTTGAAAATATTGAAAGATTCTGCTTAAAGGGATTTTCAAAACAAATAAACATTGCAAGCCCTTAAGAAAATCGGGTGATGAAACAGATATTTAATAACAATTAAAAGCTTTTTGCTGGTCTTATTATTAAAACA
This sequence comes from Calliphora vomitoria, assembly GCA_942486065.2. Taxonomy (NCBI): domain Eukaryota; kingdom Metazoa; phylum Arthropoda; class Insecta; order Diptera; family Calliphoridae; genus Calliphora; species Calliphora vomitoria. The sequence continues at coordinate 141,847,400 of OW818030.2, forward strand.
TATAAAAATATCAATTTTAGATTTTTAATTCCAACAAAACTAAGAAATTCTAATTGTTATAAATGTTTGCGTTATAAATTTAACAGACATTCTGTCAAAAAAAAAAAGAGTATTTTTGAAAGCTGTCAAAATTTACTGCAAACAGCTTTTATCAAGGTTCTTCTGCAATAAAGCACTTTAAAAAATATATAATTTTTAGTACATATACATAAATATAGAAGATAATGACTTAAACAAACTTGTAATAATTATTGTTTTCTATAACAATTATCGTGTTTGTTTTGAAAAGAAGATACAAAAACTCATCAGCCACAGCAGCCTCATCAGAAAGAAGCATCTTGTAAATATAAAATTCATATACATAATAAATTATCTGAAGGTCATGTTTCATGTTTATAGAAAAAAAGATAAACGTTTTTTTTTTTTTACTTATTTACAAAACAAACAAAAAGTTACAACGGAACTCAAAAAGCAGACAAAAGCCAACAACTTTGTACTAAAATTGCGCAAGCAAAATATTAAAAGTTTTAAATCTAGCTAAAGAACAATGAATAAGTTTTGTGTATCTATGTATCTGTATCTTGAAATATAAAATGATCATGTGTTTTTGTTATTTTTCTTACAAAAAAAAAAAACTCAGTTCAAAAGAACACGTTTTTTGTTTTATTCTGCTAAGTACCGTCCGCCTCACAAATGAATTTATTTAAAAACACAAAGACTTCAAAGATCACCCAAATTCACAAATTCTAAATAAATCGTTAGACAGACAGGCCTTTGACCTTTATAGTTTTTTTTTTTTTTTTAGAATAGAAGGTAAAGAACAGAAAAAATGTTAATGAAAACTCTAAAAACGTAAAAGTAATTAGCAAAACTTAACAAATTAACATATGAATAGAACGGTTAAATTGAATTTAAATTTAATTGGTAATCATGTTACAAAACAGACAGAGTTAAGTTTATGGTTTTAACCTACTTTGAAATAAAACAAAAGAATTTCAAACACTTAATTACATTGACATAGTACTTATAATCATAATAAAGAATACAATTTTAAGTTCACTTCAAATAAGTTAAACAGGTTTTTAATAAAATAACAATATTGAACATCCGCCCGCCTCACTAAACATTCAGCTCACTTGTCATCAACCAAATGTCATTTATTACATTTGACAAATCAGTGTCAATACAATACAATACAACATCAACTAAACAAACAAATGAACATACCTAAAGACGGGGTGTTAATTTAAGGTCTGCCCGTATTAATACTAAATACAAAGAAATATTAAATGTCATTAAGAGTTACCCCCATATGCATAAAAAATTTTTAAATTTATAAAAGGTTTATAAAACAAAATTTCCATACAAAATTTGTTTTATAAACCTTTGATAAATTTAAAAATTTTTTATGCATATGGGGGTTAATGTTTAGTTGTAAGCTTGAAAGTAAATACAAATAAATTTGTACATATTACCGCACTTAATGTCATTTTGGTGGTGCTGTGTGGTATTTTCTTTCAAACATTTTGTTATGATGAAAAAGAACACCATGTGTACTTGGTATAAAATGACCTTTCCAACTGGGTTATATGGTTGGCTGCAGTTTGTCAGATTTACTGTGTTTTTTTTTTCTTTCCTTTTGTATGTTTGTTTAATTAGACCTTGCGCAGAAAAGAACAGCACTTGTAATTGCATATACTACATACATAAATGCATCATCATACTGTTCTCAAGAGTTCTAAACACACTTAAAATTGTATCTTTTTTCACAAAAAACAAAAAAATATATATATTAAATATAAAAAAATATGAACAAAATGTTAAAAGTAGCTCTTCAGCTTTAAAACACATTCTTAAGAGTGTGTATATGAGAAAAAGAGAGACACTTAAGTGGGATTATTATTAGTATTTTTCAAAAAAAAATATTAAAAAGCAAAAATACTCGTATTAACACAACAACAATTTAATTTCAATTACGTTTAAAGCTAAAAACTAGACTGACAAACTTGTTAATATATATTTTTTTTATTATTAGCTTTGCTAAATATTAAAGTTAAGCATATTAAATTTAAGCTATTATGACATTTTAGCTTAACTTGAACCGTTAAATGTGTTTAAATTTATATTTGGCATGATTTAAAAAAATCTAACAAAAATAAAAGGTCTACAAGTCAAGGCATGTAAAATTTGAAAGTTTTAAGGCAATAAAGGTTTTGTCTTTCAATAGAATTGAAATTCCCATTTGTTCTCTATTACCCCATAATCCTGATGAAAGTTTTTCTATTGACATTGCTGTGTAATTAACTTAATGATGTGTTATTATTAGTCTACCATTAATATTAAACCCCTTCCAATATTTATTGCTTTATTTGATTTTCTAAAAGAATATTTTTACTAATATTTATTTATTAATAAAATAACATATTATACCTACACCTATGCCAACACAGCAAAAAAAAAAAAAAAAAAGACACACCACTATTAATTTAACTAATTTGCTAATCAATAATAAAAAAAAAACAGGGCGTTTTCCCTTTGGAGACTAGTGATAAATGGTATTAGAAGAAATACGTCATTAGAAATAAAGAAATATTAGAATATTTTTGATAAAAAGCCGAATATTCGCCAGCTGAATCTGAAGAAGAAAATTTATATTGAATGAAATTGTTAGTTGTAAACAATAGTATAAATATTAAATTATAAAATATTTAAATGTAGCATAGAGTGGGTCGGTCTCTATGGACGAAAAAAAAGTATATTTTAATAATATTTCCAAAAATATAAACATTATTTCTTTCCACGCCTAGAAATTCCGCCCTTTTTGTGTTTTATATGCTACGTCCCCATTTTAGGTCCGATCGTAACATATCATATATCAGTGTTTATGGCTTGACGGCAGCTACATTTCACTCTTAAACGATTTCGATTCGACGTCATATTCTATGCGCGACTTCTGATATCTCGGATCCTTCCCCAAAATCAGTAAAATGCACACAAGCCACAATCACTGATATATGGTATGCTACGATCGGATCTAAAAAGGCGACGTAGTATATAAGAACAAAAAGGGCGGTATTTCTAGGCCTGGCAACAAAAAAAATTTATGGTTTTGAAAATGTTATTTACATATCTTTAACTCTAGGGGGTGACTGGCTCAACTATTTTTTCAACTAGCACTTTATAGTTATATCAAAACAATTAAATAATACATTTTGTGTTAAGCAAGTACTCCCAAAAATTGATTTTCACCAATGTTGGCTACCGATTAGAAACGGTTAATAGGTAACGGGAACGCTAATTTATACTATTTCGGTAACGGTAATTGCAGTTAATTCGATGACGTTATTTTATTGATAACGTTATTTTCATTCTGAATTAAATTATTAATAATATTTACAAAAATTTTAAAAAAGTTATATTTTAAATTTTGTAGATTTCAATAAACTGAATTATTGAAATCAAAAATTTGTATAATTATAATTTAAACTATTTATATCATATGGGTAAGGGCATAGAGAAACATAGAGCGGAAACTAGAAAAAAACTCAAACAAAAAAATTATTCAAAAATGTTACACATACGAATGTTGTTTTTGTTTTCACATAGTTTTTTTACAATACATTCTCACCACTTAGGTTTTTGACAACTGAGTTAGGTCTTTGACAGGAGAGTTTCCGATCTATGTCTATTTATCTATGTGTAAGGGTAGTTGAGCTGAAAGGATATTTTAGGACTAATGGTAGCCAATCTTGATTTTCACCAATTTGTATCTAACTATATTATATCTATAATGTTTTTCGACTTTTAGTTCCCAGAGGATCTAGAATATTTTTACGAACTTTCCGGCCATTATTTTAAAACCGTTTACAATAGTGTAATTTATATTCGGTGGTTGGTACTTACTTACTCTATCATCTTTCATATTTTTCAGTCATTTATCATGATTATTACTTGGCAAAGCCACAAATTTTCGGTTAGGTCATCATATAAATGAGACAGACAACACCCCCTCTTAAGAAGCAAAATAAACAATAATAAAATGAAAAAAAAAAACAAAATAGAAATGAATGATTATATGACTTGGCTAATAGTTAGTACGAAAATAAAACACTCCCTTAAGTACTTGAAACACACTCACATGCAGCCAAAAGAGTGCGAAATAAAACTAATAAAATAAATTAACAAAATTAGCAAACCTAAGATGAAAGGGAGGGAGGAGTAATAACAAATGACCAAATATTTTGTACACAATTTGCTAATTTTAGTATCAATTACTAAATAAATTTAGAAGCCCTTCAATCGATTGAATAAACATTTAAATTTATAAAAATGTTAATTAACAGCCGGTTTTTAAAACAATATCCGAATACAACAATGAAACTGATACACCAAAGTATAACAAACAAATTCCAATAAAAAAGGGTTTAATTTAAAAGTAGCATGTGCTAATAAATTGGTAGCAGCTGTTTTTACTGAAGCTACAGAAAGATACAAAGCCCAGAGGCTTTAAAATATTGTTTATAAAAATAATAATTCATAAAGCCAAGGCAGGTGTTTAATAAATTGTACTCATATGAACTAAAAAGTAAAGCAGTACAGGAAAAGGCCGTAAAAAGATTTACCAAGAAAAGAACAACTAAAATGTATAAAAGAAGATGATAAGCAAGGGAAATGTTTAAAAGTGGAACAAAACTTGTGTTAACAAAAATTTAAAGGAAGGATGTTTAGTACGAAAACCTGTTTCTCAAACTGAAATTGAAAGTCAGAAATTTGTAAAGTTGTGATTTTTTTTTTTTAGAAGAAATATCAATAGTAGTAGAAGAATTTAAGCTATGAAATTTGGTAAGTACCGCAACTTTGAAAATCCTTACAACTTTTTTAAAACGTCTGTCCGTCTCGACTTGCCAATCACATGCCTTACACAAAATCTCAACAAGAAAATCCACAAACTGAAATATTTAAAACTCAAAAATAAAACCTGATTCAAATGACAGCAAATGAAAACTAGTATAATTACAAATATGCAAATCTTGGCTTAAATACAACATAAAAACTTGGTTAACAAAAAAAAAAATAAAATAACGACAGCAACAACAAAGTAATAATAATGATAGCAGTAGTAGTTCTCTTACAACATCAGCAGATGATAGTGTGCAAAAAAAGCATTAAAAACTAACGAATAAAAATATAAAACAAACGGGTTACTGGTATTATTAACAACTCAATACTTATACATATATACAGAGATATTGTTGCACTGCACACAACATTTTACCAAGTATGTATTATTATTATTATTTCGAAGATGTGACAAAAACTCGTACACAGTCTGCCAGAAAAATGGTGTGAAAATATGTAAAAATGCAGTTACAAACAAACCGTTATTGTATTACAAAACCGCAACTAGGCGAAATAGAGATACAAACTGACAGTCACAGAGAGAGCAAAACAAAAAAAAAAAAAATTTATTATTGCTTAAGATTCCCAACCCATGTGGAATCACTGCAGCGCTTGTTTTACTGTAATCCCTAATGCAACTTTTGCAAAGTAATTAGTTGAATGCGGAGGAAAAAATAATAGTTACATTCCCATTATTTTTACATTAAAAAACATCTTGGGTTTATGGCAATGGGAAGTTTTTAGTTTCTTGTTTTTTTGTTACTTTAATTAAACATTAAGACAATCTTTATTTTAAAAACTTTTAATAAGATTTACGATTTCTGCTTTTATATTGTACTAACTACTAACTTACTAAATATAAATAAGATATCACTTTAAGTATAAAGTGTTTAAAGCTTTGTTTAATATTATTATAAAGATTGTGAAACTTATTTAAAGAGTTGAAAATCATGGGAAGGTATACCAAACTTAAGATATTAAGACATTTTGAAAGTGAAAATTTGGTTAAAAATAATTTTGAAGACCTTTTAAACAAATGTATTTTCAATATTCTTAGTGCCAGAATGTTAAATTAATATTTTTTGAAATAAAAAAAAAAACTGACAAACAAACTACATATCGTTACCTTAATATATAAATTAATATTATTTAAAGTCGAAATTTTTTGAGAGGACCATTTCATTTATCGAAATAAACGAAAATCTGGGCTTAAAAAAAAAAATACACGAGTTAGGGCCTTTCTATATTAAGGTAACGATATATATAAAATCTACCTGCCAATAGACACTATTGAAAATAAACCAGTGGTCGGCATAAAAAGAACATGAAATATGGTTTATAATCAGTGTTGCCAATTTAGAGCTTTTAGCGATAGCTTTAGGGTGTTTTACTTTGAAGTTTTGTTAAAATTGGAAAGTTTTATCTAATGATGTTACCTACTATTAATCCAAAAAGGTCGACGTCAGAGTTGATGCTCAATACTTTTCTTCAAGAATCCAGACGATAAATTTTTGGCCTGTAATGGTTGTGAGTAGTAAACATGTAAGTAGTAAACAATTTTAACATTTTTAGAGCTGTTTATGTGCTGCACAGCCACAAATAGTTGGCATCACTGATTATAATAACTACAATGCTATTCCTTTCACTTTTGTAACCTTACCAGCAACTGCATGTGATTTTTATTTCTTAATTGATAATTTTTACGAACTTTGGTGACATTCGTGATGTTTAGATCACGATCACGTTCTGCCCCTGCTGTCTGTTAGTGCTGACCACTGATATAAACCCTAATGAGTATTACATTCATGATGGAAGAAATAAAACAAAATTCTATATTTGATAATTTACAAATGTTTCCGTAAGTTCACTTCAATCAGTATTATATTAAATATACTTATGACTTAGTATTTGAATTATTTTAAACCCAAAATGTAGGCGTTTTAAAGTATATTTCTTATAATTTTTGTTGGCTAAACTTCCCATATTAGAAATATCTAAAGTTTTGTGCTATTGTGGTGGTTTATTGTTGCAAACCGAAAAAACAATAAACAGATTGGTAAAAGTTCATTAAACTTAATGAGTGGTTGTTAACAAAAAATACACTTAACAATTAAAAATAGTAAAATACAATTTTAATTGCACCATAATATAAAGATATTTTTAAATGTTTTATACAAAAAAAAACCAAATATTATTATTATTATTTAGAGAGTGAGTGAAGAGCCCAAGAAAATTTAATCCAAAACGATAAGCGAACCAACTGCCAGCTCCAAAATGCTGTGGTCTGTATGTGGCCACTTCACACCACTTCACTCCACTGGGCACTAACTAAACACACACTGACTACTCAGTGTACAGTGCCCAGTACTTGTGGCAGACAATCAAGTCATATAAAACGCAATAAAATAAAAGTAAAAGTGATAAATGGGGGGCTATACTCATCGTATATCATAATCAGTTTTCTGAGGATTTCTTGATAACGCTTTCAATAAAAGCAATTAAATTAATATTAGCTACTTGGAGGGATTAAAACATTTTTATAAGGTAGAAATAACTAAACTAAATAATTAAAAAAGTTTTGAAATAAAGTAATTTACAAAAAAAAAAAAAAAATTGTTATTTAAAAGAGAAATTTCTGGAATGTTATTTTTATTTGTAAAAAAAAATTATGGTGACGAAGATGATGATTATGATGAGTTTAGTTTATTTCAGATATTAAAAACTTTTCCTTTGAAATTACAATTTCAATTTCTGGTTTGTTATTACCACAAGTCATTGAGTAACCTCTTAGGTTGGATGTTTTACACGAGTACAAGTAAAATAGTATGTTTTTAATGTGACCTGTTTTTATTGATTGATGGCTATAACTTCCGTACCATTAGCGGTTATTAAAGTAAAACATGATGGAGAATAAGAAATATTATAAATATATTCCACATGTCATTCAGCCAGTATGTTGGTAAACATTAAGCAAACAGTCAAGTTACTAAATAAATGACTCAAAACGGAAATGGTGTCAGATTTCTGTGGGTTTTCCTTACATGTTACATACTACTTAGGACGAAAACGAAGGCAAAAAAAAAAAGTTCTTTTCTTTCTTGGAAGTTTTGCTTCTTTTTTTTTCAAAGTTATTTCTCATACATAATTCCCTTGTTTTATTAAATAATATTTCTACATTTATATGATGGATTTTGTGTTTATGTTGGTTGTTTATACTCTATGTAGGAAGAATACACAACCAGAAATCAAAAGCAAAAAAAGTTTGAGTTTGAAAATATGTGGTGGTGGTTAATTTATAACCAATATACACATACCAATACGAATACTATTACTGTAACATAATAGATACTCCTGGGAAATTTTTATAAAAAGGGGGGGATTTATTGCTTTTGAAAAAATTATAATAACATAAATTTACAATGATTGCATTTTGAATTATAATCTTTTAAATACGCAAAAAATTCAATTTTCCCAAGACAAATCAAATCAAAATTTATGTGTTTTATACTGCATTAGAATACTTTTTTTTTGTAAGAAAGTTCCAATAAGATTTGCAAATTTTTATACAAAAAAATACAAAACTGAGTGAATTTCACACAAAATTTTTAAAATTTGTTTTTCGATCGGGTTTTTGAATCAGGGCCTAAGTATTTTTTCATAAATTACTTTACGAATGAAATATCTGTAAATAATTTGTACCCTTTTTTAATAAAGTACTTTTATCTAAAGAGGACTTTTCTAAGACTACATGACTTCTTTTTTAAAGTAGTAAAAGTACTTTTATTGTAAAAGTAGTTTCTTAATTAATTAATAACAAAAACGCAAATATTCCACATATTCATAAACACTTTTTACATTTATCAAAGGTTTAGAAAATAAATTGTGTATGGAAATTTTGTTTCATAAGCCTTTTATAAATTTAATATAGCTCTTTTCAAACTGTTAAACATAAATGTGGCAATGTGGTTACTTTAAATCATCCTCTCTTTCCTAAACACTCTATAATAATATTTAGTAGTTCATAATATTTCTGCCTGGCAATTTAATTTAAAATAATCAGTTTTTTTTTAATTTAAGCGGATTATTTATGCAGTTATACTTGTTCATCGTTTTTTTTTTTGCCCGATTTTAATCTAAAAATTGTTTAAACTTTCTAAGCGGTTTATTGCATTTAATATTTTGTTTTCTATACGTAGTTAGGTACTTTCCTCTGTGATGCCATGTGATGTGATGTTGACTCAAACCATTTGTTCAGTCATACTAAATATAAATGTGTATTATATTCAAAATCCTTGTAGAATACATACCTGCAAATAAAAGGAGAAGAGAGAGAAAGAAAAACATTAATATAAAACAAATATTAGGTTAGAAATATTGTAAAAAAATTCATATACAAAAGGAGTAGAAGGTTTGTATGCACAATGTTTACTAGTGTAGTCCTTTTTATGAACAAAAAAGTTTTTATTACAACTATTTTTTTTTTCTTTTCTTTTTGTAGAAAAATGGCATATGAAATTTTTGCCGAATGGTGGTAAAAACAATAGGAAACAACATAAAATACAAATAATATGAGAGGTGGAATATTAAATATTATAACATCTTCTGTGTGCAAAGGCATAGGGAAGTATAGCTAATACTAAAAGATTTAAATATACTGGCCCATAATCATAGTCAAACAATAAAGTCGGTTCCTTTTAAGAACAAGTTTAAAATAATAACCAGCTTTTTATTATTTTCCAACTATAGACAAATTTAAAGTATGTTTTAAATTGAACCGGCTTTAACTGGCTGTCACCTCAAATGTAGAAAATGTTTTCATACAATATACAACAAAATATAGACAAGTGGCATCCCTGAACAGCTGACTTAGAAAATTAAAAAAAAAAACAAAACGTGAAAAGCAATAAAAAGTAAAAACAATGGCGGAAAAATAGAAAAGGAAAGATAAATATCAAATTTATGCTATTTTGTTACTAATTTTATTGATTCCATATTCAATAATTGCAAAATCTCTGCCAATATCTTGTAACTTAAATATTTTTGACTTTTTGCCGAACTTGTTGTTAAATAGTGCTGTTGTTAAATAAGTTAAAAACATCTTCGATAGTTTTATATTTACAGTCGACTTTAACGTCCACTCTTAAGTAAAGACGACTTTATTTCTCTTAAAATATATTTCACTTAAATTTTTATTTTGAGTAATAAATTAAGTTTTAAATTTTTTACTTAATTTTTTTTTTTTAATAAAAAATAATTTTTTAATCTTCTCTCTTTCAAAACTCTATGTAGAATTTTATCATGCTCAAACTATTCTTATATGACTTAACATTTTTCCGGAAACAGGTCATACATATGAATGTGAATGTTTGAGTAAAAGTTTTTATTTTTAATGTATAAAAAATGTTTCGAAAGCTCTGAACTATTTAAGCAAATATGAATTGAAATGCTGATTTACAAAAGGAAAAACTAAACATTTTCCCAACAGGAAGTAAAAAAGCAGCAGCTAAACGCACAATGAAAAAAAGCGAATCTTTAAGTATAAAACAAATAGGTCGAGTTTAATAAAAGAAACATGAAATGAAATCAATTTTTTCCATACAACTTTAAGATGTTGTTTTAGATTCCAACAAGAAAACAAAATCATTTACAAGCCAAGCTAAAAAAAAGGAAGAATAACAGAAAAAAATCATTTGCAAAAAGGCTAAAATTGTTAGGGGAAATTACAAAAAAAATACAAAATAAGAAAAGAAAATAACACAAGTGAGCATCATCAGCAGAAGCAGCCATCCAGCCAACTATTTGTAATCCTAAAGAAGCATCTGTTCATAACAGAACAAAAAAAAACTAGTGCAGTGAATGAATACAACTTGACAATGTATTGAAACGAAAGGAAAAGAATAATTCTGAAAAAACACTAAAGATAAAATTGAAAAATAATTCAAATTTGAAAACATAATAAGAGGGGGAGGATTTCCAACAACGTGGGAATTTGTTAAAGTGGCAGGTGGAGATGCACAAAACAAACAACAAAGACTGAGTGAAAGACAGGACAGACATTTAGGCAGACAAAACGGATGAATTATTATCTTTCCAAATAAAGGGATTAAGAGTATTTATTTCGTAAGACACACAAAATAATTAGATACGAAAAATATTTAAAAACCTATATAGATAATTTTACCGACAAAATACTAAGAAAACGGCAACAAACAATTTAAATTTTGTAACATTTACATAATACATACTTTAAATTTTAAACATTAATGAAAAACTAAATTTACCAAAAAAGGTATCACAACCAACAACCACTTCCTAGAATCTAGAGCCCAAATGTATGGCGACAATTAATTTTCTGTGTGTGTTTTATTTTAATTCACAATTTTGCACAGCGCAAAACCGAATACAATTTCGAGAATGTGTCGTATAGTTTCTTTTTATGGTCAGATTTTATAACAAAAACAGCAAAAAATTTAGCTTCATTAGTAGTAAAGAGAAATAACAAAAAAGGTAACAACCGGAAAACGGATATAACAATCTATCAAGACTAACAACAACAACAACAACAACAACAACTAACTAGTGAATACAAACGTACCAGAATTATAACGGCTCTGAAATGCAAACAAAAATGCCCGGCTTAAGGTTTTTTCTTACTTCTTTTATTAAATGAATTTCATTCAATATGGACAAACAATTAAAGAATTGTTGAAAATTCTTGGGAAATTTTATGGTGTGTTCACACTGCATGACATCACATCACAGCAAAATAAGTTAAATTAAAATTACCAACGAAATCTAAATAAAGCAATATAAATTAATTAAATCTTAAAAAAAACATGTTTTTACAAAACATTGAAGACAAACATAAATTATTTTGTTTCTGTTTTTTGCATTTTGTAAAGTTGATTTCAACAGACCGACGGACATGACCATATCGACACTGCTATCTATAAAAATCCAGATTGCAAATGAAAATCTGGGATTTACAAACGGAATATCAAACTTATTTATACGATTTCCCCTCATGGTGAAGGGTAAAAAAATCTATAAATTTATCTTTTAAACAAATTAAATGTACCTTTGTTTTTTGACTTAACTAAACTTTTAGTTAACTACTAAGCTAATGTTGCAAGCTTTGGTTATTTCTATAATATAAATTACCCCATAATTTGTCTTAATATTTATTTTAATTTAAACCAATAACTTTTATTTATGATATTTACTTAAATTATTCTTCATTCATTGAAAGTGGTTTTAAAGGTAAATAACGCACGATTTCATATGTGTGCATTTAGTATATTTAAGACAACACAAAATGAGTACAATGTGGCAAAAAACTCTCCTCGTATGTATGAGCACTGCCAGTTATTGCAACAACGAAATGAAAATAATAATAAAAATATACAAAAACATTTTGTTACACGTTAATTATATGCAAGAGAAAAGGTGGAAAAATCGAAAGAAAAAAAAACTCATTTCAAACGTGACTTTAACTGGCATGAGTCATCAACATCATTTTTTGTAATCCACAGCAAAGAGGACACACCTTGTTTGCAAAAAAAAAAGTAGGAAAAAACGAAACACAACTGAGCAGAGCATAGCAGAGCAGAGCAGAAGGCACACAGAGCCAGGAAAGGAACCCTTTTACTGTGTGTGCCTTGGCAGAAAATAAATACAAAATGGAAACATAAACTGCTCTCAACAAGAACATTATGTGATGATGATGATATTGTGATTGTGATATTGTTATTATAGTCGCAGTCGTATGTAGTAGACATTATGTTGGATTTTAGATGTAATTTATATTATAAAATGTTGTCATGTCATAATGCAGATACATATTAAATCAAACGAGCATTAACAAAGGCTAACAAGACCTTACAGGAAAAACAACACAGCAAGAACATAACACAGGAAAAATACAGCACAAGAAAAAGTAAAGAAAAACAAAATAAATAGGTCCCCCCGAAGTAACCAAAAGCCTTAAAACAATGTTCGTTCACTTGTTTGTTGCAGTATCTAGATACATGCAACCCGGTTTCAGTTTTATACCGGCTGCTCTTCGCTTGTGTATGGTTTTTTTTTTTAGCTATAAACTTAGAGACAGACATTTATTTTGACACACTTTATAACAAAAAGTTAGTGACACTTTATTGTCATTTGTATGCGTTTAACAATGAAAGGTAGATGAAAAGCAAAAACCAGCCAACTGCCACTGTTAGCATTTTATATTCTAGCTGGGATATGTAGAGCTCCTTCTTGGGTGCAAAATCGAAAATAAATATAAGTATAAATAAACAAAAGCTCTGAGAATGTTCTAAAAAAAAAAAAAATAGAACAAAAACAAGTACCGCCATTTTAGTTGCAACTGCTGCTGCTGCTGCTGCTACTGCCAATTGTATTGCAAAATGTCATTTTGAGCTGACACAAGCGTAATTTATTATGAAATGTCGTTTTATAACAACAACAACAAAAAACAAATAATAGAAATAAAAATTATTGTTATAACTTTTTGTTAAATACTTTTTATTATTTTTGCCAATATCCATTAGATAAATACAATATATATGAACGTATTATTATTATATTAATAATTCTAAGCACATACTTTTTAAAAAAAACTGGAGATAGATAGAGATAGACAGATAGTTAGAATGTTAGACATACAATGAAATAGATGATAATCTAATGACGCCATGTTGGCTTGTTTTTTATTATTAATTGTATTAAGTTAAATGGAATAGAAAATATAAAAAAAAAACTATAAACTTATTAAAGGATAAATGTCATTAAAACTAAACTTTGTTTTTAGAACAACAATTGACTTTTTAGTTAATCGACTTTTTTGGTTTTTTCAGCAAAAGGTCAATTATTCTAGAATCCTAGTTTGAATTATGCCAAACTGCTAGTTTTAATAGAATGAGTCCAAATTTTAAAATCAGTAAAAAATAAACTAAATTTTGAATTTCTGGTTACCTAGTTAGGGCCATTTGCGATCTAGGTAGCAATGTGCACTTATTTTTAAAATTTGCTTTAAATATTGTATGTTTATGAGCTAGTTTTTTTTTAAGCAAAATTTCCAGTTTAGAGAATTTGTTTAAACTACAATATCCTTGAAGTAACGTTGAACTACTTTTTAATAAAAATAAGGTCTTTCATGAAATCCAACAATATATGGGGAATTTATAAAAATATTGAAAATTCAATATTTAAACAGTTCTTAATGAAACAACAAGTTTATTTTATACCAAGCAAACAAACAAAAGTAACTTAAAGATAGAATTGCAGACAGTGAGAAGGTAAATATTAAAATTAAACACAGATACATCTAAAATTGGTTTTAAACAATTGACATATTTGTCGACAAAATTATTTATTATTAATTATAAAACCAAACAGCAAATGAACACAACAATTCCAGAGGTACAATAAAGAGAAAAAAAATATAAATACAAAAACAAAATGCCACCATAACATAACAGCTTTCACCTGAAATTGGAAATGAATAAAAAAAAAAGAAATACCAATTGTATTTTTTCTTTCTAGCTATAAATGAATTTCTAAAAAATGAATAGACAGAAAAAAGAAATAAATACGAGTGTTTTAATTATAACACACACTTACACCGAAAAACGTTTATTTAATATGATATAATACTTATAAATAATCTAGTTAAAGTGACATTAATTCAATATTGTTGTTTATACATTCATACATGCCCATTAAAATTGTTCAATAAATATTGTCAGCTCCATGACATATTTAAATATGCATTTATATGCATGTCTATCTCTATGTACATTCAACACACATGTCTAAAGCCACCTAACCTCAAACGGCTAGAAAAAATACAAAATAAATTTGTAGTTTATTATGATGGGCCCCCTCTACTAAGCTCTACTGCTCCAACAAAAACGAAGCTTATCAATGAATACAATTTTGAAAAAAAAGGGAAAACATTAAAAATGGTTGTTAAAAAGGCAGGCAGGGGGAAATTAAATCAATAATAACAATATTTTATCATATGCAAACATTGTACGAGTATTTATGAGGCACTTTTGATCTTTATACAGCCAAGCGGCGGTGACTTTATTCCCAGAATTTGTACATTTTTTTGAGGTTAGAAAAATATTATATTTTATGTGACAAATATAATCAACTGATAAGCGAATTTTTATTATGTAACTGTAACTAATAAATTAAAGGAAATCGTTTAAACAACATCAAATAAATATGAATTAGGTTTAATAGAAGTTTTAATACGAGTATATATATATAAAATATGAAAAGAAGAGTTCTAAGAAAAATATATGGAAATGACTAAATTTATGACCTTAAGGCCTGACTAAAATAATTAAATACTTTATTCTAAAATTTGAAAACTAAAAGTGTTTTTAAGGATTTTGTCATTTAAAAGTCATTTATATTTTTATTGAACAGAAATCAGGTAGATTTCATAGTTACAGAGAGTAAGTTGTAAACAATAACATACCAAACATAACCTTATTTAAAATGTATTCAAAACAAAACAAATTTATATTAACTCTAAACAACAACAACAACCATAACAATAAGTATGTTTATGTATGTGTGACAGTATAGTTAGAGAACACAGTTGTAATTTTAGTTATGGCCACTAAACGTACTTTTATTGTTTACTGTAATACTCGTACATACAGTGCACTTCAACAAAACAAAGACATCTTTGTAATTGAAAATTATGTTTGTGATTTTCGTTTTTTTTTCTTTCTTATTATTTGTTTGTTCTTTAAATTTGTTTTATGAACATGGCAGGCGCCACTAATGAACACAAGTAGGCGTCAGAGCGACATGTCGCTTGTGCTTAAATGTATGCTTAGTTAGTGTGAGGGTACTTTTCGAGTGCACTGATTTGTAATTAAAGTATGTTCGCCTCTATGTTTCTTCTTAAAAAAAAGCGTTGTTGTTTTGCACTTATTTAAATAAAACTAATGAAGCAAACATTTTGGTTTTCATTAGGCGACAAAGTCTATTATTAAAACGAATAAACCCACATACAAGTTTTCCTCAAACTGCATAATAAAGTTGTTTTGACTAAAAATCGAAATGTTTTAATTTAAAATGTAAAAATGATTAGTTAATTAAGAGCAGAATAAAATAGAAAAATGATTTAGATATAATTACAAATTTAATGAAGTATCGTTCTAGAACATACGCAGAAATTATTAAAAAAAAATAAAGATAATTGTAATTGTTTTAGAATAGAGCATATACAAGTGACTGAGAATTTCAGAAATCGTATGAAAGTTTCAAATACTTCTTAAGGATATTTCCCAAATAATAAATCCCTTATATTTTCATACAAATTATTGTTTTAAATGTCAAATAAATACTAAAACTGTAAACTAAGCTGTCTCAATTAAATAATTAATTAATTTCATTGCCTTTTGCAAAACGTTTACAAATGTTAATTGAGTGTGATTCAACTTTTATTAAGAATTATTCAAATTTAAAATGAAGTGAAATCATTTGAAAAGCAAAGCAGCAACATTCACGAAGGCAAAAATAAAAACAATTTAAACACAAATCAAGATACACAACAAACCTAAAAAACGGCTCATATACATTTGTATGTTTTAAACACAAACATAAATTCGTTATAAAGGTGTCAAGTGTAGATGCAAAATCTTTCTATTTTTCTTTTTTGTTCAAGTAACTTTTTTTTTTTGTATATTGTTATTTTTTCGAATTCAAAGTGGGAGAGGACAAAAATCGCACTGAAATCTAACTGAAATTAAAATATTTTCCAAATTGTTTCCCTCTACGTGTGGGTCTCGTAAAGGGTCACACCTTTTTAAATAAAAGCTTTTGCTTTACATTTCTCACCGTTTGTAATGAATAATATTAAAATTTAGCAACAAAAAGCTTAAAATAAAATGAATACAATAGTTATTGAATTGTTTATAGATGAAATAAAACTCAAAAAACCAGTTTAGCATGAACAAATTTTTCAACGTTTAAAACAAGTTTTTTATTATTTATAAATAATTTTTTTACTCATACATTAAATCATTTAATTGACCTTTTGGAGAACTAAGTATAATATTTTGCTGTGTTTATTTTGTTTAGAATGAATTGAATAGCAAAAATGTGTTTGTATATATATATAAGTATGAATTTGATTTATTTAAATCAAAAACAATTAGTTGGGGGGGGGGGGGGGGGGTTTGAAATGTATATAAGTACATATATATAGGCCAACAAATGTGGATATTAAATTATTTGTAACGTATGTAACGATAAAATAGTTTAAAAGCTACATTTAAATATAAGCCATTCAATTTTAAATTGAATTAAGAGTTGCGTAAATATATTACTTGATTTTTATAAAATTGGCCGTAATCAAAATTTAGTCATACGTAAGTTCTTTAAATTTAATTAAAATCCCAGTAAAATCTTCTTTTATATTTTTAAATAAGCTTAAAATTCCAGTTGTTTTGCAAAAAACAAAAAAAAGCAGATAAAACCAGTGTAATAAATACACTTGTTTTAAAGTTTTAAACTAAATACAAAACCCCAAAAAACTGTGTTTAAATTTGTAAATTAAACAAAACTTGTAACATGATCGTAGTTAAGTTTAAACATTTTTAAATACAGCAGTCAGTGTACAAGGTTTTCTGGGCCATTCACTTTTTTACATGAGACTTTTAACAGCTTATTATTTTTATTTTTTTTATTTTTTTGTTAAATGACAACAAGAAAAAAAAGAATAAGTATTGCATTGGAATTATGTAACATTGTAGTGGTGGTATGATTTTAAATCAAAAACATGTTTCTCTTAAAACAAGTCATCAGTGGATTTTAAATCCCCATTGAAAAACTAGTAGAATGTAATGGGTTCTAGTACGTACGACTGACAAAATGCAAATCTTGATCAATGAATTAGACAGCAATGAAAAAAGATCTTAAATATAGATTTTTCTGCAATTTTGTGAAAAGAATAAAACAGGTATTTTAAGTCCAACTGTTGAGTATGTCATGAACAGTTGCAAATGCAGATTTTTTTGTTCAGTTCTCTAAAATCCCACAGTTGAAAAACGTCAAGTTACTGTAAAGCAAATACAAAAACAAAAAGAAAAAAACTCTTGCCATTTACCATAAATATTGTATGTGGTGGCTGCTGATGTCAGTTTATGTTTTTGCTCTTTTGTAAATGTTTAGTTTTTTTTATTTAAACTTTTTTTTATTAATTTTTTTTTTTTTTTTTGTGATTTTGCATACAACATTATGCAAAATGTAACTTGAAACATAAAAACCAAACAGCAGCAAATGGACAAGAAATTGCGCAAGTTTTAAAAGTTGTTAAAAAAAACTACTTTAAACATTGTTGCTGCAGTTAGCTCACCAACCGAATGACAAGTGCAAAAATATGAAACCTTATAAAACAGATTTCATAATCATAAACTAGAATTCTACTTTCAACAGTAACTATGTATTTATAAGAAGAAAAAAAAAACTAAGAGTATTAGAGAGAAAAAAGAAAAAAGCTTGTAAATGAGCATGTAAATAATGAAATATAATTTTCTTCCTCATCGTCTTCGTCATCATCATCTACAACTTGAATGCAAGCAAAACAATCCATCATTATTATCATGCCGCTTGCAACAACTTAGAAACAAACACACACTTCCAAGCAAACAGCAAGCCAGCCAGCCACCACCACCAGTCAGCGAGGCATGCATCCAGCAAATACTTCAAGAAAAACACATTACGGAAAAGAAAGTTTTTCTGGGTCACCAACGCAATGAACTAAACTAAACACAACAGCAACAGCAACACAACTAGAAAAACATGTAGTACGATTATGAAAAACTACAACCTGCCTAACTGCCAGTTAGTCAGTCGGTCGTTCCGTCCGTCTGTCCGTCCGCCAGTGTTTTAGGAATGTTTAGAAAACAAAAGAGGTATGAACAAATGAAAACTAAAAACTTTTTTTTTAATTTTTTTTTGCTCAGCGGAAAATCATTGTGCCAAGTATTGAAGATGTCGGTCTGGCAGTTAGGAGTAGTTAGTTTTTAGTGGGAGTAGGGTATTATAATGCAAGATCTACAAAGAGTTTGCAAATTCATTATAACGTATTTATGCACTGTATATACTTTTTTTCGAGATTAACACTTAAGATTATCGATAGAAATAAACTGGAGATGATATACAAAGTATGTTGCAACAAAAAAAAAAACATTTCCTGGTATAGATTTTCCTCCTTAAGTAGAGTAAGAAGATTTTAAATATTGATACACGTTTGCTTAAAGAAATTATATAAGAAACTGTTAAAAAATAAAATAGTTTTACAAACATTAGAAAATATCATAGTTTTGTAAGACTTCTCTATTATAAGTCTTTAAAATCCCTATAATAATTACTATTAAGACCTATTTTTATAACTTTTCCATTTATTTTTAATAACTGTATTGATTTATTTAATTTAAACCAACTACTTGTAATTACTAGTATGTAAAATGAAACCACTGACAAATAAATCAAACGTTCTACATATTCAATAGAGAAAGAGAAAAAACAAATCATAAAGTAGTTGGAAAAGCGACAAAACAATAATAAACCTATTAGTTAGTATTTTATCTCTTTACCATTGTATTTTTTTTCTTCTTTTTTTTTTTTTGTATGTTAATACACTTAATTGTATTTAATTCCTCTGTAATTATTATTAATTATTATGGCAGCAAATAGAAATAGAGAATAATACAAACAAACAAATCTTTAATTAGCCGCAAAACCTAAACAACACATACATACATACAAATTTACATTAAATACAAATTTATTTATACATAAGTAATTACGAATAATTATTCAAGAATGAGGTTGTCTTTAAGATACTTAAATAAAAAAAAAAAAAAAAACAAAGACAAAGAGAAAAGACAAGATTTTGTGAAATATTTAAACGACTGTCATAAGTATATTAACTTTAATTAGGTTTAATTAACGCCAACCTTAAATAAATATAAATTGATGATGGAGTTTAACAATCTACAAACCAGCAACAAAGCAGACTCATAAACAAAACGGTAAATTGTTTTGAAAAAAGTTTTAAGTTTTATAAATGATTTTAAAAAAAATTTAAATAGGTATCGAAGTATTTTATTATAATTACAAAGAAAACGGTGAAATGTTTTGAAAAAAGTTTTAAGTTTTCAAAAATTTTTAAAAAATATTTGAGAATTTTCTATAAAAGTAAGAGAAATCTAAGAAAGTTATAAATAAAATGTATCAATAATTAATATATTAGAGAAAATATTAGTGAATTTTTCCTAAAGCTAAGAGAAATCTGAAGAACGTTAAAAAATTTTTGAATAAAACAAATTTACGTTTTTTGTAAGTAGAAATAGTTTTAAATGAAATTAAAAAAAAAAACAAGTAAGAAAGTATGGTCGGTCAAGCCCGACCAGATAATACCCTACACTAAGTAAATGGGCAAAAACATTTTTCTTTCAAAATTTCAATAATTTATGTTCGTGAGCGATTTTCGGAAGTGGGCCTTATATGGGAGCTATGACAAATTATGGACCGATCACCACGAAATTTGGTCACGTGATTAATGTTTATATGAAAGTTATTTATGTTGAATTTTATGTGTATACCAACATTTGTAGGAGATTTATGCTCGTTAAAGTGATATATATGGGAGCTATGACTAATTATGGACCGATCATAATAAAATTTGGTGACATGAATTCCCTATATATAAAACTTATTTGGACAGAAACTTGTGTAGATACCTATATAAATTAATCATTTGTGACGGATAAAATCCACTTCCGGGAGGACATTTGTATGGGGGCTAGGTCAAATAATGGACCGATTTCAGCCAGTTTCAATAGGGATCGTCCTTGGGCAGAAAAAATGATATGTACCAAATTTTATCGAAATATCTTTAAAATTGCGACCTGTACTCTGCGCACAAGCTTTACATGGACAGCCAGCCAACCAGCCAGCCAGACGGACGGACATCGTTTAATCGACTCAGAAAGTGATTCTGAGTCGATCGGTATACTTTAAGGTGGGTGTTAGACTAATATTTTTGGGCGTTACAAACATCTGCACAAATCCATTATACCCTCCCTGTATTCGGCTGTGTCGAATCTTATATAATACCATTCACCAAAGTATACTTTAAGATAATTATTAAAAACAATTTTTGGTCGCAGTTATTTTGCAACCTAAATTGGTCTATAGCGGCTATATTGATGTATCAACTAAGTAATATGTTCAAATAAGCTTTACAAAGTATTTCGTTAAAACCGGTTAACCGTCTTAAAAAAATCGGTTTGTCTAAAAACCGAAAAGTTAAAGAAAACCGAAACCGATCGGTCTTACAAAGATGAAAAAACCGGTTGATCGGTTTTCGGTTTCGGTTTTGGATACTCTAGTATCAACCAATTATGTAAGTTATTTGGGGGGCTTAAGCTGATTTAAACAGACAGACATGGCTACATATATCGACTGCGCTATCTATAACGATCCATAATATATATACTTTATGGGGTCGCAAAGTAAAAATGTGGAAATTAAAATCGGAATGGTGACCTTTTCTAATAACTTAAATTAAAAAAAAAAAAAAATTAAATTTGACTTTAATTTGTTATTCATATAGAAAACTACTTAAATGTTTATTACAACACTGCCAACATTAACACAACTCTACAAAAATTAATTAAAATTTATTTAAATGGTATTGAAATATTTGTAGGCAACTTTGACCAACTCTATTATAAATTATTGTAAAATTTCGAAAATAAACATTTATTTGAACAAAAAAAAAATTCCTCATGACGCGTGTTGTCATTTTTAACAAAATTTTTCAAATTTGTCAAATCCCTTCTTTTGTTTTTGTAATAGAAAAAAACAACCCTCAAAAAGAAAACTTTTTAATATAGTTGGATTTAGATGAAGAAATAAACAACTTTACAAATACTTAAAATAAATGAGTATGTATGTTTGTGTGTTTGTTTTTGGTTTGATATCTGTAAGATCTATTTCAAGAAAGATTCCCCCACCCAAAATTTCTTATGTTTTTTACACAATATACTCAAACACATACATTCATACATAAATATTTTCTTAACAACATGAGTGTGACATTCTAAACAAATATTTGCCTACAAAAAATAAAATAAATATTGTTTTAACAATACAAAAAAAAAAGAATAAAATAAAATTACGAAAATGTTTAAAACAAAGACTTATCACCTTTTTTTTAAGTCAAACCAGAAAAACGTAGAAAATAAGTAAAATACTTTTTCTATGTAGAGTTTTAAAAGATACTTTACCAACATGTATGTATGTATGCAGTATGTGTTTCATCATTTACCACCTTTTGTATCTGTAAAATATTGGTGCAAAACCTTATCAGTTTTAAATGTTTTGAAATGAAACAGCAGGCAGGGTAGGGTAGAGAGCCATTCACCAAATTTTATGAGTTTTTTTAGTAAATACAAAAAAGTATAGAAATTACGCGCTTTTTTAAATTCTAGCTAGCATTTTAAGTAGATATTTGTTTAAGTATTTGAATATTTTATTTATTTTAATGGGTTAAGGTCTTTTGACATTTTTGTTTTGTTTTTCTGCTTTTCTACGAATATATTTTTAATAATTTAAAATTTCATAACTTTAAATAAAACAACAAATTTCTTTGTTGAATATTTTGTTAAAAAGTAAGAAAAAGGTAAGAAAATATAAAAAAAAAATATTTGTGTACTTAAAGCCTTGTTGCAATACTTCATTGTTTAAATGCTGGCTTTTTTATATGCTTAAATATACTATAATTTTTTATTTAATAACAAAACTTATTGCATATAATTGTTTCTCATCACAATATACAATTCAACTGAACACAATGCAATCATTATCATCATCATCATCATTATTATTATCATCATGTTCATTTAAAAATCATTGTTTAAGTTTAACTTCGTATACTCTGTACTATATAGTATAATTTGCAGTTTTTTCTGCTATTTTTTTTTCACTGTCTTTTTGTATTATAATGTCGTCATAAACTTATTTAATTTTTGGATTTTAAAAATTTATTCCCTTGGAAGTGAAAAATAAAAAATAACGTAGAAAACGTGCTTGCATATCCGGCCTTTAAAACAGACTTTTTCCTTCGACGCTACATACATATCATGATAAACAACAGCAGACCTGAAGTCGCAAAACCCGGCAGTCATCAAGTAGACATTTTTTTTACATCAATATTTTATTTATACATTTTAATAATCGTTTGTTTAAAATGACAGACATTGGTATAAATCATTACCTGACAATATACAATGAAAAAGTTAAAATAAAAATGTTTATATATATAATAATATTTAAACACCGGCTTTTAGCTAATTATGTATAAATATTTTAATCAAACAACTCCAATTATTCCACAAATTACTTATAACAATGACACCTTCCAACCACCATTGTGATTTTTTCCGTTTATTTTTATTATTTAAATCATCAACATTCCATACAAATATTAACAGCAATCAGTTACAAAAAAAAAAAAAAAAAACGTTTGAATTTACGATTTCTCTCCAAGTTAAACTATTGTAATTTGTTTAAAAAAATGTTAATACCCATTATTTCTTTGATCCATTTCTCCCATTAATATTATTTCATTCATATCGTTGCTCATTTATTTATTCATCGCTGGTCATCTTCATCATCAGTAGAAAAATCGTAATAAAAGTAAAAGTGTTTTTTTTTTTTTTTTTAATATTTACCATATTTAGGCAAACAAACAAAAAAATTTTATTTTCAAAAAAGTTTAATAATATTCATAAAAGAAATATAATATGTCTAATGATGTTATAATAATCTGAGAGTTATTTTTCAACAAAATGTTTATAATAAAAGAAGAGAAAAAAACATTATTGTACATTTATTAGAAATTTCATGGTCTGGCGGAAGAAAAAGAAAATTTTCTTTATGCAGACTTAATATAAAATATTTTGATTATGTAATTTTGTGTCTTTACAAATTAGATTTTAATTGCTGGCTGTAACAAATAATCATTAAATAAATTTTTAAGAGTTGTCAGGTTATAATTTTGGAAAACGTAATTTGTCGTTGTAAAAAATAAAAATTACGAAAAATTATTAGTTTCAGTATTTCGAATCGAAATGGAAATGTTTGAATTTGTTTCCTTCCGGCATGAATTGGGATTTTTTTTATCAAAATGACCTAGCATTATCTGGTGGCTGGACTTTGTCACTCATATTGAGTGTGTTTAGAAATGAGTTGAAAATTTTTCTATTTTATTATTTTTTAAGTTTATTTGTTAGGCGAATAGGATTTATAAGATTTTAAATTTGGAAGATTTTTTTTAATTCGAGAACAAAAAGTAATTATTCGTTTGGAAATTCTAAATTCGCTCGAATGAAATATTTGGTTTTATAAAATATCAATTAGTAAATAGCAGTCAAACATTTAAAAAAAATATTCATAACAAATAATTAATTAATTTTTTCCGGTTGCGATTTTATTATTCGATAATGGAAATATTTGAATTCAACTGTATTTCCTTTTGGAATGAATTACAAATTTTGTGATTTTTCACCAAAATTATCTGGAATTACCAATAATATTGAGTGAGTTGAGAATTATTATTTTTTTATTATTTTTTCAGTTAATTCGTCAGATGATTCTTATTTATAAAAGGAAATTTTTGTTTGTAAAAGTTAAATTTAATTGGTTCGAAATGGAACAATCTTCGTACCCTGGTTATAACTAAAGTTTCTAAATTTAATAACATTTCTTTAACAAGTAAAGCTTAGTACTCTGTTCAAAATTTCGTGCGAAATGCTGGCAAATTACATATAAAATATTTGGAATGAAATATATGCGAAATAATTTCGCAAAAGCAGTACTCTGTTCTTATTGTGGAAAATATGTGAAATACATCTGGCAACCTTATTTTCCCACACTTCTTTCTCCCGAAATTAAAACCAACAACTGATCATTTGTTGCATATAAAAAAAAACATAATTTTTGGCAAATATGAACAGATTACTAGGCTTAAGAAAGATTAAGTAGATTTAAAAACGTTGTAGGGCATGTTTTTCTTTCATTTAAGGTTAGTTTTTCTTAATTTGTTTAACAAAATATTTTTTGTATGTTTTTTTTTTCTTCAATAGATTAAATAAATCTTAATAATAGCTTTTTACCATTTAAAGCCACTAAGATAAAAAAAGAAAACAAGAAAATAAATCAATTGAAGGAGTTAAATGCGTAAAATGCATTCAAATATGGACTTAAATTATGCAAGACACGTTTTAAAGTCATAAAACACCTTCTCCTCTTTAGACACTGGACTGCAAGACTTGGTTAAGAGACCGAACAGTAAGCCCTCTGTTTTTAATAAAAAATTTGTGATTTTTTCTTATTTTTATTTTAAACTTAACAAATGGCTATTGAATAAAACTAAATAAACATAATAAAGCAAAGGAAGTATAAACAATTTATATTTGTATCTAAATAACCAAACGAACGAGTATCGCATAGTTACTGCCATAAGTAGTAGTACATATTACATTAATACAACAACAAAAACGACAACAACAAAAATGTTTAAATAAGTGATCATTTTCATGTTTACTTTCGCATGTAATCAAGTTGAAAATAATTTAAAATTTTATAATATTATAACGAGAGATACTTTATTAAAATTACAAAAACAAAATCCAAAACACAATAAACAAACAAACTTAGTAGAGTGGTAATATTGTAATATATGTTTGAATGTATGGATATGAAAAAAAAAAAAAAAACAACAATAATAATAAACCTGGTAGGTAGGTAGTTTTTAATTTTATTTTCATTTTATAAATGAATAGCTGTTGTATTTATGAAGTACGATTGGTAGTGATTGGTAGTACGATATTGTAATAGATATAACCACAGACATGAAGAGATAACGCAAAACAACTCTCAACAAAACTCTTGGGCGAACTATTGTGAAGTTGGACGGACTTTTTTCAATGTAGGTAGGTTTGTAATTTAAAGAAAACGCAACGAAATCAAAGTAAACTAAACAAACAAAACAATAACTCTATGCAGGAAATCATTTTAACCTTGTACAGGGTTTTTGAACTTGTACGACTACAAGTATAAATCCAATGTTTGGTATAGAATATTGATCAACAACATCATCGTCATCATCACGATCATCAACAACAACTTCAACAACCCAGGGTACTTGAAATTGCAGTTCAAAATATGTATAATTGCTTTGTCAAAAACAATTTAGAGGATTGAAGATGTAAAACACACTCACTCACTTACTTACACATTCAGCTAAGTATAGGAAAATCTAATAGAAAAATATCCCCATAAAAACCACATGTTTTTAAACATTCTTTGCTGTCTGTTCTATTGTTAAACAAAATTAATCTCTACCATAACCTTCCATAATATTTTGTATTTCAATCAAGCAATTTTTACACGCGAATATGTTCAAAATCTGTTTTTCAAATCAAAAATTCACAGAGAAAAACACCAGCAAAAAAAAAAAAAAAATTGGTAATAAATTTTTGAAAAACGGAAACATATACACGCATCTACTCATTCATTCATTCAGATAAGTAACGAAAATAACAAACTGATAACATTGAATGGAAGAAGAAAAATAGACATAAATTTTACAAAAAAAAATTCAAAAAACTATAAAAAATTTTAAGATTACGAAATTTTTAAATGACTGACAATGACAAAGAATTCTAATTTACACAGACCATTAAAAAATTAAAAGCAATTTTTCTATTTTAATTTTCAAAAAACTGAAAAACTAAAAATCGCACACAGCACAGCTGAATATAAAAGACATACATATTTTCAATATCTTTATACATAAATAACCCTACTACAAAACAAAAATATATTTCATGAGATATTTTATAAAAAAAAAAATAGAAAACGAAAGAAACTCTACGGAGGATGTGTATTTGTTGTAGTTATTGTTGTTTTATAGACTAAACAGACTCAGCGTCGCTCTCCCAACAACAGTGTGTGGGGTGAATTCGAAGGATAATTTGGAATAAAAGCGACAGGAATACAAACCACAAGTTTAAGAAAATATCATAATGTAGGCACAACATTTACAAATTTAAGATTATCTTACAATCTACACCATTTCATGTTGAAATTGAGAAGTTTAAAAATTTAAATTAATATTGAGACAATACAGATTCAAATTAAGAATTCCAATTTAATATTCGAAATTCAGAAATCAAAATTAATATTCAGAAAATAAAGATTGAAATTAAGAAAATACAACTTGATTTTGAGAAAACCTAAATTAATATTGAGAAATAATAAATTTCTATTAGTTTTAAAATTCATTCTAGTAGTATTTTATAATAAAACATTTTTTTTTTTCTGTTTTCTTAGTATTAATTTACAATTTGTTTTTTCTCAAAATTAGTTTGCTTTTCTAAATTATAATTTGCAATATCTTAATTTGGATTACTCAATATAAATTTTGATTTTCTCAATATCAATTCGGAAAGATGTAGTTAATATACAATTTTGACCAACATTTTAGAAGTCCATTTGTCTTTTAAGATGGAAATTACATTTTGTCTTTAGAAATTAAACCCAACTTAATGCTCCGTACCCAAAGACATACATTTTGTAAACCTTCACTTATCGTTGCATCGCTCCAATTGTGCTCCAGCAAAAAAAAATTAACCGAACATAAAGATTTAAAAGATTTCTTATGTTTTTCATACATATTACTACATATATACTTAGATCCATAAATAAACGAAGTACGAATAGCATAAAAATAAAAAGGTTTTATTTATTGTTTATGTGTATTTATGATGTTTACAATTTAGTAGACATTTATCCCTAAAATAAGAAACCAACCAATTGAGTTTGTAGTTTTATGTTAAACCAACTTGGCGTAAAGAAATGATAAACAGATTTTATTTTCTTTTTTTTTTCTTTTTCAGTTTTCTGAGATTGTTTTTAAAAGATTTGAAGATTTTTGGTTTGTGGTGTGGAAATTTTATAAATACTTAACCGAAACTTATAAGCGTATATGTATTATGTACATGGAGAAATTTTGTATTATTGATAAGGTTTTGAAAAAGAAAATACTTAATTACCATTACGGTAGTTTTGTGGTGTTAACAGGAGGGGGAAATAATTAATGAAGAGAAAACCTTCAACAAGGTAATTGAAAAGAGGGAAACATTAAAAAGTGAAATTAAAATTAGCCAAGACAACCACATCCACTATCCACCTGATATACGACTCCTTTTCTCTAAATACGCTACTGTTTTCTTTTATAAATAATTGTTTTCAATTGTAACTTTTCATATCCATTAGAATTAAGATGTTGAGATAGATACTTTACTCAACATATCTATATGATTGAATTTAATAACAAGAAATTTTTTGCTGCAGAAAATATAACATTCATAACAAAACTAAACTGAACTGAAACAAAACAAAACAAAACAAAAGAGAAAGTTGACGAGTAATTTCTACAGTTACAGAAGACGAGGAAGGTAATGATGATGACTATAATGACGAAGTTAATCATCATGAAGATGATGGTGGTAATGGTTTCGAAACAAAACTTACACAATTTCTTACAAATAAAAAAAACGTTAAAAGGTGCGTAGGTTGCTAAATAATAATAAACTTTCATTAACAAAAATTAAAGAAAAGAGTGTAAACAAACTAAAAGTAACAGTAGAATTGTTAAAGGGGTAAAAACAATTATACATATGAAAGAAAAACCCACCATTAATCACACGATTAATTAGATGTTGGTTTTTTTTTTTTTTTTGTTTTCATCTAAAAAAGACGTTACTTTCAGTTAGTGAAATGTTAAGTGTTAATAGAAATGGTAAACGATTTTCTTTAAGTCATGAGATAATTGTAAGTAGTATTTTTCATAGTCACGCATTTTTGGTTTCGAGTTAAAGTTTAATGATTCTGTTTAGTTTTAAGCCAATTGCCCCAAAACCGTCATAAAGAATGGTTATTAAAGTAAATGCCATGACATGACTGACTTTAAATTACAAGTTTAACATCATTTCTTGTTTTCATATGAGTAACTACATATGTATGTAAGTATATTATAGTATATATTTTGAGACGAGTATGTAGGTAAACTAGAGATTATTATTGCTATTTGACATGACTGTAAAAAGGTCAAACGTATTAGCAGTTTCTTTTTCAACAAATTACAGTGAAACCTTGATGATGTATTAATGTGCTAATAAACAAATTAAACATACTTCTAAAGACAAACTGGGATAAATTAATTAAATTAAAAATAAACTAAACTATAAATTCTTAAACTTATATTTTTTTGTATAAATTTATAGACTCAGGATCAGAGCTTCATTCACTAACATCTTAATTCTGAATTAAAAATCATTCCCAAAATTTAATTTTTATTCAAAGACTTTTATTTTAATAAATTTCATTCATCGTTGAACTAATTCATAGTAGAATTAATTCATAATAGAATCAATTCTAATACAAATTGAATTAAAATTAATTCAACAAGGAATTAAATTTATAAAGAATGAATTCCTAAAAGACTTATTATTATTTCGTATTGAATGTTTTAATGGAATTGTTAAAATAATTTATTTAATTTGATCGTGAAAATTTAGTTAAGAATTGATTTTTTCAAACATTTGCTCAGAATAAACGTTCTATACTTAAATATCTTAATGTTAAACAGATCGTATTTTTTCATTTGCTAACTTTAATTTTAGTACATTATTAAGATAATATTTAACTCCTTTCAATCTTACCTCTCCTCCTCCTCTATTGTTGTTGTTATTGTTAGCATGATTATTATTTGAGTGATTTGATGAGCCAACCGAAACTCGCGATCCGGGTAGATCGCGCCACCTAAGTACCCCCATAACGGCTTGTCGAACCCAACGGCGTTCGGCGCCTTCTGTATAAAATGCCACCTTCAAATTAAGACTCCAACTTTGCAAAAAAATCTAAGACGGGCGGGCACACGACAACGATGACGAAAGACAGGCAGACAGACAGACAGTCAGAGCCACCGACCAATAGTAATAAAAAGAACCAAGACTTTTTTTGTTTAGCAAACAACAACAAAATTGTTTGCAAAATTGTTCTTAGAGACAACAACTCTACGACGATGGCGACCATAAACAACAGCCACACACTCGCTTTACACTGTTACAAAACTTAATGTTTGTTTCCTTTTATGGCAGCCCAGCAGAATAAGACAGAGTGCAGTACAAAGAGTTGCTTGGTATTTTGTTGTAATGTAAAAGACTGGCAGGCAGGGAGAGTAGGGAAGTGTGTAAAAGGAAGTTGTGAAAAATGGGGATCAGACAAAAAACAGCCTGTTTCTTTTTTGTCTTGAGTCTGCTTGCTAAATGAACAACATGAATTTGTGTTGTTGTAATTGTTGTTGTTTTTCTAACAGTGGGCGTTTAAAAGAAAAACAACTATAATATATATATTTTGGCTTTCCGTAACAAAATCCAGTTTTAAAGAAATATTAGCAAAAATCGGGAGAGGGGGGCTTTTTCTCAATGTTTTTGTTGGTTTTCGTTGTATTTTGTTGTTGCTGTCAGTTTGCAAATAAATGCGTTGTGTTAAATTAAATTTTTTGGTTATTTTTGCTTCTTTTTTAAGTTTATTTTTTTTATTTATTATTTTGTTTTATTTCATATTTATCTGTTAACTTGTTTGACAGGTTTTTTGTTTTGCAGTTTATTCTCGTTGTTTTTGTTATGTTATTTAAAATTTTTGAGAACTTTGAGTAGCAATTCCAAGCTTTATTTTCGTTGTTGTTTTTGTTTTTCTTGAGATTCAACATTCATTTTTATTAACAAATTACACTTTTTGTTAAGCTTAACTTTTTTAAAGCTCTTTTTTTCAAATTTCACAGAGAAACTTTTAAATTTTATACATATTTCTCAATTTTGTGTTAATTTAATATTTTAGTTTAACATAAATTCAGTTAAAACTACTTCTGTAGGTATTTAATTAATTATAATTTTTTGTTTAACAAAATTTTACAATCATTTATATTAATAATACAGTATAATAAAACCACAAATATTTTATGATTTATAAATTTCACTGCTTGCTGATGCTTCATTTTGTGGTTTTTATTTATTTATTTATTTATGTTTTTTTTGATATTTCTTTATTAATAAAAACAGTTTATTTTTAAAATTTTCAAGTTAGTTTTTGTATGTGTATTATATGCATTTTTTATTAATCACTTTTTTTTCTTATATTTTTAGTCATTTATTTCCGTTTATGAATTTAGCAGCGTTCCAAACTCTAGCACGTCTCACTAACGAATGATTTGTTTTGTTTTTCCAACATGTTTAATTTGGTATTGTTGTGTTTTGGTTGTTACTTGCTCAATACTAAATAAAATGAAACTTAACAGAGTTGTTTGTACGTGTGCAGGAGAAGAGAGTGAGTAGTGAAACAAACAACAAAAGAGAGATTGCTATGGGGTATGTTCAGTGCATAGATGCCAGATGTGACGATTTATTGTAATTTTAACGATTTTTTTTTTTTCAATTTAAAATTGAATGAAGTGCGGTTTTAAAAATTTTTAATATTTATAATTTTATTTGTAAATATGTATAAGCGAAATCCAAAATTTTGGAAACGAATCACATATTATGAATAATATACCTTTTTTTTTGGAAAAATTAAACGAACAAAATAGACAAATAAAACAAATTTGTAATATCGAAAAAAATATAAATTTCGTTATTTATGTTTTTAATTAAAATTGTATAAATATTTGACTGCATAATTATTTGTTTTGTAGTTAAACAAAAATGGCTTATTAACTCTCAAAATAATGTGGCAGCTTCGGTTTAGTGTTGGAAATACATAAGCAATTTAATAACATTCATGTTAATAACAAAAGTAACAGAAAATGATTATGTTAAATGTATTACATATAAATAAAGTTATGTAAAGTTAATACTAAAACTGTTCTGTTAGCTGTTATTTACAGAAAACAATGCAAGAAAATTAGATTTTTTTTTAAATAATTATACTTTAAAAAAAGTTTTTGTTGTTTTAAATAACAAATCACATATTATGAGACATTTTAAATAATTTCCTAAACATGTTCTTTTTTTTGCGAAATTAATAAAAAAAAAACTTAAGAAAAAATTGATAACACTGAAGAAAACATTTTTTCAAATATTTGTTATTAAGTATGAGCTACCGAACAATTCTTTGTGATAAAAAAACTTCCGAATAATTTTAAAATTGCAAAAAGCAAGCGCTAAAAAAAACATGATAAAAATTATTTTTAAATTTTTTTTTGGGAATAAATGTGATAACATTTATGTACATACATAGTTAGTAAACAAAGAAGTTTTCTGTTTTTAAATAATTTTTAAAGACTCTTTAGATTTTAGTTTTATTTTTGAAATTTATATCTCTCTGTAAATATTATTTCTGGCAAGTGGCATCTTGTTATTTCAATACAAAAAACTTATTACTAACAAAACTTACAATATTTATATGTCAATCTTATGAAACTCCAAAGCCAATAATATTGCATTCTAGTAGAAAAGTTACTTAACAAAACAAAAGGCATCAACTTGTGTTTTTTTTTTCAATTCTTTTATTTAACATTTGAATAGTGCGAGAGGATGATGATAAACAGATACGAATTATTTGCTGACATATGCAATATAAGCACAAACAACAATATATATACAAGGGTTGCCAATTGAAATATTAAAAAATACATAAAATTCTCATTTAAAAATAAGTTAACGTTTTTAATTATTTTTAATTTTTATTAAATGCATGTAAATACTGGTATTTAACGATTTTTTAAATAATTTTATGGGTTTTAAAAATAAGTAATTTTATTACGTACTATGTACAAGGTTGGTAACTCTGTTTCCAGTTTTTTCTTTTTGAATTTTTGTATATTACCATATAATCGCTTTGTAATGCAGCGTATTTTATGCTTAGACACAATCAATTTGAATGAAAGGTATATAGTTTTTTGGCATTTGACGGGCAGACAGATTTTGCTTTTGGGTGTCTCTATTTCTTTAGTTTAGTTTATTTTACTTTTTACTTTTATTTTTTTTCTTCTACTCAAAGTCTTAAGAAATATTTGTATTTTGGATAATACAAAGCAACAAATGCAAAAAGTCGAAAGAAATACAACCATACAATTTAAGGAGAAAATATGAAATTAAAATATCAATCAAGAAAAAGAAAATTGAAAATGTTTTTGAAAACAAAAAACGATATAAATAAATTAGATTTGGAAAAAATAAATTTAAAGAAATACTGAAATAATAGTCTGTAGGCTTGTCTGCTAGATGTTACTATTGTTCCTAGCACTGAATATTTCCAATACAAAAATAAAAAAAAAACAAGTAAGAGAGATATATTCGGCTGGGCCGAATCTTATATACCCTTCACCAAACTATACTTCAAAATAAAAATTTTAAATATTTTTAGGTAAACAAAATTTATTTTTTTTCCTATTGTTTTTTTTTTAATTTTTTGGAAAATTTTTTTTTCGAATTTTTTTTTTTAAATTTTTTATGTAAAATTTTTTTTATTTTTTTTAAATTTAAATTTTTTTAAATTTAAAATATTTTTTTTTAATATTTAGTGAAAAAAAACTTTTGGTGAAAAAAAAATCTGGTTAAAATTTTTTTTCCCGATTTTGACCCATTGTAGGTCCAACTTTGTATAGCCTTATATACGTCGTTGCAAAGGTCTTTGAAATATCTATCATTAGATATCCATATTGTCTATATTAATGACTTAGTAATCCAGATATAGGTCAAAAAATAGGTAAAAAATCGAGGTTGTCCTGGTTTTTTCCTTATATCTCAGCCATTTGTGGACCGATTTTGCTGATTTTAAATAGCAAACTTCTCGAAAGCATGTCTGACAGAATTATTGAAGATTTGGATCCCGAAGATATCTGGGGTCTTCAGAAAACTGATTTCAACAGACAGACGGACAGACAGACAGACAGACAGACAGACAGACAGACAGACGGACATGGCTTAATCGACTCCGCTATCTATAAGGATCCAGAATATATATACTTTATAGGGTCGGAAAATTATATTGTGGAAATTACAAACGGAATGACAAATTTATATATACCCTTCTCACGAAGGTGAAGGGTATAATTAATAACATATTGGAAAATTGTTAAAAGTAGCTAAGACTAGATAAATAATGTTGAAATTGGTTTTGTAAGTAGATTTGTTTCAAATTTAAAGTAAATTTTTTTTAAATTAAATAAACCAATTTAAAAATATGTGTGTACTAAGAAAATTTCATAATATTAATTAATAATTTAAAGAAAATTTTAATTTTAGGCATTACCAACTAAAAATTAATATAAATAATATTGAAACTTTCAATTTGTTTATAAAATATTTGTATTTTGGTTTTAAAATGTTTGAATTTTCTCAAAAAACCATTAAAATTAAACTAATTTGATACACTCCACTCTTCTCTCTATGGCTTTTTAAAAAAAAAAACCATAACCGTTAATATTTTAATTTAAGTTTTGATGTGGCGCAAAAACACAACTAAATATTAGTCAGTGCAGTTATGTTTTTCATACATAATGATGATTAATTATAGAAAAAGACAATCATCATCACGAAGAGCACAAAGTTACAGATAGAGTATAAGATAGACCCAAAACAAAACACAAAGAAATGTTAGAGAAAATATGTCTCCCTCCCTACTCACTCACTCACATATAAATAATTTACCGTTAAAATTGTTTATGTCTGTCATTTATGTGTTTGTTGTTAGATGTGAATGAATCTGGTTGGATTTGAAGCTTAAGAATTCATTTAAACAATTTATTTATTTAATCTTTTACTCAACTTATGATGTTTTGTTGTTGTTGCTGTTTTTATTTTTTTGTTTTTTAGCAAAGGTCTGGTTGGTAACTCTTTTGTTAATATGTGTTGTTTTTGTTTCTTTTGCGTGTTTGTTAA
The DNA here is from genome assembly GCA_942486065.2 of Calliphora vomitoria. Classification (NCBI taxonomy): domain Eukaryota; kingdom Metazoa; phylum Arthropoda; class Insecta; order Diptera; family Calliphoridae; genus Calliphora; species Calliphora vomitoria. The sequence goes on from OW818030.2 coordinate 141,882,349, forward strand.
GATTTGTTTGTAAACTTCATAGATACATATAAAATGAAATTCTCATTAAATAATGGCAACTTATATTTATTTTTTTTTTGTAATGTGTGACATTTTTCGTGAAGCGTTTTTTTTTTTTTTTTTTTTTTGAAAAAAGTAATTTAATTTAATAACTGCTTTTGAAGGTGGGAAAATCTGTAGGTTTTGTAAGTGTGTGTCATAAGAATGTCTGAATGACTGACTGTCTATTGAGCAAACTTGTGAGGAATTATGACAAGTTTTGTTTTAATGACATTTTGATGAATAATTTCGACTATTGAAAAAATCTAAAAAAAGTTTGACGTTTTATTTCAATTATAGAACCCTACACAAAACGATAGTTGTAAAATAAATACTATTTGAACGCATAAATGCCTCGCAAACTGTGCATTTTTACACTATCGCAAATAAACTGTCAAACATTTTACATTTGAATAAGCTGTTTCTTGTTTACATTGTATATCAAAATGTTATCTTACAGCAAGAACGTAAGCGAAATCTTCCAAACTATGTTTGCCATCGTTCGTTCCAAAGATTTCGCTTGCATTATACATACATTTTTAGAATTCAAATCCATACAATTTAGAAAAACTTTTTTTAAAGCTTTTTTTGAATTTATTTTTATTTTTTTTATATATAGCACATAATTTAACAATATTCGGCTGTGCCGAATCTTATATACCCTGCACCAAATTATACTTTAAAATAAAATAATTTTTTTTTTTTCAAAATAGTTTTTTAAAAGTTTTTTCCAATTTTTAAATTTTTTTTTTTTTAATTTAATTTATTAGTGAAAAAATTTGTGACAAAAGAATGTTTTTTGTGAAAAAAAATTCGGATTAAAAAATATTTTTCCCGATTTTGATCCATTGTAGGTCCAACTTTGTATAGCCTTATATACATCGTTGCAATGGACTTTGAAATATCTATCATTGCATATCCATATTGTCTATATTTATGACTTAGTAATCAAGATATGGATAAAAAATAGGCCAAAAATAAAGGTTGTCTCGGATTTTTGCTCATATCTCCGTTATTTATGAAATTGATTTCAACAGACAGACGGACGGACATGGCTAAATCGACTACACTATCTATAAGGATTCAGAATATATATACTTTATAGGGTCGGAAAATTATATTGTGGAAATTACAAATGGAATGACAAACTTTATATACCCTTCTCACGAAGGTGAAGGGTATAAAAAGGTGGTTTTATGAAACACTTCGCGCAAATTTGCACATAATAAAGATTCGTTTGGTTTTACTTTTTTCTATGTTATTTCTCTAAGTGCTTGTTTAATTGCTGATGCTCTTCTGCTTGACTTTTCAATTAATTGTTTTTTGTCTTAGGTCAGTCTAAACACATCCTTAAAAAAAACGCTTTTATAACTTTTGTTGGTGGTGTTGGTGTATAAAAAAAGCTCTAGAAATTCAGTTTATACAATTATTTAGTCCTTATACGTTAAGTTTTCTTTCATTAGCTTTGAATAGAAAGAAATATGCAGAGAAAAAATTCAATTAAAAGTTTCAAGTATGTAATAGAAAGTTAGTTGTAAATAAAAAAGAAGTGAAAAGTGCAAAAAACTCAATAAACATGTTTAAAGAATTTTAAATACTAGGAGATAAAACGTAATGTTAAAGCTAAGCAAATAGTAAAAAAGTAAACAAAATAAAAAATTAAAGACAAAATTTCTTTTTTCTTGTATGTAATACATAGACAATTTTGAAAAGTGTGAAATCGATTAAAATTATTTTGAAATTAGAATATAAATATGTATTTAAATCTTATGAAAATCAAACAAAACTTTTTTGAAATCAGAAATTATTAAATAAAAATCTTTAAACATAAAAAAAATCTCTGCAGAAATTTATTTTGTAAAATATATGTATGTATTCCCCTCACATATCCTGTGGGAAGTTTAAATACATAGCAAATATTTGCGGTTTTTTTGTCATTTACAACAGTATAAGCAGTAACAGGATACAAATTATCCTTCGGTTTCTTTTAGACAACAAACAAGACTCGTTCGTATGTGTGGTTGCAATTTACTTAATTACAACTAACCAACAAAAAAAAAAAAAAAAACTCCCCAATTTCACTGACTAACTTTCAAATTCACTTTTTTTAACAATGTTTTTGTATTAATTTTTGTTCATTTCATTGTCTTCCCAGCAGGTTGTTTGTTGTGTTTTTCTATATTTCGTTTTCTACAGGAAGTCTACTAAAACATGTCGTTATTCTTTGCCAGAGTTTTCACTACTTACATATAATTTGTACATTTTTTGTTTTTTTTTTAATATTTTTTTTTATGTTACCAACTATTCGCATATATTTCACGGTCTTTTGAGTTTGGCTCTTGAATGTGTGAATTTTGTAAAAGAAGACAAAGACGATGACGACACTTTGAAGTAAAAAACATAATTTAAATGTTAGTATCTTCTTTTCCTCTGTATTCTGTTGGGTTTTTGCTTATTTTGCATATGTCAGCTTTGGAAATGAAGAAAAATTAACAACTGCCTCACAAATTTGTCTAAAACCCTAAGCAGCGAAACAAAAATTAAAGTAGTGTTTTTAGGTTTATGGGGAATTCAGAACGATTTAGAAATATCCGCTACTACATATTTATAAAAATAATTATGTATTCAAATATTTGATGTAATAACCCAAATTAAAATTAAAAAACGACATATTTCCATTTTCTAATATTTTAAAAAATTTCAATATTTAAAGAAAGAAAACTCTGAAAATATCTAAAAGCTTTTTTTAAATATTATTTGGTTGATGTGAAATCAATCTCGAATTATGTTGCTCATCAATGATGATATGGTTGCTGAGGAAGCCGTAGCGGTACAGACAAATGCATTACAATCTTCCATCTAAATACATTTTTACATTTATATCGTTTTACACATTTTTTAAAATTTTGATTATGGAATTTTCAATTAGTCACTGTGATTCTAATTCTTCTTATTATGTATGAAATTATAGTTTAATAACTTTCAAATTTTATTCTTTTAAAATTAGTAAATGTTGCAAATCGTTTGTGGAAACTGCTAAAGACCTAAGTAATCCCCTACACCGTGATAAAGGGGGTACACAAATTAAAGAGTTGTTATTGTTGTTGTACAAGTAGTTGGTAAACGAAAAGACCCAGACCCTTTTGCTAGCAGAGTAGTAGTAGTAAGTCAGCAAATCACCCATCATCAGGCCGGCTAACCAACCAACCATCCATTCAACCCGCTGTTAAATGTTGCATCAGCATATTTTACAAATGTTCATACATGTGAGATAGATGTGTTTGTTATATTGCACTTCTATTGTGGCATGTATGTATGAGACTTTTTCATATACTTCAGAGTAAACTGAAGTCGTTAGCGGTAGGAAGTATGAGTTTTTCCGTCTACTTTTTTTTTTAAAAAAAGTAAGTAGTATAAACGTTACGTAGAAGAGTTTTGTTTTAATTGCCATATAAACCAACAGTAACAACTAAAGCAAACCAAGTGAACAAAAACAGTATACAACTCCCACCATCATCACCAGCACTTTTAATGTTTCTTCACATTTCAGCCACATTTTGTTGTATTTTTTATTTATTTTTTTTTTTAATTCACGTATTTTTACAAATGTGAAAATGTGGAAATTATTACAAACTACCAAAAGACTGTTTCTTGTCTAGTCACAAATGGATTCTAAATCATGTGTGTGTTGGCTGGGCTGGCTGAAATCCTCAGATGAAACAGCAACAGCAGCAGATTGTGGCAAACACAAAGACATGACATAGTACGAGTACTAAATATACCTGGTAGTTCTTTCTGTGGCAATATACGCAATTTATCCAGTACTTTCAGAAGAGATCGAGTCAAAGTCATATGTTTATTGTAGGATTGAAAGACCTGGGGGAAAATTCTTGCACTCGTAATTGAAATAAATTTCGAACGCTTGTTAGCGTTCGAGTAAAAACTCATTCGTTATCGAGTTCAATCATTACAATTTTCTATACATTTTATTCGATATCGAATAAGAGAATCCAAAACATAAAAAATACTCGTTCGACTTATGGCAGGGGAAATAACTACGCCTATGTTATCTAGGTGGTGGTCAAATACCACATGTTAGAGTAACTAATGCCATCACTAGTGAAGTAACTAACTCATTTGAAAATAGAGGTTTGACTAGTCTAGATGTGTCCGATACTAGTCAGTCAGCCCCACGATCTACAGGGTATTTATTGAGTGTGCATTTTTTTTTATATTATCAACATCATATCATCGTCGTGTCGTCTCTTTTAAGATATTATGGAGTATCCAAAAATCTTGTTACAACCACAGAATGAATAGTTTATGAATGAATAATGTTCTTCTGTGTTTAGTTTAGGGTTTCATTTTTAGTGGAACTTTTTTTTCTCCTCTAACTGTGTGTAAAGTACGAGGAGTACAATGTTGGAGTATTGTAAAAAATTATAATTATTTTCCGGTTGCTTTAAGCCAAGTTTATTTTTCTTTCTTTACATTTTATTTTTATTTGTTTTTTTTTTTTTCATAAAATCAACAGTTGCAGTTACGAGTACTCGACGCTTTCTCATTATATTTGTTCAGCAGAAAAAGAGGGTGAAGGTTTAAAAACCACATTCATATATAAATTAGAAATAAAACAGCAATTATTATTAGAAATGGCCCTGGCTATAAATTTGTATAAATTCTTCTTATATATATTTAAGATTTCAGATCTATAAAAAAAGTTAGTTGGAAATGACTTAGTCCGTGATGACTTACAGCTGACAAATAAATATTGCAAAGAATTTGGAAAATACCTTTGATTCAAACAAATCATAGGAGTACTCGAAAAAATTAGGACCTGATTCAGAAACACGAAATAATATGAAATTAATAATAAAAAAGTCGATAAATTAGACTATAATTTAATTTTACTTTTTGTTTAGTCATCACATCTTTATTGTTAATTTTACATTAAAAAACCACAAAAAGTATTTTTGTTCGAATTAATATGACCTCAAACTTAAAGAAATGAATCAGATCGTAGTATTATTCCAAGAAATTATTAAAATGTTTTATAATAAATTACAAATCATAATAGAAACATAAAAAAATAAGTTCTAGCCAGAGAATGGACAGAACTTTTAAACCCGGCTATATTTAAAACGTAAAAATAGCAACAAAAAACAATAAACTTGTAAACAAAATAGTGAAAGGATCTAAAAAGTGATGTTGTTGCTGTTGTAGTGCGAAAACAATACAAAACAAAAATACAACCATTTTAAATGTTGTTGCTAACAAAAATGTGATGGCAAGAGAGCAGAGCCCTGATGAAAAGTAGAGAGAGGATAATGATGATGATTATATTATAACGGTTGTTTTGTACTTACTAACAGCACTTGAGCAAACATTTAATTTTAACAAAAAAAAAACCCGCATATTTTTTGTAGTTTACAAAACTATACACAAGTAAAATGAATTAAAAAAAATTGCAAAATTTTTATATTGAAGTACTTAAACAAACATATGTTGAAGAAACTTGGTTTCTTGATAAATTAATAAAACAACTACGTATAAACAACAATAACAAGAATGAAAGACAAGTGAAGTAAGAAGAAAGGTGGCAGGCGAGCAAAAGAACTTAAACAATGAGGGTAGAAACTTAATATGTAAATTTAAATACACTCGAGAAAATCAGCTTAAACTAAACTACATACATATATTCTATTATCCAGGGAGTTGTTTTTTTAAAAAAGTTTTGTATTCAATAAAAAAAACTTTTTTATTTTTTAACTTAATTTTAGTGTATAAGATTCAATTAAATTTCAAATTGTTTATTATTTTGCAATGTTTTATTTTTCTTTTGTTAATTTTATCATTCTTCAGAAATCTTCTTTGGTTTTGGTGTTTTTATTGTTAAACAAAAGTAAGTTTTATCTCTTATGCAAATTCAGTCACACAAAAAACAAACTTAACTTAAAGTTCTCACCATAAAATTTTAATTTTACGTAGATATTTTTTATTCATTGTTGTTTTTTTTTTTTTAATAAACAATACATTAAGAGGAAACCATGTTGACGAAATTCTCTAATTTGTTAAGTAAAATGTATTATTTTAGTAGTATAAAAATGTACATACATACATATACGTATGTACTTTTGTTACTCATTCATTATATTATTTTATGGATTTTCAGGAAAAACTAATAGAAAAAAAAAACTCTCTCCCTGCCAACAATAAACATAATGATGGCTGGGATAAACAAAAAAAAAAAAAAACTGAAAAAGTAACTAATAAACTGTGAAATTTATTTCACTCACCAGCGACTTGTTGGCGTCTGTCACTTTATGAATATTATTCGTCAATAACCCAGAACAAGACGAACAGAACATTACAAAATAACAAAAAAGTCATAAATGAAAAAAGGTTCAAAATTGTTTTTAACAATTTTCGCCAACAGTTGTAAATGTAATTGTTTACGAGTATGATAAAAACAAGGAGTCTTTGCATCGGCAAACTCATTTCAGTTTCTCTTCAAATTTAAACGTTAAGTAATGAAAGGAATTAAAATAAAATTAAAAGTAAATAAAGATTAGCTGTTTATGTTGTTGTTTGTTTTTTTCAAATTGGTTTGATATTAGTGACATTTTTTGCCTGCTCTAATATTTTTTTAGTTCTTTCTCTCTAAACGATTTTCTTGGTCTGCCTATAATAATGGTTGCCAGTTTTTTACTGCTAAACACTTCTTCATAAAGCAAATCCTTGCAATCTTATTATGAAGTAGGGCATTTTATTTAAATAACTCAGCATCACAAATAATCACGAATACAAAATGTAATGAATTATCCAAATACAAAATTCTCAGAACAATAATTGTTTTGGTTTTAATTCAATAGTTAGAAATCAAAACTCTTAATTTAGTTATTTTCTGAAAAAATAACAAAATTATTGAATTTTCAGTAATTTTAGAAATTTTTTTTCTGAGAAAACAATTTGTGAAATAGGGAATCCCCTTATAATAAAAATGTGTTTATATCTCTAAATTAATATTTTTTGTATGGCAACGAATGAGTCAATGTATATTTTCACGTGATCTCGTTTTGTCATTTGTGTTTGTTAAAAAAAAAAACATGAACTCCGTTGATTTTAATTAGTTCACGTTACCGCGAGTACACTGTAAGATATTTTGTGAAATTTGCTTGTGGAAAATGACATGGGAATAATAACAAGGATGCGGGAATTTAAAAAAACAAACAAAATTAAAAAGGTTGCGTTTCTTACTTACAACTAACTTACGGTAGTCAAGCCGCACACCGAAATTAAGTAGCTCTGTGGAGAAACAAATGATGCAAACAACGGCAGCACTGTTCGTAATCTAGGGAGCGTCCAAAAACGTAAGCAATTTGTATAAAGAATACTGGGAAAAAGGTTTTATTAAACTTGCATTTTTCCATACAAAATTTAATTAACTTTTGTCGTTGCGTTTTATAAAATGAGGCCCTTAAAAAATGTAGAAATATGTTTTTAAATTAACTTTTATTGTTTATTTTAATTTTGGTAATTATTCGAACTTTTTTATTTTTATATAATTTGAAAGTAAATTTTTAATTAGGCTTAAGTTCATTTATTATAATTAATCTGTAATAATTCAAAGAATATCACTAAATACTACAATATTTAGACAATTGGCAAATTGGAATGCATTTTCTTATGAAAACAAGACTTTTCGTTCCTCCACTGAATGTACGTTACATACACTGTTATTACAGCGGTGAATTTCTTTTATTTTACCCTGGAATTATGATTCCTAGCCAAGACATAATTCAATAGTCAAGTCACAAACCTATATGGCTAGGTTATACTATTGAAACCCAGAGGGCGCTGGATACAGTAAAAAGTACAAAATACTATGAAATTTTGTATTTGTATTGTTTTCCATAAAAAAAACACTATCAATTGACAACCGTATTTAGATAATAAGTGTCTTTCAAAATTCGCCTAAAAGTATGTATTATTTTTGTAAAACAAAAAATATGTAGTTTTCTTTATAAAATCTGTATTGAAAACAGTAACAAAAGAAAATAATTACATAGGTATACGTTTTTTTTCATGAAATCTTTGAACAAATTCAAGGAATTCTACATATATGAAGAATTTCTTAATGTTTTCAATATTTATTTTATAAAATCAGTTTTGTAAAATCTCAAAAAACATTTTTTAATGAAGCCTAACTTAACAATCTAGAGTCTAGACGATAATTTTAAGATTTTACAAACAAACATATATAATTTTTCTGTTTGGCTAATTTCTAGCTTAACTCACGTTTTTTAAGGTTGATTCCGTATAATAAACGAAAAAAGTTTTGTAAACAAAACACTATTAAAATGAAACTAATGATTTAATGAAAAAAACAACAAACCAAAACAAACTAGTCAGTGTTAATTATTGCACATTGAAAGCGAAATAAAAACATAATTAAATACAATTGAAATTTAACTGAAACGAAATGAGAAATACAAAATTGGGGACGGGTGCGGCGTTTCTTTAATAAATGGTGATTTAGAAAAAAGCTACAATAATGACAAGATCATAATATTGTGGTTTAAGAAAACTTTGTACTCGTAAGTGTTAAAGTGTCAGTGTCATTATGATTTTTTTTTTTTTTTCTAGTATGAAATTATAGACAGTAAGTAAATGATCTCACAAGTACTTGATGACCAAACACAAACAAACATTTTGTACAGTCTCACAAATTAATGAGTTGTAGGTGTTTTTGGTAAATTAACAACCTTCACAATTATTTTTTAGTTAGTTGTGTTTAATGGCAAAAAATAATAACATTGCATTGCATTTAGTGTTTGGAGTTGTAATGAAATAATAAGTTGTAGAAATAATGATAAATTAAAAAAGTAATTATTTATTAACAAAGAATAACATTAGTTAGTTGGTGGCAACAAAACTGTTACGAATTTGTTTCATACTTCCGTTCAATCTAATTTAACGCACTAAGGAACGAACGGACATACACATTTAAACACTGTGTTAAAAATGTTGAATTTGCTAATAAAATAAATAAATTGCCAATTTTGTAACTATCATGTTGTAAAATTTCCAACAGCAACAAACACATCAAATGTTTATGAGACAAATTACATGTTGTAAATGTTTATTTAATGTTTATTACATGAATCATATACATACAAACATACTAATATTTTTGTTGCACATTGATACACTTTATAAATTCAAACTCATCTCTTTTTTGTTTTCAGCACAACGACCGTTGGAGAGAGGGTGTTTCTTTTTGGGGTTGCCTTCCTTCCTGTGGACATCATATAGAATTTTGACATTTATTGTTTAAAATCTTTTTGCTGTTTTTATTTTTTTGTTAAACATGTCAGAATTTATATGAGCACAATGTTTAAATAACAACAATAACAACAGTTTTATGACTTTGGCAACAAGGAAATGATAATAAAATTTTACACATAAAAATAACATAAAACCGGCTCACAAAAAAAAGAAATAGGAAGGAGAAGAAGGAGGATGATAAATATTTAATGGCCAGCTTTTACAGTTGTGAAAGGTCAGTTAGATGTCCTTTTTTTCAGTATAATTTAAGCCATTTGTGAATTAGTTGTGGCTGTATTACATTGTAACTTATGTAGCATATTAAGTTAGAATTTTGAGTGTTTAACTTACCTGTGAAAAATACGGTGGGAGTTCACATCTTTGGTCTTCTAAACGAGAACACTGTACTCGTTCCAGCAATTCGAAGAGATCATGTGTAGCGCCTCTTAATCTTTCGGGACTGTGGGTTAAACTGCCGCCACTACCTTTTGTTGTGGTACCAGCCATAAAGGCATGTTGGCGTCTGTAATGAAAAAAACAAAATAAAAAATGGTTAGGTCAAATTTTATAAAACGAAGCTAAACGAAAATGCTCTTAAAGTACTCTCATTTTTTTAAACCTCTAAAACTATCACACTTTTCAAAAACTATATATGGTTATTTCCAAAGAAACAACTAACCGATAAATCCTATATTTTGCACAAACCATAGTGCTACAAATATGCTATCTAAAAATGTAAATAAGAACAAAATTTGGTTTAAATTTCTTTATTTCTTCACTTCAAAGGCGTATGAATGCCGCGTTTGGAGTCATGGAAATGCCCATATGTAGCTATTTCCACAGTTACACCCTCAAGAAAATTTACATGTTCTTCTGTTGTTTATTTAGTATTTGTGGAGGGGGTGTAGATGCTGGTAATTTATTTACTTGTTGTTGTCTATTTAACAATTGTAGCCAATATTATTGTTGTTGTACATATTGTCATTGTTGTTTTAAGCATGTCCTGTACGAGTGAGTGTAATTGTGTAATTGTGTTAAGGTGTTAATTTATTAGTGTTCTAGTTTCAAGTGCCAGTGAAGCACATTTCCAAGGAGCTGTAATTTAGAAAAACGCATTTTTTGTTTTTTTTTGTTTCAAATATACACCTAGAAATAGTGGGAGCAACAACACCAACAAAAACACTTTTCTTCTTTAGACAACAACAACAACAGCTGCGTTGCTGGTTTTTGAAAAAGTTGTTGACACTTGGAAACTACTACAACTAAAATGTTTGTGATGAAAATATGACAACATCCTCTTGACTGGAAAGCGAAGAGAAGAAATATGTACGTACATACATACATATTTATAATACGAAGAACATCTTCTGTAAACAAATGAAAAATAACAATAACAACAAAATGATGTTTGTATGTCAACAACACTAACACTAACACTGAGTTGTTTGTTGTGTTTTTTACAAACAACATAAGATGGAATGAAAGACAGACGGACGGACAATAAGTCTAAGTGGTTTTGTTTTCATGTTTTAAAGAATTTTTTATTTTTTTTTTCAGAATGCCAATGTGTTGGTTTTTGCTTAAATTGTGCAAAATATATATTTTGTTTGGCTTTTACTTTTTTTTTTTTTGTAGAAATATAAATGTTACGGTCTTGACTTTTGCTTAATTTTCTCAAAACCCCTAGATTTTGTGTGTGTTGATTAATCAACTCCGCAAATACAAGTGTTCACTTTTTTTTTTGTTTTTTTTTTGTGTAGTTTCAAAGTGAAAAATAACAATAAAAATCAAAGGAACATACTTCCTTCCTGGTGGTTTATTTCTTCTGCTCGTTAAGAATCAACCACATGTGTTATTTACACTCACTGTTTTTTTTGTATGTTGTTGTTGTTGTTGGTTTCTATGATTTCCTTAAGGCTGTTGTTGTTATTGTTTCACTGTCACTGAAGCGTTAACCCAGAAAAACTAAACTCGGTTTGATTATAAAAAAGCAAAAACTTTAAGATTTTATTCTCTTGTTGTTTCTGGTTTCTTGTTTAACAATAGGACACAACAAGCATTCTTATATTTCTCTCTTTTTTCATACATAAAAGAAGAAATGAAAAAAAAAAAACAAAAAAAATAAAAATATGAATGAAGTTGAAGTCACTTGAATTTTGTATTGCTTTTGAAAATTATAAGTATGATGTTCAATGTCTGTAAAAATATAGCGTGTTTTTTTTTTGTTCGATGACCAAAAATCATAAAAACCGGCTGGAAAACAATGAAACCAACCACTCACTAGTTTAAAAACCAGAAGGAGAAGTAAAAACGCAAACCCTTTGAAACTTTATACTTGAGAAGGTTTTTGCGTGTCTGCTACTGGGCTGTAAGTACAGATAAGGGGAATTGATGGGATTTGTTTTACAAAGAGTTATGGAAAAAACGCTAAAGCCATTCTCCTACAAATATCAAAGAAAAACTAAATAATGTCCGCTTTTTCGGAATAAATGATTTTCTTTTAAAAAAATTTTTTCAAAATTTTTTTTTAAGTTTTTTCCAATTTTTTAAAAATTTTTTTTTTTAATTTAAAAATTTATATTTTTAATTTATTAGGGAATTTTTTGTGAAAAAAATTCGGGTCAAAAAATATTTTTCCCGATTTTGACCCATTGTAGGTCCAACTTACTATAGCCTTATATACATCGTTGCAATGGACTTTGAAATATCTATCATTAGATATCGATATTGTCTATATTTATGACTTAGTAATCGAGATATAGATCAAAAATAGGCAACAAAAATAGAGGTTGTCTCGGATTTTTGTTCATATCTCCGTTATTTATGGACGGATTTGAAATAGGAAACTTCTCGAAAGCATGTCTGACAGAATTATTGAAGATTTGGATCCCGAAGATATCTGGGGCCTTCAGAAAATTGATTTCAACAGACAGACAGTCGGACATGGCTAAATCGACTCCGCTATCTATAAGGATATTATAGGGTCGGAAAATTATATTGTGGAAATTACAAACGGAATGACAAATTTATATATACCCTTCACACGAAGGTGAAAAATTTGGACAAACAATGAATCAAGAGCAATAGTTTATAATTTTATTCCAGATTGGTTACGTGATAGAAATTTTAGTAGAAACGACTTTTTCGACTACATTCATTTTTCAATCGACTTTGGATTAACACACCCTAAAAAAAATTAAAAATATATGAACTGATTTCCTTATTTTTTTTCCTTCCTTGGTACGAGTATTTATGTCGTTAATTAATGACTTAATATACGATTTTCTAATATTCTCACTATATTAACTTTTTCCTTTAAATACCTAATAAATAGGAACATTTCCTGTTGAGTTTTTAATAACCTAATTACTCTATGTTAATATAACTCAAAACTGCATGTTGTTTTTCTCTGAAACCCTTAAAAAAACCTTCTCAAACTTCTTGACTTTTCACATACAATTTAAAAAATACCCCTTTTCGAATAAATATAACATACGACAAAAGTTATTATCGCTAAAATACATCAGTTGGAATAATGTCCCTCAGCAGGACATTAGCTTGGCGTTTATTAAAAGGACATTTACACTTCATGCTTATACAGTTGAAGTTGAAGAAAAACTATCCATCCCTTGATTCATAGTGACAATTTTCCATTGTTACAAATTTTTATGCTGTTTTCTTTTTTTTTTGTGATTTTTATCAGAGTTTCTATTTCTCATTTGCTCTACATTTCATTTTATTTGTTTGCTCTAGTTTTCTATGAATTTTTGTACCACTGATTTTCTAACCCATTATTATACAAAAAAAAAAAAAAGTTGGAAAAATTGACAAAAACAGTAAATAGGAAAAAGAACTAAAAATTTCCGTTAAATATTTATTTATTTATGGGAATTTTTTTTAATGAATTTTAAATTCCTTGGGGTATTTTTCAACAACAGTGAAATAATTCTAACATTGACATTTATTACATGTCTTGTGTGTGTTTTTTTAACAACAATATCCTGTCATTAATCTTGTAAAAAATCTTTGCTTTAAACTTAGTTTAACTAGAGGTAATGTAATAATGTATTGCGGGCTGTGTGTTTTTTTTTTCTTCTTTAATACTCTTATTACTTTCACACACATTGTATTTCTTTTAGAATTTGAACGCCCCCACGGTTTTTATAGTTTTTTTTTTGAGGTTTTGGCAGAATACACACATGTGTGGCCAAGTCGATCTCTTTCCGCCGGTTTAAATTTAGAACAAAATCTTGAAATTCTCACATTAATTTTGTTTTCATACTTTGTTCTCTTGTTTACGATGTAATTTAGTGTCAAAATGACATGTAAAGCTTAATTTATCTCTGCTTAAATGTCATCACTTACATTAACATTTACATATATACATACAAACAGTGACTAACAAAATTAATACTACATGGCATGGTTTAAAGGTGTATGGGAAATAACTTTTTGAAAGAACAATAGTTAAATAATAGTATTTTTCTTCCTCTTAAGTTTCGTAGTTGTAGCCATAAAAAATTGTAACCATATTTGAGTTATAAAAACAAACAATAAATTTGCATAAAAAATTTAATTAAAATAGTGAGAGGCAAGTGTGTTTAACGAATTTGCTTTTGGTATTAAAATTCTTTAGAAATGTCTGTCCATGTGTTTTGCCATTTCGGTGTAGGCCTGCTTAACGGAAGCGGAATTAATTGTGTTTGTTGCCTTTTACTTTTGATTGATTGAAATTTCATGATTTACTGCTTCTTACTATACTATTTGCTTAAAGAACTATAATCTTGTATAAATGCCATTTAATTGTTTGTAATTGTCATTTTATGAGCAAAAACATAAAATCAATCTAGTTCTCTGTGCCATTAATCATTTCTGATTTTAATTTCTATTTGTTTGTTTAGATTTTTTTTCCTGCTGAGATTATTTTGTGTTAAGAAAATCTTAAGTAATTCTCAAGGTATTAAATGAAAGCAAAAATGTAATAACAAAAGCCATGAAAATTGAAAAACCATAATGAACATAAGAGAGAAGAAAGTACATTTTCTTTAAAGCCGAATGAGATCATCATCAATCATTTAAGATTTCAAAAAACGCCTCAAAATGTAATTGAATAGTTTTTTTTATTGTTGAGAAATTTAATTAAACAAATCAGGGGTTGTATGAAATGAAAAGTAATTAAATTTACAAGAAATCATTTTGTCATTAATTTAAAAAAAAGTTAAAGAATGTTTTTTAATTTATAGAAAAGAATGCATACAATTTTTTGAAAAAGATTTTTTAAAAGGTTCAAACATTAAAAGTGTCATTAAATGTAATGAAAATTTAAACTATAAAATAATTATTTTTTATACCCTTCACCTTCGTGAGAAGGGTATATATAAATTTGTCATTTAGTTTGTAATTTCCACAAAATAATTTTCCGACCCTATAAAGTGTATATATTCTGAAAGCCATGTCCGTCTGTCTGTCTGTCTGTTGAAATACATTTTCTGAAGACCCTAGATATCTTCGGGATACAAATCCTCAATAATTCTGTCAGACATGCTTTCGAAAAGTTTGCTATTTAAAATCAGCAAAATCCGTCCATAAATAACGGAGATATGAGCAAAAATCCGAGACAACCTCTATTTTTGGTATAATTTTATCTATATCTCGATTACTAAATCATAAATATAGACAATATGGATGGATATCTGATGATAGATATTTCAAAGTCCATTGCAACCATGTATATAAGGCTATACAAAGTTGGACCTACAATGGGTCAAAATCGGGAAAAATATTTTTTAACCCGAATTTTTTTTAACAAAAAACAATCTTTTGTCGTAAATTTTTTTCACTAATAATTTAAAAAAAAAATTTAAAAAATTAAAAAAACTTTTAAAAAATTATTTTGAAAAAAAAAAAAATTAAAAAAAAAATTTTTTAAATTGTATTTTAAAGAATAATTTGGTGAAGGGTATATACGATTCGGCACAGCCGAATATAGCTCTCTTACTTGTTTTTTTTTTTTTCATTTGAACAAAATACTTTACATGAATCTTAAATTTTAATTTTTTAAGTTCAAATCATAAGGTTATGCTATTTTTCACAAAAAAGCATAGATAGCGGAGTCGAGATGGCCATGCTCGTCTGTATGCTGAAATCAAAATCGAGAAAATCGGCCAACAAATGGCTGAGATATAAGCAAATAACCACGACTGCCTCGATTTTGTACATATTTCTAATCTATAATATCTGGATTACTAAGTCATTAACATATACAATATTTATATCTAATGATAGATCTTTAAAATACCTTTCCAACAACGTATATAACGCCATAGAAATTCAGACCAAAAACATTTCTTTATAAAGATATAAGATAAGATTCGACATAGCCGAATATATTTCTCTTGTTTTCTATAAAGTCAACTGAATGTAAATTTCAATTATTGAAACATTTGCAATTGAATGTAAATTTCAATCCCTGGCAATGGAAAAAATTGCAAAATTTAACTAAACTGAGCAAATAATGAAATTTTCAAAAATTAACAGTCAAAGAAAAAGATTCGATATAAGAAAAAAAACTGTGAGAAAATTTATAGAAACAATAGTTGAAAATGAAAATAATGTTCGGCACACATTAAATAATTCAAATTTGTTTGCTAAACAATTTATACGCAAATGTTTCATCAACATGATCATGGGTTTCAGCATTATCCCTCAACACCATAATTACCAAACAGACGTTTCTTGAGAAGGGAAAGAAGAGATTTCTTTCTTTGATAAATAAAAGGAAATGAGGTGGAACCATTGAAGTTTTATATTTCCAACATCTTGCCAGCATTTATAAAGCGTTAAATTTTAATGCTCAACAGACAACAAGAAGACAGTTGAACAATAGATCCAAAAAAAAGTTTAACTTAATGACAAACAAGGACTGCATGGATCTTTACAAGGATATTAGAATTTATAACTTGCTTGTATATTTAAAGGAAAGATAAAAAGAAAGGTGACCAAGAATGATGCTTAATAATACAAAATTAGTGGTTGTTATGAATGTTTAAAGGGGTTGTTGTTCGAAATGTTTTTAGCTGCACAGATAGAAAAGAAAATTTCTTAAGGCAATAGTTTGCCAAAAACTGGTTAAATTTATCCATAAAATAAATAAAATTACGGCTGATAGTTAAACAAAACTAGACCATAAACTGTGTTAATTTAACACTTTGCTTGAGGTTTTATTAAATCATGCTTAAAGGTGGTAAAAAAAAGTAAAGCAAAAGAAAGAAAACAAAGGTATAAAAAGGATGAAGGGATTTACAACTTGGAAATAAATTACAATTTTATGGCCGGAAGTTAGCAAGAAAACCAATTTGCATAAAATTAAAATGCCAATAAAAAAAAATTGATAACATTTTAAGGTAAATTTTCCATGATTTTAAAGAAAAGTTTCTCTAGCCGTTGGCTATAAACAGGATTAAATGTAACAACTAGAACAACTGGTATCTTAAGACGATGATAGGTCATAAAATATATGATTAAATATGCCACCAAAAAAAGAAAAAAGGAAAAGGGTTGTTGTTAGTATTTAACACCACCAACCAGCTGTCGTGATCATCAGCAGTTTTCATCTTTAGAAATTCTTTAAGGGCTACGAACGAGTATTTTAGGTGTTTGGAAAATTTATGACATAATCCTACGTTAACACTCGCTTGCTGTGTGTGTTACTTCACACTTCGTCTTAGTTTACGTAAAGTAGAGTGAAACGTTCTTTGTGTATATTACTGACCCATATAAAGATACATGTATTTAACATTTGATCATTCACATATGAAATACAAAAATGTAAATTTTTTTGTCTTTAACTGGGTGACACTTCCACAGTTAAGCTGAGCTAAGCCACTTGAGCATAACAGCAACAACAACAACGACAGCAAGAAAAACCTTTTCTCAACTGTCAAACAGGATAGATAGTAAAGTAAGCCAGCCTGGTGGTATTGTGGCTGTATCAATGATTTTATGACTCGTGCTCTTAAGAGTGTCTTTACGTGGAAAATATTTAAATTATTTTTAGTTTATTTTTGTGAAAATATATATGATTGTTGGCGTAATATAAACAGCATGTGGTCGAATATTTATTACACAACAACGACGGCTCCTCTGTTTCCTCTGTTTGGGCTCCCTCCCCAACATTTTTGTAGCACATTTCATTTTAAAGTTGTACGAAAAAATATATATTTAAATTATAAACAAAAAAAAAAAAAAACTAGAAATTGTTGAATAAATTTTCTTTGAAACCTAAAGAAAATTTGCACAAAAAACTGTTTAAAAATATTTTAATGTGAAGTTGAACAAATAAGCCAACTCTAAAAGGAATTGGTAAATTTTAGGAAAAAATATTCGCCATATTTTTTAAGCTTTTTACATTTACATGTTAAATGTCCCAGCAACAATTTCAACCAGCAAACAATTTATAAAATTTTGGTCAAAAACAAATACACATATTATGTATTTAGAAGTAATATTTTAAAGATTATACATATATACCGATAAATCTAAAACTTGTACATTTGAATTTCGTTTCTTGAATTTCTTAGTTTCCTTTAACCATTACAGTACAACTTACGAGAATGTTGTTTTAGAATCGATACTATATAATGCCTAGATTAGCGATAGAGTTAACAAAGTTATGCATACATGAAGCAATTGCAATTAAAATAGGAAGTATTTAAAATTTTTGCTGGGATGGAGAGATAACAATGACTAATATAGTAGTGACTCGTCATGTCAAGTTCTAAAACAAGTTAACTTCGTCTTTAAGTTATAATGCAAAAAACCTTGAAGTATTTTGACCAAGTAATTTTTGATATTTATATTAAAAATTCCCACATCTTTTACCACATATCCGCCGTTTGATTTCACAATAATTCTTGTAGTCACAGTTAAAAGAAATTGCAATTAATCATGTAGAGTTTTGTTAAACGGCCGTTAGTTTTCAAATTTATTTAAATACAAATTCAATATTAAAACGATTGAATACAATATATCACAGTCACACAGACGTTGCAAAACATTTTGCATACTAATTTATTTAATTTCTTCTTCAAAGACTAAGCAAAACAAAAATTACACTGAAAGAAACCCAAGTGCAAGAAACATTTACCTTGCTTTGGCTACATAAGGAAAGCAATTGTCAGTGTTAATATTGTAGGAATACAAATATTTCATAAAATAAATAAAAAAAGAATCAATTGATTAAAGCATTAAAAGATTTAGCAGTTTATTAAAAAGATTAAATATGAAAAACAACATCATTGTCAATTGATAGTGGGCGCAAAAATTATTCTTTCTGGTTTTTGTAATTACTGTATGAAACTAACTTATTTATCTGATTTAAGATCTTTTAGCCAGCAACCAAGGTTGCAACATGCAATTAACTTTATAATCATTTTGGCAAAAAGAAAACAAATTCAAAAAAAAAAACCAAGAACATATTTAAATTATAATGGAGTGAGTACGCACTATAAATAATCATTTTTTAATAATGTACTCAAAGTAATAGTAAGTATGTATGTACTGGGAAAACAACAATATAGCCAGTATTACTTCATGTTAGTTTTTTTTTTGTATTTTTTTGTATTTTGATTTAAAGTTATTTGATTTGACAATAATTTGTCTTGAGAGTATTAAAACAAAATGTGTCTTGACTTTTAGCAAAAAGAAACAAGTGTTGATTATAAGTTGACAAGTAACGAAATGTCATTCTGAGTTTTCTGATTGTTGTTGTCGTTGTTGTAATAAAACAACAACAACAATAAAATTAAATAAAAATAACACATGTTTGTTTAAGTATAGAAAAAAAAACGCCCTCTATTTGGTTAGAAAATACCCTACAAGTGGTAAATGCCATCAACTAATCTGTAGATATAAAAATAATATTCTAAATATTAGATCTATAAAGATTGAATAATTGAGCACTCGAATTTTATGATAAAACTTTTTAAAATAGTTAAATTCGAATAATACATTCCTTTTCGAATAAATACAATTTTTTCAGTTTAGAATAATGTCTAATAATCGAGTACTCGAATTTCATGATAAAATTGTTTAAAATTAATAAAAAAAAAAATCGTTAAATATTTTATTAGAAACATAAAACTGCAAATCATTTTAAATGTTTCTTTTTTTTTATTAATAAATTTAGTTTCTGTAAATAATGAAAAATAATACTTAATAGACCTACCGAAATAATAGTAAGTACTTCCCAAAACCACACATTAAAGCTTGAATCATTATTAGTTACCTTTTAGCCTTATACAAAAAACCAAGTTATTTTTTTGCGTTTCTAACTAAAATACTGTGTTGTTCAAGGCGTTATTACCAAATTGGCAATAATTGTTTCTAAAAACTAACTATTTCAAAATTACCACCATTAAACCTTATAAGAACAAATAAACAAGTTTTTTTTTATACTTATTTTTGTCTGTTATTAGATTTGTTTTTTTTTTTTCAAAATTTAATTAAATATTATATGAAGTTTCTTTAAACAATTCACAGCTAATTTGTTACCATTATTTTGATTTTATTCCCGTCATCGTGGCTGTTGACTCGTACAACTCACATACAAAACATTTGTACCGCCCGCGTTCGCTTTGAATTTGTTTTCTCTCCTTCTACTCTCCCAGACACTATTTTCTAGTCTACTAGTGGCCCATAAAGTGGCACCATCATACAAATAATAATTGAAGTTAAAGAAAAAAATATAGTACAGCAACAACAACAAAAAACCTGAACTAAACTTATATAGACATTTTAACAAAAGTTAACTTGCCATTTTTAATCCCTCATATACAATTAATGACTGAGTAAACTATAATATGAGTACAAGTATACAACATAGGCAGACTGACAGACACACACAATATTTTTTTTTTATTTAAAACTGATTATTTTGGCTACAAAGATTGGCTGAAAATGAAACAAGTAAACAGTAAATGTTTTTGATCTTAAAAATTCGAAAAAATAAACACCAAGCCATAAATGAAAAATTAAAAAAAAAAAAAAATAATGTTTATAGACTTTAAAAATTATATACTTAAATTTTTTCTTACACTTAAATTGTTTAAAGATTATGATCATTCATACATGTACGTAACATAATGATACTGTAATACCAGGAGCAGTTTCTCAAGATAAAGTAAACAAATTGCTAATGATTTTTGTTCATCTAAATATCATCTCTAAAAGTCAAGTACATCATGTTTTACAATAAAACTACTGTTTCTTAAACTAGGAAATAAAGAATAATATTTAATACGTGTTTTTTGAAATAACCAGTTAACAATTAAACTACTACTGTTTAACTAAACACTGTGCAAATGATCCTTTATTATTAAATACCAGCTAGTTTTTATAAAATGTTGTTTAACCGAATAATTTTCCTCATTTTTTTTTTTTGTACAACAAACGTGAAAATTATTTAATATTTTCTTTATTAATTAGTCTATTTTAAAGAAATTTTATTAACGGCCATAAAAATGATTTTTAACAAATTGATTATAATGGTATAAGGAAAAGGCAACCAGCAATTATTTTTTTAAACTCTAATTTGTATAAATTTCGTTATCTTAATTGTTGGCGAAAAAAAAACAAAAGCAACAAAATGTAAATCATGAAAACATTTGCTGTTGGCAGTTTGTTTAGCAAAACGTTTAAATGCAAAAAAAGGGGTTGTTGGTAAAAACAAAACAAATTCTCATCATCCCATCCTCATCTTGGATAGATGATGTGGCATATTTATTTAACAAGCTAAATTGTTTGCTTTTAAAAGAAAATATTTATAGAGATTGCTAAGGAAATGATTAATCATATTTGTAATTAACAAGCTTAACATGGAGTTGAAGGACGAAGGACAGACAATTCTTTAAAAAAATCATTGTTAATGTTTTTTTCATAGTTTCTTAAAAAGGTAGTTTTGTTAAAATCTTTAAGAATGTTTTCATAATTGAAAAAAAAAAAATCGGTTAAAAACTGACCAGCCAATATTATTTTTAAACAACAGCTGACAATTCAAAAATTTAACATTACAAAGAACTGACCAGCCAATATTATTCAAAAATTGTACGTTACATTAATAAAAATAAAAAAAATTCAGGAAACTTGATTTTAGTTATTTTAAACATTAACAAACAAGCCTCTAGTTATATTCAAATTTCCCGCCAAAATTTCTTTAAAAGCACTTGTTGCAACATCTTTATTTATCATACACATACGTGTGGCAAAATGATAGATTAAGACAATTTAACACTTGCTCCGTAACGTATCACTGAACACCCATTACAAATAAAAGGCAATAATACGGACAGATCATGCAAACTTCCACGTAATCATAAATTTAATACATAATTTTAAAATGAGAATATCATGTCTTAAGTATAAACTTATACTCATTAGCATTTTACATACATTTTTATGTTTCGTTCAGTTTGTTTAGTCTATTATTTAAATTAACCTTTTGTTTTCGAAATTAAAGTTAATTAAAAAATGTGCAAAAAAACCGTGCGCATGCGCGTGCCAAATTGTGGAAGAAAAAAAAAAACAGATATTTGCATATTTATGGATAATTTATGAGAGCGTGAGCATCCCTTTTTAAATGTCAGTTTGTATTTGACAATTTGAAGAGGGGCATGCTAAATTTTTGCACCACACAAGCCATAAGTTTTGTTATAGTTTTGCAACACTCGTAAAAACAAAAGATTTCAAATCGAGGTTTTGTAAACAGGCAAATAAAATTTGCATAATTTTTGCATAAAAATGCATTTTAGGAGAAATGGGTAATTGAAATAAAAATAGAAATTTTGAAGAGAAAAAAATAAATTTTAATTTAAAGCAAAAAGCAATAAAAAAAATATTTTTATAGGTTTTTAAGAAAAAACTAAAAAATAGAAATATCAATGCCACAAATCAATTTAGAAATTGTCTCTATAATTCAGTTTAATCTTTATGCGTCATCTTTATTTTCAAAGGCGACCAAAACCCTTTTTCCTCATAAAATTTGATGACTAAACTACTAGAATATCTACTTACAATAATTTCTTCATGTATCTTTTGCGTGCCACCAGGGTGTAGGATTCTTTATGACCATTACTAATGTATTTCATTTTGTCGTTTTGTAGTTGCTCGTTGTGTCGTCAAGTTAATCCAGCAATCAAAATAAAAGATCTTTTAAACAAATTTCCAGTCCTCAGTAGACAGGACAAGTTAATTCTCACGTTAAATAAATGGTTTCCTTATAAGTAACATACGTTTTACTTAACTAGTAAATAAAAGTAAAAATCAGGTACTTTTTTCAGTTTATGTTCAAAGAGCAATATTTTGACCGTAAAACTGATCTTTTGCTTTTCTTCCTTCTTTGTTGCTTTTGTTTATTTATGGTCAATTCACTTAAAAGGATTCACTTGGTGTTTCATACAAAATTTTCTTTTGTTTGAGATTTGTTTTTAAAAATAGATTTTTATCTCTTGTTGAGTAAACAGGTAAAAATATTCGTTTGTTCTTTTACGTTTTATTTTCAATTTTATAGAAAATATCTTAAGAAATTATATTGCACCATTAAATATATAACTTTATTTGTTTTTAAATTTACACTAAAACACGCTTTGAATTCAGAAAGTAGTTAGTGTTTTCTTTAAAGAAAATAAAAAAACTTTGTTCAATAAAATTTTCTCACAAATTCAATCCAAGAAATTAATTCGTTTTCGTTTAAATTTCTAAACACGTTTTATTTGTTTCTTATTAAAATAAAATCGCGCTCACGTTTTTTCAATATTCGTTCGATATGATTTCCATATAAATATCTACTTACAGCCCTACCTATCGTTACGACAATAAGTTTAAAACTAAATTAAATTTCAAGAGACGTTAGTATTTTGTTCAATTACTTGTTTGTAGTTCTTTCTTTCTTTCAACCCCTATGTGTTTTTCTGTTCTTTTCAGTGGTTTTTAGTATGATTACAACATGTTGTTATACTACAATGTTTGATCATACCACGAACATAGTTGTTGCAACAGAGGATCGTAGTGTACTTCATCATGATGTTCGTGGTGCCGGTAGAAAAGGGTGGATGAATGTGTGTGATTGTAAGCGGTGTAAGTGTAGTTTTGTAATATTTTTCCAGTTGATTTGCAACTAGTTAGTAGCAGGAAATGTTCTACTTAGAGTTCATTGTTATGTGTGAAGTTTGATAGAAGTTTTATAATGATAACAAACCTCTACCGAACTCATAGTGGGAATGATTAAATTTCAGTTTTAGACTATTTACTGCTGGCAAATAATAACTACAAAAAGACCTTTAGTAAGGACCAGGATAGCGTAAGTATAAATGTGTGAACAAGAATTATCAAACGATTTTTAAAATAAATATGCCCAAAAATATAAGAAAAAATTATTTTAAAAGATTAAATTAATTTAATTGTAATAAAAAAGTAGGCTACAAAGTACTAGAGTTTGATTTTCCAGTTTGTAAATTCAAAATTTTTATTTGTTTTGGAGTATTTTAGCTTGTGTGCCTTCAACAAATAGACAAACTGACGGATATAACTCAGTTTTCTAAGGACCAATATTTCGATGAGAAGTGGAGAGAATCAATGTTTGCTACCGTTTTAAAACAGTTAAGAGGTAAAGCTTAAGCTAATTTGCATTATTTCGGTAACGATATTTGCTGTTATTTCGGTAACGATATTTAAGGTCTAACTGCAGGACATATTTTAAAATTTGCTCAAAAATAACAATATCCTTGAAACAAGTGATCATTGGTTTCACGGTGAAATGAGAAAGAGTACTGGCTATATGCATGAGTTCTTAAACTATTCATTGAACAAATCCATTTTTCAGGGTGTCTATAAATAAATATTTTGAATAGTCCAATTGATAGAATATTTTTAATTCAAAAAATTTCCCCCCAAAATTATGCAATTTGAAAATTACAACATAAATTTGTTGTATGTCATGTAATTATTGGTATGATCACACAAATCGAACATTTCTTAAAGACGCTTGTAACAACTCTATAAAAAGAGCATGACTGTTGCACTATAATTTCTTACCGATTGCAGTATATTAATGTGGTTACTTATTAATCATTCCATATAAAAGAATTGTAAGATTTTCTATTGAAAAGTTGTGTTAATGAGTTTTTCAAATCGAACATTATTTGTGGTCATGTTTTTCCCACCCTTAATTTTTTACAGTTTCCCTGGTATGATAGATCGTCATACTCAAACCACAACATGTTATGAGAATAAAATATTGTATTATGTTTTCCAAAGGGATTTCTAGATGCTTGATTACAATGCAACCTAACAACGGATGATCAGTTAATCAGAAAATGTTCTACATAAAGTTTATTGATCTTGGAAAATATAAAAAATTTACAGTGATAACAGCGATCAATATAAGACATGTGGGATGTACTTAGAAACCTAATTTTGGTATGTGTACTGCAGTTTATGTTAAACGCAACATTTGGTATGATCACATCTTTACTATTGAAGCCAACCAGGATCGCAGAGGAACTTCATTATGATGTTCGTAATAAATGTAAAAAGGGAAATGCTTGGCAAATGTCAATCTGCAATTTATGTCTGTGTGCGCAGTTTTTTAATGTTGTTGCTCCAGTTACAAAGCAACTTTAATAGTGAAATGTTCTATGTGAAAAGGTCGTTGATCTTTAAAGTTGCGAAATCAAATGGAATGTGATTTTATGAGATGAGTGTTTGATATAAATAATGCTAGGAACAAGAGGTAGATTTTTTATACCCTTCACCATGAGTGGCAAGGGTACATTTTTCATTTACGACCCCACAAATAATATATATTCTGGATCGTTATAGATAGCAAAGTCGATATAGCCAGGTCAGTCTGTATGTTGAAATCAATTTTCCGTAGCCCCCAAATAATTTGCAAACATAATTGATACATCAATATATCGGGAATTCTTTCGGCTCGGTTGCTATTTAAAATCGAAAAAATCTGCCCACAAATGGCTGAGATATAAAGAAAAAACAGGGACAACCTCGATTTTTGATCTATATCTGGATTACTAAGTCATTAATATAGACAATATGGATATATAAGGATAGATATTTCAAAGTCCATTGCAACGATGTATATAAAGCTATAGTAATTTGGACCTACAATGGGTCAAAATCGGGAAAAATATTTTTTAACCCGAATTTTTTTTTTACCAAAAAAAATTTTTGTTCATTAACTTTATTTCACTAATAAATTTGAAAAAAAAAAATAAAAAAAAATTAAAACAAAACAATTTCGAAAAAAAAAACTTTTTTTTAATTTTGAAAAAAAAAAATTAATTTTGTATAATTTGGTGAAGGGTATATAAGATTCGGCACAGCCGAATATAGCTCTCTACTTGTTTTTTTTTAATTTTGAAAAACAATTTAAAAAATATTTAATTTTGTTTACCTAAAAATGTTTAAAATTTGTATTTTAAAGTATAATTCGGTGAAGGGTATATATATATACAGCTCTCTTACTTGTTAATCATTAATTTGTTCTGGATTAAACATTATTTTAAACGATATCTTGAAAATGAAAATCCGTTGTAAATAAAAATGTAAAAAAACCTACCAAGGCCAAAGACAATTAAGCAACAGTTGTATATCTGTTAATTTAAAATCTGCTTCTATCCTATTACAAATAAAATTCATTTTTTATAAAAGATGTCATTCAAACAAAATCCTTATAAAAATTATTTCTTGAGATATTTCTTTATAATCTATGTATTTAAAAATATTCAGGGTGTGTGGTACTTTCTTTTAATTTAACTTAAGTTACTTAAAATTTATTGCAGCAACTGGGTGTTTCAATTTATCCCTAAATTCCTTGATCCTGAAAATAAATTCTCACATCAGTTAATTTTTCATTTGTTTTTTTGTTGTTTAATATTCAAATTCAAAATCTTTGAGATTAACCGCAAAAAAAAAAAACAGCTTGTCCCAATTATTATAAATATGTATTTAAAAACAAAATTTATTATCTCTATTAACTAAACATCCCTTTAATTATAAAAAACACACAGCTCTCAAAATAAACTCAATTGCTACGGGAACTGTAAGTGTTTTTTTTTTTTTTTCAAGAAACTTATTGTTTAATTGGTTTGTATTTCCCAAAAAAATTTTAAAATTAATTTTTTGTTGTGGTTTATTCATACAATAATCTCTATACCGTTAAAAGACACACTTTAAATGGAAAAGGAAAAAAAATAAATAAAAAACGCTCACCCTGATTTTGTTACATTTAAAAAAAGGTCTTTAAGAACATATAGATTTTTTATTCTTTTCTTTTTTGAGTGGTTGGGTTCACTGTCACTATACAAGTTGTTTTCTTTTCATAGCATAGAAAAAGATATAGAGGGTTCGTTTGTCTTTATAAAAAATTCAATGAAGAAGAAAAAAGTGATGAAAAAATAACTAGAGCACGCGCTAGCAGAAACCCCTTAAGATTTAATAAAGGGTCAAATTGATGAAAATATATTGTCATTAGAAAGAAATACAAAGTTTATCAAGGGTATACAATGCTTCTAGTAATTATTCAACAAGATTACTTTAAAGGATTTTAAAACGTTTAAATTGTTTTGAAAGTAAATCTAAATTAACAATTTTTCATTTCCCTCTTTAGAGATTTTCTTTCAATTTCGATTGGATAAAATTTCGCAAGTTTAAACATTTAATTTTGTGTTCATTCAGCTTTTTTGGTGTATAATTTACTTTTAAAAGGTATTTATTTCAATTTAAATTTAATAAAAATTTTATTATTTTCATTTAACAGAACAACGACTATTGAAATAACCAACCAACACACATCCACACTTAAGTTTATACATCAAGAACAACTTCAGTTGTAAATAAAACATCCCAGTACACATTTTTGGCGACTAATCTGAAGTTTATAAGCAGTTTAACCGAAAAATCGGGGTTTCTTCGGAATTTCGGCTTTTTTGTTAACCGGTTTTTAAAATGTGGCACTAAAATCAATAAATTTAAGGTTTTGGTGGATTTTTTATTTATATTCAATGTGATACACATTATATCAAACATTTGATATGATTTATGATTTAAACTGCTGATATAAAAAGCTCTTTCGATACAAATGTTCAAGTAGAGAGCGATGAATTTGCTTACAAACTTTTCCAGAATCAATTCAAGAAGTTTAGGCTAAATCGTACTAATTATTCTTTCAAAACCTACTGATGATTTTACCAAACCTTAAATTCAATCATTATCTTCCTTTGGTATATTTTACTTAATTAGTATGTTTTGTTCTATAAAGCATCTGTGAAATTTAATATTTATATTTATTAAATACATATATTTAATAATTTTGTACTACTAAAAGCGACGAATTATAAACTTTTATAATACTCGTAAATCCTTTATCTGTCGGTTAACCGACAAGCCCTGTTTTTTAAAAAGTTTTTTTTTATAAACACTACTATTGTCAGCATTTTCTACACAAGTTCTGAAATTTTGGTAGGAATTTTGAGGCGTGTCTTGGATAATGTTTTGTCAGACTTCTGACATTAATCAGACAGAAAATTGTCGAATTTTCAGAAATTTACACAGAAAGAGTTACGATTTCGTGTCATCCATCTTACCACTCGAATAAGAAATCGGCAACTTGTGCAGACTGTAAGTACGAATTCTGACCAAAATTTTGTGTAAAATGTTTAATGGGATTTTATGTGCGCGTACCTACACACTCATACAAATTGAAAGCAAAAACAAGTAAGAGAGCTATATTCGGCTGTGTTGAATCTTATATACCCTTCACCAAATTATACTTTAAAATAAAATTTAATTTTAATTTTTTTTTTTTTGGAAATTGTTTTTTAAAAGTTTTTTTCCAATTTAAAAAAAAAAAAAAATTTTTTAATTTATTAGTTCTGTGATAAAAAATTCGGGTTAAAAAATATTTTTCCCGATTTTGACCCATTGTAGGTACAACTTTGTATAGCCTTATATACATCGTTGCAATGGACTTTGAAATATCTATCATTATATATCCATATTGTCTATATTTATGACTTAGTAATTGAGATATAGATAAAAAAAAATAGGCCAAAAACAGAGGTTGTCTCGGATTTTTGCTCATATCTTCGTTATTTATGGACGGATTTTGCTGATTTTAAATAGGAAACTTTTCGAAAGCATGTCTGACAGAATTAGGATTTGGATCCCGAAGATATCTGCGGTCTTCAGAAAATTGATTTCAACAGACAGACAGACAGACAGACAGACAGACAGACAGACAGACAGACAGACAGACAGACAGACAGACAGACAGACAGACAGACAGACATGGCTAAATCGACTCCGCTATCTATAAGGATTCAGAATATATATACTTTATATGGTCGGAAAATTATATTGTGGAAATTACAAACGGAATGACAAATTTATATATACCCTTTTCACGAAGGTGAAGGGTATAAAAACAACATGAAAATGAAACAAGTACCAATGCAGTGGCCATGGGTTGCACGTTACACTCAAACCAACATATTAAAGTGTTATATTCGGCTGTAGCTGTTTTCAAGTCGAATAAACCTTGAGGAAGTCCTTAAATAAAAAATATTTAAACCTTAAGAATATCTTAAAGAAATTCTTTAAAATTAATTATTTTGTTTGATAAAGTACTAGTGTAATAAGCAGTTTGATTAAGTATTCATTTTTATCATTTTCTATTCCATAGAAATCACTGTAATCGAATTGTTTTAAGGACATTACAGAAACGACGATTCTCTTTAATGTGTAGGGTGCCTAAATGTTTTGTTGCGAGAAAACATGACGCAAAGAGTACGTTCACCTATTTGTGTTTCCTTTTTCCTATTGTGTCATTACATGGTAATTTAATACAACACATCTACATTCATGTATATAAACCAATACACACTCATACAAAGGCATACTAGCAAACTTTTCTACTAAATACATTAGGATGGCTTCCTTAGTATGAAGTTAAAATCTCGGCTTTAAAATTGAAATGAAAGTTTAGTTTGTTTTAAAATATTATTTCCAAACAATTTAATTTATTGTTAGCAGAAATAATACCATTGCGTCGTCATGCAAAAAGACATCTGTGACATTTTAAGAAGACTTTATTTATTTGACAATTTGGGAGGCTTTTCCATGGTCTTATTACCAATATTTTCCTAAAATATATCTTTCTTACAAAAGTAAAATGTTTGTCAGCTTTCCTATCCATTTTGTAGGATAGACGGTGGATGATAAGAATTTTTGAAATCATCTCGACGTATATTACACAGAATATGAAGTAAATCATACTCCATTTCATAGTTTCCTGTCAAAATTTGTATACATTTTGATCTACATCAATGTTTTGTTTCATAATTTATATTTACATGATTGTCTCCATATTGTTGAAAATATATTGATTTTGAACGATGTTATGTTTATCAAAACTCTAACTACAACTAAATTACGATAACTTTGAAAAAATATCATATTATGATTGAGCTAGAATCATATGATTATACTACAACAATTAAGTTTTAACAGAATCAAACTATGATTGGGCTGAACCATAATATGATTGTGCTACAACCATATGACCATATTATGGTTGAGGTGGTGATATAATATGGTTGGATATAAAACATATTATGGATGTGGTACTAATATATCAAGGGATTAAAATATGGTTAGATAGGATTATATGTATTTAGATATTTTAAGATGCTATGTACACATATACATATAACGCTCATTTGCTGCAATCGCCATAACTCAAAAAAATTAGTTTTTAAACCGATATATATATTTTTTTTAATTTATTAAGGAAAATTACATTATGGTCTAATTTGGTCAGATAACATCTGGTTAAAACGTTAATATGAACACAAACGGCAACGCACAACTAAAATAATACGTTATTTCAAGTAATAGACAAAATTAATAATTAGGACCAAATTCCTGCGTGTAATTTTAGAATCTAGTTAACAAGAGTTTGTAAGCTCTTAAAACAACATATTTACTATGCAATGGTGGTATTAACTCGAAATTTTGTTTTTTTTTTAATTATGACGTTGTTGCAGCAAATGAGCGATATGTATATAAATGTGTATGTTTATATAATTTAAAGCCAACATCAAATCCAATCTTGATATGGATCTCTTCGATTAAGGTCACCATTAACAAGTTTTTTCTTTGCGTGCAGAATAAAATCTGATGTTTTCTCTGATATATTTGGGCTTGTATGATTCCTATTAATTAAACTATGCTAGACCAAAACCATATAGCAATTCTGTTTTATTGGAGTTCACAGATTTCGGAAATACTTGTAGTTTTTCTCGATCACCTCGTTTAGTATTTTTTTTATTAGGAAATGTAATGTATGTGTTTTACATTTCAAATTGAAGATAATTTCTGAATATCGGTTGGAAAATGACTGTGTTATGGTCAACAAATTTTAAATTTTTTCACGCTCTAAGTTGATCGTGAGGCAGTAAAATATTTTTATGTTATTTAAGTGAAAAACCACACTAAATTAGCTTTCCAAAACTCGTAAGTATATACATACAAATAAAAACATAATGATACTAATTTTTGTGATATGTTTTCCGACTTTTTTGGTTTTTTCATACAAAAAAATTATAGCAGACAATAATTTGCTTCAGTTGGGGAACATCCTGACTTTAAACTACCGTAACTCGGTCACTTTCAAACCGATTCTTACAAACCGTTTTGTGTTTAAAATGTTAAAAAAAAACAATTTTAAAATTTGTTTTAAAAGAACATATTTATTATGTTATTTCACTAAATCGAAGTGATCAAGAAAAACTATAAGTATTTACGTACTCTACATACTCCAAAAAAAATATAATTGCTACACGAGAACCCCTGCATTTTTTTTCGTTCATTGTGTTTCAGTTGGGAACACGGATACCATTTTCTGGAGCAATCCTAATATACCTATCTACAAATACTCAAGCAAAAGTACGGCATATCAACACTTATTGTACATCAACAACAATCAGACATTTTCGGTTGCTGTTGTGAGTGGCAGTACACAGTGGGTCTGGGCCGATAGCAAAATAAATTGTTCTAATATAAAACTTCTTAACGATTTGATCGATTTGAAATATCTATGCAGAAGGATTACTCTTTCAGAATTCAGAGATATAAAATTTAAACACAAAATTTTTTTAAATTTTATTTTAAGGTATAATTTTGTGAAGGGTATATAAGATTCGGCACAGCCGAATATAGCTCTCTTACTTGTTAAAAGGTAAAAACGTAACAATATTTACAAAAATTAAAAATAATTTGACGAATATTGTAATTTATTATTATATTTTAAACTTCGTATTTTAATAATCTAAATTATTTAGAGAATATCGATAACGGTAATTGCAGTTATTACAGTAACGGTAGCTTAACGGTAACGGTAGTTGTGCAGGAAGGGTATTTAAGGAGTAACGGTAGCCAATCTTGCTTGTAAGGAGCATCAGTCACAATTTCAAACAAACATTTGCACAAATATTGTTTCAGAATACAAAAGTATAAAATCCAATGGAAAAACCATAAAAGTTTTTGTTCTTGTGTTGGTAGGCTCTGAGGGGAGAAAAACAGCCTAAGTTGTTAAAACGGCTTTGAAACAGAGAATGAGAATAAAAGGAAGGAAAAGAAAATAAAACAACTTCTTCAATGCTGCAGCACTAGTTGTAAGTTCAGTGTGTGGGGAAATGGGGCAGATGGTAAATGTACCACCTATTTGGGAGGGTGCATGTTTTTCGCATACTTCACACTTGTAAATTTATTTTTTTCTGTTTTACAAAACATCATCCATAAAGTCTATTTTGTTTTTCTTCATTTTTCGTTTTCATTTGGAAAACATGAGAGTTCATAGATTTTGTTTTATTTTCATTTTGCGTTACGAAAAAGTTCTTCTTAGACTTTCTACTTCTATTTGTATTATTTGTTGAGTTTTTGTACGTTTTGTTTGCAATTGGTATGTATGGTGGTTTCAACCATCAGTTTTGAGAGCTACAGCAATGACGTTATCACTGACAAGCCTTGCAACAGCAGCAACGTTAACAGCAACAACAAACATATTGCGACGTAGGCATGTAGTCATCAGACTTTATACAACATAATTTATGAATTACGTATAACATTGTACACTGTTTCCAAGTTTAGAAACAAATGTGGAACTTGGTATCAATGGGAATTGTTATAAATATGGCTAAACCGAAAGGCTAGTTGATAGCAAAATCAGTCTAACCGTCTCAGAATTGAGAGTTCAATTCCCACCCACCTTTTGTAAAACTATAGTAAATCTACTATATATTTCAAAATTTCCACTATTTTTGATTTCCTTTACCGAAACAGTGTAACCCCAACCAAACCCTACTAACTAGAAGCCAGTTATTTATGTATAGCATAAAAAATCACAATTATAACTTTTCTACTCTTTTGTTGCAAATTAAAAAAGAAAATGAAATAAGAAGAGCAGGATAGAAACGAAGAACAAAATTTTGTTACTAGAAAATTATTTTCCTGAATAGGTTCCGACGGGTAACAAAGTTGGCACTTTACAATTTTTTTTTTATTTTTTATTTTTTGCTTTTACACAACATAATTAAAGAAATGAAGAAAATAGAAAAAAAGTGTAATAACAAAATTTTACTTATATAAAATGGAAAGGAAACAAGGATATGAATAAAAATAACGTCTGTGTATAAATAGTGATTATGTGAAATTATGTAGAGAAAAATGGCAAGAAAAAAAAAGAAGAAAATTTTATTATTTTATTAAAAGCCTGTATTAAATAAAGTGAAATTTTCTTCATGTTTCTAGTTGAAATGCTTATAAAGAAATTTTAGTTGTTTTTTAAGTTTAAAATTATTCATGGCATGTTTCTGCACTGCGAGAAAACTGGGTAAAATTGTGTCGATTGTTTTAGTTGTGGGTCTTACAAAGTAAAATTTTTCAATTAATAATAATCTAACCTCCATTAACACGAAGTCTGGTTATGTGTTAACTAATAGTTATACTGTCGGTTAAAATTATTTTTGTATGAAAACTGTCAGTTTAACTATTAGTTAACTCATAACCAGACTTTGTGTTAATGGGGATAATTTGGTGTAAATTTTATGAAATAATTAACATTTTATTTAATTAATAAAGCAAATTGAAATGAAAATAAAGTCGAAAGAATTTTTTAATTCAAGCTTTGAAGGCTTTTTCTAACAAACTTTAATCTTTGATTATTTTCATTTTACACAAATATATTCAAATTTCAGTTCTGGTTTTCTTGAGACCTTTTCAAGATCTAGGTAAAGAATAAAATATGAGAGTGCTTCTTCTACTTATGTACATTTTTGGGAACTGGTGGGCTTTGGATGGGTATGTTACATTCTGTGTGATGTTCAAAACATTAATTCATTTTCTGAGAATCGTTTAGATTTTTGATATTACTTACATACGTATAATGTCTGTCTTTCTGTTGAAATAAATTTTCTGAAGACCCCAGATATCTTCGGGATCCAAATCCTCAATAATTCTGTCACACATGTTTCGAGAAGTTTTCAATTTAAAATAAGCAAAATCCGTCCATAAATAACGGAGATATGAGCAAAAATCCGAGACAACCTCTATTTTTGGCCTATTTTTTTATCTATATCTCGATTACTAAGTCATAAATATAGAAAATATGGATATCTAATGATAGATATTTCAAAGTCCATTGCAACGATGTATATAAGGTTATACAAAGTTGGACCTACAATGGGTCAAAATCGGGAACCCGAATTTTTTTTCACAAAAAACATTCTTTTGTCATACATTTTTTTTCACTAATAAATAAAAAAAAAAAAAATTTTAAAAATTGGAAAAAACTTTTAAAAAAAAATTTGAAAAAAAAAAAATTAAAAATAAATTTTTTTTTTTAATTTTATTTTAAAGTATAATTTGTTTTATATGAATTTTGTTAATTTTTATTATTTGTTTGGCAAACAACAGAACAAATTTTAAAATATTTGGTTTTAGATGGCTGATGATTGTAACACTTGGACTTAAATTCAAAGTTCCGAAATTTAATGAAAAATACAAGAATAAACATTGTTTGATATAATGAATTTGCTCTGACTATACGCAGTACGTAGAAATGGCATTGACTACATTTAATAAACTTTTAATTTCACAATTTACATTTTTAAGATTTTTCATATAAAAATATAACTATGTCTGCTTTTACAAAGGGCAAGTTTTCTTGCCGCAAGTCTGAGTTTATAGGAAAGAGAGGCAAGAAGAAAGAAGAGGGGAACACACTTGCTTGTACTGCCAAGTCTCTTTTGTTTTCTCATTTTCACTATGGCGTCTATTAGGTTTTGACATACAAAATTGTACACAGACTTGCTGTGTGTAAACAGACAAGCGAGTTTAAAAGAGAATCGAAGAGACTTGCTTCAAGTAAACTTGCTGTGTGTAAAAGCAGACTATCTACAATATTATTAATAATGAACTTTTAAGACAGCAAATGTTAAAACGTTGATCAGCTTTAGTTTTCGACTGTATGTAAACAATTTAAATTTTAAGCTGAATGACAGTGAGAAGAAAGTTTAAATAGTAACCATGTATAACTTTTAAATTTTATGAAGGTAACTTCATTTCAACACCAGAGTTACAGTGATGAAATAAATCCAAAACAGAAACACAGAAAAAGAAGCCTTGCAACATATATATACATATATATTTTTTGAAGTGTTTGTCATTTTACTTAAAATAAAAAAACCAAGTAATAGAAAAATATAACAACAAAAAAATAAAATAAAATCTAAAAGTCTTTAGTCTTATTTTGTTTGTATATTGTTGTAACAAAAAACCCAGTGTTTTAGAAGAGTGTACAAATTTACATGTAGGCTGTGAGGATTTAAGGCAGACTGGCAGAATGAAGGAATAGGTGGATGGTTGTTTGGTCGCTGGGTTATTTAGACAAATTGCACTGGAAAATGAGTCTATATACAACACAAGTGGTATGAGTCTTTAAATGCACTTTAATGGAATTAAAACAAACAAAAAATAGAAAAAAACACAATTAAATAAAAATGAAGAGTAACATAACAAGAAGAGTGAAAACAAAAAAATATGCATAAATGGAAAAATTCTGTTATGAATAAATTTAAATTAATTTAAACAAATTCAAGCCTATATAAATTTCATTTGAAAAGGAATCACGGCTACAGCCAGGCATATCTAGATTTAAAACACACATAAAGCAAAAGATTATTAAAAACACATAATTAACCTTTTGAAAAAATTAAAAAAAAAAAAAAACTGTTTAAAAAGTCTCCAATGTCAGTGTGAATTAGAAAGAAAAAAAAATGTGTATGAAAAAATCTAAAATCAGATAAGATTGTCAGTCAGCAAACAATGAGAGTGGTGAGTCTATGCAGGCAGAGTAAACTAAAGATTTACCCTTTTCACACTCTTGTTTAGAAAAATAAAAATAAATATTAAAATAGAAATAGAAATGTTAATATGTACAAAGAAAGGTAAGTAAGTAAGTAGTAGAGTTAAAGAGAACTCAATTCAAATCTATTTTATTATTTGCATTACGAAAAAAAAAGCAAAAATAAAACAAACAAACACATCATAAAATAAAGCAGAAAAAGAAAAACCTTTTAAAAGCAAAATGACTACTGCGTTCTTTATTTTCTATGCCAACATTTTTCATTTTACAGATCATTGTCCTTTGAGAGTGAATGTGTGTGTTGAGCGAACTGTGTGCATTTAAGTCTATGGAGTCTATTCATTTCAAAAACTTTTCCTCTTACACAAACCATACAGACAGACAGACACTCACTCATACATGCTGTCATCGTTGTCTGCCACACAGAAAAGGCATCAAAATTCTGCCTTCTTTACTGTGTGACATTTTCATCAATGTCTGTTAAAGATAGAAATCTAGTTGAAATGTTGTTTGACTTATATTAAGGATTGAGATCGATAAAATTGATTTTTTGCTTAATAATTTTTATCTAATCTATTAATTTAGAGACAGAATTAAATAAAACAAAGTTATAATATATGGTTGTTGTGACCATAATCGAACATGGTAGAATAAAATGTATTAACCATAAAGTTGTTTGCTACAAACATTTACGATGGTGTATAATATAGCTGCCACAACCATGTCTTTACCATGTCATTGTACGGATATGACTGATAATAACTTATTTTATTTAATTAAACTGTTGGTCCTACACATCCTGCTATATAAGCAAGTTTGCAAAGACCATTCAGACTTTAAGCACTGCCTATAAATTTATAAAATTAACAAAATATATATATGTTATCAAAACAAATACTGGTTTTGGTGATTTCAGTCGTTGAAATTTTTCTTACTCTGTAGAATATGTTTATGCAATTCATTAAAGTTTTTGAAAATTTTTCTTGACATTAAAAAAAAAACTGTAAATAATTAGGAAATTTTTAAATTAAAATGTCATTTTCAATTATCCGTATAATTGAAATTTGTTTATATCTCGTTTGCTCTAACAGCAGCTACTGCTGGAAAATGTAAGTTTTCTTTAAATTGCAATTAAATTCACTGTCAATTTAAGTAAAAATTATTTTTGTTTATTTTTATTTATTTTTAATTTATCACTTCTCTATTTAGTTTGATATATGTATTTAAATGTTTGTGAATACTTTTAATTAAAGTCCTAGCAAATAATATAAATTTGTATTAAAAGCATTTTAATTTATTTGAGAAAATATTTATAAATGTGTAAATGTTTAATGAGTGTGTGTGTATTTATAAACGAAATTACATACATATTTGATTTGTATTTAAGAATTTAAAAGACAGACATTTTAAATGAAGTTTTGTTAGAAACGCAACAGTACATTTTGAAATTACATTCTAAAGCCTAAAATTCCTACATTTTCGCTATCTTTAAAATATCGTTACCGTTCGTTATCGTTCTATTGTATAAATAATTTTTAATTATGAAAATAAAAATGTTTTCTTTTTTTCAAAATTCAGTTTTTTGAAATCTATAGAATTTATAAATGTAATAGAATGTCATCATTTTCAGCTTATTTTTAATTTTTGTAAATTTTATTAATAATTTAAATCAGACCGAAATTTGGCGTTATTATTAAAATACCTTTACCAAAATAATACAAATTATCGCTACCGTTACCTTTTAAAAATCGAATCAATTGGGTGCCCCGATACTACTACACGATAGTGTGCTGGACTATCAACCTGGGGGTTGCGGGTTCGATTCCCGCCAGAGACTCTGGGTGTATCTGCAGACAAGCAAAACGCTTCGCAGTTTGTGTTTGTTAAAAAAATCGGATAGATATATCGCAAAGTAAGCAATAAATCATATATACAAAAGCCATTTATAATTCACATAGCAGTCATAAATTAATTACTTACAGCTGGACATTTATTAAATGAAGTGGAACTTACCTGTAAAGAAAGAAACATTATTATGCTCTTTATTTATAATTTTTAATTGTAAATATTTAACCTAAAATGTGTATGATTTAATTCCTTTAAAATCTGATTATAAACATGCGTAAGCTATGTATCAAAGACATGTAACATACATATTTATTTGTATTTACAAACATTTTGTTACTGACATTTATTCTGAATGAATGCCTCAAAGGTTGCAGAAAATCTTAATTGAAATATCAAAGAAAACTAATTGTATTTATAGTTTCTTTTGATATTTCAATTTACTTTCCACAAATGGATAAGATTATGGAAATAAGAAC
The DNA here is from genome assembly GCA_942486065.2 of Calliphora vomitoria. Taxonomy (NCBI): domain Eukaryota; kingdom Metazoa; phylum Arthropoda; class Insecta; order Diptera; family Calliphoridae; genus Calliphora; species Calliphora vomitoria. Next base: position 141,920,533 of record OW818030.2, read on the forward strand.
GTGTTTTTTTTTTGTGAAATGAAAAAGAAAATAATACATTTTGAATGTAATTAACTAATGTAAAAAATAAATTAAGTAATCAAGAACAAATATTATAGCAAATTGATACTTACAAATTCTGTTTAGTAAAAAAAAATTACTTATTAAAACCATAAGTGGGGAGCAATTATGCATAAATCTGTTCTTCAATTTATATATAAATATATATCTGTGGACTTTTGACAAAACAACTTAAGTGTAATTTTAAACATTTTCAGGAGTGGCAAAAACTGTTCTGAATTGATCGATAAATGATTTATTATTTCTTCTTTGAGACAAATAATAAAGTTCTTAAAGGACAAATAATAAAATAATTATTTTTTGCGCACTCCTGAAAAATGTTTAAATTACACTTAAGTTGTTTTGTCAAAAGTCCACAGATATATATGAGTCCGAATGGAACAATATCTTTAGTCGAAAAAATAAATTTTAAAATATTCCCAATTTTGTGCAATTTTTACTGTTTCTTACAAAAAATCTGTAACTTAACATATTTGTAATAAACTTATTAGACAAAAAGTATTGTTAAATAGAAAAGATTTGATACATATTCTACTTAAGAGCTTTTTCACCCTTATGTCGACTTAAGCTACTCTTCCATATGACCTCAGACATAGGGTAACATAGAAACGAAACGTAATTGTCAAAAACCTAACTCTTGCAACAACAAAATACATGCTAGTTAATGTATTTTGTTGTTGTATTTTTGTTTGACAAATCGGAGTGTCTCGTCTCTATGTATAATTCTCTATGATCTCAGATATAAAAACAGAATCGAGTAGTGAATGTATTGAGTATTTGTGTACTATCAGAGTATTTGTGTATATGACATATTTTTCAGTGGAAAAAGTACGACTGTGTTTTTGAATTAATGTTTAAAAGTCAAATGAATAGTATCGAGTACCGAAAAAAATACTATTTTGAGTATAGTAATGAGTAGTCAAAGGTACCCACATTTTACAACTCTAAAATAGAGAGCCATACGAACCATGCAGAAACAACATTAAAAAAACAATAGAAAAAACACTGCAATTGTATAATCTCATCAATATTTATTGAAACATTTTTTAAAAAGTCTTAAATCTCTAACAATTTAAGCCATAAAAAAATCAGTTTGAGCGTTGTTAATCCAGCTAATGTAAGCGGAGACGCGAGTGTAAATTGAGGGCAACTGAGCCAAACCGCAGGGAATGTAACCCCAAGAAACAATACCAATCAATTCAGCGGGAGCATTTTCGTATTCCTTAACCAAGGGGCCACCAGAGTCACCATTGCAGGCAGAGATGCTTTGTTGCAAAGAGTCCGAACACAAGTTGGTTTCATGGATGGGAGCATCGGCGGGCAAAGTGGCTTTGCATTTGTTGAATTCAACAATTTGCGTGGTAACAGTTTGCAAAGTACTGGCAGCCGTCAAGACATACGATTTAGGTTGACCCCAACCATACAAATGAGTTTCACCATCATGGATTTCTTCGGGAGCAGGCAAGACAGCTGGTTGCACCCATTCAGTGAATTCGAAGGGTTGTGAGACATGCAAAATGGCAATATCGTAAGGTCCCACACCACCACTGTAGTTTTCATGTACCTTGCCGTAATCAACAACGCGGGCCTGGGTCTTGGCATCGTAATTGGTGCGCTTGTGTAGACCAGCAACCACACCCATGCCCACAGGATTGCTAATGCAATGAGCAGCGGTGATTATCCAGTTCTTGTTGATGAGGGTGCCACCACAAATGTGGGAGTGCTTGGAGGTTCTGCTCAAGGAGACAATGTAAGGAGCTGAATGAGGTGCGGCATCTTCTCCCTTAATAATGTAGCCAGTGGCAAAACTGGGCAATAATTTTTGAGCAATATTGGAAAATGAGGCAGCATTGGCACTAACCACCAAAAGAGCACAAACTACAAGAACTTTCATGTTTACTTTTCAATTGCAAACTGAAACTGATAAAGCTCTTTGAATACAATGGGTTTATATAGGTAGCAATAGGTATTTCGGATCGTAAATTATTGGATTTTGATAATCTGGATTTTTATTAGCCAAGAACATGACGTTTAGTTGTTTTGCTTGATAAAATTTAGTCTGCGACGGTAAACTTTTGAAAGGAATATAAGCAATATTTAAAAACGTATGATTTACAACATAAAAGTTTTCGATTTATTTATTTATGTGTGATGTTGATAAGAAAAAAATGCACTTGGTGTGCTAATGAATAAATTTGAAAATAGAAATAATTATTTTTGTTTGATTTGTTTGTAGCTTCCGCTCTTGAATCCCCAAAGCGGTCAGAAGTCGGCGAAACATATACCATTTTTTGACTCAATATTAACTACTTAGAATAAGGGTGATTATGTTATGCAAGCATTTATCTATTTATAAACTTTTTGTGTCGAGTCCAAAATATGACTTCTTGGAGTTCATAGGTCAATTCTTTAGATACAATATTTTGAATTAAATATATGTTATGATTTATTTGCCTTCTATAATAGTGAATACTCCTTTGGTTTAGGAGTTATGCACAAAAATTTTGCACAAGTCATGTTTTTATATTTTTCCTGTTTTGCTTTACATATAAAAATCATACTTAATAACAAATTTTGGTTGATAACTCCTAAACAAAATGAGTGTCCACTTTGAAAATTTGCACAAATATAAAAACGTTTTGGTTTATTAGGGACTGAGATCGAAAAATTCTTAACACTAATTTTTCATAAAAACTTTTAACCCAGGTATTATTTGATTTTTTTTTATCAAGTTACATTTGTAAAGCATGTCAGTTATTATGTTTAATGTCGATTATGTTCATTTAATGTTAATCTGATTAAAATGAGTGACGAGGAAAAGTGCGTACTTAAATTATTAAATATTTTTAACAAAATCCAACTTGGTCCTACAAAAATTTGGCCAAATAATCAAAGGTCTGCCGTCAAACTGATTCCAATGTTAGTAAACAGTATCGGGAGTAATTGTTCGTTGATAGAAAACATGTAGAAGGAATGGTCCACATGATGTTTCTAAAGCCAATAAATAGAAAGCATTTTCAAAAGACCACCCAACACATCCGGTAGGAAAGCAGATCGTTTAGCTCAGTACTCGGACTATTTGTTACGAAAAGTTAAAGCCAATGCAGGTTTAAAAACATACAAGACTCAAAAAGTTCTTGATAGGAACTCTGCTAAAAATTTAAAGGCCAAAAACAGATTACGGAAATTGAAGCCAAATTTTATACAAAAAATATACCTGCTGTATAATGGATGACGAATCGTTTGTTCTGGAAAAATCTTCGCAGGATCCGGGTCAATATTTGCATGTTGCTGACACTCGAGGGAATGTTGTAGAAAAGTTTAGGATCCAAAAGCAGAAAATTTTCCCAAAAAGTTCTTGGTATGGCAAGCAATATGCAGTTGCGGTAAAAGAAGCCAAACATTTGTTACAAAGGGCTCTATAAGTACCGAAATTTACATCAAGAAATGTTTACAAAAGAGGATGCTTCCATTCATAAGACTTCTTAATGCGGACACTTATTTTTGGCCTGATTTGTCATCCTGTCACTATTGTAAAAAAGTCTTAAGTGGTACAAGAACAATAGTGTGGTATTTGTACCAAGAGAGGCAAATCCTCTAAACTGCCTGGAGCTAAGGCCAGTGGAGAGATATTGGGATCTTGTTAAAAGAGAATTAAAGAGCACACAAAAGTTGTCCAAAAGTTTGGTAAATTTCAAACGGAGATAGACTATGTGTTCGAACAAAGTTACAAGAAGCACTATAACAATTTACACTGTATAACAGTTCACGAAATTAATCTAATAAAACTATTTAGTTCCATTTTGTATATAAAAATACTTGGACAAAAATGAATTGATATTTTATTTTTTTTTTTTTTTTAATAAAACCAAAATTATTAAATTTATTGGTATTGCCATGTTATCATGGATTTTCTAAAATAGTACCTTTAATATTATTGTTAATTTATGCCAAATAAATTTCGATAATGGTATTAAATTTTTGTTCAATATCTATGGGAACTTATAGTTTACGCTAATACCCACGAAACAAGAAAATAAACCCTTTAAAAGGAAATAAGCACAATTATCTAACTTCATATGTAAACCTATGTATGGTACGTACATGTTGCTATAGACTATATGATGTTGGTTTAATTTAATTGAAACCATTACATTTTTTATACCCAATACGCTACAGACTAGTAACAAGAGAAAAAAAGCAATCATTTAACAATTAATGATCCGTAAACACATTTAACACATGTAGTACTCTCGCATCACACAGTATGTACTTGGATGGTTGGTTAGAAGAACATAAATAAAAAAAAGGAGGACAAAAAAAAAAAAAAATATTGCCAGAGGTGCAAATGACACCTTCAAATGGAACAGCATGTGTTTAGTAGTTAAACAATATTGTTTCCATACTCGTACTCGTTCAAACAATATTAAATCTACTACTCACAGTGTTAATGTCTGTCCGTCCGTCCATCTATCTGTCCTCATGTCCGTTGGTGGGTTTTTATGCGTGTGTGTCTTCTTCTCATCATTAATTTTAAGCATAATCGATATATTTCTCGTATTACCACCAGTATTTTATCCAACACATACGCTTTTTTTTGGTTTTTTGCACTTCATTATGTGTTTTCCCTTTTTTATTTATTTTTTTTCCGATAATAATAATGATGATGACCCCTCCAATGGTTAATGCAACAAAAAACTTCCGTTTTATCAGGTGACAGACAGCTGTGGTGGGTTAATGGCAATCCAATGAATGAAGAAACGGACGGACGGACGGACGAATGAATGAATAAATGAACGGTACGTGTATTGAAGTATTCTACCAATATTACAACAATAATAATTTGATGTTGAGGTGTTATTGTTGTTGATGTGTTTGCTGCTGCTGCTCCAGCCGAAATGTGTTTTTAATTTGTCATTTGTTTTATTTTTAGGATTAGTTTTATTGTTGTTGACTCCTGTCAAGTTCTTCTTCATCTGAAATGTTGAACGTTGGTGGTGGGACGATGTCTTGTCAAAATAAGGTGTTTTTGTAGAGTTGGAGGAGTGAATTTAACAGGTTGTTTTTGTTGACATCGTTGTCATTGTAATGAATTCAAAAGCTAAATAATAGCATTTTACTCTTAAGATAATTGATTTTCTTAAATGTATGTGTATCTATGGGTAAACATTCATGAAATACAACAACATTTTACTATTACTTGGTAGATTATTTTAGTCAATAGGCTGCTACACGCTGATGTTGTCATTTGCAATTTTAGAACGTTTATGTAGGAGGCTCCTCACAATGTTTGACATTAAGTTACTCATGTATAACTGCTCTGATGTCATGGTAAATATGTATGTACTTGTTTAGGAAAAGGTGTTTGGTGACATTTGGTAAAACATTTGCAAGGTGTTTGCTTAAAAAATTATTATTTTGACGAATTTCTCTAGAAGCTTTTGACAAGATTTAATAACTTTCGCAATTACATATTTATGTTTTCTGAAACAAACCATTCAGATAAGTATGTATTAGGGTATTCAATCGATTAACCGCCAATCGGTTAACCGATTAATTTTGGTCGGTTAACTGTTCGAATAATTCAAAATTGACGATATTCAAATAACAAATAAACCGATGAATTTGTGTCGATTAACCGAAATTTCTTTTTTTTTGCACTTTATATAGAAATATAGTTTTAAGCACACTAATTTTATGTATTAACTCATGAAAATTAACTTCTAGCAATAGTTTTTTAGAAGTATACCACAAAAATTGAAACTAAGGAATTTGGAAATAAACTTTTTTCTAGAATGTACTATGATTATCTTTGTCCTAATGAGTCGGAGGACGACTTGTTAATAGATGAATCTAAAGACATAACTGAAACGAGTCTTTTATCAGAAACTATTAAAAGTATTCATAATCTAAAAAAAATACAAAAAGGACTCCAAATTTATATATGAGGATTTTATATGAGAAATTGGATATTCTTTATCATGCCTTACTTTTGTTTTCTCCAACATCTAATCAGTGAGAGAGTTCTTTCCAAGTCAAGTTTTATTAAAACTAATGAAAAAAATCGTTTAAAAGGAAAACATTTCAATTATATTCTATTTTAAAAAGCTTATTCCAGTAGATCTCCCTAAAATCCTAAAAAAAACTCACATGTGCATAAAAAAGGTCTCAGATACCATATTTTTGTTTTGCTATTACTTATTTGGTTTTGTTGAATTGTTATGTTTTATTTGTTTTTTATGTTTTTGTTCTTTTTATTAATACAATTTTTAAATAGGTACACAAAATTCGTTGTTTTATTCTCAATTTAAAATTAAAATAGAAATTACTCGGTTAATCGAATAATTTAAAATTAACCGATTATTATCCGACTAAATCTAAACCCCGATTAATTATTTGCTCGATTAACCGATTAAATCAGAAACCCGATTAATTGAATACCCTAGTATGTATGTAATAAATAAAACTCTGCCAATCATACAATTTTAAGGATATTTTGTTCTATTTTAAAGGAATGGCTGTATTATTAACAAAGTAACTCTTTTTTTAAGACAGAAAGAAATTGGAGGTAATTAGTATTCCTAAATTTAAAAATTGTTATTACCGATTAATTGTAAATATTTAAACCTTCCATAAGGTTATTCCGTTTAATTTAAGGTGGAAAATGAAGCTTAAAAGTATTTTATAATAAAATGTTCAATGTAACCAACTTTGAATAAAATAATCAATTAGTGGTGTTGTTTGTTTGAGATATATTTCTTCTAAATTTTTAATTATATAAATAGAAAATATATTTATTCGATTATTTGACAATTATTGATCGAATCACTTTTTTTTCTAAATTGAAAAACATAATACATTCGAATAAAAAATATATTTTTTCCTCAATTATTCGAATAATATATATTCGTATGACAACCCTAGAGTTATCTCTCAATTTTAAAAGTTTCCTCTGGCAACTTTGTACTATATATTGTAGAGTTTCCAATTCGGTTTTAACCGAAACCTACAATTATTCTTCGGTTTTTACTTTTAATCCATTTTCACTAGAAAAATTCATATTTCTGTGTCCATTATTATAGAAAATACAAAAGAAAGGTAAGACTATTATCACCTTTCGTGAATTCTAACTCATTCAGAATCATTTGTGCATAATTTTAAGGTTTATTTATTACAAAATATTCAAAAAGTACCTTTACAATAAAGAAATAGTAACATTAATTATCCGTTTTGAATTCGGGTTTCTGGGTCCATCATTATAAAATATTTAAAAAGTACTACTAGTTCGAAAAAGTACCTGCAATTTCCTTTTTTATATTCTAACTCAGTCAGGATCATGTGTGTTTAATATCTTGCTTATGGCTTCATTATTATAGAAATTTCAATAATAGTTTCTGTTACCTCAATATCATTATGCCCTCTATCCTTGATTCTTTCTTTACTCAGAAGCATATCATCCAACTATTATGTATATACAATAAGTAAAATAATTTATTATAATAAAAAGTACCATTAGAAGAAAAGGTAAAAATTTTCCACACTAAACCAACGTCTAGTTTGAAATTTCAAAGTAATTTCCTGATTCTAGGTTCAATACTACAGAAAATTCATTTTGAAGAACGAAAAAGTACTCCATAGTTTGGGTTTGTTCTTCATTTTTGGTATCATTTGGTATTTCTTTACTGAGAAGCATATTAGCCAACATTAACTAATTTAATATATAAAAAAGGTACCATTAAAAGAAAAAGTACCTTATCCTCGTAAACACTCGTCAAATTTGAACTTTAAATTTGTTTAGCAGTTCCCAAATTATCAACTGATTTAATAGTTAATAAATTATCACAAAACCGAACCGAAACCGAACGGTTTTCAATTTTTTAAAACCGAAACCGCGGTTTTGAAATTCTTCGGTTTTTTGGAAACTCTAATATATTGTATATCGTTACATATCTTGAGCGAGTTTGTTGTCGAACTTACTATGCTTGCTTCTATTATATTCATTATTGTAAAGTAATGCAAAGGGTATCAATAGGTTCTCTATGGAAGTGAGGATCTTGTTTTTTTAATATAAGTAAATTGTATTAAGATAAATAAACAAATTTTAAAATAACACATAATTTAAAACACATTTTTGGTATTTTTTAAACATTTTCTTGAAACGGTAAGCTTAAAATATTTTGAATTTCATTCAAAACATTTTCGATTTATAAGGACTCGATATCGTACATCATCAGTTGTACATTCTGACACCAATTTTTTTATGCACATTGTTTTTTAACAAGATGTTCATGTGACACATAAAATATTGAAAAATTTCAAATAACAATAATTTTTATTCATAAGAAATAGTAGCATTCTTAATAACTAAATGTGGAAACAAATCATAAACATCATCTTCTCCAAATCGTATGAATTCATAGGATGGAAATAAATGCTCTTTCAGTTACTCTTAAAACGTGAGAAATCTGTACATGTATCTGGTAAAATTGCAATGTGAGCATGAGAAGGCTCCATGAATATTTTTATCACTAAATATGAATGAAGTCAATTCGAAATGAACCATAAGAAGGCGTTGTGTGTTTTTCTGGTTTTGGTTTTGAAATTTCACAATTTATTACTAGAATTATGATAAATTTGTATAAGAGCTTCTGGTGTTTGGTTTTTTTTCTTTTTTTCTTTCTATATTTTTGTTTAAGGGATCATGATGCATGAGAATGGCAGTGAATCATGTTGCGTTTAGCCTGGGATACAAAAAAAGAAATGATTACAAACGTTTAATATTTGTATATTTTTTATAGTTATAATTAGAAGATTGTGGTTAATTTAGCCACAGAAGTTAGATAAATAATTTTAAATTAAATTTATTTATTCAATCATGATTTCATCATTGTTTCTCCTTATTTTCTTTAAAAAAAAAAACAATATGCAATCATAGTAAAAAGTGTTGTGAAAGAAATTATGTTATGTTACGTGAGAAATTTTAAATTTTTTCTGTTGCACCAATTTGAGCGAACATAAATATTGTTTTGCAGGTTTACGTATTTTATGGTTTTCATGTAAAACAGGACGTGCCTAACCAAAATTCACTTAAAGTATTCTCTGTGGCTAGAGAAGAAAGCAACATATGCAATTTCAAACTATTTTTTGTTCTCATCTAAAGATTTGTTTGCTAATTTATGGTTGATTTTTTATTATTATTGGATTAAATTTTTCGTTTAGTTTTTGTAATAAAGCAGATGATGGTTACCGATTTGTGTCAGTTTAGGGCGATTAATATTTGTGAATTTTAATTATGTTTAGAAATAGAGAATAGTTGATTGATTTTGTAACCTTTAGCAAAGGTGAAAGGTTAAATATGAAATGTCATAAAGATTTCATATGCAGGCACAGATGCAAGACAAATTGAAAGAAATAATAAAAGTACTTTATTTCATAGGAAAAAATATTTGTTTATTTTTCAAATTAAAACTAATGTTGTCTTTTAACATCAAAACATATTAAAAATAAACATATACTTATTTATTTATTCAAATTTTACAATCCAAAACAACCAAACAATTCTGCTCCAATTCACAAACATCAGATGACTTTTGTTTTAGAAACGAAACAAAAACTAAAAAAAAATAATAATACCACCACACAGACAGACCCCTCCAAAAAGCAAAAATAATATAAAACTAATAATTTCCGTTTTAATGCCGAAAATGCAGTTTTAAATGTTTTTGGATTCAATTCATCTTTTTTCAACACACACTCACATACACACTCCATATTCATATTCACAGAATATTCCATCCATCCCCATGGATATAATAAAATGTTCAATTTACAGAAAAAATTTATCTAAAAAAACAACAACAAATGTGGTTTATATAAATAATAAATTATTTTAAAGTGATACACATACGAGGTCATATGCCAAATGTGTTGGATTTTCAGAATTTTGTTTCTCTTTTCGCTCTATGGCTTCCGAGTTCATACTCAAGAAGAATTCATGTACGAAGAAGTGCAGACAGAAGACATTCAGACCTACCAACCAACCAACCAACCAACGGAAACAAATTGTTCGCATACGACTTTCGAACATTCACAAATTTAAGTTCTTTATTTTGTTTTTTGTTGTAATGGGGTAAAAATGTATGGTTTTCCTTACCCCAGGGGTATTTGATTTTTATACATTTTACTGGGTGTATTTACTTTCTCGTATGTACTTATGAAGAAAAAAACATTGGTTTCTTTTTGGATTTTTCGTTTTGAAAATGTAAACAGTTTTGGTTTATTTACTTTTACTTTGAGGTAATATATTTTCAAAGAAAAAATATATTTGAGCTTAAGGTATAATTCGTCTTGTGCGGAGATTTAAAAGAGTGACATTGACAAAAAATTGTATCAATTATAATGTGGACTAAAAGTAAATTTTTAAATAATAGACAAACAAATCTAATGCCAGTAATTTCAACAAATATATATATGGGGCATTTCATGTCAAGTGAACCAACTTTTGAAATCGATGTCTTCCGATTGGGATGGTTAGTTCCATTGGATAGTAATGGTTAGTTCTATTGGATAGTAATTCAGACACAATTTTTCGACAAGATCGGTCGAGAACTTTCTGAGTTAAAGGGGGTCAAAATTTGACATTTTGGCCAAACAGGTGTTTTTTCTCATCTATGTAACTTATTACCTATTGTTCTTAGCAAAATGTGTCCCAAATAGTTTAGATAGCTATTTCTTCAATCTTTCGAAAAAAAAAAAAATAAAAATAAAAAATGTTTGTAATTTTTTTTCCAAAATCAAAAACTTTTTTGAATTTTTTTTTTCAAAGGGCCCGTATAATAATGGTGTCTTAGTGGGATCACATTTTAAAAAAATTTCAAAAAAGTTTTTGATTTTGGAAAAAAAAATTACAAACATTTCTTATTTTTATTTTTTTTTTCCGAAAGATTGAAGAAATAGCTATCTAAACTATTTGGGACACATTTCGGAAGACATCGATTTCAAAAGTTGGTTCACTTGACATGAATTGCCCCATATATATCTATGGTGTAAAATACCCAGCAGATAAATTATTTATGGATGAGTGGCAAGAGTATATACATATAAGTCATATCCATGACCGTCTGTCTGTTAAAATCAATTTTTAGAAGCCCCCAAATAATTTTCATACATGATTGATAGATCATAATGCTATAGTCCAACTCAGGTTGCTATTTAAAATCGGCCCACAAATGGCTGAGATTTTTCACCAAAATCTTCTTTTCCACAAACATTTTTTCCACCAAAACTTTTGTTCACAAATTTTTTTACCTACTTTTTTTTACATCAAAAATAGTTTTTAATATTTATCTTACAGTATATTTTGGTTAAATCTGCCGAATAAGGAACTCTAACTTGTTTCACAAAATTTTGTTGATTTAAATCCTTTACGGTTCTGCTATCTTTAACAAATATTATTAAAAATACTAATAATATCAAGTATCATGTATGTATGGATTTATCTACAGTTTTATAATGCCATATATTGAATTTATTGCAAATTAGAAAAAATATTTTGTTTATCCGATACATTTCAAACAACATGTGTTACGGATTTGTTGCAAGCAGTATTGAGATTTAGTAAAAAAATATACAAATTAAAAATAAATATTAATTCCATAAAAAAATATTAAATAAACTTATATAAGATTCATAACAATTCATCCTAATTAAGAGTTGTAATATCACTTTTAAGTAAATTGTCAAGGTTACTTGTATCAACTTGTATCCATAACAGTATTGCCTAATTATTAGGGTATTCAATTAATCAGATTTCTGGTTTAATCGGTTAATCGAGCAAATAATTAATCGGAGTTCAGATTTAATCGGTTAATTTTAAATTATTCGAATAATTTCAATTTTAATTTTAAATTGAAAATAAAACCACGAATTTTAAGCATTTCAACAAAAAAAATAAATAATAGCAAAAAAAAAAAAAAATGGTATTTGAGATCCTCTTGTTAGTTTTTTTAGATTTTTAATGAGATCTTCTTTTTTAACTATTAAACGATTTTACTTTAGTTTTAATAAAACTTGACTTGGAAAAAAACTCTCTCACTGATTGTAGATGTTGGAGAAATCGAAAGTAAGGCATGAGAAAGAGTACTTTTGAGTACTTTTAAAACTATATTTCTATAAATTTCTACAAACAAAAAGAAATTTCGGTTAATCGACACAAATTAATAGGTTTATTTGTTATTTGAAAATCGGCAATTTTAAATTATTCGAACCAAAATTAATCGGTTAACCGATTAACGGTTAATCGGTTAAAATTCAAAAATATTTTTGTAAGACAAACTATCATACTATTTATTTCCTAATAATTCTTTAAAAATTAAAAGATCACTTATAAATAACACTTAGATATATCCACGTGTCCCTTCTTACCTTAAGTCGATTTTCTAGGGACAATTAAAATCGGAAACTTCAAACTCTTTTTTTAACACGTTGACGCTCACCTCAAAATTGATGAATCCACCCAAAAACACACTTAACTTTTTTTGGTTAATTATTTAATTTTAAAGGTGTTACATGAAGATTTCATACTTTTATGTTAAAATTTTTGCATTTTCTAAAATTTTTTTATAAAAAAAGATAGACGTCTATAGCCGTCATTTGTTTTTCATAATAACCATTTCTCTGATATACAAAAGACGGCTTTAGACGTCCTTGATATTTTTTTGAAATAACTGAAAAAATTCATGATTTTTATTAATTTCAATTAAAGTTAATTCATCTCTACATAAAAAATAAAAAGTTAAGTTCTATATCTTTCTATTCATATTTAAATTTAATAAACTAACAAGTTTAGTATAATTATGATAGTATTTATGTATATTTTATACAGATATGTGAATACTAACAATATAGTAAGTGATACGGCTCAAAGCATTCGGGGCATAAAGCTGGTTTTTCAGGACATGTTTTACACCTGTATTTTGTCTCTTTTCGGAATTTGTTTTTTGTGCAGTTCCTGCAACGGCGAAATGTGTTAGTCCTTTTAAAGTTTTCTGGTGTCGGAATCTTCTCAATGTAATGTTGTTCAGATAATTTTAAAAAAGATGTGTTGGATGTCCTTTGTGGTCTGCCATATGTCACATCAGTTGCTAGCTGGTTACCATTTAAAATATGTTTTGGTAATCTTATAAGGGATTTTATAAGAGATTCCCTAAACTCAAGGAACTTTACATTTTTATGAAATTTTTTATACAAGTAATACGAATTCCAAACACATAAGTCTAAAATGTGAAAAATTACTTTTTTGTACCAACGGATACTCTTTCTTGGAGAAGAATAATACGAGACCATTTGATCGCATCTATCTATGCCTGACATGTGGGAATTATAGGCAGCTATGTGATTTGGTTTCATTTTAACTTGATCTCGTTTATTTATAGTGGCAATCATAGTTGGATGATACATTGTAGTTATAGAAACTACTTCACGCTTGTCTCTCCATTTGGAAACATAAATATGACCCTTTCTACGCCAAATATGCTCGCCTTTTTTTAATTTTTTGGATGTAACGTCTTTCGGGTTACCTTTCCTGTTAGCTCGAAGAGTGCCTGTCGAATGAGTTTTCAAAAGCAACAGTTGCTTAGACAGTTCAACACTATTGTAAAAATTGTCCATATATAAATTATATCCCTTATTTAAATAGGGCTCCATTAGTCTTAAAACAAGGCTATTTGTTTTCGATGACGTGTTAAATAGTTCCTGCTTTCCTTGGTATATTTCTAAGTTTAAAACGTACCCGTCACTAGTGGTTAATTCATAAAATTTGATTCCATATTTGGCCTTTTTTCCCTTTATATATTGGCGAAAGTTTAATCGGCCTCTGAATAGTAACATAGATTCATCAAGCGAAATATCCTTTTCAGGCGAATAGGCTTTTTGAAAATTTTGTAAAATTGGATTTATTAGTGGAAGAACTTTATGTAGTTTTTCGGCACTATCTACTTCTTCGTTTTCGTAATGTACGTTCATACACCGAAGTAATTGTTGAAATCGACGTCCTGACATGGTTTTTGGAAATATTGGTGAAAAATATAGAGGGTTATTACTAAATAAATTACGAATAGTTGGTGTATTATTTTGAGCTTGCAATAAGCACAATCCAAAAAATTTTCTTAATTCTTTTTTGTTGGTCTTTTTTAATTTAATTCTTTTAGATTTTCTTAAGGTAGGACCTTTTTCGTATAAATTTTGGGCATATTTGTTTGTGGCATCAACAATTTTTTTTAATATATCACTAGTAAATATTTTATTAAACACACCTCTTGGACTTGTCTTAGGATTAATTTTTATTTTAACTCCACATTCAATTTCATTAAAGTCAAATTCACTAATTGGGACAGTGTCTTCACACCATTCACGTTCATTGTCACAATTAAGTTGATAAATATCACTATCGGAAGAATAAACGATAGGAATAATTCTTCGACGATGGGGAACAAATATATCGTCACTTTCATCACTATCTGTAGAAAGATCTTCACTACGATTTTCCCCGCTGGAGTTCATATTGATAAAAACGATGTTTCAAAAAATAAAAACACAGAAACGCAAATTATACAAAAATGATATGCAAAATTTAAAACCTTCCACAATAATACTTGAAATGAGATTAAAGCAAAATAGGTAATAACTAAAAAGTTCACTGATATTTAAAAAAATACAGTTAGAATTATCAACAAAACCAAAAACAAACATTTACATTGTCCAAAAGTAAGTCAGACTCAAAGAGAGGCTAAAAATAATAAATAAATTTTTGACGTCTATGCACGTCATTAAAATCTACAAGCACTCTTATAGCAACAAAGTCATTAATCTAAAAATAAATGAAATAATATAACTGTAATATTTTCCTTTTAAAATAGTATTGAAGGAATTGGTAGAAAGCTAAATCGCACAGATTTATAATTAAAATATTGTTTTATAACATTAAATATTTATGACGGTTATAGACGTCGTTTGCATTTATTTGCACTCGGACACGACGTCTATAGACGTCATTTACGTCAACGTGTTAAACTGATGTGGCACACATTGGATGCCTCTAAGGTCGGCATATAATATGAGATAAGCACTATGCAACATTTGAATCAGAGAGAAGAAACTGATTTTGACTCTCTTTCTGCGACCTGAGGAATGAGAAGAGAGTCTTTCATATTCTCAGAAAACATTCGGCAAATACAGGTTCTTAGGACAATTTATATTGGAGGACCTAACTCTAATTGATTGCTTGCATGTAGCACGCTGCTCCGCGAACCACCCAACAAAACATTCTTTCCACCTTAGTTTAGTTTTGAATGGAATAACTTTTTCAGAATTTTACGACGAATTTCCAGGGAATATTTATGAATTTATTTATTAGTTTTCTTTTAAAAGCTGAACAAATAAAACAGAATCAGTGTAACTTGTTGACACATTTTGGCAACATTGATTTTTTCGATGCTATCAACAAAAAATCAAAGAATTACGATTTAAATAACAGAACTTTTATCACCCCAAACTAAAATGTTTCAGCTGAAAAATTTGTTCATTTAGACTGAATCATTTTCCAAAAATCTATTTTCTCTGTGTAATAGAAACAATATAATTTAAACCAGGATAAACATAAATTACAAAAAAGCGGATAAATTTACATAAAAGGTCAATATCTAAGAGTAATATTATCAATCCTTGTCCGAACTGGTGTTCTCTTTATAAATTGAATAAACACTGAAGTATTATAAACGATTTCTCAAATTAAATGATAAACTTTAAAAGCCTTAAGAATTTTGGACCAAGATTTCTAACAATTTTATTTATTTTTAGATTAGAATACATACATTTTTAATCCATTTTAAATTTTACATATACAGTGCACTCGCGGTAACGTGAACAAATTAAAACCAAGGGAGTTCATGTTAGTGAAATTGTTCACGTTAGCGATTGTCGAATTTCATGGAAAAAATATAAAATTTTATAATATAAATCTGTGTTTTACACGCTTGAAGGTGAAATTCTTTAATTATTATTTTCATTATTAAAATATAAAACAAAAATTATTGATTAAAATGCATTACAAAACAAATCGAAATCACAAGAAAATATACATTGAAAGAAAATAACTCATACGTTGTCATTAAAAAAAATTAATTTAGAGGATATAAACACATTTTTTATATAAGGGGATTCCCTAAACTTTAAAAATCGAATTTAATGTGTGTATTTCAGTGTTGTCTACATGATTAGAAAACAAATGCAGTGAAATAAATTGTTCACGTTATAGAGATTTCTGAGTTTGTTCACGTTACATAGTAGTCAATGTAAACAAAAGCTTGTTCACGTTAAGCGGTGTTCACTTAGACGGTGTTCACGTTACCGCGAGTGCACTGTATTCTTAATATTACACAGAAATGACGAACGGTTTTATTATCTGAGAAATCGGTAAGACTTTTCCATAAAGAAACAGAAAAAGAACAGTACTAACTATGCTATGTTATTAAAGTTTTTAATATTAATATGATAGTAAAATCTTCATGTTTATAAACTATTTTTTAATTTCAACTTGAAAATAAATATTTTCGGATATTCGATTAATCGACAATTATTGATCGAATAAGTTTTTATTCTAAATAGAAAAATGTTGTTCATTCTAATGACAACCTTGATATCTTTGATTTTGTAGCTGAATAGAATAATTTTAAGCACTTTGTTACGATCACCCTTTATTTCAAAGTGCACGTGTTCAGCAAAAAGGCTAATAAAATCCTATTACAATACTTTTTTATATAAATACATACATACTACTCCTTCGGCTCTATTTTACCAGTTACAACTTTATAACACAATCAAAATAGTAATGTGTAGCAGTCAGTATCAACAATTTATATTCATAAATATTTGAAAAACGTAAGTGACTTGTTCGTTGGTTGCAGGAATGAAAAATAAATAAAAATACAAAAATATGTATAGTATATAAAACAAAAAACCACTTATTAGTTTATTGCACTTTTTTGCAATTTTGTTTTCATCATGTTGCAGGGAGATACAACAACAACAACACGCAGAACAGTATTTATTCGTTACACTTCAGCTACTTAAAGCTGAAGTGTGTTTCGTTCGGTATGAGTAGTAACTAGAAAAAAAAAAAAAAAACAACAAAACAACAAAATCTGCAAATACGTCAAAGTCAATGTAAATATTTGAGCGACAAGCTACATGGGCGTAAAGCGTCTTAAAGTCTACCGGGTTTTACTTTTTGCTAACACGGCTGCAGGAGTTGCACGCAATGTTAACAAAAAACTTGGAGGCCATTGAAGTTTCTTTTCTTTTTTCTTCTTCTATCTCTTCCAGGTATTAGTCAGAAACTCACATAGCAAAACATAATAAGAACATGATAAATTATATTTTCGCTATAGGCAATTTTCCACTTGTAATCTGAGAGTGTGTAGTACGAATACAGATGAACAAAAAAAAAAGTTACATGCTGCAAGTTTTATTACGTTTTCCATGTTTTCAACTAAATTTTAATCGTTCGTTATACAATAAACAGAAGGTTTATGAAGGAGATTATGAGCATTTCTCTGTTTGTTTGTTTGTGGATTTTTAACATGATTATAAGCAGTTAACATAGATTTTTTATTATATTATTGTACTTTTTGTTTGAAATAATAAAAAGATTTTTTACATTTTTACTACAAATAATGAATGTTGATTTAATATTGTAATATGGTTAAATTAAGAGAAATGCTACTTTCAGAATATTGCCTCAAATAAAGAACAAAGAAACAAAATATTTCAAACTAATAAGCAACTAACTAACTAGCAACCCTATTTTTCTTTCCAAAATCTAAATACATAAATAAACTTTTCAAAACATTCTCAAAAACAAATTTTATACATTAAGAGATTTTTAATAACCGCCTGGAGAATTGAAAACCAAAAAAATACGAAAAAAACATTCTTACAAATTAAAGTTTAACAAAATCATCATCAAGTTGCAGGTATGTATGTTTAAATAAATGGTAGATGGTGATAGGGAATAAAAGAAATAAAATTCACACACATGTATTATAAATTCAGACGAAGTCAACTGTTTAGCATTGCAAATGAAGAAATTGGATGTATACTTTACGATAAGACCACTACTATGAACTCCATTCCTCTAACGTTGCAGTCTGTAGTAACACTTTGCTTTACCTACATACATAGTTACCACAAAAATTAAGAAGTATTTGTTAGAGTTTTTGCTTCTTTCAAACTCTACTATTCATATCCTAAGGGAATATTACTCGAAACATAAAAACAAACTGCTTCTTTAAATACCAAACACCACATTAACACTTTCATAAATACTTGAGCGAAACTTGTTGATATGTATCGCTGTCGCCATCCCCATCACCATCGCCATCACTGCTGATTGTAAGATTCCAATCAGCGAGAATTTCCTGAAGTAACAAATGTGAATAATACAAGTACATTACGAGAAATACGATTGTATTGTAGTATTTCAACAACTAAGTATCTGGAAGGGAAATACATACAAATGAAAAAAATATGTAATATATATATTTTTTTTTTATTTAAAACAAATACAAATCACTGCATAAATTATGCTAAAGTGATTTTTTATTTCATACATTATCAGGTGACGGAAATTTAAAAACTAATACGAATAAATTCAAAGGTTGATAGTAATTTATGTTAGTAATTTCAATGGAATATGTTCAAATGTATTCATTCATGTTTTTGTGTTTGTATTGTGGCGAAAGGAAATTCTTAATTTGTTAAATAAATAACAGAAAGAATTGTAGAATTTATCACGATTTTGGCTTAAAATAAAAATACAATATTTTTAGATCTTTAAATTTATTTATATTTATGAATAAGAACTTTTATTATTTTTTTCAATTTGAAATTCTGGAGAGATTGTCTGATATATACACGGCTCAACACTACCAAAGTTTAAAAACCAACTTAAAACTGTATATCGTAATCTTTGAAAATAATTCTATAAGTAGTATTTGAGCTAATGTCCATGAATCAAGTAGTTCAAGGACCACTTAATAAAACCATTATAGTGCTTTATTTGAAATAATCATTGTATTCAAATATATTTGAGTTCTTTTAGAAACATATTTGAATAAACATTTTTTGGATCCTAAGTTAATTTCATATATCCCATTATTATGATTCCATTAAGTGGTTTTTTATTATACTGAGGTAAAATTCAAAAATACTTCAGTTTTTTTAAACATAATTGGATACAATTTATGTGGATTCTATGATTATTTCAGATATCCCACTATTATGATTCCACTACCACTTCCGTATTGTGTAATATCCGCGACCTTAGTATCCGAGTAGTAATAAAACTCGTTTAATTTACTATAAACGAATACAGTTAGCAAACAGTATTATCACTATTTTAATCTCGAAATGTTAATTTCAAGTTTGAAAATTTATTTATCAGTTTTTGCTTATTTATCAATAACATTTAAAGATTTTTTTTCTTAATACATTCGAAATCTTTATTTACACACTCGGTCAATTTTTCTATTACAATATACTTGGACTGTTCTCCAAAATTGGAAGAAATACAAAAGAAGCCCGTGTCATAAGAATTATAAAAAATAAATACAGGCAAAATGATTCTGGTAATGAACAGCGAGCGTCATATTATGATTGGATTTTATGGTTGCTGTCAAAGTACATAAAAATTCGTATATGTATCACAGATGTACATGATTGATTCGCTTTTATTTATATGAATGCAATCATTGCATTTGTTGTGTTTACAATATTGCTAATTATATTGCTTGCGGTCTCACAATTGATTGTAATTTTCTCAATCATTTTTTAAATGCCGTTAGCAATAACAACTCAAAAATGTTTACTGTGTTTTGATTTGTATGCAAAGTATGCAAATGATTCACAAAAGCTCGATGATAAGTTGAATGCATAGTACAAAATCAGTGCATTAATCTGTTTTAAATAACTTTTCGCGATTGGTTCAAGAACTAAATTTCGTCATTTGAATGGTATTCATGCACATCTCTGATATATATTACTAATGTGTAGCATTATAAAATATTATACAACGATCATGTTATAATAGTAGCACAACCTTAATATGATTATGCCAAAGTGATGCCCAAATGATTACACTACAACCACAATATTGTTGTGCAAAAACACGATGGTTGTAATAATCATAATATGATTTTATTTAAATCTATTAGATGATTTGACCATATTAAGGCAACAAAAACATATTATTTAGTAATTGTGATTATGACATTATTATAAATCTAAGTTATCATACTATATATTCGGTTTTAACCGAAACCGCGGTTTTTCAAGTCCAAAAACCGAAACCGACAATTATTCTTCGGTTTTCACTTTTAATCTATTTTCACTAGAAAAATTCAAAATTTAGAAATGAGAAACAAAATTTGTCATCCAATTATTCATCCAATATCTCTAAGCACAGATCAGTAAAAATATCTTAAGATTTGTTTAAATTTTTTAAATAGTATTACAATAATTGCTTCAGATGATGTAGCAGGCTACCTATCGCAGGCTAAATAATGCAACATTTTTGTAATAAAGTCTAAGTTATTTTCAAATATCCGATAAAAGTATGGAGTACTCGCTGAACCGGTGCGCTTCGCCACCTTAATTGGAATAAAAAAATAGTACTATTAAGTCTCCCTTTGTAAATTAATACTAATTCAGTAAAAAATATCTCCAGTTTCATGTGTATTGATTCATTGTAATGTGGATTGTAGCTCATTCTGGACGAATTATTAGAATAAAAACAATACCATAAAGACCCACATTTTGTATTCCTACTCAGCATCATGAATGTTTAATTTCATATTTCTGTGTCCATTATTATAGAAAATACAAAAGAAAGGTAAGACTATAATCACCTTTCGTGAATTCTAACTCATTCATAATCATTTGTGCCTAATTTTAAGGTTTATTATTATAAAATATTCAAAAAGTACCATTACAATAAAGAAATAGTAACATTAATTATCCGTTTTGAATTCACATTTCTAGGTCCATCGTTATAAAATATTCAAAAAGTACTACTAGTTCGAAAAAGTACCTGCAATTCCTTTTTTTATATTCTAACTCAGTCAGGGTCATGTGTGCTTAATATCTTGCTTATAGCTTCATTATTATAGAAATTTCAATAATTGTTGCTGTTACCTCAATATCATTATGCCCTATATCCTTGATTCTTTCTTTACTCAGAAGCATATCAGCCAATTATTATGTATATACAATAAGTAAAATAATTTATTATAATGAAAAGTACCATTAGAAGAAAAAGTAAAAATTTTCCCCATTCTAGGTTCCTGATTCTAGGTTCAATATTATAGAAAATTAATTTTGAAGAACGAAAAAGTACTCCTTAGTTCTAGTTCTTCATTTTTGGTATCATAATACAATTGAGCACCCTATTCTTGATTATTTCTTTACTGAGAAGCATATTAGCCAACTTTAACTAATTTAATATATTAAAAAGGTACCATTAAAAGAAAAAGAAACAATTTTCCTTGTTTACGAGGTAAACACTCTTCAAATTTGAACTTTAAATTTGTTTAGTAGTTCCTATATTATCAACTGATTTAATAGTTAATAAATTATCACAAAACCGAACCGATACCGACCGGTTTTCAATTTTTTAAAACCGAAACAGCGGTTTTGAAATTCTTCGGTTTTTTGGAAACTCTATTACATACCAGCGTTTAAAATATTATTACATACTATGAACCAAAACACTGCTGTAAAAAACTAGTTATTATTGCGACAAACATTTATGACTGTGTTGAACATTGCCCCAACCATATCGTATGTATTTTATCTATATGTTAATAACATATTATGTATCTTTGAAATCTGATAGTGCCCCACAAAACTTTTGAAAATGTGCCCTAGCGAAACATACGCCCCATGTTTGAAAATTTAAAAATTTACAAATATTTGTATGGACTTTAATATTAATAATAACTTACAACTGCCATTTGGTGTTTATATATATAAATTAGGAGAAGACTTACCTAGAAAGAAAAAAATATGTAAAAAAAAATTAATTATTTAAAAATCATATGTGTAATAATAAGTATATCATTTCTTAATTTAATCATTATAACAATACTAACTCAAATAAATATATTTTAAAATTAATCAAAAGGAATGTATGTCTTATATAAATCCCAAATATCAAGTCCAGGTTGTATCACATATATGGTATTTAGTAATATTCCTAAATATATGTACATATCATCACATAAAATTATAAACAGCGTAACAATAAAAATTCGAATGTTTGATTGATAATGATGAATAACTTAAAAACCAATTTTAATCCGTAAATCTGTTTGTCAATCTGTTTAAAGATTAACTAGGTGAAATTAGGTTTATATCAGAGAAACGTTGCATTTTGCAATGGTTTTTTTACCCTTACTTTAAAAACTGTTAAAAAATGACACACCTTGTTTATTGATCCTATTACTTTATGTAATTTATAACATTAAGTAGAATATATAAAGACAATTTTATGATTTAAAAGCAATATGTTTTTTCTCCCAGTTCCTTTTAATATTTACTTATGCAAATATATATCTGACTTGCAAATTTAATTTTCTAACAAAATATCAAAACAACAGCTTTAGTTTTTTTATGATTTTTAAGGTTAAAATATATGCATACATTAATGCATAAACATACGCATAAATATGCACTCAAATGTATGCATAAAATATGCTAAATGACAAAAAGATAAAACTAAAGGTGTTTTTCGTAAAGAAAATAAAGTTATTTTGATTTTAACAACAAAAAAAATGCAGCACTTCCGGTAAGTGTTACAAAGGGGAGTGTAAGGAAAACTAGTAAATGTAAAGGGTAGAAATTATAAAAACTTTTAAATTTTATGAAAATAAAAATTTATATAAAAAAAAAAAAAAATTTAAAAACTCTAGTGACTAGTATACTTGTGTATGTAACAAAGTTAAAGGTTTTGAATTTAATAATGATACATATAAGAAATATCCTAATAGAATATGAAACTTTTTGGGATATTTATGTGGATGTAAAATTTTAGTGTTTCTTCCCCACAATACCCAGCAGTTCTAGAAGACAGTCCCGAACTTGTGATTTTACCCATCATTTAGGGTGGAAACTAGTTACTTCAATAGCTACGTAACTAGTCCCTTTTAACACGTGCATGTCCTAAGCAGGGGTTCAATTGACCCTTTTTGACTACAATGAGTCTGTGTAATAGCTGGTCCAAAGTAGCCAGCGCATTGGATTCACATACTGGTTAAATAGCGTCAGTTACCTTACTAGCTACCAAACTGGTAACTTAATCAGCTACATAACTAGTTATTTTAACATAAATAAATAAACCTTTCTTCGACAACTCTCCAATAGATTGCTTCTGGTGGGTAAAATAACTACTGTCTAAAGTGCAGTACAAAATAAATGTCTAAAGTGACTATTGACTTCATGCAATGTTACATGGGATATCAGTAGAGTTTCCAAAAAATCGAAGAATTTCAAAACAGCGGTTTTGGTTTTAAAAAATTGAAAACCGATCGGTTTCGTTTCGGTTTTGTGATAATTTATTAACTATTAAATCAGTTGATAATATAGGAACGGCTAAACAAAATCAAAGTTCAAATTTGACGAGTGTTTACGAGGATAAAGGAAATTTGGTACTTTTTCTTTTTATAGTACCTTTTTAATATATTAAATTAGTTAAAGTTGGCTAATACGCTTCTCAGTAAAGAAATAATCAAGAAGAGGGTACTCAATTGTATTATGATACCAAAAATGAAGAACTAGAACTAAGGATTACTTTTTCGTTCTTCAAAATGAATTTTCTATAATATTGAACTTAGAATCAGGAAATTACTTTGAAATTCAAACTTGACAGTGGTTTAAGTGTGGAAAATTTTTACTTTTACTTCTAATGGTACTTTTTATTATAATAAATTATTTTACTTATTGTATACTTATACATAATAGTTGGCTGATATGCTTCTGTGTAAAGAAAGAATCAAGGATAGAGGGCATAATGATATTGAGGTAACAGAAACTATTATTGAAATTTCTATAATAATGAAGCTATAAGCAAGATATTAAACACACATGATCCTGACTGAGTTGGAATATATAAAAAGGGAATTGTAGGTACTTTTTCGAAGTAGTAGTACTTTTTGAATATTTTATAACGATGGACCTAGAAACGCGAGTTCAAAACGGATAATTAATGTTACTATTTCTTTATTGTAAAGGTACTTTTTGAATATTTTATAATAAGAAACCTTAAAATTACGCACAAATGATTCTGAATGAGTTAGAATTCACGAATGGTGATTATAGTCTTACTTTTCTTTTTTATTTTCTATAATAATAGACACAGAAATATGAAATTAAACATTCATGATGCTGAGTAGCAATACAAAATGTGGGTCTTTATGGTATTGTTTTTATTCTAATAATACGTCTAGAATGAGCTACAATCCACATTATAATGAATCAATAAACATGAAACTAGAGACATGTTTTCCTGAATTAGTATTAATTTACAAAGGGAGACTTAATAGTACTATTTCTTTATTCCAATTGAGGTGGCGAAGCGCATCGGTCCATACTTTTATCGGATATTTGATAATAACTAAGACTTTGTTACAAAAATGTTGCATTATTTAGCTTGCCTGCTACATCATCTGAAGCAATTATTGTAATTCAATTTAAAAAATTTAAACAAATCTTAAGATATTTTTACCAATCTGTGTTTAGAGATATTGGATGAAAAAGTTTGTTTCTCATTTCTAAATTTTGATTTTTTTTCTAACGAAAATAGATTAAAAGTGAAAACCGAAGAATAATTGTCGGTTTCGGTTTTAGGATTTGAAAAACTGCGGTTTCGGTTAAAACCGAATTAGAAACTCTAGTTTAAAGTGACTACACTCCAGATTACAGAGACATTTAAGTGACAATTGTCTTCACGCTAGATTATATGGGATATATAAAGTAACCAATTGTCTTCCCTCTGCACTACAAAGAGCACACACGAGTCAAATGACCAAAATATATAAATTAGAGTCAGCCAAGTGATAAGACATTTGTAACGATTACTGTATATAAGGGATACATTGACTATTTGCTTAACTGCTGGGTAATATAAGTTTAAATTCTTAAACATAGCACAATTTATTTACTTTACATGCAAAAAAAGGTAAATTCTAAAACAAAATTGCTATTATTAAATAAAACTGCTGTAATAAAATGGCTTTCTCTTTTAAATTGCACATTTTAAATCCATAACAAGTGTCAAATCTTATCCAATACATGCGAATAATATGGGGAAGAAAAACATAAACCATTAAATTAAATAATATATATATTTTTTTAAATTGTCTACATAGACCGCAAATGGTCAAGTAAAAATAATTATTATCTCTATCATCTATTTATGCCATAAACCGGATATCATGGAGTTTTAGCGGATGTGTTAAATTTTAACAAGCTCTTTATTAGATGGCAATTTGCAAAACGTTACAGTTAAGAGAAGAATTATATAACATTTGTGTGTTTTCAACAAACACTAACAAAAAGTGTGGGTTCAATTTATTTGTTTCAAAAAATTAATATCTTTTAAGTGGTTAAATGGTTAGTTAATACAATATTTTAAAACAAATGTTACTTTTAAATAAAGGTCTTTTATTGTCGGTAACAATAGATACTCCTTCATTGTCTAACAGATCATTTGTTTAGGCCTTTAAACAGTGCTTCCGAATCGAGGTTTTGGGAACATATTATTTGTATGTAATCATCAGGTTATTGTGTTTCTCTGTAAACTATCATTAGAGCTCATTAGAGCTCGTTCCAATACTTCAATCATTTATACAAAAAGCTGGCCATGAAATAATTTGTATACATATTGAAGAAGTACAGTTTTTGAATAGAACTGCACGTTTGAATTTTATTCATCATTAAATCATAAAAAGACAATATTACAATAGTTTCTTGTAATTTATAAGTTTTTTTAATAAAGACAGTGAATGTGTATTCACATTTGCGCTAAATATATTTTTTGATTTGACATGATTTTTGCAACATAATGCTGTAATCATTTCGAAAACATAACTTTATTAAACCAAAAGTTTTATTGCTAACATTTTGACCATCACTTTGCTCTCTTATATTTAACTGGGCGGTGAAATGGCCAAACATACTTATTTTTAGGTCTATTACTTTAATTTCCTTTTTTAAATTCACTCTGGGGTATCATTAAATAATAGAAAATATTTTTATAACAAAAATAATAAAAAAAGAAAGAATAATAATTTGGCACACTTTAGCTTTTTGCAACAACTTGTGTCCGTCTACATGCTGCTTGTGTATTTAAAGTGTGTGTGTTGCAATGTTGTAATATGTATTTTATTTGTGTGTAAATGGCGCATACAATTCTTAATTTATATTTTTGCCAGAGTTGTTTTTGCAGTTCTTGTGTAAAATATATAAATATAGATCAACATGCAGTAGAAGCTTTAACAGAAAATGTCGGTCGGCAAAGCACTCAATTTTTAATATACCCTACACCGAACTACTACGATTTACTAAGATGCACTTTATATAAATAATTGAAACTAGTTGATGAACAAGTCGTTAAAAAGGCTTTTGAAAAATCTGTAATTTGTTATGTATTAAACTAGAGCTTCTAATTCGGTTTTGACCGAAACCGAAACCGCGGTTTTTTAAGTCCTAAAACCGAAATCGAAACTGACAATTATTCTTCGGTTTTCACTTTTAATCTATTTTCAGTAGAAAAATTCAAAATTTAGAAATGAGAAACAAAGAAAAAAACAATATCTCTAAAAACAGATCAGTAAAAATTGGAAGATAGAAATAGTACTATTAAGTCTCCCTTTATGAAATAATACTAATTCAGGAAAACATGTCTCTAGTTTCATGTTTATTGATTCATTGTAATGTGGATTCTAGCTCAATCGAAACGTATTATTAGAATAAAAACAGTACCATAAAGACCCACATTTTGTATTCCTACACAGCATCATAAAGGTATAATTTCATATTTCTGTGTCCATTATTATAGAAAATACAAAAGAAAGGTACCACTAAAATCACCTTTTCTGAATTCTAACTCATTTAGAATCATTTGTGCCTAATTTTCCATTTTAAGGTTTATTATTATAAAATATTTAAAAAGTACCTTTACAAAAAAGAAATAGTTACATTAATTATCCCTTTTGAATTCGCATACACTACACCATGAATGCTAAATTTCGTGTTTCTAGGTCCATCGTTATAAAATATTAAAAAAGTACTATTAGTTGGAATAAACACCTGCAAGCACCTTTATTATATTCTAACTCAGTCATGCGTGTTTAATTTCCTGCTTATAGGTTCATTATTATAGAAATTTCAATAATAGTTTTTGTTACCTCAATATCATTATGTCTTCTATCTTTGATTTTTTTCTTTACTCAGAGGCATATCAGCCAACTATTATATATTCATATAAGAAAAATAATTTAATATAATAAAAAGAACCATTAGAAGAAAAAGTAAAAAATTTCCACACTTAAATCCTGATTCTAGGTTCAATATTATAGAAAATTCAAAAAGTACTATTTGAAGAACGAAAAAATACTCCTTAGTTTATTTTAGTTCTTCATTTTTGGTATCATAATACAATTGAGCACCCTATTCTTGATTACTTCTTTACTGTATAGCATTTTCTAAATTATGGACTGATTTAATAGGTAATAAATTATCACAAAACCGAACCGAAACCGATCGGTTTTCAATTTTTTAAAACCGCGGATTTGAAATTATTCGGTTTTTTGGAAACTCTATATTAAACACATTAACACAGCAGGCTACCGACTGCAATCTCTCAAAAATAAAATATACACGTTTATATAAAGACGATTGTTTTGACGACATCACAGATACACGGCCACTCGACTACTTTTGCGGCTGCAGCCGAATTAGGTTAATTTCTTTATTTTGTCAACCACAAAACAGAAATAGTGCTGCTAATATAAAAACAATTTTAAAAATTTTAGTGCTTAAAAAATATATTTTTTTTACTTTATTAAGAGAACTTTCTGATAACCATATTGGAATAAATTAATAACAGGTACATAAATTATTACCACATACATATGTATTTTTACTCAATGTTTTAACGGGTTAGAGGGGGATAGATCGCTTGGGTACTTACGCGGGAATTAGGGAAAGGGTAAATAAGAAAACCATGTATTTTAGGGTAACGTTATAAAATGTATGTGTTTATTTTATATACATGTACAAGTTTATATGGGTATGTAAATATTTTTAATTTAAAGTTTTATTTATATAATAATTATAAGTTTGAGTTTATTCGGGTAGGTATTAGATTTTAGTTCTTTTAATTACTAAGTTTTAACTTTATTTATTTCTCACAATAATATTTAATTTATTTTTAGGGTTACACTTTAGGTATTTATTTGTTGCATTTACACGCACTTGTTGATCTCAAGACAGGTTTTAAAGAGAGAGTGATGATAAACTATGAGGCTGCAGCTGACATTTGTTTACAAACAGAAGTTGGCTGCAGTTGCGATGCGGGTGATGCTTGCAATCAGGGATGGGTATAATATATTGTTCACTGATGTGAACATCCTCCCGGGCCTGGAGACCTGTGAAGAGAAGGACAATTATTTTTATATGTTCATAGAAATGGGTAGGGTGATAGAGTAATAGTATGTAAAATACTTCAGATATTGGGTGTTTATTGAATACCAATACAATGACCAGCCAGCCAAGGGTGAAATCTTGTGCTATCAGTGATCCTCCATTTGCTGTGAAAATAAAAATATGTGTAACTGTTTATATTATGTAATGAGTTAGTGGGTTAGGCTGAAGGGTGGAATTTGGGTTAGTGTATGGGTTAGTTGAAATAATTAACGATATTGTCATATTGGGTTAGGGTTTGAGTAAGAGTATTAGACTAATTAGCGGGTAAAACAACAATTTTAGTAATTGGTCGGGTTAGAGTTCCAGTTGAAGTTTGTAAGTCAACTACTCTATTTCTACCATCAGAACCGGGGTATGTTTTGGTCACACGTCCAAGTAACCATTCATTGGGTGCTAAATTGTCTTGTCTAATTACTACAATATCATCTACTTCAACTTCTCGTGTAGGGTTTTTCCACTTATATCTTTTATGGAGCTCTTTAAGATATTCATCTTTCCATCTTTTACAAAAGTTGTGATGTTGTATCTTTAATTTTTGCCATCTGTTTGCCAGAGTTATATTATCACTGCTTGTGTCGGGTTCTGCAGGGGTAAGTATGGGTGAGCCAATTAAAAAGTGTCCAGGGGTTAAAGGGTTGAGATCTTGTGGGTTTTCACTTGACGGGCTTAAGGGTCTCGAGTTTAGGCATCCTTCTATTCTGGCAAGGAGTGTAGCTAGCTCTTCAAACGTGTATCTAAGGGTATTTATTTTCTTCAAATGAGCTTTAAAGCTTTTAACTCCTGCCTCCCATAAACCGCCCATGTGTGGTGCACCTGGGGGTATAAAATGCCACGTCAAATTCTGAAAACTGCTGGTAGATATAACAGATCCTTTCAATTGACTGATGAATTCCTGTCGCTCTTTCTTCAATAGTTTGCTAGCTCCAATGAAATTTGTCCCATTGTCAGAGTAAATAGCGACAGGGCATCCCCGCCTCGAAAAAAATCGAGCGAAGGCTGCCATAAAGGCTTGGGTAGACAAATCAGATGTTGGCTCCAAGTGGATAGCTTTTGTTGCAAAGCAAACAAAAACACAAACATAACCTTTCGATATTTTACAAATTCTGCCATTGTATGCTTTGACGTCAAATGGTCCAGCAAAATCAACTCCAACATTTGTAAAAGCTTTTTATTTGGGTTCTTTCTGGTGGCAACGCCGCCATAAATTGGGTTGTTTGTCTATTCCTATATCTTATGCAGGGTGAGCATTTGTTAACAACACTACTAATTAGATTCTTAAGTTTAAGAATCCAATATCCAGATCGGATTATTCTCAACATAAGTTGATTTCCACCATGCAGGGTTACCAGGTAGACGTGTTGTACTAGTAGTTTAGCAAATGCACTTTTATAGGGTAATAATATTGGGTGTCTTTCGGAATAGGACAAACTGTTGGAATTTGCTAGTCGACCATTTGCACGCATTATCTTCGCAGAATCTAAAAATGGCGTTAGGGTAAGCAGGTTACTTTTGTTGGGTATAGGGTATTTTCTCTTCAAACAGTTATATTCGTTATTAAAATATTCTGTCTGACAAAGAATGATAAGTCTATCACGGGTAGATTTGATATCTGACGCATCAAGTTCAATACTTGGGTGGTTTATTAACAAACGTAGTCTATCATTGACTAGTTGTGGGTTATTTCGATCAAGAATAACTCTATCATTTCGAATTGCATTTCTTCGGGTATATGATGCGCGATCACAAAATCGATAGACATATGTCATTACTCTAAGAGCTTTTGACAATTTCGAAAATCTTGATAATATATCTGGGTTTTCAGTATTCGTATTATCCAAGGAAGGGTGGGTATTAACTGTCGTAGTAAACGACTGACTAACTTTTGCTTCAGCTTGAGTTATAAAGTGTTTCTTTGTTGTTGGCCACTGCGAAGGAGAGTCTTTCAACCACGATGGTCCATTCCACCATAAAGTGTCATCCTTCAACTCATCAGCATTACATCCTCGGCTAGCAACATCGGCAGGGTTATCGTGTGAAGCGACATGGTTCCAATTTTCAATGCCGACAGTCTGAATTATTGTTGAAACTCGATTTGCTACAAATGTATTCCACGAGTTGGGTTGTTTACTTAGCCAGGCCAAAACTATAGATGAGTCGGTCCAGAAATACGTCTGATGTAAGGGTAGGTTGAGTTGGGTGAGTAAATTATGTGTCATATTTGCCAACAACACTGCACCACAAAGCTCAAGTTTTGGTAACGAGATAACTTTGATTGGCGCAACTCTCGTCTTAGCGAAGAGTAGGGTTACGGAATTAGGTCCGTCTATGGGTGTAACTCTTGCATATAAACATGCAGAGTATGCTTTTTCAGAAGCATCTGAAAAACCATGAAACTCAATTTTAGCTGAGGGTGAAAAATTAATCCATCTTGGAATACGAATTCGATTAATATTATCGTAGAACTGCAAGAACTTTTGCCATTTTATTAGGGTGAGTGGTGTAAGACATTCATCCCAAGCTGTATTATCTTGCCAAATTTGCTGCATAATAATCTTGGCAGATATAACAATTGGCGCTAACCAACCAGCTGGATCAAAAAGACGAGCGATATCTGATAACACAGTTCGCTTCGTGTATGCTGATTTTCTTTCAATTAAGGGTACATTGAAGAAAAACGTATCTTCTTTAGCATTCCAGCGAATACCTAACGTTTTAGCATTATTTGATTCGGGTAGGGTAAGTAAATCAACATCAAGTAGATGTTCTTTGGGTAAATTTTGTAATAATTCATTTGTATTAGAAATCCACTTTCTTAAAGGAAAACCAGCAGATTCAAGAGCCGTGATCAATTGGGTTTGGGCTTTTTTAGCTTCTTCAATTGTGTGACCTCCGGCTAAGACATCGTCAACATACATGTTGTTTCGCAATATTTGCGAAGCTATAGGGTGGGTATTTTGAATGTCATCGGCTAATTTGTGTAGGGTTCTAATAGCCAAATATGGCGCACAGTTGACACCAAATGTAACTGTTTGCAGTTCAAAATCTTTAATGGGTTCGTTGACACTTTTACGGAATAGTATTCTCTGAAAGGGTGCGTGTATTGGGTTTAATAAAATTTGCCTGTACATTTTGGTGATGTCGGCATTAAAAACTATTCTATAAAAGCGCCATTTCAAGATTAGTACAACCAAATCTTGTTGTAGGGTAGGACCAACGTGTAGGGCATCATTAAGACTGTTGCTGTTCGAGGTTTTGCTAGATGCATTAAATACAACTCGAACTTTTGTCGTAACACGATCAAGTTTCACAACAGCATGATGGGGTAAATAATAATGGGTATTTGAAGGAGTGTTTGGGTTATATTTAATGGGTTTCATATGACCTAAGTCGATGTACTCTTGTAGTACGTTATCATATTCCATTTTCAGCTCTGGCTTTTTCATTAAACTCTTTTCATTTCTTAGAAATTGAGCCATTGCAACATGTCTAGAGTTTCCTAACTCGACAGGAGGGTATCTAAATGGTAAATTAACCTGATAACGGCCATTTGGTAATCGACGGGTAGTGGTCATAAAAGTTTCTTCACATAAAGAACTTTCTTCTGAAACTTTGGGTTGGGTGGGTACATCTTCAATTTCCCAGAATTTGGTCAAAACTTTATCAAGCGTGACTGAACTAAAGTAAGAAACTAAGGGTTGGGTATTTTGCGAATTCTGAACGGGTCCGGTTAAAATCCAGCCAAACTCGGTTTCCTGAGCTATTAGGGTATTTAGTAAGTCTTTTCTGACTCCAGATTTTAAAATCTGTGGGTAAAAATCGCTGCCAATAATAAAATCTATAGGTCGACTTTCATAGAATTTTTGGTCAGCTAATTGAATATTTTCCAAGTCATTTGTAAGGGTTGGGTTTAAGCTTTGGGTGGGTAAATTTTTGGTAAGTGTTTTAACAACAATTGCTTGGATATTCAATTTAAATTCATTTTGGGTATTCGAGCGCAATAAAACTTGACAAAGTTTATTTGAACGAGCCGAAACTATTTCATTTAAGCCAGAAATTTCAGCAACTATGGGTGTTGTGGGTAAATGTAGCTTTCTTCTCAGTTTATCTGTGATAAACGAGAAGTCTGAAGCTGGGTCAATAAGCGCTCTAGCTGGAAATAATTCACCTTGAACTTCAACATTCAGAACTGCAGTTCCTAATAACTTTGTTCTGTCATCTAATATGGGTTTGTTTGATTGGGTATGTGTCGAGAAAGACTGTACTGCGTTTCGTGACGTTGATGGTTGATTATCATCGACTATTGGGTTTTTGATTGAATTTGGTTTGTGTAATAATGTGTTGTGTCTACCACCGCAATATCTACATGTAAATGTGCTACGGCAGTCTTTTATGACGTGAGCAATAGCTAAACAATTGTAACATATTCCATTCTCTTTTACAAAGTTTATCCTCTGGTTTAATCCTAAAGCATTAAACGATGAACATTCTCTTAGGGTGTGATTCTTTTCACAAAGTTTGCAAATAGACCCATCGGGTTTATTTTGGGTGTTTTGGGTATTTACTTGCTTTTGGGTATTTTGGGTATTTGGTTTGGGTAATTGGGTTGGGTTAGAGAAGTTTCGTTCATTTTGAGATTTTGTGTTTGGGTGGGTTTTCTTAGACGAATGGGTTAAATTGTGAAACGCTTTGGCTCTTCTGTCAGGGTTATATTTATTTTCAGTAAAATGTTTGGGTTTTGGGTGTGTGTTAGGGTTAGAATTTGAATCTAGAACATCATTTACTGATGTAAGTTCTTTAAACGTGTTCGTTAAGAACACATCTAAGTCCGTCCAAGAAGGCATTTCCGCACAGTCTTGAAGGGATTTCTCAAATTCTCTTCGGGTTTCTCTGGGTAATTTCGTTGAACAAAGATATACGAAGATAGGATCCCAATTGTCCGTATCAATATCTAATGAGTTCAAATTCGCAATACAACAATTTATCTTTCTCTGAAGCTTTCTTATAGAAGCACTACACAAGGTGCTTACTGAGGGTAAATTAAAAAGGGTTTTTAATTGCGCATTAATTTGCATTCGTTTGTTCTCAAATTGAGAGACGAGTTGTGTCCACGCAATAAGAAAGCCTTCATTTGTTAAGGGTGCATTGTCAACGATTTCTTTGGCTTCACCGCTAGTTTTTTGCTTAAGATGAAAAAGTTTTTCAACTCCACTTAAGCGTGTGTTGTTACCATAAATGGCTTTAAAAAGGTCTCTGAAAGAGGCCCAACATTTGAAATCTCCATCAAATGTGGGCATATCACAAGGGGGTACATTGAAGGCTACGGAATTGTTGGGTTGTGGGGGTTCGGGTAAAGAGGGTTGGGTTTCATTGGCCTTATTGAATTCATCAATCGATTCTTCTACCGAGATCATGCATGTCCTATAAAAACTCTTAGCAGATCTAACATTTTGCACAATTTCCGTTAAATTTATGGTTTCAGCCTTCTTTGGGTCAATTAAATCAGAAGATTCCCTAATTTGTGTATATTTACGGTCAATTTTTGACCATAATTCGCTTAATTCGCGTTTTTTAAATTTTAAGGCGGGTAGAGATTGGAAACTTTCTGGGGAAGAGCGATAATCGTCATCAAATGACTTTAAATCCATTTGGATATATCGCATTAAATCGGCAGCCAAAGATCTTAAATCGGACATTTTGTGTATATTTATTATAATATGGGTTTAAAAAGTATTTATTATTATAAAATTACTTTTATTTTAGGTTTTACGTAAACTTTAAAGTTTTTAACCTTTTAGCAAAAAAAAATTGCACCAGCAAACAAAAATTTCCTACAGGGTATTTTATGCGTGTATGTGTACGTTACACAATTTGGGTGGTAATATTAGTTTATCTCAAGCAATAACAAAAAATATTTCGAAAAAAACTATGAATAGGGTGGGTGGGTGAGTAGAAAATATTTTTATATTATATTGCTTGATTAATAAAACTAATTTAATGCAAAAAATTGGAAATTTTAAATTTTTTAGTAAGATGTAAAATACACACTTACCTTGTTTGCTGGGGGTAGGGTACAAACCTTACAAGAGAAAACAAACCAAAAAAAATAAAATCTCTTGTGTTGTCAATTCTTCTTTACACCTTCTTCCCGCTATGATGTGTGGTGATCTTGTGTGTAGTGTTGTTGTTGTAATATTGTAAGCTGGGTCTGGTATATATGTTTAAGCGTGTATATATTTGTTGTGTGTTTTATTTTATGTTTATTTTTGTGTATTAATGTTTTTCTTTTTTAATATTTTTGAAAATACAGTGCAGTGTATTGTTTTATTAGTTTTATTAAATGCTTTATTTATTGTATTTAAATTTTAACAAATGAATATGGTATGTGGGTATTTTTATTTTGATAAACAATATTTTGTATTTCACTGTATATTTCTGTTTTGTTTTTTGATATATTTTTTCTGTTAATAATATTTGTTTATATTATTAATTTTGTTTTCAATGTTTTTATGTTGTTTGCAACTTTTGGTTTTTTTTTTTTTTTTTTTGTTTATTTTAAATTTGTGTAAATTTTGTTTGTTGTAAATTCTTGTGTGCGTTTGTAACTTTGTGTTGTTCGTTTTAAATTTTTGATTTTCTTTTTTATTTAGATTTTCTTTTTTCACAAATTTTGTTTTTAATTATTTTGTTTAGCTTTAAGTTTGTAGGGTATTTGTATTTTAACAATAGTTTTAATTATTTATAAGGGTTTTATTTAAGGGTGGGTTTTTAATTTTTAATTTTTTCACACACTTGTTTAAGCTTACTTTATTTAACTTCACACACTTATGTTTTTGTTTGTGGACTGTATTGTTTTTATGTAGCTGTTTCACTTTTTTAAAGGCTCGATAGGACCATGTTTTAACGGGTTAGAGGGGGATAGATCGCTTGGGTACTTACGCGGGAATTAGGGAAAGGGTAAATAAGAAAACCATGTATTTTAGGGTAACGTTATAAAATGTATGTGTTTATTTTATATACATGTACAAGTTTATATGGGTATGTAAATATTTTTAATTTAAAGTTTTATTTATATAATAATTATAAGTTTGAGTTTATTCGGGTAGGTATTAGATTTTAGTTCTTTTAATTACTAAGTTTTAACTTTATTTATTTCTCACAATAATATTTAATTTATTTTTAGGGTTACACTTTAGGTATTTATTTGTTGCATTTACACGCACTTGTTGATCTCAAGACAGGTTTTAAAGAGAGAGTGATGATAAACTATGAGGCTGCAGCTGACATTTGTTTACAAACAGAAGTTGGCTGCAGTTGCGATGCGGGTGATGCTTGCAATCAGGGATGGGTATAATATATTGTTCACTGATGTGAACACTCAAAATAATTGTTTAAATCTTAATTACTTTGGAATTTTGTACGGTTACTTTTTATTAAAGGAAAAACAAAAAAATAAAAATAAAGTGACATCACTGAATTATAAATCAACTGTTTGCTTTGTAACTGTCATCTTTAAAATAATTCAGTAGCTGCCACAACTCTACAACTGCAACCAGCAGCGTTTGTGTTCGTGTAGCCTGCTGTCTTTAATGTAGTTAATGCATTACAGTAGCCAAAAATATTCCCAAATTGAAAAAACATAATTTAATCCCTTGTTAATCATATTATGGTTCTACAATCATATTATAACAGTAGCACAACCATAATATGATTATGTCCAACAATGTTCTGATTACAACTCAGCCCTAATGTGGCCACGTTCAAACATGAAGGCTATTATGAGTATTATAAAACCTATTAGATTATATGACCATATTAAGGTTATAGCCACATGAGCATATTATAGAGTATTTGTGATCATGACATGATTATAAATATGTATAGCAATATTTTTGCATAGTTACCACAATTAAGTTATAATTAGAATTTATATTGTCAACAATGATCCAAAACATTGCTGTAGAAAACAAGTTAATATAGAAATAAAATACATTTAAAAATATATATTTTACTCCGTCTGTGTTTGATCCATAAGTTAATATTGACTTTAAAATGTCAGATAAGAAGTGTGAAGAATTAAAAAAAAATATTATAATTGGTAGAACTTACTTAAAAAATTCAGAAAGTGAAGTTAACGAATTTTGCAAATCAGTATGGCTGAGTAATGCCGATAGTCGACAATGCCGAATTTAAAATTTTCTATAACAAACTCGCTTGCATGTGGCACGCGAGCCAACAACGTGTTGTGAAGAAACAAAAACAACAATAGCGGCAACAACAGCAACAAGAAAATTATGCCAAAATAATTGTAAAATAATAAGAAAATATATGCAGCAGCAAAACAACAACAAACACACTTCTTACAAAACTACTAATTTCGTATGTTTAACACAAACTACAACGTATTTCTTTTTTTTAAAGCACTCAACAGGCATTTACCACAAATATGACCAAAATACACAATAATATTTAAAGACGTTACAAGCAATTTGTGAATTTTTAAGAGCAACAAAACAAAAGATCTCGAAAGCCAAACCCAGTGATTTCAGGCTGCCCGACCGACAATAACAATAATAATCTACTGTTAAAACTGAATGATTTTGTAAACGACTTTTTAGTGGTTGGATGAATGGAATGGATGTTGTTGCTGCTGCTGCTACAATTTATTCAGTTGTTTTGCAGTCATTCACACTTTTTTGATTTGTTACTGGGATTTGTATTTCAATTCACTCCATTTCATTGTTTCTTTTTTTTTTAGAGTAGGTTTTTTGTTTCTTATGTTAATATGGCCAACAACAAATGATTGCTAAATTTAACAATTGTTTTGTTTGGAGTGTAAATAATTCATTTTTTTTTGTTAATTTTAACATATTTATTGTTGTTTAATTTGATTTCTTAATGTTTTTCTTTCCAATACATCTGCCTGCATTAATTGGTAACTGTCTAAGAAAGAAAGAAAAATAAACCAACCACAACATTTTGGTTGAAACATTTTTTGGTAACTGGTAACATTGGTAAATCAAACCATCTTATCCTGCTACCAAAACAAACAGTTGCCGCTGTTCAAAAGTTGGCAAGAGGTGTATTATCGTTTTTTCTTCTTTTCTTTATTATTGAATTGAAAATGAAATTAGACAACTACATTTGTATTGTGGTAGGCAATCGTCATCATCATCCAAACATACATACAACATACAGCTGATGCGGTCATCATTTTTTGTAATGTTTATTGTTTTTGATTTGTTTTGTATCTTTGCCAATATTTAGTTGAAATACTTGTAGTTATTTGTGTTACTTATTTGCTACTATATTTTAGTAAAACCAAACAAGGCTTTGGTTTTATTATGAAAATATTTACTCGTACATTATATGTTCACATACTCATGTTATTGACCTGTTGAGCTGCCTGACCTTACATGTCTTCCAGCCAATAAAACCCATCAAAAAAGCTCATAATTATGTCTGGCACAATCCAACCAAACCAAACCAGCCTTGCGCTACATAAAAGGTTTTAAATGGTATTTACAAAAATAAATAGTAGAATAAATTTTTATATAGGACTAAGTAATCCTTGTGGAATCCCAAATAATCCCAAATACAGTTAATTTAAATAAATTACTTAATATTCATATACATACATTAAATAAAATAAAACCTTTTAAATAAAGGGACACTTTCTAGCTGTAAGTGTGAATTATCTATGCTTAGACATGTGGGAAAACTTTGAAAGAATGTATGTAAATTTCTGTGATTTGTTACCTTTTTTAATACACCAAAGAGACCAAAAGTAAAGTTTTTATAAACGGATAATATTTGATATTAAATGAATGAAAATCATTTATGTTAATAAAAATGAAACCACAAAACTTACAGTTTTTAATCTTTTTTATATGATTGAAATTATTGTTCCAATTTACAAAAAAAAAAAAATATTTTTATAGTTCTAATCACTAATGATGAAATTTTGAACCTTTTTCGAAAACCCTTCCATTATGGTTTTTATAGTGCTTTATGTCACTTTGTTCGAACAGGTTGTCCATCTCCGTTTAAAATCTACCACACTTTTGGACACCTTTTTTGTGCTCTTCAATTCTCTTCTAACAATAGCCCAATATCTCTCCACTGGACTCAGCCGCAGGCAGTTTGGAGAAATTGCCTCTCTTGGTACAAATACCACATTATTGTTCTTGTACCACTCAATACCTTTCTTACCATAGTGACAGATGCCAAATCAGGCCAAAAATAAGTGGACACATTAAGAAGTCTTATGAATGGAAACATTCTTTTTTGTAAACATTCCTTGATGTAAATTTCGGTACTTATATGTAGAGCCCTTTGTAACAAATGTTTGGCTTTTTTGCCGCAACTGCATATTGCTTGCCATACCAAGAACTTTTTGGGAAATTTTGTCTGCTATTGGGTCCTAAACTTTTCTTTTACATTCCCTCGAGCATCTGCAGCATCAAAAAATTGAACCAGAAGCTGCGAAAAATTTTCCATACGTACATTTCGTCATCCATTATGCAGCAGGTATATTTTTTGTATAAAATTTGACTTCAATTTCCGAGCTCTGTCTTTGGCCTCTAAATTTTTAGCAGAGTTCCTTTCAGAACTTTTTTAGCCTTGTAGGCTTTTAAACCTACATTGGCTTTAACTTTTCGTAGCAAATAGTCCGAGTACTGACCTACCGAGCAGCTTTCCTACCGGAGGTGTTGGGAGCTCTTTTGAAAATGCTTTCTATTTTTTGGCTTTAGAACAGAGCCCGGCAACACATGCGATTGGTCAGTTGTTGTAAGAGCGAAATATAAGAAAAGAGAAAAATTTATACTCTCATATTCACTACAACACAGGCATGGAAATTTTAATCTTGAAATGTTGGTATTTTAATTAAAAATAATATTTTTAAATTTAAAATTTCTGTTAGACTTCTTTACTTATATCGATTTAAAAAAGCATTTTAGATTAAAATTCGTTTCTTTTTGGAAGTTTATAATTCTAAAAACGTACATCATACGTTGATGTTAAAAAATATTAAGTTTTCCATCCCTGCATTAGTAATCTTCATGTACAAAAGCAAGAAACATGCGACAACACAACCTTCTTCAATGAACGCTCAAACGAGACTGAATGAGATTTTAATACGTGTGAGTACGTTGTTGTAAATTTAATAATGGCCGAAAAGCACGCGTGCATAGGAAATGCCTAGCTCTGCTTTAGAAACATCATGTGGACAATTCCTTCTACCTGAACCAGGTTTTATATCAACGGACAAGTTCTCCCGGTACTTTTTAATAACATTGGAAACAGTTTGATAGCAGACCTTTGATTGTTTAGCCAACTTAGGACCAAGTTGGGTTTTGTTTAAAATATTTAATAATTTTAGTACGCACTTTTTGCTGGTCACTCATTTTAATCAGATTAACAACAAATTGACATTAAACATAATAACTGACATGCTTTACAAAGGTAACTTGATCAACAAAAAATCGAATAATACTTGGTTTTTTTTTTAATTTTACAATCTCAGTCCTTAAGCTATATTTAGGCGAGAGTTGTCATCAAAGTTATATGTTAAAAAATCAGTTTAAATCCAAGTGAGTGTCAAAAAAACCTGAATCTACATCTGAGAATCTTATCTGAATCAGCTGATAACCAAATACGTACGCTGCCTTTACAATGCACTAGCGGTAACGTGAACAAAGTCTACGTGAACACCGCCTAACGTGAACAAGAGTTTGTTTACATTGACTACTCTGTAACGTGAACAAACTTAGAAAGCTCTACAACGTGAACAATTTGTTTCACTGCATTTGTTTTCTAAACATGTAGACAACACTGAAATACATACATTATAATCGATTTTTAAAGTTTAGGGAATCCCCTTATATTAAAAATGTATTTTTATCCTCTAAATCAATACGAATGAGTAATTTTATTTGCTATGTAGTTTTATTTCAGTGCATTTTTTCTCGTTTTGTTTTGTAATTCCTTTTAATCAATAATTTTTGATTTATATTTAAATAATCAAAATAATAATAAAAGAATTTCACGTTCAAGCGTGTAAAACACAGGTTTATATTATAAAATTTTATATCTTTTCATTGAATTTCGACAATCGCTAACGTGAATAATTTCTCCAACATGAACTCCCTTCGTTTTAATTAGTTCACGTTACCGAGAGTGCACTGTATCTGCTAAATTATTGGATTATGTTAATGTAGATGTAGCTAATGCATTATTGTAATATGCATCTGAAATAAACTTTTTCATACACAGCACAAAGCAATAAAACTTAGTCGGAAAAGACTTTAAAAGAAAATAACAATTTCAATAATTTATTTTTCATTTTAAAAATATCTTTGCCACAAGCAATTATACCACAATGTCACTGCCACAACCACACAATTATGTCAAATTGAAAATATTGATTTTTTTTTCTTTACGAAAGTAATTAAATTTTAATCTCTAGCAGCATCGTTGGTTGGCTGGTGTGAAAATAATGATGGGGATGATCATAATTTTGAAAACTGTGATCTACTAGAATGAACTTTGAAACACACTTAACTAGTTGCATGCTGCACAAATATAATTGAGAGTCTTATAAAGTGGCTGCAAGTGACATCAGGCATGAAGTAGATGTGGAGTGCGTGTGTGTGCAACTGTATAACGTATGTCATTTATGATTTAATCTAGTCTAAACAAAGATCTCACACTCTATACATTTCATACACACAATTCTGGAAAGACAAAAATATGTCACATGAAGTTTTGTCTGTCCCCCCGTTAGTTTTATTTGTCATTATTTTGGTTGTGTTTCAGTTTTATTGGTATCTTAACACATTGTAGCCAATAAATTTTTACGCTAACGAGCTTAGATGTGAATATTATTTAAATTTTTTTTATTTTGTTCTTTATGCTTTTTCTCTTGGTCTATTGTTGAGTTTTTATTGACTTACGGCAGCAGATTTGATGGCGGTTTTTTGATCTTTTACCG
Source organism: Calliphora vomitoria (assembly GCA_942486065.2). NCBI lineage: Eukaryota > Metazoa > Arthropoda > Insecta > Diptera > Calliphoridae > Calliphora > Calliphora vomitoria. Next base: position 141,962,399 of record OW818030.2, read on the forward strand.
TACGTACACGAGCTTGAAAATTAAGAACAATATTTGTTTTATGAAAGAAACTAGTTTTTAGTTTTGGAGGAAATACACTTAGAGAAATCTACGGCATTGGTTAAAATACTCGTTTTCTATATTTCAACATCACATGTTGATAGAGAAGCAGAACATATTTTTTTAAGGTCTGACAGTTAACATAAGAATTTTGTCCAAAGTTGCTATTTTTAAAGCACATGTTTTGGACTGGAGTTCTTGCATTTGTAGTATAAGAAATAATTTACATATTTTGCCGACATTTGCAACATACTTATTTCACTTTTCTTTTATTTTGTTGTCCTTTACCAAGATGTGGGTTTATTGTATCCTTTGCTTTGTTTCTGAAATGAAATGTTGTTGGTTCTTAAACTTTTTCTCCCTTTAATTCAATTTTTCTTTCAAGAGACGTGTGCGATTTAAAACTTATTTAAATGCACGTTACATCTGAGCTTCAGTTGTTTTTGCAGCTCTTCTTTATTTTATTTTCAAGTTGCCTTCTTATTTATTGCGTTGTTTTTTGTTGTTGTGGCTGTAACATTGGACAATGAAAGCAACTAACAAAACATTGAAGAACTTGTTAAGAATGGAAAGGAGTTGAAAGTTTAAAAAAAAGAAATTGTAAAATTTACCTACAGCCTACCCCAACTGTTTCCACCTATTTATTCTGTTGTTTATTTGTAGCAAGTTGCACAGTGTCATTGTTTCAATATTTTAAAGTGTGTTTGTTGTCGTTTGTCATTTGAGTCTAAACACTTTGGAGCTCACACATGCTTTGTCGTCAGAATTGGATTAAATACCCAGCCAAAGTTAGCAACCCTTCCACACAAACAAATCCTCTATAAAGAATTTATTTTAATGTGTTTCTTTGGGTTCTTCGACTTGTACAATGACTTTTACTACTTTGGTACTCGTACTTGTTGTCTACATTTTCTAGATTCTTCAGAATTCACACCGTCTTTGTAGAAAAAGTTTGTTTTTTGTCGTTTGAAATTGAATACAACAACTCTTCACACTTTATACACTAAGGTTGATAATAATACTTGCACTGCAATGATTTTTCTATGAAAATGTACAAATACTAGTACAAAATTAGAGACTGAAATCTCAATATTAATAAAATTTATCCAAAAACAAAGTTTCCGAAATTTTTCAGAAAAGGTCGTCAAAAGTTTCGTAATTCTGGATCTGTTATATGAAAAATCTTTTGTAATAACTTTTTTAAAAAATGTGCCTGTTTGAAATGGCACATCCATAGGCCTTATCCATAGTACCATCGATGAATCTGAGCTTACCGACACCATTTGCCGCCATACATCCCCAGACCATGACTGACGCGCCTCCATGTTTTACGGTGCAATTAACATTTTGTGGTAATAACTCTGCATTAGACTTTCACCAAACTTTTGTTCGTCCATCAACTCAAAAACCATAAATTTTCATTCATCTGTGAATATTACCTTCTCCCAAAATGTAGGGTCATTTACATGAGCATTTTCGTACTTCTGGATATTCACAGATCTAAGTAATGGTTTTTTTCTGGCAACTCTGCTATTGTACCCATTTCTCTTGATACATCGACGAACAGTCTGATCAGAAACGGTAATTTCTAGATTTGTTCTCATTTTCCAGTTTAGTTCGACGGCAATTAGCTTAGGATTTTCTTGAATGGAACGTATAATAAACCGATCTGTTCGTTTGTCGAGAATGTGGGGAAGCCCACTACGAGCTTTGCTTTCATAATTTCCATTTTCTTTGAAATTTTTTATTATTGATTGGACTGTGCTTTTACTTAGATTTAATAAAATTCCAATTTCATTAAAAGATTTGCCATCATTTCTCAACTTAATTACGGTTTTTCGAATTGGATCAGAAATTTCTTTGCCTTTGCCCATTTTCTTCCACTAAAAATAATTCTTGATTTTATTTTGCCAGTGTGATGACTCTTATCTAGCACTTTTATCTACCACTGATTTTACACAAAGCATCATAAAAATTGTAGCGGAAATTTTAACGGTACAACATTTTTTTGCAGAGTATGTAAACTTATGTAACATTAAAAGGATACCAATACTCGTGTTATATTGTTATTTATTTAAAATACCAACAAAATATTATAAAATATGATGGAAATATATTTTTTAAGTGCATTAGACAAAAATGTAGTTACAACTCTTAATAAAATTATATATTTTCCAAAAAAATAGAAAAATTGTAAGACTGTGTATGTCAGCAACTGGCAACTGTAGAGTTTTACAGTCGGTAAAACGACTCAGATTCTATAGGGGACCAAAACCAAGTGAATACAATTGGGATTCTGAACATAAATAGACCAACACTCAGAAGATTAATTAATTTATTAACTAGTGCAAGATATATCTGTGAAATGGAGCACGATTAGAAATCTCTGAGAAGCTATATACTTAAGTTTTAAACGTAGCCGACTTTTATCTTTACACCTAGGTTGAATACCGTTACCCCTAAAATATGATTTTAGCTCAACTACAAAAGCCTATTTCGTGAAATATTGTATTTGTAGAATATTAATGCATATACTTAGGTGCACTTAAATATTTGTTGAAAATGTTATTGATTTTTGTTATATAGAGCACCGTAGATAGACAAATGATATTTTTGATAGTTGTGGTTTAATTTTTCAAGTTTAAATGATGTCCTAAATGTTCTTCAAAAATTATATACTTTAATATTCTTAAACTTTTTCCATAACTAGTTCTATATTTTAAACACATTATAATTAGATTCCTTAATTTCGTTTTTAAGTATATTTATATTTTTTAGTTTTTATAAAACTTGAAATTCTGATCCGCACAATCGAATATGTTACCCAAACTTGTTTAATATTATAATAATAATTGACAAAAATGTAAACGAATATATTGTTAATTTAGATACTTATGTACATATATGCAATTGTAATATACCTTTCACTATTACACAGAGTGTATGAACCTACTCAGTCGTTTTTGAGGTATGAAGGTGGGAGTTAAACGGAAACGTGATTTTTCTACGTTTTTACAAATTTATTTGTTATATATATATATATATATTTTTTTTTTGTTCTAGCTCATTCTTTTTATAATATTTTTCAATATTTTTTTTATTGTTACTGTAACATTTTCTTAAATATACTTATATTGTACTAAAATGTTAGGTGGGGGAGGTAAGCAAAAAAAAAAAAAAAAAAAAAGAAGAAAAGTAAGTCTATAAAAATGTCTTTAACAAACCATGACATTATTTGTCAAGTATTATGGCAATAAAATAAAATTGACTTTATAACTGAAACAACATAAATTTCAAACTTTTTTTTTTCCAAGCTTTTAGGTCTGCTGTATAGAAAATAAATCCGTTTCGAATCAATTAAAGATCTTTTGAAAAAATGTTTTTCTTGTTTAACAAGAAATAAAACAATCACAGCTTTACTTAATTGTGTTCGCCCTTAAACAATGACATGTGTCAAAAATTTTGTCGAAAGAAATATGAAAAAATATTTAAATTTGATTATAATTTGATTATTCAAAATGTACTTAAACGGTGTTTGACATTGATTTGCTTTGTTTGATAAAACATTAAAATTGGCAACTTCTTGTCATGTTTAATGGTAGTTTAATTTAAACAAACATACAAAATTATTTCTTTTTCATAATTTTATTTTGTATCTTTTTAATTTACCCTTAGAGGCATAATAACGAAAATAACTTTTTTTTTTTGTCAGTATTTGTCGGCGTTTTTTTTTCATTCTTGCTCATGTAGTGTTCATTATTTGTATCTGTGTATCTGATATATGATTTTTTGTGTCACTCATTCTCTTCAGCATAATTTACTTGGCTCTGTCAAGTTTTTATAGATTCTTTGTTTTTTTGTTTTTTTTTTCTGCACAAATTCGAGTGTCACATACGACTGACTGTTTTATGCCTCGAGTGTCATGTTAATGTGTGCTTAAATGCTAAAAGTTGTGGCTGAAAATTATGATTTTTTGTATTTTGGTTTCTTCTCTGGGTGTTCTTTCGTTCGAGTTTGGGAAACCACAATTTAATAATAAATTTTTGCTTGATAGAGCAGAAAAACAACAACAGCGCATAACAATGTAGTGTAAATAAGGCCAAAAGAATTAAAACGAAATATTTGTGTAAATATTATTAAAGAACTTCTTTTTTTTGTTTTGTTGCACACTCTTATAGGTATTTATTAATAAAACTAACTTTTAATCGTACAATGAAAGTGAAACATTTAATATTCTTTTTGTTCTTCTCGCTTTTACTTTGTAGCTGTAAATTTTGATTTAAATACATGATTTGATTTTATTTAAAATTCAATTTTGAATATTGTTTAAATCTACTGTTTGTCACACTTAATAAAAACACAATGCAGTGACATAATTTTTTTAGAATTCCCTATAAAGTATATTCGTTGTATTGTTATTAAACAAAAACATAAATTTTAATAAATAACCACAAATAGAAGCCTGTTCTATACACTTGGACAAATAATTGTAATTATTTAATACATAGTTAAAAACATAATCTGAAAATAGTTTTTTTCAAAACAAAAATTTTTATAATATACAAATATTCTGGAACCTGAAGACACAATCTGGATCTGAGTTGTCGATTCAAAAATGTACGTTGATTTAATACATATTATGTTAATTCCTAAAACGATAGAGGCCAACAAATCTAAAAATTATTGATCTGTTGCAATTTGTACTCCAAATTCTAAAAGTTACTAGTTTATCATACATTTTATAATAATAATAAAATATTTAAAGTCCAACAATTTACTTAAGTATGTCTTTCATCGGGGATATTATACGTTCCATTCACTGAGTGTTGGCTCCAGATATTTCCAAGTTTTTACTGTCATTTTCAATGTTCAAATATTTAAATCGAATTTCGATAAACATTCTATTCTCCCTCTATCCTTCTTCCCATAAACTATTCTCTAGTTCCAAGACAATATAGGTAGGAGTCATCTCCTGATTGCTGGTCCAAAAAAATTATATATAAATTCTAAAAAATCATTCAAATGGAAAAAAAATAAATCTTATTTTTCATAAAAAAAATTATTTTTTGGAAAAATTATAAAAAAATTTAAATTTTGTTTAACACACTTTCCCAAAAAATTAATCGAAAATAAATAATTATTGGAGATGATCGTCGTAAATAAATCAGTTTTTCACCAAAAGAGAAACGAGAAAAAACAAGATTTTTAAACAAAAGATATTTTCGTCAAAAAATTTGTTTTTACTTGAAACATTTTTCAGCAAAAACTCAATTTATATTTTCGATAAAAAAAATATTTTTAATTGGAAAACGAAATTTACACCAAAACCTAAATTTTTTTCTTTTCTCAAGCACCAAATACTCATCAACATATAATTTCTCAGCAATAAGAAATTATAGTTGCAAAAATATTTATTTATAATTAAATTAATATTTAACTAAACAATTCCCATTTGTATAATCTATAAAATAAATTATTTTTTCGCCTAAAACGGAATGGTTGAAAAATTTTTTTTTTGCCTGAATAATCGTGGAACCAATATAATTACAAATATATTGAAAACCAAAACGATGAACTAACTAAATAAATAAATAAAACAATTTGAAAAATTAGGGGTGTTCAGTACAACAAAACCTATAAAGTATATTCTTTAATTTTCTTAATTTTTCTCCTTTTGCAATTGAGGATTCAAATATAAAACTTCAAAACTACTGATCTGAACACAACACAATATACAAGGATTTAAGCGCAGATATGAAACTTTAACACAGGCGGTAAGTATTTCTAATAAATCAGGTAAATTTTTAATTCTTGATTTTAAAATGAGTGCCACCTTAATACTAATTTATTTCAATATGAAAAAAGTGTTTGTGCGTATTTCTAAATAAGTATTTAATTATTTGCATTTGTATGTTGTTTTTTTTTTCATATTTTGTTTATTAAATTATTTAGCATTCATATTATTGTTAATATGTTTTAATTTATGGTTTGTTTTTGTTTGATGTTATTTTTTTTGTTTTTCCAACATTTGTTGATTGTGAGTTTTTTTAAGGTATCAATGATTTTTTTCATGCTTTGTTTTTTTATTTGATATTTTTTTCGCCAGATAGACGTGATTAGGGTTTTTAATAATACAAATAAACACATTTTATTATTATTTAATTAATATTTGTAGTTTTTGTTATATTAAATTGTATTGTTTAATAATAAAAAAAGTAAGAGAGCTATATTCGGCTGTGCCTAATCTTCACCAAATTATACTTTAAATAAAAATTTTAAATATTTTTAAGTAAACAAAATTAAATTTTTTTTGTTCAAAATTTAAAAATTTTTTTTTTCATATTGTTTTCCAAATTTAAAAAAAAAATTCAAAATTTTTTTTAAATTTTCAATTTTTTTTCGAAATTTTTTTTTTTTTAATTTTTCCAATTTTTTTTTTTAATTTTTTTCCAAATTTAAAAAATTTTTTTTTTTAAATTTTTATAAATTTATTTGTGATTTATCATTAGATATTCATATTGTCTATATCAAGGGTGCCCAAACTCTATACTTTTTGTAAATGCTCTTAGCTATAGGCTGTGTAATTCTATACTGAATACAGCACTCAGCACTACCAATATAAAAATACACAAACAACTTTGTCTTGTTAGTTCTTTTGTCGTTCTTCACTGTATACACGCAAGTGCAAAGCAACAACACTTTCGTATGCTTAGCTGGTAAACATTGTCGACAGCGATCATCAATGAAGATTTTGTTTATCGTATGGTATCGTTTAAAAAAGTGTGTATTTTTATCTTTGTTTGTTTTGGTTTTTTACAAAAAAAAATATTGAATAAAAATTAGTTTTTCTTTAAATGTATTGGTGATTGGTCTTCCATAAGGAACTTTTGAGCACCCCTGGTCTATATTAATGACTTAGTGTCCCGGTTTTTTTCTGATATCTCAGCCATTTGTGGGCCGATTTTCTCGATTTTAAATAGCGACCGGGCCGGAAGAATTCGAACTCGATATATTGATGTATCAATTATGTTTGTAAGTCACTTGGGGACTACGGAAAGTTGATTTCAACATACAGACGGACATGGCTATATCGATTTCGCTTTATATAAAGATCCAGAATATATATACTTTGTGGGGTCGCAAATGAAAAATGTAGAAATTACAAACGGAATGACAAACTTATATGTATATACTCTTGCCACTCATGATGAAGGGCATAATAAATAGTAAAAAGTCGTCAACAATTGTTAAATGAGGACGACTAAATGAATGGAATCGAATGAATTTATATCAGTAAAACATTGTGATTGTGAAATACTCATATTTACTAAGTACATATTACGATATGAGTTTTGAGAGCAAATTTAGTATGTATAATAAATCTCAGGTTTAGGAAGACAGGAATCATAGTTTCCAGATTTATATAATTACAGAAAGGAAAAATATATATATAACTTCAACACATAATTCATTTATAAATGATACATGAAATCAAACATGTCAACAAAAAATCTCCTAATCAACATTAAATTAACACTACTACAAAAGAAACACTAAAACAAAACAAATATTAAAAGAAACCATAAAAATAGTTCTGAACTGACACTGACTTTTATATACCCAACCCAATTTTATCATTTAAGGATTAAAAATTAAAAATAATTTAAGCTAAACAGCAAATAGTAAACAATTTATATGTAAAAATGGATTAAAAATATCAAAACAAAAAAGCTGAACTACTGTCGAGACAGGCGACTTTATATAACAGGAATCTAAATATCAATTTCCACCTACACCCAAACATTTGCCCTAGCTTCCACCACTATTTGCCGCTCTTTATACAAAACTAAAAATAAACAATGAACTCATTCATACACTCATTGATTATTTTGAATCCAAATGTCATAATAAATCAAACCTTTAGCCGTGAAAGTTCTTTAAACTAAATTTTTTTTTATATCATAAATTAAAAAGGGGAGACTTCTCAAAATAGTGTAAAAAGTCTAAAAATATTTCAAAACAAATGGGCGTCTGTCCACATATTGTTTCTAGATAAAGTTTTATTTATTTTGAAAATCCACAAATTTCTTAGAAACTAAATACTGTTTGTAGTGAAAGAAAACTCCCCTGAATGAGTAAAAAATGTTGTTCATGGTTTATTTTAGTTTAAAGTGTTTAGATTTTTATGGTTTTCATATTTTTGTTGAGTTGAGGTAATTAAATTGTTTAAGCTAATTAATATTTTGTTTTTTATTTAAATTTCCTAATATTTGGTTACAAAACTAAGTAGCACGATAAAGTGTTTGAAATTTTATGTTAAAAAACTAAATGGTTTTGCTCGTAAATTGTGGCAGCTATAAGAGAGGAAAAATACTTCGAACTCAAACAACGCACTTTGTAATTAATAATTTCATTAACTAAATCAAAAGCAAATCACAAAGAGTACAAAAAAAAGTAATAAAGCTGCATATTAATTATTCTACGTACAATATTGTCTAGGGGAATTTGAAATATTGAAGAAGTATGCAAAAGAAAATTAATTACAGTTTTGTATTAAAATTTTGGTTCAAAGTTCTCCGAGGCTTGACATAGAAATTTCCAAAGAAACTTTATTTTTCCTTTCTTTATGATCTATTTTTATTTTAGACTGATAGTCAAAACAAAATTCCATTAGTTGAGGGTTTTTTTTTACCTAATCAAATATTGCACTTTTAAATTCTAATCGGCCACAAAATCCAATCTAATCAATAATAGCAGACTACTAATCGAACATCTAAATAAAAAAAAAATCAGTATTTCAAACATTGAAATACAATACAATTTTATATGTTTATGGACCCATTGTAAATCAACAGAAGTATTCGCTACTGATTAAGAAAATCCCATACAAAAAGGCATGAAGTTAAGGACTTATCTCTAAATGTTAAATAAATTCAAATAATATACCAATAAGCTTCGACTTGCACCTTTAAAATTAGGTATATAAACATGCGAGTCGAAACACAGAACATCAGTTTGCAATTGAACAGTAAACATGAAATTTTTAGTAGTTTGTGCTGTTTTGGTGGCTTGTGCCAATGCCTCCTCGCTTTCCAATATTGCTCAAAAATTATTGCCCAGTTTTGCCACTGGCTACATTATTAAGGGAGAAGATGCCGCACCTCATTCAGCTCCTTACATTGTCTCCTTGAGCAGAACCTCCAAGCACTCCCACATTTGTGGTGGCACCCTCATCAACAAGAACTGGATAATCACTGCTGCTCATTGCATTAGCAATCCTGTGGGCATGGGTGTGGTTGCTGGCCTCCACAAGCGCACCAATTACGATGCCAAGACCCAGTCCCGTGTGGTAGATTTTGGTAAGGTACACGAAAACTATAGTGGTGGCGTGGGACCTTACGATATTGCCATTTTGCACGTCTCACAACCCTTCGAATTCACTGAATGGGTGCAACCAGCTGTCTTGCCTGCTCCCGAAGAAATCCATGATGGTGAAACTCATTTGTATGGTTGGGGTCAACCTAAATCGTATGTCTTGACGGCGGCCAGTACTTTGCAAACTGTTACCACCCAAATTGTTGAATTCAATAAGTGCAAAGCCACTTTGCCCGCCGATGCTCCCATCCATGAAACCAACTTGTGCTCGGACTCCTTGCAACAAAGCATATCTGCCTGCAATGGTGACTCTGGTGGCCCCTTGGTTAAGGAATACGAAAATGCTCCCGCTGAATTGATTGGTATTGTTTCCTGGGGTTACATTCCCTGCGGTTTGGCTCAATTGCCTTCGATTTACACACGTGTCTCTGCCTACATTGGCTGGATTAATCAAGCTCAAACACAATTTTATTTGGCTTAAAGGGATTTTAATTGTACAAACAATGAAAATTACGATTTAAATAAATGCATATTAAAGGCAAACGCCTGCTAAAGCAATTCTGGTATGAGTTTTGTAATAAATGGGGATTTAGGAGAATTTAATTATGTAAGTACACACATAAAAGAACTGAGAAAAATATTATAAATTGTTTTCCTAATACATATTATCGATAAACGCTAAGTGCTAAGACTAGAAACAAATTTTAAAACTGAAATGACATTGACTTGAAATATAAATTATTTTCAATACAGTTTCTTTAAAAGGATGATTAGCAAACTGGGTTATCGGAATATTTAAGAAAAATTAATAATATTTACTTAATTCGTTTTAATTTTATGATGACATTAATTTGCTGTTGAAAAAAATTTTCGGAAAAAAGGGGAAATTGCTTCGGAAACGCATATGAAATACCTTTCATTTGATATATGTGCATTGTCTATGCACAGAACCTAGTATTCGAGAGACTATATTTAAAAATGCTTGTCTTGATACTTCGAAAAATCGAACGTATATCTGATATCGGAAAGCTGACATAACTCGGATATAACGAGACATACCTATAAATAACAAGTAAGAGAGCTATATTCGGCTGTGCCTAATCTTATATACCCTTCGCCAAGTTATACTTTAAAATAAAAATTTTAAATATTTTTAGGTAAACAAAATTAAATTTTTTTTTTTTTAAATTTAAAAAAAAAAGTTTTTCAAAATTGTTTTTCAAAATTTAAAAAAAAAAAAAAATTTTTTCAAAATTGTTTTCAATTTTTTTTTTCGAAATTGTTTTGTTTTAATTTTTTTCCAATTTTTTTTTTTTTTAATTTTTTTCAAATAAAAAAAAATTCGGGTTAAAAAATATTTGTCCCGATTTTGACCCATTGTAGGTCCAAATTACTATAGCCTTATATACATCGTTGCAATGGACTTTGAAATATCTATCATATTGTCTATATTAATGACTTAGTAATCCAGATATAGATCAAAAATAGACCAAAAATGGAGGTTGTCCCGGTTTTTACCTTATATCTCAGCCATTTGTGGGCCGATTTTCTTGATTTTAAATAGCGACCGAGCTGGAAGAATTCCCGACATATTGATGTATAAATTATGTTTGTAAGTTATTTATTGGGGGGCTACGGAAAGTTGATTTCAACATACAGACGGACATGACTATATCGACTTCGCTATCTATAACGATCCAGAATATATATACTTTGTGGGCTCGCAATTGAAAAATGTAGAAATTACAAACGGAATGACAAACTTGTATATACCCTTGCCACTCATGGTGAAGGGTATAAAAACACAATTGGTCAATTCACAAGGGCTCTTATCATGTCATATTGTCATAATGTCCTAATATTTCACAATGCATTTTATTGCGTTTCAAGCAAAAAAATTTCCTAAAATAATACTACTTTCTATGCTATGTTTATTCTGTTATCATAACCAACCAGCAGAGACCAACGCTAAATGCCTAAGAGTCGAGTCGTGATATATTAGGACATTATGACAATATGACTGATAAGAGACCTTGTGAACTGACCAAATATATTTATAGTACTTTACAGGGTCCCAAATTAATTGTAATAAAATATACCCTAAACATTCGTGGTGAAGATAAATCGTTGACATTTAAGAAATGATTTTGGTCCAAATCTAATTTGGGTTATTTGACTTCTAATGTGTGCATCTGTATGAAAATCGCTGCCCTGAATGTCACTGAATATACCAATAATTGTAAAGCAATAGATTACGTTGTTTAGATTATCCGCTACTTTAAACCATGTAATTGGTTTTGCTTTCTGTAAAATTGGAAAAATCTTTTAATCTCTACACTATGGAATGGAATGCTTTTTATGTCATTAATCAGTGCATGAAAAATTCATCAGATTTTCAGAACAAGTATTTAGAGACAAATGTTTTAGCAGGGAATACAAAATTTAAATACCACAGGCAGTGAGTGGGTGTTTAAGTGTGTCAACATTTAAGTAACAAATTTAGAATAGAATACAGAAATGAAGTCTATGACAAAACCACCAACTGTAAACTAATTCTTTTTTTTTTTTTTGCCATATACAAGGAATTTACTTAAAAGACTTGCCGACTTGTTATGTCATGGCTTAATGTATAATCTAATTGGAATTGTATTGCCTCATATAGTTACAATAAATTTGGGAATCATTTATGTAATTTAGAATGGAATGGTAAACGAATGTGAAAGGCTATTCAAAGTCTAAGAAGCGACAAAAGCCACTAGATATATAACTGTTATTAGAATCAAATAAAAGGTATCATTGATTATTCTGAATTAATGACAATTACCGAAGGAAACTGATTTATTTCAATGTGATATCAGAGATGTGCATGAATACCATTCAATTATTAATTTATTATTTTGCAAAAGTGAATACTGAGTTATCACTATACATAAACTAAACGAAAACTGTCATTGCATGATTCACGACAGCAAGTGTTTGCTTACATATTCTGTAAGCTCTTACCATTCAAAAAAGCAGCGAATCAATATGAGTGTTATGAATATACGAAGAGCTTTTTGAGTAAATATACACTTTCCTATAAGGGTATGTTTGAATTAAGTTAAGACTGTATTTAGATGGATTTTTCTTGCTTTTTTCCTTTTTTTATAATACGCAAAACACCATTTTCAATATTTTTTATTATTTCGGAGTTCATATTATCAAAAAAAAAAAAAAATTAGTTGAACCACGCCCGAAAACTTATTTAAAACAAATTAATGCACTGATTTTGTACAATGCATTCAATGCTTTTGTGAATAATTTGAATACTTTGCATACAAATCAAAACACAGTAAACAGTTTTGAGTTGTTATTGCTAACGGCATTTAAAAAATGATTGAGAAAATGATAATCAATTGAGAGGCCGCAAGCACTGCAAGCAATATAATTAGCACATGTTGATGATTGAAAACACAACAAATGCAGTGATTTCATTCATATAGAAAAAAAGCGAATCAACTCATGTACATCTCTGATATACAATTTAATCCTTCAGCTCCGTCGCTGGATGACTGACAACGGGGGAAAATAAATTTTTCAAGACACAATGTTTTCGCCGATGATTAGAAAAGTTGTGGAGTTTACTTCCAGGAGCTTAAATTAGTAATTCAGTCAAATAAGCCTTTTACTGTGAAATGACAAACACTAATCAAAATTAGCATACCTACTCGAGTTTTTGGAGGTCAAACGTTTTTTAAACTTTCCGAAACACGTGTGTAAATAAAAATCAATTAAAAAATTAGTGAGTTATGCTGATTTCTGTAACATGTTTACGACCATTTCAAAACTTTGGCATTTTCCAACAGATATTTACAAATAGTTTTTAAGAATACCGTTATTTCACTCAAACAAAGTGATCGAGAAAGACTATAAGTAAGTATTACCGTACTCTATGAACTCAAAAACATATTTGCATATTTTTTTGTTCACTTTTGCATCAATGAGTTAATCTTACTTAATACTCTTGGTAAGCATATGGTAGGATTGGGTGTAATTGAACATAATACGTGTAGGGAGGCAATCACATACCGGTTTTTATAGCATTCTCTCCAATATCAAATATCTAATTTAATAGACATGGATCTCCTTTCATAACCTGACAGATATCAGTGACTTCAACTCATGGATATTACTAGAATATATCAATATATTGAATTGAAATACTTAGAGTACATATATGGATCCTAATTGCACTTAGAATGACGCTTGAGCCGAACATTTTTCGAAACAATAGTAAATTAAATTGACAAAAAATATGTACTTTGTTGAACTCAACAAAAATCCATCGAATTTTGAAAACAGAAAATTAAATTGTTTTTATAAAAATTACAAACTTCTAAACGAACAATTCGTCTACAAAAGAATTCGCTACAAATTTGGTTTTTATCACACATTTTTTTATTTTTCCATATATTTTTTATGTAAAAATTTCAAATGTTCAAAGAAATTCTATTGAAAATTACAAAATTATTTTAATAAAAAACATGGGGTAAGTAAAATAGTAAAGTACACACAGAGAAAATACATGGTTGCCGCAACTATGCTATGTTCTAGGCCAATATAAACGTTTCTCGCAAACAGGGTTCCCAGATTTTTTTTGTGTCTTATCCCCAACAAATTATTTTTTATCCCCAAAACACAGTTTTTCTTATTCCCAAAAATCCCCAGTAAAAAATATTAAAAATTTGAAATTACTCTATTAATATATATATAGAACGAAATGAAATAAATATCCGCTGCAGTAAGCAGGGCAAGTTGTTCAAGCATGAAAAATAAGCTTTTGCATATTTTATACATTTAAGAAGTGATTTTTTTGCTGATCCTTGCATAAATGTGCATATTACGCACTTCGACTATAATTTGTTAAAGAAAATATTACTTTTGAGTATATTTTCTTTAACAAATTGGTTTTAGACCTCATAATTTAGATACTTTAGGTCCTTATAAAACTTAAAAACGATGAAAGCCAAAATATTTTTTGTCATCAGATTTTATTTATACAATTTTAAAGTTTAGTTTACAAAATATTATTTTTTAAATAAGATAATTTAATTGTACTTTGTAACCAAATTTGTTATTACAATAAAATAAATCGTAAACTTTAATTTTGATTCTAATATGCATTTTAGGGTGGGTCGATTTTTTCCCGAAAAATCGTATAGAAGAAACAACATTCTACGGAAAATTCTAAGAAATTTCCCCCAAGAAACCATACGTCTAAAATCAAATCCTATCTTGCGCATTTCTTCCAATGATATTTCAGTAAAATTATTTTTTTTATTGGATTAAAGACGAAATGCGCAAGATAGGATTTGATTTTAGACCTATGGTTTCTTGAGGAAATGTTCTTAGAATTTTCCGTAGATTGTGTTTCTGCTATACGATTTTTAACTTTTTGATCGTCCATACAAATCGACCCAGCCTAATGCATATCCATGCTATTGTCTGCATATTTCCCATTTTTTTTTAGCTTTATTGCTAGCATTTTTAAACTTGCCCTGATAATGAGACCTCAACCCCAAAAAATAAAGTCATTTGACAAATCTAATTACTTGTGGTATAATGTAAACATACCTTAAGCAAATTTGGGAATTTATCTAAATAATACATATTTTTGAGATCAGTATTTTGTTGCTTTACTTATGAAACTAAAATTCATTTCTATATTATCTATTAATTGCTTGAATTTATAAAATAAAATAGCAAATAAACGAATAAATTTAATTTTTGAAATTCCCCTAAAAAACCCCGAAATTTAGTTAACATCCCAAAATTTGCCAAATTTTCATCCCCAACTTCAAGAAAAAATTCCCAATTTGGGGAAAATTCCCTAATTTGGCAACACTGCTCGCAAACAACTTTATGGTTAAATACATTTTATTGCAACAATAATTTCTTGTCTACAGCAATGTTTTGGTTCATATTTTATAGTCATATATGGTTGGCAATATGATTGACTTTGAATATATATGTTTTTGAAAATTTTAACTAGAACTAAATTATAATGACTATGATATTGATATAGTAATGTTTTACATAACCATATTATGGTTGAGGTGGTATCACGGTTGGACAGAATCATATTATGGTTGTGATACTATTAGATATTATATTATGA
Source organism: Calliphora vomitoria (assembly GCA_942486065.2). Taxonomy (NCBI): domain Eukaryota; kingdom Metazoa; phylum Arthropoda; class Insecta; order Diptera; family Calliphoridae; genus Calliphora; species Calliphora vomitoria. Next base: position 141,977,970 of record OW818030.2, read on the forward strand.
TATTTCATGATGCTACACATTACTTATTATGTTCATATACGAACCATAAAATATATGTAATTTGACAGCAACCATAAAATTCTATCATAATCTTTGCGTGTATGAAGTTAATAATATTAAGCCCTATTTTCTCAATCTCTGGTTATTCTTTATCGTGACGATATACTGACAGTTTTTATATAAAAACTGTATTAAATGGAAGTATATCGATACGATGAATGATAACCAGAGATTGAGAAAATGGGGCTAAGACTTATTTAAATCAATTTTAATGTTTTGATATTTTTTAAAAATTCGTTTAATTAAATTACATGATTGCTACAATTAAAGTTTAATTGCTATGCTTAGTTTCCCCAATAAACATTATAAATATATGTAGTAGTAGTCTTTAAAAGTATGTATGTACCTACCCTGCAGGCGATGAGCCCTGACTAGCCGACTTAATACTACCAGTAGTCATTTGTCTTTGTGGCACGGGATGAGGATGATGCAGGGGCGATGAGGTTGGGGTTTTTGTAATAATACTGCCACTGCCACCGCCACTACTCATGCGTTTGGGTGATGTTGACTCTGGCTGCTGTTGCTTACCACTAGTAGTTGTTGAATCTCGGTTAGAATCGTTGTTGCCAACTTGTGGTTCCATCATTTGAACTTTTAACATTTTGTTATTTTGCTATTTGTTTAACTTTTGCTGGGAATTATGGTGAATTATTGTGTTGTGGTCGTTTAATAATATTTTAATGACTTAAATTAATTTTTGGTGTAATAATATTTGGTTTATGTGTAATAAAAATTTACATATAAATTGAGAGCTCACAACAATGGCCGCCACTTTTTGTAAGACATTTTTTATTTTTTTTTTGTATTTAGTTTGTTGTTTGTTATTTTTTCATATTATGTAAATTGGTTTTAAAGAGTTTAAAATTTTTTGTTTAAATTATAGCTTATTCACATTTTCTTTTTAACATAATTTCTTTTTAAACTTTATTGATCTGAAACAAATAAATAATGAAGAAATTTAAACATTTTTTTTTTTTTTGAATACACAAAATTTAGAGGTCACCATATTTATTTGTATGCATATAAATTAATTTTGATGCACATTTAAAATTTCTTTTATTTTTGTTACTTTTGTTAAATAATGTTTGTTTTTTATTTTCTTTAATCATGTTCTCACAATCTGTCACGGTAATAAAAAAATTGTTTATTGAATTTTTCTTTTTTTTACTTATATTTTTTCACTTTTTGTTTATTTCATTGTGGAAAAAACACTCTAAAATGTATTTTCATTGCTGAGTAAACACAGAAGAATAAGCCGAAATATTAAAAAATCCGCAGCCAGACTCTGTGGCTCCGGCTGAATTTTTAATAAATTACGTGTACCACCAACAACAACGGCAAGAATGCCAAGCAAAATATAAATATGTAAAACATATTAATAAAAGCAGCAAATGATTGTTTAGTCAAATGTTTTTATTACTAATGATTTATACTACACTTTTGGGAGAAAAAAAAATACCAAAGAAATTTTAATAAAAACACATGATTGTGAAACAAAAATGTCAAAGGAGTTTATTTACAAGCAATAATGAATATTAATTGTATAATTAATTTAATAAATATTGATCATTCGATTTCTGTTTATTTTTTTGTTTAATATTATTCTTATAGACTTCATATTATTATTACCATTTGAGACATTCAGAGCTTGACTAAGTGATATAATGTCATTGAGATATTTTGTTTTAGATATCAAAATCTAATATAAGCTAAATATATTGAAATTAAAGTTTTGAAAATATCGAAAGACCCCTGATATTTAACACTAGAAGAATCACTTCTGGCATTGCTTGTCTTGAGAACTTAAATTTAAACTGGAAGTTATTCAAGTCTAATAAGTATTTGTTAAAACAGTTCTAATAAAATTTTCTCCTCTCAACTTTTAAAAATTTAAATTTTATTTATTTTTTAATGACATGTGCTTTTTTTTGCGAACAATCTTTCAATCACTCATTCTATTCAATTATTTACTGAATGTATTACAACACACTTGGTTACTATGCCATTTATCATGTCGTCATCATCCGACTGACTGTCAAACGTTTTATTTATTCATTCATACATTCGATTTGTCTGGCATGTCAAATAAAGTAGTAGTGTTCTTAAATTGTTTCCAGTCATTTTGTAGTTATTTATTTAGATGTTGTGTTTTATATGATTTAGCTTGTTACATTTGATGCATGATATATTTCCACTCTCTTTCTCTAACATTCACCAACAAGCAAAACAAACAATATTTGTATTTAGCTTAGGGCTGCCATATTCCCCTTTCGACCGGTCGAATACCAATCGAATCGATCCCTAACAGCGAAAATATGTTAACCAAAAAAATCAAATATTTTGTTATTTTTAATGTTTTAATGCGAATCGATACTTAAGGATCGTTTGTGTAATCTGTTGAAATTTCATAGGCGTACCTACTTAAGATCATTACAATTTTATGCAAATAAATTTTAGCCTAATTTACATTGAATTAAAACATGCAAACATCTCAGAAAAGCTTCTACTTAAACCAAAACGTCATACAGATTTTTCTTTATTAAAAAGCTTTAATGAAATTTCCGCAAATCTGGCATCCCTTGCTAAGGTGTCAATTTACTGTGTAACAATTTTGTTCGAAAAACAAGCAACAGAATAATAATAAAATATTCTGAATTTGCACACAAATCCACATACAAAAAAAAAAAAAAAAAAAACAAACACATGTGATTGAAAGAAAGAGAGCATGGGAAATGAAATGTTTCCGTTTGACTTTAATAGTGCAAATTAAAAAGGAAATGTAGAATAATTTAAAATATACTCATACTAATGAACTACGAACTACACTAAATAAAAATGCTCGCAAAAAACACACTGAAACAGGTGATTAAATTGAATTGATTGTGAGTACACTGAACGAAATGAAGGTGACACACAGACTGTAATTTATAATTTTTATGGGGGGAATAAAATTTATTAAAAATTTATAAAATCATTGTTTTTACTATTTTTACAGCACCACAAATAAGATTTTTGCCCTAAACAACTTTAGAATTGAAGGAAATTGACACACAGTACTAGTCATGCGACTGGAAACCTGTCACTCTTTAACAGTTCCATTATAGAAATTTTGGTAGAAAATTTATTTATTTTCTAAATATTTAAATAATTAATTTTTGTAGGGAGAAAAGCGTTGGTGTTAAATATAAAAAATATTAAAAACGGCATTACTCAATATATTTAGAATATTGCATTTTCATGATGAATGCATTTTTTTGTTATGTAGTTTAAGGAGGACATAAATATATTTTTAATGAATAAAATCCGACATCAGCTTCAAATGATACGAATATGTAAAGCTAAACAATCCCTCATTTTGTCTATTTTTTTAAAAAATTTGAAAAAAAAAATGAATATCCAACAAATGACTCTAAAGAGTATGTGTTTACCGAATATGTTTAAAATCCGAAGATCGAATTTCATGCTATAAAATAATGTTCTTTAAAACTCATAAATTTTATAAAAATATTGTTACGAATGTGCAATAGCGATTTGAATTTAACGGTCCGCAACGACTGCCTGCAACATTCATCATGTTTATAAACACGTCCATCAGTAGAAGCTTCTACTTATCAACAATGTTGATAGCATGCGGTTATTAGCATTGTTTGTAAGTATGGCAACACTAAATGTTTAATCTGCTAACATTAACATCGAAAGCTCTAGAATTCGAATGTACTAGTATGTTCGTTAAGAGCATTGTAGAATATTTCCGATAGATGGCGCGTGTATAAATAGTGGCAGAGGTGGCAGTCGTAAGTTGAGTTGATCATTGTCGCTGTAAGAGTTAACATCAACTGTCTTGTACATTTAAGGTTGTACGTTATAGAGTGTGTGTGCATTTCTGCGAATTGATAAACGCGTATAAAGACACTGAGTGAATATTTGAACTGTTGTTGTTGTACATTTTAAATAAATAAAGAGTTGTTACAATTTTAAACTACTGAAACTGCTTTTTATTTGCAATCAAAAGTATCCGGTTTATTTAAAGGAATAAACTCACGTTTTTAAAAGGTAAAAACGTAACAATATTGAATTAATAAAACGTAAATTTGTATACAAACATTTTAAATGTACAGAATTAAGAAATACAATCAAGGACAATCTTCAACATTCCTTTGTTATATTTTCATTATTTCTATGTCGTAACTTTGTTAATACAATGTTGTAAATTTATATTTACGGTATTGTGGCGACATTGTAAACAACCAAACGATCATGATTATCAATTCCATATTGCAACTACAAACGTTGAACATTTTGAAAACGACGTTATGCTGATTGTTTTTTCTTCCTGGGTAATAATGAAAAAAAAACAATTAATTTAGTTTTGAGATATGCAGTTCACCAGAGTTTTATTTAAAAACAAAAAAAAATAATTAATTCATTGAACAACATTTTTATTCTGTCTAATTGCGTTGCAATAACTCATGAACTTTATTTTTAGAAAATTCGTTAGATATTTTTAATATGAAATAACTGTTTAACTACTATTATTTTCTATTTGTTTTTTGTAATAAATAATATTAATAATTAAACTACTATATACTTAAGTATGATCGTACGTGAAGGCCATTTGACAATAACGAATCTAAGATAAGATTACATTATTAAATATATGAAAAATTACTATTGTATTGTAATGTTTGTATGATAAATACCCTGCAATTCATGGAAACGGTTACGCGTTAAAGAATTTATTAAGCCACTAAAAATCAGGAATCTAAATTAAATTTTTTCTAAAATTTTTCTAGTTTACAAAAAAATATTTTTAAAAACTCAGCCAAAGATTGGATTTTTGTACCTACATTACTCTGTTTGTATCTACTTATGTTTGATTTCGTTGTAAATACCTTCATGTAAATATCGAACTAGCAATTATGTTAGCAAAAGCTTAGAGTAGTTAATCACTAGATATCGCCAGCTTAATTTGTTATTAACAGGGCAAGGATTTCTATGCAAATGCATGTTTGTAGTCAGTAACTCAAAATCACTTTTGACAATTTATCTTTCCGAATCGAAGAATTTGCAACAAAATGGCATCGATTTGTTGTTGCATGTTTTTGCATATTTTGTTATAAATGCATATTTTGCATATTTTTCTTTTAAATGCATATATTTAGCATATTTTTTCCATTTTATTGCATATATATCAGTGTACACTGTACATACATATATTTGGCAACTCCATTAAGTGTTGTAAAAATAGTAAATATATTAACACTAGAATTCTATTGTTGAAAGAAAAAGTCTACTTTTAAACTTTTCAATTTATGAATCGATTTTTTAGCTTTTTGAAATTATCGACTTTTCGATTTTTCGAAAATTTTTTTAATATCGACTTTTCGACTTTGTTCTCTTTGTGACACATAATATTAAAGCCAATTACCACTTCTGTGCTCAAATTACATTTTTATTTATGAAACTATTACTAAACTACAGGGATTCAATTCGCTGAATGCACAAGTAAAATTAATTTCTTACCAAATTCAAACAAAACTAAAGAATATATTACAGAAATAATAAAAAAATGTTTGATTAGATAGCAATTTTAATGAAGAAAATCAAATTGAAAATGAATATTCTCCAATTGAACTGGCTTCATTTAAATATGCACCTTTAACTTCTGTTGACGAACAGACAGAGTTTTCTTTTTGGAAATTTGAAAAAAAAATTTTATTTGTTTATACAAATAGAAATCTAAATTAAGTAATTTTGTAACATGAAAATAAATAACTGACTAATTTTTTTTAATATAAATACATACATACATGTACATATATATTGAAAATGTGACGAGAAATTTATATCTGTCTTTTATTAATAAATATATTTCAAATAAAAAACTTGTTTTTATTGCATATTTTTGTAATTTTTAGTGCATATTTTCTCTCTTATAGTGCATATTATAAGCGCATATTTTTAATTTTTTAGTGCATGAAAATCCTTGCCTTGGTTATTAAATAAGTATTAAGTTCGATAACAAAACCACTCTAGAACTGCCCAAATAGTTATATACCATTAAAACTGTAGGGTTTTCCTACCAATGAGCATTTTTATCAACAGTTAGTGAGTGACGTATGTTCAAAAGTTTTTCATATATTTTTTTCTAGATTAAATACAAAATTTTATTAATATGTTTGCACAATAAAAAATAAAACAATTAATAAAAAAATTAATCACACGCACATTTGTTTTGAACAAATTAACAAATTATTTACAAACAAAAACTTTTGTTATTCAAAATCTTCAAATTTATGCTATTGTTACAGATTTAAAGAAAGACAGAAAGAAAAAACATTTTTGTTTGTTAAAGTGTCAACAAAATAAATATTATTTCACGTGTTGCAGCATTGTCTTGTTTGCTTGGTTAAATAGATGATGGAATTGTTATTGATGCAACAAATGTTTCTTTTTTTTTTGTTTTGTTTTCTTATTTGACTGACTGGCTGTGTGTGTGCGTGCATTGTTGTTTGGCTGTCCGTCTGTCTGTCTGCCAGTAAGTTTCGTTCGGTATTTTGGGTCATTAAGTACCACAGTACGCAGTAATGTAATGATGCATTCATCCATCCGTCCATCTTGACGATATGAACGAACATCTGAACCCGAGTGTTTGAATATTTATACAAACATCTATTAAAATCTATCTAACATATTTTCTATACATAATTGTGTACATATTTGTTGTTGCTGCAAACGTATGTATGTCATTTTATGGATGCATTGCATTTGTATGTTAATTTTCGTTTCGTTGAAAAATAATACCAATTAATATGTTCAATTGTAAACAAAAATTCCCCGTACTCATTCGTACATATGCGAGTTTAATTATAGGAAAATGTACAAAATAAACAATTTGAAATAGATTATTTTATCGGTGAATGTACGAGAATGGCGCGAGTAGGATTGCATACGAAATGGAAATATTTCTATGAAAGTAGATAACATTTTCTTGTTTCAAAGGTTAAATGTTTTTGTGGCTACACATAGAGAAACCATACTAAAGCAAAAGCTTTAGTATGGTTTAAACTTTAAAAACTTGAATTCATTATACAGTAATGTGTGGTCATTAGTTTATGTATTACTTTGCCTACCCGAAATCACCAATTCCTAATATTGGTTTAGTAGGTAAATCAAAAACCAAGAAAGATTATATTATTTCTTAAAGCTCAATAAAATAACTCAAAAGTGGTTCAGTATGTAAGATTATACTTTTTTTACATGATCAAAGTATCAATCTATATAACCTTCTTATATCGTATCTACCATTCACCAAAGTATACTTAAACTAAACATCAAAAACAATTTTTGTTAACAAAAATTCCAGAATATCCAGATAAAACACAATTTTCTTAAAACAACATTGCACAGTGGGGCAGAATCAACATTTTTTGGAAATAAATCTGGCTGGTCTGATCGGGATAAAATTAGACATGAGCGTAGCCAAGGAGTATTCGAGCTTAAGTTATTAAAATCGACCCTACAAATGCTCCAGGGGCGGCGCTATGGGGGCTCAAATCGGGGTACCTTCGACATGTAAAATTTTGCCATTTCTTGTTTTCCATCCGATTTCAAAGATTTGTATAGTTTTTCAAAGCTCTTGTCTTGGTCTTGAAAAAACATGCTTGTGTGTGCTATTTATCTTTTATAATTTCCAAGTTATAAGCATTTCAAAATTGAACTTTTTAAATTTTGCCATACCTTGGTCCGCTTTTTTAAAATATAGGGCTTACTTTTGGACCGAATGGACTCGAATTTCTTTTGTTATATAAACAACTAAATCACCAATAACATACAAAAAATTTCAGGGCAATATCAATTATGGATCCAAAAATAAACGATTTTCAATTTAAAAATTAAAAAAATAGTACATTTTTGCAGTTTTTTGTACGTAAAAAAAAACTATATTTAAGAACATATAACAATTTTATGTGTTTCCGTAAGGTATTTTTACTGCGAACATTTTGGTGTAAAAGACATGTCTTGTTTTTTGAATATGTCGGCCCTACGCCCTTCGGAATTTGACCTATTTTTTATCAAAATTTCAAATTTGAACCACATGTTCTAAAATCCCAAAGCTGAGATCAGAAAACGGAAAGCAGTTTTGGAAACCTTAATGTGATCCCTATTTATTCCCAAAGTATTTTCCCAGCCCTAAAGGAAATATGGACCTTATGTGCAAAATTGTAAAAAATACAATTTTTGGGATTTTCGCTCCAATTTTTAAGAATTGCGGGATGCCCTTTGACCTTTTAACAAGTTTTTTTACACTTTGTTATTAAGAATGACAAGTTTAAAAAACGTTGAAAATTTCATTGAGTTTTGTTAATAAATAGAGATTTTATTACATATCACATATTTACTGAGTTTCTAAAACTAAAAATTGTATCAAAATTTTAATAGGATTGCAAATATTAGGAACAATTTGATACACATTTATTCCGAACTAATTTTCTTTTGTTTAGACAGGTTAATTTTTGGTCTTACAAACAAAATTTCAAGTCAATATCTCAACTAGATTCAAAAATATCCCACTTTAAAAGTAAGAGAGCCTTTCACCAAATTATACTTTAAAATAAAATTAAAAAAAAATCGGAAGGGAAACAAAAAAATGGCATGTGTTTAAAAATTGTACATATCGAAGGTACCCTAATTTGAGCCCCCATAGCGCCGCCCCTGGAGCATTTGTAGGGTCCATTTTTAATTTATCATTGGCTACGCCCATGTCAAATTTTATCCCGATCGGAACAGCAGTTTAGAAATGCCAGATTTATTTACAAAAAATTTTGATTCTGCCCCACTGTGCATTGTAACAACACAAAAACCATAATTTTCCTATTATCTTTATTGAAAATGACCTTCCTCAAGTCAATTGAAATTCACTAGATTAATACAGGTTTTAAATAATTTCAAACATTTTTATGGAAATGTTGCTTGCATATTTAAAGACATCAAAAAAATGCATCAATAAAAACTCAATTAAAGAAAATCTAAAAGCTAACATTAAAAATGATCGCAACAAAACGACAACTTGTTGAGCAAACATTAAATTAATTTTGAAAAATACTACTGAAAATTGCAACAAAGTTGTCAATGCGGTGGCTTTTTTGAACCCAACCAAAAGATGATTTGCTCTAATGCCCATCCATCGATCGAGACTACCGACACGTTCGCTGATGCGTTCATACGAATGCAAGAATCATTAAAAACCAAACTCATACGAATTATTCTCATAATTTAAAAAACCATTGCTACCTACCATCAGGAGCGGTACAAGGAAAGAAAAAAATATTTGCAGATTTTTGTTTGAATTTTCGTTGCTGCAAGAGAGACAACATGGAGCAAACAGACAGCCAACACGCGAATTTAATTAATGGCTTTAGCGGTTTTACTTCATCAGGTTGATAGGAACGTGTTGCGTGCCCTCCATTCTTGAATAATGGCAAAAAATTTATAAAAGAATTCAGTTCTTTTCTTTTTTTTTATTTTATTTTATGTTGCTGCCACTTCTTCTCTATTTTATGGCCAACATATTTGATGATTGGCCCACAGCCAAGTAGAGGTACTGGTGCTGATGCTGGCACCGGTTGCTGTCGCCGTCGTTGTTGCAGCGAGTTTAACAAAGATTTTTATGTTTTTTTACGAGTAGCTTTTTTGTGGAAAGATGTTGTGTTTTGTGCAGTTCATGTTATTTCTGGATTTGTGTGTAGTTTTTTGTGATTTTTTTTGTGTTCATGTTTACAAAATATTTTTGGAAAAGATAGATTTTTTTCCATGACTAAAGGAATGTGGTTTTTGCACCTGTTTTCACATTGTACTCATGTACTCTACTGTATGCTGAGATTGTCATATTTTTGGAGTATCGGATGGATGTGTTTTGTAAGATAGAATTTTTAAAATATTATATTATAATGACAATGAGATGGCGTATATTATTGGAAATATAGCAGTTGAAGATTTTGCGACAGATTTTTGAGATTGATAGAATATGTCGTCATATACAAAATATGGGAAAAAATAATAATTTTTTAACAAGTTTTACAATCTCAAAATTAAGCACTATTTTAAATCGAATTTCGAGAGAAAAATCTGAAAAGTTAAAAAAAAGTGTTTTTTTTCAATTCAAATTTGGATCTGGTCGTACGACGGGGTTTGTGACATATCATTAATATATTCGCTTTTCATAAAAACCAATACATCTAATATCCAGCGAACTTATTTTCAGAAGACATGTAAATAGAAACTTTAGTTGTGAAATGCGCTTTTGCAGACAAGACCACGATATGCAAAAATATGATCTTATAGTAAATTACGTCGAAATATGTTATGATCGTAATATGCAACAATATGCATTACTTGCAAGTTAGTTTGACTCTTAACCCTCTGAACGGCAAATTTTCAATATATTAAAATTCATCATAATTGAAATGCTGGTACTAGGAATGAAACCTAACGTCATAATCCATTTACAGCTTCAAATGAAATATCACTATAACTAATAAATGTTAAATTCAGTTATACATATGAATTTGTTAATCATTCTTTATTTTTATCGCTGCAAACGAAAAAAAAAACATCTCGCTAGACAATTACCGCTAATCTACAGAATTTTTAAAAGTATTCTTACCGCTACTAAGTTTTTACTTTTTTTCATACAAAATTCCTTAAATAATTTCCTGATTTCTTTGAATATTAATTAAATGAAAGTTAATTTATCACTTTGGCAAAGAAAGTTTTTATTTTGCGCACATAGTCTACGATGATAATGATTATGATGAAGATGATGACGACGTTGTTCTGGTGTACGAACTAACTACAAGTAGCATTTCGATGATTAATTTGTTGCCATTGAAACATTTATTTTATGTACGACGTACATACATACTTGTATGACTCGTTTCTTTTATTATGTTTTTTTTTTTACTTTTTTCTGGTAAAAATAATCTTATCGGGGAATGTATATTAACAAAAAATGCTTTAATATTAATTCCTAGGAGTTTTAGTTGCACTGAGAGAAATGTAAAACTTTCTCTCTAATAGATTTGAAATTAGGGATCGACTTGGATCAGACTAGTCACTTTTTACTTAATAATGCGATCCATACCGATAATGAATCTCTGACATGTAAAACATTTTCAGTTAAGTTAAATATTTCGAAATTATGTGATGATCAGAACAACCAAAAATATGCTCTAACAAGTATGAAAATGTGGTCACTCAATTTCGACTATATGATACCCAATGCTTAACCTAATATAAGAAAGAAAGTGCTTTTTATATGTTATTATAATCCACATATACAAGAGTTATTATGAAAATATAGTCATAAGATGGTGGCTAAATTAATACAAGATGTAAACTCTTTTGGTCGTTACAAAACTCATCAGCATGATTTTTTTTTTTTTTGTATATGGGCATTTCCACCGAAAGGTCCAGCAGACTGAAGAATTAAAAGTTAACCAACGGTTATTTCTTTCTTGTATTATTATAAATATTCAAAATTAATTAAATTAATGAATTCAAGGCTCTCCTTCGTTGTTAAACAAATAGTTAATTTTATATTCATTTTCAAAAGTGTGTAACGTCTCGCCACATTTTGAGTAAGTAATTTCCATGCATGGAGTTGTGTTTATTTTAAATTTGGAATGTTCGATTGAAAGCAAAAATTACAACATTGGACAAAACAAATAGAGCTAATATAAGAAAAATTTAACTAATTTTCGATTGCATCTTGGAAAATAGTAAATTTCTGAATTTTAGTTTCATTAAAAGATTTTCATGGACAGACATCAATAAATACACTCAGTGAGTATGAGTATAAATTATGTATACCTCTCCACGATGTTGGTGTGTGATAAAACAATAGCGAAGTTTACAATCTTGTGCAAATGGTCTTGCATCATTGTAATAAAAAAATATACAGAAATATACCATTGCATACAGAAATATACAAATGCACAAGATTGTGAATATCGCTAATATGTTTTATATGCCAACAAATTAGCCTAAAAACGGAATTTATTTTTAAAGTAGGCCTAAAAAACGGTACCAGTTGGGTAAAAACATTTAATAGTTTGGATTGTATAGCTTTGTATTGGTTATAGTGGTGATTGTTATTCAAATTAATTAAAAATTAGAAATGAAATCCCATACAAATTTGTATAATTAAAAAGGAAACATTTAAATTCGGTTACTTTTCATTTCAAATACCGAAATTCCTAAACCGGGGAAATGTGTTCCAAAAACTGAGTTTTTTTTAGAAAAGGGTTATACAAATATGAAGTTTTTACGAGGATCGGTGCTTTGCCTTTTTTGAATTTTTTATTCAAGCCTAAAAATTTTTTTAAAAATTGGCCAAGTTTGGATAGATCTGAGGGGTGTTGTGTCCGCTTAAGTGAGCCAAAATTTACTTCACACGCGTTTTGCATTAAATTCTATTTACGGAAAAAACTTAAAAAATATGGCACTTTTCACATGTTCCAACTTTATGCGTTTAACTTTTTATAGGAATAATATAACTGTAGGAAGTTTTTTTTATTTTATTTAGAATTATCACCAATATAGGTGATATTTTAGAAAAAAAATCGACCCTCCGTAGCAAAATTAAAAAAAAAATAATAAATTAATGAACCTAAATATCTTTTCAACTAATAGAGATAACCTACACATTTAAGCGTATTTTTTGTAGATCTTCTTAAGAACTATTTATATTTTATATTTCAGCTCTTTCCGATCATAAATGGATTTTTGGGGATTTTTTTTAAAAAATTGAGACCCGAGTTGACCAACTTTGAGGGGCAACGCACTGACCCCATTAGGAAGCTGAAAAACTGCAAATCAACTTGAAAATACATCAGCTCCAATTTCGTAACAATATCGCAGATACAGAAATATTTTCATGTCATGTCAGGTCATGTTTTATTGAGATAGTTTTGTTTAAATTTTTGTTTATACATACGTATATACTATTTTTATATTAATTAGCAATTATCGATCGAATAATTGTTTATTCTAATTTGAAAAATGTTATTTATTCGAATAAAAAATATATTTTTTCCTCGATAATTCGGGTATTTGTTTTTGTACCCTCAATTAACATTATGATAATGATATTATTATTATTATATAAATAAAATTATTTTCCCACTACATTCCACCATACCAAAGATCTTAAAGAGATAAATTCACCGTAGAACCACCATATATCATTACGCAAAGAGCAAGAGATCTCAAATTTTATCACACTGTACAAAAATACCGTTCGATTTTAATATCATCTCGTATGATAACGGCATTCAAAGAAACCAGATTCTGATTTCATATTTTTATAACTTTTTTACATGCACAATAAAGAAAGAGATCAATTTAGGTAAATAAAACTACATATACACTCAAATGCACACAAGCTCACGCACTCTTGAAGTTTTATTTAGTATGCAAATTAAGTTTGGTATGCTGTTGCTGAAGAGTAAGAACATGATGATGTTGATGATAATGATGTTGAGATGCGTATAAGAAACACATTAAATTATAAATTATTAATGAAAATGAAAGGGGAGGAGGGGGAAACACAAGAAGCAGAAGAAACTGAAACAGAAACACACACTAATAAGTTTTGTTGCAGTTGTTGTTGTTGTTGCTACATGTACATTAAGCTGTTTTCTTTATAATTTATTTATTACTGTTGTAGTTGTTGTTATTAATAAGAAACCGTTATTGACAACTACTCATTTAATGTAAATTTATGTGTTTTTATTTTGCTTTTTTTGTTTTTACTTTCTTTTTTTTTTTCTCCTTCAATAACACTTTTTTGTGGTAGTGGTGGTTAATGAACTGTATTTGACAGTTTAGTTGTTACTGTCATTACTTTGCTGTTGTTGTTAAATGATTCCTTTGACACTTTTGATTGAATGTGAAAATTTATTGAAATTATCTATTGTATTTAATTGGCGTTGTAGTTGTGGTTGTTTTTCAATAAGAAAAATTAATTTATTAATAGACACGTGACATTTTTTGGCAAAACAAACTAAAACACATTAAAGAAATTTAAAATTTATGTTTTTTGATTTGTACACAAATGATAGCATTCACTTTGGTAGTTGTTATTAGGCAACCGGTGAAATTTTGTGTTTTTTTGTTAAACAATAATTACGTAGGTACTTATTTTTTTGTACCTTTATTTTTGGTATAATGTAATAATTTTTAGTACATGTACTTTGTATTTTGGGTAAGGTCAGTTTAATTATTGACCACAAAACACGTCTCACATTTCGAAAAATTTTTCAAATATTTTTGATTTATTGCACGTAAAATCACTAACGCATTCACTTCACTCAATCAGTCAGTCAGTCACTTTTGTGTAGACAATTGGTTTTGAATAGTAATTAATTTTTGTTTAATTTTGCATTTACAATTTACCGTTACATTTCTTTTGCACTCGAAGAAAAGCTTTTTCTATTAAGCGAAAAATCGTTCAACGATTTTTTTTTACACTTTTCACTTGAATTTTACTTTTTTTATTCAAATAATTGACTGTGATTATTTTAATAATTTCAAATTTTGTTTAAACGAACGTCTTTTTTATTAATCAATTGCGTGGATTTTCAAAATATTTTCTCACGTATTCAACCGACCGTCCACCTACTCTGCTAGATTTTTAAAGTAAAACTAATAGTTGCTAACTTAAGAAATTCAAATGCAACCACAATATAAATGTGTAGGAAAGAAAAAAAAACTCGAAAAGTCAACAACAATCCAACGAATCAGTTCCGACAGCCGAGATTCACTACAATATTTCTCTTACACAAATAAAAAAATCTCCTCTATAAACATGTCAAAGAAATAAAACACACAAAAAGTCTCATATGTTCCACAAAACAGCAAAAACAACAGCGGCAAAATACCACACATACTCCAAATCCATCACAGACATTCATTCCCATCGACAAAGGTATGCGCGATAACCGGCATTAAAATCTGTTGTTTTTATATATTTTTTTTTTTGTTGTTTTGTTATTTTCAGAGTAGAAAGAATAAATTAAAGCAAAATAAACAAAAAATATATGTATACAGTAAATCTGGGCTATAGCGAACACCTGGGGTGTTTATGACAAACTTATGAGATTCCGAATCAGTCTATTTTAATATATAACGAAGATTTGTTTTTGAATTATAATTTCTTGCAGTACATTTATATATCTGTAAAAGGAGCTATCGGAAAACTCATCTAGAATGATTGAAAATATTTTATTTAACTTTAGTTATTTCAAAAACAATATGAATTTTTCGTTTTATATGAAAATACTTTCATAATCTAGTTTCACTAGATAGCATTAAAAACTTTGTTAAATAAAATGAACATTTATATAAGAATATATAAAATTTTATTTTAATAATATTATAACTGAACTTGAGGTCAGTTTTATAAAATAGCATCTTCGGGAAAAACTAACAATTAATAACAAAGCCAATATGTAAGACAATTTTTAAATTAATTAATAAAAAAAATTTTAAAATACTTATTATAGACACAAAAATATTTTACAATATTTAATTTCTAAACTAAAGGCCGTACTCATAATCAATTCTTAAATCAATCAAAGGTTTATAAAACAGAATTTCCATACAAAATGTGTTTTATAAACCTTTTATAAATTTAAAAATTGATTATGAATGAGGGGGTAAGTGTTTATAGTTTCGAGCAACATTATCTGTATCTGCCTTAAAATAAATTCTTAGATTTGTTGATATGTACATTTATAATTTGTAGCATTTCTATCATATCATATAACAACATTTATAATTATTTTCTTTAGAATTGGTTATTTATTTTTGAATTGATGTGTTTTTAAAGTCAGGAGAGTGATTTAAATTAGCACAACAAAATGATAATGCTGTTTTTTAAGATAAGCCTCTATTTCTGATCTTACTTGTGTTCAGTTATTCTAGTTATGAGTTTATTCTTCGTTGTACCTACATATAATTTGTTACAGTTTTCATTATCATTCATATTTATCATTTCTTTCTTGTATTTGTTTACTGACATGCAGGTACTTTAAAATTCATGTTATTAAAAAAATATTTATTCAGCAAAGCCGGTATTCGACATACCATATAGAGCCCAAATGTAAACGGCTATATAAAAAATAGTTAATGAACCGATCATGATTTGGTCTAGTTATGGGCATTTGCAATATTTTTAATAAAAAAACAAGTTAGAGAGCTATCAAGAGCTTCTCCAAATTAAAATAAAAATTTTAAATATTTTTAGGCAAACAAATTAAATTTTTTTTCAAAATTAAATTTTTTTCCAATTTTTTTTTAAAATATTTTTATTTTAAAAAATATTTTTTTCCCGATTTTGACCCACTGTAGGTCCAAATTACTATAGCCTTATATACATCGTTGCAATGGACTTTGAAATATCTATCATTAGATATCCATATTGTCTATATTAATGACTAAGTAATCCAGATATAGATAAAACAAGTAAGAGAGCTATATTCGTCTGTGCCGAAACTTATATACCCTTCACCAAATTATACTTTAAAATAAAAATGTTTAATATTTTTAGGTAAATTTTTTTTCAAAATTTAAAATTTTTTTTTTCAAAATTGTTTTTTTTTTAATTTTTTTAAAACTTTTTATTGAAAAAAAAATAAAAATTTTAATATTTTTAGGTAAATTTTTTTTTCAAAATTTAAAATTTTTTTTTTTCAAATTAGTTTTAAATTTTTTTTCAAAATTGTTTTTTTTTAATTTTTTTAAAATTTTTTATTGAAAAAAAAAAAAAATTATAAAAAAAATTTTTTGTGTTAAAAAAAAATTCGCGTTAAAAAATAATTTTCCCGATTTTGACCCATTGTAGGTCAAAATTACTGTAGCCTTATATAAATCGTTGCAATGGACTTTGAAATATCTATCATTAGATATCTATATTGTCTATACTAATGACTTAGTAATCCAGATATAGATAAAAATTTAGCGAAAAATCGAGGTTAATAGCGACCGAGCCGGAAGAATTCCCGATATATTGATGTATCAATTCAACATACAGGCTGTATCGACTTCGCTATATATAACAATCCAGAATATATATACTTTGTGGGGCCGCAAATGAAAAATGTAGAAATTAAAAACGGAATGACAAACTTCTAACTACCCTTGCCACTCATGGTGAAAGGTATAAATATATGAAATGTTATTAGTAAGCCCACAGCATGTAGTGCCAGAGTTTATTAGAACTGATGTAATTTGAATGAAAATGTTTTGAAAAAGTTCCAAAAATATAATTCGTTATACCCAAGTTTAACTGTAGAAATGTATGAGCATGTAAGCAAAACATGTATTCATGGAAGTGTTAATGTATGTAGTATATTTAATGCCAGTCTAGTGGGAACTAGTGGTTCTCTTTGTAATAAAAAGAGTTTTGCATTACAAAAGTGCTCACTGTAGGCAAAATAATTTTGAACGAAAATCAAAACAAATAATTATTGTTGTGCTAAATGCTGTTGTTATTTTTATATGGAAAAGAAAATAATAAAAGTGGGTTCTGAATATAAACAATACTTTAGCGATGTTTTAACAATAATGTGCCGATTTTTTTTTTAATTTTATGGTTCTTTTTGAAAGATTAAAATGGGCTCAGAATGATCATGAAAATCATAAAAACTCTAAATACATTTAGGTATATATGGACTTATGTAACCATGTTTGATACAAGAGATAGCCGAATTAAATAGTGACACTAACTGTTTCAGGAGATCGAAGGTCCGCAGCCTTATATAGAATATAGGAAATCGATCCGTTGCATCTCTACATCAAATAATATGTTCATAGGATTCAGGTCTCAATCATGATCAACTCAGTATTAGATGATCCGGTCCGGTTCGATATACATTCATATATACAGACAAAATATTTACGTAAATTGTATGCAATTTTATAATAAATTACAATATAATTGTAATATCTAACAAATTTTTGGCCATATATGAAACTTAAAAATGATCATTAATCTTAATAAAACATACATAAACATTAAAGCATTTCACACTTTTAACAAAATTGAGTCAATTTCTCGCATATTTTCTCTTTTTGTAGCTGAAAATCATAAAAAATGTTCCAAGGGAAATTTCAAAAATGTTTGAACAACATAAAAATATATGTAAATGAAATTGTAATAATATTTTCCAAGCATTCTATATTTTATTTGAAAACATAAAATATGAAAAAAATCATACTATGTATTTATGAAATTATTTATAAATGTTATGAATTGAAATCAATGAAATCAAATCCATAGAAGGGTAATAGTAAATATGTACAAGAATATAGTTTATCATTTGATATTCAAGTCTTTAGAATGGAGTTCAAGAAGTGTCAATTGCATGTAAACACGAAAACAATCAACGACTGAATATACATAAATTTAATTATCACAAAGCCGTTACATCAAGGACTTGCTCACACTTTAAGGACCATTCTTGTAAAAGTATTTACTTTAAAAAAACATATGGTAATAATTGAATAATCTAATATATAAAAATCTCGTGTCACAATGTTTGTGTTTGAACTCCTCCGAAACGGCTCAACCGATTTTTAAGAAATTTGTTATGTATGTTTGGTAGATATGAGAATAGGTCGTAAAGTATATCATACCGCTAGATCATTAGAGGGACCCTTTACAGAAAATTGTTTTCCATTTTTTTGCCAAAAATTTTTTTCGCATTTTTTTCATCATTTTTTAATCACGATTTTAGTATTTTTGTATTTGAAATATACAAATAATTCAACCATCGTTTGAATTTCAAACGGAACGAAACGACTCTACCCATTTTTATTAAATTATGTATATTTGGTAAGTAGGAGAATAGGTTATGAAGTATATTTCAACCGCTAGACTAAAATATACTTATAAATAATTTGTATGGCAGTACAACGTTTGCCGGAACAGCTAGTATCCAATAAAAATGAAAATGATTTCTGAATTTGGCTTATGTCTTTTGAATTGAATTTCAGTAATTTGTAAGTTTTGTCGCAGAACTAAAACCTATTAATATCACTGTACTTAAATCAGACGCATATATATGTATGTTAAACAAATGTGGTCTCATTCCGGTTAAAATATTGAATAAATTAAAAAAACAACTAATTTTTGTATTTAATGTTTTTTCTGTTGCTTTAAATTTGAATTTAAATTTTCAATATTTTCGTTACATTAACAACACTGTATTCTCCCCAATAAAAACAATTCTCTTTATCACACAGAAACTCTCTTTCTGTGGATGGTATTGTGAAAATGTGGATACAAGACAAAAATTAAATATTTTTTTTTTTTTTATTTTTATGCTCTGACTGGCTCCAAGTTTTGTTTTTAAAACTGTGTGTGTGTGCTCCCCACTTTTAACTCTCTTTCTCTGTCTCTCGCGCAATTATTTGTTTACTGATAAAGTGTATTGTTTTTGTATTTCTGCTTTAACGCTTCATTCGTTGGGTTTGTTTGGAGGTTTGGATGGATGTGTGTGTTCTGTTGTGTTATTTTGTATTTTTGCAGTGTCCATGTGGGGACATTGTTTTGAATAAAGCTTTGATAATAACACGATGATGATGAACATCATCATTATCTAACAGCTTTAATAACAACAACAACAGCCAGCAATCATTTAACTAAAAATGTATTGTTTTGTTTTTGGTGGATGGCGTTTTTGCTGATTTTTGTAGTTTTTATACAGTCTAGTTTCATAGTTTTCGTGTGTAAGTGTATGAGTTTAGTTTGAGCCTAATTATGATTTTTTGTCTTTCGATTTTCCTGTAACATAAAAATAACATAAAAATATCTCTAGTGCCTTTTTAGGCGAAAATTTGTAACTAATTACTTGGTGGCATATCTATGTATATAGATGGGATGCATGAAAAGCAAACATGACAAATAAGTCAAACAGAGAAATAGCGGGAAGTTTAATAAAACAACTGTGGTGGAAAAATGAAAAGATAAGGACCAGGGTGGTGAGATGGTCAACTTAGTTACAATTCAACGTGCGACATGTTGTACCTCCCCTAACAATATTTTGACATCCTTATATATTCAATATGACTGATAATACTAAAAACGGATCCGCAAATATTACATTTGATATGCGTAATACAAGCACCTATACCCAGTATGGATCTAATTTCTCGAAATAAAAAAATTAACATAAAATTCAAATTGGTTATCGTGAACAACGAAATATTTTTGATATTCTTATGAAACTAAACAAAGTTTAATAACATACATAGATAGTGTGGTCCAGAACAGAGTTTGTACATTGTATTTATTCGCCGTAACGGGTAAATTTAATCCGTATTTATTTAGCGGCTTTTTAAAGATTCTCAAGTTAGAATTAAACAAATGAAACAAAAATATCAAAGCAAATATGTATTTAATTTAAAATAACTACAAACAGCAGCAGCAACATTAGAAAAAAACAGCATATGAAAGCATAATCATCTGTCAACTGTTACGATTACACCTTTTTTAAGATAAAATAATACAAAAATAAAGAAGAAAAAATATAATAAAATGTTTCTGAACGCAGCAAACAAATACAGATGCTTCTGATTGTTTTTTGTGTTGGTGCTTCAGGCGGCTTGTTCAAATGAATGTACGTACATACTACATACATAGTATGTACATAGATATGGAGAATATGAAAACAATAATAATTTGAGATAAGTTCCAATGTAAAAGCAACCAGTCATTAGAAATATTAAACTACATACAATGTAAATACAATTGCTGCTTGCGCTTTTCTAAGATGTCTCAGCATCCAAATGGGAATGGGGAGACTTCATTAATTGAAAAAAAAATATATATTATTTTGAAAAAGTTAGATTTAAAATATGGAATAGTAACGGGGAACAGACAAAAATTCAAAATTTTTGTTAACATACACTATGCCCCACTGTGGCATATTAAATTCGTTTGAAATATGGTTTATATCAAACATTTTTTAAAAAATTGTTAAATACAATTTTTCTTTCTTCGAGAATGTCATAAAAACACAATATAATTCGTATTAAAGTACTAAGGACTGAGATTGAAAAATGTTTAACATACATATATGTTAATAAAAATGAAACCACTAAACTTACAGTTTTTAATCTTTTTTTATTTGATTGAAATTATTGTTACAATTAACAAACAAAAATATTTTTATAGTTCTAATCACTAGTGATGAAATTTTGAACCTTTTTCGAAAACCCTTCCATTATGGTTTTTATAGTGCTTTATGTCACTTTGTTCGAACACGTTATCCATCTCCGTTTAAAATCTAGCACACTTTTGCACACCTTTTTTGTGCTCTTCAATTCTCTTTTAACAAGAGCCCAATATCTATCCACTGGACTCAGCTCCAGGCAGTTTGGAGGAATTTGCTCTATTGGTACAAATACCACATTATTGTTCTTGTACCACTCAAGACCTTTTTACCATAGTGACAGATGCCAAATCAGGCCAAAAATAAGTGGACACATTTATGAATGGAAGTATCCTTTTTTGTAAACATTCCTTGATGTAAATTTCGGTATTATAGATCCCTTTGTAACAAATTATTGGCTTCTTTTGCCGCAACTGCATATTGCTTCGAGCATCTGCAACATAAAAAAATTGAACCAGAAGCTGCGAAAAATTTTCCATACGTACATTTCGTCACCCATTATGCAGCAGGTATATTTTTTGTATAAAATTTGTCTTCAATTTCCGTGCTCTAAATTTTTAGCAGCGTTCCTGTTAGGAACTTTTTGAGCCTTGTGTGCTTTTAAACTATCATTGGCTTTAACTTTTCTTTCCAAATAGTCCGAGCACTGAGCTAACCGGGCTCCTTTTCTACCGGAGGTGTTGGGAGCTCTTTTGTCTTTTGAATGCTTGGCCAACTTTTTGTAGGTCCAAGTTGGGTTTTGTTGAAAATATTTTATAATTTATTACGCACTTTTTTCTGGTCACTCATTTTAATCAGATAAACAACAAATGAACATAATTGACATTAAACATAATAACTGACATGCTTTTCAAAGATAACTTGATAAAAAAAAAAATCAAATAATACTTGAGTTAAAAGTTTTAATGAAAAACGTGTGTTAAGAATTTTACATTTATTTTTTTTTATTTGGTTAATTCACAAGGTCTCATATCATGTCATAATGTTTTAGTATTTCACAATGGTTTGAAAATGTTGTTATTGCCTTTCAAGCAAATAATTCCCTAAAATTATGCTACACTATATACTATGTTTATTGTGTTATCGTAACCAAACAGCAGAAACCTGCGCCGAACGCCTACGAGTCGTTTATGCCGTGCCCCCGATTTATGATAATATGACATGATACGAGACCTTGTGAATTGACCAATTATAATAAAAAAAATTATCTATAAAAAAAATGATTTGTTTAATTTTCCGCCCAAAAAGGACAATATTTTCGACACAAAATAAATGTTGCGATAACTATATAATAGATACTTATACATTTTCTATATGTTAATCACCTTTGATAAAGTCCATTGTTTTTCAATATCATCTATCTTATGGTAACCCTGAAGAAATAACTTAAAGTTTAATGACTTATTTGTTTTAAATAAAGATAAACCATAAAAATAAACTGTTTATTTCTTAAGTGGTCACAAAGAAAGAGAACAAAAACCAATAATTAATTTATTTTAAACATTTTCTATAATGTGCCCCTCAAAATTTCAAGAAATCTCCCCATTTTCCCTACTATGCTTCATAATTACAGTTAAAATTAAAAAAAAAAAAACACATAAAATTACTAAACAATTAAGCGTAACATAAAAGTTAATAGTTTGTTTTTTTTTAAACAACAATAATTGAAAGCTTTTATAATGACTAAGATTTATTTTAAACATATTAATTGAGCTGATTTGCCATAATATTAAATTGCACTGATTTCTTACCTTAATTTTTCCAACTTTGATTCATCGTAACTTTCTAGTCTATGATAAATGACATTCGTTTGCTTTTTCCGATACTCAATGAAACTGGAACTTTTCTTGAGGGCCGGCTTTTTGGGACTATTGCGCCAGTATTTTAACATGCGATGCAAAGTGGAACTATTCGAGAGATGCGCATGATGATCACAATCGAAATTAGTATTCGAAAGAGTATGATAAGAGGACATGCTTTTTTAATAAAATTTTTCACTTTCACCTTATTATTATTATTCGTTTTAGTTGCAATTATTTTTTTTGATTATTTAGACTATTTTCCACTATTTTCTTTATAAATTTCAAATTTTATTCGTTTTATAAAACATTTGTTAATTCTTTACTGAGATACACATACTACAAACTACAAATGATTACTGAATTTTATTATTATTATTTAAAAAAAACCGCAGATTTTTTCTATAGTTCTTTTTTTCTTTTATAATTACATATAAACCGAACGACGAGTTTTCAATATTTGCGCTACACAGAATATTGATTTTGTTTCATAAGTTTAAACATGATTTTGTAATTTTTAGATAATTGAATATGCTGGCGACACCTGCTTCAAGTAGTCGATCGATTAAGACTAAGATTGTTTCGAATCCAAGATCTAAGTAAGACTTACTCAGATGGAGTTTATTTTCATAAGCTAATTAGGAAAATTTACTCAGATATACTGTGAAGGAGAATTTGGTAAATGAAATGAAATGATTCAAAATAAAATATTCAACTCAGTAAAAACATATGCTTACTTATGTTATCTTAAGCTTAGTGCACTATATTTTTAGTGCACCTCTAAGTCGTCGCCTACCTTCACTACTTACTACAGTTTCTTAAAGATAAACCACTTTGTTGTAACGCAGAGAACGCATCATGAGAGTACGTAAATGTTTAAACTAAATGCCATATAATAAATTCTACTTATATGTATATGCATTTATTTTAATAACTTTTTGCTTTATAAAAGAATTGTTCATAATACTCATACAAGTGCCAGAACATGTACCCATATATGATTTTTTTGTTTGTTATTATTCTATTCTATACTATAATTTAATTGTATTTCTTATTCTTGTTGATTTATTTTTTTATTCCATTCTTGACCACTTGTCGTTTTAAAAAAGTTTACTTTTTTTTCTCCATTTCATTCACTATCTTGGCGTTGTTGTCGTAAATTGTATTTGTATTGGCAGTTTGCATATTAAATTATAATCTTGGTTTGATTTTAATTATATTTAATGTAGTCTAATTTTTCAAATTAATTGCAGTCGCCTTTGTCGTACTTAAGTGTATGATAATTTCGTGAGGGCGCTACATTCGGTTAAAGGATTTTTTAAAATCTTCAACTTACAAAAGCATTTTTTTTTTCAAAATCTACTATTTCTAAAAGGCGATTTTAGTAAATTTTTGTTATATGTAGCAACTAGTACTTTTCTCGATATTTACTAAACATGCACTGGGAATAAATAATACTAGATTCATTAATTTAGAATAATTATAAAGTACCATTAAAAAAATACCACTTTCTTAATTAATTTCACATGAAGATATATATAACTAAAAAAAGTACTTTTTAAAAAAAACCAACAAATCAATAAATACAAAGAACCATCCATTATCATTTTGTGCGTTATAACAACTTTCATATTTATAGTTTCATCAATGTAGAAAAATTAAATTAGTACCTTTCTCCACACAGAAACTTAAAAATAAAATTTTTAAATATTTTTAGGTAAACAAAATTATTTTTTTTTTTTTCAAAATTTAAAAAATAATCAATTTTTTTTCAAAATTGTTTTCAAAAAATTTTTATTTTTTTTTTCGAAATACACAGTTTTTTAATTTTTTTTTTTTTTAAATTTACTAGTAAAAAAAAATTTATGCCAAAAAAATTTTTTGTTAAAAAAAAAAATTGTTGTTTTATTTTTTTCACAATTTTTTGTATGTCCAAATTACTATAGCCTTTTATAGATCGTTGCAATGGACTTTGAAATATCTATCATTAGATATCCATTAATGACTTAGTAATCCAGATATCAGAGCTGTAAATGAATCATTCTTTTTTGATTTTAATTCATTATTAATATATGCTAAATTTTGAATTAATTAATTTTACAACAAAAATGAATTGAATGAAATTCAAATCGATTCAAACGAATTACGCAGACATGAATTTCAATTCATTTCCAAATCAAATTCATTTGAATTGAATTGATTTTGAATTAATTCAAATGAATTTGGTAAAAAGAATTGGCAATTCAAATGAATGATATCAAAAATGAGTTGCAATCAATCAAATTTAAGAGCAGATCTCTAGGGGGAATGAAAAATGTCTCCTACCAAAATGAAAATATTCAGTACAAATCGACTACTTTATACGGACGAAAATTATAAGGACTGAGATTGTAAAATTCTTAACACACGTTTTTCATTAAAAGTTTTAACCCAAGTATTATTTAATTTTTTTTTGATCAAGTTACCTTTGTAAAGCATGTCAGTTATTATGTTTAATGTCAATTATGTTCATTTGTTGTTAATCTGATTAAAATGAGTGACCAGAAAAAACTGAGTACTAAAATTATTAAATATTTTCAACAAAACCCAACTTAGTCCTACAAAAAGTTGGTCAAACAATCAAAGGTCTGCCGTCAAGCTGTTTACAATGTTATTTAACAGTACCGAAAGAACTTGTCTGTTGATATAAAACCTGGTTCAGGTATAAGTAATGGTCCACATGATGTTTCTAAAGCCAAAAAAAAAAAATAGAAAGCATTTTCAAAAGAGCTCCCAACACCTCCGGTAGGAAAGCAGCCCGGTTAGTTCAGTACTCGGACTATTTGGTACGAAAAGGCTCAAAAAGTTCCAGACAGGAACGCTGCTAAAAATTTAAAGGACAAAGACAGAGCACGGAAATTGAAGTCAAATTTTATACAAAAAATATACCTGCTGCATAATGGATGAAGAAATGTACGTATGGAAAATTTTTCGCAGCTTCTGGGTAAATTTTTTTATGTTGCATATGATCGAGGGAATGCTGAAGAAAAGTTTAGGACCCAACAGCAGACAAAATTTCCCAAAAAGTTCTTGGTTTGGTATTTGTTACAACGGGCTCTATAAGTAACTAAATTTATATCAAGAAATGTTTACAAAAAAGGATGCTTCCATTCATAAGACTTCTGAATGTGTTCACTTATTTTTGGCCTGTTTTGGCATCTGTCACTATGGTAAGAAAGGTCTTGAGTGGTAAAAGAACAATAATGTGGTATTTGTACCAAGAGAGGCAATTCCTCCAAACTGCCTGGAGCTGAGTCCAGTGGAGAGATATTGGGCTATTTTTAAAAGAGAATTGAAGAGCACAAAAAAGGTGTCCAAAGGTGTGGTAGATTTTAAACGGAGATGGACAACCTGTTCTAACAAAGTGACATAAAGCACTATAAAAACCATAATGGAAGGGTTTTCGAAAAAGGTTCAAAATTTCATCATTAGTGATTAGGAACTATAAAAATGATTTTTTTTTTGTAAATTGTAACAATAATTTCAATCAAATAAACAGTAAGTTTAGTGGTTTCATTTTTATTAAAATATATGTATATTATTTGAAAACAGTAAATGCTCTAATTTATCCCTATTTATCCAACATCACATGTATGAAATTTTAGGATTTTTTTGTTGGTCTTAAGCTAAGAATAAAAAAATTGGTACTTTGGTCCAAAACTCGAAATTTCAAATGAAATGTACAATCTTAAACGTCATCCGATTTTGCTAAAATTTTCAACATTTGATTTATATGACGAAAAACAATTGGGACTATCAAAAATCGAAAAACTTTTCGAGTTAATAAAAATATGTTAGTAAGAAAAGTAACAACAAAATGGTACAAAAAGTTTTAATTTCCAAAAAGTACCAAATATGTGTCTAATATTTGTCTGATTGGAGCATTTACAATAGGTTCCAAAAGATGCTAAAATGCAGTTTTTCCACATTTATCTCTTAGCTCTTTTTTGAATAAGTTGAAGAACTTTTTTCTTAGTGGAGTGAATACGGACAGTGGGGCAGCAACAAAATATTTTAGAAGTAAATCTGCCGTTTCTGATTGGCTGTTTTTATTAACATCCAATTTCATGTTGAAAAAGGGTATTCGGGTATAAGTCTTGTTGGGGCACTCTGGGGTATGTCAGCATGTGAATTTGTTAAACACTTGCCAATTGTTTTAGGTTCCTCCATTAAGGGGACCATAGACACATACTGCTCATGCAATAAGCATGTGTTAGTAAATTTTAAATTTTTGTTTATGTATGCGACACACAGACAATGCAGTATGAAAAATCAAAATAGTTTTGATTTTGAAATGAACTCGTACTGCTGACAGTTGTTCAAATGAACAATAGTATACATTTTTTCATTTTTATGAAATATAATTTTTAAATTTGACGTTTTAGTTACTGAAAATAATATTTTTTTTTGTTCTCAAACGCATTTTTTTAAATGATGATTGATAGGTGTGTAGTAAAATATCAATCACACACGTATACGAAGGGTTCATCGGCAGTATGTGTCAGCAGTATGTGTCAGCAGTATGCGTCTATGGGCCCCTTTATACCTTTCAGAAAAATATAAATATGTTCTAAGTTCTTCAAAAACTTTTTTCTACAAACAAATGAAGAACTAATTGGTGTTTTCGTTAGGAAAAATACGAATATTCATATAAAAATCCAAATTTACTTCAAAAACATTTTGATTTGTGTACCATAACATTTCTCCTTTAAATATGTATAAAAATATTCAGATACCTTACTACTCAACAAACTTTTATTTTAGTTAGGAACATCGACAACTAAATAGTATACTTACATATAGTAAGTTTTTAATAAATTCGGTTTTACAATGATTGATACATACTTCATATAAATGGATGATATTTAAACTTAAATTCAACTTTTAGGGTACTTTCAATACCAGCATTTAAAGTTAATTTCTTTAAAAAAAAAAAAAAAACTTCATAAACATTATCACAACTTGTAGCATTAATTGCAGTTAAATACGACAACTTTTGTAGCTGTATTTTTTTTTTTTAATTTTTTGCAACAACAATTTATATAAAAAAAATAAATAAATAAAAAACAGCTGCCGTTAAAGCTTTTACTTGAAAAATATTGGGTGTTTTTGCACTTCAGATTTCCAACCATAATTTGTCAGACATTAAGGCGACTTTAATGACTGATAAAACTAAAGCTTATTTTGTAAACACTCAGCGCGAAATAATGTTCAAAAGTAATTTACTGTGATGATAAGAAATAAAAACAAACGAACACGAGACAAAATAAACACTCTATGAATTTTCTTTATTGAAGAGCTCTTGAGATATTTTCTCAGTTTTCAGCAGGTTTGAATATTTTGGAAAATAAATAAATAAATAAATAAACAAACAGGTACAACAATGAAAAACACTTGTTACACTTGCCTTTCTTTTGGTAGCACGAGTACACACTTACCTTTGACAATTCGAAACACTTTTGACACGGGATAAATTGTCTAAAAGTCCTTGAAAGAAAATAAAGCCACCTTTTTCTTTTTTAATGGCTAGGGACGCAATGTGTTTGTCAGTATGTGATATATTTTTGTGTGTGACGAATTAGTCAAGTGTCAAAATGAATGTCTGCCCATTTGTTTTGTATACAAAATAATTTTTACTTTAAACGAACAAATTTTACAAGTGTTTGAGCTGTACGCACATTAAAGGAAATGAAGTGGCTGTTAACCCTCAAATGCAACAATGGAAATTTATGAAATGTGCCAGCTCGAAATTAAATAGGTATAAAATATTTTACTCATTAGATAGACTAAGCTAAGAGACAAATAATTAAGTCGTACAAGTCATAAGTAGTACCTCGAATCACTTCGCTTTCATATAACTAATACAGTACTGAAGCACGGAAAACAAATTCGTTTTACTCAAATTTTTTTTTTGTGCCAACCACTAACTTAAAGACTCAGCCTATTTTTTTTGTGATTTCTATTATAAATTGTTGAAAAATTAGCTATAAAATGTTTACAAGTCTAGACTGCACTTAATTTTTTTTTGCTTTATTAAAATACCATCTCTGACCTCTTATGTCCTATTGAGAGTTAATACAAGTAAAATGATTTTTGAAATTGGAAATTTCAACAACTCAATTAACACCCTGTCACTCAGTTATTCATCCATCCATTGCTCCACAAAAGGAAGCAAAGCAACAACTAAAACAACAGGAAATACAGTAAATTTGAAACAAAGATTCCGTCAATATCTTCTTCCCTTGTGTTCTTCTGGCTTAGCTCAACGATAAGATTATAAAAGCAAATCGAAAGGACACTCGCCATAAGAAATAATGTGGTGGTTGTTGGTGCAGGAAGGTTGGCTAGCAGCAGGTAGTGATGCCCGCACACAAAAGATAAAAACAAATTAAAACCTTAAAAAACACAATTAACTAATTGAGGAAGTGGCACGTTCCTTAAAAGTGCTACAAATGAAACGAAAACAAAAAACTACTTGTTAAATAAATTGTCATCGTTTTGTATTTGTATTTGTTTTTCTTTTATCATTTTGAATTATAAACGTTTTTCTTGTAATTTGTGTGTAGTTTTTCTTATCACGATTCATTTTTAAAAATAGAGACGTTATGAAAAATTATGCCCCAGCTGTTAATTTGGTTTTATCCTCCAGGATATTAAATGTCTTGCACGAAGTTGAGCAAGAGGTAAATGTGTGCATTTGAGCTACCGCTCCATGTTGCCATTAGAAATGGTTGCAAGTATGAGTGCAGTAGTGTGTGCAAATTAATCATCAATTGCCACATTCATACTCGCTCGTGTTTAAGTTTCGTTCACGTAAGTGGCCTTAAGGAAGGAATGAGTCTTTGGATTTAATTTGTGTGTGTTTTTAAGTGTTAAAAGATCTTGTTTAATGCTGCAGCAGAAGACAAATAATAAAAAGTCTATGAAATATAAAATGTGTGTCTCAATGTTTTCTCTTCTTGTCGCAACTCCATTTGAATTTAATGAGTTTTAGTCCCGAGGCACTGTGTCACAGTTTTACGAATGTCATCAAATAAGAAAAAACTAAAAGTTTGCCACTAATGAAAGTGAATTGAGTTGCATTAATTAGGAGAAACACTAGAAAAACATATTGTATGTAATAGAGCCACACAAATAAAATGGAAATTTGATTTCCTGATTGTAATTCAGATTAGATTTTGGTGTGTTGATTGTTGTTACATAAATAATATTAAAATTAATATTGTTCCATTTCCGTGAGCATGATGTCAGAGAAAACTTATTTAGCGGAATTTGGGACCCCAGAGTCCGCCAAAAGGGATGCTATGAAGGACACTTTTTTAAGCAAAGGCGGTTGGCAACCTACAGATTTAGATCCTATTGAATCTGACCAAAAGACTTCCAAAACTTTCAAAACATTGGGTAAATTGTAATGCAATTAAATTAATTACATTAGAAACGATTGGTCGTATTAGCTGAACAAAACCATAATGAAGACTTCAAAATTCTCCAAATAATAAGCTCATTTTTCTCATACTTGAAGTCGTATACAATATTGGTATTACTTATATAAGTGTTGACTTTTGGTTAGATTTGGTAACATTTTAATTTTTTAACTCTGTATACGATATTTATTTAGTTTTAAAGATTGTTTAAAATACCGTCACCGATATAATGGAATATATATTGGACACATTTTATTGTATCTATTAAAAAACGTTCAACTTAATATATATTCTGTGTTAAGGATTATAAAAACATTATTTAATTGAATTTTTGCCAAAGTTATGAAGAAAACTCAAAAAAAGCTGGCAAAAAATCCTCAAGTCTAAACTTCTTCCGAAAGCTTTTAAATTAAGCTTGAGCACCCCTGAAAATTAAAGAAAAAAAAAAACGTTTTGGATTTCCATAACTGAGTTTGAATTCTATAGACATTAATTTAATAATACTTATACTCATTTAAGTCAGACCAAGTCAGTAAAATACCGTTACCGAAATAACATCAATACCGTAGTGCAAGCCAAAACACCGATACCGAAATAATAATCCAAATAAACGTTAACCTTTTTTTTTAACCGTTTCGAATCGATTTCTATATATGTCCGGTTTGAAAAGAATGTAGCCCTTTTATGTCCTTTTAATTTGTCTACATCTTTCTAGAAAAAATATGTTCAATTTATAATTGGTTTGGCTGACATTAAGGTAAAAAAAATATTAAAGAAAGCGTGTAGGAGTATAAATTTGAGCCTGTATGTTTTATAGAAGTAAGCGACGATGATTAGATCATTTTATGATAAAAACAAGTTGGAGTGTAATATTCGTCTACGCCAAATCTTCAGTGCATTGATGGTTTTTCGATTGATTTTGAATGAAAATTGTGTCGTACTTGGTTCTATAATTCATTTTCGTTTACTGTTTTGTGAAACTATAAATGTGTTTTCATATTAGTAAAGTAAAGAAAAACAAAACGCAAAGAAAATAAGTAAGAGAGTTTAATTCGGCTGTGCTGAATCATATATACCTCCACAAATAAAATGAGATATATAAGATATATGTATAATAGAAACTAAGGACTGAGATCGAAAAATTCTTAACATACATATATGATAATAAAAATTAAACCACTAAACTTACAGTTTTGATTTTTTTTATGTGATTGAAATTATTATTACAATTTACAAACAATTTTGTTTTTAAAGTTCTAATCAATAGTGTTGAATTTATGAATCTTTTCCCGAAACCCTTCCTTTAAGGTTTTCATTGAGCTTTCTGTCACTTCGTTCGAACACGTAGTCCATCTCCGTTTAAAATCTACCAAACTTTTGGACACCTTTTTAGTGCTCTTCAATTCTCTTTTAATAAGATCCCAATATCTCTCCACTGGCCTTAGCTCCGGGCAGTTTGGAGGATTTGCCTCTCTTGGTACAAATACCACATTATTGGTCTTGTAGCACTCAAGACCTTTCTTACCATAGTGACAGATGCCAAATCAGGCCAAAAAATAAGTGGACACATTAAGAAGTCTTATGAATGGAAACATTATTTTTTGTAAACAATCCTTGATGTAAATTTCGGTATTTATAGAGCCCTTTGTAACAAATGTTTGGCTTTTTGCCACAACTGCATATTGCTTGCCATACCAAGAACTTTTTGGGAAATTTTGTCTGCTATTGGGTCCTAAACTTTTCTTCAACATTCCCTCGAGCATCTGCAACATAAAAAAATTGAACCAGAAGCTGCGAAAAATTTTCCATACGTACATTTCGTCATCCATTATGCAGCAGGTATATTTTTGGTATAAAATTTGACTTTAATTTTCGAGCTCTGTCTTTGGCCTCTAAATTTTTAGCAGAGTTCCTTTCAGGAACTTTTTTAGCCTTGTAGGCTTTTAAACCTGCATTGGCTTTAACTTTTCGTACCAAATAGTCCGATTACTGAGCTAACCGTACTGCTTTCCTACCGGATGTGTTGGGAGCTCTTTTGAAAATGCTTTCTATTTTTTTGGCTTTAGAAACATCATGTGGACCATTTCTTCTACCTGAACCAGGTTTTCTATCAACGGACAAGTTCTCCCCGCAGACATTTGAATGCTTGGCCAACTTTTTGTAGGACCAAGTTGGGTTTTGTTGAAAATATTTAATAATTTTAGTACGCACTTTTTTCTGGTCACTCATGTTAATCAGATTAACAACAAATGAATTAAACATAATAACTGACATGTTTTACAAAGATAACTTGACCAAAAAAAAAAAAAAAAAATCAAATAATACTTTGGTTAAAAGTTTTTATGAAAAACGTGTGTTAAGAATTTTACGATCTCACTTCTTAATTTGTGTTAATTTTTTTTATCAATATCGATATTTAAGCGCTATAATGTATTTTTCGGATATGGGCCTTATAGAGTGACCAATTATGGGCCGATCTTTATAAAATTTGGTTCAGCGATTCTTGAGTACATGTGGATATAATATGGAGGTTATAATCAAATATGGACCGATATACACAAAATCCAGCAGTTTGATTTTTGCATACATATTGCTTATCTGTGTAAAATTTTGGTTCGAAATCGATATTTGTAAGATATTGTTACGAATGTTCAATAGCGATTTGAATTTAACGGTCTGCAACATTCATCATGTTTATAAACACGTCCATGTTTAAGCTGTTAACATTAACATCGAAAGCGCTAGAATTCGAATGTACTAGTATGTCCGTTAAGAGCATTGTAGAAGATTCCCGATAAATGGCGCGTGTATAAATAGTGGCAGAGCTGGCAGCCGAGAGTAGAGTTGATTATTGTCGCTGTTAGAGTTAACATCAACTGTCGTGTATATTTGAGCTTGTACGTTGTAAAGTGTGTGTGCATTTCTGCGAATTGATAGACGTGTATAAAGACACTGAGTGACTTTTTAATTCTGTTGTTGTACATTCTAAATAAATAAAGAGTTGTTACAATTTTAAACTACTAAAACTGCTTTTATTTGCAATCAAAAGTATCCGGTTTTTTTAAAGGAAATAAACCCTGTTTTTAAAAGGTAAAAACGTAACCATATTTATGTCTGTTAGTGTATTTTCGTACGGCGATTTATATGTACATGAGGATTATTTATGTCGAATTTAGACTTGATAACGATATTTATGTTAGAATTATGCGTATTTAGTTGCGTTTACTTTTCTGACACAAAATGTTGGCAACATATTTTGTACCATTTATTAAAGAAAGAACAAAAATCATTGCTATTTATGTAGGTTCAGAGTATTCTAAAATAATTTTGATTCCATTTTAACTACAAATTTCATTAACACAAACGAACTTCAAAAAAATATATGGTTTTCAAAAACAATAACAGCTATTGAAACATTGCTGCCTTTCTAATACTTTCGGTAAAATCTAGGGTGAAACATGGCAAATTTTCAAATAATGTTGTCCTATTATTTGAAATGCACAAGTTATACACTTACAAGACAACATTTTTTTAAGAAAATAACACAAATAACACAATGAAGACGTGATTTATGCCCGAAAAGAAAACCCCATAAGTGATTTTAGGATGTGTACTATAAATGGTGAAATAAGAAACGATCCAACAAAATTTCGTTTTGTGATTTCTTTTCACATAGAACTTATGTTTGCTGAATTTTGTATGGATCCTGCTATTATATAGTTATTTATGTACCATAGAGTCATAATCCGGGATGAAATTTATTATGGGGCTGGAAGATAACACGGACTGATTCTTGCCATTTTCAACAGAGTTTGTTTTTATTTTATTAAAAGAACAACATTTTTGGAGGTTGTCTTACATTTTGGTCCATAACTCTGATTCTATTTGACCGATTTTGCCATTATTATTACTAATCAATAAAGAATATTAGGGAAAATTTGCATTCCTCTACATCTTTTGGTGGCTTTTAAATTATATCATGGTTCATATATGACTTGAGTCCTTATAAATATTACAGCTAAGAACATCGACAACTATTTTAATCCATCCAAAATTTCTATATGCTTTTAAGAATATTATAATTTAATATCTTAAAACAAATGGAAAAACTAAGCACGACACCTATCAATATCCCTGTTTTGAGTACTAAATTCATAAATAAGGTTTCCTGACAAACTTACATAATAATTTTCACTTTAATTAAAAGTGTTTCTCAATGTTTCTGTTTCTGTTACTTCAACATGACTGACATACGACTACAAAAATATTGTGTACTTTATTTAGAATGTCATTAAAACTGTCTACTAAATGCAACATCAAAGATGTAGTCTGCTGGTTGCGAAAGCAACGCTTATTTTCCCAACACAAGAGAAAAAAACATTTGAATTTTAAATGTTTGTCACCTTTTGGTCAAAACAACTAATATCACTTATGCAAATCAAAAACACAAAACTAACAACAACGCTGGCAAAGTTGCAAGTTGCAACATGTTAAAGAAAAATAATACAACAACACATATATGTATGCTTCAAAAAGAAATGTAAAATTGCAACAAGCAGCTGAAGTGAAAAAAGAAGAAAAATTTCGCTTAATGACAGCATGTCGTAATACGGTAGCATGTCGTTTGTTCGTTTGTTTGTTAGTTGGTTGGTTGCTGCGTATTCAATTCCCCCCATAAACGCACTATTGCAACACGATGGATGAATGGACAGACGGACAGACAGAGGGACGGACGTATGTACGTTCCAATAGACAAACAGACACACACAATTTTACAGACAAACAAATAAAATGACATTTAAGAAAACTCAATTTATGTCCATACATTTTGTAGTTGAATTGTGTTTAAATTTTATTTACAACTTCTTGTTGTTTCTTTGACTCTGTTTTTTTTTTTTTCTTTCCTTTTTTGATTTTATAAAACAGATTTCAAATAAATGTCAGTTGGACATTTGACAACAGCAGTGACATGCCTTTTGGTCACTTTTCATTTTCAAAATGATAACGGAAAATGACTTGGTGACTTTATTTCTTTTGTGGACAAAAGTCGGTAACAGCGCAGCAACTGAACGAGATGTGTTACGAGCGAGTACAACAAATGTGATGCCTTAACTATACTGAATCTTTCAAATTAAAACTAACATCTATTTTCTTAATTCATCTCTAATTATTATTATCTTGTCAAGCATAAGGCTAAAGAGGGAGAGAGTTTCCTTTGAAAACTGAAATAGCAATGACAGTTTTGGACCAGTTAGTTTGTATTTATTTGTGTAATGAACGTGTGTTTAAAAGGACTTTCAACATGCTGTGAAAAAGGTCTTTAATAGGTTTCTGCTGACAAATTTCTTAACAACTGTTTTCAACATCATCACTAAAGGAAGTTGCTAACAGGAGAAGCCATCAGATGTTACTCTTTTTTTATAATGATGATGAGGATGATTAAGATTTCTTTACAGCTGGGATTGATAAGACCTAAAAGTAGGCTACATTAACTATTTATTACACATTTACAAATAAAACTTTTAGTGCTGACTAGTTAGTAAAGATGTTGAAATCCTTCAAATTATTATTTGATTTAAGTTTGAAAGTCCGTTGTTATAATTAGTTTTTAACTTTATTTTCGTTTATCTTTAAATGATTTTGTTTGTCAAAAAGCGTATTTTGTTTTCATAGCATTTCTTAATCTCAAGTACTGTGTTTATTAGTTGGAAAAAATCTTGTAATTTGTGAGCAAGTTTTTTTTGGAAAATCAGCTTAAATTAATTTTATTTGTCCGGTTTGTTTTTATCTCACTTTTGCTCTGTCTTCGAAAAGCTACTGAAAGAAGGACAACCGTTTTTTGTTGTTATTGGTGGCGAAAACAACCACAAGCAAAGATATTAAAAGTTTTATATTGAATTTATCTTCTAGAGTCCTTGTGAATCCTTAAGTAAGTACGAGATGTATCTGTTCCCATCTTGCCATAAAGTTTAAAATTAATATTGTCTTTGTTGTTGTCATTTGGGTATATTAAGGAAAGTTTATGTGCAGAGTTGTGTGTGGATAGGAGGGTTGTGGGAAAAGATTTAAAAATTTGAATTTTGAAAAGTAAAAATTTTTTCAAAACTTTCGATTGACAACAAAATTATGTGACCAGGATTGGCTGCTGTTGTCCCTAAAGTATAATTTTAGCTCAGCTACAGTTACCTCTAAAATAACATAACCGAAATACGTGCAACTACCGTCATCTCTAAAATAGCTTTATTCTATTATGAAAATACATATTTTGATATCATATTAAAGCTAATAAAGTTTTTCAATATTTTTTTTTTTCAGAAATATGTTTCTTATGAAAAGAGGATGAAACATTGAAAATCGTCTTTGATCAAAATATATCTAATAAAACGAATCATCCATTTTCTTAAGATTTATTATAATTTTTTCCTCGGAAAAAGGTTTATAAAATTTGAACTTTGAACCTTTAATCTGTTTACTAAGTTTCAACAAATTTGGAACGCGTAATGTACGATACATTGTCCAATAATTTTGTTTCCTCCTTTTGCCACCTTATTTTAAATGTTCCTCATAATTTTAAACAGACCGAAATTACCGTTAACGAAATAATTCAAATTCGTGTTACCGTTACTTTCAACTCTTTCGAATCGTTAGCCAACATTGCATTTAAC
The DNA here is from genome assembly GCA_942486065.2 of Calliphora vomitoria. Taxonomy (NCBI): domain Eukaryota; kingdom Metazoa; phylum Arthropoda; class Insecta; order Diptera; family Calliphoridae; genus Calliphora; species Calliphora vomitoria. The sequence continues at coordinate 142,015,196 of OW818030.2, forward strand.
GCAATGAATATTTCGTCTTGTGTAAAACAAAATATTTTAGTAAAGTAAAGAATACTTCTCACACATCCCTTGTTCAAAAAAACTTAAAAATCTTGTAAGTACATTTGTTCATAAGGGACTGAAAACTAAAGTTTCTTTTTCTTAATTCCGCGAACTGAGCTTTAATCCAAACAATCAACTTGGATTTTAACATTAATTGTGTTTTCCTTCAACAGTTCAAAACAACAACAAAAAAAAGTAAAAAGATCTGCTAACAAAAACATTATGGTTTTAAAAAAGGCAAACATGGCAACAAAATTAAAACAGCTTAAAAATAAAATTAAACACAAAAACAATAAAAACATTTAAGGAAATTAAAAAATTTAAACACTAAATAATATGAGTCTTTAACTGGAAGTCTGCACATACACAATTGCTGCCCTGTTGCCAGCTACAACAATCAAGCGGGAAATGACAGTGAGAAATGCAAAACATTATTTTGCCAACTCCCTTTATCAATGTAGAGGTTAATAGTTGCAAGCCAAAGAATAGAATATGAAAATACCTATAGAGCAGCTGTTTTCCTTTTTACATACAAACAACAAAAAGAACTGACCTTCATCATGACATAATGAAGTAGAACTCCGACACCGTTGTTGAATTCTAGCAAATGCCTGCAAAAGAACAAAACAGATGAGCCTGCTAAGAAATTGTTACCAACCATTGAACAATTATGGCGTATCATCCACAAAATGCCATCATCCAAGGCTTTGAGTTAATCCTGTGGGGTTTTAAAGTGCTCATCTTTTGTCAACATCAACAGCAACAATTTAAAAGCGTCAACAGACCATAAAACCATTGTTAAGTCTGTGGCACTTTGCTTTTGCGTTTTTTTTCGCTATTAAAGAAGCGTTGACACGTGTGTCAACACACCATAAATCGAGGCATGCAAATGCGGTTTGGTATTGTAAAATAATCCATACATAGGCTCAGTTTTGTTGGGCTTAGAATTTTTAACTTTTTTTATTCACGTCCAATTAATTGAATTCAGTTTAATATAGTGTTTATTTTTAGCATTCTATATTGTCGAGTTTTAGTAGGTTGGTTATAAATAAAAACATTTAATGCGAAAATGATACCATAGACTCATATACTTAATAAAAATGTTTCTTTTACGACTGTATCCCTACTTAGTATGTGAAGGTATTGGGGAAATGTTGAACGATTTAGAAAACAATGTAAATCTTCTTTCAAAAAGTAAAATGAAAGTTATATACACATCGGTAATATTGTTACGAATTTGAAAAAGCCATTTGAATTTAACGGTCTGTAACGACTGCCTGCAACATTCATCATGTTTATAAATACGTCCATCAGTAGAAGCTTCTACTTGTCAACAATGTTGATAGCATGCGGATATTAGCATTGTTTGTAAGTATGGCAACACTGCATGTTTAAGCTGCTAACATTACCATCGAAAGCTCTAAAATTCGAATGTACTAGTATGTACGTTGAGAGCATTGTTGAAGTTTCCCGATAGATGGCGCGTGTATAAATAGTGGCAGAGCTGGCAGTCGTAAGTTGAGTTGATCATTGGCGGTGTTAGAGTTAACATCAACTGTCTTGTACGTGTACGTTATAAAGTGTGTGTGTGTACTTCTGCGTATTGATATACGTGTATAAAGACACTGAGTGACTATTTAATTCTGTTGTTTTGTACATTCTAAATAAATAAAGAGTTGTTACAATTTTAAACTACTAAAACTGCTTTTTATTTGCAATCAAAAGTATCCGGTTTATTTAAAGGAAATAAACTCCGGTTTTAAAAGGTAAAAACGTAACAATATTATTGCAAAAACCTGACAATGTCTAGTTTTAATATATAAATAACAGCGTTGGCTAGAAATGGCAGTGAAATCAAATCAAAAGTTTAATTTTTCGCGATTCTTCGCACACAACAAAGAAGGATTTCATTTGGGATGAGACGATTTTCAGAGTTTTCAAATTTAAAATCCAGAGGGACTTGAATCAATTTCTATTAACGTTCTATCTCTAAATATTTTTAATTTTGCCAAATGGCCTAACTTGAACCTGGATTAGATTGGATATTTGTAGAAAAGTTTCGAAAGTACTTATACAAATCATAAGAGGGTTTTATTCAAAAAATTTGTAAGGAAAATAGTAGTAAAAAAGGAAGTCGTTTGGAATCCACACAGATAGAATTATTGCTAAAATATTTCAAACAATCACCTGTCTGAAACTGTATCATTGTTGGTATGTAAATTCAAATAAATTTTTTATTCAATGACTATTTTTTAATTAAAAAAAATTGATTTTTTTCAATTAAATTTCTACAAAATGTGATGTTTGATATGTCCTACACAGAAAAAAGTATATTTCAATTCAAATATTTATCACATATTGAACTACACCATTTTCAACAGTAATTCGGAAAAGAACAATTGAAAATGAGAATTTTCATTTATAATTCAGAAAATATCAATTGGAATTGAGATTTTTCATTTGATATTCCGAAAACCCCAATTGATAATGAGAATTTTCATTTATAATTCGGAAAAAAAAATTGTAAAAGAGAATTTTCATTTAAAATTCGGAAAAGAACAACTAAAATTGAGAGTTTTAACTTTAAATTCAGGGAAGCTTAATTGAAAATAAGAGGTCCATTTAACGCGACTGTTGCAAATGAGTATGTAAATGATGTTTTTCAAAAATGTGAGGATTTGGGCAACAAAGTTTTAGTAGTAGTTTGTGACAATGCTCCAGGTCACAGCAAACTTGAGAGATTATTTAAAAACTCAAAAGCAACCTTGCTAAGGTTGAGCCCATATTCCCCAGTACTCAACCCCATTGAAACAATATGTTCTAAAATAAAAGCGCATGTGAAATAAAAAATTAATGTACCTAACACTTTTCCACGAAACGTGGGAGAACAATGACTATGTAATTTACCTAGAAAGTTTGATAGATGAAGCCATTGCTCAAATAACAGTTGGCGACTGCAGCAGAGCTATTCAGCACTCGACAATATTTCATGCAGCAGCAAAAGAAATGCAAAATATGCCCGTTGGTCATAAATTTTTATTGTTTAAAGGTTTTATTATTATTATTATTATTAATTTTATAAAAATTTTCATGTTCTTTTCATTTTCTAATTTTCAATTACTAATTTCCTAATTTCAAATAAAAAATTCTAATTTTCAATTGAGCTTTTCCGAATTTTAAATGAAAATTCTCAATTTCAATTGTGATTTTCTGAATATCAAATGAAAAATCTGAATTCTAATTGTTCTTTTCCGAATTTTGAACGAAAATTCTCATTATATTTTCCGAATTATAAATGAAAATTCTCATTATCAATTGGGATTTTCTGAATTTCAAATGAAAAATCTCAATTCCACTTAATATTTTCTGAATTGAATTGAAAGGTTTTCATTTTCAAATGAAAAAGTTGTAGTTTCAATTATTTAATGATTGAATCAAGTATTCATTCATGCACAGAAAACACAATTGGTCAATTCACAAGGTCTCTTATCAGTCATATTGTCATAAAGTCCTAATATATCACGACTCGGCGGCTCGGCTTAACCGATTCTTAGGCATTCGGCGTTGGTCTCTGCTGGTTGGTTACGATAACACAATAAACATAGCATAGAAATTAGTATTATTTTAGGACATTTTTAGATTGAAGAGCAATAAAATCCATTGTGAAATATTAGGACATTTTGACAATATGACATGATAAGAGACCTTGTGAATTGACCAAATTTTTGTCACATATTGAACATATAATTGAATCAAGTATTCATGTGCTCAAAAACTAAATTTTATAATATTTTCTACTGAATTTTGAGTTTGATAATTTTGATAATTGAATATACAATTTTCGTTATTGGGTGAACTTTAATAAAAAAAATTATTGAATACACAATTTTTGTAATTGAAAACACATTTTAGTTATGTTTTGTGTTTTCAATAACGAAAATTGTATATTCAACAATTTTTTTTTATTAAAGTTCAACCAATAACGAAAATTTTATATTCAATTATCAAAATTATCAAATTCAAAACTCAAAATTCAGTAGAAAATATTAGAAATAATTGAAACCAGTTCAATATGTGATAAATATGTATTTGAAATGAAACCAGTTTAGGAAATAGTTTTTCCTGTGTAATTCCAACAATATTTTATTTAATTCTGTAAATTTCTTTACTGAATAAGAAATTGCACTAAAACTGTATAAAATTAAATTCAAAAAGTTTCCTACAACCTCCTAAAATTTTTACAAAATGTGTCCTTAATACATATATTTATTTAATATGTATTCGTTTTTATCTCAAATGCATTATTCTTTCAGCAAATCTCTTATTATATTTATTTTTGGTCTGCTAATTTCAGTTTACGCCAGGATTAAGCCAATCACAAGATTAACAAATGTCTAGACTTGTGAAAGCAGACAAATTTTTACTTTACATATATGAAATACGAAGACCTCTGATATGACCCCATAATGGATGCAAAGTAAAATAAACAACGATCAGCTACTTACTATGTACTGGCAACATACAATATAAGGCTTTTAAGAGACTTGTTTTTTGGACCAATATAAATCATAAAAGGAGCACAACAAAAACATGATAATAGGTTAATGTAACATAAACAAGCACTCACACTAATAACATGAAATATACACACATAAACACACACTCCTTCTCACAAACCCATATTTGCAACATCACGTCTTTCAGAGACTAATGGCCACCGCCATAAAACCAGTAACGAAAGAAGAAGTAAGAAAAAAAAAACACAAAAAAGCTATAGATGTCAACGTGGTAAGTAAGTCGGGCAATATAAAAAAGGACATAAAAAGAGAAGAAATAATATTAAAAGTATTTGTTACATAAAAAGGAGTCAAAGGAGACAAACACAACAATAGAAATGGCGCCGACAACAAAAAAAGAGTGGCGGGTGTTTATTCTCTATTGTGCAGAAGAAAATAAAACACAACTTCGGGAACAATGACATGTTTACCACCATCATCATCACATACGAACGAACGAACAAATAAATAAATATGTATGTATGTATGTATGTCTGAATACACACGTAAACTAACTTCCTTATCAATTTGGCATCATCCTTTAAGAAAATGAACTACTTTTGTGATTTCGCTATAAAAAGAACAAGCTAACAAATACTGAAATAAAGAAATATTGATTTCTCTTTACTCCATTTTACATCCTTTATTTCTTTTTTCCCTACCAACAAACTGTTGCGAATTCAAAAAGGACACAAATATGAAAAGTAAGACATTTAGGTTTCTCAACAAAAGTAAGACATACAAACATACATATTTACGTTCAAATAACATGTTTTTTTGTTGCTTTTGCAAAAACTGTAAAAAAAATAAGAAGAAAATCTTATAAATTGCAGACATTTTGACGTCTAAAAAGGATATTTAAGGATAATATTTATGTTTGTTTTCATCTCGTTATATTTTTGTCCTTTCCAGCTATTGTTTTCAATTTCTATAACAAAAAAAACATGCGTTATGAACTACTTAACGTTCATAAAATGTTGAAATAAATATTGAAAAGGTTAAAGGTAACAAGTTATGAAATAATACTTGCTTTTGAAACCTTTTTTTTAAGAAAATAAATCAGAGGGTAACAAACAAAATGTTTAGAAAAGAATTTCCTATAATTTTGTTATTGAAATTTAATAGTATTTGGAAAGACATTAATAGAACATTTTATACATTCAATATACATTAGACCGTCTCACTTTTCCCTTTTTTTCGAAATTCCTTCATGAACATCGATTTTCTTAATCTACTCTAAACTATAGTTAATTCATATTTCAACTAAATCTGCAGTTTTTCTTAATAAAATGCTACTGTTATTTATATCAAAATCTTTATTTTAAAATTTCCTACCATACTGCATTTACAGAATACATAAATTTTGCCTCATGCAATTTTTATATAAAAAAAGGTAAGCAAAAATTAAAAAAAATTATAAGTTCGTATTTGAAAATCTGAATTTGTAATGCTATGTACAAAAAATCATCGAACAAAATGGCAATGTTGCTTTAAGAAACATTTAGGAAATTTAATTAGCTTTCTAATGCATGTAATTAGGTTCTAATTCGTTAAGAACTGCTTGAGTTAGAGGCAAATTACTAAAGCAAGATATTTTAATTTTTTCAAAAAAAAAGCATATTGCCTAAAAAAACGATTTGAGAGACAACTTTCCGTTCATGAATATTTAAGTGTTATACACCAAAATTCTTGGTTTTTAGAGTAGATTAAGAAAAATTTATGTTCATAAAGGAATGTAAAAACCAAGGTTGGCAACCGAAACGAATAACGGTATCGGTAACGGTATCGGTATTAATTTTATTTTTATTTCGGTATCGGTATCGGTAACGGTATTTAAATTATATCGGTATCGGTATACCGGTATAAAACTAATATATCGGTATTTATACCGGTATAAAAATTAAGTTCATCAAATCTAACAAAAACTTATAAAAAATCGAGCTACAAAAAATACAATATGTCACAACAACAGGTACTTTGTTTTTGTTAAAAGATAATTGAATTGTCAAAGTTGCCTGTTGTTGTTTTTGCTTGAATTGACAATCCAATTATCTATACAAGTTCTTCTGAGGTCACCTGCTATAAATTCTCCTTGGTATGTAAGTAAACAACTAAGACAGAGTTGCATTAGTTGAACATCAAGCAGGGATGGACAAGGCTCAAATACTATTTTCTACTAGCAGCAAAGTTGTTAAATTATGTAATTTTAACAATTTTGCAAAATTTAATTATAATGCCGGTATGATATCAGTATTGAAACTTGTATGATACCGGTATTGATTTGCAATTGATACCGGTATAATAAAGGTATTGATACCGTTATGATAACGGTATTGTACCGGTATGATACCGGTATTAAGGGAAACGGTATTTGAATACCGGTATTTTACCGAAATAATTATTTCGGTATCGGTATCAATACCGGTACTCAATTTTAAACGGTATTTAATCGGTATCGGTATTAATAACGGTATCGGTTGCCAACCTTGGTAAAAACTGAGACGGTCTAATATACATATTTATGTGTTATTAAAAACGAACTATTTCAAATTCTTTAGAGAGCCACCTACAAAGTTCAATACTGAAACGTTGCGAAAGAAATATTCTTATATACTTTACTGTAATGCTAAAAATAACAGCCATCCAATACCAGGTAATGTGGAAGGTAATGAGAATGCATTTACAAAATGCTAAAAGTTTTGTGGGGAAAATGGAATAACTAAAATTAGATAATAAGGCCAAACACATTTAGTATGGCTTGGCTCCATTAAAAATATCTGTTAAGGTGTTAAAGTGTGACCACAAATAATCTACTATCAAAAGTTTTTTATCTTATCTACCGGCGTGGCGAAATTTCTTCATTGCACTACACTTAATTAAACATACATTAAATATAATTAAATATTCAAATTGTGAATTATTATGACAGGCGCAACAAATTCTTTTATTTCATATTCATAATCTGCTCCCTCTAATTAACCAACATTATTTTTTTAACAAGTTTTCTACGGTTCTTGAGTACAAATGAATAAAATGAAATTTGCAATGAAATAAAAAATATAATTAAATATGCAAATTTCTGGCATCACCCATTTAGGATTCCGTATGCAAAAAAAAATGTATCATTAAAATTGTCCTTGAAACCATTAAAAATTAAATTTTGCATGCCCACTTTCGCAAAGCCATCCCAAATAGTAAAAATATGTTCAAAATCCAAAAAAAAGAGACTTAAAAAATATTACTGCACTTTATCAATGTTAAATTTATGGCAATACTGTCAACCCACAGCCAGACAAACAATGTCAGGAGAACAAATGAAGGAAAAAAGGAGCACAAAACAAAAACTAAAAATCAAGTTTGAATAAAATACTCGTAAATATTTGCATGTGCAACTCCCCTCGTCATCATCATTGCAGTCATTGTTGTAATATGAATTTGATATGCAAAATAGCACTAAAACTGAAATGATAGATTTTTTTACACATTTTTTAAATTCGCAAACTGCATTATATTTCTGCAACACATTTACTGCCTGTACGTTGCACGCACAAGCAGGCAGCCAAAATATGTGAACCTTTTCTTCCATCCGCCGCAAAAAAAAAAAAGTGACAATTTTTTGCCATGACATGAGGGTGATTTTTGCATACGCCAAAATAAAACAACAAAATGTTATGAAGGTAGAATTTGGAATAAAATGAAACTGGGGTGTAACTGCTAATGATCTCATTAAGTAATAAATGTCAAAAAATAATTTTAAAATTTTTTCTTTTTTTTATTTAGAGTAAGCAAATGTCCAAATTTGCTAACAATATGTAAAAAATGTTATTTGGGTCAAATTACAAAATAACCAGAATTGGGCAAATAAAGGTAAAACAAAAAACATCTTAATTAGTTTTGTATTTAGAAAGTTTTTTTTTAAACAATTTCTAAATCATTAATAAAAAATAGAAAACAAAAACGTTAATTTCAAAAAGTCTTTAAACATTTGTTTCGAAGAATAATGATAGAATTGAATTTAAAATGAAATGTTTCCACCAGATGTTAATTTTTTATAGAATAGAAAATTATAGAATTTTTGCTGTGCCGGAATTGAGATTTTTGAAATAGTTTAAAAATAACAATTAATGGCCTAATGTAAAGAAAATATATTCGATTAAGCGGTGTCCGTCTGACCGTGTATCCTTGTGTTAGTTGAAACTTGTTTCCCGAAAGCCCTAGATATCCTACGGTATAAATATATCAGATATAGTCATGATAATTTTGCTAAATTTTAATGGGCTCAAAAATCGTTTGAGATTAAAGGAAAATTCCATGACTACCTTGATTTATAACCCAAAATGTAAATACAAATATTTACTTTTGTAGGCTTCCAGATAACGAATCGAACTAAAATTTAAAAATTGTCAAAAACACTTTCTGAACAGACTGTGTTGAAAGAATGATATATAAACGACAACTGATTTTTAAATGCAAATGATTGCCTCTCACAAAGTCTAAAGTTTTAGAAAATATACATACATATCGTCACCTAAAATGCAAAATAACCTAACATCAATTTTCATAAGTTTATAGAGAAGTAAAAATCGATATAAAATGAAAGCTAGTTGAGATATTGAATTGTTGTTTTCTAAAACCAAAATAACGTATCATCAATATAAACTTATTATTTTAATTAAAAGCCGTTATTATTTTAATTACTAACAACTACTTATTTAAACTAGAAAAATGTACAGACTTCAAAAAAACATTAAATTGCAACAAATTTATTAAAAAATATTAGGAAACTACCTAAAATAAGGTAAAATAATATTTATTATTAATTACTCAAAACGTATAACTTTTATTTGATGGGGATTTCATGTCAAGTGAACCAACTTTTGAAATCGATGTCTTCCGATTTTGATATACATATATCCCATTCGCATCCCACTCAGCGACCAAAAAGGTCTTCAAGGAAAAAAACTAAAATTTCTTTTGAGAAAAAATGGCTCATTTTGAAAAAAGTCAAGAAAGTTTTTGATTAAAAAAAAATGACAAACAGGCAGGCTTGCCAGTGTTGGGGATCTGTCACCAAAGGTGGGGATTTTGTAAGGTTTTTGGGCACAGAAAATTTCGTTTGGGGACTGGGGATTTTATTGGGGATATTTGAAAATATTTCGGGGATTTTATGGATTTTAGTGTTTTAGTACTTATTTTGAATTACGTTACATTTTGCCTTAATACTTTTAAACCGCATTTCTTCTATTCGGTTTCACACAATCATTCGATTGGCTACAAATTCGGTTGCCACTACGAATCTGTTTTCTCTCTCGACTCTGTTTTGCGTAATGGAACAGAATATTTAAAAGCGATTAATTTATTTTAAAAGTATATATCCGGTATTTACACAATAAAATATTTCTATTGCTTTTTCTTAAAATGTCCTTAACAAACGTAAGAAAGTATGGTCGGTCAAGCCCGACCTAATACCCTACTCTAAGTAAATGAACAAAAAAATGTTTCTTTTAAAAATTCAATAATTTGTATTAGTTAGTGATTTTCGAAGTGGGCCTTATATGGGAGCTATTACCAATTATTGACCGATCACCACGAAATTAGGTCGTAGTTTATGTCTATATGAGAGTTATTTATGTTAAATTGTAAGTGTATACCAACATGTTTATGAGATTTATAAACGTTAAAGTGATTTACGTAAGCGGGTCTTCTATGGGAGCTATGATTAATTATGGATTGATCATAATAAAATTTGGTGACATGAATTCGGTATATATAAAATTTATTTGGAACAATATTTGTGTAGATACCAACATAAATTATATATTTAAGACCGATAAAGTCCAATTTCGGGAATACATTTGTATGGGTGCTAGGTGAAATAATGGACCGATTTTAGCCAGTTTCAATAGGCTAAATCCTTGGGCCGAAAAAATTATATGTACCAAATTATATCGAAATATCTTCAATAAAAGACGATGATTATCAACATTTTATTTTTCAATCCTTGATCTTAATCAATCAGAAGTAAATTGCAAATTTTCACTTTTTTGGAATTTGATTTGACCATCAATTCTAATTAATATACATAAGTATCATGAAATGTGTACATAGAATTATTCATATTATGAAAAGAAACATCAGAGATTATTTTTTTTAAAGAATGTTCTTCTTTACTGTTCCATCGTCCAACTGTCACGTCCAGATGATTATGGGCGTTACAGTTATGGGCATGACTGTTTCAGACTTTTAAAGTGAAAAAATGTGCCAATATTTTTATGTAGAAGAGTTCTTGTAGATTATTTAAAATAAAAAGCGAGAAAAATAAGACCATGAAAGTCAAATAAGAGCTCAGAATAGTGCAAACATCTATATTTCCAGCACCTGTATATAAATTTCTTCATAAATGCCGCAAAAGTACATGAATAAATTAATACAATGGGCTATTGTATAAAGGTTTTATATACATATTATTTGGTTTAACGTTGCACAGTGGTTTAGAAACTTTTTTTTTTGGAAATAATTCGGTATCTCGGGAACTATTGGAGATATTATTACAAAATTTCACATGGTTAGAGCTGAGGTGTTTTTGAGTTGAATTACATTTGTTCAGCTTCCTAGGGGTAATACGGGCCAGGTTGTGCCCCCTCAAAGTTGGTCACCTCGGGTCTCAAAATTTTTAAAAAAATCCCCAAAAATTCATTTATGATCCGAATGAGCTGAAATTTAAAATATAAATAGTCCTTGAGAAGATCTACAAAAAATACGCTTACATGTGTAGGTTATCTCCTTCAGTTGAAGAGATATTTAGGTTTATTTATTTATTTTTTTTTAATTTTGCTCGATTTTTTTTTGTTTTTTAGATATGGCGGCCCTACGGAGGGTCGAATTTTTTTTTCAAAATATCAGCTATATTGGCAATAAAATTCTAAATAAAATAAAAAAAACTTGGTAAGTTTACCATAAAAACTTAAAAATTATAATATGGTGATTTTCCATGAAGAAAAATATAAAATTTGATTTAATGTAAAATTTTAACGGTTAAAGATATCATAACAAAATTGGGAACTAATTTAGATCCAAATGTCCTTAAATTAATGACATTATAATTTTTGACATTTTTTATTTTCAAATACCGAAATTCCTAAAACGGGGAAAATGTGTTCCAAAAACTAAGTTTTTTTAGAAAAGTGCCTACTGTGACGCTATTTACCGTGTGATAGTAAAACAACTTTCTAAGTATTTAAACAACATATAGGGTTATACAAATACGGAACTTTTTCGAGGATCGGTGCTTTGCCTTTTTAGAATTTTTTACTGAAACCTAAATATTTTTTTTAAAATTGTCCAAGTTTGGATAGGTCTGGGGGATACTGTGTCCGCTTAAGTGAGCCCAATTTTACTTTACATGCTTTTGCATTAAGTTTTCTTTCCGGAACATATAAAAATTGTATATAGTCCCAAAGAAAATTTGTTTCTACAAAAGAAAAAATATAGGGACTTTTTTAGGAAAAATCGTAAAAAATTAGGCCCATTTTACATGTTCCAACTTTGGATGCGTGTAACTTTTTACACGGACGAGATAACTGTTACCAAGTTTTTTTTATTTTATTTAGAATTTTATTGCCAATATAGCTGATATTTTGAAAAAAAAATTCGACCCTCCGTAGGGCCGCCATATCTAAAAAACAAAAAAAAATCGAGCAAAATCAAAAAAAAATAAATAAATAAACCTAAATATCTCTTCAACTGAAGGAGATAACCTACACATGTAAGCGTATTTTTTGTAGATCTTCTCAAGGACTATTTATATTTTAAATTTCAGCTCATTCGGATCATAAATGAATTTTTGGGGATTTTTTTAAAAATTTTGAGACCCGAGGTGACCAACTTTGAGGGGGCACAACCTGGCCCGTATTACCCCTAGGAAGCTGAACAAATGTAATTCAACTCAAAAACACCTCAGCTCTAACCATGTGAAATTTTGTAATAATATCTCCAATAGTTCCCGAGATACCGAATTATTTCCAAAAAAAAAAGTTTCTAAACCACTGTGCGTTGGAAACAAATATAGCGTTTTCCGTTTTGTTGCAATATTATACCGCATACGTTATGAATGGAATTTTGAAGGACTTTGAAATTATTTATTACGTAAAATCGAATTTGATTGATCTAATTTCGGTATGTATAATATGTAAGTAACTATCTAGATAAAGATAGTGTATAACCAAGATAATAAGCTGTAGTTTAACGCATTATATCACACTTGATGTGCCAAAATTCCGGAGATATTAGACGATTTTTCACATAATTTTGCATCCTGCTCATTGCATGCCTAAATTTAATAAAAGCATGTAAAAGCTCATTCAATCTCAGATTTTGCAGGAGCCCATCCAGAACAGCTCTGCCGTCTTTTCAATTCTAATGATAAGGCCTTGCGATTTATCGAAATGTTTGTACATTTCTCCAAAAAAAAAAAAAAATAAATAAAAAAATACAAGTAAGAAAGTATAGTCGGTGAAGCCCGACCATATCATACCCTACACAGAAAAGATGATTATAAACTGTTTTCTTTTAAAATTTACAATTTAGGGAGCTATGACTAAATATGGAACGATATCCATAAAATTAGGTGGCATATCTTCTGTATATAAGAAACTTATTTGTGTTGAGTTTTATTTAAATACCGAAATTATTAAGAGATGTATGAGAGCTTATGTATTTTCAGATAGAGCAATCGTATGGGAGCTAGGAGAAATAATGGACCAATTCTAACCAAATTCAATAGGCTTCGCTTTATGAAAGAGAAAAGCTCTCAAATTGCTACCTGTAGTTTGATTAAATAGGTTGTGGCAGCAAAAAGTTCATGCTCAAAGGTTTCGAGAAAGATAATTTCACAAACTATTTTGTATAAAATTATTAGCTTTCGCGAAGTTTTGTCTCATTACGAAATTTCAAATTAGTTTATATAACTAAGAATGTGCTTATGTCTATATGAATTAGAAATGCTTTGAAGATTCTAAAAATTCAACTATTTTTAACTTTATTATACGATTAGCTCAACATTTTTAATCAATCAGTTGATGATAATAAAGAACAACATTTTGAAATAAAATTAAAGTTAGTAATGTTTTTCAACACATTCTCCTTAATTAAAGTGCCATTTAATTTGCCATAAAAATTTTTAAAAATTTTCATTATTTATAAAATGACATGTGTTATATAAATAGACAAAACCAGGTAACTTTCAGCCCAAAAGTATACTTGACTTTGCCTTAATACACAATGAATATTAACGAACAAGCTTATTTATGCGTTAGGTCTAATTTAAAATACAATGTAACAACACTTTTACATTTTAAACTTTAAACTTCTTACCCACTGTGCCAAACAATGACAATTAAAATGTAAGTCAAAGTTTTCATATGTTTACAGTTGTTGTTGTTGTTGCTAATTTAAATTCATATAAATCAAATTTGTTTGTTGATTACTGCAGCAAATACTGTATTGTTTAAAATCGTATCGTATGTATTGTATATCAAATACTTATTGTGTTAAATAGTTGGTTGTATGTTCAAATAAATGTGTACTGTACAAATGTATTTAGTTATTCATATTCATAATGAATATAAATCTAATTGTTAGTATTCCCATGACAAGTCAATACAAATGATTTGAAAAACAACAGCAATATAAAAAATAATACAACAATCAATTGTTTAAAATACACTTTTTACCACTCAAATCAACAACATAAAATCAATCTTTTACTTTCATGCGAGTACAGCTATTAACACTTTTTTCTTTCTTTCTTTCATTCTTAATACTTTTCCCACAAAACAATCGCTTAAGAAAAACTTTGCAGGGAAAAAAGGCCAAGAAAAGAATAAGAAAAATGATTTTCTTTTTAGCACACAATAGGAAAAAAAAAAACAAAAATACAATGAGATTTTCCTATGACACAGTTTTTCTTGTTGAGCTAACTTTTTGTTGTTTGAAACTGTGATACGCATTGCTTGCTTGCATTGCTTGCAACAGTTAACGAAAAACTTCTAAAGGGTTGTTTCTTGTTGTGTCTTTTTTAATTTTCCCATTCAGTGAAATCTATTCAGGAAAAGGAAACAATAGTAGAAATAACTTAGTCATACTGTTCATTTGTTTAGAGGATGTGAACAAAATCAAACTTATTTTTTATGGAGATTTACAAGGAGTTTAGGATTAGATTGTAATTTAAAAGAAATTTTGCACAAAATGACACTCAAAATATTCCAACACTCTTATTTACATTCATTTCAGAGGCAAGTGTTGCTGCTTATTTTGAAAAATTGTTGAAAGTTAAATGTGAAAAATATTAAAATGTTTAATAGTGCATCTTCTCATTCGGCATTAGTAGTACTAATTATGTCTTTAATAAAATATTGAAATTAGTTCTATAAAATTATTTGTTTTTTTTTATAAATTGTAAATCTTGTGTAATTAAACAGTGGAATTGACTTTATTTGACAAATACTTATGAGAGTAAAAAAGAGTACCTATTCATAAATTTTAACACAGCCACATCTTATCAGCTATATCAAAACCGCTGACCTTGAAATTTACAAAACTAGCTCATCTTTAATCGAAGATCTCTGAAAAGTAAATTTCTGGCTTTAAGGTTTATTTAATAAAACCCAATAAAAGCAAGACTGGCATTAAAAATAAATAAAAATTTCGTTATGTCCATAAAGTAACACCTTGTAATGTAAGTTTTTTTTTTTTTTAATATATTTTTTGTTTTATATCGATTGACATTGTCTCGTGGGTTGGGTGCACTTGTTGTGATTTAAATACCTCGATATTTTCTGCAGTTGTTGCTGCTTTTTTATGGATATATATTTTTTTTTTATTTCGTTACTTTGGAACGCTCATATAAAAGCGTTTTATTTATATGCGCACCTTTTGTAACATGTATTTTTTTGTTGATTTTTTCGTTATAGTTTTTTTTTGTTTTTTTGCAACAAGATCGAACAGCCGATCAACCGCTATTGGCTTGCGGTGGTGGCGGTGGCGGTTTCAAGTCAATCTTATGTCTCAAAGTAATTAATTAATCTACAGCTTGTCTTTGAAAAGACTATTTAAGTAACAGAAAAGTACTATAAAAAAACATACACACACTAAACGGAAATAATGTTTTTTTTTTTTTTGAAATGGACGCTGACATCAAATACCGCACGTTGCAACTTTAAAAACAGAAAAAGACACACTGGCAAAAAAAACATTAAAATGACAAATTCACAATTTTATGCGGGCGTTGATTATGATGTTTTAGTGTTTTACTTTATGTGACCATACGCCAATAAATTGGAAATATATTGTGAAATTAGCAAGCTTTGCGTATAATTATATAGAAATTTCGGATAGTGGTTGAAGACAGACTTAAAGATGCGTTATAGTAAAATGAAAACAACAATTATAACTAATATAGCATTATTTTAGTATTACTTTGTTGCCTTAATCATTACTTCCAGCAATAGTTTGAATCGATTTTAGAACACTGTCAAGGTGATAAACGTCAAAACGGTTGTCAAGATATAAAATTATCAGGTATAGTCTTCATTTATTATTATTGTTACGATTGTGCAATCACGATTTGAATTCAACGGTCTGTAACGACTGCCTGCAGCATTCATCAGTAGCATGCGTTTATTGCATTGTTTGTAAGTATGGCAACACTAAATGTTTAAGCTGATAACATTAACATCGAAGGCTCTGGAATTCGAATGTACTAGTATGTCCGTTAAGAGCTTTGTAGAAGATTCCCGATAGATGGCGCGTGTATAAATAGTGGCAGAGCTGGCAGTCGTGAGTTGAGTTGATCATTGTCGCTGTTAGAGTTAACATCAATTGTCGTGTACATGTGTGTTTGTACATTATAAATTTTGTGTGCATTTCTGCGAATTGATAAACGTGTATAAAGACACTGAGTGACTATTTAATTCTGTTGTTGTTGTACATTCTAAATAAATAAAGAGTTGTTACAATTTTAAACTACTAAAAGTGCTTTTTATTTGCAATCAAAAGTATCCGGTTTATTTAAAGGAAATAAACTCACGTTTTTAAAAGGTAAAAAAGTAACAGTATTATTGCTTCGTTATGACAAAACTGTTAGTGCTTTTGCTCAGAGAACTTTGTCTTGACAACAAACGTCACACAATGGTTTAGAAAAGTTTTTTTTTTTTTTTTGGAAATAATTCGGTATCTCGCGAACTATTTGAGATATTCTTACGAAATTCCACATGGTTGGAGCTGAAGTATTTGCGAGTTGATTTGCAGTTGTTCAGCTTCCTAGCGCTTATGGGGGCCGTGGGTTGCCCCTCAAAGTTGGTCACTCGGGTCTAAATTTTTTTTAAAAAGTCGCCAAAAATCTATTTATAATCGGAATGAGCTGAAATTTAAAATATAAATAGTGCTTAAGAAGATCTACAAAATATATGCTTACATATGTAGGTTATCTCTGTTAGTTGAAGAGATATTTATGTTTATTATTTTATTTTTTTTTTTGCTCGATCTTTTTTAGATGTGGCGGGCCTACGGAGGCTCGAATTTTTTTTTCTAAAATATCACCTATATAGGTGATAAAATTCTAAATAAAATAAAAAAAGCTTCCTACAGTTATCTTGTCCCTATAAAAAGTTAAACGCATAAAGTTGGAACGTGTAAAAAGTGCCTTATTTTTAAATTTTTTCCCAAAAAGGCCCATATATTTTTTCTTTTGTAGAAAAAAATTTTCTTCGGAACTATATACAATTTGTATATGATCCGAAAAGAGAATTTAATGCAAACGCGTGTAAAGTAAATTTTGGCTCACTTAAGTGGACACAACACCCCCCAGATCTATCCAAACTTGGCCAATTTTTAACAAAAATTTCAGATTTGAGTAAAAAATTAAAAAAAGGCAAAGCACCGATCCTCGAAAAAACTTCATATTTGTATTACCCTATATGATTCTTAAATATCTAAAAAGTTTTTTTTACTATCACACGGTAAATAACGTCACAGTAGGCACTTTTCTAAAAAAAACTCAGTTTTTGGAACACATTTTCCCCGGTTTAGGAATTTCGGTATTTGAAAATAAAAACTGTCAAAATTGTAATTTTGTTATGATTTCTTTAACCGTTTAAATTTTGCATTGATTCAAATTTTATATTTTTCTTCATGGAAAATCACCATATTATAATTTTTTAAGTTTTTAAAGTAAATGACGTACCAAAAATTTATAAATTTACTTAATTTTACTAAAATATCAATCTTCAAGTCCTATGGTTTTTCCTGATACAGGTAGAAGGAATGTAGATCTTCTTAAGCAATATTTATATTTTAAATTTCAGATAATAAATGGATTTTTTGCGATTTAAAAAAAAAAATTGAGATCCGAGGTGACCAAATTTAAGGGGCAACGCACTGGCCCCCATTAGCGCTAGGAAGCTGAGCAACTGCAAATTAACTCGAAAATACCTAAGCTCCAACCATGTGAAATTTCGTAAAAATATCTCAAATGGTTCCCGAGATACCGAATTATTTACATTTAATGACTGTGCGTCATTAATTGTTATGATAAATATTTGTCAAGTATAGACAGGTGGTAAAGTACAAATATTATGACAAATTAATTTTACATATTAAAGAACACACTTCAACATTAAATCAACATTAAATTAAAATCGAAATTAAAAAATAAAACATCGTTGTTATTATTAGCTGAAAATTAAAAATATAACATGGATTTTTTTTAATACAAAAAATCCTCCCTCAAATTTTTAATTTTTTTATTTCTAAGACGATTAAATTTATTACCCCTTTTGCAGTAATGCTGCCAAACTCTTTTAATGATTAAATAAACATAAAAACACAATCATTTATACATTTATGATTTTCAAACCGGAAATGTTGTGTAAAATAAAATCAATATTTTTGTGCTAAAAGTGTTTTTTATATTTTTATTTTTTCTACTTCCTTAATTCCTTTTCCCTGTTCCACTCCTTAATCTTTAACATTGTAATCATGTATGTATGTTTGTGTGAGTTATTGGTTCATTAACATCGATACGATTTAGTCAATCATTGTTAAAAGTGAAAATGATTTTGACTTTTTTTTGGGTTCTGTAAAGAATTTTGTAAAAGTAAATTCATGTTTTTTTTTGGTTAATGTATTGTTTGTCCTGTTTAATTTTGTGCGGGATGAAAGAAATTTGGCAGAGGAAAAAAGGGTTGCAAATATTTATTGGAGCAACTCATTAAAAATAATAGATATTTTAAATGTTTATGTTTCGTTAATCAGCGAAATTACAAGCATTTAGAAAATGTAGAGAAGGAAAGAGATCAACGGCTTTATTAATATGATTTTAAGATCACTAAAATGCACAATATATACATATATAATATTTATTGTTACAGATTCAGAAATTTTAACGAACAAACCAATTTCCTAAAAAGAGAACTAAAGAATTTTTATTTTGTCAACAAAATCGAGTTTTTAGAAAATACAACACTAAACCAGTTATAGATGTTTCTCTATACATTTGTGGACTCCAAGGTACAAAAAGAAATGAAGTAGGTTACTTTATTCCTTTCTGTATCTTATACTAAAATTTTATTTTAAAATGTTGAACATATTGAAATAATTCTATATACTTACATACATATTATTTATCTATATCACTCAGTAAACTCTATATTTGAAAATATCACTTAATAAGCAATTGAAAAGAAACAGGAACCATCACAAAACAAAGTTTTTCATCCTTTTTCCAAAAAAACTGCTTATAACTCGCAATCATAATATAACTCTTCAAATAATGGCTCATAATGTTACACATACTTCAAAATGACATTTGGATACATTTTACAAAAAAAAAAAATATAAAAACATAAAAATGGTAAATGATTTATAGTACATAAAACCCAATTTAAAGGAACCGACAAAAGGGTAAATAAATTTCAAACAAAATGTTGCACATCCAGCATGTTGTATAAAGATCACATTACAACTACTCTACAACAAGTTTGAAATTCACACACAACATGTTTTAAACTGGAAACTAACAAAAACCAACTTGTTTGAAGCTAACTTAATATAAGTAAAGTATGACACAACTTTAATACTTAGCAAACAAGCAATCAACAACATGTTGTGGTAGGTTGGCTACACTGAGAGAATCTCAAATAATTTTGCAAGAATAAACTATTAAAATAAGGGTGTATTTATTTTTTTTTTTTGGTTACAATAATGAATAATAAAAACAACATAAACTTACATTTATCAAACTCATGATGATCATTAAAAACAAGTTGACATTTGTAAAACTCATATTCAAATTTGTTTCTTTTGAAAATCTTTGTCTTGTAAGAAAATTAATTTAACATAAAAAAATTTTATTACTTTTTGTAATAATTTAATGTAATGGAAATGTTTCTTCTTTTTTTTTCTTCTTTACGTGTTTTTAATTTGTAAAATTATGTCATAAAACGTTAAGAAAAACATAAAATTGATTTCACTCACCTTTTGGAAACAACATGCTGATGCTGCTCACTACTGGTCGCCTTATACTGTAGTAGTATTTAGTTTCTAAATGACTGGTAAATGATAATTTTTGTAACGCAACCCAACTACTGATTTTAACAGCTCAAATTTGTATAAATTATTTTAATTTTTTCTAAGTTGGTATCACATACACTCACTCACATATACAATTTACTGGATGCTGTCTATAAATAAAGTAAAAAAAAAGAGAAATAAAAATTAATCAATAATAAATTTATTTAAATTCGTATCGATTTTATTTGTTTTAATAAGCAACAAATGGAAGAAAGATATTAACCGATTTGGTTGTGGTGATTATGCTTAACACTACATATACCGCTGGTTTTGTAGTTTGAAAATTTCTGTTAAGAGTGAGTGGATTTTTGGTCTAGAAATTAAATTATATTAAATTTTTCACAGCCAATCAAATGATGAGGCTGCAAAATTTTAGATGTGCTGATAAAAAAGGTTGATGTTTTAATCAAAATTCATATTGGCCAAAATAAAATTTGTTGCAAGAATAGGAATTAATGTTTACAATTATTGCCAACATTGCACAGTGGGGCAGAATCAAAATTTTTTGGAAATAAATCTGGGATTTATAAGCGACTGGTCCGATCGGGATAAAATTTGACATGGGAGTAGGCAAGGAGTATTCGAGTTTAATATGCAATAAAATCTTTATTTATTAACAAAACTCAACGAAATTTTCAACGTTTTTTTAATTTTTTACTCTGAATAACAAAGAGTAAAAAATCAAAAGGTCAAAGGGAATCCCGCAATTCCTAAAAATTGGAGCGAAAATACCAAAAATGGTATTTTTTACAATTTTGCCCATAGGATCCACATTTTCTTGGGGCCTGGGAAAACACCTTGGAAATAAATAGGGATCACATTATGGTTTCCAAAACTGCTTTCCGTTTTCTGATCCCAGCTTTGAGATTTTAGAACATGTGGCACAAAATTTAAATTTTAATAAAAAAGTAGGTCAAATTCCGAAGGGCGTAGGGACGACAATGTTTTTTATACCAAAATGTTCTCCGTAAAGATATCTTACAGAAAAACGTAAAATTGTTATATGTCTTTAAATAAAGTTATTTTTTTTTTTTTTTAATAAAATAGTTAAGTCATCTTTTCGTCCAAAAAAACAGCAAGAATCTAAAATTTTTTCAATTTTTAAATTGAAAATCGTTTATTTTTTTATCCATAAACGATATTGCTCAAAAATCTTCTGTGTATTATTGGTAATTTAGTTGTCATACTAGCAAAATAAATTTGAGTCCATTCGGTCCAAAAATACGCCCTATATTAAAAAAAAGTGGACCAAGGTATTTCAAAATTTTTAAATTTAAATTTTCAAGTGCTTATAGCAAGCAGACCTAGAAGAGCGCTTTCCAAAAATATAAAAATCTTTGAAATCTAATGAGAAACAAAAAAATGGCACGTGTTTAAAAAATTTACATGTCGAAGGTACCCTACTTTGAGTCCCCATAGCACCTCGCCTGGAGCATTTGTAGGGTCCATTTTAATAACTTAAACTCAAATACTTCTTGGTTACTCCCCAATTTTTGATTCTGCCCCACTGTGCATTGGCTGAAGCTTTTTAATAAAAAATTCTTTCTACGAAAAATTTTCTCTATAACAGTTATTTCTATAGAAAATTGTCTGTTTATTTTGTGACAAATTTCTATATATCAAACATATTCGTTTTATTATTGGAAATGGTCTGCATAATAGGTCTTTTTATCATAAACTTTGTGTATAACAGTTTTCTCTATAAACAATTTTGTGTACAATAGTTTCTTCTGTGGGAAATTGCAAAGTAGAAATGTTTGTGTATTATATCTGTTTTTTTCTATTAAAATATTAGCGGAGTTCACAATCATGTGCAAATGGTCTTGCATCATTGTATATGGATTGCATTTTTACTTTACACTAAGAAAATATACAGAAATACCCCATTGCATAAATTTACAATACAAATGCACAAGATTGTAAATACTGCTATTGTTTCTTTTGTGGCAAATTGCATATTTTTATACCCTTCACCTTCGTGAGAAGGATATTTGTCATTCCGTTTGTAATTTCCACAATATAATTTTCCGACCCTATAAAGTATATATATTCTGGATCCTTATATATAGCGAAGTCTGTCTGTCTGTCTGTTGAAATCAACTTTCTGAAGACCCCAGATATCTTCAGGATCCAAATCTTCAATAATTCTGTCAGACATGCTTTCGAGAAGTTTCCTATTTAAAATCAGCAAAATCCGTCCATAAAAACGGAGATATCAGCAAAAATCCGAGACAACATCTATTTTTGGCCTATTTTTTTTTATCTATATCTCGATTACTAAATAATTAATATACACAATATGGATATGTAATGATAGATATTTCAAAGTCCATTGCAATGATGTATATAAGGCTATTGTAAGTTGGACCTACAATGGGTCAGTTTAGGGAAAAATATTTTTTAACCCGATTTTTTTTTTTAACAAAAAAATTTTGTTGTCCTAAATTGTTTTCACTAATAAATTAAAAAAAAATTTTAATTAAATTTTTTTTTTTTTAAAAATTGGAAAAAATTTTTTAAAAACAATTTCGAAATAAAAAACTTTAAAAAACATAAAATTTTTTTTTTTTAATTTTATTTTAAAGTATAATTTGGTGAAGGGTTTGCATTTGTTTCTTCTGTGTAATTTTGTGTATAGCTGCTTTTTCTGTCGAAAATTTATTTTATGAATGTTTTTATTATCGAAATTTTTGTGTATAAAACTTGTTCTATACATGGTTTGAGCCACAGAACTACGTTAATATGCAAATAATTAAATATTTTAATTTTAGTACTCGAAGGTGAAAGAAGTACAATACTTTTCGAATATACATTTTTTGGCAACTAACTTTAAAAGTCCTATTAGAAACCTTTAAAAGTATTGTAAACATTTCTCTAAACAAAGCCGGCCATTTATACAAAATACATTTCAAATGCATTTATTCCATTTGAAATGTATATTTTGTCAACTTATACAACCCCTACTGTTACAACTAGTGTTAATGCGGTTCGAATTTAATACATTTAAAAATTCCATAAACATTTTGTTGGCGGCACTTTTTAACGAATATCATTAAACTTTATTTCACATTTCATGAATTAAATCAAATGAATTTAAACAAAAAATTATAAGGCGGTGATTAATTTTAAAATTTCTTAAATTACGTTCGTTGAAAACTTTACAACACTTTATGGAATTAAAAACAAAAAAACATAAAATTTACATTTTGATTGAAATTTGATTACAAATCACAGTCGCAATCATGACCACCGGACGAACTACTCAACGCTAAGCAGTACAACTACAAACTTAAGTTAAGTTAAAATTTTCATCTCTACTAAGTAGAAATATATAATTTTATGTAAATTTAAATACTACAAGGAAATTGTAAAACAATACTTTAATTTATTTCTACTTTTCTCTAATTTTTATTCAATAACATCAAAAACTCTGCAAATTGTAAAGCCATGAATTGTCGTTCGCCAGTTGAGATCACAATGAAAAATGATGCTTCGCAACAAAAGACACAATCAATCCACTTCCACAGAAATTTGCATATTTTTGAGTTTTACATGCAGATTATTATCAGTGTAAGTTTAGAAATTATAAACCCAAACCTCAGCAATAGACATGAACACATGGTGCATTTGTGCCAGGATTGATATTTTAGACGCATGCTCAACGTCATACAACCACGTAAAACTATGACAAGTATGACGAATTTCTTTTAAAAACAAAAGGAAAAAGTTTCAATTTTGTATTTATATTTTATGTACTGTAGTTGAATTCAGTTGCATTGTAATACCAAAAAGCATGACAAATTGGAATTGTATGGAAATAATCATCAGCAGCAGCAATGTTGCCCATCACTCTTTGGCTAATTTTGAATTAAACTAGAGTAACGTTTAAAAAACGAAACCCAAAACTCATGTAAAGAGTTGCTAAAATTGATGAACTCGTGTCAGAAATGTCAAAATTTTTTTATGTTCAATCCTGTTTTACATTTTACCCCTGACGTATGTATGCCAACATGTCTGTTGTACGAGTACTCAATTTTAAGGGTTGCTTAAATGGAGCGCTCTATTTTTAATTTTATCTTTCATGGATTTATAAGCTATTTTTTATATATATTTTTTTTTAATTTTACAGTTGTTGGCGTTTGCAACATGTTTTTATAGAATTGATGATGTTGACTTGTACGTGCGTGCGCTTGCGCTTTATAAAAAAGTGTCTGCCTCTTGTAAACTGTCACAATGTTGATGTACGAGTAGGATGAAGTATTTATACATTTTTACGGGTTGTTTAGTTTTTTTTTATTATTTTGGTTTGTGGAAAAAGTCCATTAAAATAATTTGGGCATAAGAGATAAAAGATCCTGTACTGTAAATCATAAAAAGTTCTTGTAGGACTTGACAACTTTTTCGCTTGGAATTAATTATTTTGTACAAAAATAAATGGATATTTATAATGTTTGTAAATAAATCATAAACGTTTACTAAATTCCGGTTTGAAATACATACATAGATACTTTAAACCATTCCAAAAAAATTAGTATTATTTATTTAATCTTCCTGGTACTTCTGCAAAACTGAAAATTTTGCAATATTTCTGCTATATTTTTTAAATCCGGACAATGGAGAAACTTTTCCAAATATTTAACTAATAGACCAAAATCCAAAAAAAAAAAATAAAAAAAATCTTATGAAATTTGTATTTCTTAGTCCTTTTATTTACTTATATTAACAAAGAAAATAAGAACATAATTAATTAAATTCTGAAAACTAGAAAAAAAAAATAAAAATTATTTATTATTATGGTTGTGATAAAACAAAGTAAACTTATGATTGATTTTTACAAAAATTAAAGCAAATTTATATTTTTAATTAATAAAACCAATTAAAGTTAAAATAAAAGTATAATTTAGAGTCAGTATTTTGCTATCTACAATTTCCCAAAATTATTATTTTTTTTTTCAAAATTGTTTTTCATAATTAAATTTTTTTTTTTTTTCAAAATTGTTCTAAAATTTTTTTTTTGAAACAGTTTTTTTTAATTTTATTTTTTAAATTTACTAGTGGAAAAAAAATTATGACAAAAATTAAAAAAAAAAAATAAAAAATAAAAAATTGGGTTAAAAAATATTTTTCCCGATTTTTACCCAAATTACTATAGCCTTATATCGATCGTTGCAATGGACTTTGAAATATCTATCATTAGATATCCATACTGTCTATATTAATGACTTAGTAATCCAGATATAGATAAAAAATAAGCCAAAAATCGAGGTTGGCCCGGTTTTTTCCTTATATCTCAGCCATTTGTGGGCTGATTTTCTCGATTTTAAATAGCTACCGAGCCGGAAGAATTCCCGATATATTGATGTATGAATCAAGTTTGTAGGTGATTTCAGGGTGTTCAGAAAATTGATTTCAACAGACAGACGGACAGACATGTCTTAATCGACTCCGCAATCTATAAGGATCCATAATATATATACTTCATAGGGTCGGAAAACTATATTGTGGAAATTACAAACGGAATGACAAACTTATATATACCCTCTCACGAAGGTGAAGGGTGAAGGGAAAAATAGGTATTATCCAACATAATAATTTTTAAAAAAAAAAAAAAAAAAATTGCGCAGGTGTGTGGTACTTTTTGTCTTTTAAGTTTTGGTACTTTTTTGTATATTTAAATTAAATTTTTGTTCTTCTAAAAAAATCAAATGGATTTTGGCACTTTTTGAAATATGAACAAATAATGGGTCAAAATATTAAGGTGAAGCTAATTCTTGATAAAAATTGTAAAAGTGCTATATTTTTAAAAATGTAGCATTTCTACTCCTTTTTTTTTTAAGTATTTCTAGTAGTATTTTTACTACTTTCGAAAAAGTAAGAAATAGTTAAAATACTACGTTTCCAATATTATAATTTATTGAGCTTTAGGTCAATTCCCTGAAGATATAAAAACATTCAGCTCTATTATAAACAAAAAATTTCCCGGGAGTTTTTTCCCACTGAATTTGAATAGGAAAAATGGGAAAAGGGAAATAACTCCCGTGGAATTTTTATTCAAAATTCTTTAAGAACAAATAATAAAATAATGATCGATCAATATTTGAATATTTTTTAAAAGTAGTAGAAATACTACTATTTTTAAAAATTAGTAGAAATACTACTATTTTTAAAAAGTAGTAGAAATACTACTATTTTTAAAAAGTAGTAGAAATACTACTATTTTTAAAAACTAGTAGAAATACTACTTTTTTAAAAAGTAGTAGAAATACTATTTTTTTTTAAAAAGTAGTTGAAGTACAACTATTTTTAAAAATAGTAGTATTTCTAGTAGAAATACCGCTATTTTTAAAAAGTAGTAGAAATACTACTTTTTTAAAAAGTACTAGAAATACTACGTTTTTAAAAAGTACTAGAAATACTACTATTTCTAAAAGATAGTAGAAATACTACTTTTTTAAAAAGTAGTAGAAATACTACGTTTTAAAAAAGTAGAAGAAATACTACCTTTTTAAAAAGTACTAGAAACACTACTATTTCTAAAAGGTAGTAGAAATACTACTTTTTTAAAAAGTACTAGAAATACTACGTTTTTAAAAAGTACTAGAAATACTACTATTTCTAAAAGGTAGTAGAAATACTAATTTTTTAAAAAGTAGTAGAAATACTACGTTTTAAAAAAGTAGTAGAAATACTACCTTTTTAAAATGTACTAGAGACACTACTATTTCTAAAAGGTAGTAGAAATACTACTTTTTTAAAAAGTAGTAGAAATACTACTTTTTTAAAAAATAGTAGAAATACTACCTTTTTAAAAAGTAGTTAAAATACTACTTTTTTAAAAAGTAGTAGAAATTCTACTTTTTCAAAAAATAGTAGAAATACTACTTTTAAAAAAGTAGTAGAAATACTACGTTTTTAAAAAGTAGTTGATATACTACTATTTTTAAAAAATAGTAAAAATAGTACTATTTTTAAAAAGTAGTAGAAATACTACTATTTTTAAAAAAATTATATAAAATAATGATATTGAAGAAATACTATTATTTTAAAAAGTAGAAGATATACTGCTACTAATAGTAGAAATACTATTATTTTAGAAAAGGAGAAGAAATACTACTTTTTTAAAAAAAGGAGTAGAAACACAGCTACTATTAGTAGAATTACCACGTTGTCAGAATAATACTATTTTAGAAAGTACTACTATTTTTAAAAAGAAGTAGAAATCCTTTTTTAAAAAAATAGTAGAAATACTATTATTATAAGAAAGTAGTAGAATTTGTAGTTAAAATTGTGTAGACACCTATGTAAATTAAACATTTATGACCGATTAAATCATTTGTTTGTGGGTTATGTGAAATAATGGACCGATTTCAGCCAGTTTCAATAGGCTTCTCCCTTGAGCCAAAAAAAAGCCTGTGCCAAATTTGATCGAAATATCATCAAAGTTGCGACCTGTACTTTGCGCACAAGGTTTACATGGACAGCCATCCAGCCAGATGAGTAAATGTAGGGTATTATATGGTCGGGCTTGATCGTTCATACTTTCTTATTTGATTTCTATAGAAAACATTAAAAATAAGTCATTAATTTCCACAATTATAATTTTACTCAAACTTAAGGAAATTACCAAATTTCCCCATTCAACTGTTTTTGAGTAATTTGTAAGCAAATAAATTAACTTATTTACTTCATTCATATGAGAATAATAAATAATATTTTAAAACTTCATCAATTTAAATGCAAAATACAATCTAATAAAACTTTAAAATATTCATACATACATATAAACATTTACTTAGCATAAATTGGGATTTTGGGATTATTAAGGATTATATATTGCATAGGCTTCTTTTCGAGCTATAAATAAAAGAGGAAACAACTTTTTACTTTAAATATTAAATATCAAAATTGTTGGCTTTTTTGTTTTTTGCTTACGAAAGAGAAAAAGTTTAATTTCCTTTTTTTCCTACAAACACACACTTAGTCAACAAACAAATAAGCTAACACTTTGTGTATGTGGCCTTCAAGGAAGACATCCTGCTAAATTTATAATAAAAGACGATAAAGAGAAAAAATAATAAATAAATGAAAGGAAATGAATGAATAAATAAATATAAACACTTTTATAGAGCCTACACAGACTTGGTGACTCGCTGTAAATGACTGCTAAATTTTGCTTCTGAGACAGTTTGCTCCTCTTTGGGCTGCCATCTCTTCTAGTTAAAGTATTTCTTACTTAATTTCTCTACCGTTTTATTGTAGAATATGTTATTTAGTCTCTTGTCTGTTAATGAAATTCATTAAGTGAATTCTATATTTTCGTCGTCGACATCATCAAGTTCATTAAAAATTATAAAAATTAACTCTCATCCTTTGTGTCAACTATAATTTCAAATGATGTAGGTTCCCTCCCAGCAACTCTACCCTCACAACCTTAAACATTTTTTAAATTTTTTTAATTAATGCAAATTCCTTACTGTGTTTTGCTTTCTCTTTTTTTTTTTTGTATTTTTGCATTAAGGATAATGGATGGATTGATGTAATGGAATGATTTAACATCGATATTTACATGTTTTACAAAACACTCACACCCATCCATCCATCCATCCATACACACTCAAACATATTGAGAGGCAGACAGATATTAAGTTACATACATACATACATTGTTACTTACTTACAACCCAATACATCCATTTGCAATGTACAATTTATAAAACATTCTATAAAGCCATATAACAAAATATGAGACTTAAAATTTACATAAATACATTTAGTAGGGAAGATAGTATGAAAGAGTGAGATGCTGTGTGTGGCACACATTTACTACTTACTGCCACACAGTGTGTTATATATATTGCAACACAATGTTTTCATTAGAGTTTGTTGATTTTATAAAGGATTTGGCTTCTAGTTGTATAAGAGTGGAAAGAAGAGTAAATAAAAAGGATCATGTTAAACATTTACTTAAAAAGTTCAATGTTTTCTACTCGTGTTTGATAAATGATTAGGGAAAAAAACCTTTAACGCCATTTGCTTTTGATGAATAATTTCACATTTAAGTTTATGAATTCATCATCTGGTTGAATGATTGTGCCAAAATTGTAACACAAAAACCATTGATTGATTGATTGTACAAATCCTTCAAATGCATTACGCCTTTTAGTTATGCAATACATACTAGAAAGGATGAAATGGCAACCAAACAAACACACCAACGGAAGGAAGTTTTGAAAGTGTTAACATGATGTATCTATGTGTTTTCCTGCGAATAATACAATGTTTAAAAAACAGATTCATTAAGAAAACACCTTTTCGTTGTTATTTAATTAACCGTGGAAAAGGGTTAAATAAAAAATCAATTCATTAATTGTGCTGTCATGTAACAATGAAGCGCTATCAGCAGTTTCAAAATTGTTTGAATAATGATGAAACAATTTGTAAGATTTTTGCTGAACTGATATAAAGTCTGGTGTTGAAAGGTAGGAAAACTTGACACATGTTATCATAGAAACTAGGGTCATCCGTAAATTTTTCTATAGAAACTACGGATATCTGTCTGTCTGTCTGTCTGTCTGTCTGTCTGTCTGTCTGTCTGTCCGTCTGTCTGTTGAAATCAATTTTCTGAAGACCCCAGATATCTTCGGGATCCAAATCCTCAATAAGTCTGTCAGACAACCTCTATTTTCGGCCTTTTTTTGATCTATATCTCGATTACTAAGTCATAAATATAGACAATATGGATATCTAATGATAGATATTTTAAAGTCCATTGCAACGATGTATATAAGGCTATACAAAGTTGGACCTACAATGGGTCAAAATCGGGAAAATATTTTTTAAACCGAATTTTTTTTTTTCACAAAAAACATTCTTCTGTCATACATTTTTTTCACTAATAAATTAAAAAAAAAAAATTTTAAAAATTGGGAAAAACTTTTAAAAAACAATTTTGAAAAAAAAAAATTTTAAAAAGATATAAACAAAAATTTTAAAAAATTAAAAAAAAAATTTTTATTTTTTTAAATTTTATTTTAAAGTATAATTTGGTGAAGGGTATAAAGATTCGGCACAGCCGAATATAGCTCTCTTACTTGTTTTACTATTTACTATAAATCCGATTTCACTTTAGAACACTTAGATCCTCTTTTTAAATATTTTTATAAAAAAATATTCTTTAAAAATTTCCTAAAATTTGCATAATTAAATGTTGAAATACCTTTGCAACATAATACACCCACCGTTGCATAAAACATTTGTTACTGACGATAACATTTTTTTAATTCCATACTATTCCAAAAGCCATTAGTGTCCATACCGTAGCCATAATCTTAGGATATGGAGCAGCAGTATGTTGGCAATAAGTCCTACTTTGTATTTATGCCATAGTATGATAATTCTCTTTATTAAAATAGAGCATTTTATAAATCACTTTTAACATGAAGCTAACGTAGAAAAAGAAAAAAAAAAACGTACCATGGCAACAAATACCACAAAAGATGTGAATAAGTGTTGTTCAAGTTAAGTTACATAAAAGGCGAAATGCGTTACGCGTATGTTGCACGTTAATCTGTATTATATTGTATAAATAATACGAGTAATAATAATAATACTGGTGGAGTTAAGTCTAATGCCATACATTCCTCTACATACTTGTGGTTACATGCGAATTTTATTTTATTTTACAAATGTTGACCATTAATATCTGTAGTTTGTAGTGTGTCAGGCGGTTGAATGTTGCGTCCGTCCATTCGACTGTCGTTATGTCGGTATGTCTGTCTGCCTGGCTCTTTGCTTGGTTTGTGCAGAGACAATAAAACAAACAAAACATGGCGTAGCATGTCAACCAGAGACCCTGTAATGAAACATTACAACAATTGCCAAAAGTGAAGTTTTAACAAAATTAGTTACATATTCCTATATTTTTGTTGTTGCTGCTGTCATTGTTGTATTTGCTCTTGCAGCAATTGCTAGTTAATTAATTTATATACATATTGTGTTTTAATAGAAAGACAGACAACCAACTGATTGCTAAGTTATGGTGAAAGGATTTAAAAATTTTGTTATTTTAATTTTAATGTACCCTACTATTTAAGGACTGAAATGGTAAAATTCTTAACTCATTCATTAAAACTTTTAACCCAAGTACTATTTTTTGTTTTTGATCATGTTACCTTTGAAAAGCATGTCAGTTTTTATGTTTAATGTCAATTATGTTCATTTGTTGTTAATCTGATTAAAATGAGTGACCAGAAAAAAGTGAGTACTAAAATTATTAAATATTTTCAACAAAACCCAACTTGGTCCTACAAAAAGTTGGCCTAGCATTCAAAGGTCTGCCGTCAAACTGTTTCCAATGTTATTAAACAGTACCGGGAGAACTTGTCCGTTGATAGAAAACCTGGTTCAGGTAGAAGGAATGGTCCACATGATGTTTATAAAGCCAAAAAATAGAAAGCATTTTCAAAAGAGCTCCCAACACCTCCGGTAGGAAAGCTGCCCGTTTAGGTCATTACTCGAACTATTTGGTACGAAAAGTTAAAGCCAATGCAGGTTTAAAAGCCTACAAGGCTAAAAAAGTTCCTGATAGGAACTCTGCTAAAAATTTAGAGGCCAAAGACAGAGCTCGGAAATTGAAGTAAAATTTTATACAAAAAATATACTTGCTGCATAATGGATGACGAAATGTACGTATGGAAAATTTTTCGCAGCTTCTGGGTAAATTTTTTTATGTTGCAAATGCTCGAGGGAATGTTGAAGAAAAGTTTAGGATCCAAAAGCAGACAAAATTTCCCAAAAAGTTCTTGGTATGGCAAGCAATATGCAGTTGCGGCAAAAAAGCCAAACATTTGTTACAAAGGGCTCTATTAATGCCGAAATTTACATCAAGGAATGTTTACAAAAAAGAATGTTTCCATAAGACTACTTAATGTGTCCACTTATTTTTGGCATCTATCACTATGGTAAGAAAGGTCATGAGTGCTACAAGAACAATAATGTGGTATTTGTACTAAGAGAGGCGATTTCTCCAAACTGCCTGGAGCTGAGTCCAGTGGAGAGATACTGGGCTCTTGTTAAAAGAGAATTGAAGAGCACAAAAAAGGTGTCCAAAAGTGTGGTAGATTTTAAACGGAGATGGACAACCTGTTCGAACAAAGTGACAGAAAGCACTATAAAAACCATAATGGAAGGGTTTTCGAAAAAGGTTCAAAATTTCATCATTAGTGATTAGAACTATAAAAATATATATTTTTTTGTAAATTGGAACAATAATTTCAATCAAATAAAAAAAGATTCAAAACTCTAAGTTTAGTGGTTTAATTTTTATTAACATATATGTATGTTAAAAATTTTTCAATCTCAGTCCTGATGTAGGTATATTTTTTTATTTAGTTTTTTCTATAGAAAACATTTACAGACATCGGGACATGTCCTTTGTTTTAACAAAATAAAAGAGAAATTACTGAGAAATGTATTATTCTCTACTTTTCCACACACTTATACACTTTTTGCTATAGAACACACTTACACTTGAACTCTTCTCATATTTACAATATGTAGCTGCTTTGTTAGCCGCTATATATCAGCAAAAATGATTTAATTATCTTTAAAATGAAAGTAAAGATGAGTTGATAAATGTTGGCATAATTCAGTATTTAAATACATACTTTTGAATGCATTTTAATAAACATTTTGCATTCATGACTTCATACAATACTTTCATTTCTGCCGATGTATACGTGTTTGTGTAACAAAACAATTTCAAACTTTATAATAAAAAACGCTTCAATTATAAATGCAATTGTTCATTCTACAAGAGTTCAATGTCAATGTGAATATTGCAACTTCAAACCAGTTATATCTATTGTAAATAATAATGTTGCTCATTCAAGATGCACCAGTGGAAATTCATTTTTTGGTTTTTTTAAACAAAAGAAAGTAAAAATTAATTTAAATTGTTCATATTTACAAATTTGGCAATATTATTAATATTCGGTAAAGTAATGGAAACTATGGATTTTGCAAAGAAAATAGATTTCTCTGACTTTTTGTTTAAGCAAATCTATTCAAAATATTTATTGTAAGGATTGAAAATATTAATTTTCTATAGAAAACCATGTCATCGGCATTAATTTTTATAGAAATGATTGAAATTTACATTATATTCCTCTGAAAGTATTGACATCTAAATTATTTTCTTTAGGAAACATTGATTTTCGCATTATTTTCTGTAGGAAGAAGACGTCATTGGGAGAAAAATGAATGGAAATAATAAAATAAACTGAACAAATTCATACTTTATATAAAAATTATTATCTATTTTGGATAACCTTTTAAATGTCATGAATCTGCATAATCTACATTGTCAGTTGGTAAACAATTGATAAATAAATATGTGTCAATTTTAATATTTCAAATCAACAAATCTGACACAATTCCATGTAATCCTGTTACCAGTATCAATCAATGTCCCTTTTAAATATTCATTATCCGCTAAAAAAAAACTACAAAAATTGTTTACAAGTCAAAAATTGTGTTTTTTGCAAATCAATAATCAATATTCATATGGCAAAAAATTTACAAAAGTAAAAATTACACTTCAAACACGCGCACGCGAATAAAATGACAATAGAAATCACTAGAGCATTAAAGGAATTGTGTAACCCTGGTAATATAAAAATGTGCAAATTCAAAAGTCAAACAAACGACAATCACCCGAAAGGGTGTGAATTGGTGACAGCAACAAAACAAAAATGTTGTACAAACACGAACAAAAATATGATTAATTAGTTAAACACAGCAGTGCAACATTGCAAGCCAAAGGGAGGTTTACAAGATAAACAAAGTGATAAAGCTGAATTTTTCAGTTATAGAAACGAAAAATTATAATTTTAAATCCAAAAAAAAGTGATCATTTAAATAAATAACAAATTAATAATACAAATAAATGTATGAATGTATAAATTTATGAAATTGTGATGGTTTGTTTATTCTAAGGATTTATTTATGATCATTGTAAATATGATTAATAGATGAGACAATGCTGACCATACCCACTGGACAATGGACAGTCAGTCAGTCAGTTGTTGTGTTTACAAAATGTTTTAAAAAGATGTTTGTACAACATTGTAACACCCTGCTGACTGCTTTTATTGTTTCTTTATTTATTTTTGTTATTAATGATTTTAAATCAGTTGTTATAGTAGTGTGTTCATAGATTTATCTAAAATAAAACATTTTTACAATACGACTTGACAAATGGTGATGATTCTCATCATAATCATCATCACAGCATTTAAAATCATTAGCAACTACGAGTTTCCAACCACTTTTGTACTGTCATCAACTATTTTGTTAAACAGCAGACGCGGAGACTAGTTTTTCGTAAAAGCATCTAAGTATAAATATAATGTTGTTTGTTTAATAAATAAATAACAATCTTTAAACAATGTTTTCTGTGTAGAATAAAGTGAGGATGTTAGTAGATTCTATTGGAAATAGTGCGGATGTCGTTACTTGCTTCTAAAAAAAATATATTAAGGACTGAGATATAAAAACTCTTAACACACGTTATTCATTTAAACTGTTAACCCAAGTATTATTTGATTTTTTTTTTTTGATCAAGTTACCTTTGTAAAGCATGTTAGTTATTATGTTTAATGTCAATTATGTTCATTTGTTGTTAATCAAATTAAAATGAGTGACCAGAAAAAAGTGCGTACTAAAATTATTAAATATTTTCAACAAAATCCAACTTGGTCCTACAAAAAGTTGGCCACACAATCAAAGGTCTGCTGCCGTCAAACTGTTTCCAATGTTATTAAACAGTACCGGGAGAACTTGTCCGATGATAGAGAACCTGGTTCAGGTAGAAGGAAGGTCCACATGATGTTTCTAAAGTCATAAAAATATAAAGCATTTTCATAAGAGCTCCCAAGGCATCCGGTAGGAAAGCAACCCGGTTAGCTCAGTTCTCGGATTATTTGCTACGAAAAGTTAAATCCAATGCAGGTTTAAAAACATACAAGGCAGTAACACTGCTAAATATTTAGAGGCCAAAAACAGAGCACGGAAATTGAAGTCAAGTTTTATAAAAAAATATTCTTGCTGCATAATGGATGACGAAACTTATGTTCTGGCAGATTTTTCGCAACTTCCTGGTCAAAACTTTTATGTTGCTGATACTCGAGGGAATGTTGTAGAAAAGTTTAGGACCCAACAGCAGAAAATTTTCCCAAAAAGTTCTTGGAGTGGTAAGCAAGAGAAGCGGCAAAAGAAGCCAACCATTTGTTACAAAGAGCTTTATAAAGACCGAAATTTACATCAAGAATGTTTACAAAAGAGGATGCTTCCATTCATAAGACTTCCTTTTTTTTGCCTGAATTGGCATCCTGACACTATGGTAAGCAAGGCCTTGAGTGGTACAAGACCAATAATGTAGTATTTGTACCAAGAGAGGCAACTCCTCCAAACTGCCTGGAGCTGAGTCCAGTGGATAGATATTAGGCTCTTGTTAAAAGAGAATTAAAAAGCACAAAAAAGGTGTCCAAAAGTGTGGTAGATTTTAAACGGAGATGGACAACTTGTTCTAACAAAGTGACATAAAACACTCGAAAAACTTTCAAAATTTCATCATTAGTGATTAGAACTATAAAAATATATTTTTTTTTTTTTGTAAATTGTAACAATAGCTCTTCAATCAAATAAAAAAGATTCAAAACTGTAAGGTTAGTGGGTTCACATTTTTATATGTATGTTAAAAAATTTTCAATCTCAGTCCTTACTATCGCTACTATCTATAGAAAATAGTTTAAAGCTCACTAGTTTTAATTTACTTGTGTCACTAGTTTCAATAGAAAATACTGCGAATGGGTTTAGTTTCTAAAGAAAATAATTCGTATTACACTAGTTTCTATAGAGAATGTCATTAGTGGGCTGGAATCTAAACTTCCTAATATTTTGAAGAATAATCAAGAAATTTCAAAAGTATTCTTAGGCATATCTTTGTAATTAGTTGTCCGTTTTTTATAAACTTTCATTTAACACTAATATGAGGAAGTCAAAGTTATTTATAACATCAACAATTCAAGTTTTGTTTTAACAAAACCATTTGGTTTTTATACCCTTCACCTTCGTGAGAAGCGTATATATAAGTTTGTCATTCCGTTTGTAATTTCCACAATATAATTTAGTCGATTTAGCCTGTCCGTCTGTCTGTTGAAATCAATTTTCTGAAGACCCCAGATATCTTCGGGATCCAAATCTTCAATAATTCTGTCAGACATGCTTTCGAGAAGTTTCCTATTTAAAATCAGCAAAATCCGTCCATAAATAACGGAGGTATGAGCAAAAATCCGAGACAACTTCTATTTTTGGCCTATTATCTCCACAAGTGAGTCATAAGTATAGACAATATGATTGATATTTCAAAGTCCATTGCAACGATGTCTATAAGGCTAAAGTGGGTCAAAATCGAAAAAAATATTATTTAACCGAATTTAAAAAAAAAAAATTTTTGTCGTAAAATTTTTTTACTAATAAATTAAAAAAAAATAATTTTTTAAAAATTTGAAAAAAAACTTTTTAAAAACAATATCGAAAAAAAATTTCATTATATTTTAAAGTATAATTTGGTGAAGGGTATATAAAATTCGGCACAGCCGAACATAGCTCTCTTACTTGTTTTACATTCCAAGTTTAATACACTCCCGTTTAATGTTTGTCTAAATGGGTAAATGAGTTTAGGATGAATGATTGAGTAAATTGAAGTTTTTATTTCAGTAATTAGTTGTCCGTTTTTTATAAACTTATTAATCGTACTTTAATTTTCAGAGTATATCACCATAATCAGAGTATATCACCAAAATCCAACGCCTACTGGTGAAACACTGCGACGTTTAGCCGCTCGCCTCGAAGAGACTGGCACAACACGAGATGCTGCCAGGCGTGGCAGACCCCGGAGTAGCCGTTCTGCAGAGAATATTGCTGCTACAGCCGAGGATGTCATGGAAGCGCCGTCGACATCGACCAGACGACGAAAATGGGTATCAGTCGACGGTCTTTACAGCGAATTTTGGTACAAGATTTGAAGATGTTTCCGTACAAAGTCCAGACGGTGCATTAGCTGTTAGCTGCTGACCGCCAATCGCGTCTAACATACACTCAAGCCATCCTTAATCACCACCAAGAGGAAGATGATTTTTCATCAAAAATAATCATGAGTGATGAGGCCCGTTTCCATCTTAGCGGGTACGTAAATAAGCAAAATTTACGCTTCTGGGGCACTGAAAATCCGCGTGTAACCCACGAAGAGCCATTACACCCGCTCAAAGTCACTGTATGGTGTGCTGTTTTCGCTGGAGGAGTCATCGGACCTTTTTTCTTCGAAGACGTCGCGGGCCAAACGGTTACTGTGAATGGTGAGCGCTACAGAGCAATGATCAACGAGTTCTTTTTGCCGCAACTTGATGAATTGGGATTGGAAAACATGTGGTTCCAACAGGACGGTGCAGCGGCACACACTGCACGTGCCACAACCGATATGCTGAAGGATGCATTTCCCGGGCGCCTAATCTCCCGTTTTGGCGATTTGCACTGGCCAGCAAGATCGCCTGATTTGACCGCTCCAGACTTCTTTTTGTGGGGCTTTTTGAAGTCGCGGGTTTCTGTCAACAAGCCTCAGATTCTTGCAGCTCTTAAAGACAATATCCGTCAAGAATGTGAGGACCTATCGACGTAAGTTTTGGCCAAAGTAATGGAAAATGCCATAAAAAGGGCTCAAATGACAATCAACTGTGGCGGCGGCCATTTACATGACATCATATTCTCGAGTTGATGTAAAAAAAATTAAAAGACCAAATGAAAATAATCCACAAGAAGAATCAAAGTTTTTAATTTTTTTTGTTAATTACAGCCAAAAAAACATCGGAAGTTTACTTTTGCGCCACCTTGTACATACCCAGAACTTTTGTTCATTATTATTGTAATGATAACCCTAGTTTCTATAGAAAATAATCGTAAATACCGTTACCGATTGATTTTAATAATTAAGTTTATTGAAATCTACAAAATTTAAAATATAGTAAATTTTATTAATTTTATTAATAAATTAATTCAGGGTGAAATACATAACTGTTATCATTAAAATACCGTTACCGAGATTTCAGCAATTTCCGTTACCACTAAAATATAATTCTCCCCAGACATTCAGTTGTAATGATATTACAAACGTTATTCGGATTTAAATTTTTCCTATGGCAAATAATGCGTTAAATATTAATATAAATCCCCAGAAACAAATATTTTCGCTTTGATTTCATTTAACACTAATATGAGGAAATCAAAGTTATTTATAGCATCAACAATTAATGGTTTTGTTTTAACAAAACCATTTGGTTTTTTTTACAGTCCAAGTTTAATACCCTCCTGTTTAATGTTTGTCTAAATGGGTGAATGAGTTGAGGGTGAATGTTTGAGTAAATTGAAGTTTTTATTTCAGTTTTTTGTTTCTTCTTACTTCTTCCTACATTTATGCCTGCGATTGAAACTAAGTAAACTAATCCAATTGTCTGTATGTAGAGTTTCGCTGCAAGTATCTCATGCGTATTATTTGCAGCACATATTTAGTTTTGTGCATTTCTTGCAAACGGTTTATACTTACAAACATTTGTTGTATGTACGTACGTAGACAGACGCTCATTCATATCTCAATGAAATAAATCAAACGTCTTAAAACAATTCATCAAGTGGAGGCGATGTCAATGTTTTTTTATGTCTTTGGCTTTGTGTTGCCTGTTACTGTTATTGGTTGCATGGACTCATGTTGCAGCTATTAAGTAAAGTACTAACAGCATTTACAGATTGCAATTGTTTCTCAGTTTTGTTTTTACTTTTTTGTGGCATTTGATACGTAGTTTAGTGATTTGTATTGAGCTCCAGATAAAGCTGTTGCAAAGTTACATTTTTAAATTTTATTTATTTCTTTTTAATGCCTCAAAATGTCACTGATATTGACATTTCTGCATTTTTTTTTTATTTTGTCTTCTTTCTCAATTTATTTATGGTATATTTATGCCTTTTGATTTGTCTTTTAGTGACTGTGAATTGGCGCTGGGAATTTAATAGTATTTAATTGTGTGTCATCGAAGTTACTTCTCATAGTTGTAGAAAAGAAAAAACTATATTGTGGAGTAAAGAAAGCTATTTGGGAAACATTTCCGTCTTTGATTGTGATGTAAATAAGATTTATGTTTTGGGAAAACTAGTTATTTGTAACAATAACAAATCAATTTTTAATTGTGAATTAGAAAGATTAAGAGATTTTATATAAGTAATAAGGATTTTAAAAATTCATTATGAAACTAATGTTTTGTATGGAAAACTAATAGATGTGGTTGTTTTTTAAGAATTTTATTTAAAAGTAATAACTTAACATAAAGTAGGCACCATGTTAATATACTCATTTAATAAATGTCCCCTCATTTTAAACCAATTGGAAATCTGATATCCCATTTATAGTTCAATGTAAGCCACTGTGAATGTCTCCATAGATACCTCAGTTAAACAAATCTTTATACGAATTAAAACAACAAAATATAAACAATATTTATTACCATATAATTGCATAAATACAAAGTATTTTTTTTTTTTTGTTAAATATTTCTTACAAAACAAACACCCCACACAATAGTTGACATACTGCGCTTAAAAATGCATGAGTTGAATATGTTTTTATAACAATATTGCAATAAAATGCAAATACTCGTACTACAAAAGGTATACAATACACAATTCCAATTACACTTCGAATACTTACTTACTTATTTAGTAATAAATAGAAATATTGCTGCAATACAGAAATATTAAAGATAGATAAATAAATAAATAAACTACAACCATATTGTTTGTGGTTGCAGCTATTGTTTCTGTTGTGTATAATTTTTCAATTTAAATTACAAAACAATTTCGTTAAACTTGGTGGCAACGCCACATATCCACTCAAACATTTATACAAATTTTGCGGCATTAATAACGACCCTGCATTAAGTGTTGAACTCTTCCACTTCTACATACTTCTTCTCGTGCCAGTTGCACTCAATTGTACCAGGTTTATATTACGAATACCCGTAATTACGTTTGTGTATTCGAATAATCGTTCAGGTCTACCGTGAATGAATGAATAAATAAGACAACAAATCAGCAAATAAAACTGAAATAAGAAATAAAGGTGCGCCTCACCTCTCAAATGCATTAGAAAATAAATAAAAAATAAACTTTAGCAAACTCCCAACAAGAAAAAAAAAATGTGTTTGATTTCTTGCATACAACATTAAAAAGTATCAAATGGCAGGTTGAATTAAGTTTGTCAACATGTTTGTAACACAATAATTAAAAAAAAAAAACTGACAAAAATTATTCCTGACATTAAAAGTCAGGTTTAGTTCTACTTCAGGTTTTTTCTAATAACTTACTGTTCACATTTCTGAAACATTTTTTGTTCGGAACATTTTTTTTTTATGTAGAACATCAAACTATATATAAAAAAATGTTTCAGAAACACATGGGTGAACTCAGCTTACTTACGTTACAAAAGTTAAGGAAACCTATTATTTCAATGAATTTTGTTTGATTTAGGCCTTATGAAAATCATGGTTCTGTCCATGAATGAAACTATGTAAATTAAAAATGATGCATTGTTGAATTATTACACGGGACTTAATGTCAGATAATCATTTTTGTGGCTGCTATTCCCCCAGAAACTCAAAAATCATTAGCACTTATTTGTATTACTTCGGCTGCTTTAAAAGTTCACACACACACCCATTTTCACTTATGTTCAAAGTTAATTGAATTAAGTCTTAACAATTTTTTT
Organism: Calliphora vomitoria; assembly: GCA_942486065.2. Classification (NCBI taxonomy): domain Eukaryota; kingdom Metazoa; phylum Arthropoda; class Insecta; order Diptera; family Calliphoridae; genus Calliphora; species Calliphora vomitoria. The sequence goes on from OW818030.2 coordinate 142,056,290, forward strand.
AATATAGTTAATTCCCCTTAGGTGCTCAAAAAAGATAGCAACATCAAATATTTCGTTCATCATTAATGATCCAATGTTATGTATGGCCTTTTAATGGTCAGCAAATTTAGAGCGGTCCTAAAGAGCATTTAAAATTCTACCTTTACCTTAATAAACATTTATTGCTAATAATTTCTAGCAATAATCATACAAACATTTTTATTATAACTAATGTTTTTTTTTTTTTTGTTAATTTATTTATAAGAAAAAAAGAATATTATTATTACACTACACTACAATAAAAAAGAGCTAGAGAAACAAAAAAAAAAAATAAGTTGCATTAAAAACAACATAAGAGAGACTTCAAACTAGAGATGTGAGCGTGAGGGGACTATTTTGAGTTGTTTAAATTTTTTTTGGACAGTTATTAAAATATAAAACTACAACGTACTAGTACATGAGAATAGAGATTTTAATTTCGATTATGTTCACAAAATTGTTCAGATAGAAAAAAATACTCCTCTAGCTTTATTACTGCAATTTCTATCAATAATATTTTAACCGCTGCAAGCATAGAAAATACATGGTTACGACATGATTATGGCAACTATGCTATGTTCTACGCAATCATAAATGTTTGTCGCTACCCACTTAAATACATTTTATTTTATTGTTTCGACAGTAACGTTTTGGTTCATATTTTATAATTACATGATTTTCGATATATCGAGCCCTAACCGCGGAAATAACGTAAGCGCCAAAAATCGAATTTTAAAGGAGAGAGTTTTTTTCGTTTTTTTTTTAAGTTGTGCGAAGGATTTTTTTGAAAATTAAAATGTAGTCTATTACTGGTGTCATATATGAGATAAATGCATTTTTAAGTTAATTTTGTGAGCAACAAATTTGTTTTGGCGCTTACGTTATTTTTACCGCCACTATTACAATCAGCTGAGACTAAAATATGGCGCATACGATAAATGCTTTATAAAGAAAAAATATTATTTTAAGTTTCGAAAAAATTTATTTTTTTAAAAATCAGAGAAAAGTTTTAAACTAATATAGTAGGTGCTTAGGAAATTAAAGCATATCTTCTTCATCTGTTTCGTTTAAGGCGTCTATAATATTTTGGGAATGTTTTAGGCCAATATATTCGTTATGAAAACTTTGAGGAATACTATTTTTATTGCAAGGTCATTTTAAATCATTGAATTTATATGAGGAAATTTTTAATTCTGTGTTGTATAGCGGAGGAGGTCCACGAACCGTAGAAGTATTTAAATCAATATCTTGTCGTCGCTATTAAGGAGTGAGATCGTAAAATTCTTAACACACGTTTTTCATTAAAACTTTTTACCCAAGTATTATTTGATTTCAATTATATTCATTTGTTGTTAATCTGATTAAAAACCTGGTTCAGGTAGAACGAATGGTTCACATGATATTTATTAAGCTATAAATATAGAAAGCATTTTCAAAAGAGCTCCCAACACATCCGGTAGGAAAGCAGCCCGGTTAGCTCAGTGCTCGGACTATTTGGTACGAAAATTAAAAGCTAATGCAGGTTTAAAAACATACAAGGCTCAAAAAGTTCCTGACAGGAACGCTGCAAAAAATTTAGAGGCCAAAAATAGAGTATGGAAATTGAAGTAAGAATTTTTAGATCTCACTCCTTATCACAATAGCCGTATTTAATTGTAATCATAGTTGTATAGAAAGTTGAAGACTGCATCGTGCTTAATTTTATTTTCTTTGGAACAAGCTAATCGGAAAACATTTTCCAGTTTGAAAATCAGAAAGAGTCCTCATGTAAACGCTTAAGTGCCTCGTAAACTGTGCAAACTCTCTCTAATGAACTGTAAAAAATTGTATGTAAATTCGTTTCCACAACTCAGATAAGTTTGCGCGACAATTTAGGCTCGCAAACTTAAATATATTGTGCATTTGATAAATCAGCTGCTTTTGTTTACTTTATAATAAATAAAAATTAAATAAAATACAAATTTTTTGTACACGTGAAAATTGTGTGACTTTGGAACCGAATGATTGGATTGAATGGCATTGTGAATGGAAATATTAACCAACAGCTAGAATATAAGCAAAATCTTCCAAACTATGTTTACCATTGTTTGTTCCAAAGATTTCACTTTCATTAGAAGTTTTTAGAATTTAAATTTATACAATTTTTAAAACCTTTTTTTCTAAGAATTTTTTGAATTTATTTTTGTTTCATATTTTTATCAAATTGTACAAAATTTAAAAGGTGGGTTCATGAAATACGTTGCGCAAATTTGCGCATTTGCTCAAATGGGAACTTAAGCGTTTAAATGAGTACCCTTAGAGTGCTTTAATGATATAAATTCATAACCGTAAGGGGTTTTTCTTGCACTTCGAATAACTGTAGGCCACTCACTAGGAGCATCAGAATCAACAGGCATCATTGTATGACCAGGTAGTAAGCAAATTTGAATAGATTAGAAAAAAATGCTTGATTTGATATTTTTCCAATAAATGGGACTTAAATTTATATATTTTCCCGTTAATTGTATTTTAATTTCTTTTGATTTTCTCTCTAGTACTTCGGCTACTCTTACTTTAATTTATTGCCCCTTTTGGCTTTTATGTCGCTTACGTTATTTTTGCGGTAAAGCAAAAAGGTCAGTGTCGCTTACGATATAATTGAATTTGCGTTATCTCTGTATATATGAACACTTTATTTTCATTATTTCGGGTGTTGATGCGCACGACACTTTTCTATCGATTTTCATTAAAAAGTCAATTTCGGAAAAATGTCGCTTACGTTATTTTTGCGGTTAGGGCTCGATATGGTTGGCAACGTCATTGATTTTGAACAGTGTTATGTGTGCAAATTATGATAACTATACAAAAAAGTTATATTTTCAACCATGGCATAATCACAAATTTACCCAATATGTTTAGTTTATGTACTCCAAAAACTAAATTAATCAAATATAATAAAAAAATCAATATATTTTAAACGTGGTTGAGCTGAAATCATAGTATGGTTGGGCGCAATCATTATATTTAAAGAGTATTATCAGAGACCGAAAATAATAATACATCACAAGAAAAATCGGAGAGTCAAGTCAAGTATATCATTTTGATCGTTTTCAACTATATTTTCATAAAATAACATGCTTTTTAAATTCTTAATTTTTTTTTTTTTTTGTCAGGAATATTTGTCAGACTTTTTATTTATTTTTTATGTCAGAAATAATTGTTATTTTTTTGCCAGACATATTTGTCAGACTCTTACTTATATGTAAATAAAACTCAATAATTAATTTTTATATCTGCCATAAATATAAAAATCTTAGTCTGACAAATATGTCTGACAGAAAAATAACAATTGTTTCTGACAAAAAAAAAAATAAATAAAATCAAAGTCTGACAAATATTTTTGAGAAAAAAGAAATAAAAATCAAAAAATAACAATTATGTTGTGATTTTTATTATAAATGTCATAATTGTTACGGTCCCTGAGTATTATTATTTGATCAATAAAAATGTTTAATGTTATTGTCAGAAGATTTTTTTATTATAAAATAAATAAATGGATCGTGATGCAGTTATGGTTTCCATCAAATGTATGCTTTGTTTGATATGTATTTTACCACAGTTATGTATCTTTTGTCTTCGGAAAACGATTGTCTGCTTTTGCGAAGCTCCAGTTGTCACAGGAGCTATGCTTCGAATAAAGTTAATTCCGTTATTCAGTTTTAATTCTAGAACTGTAAACTAATAGGGACACATCTCAATCAACTTGTTGGCAACGTAAATATATACAATCTGACAAGATAAAAGCTTCGCCTTTCGTTCGACTAATATTAACTGTTGAGTTGCAATCTGATGACATTTAACATTCAGATCTCAGTCGGTAAATTATGCTTTAAAGCAATGGTGCCCATTTCATTGTGCTTTCGCGCTGACTAACAACACACATATTTTTAGAGCCAGAAAATGAGTTTCTCAGTGCTTTTTTAAATGATATTTAAATGGCCAACGTTGTCCATTTAAATTTTATTTAACCATATGTTTTTAACAGCTGTCTTTTGTTGTCTGTTTTTTTCACTCTATTGTAGCGCTGTATTTTTTTACGGCATCTAACAAAAACTACACTTCCGATGCGGTGAAATTGGGGCTTCTTTTGTGCATTTTCCTACAAATATTTTATTGTTTAATAACCTTTTTTTCTTATTTGACAATATGTATCAATTTTTGTTTTGCTTGCACAGCTGTTTAGTAGTGCTACCACACTTTTATCTTATTTAAATAAGAAAAATTATATAGCACTGAAAAACTCAAACTGTATTTAAATTCCATTTAAATTTAAGTAAAAATTAACTAAATACGTATTTAAATACGAATTCAAAAACTGGGCATTATTCTCTTTTGTTTAGTAGTCACTGAGACAGCGACGAATGCACACACTAAGCGGATGTATTGCTATTTTTTCATTTCTTTAAATTTATTTTTCATGATCACTGAAAGAAATATTTTGATTGTTTAATATATTTCGAATTTTAAAAAAACCATTGAAGTGTTGTCTGATTTTTTCCCTCAATTTACTTTTGTGAAAAAGTTTTTTCATATTTGAAATAATTTTAATCAAGACAGCGTAATTAAATAAGCAAAAAAATGGTTTATATATTTCAAGTATTTTTGAAATTGTCGAACATTATTAATATCAAACTCTCAATTAATGAGCTATGGTAATATGTTGCAGACAATTTGATTAAGACTGATGACTTGATTATTGTTAACAAATAAAGCCTTAAAAATCTGTTATTAATTTCACTATAATTTTCTTTAAGTGGAGCTCTCTTTCGCTCACCAACACAAATATAGTTTTAGCTTTGGACATCCCTGCTTTAAAGGCTAAAGGTAGGGTCACACATGACAAATATTTGACGAAAAAGACGTAACCACTAAATAAAATATATTTGTTTTCTTTTATTTATTTCAAAAACTTATTTTACTTAAGATGATTCAAAACAAACAATTTAGTTTTATTTTATTTGATGCTGTTTGATCTTACAAAACAATTGTAAGCGTAAACACGTCAAACAAATTTGTGCTAAACAAAGTGGTTACGCTTTTTTGAGCAAATATTTGTCATGTGTGACCCTACCTTAAGATAATGAGATAAATGATACGACTCTGGATCGAGTAATAAAAAGTTATTGGGTATAACAACTATGGATGCAATTTGATGAAATAAAAGCCAAATTTTATAAATATGCGTGAACGAATATCTTAGAAACAATCACGCTCACATCTCTATAAAAAAAGTCCATAACTACTACGTACGGAACGTATGGTTCCTACAGTCTTACAAGTAGATACCTTTTAAAGCACAACATACACAGTCATTAGAGCCATAAAAACCAGCCAAAAGCATCAACAGAATTATAAATAAAAAACAAAGATTACCATACGAGTACATTAACAAAGTAAGTAAGTACTATTTATTGTAGTATACAATAATGTATGAACGAGTAAGACCGTCGTAGTAAGTAACTGAGTTTGTATGTTTGTTTGTAGGTAAGTCAGTCAGTATTCCATAGTTATCGAAGAATTATTGGAGTCAGTATGTTAAAAGTGCTTAAATAAACCACAACTTTGTTAAAGACAATTATAAATTAAAATCGCTTTTTGTTTGTTATGATTTCGTTTTCCTTGTCCCAATCGTAACACTGTAACTACTCGAGGAACTGTTAAAAAACGCGTCGGAGTTTTAATAAAAACATTGTTATTGCATTTAATCATACACAAATATAAAACTAAATATTTAAAAAAAATGTAAAATAATTTAAAAAGTAAAAAAATAAAAAATAAATAAATTAGTTTAGTCTGTTAAACGTTGTAATATGCCAGAGAAACAATGAAGCCTCATAAAATTGTTTAACAGGCAGGTTACATGGATTTTTTGTTGCTGGTTGTGATTTGTTGTTTTTTCTTTCGATTTCTGTTACTTGTAATATTTAACTTTTGCAAAAAATCTTGTAATTTTGTTGTTAGATTAAGACAAATTGATAAGATTTATTTATATTTGAGTTATTGGGGAAGGTAGTAATTTGGCGTTGTACTACTCTAATATGCTTTACTCAACTTTAGTTACACGTTGAACATGCTTTTACAAAAAGAAATCATTTCAAAACCCACTGAACATTTGAAATTAGAGAAATGAATGAATTAATGCCGATATAATTTCTATTGATATTTGGTTTTATAAACTTTTGCTAAATTTAGAATTTATCAGTAACAACAACACCCTAAGTTTATTAATTCAAATTTAAGAAATATTCCATTTGAAATTTTCTTGAAGTGCGCCAATTGTTAAAATGCCTTTTTTTGCATTATATAAATAAAATTTAAAAACCAAAGTTGGCTACCGTTAAACCTAAAATACCATTTCAACTCAACTACCATTTTTAGATATGACGGGCCTACGGAGTGTTGAAAATTCTGAATTAAATAAAAAAACTTGCTAACAGTTATCTCGTCCCTATAAAAAGTAACACGCATCCAAATTTGGAACAGGGTAAAAACCGTCATAGTGGGCACTTTAATAAAATAACTCAGTTTTTGGAACAGATTTTCCCCGTTTTAGGAATTTCGGTATATGAAAACAAAGAATGGTTGCAATTATAATGTCAATTATTTAAGGACATTTAGGTGTATATAAGTTTAAAATATTGTTCTGATATCTTTTGCAGTTAAAATTTTACATTAATTATAATTTTAATTTTTCTTCATGGAAAATCACTAAATTATAATCTTTTTAGTTTTTAATGTATATGATGTCCGAAAAATTCATAAAATTATTTAATTTTACTAAAATACCAATCTCTATGTCCTTAGGTTTTCTACAATACCAAATACTATTATAAAAACCTTATATTTACTCATCAGAAACTCCACAAACCTTGAACCCTTTCAAACATTTTAAAGTTTTTTCATATATGGGGCATTTCATGTCAAGTGAACAAACTTTTGAAATTGATGTCTTCCGATTGGGAAGACTGTTCTGTTTTAGAGGTGGTTAAATTTTGACATTTTTGCTAAGCAGGTGTTTGTTCTCATCCATGTAACTTATTATCATTGGTCTTAGCAAAATCGAACTTTTTAAATTTTTTTTTGCTCAAAAGAAAGCTTAGATCTTTTCCTTTAAGAGCTTTGTGGTCTCTTAGTAGGATGCGAAAAAAGAGGGCCCATTTTGAAAAAAAAAGTCAAAAAAGTTTTTGATTTTGGAAAAAAAAATTACAAACATTTTTTATTATACCCTTCACCTTCGTGAGAAGGGTATATATAAATTTGTCATTCTGTTTGTAATTTCCACAATATAAATTTCCGACCCTATAAAGTATATATATTCTGAATCCTTATAGATAGCGGAGTCGATTTAGCCATGCCTATATGTCTGTCTGTTTAAATCCATTTTCTGAAGACCCCAGATATCTTTGGGATCCAAATCCTCAATAATTCTGTCAGACATGCTTTCGAGAAGTTTGCTATTTAAAATCAGTAAAATCCGTTCATAAATAACGGAGATATGAGCAAAAATCCGAGACAACCTCTATTTTTTTATCTATATCTCGATTACTAAGTGATAAATATAGACAATATGGATATCCAATGATATATATTTCAAAGTCCATTTCAACGATGTATATAAGGCCATACAAAGTTGGACCTACAATGGGTCAAAATCGGGAAAATATTTTTTATCCCGAAATTTTTTCCACAAAAAACATTCTTTTGTCATACATTTTTTTTACTAATAAATTAAAAACATTTTTTTTTTTAAAAAATTGGAAAAAACTTTTAAAAACAACTTTGAAAAAAAATTTAAAAAAAAATTTTAAAAAAATTAAAAAAAAAATTTTTTAAATTTTATTTTAAAGTATAATTTGGTGAAAGGTATATAAGATTCGGCACAGCCGAATATAGCTCTCTTACTTGTTTATTTTTTTAATTTTTTTCCGAAAGATTGAAAAAATGGCTATCTAAACTATTTGGGACACATTTTGCTAAGAACAATAGGTAATAAGTTACATGGATAAGAAAAAACACCTGCTTGGCCAAAATGTCAAATTTTGACACCCTCTAACTCAGAAACAAGGCGAATTTATATACAAGGTGGTGTCGGTGGGGAATTCAGAAAAATTCGAGCGTTTGACATTCGAAACAATGAGAGAGCTGTTTCGAATGTCAAACTCCATATAAAAAAAATAATGAATTAGCTCGTATTTTCCTGAATTCGCCACCGACTCCACCTTGTATATAAATTCGCCTTACTCAGAAAGTTCCTGACCGATCTTGTTGAAAAATTCTGTCTGAATTACTATCCAACAGAACTAACCATGGTGCAAATTTTCGGAAGACATCGATTTCAAAAGTTGGTTCACATGACATGAAATGCCCCATATTCATATAAGTAATTGAAATCTAAAAAAACTAAAAATGTAATAAATTAAGACCTATGTCAACATATTTTTTAATTTTTTAAATTTTATTAATTACACAGGTCAACAGCAAAAAAGGCTTGATTAAACACTGTATATATTTGGTAAACATTTTCAATTCATGGATTATTTATTTGTTACCTTTAAGCTGTTTCGAATCGGTTGCCAATCATGTGAAAAACTTCAAAATTTTTTCTTTCATTTTATGTAAAAAACTATGTTTTTCATTAAGTTTAGTTAAATATCGTAATTTTATTTATCATTCCTGATTTAAAAAGTTTTTAAAAAAATATTTTGCTATATAATTTAAGAAATTATATGATGAAAATATTTGCCAGCAATTAAGGCACTAAATAATACTGACGAAGGTCGTAGCGGGCCAGAAAATGTAATTGTGCTTCATATAAACAAATTACAATTTTAATGTATTTTTGTTGATTAGATTCTTAAAAAAAGCAAATATTATTTGTAAATAAAGAATTTTATGAAAAAAATTAAATCTTAAAATAATTTTTTTTACAAATTTTTACAATAAAATTTCAACTTGCATGCAAAACCGAAATATTTATTGGGATACCCAAGCCTAAGAAATCTTTGATATGCGGAACTAAAACATTTAAAAAATGGTTAAAAAAAAACTATAACAACAAAAATATTTGATTATGTACAAAAACAAATGGTGGTGGCGAGTACCTGCAATAAATATGTATATCTTATAAATACGAATAAAAACTGTAACAAACTTATAAAAGCGGACCAAATTTTTTGCACCCACCATTTAAATATTGCATGGACTTCAAACGTTTACAAACCACTGGCACATAAATGCAAGTACATATGTATAGTGAGATATGTAGATGGATGTATATGAATATCAGTAGATATTTATGTGTATACGAAATGTTAATTTAAATAGTAGTACTTAATAATGATTACCTCAAGCTAGGTGTATGTGAATGAGATTTTTTATTTTTTTCGAATATTTTTTATATTAAAAAGCCAAACAAGTTTGACCACATTCGGAACAAAACTATATAATAATAATTACAACAATAGCAACAACGTCACTACAGCAGCAACCAAATGAAGATTTTATAAAAAAAAAAAAATTGTAACTATAAACTATTGAACAGAAAAGCATGACAAAAAACACATAGAATCTATAAACCCGCATAAAATAAAAATATGTACAAATGTACTTGTACTCGTACTCGTACTCGTATTAGCACAGCTTGAGAGAGTTTATTAAATGTAAAATTGTACAGTAACTGTAGTAAATATGCCTCGTAAGTAGTAAATACATAAAATACAAGTTAAAGTATTTGCTACAAGTACTCGCACTCATATGTTCATTCAAGTGTGTTTTTGAATGTTGTATCTATCAGTGATTGTATCTTTCCCCTGTATGTAGGAATGTTTTCAATTAACAATTAACAATTTATTAAACCTGAACTTAAAATTGAAAATAAAAACAATTAATCATAAACAGCACAAGCAACCAACTTCTATTGATAAAATTTTTCTGTATTTTGTTTCTTATTTTTTATATTTTTCTACAATTTCATACTTAAAAATAGCTACAAAACACAGATTGTCTGCCTCACCCATATGTGTTCTTGTTTTTTTTTTTTTTTTGTACTCTTTTTCATCATCAATCAGTCATTATATAAAGCTTCAATCTTTATTAATTTTAAACTATTATTTCCTATTTGCAGGTAAATACATATTTCATACGTTTGCAAATGTTGAAACCCTTCAGCACTCCTTTAATAAGAGAACAACAGGTTGTTGTATTTAGAGCAGATGTTAAAATGAATTAAATAAATATTGGCTATTTGGAGAAGAATTAAAGAGTTTTTATACCCTTCACCTTCGTGAGAGGGTATATATAAGTTTGTCATTCCGTTTGTAATTTCCACAATATAATTTTCCGACCCTATAAAGTATTCTGGATCCTTATAGATAGCGAAGTCGATTTAGCCATGTCCGTCTGTCTGTCTGTTGAAATCAATTTCCTGAAGACCCCAGATATCTTCGGGATCCAAATCTTCAAGAATTCTGTCAGACATGCATTCGAAAAGTTTTCTATTTAAAATCAGCAAAATCCGTCCATAAATAACGGAGTTATGAGCAAAAATCCGAGACAACCTCTATTTTTGGCCTATTTTTGATCTATATCTTAATTACTAAGTCATAAATATAGACAATATGGATTTCAAAGTCCATTGCAACAATGTATATAAGGCTATAGTAAGTTGGACCTACAATGGGTCAAAATCGGGAAAAAATTTTTCACAAAAAACTTTTTTGTCATAAATTTTTTTCACTAATAAATTAAAAAAATTTTTTAAAAAATTTTTTAAATTTTATTTTAAAGTATAATTTGTTGAAGGGTATATAAGATTCGGCACAGCCCAATACAGCTCTCTTAATTGTTTTATATTAAAATAATCATATACAATTTTAAATAATCCAACAACTAAGTACATCAAAGGATTAATTTTAATAAAAATCTGCTTATAAATACAAAATAATTATGTTACTTTTATATGAAAAACCCTAAATATAAAACAAATTTACTTTAACCCCGATTTCAGTAAAATCAAACATTCATATATTTCATATGGATTGAGCAATATATTTTGAATATATACTATCAACCAAAATATTAAGGGTCTTCATGTAAACGCTTAAATGCCTCGCAAACTGTGTATTTCTACACTCTCGCAAATGAAATGTCAAAGATTGTATGGACTTGAATTTATTGTGGATTTGATGAATCAGCTGCTTTTGTTTGCTTTTATTTATCTATATAAATATATAAATGTCTTTGTAAGTTTGTTTGTTTGTTTGAGCATCACGCCTAAACGGCTGAACCGATTTTATTGAAATTTGGAACTTGGAAGCGTCAATAGGCTATACATTTTTTCAATACTTGGACCAGAAGGGATAAAAAGGGGGAAAAACGGGTAAAATTGGTACCTTTAGTTTTTAAACAATAATTACTAAACGGCTGAACCGATTTTTACATCGACAGGGGTAGCGAAGCGCACCGGGTCAAGCTAGTAAGAAATAAAAATCAAATAAAATACAAATATTTTGTTCATGTGAAAATTGCGTGACTTTAGAACAGAGTGATTGTAATGAATGTCATTGTGAATGGAAATATTAACCAACAGCTAGAACATAACAGAATCTTCCAAACTATGTTTACCATTGTTTGTTCCAAAGATTTCACTTTCATTAGAAATTTTTAGAATTTAAATTTATACAGTTTTAAACTTTTTTAAGCATTTGTTGAATTTATTTGTTTTTATAAAATTGCACAAAATTTAAAAGGTAGGTTCATGAAACATGTCGCGCAAATTTGCACACTTGCACAAATGGGAAACTTAAGCGTTTAAATGAGTACCCTTATTATGAGTATTGAAAATAGTAACTACACAAACATTTCCTTTTTTGGTCACAGATGTGAATGTTTAAACGCAATCCTAGTTAGACAAAAATTCATATCAGAGTTTTTATGAATCATGGGGATGGCAAAAATTGGCTTGAATTATAAGATTTTCAAAACGTGTTAAACTTTTTCCAGCATTTTCATTTACATGTAGCTTGGATATAGCCTGGAATAGTCGTTATCATAACAGGAGCACCCTATGTGGTTAATTTTATTAATATTAGAAAATATCAGTAGAAAATTCCACCTTGCTTGATTCACGCTTTAAATTAAATGTTATTGGGAACGTTATTTATACATTTTTATCCAATACTTTTTGCTGGTTCGACCTTATTTTTGTTTTAATATTTTTTGCCCATTTTTAATAAGTAGTTAACATTTCAGATCATGTTCATCCCAAAATATTCCTATCGTGGCTTCAACAGACAGACAGACCGGCATACAATTTTATAAGGACCCAGAATATACAGTATTGGCCATAACTAAAGCACCCCCTCAGTGAATTTTGTTCATATTATATTTTTTTGTATAAAAACAAAGTTTTAAATTTTTATTATGTATTATTTTCAATTGTTAATATATTTACTATTGATAAACAAATGCTTTTAAAGTTAATCTTTCTATAAGAGGTAACATTAAATCAAAAGATATTTTAAGCTGGAAAATAAAACGGACAAAACGCACCCCTTCATGGATATAATATACAAAATTTTTTAATTTATATTTTGTTGCAATCCTTTGTTTTAGATGACACAAGCACATCTCTTAGGCATAGAAGATATTAAGTTTTTTATGGTGTCTTGCGATATTCCTTCCTAGGATATAATAACGCCTTGAAATTAATCGTGAAAATTACCGATCCTTATTTCTGCAACCTCCCTATAAGTGGCATTTCTTCACTGGCATAAGGCACCATTACATCCTTCAATATATAACGGTACATGAACCGATACATAATCCCATTAACTTTATGAATTGGCCCAATTCCTTGACCAGAAAAGGAACCCCAGACCATTACATTGCCTCCTCCATGTTTAATTGTTCCTTTGCAATACTTAGGATTCAGTCTTTCTACTTTTCGTCTGCATACATGCCTTATTCCATAAGAACTTTTTAATTTGTATTTGGATTCGTCAGAGAACAGAACTGTCTTCCATTTGCTTTATTCTATAAGAACTTTTTAATTTGTATTTGGATACGTCAGAGAACAGAACTGTCTTCCATTTTTGGACACTTCAGTTAAGGTGGGCTTTGGCAAACTCCAGTCTAGCTTTCTTGTTCTTAGCTGATATAAACGGTTTTTTTGCTGGTCATCGGCTGAATAATCGTGCTTCTACTGCTCCTCTACGGATTGTTCTTTCGCAACGCATAATCATAAACTTGTTCTTACTTGACTAACAGATGATGTTAGATCTTTTTGCATTGCTCCTTTGATGAAGGAATCCATCATATCGTGGGGTTTTATGAGGACGTCCTCCATAATGCCCCGATTTTTAAACATCTTATAAGGGGGTGCTTTTGTTTTGTGCGTCGCGTTTTGTATTTTTGTATGTTTTATCATTTTAAATTATTTGTTCATAAAATTATCATTTCCCAAATGAACACAATATGAACATTAACAATATAAATTAATAAAATATATACAAAATACATCCCAAAAAATCCTTTTTTATCCAAAAAAATTATGATATAAAAAATCCATTGAGGGGGTGCTTTAGTTATGGCCAATACTGTATATACTTTGTCATTCTACGACCAATATTTCGATGTGTTACAAAAGAAATGTCAAAACAAATATAACAAAATAATTCTTAAAAATTAGTTTATATTAATTAATTCCTTTAAATCTCCATCTTTCTACCGTGTTTATAAATTATTAATTAAAACACTAATATTTCTTTTTCATTTAGCCGTCTTTCCTTGTATTTTACTAATACATATGTAGTATTATATATATGTACTTGCACCTCCAATTCAATCAATTTAATCTGGTACTGAACTTGTTTCTATTTCAATAAAATTAATAAATAAATATTTTAGTATTTAATTATCACTTAATTCCCCTGTTGTCATTATAACCAGAAAATTATATTGGTTTTTGTGCGTTTGGATGGCTGTAGCTGTTTTTGTATCCATCAGCCAGCAATTTAATCCAGCAAGTTGATTAAATGTCATAAAATCTTGTTCAAAATTGTTGGTTTTATTACTCGTATTAGTATTATTGTTGTTACAATTTCATTTGACTGCGTTTAGTCATTCCAATGAAATTGAATCATTCAAACCGTCAGTTGTTCATTCTTTCAATCAAAAATAAAAATTATTATTATTTGTTGTTGTTATCGTTTTTGTACTTTATGATCGATTGATTTTTTCTTGTGTTTTGAATATTTATTTATTTATATTTATTTTTGTTTTCTATCTATTTCTATTTGTTGCAATTTACTTTGCTGGTATGTATTTGTTGTTTTATAACAATTTATTGGTATGTGAATGAGATCTATCTAAATATAGAGTTAGTTGGTGGTAGCCGTTGCTGGTTTTTTTTGTTGTTATTGTTATGATATTCATTTACACGGTTTTTTGCTCTTGAAACCATTTAAATATGTATGAAAAAAAAACATCAAATAGATTATATGAAAAAAAATTTGCATTGGCATTTTTTTATATTTAATATATGTAAGGTAACCAGATAATTTTCAAAATTCCGCTTTAGCAATAATTGTATTATTTTCGGATCAAGATTGAAGTAAAATAATGAAAGTAATGAAATTGGGATTCAATGTAAATTATCATAAATATAATCAATTAGGGAAGTTAATCTGAACTGATCGTCTGGACCATTGCTCCGATCACTCGAATAATAAACATATTATGAACTTTTATTCGATTATAATTAAACTCAAATAATTGAAGTGTATTGAAGTGTTGTTTTGCTCTTCACTCGATACTACAATAGTATGCGCGAGATAACATTATGCAATTTGACTCAAAGAAGGAAGAGTTGGGCTATTCAATATTAAAAGTCACAATAATTCAACCAGATCTTCTCACAATAACAAACACATTTCATACGCTAGTGTATGAGTTAATAGAGAACCATTAATTTCTAAAATTCTATGTTACAGATTCTTGCCTAAAGATATAAATATTCGAATTAAATCTTTCTTCAATCATGGATTAAAAAAATATCTCTGAAACATAAAACTCAATCAATCTGGTCACCTTGCAATAAAATGATACATAAATTCAACCGATTAAACGCCGATACATACATGATTATATAAACATCGCACATACAGTTTGTAAGCATGTATATGAGCTTTAGTACTTATTGCACAACTAAATTAGATAATTGTATTTGTAGAAAAAAAAAATATTAATTTATTATATTGGCAATAACTGACATTGACATTTTAACCAAACAATGCCAATGAGTCAGCAGTTAGATATATTCGCGCGACAATTTTTCCATTACAAATTACCCAAGCAATAAATGCAAATTTTAAAGACTCAAACAAAGTAACATTACCAAAGAAGAACAACTCCAAAACACAATAATCAAAAAAGAATTTTTAAGACAACTTTAAAACCCATTAAACACTAAAAAATTTTAAAAATTTCAAAACATCTTTCTATAAGCTTTAATCGGTAGCTTGTTATTTAAACAAAACAAAGAAAAAGGTAAACAAAATTAAATAAATATTTAAGACAATTTTGCAATCAATACAACAGACGACGGTGTTAACAGTCATCAAACATAATCAAATTTAAAAAATACCTCCCAAAAAAAAAATAATAACAACAACTATGTATTAACCAAAAATAGCCAAAATCAAAAAACCAATGTTAGCTATTGACCGAAACCAATAGGATTATTATTGTCTCTTATTTACGACAATTTATATTTGAAATTATGAATTGAAAACATGCTCGTTGTCGCTCTATAAACATCTTAAATTTCATTGAAATACTCATGGTACCCCCAACCAAAACCCAAACAAAAATAATGCCAATTATAGAGCACTTGAGCTTATAAGATGTCAAGATAATGTCTTTTACACAAATACAAAATGCATTCGCAAAACACTGTAAAACATTAACAATTTTATGAAACATGTTTATGGATTTTACAATTCTTCGTATCCAGCTGGTTGGTGGTTGGTTGGCTGCCTGGCTGAGTTTAACAGCCAACAAACACAAACAGTTGAATCACAAAATATTTTAATCATACTTGTATGTACAAACATAAGACAGCAACAATATACATATAGAAATGTAAATTCACTGATCTGTAGCAGTATTTATTTTGGAAAACAAAAACTTCAAGTTTCAGGCTCAAATGAACCTCATAAAAATGTATTTGAAAAACCTTTTTTCGGTCAAATCTGTAATGAAAACAAAACAATCTATACAAATTGTAACCGAAATCACAAAAATTATGGCGAAAAACGTAACAAATAATAACTAAAAACTGTTAGACGGAACGGAAAGACAGACAGACAGACTAACAATTTAAATTTAGATGAATGAAATATGATTTTTACTTTTCTTTTGCAAATCAAAAGTATT
Organism: Calliphora vomitoria; assembly: GCA_942486065.2. Taxonomy (NCBI): domain Eukaryota; kingdom Metazoa; phylum Arthropoda; class Insecta; order Diptera; family Calliphoridae; genus Calliphora; species Calliphora vomitoria. The sequence goes on from OW818030.2 coordinate 142,072,781, forward strand.
TAACCTTTAAAAGTTGCCAGCAAAAAAAAAAAAAAATGCTGCTGAAATTATAAAATTATTTCATAGGTTTTGTATCCAATGTTTGTCTTGCCAGAGTATTTGGCGTGAATCGAAGTATCTAGTCTATAGGGCATACAAAATATTCCTCCTTCTTCCCACAACTCGTGCAGACTACATTGTTTGAAAGTCTCATGCATGCAAGATGGATTTCAATTAAATTTTATTAATAAAGATTTCCTTTGGCCTTATTCTTATCGGAATCTCTAAATAGTGTTTTAGTCATCTCTTCAAGGAATGGTTCATGCCGTTGTCCGATATTCTCATTGTTCATTCCAAATCATTCTGAATTTTCGTAAAAATTAGAGTTGACTATATCCACAGTGAAACCAATCAAGCTTACATGCCTGCACGCAGAAAAAAATATAGTTGTGCATTGTTACTGTAACCATTTCAACATTTTTAACAATATTATAGTGACAGAGTAACTACGATTCACATGAATATATAAACCATATATATGGTTACAGTAAACATGTATATGTTTGTGACAACCATTTATATGATGAATAAGTTTATCATCATATAAATGGTATGAGGCAACATAATATGGCAAGTCCTTCATCATATAAATGGTTGTCACAAACATATACATGTTTACTGTAGCCATATATATGGTTGAAATATTCATGTTAATCGTAAATTAACCATATTATGGTTACCACAATCATATATATAGTTACTATCACTATAATATTGTTAAAAATGTTGAAATGGTTACAGTAACAATGCACAACTATATTTTTTTCTGCGTGTGCCTTGTCGTTGACTATGATCCTATATATTGAGTGGGCATTCTCTATTTTACATTTTCTCTGCTCTGATAGCAGTTTGATTACCTCTGGAAATTGGTCTATCATCAAAACTTGTCATTAACCATTTAATATCTTCGGTGATTGCCACAATTGGTGGAAAGACGGTGGGAAGACTAGCTGCCATTGTGTGAAACATTGTCATTCCGCGATTCTATCACAACTTTTCATAGCGATGTTGCCACTATGCTAATGTGTGAGAATAGTCTGAATGAAGATCTTTGTATCTTTTGAAGAGACTTGTTGTAACACGTTCTCTTCTGCGTGTTCTACCAGACCATTGATATATAAGTTAGGTTTAGTCGTAAACATTTTCGGTTAATACTCCATACGCAGCGCTTATTCTACTCTATTTCAATATGTTCTTTTCATGATAAGCCTCTGTCTAACACTACTCTTTTTTTCGAACATACTAGTTTGTACGTTAGGAGCATTGTAGAAGATTCCCGAAAGATGGCGTGTGTATATATAGTGGCAGATGTTGCAGTCGTGAGTTGAGTTGATCATAAGCGCTGTTAGAGTTAACATCAACTGCCTTGTGCATTTAAGTTTGTACATTATAAAGTGTGTGTACATTTCTCCGAATTGATAAACGTGTATAAAAACACTGAGTGACTATTTGAGTTGTTACAAAATTTAAACTACTAAACGGATTTTATTTGCAATCAAAAGTATCCGATTTATTTAAAGGAAATAAACCAACGTTTTAAAAAGGTTAAAACGTAACAATATTTTACCATTCTTGATACATATGTATATATGGGTTTTTTCTGAAATGTGGGCTTTGCATAGTCGGTTAATCGAGCAAATAATTAATCGTGTTCTAGATTTAATCGGTTAATAATCGGTTAATTTTAAATTATTCGATTAACCGAATAATTTCTATTTTAATTTTAAATTGAAAGTAAAATTTTAAATTTCGTGTACTTATTTAAGCATTTCAAAAAAAAAAAAAAAAATAATAGCAAAATAATAATACACATGTGAGTATTTTTTACGATTTAAGTGAAATTTTCTGAAATAATCTTTTAAGAAAAAAATATAATTTAAAAGCTTTCCTTGAAAAAAAAACTCTCTCACTGATTGTAGATGTTGGAAAAATCAAAAGTAAGGCACGAGAAAGACTATCCAATTTCTCAGTTCTTTATTCAGTTTTTTTAATCATATAAAATCCTCAGTTATACCATGAGTCGTTTGGGTATTTTTTAGATTTTTAATACTTTTAAAAGACTAGTTTCAGTAATGTCTTCAGTTTTGTCTATTGTCATGTCTACCTCCAACCCATTAGGACAAAGTTCATCATGGAACCTTCCAGAAAAAAGGTCATATCCAAATTCCTTAGTTTCAGTATTAGAGCTATACTTCAAAAAACTATTGCTAGAAGTTCATGAGTTAAGATATAAAATGTGTTTATTTAAAACTATATTTCTATATAAAGTACAAAAAAAAATTAATTTCGGTTAATCGGTTAATCGACACAAATTAATCGGTTTATTTGTTATTTGAAAATCGGCAGTTTTAAATTATTCGAACAGTTAACCGACCAAAATTAATCGGTTAACCGATTAACGGTTAATCGATTGAATACCCTAATAGTCTAATCATGCTTTATAGGATGAGCAACTATTCCTTCTTCATTCATTATCATTGAGGTTAAATAGTTCATATTCGCATTATTGAAATTAGTATTTTGTTCTTCATCGATTCCAGTAAATATGTGCAATTCCGAACTTTGTCCGCACGCGACTATGAGGATTTTGGGTTGGCTGTGAGTCTTCGGTAAGAATTTTGTTCAATACTCTACCGTGACAATTTCAAACAATTTTTGCATTTAAAGGTTAAAAAAATCACTCGTGTATTTTATCTTACTCCAAAACCCATTAAAATACTAAACCAAAGACCAGCATTTTCCTAAAGATATTAATGCTTTTTTCTTGTTGTTTTTGCCATTATAACAAATAATACAAAAACAAATGTGTTTTCTTGTAACAGCCAGGAGAGTTTCAATAAAAGAAAAAAAAAAAAACGAAAAAAAGAGTTGGCTGGCTGCATTTAATAAGCCTGGCTTTGTAAACAGAGAGCTTAAATGTTTGTAACAAAAACACGAATGTATCAGCAGCGTACGAACGAAAGCGAAACTGTTTGTAGAGGAGACACTGTTAAAATCAACAGACTTAAGACAATACTTAAGCCAAGTTACATACGACTACGGCAGACAGATACACAGACTGAGGCATGCAGCCATCCAGCCAGCCAGCCAGCCAAGTCATACATACAGCAGCAGGCTTAGTTAAACTGGCAGACAGTCAAGTCAGTAAGTTAGTAAGTCAGAGTTGGAGTTGAATTGAGCTGAACTTTAAAACGACTAAAAAACAAAACAAAAAAAAAAATGAAACAACACAAAAAGTATAAAACGTTAAAATGTTAACGATCGAACCAACAACATTTTTGGTTTTTGTGTGTTTCATGTTGCTTTTGGTTTGCATTGGTTTGGTTCATTCGATCATTCGGCTTTAAAAGAATTTCAAACTGAAAAATGAAGTTGGGGCAAAATACGAAAACAAAAAAAAAAAAAACAAAAAAACAACAACAGCAAAAACATATTAAATGGTTTTACATCGATTAAAGACTGGCTAAAGGTTTAGTTGCAATTGAGCCAGCTTAAATAACGGTACATAAACGCGGTTGAAATCCTCGTCAAACTCAAACACTCTGTTGAAAAACTAAAACGGTATTAATACTTAAAAAACCCCTTTTGAAGTGCCTAAAATCAATATAAAAAAATATTAAAAATTAAACATGCAAATAAATATCTTGATGTTAAAAATTAAATCGAATAGTGCTTTTAAAAAAAAAAAATATTATTTCTAAATCAAAATTATAAATTTTTCACCAATGCCAAATTTTAAATTAATATTACAAAATCGTTTTAAACAACAATAACGAAAAATAATAAAAACGAAAATGTTGTAAAACTTAATTAATAACTATGTATTGCCAAAATTTGAATTGTGTGCATATTAAATGAATAAATAAATAAATACCGACTACTATTTAATTTAAATTAAATTAAATGGATTTAAACATTTATATTTCAAGCTCTAGTGATTCTTTAAGACACAGAGAATCAAATCAATCTTTTATGGAAAAACAACCTTTAAAACTGAAATAATAATTTGCAAATATAACAAAGCTAAAAAAAATCACTTTATAACTAACAATAACTAATAAACAATGTTTAAATTGATCAAAATCATGTGTTAAAATGTTGCAATGAAAGCCAGTGAACTTTTTGTTTAGCTTGTAAAATACTTATAAAAATTACATTACATTTGTTTCATTAAGTACATAGTGAGATAATTTACACGCTCTTGTAACCACACGAATGTTTAAGAAACAAACACAAATAACACAAATTGTAAATACACATTACATTCATTGTATAATCCATAAATGTTCAATAAACATAACAGTTATTCAAACAATAATCGTTGCAACTACATTTATTAAAGATCTAAATTACATTCATCCGTCCATCCATCCATCCATTCTAAACCCTCCCTTTACACCACTGACCACAATAACGTCATGTCAATATTGTACAATTACACTATTTCCTAATTCATTTTTTTTTTTTCGTAATAAAGTATTACACCATGTGTAAAAGAAGGGATTTATAATTTGTTACAAATTTTGTGAAAATTAATGTTATAAATAATTTGTAGAAAAGAAAAATATCTCAAAATATTGGATTTTAGCTAGAACATTGTAATTTGTTTTATAATTTAGATGATTAGGAAAAATTAAATTATAATTGGATAATTTTTGGTAAAAATTCTGATAGATTTAGTCGATTATTTTCTTTGTTAAAACATTTGTGTTTTTAGACAAAATATTTTAAAATTACTCCTGCAAGGATGTAAAATGAAATCGCACCAAATAATATTTAAACTAAACTTTCATTATATACTCAGAGTCTGTTCAGATACAATTGTTTAAATAATTCTCAACTTAAAAACATAAGTTAATGACTACATTCTACATTAATTCTTTGGATTTATCCTTTGAAGTGCTATATTAAGGAATAGGAAATAAAATATTTAATTTTTTATGATTATACTCAAATAAAAGATTAATGAACAGTAAAAGGTTTATTTACTGTCATAGAAAATGTATAATGTATAGTCTGAATAGTTTAATGTTAAATAAAATATGAAAACAAAAAAATTTTTTTTTTTAATTTTTAAAAATTATATTTATTCCAAAAAACATTATGACCAACTATATAAGAGTTGCACAGATTTTTCACTCATCAAATCATAAATACTTTGATTCTATATCCTTTATCTTTTAAACTATACAATATCATTAATTCCATCGTACATCACCCATGCACAGTGGGGCAAAATCAAAATATTTTGGAAATAAATCTGGCATTTCTAAACGGCTGGTCCGATCGGCATAAAATTTTACGTGAGCATAGCCAAGGAGCATTCGAGTTTAAGTTATTAAAATGAATGTGGATCAAATTGTTCCTAATATTTGCAATCTTATTAAAATTTTGATACAATTTTTAGTTTTAGAAACTCAGTAAATAAAATCTATATTTATTGACAAAACTCAATGAAATTGTCAACGTTTTTTAAACTTGTCATTCTTAATAACAAAGTGTAAAAAAACTTGTCAAAAGGACAAAGGGCATCCCGCAATTCTTAAAAATTGGAGCGAAAATTCCAAAAATGGTATTTTTTACAATTTTGCCCATTAGGTCCATATTTCCTTTAGGGCTGGGAAAATACTTTGGGAATAAATAGCGATCACATTAAGGTTTCCAAAACTGCTTTCCGTTTTCTGATCCCAGCTTTGGTATTTTAGAACATGTGGTCCAAATTTGAAATTTTGATAAAAAATAGGTCAAATTCCGAAGGTCGTAGGGCCGACATATTCACAAAACAAGACACCTTACGGAAGATACCTTACGGAAACACATAAAATTGTTATATGTTCTTAAATAAAGTTTTTTTTTAATAAAAAAAGAGTTAAGTCACCTTTTCGTACAAAAAACTGCAAAAATTTACTATTTTTTTAATTTTTAAATTGAAAATCCTTTATTTTTGGATCCATAATCGATATTGCCCTGAAATCGTTTGTATGTTATTGGTAATTTAATTGTCTAACTAACAAAAGAAATTCGAGTCCATTCGGTTCAAAACTAAGCCATATATTTTAAAAAAAGCTGACCAAGGTATAGTAAAATTTTAAAATTTCAATTTTGAAATACATATAACTCGAAAATTATAAGAGATAAATAGAACACTCTAGCCGAGCGCTTTCCATAAATATAGAAATCTTTGAAATCGGATGGGAAACGAAAAATGGCACGTGTTTAAAAATTTTACATGTCGAAGGTAGCCTGGAGCATTTGTAGGGTCCATTTTAATAACTTAAACTCGAATACTCCTTGGCTATGTCCATGTCAAATTTGATCTCGATCAGACCAGCCGTTTAGAAATGCCAGATTTATTTCCAAAAAATTTTGATTCTGCCCCACTGTGCCATGGAGCCATTTATGCATTTAAATTTTTTATACATAAACAGTGTAATTTTATGTATTCATATCATGTAAAGCTGTCTTCGCATTTTTTTGAATCAGGAAACATATGAAATGTCATTTTAACCTCTTTGAAATTAGCAACTTTTGATAAATTTTTATTAAAACGTGAAATGTTTAGAAACAACGCAATATAAAACATTCTGGGACAAGAACGTCTACGATTTTTAAAAGTTATTTATAAAAATAAAAATGTCCACCAGTTTTCTCATACAAAAATAAAATTTATTTTAGTTTTATAGTTTTTGGATTGTATCCTTCAGTATATTATACAAAAATCGGCAAAACATGTACGTTAGGGTGGGCCGATGTGTAAGGACAAACATTTGTTGATATTGTGCGGTTGATTTTTGGATAGTTTTTGGCATGACCAAAATAAAGTTCCACTACGACATATCAGAAAAATCATATTCGAGGCGCCCAAATTTCAATTTTTTAAATCGCTAGTTTTTTCATATTCATCACGTTATATTTCTGGATCTGAAAGAGTCTCCAGTTCAAAAGCCAATAATTTGATAGTTTAGATTTTTCATATGAATCTTTCTGAAAATCCAAATTTAGACCATATTTGTTCATACCTCGTAAATTACTTTAAAAAGTTCTTTTGTTTTTTCTTTAATATTCCAGACGGTTATATTTCTGTACCGGAAATTGTCTGCAGTAAAAAAGTTAATGATATGATGAACCATTTAAATAATAAATTTCATTTAAATCAAAAATTATTAAAACAGCAATATTCCGTTTTGGGAAGTTCTATTTTCTGATTTCTAAGAAATTTTCCAAATTTCTTACATTGGACAATAAATTGATACGTAGAAAAGTTTTGAATGTGTGTAATTACTATTATAGTTATATAATAACAACATCTAAGTATGTTCATGTTAATAATTATTAAAATTATATGTAATTATATTCAGAGCCTTTCAAATAATATGTATCAATTTATTGTTCAATGTAAGAAATTTGAAAAATATCTAAAATTGTATTTACTGTTTCTATATATATATCTTTTTTTTTTCTATTGCAAAAATCTAAATTTCTAATTTTAAGCTGAAGTTAAAGTTGCAAACATTTTTTGAGTCTCCTTTTCAGAGGTTTTTTAAAAAAAATGTCAATAGTGTTTAGTCGGAGCAATTTAAACAAACTAACCTCCCTTCTCACAATCACAACCCTATTTGTAGTGTACCACTTAATATCTTGTTAATTGAATGAGAAGTGACGATATCGGCCCGGAAAACAATTATTATCTAAGACTATTTAAATTCTACAAATCGTCTCTATATACCATTTTCAACATTTTCACAAGTTTATTAACAATATTATAGTCACAGTAATTATTTATATGATTGTGGTAAACATAATATGGTAAAGTTAAGGTTCCCATGATTGTCATAAGCAGATATATGATTGTAGTAAATAAATATATATTTATGGCAATCATGTACATGATGAATCATTATACATATTAACGTATGGTGAAAGAAATACGAACAAGTATAAAATTAACGAAAACAGTTGAAATAAAATTTATTAAAATTCAAATTGTAATTAATATTTAAGATCACATACTAAAGTATATTTACAAAAAAAAATTAGCTCCTTCGCGATTTGCTTTTCTTATTTTTTTGGGAAGATTACTCATTGAAGCCTGATTTCCTTCTGTATTTATACTTTTCTGCTCCTTTTTTATTTTCAGAATTAGGGAATCAACATTTTTGGCTCTGTATCCTCTTTCATAAACTTTTCGTTTCAAATTAGCCCAAAAAGTTTCAATAGGTCGCAATTGTGGAATATTTGGAGGGTTCATTTCCTTTGGAACAAATTCAATTTTTTGATTTTTCAAGTTTTCTATTGTGGATTTTGCATAGTGAGAGGACGCCAAATCTGGCCAAAAAATAATTTTTTGTTTTTGATGATATTTTTCGATAAAATTTGTAAGTACTGGCACACATTTTTCATTGTAAACTTGGGCATTCACAGCTAATCCACCTTTAAAAAAAAACAGGTTCACTGATATCACTTTCACTTATGGCTAACCATAACAAAACTTTTCCTGGGAACTTTGTCTTACGAATAAATTTAACTTTTTCGGTGGCGGCGTGACTAGAAGACTCAAAATAATGTTTTGGTTGCCATTCATTTCCTTCAACGGTAAAATATGTCTCGTCGTCCATTACACATTTGTACTCTGATGAGCAAGAAAAGTAATTTCTGGAAAGCTCCCGTAGTCTATGTTTAATTACCTTTTGTTGAGCTTCGGTGGTAAATGGTGCTGTTCTTTTCTTCCTCTTCTGTACTCCCATGGATTTTAAATATTTATTAATTGTGTTTTTGTCACAATTATATTTCCTACCCAATTGACGATACGATTTTGCACTGGCACCTAATACTTCATTTTTTAATTTGAAGCGTAGTTTGGAGTCTTGTAAACTGCATTTTCGACCAGATCCACTTTTTCTTTCAATTGGCATATTGTTCTCATATAAGTTTACTGTCTTGTAGATAAAGGTTTTTTTTGAATCCCATGTCCTTAAAATGCAAAAAAAATTTTGGTTTTATTTGGGTTTTCTTCACAAAATTTAACAATTAATTTTCGACGGTTCAGTTCCTTTAGTTCCATTTTCGAAACAAATATTAAATTGATCCGAACAATTTTATGTTTGATAAATAAAAAGACAGTACTCTTGAATTTACCGTATGTATTTTTTTTGTTAATGTCATGTGTCATTTTTAAATAGAGTGTTTTACTTGTTCGTATTTTATTCACCATACGTTATAATTGCTGAATTCATGAACCCACTGCATCCTTGTATTAAGTGTATTATTGTATTAAAATACAATAGTGTGAGCCTGTTCTGGTAATATGTTTTTAAACAGTTGTATTGGTTCCCGTGCTATCAATGTAATATGAATGCCAGTAATTCTCTCAAATCTTCCTAATGTCAGCAGCAAATTTATAGTTTTCACCAAAACAAAAGCTAATTAATTAACTTTTTTCAGTTCTATTTTTCATTCTATTTCTAGAAAACCTACTGTTTAAAATACTAAATACATTCATACAATATACAATGGGTCTTCACAAACAAACAAAAAGTGTATTTAATACAAGATACACGAATTAAGCAAATATGTTGTTCTCTGATTATGATATCAATAACCCGAGAACAACGTAATATGGTAAATCCTTCATCATAAAAATCTTTGTCACAAACATATACTTATTTACAGCAATCATATATATGATTGTGACAATCATGTGAATCTCAAATTTACGATAGTATGGTTACCTCAATCATATACATAATTACAGTGACCATAATATTGTGAAAAAACTTGTAAAAATTTTGAAATGGTTACAGTAAACACGTACAACTATATGTAGGTCTCTTGATAACTTGTTTGGAATGTTTCTGGATGCTGTATTAACCTGATCAATTCTTCAGCCTTCTTACGGTCACAAAATATATTTCTATCCCACAGTTGATTTTTTTATACAGGAATTCATTTAAAATTTTTAAAATTACCAATTGTCCAGTTTTATAAAAACTTTGCATCTAATTATGATGTTTCTGACAGCAGTGAAAAATGTAAAAACTAAAAAGGGAACCTATTTCGTATGTGTGTAAACAATATTGTAAACCTAAACGTACGCACCATTATATTCGTGCGCACCCCTTATACAATTTGTAGGTTAGAACTTAAATTCCTATCATCGCTGAAATAACATTAGGAAATGGTGTAGTATCTCATAAAAATATTTATGTAACACCATTGTTTTGCTTAATAATGGTACGAAGTGCACTTAAAGACAACCTGTTAACTCTTTAAAAATTCTAATATTATTTAACTGATTCACGACAACTAGTAGGGTTATTCACAAAGAAAAACGGTTATACAAAAAGTGAGACATAAGAAAATAGATACAAATCAAATTCTGAACGACTTTGTAAAGAATTGTTGCATACTTTTGAAATATAACGAGTATAACATGTTACAAAAAAAAAAATTCAGTTATGTTTGTATACAAATTTGTAACTCTATTTGAATATTTCATTTTTGGTAAATGAATATGTAGAATCTACACTTTAAACGTTTGAGACGCATTAAGAAATATCTTTATGTTAGTTTTATAAATTGTGCACAATAATGATTATTAACCTTGTATAACCTTTCATTACCCTGCAGAGAACCCCCTTTATAATGCATCTCATACCTTACTCACATACATTCATTCAATGAACATTAAAAATGCCTTAAATTTATATTGCACCAAACAATATAATCTTAACCACTTGTTTAGAAGCTTTAAATATTTAGTTATTTTTTTATTATCGTTTGTATTCTTTTTACAAAATCCATCTGGTCGATGTGTGTGAACGTTTGCATATATCTGACCAATATGACCAAAGTAATAAATGTGTTTCTATTTCTATTATAATTTTTTTATTTTTTTTTTTTTGATGTTTTTACCTGGCATGAAAAGGTCAAACTACTACTAAATATACTTAGATATACAACAATTCACACACAATTTCATAGACAATTTACTATGAAAAGCTGTTTTACTCTCGCAAATTCAGTTGATATTCTTTCTGTATAATTTTAAACTGCAAATAGTTTCGAGTACTCACTCGCATTCGTCGTATTCGCTTTGCAAACAACATCATCATCATCATCACCATCTTTTAAGTTGCAATCATCGAATATATTCCATCTTATGGATTGTTTTTGTTTGTTTGTTGTATCTACTTACATTAATAAGTATGTTTTTGAATTCATACATAAATATAAATAAAGTATCTATCTGAGTTTAAAAACATATTAGCCAAGCAGCCAAATATATAAATAAATAGTGCTTTAAACCATTTGGGGATACGTTTGGCATTTCTTTTTATGAATTTTTTTTTTTTTTTGGATTTTGTATGGATGGCATTTTTTGTGCGATTTGCTGCTGATTAAAATCAGCAACAGTTATTGGTGGGAATGTTTGGTAGTAAGTCAGTCAGTCACACACCAACTTTACTTACAACTGCTAAAAATGTACGAAACAAATGTACAAAGAAGAAGTCAGTATTTCAAGAGATTGAGAAAGATTCACTCACTCAGTAGCTGTTGCTTGATTCACTTAAAAATGGCATTGACTGACTGGGTGATGAAGATTGACAAATTGAGCTAATTTGCTTGAGGTTTTTGTTTAATTTTATTTTTTATTTTTTTTTTCATCATCACTTCGAGTCAATTATTTTGTGGTTTTGATTGCATTGAGCAACCTGACTATATGTTTATGATAATTTTATAGAAAATTGTGTGAAAACAGGGCGTGATTTTGTAGTTGACATAAATTAAAACGATTTTTTCTTTTAACAATGTTGCAAAGTATTTTGACAAATGTTTAAAAATTTACTGAACATTGTCTCAGACAATGTATGGATACAAATTTACTGAATTTATTTAACTAGCTTTTTAATAAAACTGATTTATAGTTAAGGTTAAAGTAATACACAGATAAAGCTATTTTTATATAACTAAACTAACGTTAAAATACACCTAACGTTACTGCTAAACCATTGACAAACCTTGGGCTCTATACAAAATGTTCAATATATTTATAACGGAACCGTAATCTATACAGAATTATATTTCTTATATTCGACTGTGCCGAATCTTATTTACCCACCATCAATACAAAACGGCCATCAATTTATGTGCATTTTGTAGAAAAAGATTTATCCGGTTCACCCGATTTGTTTAAATTTATATTTTTTATTACTAGAAAAACAAGATTCTTGACTGATACACTTAAATATAATCAGGAACTGTTTGCCAATACATCCCAATTTTGGACACATAAGTTAGCAATAACTATTTCTTTCAAACTTCTAGATCTCCTTATTAAGGCTATATCATGTTTTCAAACCTCAGACAGATATTTTCTTCTAAAATATGTTTTGTTGGATCGATTTTGACCAATTTCAACCATTTGGGTAAAATTTCATCCCCCTACGTATTTCCCTATAAGCCCTATCCTAACATCAACATACAGACGGACATATCTAGATTGTCTTAGAGTTTTATAAAGTTACACACTATTCGGCTCGAAGAACCAAAAAATTTAATATTCTGGGCATCAATAAATTCTGTAAGTACACTCGAAAAAACGAATGTTAAAGGTTGTTGTAGAAGAAAATACAACTTTTGCAACATTCGATTACCAATCATACAATCGTAAACTTTTTGAGGTCATGAAGTATCTTGAAATCTTATGTATTGTTACGGTTTTACCCTTTGAAAACGAGGTTTATTTCCTTTAAATAAACCGGATACTTTTGATTGCAAATAAAAGCAGTTTAGTAGTTTAAAATTGTAACAACTCTTTATTTATTTGAATGTACAACAACAACAGTTCAAATATTCACTCAGTGTCTTTATAAACGTTTATCAATTCGCAGAAATGCACACAAACTTTATAATGTACAAACACACATGTACACGACAATTGATGTTAACTCTAACAGCGCCAATGATAAACTCAACCCACGACTGCAGCCTCTGCCACTATTTATACATGCACTGGCATCTCTCGGAAATCTTCTAAAATGCTCTTAACAGACAAACTAGTACATTCGAATTCCAGAGCCTTCGATGTCATTGCCAGCAGCCCAAACATTTAGTGTTGCCATACTTACAAACAATGATGAATGCTGCAAGCAGTCGTTACAGACCTTCAAATTCAAATCGTCATTGCACATTCGTAACAGTATTTTCATCTTAAGCACTGAATTCGGCAAACTATGCGTAATGACATTCAATATGTATATACATATTTACATCGAACTCGACCTACAAACTGCAGAAGCGATTCCTATATGTGTAACAATTCATGATGTATTTTAATTAGAATAAATCTATACAAAATGTCGATAAGCTGTATGGGCTGAAGATAGTACAGATGATAAGCAGCCTGGACAATTCTTAAAAACAAATTTGAAGATCATATATTGCAATTTTCAACTACACAGAGAAAACAGATTCGAAGTAGCAACCGTATTTATTGACAATGGAATGATTCGGTTGGACGCATATAATTTTTCGGTTCTATCAACAGAAAGTCAGTTGATAAAGAAGAATTTCAGTTGAAGCAACCAAACTTTTGTTATTCTTTCCTTAATTTTGTAAAATTCGGTCACTAAGGTAGAATCATTCTATTGGCAACACGAATCTGTTTTCTCTAGAGTTTTCAATTCCAAAGTTTTAACCGAAACCGCGGTTTTTCAAGGCCTAAACCCGAAACCGAAACCGACAATTATTCTTCGGTTTTAACTTTTAATCTATTTTCTGTAGAAAAATTATAGTTTTGCAATGAGAAAAAAACTTTTTCATCCAATATCTCAGACAACAGATCGGTAAAAATATCTTAAGATTTGTTTAAATTTTTTAAATTGTATTACAATAATTACTTCAGATGATGTAGCAGGCTAGCTTTTGCAGGCTAGGCAAGAAAACCTGTTAATAAAGCATAACACAACATATTGATATACGACTATTTCCTGACAATTAAACTTCAAATGACTGTTTATTTAATTTAAAAAAAAAAATTATGCAAAATTTTTGTAACAAAGTCTTATGTCCGATAAATGTCTCAAATGTCCGATAAAAGTATGGAGTACTAGCTGACCCGGTGCGCTTCATCACCCCAATTGGAAGATATAAATAGCGCTATTAAGTCTCTGATTGTGAATTAATACTAATTCAGGAAAACATGCCTCTAGTTTCATGTTTATTGGTTCATTGTAATGTGGATTCTAGCTCATTCGAAACGTATTATTAGAATAAAAAAAGTACCACAAAGATCCACATTTTGTATTCCTACTCAGCATCATGAAAGTTTAAATTCATATTTCTGTGTCCATTATTATAAGAATACAAAAGAAATGTACCACTAAAATCACCTTTTGTGAATTCTTACTCATTCAGAATCATTTGTGCCTAATTTTTAATTTTTAGGTTTATTATTATAAAATAATCAAAAAGTACCTTTACAAATAAAGAAATAGTAACATTAATTATCCCTTTTCGGGTACTATTAGTTGCAAAAAGTACCTGCAAGTCCCTTTTTTATATTCTAACTCAGTCAAGGTCATGTCTGATTAATTTCCGCTTATAGGTTCATAATTATAGAAATTAAAATAAAATTTTTTGTTACTTCAATATCATTATATCTATCCTTGATTCTTTCTTTACTCAGAAGTGTATCAGCCAACTATTATGTATACATATATATAAGTAAAATAATTTAATATAATAAAAAGTACTATTAGAAGAAAAAGGAACAAGTTTGAAATTTCAAAGTTTGAAATTTCAAAGTAATTTCCTAATTCTAGGTTCAATATGAGCAAAGTATTGGCATGGACCAAAAAGATCTAAACTTTAGAAGATGTGATGACTTTCTTGGAGCAAATTCTCATAATGTAAGGTTGAATTTATTCCCAACCTATAACAAAATAGTAAAAAGTTTGAAGTTGGAGTTTTGAAAAAGCTATGAAAAACATAAGATTGGAATGTGTTAACATTATCTAAGTTGAAGAAAAATTCATATCAGAGCTTTATTTAGTCTTATGAAGTAACAATAGTCTTGCATAACAAAATTCCTCAAAACGAATAATTACACAGAAAAAAGTTTCAACATAAATAGTATGATTTGATTTCATTGATTTCAATTTTTTTTTTTTATTCATATTTTATGTTTTTAAATTAAATCTAGAATGCTTGGAAAATATTAATACAATTTCATTTATATTTTTATGTTGTTCAGAAATGTTTGAAATTTTCCTTGTAACATTTTTGATTTTTTTTATGATTTTCAGGTACAAAATGATAAAATATGTAATTTTCTGAAATGAAATGCTTTAATGTTAATGCATGGTTAATTATGTTTAGTGCTATTTTTTAAGTTTCAGATTTTGTTGATTCATCTTGAATGATTGGTCAATATAGGGATATTATACAAAAATACTTTAACCAGATAATTACATAATGCAATTTGAATGCAATTTATCATAAAATATCAACAAATTTATGTAAAAAAAAACCAAAAATTTCCGTCATGTACACTTTCATAATATTTATGAACATGTTCTTATTCTGAATGAAAAAAGTTTGGGAAAAAAAGTCATGTTCGATTAATAATATTTATTAAAAAAATCATTCCAATTATGAACTTTTTTTTTCTGTGTAGTTATTACATATTTACATGTTATAACTCGAGCATTTTCTAACTGATTGTCGACCTTAATACCTTTTCATATACATAATTCATTATAGGTAGATTACGGAAATTAATTTAAAATATAAATATACACATGTATTAGACTAGCCCAATGAAGTTTATAAATATTTTCCTCTAGGTTCAGTCACTGGTGACACTTTTTTAAGACTCAAATTAAAGAAAAATAATGTATATGAACATTGAAAATTAACATTTTATACGGCCTGCGTAGGGTGTCTCCTTGCATTAAATATCTTAAGTACCTTCTCAATCTTTATTCCACGATTATCTTAATTGACAATTAAAATACAGAAAAAAAAAACAAAAGAAAAAAATCTATACTCTTCTCTATCGTCTACTCTGCAGTTGCAGCAGCCTAAATAACAGCAACCACAATCAATTGCAGCAGCAGACCTAATCATCCAGCAAAGACAAATTGAAGATTTGCAAAAGTTATGTGAATTTGACATTAACAAATATCGCAAAGATCTAATAATTTTAGAAACAATAGCAACAACAAGCTACTAAACCAATTACCACAAACCTGAAGAAAAACAAAGCAAACAAAAACTACAACAAACCTGCATAAAACAGCGTGCAACAAGCAAAAAAAGAAAAAAAACTCCATCCACCGAAGTGAATTAAAAACGGCAACAGCAACAGACGCTTTTGCTCTAAACTACATACAACTTATGTAATCGATCGTAGAGTTCACACACAAACAACAAACTGCAACAGCAACCAAAAGTAGAAGCAACAACAAAAATAGATCTGTAATTCACACAAGCGGATTTGAAGTAAAAACCAAACGAAGCGAAAGAAAACATTTACTAAAACATTCACAATTGACATTTACAAAATACGGAGAGAAAAAAAAAAACAACTAAAAACAAATTCAATTGAATCTGTTATTCATTTTCCAAAAGTATTGGGTAAAACAAATCTTCAAATACTAATTCTTCCTGGATTTGACAATTTAGCTTTTTGCACACTAAAACTTATTTTAAGCAACAACATTTTATCATTGAATGTCAGCCCCACAACACTCATGGATGTAGATTCTTTAAAAGGTTCGTCGTTTAATGGTAGAGATGAATTTAGTGGGAATTTAAAGGCAACAAATATAAAAAATAATTACAAAGAAATTTATTATATGGACGGCAAACAACACGAATCGCAGCAGCGTTTTAATTTCGATGACCCACAACAGATAAATTTAAATGGTCGTCCAGTGGGTTTACGCCGGCAACCCACTAAATATCCCCATGGTTTAGGCATCTGTGTGCAGACAGTCAGTGATGAAGAGCAATACAATCATCAGCAACAACAGCAACAACAACAACTGCAACAAGTAACTAATTATTCACGAGCTTCAACGCTGCGCAGCAGTTGGGATGGTACCAAACAACAACATCAACATCCACAAGAAATGAAATGCCAATCACACGACAATCAACAGCAGCCACACCACCATTCTCAACAGTCTCAACGTAAATATCACATTGGCATGTTAAGCAGTCCCGAAAATTTAGCTGAGCTACAGGTGCGGCGCTACAAATACCCCCTCACAGGCAACTATTATCTTGATCCACAAGAAGCTTCCAAAAAGTCACCATTATTAACGCTTGATTATGCAAAACGTTTCTGCAAATGGAAATACCTACGTTGGCCTCTGATATTTACGGCCAGTGTTTTAGTCTTCTTTGGCCTGATTACCTACAGCATATGGCTGCATGATGTCAGCATCGCTAGGGAGCGGTATCTGCAACAACGCAAACACAACGATGAAGGTGATGCCATTGAAGATTCAAATGAAATTGTCACCGCTACCACATTGGAAATGACAACGTTGTCGACGTTTTCAGCGTTGGCAACATTTGCAGCCTCCGCATCAGCATCCTCCTTGGCAACGGAACGCAGTCATGGTCTACAAGAATCTACCATACTAAGGGCGATCAGTACCAGGTCTCGCATTAGACCGAAAGAACAAAAGTTAACAACGGTAGAGTATGCTCTGTCCAAGGGAGTGTTGGGCTGGGATAAACAACGTAAAGATGCTGTGTCAGTTGCTAAAGAGGTGCCAGTGGTGGATATGACTACAATGGTATCAGAAGAAGCGGCTTTGGTGCCAGCCAATGTGGTGAGATTTACGTCGGGTCATCAGAATAGTTTTGGCATACCCATCGAAGATGATGAGCGCATTTTAAGGCTAATCAATGGGGTGAGTAAACTCAAAAGGGATTGACCAATATAGAAATTAAATTTGAAATATTATGACATCAATTCTAAACAATGGTTCTTCAATCATTATCACAGGACAAATTTTAATATTTTCAATAATTTTCATAATTCTTCGAAAGGAACAATAACAATGATATTATTAGAACTACCACTTTAATTGAATAGATCGAACTACCTTAACTTAATTTCTATGATCAGCAATTGCTAATATTTGATCAAACTCTTTTTGCAATGGTGTCACACCCGGTTGTCGACCATATTATTAAACATATTGAACGTTCATTCAATCACAATCGAATGTTTGATACTATGGTTATACTAAGTTATGTAAAACAAGTAAGAGAGATATATTCGGCTGGGCCGAATCTTATATACCCTTCACCAAATTATACTTCAAAATAAAAATTTTAAATATTTTTAGGTAAACAAAATTTATTTTTTTCCAGTTGTTTTTTTTTAATTTTTTGGAAAAAATTTTTTTTTTAATTTTTTATGTAAAATTTTTTTTATTTTTTTTTAAATGAAATTTTTTTTTTTTTTAAATTTAAAATTTATTCTTTTTTAATATTTAGCGAAAAAAACTTTCGGTGAAAAAAAATCTGGTTAAAATTTATTTCCCGATTTTGACCAATTGTAGGTCCAACTTACTATGTCTTATATACGTCGTTGCAAAGGTCTTGGAACTGTCTATCATTAGATATCCATATTGTCTATATTAATGATTTAGTAATCCAGATATAGGTAAAAAATCGAGGTTGTTCTGGTTTTTTCCTTATATCTCAGCCATTTGTGAACCGATTTTACTTTATAGGGTCGGAAAATTATATTGTGGAAATTACAAACGGAATGACAAACTTATATATACCCTTCTCACGAAGGTGAAGGATATAATAAACAATGTTAACAATGTCAATGTTTGTAAAACATAAATTGGCTAGAAATTTTACAATACTGCTAATCCTTGTATAGAGTGTGTCAAAACTCACGAAAGATTTGAAGTGGACGCCTTTGAGCAATAAATTGTTGCCATCAAAAACAAAAAACAGTTTGACCTATCCTAAGCGATGAAGCACATTTTCAATGGCTTTGGATTTAAAATTGCAACATTTGGGTTTTAGACACCACATGTGATGTCCGCGATGTGCCACGATTTGGTGTGAATTTTGCGCTGATTTGCCCGATGTGATACTCCATACATAACCCTATTGTGTTTACTTATAAATCATATAATCAATATAACAATCTAGAAGATAACAACTATAGTTTCTATATATGTACATTCAAATAATTTGTAAATTTAGGACTACCAAGAAGATTTTTCATCATAATATTGACATAATTATATTACTTCCTATTTCATTTAATTAAATCACCGTTCTCGCTTTACAATTCCTTAACGACAGCTCTTTCCCTCCAATGAGCCCTCAACCACATCTTCTGTGGAAACGTTAGTGAAAGTTTCTCCCACCATACCACCTGTGACGCAAAACAAACCCACCGCTCCCATGACTAACAATAAAGCATCCATACAAGACAACAAATGTTATTCGACATCGTTGAGCATGTGTCAAGGAGTCTTGGATTATGATCTAACCTATAATGTGTCCATACAATTGACGCCAGAAGAAATCAAAGACTATCAAACGCTAATGAATTCCAACTGCTCAGCCAGATCAGTTGAATTTATGTGTGCGGTTTTAGAGCCAGAATGTAGACCATCGCATATAGGAATACTGCCGCCTTGCAGGAGAATATGTAAAGGTTAGTTGGTATTGGATATAACATGATCGTAACATTTTTATTATAAATTTCTTCAATTTCTAGCCATCTTGGAAGCCTGTTCCGAAATTATAGCCAATTCTGATACTTTAACAGCCACCTTTGATTGCAATCTCTATCCCGATTCCAATGATCCGCATCGTTGTGAAGATCCTACTAGAAGGAAGGGCTATTGTTATGAAAATGAATTTGAGTGCTATGATCGCTCCTGCATACCCCAACAATGGCAATGTGATAACATAAAAGATTGCGCCGTGGGAGAAGATGAGGACAATTGTTTGATATGTGAACAACCAGATGAGTTTCGTTGTCGTTCAAATGAGAAATGTGTGGCAGAAACGGCTCGTTGTGATATGAAATATGACTGTTTTGATGGTTCAGATGAAGACGATTGCCAGGAATTTGGTGAGGGTAGTCTTGAGGGGGGCCTAGGAGGTTTCGATGAGGCAGATATTAATGCTTTTCCTAGAGTATTTTCCTATGCTAGTATTCTGTCGCCCAATCAAACTAATGAAAAATTATATACTTATATAAGTGCTGCCACAGATGGTGATTCAGCCACAAAGTTTACTTTGCATGAAGTGAGTAATAGAACAAGTGGAGTGTCACAGGAGGAGGTGACCAATTCTGTGCCCGGGGAAGGACCCAAAGGATTTGGTAAGTTTCTTTTTATTTATACTCTAGATTGAAATGTTTTTAACCTGCATTACTTCCAGTAAATTTCCGCGACAGCAAGGAAATCATGATGACCAGCGATTCGGAGAATAAATTCAAATTCTCTTCAGCACGTGAAAATCGCACCACGAACAGGTTGTCATCGAGCACCACACCCTTACAGCCAGCTGCCTCCAACATAGTTTCCATTACTACAGAACCACCTAAAGTTGCACCACAACCACAAACGTCACCTAAAGTGCCACTAGCCGCTTGTGCTGCCCATCAATTGCGTTGCGTGAGTGGTAAATGCATAACTGTTGATCAACTTTGTGATAAGGTAAGAAAGAGCCAAGATACCAGCATGACATGACATAAAAGCCACTTAACTCCTTTTTAATGCACATTTAAACTCACTCAGAGACACACACACAGTTACACGCATAAATGTGTCACATAATCGTTTGTTGAAAAAAAGTGCGTAATACTTCATGGAAATTATTATTATAGAGTCTTAATAAAAGACATTTCGACATACTTTAGAGTTTATTTATGGTCTTTAACTTTGTGGTTGTTTTTTAGTGCTGCCACAATACATAATGAAGATATCTTTGATTTTACTGTCATTATGACATTGAGGTAAAACGCAGGTGTTT
Source organism: Calliphora vomitoria (assembly GCA_942486065.2). Taxonomy (NCBI): domain Eukaryota; kingdom Metazoa; phylum Arthropoda; class Insecta; order Diptera; family Calliphoridae; genus Calliphora; species Calliphora vomitoria. The sequence goes on from OW818030.2 coordinate 142,093,856, forward strand.
AACTTGGATCTTACTAAATGTATCCCAAATTATTATCTTGCTTTGTTTGGATTTTCATTTTATGTTTACTGTGCTGCTAAAGTTAATATAGCAGCTTCAGAGTATGAATGTTTAGATCAACGAAAGAAATATTTTGATTTGTTTAGAAAATTCTGAAACGAGATGCTTTGTCCAACTCATTCTTAGGTCATTTTAAAGGATATGAGAAAAATCAGCCATCATTATGGTATATATAGGGATACTCATATTAATGCTGTGCATTGTGTTGATGTTAGGAAATAAAGTTATGAGATAGAGGAAAGAGGAAGTAGTGTTTGTGGACGTTTGACTTGACTTGAATTGATAAATATTATATTAAGCCAGCAAATCGAACAGTTGAACATCTGCTGAACAACACCCGTGAAACATTATACAACACCAATGTTGGATACCGTTACCGCTAAGCTACCATTAACCCTAAGTTACCCTTTCAGCTTGACTGTCGTATCTTAAATACCGTTACCAAAATAACAGCAATTACCGTTACCTTTAAAACCGTTACCGTTATTCAATAAATAACTTTAAGTTATTACAATATAAATATTTGTTTTCTATTATTGAGTTTATTAAAATCTGCAGAAATTAAAACGTAATCAATATTTTAATTATTTAATTGAGTATGAAATTCTGTAATAATTAAAATACCGCCAACAAAATACCCAAATTACCGTTACCACTTAAATACAGTTACCTAAATAATAAAAACTATCGTTACCGAGTATTCGTTATGAATCGGTAGCAAACCTGGTAAAACACTTCTTCAAATTATTAATAACAATTGTGTAGTTTGTAAAGATATAACTGTACAATTTATATAATTTTGAAAACAATATCTTAAATTTCAGATAGTCGACTGTCCCGATGGTTTCGATGAACTGTCCTGCACCTACAAAGATCGTACGACAACTCAGCGCATTCGAGGCACCACCATTCTTCCCAATAACTACAATTTAGCCAGCAGAGATGCTGCTGTGACGGCTAATAGCACCAGAACGGATAAGCGTACTATACGCACAACAACAATCAAGCGAAAAGTAAAACCCTGAAAGAAATCTAAACGGAGACGATGATCTATTGAAATTTTGGGTAAACGGTTTAATGGCTGATTATTGATGTTTTATAATTGTTTAAGTTTTGAGATTGTTTTCGTATTGAATATTGTTGTTATATTTTATTTTATACTCATTTTATGTAAAAAGAAAACTCTATATATTATTCTTATATTCTTCTTGTACATACACTATACACATGGCGTAAATTATTTAATCATTGAAAAAGAAACACGAAAAATCATAGTAAATTATAAGTTTATACATCTATGTGAATAAATAAAGGAAATTTTATATTATTAAGTTATAAAACTTAAATGAAATATATTTTTTTTGGCGGATCTAACACTTAGGTTAATATGTATAACTTATTTTTATCTATGTAAACCAGTGCACAGAGAACTCTAGTGGTAGTTCTCAGTGGCTAACTAATTCGACGTCGCGGAACTAGTGCAATGAACTGCAGGGCAGTTATTATGTTTAATGTCAGTTATGTTCATTTGTTGTTAATCTGTTTAAAATAAGTGACCAGAAAAAAGTGAGTACTAAAATTATTAAATATTTTCAACAAAACCCAACTTGGTCCTACAAAAAGTTGGCCAAGCATTCAAACTGTTTCCAATGTTATTAAACAGTACCGGGAGAACTTGTCTGTTGATAGAAAACCTGATTCAGGTAGAAGGAATGGTCCACATGATGTTTTTAAAGACAAACAAATAGAAAGCATTTTCAAAAGAGCTCCCAACACATCCGGTACGAAAGCAGCCCGGTTAGCTCAGTGCTCGGACCATTTGGTACGAAAAGTTAAAGCTAATGCAGGTTTAAAAACATACAAGGCTCAAAATTTTCCTGACAGGAACGCTGCTAAAAATTTAGAGGCCAAAAACAGAGCACGGAAATTGAAGTAAAGCATTTTTCGATATCACTCCTTACTCTCCATTTATGCAATGCTCAACCAATAGGAAAAGAAATACAGAATAACCAAACAAATTAAAACCGCGATATTTTCAAAACAAGAGCTACCAAAAAAAATAAAGATAAAAACAGTTTTCAAAATGAAATCTCCCATATATGTTTTATCAGTTACATTTTTCGCTGCACCAAACCAAAATGTCAATTTTCGCCCCTGTGTTATAATTTCTCTTTCGAAATTGTATTACGATACTTTTTAATTCATTTGCTTATGAAAGTAGTAATTTGGCATTGATATTTGTAAAAAAAATACATTTTTGCGAAACAGATTTTTGTGAAAAATCTCAAAAAATTTAACACATACAGATTAGAATTAAAGATTATTGTCATGACTATCTATGCACTTCCTTTATATAAATATTTAATTAAGACAAACCAATAAACATATAAAAACTGAATAATAGTATGTGAATCAGTGTACGGCAGATGTGAGAGAAATTCATATAAATTGTCGAAACAAATTAGACATTTTTCAACGAAAAGATGATCAGAAAATGTAATTTTCTGTTAGCACTCTGTCTGAGCTTAACTTTAAATCATTAACCTAATAATCGGCTAGATACTTTTAAACAAAATGACAAAAAACCCCGTGAGTTTATGACGCGGAAGCGTGTAAAAAACACTTGTCAAATACGCACTCACACATAAACCCATACACCATCATGTATGGCGTGTATTTTACAAAGAGACCCACAGACAATATCGCTCATACCCTGCTACATACAATGTGGTGTACTTAACTTTAACAAAAAGAAAGAAAAAACTACAATTGTTGGGTGTTTTACGTTGTTATGCTTCTTTGTTGTTATTATGTATTAGTGTATCTTTTGTTGTAGCAAAAATCTTAAAGATACATATTTAAATATATGCATATTAGGATGGCGCCAAAATAGAGTTGTTGATGTTCCCAATTATTTGAAATAAAAGTTTACTTAGTTTTAAGATTCTATCTCATAAAATGTTTGTTCCACTATAATTTGCTTCCAGTAAATTAAAAAAGGTTTGCTTAATAAGGTGCCACCTTAATAAGCAAACTTCGTTATACATATTTTATGCACTATCCAGTGCACCGTGGCACGTTTTACAAAAAGCCATCTAAAAAAAATGATTTATGAAAAATATATACAAAAATAAAACCAAAAGTTATAGATATTAAAACTGTGCCACTGTGCGGTGTCTTTTAATGTTTCAACATTTCATGCCGCCTGAGGACTTTAGAAATATAAAGGGTCTTCCAATAGGAACTTTCGAACTTTGAAAGTTGATAGCGGCCATATTGTTGACGCTACATCTGTCGAATTGGCTGTCATTTATTCAGTTTGTTTTACAAAATCACCATGAATGTATATAGTGTTTTACGCTGAAGGCCATTTCTGGATGAATGGGTACGTTAACAAACAAAATTGTAGAATTTTGAACGATACTAATCCACATGAGCTCCAAGAGAGTCCAATGCAGCACAATAAATACAGTGTTTGGAATGGATTTTGGGCTGGCGTCATCGGTCCATATTTTTGTGATAACGACGTTGGGCAACTTCTTTTGCCCTGAATTAGATGATACGGACACCAACGACAGCTCATGCCACATTGGACATTCTGCATGAGCGGTTTGAAGCCATGGTCAACTAACATGGATGTGATGTGATTTAACACCGTTCGACATTTTCTTGAGGGGTTTTCTTATAACCCATGACAACGTTCAAATTCATCCCGATTTATGCGTCAGAGTCATGGAAAGTTGGACATTTCGGATGTGCACCACCCAGCAATGACGCGGCAGATATTTCCACGATGTTATATTCCATACATAATGACATCGATAGGCCTTTCAAGCGAATAAAAAATTAAGATAATATCTTACACACTCTCTGAATTATTTAAATTTAAAGATGAGAAGCGCTTAATGAAAGACCCTTTAGTTGGAAAGACTTACTTACTTACTCACATAGGAACGTACGTACGTCTTTCGTTAAAATATTTGTAACTAAATCTTGTTTACATTCTAAATACACAATTTTATTATTAAATGTTTATTTTTAAAAAAAGAGTGTAGGTTGACAAGCAACTATAAAAAAAAGAAACCGTAAAAAAGAAAGAGAAAAATTTAAAATACCGCCTTTAAAACATAAAAATAATTCTTACGGCGCAAACAAAGTGCGTTACTATGTTTTTAAGGCCTAAATAGATTGTATGACTTCATTTCGGGGTTTGGTTTAAGGGGTGTTTAAATTGTTCTCGCTTATACATTTTAAACGACTTAACCGATTTTAAAGATATTGGTATCATTGAAAAGCCCTTGAATTCGGCTTTCTCCTGAATATGAAAAATGTTTTGAGCGCTAACCATAAGCGGTTGTTTAAGCGTGAAATTTTAGAAACTCGCTTCTAATTATAAAACTATTTTATATATTCAAATAAAACTGATTTTATCGGATAGCTGACTCCCTTGCGCTTCCAATGAGTACCAACATCATGGAAATTTTAGAAACTCGCTTCTAATTATAAAACTATTTTATATATTCAAATAAAACTGATTTTATCGGATAGCTGACTCCCTTGCGCTTCCAATGAGTACCAACATCATGGGAATCCGATAAACCAACTGAAAGTTATGACCACTTGAACCCAATAGTTTTCATGTCATTAAGCCGACGAGATCGGCTTTTCTTCATTCAAGCCGAACCACTTTTTGGTACCAGGAGATCAGAAATGAATAGTAGGTTGAAATTGCATAATAAAAATGTTTAAGCTCTTATAAATTTTAAACGGCTTAACCGATTTTAAAGATATTGGTATCATTGAAAAGCCCTTGAATTCGGCTTTCTCCTGAATATGAAAAATGTTTTGAGCGCTAACCATAAGCGGTTGTTTAAGCGTGAAATTTTAGAAACTCGCTTCTAATTATAAAACTATTTTATATATTCAAATAAAACTGATTTTATCGGATAGCTGACTCCCTTGCGCTTCCAATGAGTACCAACATCATGGGAATCCGATAAACCAACTGAAAGTTATGACCACTTGAACCCAATAGTTTTCATGTCATTAAGCCGACGAGATCGGGTTTTCTTCATTCAAAATAACTTAGAAAATTATTGCCGAACCACTTTTTGGTACCAGGAGATCAGAAATGAATAGTAGGTTGAAATTGCATAATAAAAATGTTTAAGCGCTTATAAATTTTAAACGGCTTAACCGATTTTAAATATATTGGTATCATTGAAAAGCCCTTGAATTCGGCTTTCTCCTGAATATGAAAAATGTTTTGAGCGCTAACCATAAGCGGTTGTTTAAACGTGAATTTTTATAAACTCGCTTGTAATTATAAAACTATTTTATATATTCAAATAAAACTGACTTTATCGGATAGCTGACTCATTAAGCCGACGAGATCGGGTTTTCTTCATTCAAAATAACTTAGAAAATTATTGCCGAACCACTTTTTAGTACCAGGAGATCAGAAATGAGTAGTAGGTTGAAATTGCATAATAAAAATGTTTAAGCGCTTATAAATTTTAAACGGCTTAACCGATTTTAAAGATATTGATATCATTGAAAAGCCCTTAAATTCGGCTTTCTCCTGAATATGAAAAATGTTTTGAGCGCTAACCATAAGCGGTTGTTTAAACGTGAAAATTTATAAACTCGCTTGTAATTATAAAACTGTTTTAGATATTCAAATAAAACTGATTTTATAGGATTGCTGACTCCCTTGCGCTTCCAATGAGTACCAACATCATGGAAATTTTAGAAACTCGCTTCTAATTATAAAACTATTTTATATATTCAAATAAAACTGATTTTATCGGATAGCTGACTCCCTTGCGCTTCCAATGAGTACCAACATCATGGGAATCCGATAAACCAACTGAAAGTTATGACCACTTGAACCCAATAGTTTTCATGTCATTAAGCCGACGAGATCGGCTTTTCTTCATTCAAGCCGAACCACTTTTTGGTACCAGGAGATCAGAAATGAATAGTAGGTTGAAATTGCATAATAAAAATGTTTAAGCTCTTATAAATTTTAAACGGCTTAACCGATTTTAAAGATATTGGTATCATTGAAAAGCCCTTGAATTCGGCTTTCTCCTGAATATGAAAAATGTTTTGAGCGCTAACCATAAGCGGTTGTTTAAGCGTGAAATTTTAGAAACTCGCTTCTAATTATAAAACTATTTTATATATTCAAATAAAACTGATTTTATCGGATAGCTGACTCCCTTGCGCTTCCAATGAGTACCAACATCATGGGAATCCGATAAACCAACTGAAAGTTATAACCACTTGAACCCAATAGTTTTCATGTCATTAAGCCGACGAGATCGGGTTTTCTTCATTCAAAATAACTTAGAAAATTATTGCCGAACCACTTTTTGGTACCAGGAGATCAGAAATGAATAGTAGGTTGAAATTGCATAATAAAAATGTTTAAGCGCTTATAAATTTTAAACGGCTTAACCGATTTTAAATATATTGGTATCATTGAAAAGCCCTTGAATTCGGCTTTCTCCTGAATATGAAAAATGTTTTGAGCGCTAACCATAAGCGGTTGTTTAAACGTGAATTTTTATAAACTCGCTTGTAATTATAAAACTATTTTATATATTCAAATAAAACTGACTTTATCGGATAGCTGACTCATTAAGCCGACGAGATCGGGTTTTCTTCATTCAAAATAACTTAGAAAATTATTGCCGAACCACTTTTTAGTACCAGGAGATCAGAAATGAGTAGTAGGTTGAAATTGCATAATAAAAATGTTTAAGCGCTTATAAATTTTAAACGGCTTAACCGATTTTAAAGATATTGATATCATTGAAAAGCCCTTAAATTCGGCTTTCTCCTGAATATGAAAAATGTTTTGAGCGCTAACCATAAGCGGTTGTTTAAACGTGAAAATTTATAAACTCGCTTGTAATTATAAAACTGTTTTAGATATTCAAATAAAACTGATTTTATAGGATTGCTGACTCCCTTGCGCTTCCAATGAGTACCAACATCATGGGAATCCGATAAACCAACTGAAAGTTATGACCACTTGAACCCAATAGTTTTCATGTCATTAAGCCGACGAGATCGGGTTTTCTTCATTCAAAATAACTTAGAAAATTATTGCCGAACCACTTTTTGGTACCAGGAGATCAGAAATGAGTAGTAGGTTGAAATTGCATAATAAAAATGTTTAAGCGCTTATAAATTTTAAACGGCTTAACCGATTTTGAAGATATTGGTATCATTGAAAAGCCCTTGAATTCGGCTTTCTCCTGAATATGAAAAATGTTTTGAGCGCTAACCATAAGCGGTTGTTTAAACGTGAAATTTTATAAACTCGCTTGTAATTATAAAACTGTTTTAGATATTCAAATAAAAGAAATTGGTATCATTGAAAAGCTTTTGAATTCGGCTTTGTCCTGAATATGAAAAATGTTTTGAGCGCTAACCATAAGCGGTTGTTTAAGCGTGAAATTTTAGAAACTCGCTTCTAATTATAAAACTATTTTATATATTCAAATAAAACTGATTTTATCGGACTCCCTTGCGCTTCCAATGAGTACCAACATCATGGGAATCCGATAAACCAACTGAAAGTTATGACCACTTGAACCCAATAGTTTTCATGTCATTAAGCCGACGAGATCGGGTTTTCTTCATTCAAAATAACTTAGAAAATTATTGCCGAACCACTTTTTGGTACCAGGAGATCAGAAATGAGTAGTAGGTTGAAATTGCATAATAAAAATGTTTAAGCGCTTATAAATTTTAAACGGCTTAACCGATTTTAAAGATATTGGTATCATTGGAAAGCCCTTGAATTCGGCTTTCTCCCGAATATGAAAAATGTTTTGAGCGCTAACCATAAGCGGTTGTTTAAGCGTGAAATTTTAGAAACTCGCTTCTAATTATAAAACTATTTTATATATTCAAATAAAAGTGATTTTATCGGATAGCTGACTCCCTTGCGCTTCCAATGAGTACCAACATCATGGGAATCCGATAAACCAACTGAAAGTTATGACCACTTGAACCCAATAGTTTTCATGTCATTAAGCCGACGAGGTCAGGTTTTCTTCATTCAAAAAATTTAGAAAATTATTGCCGAACCACTTTTTGGTACCAGGAGATCAGAAATGAGTAGTAGGTTGAAATTGCATAATAAAAATGTTTAAGCGCTAATAAATTTTAAACGGCTGAACCGATTTTGAAGATATTGGTATCATTGAAAAGCTTTTGAATTCGGCTTTGTCCTGAATATGAAAAATGTTTTGAGCGCTAACCATAAGCGGTTGTTTAAACGTGAAATTTTATAAACTCGCTTGTAATTATAAAACTGTTTTAGATATTCAAATAAAACTGATTTTATCGGATAGCTGACTCATTAAGCCGACGAGATCGGGAAATGAGTAGTAGGTTGAAATTGCATAATAAAAATGTTTAAGCGCTTATAAATTTTAAACGGCTTAACCGATTTTAAAGATATTGGTATCATTGAAAAGCCCTTGAATTCGGCTTTCTCCTGTATATGAAAAATGTTTTGAGCGCTAACCATAAGCGGTTGTTTTAACGTGAAATTTTATAAACTCGCTTGTAATTATAAAACTGTATTAGATATTCAAATAAAACTGATTTTATCGGATAGCTGACTCTCTTGCGCTTCCAATGAGTACCAACATCATGGGAATCCGATAAACCAACTGAAAGTTATGACCACTTGAACCCAATAGTTTTCATGTCATTAAGCCGACGAGATCGGGTTTTCTTCATTCAAAATAACTTAGAAAATTATTGCCGAACCATTTTTTGGTACCAGGAGATCAGAAATGAGTAATAGGTTGAAATTGCATAATAAAAACGTTTAAGCGCTTATAAATTTTAAACGGCTTAACCGATTTTAAAGATATTGGTATCATTGAAAAGCCCTTGAATTCGGCTTTCTCCTGAATATGAAAAATGTTTTGAGCGCTAACCATAAGCGGTTGTTTAAACGTGAAATTTTATAAACTCGCTTGTAATTATAAAACTGTTTTATATATTCAAATAAAACGGATTTTATCGGAATTCGGCTTTCTCCACATAAACCCATACACCATCATGTATGGCGTGTATTTTACAAAGAGACCCACAGACAATATCGCTCATTCCCTGCTACCTACAATGTGGTGCACTTAACTTTAACAAAAAGAAAGAAAAAACTACAATTTTTTACGTTGTTATGCTTCTTTGTTCTTATTATGTATTAGTGTATCTTTTGTTGGAGCAAGAATCTTAAAGATACACATTTAAATATATGCATATTATGATGGCGCCAAAATAGAGTTGTTGATATTCCCAATTATTTGAAATAAAAGTTTACTTAGTTTTAAGATTCTATTTCAGAAAATGTTTGTTCCACTATAATTTGCTTCCAGTAAATGAAAACAGGTTTGCTTAATAAGGGGCCACCTTAATAAGCAAACTTCGTTATTTCTATTTTATGCACTATCCGGTGCACCGTGGCACGTTTTACGAAAAAAATTATTTATGAAAAATATATATAAAAATAAAACCAAAAGTTATAGATTTTGAAACTGTGCCACTGTGCGGTGTCTTTTAATGTTTCAACATTTCATGACATGCCGCCTGAGGACTTGAGAAATATAAAGGGTCTTCCAATACGAACTTTCGAACTTTAAAAGTTGATAGCGGCCATATTGTTGACGCTACATCTGTCGAATTGACTGTCATTTATTCATTTTGTTTTGCAAAATCACCATGAATGTATATAGTGTTTTACGCTGAAGCCCATTTCTTGATGAATGGGTACGTTAACAAACAAAATTGCAATGCAGCACAATAAATACACTGTTTGGAATGGATTTTGGGCTGGCGTCATCGGTCCATATTTTTGTGATAGCGACGTTGAGCAACTTCTTTTGCCCTGAATTAGATGATACGGACACCAACGACAGCTCATGCCATATTGGACATTCTGCATGAGCGGTTTGAAGCCATGGTCAACTAACATGGAGGTGATGTGATTTGACACCGTTCGACATTTTCTTGAGGGGTCTTTTTAAGTCGCACGTCTATACGAATAAGCCAACATAACCCAAGCCATCGTTCAAATTCACGCCGTTTTATGCTTCAGAGTCATGGAAACTTGGACATTTCGGATGTGCACCACCCAGCAATGTCGCGGCAGATATTTCCACGATGTTATATTTCATACTTGCATCGATAGGCCACTTTGAATTATTTAAATTTAAAGATGAGAAGCGCTTAATGAAAGACCCTTTTGTTGGAAAGACTTACTTACTTACACACATAGGAACGTACGTACGTCTTTCGTTAAAATATTTGTAACTAAATCTTGTTTACATTCTAAATACACAATTTTATTGTTAAACGTTTATTTGTAAAAAGAGTGTAGGTTGACATTTTCAAACAAGCGACTATAAAAAAACCGTAAAAAAGAAAGAGAAAAATTTTAAATAAAATACCGCCTTTAAAACATAAAAATAAATCTTACGGCGCAAACAAAGTGCGTTACTATGTTTTTAAGGCCTAAATAGATTGTATGACTTCATTTCGGGGTTTGGTTTAAGGGGTGTTTAAATTGTTCTTGTTGTCAACACATACATGAGTTCGAAGTACTCCCCCTAAAACCAAATGATACAACCAACACTAAACGATTTCAGTTTTTTTTCAAATACAGTTTTGTTGGTTTGATAAACGATTTTTGATTGATTGCAACATAATCGTCGATAAGATACATATTTCAAATCTGTATTCTTGTATTTTTCCTTTGTTTTTTTTTTAATTTCAATCTCTATCAAATCCGCTTTAAGGTCTTTGTTCTAAATAAACGTTTGTAGTTTCTGTTTTTCATAGAATTTTTGTTGCAATTATTTAGTTTTTTGCAGTATTCAATTAATTCTATACCAATTTACCCACAAAAAAAATCAACCCCTAGTTTTGTGCTAAATATTTTCCGCTTAAATGCCTAAAATCTATTGATATACATTTTTTTTTACCAAAAAAATGTAATTTTAAAACAATTTTTATGCCAATTTTTTTTTTTATTCTATTTTTTATTCGCTTAACTCTATTGTTTTCGCTTCTTAATTGAGGGTTCATTTAGTGAAAATAATTTGTCACTTGAACTGATTTCAGGGCAGAAATGTAAAAACCCTAAAATTTTAACAAAAACATTTTGCTAAATAAAACTATCTTCGTTATCCGAAAAATCAAAAGCTAAAATGAAACGAATTTGATTGATTTCATTTGATTCCAATGACTGACAGCTGCTTTATTAACAGCCTTAAGCGTATTAATTTTAACCGCAATTAAATGTCATTAATTTGAGTTTTTCCTGTTTTTGTACAAGAAAAGTCTGTCCATTCATTAAACGCATAACAATTGGACGATGAAGTGTGATAAAGTTAAATACAAAATATGTTTGTTACTGTTACGGGAATATACAGTTGCAATCATCTTTAAGTTGCTACATGCTATGATTTGAGTGGCAGTTGGTATTGTGCTCTCAAAAAAATTTACAAAAATATTGAATAATTAATTGACAGCATTTATAATTTAATTGTTTGGGATGTTAAATATTTATAAAGAAATTAGAAGGTATTTTTCATTTTAGAAAATGTCCATTGTTGACTATCTTCCTTATATTTTACTAGCGGATTAATTATGTACCATATGAATGTACATAAAAAATAGTAGTATTTCTACTACTTTAAAAAAAAAGAATTTAGTACTATGTAGTTCTACTACTTTTTTTAGAAAAGTATTACATATTTCTACTACTTTTTTACAAAAAGTTTCTAAGAAGCAGTATTTTTACTACTTTAAAAAAAAAATTGTATTTCTAGTAATTTTTCAAAATGGTAGTATTACAAGTACTTTTAAACAAAAAGTAGTATTTCTACTACATTTTCAAAATAGTGTATCTACTATTTTTTAAAAAAAAATATTATTTCTAGTATTTTTTAAAAATATTTCTACTACTTTTTTTAAAAAAGTAGTATTTCTACTATTTTTTTTTTAAAGTTGTGTTTCTACTACTTTTTAAAAAATATTTCTATTACTTTTTTAAAAAAGGGTCTAAAAGGTAGTATTTCTATGACGTAGTATTTCTACTACTTTTTTACAAAAATAGTATTATACTACTTTAAAAAAAAATAGTATTTCTACTACTTTGTTTGATCCCATTATTCGTTCATCTTTCAAAAAATGCCAAAATCCATTTGAATTTATTATTTTTTTTTTTTTTTTTTTTTTTTGGAAGAACAACAATTTCATTTAATTTATTTTCTGCGATACAAAAAAGTACCAAAACTCGGTTTTTATCCATTTTATCAAAAAGTACAGCACATCTGCCCATTTCTTGGAAAAATTAAGATTGGATTAAGATTGGTTGGATGGTTTCAGAGTCTATAACGGATATAGAAACAAAGGTTATTGTAATATTTTATAGCGTTCAAGCACCATTTCGGACATGCAAAATCATATTTAAAGGTCTCTCGGCTTAAATTCGTATGATACCAAATTACCCAGCTTGCGGATGAATCTTGGTGCCCGCAAACGTTTTGAAATTGCTGCTTGACTGGCTAACAATGATATAGCAAGTTCATGTAGTAATGCCACCAATTCTTGGTCTTCAAACATTTTTAGGTGGCCTGGGAGATCTTTGTCTTCCGTGTCAAAATAACCACTTCTGAGCCACACAAACCAATGGAACACAATCACAATAAGCTTTGCTAAACAATCGGTGTGCTTCAGCGGCACTTGAGTTTTGTGATAATTTATTAAATATTAGGTGTTATAAAAACAAAATCAGTTTGAATTTTCTATAATATTGAACCTAGAATCAGGAAATGACTTTGAAATTTCAAAAACTATATTTGAAATTTCTATAATAATGAAATTAAACACACATGATCCTGAATGAGTTAGAATATAAAGAAGGGACTTGCAGGTACTTTTTCCAACTAATAGTACTTTTTGAATATTTTATAACGATGAACCTAGAAACACGAAATTATGCATTCATGTTTTAGTGAAAGCGAACTCAAAAGGGATAATTAATGTTACTATTTCTTTATTGTAAAAGTACTTTTTGAATATTTTATAATAATAAACCTTAAAATTCAAAATTAGCCACAAACAAAAATCAGACAATCTTCACTGGAAAAAATACGAAATTAGCAAGATTGGATTTGATTTGAGACGTATGGTTTCTTGAGGAAAGTTTCTTAAAAATTGTCCGCATATTGGGTTTCTGCTTTACGATTTTTCGTGAACAAATTTACCCATATATAGAGATTGAAAAAAATAATTATAGATGAAAAACACTCAAATTTAGTAAAAAACGAAATAAACTTCTAATTGAAATCAAGCCAATATCTAATCTACTTTGGTGCTTCTACTTATTCCACTTTGTTGCTTTTACTTTTTTTTTGTTCTTAATTAAGAAATAATTATAATAATACATCCTAGATGAATTGTTTTTAACGATTTCATATCAATGTTCAAATAATAGATATTTATACTTACTTAGTATAACAACATTTATAAATTTGTTCAAACAATTGTAAAAGCTAAACAACAATTAAATAAAACATTTGTTAAACAAATCCATTTAAAACAAGTCAAAATAAAATTAATCTTATTTAACGCCATTAAATCATGACTTTAAGTTCTTTACATTTCGTCTTTAGCTGTTTAAGTTTCAGCACAATTTCCAAAACGTTTGATAAAGGATAAAATAGCACAATAAAGAACGCAAAGTATCAATTTATCCTTTTATAAAATGTATCACCACGGGCGATTAAATCTCGTTGATGTAAAAGATAAAAGACAAAAAAAATAATATTTAAGGTGTTGACAAACAAATTTACATCTACACACTTATACTGAGTAATAATGTGCGTATAGATACATAGATACATACGTATTCGAATTCGTAACTCTGTCAGAGTTATATTTATTACAAATTTTACCATAACACTTACATAAAATTACATTTGTAATTCAAATTCAAATTCAACACAGAAACTCATACCAAAAATGAAACAAAGTGGCGTATAAATGTATGTTTGAGCAAGTACTTATCTGTATATGTGGTGTGTGTTTGTGAGAATTTAAGAAATCTATCTACCCACAACATGACAAGTAATCTGTGGCACCAGTAGCAACACCAAACGACAACAACACCACCAACAAACTTCATAGAAATTCTTTATAAATTTTTTTTCTTTTATTTCAAGACTTTTTGCATTTTCCTCGGTACGAGTAGTTTGATATCTTGAGAAAAATCTAAATCAAATATGAAGTTTTTTTTTCTTTCAATTACGTAAAAGAAACCAAAAATAGCAACAACTACATATAAAATTGGTATCACACGTGAATTGTATGACCTTCATTGGCGGTATTTTATTGCAGAATACGTAAATCACATATTTAATGTTGCAGGCAGGCGCATGCATGTGCAATGCACGAACAAACCGCAAAGAAAAAAACCACAGAAAATTGTCAAATATTAGTGGTAAAAATTAAAAATTTAGTTTTTGTACTCAACATCTACATGAATATGTTAAACTTATCAAATTATTTGTAACAGAAATTAAGGTGTGACTGATAGGCTATCGATGAGTTTGTTTTGCATTATAGTGCCAACCCAGCACAAAACTTGGTAATACCATTCAATTATTGAACAACTTACTTTTCAATGACTACTTCATACGCTATACATTATTTGGAAGTAGTTTTGTAATGGTTGACATGTAATCTGATATATAGTACTTTTTACCAAATTTATTATAAAACTCATTTAACCTTTGAATGATTAGATATTTGTTAATTCAAATGAATTTATAAAATATTTAATACTTCATTAAATTTCTTCTTTTAAGTCTTTTACAAAATAAATGCAGAATATGTAATAGATTACTTACTTACGTCCCTATTTATAAGCGAACGTGGTAAGTACTTGTCTCCAATGACGTAACCGTGTTAAAAAAATGAGCCTGAATGTCAATCCATATCTATATAAATATATAAATGTCTTTGTAAGTTTGTTTATTTGTTTGAGCATCACGCCTAAACGGCTAAATCGATTTTATTGAAATTTGGAACGTATATAGATCCTTACTTGGAAGCGTCAATAAGCTATAACTTTTTTCAATACTTTTACCAGAAAGGGATAAACAGGGGGAAAAACTGGTAAAATTGGTACCTTTAGTTCTTAAACAATAATTACTAAACGGCTAAACCAATTTTTATAACGACAGGGGTAGCGAAGCGCACCGGGTAAAGCTAGTGGACTATAAGTAGTGAAGAGTAAACATACTTTGCAATGTATGTTTTTGCTGGGAAGTGAATGAAAAGTTCGCATGAGAATAACATAAGTGTGTTTTAGAAATGACTGTAATTGAGAAGAAATAGTTAAAGGAATCAACCAAAATGTTCATTTTGTTGTAAACCGAAATATCAAATATGAAATATAAAAATGAGTTTAAAATTCACCTTCGTTCATTTAAATAAGATTAGGCAGATAGGTGTTTGGTAGTTTTTTACAGAAAAAAACGGGTATAAGCTTTATTTTGGTAGTGTTTTAGCACAATAACTATAGAAACAAATTGCAAATTAAAAAATACGACTCTTTGTTTTCATAAAGCAGCCCCATATGAATGTTTGATTACTGAAATTTATTTGAATAAAATTTGTAGAGTTTTCAAAAAACCGAAGAATTTAAAAACCGCGGCTTCGGTTTTATAAAATTGAAAACTGATCGGTTTCGGTTCGGTTTTGTGACAATTTAATAACTATTAAATCAATTTATAATATAGGAAATGTTATACAAATTTAAAGTTCAAACTTGACGGGTGTTCAAGAGGATAAAGGAAAATTGGTACTTTTGCTTTTAATGGTACTTTTTTAATATATTAAATTAGTTAGCTTATATACATTAAAATTGGCTAATATGCTTTTCAGAAAGAAATAATAAAGAATAGGGTGCTCAATTGTATTACGATACCAAAAATGGAGAACTAAAATAAACTAAGGAGTGTTTTTTCGTTCTTCAAATAGTACTTTTTCAATATTGAACCAAGAATCAGGAAATTACTTTGAAATTTCAAACTTGACAGTGGTTTAAGTGTGGAAAATTTTTACTTTTTCTTCTAATGGTACTTTTTATTATAATAAATTATTTTACTTATATGTATACATAATAGTTGGCTGATATGCTTCTGAGTAAAGAAAGTATCAAGGATAGAGGGCATAATGATATTGAGGTAACAAAAAATCGTATTTAAATTTATATAATAATGAACCTATAAGCGGAAATTAATGAGACATGACCCTGACTGAGTTAGAATATAAAAAAGGGACTTGCAGGTACTTCTTCCAACTAATAGTACTTTTTGAATATTTTATAACGTTGGACTTAGAAACACGAAATTAAGCATTCATAGTTTAGTGAATGCGAATTCAAAAGGTATAATTAACTACATATTTCTACTTTTTCAATATTTTATAATAATAAACCTTAAAATTAAAAATTAGGCACAAATGATTCTGAATGAGTTAGAATTCACAAAAGGTGATTTAAGTGGTCAATTTCTTTTTGTATGTTCTATAATAATGGAGACAGAAATATGAAATCAGACATTCGTGATGCTGAGTAGGAATACAAAATGTGGGTCTTTATGGTACTCTTTTTATTCTAATAATACGTTTCGAATGAGCTAGAATCCACATTACAATGATTCAATAAACATGAAACTACACGCAGAAAAAAAATATAGTTGGGCATTGTTACTGTAACCATTTCAACATTTGTGCATTGTTACTGTAACCATTCAAAATTTTTAACAATATTATAGTCACAGTAACTATATATATGATTATGGTAACAATAATATGGTTAATTTAGGATTCAACCATATATATGGTTACAGTAAACATATATATGTTTGTGACTATAATATTGTCAGATTATGATATAAGAGCAACATAATATGATAAATCCTTCATCATATAAATGGTTGTCACAAACATATATATGTTTACTGTAACCATATATATGGTTGAAATATTCATGTGAATCCTAAATTAACCATATTATTGTTACCACAATCATATATATAGTTACTGTGACTATAATATTGTTAAAAATTTTGAATGGTTACAGTAACAATGCCCAACTATATTTTTTTTCTGCGTGTACAGACATGTTTCCCTTAATTAGTATTAATTCACAAAGGGAGTCTTAATAGTACTATTTATATCTTCCAATTGAGGTGACGAAGTGCACTGGGTCAGCTACTACTCCATACTTTTATCGGATATTTGAAAATAACTAAGACTTTGATACAAAAATGTTGCATTATTTGAAGTCAGGAAATCCTCGTAGATCAATATGTTGTGTCACGCTTTATTAACAGGTTTCCTTGCATGGCCTGCGAAAGGTAGCCTACTACATCATCTGAAGCAATTATTGTAATAGAATTTAAAAAATTAAACAAATCTTAAGATATTTTTACCTATCTGTTTTAGAGATATTGGATGAACAAGTTTGTTTCTCATTTCTAAATTTTGCTTTTGTACTGAAAATAGATTAAAAGTAAAAACCAAAGAATAATTGTCGGTTTCGGTTTTAGGCCTTGAAAAATCGCGGTTTCGGTTAAAACCGAATTGGAAACTCTAATTTTAACAAGGGAATAAAGTACCAAAAAAGTGTTAAAAAATGGAATAATCCACTTTATTTAATACTTATGTATTATTAAGCCAATTTTGATAAAATTGTTATCACTGTTTCTACAGTCATACAGAGTATTATTTTGAACTGGAGGGCTAAGCTGAAGATTAGGCCAAATCTGGGTAAACAAATGAACACAGATTTAACTCTTTTGGGACATGTCTGTGTCAGAAAAAAGTTCGCAAAAATTAAGGATTTTGAAATTTTAAGCTTGCCCAGTAGTTTTTTCTAATAAATATTTTTTTAAAATACTCAACTTATTGACATAAAACTAGCTGATATGCTTTTGAATTAAGGAATGAGTTTAATGGTAATAAGTTACCAAAAAAGGTGAACTAATGTTACTTTGTTCGCTCTTTTAATGGTACTTTTTGAACTGTCTGTAAAATAAGGATATATATTCCAGAGTGTGTGATAGTCCAAGGATAGACTTTGGGTACTTTTTTCATATTTAAATGGTTTTTGGCCGAGTGAACATTTAAGTAGTAGCTGTAATAGCAGTTGTATTAGTAATAGTACGAGTAGATAAGTATGAAAACACAAGTAGTTTTGTGTTAAAGAATTTGCTAAATAGCGCTAATCGAAGTAGTGAATGTAGCAATAATAGCAGAGACAATATGACTATACAAGATCAATGATCTGTTGTACATACCTACTCAAAAAAATATGAAGAACATATACCGCTCTTAAAATTCGTTCAAACACTTATAATTGGCTTAATATCTATTTTGTTTTAAAATTTATTAATTTCCATATTCAATTAATAATTTCGGTTGTTTACTACTTACATTTTGTGTGACAAACAAAAAAAACACTTAAATTATTTGATTTGATTTTTTTTACAATATTTTATGCGTACGTTTGTTACATAGTTTTTGTATGCAACGAATTCAATGACACACTGGGGCTGGTGGCTGGCTGGCTGACTATGTGCTGAAGTTAAATGTCAAGTAACGTTACACATACATATGTACAATTGTACCGTTATGTGTGCATAATAGCATGCAGTTTTACAGTTATAGTTTTTATTTCTTTTTTTGGTATTTGAGTCGATAATTCAAAATCCGTATGCAATATTTGCAAATTAGTTGCTAAAGTGCAGTGAGTCGTTGAATTTGAACTTGTTTTTAGTATTTTTTGGTGTAATTATTTGCGTATTTGCTCGAATAAATGTTATAATTTTGATTTTGTGCCTGTCGTTGAATGTGTTTTTTTTTTTTTTTTTTTTGGTAATGGAAAAAATACATGTGTATATTTGTATTTATTTATTTTTAAATAATTTTGTTGACTACAAATTAAGGTTAATCGATGTGGTGTTATGGTTACAGTTTTCCTTTTTTAATATTTTTAGTCGCTAATAAAAATATTATTATTAATAAATATTTGATCTGTGACTGATATGAATCAATGATTTGTCAATTAATTAATTCTTGATAAAACTAATACTATTTTTTATTAATTATGTGGAGAGATAAAACCTTGAAGATAAAACCTGTGTAATTAATCACAAATTAAAGAATTTTAAATCCATAATTATGACTTAATGAGAGGAGACAAGCTAATTAAAAAAAATGAAGTTCCTCGCTATAAGTAAACCCTGCATGAGTAATATTAAATGAATGTTCCAAATACGAGTGATCACAGATCGAGCTCATTTTCTCACTTAAAAGCTTATTTACAAAGTTATTACGGATTTCAGATTTTTGAGTTTTTGAGTCCGGGTTTTGGACAAAAATATGTGTGATCACAGATAGGTCTTAATTTTTTGATTAAAACCATAATCAATATTATTTACAAGGTTATTTATGATTTAAAGTTAGTCAAACATATCAACTTTTGTCCCCTTTTTAGAGTTTTTAACAATCATTTTATAAATTTGATCAAACACATACATATGTATATGTATAAACAGGGTCGACATCTGCCTATTGTGGCAATGACTTGAAATTTTCTTGTTTTAAATTTCTTTTTGATGCATTTAGCACCCGTCACTCTTATATTTAGTTACGCTAATGAAGCAGAAATAAACATTTCAATGTTAATGAAAGACTGCACAAAGAACACAGTTTATATTTTCCGACTTTAAGAAATTAAGCCACCCCTTCTCATTCAACCAAACAAACAGCCACTAAATAATCAATGATCATTTGTTCATTGATGGTTCTTTCGTTCTACAATGTGTGGCATGGTGTTTTCTTTGAGTGTGGTTTGAAAGTTTTGCGGTTATTTGTGAAATACTTGTTGGTTAAATATACAATTTATTAACGTCATCATTTACATTATTAACACTATCATTATCGTCATCATTTTCATCAACACAATTATTTGCCAGAAATAGTTCTTTAAGCGTGAAATATTGGCAATATTTTCCATTAATTTATTTCAATGTTTTCTTCAAGTCATTTTGTTAAGAAAACATATGTTCATTGTTGCTGAAGGAGGAGAGCTAAAAGGATATATTGATAAAGGAAATCGATTTTTCAATATTGATTGAAAATTTAAAAAAAAAAAAATAAAAATAACATTATCAGCTGCAGTTAGTTGAAAGGAATGGAACATATTAAGCGTAAAATTAAAATATTCAAAATATTATTTATAAGGTTGTTTTCTTGACAAAGGGTACTTTTACAATATGGTTTGCCTTATCAATCATTAGGTTAGGTTGCGTGGGTTGCTCTCTGGGAGGCCCTGTGGCCCATTGTGGTACCCTTAGAAGTTTTCATATATGCTGTGAATAATACATACAAAGGATGAAATAAAGAAAGAAGAAAATAAAAAATATTATTCGCCCTCCTCAGACCGGACGACTTTGTGATTCATATGGTCCACATCTGACAAATTTGATTAAAATCTTTAGTGACACATCTCAGAGACAGTCCAGATCATGGTTTTGTCTAAGTTGTCCCAGTAAATTAATAAAGTCGAGAAGATATTTCGACCTAATTACGTTGGAGTTAAGAGCATTGATTGACGCAAGGCCTTCCACGTAGATATTTATATTTGAAATTTCGTGATTTAGTTCCCGAATTCTTCCCGCAGCTGTGCAAATGACATATATGTACATCTACCAGAAAAACGGCGCGACCAAATGGCCGAGTTCATCAGATAAGATTCCCGTTTCCGTCTTTGTGCCGTCAGTGTAAAATGAGATCAAGTCGTCCAGTCATCTCTTGTCAGTATAATAATCCTAAAGCTAAATGATAGGAGCTTATTTTTAAATGACAATAAATATATTTATCTTTATGAATCTTTTTTTGTTATGATTTTTCACTAATCGTTTTTGTTTTGTGTTTTTTATTTTTCACTCACACAGTGCACAATGGTTTAGAAATATTTACAAATATGAAGTTTTTTTGAGAATCAGTGCTTTGCCTTTTTCGAAACTTAAAACATACGGCACTTTTTACATGTTCCAACTTTGGATGCGTTTAACTTTTTATAGGGACAAGATAACTGTTAGCAAGTTTATTTTATTTACAATTTTATTACCAATATAGGTCATATTTTAGAAAAAAAAATTCGACCATCCGTAGGCCCGCCACATCTTAACAACCATAAACAAATCGAATTTAAAAAAATAAATAAACATAAATATCTCTTCAACTAATAGAGGTAACCTGCACATGTTCGCATATTTTTTGTAGATCTTCTTAAGCACTATTTATATTTAAAATTTCAGCTCATAAATGGATTTTTGGCGATTTTTTAAAAAATGAGACCCAAGGTGAGCAACTTTGAGGCGCAACGCACTGGGCCCCATTAGCGCTAGGAAGCTGAACAACTGCAGATCAACTCGAAAATACCTCAGCTTCAACCATGTGAAATTTTACAATATCTCAAATAGTTCCCGAGATACCGAATTATTTCCAAAAAAAAACACTGTGCAGTATTGTATTTCAAAATACACATTTGTTCAATTCACACATATTGTCATAATGTTCTAATATTTCACGACTCGGCGGCTCGGTTTAACCGACTCGTAGGCGTTCGGCTCAGGTATCTGCTGGTTGGTTACGATAACACAATAAACATAAGTAGCATACAGAGTAGTATTATTTTAGCATATTTTTTTCTTGAAAGGCAAGAACAAAATTTTTAAACCATTGTGAAATATTAGAACATTATGACAATATGACATGAATTCAACAATTGTTAAACACACGAAAATAGAACATGCTCTAACTGCCAAAAATGTCATAAGACATACACATGTATTTTACAAGTTACATATGGGAAATTCCACGAGAATGACTACCACGACTGAAAACCCAAAAACCATTGAAACTTTTTTTCAAGATGATTTGAATAGGAGAAAACATTAAAATATTACTATGTGTCAGTATTTAAAGCTTATTACAACATTTTATTGGCAAACATAATAGTTTAAACTGACTATATCTAATTTTTTAATTTAATTGGCGTGTTTTATGCTAAAATTGCGGTTAAAACTAAGCTCCCAATTAGCATATAGTGTGAAATGAATTTGACTCTGATTGTTTATTTGCTATTATAAAATTGTTTATTGAAACCGAATATATATTTTCTATTTTAGTTTTTGTATACATATATTTGTATATATATATTGTTTTATTATAAGAGAAAAATCTGTCACGTACGGTATGTCACGTACGATATTAAATTTTATTTATTATAAAATCATCCAATGATTGTTTTTATTTAAATATGACGGATTGTAAAGGAAAAATATTTCGTTTAGTGTAAGAAATAAAAAGAAAACATAACGCCTCTCACGATTCGCAAATTTTCGCATATTTCTACGTGTATCTCAAAATTACTTCCGTTTTATGTCACGTACGATATACCCTTATTTCGCTCGATAACAATGGATAACAATGTTTCGAACGAACTTATAATTATTTTAAAATATAGCACCCTCTGAATGAAACATACAGACCAAATTATTTTTCAGATACTCTTATTTTTGGAAAATCTATACCACTCTATTGGCGTACAAATGTCACGTACAATGACATGGAATTGCCCATATGGATCACACGGGGAAAAATGTTCCAATACATGTCACAAAGCACATGCAATATATACCGTGTAGAGCAGACTTAGCAGAAATTCATTTGATACATAAATCTAGAGGAGGTATGTCAACCATCGTCCCAAAACTGTCTTGAGGAGTGGAGTACAAACAGCCAGTAAAAGCAAGATAGGCTAGTTTCTCTTCCTTCCTAAAACTGGAGAGGTGTGCTTTAATGTCCATCGCTATTCACCAGACAGGGGCGCATTATGTAAGAATATGCTACCTAGAGCATCGACCATTGTGGATATATTCACATTGTTTAAAGTACACTCTATATCCATGAAAGATGTCATAATAATGTTGCCTCGATAGTACCGACAACATCACACAAGTCCGCCTCTACTAACCTACCTTTAAGGAATGCGTGCCCCATTGTCAGGGCAAAGGATACTCCACCAATATTTCCAGTGTTTTCAATAAAAACGATGATAGACTGATCGGTCTATAATCTGAAATATATTATATTTATCTTGTCCAACATTTAGTTGCAACAAATATGTAAAGGATATCTAACTTTAAAAAAAGTTTTTAGCTTGATTTCATTGATTTATAAAATTCCCAAATGTTGCTTTCTTTTTTCAACCCTTCTCTTTAACGCTCGTATTTAATTTATTGTTTTAAACACATTGATGTGCGCTCAAGTTTAATTCCACTTTTTAATCAACCTTAAGTTGTAAATCATTTTAAAGTGACACCATGATAACGTGTTTTTTAATTTAGTTTTATTTTCAAAATCCAATGCAGCCAGCAACAACAAAAAAGGAAAAATTAAAAAAAAATAAAATAAAACTTTTTAATTTCATCCAAAACTGGACAAGTCTTCTTTCTCTTTTCAGTGTTTGACTCCTGCTGGGAGTACGAGTACGAACGTACGATCATGTGTTGTCACATGATTTAATGACCTTTTATGCAAATGTTTCTTTTTCAGTTTTGTTGTTGGTTGTTTTTTTTTAACTTTTTGGGAGTTGTAAACAAAACATACAAACGACAACAACAAACCATAAAAATGAACATCTCTGGCTCACCTTCTCTCTGTGTGTCAGTTGCATTTTCCTCCCCTGTGTGACGGTGTTTGTATATATGTATGTTTGTAAATGGAGTTTACTCATTTGTTTAAGTGTTAGTGCTCCTGATGCATTTTCTCTATGCGGATGTGTCGAGTGTTGTTGCTGTTGTTTTTACTTTGTTCAATCTAAACTTAAGAGGTATCATTTCTATTTTATTGTAGTTGTTGTTACAAAAAAAAAAAAAAAAAAAAAAACATTTTATAGCTTGTAACGGCACATGTTATCCTTTCGTTGAAATTAAACTCTTTATTGTCTGAGTTTGTCTGCCTGCTCTCTGCTCATTTAAATTATTTGACCAGTTGGGTGTTTTATTTCCTAAAATGTTTCATTATTTTCATACATAAATCAAAAATGTAGCCTTTTAGTTGTGCCACAAAGAGAAACTGTGTCATATCAAATGGGCACAATGAATAGAATGAGGGACATAGGATTATTGTGGACAATATTTGACTAATTAATTTGTTGATTTTTGACATGTGGCAAAAGTGCTGCATGGAAAAAGAGTTACATTTTTATTTCAAATTAAAAACCGTTAAAATTTGTTATGGAATGTAAGTAATTTCACTCGTTTAAATTTACTATTAAAATAGTTTTTGCTATTAATTTTTAACATATGTAACATATATATGGGGCATTTCATGTCATTCAACTTTTGAAATCGATTTATTTTGATACATATCCCACTCGCATCCCTCTAAGCGACCAAATAGGTATTCAAGGAAAATATCTAAGATTTCTTTTGAGAGAAAAAAAAAAATCAAAAAAAAATGTTGGAAAATAAATTATAAAAATATTTTATTTTTAACTTTTTTTATCCGAAATATTGAAGAAATAGCTATCTAAACTATTTGGGACACATTTTGCTACGAACAATAGATCTAACTCAGAAAGTTCTCGACCGATCTTGTTGAAAAATTGTGTCTGAATTACTATCCAATAGAACTAATCAAATTTCATCGATTTCAAAAGTTGGTTCACTTGACATGAAATGCCCCATATATATAAAAGTGAATGTGTGTTTGTATGTACATACATATGTTTATTTGTTTGACTGCTATAGAATGCTAAACGGCTGAACCGATTTGCTTGAAATTGTTTCTGTATGTCTGGAAGGAACTATGTATAGGCTACTTTTTGTTTTGAAGTTTCAAGTGGGCGTGGTACCTCCCATATAAAGGTAATTTTAAAATCAAATATCTAGGAAACTATAAGAGCTATAGTACTCAACTTTTACATGAGCAATTCCACCGTTTGTCATTCTCTTAATGATTTGAAAAATATCAAATTGGTTAACAAATCGTTAAGTGTGCAAAGTTACAAAAATAATCTAATTTTGAAGGATTTTTAAATATTTAAAAAATCGAGAAATAACAATAATTGTATAACCTTACCTTATATGAATGATTAATGTTATAAACCTAAAAGTAAAAGTAAAAGAAAAAGAAAAGAAAAATATATTTAGTATTTTGTCAACATGTAAAAGTATATATTATAAAATCACATTCACATTAAAATTATGTCTCTAAAAACATATTTATTCAATTATTTATTCCAAACAGTTACAAAACAATTACAAATTATGTATTTCTTATAATATTGCCAATCGCACTATATAAATAATAGATGATACTGATAAGAATTGTATAAAACTCTTCAATTATTTAATCAACTAAACACTTCTTTTGGTCATACACTGTGTATTGTAATAAAACAATCAGCTCTGCTCGTATTATCAGTATCTACAAGATACATACGGTGTATTTGCCATATTTAAATGTAATCTCTATCTGAATCTAGTTTTATTTATATAAAACCGTCTTGGCATTTCCTTTGTATTTCTGATTAAAGATTAATGCAAAGATTATATCTAACTGCAGGTGTGCAAAGGAATTATTTCATGAAATTTATCAATATATTTTAATTTTCATTTAAAATTCATCAATTTGCAAAATAATTTTTAAAGGAAACTTGATAACAATTAATTATCAATGAACTAGAAACTAGAGAAACTAGAAGTGCCATTATCTTTACTCGATCAGAGGGATTTTGTACTCTTAAAATTTTGTATGAGTAAAACCATTGGCAAAGCTCATACATATTTTAAGTTGTAAATAAATCAAAAATACTTTTAATTAAAATTAAAATATTAGACTTATTTAACAATGTTGCATTTTAATGAAGGAATATTGAAATAGCTGGCGTTTAAAACGAAAGATGGGTGGCATCTTCATTAATATTCCAAAAAAAAACTTAGAGGAATAATATGAAAGAATGCCCGAAAAATGTTTTCAATAGTTATTTGATCCTAAAAACGTCAAACTCAATAATTAAATTAGTAAATCTGTTTCATAAAAATACTACACACAAAAAACTAAATTAACTGAACGCAATATTTAGAAATAGTTGAACTGAATTCTACTAGGCGCATTTACTACACCCCTTTAAAGTTGCATTCAAATATCCAACATCAACATAAATAAGTTTTCTGGGTCTGATGGCACTGCACTGGTCTTGAAACAGTGTTCTTCGTCACTAGCTCGTCCTTTAGCTGACCTTTTCTGCACTTTATATCGTGCCGGCAAATTTCCTGTATGTTGGAAGGTTGCTAATGTAACGTCAATTCCTAAAAAAGGAGAGGCTAACAACCCTGATAATTATCGTCCAAGAGCAATCTGTTCTGCACTTTCCAAAGTTATGGAGAGTATGGTTAACTACCATCTTGTGAAATATTTAGAGTCCAACAATTTACACAGCGACCGGCAGAATGGCTTTCGTAGAGAACGCTCTATGGGAGACTTGCTAGCCTTCCTATCGGAAAAATGGTGTCGTTCCATACACTGTTTTGGCGAAAGTAAAGTGGTGGCTCTAGATATTTCTAAAGAGTTTGATAGAGTATGGCATGGTGCGATTTTAGCAAAACTTATTGCTTTTGGTGTTGGTAATCGAGCTTTCTCAGAGATCGCACTATACGAGTTGTTATAGATGGAAGCTCATCAAACGAGTTCAAGATCAATTCAATTTCTCCTACTCTATTTCTTATCTTTATAAACGACCTTCTATGTCAAACTTCCAACCCTATCTATTCTTTTGCAGATGACAGCAACATTTGCCATTCATATTCATTCAACTATAGGCCAAGCCTTTCGGAGATTGGGGCAATGAGGCAAAACATGAATGATACGCTTAACCAAGATCTTGTGACAATCTCTGAAAGGGGTTGTGTGAATAGAGTCGATTTCAATGCACGCAAGACACAATGTTGTATGTTAACACACAAACGCACAACAGATCATGTTGCTCCATCTGCTTTTAGGGCTGGTGTAAATATTAAGGAATCAGAAGCTCTTTATGTTCTAGGCATGAAAATTCAGTGTGATTTTTCAAGTGTCGAAAGAACCATGCAAGTGCCTTGATTTTCTAAAACGGTGTAGGACATACTTCACTCCTTCTGATCGCCTTACTATTTACTAGGGTATTCAATTAATCGGGTTTCTGATTTAATCAGTTAATCGAGCAAATAATTAATCGGGGTTTAGATTTAATCGGTTAATTTTGAATTATTCGATTAACCGAGTAATTTCTATTTTAATTATAAATTGAGAATAAAACAACAAATTTTGTGTACCTATTTAAGAATTTTATTAATAACAAGTAAGAGAGCTATATTCGGCTGTGCCGAATCTTATATACCCTTCATCACATTATACTTTAAAATAAAATTAAAAAAAAAATTTTTTAAATATTTTTTTCAAAATTGTTTTTTAAAAGTTTTTTCCAAGTTTTAAAAAATTTTTTTTTTAATTTATTAGTGAAAAAATTGATGACAAAATAATGATTTCTGTAAAAAAAAAATTCGGGCTAAAAATTTTTTCCCGATTTTGACCCATTGTAGGTCCAACTTTGTATAGCCTTATATACATCGTTGCAATGGACTTTGAAATATCTATCATTAGATATCCATATTGTCTATATTTATGACTTAGTAATCGAGATATAGATAAAAAATAGGCCAAAAATAGAGGTTGTCTCCGATTTTTGCTCATATCTCCGTTATTTATGGACGGATTTTGCTGATTTTAAATAGGAAACTTTGCGAAAGCATGTCTGACAGAATTATTGAGGATTTGGATCCCGAAGATATCTAAGGTCTTCAGAAAATTGATTTCAACAGACAAACAGACGGACGGACATGGCTAAATCGACTCCGCTATATATAAGGATTCAAAGAATATCCAATTTCTCATATAAAATCCTCATATATATATTTGGAGTCCTTTTTGTATTTTTTTAGATTATGAATACTTTTAATAGTTTCTGATAAAAGACTCGTTTCAGTTATGTCTTTAGATTCATCTCTTATCAAGTCGTCCTCCGACTCATTAGGACAAAAATAATCATAGTACATTTTAGAAAAAAGTTCATTTCCAAATTCCTTAGTTTAAATTTTTGTGCTATACTTCTAAAAAACTATTGCTAGCAGTTAATGTTCATGAGTTAATAAAATTAGTGTGCTTAAAACTATATTTCTATATAAAGTGCAAAAAAAAAAAGTTTCGGTTAATCGGTTAATCGACACAAATTAATCGGTTTATTTGTTATTTGAAAATCGTCAATTTTGAATTATTCGAACAGTTAACCGACCAAAATTAATCGCTCAACCGATTGGCGGTTAATCGATTGAATACCCTACTATTTACACCACTTATATCCGACCGAAAATGGAATACAACTCTCATGTGTGGTGCTTCAAAGTCTATTTTGGAGTTACTCGATCAAGTACAGGAGAGGGCGAAGGTGCTTTGCATGAGTAGGGGTCATCCCCTGAGTGCTGGTGTTACAAAAAAAAACCTAAACGCATGTTTAGCAATTTTTTTTTTTTAACATGTCCTATTATTTGGTTTTCTACCACATGCATTCAGGGTGTAAAAAACCTAAACGTTTGTTCAGTTTTTTACTAAGCAATTTGTAGGAAGATTACTGGGAAAAGGGTTTAAAACTTGAATATTTTCCATAGAATTTTTTGTTAACGTTTGTCGTTTTGTTTTACAAAATGAGGCCCTTAATTTTTTTTTTTTGTGTAGGTTAATCTGATCCACGTGATAAGGATTTGTAGTCTTCAGACTTACTCTGTCAATATCCTCATTGATACTTTTGAAATTTAAAAAAAATATATCGTTATGAGTAACTTTTGGGAGAAAAACTATTATACCTTAAAACTTGTGTTAAAATTTTATTAAATATAAAATAAATAATAAAAATAGATGGACTTTCCGTCATATAAAATTTTTATCTGTTGTTTAGTCAATTTAACACTTTTTAACGTGGAACGTTTCTAAAATTGCATTGAATACAAAATCGGAAGACCCAAGGTCATGACATAGATTCGATTTAGATCACAACTTATTTTCAAAATTTAAAATACATTTTACCATAAAATTCACAAATATTTGAAAAAGAGAAACTATTTTGATTGATCCAGCAAGTACTTATTCCAATTTTCATAGAATCCCTACATATTTAATTCCACTTACTTCAATTAATTCCTTCACATAGCTGCACTCCTAAATGTATAACTCTACTTTTACTTGTATACACATATTTTTACTAATTTTTCCAATTTCAAAAGTTTGTAATTTGCAACAAATTTTTTGCTTTTTATTGCTGGACTTTCTGTTGTCGGATTTTGTGTGCATTTTTCTTCATCCTTTCTTGCTGCGCCAATTTATGGCTTGATAATTATGTATAAAAGTTGTCATCAGTTGCAAATGAAAAAAACTAAATGTTTTTTTTTATTGAATTGAACATGATCACGATACTAATTGCCAATTCTTGTTTGAGCAAAACTATACTATTTATGTTTTTTTCTTTCGTATTTGGTTTATCATCGATTTCAATTCAAAACCACAAAAAATTGCACATTTTCAAACACGAACTTAAAATTTTTAAGCCAAAATACTGCAAACGTACAAATCACTATCTCTGTAATTTATGTACCAACAGAGTACATTCAGTACAACAAAGTTTTGTATTTGGAATTGATTATAAAAACAGCAACAACATATTTTTTACATAAATTTTCAATACTTACAGCATGTGAGTGAGTGTGTTTGGTGTAATTTTGATTGATTTATAATTGAATGTGAATTAATGATAAGATTATGATAAATGACTTTCCAATAGTGAGTGTATTTGAGTACGTTGAATGTTCACAATTATGCGTACCATTGGAATTTCACCATAAACGTCCCAATAACAGCATGTAGCATGCCCCGCATTGTATAGGTATACAAATTATTACTATTTAGTATAAGCATGTATGTATACTTTGTAAATTAGTACCCAGAGCATCTCGTATAATGTTGTTGGTTGGTTACGAAAAAAAAAATTAACCAAAAATTAGCAAGAAAACAAACAAAAAAAAAAAAAAAGCGCCAAATTCAAAATTACATACTCGTAGGCATGTTCACACGTAATGAACTAAATTTATGCCTCATGTGGTAAAACTGGTTTAAAATGAAACGATTATTAATGTAAAAAACCAAACTTATAGCAACAACATAACAAATTATCATTGCAATAATTTAGCCACCACAACAAATTATTTACAATGAACAGAAAAAAAAAAAACAAGTAAGAGTGTTACATATATTCGGCTGTGACGAATCTTGTATATCCACCATCAATATGTGACAATAAAATATTTTTCTGATATAGGGGTTATATGGGACCGATCCTCACAAAATTTGGTAGAAAGAATTAGGTTCATATAAAACTTGGACACAGTTAGATCGGCTTAGAATTTCATAAGGACCATAATATATATGTACAATAACGATTTGAATTTAACGGTCTGTAACAACTGCCTGCAACATTTATCATGTTTATAAACACGTCCATCAGTGGCATGCGGTTATTGGCATTGTTTGTAAGTATGGTAACACTAAATGTTTGGGCTGCTGGCAATGACATTGAAGGCTCTGGAATTCGAATGTACTAGTATGTCCGTAAAGAACATTGTAGAAGATTCCCGATAGATGGCGCGTGTATAAATAGTGGCAGAGCTGGCATTCATGAGTTAAGTTGAACATTGTCGCTGTAATAGTTAACATCAACTGTCTTGTATGTGTATACTTGTACATTATAGAGTGTGTGTGTGTATTTCTGCGAATTGATAGACGTGTATACAGACACTGAGTGAATATTTGAACTGTTGTTGGTGTACATTTAAATAAATAAAGAGTTGTTAGAAATTACAAAAAACTACTAAAACTGTTTTTTATTTGCAATCAAAGGTATCCGGTTTATTTAAAGGAAATAAACCCCCTTTTTAAAAGGTAAAAAACGTAACAATATGATATGTTACAAACGGAATCACAAAATCAATATACCCCCCATATTTTTTGATGGTGGGTAAAAAAAAAAATCAACAACACTGAGAGAAGAAAAATGGGAGAATAGTAACGAAGACCATACGGTCGATGAAGTAGAAGAGAATAGAGTCTCGGCCACGTGGCATATCGAACGGGTGCTTTTTAACTATAGCTTAGCCATTTGTGAGCCGATTTTTCTGATTTTAAATATCAAACGAACCAACATAATACCTGATATATGATGATAATGTACCAATCATGTTTGTAAGATACTGAAAAATGTAGAAATTACAAACTTGGTGAAGGATATACAAATAATTGGTGAAGTACCGTTAACAATTAAAAACATTACTTTTTAAAGTACATAATTTTGTTCTATCATGTGCCCAATAAATACTACCAACTCTCGGTGTACTATAAAACTGCAGTGTCCTCCACATTAACAATAACAATAAAAAAAATTAAATTCAATTCGTTACGAATTTAAATGCATAAATATAAAACAC
The DNA here is from genome assembly GCA_942486065.2 of Calliphora vomitoria. Taxonomy (NCBI): domain Eukaryota; kingdom Metazoa; phylum Arthropoda; class Insecta; order Diptera; family Calliphoridae; genus Calliphora; species Calliphora vomitoria. Next base: position 142,125,667 of record OW818030.2, read on the forward strand.
ATGCAAACACATACATTTTTTGGGCCCAACAAACAAAAGTATTTATAATCAATATTCAATACAATTCGATTAAATTCAATTGCAACTTTACTGCTTGCTGCTCTGTTTAGTAAGCGAATGAGTATGAGTATAAATGAATGCATGAATTTTTACTTTAATTTTACGATTCCACATTTGGGATACAAAGTGGAAATCTGTATATGACAGCAATTTCAATGCCTGCAATTTCATTTAGTAGTTTCCAAGCCAATTGCATTCCGAGCGTTAATCAGACATTGTGCATTGTATTTAGTACTGGCATAGAGTATTATTATATTATATTTAGTACGAATAGTTGGTTGCAAACTTGCCAGGGCAATTTTTTTTTTTTTGCATAATCATGGCAGACATTTTTTGTACCTCCTTAAACACATTGTAGTCAATATTTTTTTTATTTTTGGGAGGGGGGATTTGTTTGGTGTGTGTATCAATTTATTTTCAAATAAATTAAGTTACAGACAATTTAACTGAAATGGTTAATTTTGTTACATGTTTGTTATGGGAAGTTTTTAAAATGACAATAAATTGCATTTTGGTTAAAGGTAATTTTAGTGTAAGTCATGTAGTAGAAAATACTACTTAGATAAGTTAAAATGATTTTGGTTATATCGTTCTATGAACTAGTTATTTTAGCACAAGTTCTTTAAATGTACTCAGAATTAAATAATATATAAATAACTATACATAATGGTTCGACATTGTTACGACAACTATACTATGGTCTTTGTGACAATATATTGTTGTCGTAAACATATAATTGTTGTTTTAATTCAATTTCAGCAATATTATAGTTACTGTAAACGTTTATATTTTCATCGCCATTATAAATACAAATATTGTTCACCGAATCATAATTATTTTTGGGACAACTAAATAATGATAAATAGGTAAACATATTATTGTTATGTACAACCATTAAATGTTTAGTTTCTATACGCGTAGTCATAATATGTTTAAGATGAAAACAAAATATGTTTACTTTTAATAGTATTTTTTCCCAGCATTTATGAGTGTTGGTGTTTGTCTAAGCTATGTTATTTTTATACCCTTCACCTTCGTGAGAAGGGTATATATAAGTTTGTCATTCCGTTTGTAATTTCCACAATATAATTTTCCGACCCTATAAAGTATATATCGCTCATTTGCTGCAACAACGTCATAACTCAAAATCCGTGTGTTTTGAACTGAGTAATACGAAATATGCGCCGTTCTATAGTCTTTCACATACTTTTATCAGTTTTCAAAAAAGTCAATAATTTTTTCCGTGAGAGTGATTTCTTGTTGTAAACGTCAAAATTAAAATTCTTGTTTTCTCGTATATTTGACAAGAAAAAATTTGGGTTAAATACAGATTATAAGGATATTAACATCTACTATTCAAATCAGGTTTTATTTCTAAAATCACATGATTTGTTGAACATTTATTTAAGAAGAGTCAAAACATTCAAAGTCTTTTTTCTCGAAACGACTTTTTTTGAATTATGACGTTGTTACAGCAAATGTGCGATATATTCTGAATCCTTATAGATAGCGGAGTCGATTTAGCCATGTCTGTCTGTGCGTCTGTCTGTTGAAATCAATTTTCTGAAGACCCCAGATATCTTCGGGATCCAAATCTTCAATAATTCTGTCAGACATGCTTTCGAGAAGTTTGCTATTTTGCTAAATCAGCAAATTCGGTCCACAAATGGCTGAAATATAAGGAAAAAACCAGGACAACCTTGATTTTTTCCCCTATTTTTTTACCTATATCTGGATTACTAAGTCATTAATATAGACAATATGGATATCTAATGATCGATATTTCAAAGGCCTTTGCAACGACGTATATAAGACCATAGTAAGTAGGACCTACAATGGGTCAAAAAAAAACCTACAATGGGAAACAAAATTTTAACCAGATTTTTTTTTTCACCAAGAGTTTTTTCGCTAAATATTAAAAAAAAAAAAACATAAAAAATAAAAAAAATTAAAAAAAAATTAAAAAAATGTATTTTCCAAAAAATTAAAAAAACAACTGGAAAAAAAATAAATTTTGTTTACCTAAAAATATTTAAAATTTTTATTTTGAAGTATAGTTTGGGGAAGGGTATATAAGATTTGGCCCAGCCGAATATATCTCTCTTACTTATTACAAGTAAATTTTAAGTGTCTGTAATTACCAATCGCTCTATAGTTTTATTTGTATATTATCTTTAAGTTGCCTAAAGCGAATAATAATAAATTTCAGATTACAAACATAAATCTTATCATAATATGTTGCTCTTAAATTATTTTTACCACAACCATGTTTTTTCTCTGCATGTTAGACAAAAGACAGAGAGACAGACATCCATGTATTTATGTATAGGGGGTTTCATCCCAAGTGACCATACTTTTGAAACCGATATCTTCCGATCGGGATGAAATTTGTACTATTTTGAAAAAAATAGTCAAACAAGTTTTTGATTTTGCAAAAAACATTTTTTATTTTTTAAAATTTTATTTTCAAAAGGTTGAGGTATAATAAGTTACATGGATGAGAAAAACAACTACCTATTTGGCCAAAAAGTTAAAATGTTACCCCCTCTAACACAGAGAGTTCTTAACCGATCTTGATGACAAATTGTGTCTAAACTACTATCCAATAGGACTAACTTTGGTGCAAATTCCATCCCGATCGGACGATATTGGTTTCAAAATATATGTCATTAAGTTTACAAAATACTTAACTTTCCACATGCACTAATTTTCCAAATCCCCTAAATGTTTTACGCACATGATGTATGTTATGTTTTGGCTGCGATTTCAAGTACGCGTCTAGCGGCTGCGCCTGCGCCTCAATGACACAAACAAATATTTAAAATGAAGCAACACCAAGTGTCACGCACGCACGATTTAATTGCTACGCTTAAATTACAAAAAAAAAGGGGTGAATTGTCTATTTGTGCGTCTGTCTTGTCACTTTTGAATATTTTCTATTATTATTTCCTTTATTTTTGTTACAATGTTTTTGTTTTGATTTGATCGAGGATGATGCGGATGTGGAAGTGAATCTGAAGCTGTATGGTGAATAGTTGATGCTGTTGTTGTTGATAATAATAATGTTTTGTTGTACCCAACAAAATAAAGGCGTGTTAAGTAGAGTAAATGGCCCGTGCTCTATTGTATTACTTCAGTACAGACAGACATACATACATATTTGTTAGTTTCTAAGCAGCCATATAACCCATCTGCCGTTGAAATTGTCATTAAAAACAACACTGAATTCTATATGAAATTGTATAATTCATCAAACATTTTTAATGCTTGTCGGTGAAAGTGCCTCCTGACATTGATGAAGTGTGTCACGTGAAATGTGGTGCGTGATACAGAATCTCAGGATTGTTTTTATCGAAATAATATTCATTTGAACGAAGTGATAATGATTGTAAGTATTAAGATTTTAAATAAGTGGAGAATTGATGATGGAAGAATGCCTCTTCTTCTTAAAAAAATATTAAAAACCATGATGCTGAAATATCCTTAAAAGTTTAGAAACTATTTTTAGACAATAATTCAATCATTTGTATAAGAAGGGGTTTTCTCTAAATTTAGGTAAATATAATAATTCAAGTGTTAAGGAAATCGAAATCGAGAATTTATTATATTTATTTACACAATTAAACTAACAGGACCTTTGAATTATTTCCCTCAGTTATGAAATATATGAAATATATAATATTTACAGTGAGTGACAATCCAATGAAAACTTTTGTTTAAATACCTTTTATATATGTAGGTACTAGTATGGCCAGCGATCGTCTCAATCGACTGCAGTCTAGGAGTAAATTTGTTTAATCTTTAAATTTAATTTTATGTTAACTCACAAACAATTTTTTTATTAATAATTATTTTGTAATTTAGTGGCATATGAAATCATTGCAGAAGTTTCTTTGTGTATGATATAGCTATCATTAAAATAAAACTATGTGATTATATATGTAATGAAACTAATTTATTAAAAGATAATCACCCTATCTTCGAAATTATTAAATCAATTTTGGTAAAATGTTAAACATTGATTCCAAAATTAACTAATAGGGTGCTATTTAGAAATAAAAAACTTAATCCGTTAGTAACTTTGTAAATACATAAAATACTTAAATACTTTTAACGCAAAGAAGCTCAATCTATGATCACTCGTATTTTATGCAAAACATTTTATAAATAGATTTGAATCATTTGAAAAAATATACCCAAAATGGAGTATTTTGAAAATTCAATCATGGTATATCATAAAAAACTACCAAAAATAAGTAAAATCCTTTTTCAAAAAATCCATTCATTGATTCAATATGATTAGTGTAGCGATGCGAACCGGGTTTGCTAATAATCCATATAAATATATAAATGTCTTTGTAAGTTTGTTTGTTTGTTTGAGCATCATGCCTAAACGGCTAATCGATTTTATTGAAATTTGGAACGTATATAGATCCTTACTTGGAAGCGTCTTATAACTTTTTTCAATACTTTTACCAGAAAGTGATAAACAGGGGGAAAAACTGCTTAAATTGGTACCTTTAGTTCTTAAACAATAATTACTAAACGGCTGAAACGATTTTTACTACGACAGGGGTAGCGAAGCGCACCGGGTCAAGCTAGTCTATATATATAAAAGAGTAACGTTACTGACTGACTGACTGATTCATCATCGCACAGCCCAAACGACTGAAGCTAGAATCATGAAATTTTAACTGTGGGTTCCTTATATCTTCCTTATATCTTCAAAACTAATAAAGATACAAAAAGACTTACAATATCATGTTACTTCATTTAAAAAATAAACTGACAGGTGTCTGGTACTTTTTCAAAATTCGGACTTTTTAGGAGAGAAAACGGGTAAAAACTGTATTTTGGTACTTTTTTGGCACCATATGTATCTTTTACACCAATAAACATACAAACAAATTTTAAATCATATTCTTTACTTATAAAAAAATATCAAATATAAGTTTGGTACTTTTTGGAAATTCGAACCCTTAAGGGATAAAAATTGTGTTTATTTTTGGTACTTTTTTCATAAACTGTGTTTTTCTACAAATTGATATTGACATAAAAATATTTTATTTTAAGCTCCCACCACGATACAGAAATTTATTTGAATACAATTTTAACACCGCAATGGGGATAAAAAAGGTACCAAAAAGAGGGTAAAAACGGAAAAATACATTTTATTTAACATTTTCAACCAATTTTAATAAATTTTTAACATTGGTTCCAGGATTCATGAAAAAATTAACTAACAGAGTGCTATTTGGAACTCGACTGCCAAGCTGTATATTTGTCCAAATCCGGGAAAACAGTTTGGTACTTTTTTTAAAACTTATTTTTCTTGAGCACATTAACACAGATTTTAATCGTTTAAGGCATGTCTTTAAGCATAAACAATTTTGGCAAAATGGAATATTTTTAAATTTCAAACTTGAGGGGTGTTCAGGGGATTTGGTACTTTTTTCCTAATAGTACTTTTTTTAATATTTTAAATTATTTCACTTATCGACATTAAAGTTAGCTGATATGTATCTGAGTGAAGTTAGAGTTAGGAGTAGGGGATAATATTTAGATACCAAAATATGAGAACTGAACTATAGGTACTTTTTTGTTCTTCTAATGAAACTTTTTGAATTTTCTTTAATAATGGGCCTAGAAACATGAAAATAAGCATATATGGTCCTAAGTGAGTGAGAATTCTAGGGGGAGACTTTTTGGTAATCTTTCTTTATTCGAATGGTACTTTTTGTAATGAATTAATAAACATGAAACTAGAGACATGTTATCCTGAATTAGTATTAATTCACAAACGGAGACTTAATAGTACTATTTATTTCATCAAATTGGGGTGGCGAAGCGCACCGGGTTTGCTAGTAATAAAATATAAAACTTAATGTCAGCATTTTTAACATATCAAAGGATTAATACAAAATTTCCGGTTCATAGTTTTTTAAAACCTTTGACTTTGTACTCCATTTAATTATTATTTTTTTAATTTAATATCTCTGCGTACAACCAGTACGTGTATCTATTTGTACGTCTATCTATCTTGCCGTTTTTGTAAATAAAGTTTAACGATGCGTAAAAACAATTGAAAACATTTTGCAACTTTGCCAAAATGTCAGTCGCCTCACACAACTACAACAATGATCGTCTGCCACTTACAAAATGCATAAAAATTGTTGCGAGGCTCATCAATTTTCAGCAGTTAAATTAATACAACCGAAATGTTGCACACTTTGACAAGAAGCGACAGTGACAAAACTGTTTTTTTTTTTATTTATTTATTTACTATATAAGAGTTCTGATGATAAAGATGATTATGAATTTATGTTCGTCTGAATGTTTCGGCAAATACCCAAAACAACCCAACCAAACCGAACGAAAGGAACATAAAAATCCAGTGTTGGCTGTCAAACATGTAAAAAAAAAGTATGTTTGTTGATGTTGAATGATGGCGCCAGAGCAACACAATAACAACAGCAAAGGAAAACTTTGAATAATAAATTATAAATAAATAAATACTAACAATTTAAAATCTTTAGTTATTTCTCTAAAAGGTTCTACACCCATTAACCCTCCTTTAAGAGTTGAAAAGATCATTTCAAGGCATTTTGCTACAATTATCACCATACGTCTAAACGGAAGTAGAGCATTTAATCAACATAAGGAAACAATACTTAAATAATTCAAAAAGGGGTTTCTCTTTTCTATTTATTTCTTAACAAAAGTTCCTGAATACAATGACAAATTATTACTAAGTATTCAAGTAAGTTGCTGGCTTTAAGTATGTCTTTGAAAATAAAAGGAAAAAAAAAACTTAAAGGAACCGACAACAATTGCTTTAAACTGTTAAGGGTGTCTTTGCTAAGGGTGAAAAAGGTGAAGTACTTAATAAACCCTAACTCATTTAAAGTTAAGAAAATGAAAAGATGTTTAAGATTCATTCCAGAAATATATATGGTATTTAACACCGCTGGATTTAAATACATCATAAATAGACCATCATTATGACAATTAAATTGATACAAATCTCTTTCAATTTTCAAAACCTTAAGCATTTTCGCTGCTTATAATTTGGGTCCTCTCAAGATAAAATTTGTATAATTTTGTTTTATTTTTGTATTTGTATAATATGTGTATACAAAGAAACATTATTGTGCAAACAAAAACTTTGCATTAATATTATTCAGCAAAAGTGCATTTCAAACTGTAAATATTTAGATCGTTCAATTGTATGTAATGTTTAATTATATAAAACTTAGTTGTGACTTATTTTCGGATTTTTTTATTTTGGACTCTGCAAACGTAAATAGTAAGGTTGGATATCGATTCGATACGGTTAAAAATTAACGGTAACGATATTCCTTCGGAAACGGTAATTTAGCGGTAACGGTTATTGCAGTTATTTTATTAACGGTATTTCAATGATAACGGTAATTTTATTTTAAATTAAACTATTAATAAAATTCACAAAAATTAAAAATAATGAACAAGGGTGATATTTTATCTTATTTAAAATTTTGTTGATTTCAATAAACTAAATTATTAAAATGAAATATTATCTATATTTATAAAAGAGTAACGTTACTGACTGACTGATTCATCATCGCACAGCCCAAACGACTGAAGCTAGAATCATGAAATTTTAAATGTGGGTTCCTCCCTCCCCAAAACGATCCGGTAAGAAAATCGGTAAAAACGGGTAAATTCGATAACCTTATATCTTCAAAACTAATAAAGATACAAAAAAAACTTAAAATTTCATGTTACTCCATTAAAAAATAAGCTGACAGGTGTTTCGTACTTTTTCGAAATTCGAACCTTTTAGAGGAGAAAACAGGTAAAAACACTATTTTGGTACTTTTTTGGCACCCTACATAAAACTTTTAAACTAATAAACATGGAAACAAATTTTAAATCGTATTCTTTACTTATCAAAAAATAAAAAATATAAGTTTGGTACTTTTTGGAAATTCGAACCCTTAAGGGATAAAAATTGTGTTTATTTTTGGTACTTTTTCATAAAATATGTTTTTTTTATAATTTGACAGAGATACGAATATTTTATTATGAGTTCCCACCACGATACAGAAATTTATTTGAATATAATTTTACCACCGTAATGGGGATAAAAAAAGGTACCAAAAAGGGGATAAAATCGGGAAAATACATTTTATTTGAAGTTATTATGCCAATTTTGATAATTTTTTTAACATTGGATTGATACAAAAATTAACTAACAGGTTGTTATTTGGAACTCGAGTGCCTAGGTTTATATTGGGCCAAATCCGAGTAAACAGTTTGGTACTTTTATTAAAACATATTTTTCTTGGGCACATTAACACAGATTTTAATCGTTTGAGACATGTCTTTAGCATATTTGGCAAAATGGAATATTTTTAAATTTCAAACTTGAGGGGTGTTCAAGGAGGAAAAGGGAAATTGGTACTTTTTTAATATTTTACATTTCGACATTAAAGTTAGCTGATATGTATCTGAGTGAAGTTAGTGTTAGGAATAGGGTATAATATTTAGGTACCAAAATGTGAGAACTGAATTATAGGTACTTTTTTATTGTTCTAATGGTACTTTTTGAATTTTCTGTAATAAAGGACATAGAAATATGAAATTAAGCGCATATGGTCCTACATCAGTGAGAATTCTCGGGGGAGACTTTTTGGTACTTTCTGTAATTTCTTCTCCAATGAACCTAGAAACATGAAATAAAGCTTATATGGACCCGAGTGAGTGTGAAACGACAAGTGGCTGCTTTTTGGTACTTTCTTATTCTTCAAATGGTACTTTTTGAATTTTCTATAACAATGGACTTAGAAACATGAAATTAAGCATATATGATCCTAAGTGAGTGAGATCTCTAGGGGGAGACTTTTTGGTACTTTTTCTTTATTCGAATGGTACTTTTTGTAATTTCTTCACCAATAAACCTAGAAACATGAAATAATGCTAGAAACATGAATTCTTCACCAATGAAACTAGAAACATGAAAAAAATGTATATGAGTGAGAATCCACAAATGGGGGACTTATGTTACTTTTTGAATTTTCTATAATAATGGACGTAGAAACACGAAATATGGTCATAAGTGGGAGAGAATTGAAGGTGGGGACAATATGGTACTTTTTCTTTATTCTAAAGGTACTTTTTAAATGTTTTATAAAAATGGACCGAGAAACTTGAAATTAAGCATATATGGTCCTAAGTGTGCTTGCATTCTAGGGGGAGACTTTTTGGTACTTTTTCTTTATTCGAACGGTACCTTTTGAAATTTGTATAACAATGGACTTAGGAACATGAAATTAAGCATATATTGTCCTAAGTGAGTGAGAATTCTAGGGGGAGACTTTTTGGTACTCTTTCTTTATTCAAATGGTACTTTTTGTAATGAATTAATAAACATGAAACTAGAGACAAGTTATCCTGAATTAGTATTAATACACAAACGGAGACTTAATAATACTATTTAATAGTTTTTTATATAGTTTTTTATAATTTAAATCTTTTATAGAAGATTAGTAAGGGTACTTAGAAGAAACAGTAACGTAGCTGTAACGGCAGGTGTGCTGAAATGGTATTTTAGGGGTAATGGTCGCTTAGCGGTAACGGTAACATTGTTAAACTCAGCCAATTGAAATTCTTCGATGTAGCGGAATCTTTTTTCTGACAACTTCGTGGGACTAACTTTCGTTTGCTTTGATTTCCATTTGAGAATGAGGCCAGTTATTTTATATTCATATTTTTACTTTAGTATTAATGGAACAAACGTCAATTGACGTTATTTCAACAACGGATTTTGAGCTGAAAGAGTAATTTAGGGGTAACGGTAATTACTTTAATATCACAAAAACTAGTTACAAGTAATGACTTGTATAATTCATTAATGAATGACTAAAAAATAGCTATTATATAACATACAATAAATAAGTCATTCTAAGAGTAATTCTAAGTAATGCATATGGTATTTAGCAGTCATTGAAAATTAAGTTATTGAGTAACTACAAGTGATTACCAGTTTTTTGTTGGGTACTTATGTGTACAGCAGCTAATCCTATAAGGTGTTTACTAATCCAACTACATATTTACATATTTATCATTCTGTGTTGGAGTGGTCCACCTCCAAATAAAATATTTCTGTTTACACCTTATGTCAGCAAAATTCTAGCTAATAATTGCAAATTTTTCATCATTCTTAACAACTACATATATGTTTAATTGTTCATTATTGCACTCCAATGACCACTGGCTAGAGAGATCAAAGTTAATCTATGTGATTTCTAAGGTTTTTTTCAGTATTATTTATGGCATTTAAATGCATTCCATGACATTTTTTCCCCACCATTAAAGTCGCCTCTGAAACTATATTCATAAATTTAATTGAAAAAAAAAAAAAACTAAAAAAACTAAATTAATGTTAAGATACGAAATAAAAATGATTAAGTAGTGTGTAAAATATTCCATTGCCGACATTTGTTACAATTTATGACCAGATATTTGGTATGAAAAACTTGCAGAGTTTGTTTCTTGTTTAAGGAAAAAACTATTTGGAATAAATATGAATAAATGCATGAAACGTCATAATCAATTAATTAAAATCATAAATCTTTTTTTTTCTGTTTCTGTTTTGTTTTACGCGATCGTACGTACGTACGCACATTCACAATTCCCATTCACACATATCAAATAAATTTAGTTTATTTTAAAAGACAAAGACCAAAATTCAATGAAAAAATATACATATATACATTTAAATGTAAGTATGTGTATGTATGTATGTACATAAAAAACATATTAAAGACAAGAGTGTTAACAATAATATACTAAGTAGAATAACTTAAAAGTAAATTATAATTTTAGATTTTTGGGGGTAGACTAAACATATCAACAATTTCTGTTTAATTTTTAAATATTTTGTTCCTTTTTCTCGATAAAAGGATGCTCGATGTGGTATGATTTATGAACTATTTTTGTATTTTCATATTTTATGGTAATTTTTATTACATTTTCTTTACAAAAAAAAAAAAACTTTATTAACAATTGTTTTCTTAAAAAAAATGTTACCCTTAATTATGAGTTTTAGTTATTTTCATAAAAAAAATCTAGGGTACATTTTTTATGAATTTTTGGGTGTAAATTTTTCAATGAACCACCACGTCATAAAAAATCAAAAATAGTTCGTTCTAAATACTGATAAACCATAAAAAATGTTGATTTTTTTTCTTTTTGTTTTATTTATTTTTATTTTTTATAAATGAGACAGTTTAATTGTAATTTTATGCATTTTTTCGAATACAATTCAAATATCTACTCGTTTGAGTACAGAAAAATATGTACGCCCCTTTTTTTCTTATTTAGTACTTTTTATCAGGGATTAATCGTGTTCTTATTTTATTTTTTTACATTTTTTTTATTGTTTATAAACAATTTTATGATAAATGTTTGATTTTTATTAAAGAACATTTTTATGACTCTAAACAAGAGGCACGCGTTTTTGTATAAACTAAAGGATTTATTGGAAAAAAAAGAGCAGCTGTGCAACATGGTTGTTTACAGCCAATAAATTAATTGCAACGTTATTTTATTTGTTGATAATAAAAAAAAGTCATAAAAATGTGAAAAATTCATATTTATTTTTATTAAAAATACAAATATTAGCAAACATAGAGCAGAGCAAGTGGTAATGACATTGGACATTGTTTAAGTGTTCTCCTCAGTCATATGACATATTAATGGGGGGTACTGACTTAAGAGGTACACAATTATATACAAGTCATTTCAGTTAGACTAACATAATAATTTGTTTTAATTAATAATTGTTGAAGTTTTTAATACAATCGCTATATATTTATACCATTCACCACAGCTGTGGTATTACGCCGTCCAGAATATGTTTGAACTCTCATAGTTAATTTCAGCACAAGTCAGATTGAAACACTTAAATATTATACCAAAAAAATTGGTGGAAATGGGATGACAATTGACCATAAAGGGTATCACCCCAAAAATCATTGTATAGCTTATAAATATCTTATAAATGTTAGTATCGAGATACAATTTATTACAATTAAGTTGTATGTTAACTGACAGTTCTATACCAAACTATGTGAGGATCATTCAATAATTCATTAGCCGAAATTCATTTCAACACTCATATATCTCTTATAAATACATATAGCAATCGAGGGAATTCAAACACGTATATAAGTTATGTATAATCAGAAATTCCAAAACTTTCTAAGTATCGGTCCTTAATTAAACTGTGCCCTACCTATTACATACCTTCTTCTCATCTTAAAACCAGTTTAATGTCTTTCTTATTAAATAACACGTAAGAGAGCTATATTCGGCTGTGCCGAATCTTATATACCCTTCACCAAATTATAGTTTAAAATAAAATTCAAAACTGTTTTTTTTTAATTTTTTTTTTCAAATTTTTTTAAATCTTAAAATTTTTTTTTTTTTAATTTATTATGAAAAAAATTTATGACAAAAGAATGTTTTTTGTGAAAAAAAATTAGGGTTAAAAAATATTTTTCCCGATTTCGACCCATTGTAGGTCCAACTTTGTATAGCCTTATATACATCGTTGCAATGGACTTTGAAATATCTATCAGTAGATAACCATATTGTCTATATTTATGACTTAGTAATCGAGCTATAGATAAAACAAGTAAGAGAGCTATATTCCGCTGTGCCGAATCTTATATACCCTTCACCAAATTATACTTTAAAATAAAAATTTTAAATATTTTTAGGTAAACAAAATTAAAATTTTTTTTTTCAAAATTTAAAAAATTTTTTTTTTTCAATTTTTTTTTTCGAAATTTCGAAAAAATTTTTTTAAATTTATTAGTGAAAAATAATTTATGAAAAAAATTTTTTTTTGGTAAAAAAAAAAATCTGGTTAAAAAATATTGTTCCCGATTTTGACCCATTGTAAATCCAAATTACTATAGCCTTATATACATCGTTGCAATGGACTTTGAAATATCTATCATTAGATATCCATATTGTCTATATTAATGACTTAGTAATCCAGATATATATCAAAAATAGGCCAAAAATCGAGGTTGTCCCGGTTTTTTCCTTATATCTCAGCCATCTGTGGGCCGATTTTCTCGATTTTAAATAGCAACCGAGCCGGAAGAATTCCTGATATATTGATGTATCAATTATGTTTGTAAGTTATTTGGAGGCTACGAAAAGTTGATTTCAACATACAGACGGACAGACGGTCAGACGGACATGGCTATATCGAATTCGCTATCTATAACGATCCAGAATATATATGCTTTGTGGGGTCGGAAAATTATATTGTAGAAATTACAAAAGGAATGACAAATTTATATATACCCTTCACACAAAGGTGATGACTAACGGAAAATTTCAAATCCATAGAAATCTCATAATTCCAGGATAAAACGAAGTTTTCGAGAGTTTTAAAATCCTCATAAAAAACTAAGTCGATTGTTAAAAACAATGTTACAAATTATTTATTTATTCATTAATAATCAAAAATCCTTCATTGGCCAAAAACATTTACATAGATATATATTTTGGATGAATCTCAGAAATGTTAGTTATTTTGGAATTATGCGTGTTTTACACAAACAGAAGGACAGACTTAACTGAATCGACTTAAAATTATATAAGAACCAAGTATATATATATAATTTATTTTGGATTAATATTTCAAAGTGTTACACTTGGAACGATAAACTTATATGTATAAGCCCTCATTTACCTCGAGTTATGATATATGGTATGATATATGTAAACCTATTTTGAGCGACCGTTAAACCAATTTTATAATTATCAAACATTTAAAAGCTTACTTTTGTTTACTAACCATTTTGACTAACATACCCGTATTCACATAAATCCCAATCTATTTTTCATAAAACTTTAAAAAACTAAAAATCATAAAAATCTATAATTTACCAATAATACACATTTCAACAAGGAAGACTATTTTAATAAAACAAACGATTAATTACAAAGTCTTTTTTTTTGGAAAATCGCCATCAATTGACAGCTATCTAAAACTATTTAAATTAACTGTGTATACAGCAGTATGCAGCACTCTTCTCTAAACACATATTTTGTTGCATGAATTATTTACATAGTCGCTCGCTGGTTGCTTGTGATAACAGCAACTCAATTTTACCAGCAAACATTTGAAACCAATTAAAGATCTGGTTTCGGTGAAAATCGTTCAAGCATTTTAACGATTTATTTTTAATGACACCTTTAGCCGATTGTAGAAATATACAAATTATAATTTTATTACGAATGCGATAACAAACAAATGCAGACAGGATTTTTTTTTTTTTTTCTAAATACTCACAGAGATTTTGCAAATAAAATTTAATCAATAGTGAAATGAATGACATTAAACTCAAAGAATTGACAGCGGAAAAAGAAAAAAACACAGACGCTGCCAATGAGACGGAATGTGGTGAGTGTGATCAGCGAGTGTGTTAAAAGCAGTGAAATGAAACAATTTAATTTAATACGTTTTTTTATTATTTTAGTATGTGTATAATTTATTTATATATTTTTTCTTTGTAACATAAACACATTTAAAAGGTGAGAGGTAGAAACACAATCGAAGAAATGACTACAATCCATGTATGAATGTGCTAAAGACTGTAATTTGTAACACTTCAAAAGGAAAATAATAAAATCATTCAGAGAAATACAATTTTAACTTCTATAGGAGAAAAAAAACAAAGTTGTGAATGAAATGTTTATGTTAAATCACTTTAAAAATATGTGTTTAGTGCAGAAAGGAATTTAGGATTACTTAAAAAAAATACAAATAAGAAATAGATAGTTTTTAGAAAACTAGGTTTTGTCCGCGGCTTCGTTCCTAAGGAACAAAGTATTTATCAGTTTGTTGATTAAAATGCCTAGTTTCTGTTCCATAAGTTTTAAGGAGAACAGATTTTTTATAAACGTTTTTATTTTATTTTGTTTAGAAAAAGTACCAAAACTCAGTTAAATATTGTTCCCTTATTAGCCAGAATTTCCAAAAAGTATCAAAACACATTCGAGATGTTTTTATGAAGGGAACAATTCAATTTGAATTATAATCCTATCTTTAATACTTTATAAAATTTAAATTTGTACCCGTTCTACCCTTATTCCGGTTATTTTTGCTTTTTGAATTATAGTCGCTTTTAACCCATTTAGCGAACGAATTTTTTAAAAATCCCTTCTTAGTAGATCAGCCCATGGAAAGAGGTACTTGTAAACCGTATTTCCAGCAGTTTGGTCACGCAATTGAAGCTTGGTTACATAAAAATTAATTGTGGAGCTTTTTGTATTCCAGTGTTTACAAGAGAATTATGATCCTTTAAATGATTTTCGAGACTACCCATTATTTGGGGGTTAAGATTAATGTTGAACCGACTTCCAGCAAGTTTAGTAATAAAACTTTGGATTGTTTTTGCTGAATTTAGTCTAGAGAAAAAGTAACATATTTATGAGTGTTCAAGTGCAGTTCCCGAAGATAATTTGTGTGATGGCTAGGTGGAATCATTGACCGATTTTAATAATTTTCAATAGAATTCATCCACAAGTACCAAATTTCATCGAATCTACAAATTTCCGATCTGGAGTTTGATTAAAAATTTTATATAGACAGAAGGATGGAGGCACAGACATAGTTAATAAAATGTGATTATCAGCCAAAAGATATAATTAAATGTGAGTGTTCTGATCTGTGTTCTAAGTTTAAGCTAGAAAAAGAAACTCAGTTTTTTTACTCTTTCACACAACAACACACATAGACACATTCAAAATACCCAGCAGTTCTAGGAGACAGTCCCGAACTAGTGAATTTACCCATAATTTTGGGTGGGAACTAGTTACTTCAATAGCTACGTGACTAGTTATTTTAACACGTGCATGTCCTAAGCAGGGGGTCAATTGACCTTTTCTGACTACAATGAGACTGTCTAATAGGTCCAAAGTAGTTAACGCATTGGATTCACATACTGATTAAATAGCATCAGTTACCTTACTAGCTACCAAACTGGTAACTTGATCAGCTACACAACTAGTTATTTTTACATGTACGGGTGCTAATTGACCTCAAATAGTCAGCTAAAAAGACTTATCATAGCTTGTAAACAAATCTTTTTTCGACAACTATAATAACTACTTTCTAAAGTGCAGTACAAAATAAACTTTTAAAGTGATTTCACTATAGGTTACTAGGAGACACTAAAGTGACTAATGACTTCATGCTATTTGTATAAAACCAATTTGAACGAATTACTCACAAAACGTTTAAAGTGACTACACTCCAGACTACATAGATACACTTATATGACTAGGTTACCTGGGATGTAACCAATTGTCTTCTCTCTTCACTACAAAGAGCTCATACGTGTCAAATTACCAAAATATATAAATTGGAGTTAGCCGAGTGATAAGACATTTGAGACGATTACTGTCTATAAGGGATACATTGACTACTTGCTTAACCCTTTCAGGACCATAACGAAACTATGAGCAAATATTAGTATACAGTAGGGTTTTTTAGATGATTTTAGATTAAAGTAAAGAAAAATTAAAAAAAAAAAAATTAAAAAACACAGATTTTTTGGAAATTTATGGGAAATATTTTTCCCTATGGACCATAAAGGTAATAATAATACTTAATACTAATGGTTTTGAATAAATGGCTAAGATTTACGCTTTTTTGAACAATTTACACATCTCTTCATTTTACCGGGCCAATTTTTCTGTTGGCCATTTCCTTTACAGTAGGCCTTTCTCTTAGCCTAGAGATGAAATTATTTAATATACTTCTTGCTACAATTTGGCGATATTCGAAACTTGTAATTGGTGGACTTTCTATGCGTTTAGGTTCATGTGATTTCTGGTAGACTATATACGAGTCGATAAGTACTATGTCCAGTATATCAAAGGATAAGCGTAAATAATATTTCATTTTTGATTTGCGGTCGACCTCATAACATACTATCCCATAATCCATAAAGTCAACGCAGCCCATATATTTATTATACTTTGTGTCCATTTCAGGACATGTCACGTTTATTTTTTTAGCAGACCCTGATTGGTAATTCATTCCTAAAAACGCTTTCATTCCATTGAATTCAATAGTAAAATATCTTCCGTGCTGCACCACGTACCTTACACACTCTGATATTATTACTTATTAGCATATCCAGCTTGGTAACATCCAAAAAAATCACCTTTGAAGTCAACATATCGAATTCGTATACGCTTTCGTGGAATACATGAGGAACATAAGAGTGTTGTCTCCATCTGAATATAAGTTCCAATTCCAGAGGAGTGTCCTGACGTGTATCCAAAGGTACATTATTTTCAATTTCTTGATGATTTTCCTCGATATCCACGACATCTGGATCGTTTCCAATATCCTCTTCAATGAATTGTTTATCCTCTTCATCCGAAAGTAGTTCATATTCTCATCATCTAAAAAGTAATAGTAGCACTAAAAATTTCACTTGTAGTCCATAGGGAAAAATACTTCCCATGGAATTCATGTGCAATTTCAAAGTATATTTTTAACTCTTCCATTTGTTAATACCTTTTCTACACTTCTATACTCACATAATATTTTGTATCAATCGCCAAAATCAGAAAATATAATAAAATAGCAATGCAATAAACGAAAACTGTTGAGCACTCAGCGCAAGAAAATTTTGGGATTCCCCGTCAATGATTTGGCACTTAATTTATTCAATTCTGTCTACTTTAACATTTTATATAATATGTCATCTTTATTTTACATTATTAAAGCAAACAAATTTATATTAAGTACTAAAAATCTGTTTTAATTACTAATTGAATATATGGGAAAAATGTTTCCCATTGTCGTCAAAGGGTTAACTGCTGGTTAGTTCCTGTCTTCAATACTAATGTCTTATGCATTGCCATATCAGCTACAAAGTTTTATTTATTTTCACCAGCCATTTAACCTATTATTTGTGCAACATTTTTCGCACGTGCCCAAACGGCACATATCCGCACAGATAGAAAAAGACAGCACATAAACTGTTGCCTTTAAGACATGTCTAAGTGACTGTTGCATCATGTTCAAATCAATAAAAACAAATCGTTGTGCATGTGTGTTTAATTCGTGTGCAAAAGCAATTCATGTACAAACGACCACCTTGACATTGTCACAGAGAAAGAGAAAAAAAGAAAAGACAAACAAACGAGTAGACCAGGTGTAAACTAGGCATCTTACCAATCATGGGAAGATGCCAAATAGATCTGTGGCTAATTGTTGCACAAACTCATACTAAGGCAGCACACAATATATAAGATAACAAAAAAATCACAAAACAAGAAATTGTAGAGTCAAATGTGGCACTTAAAACTAGACAAATGGGTCACTAGTACGAATTGTGGCAGCAAAACAAAACGAAATTACATACATTTCATACAACAACATCAGCAGCAGAAAATAAAGTTGTGGCAACCACAAAACTAGTCTTGTTCATAATAAGCTGCAACATTCATCCCAAACACATTCACAAAAGGAGTGAATGAATGAATTGAAATTGCTGATGTTGTTGTCTTTGTTGTTGTTGTTACATGGCTGGTATCATTACAGACATTCAATTCTCATTCACATGTGGCAACATAAATTAGATTAACACGCGGTTGTAAATAATTGCTGTATGATGAGTAGTCTTATGTTGTTATGTTGCCGTTGTTCATCATGTGTCGGCTGATGACGATGATGACACATGAAAACATTTCATTTGCTTCACTGGCTTTAAAATCAAACAAAATGTTGTCTGATTGCCTGCCAGCCTCACTGCCTGCCTGCCAGCAACACTATTTAATGTCTACAAATAGGAAACATCAATGAAATACAGTCAAAGACACAAACGCGTTTCTTTGTGCAACACACAGCACACTCTTTTAAGATTCACTTACAACTCTAACCAACCAATATTGCAACATTTACAATACTATAAATAATTATTTTTTAAACAGTTCAACGGAAGAAGACGTTTGATGTGAGTGTGAGTGTGTTTGAAATAGATTTTTATTAAATTTGCTTTAGAAGAATCTCTGCAATGCATTCCGCGTTGTGGTAGACTTGTGTGGCACATTGCATTACCTTTGATGGATTTTTTAATGAGCTTGTATTCGTATCTCGCTGTATAGTTTCGCAATATGCTTAGTATGAAATTGATTTTGATTTATGTGTATGTGCCTCCTCTTAACGCATTATGAATGAATTTAGAAAGACGACACATTCATTGTGAACAATTTGTAAACTAAATTTTTTAAGAATCATTTGTCATTAACAATTTAGAATTAAAATATTGTCTTAAATCCGGAAAGTTAAATCTCGGAATGTGCTGTATCCTCGTAAAAGGGTAACATCGTAAGATTATGACGATATTTTCTATTTTCGATTTTGGCAAAGCAAGACATGTACATATAAATATGATTGAAACCAGTGCTATAAATTAATGAATCAATTTTAAATGCATTCATTTTGCGCAATATATGAATTCAATTAAAATTTTAATCAATTTTTTTGCAATAAATTTTTTAATTATAATAGAGATGCCAAAATAACCCCTTCTTTTTTATCGAAATACTATTAAATGATTTAAAAAGTAGTCCAAAAATTCAATTGAATTGCTTGATTACGAAATAAGTAGCTTAAGGTAGGGTCAGACTAAGCAAATTATTTGACACAAGATGTTTCATGTGTTTGATCAAAACTACATCAAATAATCCATGCCTTGATTTTGTGGTCACACTGTACACATTTATTTGCCATATTTTTTTAATCAAACTACACCGAAATACTATGACCAATTTGAAATTTTGTAAATAGACAAACTGCGTGTATAAAAAATAATTGCATAAAAATGCAAAAATCGCAACATAGAATTCATGTCTTCAATTAGTTTTTCTCCCAGAATGTCATTCCAGGCTGAATGACTATTATGTGAAGAAGAAGACTTCATTTATTGATGCCATTTTTTTAGTGAAAATAATTTAAAAAACAAATTTTCAAGAAATATTGATATGTATTTATAGTTAAAGAATAAAAATAGTGTAATTATGTTTTTAATTTAGTACCAAAAATATTTAAATAATCTCTCCGCTATGCTGATCAAATAATTTTCTTTTTTTGCTCTATTTGATCAAACAATTATTTAATGAAAGTAGTGTGACCACACGGCAAATATATTTACTGATTCTTTTTCGCAGCAGTTTGGTCAAACAAAAAGTGAAAAACTAAATTCACTATATGATAACAAAATTCAATAAAACTTTAATAAAATAATTGTTTTACAATTCGAAATAAGTGCGTTAACCTTAAAAAGATTTGTAAGATCAAATTATATATTTTTTAGGTATTTATATAGCTAGTTTTACAATTCACTATGTTCATATTAAGAAAATATTTTGTTTGCCGACAAATAAATTTGTTTGACTAAAATCATCAGTTTTGTTGTTTGCTCTAAATTTTATTTGTGGTCAGATTCACACAATGAAATATTTGACGATAAACGTCAAATATTAGCTGTGTCTGACCGTACCTTTAGAATCGTGATGAGTAGCATCCCTGCAGTCCATTGAACTAGTTCCGCTACGTCGAATTAGTTAGCCACTGAGAACTACCACTAGTGAATTTTCAACCCACTCGCAACGTTATTGACTGGTGAATTTAACACGGGGATGTCATTGCAGGTGGCCGATTGGCACACTCTGCATAACACTTCACTATTAAATTCAATAGTACGAATACTCCAGCATTTGAGAAAAAAAAATAAAAAAAAAATTTTTCAGAGAGCGGGGTTGAACACATAACCTCTGGTTTTGTAGTCAAATGCTCTAATCACTAAGCCACAGAGCTCTTATTTGTACTGCTCTCAATTTGTTATTAAGAATTACATGTGAGTCTACTCTCAATTTTTGCTTTTTTTCATCATCAGAGAGAACGAAAATACCAAACGGCCACATTCAGCACTACATTTGGCCATCAAAGTGGTATATTTTAGAAGACTTTACCAAACGGCCACATTCAGCATTACATGTGGCCATCGAAGTGGTATATTTTAGAGGATTTTATTTTACTTGAATTTATTTTCAAAAACTTAAGGCGAATATCCGACTATTGTTTGTTACTGAATACGCTGGCGAAATGTAGTGCAAATGATAACCATTTAACTACCACTTTAGTAGCCACACCGAACTAGTTTCTTGTGCAAGTAGTAATATAGCTAGTATAAGGTTTCCAAATGGCACTTTTCAAACTGCTGGGATTTTATTTAAGAATTGGAGTTGAACTGAAAAGTGAATTAAGGAATGAATTACAATGATAATTATATACCCTTCACCAAATTATACTTTAAAATAAAATGTAAAAAAAAATTTTTTTTAAATATTTTTTTTCAAAATTGTTTTTTTAAAGTTTTTTCCAAGTTTTAAAAAAAAAAATTTTTATTTTATTAATGAATAAAATTTATGACAAAAGAATGTTTTCTGTAAAAAAAAAATCGGGTTAAAAAATATTTTTCCCGATTTTGACCCATTGTAGGTCCAACTTTGTATAGCCTTATATACATCGTTGCAATGGACTTTGAAATATCTATCATTAGATATCCATATTGTCAATATTTATTACTTAGTAATCGAGATATAGAAAAAAAAAAATAGTGGTTGTCTCCGATTTTTGCTCATATCTCCATTATTTATGAACGGATTTTGCTGATTTTAAATAGGAAACTTTTCGAAAGCATGTCTGACAGAATTATTGAGGATTTGGATCCCGAAGATATTTGGGGTCTTCAGAAAATTGATTTCAACAGACAGACAGACAGACGGACGGACATGGCTAAATCGACTCCGCTATCTATAAGGATTCAGAATATATATACTTTATAGGGTCGGAAAATTATATTGTGGAAATTACAAACGGAATAACAAATTTATATATATCCTTCTCACAATTAATTTCATTAAAGATTCAGCCAAAAATTAATAATTTTTTTACAGCTCTGATTGAAACATCGAATAAAGTATTTTCATATTTGTAGAAAAAATAATAATAAAAATGCTACCACTGTTTCCTATTATTTATGTGGGTTGATGGGGGGTGGTGTTTTATTCCGACCTGTTTTTAATTATCCATCATTATTATTTCTTTCTTTTTTGCAAATATTTGCTTAGCATTAAATTCACTGAAAAACGTTGTGCGAATTCCATTTATATGTTTATTTTTATCTTGAAATTAAATACATACACAAACAAAAGCCAAACTTTGTTTATGGGCGTGTTGTATTTGCTGCATTTTATCGCCTACAATATTTACAAAGTATTGAAAAACATCCTGACAATGGTCACACGCAATCTGCCAAATATCACTTAATAATTGAGGGATCTATCTTTGGAAATGGAAAATCATTATTAGTTTTGATAAATGAATTGCTCTTTTGGTGCATTTAATCCATTTCAGAGAACAAGAATCATTCATTAGTTCTCAACATTAATGTACAGTATCAAGTGTATCTCTGTTTGAGCTCATTCATTTATAGACATTAAACATTATTAAAATTTAGTTTCACTTTACGAAAAATACATTTTAATATTCTTGTCGATTTAATAAAGTTTCTAATTACAATTTTCAGTGAATTCTATTTAACCCCAGTGACCTAAATACTTGCGCTTTGTATTTTTATTTTATCTTTTAAACTGTCACACACAATTTGAACTGATGACTTTTTTTCTATGTGCTCTGTTGCAAGTAAAGTGCATTTATACATTCATTCATTCTATTCGTACGTAGTTGCCATGTAGTCGTATTAAATAAACTACCAGACTCAAGCAGACAGACAGTACGATTGACAATATCAATGACATTAGATTGTAGCGAGTACATGTTGCTACAATTACTGTTGCAGTTGCTCTGTTTGTTGTTATTGTCGTTGATAATGTGATACATTTTTATTAACAATTCATATTGTCGTTTTATTCATTCTTGTTTTTTTTTTTTTTTTATTTTACGTAAACATGATTAAATCCAATTGAAGTCGTAGCTGAAAAACTAATAATACATTTTGTTATTCAAATGTATGGCAGGCAGCAGGGTTGTCGGATGCAAACTTTGTTTGAACCCAGATGGTGAAGTGATTTATTTGAGTTATAAAGTCGATATTTGAAGTGGTATTTTTATAATGTTGATTTAAAAGTAGACATAACTAATCATAAGTAGAGACAAAGACTCAAAGGCTTAGAAAAGACAAAGAAATAATTACAGGCATAGTTTAATACGGACTTTGTCTTTGGACATTACAAAGGTTATAAATAAATCATTAAATAAACAGGGCTGCGATTTCCTTTTACAGGAAAGTTTAGACATCACTACCACGCCTTGATCTTTAATTTTTTTACATTTAATTTAAAGTCACATGAAACATTTGGTTTCATTGGTAAAATCAATGTTATAGTTATGCAATTATAATCATTGGTGCCAGTGAGTACTTCTAAAACTGTACATAACATCTTTTTATACCCTTGTTATAAGTTTTTCATTCCGTTTTTAATTTCCACAATATAATTTTCCTACCCTATAAAGTATATATATTCTGGATCCTTATAGATAGCGGAGTCGATTAAGCCATGTCCGTATGTCTGTCTGTCTGTTGAAATCAATTTTCTGAAAACCCCAGATATCTTCGGGATCCAAATCTTCAATAGTTCTGTCAGACATGCTTTCGAGAAGTTTGCTGAGATATAAGGAAAAAACCAGGACAACCTCGATTTTTTACCTATTTTTTGACCTACATCTGGATTACTAAATCATTAATATAGACAATATGGATATCTAATGATAGATATTTCAAAGACCTTTACAACGACGTATATAAGCATAGTAAGTTGGACCTACAATGGGTCAAAATCGGGAAAAAAAATTGTAACCAGATTTTTTTTTCACCAAAAGTTTTTTCGCTAAATATTAAAAAAAACTAAATTTAGAAATAAAATTTTAAATTTAAAAAAATAAAAATAATTTTACATAAAAAATTTAAAAAAAATTCGAAAATTTTTTTTTTACAAAAAATGAAAAAAACAAAAAAAAGTAAATTTTGTTCACCTAAAAATATTTAAAATTTTTATTTTGAAGTATACTTTGGTGAAGGGTATATAAGATTCGGCACAGCCGAATATATCTCTCTTATTTGTTATATAGTATAGTGAATCAAATATAAAAAATTCTAAATATATCGATTTTTATTTGAAGATTTAATGGTTATTTTTATTTACATATTATTTTAAGTCACTTGCGTTAGAAAGGTCTTTAGAAATACCAATCACTTGATATACAGACAATAAAATGTCTATGTACAGAACTTGACATTTAACAAAAATACTTGCAGAAATCGAAGTAGTTTTTCTTATATCTCAGCCATTTATGAATTTTACTGATTTTAAACACTTATTTACGGTACAAAAATAATAATTTTTAAAGTTAACCATGTTCAATGGTGGGTACTTCTTAAAACGTATCAAAAAGTACCACTAGGTAGCTCATAGTACAATGTACTATAAACAAATATTTTAAGAAATTGGCATATCCCTGTCAGAAATTTGTGGCAATTGTTTAAAATTAAAATTCACGCATATTAAGTACTTCAAACATACACAACAAATTATTTGGATGCTGTTCAAAGTGAATGTCACATTCATGACTTCTTATAAATTCAATAATGAAGTGCTTAAAAATATTATACTTAAACTGTTTTAAATTTTTATTGCAAAATATATAGCGGATTCATTTAACTATCGTTGGTTCTAGGCACTCATAAATACTGTTACGAATTTGTTTATAAACACGTCCACCAGTAGAAGCATCAACTTATCAATAATGTTGATAGTATGCGCTTATTAGCATTGTTTGTAAGTATGGCAGCACTAAATGTTTAAGCTGCTAACATTGACATCGAATGCTCTAGAATTCGAATGTACTAGTTTGTACGTTAAGAGCATTGTAGAAGATTCACGATAGATGGCGGGTGTATAAATAGTGGCAGAGGTGGCAGTCGTGAGTTGAGTTGATCATAGACGCTGTTAGAGTTAACATCAACTGTCTTGTACATTTAAGTTTGTACATTATAAAGTGTGTGTGCATTTCTGCGAATTGATAAACGTGTATAAAAAACACTGAGTGACTATTTGAACTGTTGTTGTTGTACATTTTAAATTACTAAAAAGTTGTTACAATTTTAAACTACTAAACGGCTTTTATTTGCAGTCAAAAGTATTCGGTTTATTTAAAGGAAATAAACCAACGTACATTGAACCACTTCAAGACCAGTTGAATTCATCCTTTATAGAATTAATTCCTCTTTGAATAATTCAATAATTTAGTTAAAATTCATTACAAATCATAAATATATAGAAACAATTCTTCATAGATTTTGTAAAATTTTATGAAGAAAAATAAGTTTATTCAATTTGGATTAACTCATTAAAAGGTTGAATGTATTTATTGTATTATGAATTAATACAACAATGAATAAATTATATTTAACTAAGTGCTTTTAAGTAAAACTAAAGAATTAGTGTTTTGTGAATAGTTTTTGAGAAATTAATAGCTGACATTTTTAAATAACTCTGGATTAATATTTTAGTGAATTAACATCAAAAAGTATATATCGTCGATGCGACAACTAATAGTCTCATACAGGATATTTCTCCTTTATTGATAGTCCATTTAATTGCCACACTATTATCAAATATGAAACTGTTGTCTTTTTTCCAATATTATAACCAGAACATAATCAATGAAGTCAGATCATAGAGTTGTCAGAAATGTGACAATTTCTACTAGAACAACGGTTGAAGGGACCTATAACTTTTATGCATTCTGTGGAACCAGTTATACAGTTTGTGTCAGTTCTCTTCTCTTTGGGAATATATGCAAATAATGAAAAATTAATTTGAAACGAAATATGTCCTAACAAATTAATTCAAAAACATTTCAAATAAGCAACAAAAAAATCTAAATATAAGTGTAAGTTACGACTCACAAATATAAATTCACAATAGAAATGAAACAAAATATTTCACCATCCATCTAATTGCCTAAACGAGCAAAACAGAAATTTAGCCATAAAAACACTCCCAAATTACTCCTGAGTAAATATGAACTTAAAACTAAATAAATATACTCAACAACCTTTCACATTTAATTTCGCAAATATAGAAATTACGATAAAAAAAAGGTAAAAAGTTGAAGAAAAATAAACACACACAATGCAATGCAACACATCACAAGTCATAAATATGAAATTGAAAACCCCTTTCTGTGTGTTTGTATTGTGTATCCTTTCAACACAACTTGCCAAATAACAATCAACTAAATGTCATAAATATGTCAAAATTTAATAAAGAATAAAAATTGATTCAAAAAGGGTAGATTACATAAAAATTTTCCATTTTTTTAAGCAGAAAACATATGAAAAATAAATAAAAACCAAATCAATAAAAACAATAAAAGTTCAACAAGGATTTTCACGCATAAAGAATGGGATTATGAAAAAGAAATAATAAAAAAACGAGAATTTAAAAGATAAATCCAGGTAGTTTTGCAAACACCAAAAATTAAGCAATTCTAACGATTTTTTTCGCACATAAATTCTCAAATCTCTTCAAGCGTAACCAGTGGCAATAGAACCAAACCAACCAACGAATCGATTTGTGGATGAAACTAAAAATGGCCAGATTCGAAAAACTGAAAGTAAATGACTGATGTTCTTGTTGTTTGTGTAAATAAAGTATTTTGCCAAGCAGTTGAGCCGGACAGCTGCTTGTCGTTGCTATTGATGCAACATATTGAGAGCTGATTGCGTTGCTGTAGTTTTTATGTTTGATGTGATTGATTTTCCTTAGCAAAAATATAGAACAAATATTTCAAATATTTTTGTTGTTTATTTAAACCGATTATACGCCCCGGCAAAGTAGCCATCAGTAGTAGTTAAAGGGGAGGGAGTTTAATATAAATATTATACATATTGTACATATTTTTGAAAAACACAACAAACAAAACCAACTTTATGAAGCTCTAATACATCAAATTTGTGCCAAAAAGGCCAGGCCGCAACTGCTCAAATAAATTTACAATTGTGTTGTGTACAAAATATTGCCCAAATTGTTATTCGTTTAGTAGTAGGAGAAAATGACCTTTTGTTTTTGAAAATCACGCCTCAATAACTCACAAAAGGACTACCGGACTACCACAACAAAACAATTAACGGATATTTTCAATAATTCAATTTAGGAATTTAATCATTAATACACAAATACCTACATACATGATTTTGAGGGATTTAAAACAAATATGTAGAATAAATTTATTAAAATTTTAAAGGAAAATCTTTTCTGTCCACTGCGGTGAAGTGTTCCACAATAATTATCAAGGTTGGCTATCGTTACAGCTAATCTACAGTTTAGCTAAAATATCCTTTCACATTAACTCTAAAATGCCTAAAATTCCCAAGATTATAGGATCTCCAAGACGATTTCCACCGGGTTTCCAATGACATGTTGGTAGTGTTGCCAAAAACTTAATGCTAGACTTAAAAAAAGTTCTAGATGCATACTTTTTGGTACTTAATGAGTAATAAGGACTGAGATTGAAAAATTTTTAACATACATATATGTTAATAAAAATGAAACCACTAAACTTACAGTTTTGAATCTTTTTTATATGATTGAAATTATTGTTCCAATTTACAAAAAAAAAAAAATATTTTTATAGTTCTAATCACTAATGATGAAATTTTGAACCTTTTTCGAAAACCCTTCCATTATGGTTTTTATAGTGGTTTATCTCACTTTGTTCTAACAGGTTGTCCTGTCCATCTCCGTTTAAAATCTACCACACTTTTGGACACCTTTTTGTGCTCTTCAATTCTCTTTTAACAAGAGCCCAATATCTATCCACTGGACTCAGCTCCAGGCAGTTTGGAGGAATTGCCTCTCTTGGTACAAATACCACATTATTGGTCTTGTACCACTCAAGACCTTTCTTACCAAAGTGACAGATGCCAAATCAGGCCATAAATAAGTGGACACATTAAGAAGTCTTGATGTAAATTTCGGTATTTATAGAGCCCTTTGTAACAAATGTTTGGCTTTTTTGCTGCAACTGCATATTGCTTGCCATACCAAGAACTTTTTGGGAAATTTTGTCTGCTATTGGGTCCTAAACTTTTCTTCAACATTCCCTCGAGCATCTGCAACATAAAAAAATTGAACCAGAAGCTGCGAAAAATTTTCCATACGTACATTTCGTCATCCATTATGCAGCAGGTATATTTTTTGTATAAAATTTGACTTCAATTTCCGTGCTCTGTCTTTGGCCTCTAAATTTTTAGCAGAGTTCCTTTCAGGAACTTTTTTAGCCTTGTAGGCTTTTAAACCTACATTGGCTTTAACTTTTCGTACCAAATAGTCCGAGTACTGACCTAAACGGGCAGCTTTCCTACCGGAGGTGTTGGGAGCTCTTTTGAAAATGCTTTCTACTTTTTGGCTTTAGAAACATCATGTGGACCATTTCTTCTACCTGACCCAGGTTTTATATCAACGGACAAGTTCTCCCGGTACTGTTTAATAACATTGGAAACAGCTTGATAGCAGACCTTTGATTGTTTGGCCAACTTTTTGTAGGATCAAGTTGGGTTTTGTTGAAAATATTTAATTATTTTAGTATGCACTTTTTTCTGGTCACTCATTTTAATCAGATTAACAACAAATGAACATAATTGACAATCTCAGTCCTTAAAAGTACTAGATCTAGCACTAAAAATGCTTAATTGGCAATACAGACTACCGATTTTAATTTCGCTCATTTTTATATTGGGACTCTACAAGTATTTAGTTTACGACACCTACATACAGCTCTTTTAAAGACCAAAGTTTGAAGACCAAGAAGATTGTTTTCTAACTTAACAAGAACTTGCAAAAGAAGTGGTTGCGCCTTATAGTCCAGACCTTGCCCTGTCCGACTACTACTTATTTGTTTTGATCGATGCAGAACGCCTTTTCTGGGATACTCTTCACTTCAAAACAGAGAATCTGCAATTGGCTTGATTCGTTTTTGGCCTCAAAAAATGAGCAGTTCTTTTGACTCAGAATCCATATGTTGCCAGAAAATGTCATAGATGGGCAATATTTTGAATAAATTTAAATTTGTAAAAAAGTTTCAAAATAAAAGCAAAAAATTTTAACAAATTTCGCATTTTTATGTTATACACATTAAAAAAAAATGAAATTTAACGGATTATAAAACATTTAAAAAAATATAAATACTGTTACGAATGTGCAATGACGATTTGAATTCAACGGTCTGTAACGACTGCCTGCAGCATTCATCATGTTTGAAGGCACGTCCAGTAGCATGCGGTTATTGGCTTTGTTTGTAAGTATGGCAACACTAAATGTTTGGGCTGCTAACATTAACATCGAAAGCTCTTGAATTCGAATGTACTAGTTTGTCCGATAAGAGCATTATAGAAGATTCCCGAGAGATGGCGTGTGTATAAATAGTGGCAGAGCTGGCAGTCGTGAGTGGAGTTGATCATAGACGCTGTTAGAGTTAACATCAACTGTCTTGTACATTTAAGGTTGTACGTTATAGAGTGTGTGTGAATTTCTGCGAACTGATAAACGTGTATAAATACACTGAGTAAATATTTCAACTGTTGTTGTACATTCTAAATAAAGAGTTGTTACAATTTTAAACTACTAAAACTGCTTTTTATTTGCAATCAAAAGTATCCGGTTTATTTAAAGGAAATAAACCCGTTTTTAAAATGTAAAAACGTAATAATACATATAAATTTGTGCATAAAATTATTCGAATTATTTATTATTCGAAAATCGTAATTTTTATAATATTCACAAGAAATTGTTCAATTATTCAAACAAACATTATTGGACTAGATAGTTGTATGTTGAAAGCTGAACTTCTTGTTACTGTAGATGTCTAGTCTGAAATGGACCAAACGTAACGTAAAGTTGGTTGTCCTAATAAAACAATTTTCTCTAAAGCAATGAGTGCAACAAAATTGATACAATAAAATAGAAATGTTTAATGTGCGTTTTATTCAGCTACTCTGCTTTTCAAATGAAACAGTCCTTTGTTCAAATGGTCCCATTATCCTTGCGCCAACAAACAAAGAGAGACACAGAGAGAGATAAGACACGCAACCAACGACAACGACTGCGTTTGGCAACTGTAAAGTGCAGTCAGTTTATAAACGAATATTTTATGAATACGTACGATGTGCGTGTTTTATCTTTATCATCTAACAAAGAGTTTCAACTCTTGACCAAAAGACCATATGAAGTATTTGAACAATGAACAACTTTGTGATTGACATATTAAGGCTGATAATGTTTAGCTGGAGTAAGAATTCGTATACAATATGGTCAACTTAAACATATGGTTGGTTATCTATCTACATCTATTTAGATGTTAATTTTGGTTGCTTTTTGTAAATCTTTAATTAGTTGGAATAAAATTTTTCAAATTTTTACATACAATTTATAATAATTACAATGAAATTTTGTGGGTTAAAATTATTTACAGCTCGTGTTTGTTTGAAATTGTATTTAAATTTAGACATGATATTTGAAAATATTAAATATTTAGCTCGTGGCTGAATGTAAAGCACACATGTTGTTTGTTGAAGTCCCAAGAGAAAATCCACCCCTGTGCTAAACCAAATTGGAAAATGTTTATTATTTCCCCCGACAAACCCTTTTCATGAAAGCGAGTTTTTCGCGTTTTCATTCAAATGAGTTCCGCTTGCCAATAAAATATTAAAATTGCACAAAATTATGTTTTCCATAATTTATTAACTGCACAATTTCAATTGAATTTAATTTAATTATTTTGAATACAATACAGTAATGATATGAATTAAAAAATTTTGCAATAATTTTAATTTTGCACTTACTCGTAGCATAAATATCCTCTACCTAATCAAAGCGTAACGAAATGTGAGCATGCGCGCCACATAAAATGAATCATTTCATTTTTTTATGACACACGTCCCATTGTTTGTATTTTGAATATTCCATTGAAATAGTTTGTTCCCTTTTTCCCTTAAGCAAATGAGCTAATAAGTAATATTTATTATAATTATATTTTCAATAT
Organism: Calliphora vomitoria; assembly: GCA_942486065.2. Lineage (NCBI taxonomy): Eukaryota > Metazoa > Arthropoda > Insecta > Diptera > Calliphoridae > Calliphora > Calliphora vomitoria. The sequence goes on from OW818030.2 coordinate 142,156,943, forward strand.
TTTTTTATGATGTTGATAGTTTTTCCTTTTTTCTTTGCTATGACGTTGCTGGTCCTTGGGTTTATTTTCCTTAGGGTATTGATTCTACTTCCCTGCTGTGTGTTTTGTGAAAATTGTCAACTCCTCCAGTGCAATAAACAAAAACAATCATATGTATTTATTTATGTATGTATGTATAATAAAAAATATTAGAAATCATATTTTAATATTTTACAAATACATATTCCAATGATGGTCATATTTTGTTGTAATTTTTACTATTCGCTCTTTTAACATTTTGAATTTGTTGTTTTGATTTTGTTTTTCTTTAGCAAAACAGCTGCGTTATTGTTCTTTAGTTTCATATTTAAAAATTTCGTTAGAATTTGTTATTTGCTTTGATTTCCCTGCTCATCATTCATTCAGATTTGCTCTTTATTTCCATATTAAATATGAATAAATATGATGTATTACTTTGATAATGACATTTAAGTAGAGCAACATGAACATCATCATTATTGTTAAGATGAAGTGGAAGTGGAAAGAAGACCCTCGTCCTTGTTTGAACATACACTTCAGTGGATTTTCTATTGTTTAAAAGTTAAACATAATTGAAAGTATTGTGACATTTCAGAAGGAACAATTTGAATAAAACATATTTCAAATAATCAATCTACGCATTTGAATCTATTAAAGCATGAATTTTCTTTTTATCAAATGTTAATGCAATCTTAAAATTTACTAAACAATGTATAAATTTAGTCAGTAAATACAAGATGTCTTTTCTTGGAAACCATATTTCTAAACAATTCAGTAAACTAAGAGCTAGTTTTTGGGATACATATAATCTACATTCTTCATTTAAACCTAAATTAAACTAAAAATTGTGTTTCTCACTTATTGTTTATTTACTATATAATCTAGGTTTAACTGAGCATCATTGGTGAGTTAAACCTAAGTATAAAATGCCAAAGCACAAACAGATGCAAAATAAAATAAACAATTAAGCACAGCAGCTCTTTGTTTTGATTTGCTTTATTAACATCAATTAAATTTTTAATATACAAGGTGGCGCAAAAGTAATCCTCCTATCAGAAAATGCTATAAATTTTGCGATTGGCATCTAATGTCAGTTCTGTTTTGACATTTGTGTAGTAAACACATGCGAAATACACGTTAATAAACAATGTTACGCTACACTGCTCCAGAACGCGGAATATTGCTGACTATTTATTTGACCAATAATCGGTCGGTGACTTTGGCACACCGTGAATTTCGTCGCAGATTTCCTGGCCGTCCAACGCCTACTGGTGAAACACTGCGACGTTTAGCCGCTCGCCTCGAAGAGACTGGCACAACACGAGATGCTGCCAGGCGTGGCAGACCCCGGAGTAGCCGTTCTGCAGAGAATATTGCTGCTGTAGCCGAGGATGTCATGGAAGCGCCGTCGACATCGACCAGACGACGTGCCACGCAAATGGGTATCAGTCGACGGTCTTTACAGCGAATTTTGGTACAAGATTTGAAGATGTTTCCGTACAAAGTCCAGACGGTGCATCAGCTGTTAGCTGCTGACCACCAATCGCGTCTAACATACGCTCAAGCCATCCTTAATCACCACCAAGAGGAAGATGATTTTTCATCAGAAATAATCATGAGTGATGAGGCCCATTTCCATCTTAGCGGGTACGTAAATAAGCAAAATTTACACTTCTGGGGCACTGAAAATCCGTGTGTAACCCACGAAGAGCCATTACACCCGCTCAAAGTCACTGTATGGTGTGCTGTTTTCGCTGGAGGAGTCATCGGACCTTTTTTCTTCGAAGACGTCGCGGGCCAAACGGTTACTGTGAATGGTGAGCGCTACAGAGCAATGATCAACGAGTTATTTTTGCCGCAACTTTATGAATTGGGATTGGAAAACATGTAGTTCCAACAGGACGGTGAAACGGCACACACTGCACGTGCCACAACCGATATGCTGAAGGATGCATTTCCCGGGCGCCTAATATTCCGTTTTGGCGATTTGCACTGGCCAGCAATATCGTCTGATTTGACCGCTCCAGACTTCTTTTTGTGGAGCTTTTTGAAGTCGCGGGTTTATGTCAACAAGCCACAGACTCTTGCAGCTATTAAATACAATATCCGTCAAGAATGTGAGGACCTATAAATATATATTTTTTTCTGTTTTCTGTATTCTTTAAAATTATGAAAATTCAATAAATAATATTATCTTTCTAAGGAAAATAATTTAATGAACTCAAGCCTAAATAATTTACTAATATAATAGTCAATCAAAAACCAACATTTATTTTTGACACGATCATTATTCATCAAATGTTTCCGGTAACTCAGAGTGAAGATGAAATTGTTGAAATTGAATTTTATAATTTTTGGATACTCACACAACTTTAATCTGAAATATTAACTTTAAATTCAAATGAGAACTCAGATACAATAAAGTTAGCTTTAGAAATGTGTGATTATTTGATAATAAATAAAAAAAAATTGATAAATTCAATTGGTGAATTCACAGCCTATCGTATAAATTCATCACTTCCAAGAAATTCCTACTGTGTACCTAATTCAAAATAAATCTTCATAAACCTGTTTACACTTAATCACAGAATGATACATTGTTTTGGTATCAATTTAATCTGATATTTACATAGAACCAATGTCATTCCAATAAAATTTATTGCACAGACCAAAACAACAACAAAAAATAGACACAGACAACACATTACAACCGTATAAAAACTGTGTCACTTCAGTGACCCTTCTTTCTTATTTCTATTGCTATTGCTGTTCGGCACTCAAGCAAGGAGAAACAACGCTTCAATTAAATTGTATAAAACAGCTCATAAAATATTCAGCCAGACAAATTATTCAGCTATTTATTGTGTGAAATTATTCTAAAAGACATAAATACTTCAAGAAAGACAGAAGTAAAGGAAAGAAACGAAAAAAAGTGCAGTATAATCGCCGATAATCGTAAGTGATTGGACTACATTTAACCCCTTAGAAGTAAAGAAATTAGAGCTACAAACACGATAGATAGACACACTTAAATGAGTTTGTAGTAAGTATTTAAAATGATAAAGAATCTCTATTTGTTTGCATATTTGTTTAAATACATGATTTATGTTGGGGATTTAAACTTCAGGAATTTCTGGAACAAAATGACAAATGATCTTGTAAAAAAAAAAAATATTCTGATAAAAATTAGTTTAAAAAAAATCAGCTGGTACTTTAAAAATACGAGCATATTCAAATTAGTTCTACTTTTCTCTCTATTTGTGTTTGTTTTATTACAATTATTTACTTTTTATATGCTGATATTGAATCTTATTACAAAATTTATTCAAATAATTAACCCTTTTTAAGGGTGGTACTTGTGCTGTTATAAGAGAAAAAGAAAAACAAAAAAAGATACAAATATGTAATAACAAATATAGAACTATTTTTACCACAATAATATTGATTCAAGTGTTTTATAACGATTTTCTTTTTTTGTTATTTTTATAAATGAATTTTTTATTTAAATCCTCAGCAAAATGTTACATTTTGTTTAATAAATTGTAGAAAAAAAGGTTAAATTTTTTTTGGTTGCTCATTAAAAATTCAAATGAGTTTTGAACCCTTTGTTTGCTGTTTATGTTTCTGATGCATAAATAATTTTATTGAATGTGTAAACATTAACAATTTTGTATTTTTTTTTATCATATTTTTATCACATACTTTTGTGGTTTTTAATGATTTATTTGATATTTTTGTGGATTTTTTTTTTTTTTTTTTGTTGATGGAATTTCATTTTGAATTCATAAATTTATTAATAGCACGGCCCAAAGTAAAACAAATTGATAGGATATGCGTAAATAAAAACAAAGTAGGGATTAAGTACTGTTTTTATTACCTCTTTACTAATAACATATAAGGACTACGACACACCAAAACATGTCACAGTATCAGAAAGCCATCCGAATAACTCTATGGACACTTATAATTACCCTGACTAAATTCCTAGTGTAAATACAGTCCTATTTAATGTAGAACAAATCGTTAGAATAAGTAAATACACTCTTCGGAAACTTCGATATAAAAATTGGAGAAACGATATTGTTACGAATTTGCAATAGCGATTTGAATTTAACATTCGGTAACGACTGCCTGCAGCATTCATCATGTTTATAAACACGTCCAGTAGCATGCGGTTATTAGCATTGTTTGTAAGTATGACAACACTAAATGTTTAAGCTGCTAACATTAACATCGAAAGCTCTTGAATTCGAATGTACTAGTTTGTCTATTGAGATCATTGTAGAAGATTCACGATAGATGGCGGGTGTATAAATAGTGGCAGAGGTGGCAGTGGTGAGTTGAGTTGATCATAGGCGCTGTTAGAGTTAACATCAGCTGTTTTGTACATTTAAGCTTGTACGTTATAGTGTGTGCATTTCTGCGAATTGATAAATGTGTATAAAGACACTGAGTGACTTTTATTAGCAATCAAAAGTATCCGGTTTATTTAAAGGAAATAAACCCCGTTTTTAAAAGGTAAAAACGTAACAATATAAAAAATGGAGAAACGCTGGAAACTTGTATAGAGCTCAAAGGAGACTAAGATGAAAAATAAAATGATTTATCCAAAAGCCTGAGTTTCATTCAAAAAGCCACGGACTTTTTGTTCCAGCCTCGTATAATATTTTTTAAGGAAATATAGAATCAGTTTGAAATTTACTATTATCTCAACTACTGATAATAACAACGTTGCTTCATTGCCTTTTGAGAGCACCTTTAGATAACAATAGAGACATTAGAATTAAATAACAGAGTGAAAACGAAGAAATAATGAAACAATTTATAAGAAAATATCCTAAAATATGTATACTGCCAAATATGTGAAAAGACACTTAGATCCTTTGCACACTAAGCTAACGATATTGTACTTTGTAGCAAATATTTCTCATTGATTGAACAATAAGTACTCGTTCACTAGAATTCTATAAAACATTTAATATTTTCAAATGATTGAAATTGAAATCTGCAATCAATACATTTTGTTCTTTTTCCTTAGGATTACATGTCAAAGATTTTCTTTGTTGTGGTTGTTTCCAATCAAATACCGAAAAAAACCAATAAAAATCTTAAAAGTGTTACCAATACTCGTATGTGCTGAATGTACTCGTATGTTAAAACAATATAGCTGTAAAAAAACAAAAGAACTAAACCAAGTATGAAATTAATCCTTTAAACAAATCACAATTGTTAAAGGAATTAAACAGTCATTGCTCGTTCACAGTTCTTGGCATTTTGAAACCATAATGAAATGTAAGAAGAAACTCCTTGGCGAGAAACATCACCAGCAACTGCATTGCAATTAATCCAAAGGAATTTTGTAAATTTATGCACAGTTACATAAGGATAAATTAATTTTAGTATCAAATCTCTGAAGCAGAGTTTCTGCAATCTTCAGCAGATTTTTGTAAAGCTTTTTTGGTTATATGAGATCAAGTTTTACATTCAATGTTTCGCATCTATAATATCAATACGTACGATTATATATTTTTTTGTCATGGTAAAGTATACCAAAGATTTTTTTTTCAACAATGTTCAACAATATTAATCTAAAATCCTTATTTTAAATTAATTGAGAATCTCTGTCCATCACCATCACATCGATGATAAGGAAACATTATCGACATTTGCTACAAATACATTGAGGATTGTGTTAGATGAACACTGCTGTAATAATGCTTAAGAGCAACCAATATCGGCAATTAATGCTTATTGCTCCCAGCTTTAAATAAATGTGAAGCAGCCAGAATCAAAGACACATGAGTCTTTATCAAGTATCAAAGTTTTGTGAATAAACTCATTTACTTGGGCTATAAAAGCAAACATGAAATGCAAACTGTAGACATAAAAATTAATTCAAATAAATTGTGGTAAGAGTTTAAGCAGACTAGAGAAGGTGCTACTTAGGCTATATTTATTAAATCAAAACCTTTATATGTGGCAGAAAAGTATAATGAGACAAGTATGTTGAAACTGGATATCAAATCAATAGGGTTCGTAATCGGGAAAACTTCCTGGGAATTCCCAGGAATATTTTTTATAAATTTTCGAGAAATATTTGTGGGGAAATTTCTTTACAAGTTTTCTTCTTAAAGTAACAATATTATTTCTCACACAGATAAAACAGATTCGATGCTAATCGATTATATTCATAAATTATTTCGATACTAACAACTGAGTAGCAGTTGACACAGAAGAAATACTATTTAAGTAACCAAATGTTGTCACCCTCACAACAGTTTTTCAGTCGCAACAGAAAAAGTCGGATCATTTTATAAAAAAAATCACTTATCACAACCAAAACTATTTTCTTTGTGTGACAAATACAGAACGTTTTTTTCTTAATGTAAGCCAATTATCATTTCTAGTCAGAATAAAAATTTAAATTTTAAAGGAAATACTTAACTTGAAAGTAAATTTTTTAATTAAAAAAATTAAAATTAAAAAATTTACTTTCAAATTATATAAAATAAAAAAAGTTCAAATAATTATCAAGGAATCTATGAATTAGGAAATACTTAACATTAAAACCATAGAGAAATACACATAGAGCGGAAACTCTCCTGTCAAAGAACTAACTCAGTTGTCAAAAATCTAAGTGCTGAGAATGTATTAGTAAAAAAAACTACGTGAAAACAAAAACAACACACGTATGTGTGATTATTTTGAGTAAAATTTTTGTTTGGGTTTTTTTCTAGTTTCCGCTCTTATTCTTTCTCTATGATTAAAACTTTTAATCTATATAAATATATAAATGTCTTTGTAAGATTTGTTTGTTTGTTTGAGCATCACGCCTAAACGGCTGAACCGATTTTATTGAAATTTGGAACGTAGATAGATCCTTACTTGGAAGCGTCAATAGGCTATAAATTTTTTTCTATACTTGGACCATAAAGTGATAAAAAGGGGGGAAAACGGGTAAAATTGGTACCTTTAGATTTTAAGCAATAATTACTAAACGGCTGAACCGATTTTTACATCGACAGGGGTAGCGAAGCGCACCGGGTCAATCTAGTATATTTATATATTTATATAGACAAACAAACAAACAAACAAACAAACAAACAAACAAACAAACAAACAAACAAACAAACAAACAAACAAACAAACAAACAAACAAACAAACAAACAAACAAACAAACAAACAAACAAACAAACAAATAAACAAACAAACTTACAAAGACATTTATATATTTATATAGATAAATGTATTTGTAAGTTTGTTTGTTTGTTTGTTTGTTTGTTTGTTTGTTTGTTTGTTTGTTTGTTTGCTTGCTTGTTTGTTTGTTTGTTTGTTTGTTTGTTTGTTTGTTTGTTTGTTTGTTTGTTTGTTTGTTTGTTTGTTTGTTTGTTTGTTTGTTTGTTTGTTTGTTTGTTTGTTTGTTTGTTTGTTTGTTTGTTTGTTTGTTTGTTTGTTTGTTTGTTTGTTAGCAATAGCAATAATATAATTAAACTTTAACAGAGTGATGGTACAAGTAGAGTGCCGCAATAATATATATGGTTAAAACAATCATATATATGATTGTCACAATAACTTGCATGATTGAGTATGTAATAATACACTTAATTATTATTGGATGCTGCACTGAATGATTACTGATCAGTGCTGATGTAAATATCGTCAGTGCTGACTAATCAGTGCTGATGAAAACATCGTAAGAGCTGATTAATCAGCACTGATATAAATATCGTCAGTGCTGACTAATCAGTGCTGATAAAAACATCGTCAGTGCTGATGAAACACCACTGATGTAAATATCTTCAGTGCTGACTAATCAGTGCTGATGAAAACATCGTCATAGCTGATTAATCAGCACTGATGTAAATATCGTCAGTGCTGACTAATCAGTGCTGATGAAAACAACGTCACAGCTGATTAATCAGCACTGATGTAAATATCGTCAGTGCTGATGAAAACATCGTCAGTGCTGACTAATCAGTGCTGATGAAAACATCGTCATAGCTGATTAGTCAGTGCTGATGTAAATATCGTCAGTGTTGATGAAAACATCGTCAGTGCTGATGAAAACAACGTCAGTGCTGACTAATCAGTGCTGATGAAAACATTGTCAGTGCTGATGAAAACATTGTCAGTGCTGATGAAAACATCGTCATAGCTGATTAATCAGTGCTGATGTAAATATCGTCAGTGCTGATGAAAACATCGTCAGTGCTGACTAATCAGTGCTGATGTAAATATCGTCAGTGCTGATGAAAACATCGTCAGTACTGATGTAAACATCGTCAGTGCTGATGAAAACATCGTCATAGCTGATTAATCAGTGCTGATGTAAATATCGTCAGTGCTGACTAATCAATGAAAACATTGTCAGTGCTGATGAAAACATCGTCAGTGCTGATGAAAACATCGTCAGTGCTGATGAAAACATCGTCAGTGCTGATGAAAACAACGTCAGTGCTGATGTAAATATCGTCAGTGCTGATGAAAACATCGTGCTGATGAAAACATCGTCAGTGCTGATGAAAACATCGTCAGTGCTGACTAATCAGTGCTGATGAAAACATCGTCATCGCTGATTAATCAGTGCTGATGTAAATATCGTCAGTGCTGATGAAAACATTGTCAGTGCTGATTTAAACATCGTCAGTGCTGATGAAAACATCGTCAGTGCAGATGAAAACATCGTCAGTGCTGACTAATCAGTGCTGATGAAAACATCGTCATAGCTGATTAATCAGTGCTGATGTAAATATCGTCAGTGCTGATGAAAACATCGTCAGTGCTGATGAAAACATCGTCAGTGCTGATGAAAACATCGTCATAGCTGATTAATCAGTGCTGATGTAAATATCGTCAGTGCTGATGAAAACATCGTCAGGGCTGATTTAAACATCGTCAGTGCTGATGAAAACATCATCAGTGCTGATGAAAACATCGTCATAGCTGATTAATCAATGCTGATGTAAATATCGTCAGTGCTGATGAAAACATCGTCAGTGCTGACTAATCAGTGCTGATGAAAACATCGTCATAGCTGATTAATAATTAAAAGAAACGTATTTCTAAACAATAAAAAAAAAATAAAACACGGCTTGATGAGATGTAATTATCAAATGCACTTTATTAATTAAAAAAATGTTTCTTATATACTAATTTTAAAATCAGTTTTTGTTTACTAAGCATAAGTCTGTTTTGTTTCCGTTTTGCAAAGTTCAAGAAGAAATCAATAATTAATAATTTTAATAATTGCTGAAAAGCAATTTTCACAAATTTTAAGAAATCAATAATTGTTGAAAAACAATTTTGAAATAAAGTAATTCTTAAGAAAAATGTCTGTAAATAAATTTGGTAAGAAATTTATTTACAGAAAAAAAAAAATAAAAATTTGCAAATACTTGATTAATTCATATTATATTGTTTCGTGTTAGGGGAATAATGGGAGACATTATAACAATTAATCAGTGCTGATGTAAATATCGTCAGTGCTGATGAAAACATCGTCAGTGCTGATGAAAACAACGTCAGTGCTGACTAATCAGTGCTGATGAAAACATTGTCAGTGCTGATGAAAACATCGTCATAGCTGATTAATCAGTGCTGATGTAAATATCGTCAGTGCTGATGAAAACATCGTCAGTGCTGATGAAAACATCGTCAGTGCTGACTAATCAGTGATGATGAAAACATCGTCATAGCTGAATTATCAGTGCTGATGTAAATATCGTCAGTGCTGATGAAAACATCGTCAGTGCTGACTAATCAGTGCTGATGAAAACATCGTCATAGCTGATTAATCAGTGCTGATGTAAATATCGTCAGTGCTGATTTAAACATCGTCAGTGCTGATGAAAACAACGTCAGTGCTGACTAATCAGTGCTGATGAAAACATTGTCAGTGCTGATGAAAACATTGTCAGTGCTGATGAAAACATCGTCATAGCTGATTAATCAGTGCTGATGTAAATATCGTCAGTGCTGATGAAAACATCGTCAGTGCTGATGAAAACATCGTCATAGCTGATTAATCAGTGCTGATGTAAATATCGTCAGTGCTGATGAAAACATCGTCAGTGCTGATGAAAACAACGTCAGTGCTGACTAATCAGTGCTGATGAAAACATTGTCAGTGCTGATGAAAACATTGTCAGTGCTGATGAAAACATCGTCAGTGCTGACTAATCAGTGATGATAAAAACATCGTCATAGCTGAATTATCAGTGCTGATGTAAATATCGTCAGTGCTGATGAAAACATCGTCAGTGCTGATGAAAACATCGTCATAGCTGATTAATCAGTGCTGATGTAAATATCGTCAGTGCTGATGAAAACATCGTCAGTGCTGATGAAAACAACGTCAGTGCTGATGTAAATATCGTCAGTGCTGATGAAAACATCGTCAGTGCTGACTAATCAGTGATGATGAAAACATCGTCATAGCTGAATTATCAGTGCTGATGTAAATATCGTCAGTGCTGATGAAAACATCGTCAGTGCTGATGAAAACATCGTCATAGCTGATTAATCAGTGCTGATGTAAATATCGTCAGTGCTGATTTAAACATCGTCAGTGCTGATGAAAACATCGTCAGTGCTGATGAAAACAACGTCAGTGCTGACTAATCAGTGCTGATGAAAACAGTGCTGATGTAAATATCGTCAGTGCTGATGAAAACATCGTCAGTGCTGATGAAAACATCGTCAGTGCTGATTTAAACATCGTCAGTGCTGATGAAAACAACGTCAGTGCTGACTAATCAGTGCTGATGAAAACATTGTCAGTGCTGATGAAAACATTGTCACTGCTGATGAAAACATCGTCATAGCTGATTAATCAGTGCTGATGTAAATATCGTCAGTGCTGATGAAAACATCGTCAGTGCTGATGAAAACAACGTCAGTGCTGACTAATCAGTGCTGATTAAAACAGTGCTGATGTAAATATCGTCAGTGCTGATGAAAACATCGTCAGTGCTGATGAAAACATCGTCAGTGCTGATGAAAACATCGTCATAGCTGATTAATCAGTGCTGATGTAAATATCGTCAGTGCTGATGAAAACATTGTCAGTGCTGATGAAAACATCGTCAGTGCTGATTTAAACATCGTCAGTGCTGATGAAAACAACGTCAGTGCTGACTAATCAGTGCTGATGAAAACATTGTCAGTGCTGATGAAAACATTGTCAGTGCTGCTGAAAACATCGTCAGTGCTGATGAAAACATTGTCAGTGCTGATGAAAACATTGTCAGTGCTGATGAAAACATCGTCATAGCTGATTAATCAGTGCTGATGTAAATATCGTCAGTGCTGATGAAAACATCGTCAGTGCTGATGAAAACATCGTCAGTGCTGATGAAAACAACGTCAGTGCTGACTAATCAGTGCTGATGAAAACAGTGCTGATGTAAATATCGTCAGTGCTGATGAAAACATCGTCAGTGCTGATGAAAACATCGTCAGTGCTGATTTAAACATCGTCAGTGCTGATGAAAACAACGTCAGTGCTGACTAATCAGTGCTGATGAAAACATTGTCAGTGCTGATGAAAACATTGTCACTGCTGATGAAAACATCGTCATAGCTGATTAATCAGTGCTGATGTAAATATCGTCAGTGCTGATGAAAACATCGTCAGTGCTGATGAAAACATCGTCAACGCTGATGAAAACATCGTCATAGTGCTGACTAATCAGTGCTGATGAAAACATCGTCATAGCTAGGGATGCCAAACGGGACTGGGTTTTACAAATGCCGGGATTCGGGATTTTAGAAATGTAAATCCCGGGATCCCGGGATTTTTCGGGACCCCTGGATTTTTCGAGACCCCGGGATTTTTCGGCATTCCGGGATTTTTCGTGATTTCGAGATTTTTCGGGACTTCGGGATTTTAGTTAAACGTAAAAAAATACAAAATTCAACAATAAAAACTATTTTTTTTTTTCGTTAATATATTTATATTAAAATATATCAAAGAAAAAACTAATGCATTGAATTAAAATAAATTTGGCACAAACGATATTTCATATTTATACCCATATTCTGAACTTTATAACAGTGAGAAATCCATAACAAAACTGTATTGAGTACATATGGTAGTTCATAGTAAAAGGATTTTTAGGATTACTATGAGACTAATAGTGTAAAAATTGGTAAGGCAGTTTAAAAGTTATTTGCAATTAAAACCTTTAGTTCTTAATATACTAAACGGCCGAAACGATTTTATTGAAATTTCCAACATAGACTACGACAGGGGTAGCGAAGCGCACCGGGTCAAGCTAGTCGTTTATAATTTAGTCGATATTTATGTTTGAAAATATGTGGTATTATTCTATAACTGAATACGTTTGATACTTATGTGACAACTAGCAAAGATTAAATTATACAAACAACATTTTTGAACTGGTCGATTTTAACAATTCAGTTCTGAATTAATATTATTGCATAAACACAGGAAAAAAGTGACGACCATTTATATGATGAAGGACTTACCATATTATGTTGCTCTCGGCTTATGGATATCATAATCTGAGAAAAACATATTATGATGAAACATATACATGTTTACTGTAACCATATATATGGTTGATACAATTATGTGAATCGTAAATTAACCATATTATTGTTACCACAATCATATATATAGTTACTGTGACTATAATATTGTTAAACATTTTGAAATGGTTACAGTAAACATGCACAAATGTTGAAATGGTTACAGTAACAATGCACAACTGCGAGTAGATAAAAGGGATACAGTTATCCCTTAAATGACTAAGGGAGACTCATGCTGCTCAAACGTGTGCGATTTAATGGTTATACTTCATTGTTAAACATTAAACTATCTTGTTCTGAAAGTAGTCGTAGTAGAAGTCCAGCATTTATGAGCCTGAAAATCAATTTAAGTGCAGTACGTAGGGCATGCAAATGTTGTGGTTAAACCAGGTATCACCCGCAAAAAAGTCATAATACCACTGATTGTGTTGCTTACAGGCATATTCTAAGTGTAAGTGTTTGTTAGTGTAACAACTCTAAAACACCAAAAAACAACAGTATGAATCAAACCGCACCACACATATACCACCATACTGCAACAGACCACATCAAACTAAACCGGATAGTATTAGAGAATAAATGCAGTACCCAGCAGTTCTAGGAGACAGTCCCGAACAAGTGATTTTACCCATCATTTAGGGTGGGAACTAGTTACTTAAATATCTACGTGGCTGTTTAGTTTAATACGTGCATGTCCTAAGCACCCTTATTGACTACAATGAGACTGTCTAATAGCTGGTCCAAAGTAGTCAACCCATTGGATTCACATACTGGTTAAATAACGTCGGTTACCTTACTAGCTACCTAACTGGTAACTTGATCAGCTACATAACTAGTTATTTTAACATGTACGAGTACTAATTGACCTCAAATAGTCAGCTAAAAGATATATTATAGGCAGTCCAATAAACGATAGCTTGTACACAAACCTATCTTCGACAACTCTCCAATGGAATGCTTCTGGTGGGCAGTGTTGCCATATATTTTTTGAAGAAAACTTTTTATTTCTAAAAAAAAAACTTTTTTATCAACAAAAAAACTTTTTTTAAGTACATACAGTGTTGGAAAAAATAATAGAAACGAAAGCATTTTTTTCCAATTTTGTAAGTATATTAGTTAAGTTTAGTTTTGTTAAAAAAAAATGTATATGCAGTTTTGTTTATCAGACATACAGCATAAGAAAAAACATAATCAATCCTCTTTTCATTAACATTTTAATACACAATATGACTAACAATGTAAAGAGTCAATATTTTTGCTGGAAAAAATAATAGAAACGCGTAAAAGGATTCAATTTTTAGAGGCATATCTTTTAATTTTTTGTTAAAAAATTGTTTTATTTTAATATTTAGAGGCTCTACCTTTGTTTTTCATAACTTCATTGCATCTGCGAGTCATGGAATCAACCAATTTTTTTTGAAAAAGTCCTTGTCAATGAAAAACCACTCTTCCTGGTTTTTTCCCACAATTAGTCCTTATTTTTCCGACTGATGCCCTCCAGCTTTCTCTTGAGCACTCCCCAAAGGTATTCTATTGGTTTAAGATCCGATGGCTGGGAAGGCCATTGCATAAGATGTCCTTTGTTGACAGCAAACAAATCCTTTGCCAATTTTTAAGAGTGGTTTGGATCACTGTCCTGCTGAAACTCCCATCTCAAGGACATTTCTTCCTCAGCAAATGGAAGGATTGTGCTTTGCAATATATTTACGTAGTCCGGGGCGCATATTTTGATCTTTATCCAAAATATTGAACAGACACCAGAAGAAGAGAAACACGCCTATATCATGATTGATCCACCGTCGTCTTTTACGGTCTTCTTGGTGTATTTTGGATCATATGCCTTATTGTGTGGGTGCCTAATATAATGTTTCCCATGGGATCCAAACAAATTTATCTATGTTTCGTCTGACCACAGCTCAAGAAGACCGTCAAACACAGCGGTGGATCCATCATGATATGGGGGTGTTTCTCTTCTTCTGGTGTCTGTTCAATATTTTGGATAAAGAACAAAATATGCGCCCCGGACTACGTAAATATATTGCAAAGCTTAATCCTTCCATTTGCTGAGGAAGAGATGTCCTTGATATGGGAGTTTCAGCTGGACAGTGATCCGAACCACTCTTCAAAATTGGAAAGGATTTGTTTGCTGTCAACAAAGGACATCTTATGCAATGGCCTTCCCAGCCATCGGATCTTAAACCAATAGAATACCTTTCGGGAGTGCTCCAGAGGAAGCTGGAGGGCATCAGTGGGAAAAATAAGGACGAATTGTGGAAAAAAAAACAGGAAGAGTGGTTTTCCATTGACAAGGAATTTTTAAAAAAAATTGGTTGATTCCATGTGTCGCAGATGCAATAAAGTTGTGAAAAACAAAGCTAGTGCCTCTAAATATTAAAATAAAACAATTTTTTAACAAAAAATAAAAAGATGTGCCTCTAAAAATTGAATCCGTTTACGCGTTTCTATTATTTTTTCCAGCAAAAATATTGACTCTTTACATTGTTAGTCATATAGTGTATTAAAATGTTAATGAAAACAGGATTGATTATGTTTTTTCTTATGCTGTATGTCTGATAAACAAAACTGCATATAAATTTTTTTTAACAAAACTAAACTAGACAAATATACTTACAAAATTGGAAAAAAATGCTATCGTTCTATTATTTTTTCCAACACTGTACATACATACTAAAATTACAAAACCCAATTCGTACATAAATCAAACTGAGATAATTTATGTGAATTTAGTACTTTGAATATATTCAAATCAATCTCCCCATTTAGTAAACGAATTTGGAGACAATTATTTTGAAATAAACGGTTCAACTTATTGAAAACATAGGTTAACAATTTTCCAAAAAACTTGTTTTTAAAAAATAAAACTTTTTGCATCTGAAAAAACTTGCAAAAAAAGGGAAAACTGGACAAATGGTAACACTGCTGGTGGGTAAAATAACTACTTTCTAAAGTGCTGTACAAAATAAACGTTTAATGTGACTTCACTATAGGTTACTAAGAGACACTAAAGTATCTACTGACTTCATGTTATGTTACATGGGATATCAGTATACTTAGGCAAAAATAAAAATTAACTGTGTGAGAATTATATCAACACAATTTGTATAAAACCAGTTTGAACGAATTATCACACAACACGTTTAAAGTGACTACACTTCAGATTACTTAGAGACACTTAAGTGACAATTGTCTTAACGCTAGATTACCTGGGATGTATAAAGTAACCAATTGTCTTATCTCTGCACTACAAAGAGCACATACGTGTCAAATGACCAAAATATATAAATTGGAATCAGCCAAGTGATAAGACATTTATAACGATTACTGTCTAAAAGAGATACATTGACTACATGCTTAACTGCTGGGTACATACACACAGAATACTACCTCGTATTCGTACCGGAATGGCCTGGGGTGTTGCTGGGGTCCTTAAGCACACACACATATACAATCCCTCTCTCTAGCCGTAAGAACATAGATACAATGCAGTAAATACAAATAAGAGGAGCAGATATGGAAGATACAGCAACTCGTCCAATGTTGCACGTTACACTAGAATAGTGGTGCATCTATGAATGTATTTTGCACCATTGGTGGTTGATAGTGAAATTGTTATTCCTACTATTATTATTAGTATTATTGTTGTTGATGTTGTTTGCTATTTTGTCCTATTGTCGGACATTTGTAACTGTGTTCCTTTTTTTATACAAGTATTTCTGTTTTGCTGTTTTTGTTTGTTGCTGTATTGTGTATAAATTGTACATGTGTTCATGTATCTATGAAGTAGCAAATTGTTAAATTTATTTATTTATTTATTTAAACATACTTTGTTACTATTGTTATTTTGTAATTACACTAGAAAAATACAACAAGTTTTGTATTTGTTTGTGTTGCAGTTGTAAGTTTAATAAAATACTTTAGTTGCTTGAGGTTAAACCGATAGATGTACAATACTATATATATAGAGAGAGAGATAGAGTCGTAGTGGAAGTTTAATATTTATTTAAGACTCTTATGAAAATAAATTGCTTTAGTTCATTATCTATTCAATACACTGAGAATATTCGAGTGCCTGCTTGTATTTATTTGCAACATGTTCATATGCAACCATCTACATACATATGTTCTTTATATTTAATCCTGTTGTATATTATTTTCATTATATTAAACCAAAATTTCGCTTTTATGGGAAGTTTTTAAATCTTTAAAATAACAAATACATATAGAAATGTTAAGCATGCGGTTTGTTTTTGGGAATTCAAAGTATTTAGTTGGTTACTTAATCTAGTTTACATCATTGGGATTTAATATTTTGAAGTTACAATTTTACAGGGGTCACAAATAAGACTAACTATTTATTTACAAAATACATAAATGGTACTTAGATCTAATCTTATAATCTATTAATAAATACTATTAATAATAGTATGTTTTCTCATCTCAATAATGCAATTTGATTGGAGGGTCTCCATTCACTGCAACCCACAGGATAAATTATACACTCGTTTTATTTACGAATCCTATTATGTGGGACAATCGCAAATCTTACCAAACGAACGCTTCTTCATGGAGTTTCCCCAAGAAATGTCTTTGTAGGTTTGTTTATTTCTTCTACAATCGCGCCTTAACGGCAGAACCGATTTGATAGAAATTTGGAACATATACTACGTTTATACGTAACCTGTTCGCAAATAAAAATTATTTGCAATTAACTAACTCGCTGTTTATAAGTCACTTTGGTTACGGAAAATTCTTGTTTTTATGTGATGCCTGATGGTAAACTTTAATAATTTGGTAGCAATGTTATTGGAAAAAATATGACATTTTTATACCCTTCACCTTCGTGAGAAGGGTATATATAAATTTGTCATTCCGTTTGTAATTTTCACAATATAATTTTCCGACCCTATAAAGTATATATATTCTGAATCCTTATAGATAGCGGAGTCGATTTAGTCATGTCCGTCTGTCTGTCTGTTGAAATCAATTTTCTGAAGATCCCAGATATCTTCGGGATCCAATCTTCAATAATTCTGTCAGACATGCTTTCGAGAAGTTTCCTATTTAAAATCAGCAAAATCCGTCCATAAATAACGGAGATATGAGCAAAAATCCGAGACAACATCTATTTTTGGCCTATTTTTTTATCTATATCTCGATTACTAAATCGTAAATATAGACAATATGGATATCTAATGATAGATATTTCAAAGTCCATTGCAACGATGTATATAAGACTATACAAAGTTGACCTACAATGGGTCAAAATCGGGAAAATATTTTTTAACCCGAATTTTTTTTCACAAAAAACATTATTTTGTCATACATTTTTTTCACTAATAAATTAAAAAAAAAAAAATTTAAAAAATTGGAAAAAACTTTTTAAAAAAAAAATTTAAAAAACAAATTTTTAATTTTATTTTATTTTAAAGTAAAATTTGGTGAAGGATATATAAGATTCGGCAGCCGAATATAGCTCTCTTACTTGTTTTTAGCAAGAACAAAAAATTCTTGTTTATCTTGCAATCCAATTAATGCAAAGACACAATTAAATATTTAAAAAACGTCTTAATAAACTAAAAACGTAAAAACATATGCAATATTTAAAGTCATATTTGCAAATACATAGTGTCGTTAATCAGGAATTGTTTTTGTAAAATTTTCTAATTACAATATTTTTATTTGCTGTGCGATAGATCCTTAGTAGGAAGCATCAATAAGCTATATCTTTCCATTATTTACGCTCTAGGCTCTTTAGTTTACGTATTATAAGCAATATTAGATATTTTGGAATTTTCATCGTGAAAATCGAATTTATGAGTGATCACTGATTTTTAAACCCCTTAGTTAACGAATCTTAAGCAATTTTAGATATTTTGGAATTTTTGTTATAAAAATCAATTCAATCTGTGATCATGAGTGATTTTCATTATTTTCTCTGTAAACTCTTTAGTTGACGAATTATACGCAATTTGAGATATTTTCGAATTTTCATTATTAAAATCAAATTTTGATCAAGTTTTGGTAAGAAAAATGAGTGGTCACAGATTTCCATTATTTGCGCTCTATGCCCTTTAGTTTAGGAATTATAAGCAATTTTTTCAATTTTTTCAATTTTCATCGTTAAAATCGATTTTTGATGAGAAATATGAGTGATCACAGATTTCCATTATTTGCGCTCTAGGCCCTTTAGTTTACGAATTATAAGCAACTTTAGATATTTTGGAATTTTCGTTAAGAAAATCAAGTTTTGGTGAGAAATATGAGTGATCACAGATTTAAATTATTTGCGCTTATGCCCTTTAGTTGACGAATTATAAGCAATTTTAGATATTTTGGAATTTTCGTTATAAAAATCAAGTTTTAATGGGATATATGAGTGATCACAGACTATATTCAATTATTTTTGATTTACTACTATTGGTGTAGCGAAGCGCACCGTGTGAAGCTAGTAAACATATATATTTGTCATAGACCTAACGCAGACCTCACAAGTATTCCGAACATATGAAAACGTCTCGGAATTCTCTTTTATCTAATGAGTAAGACTTCTCGATGACAACATTGCATTGCATGACATATTACATAGCATAATGTTCTCATCAAATTCATTCAGATGCGAACCTACAATTTTGCCATGATTTCTTCTGTTATATTACCATGAGTTCCATAACAATATATTTCGACAGATATTCTCACATCATGTTGAACGAAGGCTTCTGGTATCACGAATGTCAGGATCCGCTGCACGCCTAGTTACATGCTGACTAAATCAGGTCCTTCATGGAGCTGTGGTTTAAGTTTTTTGTGAACAAAATTTTAATCAATGTAAAAAAGTTGACAAATTTCAAAAAAAAAATAAGAAACAACCTGAGTAAAACGAACGGTTTCAATTTTGTGTAAAAAGTAAAAAAAACATACGGGGGCAGGAGTTTAAGATGAGTTCTTCTTCGTTTATGTCAGATTGTCGTGTATGATGTCGCAAAGTGGTGCTCAATTTAAATTAAAGAATTAAGTTGATTTTATAATTATTGGTATTTATTCTACATCACTGCGTGAAATTTCAGCCATCCAAGTTGATTGACTTTTTATATAAAGTGGGGAAACTTTAAATTCAATACAAAACAGTGCCTCATTTGTTATGTTAACGTTTATGTAGTTTTATTCAAATGATGGTCCTTCAACTTCATGTATTTAGATATATAAACATTATTTCGGATTTTTTGGGTTTTTGTAATGTTCGATGGACCATAAGTTCTATAGTAGTTAATCAATAGAATCACAAATTTTCGAACAGTACACCTTAAACAGGATTACCTTAAAATTAAATGTTGGTGGTTTAGATAATTTTGAGACATATGTTACCAATTATTGGTGTTTTGTTTAAGCATTTTTTTAAAATAAAGCTTGAGTATCTGTAATTCTCATTCACTTTATAGTTTTATTTGCATAATATCTTTAGCTTTACTAAAGCCTTTTGAGAAAAGGTTTCCTGATTATCTGACCTAAGCAACCAGTGAAATGCGCATAGGAACTAGCTTATCCCCCAACAATAAATTTCAGTGAATTTATCAATACCTTAATTGGGAATTTAGCACATGAATACAAAATATTACTTAAAAATTATACGGATTTATTTAATATTTCATACACAAAACGAAAGTGCTGCCAATAATCATTCCAGTTTACTTTGGGTGATAGCAGCTTGACACTACAACAAGTTCAGTGTCAGTTTCCTCCAGAGTAATTATAAAAATGTAAATTAATATCAAAATAATAATTTCATAAAATCCTGACAAAAATCGAACTGAGGTTATTTAGTGTCGTAATATCTTCAATATTTATTAAGAGACCACCTACGGTTAACTCAATTACAGGAATTTCTATTTGCATATATGAAAAAAATACGTAATTTAAATATTTTGTTGTGCACTTTTTGTAATAAAACCACACACGAAAGAAGTATAACAATAAACGCCAAAAAATTGATTCATAAACCTCAGGATTACAAAACAACTAAGCTGATATAATCTGGTGTTTAAATGGGTGAAGGGCGTGTTTATATGTCAGCCTATCAGCCTACCAGCCAAGCGCCCAAACAGTCGGACCATCCATATACAATGCTACAGTTTGACATAACTGCATCATCATCAACCATCAACATTGTTGAGCTGTCAAGCTGAGAGCTGTCAGAGACAAAATGATGTGATGTGCGCTAAATTCGTTTCGCTTTTAAAATATTGAGTGGCATAAAAAGGCTTTCAAAGAATGCCTTTTAAATGATTTCAAAATGATACAAATGTTACTCTAAATTAAAAACAGCAACAAAACTACAAATTCATAAAAAAAAAAAAAAAAATTGCAAAAGTTTGCAGTAGATAGATGGTTGATGAGGAAGGAGGCAGCTGTTTATAAATATACCAAAACAATAAACTCAACAAACAAAAAGGCTCATCTTCCACCACATTATTCCGATTATAATCAAAAGACAACATCATAATCAAATATA
Organism: Calliphora vomitoria; assembly: GCA_942486065.2. Taxonomy (NCBI): domain Eukaryota; kingdom Metazoa; phylum Arthropoda; class Insecta; order Diptera; family Calliphoridae; genus Calliphora; species Calliphora vomitoria. The sequence goes on from OW818030.2 coordinate 142,178,041, forward strand.
AAAACATGAAATTATCAACATAAATTCGTATTCGTACATCATAAAACATCAGTTACTTTAAATGTCAGTCTGCTTACTTGTTTCCCCTCATACAATTATTAATGAATAATGAACCAGTTTTTTCACTAAAATTTGTTTTTTTAATGCATATTTTCGAGTTTTTTTTTCATAAATGTTTTGTGACAGTTTCAGACAAAATTAAGAGCAAAAAATAATAAACATGCAGATTTGTACAATATTTACATGTATGCTTGCTGTCTACCAAAGAAGGGGTGGGTTTCAGCATAAAACCAACAACAGCAAACATTTGTGTTGCATGAATGCTAAGGATGCTGCATCATCCGCATCATCATTCAAGCCGTCGAGTAGCGTGTTAAAATCTCAGATAATTTTGAAGCATTTTGACCTTCGTTCGTTTGTATAAAAAAATACTAACATCAACAAAATAAAAACACTAGAACTAAGCGAAACGGTCAAAAAGATTAAAACCACTCTAAATTTCGATTAGTTTGTTGTGTTTTTTTTAATAGAAAACATTGTACTGGTCCTTTTTTTTCTGTGGTATTTATTTTGATAAAAGATCCTGAAGGGCTTAATGTTGTTTGAATTTATTTTGACACCAAGTTTTATGATTTTATTTACAAAATAAGGGATACGTTTAACGATAAAATCTTTATAACTAGTTCTAAAAGTGTGAAAAATTTAATTCAGATTAAGATCGTGCTAAGTTTAGCTACAAATGTAGTTAAGTACGTTTTCCAAAAGCTGGCTCTCATCTTGAACAGAGTTGATGAAGTAGAGTTTAATGAAGTAGTTTTTAATATTTGGGGTATGAAAAAATTGGTAAAATATTATGGGATTTAATCATACCATAGCATTTGCTGCAACAACGTCATAATTAAAAAAAAAACAAGTAAGAGAGCTATATTCGGCTGTGCCGAATATTCCAAATTATACCTTAAAATCAAATTTAAAAATTTTTAAAAAAATTGTTTTTTTGTAAATATTTTTTTAAAAGTTTTTTCCAATTTTTTTAAAAAAAATTTTTTAACTTGTTAGTGAAAAAAATGTATGAAAAAAGAAAGTTTTTTTGTAAAAAAAATTCGGGTTAAAAAATATTTTTCCTGATTTTGACCCATTGTAGGTCCAACTTTGTATAGCCTTATATACATCGTTGCAATGGACTTTGAAATATCTATCATTAGATATCCATATTGTCTATATTTATGACTTAGTAATCGAGATATAGATCAAAAATAGGCCAAAAATCGAGGTTATCTCGGATTTTTGCTCATATATCCGTTATTTATAGACGGATTTTGTTGATTTTAAATAGGAAACTTTTCGAAAGCATGTCTGACAGAATTATTGAGGATTTGGATCCCCAAGATATCTGGGGTCTTCAGCAAATTGATTTCAACAGACAGACAGACGGACATGGCTAAATCGACTCCGCTATCTATAAGGATTCAGAATATATACTCTTTATAGGTTCGGAAAATTATATTGTGGAAATTACAAACGGAATGACAAATTTATATATACCCATCTCACGAAGGTGAAAGTTATTTATGTTAAATTTTATGTGTATACCAAGATTATTAGGAGATTAATGCTCGTTAAAGTGATTATCGGAAGCAGGCCTTATATGGGAGCAATGACTAATTATGGACCGATCATAATAAAATTTGGTGACATGAATTCGGTATATATAAAACTTATTTGAACAATATTTGTGTAGATGCCTATATAAATAAAACATTTATGACCGGTAAAGTACAATTTCAGGAGGACATTTGTATGGGGGCTAAGTGAAATAATGGACCGATTTCCAGTTTCAATAGGCATTGTCCTTGGGCCGAAAGAATTATATGTACCCAATTTGAACGAAATATCTTCAAAATTTCGACCTGTACTTTGCGCACAAGGTTTACATGGACAAGGTTTAAATGTCCAGACGGAAGGACATCGTTTAATCGACTGAGAAAGTGATTCTGAGTCAATCGGTATACTTTAAGGTGGGTGTTTTTGGGCGTTACAAACTTCTGCACAAATCTAATATACCCTCCCCACTATGGTGGTGGTGTAGGGTATAAAAAACAAAAATTTCGAGTTAATAGCACCATTGCATATTAAAGTCTGACAAAGTCTTGTAAACTAGCTTCTAAAATTACACGCAGGATCGCCATAGAAGCATTAACATATTGCCTATTATTAGCAATAACCTATTATTTTAGTTGTGCGTTGCCGTTTGTGTGTTCTTCAACATCTTTAAATTATCTAGAAAAGTAGCATATTTTGTTATATGTTTGTTAATTTCCTAAACTAAAAATGAGTCTCCTGAAAAATTAAATTTTTTGAGTTATGACGACGTTGCAGCAAATGAGCGATAGTATGTTAATCAGCTTATTCATTTAAAAGCTTAGACGGTTTTCTGAATAAGCTGATTAACATACTATCGCTCATTTGCTGCAACGTCGTCATAACTCAAAAAATTTAATTTTTCAGGAGACTCATTTTTAGTTTAGGAAATTAACAAACATATAACAAAATATGCTACTTTTCTAGATAATTTAAAGATGTTGAAGAACACACAAACGGCAACGCACAACTAAAATAATAGGTTATTGCTAATAATAGGCAATATGTTAATGCTTCTATGGCGATCCTGCGTGTAATTTTGGACCACTTTCCTACCCGATATTTTTACATTCCACTCAAATAAACTAAGATGATGTCATGGTAGATTTTAATTTTAAAGCCAATTTAAAATAACTATTTCCGAAAATAAAATAGAACAAAAAGCTGAACTGCATCCTTTCAAAGCAATAAGATGTTAATTTTAAAATTTAGCAATAAATTTAAGAGGAAGTACCGAGGAATAAACATTTTATATTCATAATTTTTAGGCTTCCAATTTTCCAACAACAGAAAATCACATTTCACAGAAACATCAAAGAATTTTATGAAACAAACTTTATGTATTTAAATTAGAACCTTCCTCCCAAAAACAAACATCTGTACCTTATTAAATTTAATGTTTCATCCTAAACAAACAAGCCAATTAATATTTTCAAAAACAAAAGGACAATTACAACTGTAACTGTAACAGCCTTTGTCCACTACAACGTCATAATTACCATATTCTTTTTGTCAGTCAGCCAATTATCGTGCATACATAAATAATTTTCCAAATGAACAGAAAAAAAATCCTAAAAGTATGTATGTATGTCATAATTTTAAAAACGAAATTTTAATTGACCATGCCAAGTGATTTGTTTTAAAACCAATGAAAGAAAAGAAAGACAGGACACGCGTTTGCTTTTCCAAAAATTGTTAACATGATTTGTCAAAATCATAATTTACAGCCCATTTGTGTAGTGAAGTGTGAAAAACTGACCCTTTTGATACAAAATTGAAAAGATAAATTCAAAGTTAATCGAATTTGTGGAGAGTGTACGGACACAATTACAACCATTAATTGTTATTAGCTCTTGGTCACGATTAGAATTAGAAGAATTAAAGTAAAATTTAAATTTAAATTATCCTGCGGCGTTAAAAAGAAGTGACCCTTTCTACTCAATCTCGCAGCAGTGGCGAGTGGCCAGTGGTCAGTCAGTTTTTCGAAATTAAATGTTGCCAGTGCGCACATGCAGCTGTCAATAAGTCGTTCGTATACAATGAATTTTTGAACTTGTTGTTTTAGTATATTCCAAAGACAACTAAAGTAAGAAATATTTAAATAGTAGTAGTACATTAAAGTGTATTTATTTTCCCAAAGGGATTTAAAAAGTTTTTTTTTTTGACCATCAGCAGGCAGTGTTTATTTTAAATATTAAACAACATCCCTAAAAACTAACCTTATAACAGTTGCAAACCCCATGCAGTGAATGTACATTAGTCGTATTTGTGATTCAAATGAAAAATAGGCGTTGCCACATTCTACTTATGTTCATAAATTTACTGTACGCTTGCGCTATCGACACTTCACTGAATATTGAATATTGGGTGCTGATAAATAAAGGATTAGAGGCGTCTTTTTCTATTTCTATAGTGCTTGATAACTGCGGTATTTTGTTGAAAAATACATCATGACACAATTGTTGTATGAATGTATTGTCATCACATTTTATAAATTTTATATTATTTATTGTATCAATGTTTTATTTCTGGTGGTTTGTATTGTTTGCAGCCAATTTACCGTAAACTGACTACAGTCTCTGTATTGTCAAAGGCTTTGTGTAGCAGAAGAATTATTACCTTTTTTTGGGGTAAAAGTTGACAAATTTTCAATTGTTTTTATTATTTCTATTGAAGGTAAGATTTGTTATTGATTGCCGTTAAAGGTATAGATATTAAAAAGGGATTGAAATAGTTGAAATAGGTGAAAGGGGTTTGCTTTGTTACTTTTTGATTAGCTAAAAACGATCAATAATCCAAATCCAGATGTTATCAAAGTAAAAATATGTATATTTCCGTAAAATTTCTAATTATTTCAAAACTATATTGAAACATTTTTTATCTATAACGAAATAAAGAAAAAACTATGAAGTTAAGTAACAAATGGAATTATTTCAATTAAAATGCCATTTGTTACTTAATTTCAATTTCTAAAACAATAAAATTATTTAGAAAATTTGTTATCTAATTTCTTGATTGAATATAAATACATTGTAATAATTTAAGCATTTAAATGGATACGAAATTGGTAAGTTTGTTATTGAGACACAACTTTTCAGGAGAGCTAAAAAACAATTATATTATTGTGAAAACTTAGATTTACATCAGCGAAAGGCAGACTCACACCACTACAGTTTTTAGATATTGTAGTTGTATGAGTTGAGTAAAAAGTTGAGAAAAAAAAACAAAAACAATAACTGAAATAAACAAGCATAAAAAGCGAAAAGCGTAAAACAACCTGCTTCTTTCTATCAATGCTCATGCGAGACTGACTGGTTTTGATTGTTTTTATACAATGTATGTGCTTGCGTACATGTGAAAACAAAAACAAGAGAGCTCATTTGAGAGCTCAATGCCTTTCGCTGATTTACATATATATCGATAACTTTATTTTGCCATATCTTTGGATATTTCGGAATATATTGGTAATTGAATAGACGATGAATAAGCCTTTCAAATGGCCAAGTTAAAATCCTACAAATGCTCGTTATAAAAAACGGTCAAGAATATTTGCATTGAACCAGTAGTTTAGAAGATACATATACTATATACTATTATTTTATATTTACTGTATAATCACCCTACTCATTGCTGTTTTGAAAAACAAGCATAATTCTGCATTTTGGTTCATAACTTATAAACTTAATGAGTATTTACCTTGAAACTTTGCAATAGTGTAGAACAGAAATTGTTTATTAAGGACTGAGATCGTAAAATTCTTAACACACGTTTTTCATTAAAACTTTTAACTCAAGTATTATTTGATTTTTTTTTTTGATCTGTTGCCTTTGTAAAACATGTCAGTTATTATGTTCAATGTCAATTATGTTCATTTGTTGTTAATTTGATTAAAATGCGTGACCTGAAAAAAGTGCGTACTAAAATTAATAAATATTTTCAACAAAACCCAACTTGGTACTACAAAAAGTTGGCCAAGCATTCAAAGGTCTGCCGTCAAACTGTTTCCAATGTTATTCAACAGTACCGGGAGAACTTGTCCGTTGAAATAAAACCTAGTTCAGGTAGAAGGAATGGTTCACATGATGTTTATTAAGCCAAAAAAATAGAAAGCATTTTCAAAAGAGCTCTCAACACATCCGGTAGGAAAGCAGCCCTGTTAGCTCAGTGCTCGGACTGTTTGCTAGGAAAAGTTAAAGCTTATGCAGGTTTAAAAACATACAAGGCTCAAAAAGTTACTGACAGGAACGCTGCTAAAAATTTAGAGGCCAAAAAGAGAGCATGGAAATTGAAATAAAATTTTATAACAAAAATATATACCTGCTGTAAATGGATAACGAAACGTTTGTTTTGGAAAAATTTTCGCAGCATCCGGGTCAATATTTGTATGTTGCTGACACTCGAGGGAATGTTGAAGAAAAGTTTAGGACCCAAAAGCAGAAAATGTTCCCAAAATGTTCTTGGCATGGCAAGCAATATGCAGTTGCGGCAAAAAAGCAAAACATTTCTTACAAATGGCTCTATAAATACCGAAATTTACATCATGGAATGTTTACAAAAAGGCTGCTTCCATTCATAAGACTTCTTAATGTGTCCACTTATTTTTGGCCTGACTTAGCATCCCGTCACTTTGGTAAACAAGCCCTTGAGTGGTACTAGAACAATAATGTATTTTTACCAAGAGAGGCAAATCCCCCAAACTGCCCGAAGCTAAGGCCAGTGGAGAGATATTAAGCTATTATTAAAAGAGAATTGAAGAGCACAAAAAGAGTGTCTAAAAGTGTGGTAGATTTTAAACGGAGATGGACAACCTGTTCGAGCAAAGTGACAGAAAGCTCTATAAAAACGTTAATGGAAGGGTTTCCGAAAAAGGTTCAAAATTTCATCATTAGTGATTAAAACTATAAAGATATTTTTTTTTTAAATTGTAATAATAATTTCAATCAAATAAAAAAAATTAAATCTGTTAGTTTAGTGGTTTCGTTTTTATTAACATATATGTATGTTAAGAATATTTCGATCTCACTCCTTACTATATTTTTTTAAAAATTTGATTTGGATTTCTCCCAAAAGTAATAGTTAAGATACAAAGATACATAACCTTTATTTAATAAAAAAGAAAAATAATTATTTATGTTAGACGGCAGGAAAGTTTACAATACCGAAGCTCCCCGAAAATACCAGAATTAAAAATTCATTTTAACTCGATATTGGTATCATGCTGGTATTAGATTTTCGACAACGCTCTACCGAATTTTAAATTTCATATTTCTTATTTTTGGGTTTAAAATTGGAAAAAACCTAACATATTAACATATTATGGTTACCGTAAACAAATAATGGATATTGCTTCAGCTTATATTGTAATATAAGCAACTATCGGTGAAATCTTACAGAATTGTAGGAATGAATCAGTAAAGCAAGGGACACTTTTGTGAGTTTTATGTTGGAAGCCTAATAAAAGCGCTACAGAAGCATTTCCAATTTTTTAAAAAATTAAACCATTTAAAAACATATTTACAATTAATTATCCCTAGCCTGCTGTCTGTGCATACTTCTGGATCACATAATAATTAAAAGCCGACGGGATTTTAAATATTTGAATATAATTAATGGTTTTTGAATATCATTTATTTCATGTAAAATGTCTAAGCATTCTGTAAAACTGTTCCCTCAATATAACTTATCAGTTCAAGATGAAAATCAAGATTAATGGAGTAAAGTTTTTTTCGGATTAAGCCTTATAATGATTTATTGGCCGAATATTGGGATTGGCTTCGCCTAGAAAAAAACGGTTTCGATCGGACTCAAATAATAAAAAAACTTGAACAGGCATAGTTTTAATTGATGTGTACCTTAATATGAGGAATCAGTATGTTAAAACAAAGTCAAAGTCCTTGTCAATAAGAAGCAGTGGTCCTATAGCACAACCCAAACTTGTTTTCCTCACATTTCAACGAATTACAAACTAAATTAAAAAATTATAAAATTCAAACTCCATTGCAGATCTGCAATGTAATATAAGACTTACAATTCTAGATTCTAGAAATAATGTTCAGATTCAAAATATAACGTTTATAATTGTAATAACGTTAAAATTAACAAACGAATGGGTTACAAATTTGGTTTTTATAAATTACGAAAAAAGATATTTGTTCATATATTTTGTATGTCGGAATTTAAAATTTTTAAAGAAATTCGTTTGAAAATTAAATGACATCATAATAACGTATGCGGAATGAAATTGCAACAAAAATTTTACACTGGCCAAAGAAAAAGTACATTAGCTATAAGTGTCTTAGGACTTTTTTGAATTACGTTTTGTTTTGCCATAATACTTAATAAGAACTAACTTGAAAAAATATTTGCAATTTTTCCCATATTTTATCTATTTTCATAGGGAACAATTTGATATATTTTACATCAAGCGTCAGTGAAAGGTAGAGAAGCGGACTTTTTTCGAAGTAAATAAACTTTTTATTGATAGGATGTGCAAAGTAGAAAAATTATCTTTTTTATAAAAAAATCTATATGGATCTTAATCAATCAGATGTCAATTGAAAATTTTGACTTTTTTGGAATTTGATTTGACCATCAATTCTAATTAATATATTATGGAATATGTACACAAAATTAATCATTTCATAAAAAGAAACATCAGAGATTATTTTTTTAAAAAGAAAGTACTTCTTGACTGTTTCATCATCCAACTGTCACCCCCAGACGATTATGGTGATTTCCAATACCCTTCAAATTCCAGACTTTTTAAAGTGAAAAAATGTCCCAATGTTTTTAAATTAAAACTAATTTGACAGTTTTTGGACCTTTTTTAAATAGAAGAGTTTTTGTAGATTATTTAAAATAACAAGTAAGAGAGATATATTCGGCTGGGCCGAATCTTATATACCCTTCACCAAATTATACTTCAAAAGAAAAATTTTAAATATTTTTAGTTAAACAAAATTTTTTTTCCAGTTGCTTTTTTTTCATTTTTTGGAAGAAAAAATTTTTTAAATTTTTTATATATAAATTTTTGTTTTTAAAGTTTAAAATTTTTTTTATGTTTTTTTAATTTTTTTTTTTTAATATTTAGCGAAAAAAAACTTTTGGTGGAAAAAAATTCGGGTTAAACATTTTTTTCCGATTTTGACCCATTGTAGGTCCAACTTACTATGGTCTTATATACGTCGTTGCAAAGGACTTTGAAATATCTATCATTAGATATCCATATTGTCTATATTAATGACTTAATAATCCAGATATAGGTAAAAAATCGAGGTTGTCCTGGTTTTTTCCTTATATATCAGCCATTTTAAATAGCAACCGAGCCGGAAGAATTCCGGAGATATTGATGTATGATTCGTGTATGTAGGTTATTTGGGGGCTTAGGAAAGTTGATTTCAACCGACATACAGACAGACATGGCTTAATCGACTCCGCTATCTATAAGGATCCAGAATATATATTGTGGAAATTACAAACGGAATGACAAATTTATATTCTCACGAAGGTGAAGGGTATAAAAAGCGAGAAAAATAAGACCATGAAACTCGGTATTTCCAATACCTGTATATAAATATCTTCATAACTGCTACAAAAGTACAGGAATATGATAAATTTTTATATATTATTTGGTTGGAAACAAATATAGTGTTTTCGTTTTGTAGCAATTTTATTCCACATACGTTACATATTCAAATTCAATTACAAATAAGATTGTGCTTAAAGATAAACACTTAAATATAAAAAATTGTGTGTCACTAAAACTTGATAAAGATAATTGAATTTTAATGAAATAACTAGGTAATTATTGGGTGTAAATCTATGTTATTATTTTCCAAAAAAAAGAGTGAATTTAAATATTTTTCTTTAAAAGCACATAACAGTTTTATGTTAATAGGTTTATTTTTATTCAAAATTTTAAATTATACATCCGTTTCAAAAAAAGAAGTGTGTTACGCCGCCAAAAAAAAAAAACAGTGTTACCAGTGGTTAGATTTTCAAGTTTAACTAATAATTTACCGTTATTAAAACCCACATTATAAACTCCTTCTATTCACGCAGATGAAGCGTAAATCGCCCTTATATGAGGGTGACAAATGCTCACGGCCCACTTCAAATGGCAACTACAATTTAAGAAGAACAAACAATTTAACTCAGTTGTTGTATGCAAATACAACAGTGCAGAGCCAAGTACCATAAACAGTTCCAGTGTAATCAAATACTTGTAGGATGAATCCCTTAAAAACAAACAAAAAAACTTTTGATGGGCATCAAAAGTTTATTTTTATTTTTTTTTTTTTTCAAAAAATGTAAAGTTTTTGCAATTTAAGCCTTTTAAATATTAATTGTTAGTTATGTTACGACATACAAAATATTGTATTCCAAAAAATAAAATTTGCATAAATTAATGCTGGCATACTTTGAGTTTCAAAGGGTAGTTTCGAAAAAAAAAAACAAAAAACACGCTGCGCTAGTATAGAAAAAGAAAACGTAACAATTCAACATTATTTCTCTGATGATTTGTGTATTTGAAGTGGTGCTTTAAATTCAAATGTTGTATGTTACATTTTGATTTAATCCTTTTGTTAGTTTCACTGAATATTTGTTAAAGACAACATAGTATTAAAACAAACGGTTTTGAATTTCATTCATGAAGTGGTTGATTGCAGTCGAAATATGAAATGGACTTACGCCTTCGGACATGTTGTAAGATGTACAAGTATGCAGCAATAGGTATTCAGTGGTGCTACAAACAAATGTTGATTATGACGCTGATGATTTCACAGAAAACGATTTGATTATTGCATATTTATGGTAAATTTGATGGACTGGTGATGTTGTGGTCTAGAGTAGTTACATGATTTTGTATTACTGGCTTTTGGTTGGCATGTTTTGGGCGTTAACTTGAAATCGCCTTAACCCGCATAATTGTCACAATGCTATGGGTTTTAGGCATTATAAAGGGTTATACATACATTCGTATGATTATGGTTATTGAATACTATGTAATTAGTGTTAAAATATCATGATATTTTATGCGTTTTAAATGATAAAGGGTAACAGGAGTTAAATATCGTTATTTTTATTATAAGATTGAACAGCTTCCGGTTAAGATAAATGTAATAGCAATTTAATGAATGTTTATAATTGCAACATGACTGACATTACAAATAACCGTCTCTGTAGTTATTAATTCCTTGCAAATCCCAAACCTTACACTCCACAATTCTAACACTTCTGTTTTATTTATATTTTTCATCAGATTTCAGTCTACTACGCAATCGGTTCATGTTCAGAGGATAAAGTATAAAGTTTAAAGACTGGTATTTTAAATTATTTTCGAGAAAGTTCACACATTTGTAATTAAATTGATACAGTAAAAAATAGAAAGTATGTAAGCAATTATACAGCTTACACTATTCACTGTAAAAGCAGTAAAGTAAGGCAGTCTTTTATGGCTATCACTTCCGAACCATATTTCTCGCTTACGTTCCTCCTGCCAGATAAGCATTACTTAACATTTAAATTAATGGTTATCTAAACCATAGTTAATTTCTATTTCTTTTACATACATTGCTCAATATATCTTTAAGTTGTCAATCTATTGTAATTATCATTATTAAATTAAAACAAGTAAGAGAGCTATATTCGGCTGTGCCGAATCTTATGTACCCTTCACCAAATTATACTTTAAAATAAAATTTTAAAAAATTTTTTCTTAAAATTTAGTTTATTAGTGAAAAAAATATATGACAAAAGAATGTTTTTTGTGAAAAAAAATTCGGGTTAAAAAATATTTTTCCCGATTTTGACCCATTGTAGGTCCAACTTTGTATAGCCTTATATACATCGTTGCAATGGACTTTGAAATATCTATCATTAGATATCCATATTGTCTATATTTATGACTTGGTAATCGAGATATAAGTAAAAAAAATTGGCCAAAAATATAGGTTGTCTCGGATTTTTGCTCATATCTCAGTTATTTATTGACGGATTTTGCTGATTTTAAATAGGGAACTTTTCGAAAGCATGTCTGATAGAATTATTGTGGATTTGGATCCCGAAGGTATCTGGGGTCTTCAGAAAATTGATTTCAACAGATAGACAGACGGACATGGCTAAATCGACTCCGCTATCTATAAGGATTCAGAATATATATACTTTATAGGGTCGGAAAATTATATCGTGGAAATTACAAACGGAATGACAAATTTATATATGTATACCCTTCTCACGAAGGTGAAGGGTATAATTAACAAAAAACCTATTTGCCAAACAAGAAAACTACAATAACCATTTACTAAAACACATTCTGAATAATTGTTTATGACTAAAAAATATGATAATTATATTCATACCGTATGGTTTAACATTGTAGAATTATCACAGGTTTGTGATGCGTTTACATCATGTAAATCAATGGACAAGCTTTGTCATATTAAAAAGGAAAACCCAGAGTAGAAAAAAAAACTCAAAAACATGCGAATTACAAAGTGCTTATTATTATGTATCGAATATTATTAACAGCACACAGTAGGACATCCATCCCGTTCATCCATCTAAAGATTTATTCATTGAATATATTGATATACACAAGTACGCGATACACAATCACAATAAATTCATGACACACCACAGCATCTCATCAAGTGTCAGACTTAACGTCACCATTATGGCAATCGATGTTGCACGGTTATAGAAAATTCATACCCATACTACAAGGCTTTGCAGCAGCATCATCATTATTATCATCATCATTCTCATCGTCACTGCTCCCTGGCACTTTCTATATGCATTTGCAACCAGGTGTGTGAGTCTGGCTGTCTGTCTGTAAATTTATGTCGCAAAATTCATTTTCATTTCACGTAAAAACGATTAATTCCGTTTTTATTGCAGTGTGTGTTTGAGTTTTTTTTTTTTTTTCTGTTTCTTTTTTTCATGATTGAAGTTGTGGACCATTTTTTTTATCAAACGGCATCCTGCTGGGCTTATTTATTTACATTTTTGTTGTGTGAAGAGACTAGATAATTGTGGTGTGTAAAATAAAGTTGCTGCACACTTTTTAGATTTCATTTAAGTAATTACTGGAATTTGTTAATTTTTGTTAATAGATTCTGCATTTCAAAATGTATTCGTACTAGAGTGAAAGAGTTAGATCTGATGGCAGACGGTCTGATTGATTATACCAATATAAAAACATTCCTCTGTGAAATACAATACAGAATAAAACGAAAAATATTTGTTGACGTTGAAGTAATATTGTTTGGCAACACAAGCTGAAATTATAACTCTATCAACTTTTAACAACTGTACAATATTGTAACTACAAAATTTTGAATCTCCCAAAAAATACAACATTAAGATTAAACTTCAAACCATTACACACGAAATCAAAAACTGGACCTCGACATTTTTATTGTAACAACAGAATCGGGAGCCGATTATTTGCTTTTATGAATGCGATGTTGTTTTAACTTAAATGACGTTGGAACGTTACACGAGTAACATTAAATCCAACGAAGAAGCTTACAGTCGTAAAACTTCATTATTTTTAGTCTTCGTTAGATACGTAAAATGCTGACCATTGTGAAAATAACAAATTCAATTCAAAGACAATGTATGGTCTAATTCAACTGATCGGAGAAAAATCGAAAAACCAGTGTTATATGAGCATAAAATATTGTTACGAATGTGCAATAGAGATTTGAATTTAACGGTCTGAGGCGCTTGCCTGCAGCATTCATCATGTTTATAAACACGCCCATCGGTGGAGCCTTCTGCTTTTCAGCAATGTTGATAGCATGCGGTTAATAGCATTGTTTGTAAGTATGTCAACACTGTATTTTTAAGCTGCTAACATTAACATCGAAAGCTCTAGAATTTGAATGTACTAGTTTGTCTTTTGAGATCATTGTGGAGGATTCCCGAAGGATGGCGTGTGTGCGAATGGAGGTAGGGGTTGGAGTTGTGAGTGAGTTTATCATATGCGCTGTTAGAGTTAATATGAACTGTCTTGTACATTTAAGTTTGTACATTATAAAGTGTGTTGCATTTCTGCGAATTGATAAACGTGTATAAAGACACTGAGTGACTTTTTGAACTGTTGTTGTTGTACATTTTAAATAAATAAAGAGTTGTTACAATTTTAAACTACTAAACGGCTTTTATTTGCAATCAGAAGTATCCGGTTTATTTAAAAGAAATAAACCCCGTTTTTAAAAGGTAAAAACGTAACAATATGCTATAAGAACGGGCATGCTTTAAAAAACAAAATCTATATAATTTTAAAGTCAAAAACCTATTTTTTTAAATTCAAAATAAGAAAAACATTGCAATTTTTTAAGAAATAAAGTCGATTTTTTTTAAATTTCTAAGTGGAATAATGTAAAAAACATATAAAATTAGCAAACTAGAGAAAGCCAAAACATACTCTAAAAACAAGTAAGAGTGCTATATTCGGCTATGCCGAATCTTATATACCCTTCACCATTGTTGTGGATGCATTAATTGCTCATTTTCAGCGTATAGCATCCTAAATATATCAAGAAAACTTTTAAAAATTTTACATTTAATTGCTGACGAACAGATTATATTGTAGAAGTTATAAACGAAATAACAATCTTATATATACCCTTCTCACGAAGGTGAAGAGTATAAAAACAACAACGCCAAAAGAAACGAAACACCAAAAAAAAAGAACAAAATACGCAAAGCTATGAAACCAACATACATCCAAACATATGTACGTTTTGTTGCTTTTTTGTCAAACACCAAAAACAAAATACGTAAAGCAATGAAACCAACACACATCCAAACATATGTACGTTTTGTTACTTTTTTGTCAAAGCATGCAATAAATTGTATTGTTTTGATGAAATTTTCAGAGGTTGTCTAGAATTTTTGCTCATATCTCCTTTATTTTTGAACGGATTTTGCTGATTTTAAATAGGAAACTTCTCGAAAGCATGTCTGACAGAATTATTGAAGATTTGGATCCCGAAGATATCTGGAGTCTTCTGAAAATTGATTTCAACAGACAGACAGACATGGCTTAATCGATAAGGATCCAGAAAATATATACTTTATAGGGTCGGAAAATTATATTTTGGAAATTACAAACGGAATGACAAACTTATATATACACTTCTCACGAAGGTGAAGGGTATAAAAACAAATTTCCCATAAAACGAAAAAAATATGCCTTAAATATGCTCGTAAAGGAAAAACATGCAAAATATGCACAAAAAAATCGATGATAAAATACTTAAAATGTTCTTAAACGGCTTCCCTGCTGATAACTAATCAAGGTTCAATAAAATAAATTTGTATTTATTTCTTCCGATTGAGTTGGATCCACGCCTGGTTAAGCTCTACCCAATTATGTAAAGAACTCATATCACAAGAAATAGTTTTCCCTATACTTATAATAAAAATTCTACTGATCAGAAAGAACTTCCAAAGTCTAGCAATTTCAATAATTTTCTAGTACTTACTTGAAATCCTAATCATTTGATTAGCAGCCAACTGTTTAAAGGATGGTTACTGTGTGCCTCCATAGAGTTAAAAATAATTTCAATTCTTACATGCCTACAAATAGACCAAACATAGAATACACCAAACCACAAGCAAAATATCACATTAAAAAATTATTTCAGGCTTTGATAATGGATACTTATGGTAAAGTTATTTTCCAGCTGTTAATGATTTCTCAGCTCATCTATCATATTGACTCGTGTCTTGACTCATCAATCCATTCTGCCATGCTCTTTATATATGTACATGGATAGACGTACAACTATCCTTCATCCACTGCATTCATTACATGTAGCACCAACTATCAAATAATAAAAATCAAAACCTATAACCAAAAACCAAAAACCACCACCTATTTTTGTAAAAAAACAAAAAAGATTTATACCTAGTAGACAACAAAAAAAAACTGAATTTACAAAAACAAAAGAGGCTTGTAGGAGGTCAACAGAAGTGTACGTAAAAGGTCAATCCATTATTTTTTTATTTTTTGGCTGGTTTTTAACATTTTTTTCCTTAAAAAAAACGTGTACATCGAATTTAGCTACTTAAAAATTGATTAACTACTATGGACTGACAACTGCTCGTCTCTCGTTGCCGGCTTCAATCATCACTCTCTATATTAATTGTATAATGATGAATGGTTTTTGAGGAAATTAAAAAAAGAAAAAAAGTTGTTTGTGAAAAAAGGACATCTGCCTCTTCAGTTTTCAGTCGTCACATTAGAGTGGTCAGAAAAACTTTATTAGCAAATATTCGAATTCTTTTCTATCGTTCGTTCTCTATTCCCATTGTCCACTCAGCATGTTGTCTTTTGTTGAATGCAAAGCATTTACGTAAAAACATTTTGTCACATACAATGTCATAGACCTAATAACAATGCCACTGATTTTTAATTATATATTTTTACATTTTATTAAAAAAAAAAATAAAAAAAAACACAAACAAAAAACATCAAAAAACACTAATGCAACGCGGTTTATTGTGTTTTGTTTGTGGGTTTATTTGTTTGAATTTGATTGTAGAATTTGTTCAAGTTCTTCCGTATATTAAATTTCTGAAAAACATGTAGGATTGTTTTCTAATTTTCATGCGAGAATAAGTTTTGTGAATTAAAATATTAAGTTGTACGAGTATTTAGTGGCACTACGTAACTTTAGACTTGAACATGTACTTGTAAAACATGAAAAATCTTGTAAACCACAATCCATTGTTGAAGAGTGTTGAAAATATTTACGATTATTGCGAATATCTATATATATAAAAGAGTAACGTTACTGACTGACTGACTGACTGACTGACTGACTGACTGATTCATCATCGCACAGCCCAAACGGTTGAAGCTAGAATCATGAAATTTTAACTGTGGGTTCCTCCCTCCCCGAAACGATCCGATAAGAAGGGATTTTTGGAAATTCGAACGTTTAGGGGGTAAAAAAGGGTAAAAACGGGTAAATTCGGTAACCTTATATCTTCGAAACTAATAAAGATACAAAAAAACTTAAAATTGCATGTTACTCCATTTAAAAAATAAGCTGACAGGTGTTTCGTACTTTTTCGAAATTCGAAGCTTTTAGGGGAGAAAACGGGTAAAAACTGTATTTTGGTACTTTTTTGGCACCATATGTATCTTTTAAACTACTAAAATTAGAAACAAATTTTAAATCGTATTCATTACATATCAAAAAATAAAAAATATAAGTTTGGTACTTTTTGGAAATTCGAACCCCTAAGGGATAAAAATTGTATTTATTTTTGGTACTTTTTTCATAATGTATGTTTTTCTACAAATTGATATAGACATATAAATATTTTATTTTAAGCTCCCACCACGATACAGAAATTTATTTGATTAAAATTTTAACACCGCAATGGGGATAAAAATGGTACCAAAAAGGGGGTAAAAACGGAAAAATACATTTTATTTAACATTTTCAGCCAATTTTGATAAATTTTTAACATTGGTTCCTGGATTCATGCAAAAATTAACTAACAGAGTGCTATTTGGAACTCGACTGACAAGATGTATACTTGTCCAAATCCGGAAAAACAGTTTGGTACTTTTTTTAAAACTTATTTTTCTTGAGCACATTAACACAGATTTTAATCGTTTGAGGCATGTCTTTAAGCATAAACAATTTTGGCAAAATGGAATATTTTTAAATTTCAAACTTGAGGGGTGTTCAAGGAGGAAAAGGGCATTTGGTACTTTTTTTCCTAATGGTACTTTTTTTTAATATTTTCAATTATTTCACTTATCGACATTAAAGTTAGCTGATATGTATCTGAATGAAGTTAGAGTTAGGAGTAGGGGATAATATTTAGGTACCAAAATGTGAGAACTGAACTATAGGTACTTTTTTGTTCTTCTAATGGTACTTTTTGAATTTTCTTTAATAATGGGCCTAGAAACATGAAATTAAGCATTAATGATAATAAGTGAGTGAGAAGTTTAGGAGGAAACTCTATCGCAGTTTTTTTATATTAGAGTGGTACTTATGGTACTTTTTCTTTATTCTAATGGTACTTTTTCAATTTTCTATAATAATGAACCTAGAAACATGAAATTTAGCATATATGGTAATAAGTGAGTGAGGGTAGACTTTTTGGTACTTTTTCTTTATTCGAATGGTACTTTTTGTAATTTCTTCACGAATGAACCTATAAACATGAAATAAAGGTTATATGGACCCGAATGAGTGGGAAACCGCAAGTGGGGGATTTTTGGTACTTTTTCAATATTCTAATGGTACTTTTTGATTTTTTTGTAATAATGGACATAGAAATTCGAAATTAGGCGTATATGGTCCTAAGTGAGAAAAAATTCAATTGGATACTTCATGGTACTTTTTCTTTATGCTAATGGTACTTTTTTGAATTTTCTATAGCAATGGACATAGAAACATGAAATAAAGCATATATGGTCCTAAGTGAGTGAGAATTCTAGAGGGAGACTTTTTGGTACTTTTTCTTTATTCGGATGGTACTTTTTGTAATTTCTTCACCAATGAACCTAGAAACATGAAATAAAGCTTATATGGGCCAGAGTGGGTGGGAATCCACAAGTGGCTGCCTTTTGGTACCTTTTCTTTATTCTAATAGTACTTTTTTGAATTTTCTATAACAATGGACTTAGAAACATGAAATTAAGCATATATGGTCCTGAGTGAGAATTTTATGGGGAGACTTTTTAGTACTTTCTCTTTAATCGAATGGTACTTTTTGGAATTTCTTCAACAATGAACCTAAAATCACGAAATAAATCTTATATGGACCCGAGTGAATAGGAATCCACAAGTGGCTGCCTTTTTGGTACTTTTTCTATATTCTAATGGTACTTTTTGATTTGTTTGTAATAATGGACATAGAAACACGAAATTAAGCGTATATGGTCCTAAGTGAGTGAAAATTCAAGCGGGCACTTCATGGTACTTTTTATTTATTCTAAAGGTACTTTTTGGAATTTTCTATAGCAATGGACTTAGAAACGTGAAATTAAGCATATATGGTCCTAAGTGAGTGAGAATTCTGGAGGCAGACTTTTTGGTACTTTTTCTTTATTCGAATGGTATTTTTTGTAATTTCTTCACCAATGAACCTAGAAACATGAAATAAAGATTATATGGACCCGAATGAGTGGGAATCCACAAGTGGCTGCCTTTTTGGTACTTTTTCTATATTCTAATGGTACTTTTTGATTTGTTTGTAATAATGGACATAGAAACACGAAATTAAGCGTATATGGTCCTAAGTGAGTGAAAATTCAAGCGGACACTTCATGGTACTTTTTATTTATTCTAAAGGTACTTTTTGGAATTTTCTATAGCAATGGACTTAGAAACATGAAATTAACCATATATGGTCCTAAGTGAGTGAGAATTCTGGAGGCAGACTTTTTGGTACTTTTTCTTTATTCGAATGGTACTTTTTGTAATTTCTTCACCAATATACCTAGAAACATGAAATAAAGCTTATATGGACCCGAATGAGTGGGAAACCACAAATATTGGACTTATGGTACTTTTTCTATATTCTAATGGTACTTTTTGATTTTTTTGTAATAATGGACATAGAAGTACGAAATTATGCGTTTATGGTAATAAGTGAGTGAAAATTCAAGCGGAAACTTCATGGTACTTTTTCTTTATTTCAATGGACTTAGAAATATGAAATTAAGCATATATGGTCCTAAGTGAGTGAGAATTCTAGAGTGAGTGAAAATTTTAGGGGGAGACTTTTTGGTACCTTTTCTTTAATCGAATGGTACTTTTTGTAATTTCTTCAACAATGAACCTATAAACATGAAATAAAGGTTATATGGAGCCGAATGAGTGGGAAACCACAAGTGGGGGCTTTTTGGTACTTTTTCTGTATTCTAATGGTCCTTTTTTAACTTTTCTATAGCAATGGACTTAGAAACATAAAATTAAGCATATATGGTCCTAAGTGAGTGAGAATTCTAGGGGGAGACTTTTTGGTACCTTTTCTTTAATCGAATGGTACTTTTTGTAATTTCTTCAACAATGAACCTATAAACATGAAATAAAGTTTATATGGAACCGAGTGAGTGGGAAACCACAAGTGGGGGCTTTTTGGTACTTTTTCTATATTCTAATGGTACTTTTTGATTTTTTGTAATAATGGACATAGAAGTACGAAATTATGCGTATATGGTAATAAGTGAGTGAAAATTTAAGCGGACACTTCATGGTACTTTTTCTTTATTCTAATGGTACTTTTTTGACTTTTCTATAGCAATGGACTTAGAAACATGGAATTAAGCATATATGGTCCTAGGTGAGTGAGAATTCTAGGGAGGGACTTTTTTGTACTTTTTCTTTATTCGAATGGTACTTTTCGTAATTTCTTCACCAATGAACCTAGAAACATGAAATAAAGCTTATATGGACCCGAGAAGTGGCTGCCTTTTGGTACTTTTTCTGTTTTCTAATGGTACTTTTTGAATTTTCTGTAATAATGGACATATAAATATGAAATTAAGCGTATATGGCACTAAGTAAGTGAAAAATCAAGGGGATACTTCGTGATACCTTTTCTTTATTATAATGGTACTTTTTTAAATTTCTTAAGTGAATGATAATTCTAAGGGGATACTTTTTGGTACTTTTTCGTACTTTATTCGAATGGTACTTTTTGTATTTTCTTCACCAATGAACATGATATAACGCTTGTATAGACCTAAGCGAAAGAAAATCTACAAGTGGGAACATTATGGTACTTTTTCTTTATTCTAATGGTACTTTTTAAATTTTCTATAATAATGGACCTAGAAACATAAAATTAAACATATATGGTCATAAGGGAGTGAGAATTTAAGGGGGAGTCTTTATGGTACTTTTTCTATGTTCGAATAGTACTTTTTGTATCTTCTTCACCAATGAACTTAGAATTGTGAAATAAAGCTTATATGATCCCGACCGATTGGGAATCCACAAGTGGGGTCTTTATGCTACTTTTTCTATATTATAAAGGTACTTTTTGAATTTTCTCTAATAATGGATTTAGAAATACCAAATTAACTGCATATTATTTTAAGTGAGTGAAAACTCAAAGAGAATACTTAATACTTTTTCTTTATTCTAATGGTACTTTTTAAATTTTCTATAATAAATCTAGAAACATGAACATAATATTATATGGACTCGAGCGAGTAGGATTCTATAACTGGGAACATTATGGTGCTTTTTCATTATTATAATGGTATATTTTGAATTTTCTATAATAATGGACCTAGAAATATAAAATATATGCTCCTCAGTGAGTAACTAACTTTTTTAATATAATAAATTAGTTAGCTTAAATACAAAAATAATTTGTATTTTTTCGTTCTTCGAATGGTATATGATCCTGACCGAATAAGAATCTAAAAAAGGGACTCACAGGTACTTTTTTCCAACTAATAATATTTTTTGACTATTTTATAAAATTAAACATAAAAATTCAAAATTAGGCACACATGATTCGGAATGAGTTAGAATTCACAAAAGGTGACTTTAGTGGTACATTTCTTTAGCATTTTCTATAAAAATGATCATGTGTGGGCATATAAAATGTGGGTCTAAATGGTACTTTTTTATTATAATAATACGTTTCGAATGAGCTAGAAGCCACAATACAATGATTCAATAAACATGAATCTAGAGGCATGTTATCCTGAATTAGCTTTAATTCACAAAGGGAGACTTAATAGTACTATTTCTTTCATCCAATTGGGGTGGCGAAGCGCACCGGGTTTATTGCTAGTAAATAATATTTTTGATAAATATTTTTTATTTATTTAAAATGAAGAAGATAAAAAATGCAGTCGAAAGCTTTGTTTAGACTTAGTCATCCGCGTGAATAAAATAATTTGTATCTTAATTACAATAAGATGATCCGAATTTTATTGGCAAAAAATTGCTAATAATTCGGAATTTTTGCTATAAATTATATTTATTACAATCTTAATAAATAGTGTAGAAATAATTTTTTTTTAATTTCTTTTTAATTGTTTATATTTTTTGTAAAGGCAACAGAAAATGAGTAAATGTATACCACAAACAAAATATAAACTTATTTTCATTTAATAAATTTCCCAACATTTTAAAAAATAAATTAAAATATTTTGTAAATATAGAAATTTAATACTCACTTTCAAAACATTACATCAATTACTAGTATGTCAAATAGACAGTTAAGTATTTCCGAAAACATTTGCATCAAGAAATATCATATTATTGTATGATTTCAAACAATAAACGAATGAATGAATGGGTCAATCAATAATCGCCAGAAAATAAAAACAAATCCATTAAATAAATAACTCGTGCCATTAAGACAAAAGTGTGCCAGTCGGCAACAATTGAAAACGCATTAACACCTCAAGTAAACGAAACAAGAAACTAAATAAAAAGACGAGATGGTGAATAAGACGTTTAAACGAACCAATGAATGAATGAATGAATGATTGAGCACAGAATGTTGTGCTGCAGCCACGACTTTTATGAAATTCAAACTAAAATATCATTATTAATTTCAAATTTACAATACGATTGCTTTTTGTTGGCAGAAAACAAAAGAGATCATAACTGACGGTTGAGTGGAGAAACAACATTTTAAAAATGTGCAAATTATAGTTTGAAAATTACTCCGTAACTATTTGATATCATTATTTATGGGTTTTGGTAAAACTCTTGATAACATTTTTAAGTCTATTCAAGTGTAAAGATTTTTTGTTTTTAAAAACTACCTATAACTACTGTTTTATAACAATTGACATGTATGCAATAAAATGCACTACAATTCGCAATTCTTATTTACGATCAACAGACAACCCTTTGAATACGTACATCCCATCCCCTTTGCAAAAATCATTAGATTCGTTTTTAGTTTTTTTTTTTTTTTTTTTTAATTTCAAGTAGCTCTAAAATGACACATGATGATATTTATTGTGATGGAATATAAAAATGAATTCAAGCATATCTTTATCCTTAAACTATTTAAAGAAAATTGCACAGTTTTTGTAATGTGTGTAACTACTTAGGTAAGTTGGAGTAGATGGGTAGTTTAGGGTATATTTTTGGCACTGTGGTGGCTTATCTTTATGATTTGATCACTTCATTATTAAAACAAAAAAATATATAGTTTTGCCTGAGTTGTCAATGGCAATATTTCGCATAGTTGCAAAGATATCTGTAAACTCTAAATTGCGATACGTATCTAAATTAAGTAAATTACTAGAAGGTAACCCACATTCGCACACACACATAGACGGAAAGAATTCTTTGTATGACTGAATGAAAATCGATTATAAAATCGTTGTTGTTGTTGCTGTTGCTCTTATTTGCATTGTTCCAGTGCAGGCGGCATATCATTAACCATTATTCGATGGACCGTCATACACACGAATTGAATTCATTGCAAATTAACATGTTTACTCTTGTTGCTGTGTTGTTGTTGTTGTTGTTTTTGTTTATTTGTTTGCAAGTAAATTTAGGGTATGTTTTTTTTTTTTTTTTTGTTCGTTTTTGTACCAGCACTCGTACGCATGTGCGCCTGACGTTATGCGATGCCTGGTTTAGCAGCAGCTTCCATTTCAGGCGCCATTATTGAATTTGAAATGTTTAAATTGAGTTGTTGGTTCATTAGCCAATTGTCTTTATTGTTTTTTGGGCCTTTGAATTAATTCATATTCAACAAACCAGCCAGATTTACATGTGCAAATAAATACAACAAATAAACAAAAGCGAAGGAAATTAATATATAAAAGTAAGTAAATCAAGTTGAAACAATGGACCAATAATTACAAACAGTTTGCCATACAGTGCGATAGTCAGACAGTCAGACAGGTAGACAGGAAAAGGATTTTCCTCAATACATACTTGTTTTATATTATAATTAAGTTAATGGAACAATTATGTTATGGTATGTATGTATAAAGAAGAGCTATGTGTTTTTAGAACTTTTTAGGAGATCAAAAATAGTGTTTAATTTCGTAAATTTACTAAAGCATTCAAAAGTTTGTTCCATAAAAAATTATTTAAACTTTCTATTTCGACCAGCTAGCTCCTTTCGTTTTTACCCTATCCTGTTTTCAACAGACAGACGGACGGACATAACTAGATCGGCTTAGAATCTTATGTGAACCCAGAATATATATTTATAATAATGTGGGTCTGCGACAAATATTTTGATGTGTTACAAACGGAATGACAAAATCAATATACCACCATCTTTTTTAAGATGGGTATAAAAATTTATAAAGATTTAGGATAAACCAGTCATAAAAAGGAAAAGATAAGTATGGGAGTACCAAAGCAAGGATTCAAACTTCAAAAACTATCAAGAAAAATTAATTCGAATATCATTAATATTTCAAAAATTGAATTCAAAATATAAAATATCTCCAGAAACTAGAAAAAACTCCAACAAATAATTTAGCAAAATGGAGACATACTACAAATAATTCAAAAAATCTATAAAATTATGTAAATTTAATATGATATATTGTGACGGTGGCTAACTGTCCCTCGAACCATTAGACACTATAGCTTGAGACGAACGAGGTCTTTTGATAACCAGACTCCCTAGTAAAAACTCTTTTAAAATTGGTCTTAAATTTTAAAAAATCATAGTGAAAACACAAGTTCCACACGAATACCAATAAACCTTAAAAATCCAAAATTTTAACACAATTATTAAATATGTAAAAAATGTCCAAAGATTACAAAAACCTTTTTCAAAATTTTTTTTTAATTTAAATTTTTTAATTTTTGTGAAAAAAAAATTTTTTTAGAATTGGGTTAATGGATTTTATTCAATAGCAACCGAGCCGGAAGAATTTACGTTCTCACGAATGTGAAGCGTACAAGAATATTTCAATCAAAAATCAAAACAAAAATCAACTATCACAAAATGACAGAAAGGGAAATGGAATTACCAACAAAATTTTAGTTAATTTCTTTGTGTATCAACTAAATTTAGCGAATTCAAACACCTTTCATTCACAATATACATCTATTGTGAGTTGTTTGTGATCAAAATAATTGAAAAATAGAAGAGTATTAATATATTAAAATACATATTGATTTTGTACTTTGCAATATTCGATTTTTATTTATGTTTTTGAATCAATATAGTTTGGTTTCATACTTTAATATGAACATTATTATTTGTCACCTACTGAAAATTATTTGTTGAATAAAGAATACACTTTTGTAAAAAATCTAGAAAATAGATTGTGGTTGTGTATTAATTTGGCCTTATACAAAAGTTTGACTTTCAACATGTAACACTTTCCTTTTTATTTTTATTGTTTTTTCTATTATTTTTGGGGTTTTACAATTTTATTTCTAATAAAATTTAAAATTTTAATTTAACTTAAAAAAAAACTCGTGTTAACATATCAAGAGATCACATAGCTATGACCATAGAGAAAATATACATAGAGCGGAAACTAGAAAAAAACTCAAACAAAAAAATTACTCAAAAATGTTACACATACGAGTGTTGTTTTTGTTTTCACATAGTTTTTTGTACTAATACATTCTCACCACTTAGGTTTTAGACAACTGAGTTAGGTCTTTCACAGGAGAGTTTCCGATCTATATGTATTTATCTATGGCTATGACAACGATTCGCTCAACAACAACAATAAAAATTATATATTTTATACAAAAAATAATAACATAACTTAAAAAGTTATTTATGATGCCATCAGATCTACTATATGTCGTCTGCCATCAGTTTTAGGACAAAACGGTCCTAAAAGGTGATGGGAGTACCAATACCAATCATTCAAACTTGAATAACCATATGACACTTCGATGCGCCCAAGAAAATTTTCGACAATTTCCTAAAATACTGCATTTTATTTATATGCATAAAACGAATAAACAAAATTAAAATTTTATGTAATTCTATATATATTTTGTTTTTTTGCACCCTGAGTTTATTCTTAGTATTTATAAATACAAAAATGTTTGCTTAAAAGTGGTGCCAACACAAAAAACACTCTAGCATAA
Source organism: Calliphora vomitoria (assembly GCA_942486065.2). Classification (NCBI taxonomy): domain Eukaryota; kingdom Metazoa; phylum Arthropoda; class Insecta; order Diptera; family Calliphoridae; genus Calliphora; species Calliphora vomitoria. The sequence goes on from OW818030.2 coordinate 142,203,738, forward strand.
CAATAAACCAATGTGATAAGTCCATCCACAAACCTTATTATGGAGAAACAATGGAAATGAAGTTTATCAACACAGGTTGACTCAAAAAATACAATGCTTCAAGGAAGTTAATTTTTAATAGTGAGGAAATGAGTCAATTGGATTTGGAAATATTATGTACAAAAATGTTTTGTACCATAATAAATTAGTTTAACATTTTGAAATTGTTATTAAAAAAAATTTTTGTTGGAATTTTGTCATGACTGCAGTTCAGACAGAATGCGTGTTTAAAATTAAAATAGGCTATAGTTCCTAAAACGGTTCTCTACCGTGAAAACCACAATCAAAGGTTTAAAGGCTGGAAAATCACCTGGTATAAATAAAATTACTACCTAGATGATAAGTAATCTTCCCAACTCAGCACTGAAAATTATTTTGTTCATATTTAACTCAATACTACGTATTGGATATTTCCCATTCTCATGGAAAATATTTGAGATAGTTATGATACCAAAACCGGGAAAAGATGTCACTCAATTGACATCATACCGTCCCATTAGCCTGTTGTCAATACTCTCAAAACTTTTTTAAAAGTTGTTACTTGAGAGCCTTATAGTACACTTTGACGAAAATTGCATTATTCCTGACCATCAATTTGGTTTCAGAAGGAAGCATAGTACTATCGAACAGTTACATCGGATAACTACTCTTATTAAATCTGTAACTTTTAAACATGCGCATAGACTTGTCGAGTTTAAGTATTGAATTTGGAGCTCATGGGCCCACAAGGGGCACGACTAGGGTAGGACACCTCGGGTATGTTAAATTTTTAAAACGATCCTATTTCTTCGTTTGTGTTCCAATTTCAAAAATATAACATATGTACATAGAACTCCTAGCCCTGTTTAATAATTATTTTTTAAAAAATTTACAAATCATAGCCAAACAATAAAGTCGGTTCTTTTTAAAAACTACTTTAAAATAAAAACCCGCTTTTTATTATTTCCCAACTATAGTCAAAATTAAAGTATGTTTTAAATTGAATCGACTTTAACTGGGTGTCACCTCAAATGTAGAAAATCTTATCATACAATATACAACAAAATATAGACAAGTGGCATCGCTGAACAGCTGACTTAGACATTTAAAAAAAAAACAAAAAGTGACAAACAATAAATGTAACCGGGAAACTAAAGAAAAAACTGTTTGTGGTGGAAAAATAGAAAAGGAAAGATTAATATCAAATTTATTCTATTTTGGTACTAATTTTATTGATTCAATATTCAATAATTGCAAAATCTCTGCCAATATCTTGTAACTTAAACGTCGAAATGGTTGTTAAGATAAAAAATTATCAGGTATAGTCAGCATTTATTAGTATTATTGCTTTGTTATGACAAAATTGTTAGTGCTTATGCTCAGACAACTTTGTCTTGACAACAAACGTCATTAATTGTTATGATAAATGTTTGTCAAGTATAGACAGGGGATTAGGGAAAAACTAACTACAAAATAACAACATACAGAACGGTACAGAACGCAAAGACTAATGGAGCCAAGGCGAATTTATACCACCACATTGTATGAATTTGCCTTGAATGGAGCCTTAACTATGTAACCAAGGCGTATTAACAAGGTGAGTGCATAAGATTCGCCGTTGTTTAATGTAGGTCTTCTGTCAAACTGTGTTTATCAAGGCGAATTCATACAAGGTGGTGGCAGTTCTACAAAAACAACAATTGGTCTTAACAAATGTCAAAAAACAAATATTAAAAATTAAACAAATATGTATTAAAACTTAATATAGTGTAGATAATTGCTGATTTATGTAAAAAATAAATATTTTGTTAATAAGCTTAGAATATGTAGATATTTAAATATGAACAAAAGCTTTGACAACTGTTAGAACCAAAAAGCGAAAAAAAAGTTATCAGCTGATTGACTGACTCCACCTTGTATAAATTCGCCTTGGTGTTTATGTTTACATTTGTTATTGTAAATAACATAGTAATATTTTAATTCGCCTTGGTTTTGACATTTGTTCTACATTTTAACAAAAACAAAATGCCTGTTGTCTTGGCATTGTTGTATTTGTTGCCGGGACGCACTCACTTTGTTAATTCGCCTTGTATGTAACACAACAACACTTTATTTGTAAACAAACTTATATGTATGCACTCCACTCACTAACAACACTCAATGCAAAACCAAAGAGAAACGAGCAATGAAAATAAATTTGCAAAATTTATATCTTGCATTAATAAAATTCAACAGAAATTGCTTATTGTCAATAAATATGAATTAAAATGTCATTTAAATTATATTAATTAAATAAATTAATATATGTATGTATTTTATAACTTTTGTTAGCTGCTCACCTTAGGAATGAATGATTTTTAGGAATATGGTGGCGGCCGTCCGCAAATTGTCAGTTGGTGAATTTCTTATAAAATGCATCATTTGTTGTGAATATTTTAACTAAAAACACTTTATTATCACTTATTAAGATTTGTTATAAATGTTATTAAAGGTAAATTTATAATGTATCTCACTCACTTGTGCCGGTCACAAAAAAAAACCAAATAAACAAATGAAAATGAAAAGAAAATCAAGTTTGCCAAAACAGGCTGACTCAAAAAATATCATATTTCAAGAAAATTAATTTTTAATAGTAAAAGGGTGAGTCAGTAGGATTTATTTTAAGAAAACGTTAAATTTGAAAGTTTTTTCTTCATGAAAATCTTTATTTATAAACAAAATGTAAAAGCGAAATGAATTGTTTTTATTAAGTAAGGTATACTATTTTTTGTTAATTAACAAAATGAATGTAACTATAAATATTATCATAAAATCAAAATATATACATATAAAAAATATTTATTTTAATTAACTTACCATTATTCAGCATATTCTTTGTACAGTGCATTTTATAACTATAACGTACATTTATTTTTCAATTTATCTTTTTAAATATTAATGAAACTGTTTAAATATACTTTTGTAACAACGTTTCTGTTATTCTTAATGTAGATTTATAAAAATAAAAATCCATTATCATTTTTTTGAATCTAATTGGAGAATTTTACAAAATTTTTTGTTTAATTTGTATAAACTTTTGCCTTTGAAATAGTGTAATGTAGAATTGAATTCCAAATTGTCAAACAAGTGATGGGAGAATGTACATATTAACAAAATCGGTAAATAAATTGCTGAAATTTAAGAACAAAAAATACGGCAACATAGGTTTTTGCCCAAAATATAGGTATGTATAAAGAAAAATTCATGTTTAAAATCCAATAACTAATATTTAAAGGTGGATATATTTGAACATTATTTTTAGTGTTTTATAGCTAGAAGTCTCTAAAAACTATTTCCTTAGTATATACAACAACACTACTTCACTTGTAAACAAACTTTTGAAGAACACATGCAACAACAAACGACAATGAAATCAAAACCGAACAGAAAGAAGAACAACACGAAGTAGCAACAAAAGCATAATTTTAATTTTGTCTTTTACTAAATTAGTGATAATTTTAACAAAAAGTGTTTATTTAATGCACAATTATGATTTTAATAAACACATATTTATGAAAGATTTAATAATAAATAACTTTTATATAGCTTTATACTAATTTTCTTTCCATTTAACAGACATGGTGACAAACGGCCCCAAATTAGCAATTTCGTATTATTTCTTAAAATACACTATTAGTTGTGAATAAATTAAGTTAAAAACACTTTTACATGTATTAAATTATAGTTTGTTTTAAATTTTATATTGTTTATTCATGATAATTATTAATTTTCAATTATTTTCGCGAACGACGAAAATTTTGCAATGTCACTTGTGCCGGCCACTAAAGAAAACTAAAAGAAACAAATATGAAATGACAAGGAAATGAAGTTAGTCCATACAGGCTGACTCAAAGAAGGCTAGTTTTCGTTAAACGTTACTTTTAAGTGTGAGAGGGTGGCACAGTTCTATTTTTATTTAAAAAAAAAAAAAATGAACGTTAAATTAAAAACATAACTATATAGTGTGATTTTTTTCTACAATTTTTAGTGGCTAATTTTTTTCTACAATTTTTATAATTTGCTATTATAATTGAGAAATATTATTTGGCATTTAAAACGATTTTAAATAGTTTGGTGTTCTGTAAATTGAATCCACACGAATGTACTAAACCGTGCGACATCAATTTGTCAATTTTTCGTTTCTGAAAATCGTTTGTTTTTTTTAAATCATTCGAATTAATTAAAAATAGTAAACTTTGTTTTGAAATGATATTGTAAGCGAAATAAGGAAAATAACACTTGTTTGACCTTGGTACCTTTATTAAAAACCTTAATCAACATTTTTAAACGCTTTGCTAAATTAAAACAAAAATAAATTTTGACCCCGCTGAAATGGGTAAACCTTTAGATTTAGTAATATTGTTCATAATTCGTATCATTAAAACTAATCTGCAAAAATTAAGATTTTCTCGAAATACTTGAAATTCAAATATTTTATTATTGGCTTTAATTAATTTATTTTATATCCTTAATAAGATCAATTCATAATTTTTTTTTTTCAAGAATATTTTAAAAATATTACGGTAACGAAAAATTGGATAACGGTAACGATATTTGATTTTTATCGGTAATGCTATATCAATTTTTGGTCTGCGTAAAAGTTTACAAAAATTGCAATAAGCTGAAAATAGGTGGACAATTATTGAAATCAACAATTTGTATGTTCACGATTATTTGTATTTATGATTATTTTGGTAAAGGAATTTTAGTGGTAACGGTAGCTTAGCGGTAACGGTAGTAAACCTTGATTTTCAATTTTGAATATAGTTTAAAAAAATTTACGTTATCGGGGTTAGAAAAAAATCATACTGACATATCCTTTAATAATATTAGAAAAATTAACAAAGAAAAGCGCATATCGTTTAAAATTTTCGTTTTCGATTTGAAAACGCCAAACAGGTGTTCTGACAAACGAAAATGTTAGAAATTTTGCAGTTTCAAACCGATAGTGTATACTAAAACGAATAGCAAATCGCGTGGATTTCAGAACATGCTGAAATGCGTTTTGCGTTTTTCAAACCGTAATCGATTTGAAAACGCTGCGTTTTCCAGAACATGGGGGATAGTCTTACATTTAGAAATTGTCCATTCAAACATTTTAGAACTGTTGTTTTAATTTTATATATTTTTAGATACCCAATAAACCTAACGATATTAATGCGATATCGAAACGATATCATCTAGATGATATAAACTATCATATATGATATCGTTTGCGTGTCATAAACGATAGTTTTTCCGGACTAAATTGTACCGTTCCTTATAATATTGTTTTTCCAGGCAATTATGATACCGTTTTCGCTATCATAATTTCCAATAAAAATGATAGTAAAATCGCCATGCTACAGATTTCATTCTGAATGCTACTAAATACTAAAAATTATATGTATTTTAATATCTTATATTAGATATGTATTTCGCTGAAATAATACAAAAACCTGGAAAGGAAAAATAACATATCATACATACTATTTTCATCACATTGATATCGCATGTGCATATTTCTGCAAATATTTGAACATTTCAAACGTTGCATACAAATTACTGTAAAATTGAAGAAAATTATCGCGATTTTATTACCTGTCCACTGTTTAAATCAAATAATAACGTTTTAAATGATTTAATATCTATTTTGTTTTCGTCTTTCGTATGTATGTTGTTTGAAAATTCTTAATATAAATTATTTTTCAGTTTGAAGTTTTTTTCAAATGTTTGTGGTTTATTTATTTATTTTATTGGAAGGAAAATTTTAGAAAACTATATTATGATAATATCGTTTTCAATAATAATATATGATATCATAATAGCCCCCATAAGGTAATACCGATTTTGCTATAATATCGTTTTTTGGTTTATTGGGTATATAATACTGTATAAAGTATTGTGACTAATAACGATTATGTTTAAAACAAAAATATCATGTAATATTGAAGTAGTATATATGTATAAGGGTACGTAACATAGGATAGAACTAGAAGCGCAACTGACAGTAAAATATATTTCAAATATTTACTTCTCCCAATTTTTATGGCTGACACAACAACAAAATACATTGATTAACATGTATTTTGTTGTTGCAATACTTAGGTTTTTGATAGCAGACTTTTGTACCATAGAAGAAATACAGACTTTGGTTTTAATCTCTCAGTAACGCAAGTTGTCATCTATGCTAGGTACTTAGTTGTATGTTGTAGAGAAATAAAACATCTGTTTGTTATATTTTGTATTGATTTTATTTAATAATTATTTTTATTGATTTATATAACATTTAACACTTTTTCAAAGTTTAATTTAGGTTGTCTGTATTTCATTGTTTATAATATTTAATATGTAGTTTGTGTTTTATTATTGGTTTTCATTTCAAATTATAGTTAATTGTTAATAATTTAATATAATAAATATTGCATTGAACAGTGGAATATAAATAGTTATTGTTAATAGTATAATGTATAATGTATGAATTGTAAGTATTCAACTATAACAAATTGGCAATTCATTAATGGTATTTAATTATTTTCTTTGATGTACATATTTTTGGGTTAAATGCATACTTTGCTATTTATTTCATTTATTCAAAATATATTTATTGGTTTATATTGCTTTTGTATTTTGGCTGTTTTGGTAAGACATGTTTTTTTTTTTAGTTTGTATTGTTTATTTAAACTTAAAAATATTTTAAAAATTATAAAAAATATTATAGTATAATAATAATAGGAATAGGTTTGAGACAAATCTTTGTTTATTTGAAATTTGTATTTGTAGTTTAACAGCCTTATGCATAAAAATTTACAAGAGCTTTATAAACCAATTATAAGCAAATTTTCATAAAGTTGTATTCATAAACGATTAATAGCTCAAAATACATTTGATAAACCTTTAATAAGTATACAAATTTTAAAGTTCGTTCGACCCTTCTTTAAACCTACTATAAAGTATTCTTTTTACATTTTATCTTGAAAAAAGGGAATTTTGAAGATAATTCTTTATAAATTTGCATTAATAGTCGATACTATTGCAATTGATAAACATAATTTTAACTCCGCTGGGAAATATGGTCCACTTTAATAATATAAGATTTTGTTCCATATTTCTCCGGCAGTGAACTACATGAGGTTCGCAAGTGAGTTGTATTGTCATTTTTGTAATTTTTTGTTAACCTGTAACGGCATGTAGTAACTAAATGCATAAACATTGTGGCAGAAGGTCCACACAATCTAATATATCCACTCCGGAATTAAAATTATGTGTTTCCTCATAGAAATTCATTAATTTTTGTTAAAATTTAACAAAATGACAATAAAAATAAATTAATAAAATAAATTATAAAACAGTGATGTTTATTTTATCACAGAATATTCGTCATTCGAATACTTTTAATAATAATTGAACTAAAATATATAAAAACATTTGTATATTAATGCATTTAAGCTTAATATAAATTTACTAGAATCAGATATACATTTTTTATCTAAAAATTAGTTTTTATCTTCAAAAATGTATTATTAATAAAAACAAACAATGAAAAAAAGAGAATTAACGAATATTTTATCCTAATTGCAAGCAACACTAACAACGAAAAATGGGAAATAACAGAGAAGCATTGCCAGCATAGACAAAAAACAGTACATTAGTTATTGTGCCTTTAACAAACGTTTATGAATACTATACTTTTATAAATGATTTTTAAAGCTAAAGTGTTTGTTAACAAATTTGTGTTTTAAATCTACAATAAGTTTTTTTATGCATATAGCCGTAAATATTTAATTATTTTACTTTTCACTCACTTTAACTGAGGAAAGTTTTTCTGTTGGCTTAATAGAAATAAAGGTACAAAATGGGCGCGTTTTTCTCTTATTGTTTTTAAAAATTATATATGTAAATTAAATGAAATTCGAGTTAAATTTTAAGTTAGGTATTTAAATTATATGTATGTTAAAATTTATGTTTTTCTGGTACATATTGTTTTTGTATTGCTAAAAACTAATTGAGCCTAAACACTACGTTTTGTTAACATTTTTGTTTATTTAATTAATTGATATTTTGTTAAATTTATGTTATTTGTATTTTTTATTTTTTTAATAATTGAAAGCATAATTAGGGAACATTATTTTCATTTTAAAGATCTATAATGAGAAAGAAATATGGCAAATTGCTGTGACACTGTTATCCGAAAAGTTTTGAAAGAGGAATATTTGAAGAAATTAAAAAGGACATATTGTCTCTAACTACCTCTTCAAATATCAGTATTTTATTTGCTTTTAACCACATGGTTTTTAACTACATATTTTATGTTTTAAAGAAAACAATTTTTTGTTTTTATTTCTCTTCACTTAATCTAATAAATGTATTTTTTTGTTTTTGTAATTTTTAATTGCATGTTATTGTTACATTAGTTGTCCAATTTTGCATAGATCCTTTTTTGAGGAATTTTTGTTTACTGTATTTGCGTTTCCCTTTCTTATTCGGCACGACACAATAGCGAAGCAAAACGGAATAGACGCATCCAACTGAACAGTTTGGTTTCAATGAAATTCTCATCAGCAGTTGAGGTCGTCATACTAACGTGTGACGACGATGAATTTGAGGATTTACTAACGCGCTTGGCATGATTACAGGCAGGAGAAGCCATTTTTATATGTATGAGAGTAATTTTGGTGGTTTTGTTGTAAGCGAGTCGTCGAAGGTCAAAATAAGCTGAAATAAAGAAAAGAGAAAACATTTTTTTAACTGCTCTTGGAATAGTTTCGGTTTTATATTAAGATTCAAATCGGGCACATTAGTGCGTATTAGTTATATACATTTTTTTGGTTTTCTATTTAAATAAATTAATTTTCAGATTTATGTTCATATGTACGTAGTATGTGAGTCAACATTATTTTAATTTAGAGTAACTAAATCAATTTTCGTCAACTTATTAATATCAAAGGATTTATCAGGACTATTTGTTTTAAAACAAATAAAATAAGTTTTTTCATTGAATTTAAAATTTCATCAGAATTTGTTTCTAAAGTGAAAATTTGGGTTTAAGCAAATGATTGTGAAAAAAACTTTCTGCAACTTTATGAATACCAATAGTTTATCGAAATAATAACTATGTTACCGCACTAAAATTTGTTATAATTATGTTGTTTATCTGATAATTCTGACTAATGGATATTGTTGATAAATTGACAAAAAATTTACAACAATTTAAAAATTATAATGTAAGTAATATAAACAACAATCGGTAACTCGTCAAACAACGTGTATTCAAAGCCATTTTTATTTGACAAACTTGTCGTCAGATATATTTGATTATTCTCAAATAAACCTGGCTTGATGTTTCCAAATAAATACATACTAATTCTTGATATTAATCCCATTTTTACTTAACGCAATAAATTTTCCAAATGCAATAAATTGTTTTATTTCAATATTACATTTTTTTTTCAAACGTCATATGTATAACACGTCTGCATTGGAAACTTAAAAACGCCAACGCAAAATATAAATTTTTTAAACCAAATTTAACTTTTCATTTATAAAATTTATTAACGTTTTTTATGCTTTGTTTTTGACTGCTTACATTAACAAATTAAATCAGAGCTGTCAAAATGTATTTATAACAGATTTGTCTATAAAAGGTTTTTAATGTTTTTTACTCTGGGTAAATTTTTTCATCATGAAACCGAATCTAATTAATAACCGACGTTTATTCAATTCCATCTTCAACAGAAACGAATTTTATAAGGGTTTTAAATATCTTTTAGGTTTCTTAATTTCCAGGTTATAGTTAAAGTTCAGTTTAAATGTACGTGGTCCGTATGTTTACATTCAATTAATACATGCCAACAATTACAAAAGAGCGTCTCGTTGTTATGCTCTTCAGATATTTTAGCCGTTTTGTTGAAAAGAAAATTGTGGTCGAAAAAAAAAGTTTTTAGTAAAAAAATAAAACAATCATAATATTAATAGGCAAGTCGATTTCTTTAGACCCCTTTAACGCTCACATTATCTATTCAATTTGGACAAAAATACCTATACCATTTTAAAGGGATTTATTCACAGAAGTGCAGAATATATATTTGATTGAAATCGGTTCAGTTTTTTAGGAGTTATAAGCGTTTAAATATGTTACTAACACATATGCAAAAAGAGTGTACATGTGACCTTCAAGCTAAAATGTAAACAAAGCAATAATGTATGTTTGTCCAATTTGTTGTTGTAAATAAATAAGAGAAACAATAAAACAGCATTAATTTTGCCAGTGTTGCCAATTTAGCGCTTTTTGATAATCCAAAAGTCGCATTTTTTCCTCTTAGCGCTTTTTTGGAAAAAGCCGCTAAACCAACGCGTTTTTCCTTATTTTGTTCTTAATTTGAAAAAATGGAAAATCATCTTAAAAATTTAAAATTATGCCAGTGAAACAACAAAGAAAGACGGAATCATTTTGGATAGAAAAACTCTGCATAAAATGTTGCTTTTTGGCAAAATCGATAATTTTATAGTGAAGGACACGATTCCTTGCCCTATTTCTGATCGTCCTCAAAGATTGTATTACATGGCATTTGAAATTTTCGGAGTGACGGGTTCAAATCCGAATTTATTTTGTGAAATTTTGGGAAAATCTCTTGAACTAATTAATCAGATCATGATTTTCAATCGTTGGTGGGAAAAAGTCATGTGTATAAGAAAAACAAACATCAAACCTTATTTGTTTTTCTTATACACATGACACAAAGGTAGAATCATTTGATTGGCAACAAATTCGGTTACAATCACGAATCTGTTTTCTCTGTGTAGTTATCTTCGAATATCAAGTGAAGAGTAATTGAGAGATTCTTTATTTTCATACCATTGCACGTAGTTAGGATGTATCAGAAATCCATTCATATTTTTTTATTTTACTAGCATAAGGGTAGCGAAGCGTACCGGGTTATTCTAGTTTTTAATGAAAACAAAAAAAATATTTTTCCCTATTTTGACCCATTGTCGGTCCGAATTCCTCTGGCGTTATATACATCGCTGGAATGGTCTATGAAATTACTATCATTAGATATTCATTGTCTAGGTTAAATATTTCAAAAATCGAGGTACCTCGAACAAGTACTACAGCCAATCAATCATGAATGATGGAGGGGTCTTCCGAAAGATTATTTCAACAAACAAATAGACTTGACAATATCGACTCCGCTATCTATAACGATCTAGAATATACATATTTATAACTTTATGGGGAAAAAAAATTAGAAATTACTAAAGGAATAACGAACTTAATTATTATAAAACTTATGTGCCCATGTTTTGACGACTGTGATTTATAATTAAATATCGTATTACGTTGCATTGTTCACGATATTGTTGTAATGTCAGCACCTGTTGTTTTTTTATAAAGAAGTTTTTTTTAAACAATTCTTTTTAGACTTTTTGCTTAGTTTATGAAAAAAAGGTTAATTTGTCTTTGTCATTTGTTTATGAAATAAAAGAATAAAATGTTTTGTAATATTAATGGACGAAGACAACAAAAAAACAATCTAATATTAAAGGGACGCCCACATTGTCAGACATTTGTTATAAAAATTAAAAAATAAATTTAAATCGTTCCATGACACAAAGTCAACAACTGAAGCGTATTTTAAGATCTCAGTACAAATCGCACTGGTTCCTCTAAAGAGAGTCAACTCAAAATTTAAAAATTTTCAGTAGAGGTAAAAAACAGTTTTTTTTTAAATGAAAGTTGAAGACGGATACAACTGTATTTTTTTTTGCGAAAGAGTAGAGGAAATGATATAAGATTTTTACAGTGGCTAGATATGACCACTGTGCAACGATTTCTTGCAAAAAGGAAAATTTAAAAATTTTGAGTTGACTCTATTTAGAGGAACCAGTGCGAAATATTAAAAAATTACTTAGTAAAATTCAAACTTTAGTATTCAAAACTAAAACTAAACAAGTAAGAGAGATATATTCGGCTGGGCCGAATCTTATATACCCTTCACCAAACTATACTTCAAAATAAAAATTTTAAATATTTTTAGGTAAACAAAATTTATTTTTTTTCCAATTGTTTTTTTTAATTTTTTGAAAAAAAAATTTTTTTCGATTTTTTTTTTTTAATTTTTTTTTATTTTTTTTAAATTTAAAAAACTTTTTTTTAAAATTTAAAAATTTTTTTTTTTTTTAATATTAAGCCAAAAAAAACTTTTGGTGAAAAAAAATTCGGGTTCAAAATTTGTCCCGATTTTGACCCATTGTAGGACCAACTTACTATGGTCTTATATACGTCGTTGCAAAGGTCTTTGAAATATCTATCATTAGATATCCATATTGTCTATATTAATGACTTAGTAATCCAGATATAGGTAAAAAAATAGGTAAAAAATCGAGGTTGTCCTGGTTTTTTCCTTATATCTCAGCCATTTGTGGATCGATTTTGCTGATTTTAAATAGCAAACTTCTCGAAAGCATGTCTGACAGAATTATTCAAGATTTGGATCCCGAAGATATCTGGGGTCTTCAGAAAATTGATTTCAACAGACAGACAGACAGACGGACATGGCTAAATCGACTCCGCTATCTATAAGGATCCAGAATATATATACTTTATAGGGTCGGAAAATTATATTGTGGAAATTACAAACGGAATGACAAATTTATATATACCCTTCTCACGAAGGTGAAGGGTATAATAAAATAATAGAACGGGAAAATGAACACATGTATGCATATTATATATAATTGATATGCTCCATTTAAAATATTATTGATATGGTACAAAACAAATCTATTAAACAAAATTCAATTACACTTGATACAGTTAATTAATTCTTTTTTTAAAAGAGCAATTAATAAAAATCACATTAACACTAAAAATTTAAATTCTACAATAAATCTATATTAACAAAATAATCGAAACAATTAAAACAAATTATATTTATTACTTTTCTCAATCTTTTCTTTATTAATTTGTTTTTGGCATAATTTGTTCAAGTTTTAATTCTTCATCAATTCTGTTTGAACACATGCAAACAAATCCACTAAATTTTTCTCAATTTATTTCTAGTTGTCTACGAAAATCTTTAGTCTCTCTGACATTGGCCCACATTTTTATTTATTTCTTATAGAAATCAAAACAAAAAACAAGTTTGTGTGTAAAATACACTACATACCACTAACTTTATTTCTATGAATTCAGATGCACACATAAATACGTTAATGTGTATACGCTCAAATGATCTTTAAGACAACAAAAAAAAAACTGCAATTTTTCTATCATTTAAATAATGACACTTCACTGTTTTTGATATGTCACTTACAAAAAGAAAACGAGAAAAAACAAGTAAGAGTGCTATATTCGGCTATGCCGAATCTTATATACCCTTCACCTTTGTTGTGGATGCATTACTTGCCTATTTTCAGTGTATATCATCCAAAATATATCAAGAACACTTTTAAAAATTTTACATTTAATTGATATTGCTATATTGAAGAAGTTACAAACGAAACAACAATCTTATATATACCCTTCTCAAAAACAACAACGCCAAACGAAACGAAACACCAAAAAAAAAAACAAAAACAAAATACGCAAAGCAGTGAAACCAACTCACATCCAAACATACATATGTACGTTTTGTTGCTTTTTTGTCAAACACCAAAAAAAAAAAAACAAAATACACAAACTACACAAACTATGAAGACAACACACAATGAATCCAACACACATACGTTTTGTTATTTTTTTGTCAAAGCATGCAATAAATTGTATTTTTTTGATGAAATTTTCAGAGGTTGTCTCGGATTTTTGCTCATATATCCGTTATTTATGGACGGATTTTGCTGATTTTAAATAGCAAAATTCTCGAAAGCATGTCTGACAGAATTATTGAAGATTTGGATCCCGAAGATATCTGGTTCGGCTGGGCCGAATCTTATATACCCTTCACCAAACTATACTTTAAAATAAAAATTTTTAGGTAATTTTAGGTAAACAAAATTTTTTTTTTTTCAGTTGTTTTTTTTTTAATTTTTTGGAAAAAAATATTTTTCGAATTTTTTTTTTATGTAAAATTTTTTTTTATTTTTTTTAAATTTTAAATTTTTTTTTATTAAAATTTTTTTTTTTTAATATTTAACGAAAAAAACTTTTGGTGAAAAAAAAAATCTGGTTAAAAATTTTTCCCGATTTTGACCCATTGTAGGTCCAACTTACTATGGTCTTATATACGTCGTTGCAAAGGTCTTTGAAATATCTATCATTAGATATCCATATTGTCTATATTAATGACTTAGTAATCCAGATATAGGTCAAAAAATAGGTAAAAAATCGAGGTCGTCCTGGTTTTTCCTTATATCTCAGCCATTTGTGGACCGATTTTGCTGATTTTAAATAGCAAACTTCTCGAAAGCATGTCTGACAGAATTATTGAAGATTTGGATCCCGAAGATATCTGGGGTCTTCAGAAAATTGATTTCAACAGACAGACGGACAGACAGACAGACGGACATGGCTTAATCGACTCCGCTATCTATAAGGATCCAGAATATATATACTTTATAGGGTCGGAAAATTATATTGTGGAAATTACAAACGGAATGACAAATTTATATATACCCTTCTCACGAAGGTGAAGGGTATAAAAACACATGCTTTACTGGCAATCTTTCATTTGCACTGTTGTGTTATGAAAGATAAGCAACAAAGAATTTTGAAAAACAGTGGCACCTCTACAGACCATATTGGATTTTACAGTTTTATTACAAAAATTTGTATATGCTTTAAAATCAAAATGTTATGATAGGTATTTATTCAATATTTCATTTAAGAAAATATTTTTATACCCTTCACCATGAGTGGCAAGGGTATATATAAGTTTGTCATTCCGTTTGTAATTTCTACATTTTTCATTTGCGACCCCACAAAGTATATATGTATATTCTGGATCGTTATAGATAGCGAAATCGATATAGCAATGTCGTCTGTCCGTCTGTATCTTGAAATCAACTTTCCGTAGCCCCCAAATAACTTACAAACATAATTGATACATCAATATATCGGGAATTCTTCCGGCTCAGTCGCTCAGTCGAGAAAATCGGCCCGCAAATACCTGAGATATAAGGACAAAACCGGGACAACCTCGATTTTTGGACCTACAATGGGTCAAAATCGGGAAAAGTATTTTGTAACCCGAATTTTTTTTACCAAAAACATTTTTTTGTCATACTAATAAATTTAAAAAGTTAAAAACAAATTTTGAAAAAAATTAAAAACAATTTTGAAAAAAAAATAAATTTTGTTTACCCAAAAATATTTTAAAGTATAATTTGGTGAAGATTTGACACAGCCGAATATAGCTCTCTTACTTGTTTTCCTTAATTTTGCAATTTAGTTATTTCTTTACAATAAATATTGGATTTTTTATAAAATTTGTATTTGAAATTCCTAGTAATAATATTTAAATTGTTTTTCAGTACCTTTTTTATTTATTCAATTTATTGAGATGCCACTGTAAAGCTATTTATTTCATATAATTTAGAACATGGAAACTTTATATTGTATGACGTTAACCGAAATAACCTTATCAATGCACAAAGAGCTGTCAACTCGCATGTGTTTTCTTTTTTATTATTCTCAAAATAGTCAATTGAAATAGAAAATGTATTCATGCATATACATTAGGGTGGCATTTATATTGGCCTTTTTCGATTTTGCATGCTCCCAAAGTCTAAAACAAATGCTGACAATTTGAGGAAAATCGTATAACGTCTGCACTCTAGAGGTTGCACATTTTAATTGAAGTTTTGAGTTTTAGGCCAAAGTTGCAAATATGTAAAAAATTATATGTTGAAAAAATATATTCCAAATCTCCATTTATTAGAATCGAAAATATTTTTTTTTAATTTTTGAAAATTTTGCTAAAAAAGTTCTTGTAAATGTAAAATTTGGGATTTTAGATATATGCACATGAAATTTCATGTTTTTGAGAACAAGTACATATATATTTAAACATTTATGGGTAAATGATAATGATAAAACAAAAACTATTTTTAATTGGAATTTTTTTTTTTAATTTTGCTACTTTCTCTCAGAATCTGTAACTTCTAATAAAATTAACAACCTGTTAAAGTTATCCGATTTTGTTAAAATTTTCTGCATTACGTATTTAGATGACGGAGAACCTTGGGAGCACCTTTAATCGCATTAATCCAATATAAGGTTCACCCTAATTTGCATATACATATCGCTCATTTGCTGCAACAAAGTCTTAACTCAAAATATGCGCCATTCTTTAGTCTTTCATATAGTTGTATCAGTTTTCAAAAAATTCAATTATTTTTTGTGTGAGAGGGTTTTTTTGTTGTACACATCAAAATTAAAATTCATGTTCAGATTAGAAAGATATTAACATCTACTATTTAAATCAGGTTTTATTTGTTGAAAATTTATTTAAGAAATAGTAAAATGTCAAAAAACATTAAAAGTCGTTTTTCTCGAAACGATTTTTTTTTTTTGGAATTATGACGTTGTTGCAGCAAATGAGCGATATGTAAATGATTTATGCATGTGGAAATTTATAGTCTTCACCCCGCTTCTTTTATTCAGGCAGTGCCTGTTGCAATCTTTAGCTCTTTTCATTTATTTTTCTCTTGTTTCTGTATTATTGTTATAATAGGGCTTCAATATCATTCGGCAACTGTTGATTGTTGTTTGTACAAGTGTATTTACACTGGCTTCGAAATTATCTAGACAAATAGTTTGAAGAGTTCTGCTTTGTTCCAAATAGAAACGTGTTTTAATTTCTTCATATTTTTAAAATACAGGATATAATGTCGTTTTCTTTTCTGAAAAAAATTTATAATTTTCTGCTCCTTTTTAAAAAATCCTATTTTTGTTAATATAATGGATAACTATTGCTGATAAATTTGGTATCAAATTAAATGTATTAATGGAAAGGCCATCCGATAGAATATAAACATGTTTGGAAATACGTGAGAATTATAAATATTTGAATTTAAATTATGTATATTTTCAATAAAATTTTAGAATATTTTTCTTTATTCATTGATCTATGTATCTTATATTAATTGTGATAGATCGTACAAATATCATTAATTTGATACGTAATCCAATACTCATATCCAAGACCTCAAACTTAGGATATACATGAGCTTTTATAAGAGGTCTATGAATGAAATAAGACTACCTAACTTTAAATGACTTAATTGTTTATTATTTATTATATCATTCATTATTATATATATGGGCCCATAATCATAGTCAAACAATAAAGTCGGTTCTTTTTAAAAACAACTTTAAAATAAAAACCCGTTTTTTATTATTTTCTAACTATAGTCAAAATTAAAGTATGTTTTAAATTGAACCAACTTTAACTGGGTGTCACCTCTAAATTAGAAAATGTTTTCATACAATATACAACAAAATATAGACAAGTGGCATCGCTGAACAGCTGACATAGAAAATTAAAAAAAAAAAAAAAAAAAACAAAAAGTGACAAACAATAAATGTAACCGGGAAGCTAAAGAAAAAAAGTTTGTGGTGGAAAAATAGAACAGGAAAGATTAATATTAACTGTATTCTATTTTGGTACTAATTTTATTGATTCAATATTCAATAATTGCAAAGTCTCTGCCAATATCTAGCAACTTAAACATTTTTGACTTTTTGTCGAACTTTTTTGTCTATGGTCACAAAGTATACAGAGGTGTCAAATTTGACGTTTCAAAAACTCAAAATCAGTTGATAGGACAGTTCTCTTAAAAAAGGATAGCAAATATTTTGTGCTACGATATCAGTGATGTGTTAAAGCAAAACGCTATATACAACACGAATATGGTAGACAAAGTAATGTAATCAAAACAAACAAATAACCAAAACAAAACAATGAAAAGGGCAGTTTATAAAGAAAGAGACGAATAGAAATCGAGGTTGTTTTCTGTCTCGTGACGCCTCTGTATACTCTGTGCTATGGTAGACCTAAAGTTCACTCTTAAGTAAAGACGACTTTATTTCTCTTAAAATATACATACTTTATTTTTGACTATGATTATGGGCCATGGTATCAATAAGATTAAACTAAATAAACTTATTTAAAATATCCGTCGTAGAAAATTCATAAAAATATATAATCTTCAGCTACACTATGTATTTTTAATTGTATTTTAGAAGTTTCTAATTATATTATTTCTAATATTCAAACATTTTGAATTTAATTTAAGAAATTTCCATTTATATTTCAGAATTTTCTAACCGTATTTCAGAATATTCCAATTACATTTGAGAAACTTTCAATAATATTTTAGAAATTTCTAATGGTGTTTCTGAATTTAGCAAATTTAAAATTTCTGAAATTCAATTGAAAAATTCTGAAATACAATTGACACTTTTTAAGTATAATTTAAAAATTCTGAAATACAATTAGAAATTGAATTTCAGAATTTTTAAATTATTTTTATTTAGAAATTTCAATTTGGAATTTTCTGAATTTTCTTACCGTATTTTAAAATCGATGCTAGTGTAAACACAGTCGATGTCATATTTTATTATTTTGTACATATATACATAACGAAGAATGGATATTTTGTTCCCCGCCAACTCCTTCATTTGGAATTGTGTCACTCTGAATATCAAGCTGTTTTGTTGCTAAATTGTGTCATTGATGTAAGCACTAATAAGCGCCATTCAATTAGTTATACAGAATATTATAAATAAAAAATACTGCTATCTTTTTTTATATAGTACATATATATGTATGTATTAGCTTGACCCGGTGCGCTTCGCTACCCCTGTCGTCGTCTATGTTGGAAATTTCAATAAAATCGTTTCGGCCGTTTAGTATTTATTTTTTAAGAACTAAAGGTTTTAATTGCAAATAACTTTTAAACTGCCTTACCAATTTTTACACTATTAGTCTCATAGTAATCCTAAAAATCCTTTTACTATGAACTACCATATGTACTCAATACAGTTTTGTTATGGATTTCTCACTGTTATAAAGTTCAGAATACGGGTATAAATATGAAATATCGTATGTGCCAAATTTATTTTAATTCAATACATTAGTATTTTCTTTGATATATTTGAATATATATATATTAACGAAAAAAAATAGTTTTTATTGTTGAATTTTGTATTTTTTTACGTTTAACTAAAATCCCGAAGTCCCGAAAAATCTCGAAATCACGAAAAATCCCGGGATGCCGAAAAATACCGGGGTCCCGAAAAATCCCGGGATTTACATTTCTAAAATCCCGAATCCCGGGATTTGTAAAACCCAGTCCCGTTTGGCATCCCTAGCTATGACGATGTTTTCATCAGCACTGATCAGTCAGCTATGACGATGTTTTCATCAGCACTGACGATGTTTTCATCAGCACTGACGATGTTTTCATCAGTACTGACGATGTTTTCATCAGCACTGATTAATCAGCTATGACGATGTTTTCATCAGCACTGATTAGTCAGCACTGACGATGTTTTCATCAGCACTGACGATGTTTTCATCAGCACTGATTAGTCAGCTATGACGATGTTTTCATCAGCACTGACGATGTTTTCATCAGCACTGACGATGTTTTCATCAGTACTGACGATGTTTTCATCAGCACTGATTAATCAGCTATGACGATGTTTTCATCAGCACTGATTAGTCAGCACTGACGATGTTTTCATCAGCACTGACGATGTTTTCATCAGCACTGACAATGTTTTCATCAGTACTGACAATGTTTTCATCAGCACTGACGATGTTTACATCAGTGCTGATTAATCAGCTATGACGATGTTTTCATCAGCACTGACGATGTTTTCATCAGCACTGACGATGTTTTCATCAGCACTGACGATATTTACATCAGCACTGATTAATCAGCTATGACGATGTTTTCATCAGTACTGATTAGTCAGCACTGACGATGTTTACATCAGTGCTGATTAATCAGCTATGACGATGTTTTCATCAGCGTTGACGATGTTTTCATCAGCACTGATTAGTCAGCACTGACGATATTTACATCAGTGCTGATTAATCAGCTATGACGATGTTTTCATCAGCACTGACGATGTTTTCATCAGTACTGACGATGTTTTCATCAGCACTGATTAGTCAGCACTGACGATGTTTTCATCAACACTGACGATGTTTTCATCAGTACTGACGATGTTTTCATCAGCACTGATTAGTCAGCACTGACGATGTTTTCATCAGCACTGATTGAAAGCACTGACGATATTTACATCAGCACTGATTAATCAGCTATGACGATGTTTTCATCAGCACTGATTAGTCAGCACTGACGATGTTTTCATCAGCACTGACAATATTTACATCAGTGCAGATTAATCAGCTATGACGTTGTTTTCATCAGTCCTGGTTAGTCAGCTCTGAGGATATTTACATCAGTGCTGATTAATCAGCTATGACGATGTTTTCATCAGCACTGATTAGTCACCACTGACGATATTTACACCAGCACTGATTAGTCAGCACTGATCAGTAATCATTCAGTGCAGCATCCAATAATAATTAAGTGTATTATTACATACTCAATCATGCAAGTTATTGTGACAATCATATATATGATTGTTTTAACCATATATATTATTGCGGCACTCTACTTGAACCATCACTCTGTTAAAAATTAATTATATTATTGCTATTTTTTAAAATACTATTTTAATAGTATTTAACCAATTTTACCCGTTTTCCCCTGTTTACCCCTTTCTGGTCCAAGTATTGAAAAAAGTTATAGCCTATTGACGCTTCCAAGTAAGGATCTATCTACGTTCCAAATTTCAATAAAATCGATTCAGCCGTTTAGGCGTGATGCTCAAACAAACAAACAAACAAACTTACAAAGACATTTATATATTTATATAGATTATATAGATATAGATATAGATTTTGTAATATGTATTTCCATTTAATGAACTCCTAATAACATGAATGGATGTACATAGTATGTACGTACACTGTTGATGATGTAGTTTAAACGATGCCTAAATGCCACCACATCATAACGAAAGCCACACCACATTATTTCTGGGTATAAATTTGTATAACAAACCATCAAAACCCAGCCTTTAACTAATAATTTTTGAGCAGAGATTATTGTCGCTCTATTTTGTTTTGGCATTGAACCAGAAAACTACTTCTTCCATTAGTGTGACCAAAATAAACAAATAAATTACAGAAACAAATAAAAGAAAAAATCGTAGAATTGTTGTTATCAACAATCATAATGGTAATTTCGTTTTTAAAACAATTTATTCAAAATTGGTTTTTATTATTTTGTTGTCAAACTAATAAAACGAAAATGCCGACATAGTGCAGTAGCATTCATCAAAAAAGGTTAAAAATATAAAATACACTGAACCAAATTTAATGGGCTATTTTGTCAAATGTCAAAAGCAATGCAGGGATATTTAATTGCTTCAATCTTTATTTTTGCAACATTATTAAATTTTGAATACCACACAGAAAAAAAAATCATAATTGGAATGAATTTGTTAATAAATATTATTAATCGAACATGACTTTTTTTCCCAAACTTTTTTTCATTCAGAATAAGAACATGTTCATAAATATTATGAAAGTGTACATGACGGACATTTTTGCTTTTTTTACATAAATTTGTTGATATTTTATGATAAATTGCATTAAAATTGCGTTATGTAATTATCTATTTAAAGTATTTTTGTATAATATCCCTATATTGACCAATCATTTAAAATGAATCAACAAAATCTGAAACTTAAAATATATCATTAAACATAATTAAACATGGATTAACATTAAAGCATTTCATCTGCTTCAGAAAAAGCAGTCAATTTCACGCATATTTTATCATTTTGTAGCTGAAAATCATAAAAAAATCAAAAATTTTCAAAGGAAAATTTCAAACATTTTTGAACAAAATAAAAATATAAATGAAATTGTAATAATATTTTCCAAGCATTCTAGATTTAATTTGAAAACATAAAATATGAAAAAAATCACACAATTTAAGAAATTATTTATAAATGTTATGAATTGAAATCAATGAAATCAAATCATACTATTTATGTTGAAACTTTTTTCTGTGCAACTAGAATTTTATATATTTATCAACTGTAATACGAGTATGAAAAATTCGTTAAGACCAAACAACGTCTATGTAACTTTAGTATTTACAATATTAACGATTACGTAAAATTTCATTACACTTATGGGTATGAAAATAACTTAGCGCAACGAAATAAAAAACATGTTGAACTTGAATATGATTTTTTTGTAACAGTTGTTTGGGGTGTTTTTTTTTTTAATTGCTTTACTGATAAATTAAAACTTAGAAAAACTATAAAAAAAAATCATTCGTTCTACATACGAGCACACACGAAAATCGCATTTTAAATCCAAACACATTTGAACGTTTGTAAAAAAATGTTTATGTTTGTCTTTTTATGTATTTCCAAAATGACATCATTGAAATTTTGTGAATTAATTAAAAACAAATTGTGCAATCGAATAATTGATTGTTTAATTTAAAATATTGTATGTAGAAGTAAAATACAAACAAAATAAATATAATTTTATTTGAAAAAAAAAGGTTGTTATGGAAACGTTTGAGAAAATATACAGATGTATAAAAATATCTTGAAAGAAACAATAAAGATAATGAAATGTTTGTCAAAGTCTAAACAAATATTGAAAAAGATTGTGGTATTAAAATGTTTTTTTCTGAAAGTTGTGTTTGCTGTTTTAACACTATGGGGTAAAAAATAATAATATTTTTGGCTTTAATTGTACCAGCAGTATTAAGAGTAGTCTTCAGAATATTTAAACCAAGGGGGATTATTAAAATTTGAAACAGTTTCTATCTGTACATATTGGCAGTTTAATGATCTATTGAAATACAAAACTTTCTACTCAATCCGAATATTTTTTTTCAAAATGTATGTATGTAAACAAATGGGTTTGTTTTAAATATAAATTTTTATTTAGATTTTCTGTAACTGGTCTCAGCTAATATTAAACAACTAATGCATACTAAATTCCTAACTTCAAACAAATCGTACTTTATCAGATCCCAGAAAAAAACACATAACATTTTATTGTTGTTTGAAGTTTTGTGCCAGTGATGTGGTTGGTTGTGTTTGAAGAAGGTTTTTGTTTAGCAAATAGTATGCTAATTTTTGGTTCGTTGGAGCCGAACAGTAAACATTCAAATCTTTATTTTACTTGAAAATAATTTATTTCAGCTGCAGTTTTGTTTGTTGTTCCATTCATTTATTACCACCACATGCACTAAAATTCATTCAAGATTTCTTTTTCAAACCTACTTGTACTTGTGTTCATTATACACCATTTCCAATTGTATGTCAGAAGCTTGAATTTCACAATTTTCAAATTGAAATGATAGTAGGTATTTCAGGAGTTTATAAAAAATTTCTCATTGTATTTTAGAAAATTCCAATTATATTCCAGAAATTTCCAATAATTGTATTTCGAAAATTTACAATTGTAATTCAGAAATTTCCATTTATATTTGAGAAATAGAATTAGAATCTTCGGAAATTCAATTGGAAATGGTGTAGTTTTATTTAGTTTTTTTTCTGGTAGTCTTTGTATGTCGAACGAAGCCTGCATGAGACAACAACAAGACAATTTATTTACCTTTCGAATTGTGAGACATTTTCTACATTTGTTTTGAATGCAGACAAATATGCACAAACTTACGTATGACAAAATAACCCAATTGTCCATGTCTTTAGGACATTCTTAACGACGAGTACTAGATAGTAGAAATTCCATGACTACATGACTAGGAACAGCCAAAACACAATTTTGGCAATTTGATAGAACCAGTGTTGCTTATCTTTGTTAAAAAATAGTGACCAAGTCTGTAATAACTAAGGACTGAGATAGAAAAATTTTTAACATACATATATATTAATAAAAATGAAACCACTAAACTTACAGTTTTGAATCTTTTTTTATTTGATTGAAATTATTGTTACAATTTACAAAAAAAAAATATTTTTATAGTTTTAATCACTAATGATGAAATTTTGAACCTTTTTCGAAAACCCTTACATTATGGTTTTTACAGTGCTTTATGTCACTTTGTTCGAACAGTTTGTCCATCTCCGTTTAACCATACTTTTGGACACCTTTTTTGTGCTTTTCAATACTCTTTTAACAAGAGCCCTATATCTCTCTACTGGACTCAGCTCCAGGCAGTTTGGAGGAATTGCATCTCTTGGTACAAATACCATATTATTGTTCTTGTACCACTCAAGACCTTTCTTACCATAGTGACAGATGCCAAATCAGGCCAAAAATAAGTGGACACATTAAGAAGTCTTATGAATGGAAACATCCTTTTTTGTAAACATTCCTTGATGTAAATTTCGGTATTTATAGAGCCCTTTGTAACAAATGTTTGACTTTTTTGCCGCAATTGCATATTGCTTGCCATACCAAGAACTTTTTAGGAAATTTTGTCTGCTTTTGGGTTCTAAACTTTTCTTTAACATTCCCTCGAGTATCTCCAACATAAAAAAATTGATCCAGAAGCTGCGAAAAATTTTCCATACGTACATTTCGTCATCCATATAGCAGGAATATTTGTTTGTATAAAATTTGACTTCAATTTCCGTGCTCTGTCTTTGGCCTCTAAATTTTTAGCAGAGTTCCTGTAAGGAACTTTTTGAGCCTTGTATGCTTTAAACTTTTGGTACCAAATAGTCCGAGTACTGACCTAACCGGGCTGCTTTCCTACCGGAGGTGTTGGGAGCTCTTTTGAAAATGCTTTCTTTTTATTGGCTATAGAAAGATCATGTGGACCATTCCTTCTACATGAACCAGGTTCTCTAGCAACGGACAAGTTCTCCCGATACTGTTTAATATCATTGGAATCAGTTTGACGGCATACCTTTGGTTGTTAGGCCAACTTTTTGTAGGACCAAGTTGGGTTTTGTTGAAAATATTTAATAATTTTAGTACGCACTTTTTTCTGGTCACTTATTGTAATCAGATTAACAACAAATGAACATAATTGACATTAAACACAATAACTGACATGCTTTACAAAGGTAACTTGATCAAAAAAAATATCAAATAATACTTGGGTTAAAAGTTATAATGAAAAACGTGTGTTAAAAATGTTTCGATCTCAGTCCTTAAACACAGGGTGTCTAAAAGATAATAAAATAATGTTTACCCGACGTCCATTTGTTCTTGATAACATTTTGACATTTGTATGGGGGCTAGGTGAAATAATGGACCGATTTCAGCCAGTTTCAATAGGATTGGTCCTTGGACAGAAAAGATTATATGTACCAAATTTTATCGAAATATCTTAAAAATTGCGACCTTTACTCTGCGCACAAGGTTTACATGGACAGCCAGACGGACGGACGGACATCGTTTAATAGACTCAGAAAGTGATTCTGAGTCGATTGGTATACTTTTTGGGTGTTACGTTAAATACAATTTAAGCGGCCAAAGTGTCATACCCAACTCTTCAAACTCAATATCGTCTTCTAAAATTTGGCCAATTGGGAAACCTTATATGTAAACAAAACATTTTTGAATATTCAAAAGTATGTTGATAATCATGACGTTATGACGATGATAATAATAATGATAATAAAATATACTAAGAGATGGTAGTTTGAAATTATTGCAAGGTACTTTTTTAGTAAAAAGAGCTCAGTTCGAAAATAGTATTTTTGGGTAAAAGTTTATAATTCAACGTTTCGTCATGCATCTAAATTAAAGTCTTAATTCAGAAATAAAAATGTTTCATAATGATGACTTTATGACGATAATAATATGTAATGATGATAAAATATGTAACTATACCAGCATTATTATTGATAAATTTCAGGTCAGCAAACAAGTACCCAAAATAGTACTTAATACGTGTAAGAAACATTTGTAAGTGTTTGAAAAAAATAACAAAAAAAAAACAACTGTTTTACTAACCTAGAATGGCAGTGAACCTCGAAAATGTATGTGATAGGATGACCAAAATTGTAAAAGGTGTATAGTACACTGTGTGGTACCAGTATGTGTGTATAGTGTTACAAAATATCATTTTCATACCCATTTCTCAATGTTTTATACCTACTCTTGTTACATACCTACATACGAGATGGAAAACAAAGTTGGGAAAGATTTATTAGACCAAATAGAAAACAACATGCAATGGATGCTGGCTGGCTACATTGTTGGCTTTTTAAACTGAAGATGGAAATAAAAACTTGTTCCTAAAACAATAAAACAATTAGGAACTGTAATCTAAATACATGTGAATGGGAAAAGACTGAATATATATAATATTTTAGATAACTGTATAAAATATTCTTCTTATACAGGTGACAAAAGTAAATTCAATGAAGATTTTCTATAACAAGAATACATCTAATATTCATTTTAATACACTTGGTTTAAATAAACATTTCGTAACATGGCAAATAGAAAACGCATTTTAAATTCTTTTACATTTCACAAACCTAAATATTTTCCATAATTCTCGATTGAAATGTAAGAATTTATGTTTATTGGTCATATAATTAATTATGCCAGACATGATATCGAAATTCAACAATTTTATTAGTTTTATTGGTTACATTATGTGGTTCACACTTGCATACAAACAAACTCTAAACAAGTACAACGCAATTCAATTAGGGATCCCTCTCTGTTATTCATTTGACATTCTTGTTGTTTCATGAGTTTTCGAAATATCTCTTACGAAGTAGTAAAACAACACGACTACAAAAGAACAACAACACGTTTGTTTGACAAGTTAATTATGCCACCACCATCTTCTTCTTCTAGTTCGTCATTATGTTTTTTTTGGTATTTTTTGACAACACATGGCGAGAGAGTGGGATCTAATGAGGCTGACAGCACAACACATAAATTGGATAAAGAAAAAGCAGCAACAAGAAAGTTTTTTTTTTTGTCTATTACCAGAAACGAGAACGTTAATCAAAAGTTAAAATGTGGCAACAAATGCGTTTATGTTTCGTAAATACGTGAGTAAATAGTTTATGGTTACAACGATATTACTTATTATAAACACTGACAGAAAAATTTTATGTTTCATAAAAAAATATTAAATTAAAACTATAACACTGCGTCTAACTTCATAAATGTTTGTCATTAGCAGGTCAAGTTTAAATATGTATGCACAAACAAATTAAAAATAAGAAAGCAAAAAAAAACTAGAAAATACGTATGCAGAAAAAATCATGGATATTTGGCCGACTCAGAGAAAAAAGTGATGCTCAAAGGATGATCCTTATGATGTCTCTCAAAATATTTTCCCCCATATGCATAAAAAAATTTTAAATTTATCAAGGGTTTATAAAACAAATTTTGTATGGAAATTTTGTTTTATAAACCTTTTATAAATTTAAAAATTGTTTATGCATATTGGGGTTTATGTATTTCTTAAAAAAACTGTACCACTCGTATTAAATTTGCCAATGAACATTTAAACTAGTCGAGACTGAAATGGAACACTATTCTCTTTTCGGATGAATCCGAATATAATTTAAGAGTCAATGATGAGAGAACATTTGTAAGACGGCCGTAGGAAAATAGACTAATCCCCAAGCAGTTATAAAAAACAAGGGAAATCCAACAAAATACTGAGTCACTAAAAGTGCCAGACATATTTCATCCAATAAAATTTCTTAAGAATTTTTACCTCTTAATTGAGTATTTGGAGAAGTTTCCATAGTATTGTCAGCCACTGTAAGTATAGGCATGGTGTAAATCTATACAGTATCGGCCATAACTAAAGCACCCCCTGAGTGAATTTTTTTCATACTATATTTTTTTTTTAAAAACAAAGTTTCAAATTTCCAATCTGTATTATTTTCAATTGTTAATATATTAATTATTGATAAACAAATACTTTTTAAGTTATTCTTTCTATAAGAGGTAACTTTATATCAAAAAATATTTAAAGCTAGAAAATAAAACGGACAAAACTAAAGCACCCCTTCATGGATATAATATAATTTTTTTTTTTAAATATTTTGTTGCAAATCCTTTGTTTTGGATGACACAAGCACATCTCTTAGGCATAGAATATATTAAGTTTTTTATGGTGTCTTGCGATATTCCTTCCCAGGCTATAATAACGGCTTGAAATAAATCGTGAAAATTGCTGATCCTTATTTCGCCAATTTTCATGATTTATTTTCATATTAACAATCTCCCACAAGTTCGCAATAGGATTGAAATCGGGAGATTGAGCAGGCCAATGAAGAACTTGAATCTTATTGCTCTGTATCCAAGTTATCCTGTTGGAACCTCCATATAAATGGCATCTATTCACTGGTATAAGACAACATTACATCTTTCCATATATCACAGTACATGAACCGATCCATAATCCCATTAACTTTATGAATTGGCCCAATTGTTTGACCAGAAAAGCAACCCCAGACCCATTGCCCCCTCCATGTTTAGTTGTTCCTTTGCAATACTTAGGATTCAGTCTTTCTACTTTTTGTCTGCGTACACGCCTTATTCCATAGGAAATTTTTAATTTGTATTTGGATTCGTCAGAGAACAGTACTGTCTTCCATTTTTGGACACTCCAGTTTGGCTTTGGCAAACTCCAGTCTAGCTTTCTTGTTCTTAGCTGATATAAACGGTTTTTTTTTTGCTGGTCATCGGCTGAATAATCGTGCTTCTACTGCTCTTCTACGGATTGTTCTTTCGCTAACGCATAATCTTAAACTTGTTCTTACTTGACTAGCAGATGCTGTAGGATCTTTTTGCATTGCTCCTTTGATCAAGGAATCATCATATCGTGTGGTTTTACGCGGACGTCCTCCAGAATGCCCCGGTGATATACGACCAGTCTGCAAAAACTTTGGAATCAGTCGGGAAATAACTAATCTGTTAATTGAACATTGTTTACTCAATTCATGCCGTGATAAGCCCGGCTTTCAGTATTCAATAAATTTAATTTTAAATTCACTGGAGTACTTGTTTTTTCACAATAAACTGTATAGAACTTAAATTATGCAGACTACGCCTTCCTTTTTTTTATCTTCTGGAATTTTTAAATGCATCCGTTGTGAGTCCAGTTAACTGACATTGCAAATATGCAGTAGCATAGTAAAATTTTTGAACATCTTATAAGGGGGTGCTTTTGTTTTGTCCGTCGAGTTTTTTGTTTTTGTATGTTTTATCATTTTAAATTAGTTGTTCATAAAATTATCCTTTCCTAAATGAACATTAACAATATAAGTTAATAAAATATATACAAAATACATCACAAAAACCCCTTTTTTATCCAAAAAATTATGATATGAAAAAAATTCATTGAGGGCGTGCTTTAGTTATGGCGAATACTGTACATAATAGTTGTACATAATAATAGTATTTTTTCGTTCTACAAATGGTATTTTTTTAAATTTCTATAAAAATGAAAAATGACTTGCAGGTACTTTTTACCAACTAATAGCTCTTTTTTATAACGATGTACCTAGAAACACGAAATTAAGCATTTGTGGTTTAGTGAATGCAAATTCAAAAGGAATTATACAGAAATATTAAATTAGGGTCTTTTTGGTACTTTTTTATTCTAATAATACGTTTCGAATGTGCTAGAATCCACATTACAATGAATCAATAAACATGAAACTAGAGACATGTTATCCTGAATTAGTTTTAATTCACAAAGGGAGACTTAATAGTACTATTTCTTTCTTCTAATTGGCGTGGCAAAACGCACTAGGTCAGCTAGTACTCCACTCTTTTAACGGATATTTGAAAATAACTAAGTCTTTGTTACAAAAATGTTGCATTCTTCTTTTTTAAAATTAAATAAATAAACAGTAATTAGAAGTTTAATTGACAGGAAATACTCGTATGATCAATAATTTTTTTTTAAATGCCTGGTATATTTTTTAAAAAATTTAAATAAATCTTAAGATATTTTTACTTCGATTTGTTTTTAGAGAAATTGGATGAAAAAGTTTGTTTTTCTTTCTTAATTTTGAAAATAGTTTAAAAGTAAAAAACCGAAGAATAATTGTCGGTTTTGGTTTCGGTTAAAACCGAACACGAAACTCTAATATTATTAGCATAAAAATCGGTTTCAGTGCAACCGTTCTCAATGAACATTTTATTATTTTAAGTGTATGCATTTTTGACATTTTAATTATGTAAATTAATTTGTAAATTTAAATATGTAATTTTCGAATACCTGTTGTGTCTTGTTCGTCTGTTTATCAATTGATTCGATGTAAATTGTCACCCTAATACTACATATTTTAAATCTAAAAAACTTTAAGGTTTCATTACCATAAAAAGACACCCAAAATATATAATGCCCCGGTGTGTATTCGTAATTTGAACAAACATATGTATGTTTATCAAATTTAGGTTAAATGCAACTTATCTTTAATTATTTATTTAATATTTTAGTTTTTACTATTGATATTGATTTTTTTTTTTTTGTTTGTTTCGAGCCATAATATTTGTTTGTAACTTATGATTTCAGTGGAAAATTAATAACACTATAAGTGCATTCATTATTTTGTGATAAGAAATTTATATTTTTATATTAAAATTTGTTGGTGTTTTTAGATAATGAACTTCTAATATTATATTGAAATGAAATTGTATGGCTGTAGCAGATTAGTGTTTTAAGTTTTATTTATTAAAGTTTAACACACATACATATATTCCAAATTACTTTAAATAAAATCCAAATATTTATGTTTCAGAGATCAATTTTAGGAACCAACTTTTTCAGATGCATTTAATAATACTTAATGAAGTCATCAACATTTGCCTGAATTTCTCTTTAAATCTTTAACGATTTAATCTTTTAAAAGTAAATTATTTTTAGTTACTATTTTTTTTTTTTAATTTATTCACATAAATTAAATTTCTTCAACTCTACAGCACACCACTTCAGATGTCCTATAGTGAACACCCCCACATTGTGATAAATTCGTGCATAAATGGCATAATTATGCTGCATTTACATAAATATGGTCATTATAGTCAGTCAGTCCACTTTTCATAACGAATTGTGGTGCTGCACATAATCAACCAGAAGAAGAGTAGGAAAACTCAAAACAATAGATTTGGACCACACAATGAAAATGAGGAATAATGTTGGTATAACGACACACACACACACAAACCAAAAATCAGGAATATACATAAGTATTAATCATCACTTTATTGGATTTTATCATTATTATTTCTTTTTATATTTGGCAGCAACATGAAAGAGGATAAACTGTACAAAAGAAAATCAAAAGAAAAACTAACAAAGAATTGAAACTTAAAATAAACATATAACTTTACTATATTACTACTATAGCAACAATATTATTCTGTAGACCCTGGAACTAGATTTTTTTTAGTTCAAACGATAATTGCATCTTTATTCCGGAACGAACTGTTACATCAATAACTAGTTTTTCGATCGTGAAAACACAACTTCAGTATAGATGTATTCATGTTTTTGTTCATATCTCAGCCATTTATGTACCGATTTTGCTGATTTTCAATACCGTAATTTTCGATTTTGGAACTTAGTATGTATTGGGTCTTCGGAAAGTTGATTTCAACCGACATAAGGACAAATGAACTTCTTTATATCAACTTCTATATCCACAAAGATCCAGAGTATATATTATTTATAGGTTCTCAAATAATGTATTCAAATAACCAACATTTATATATTGTAGAATACTTTGACTTTTCTATTTTTCTTAATATTAATAGATGTTGGTGGCTAAAGCTCGGCTCATTATTTGTAGTCAGACGCTCTAACCTCTCAGATAAAGATTACTCTTACAGAAATAACTTGATTCTTTGTTGTTGGAAGTTTGTGCAGAGAGAAGGTATTGATATTTGGTATTATTTACTATGAATTACAAAAGCAACTAGTAAAACTGATCACAAAAAGTTGTAGCTAATGAAATGATGTATATTAAGGACTGAGATCGTAAAATTATTAACACACGTTTTTTCATTAAAATATTTTTTTTTTTTTTTTTGATCATGTTACCTTTGTAAAGCATGTCAGTTATTATGTTTAATGTCAATTATGTTCATTTGTTGTTAATCTGATTAAAATAAGTGACCAGAAAAAAGTGCGTACTAAAATTATTAAATACTAGTTTGACCCGGTGCGCTTCGCTACCCCTGTCGTAGTAAAAATCGGTTCAGCCGTTTAGTAATTATAGTTTAAGAACTAAAGGTACCAATTTTACCAATTTTTCCCCCTTTTTATCCCTTTCTGGTCCAAGTAAGGATCTATCTACGTTCCAAATTTCAATAAAATCGGTTCACCAGTTTAGGCGTGATGCTCAAACAAACAAACAAACTTACAAAGACATTTATATATTTATATAGATTTTCAACAAAACCCAACTTGGTCCTACAAAAAGTTGGCCAAACAATCAAAGGTCTGCCGTCAAACTGTTTCCAATGTTATTCAACAGTACCGAGAGAACTTGTCCGTTGATATAAAACCTAGTTCAGGTAGAAGAAATGGTTCACATGATGTTTATTAAGCCAAAAAAATAGAAAGCATTTTCAAAAGAGCTCCCAACACATCCGTTAGGAAAGCAGCCCAGTTAGCTCAGTGCTCGGACTATTTGCTACGAAAAGTTAAAGCCAATGCAGGTTCAAAAACATACAAGGCTCAAAAAGTTCCTGACAGGAACGCTGCTAAAAATTTAGAGGCCAAAAACAGAACACGGAAATTTAAGTCAAATTTAATACAAAAAATATACCTGCTGCATAATGGATGACGAAATGTACGTATGGAAAATTTTTCGCAGCTTCTGGTTCAATTTGTTTATGTTGCAGATGCTCGAGGGAATGTTGAAGAAAAGTTTAGGAACCAAAAGCAGACAAAATTTCCCAAAAAGTTCTTAGTATGGCAAGCAATATGCAGTTGCGGCAAAAAAGCCAAACATTTGCTACAAAGGGCTCTATAAATACCGAAATTTACATCAAGGAATGTTCCATTCATAAGACTTCTTAATGTGTCCACTTATTTTTGGCCTGATTTGGCATCTGTCACTATGGTAACAAAGGTCTTGAGTGGTACAAGACCAATAATGTGGTATTTGTACCAAGATAGGCAATTCCTCCAAACTGCCTGGATCTGAGTCCAGTGGATAGATATTGGGCTCTTGTTAAAAGAGAATTAAAGAGCACAAAAAAAGGTGTCCAAAAGTGTGGTAGATTTTAAACGGAGATGGACAACCTGTTAGAACAAAGTGAAATAAAGCACTGTAAAAACCATAATGGAAGGGTTCAAAATTCCATCATTAGTGATAAGAACTATAAAAATAATTTTTTCTGTAAATTGTAACAATAATTTCAATCAAATAAAAAAGATTCAAAACTGTTAGTTTAGTGGTTTAATTTTTATTAACATATACATATGTATGTTAAAAATTTTTCGATCTCATTCCTTAGCTACCTTTCAAACTGCAGGGTTTAACAATTGAAACAAATTATATATACACACATACATATTAACACACATGTATATGTTTGTTTGAGTGTGTATATGTTTATAAAACTGACCCATAAACCCACTTGAATGAATCTCTTTAAAACGAGATGATGCAGGAACAAAACCAAAACAAAACAAAAGGTCCCCATAATTATTGGTTACAAAAGAAAAATATATTTATTATAAAGGATGGACAGGACACTATGATATCGAATGTGGGAAAATAGTAGCAGTAATAATCACAACAATAACAATAAAATATTGAAAACAGTAAAAGGAAATGAACAAACATTAAATAAAGCAAAGACAATTTATGCATAAAGTTTTTTTTTTTTTTTTGTTAAAACTGGGTTTTATAACTTCATAATGAGTGTGTGTGTAATTTCTACAATTTCCATTCTGGATCGTTATATATTGTGAATTCGGTATAACGATGTAAATATGTCCGTGTGTTGGTTGAATATCTGCAAAATCGGTCCATAAATGGCTGATATTTAAATAAGTAAAAAAAAAATTACATATTTTTGCCTATATCTATACATATACAATATGTTTGCAGCATTTTATACCACAAAATTGAAATATTGATCCACAATATCCTAATATCGAGAAAAATATGTTTTATTTTCAATTTTTTTAACAAACTCTTTTTTGGAATATGATACTAGAAATCAGATTTCTCCTTAAAACCCTTAATGCAGCAATTATGAAATTTTTACCGATTTTTTCTTGATGACACTTAAAAATTAATCATTTATGAAATGTTTTAAGTTAAACATTTATGAATAGACTATATTTTCGGGTGTAGGGTAAAATCCAAAAAATCTTTCCAAGTTTTCCTAACACACAAAAAAATACATAGGTTCATTTCCTAAAAATATATTATATAAATTTAACTAAGCGCAAGGGTAGAATGGCACTTACAAAGTTTCTTAGTTCATATAACTAAAATTTTAGATAATTCCATACATACCCTTTTTCACCAAAAATATTTCGAACAAGTAAGAGAGCTATATTCAGCTGTGCCGAATCTTATATACCCTTCACCAAATTATACTTTAAAATAAAATTTAAAAAAAATTTTTTAATTTTTTTTTTCAAAATAGTTTCTTAAAAGTTTTTTCCAATTTAAAATTTTTTTTTTTTTTAATTTATTAGTGAAAAAAATTTATGACAATAAAATGTTTTTTGTGAAAAAAAATTCGGGTTAAAAAATAGTTTTCCCGATTTTGACCCATTATAAGTCCATCTTTGTATAGCCTTATATACATCGTTGCAATGAAATTAAATTTGAAATATCTATCATTAGATATCCATATTGTCTATATTTATGACTTAGTAATCGAGATATACATAAAAAATAGGCCAAAAATAGAGGTTGTCTCGGATTTTTGCTCATATCTCCGTTATTTATGGACGGATTTTGCTGATTTTAAATAGGAAACTTTTTGAAAGCATGTCTGATAGAATTATTGAGGATTTGGATCCCGAAGATATCTGGGGTCTTCAGAAAATTGATTTCAACAGACAGACGGACATGGCTAAATCGACTCCGCTATCTATAAGGATTCAGAATATATATACTTTATAGGGTCGCAAAATTATATTGTGGAAATTACAAACGGAATCACAAATTTATATATACCCTTCTCACGAAGGTGAAGTGTATAAAAATATACCAAACATCAAATTACTAATTTCAATAGTTATACTGACATAGTTTTTAGGTAAAGTGTATTGTTTGAATTACCTATTGGCCTATAGATAATAAAACTTAGTTTTTGGTTTTCATATAAAAAGAAATTTAAAAATTTAAGCTTAGTTAACACAGCCTCGATTCTTTTTGTTGTGTCAAGGAAATTAAACAATATTTTTTCTTCGATTTCTATCACTCACTCCCTCATGCTAAATGAATGTCAATTCGTTGAGAGGATTCAATATAACAAACTGAAGTCGTGGTAGCAGTTGTGGTGTTGGTCGTGATAAGTACCAAGTTATATTATTCAAGAATACAAGTAACAACTGTAAAAGGAAATGAATAAAACGTAGTAAAATTTTGATAGACATAATATTTAAAACCCACAAATTAACATTTAAAATAAACAGTTATTTTCTTTCTTCTGTTTTATGTAAATTTAGAAGACAGTAAGTAGTCAGAATTTTGGTTTAAAAGACTTTTACACTTTTTTTTTTTTTGGTTTTAAGAGGATTTTGTAATGATTACGTAAAATATTGTTTTGTATAAGAACCAAGTGCACACGCATACTCAAACTCTCTGCTATGTATAGAAATCAAGCTAGAAGAAAATGCGTCTCGTATCCTCCTCTATCCGTTTCCGTTCCAACACAACACAACAACACATCAGCTCACATACATACATTCATAAATTAAAATGTTACACAAACACAGCAACAAAAGAAAATCAGATTCTTTTTTCAAGGACATTGTTAGAAAGCTGAATATGTACAACTAATACGACTAATTACAAAATTATAAAACTATAATATAAAATTGAAATAAAAATATTAAAATTAAAATTTGTTACCTTAGCGTTTTTTGTGGTTGTGTGCAGTTATTTGTTGCTTTTAGGAATCACTTTCAAACACACTTGTTTATTTCTTTGAAATTTTACAAATTATTTTCTTTTATTTATTTTAATAAAGTCTGTCAAATAAATTATTCAATTTTGCTTTTGAAATTTGCTGACAATTTTTATTACGTTTTCTTCAAATTCAAAAAGTTTTTTACGCTTTCGTAAAGAATAAAATCGAGTTTAAACTTTTTGTTCCTCTCCACTGGTGATATTATAAATAATTTGTGCAATGTAAGTTTATTTCCACGTATGTACTATAAATTGCTATACCTAGCGTTTTAAAAGAACCGAGAAAATGTAACCAACCGCTCAAGAACGCGTCAGCTGATTGAATGAAATAAAAGTTTTATTTTGTTGGTTGAACACCAAAACAAAAAATAACGTCACGACAATGTACACAGCGCGCTGGCTGTCTGCCTGCGTAAATTTTTCGCTGCAGCAGCGAATGTTTCAAATTATTCTTTATACCTTCATACAGGGTACATGTAATTTCTCATAAGAGGTTTCCTATGCTAACGGCCCAGGGCTTCAAATCTGCTTTGAAATAGTACATGTTCGTGTGTAACTGTAAGTAGGAAAAACTTTTACGCTGACTTCGCAGTTGGCTTTTGGTTTCGAGTGGCTTATTGTTGTTTGATTGCAGGTAATAAATAAGTGTTTGTGTGTGTATATGCGACTGAGAAAGAATCTGTGTGTGTGTTTTTATAGTGAAGCTTTTTTGTTACACTTTATTAGAAAGCTTTTTCTCATAGAATTATTATTACCAAACAAATGCAGCTACATTAAATTCTTCTACTCGTTTGGTACCGAATACAAAAATTATAAATTTGTCATTCCGTTTGTAACTTCCACAATATAATTTTCCGACCCTATAAAGTATATATATTCTGAATCCTTATAGATAGCGGAGTCGATTTAGCCATGTCCGTCTGTCTGTCTGTCTGTTGAAATCAATTTTCTGAAGACCCCAGATATTTTCGGGATCCAAATCCTCAATAATTCTGTCAGACATGCTTTCGAAAAGTTTCCTATTTAAAATCAGCAAAATCCGTCGATAAATAACGGAGATATGTGCAAAAATCGGAGACAACCTCTATTTTTGACCTATTTTTTTTTATCTATACCTCGATTACTAAGTCATAAATATAGACAATATGGATATCTAATGATAGATATTTCAAAGTCCATTGCAACGTATATATATTAGGGTATAGTAAGTTGGACCTACAGTGGGACAAAATCGTGAAAAATATTTTTTAACCCGATTTTTTTTTACAGAAAACATTCTTTTGTCATAAATTTTTTTCACTAATAAATTAAAAAAAATTTTGAAACTTGGAAAAAACTTTTAAAAAACAATTTTGAAAAAAAATATTTAAAAAAAAAAAAATTTTAACTTTATTTTAAAGTATAATTTGGTGAAGGGTATATAAGATTCGGCACAGCCGAATATAGCTCTCTTACTTGTTAAATTCTTCTTTGGTATGGTATGGTATGAATACGATAAGGTCAGTAGACTAAGTTAAATCTGGAAAAATATGCGTAATTCGTTTCGATAGAGAACTTCTGAAATCTTCAAATCTGAATGTATATTAACAAATTTAAACCAATATTTTTATTGTTTCCTATAAATATGAATATCCTTCGAAGTTTTAATGTTAAGGACATTAATAAAATTTCAGTTTGTATTAAGTCGACCTACTTATTAACATTTGTTGTTTTAAACAATATTTTTGGTTGTGATAACCGAATTTATTGATAATCAAACGGTTCACTCAAAATGACTGAATTTTTTAACTATTGTAACGGAATATCCATGCGTACAACGTAATTTTTCCGAATGTCCCAAATATCTTACGAATTTTACAAAAGCGGCGAATAAAAGGCTAAGCTATACTATGTCCATTACATAGACAATATGAAAATCAAATGATTGTCTGAGGAAATTCGCAAAAGTATTCAGATCTATGTACGAATTCTGTGCAGATTCCCATGAAAATACTAAGTGGGCCAGAGACCGAAAATAACGGGATCACTTTTAAAAATAATTTTTTGTGTTATATCACTGAGTGAGTTTTATTTATTAGAGAACATTTTAGGTTATGGGTTGAGAGAAACAGAAAGGAAACATACACAACTAATCTAGATGAGTGATTTATAATTCATTTTATTTTTCTTAAAGGTTAGCAAGTGACTTTTATTCCATTGTATTTCAAAATTATTATAGCCTTATGGACTCAATGGACTTTGAAATATCTATCATTAGATATCCATATTGTTTATATTAATGACTTAACAATCTAGATATAGATCAAAACAAGTAAGAGAACTATATTAATTTTACTTTAAAACTATTAATTCTACTTTAAAATAAAAATGTTTAATATTTTTAGGTAAACAAAATTAATTTATTTTTTCAAATTCCAAAAAAAAAATTTTTTTTTTAAATTGTTTTTTTTTAATTTTTTAAATTTATTAGTGAAAAAAATATTTTTTGGTAAAAAAAAAATTCGAGTTAAAAAATATTTTTCCTGATTTTGACCCATTATAGGTCCAAATTACTATATATACATCGTTGCAATGGACTTTGAAATAACTATCATTAGATATTCATATTGTCTATATTAATGATTTAGTAATCCATAGGCCAAAAATCGAGGTTGTCCCCGTTTTTTTCCTTATATCTCAGCTATTTGTGAACCGATTTTCCCGATATATTGATGTATCAATAATGTTTGTAAGTTATTTGGGGGCTTCGGAAAGTTGATTTCAACATCCCTACGGACATGGCTATATCGACTTAGCTATCTATAACGATCCAGAATATATATACTTTGTGGGGTCGCAAATGAAAAATGTGGAAATTACAAACGGAATGACAAACTTATATATACCCTTGTCACTCATGGTGAAGGGTATAAATAGACAAAAAATCGAGGTTGTCCCGCTTTTTTTTTCTTATATCTCAGCCATTTGTGGGCCGCTTTTGTCGATTTCAATTAGCAACCGAATTGGAATAATTCCCGATATATTGATGTATCAATCATGTTTGTAAGTTATTTAGGGGATTTGGAAAGTTGATTTCAACCGACCGACGGACAGACAGTCATGACTAGGGGGCGGATTTATATGCAAATGCATGTTTTTTCTCGAACGTCCAAATACAATGTAAACTAATTATGTATCCGAATCGCACATTTTGCTGTAAAATGGCATCGATTTGTTAGTGCATATTTTTGCATATTTTATTGATAATGCATATTTTGTTATATTTTACTTCAAAATGCATATTTATATGCATATTATCCAAGTTTTTAATAAAAATATAATTTTTTGTCATCAATAAGCTACATATTGTCTGGACAAAAAGCTTTTAGTCGAATTTGTTAGACAAATAGCATTAAATGTTATCGACTAACTTATTTCAATATCGAGAAACTGGCATTAAGTTCTTCATTTCTCTATCAGCAATTGAAAATTATGATTTCAAAATATTTTGCTTCAAAGAAGTTTAGAGTTTTTTTTATAGTATCAAAAATTCATTAAATGTATCGAAAACATTCATATTTGTTTTCTTTGCAATTTCGATTTATAAGAGATTTCGTTGTCGAAAGATTTTGTAACTTCACATACACAGTTATCGCTCCTGACAGTCATTTCCCAGCAGTTCTAGGAGACTGTTCTGAACTAGTGAATTTACCTATCATTTAGGGTGACAACTAATTACATAACTAGCTACGTGACTAGTTATTCTAACACGTGCATGACGCTTTTGGATAACTTTTAGTCAGGTGAAGTACATATGTAATTAACGTTTAAAGTGACTACACTATAGATTACTTAGAGGCACTTAAGTGACAATTGTCTTTACGCTTAATTACATGGGGTGTATAAAGTAATCAATAGACTCCTATTTGCATTACAAATAACACATACGTGTCAATTAACCAAACTATATAAATTGGAGTCAGCCAAGTGATCAGGCATTAGTGGCAATTACTGTCTTTAAGGGATACAATTAGTAAGAACGCTATTAAGAACACGCGTTGGTGTTGGCACATTTTGTATCGAGCCTGTCGACTCAAATTTAACGACCAAATTCCTAATATTGGTCTTAGGCATTGCGCGATCCATATTTATTATTTTATAAGTGCATATTTTTTAAATTTTTAGGTCATATTTTGATTTTTTTGAAGCATATTTTAGGCGCATATTTTCCAATAATAAATGCATGAAAATCCGCCCCCTAGTCATGACTATATCGACCCCGCTATCTACAACGATCCAATATATATATACTTTATATGGTCGCAAATGAAAAATGTAGATATTACAAATGCAATGACAAACTTATGTATATACCCTTGTCACTCATGGTGAAGGGTATAACAACAAAAACTAATTTAATAACTGTTATTTTGAGTGATTTATTTTTATCACACAATTTAGGTTTTTTTGGCATATGGTCGAGTTATTTTCGATATCTGGATTACACACAATAGGGACTTCCAATAGGAACTTCGACTGTTGAAGCTACATCTGTCGAAAGAAGTTATAAATAACCTTAGTAAATGGTTGAATTTTACAGTCAAGAACTCTGAAGGGGGAACTTTAAAGATGTATTTTATGGGTCTATTACGAATGGCTATCGAACTAAAGTTGCTAAAGATGGCAACTGGCAGCTATCATTTGCTGTTCGACCAGAAATGAGTGCTTTTCCTCTGAAATATTTCAAAATATTTTGTTCAAATGAATTCAAATACAGTCCAACATGGTTTAATTAATATTGAAAAAGAGCTTTATATGTAATAGGAGGGCGAGTTGCTTTTCCCCCATTGTATACTTTGCAACGTATTGTGGAAGTATAATAAAAAAGTAATGGATTTTATTATTTTTACTTTAGCAGCAGATTGCTCTTGCAGTCTTGGCAAAATAATATATATATGCATTATATGATAAGTAAATGGAAAATGTAATTTAAGGTATCATAGGTCATCAACAAATTAGAATTTTTGTAAATAAAAGTATGCTATTGTTGGCATGATTGTTACTAAATTTTGGAAATAAATTTGAAAAGAAATTTCAAAATTAATTTCTCTTGTTTTTTGAACTGAGTAATGCAAAATATGCGTTTCAAAAAAGTCAATTATATTTTGTGTGAGTGTTTTTTTTTTTTTTTTTTTTTTTGTTGTAAACATCAAAATTAAAATTCATGTTTTCTCGTATATTTGACAAGTAAAAAGAAAGAAAAATTTAAATACACATTAGATAGATATTAACATTCACTATTTAAATCAGGTTTAATTTCTGAAATCGCATGATTTGTTGAAAATTAATTTAAGAAATAGTAAAATGTCATAAAACATTCGAAGCCGTTTTTCTCTAAACGACTTTTTTTAATTATGACGTTGTTGCAGCAAATGAGCGATATGTTTATGAGACGTATTAATTCCACAACTAGTTTTATAAGATCTTGAGGAAAATTTGTGTCAACTATTTTAAACACGTTGGGTTAGTTCCATGGCCAGACAATTTACCACTATATACATATATAAAACACAAACAATTTGTCTACCTACCTATGTCCGTTATAGACTCTGAAACACTCCAACCGATGAGCTCCAAATCGGTTTCATTAGATTTTGTGCAATTTTGTGCAGATGGCTTTAGATACCTAAAACTCTGCATTATGTGCATTCGCCAATTTTCCCTTACACAATTTTTTCATATAATCTGAATTTTTTCAAAAAATAAGTGGGCAGGTGTGTGATACTTTTTTATTTTTGTACTTTTAAGGGGATAAATCGTACAAAAACCGAGTTTTGGTACTTTTTTGTATATCAGAAAATAAATTTAAGTGCAATTATTGTTCTTCTAAAAAATAATTCAAATTACTTTTGTCATTTTTGAAATTTGAAAGAATAATCGGTCAAATATTAGGGTGAAGCTAATTCTTGATAAAAACGGTGATATAAAGCACATTTTTTGTAAAAGTGGTGGAAATACTAATTTTAATAAGTATGTATTAGAAATATTACTTTAAAAAAAAGAAATACTACTATTTTGAAAAAGTAGTAGAAATACTACTATTTTAGAAAATGAATAGAAATACTACCTTTTTTCAAAAAGTAGTGGAAATAATACTTTTTAAAAAAAAATAGTAGAAATACTCCTTTTTTAAAAGTAGTGGAAATACTATTATTCTAGAAAAAGAGGAGAAATACTACTAGTTTAGAAAAGTTGTAGAAATACTACTCTTTTAGAAAAGGAGCAGAAATGCTACTTTTTGTTAAAAAAGTAGTAGAAATACTACTTTTTCAAAAGTAGTAGAAATACTACTATTTTTAAAAAGTAGTAGAAATATTACATTTGATTAAAAGTATTAGAAATTCTACTTTTTTTAAAAAAAGTAGTAGAAATAATACTTTTTTAAAAAGTTGTAGAAATACTACTTTTTTAAAAAGTAGAAATACAACTATGTATTTTAAAAAAGTAGTGGAAATACAACTATTTCAAAAAAGTAGTAGAAATACTACTATTTTAGAAAAGGAGTATAAATACTACTTTTTTTAAAAAAGTAGTGTGTAGAAATATATAATACTTTTTTTAAAAAAAGGAGTACATACAAAATTTTTAAAATAGTTGTATTTCTACTACGAATTATAAATACATACTACTATTTTAGAAAAGGAGTAGAATTACTACTGCATATAGCTGCGGTCAAAATAATAGCTCCACGACATTCATTTTGTTATATAATAATATTACGTAAAAACTGTTAAATTAATTTTTGTTGTGTTTGTATAAATTTATACTTAATTGAATAAACTTTCAAACATTAAAAATAATTTTGAAAAATAGATGCAAATTTAAAAGAAAAAATTCATAATATATAAATACCTAAGAAATTCATCAGTCAAAAAAATATAACCAAGATAGAAATCGATTAAAATAAACAAAAATTAACCAGAACAAAATTGAATTTAGTAACAATTATTATTATTAAAATTAAAATATTGCTGTTTTTTATTATCGTATTTTTTGGCAAAAAAGAGGCCGACCACGGCCTGCCAATAAAGATTCTAAAATTGTGCAATGTTTTTGGTTTCCTTTAACCCTTTTTGTGACTCTTGGCCATCTATTTTGAATAAAATTCTGTTTGGGGATATCACATCATGTGCCACGACATTGACCTTTTAGCTTGAAACCCAAATTTATATAAATTTATCATACCAGAGATCATTCCTAAGGTCATCATTTCTTTGATATATTTCTGAATATGATTTTATCTAGCATTTTTGAACACATAAACTTGAATTATTTATTCCACATATTTAATATATTCTTCGAATGTTATAGTAGAAAAACCACGATCAAACTATAATTTTAAAATCTGTGTGTATTATTCATCTTATCTTACATTTTGGTTGAAATTGGATTCACAGATATTTCAAAGTCCATTGCAACGATGTATATAAGGCTACACAAAGTTGGACCTACAATGGACCTACAATGGGTCAAAATATTTTTTAATCCGAATTTATTCACAAAAAACATTCTTTTGTCATAAATTTTTTTCACTAGAAAAGACTTTTAAAAAACAATTTTGAAAAAAAAATTTTAGTTTTATTTTAAAGTATAATTTGGTGAAGGGTATATACAGCCGAATTTAGCTCTCTTACTTGTTTGTTACTAAAAAAATTATAATTTTATGGAGAGTTTTTAAAACGAAAACATAAATATTCTATATTTTTCGACAATTTCTTACGATGGTGCTATTATTTTGAGTGTATAAAATCTGGGTATTTTTCAAAACTTCCATATAATTGATTGAAAGGGTAATATTTCTTAAAGAAAACTTTAATCATAGGAGAAATAGAGATTAATTAACGATTTTATAATATATTTAATTAAAATTACAATGGAAATACAAATATTTCCCATGTTAATTGCTTTGAGGTTCTGTGGTGCTATTATTTTGAACGGCACTGTACAAATATTTTTGATATACATTATTTTTAGCGTAATAGCACACGCCGGGTATCCGCTAGTTTC
This sequence comes from Calliphora vomitoria, assembly GCA_942486065.2. Taxonomy (NCBI): domain Eukaryota; kingdom Metazoa; phylum Arthropoda; class Insecta; order Diptera; family Calliphoridae; genus Calliphora; species Calliphora vomitoria. Next base: position 142,247,953 of record OW818030.2, read on the forward strand.
CTGATAATTATGCAATTAATGTGTCGATTATGGATGCCAACCGAACTTCAGTTGGGTTGCCAGACGGCAACCACAAATTTCTGGTTGCCATTTGGTAACAGAAAATGATGCTGTCAGTTGCCATCTGTAATAACATTTAGGCAACTGACAACGCAACTTAAGTTCGGTTGCCATCCATAATCGACCCATAAGTTTTTTTCATTTTGATTTCTATACCATTAGAAATGTTTGAATGTTTAGACAACTGAGAGAAACTTAATAACTGGTTAAAATATAAGTTTTTTTTTATATTATATGACAACGAATTCATTCGTATCCCGTTTCAAACTCAATTTAGAACGGCTTGAACTTTATTAATTGATCGCATGCTTTACAAATATACATATGCACATATTTAGATACATGTAGTATGTACGAATGTAGTATGAATATTTAATGTGCAACACGTCTTTCACTAATTTTTTCACCCACAAACCCAGTTTACATTATCGTAACACATATTGAAGTATGTACAGCAATTTTTGAAAACACTCTCGCATTCTTGGTGGCAACAATAACGACGATTCTCACATACTAATAAGATGAAGTACAGAAATACATACATATGTATGGTATATTCATATCCAAATAGAAGTAGCAAGTAACAGCAACAACTTGCAACTTGGTAATTTAATACTAAACACATCATAAATTAAATGATTCCGTATGTATATCGTTACCTTAATATAGAAAGGCCCTAACTCGTGTTTTGTAAGCCCAGATGTTCCTTAATTTCGATAAATGGTTCCTTTATTTCGATAAAAAGCCAAAAAATCTCGTCTTAAAAAAACTAGAGTTAGGGCTTATCTATAATAAGGTTACGATATTCGTACATGATATATTTTAATGACGGTATTGCATGAATAAGATCAAGTAAACGTAGACATGAGAAGTATGAAAAGCAAATCATTTTCATATATTTCCTCATTCCATCCATCTTCAACTGGCCAAGGAGAAATTTTGCATGCAAATCGCAAATTTGTTAAAGTAATTTCGTGTCGTTTGTTTTCTCTTAGAACTTTCATCAATTAGAGTCAGTTATCATTTCCTTTAGCACTTTGCGTGACATTTACCACTAAGCGATTGTTTAGCACAGTGGCAGACTGCTTGGCTTTTCCTACAGAATCGTACAATTACATATTTATTTAACCTTACTTATGTACATAAATATTCGTATATAATATACCTATGACTTGAAGTTATATGGCATAAACAGTGTTAGTTGGAGGTAAATAAATACATAATCGTTCGTATGTCACTATTTTTGTTATAAAAATTCAAAAGTACAATAACATTTTAACAACATATTCATCCTTGAGAGCTTCAAAGGACATTTGCTGAGTGTTTATATACATACATACATGCATACACAAAATTAGAGAAAAAGTCACACACTAATTTGTTTATTTAGCACACAAAGTTTAAAAATTCTCTTTGGAAAGCTTTTGAGGATAAAGCTTTGTGGTCAATGTCAGTTTTAAGTGCTATAATAGAGTAACGTCACAAACTTGTTATAAATCTTAAAAAAGGGTTAAATACTTACACCCAGAGAAAAAACATTGTTCGGCACTGTGTTCTTTGTAACAATATATTGTATATTAATAGAAAACCTAGTAAATTTGAATTTATCCAACTTGCATCACACAAAGCGACCAAAAAGTTCTTAAAGAATAACCTAACTAAGCTTTCGTTTCTTGAGTTACAAAACATTTATTTTGATAGATGTCCCACTCACATCCCACTTTTGAGCCAAATAAAATAATGAAAACCGCCTATTTTGAAAAAAGTCAAAAAAAATTTGAGTTTGAAAAATTTTGCATGTTTTGACTTCCAAAACATTTATTTTGATAGATATCCAACTCGCATCCCATTAAGCGACCAACAAGATTTTCAAGGAAAATACATAAACTTTTTAAGAGAAAAGAGCCCATTTTGAAAAGTCAAAAAAGTTTTTGATTTTGAAAAAAAAAAAAAAGTTTTTTTTTGTTTTTAGAAAAATTGATTTTGCTAAGAACAATAGGTAATAAGTTACATGGATGAGAAAAACACCTTTGACCAAAATGTAAAATTTTGACCCCCTCTAACTCAGAGAGTTCATGACCGATCTTGTTCAAAAATTGAGTATGAATAAATATCCAATAGTGCAAATTGCATACCGATCGGAAGACATCGTTTTCAAAAGTTCTTTCACTTGACATGAAATCCCCCATATATGTTTAGTTAATAGTCAAGTTTTTGAAAACTGATATAACGCAATTTAATTTTTAAAAAAGTTTCCATTGTATTGGCACTCACTGTATATAATTCATGATTGCCTGAATATCATATACAGTCCTGAGCAAAATATCCAGCAGAAATCAAGCAAAATTATGTGAAAACATAGTGTTAGTGCCTTCATCATAGAATAGAAGTCTAAAACAACTTTAATTATTCATTTAATCGAATTTTAAACAAACTTCTTACTTTTCAATGTTGTACAAACTAATTGATTTACGATGACAATGACAACTAAAAAAGCGCAAAGCAGACAATAACTAAATAATCCAAACGATTGCAAGAAAATCAATTTGAGAACTAATGAAGCAAATGTAGGATAATGTCTGGCTATTTTTAGGAAATGCATAAATTACGCCCTACAAAACAATTCTATAACATGGAGAAACGATCAACTTAAGTATGGAGATTACAGAAACACACAAATCTAAATTATGTCTATCGGTGCTAATGATGCTTAACACAATAATAAATTGTATTCGATAATTTTTCAATACAAAAAATGAAAACTACTGCAGACAAAAACAAAATATTTTATTTTTAAATTATCTAAAAATATTTAAATTTTTTCTCATTCCAGTTTGAAAATGGGCATACCAGCTGGTAATGCTGCAAATGGCAAAAAAATCTTTATGCAAAAATGTGCCCAATGCCATACTGCCGAGTCTGGCGGCAAGCATAAAGTGGGTCCCAATCTTCATGGCATTTTGGGTCGTAGAAGTGGTCAATCATCGGGTTATATGTATTCCGAAGCCAATAAGAGTAAGGGTGTTACTTGGACTGAAGATGCCATGTTTGAATATTTAGAAAATCCTAAGAAATATATACCTGGCACAAAAATGGTATTTGCCGGTCTCAAGAAAGCCGATGAGCGTGCCGATATTATTGCCTATCTGAGGAATCCAAATTAGTTTGAATTTGTTTATTTATTGATCACAAACTTTGAATAAAATTTTGTATACAAATAATAAGAAATTTTCATAAAAATGGAGTGTTTTCAAATTTAATTTCTGCACATCACACGATTTTGTACATTAAAGCAGGTTTCTTTACTCCAAAGTAAAACGAGTAGATCATGTAGATTCAATTTAGAGAACTCCAAAATATGTGAATTCATTTTAAAAACGTCCCATATGTTAAATTTAAAAATTATACCGGAAACATGCACACATAATAGTCGGTTGGTTCACTACAAACGTATATCATATTGATTGAAAATAATAAAAAAAACGCATAAAAACCTCAACAATTAAGTCTCCAAAATTCCAAAAATATCAACATAAACAAAAAATATAGAAATTTATAATAAATTGTAAAAAAAAAAAAAAAAAAATATTTTGATATGTATTTGGGTTTTTCCGATTTGGAACGGTTAAAAGGTAACGGTAACGTTAATTTGGATTATTTCGGTAGCGTAGTTTAGCGGTAACGGTATTTATGTTTATTTCGGTAAACATAACGGTATTTTCAGTTATTTCGACAACGATATTTTAATAATAACTGTAGTTTCGGTCTGATTTAATTTATTAATAATGTGTACGAAAATTAAAAAATAAAAAAAAAACATTAGAAATTGAAATGTTTGTCAATAAATAGCTTTTTTACTAGGCCAAGTACTCTACATTGTGAATACCGCTATTTGAAATAAAAATTTTGTATTTAAATAATTCAAAATTATTTATAAAATAACGGTGACGGTAATTGTAATTATTTCAGTAACGGTAGCCAACCTTGTTTGATTTGATTTGTTGTGGTATTTTGGGTTCTTTTTATTTAAAGTGACTCTTTTGCTAATTTTTTGGGATTTTTTTTGTAAGCATATTAGTGATTTAGCAATTAAAAATAACCGTTAATATCTAACTTTTATGACAAAAATCATAACAGTTACGGTTCCTGAATATAACGAATTATACTTTATATGTAATTATACAAATGTATAAAACCTAAACATTCCACATAGTTTCCAAAAAACATTCACCTGCTAACTCTATTATACAATTATAAACATACTTAAAATACAACACTGTTACTGAAGAAAAGCTTTTCAACAGCTTTTCCAAATAAAATACAACCCTAAAAATGTTTGCCTTTGGTCGCTCTCTTAATACGAACAACTTGCTCTTATAATTTGCAATACGAGTGTTGTCAACAGTTTTTTCATAAAACCACAAACATTTCATATCTGAAATTTTAATTAATTTGTAATAAAAATCACATTATACAATATCATAAAGGAATTAATCATAAAAAATTTTTAAATTTAAACAACGTTTTTAAATCAAATTTTGTATGGAAATTTTGCTTTAAAACATTGTTAGAAGTTAATTTTATAATATACGTAAATCTTAATGAATTAGAAAAATATTATATTTGATATGAAAATCTATAAGATCCAAAATACAGATTTATGGGGATCTTATGAAAAGGTTTTCTTGAATTCAAAAATATCGTATGTAGGCATTATGAAGAAATTGAATGTGAATTAATTGTCCAATTCACAAACTATATTATTGAAAACAAAAACAAAGTAATTAAAAAAATATACAACAATACATCGATATTACGATACAACACTGGCTGTGAATTAGGCTTTTAATACCCTCCTATTCTGCAAACCGAATCAAAGTAACGTTTTCGTTTTTAAAACGAATTCACATATTTAGGTGTTATGTAAATCGAAACCACATAATTTAATCGCTTTACTTACGAGTAATTAAACCTGGGGCCAAATTACCTTATTTTTCGATACAATGGCTAATTCGATAACGAATGCAGTAATTCGGCCCCTATTTCAATGCGATTTGTAGAATATCAATTTATAAATGTTTCGTTTTTGAAACCACTTGCTTTTTAGAGAACATTGATTAACAAATAATTGAAATAATTTGGACTTTGAAACATAAAATTGTCGTAATCAATTCAATAAATACTAAACGAAAAGCATCTTGTTGACATCACTGTTACCAACAATAAAAATAACCAATTATACATCTCTATAAAAAAAATTCTCTTAACAAGCCGTTCTCTTTGCAAAAAGGTAAAATGCGCGCGTTGATCTTATGCTCTTCCTCGTGAATTTTAATTTAAATAATCAAAATCACACTAAAAAATGTGTACTTCCTCATACTTTTAATATTAGCACAACGTATTAACGTCGACAGTCGTTTTGTATCTTTTGTGTTCAATGTAAGTACGAAAGTAAAGTATTTTTTTGTATGGTATTTATTATATGACAAAATTGTACGAGAAGAGATTCTAGAATTAATTTCTGATTGGAAAATTACCCCTAAAAAATATTAGTGAATAAAAAAAATCGACTACGTGTGAAGAACAAAAACTATTTAAATAAATATAAAAAAGGTGTTGTATAATAAATTAAAGTGAGATTAAGACTTGGGTTACTTTTTGTGATTATTTCAATAAAAATTTATTACATAATGTTAATATCCTGTGTTAGTTAACTTAGTAGAGTGATTTTGAAACTTAATGTTAACTAAAAGGTGCAAGTTAGTGTTTGAGCCAAAAAAAAAGAAAAAAAGATCAGAAAAAGTAAAAATGCTGTAATACTTTTTTTCAATATGAAGAGTTACATAAGAGTAAAATGAATGTACATACATACATACATATATGGCAGAAATTCTTTATTTTTTTCATCTTTATTTTCACTTTTGTTGAATGAAATTTTTTATTTTGAAAACAGCCAAATTGAAAGGTGTTTCGATTGTAAAACTTATGATTTAACGATTACAAAACAAAGATCAATGTCATTTTGTTTGTTTTTCCCATTAATTTTGTAATGATTGTAAATTTTTTATTTTTCATGGCGAATGTCATTTAATTTTATTTAAGCAGTGCTCTTGCTCTCTATGAGTAACTTATGTTTTAATGATGACGTATTGTCTGGTTTTTCTCTTGATTTTGCAAAGGTTTTTTTTAAATTCTTTTTGATCAAAGTCTAAACACGTGGTTGTAAAACAGCTTTAGATGTGGCAATTTTGTTTTTGTTAAATTAGAGGAGTTATGTGAAACATTTTTCAATATTGTTATTAGTTAGAGCAATTTTCTTGTAAAGAAAACTATTTTATGTAGGTATAAAGAGAGCTACTTATATAATTAATTAGTGGTTAAATTGTGTTATGTGTTTCGCATTTTCTTTTGTTTTCCTCTCTTACCCCTTGTTTGTTTAGAATTAAAATCTCTTTAATTTGTTTTCGGCCTTAATAATTTTTTTTTGTAAATTAGTATTTCTTTGGCTTTTATCCAAATTTTCAATGTTATCTATGCTAAAAATGTAATTGTTTTGTAAGAAAATAAATGGAAAGAAAAAGTGTTTTTTTTTTAACACAAGGTTGTGGGGGTTGAGATTTTGTGCTCATTTTTGTTTTTCTTTTACTCGCATTCTAAAAAAAATTAGGTTATTTAGTACAGGGTGTTTTTCTTTGAATTTTCAAAACAAGAGAACTAACGTAAGAGAAAAGATGCAAAAAATCGATAAATTCAACTTATTTATTATCTTGAATATCTTTCTGTTATCATTTTACACCCCTAAAATATTACTTAATCAAAACTAAACAAACTACTGAAAAAGAAAACAGTAATTAATTTCACGTGACATTTGTAACTTGTGTTCAACTTGACATTTCATTAAAAAAAAGCAATTTCCATCCAACAAATCAAGTTCAAATATTTGCACGCTCTTTTTTTTTTTTTTTTTTTTTTTGTAAAACAATTTCACAATATTCCAAGTTTTTTCAAACACAATTTAAAACGGAAGACTTTTTTGTAAGTCTCTACTAAATCTCCTTTATAAAAACAGTGGAGATATACATACATTTATACATATATTTTATTAACAAGGTTGAAATAGAAAAAAAAAAACTACATCTATAATAAAAACTACGTAATTATTTTGTTAGTGTACAAATGTTGTTAGTGTGAGTGTAGTTTTGTTTTTTTTTTTTTTGCTCTAGCTTTTTGTGTATGTGTATGTTTTTTTTTTTGTTTGTTTGTAGTTTTATTCACGTTCTTTATTCATTCTTATTTTTTATTTGCGCGTGTGTATCTCCATTGGTTCCCAAATATTTTGTTGTTGATTATATAAATATTTGACTATTCATACATACTATTACTTAAGAGGAACTAATATCAGCTGATATCAATAGTTAGTCGCAAAGTTTAATCAAATGATAACAAAAGTAAACTTTATTAAATAGTTAATCATAAATAAATATAGACATACGTATTATTAATAATATCTCTCAGTTGCGACGATAATACTAAACATTTTAATTATTTTCCATAATTTTCATTTAAGTGGCAATTATGTCCCTTTCTTGAAATTAATTAAATTTATCACTTTTTTATTTTTGTGCTAAAACTTTTAACTCACTAAAATTTACCACCTTAACAGTTCATTGTAGAGTTTCCAATTCGGTTTTAACCGAAACCGCGGTTTTTCAAGGCCTAAAACCGAAACCGACAATTATTCTTCGGTTTTTACTTTTAATCTATTTCCAGTAGAAAAATTCAAAATTTAGAAATGAGAAACAAACTTTTTCATTCAATTATTCATCCAATATCTCTCAAAATAGATCGGTAAAAATATCTTAAGATTTGTTTAAATTTTTTAAATTGTATTACAATAATTGCATCAGATGATGATGAAGCAGGCTACCTTTCGCCGGCTATACAAGGAAATCTGTTAATAAGGCATGACACAACATATTGATCTACGAGTATTTTTTGACAATTAAACTTCAAATGACTGTTTATTTATTAAATTTCAAAAAAAAAAAAAAATGAAAAATTTTTGTAACAAAGTCAGTTATTTTCAAATATCCGCTAAAACTACTAGCTTACCCGGTGGGCTTCGCCACCTCAATTTGAAGAAAGAAATAGTACTATTAAGTAATAGTACTATTAAGTCTCCCTTAATAACATTTCATGATTATTGATTCGTTATAATGTGGATTCTAGCTCATTCTAAACGTATTATTAGACCCACATAAAGACCCACATTTTGTATTCCTACTCAGCATCATGAATGTCTAATTTCATATTTCTGTGAACATAAAAAAAGGTACCACTATAATCACCTTTTGAGAATTCAAACTCATTCAGAATCATTTGTGCCTAATTTTTTAATTTTAAGGTTTATTATTATAAAATATTCAAAAAGTACCTTTATAATGAAGAAATAAGTAGTAACATTAATTATCCCTTTTGAATTTGCTTTCACTAAACCATGAATGCTTAATTTCGTGTGTCAAGGTCCATCGTTATAAAATATTCAAATATTCAAGTCCCTTTTTTATATTCTAACTCAGTCAGGATCATTTGTGTTCAATATCCTGCTTATAGGTTCATTATTATAGAAATTTCAATAATAGTTTTTGTTACCTCAATATCATTATGCCCTCTATCCTTGTGTCTTTCTTTACTCCGAAGCATATCAGCCAACTATTATGTATACATATAAGTAAAATAATTTAATATAATAAAAAGTACCATTAAAAGAAAAACCGAACCGAACCGAAACCGATCGGTTTTCAATTTGTTTTAAGAAAAACAATTTTTTACTGATCGTTGATTTGAATTCATTGGTCCAAGCTTTTGAATTTACCAAAGCCTAAAACATACGTATAAACATAGAAGTTAATGATTGACTTGTTCAATTAACTTTGAACTAAACTTTATCCAAACATTCGATGATTTAAAAGACGAAGTTAACTTCCTGTTCTCTAATTGACTAATAGCTCTGATAATATATCGATGATTATAGATTCTTAATTCAGTTTTAAAAATCATATTAAATTTTTTCTCTTAACCATTTCATTAAAAATTCTTTATTGAATTAATGCCATAATACTTTAGAAGTAGTGAATTCATTGCTTTTAGCATAGTTACTAAAATCTATTGTTCTTCAATTTGAATGAGGAAAAAATATTTTCTTTCAATTTGTATTAGATTTGAATTAACAAGCAATTAAGCATTCAAAGGATAAATGCATTTTATTATGAATTAATTCAACAGCGAATGAAGAATTTGTTATGTTGGACATGGTTTGAAAGTTTTCAAATAATTTCTGAGCGTTTTTCATACAAAATTGTTTTCCGATCGTGTTTCCTCCTAATCATGCCCTAATTTATTATAAACATTTTAATTACACACTCTTTGGGGTATTTTCAATCTTTAGCTTTATTTTTAACTAGCTTGACCCGGTGGGCTTATAAAAAAAAATCGGTTTTCCCCCAGTTTATCCCTTTCTGGTCCAAGTATTGAAAAAAGTTATAGCCTATTGACGCTTTCAAGTAAGGATCTATCTTCGTTCCAAATTTCAATAAAATCGGTTCAGCCGTTTAGACATTTATATATTTATATAGATAGATATAGATTAAATCTAACATTACTAACACTTACTGGCTGTACAATTATTTCTAATAACACTAAATAATACGTATGTTACTTAATTCCTATCTTAAGTAATCCTACTAAAAATTACCTTATTGGGGAGTTAAAAGTGGGATATTTAGATCATTCCATATTTTATGTCTCTCAAATACTCCAATAATAAATAAACTAGTTTTGGATAATTTATGCAATTTAAAATAAATTTATATAAAATTGTATCCAAAATGTTTAACATTTTTAAGAAAATATATGGTTTCCGCCGCCATATTCATAATAAATTTTTAAATTTATAAAAATTTATATTTCACAAATTTCAATAATTTTTCGAAATCTATTTTTTATTAAAATAAAAAATTAAATTAATATAAACTCTACTTTGAATAATTCCAATCCTCCTAATCATGCCCTAATTTATTATCAAAATTTTAATTACACACTCTTTGGGGTATTTTCAATCTTTAGCTTTATTTTTAATTAAATCTAACATTACTAACAGTTTCTGGGTGAACAATTATTTCTAATAACACTAAATAATAAGTATGTTACTTCATTGCTATCTTAAGTAATCCTACTAAAAACCTTATTACCTTATTTCAATGTTATAAATTGGGGAGTTAAAATTGGGATATTCAGATCATTTCATATTTTATGTCTCTCAAATACTCCAATAATAAATAAACTAGTTTTGGATAATTTATGCAATTTAAAATTAATTTATATAAAATTGTATCCAAAATGTTTAACATTTTTAAGAAAAATTTAAATATCAATTATTTAGAATAAATTTTTAAATTGATATTTCACAAATTTCAATATTTTTTCAAAATCTATTTTTTATTAAAAAAAAAAAATAAAAAAAATAATAAAAACCAGGGACCGAAAATAATAATTATTCTTGAAATTTCAAAGGAAAAAAGCCATCACTAGAAAATATCGGAGAGTCAAGTCAAGCATACTATTTTGATCGTTTTCAACTATATTTTCATAAATTAACATGATTTTTAATTTCTTGATTTTTATTTTTTTTGTCAAAAATAATTGTTATTTTTTTTTTTTGTCAGAAATATTTGTCAAACTTTGAGTTTTATTTTTTTTGTCAGAAATATTTGTCAAAATTTGATTTTTATTTTTTTTGTCAGAAATAATTGTTATTTTTTGTGATACATATTTGTCACACTATGATTTTTATTTATATAGTCTGACAAATATGTATCACAAAAAAATAACAATTATTTCTGACAAAAAAAATAAAAATCAAATTTTGAAAAATATTTCTGACAAAAAAAATAAAACTCAAAGTTTGACAAATATTTCTGACAATAAAAATAAAAATCAAAGTTTGACAAATATTTCTGACAAAAAAAATAAAAATCAAAAAATAACAATTATGTTGTGATTTTTATTATAAATGTCATAATTGTTACGGTCCCTGATAAAAACTCTATTTTGAGTAATTCCAATCTTTATCATTAATTGTAAATAAATACTAAGATGACTAACAGTTTCTAGGCGTATAATTTTATTTCATTGCAATTATTTATATAAATGATCACCTTGTTTATCTGCTAAGTAATCTCTCTAAAACCCCTAGCCAATGATCTCTTCTCGTGTGACGCAATAAATTGCTCTTATTGCTCGTGTTTGTCAAGAACGATTATGCAAACAAGTTTATTAACACTATAAAAAGAAAATAAAAATATTTCTCTTCACATTCACATGTGATTTATCTAATTAATTGTGTTTTTTTTTTTTTCAATAACACTTTTTGTTTGTTTATTTTTAGAGTCCGCACTTTATAAATCAAATAACTAAACATGGGTGTACCAGCTGGTGATGTTGAAAAGGGCAAGAAAATCTTCGTCCAACGTTGCGCTCAATGCCACACTGTTGAAGCTGGCGGCAAACACAAGGTTGGCCCCAACTTGCACGGTTTGTTCGGTCGCAAGACTGGCCAAGCTGCCGGTTTCGCCTACACAGATGCCAACAAAGCCAAGGGCATCACCTGGAACGAGGATACCCTCTTCGAATACTTGGAAAACCCCAAGAAATACATCCCTGGCACAAAAATGATCTTCGCCGGTTTGAAGAAACCCAATGAACGTGGTGATCTCATTGCCTACTTGAAATCTGCCACCAAGTAAATTTCATCATTCTAAAAACTCCCACAAACAACAAAAACAAAAAACAGTAATTAAATTTAGTAGCAACAACACACTACCAAACCACCACCAACAATCAATTTAATAAACAACAACAACAACAACAAACACTATCATCCTCTTATTTAAGTTTAAGTTCGAAAATAAAAACAAATACAATAACTAAACTGACCTCTGTGTATCTTCTCGAGATGTTGAAAGCATGAACTAGTTACTGAAATCACAAGAAACAAACGTTGTTGGACCTTTGAATCTTCTTTGTAAGAAGTTTTTGTTTTTTGAGTGCTAAAATTATATTATATATACATACAAACATATTATATTTACGTGAAAACTTTTTGCGGGCTGATTCATCGTCGTCGTCAAAATGAATTTTCAAAAAAAGGATACATCAATGTCAGTTGACTTAAACCAACCTTCTTCATAGGACAATTTTAATTTTATTTAAATTAAATTTAATGTGAAAAAATACAAATAAAAAACAAACAATTATAAGTTAATTTAATAAAAAAAACAAAACATAAAAAAGTAACTAAAAAAAAAACATCTAAAATAACGTGGTTTTATTTGTTTAACATATCTAATTGAAAAAATCCCACTAGTCGTTTAACGTCTACTTTAAATGATTACTTTAGGAATACAAATATTGAAATATAAGTCAGAGATAATAAATCTGTGTTCTGAGGAGACCACAGACTGGACATTTAACAAGCGTTTATTTGGGATTTAATGGAAAAACAATTTCATTAAACTTAGAAAATCCCCAAATTATTTGTAGAATTTGAAAAACATCCAGTCTGCCAAATTTAACTTGCACATGTTGTGGTATTATTATTAAATTATTTCAATTACTGTTGCAAAAAATAATTGCTTTGTTTAGCCCCTAACAGTTTCTGAGATGACACCAGCCCAAGCAAGAATTGAACATTAATGGGGCGGACATATTTTGCAACCGGTTGTGACAAACTGTACACAACCAGGATTTGCTCCGCTGTTGAAAATTGTAGGGATTTTACTGGGGTTGACACCCATTGGCCGAGAAGCTCGGTGCGTAGAACTGGCTGTCGTGGGAATGTGTGATATTTGTCCTGGAGAAAACTGGTCCCTCAAAAATGAGAAGATAGGTAGACATTTTAAACAAAATGACGAATGCCACTACGGTTTTCATCCCGAGACTTAAAGGGATTCTCGGGATTTTTTGTTGGGAATTAAAAGCTGACGAAAATATACAGAAACAAGTTGAATCGCAAAATGAAAATACAAAAATGTAAAATGGCTTTATAACAGTTTTATTTCGACCACTTATTATTAGTTATTTGGGATTTTTGGAATATATGTATATACTTTATGGTGTCGCAAATGAAAATTGTGGAAATTACAAATCGTTCGTAAAATTAATTTTCTGTGTGGATCGATCTTTTTTCTCTAACTTCTGTATATGATAATTTCATATATACTTATAGAATTTTTGGTTGATTTTATTTAAATTAGTATCAGAGAAGGGAGCCGTATAATTTTTTTCGGCGGCTGATGAAGGCTTAAAAATGCTTCGTCTGCGCTGACTTTTAAAACAAAAATCATAATTTTTTTTAATATTTTCATTTATTGCTATTTTTACAATGCCTATTTTTTACTATTTTATAAAACGGAATTGTTTTCATTTTATGATTTGCTTTTATAGCGAAATTTTTGAGAGGAAATGTTCAATATAAAACGGAATTGTTTTCAATTTATGATTTGCTTTTATAGCGAAATTTTTGAGAGTAAATGTTCAATATTAAAACCTGTAGTTAAGGTTCTTTAGACGACAATACGCTATTATGATTCTAAAGGACTTCAGTAGAGTTTTCTAGAAATCAGTTCTAGTGATACATACACCCTTATTCTGCATTTTGATTCGAATCGTAATTTTCTCCTTTTGAAATTTTTCATTTCGGTTTTTTGTATTCTGCATTTCGATTGTAGTTACGTTTGTCTATGTAGGTTAGTGTATGACTGAAAGCTACTAATTTATATTTTGGTTTTAACCAAAGTATAACAAGTAGTACGACTCTTTGACAACAGTACCTAACTCTATATACATATGTGTTAATAAAAAAGTACATAACTCTAAATACATAATACATTTTTGTTTCATTCATTGGGTTAGTTTAAATATGAGAATCTAAAATTGAAAAACTTTGGAGGTATTTTATCACAAAAAACTGACTTGTATTGGGACGAAGTTATCACTTTGATAATTTAATTTCCTAAATTGGCGAATGAACAAGTACTACTCCTACCGGTTATCCAATAAATGAGTGTGTTTTGCAGACATTGTTCAAAATCGTCTTGATTTTGTGAATGGACACTAGTGTCCAAAAAAACAGTTTCCGGTTTAACCGAAAACAGTGTTTTATAAAAAAACCGGTTTCGGTTTTATCATTCTAAAAACCAGTTAACCGGGTTGACAAAATTTGTCAAATGCAGAAATTTTCTAAAAAATAAGTGAATATTTTTAAAAATGTTATCGAAATATTCTTAAGTTATATGTTCAAATAAGCTTTACAAAGTATTTCGTCAAAACCGGTTTGTCAAAAAACCGATAAGTTAAAAAAAACCGAAACCGATCGGTTTTACAAAGATGATTTCATAATGGTTATCAAAGACTTAAATAATATTGGTTATTTTTTCAGAGACCATTTTTTAAAAATTCTTGATAAACAATTATTTCAGGATTTTTTACAATATTGGTTATAACAGTTATGTCCCTGATAAAATGTATGAATAATTAAGCAGATATTAAACAAAGACTTTATATAGTAGATGTATGTATACCATGTGGTCAAAAAAATAGGTGTGTGCATTACTTTTTTTAAAAAGCATTAAAATTTATTTCAATAACTTATATTTGTCAATCAAGAAAGCTTTCTAAAATGAAAATCACGGATTTCCACTAGCGGAAATCTATCCTATATACAATTTTTTTTAAATTTCTTTTAGACTTGGACAATAAAATAGGTGTGTTTTTTTTAAGGTGGGAAAACTCAAATTGTTTGTGGAAAAAATATGATTTTCATTAAAAGCATTCTAATAAAAAACTAAGTGTATCTGGAAAGGTAATATCATTCCTAATGGCCCAAATAAAATGCCTCGAAATAAAATTTTCGATTGGAATAGCTAAAACAATTATCCTGACAAGGAATTTTTTAAAAATTTGTCCCAATTGAAAAAGTTTTGTCCACATAAAGGAATTAAAATAAATATTATTTACAGATTACACAGGTCAACAGCAAAAAAATGTTTGACTAACCACTATATAGATTTGATGCATCATGGCTACCTAAGTACAAAAATTGTAAAATTTTTTTTTAATTTTTAAGTCAAATTATAAATTTTGTTAGAAATTTCTCCATATAATTAATGATAACTCAAAAAGAGTTAGTCCGCTGTTATTAAAGTAAACTTAGAAAAGTTTATTTACACAACCTTTAATCCGTTTATATATTGAGTTTCAATCGGCTCAATAGTTTCGGAGTTATAATCATAGAGAAAATATACATAGAGCGGAAACTAGAAAAAAAATACTGAAAAAAGTTACATATACGAGTGTTGTTTTTGGTTTTGACATAGTTTTTATACCCTTCACCTTCGTGAGAAGGGTATATATAAATTTGTCATTCCGTTTGTAATTTCCACAATATAATTTTCCGACCCTATAAAGTATATATATTCTGGATCCTTATAGATAGCGGAGTCGATTTAGCTATGTCCGTCTGTCTGTCTGTTGAAATCAATTTTCTGAAGACCCCAGATATCTTCGGGATCCAAATCTTGAATAATTCAGTCAGACATGCTTTCGAGAAGTTTGCTATTTAAAATCAGCAAAATCGGTCCACAAATGGCTGAGATATAAGGAAAAAACCAGGACAACCTCGATTTTTTACCTATTTTTTGACCTATATCTGGTTTACTAAGTCATTAATATAGACAATATGGATATTTAATGATAGATATTTCAAAGACCTTTGCAACGACGTATATAAGACCATAGTAAATTGGAACTACAATGGGCCAAATCTGGAAAAAATTTTGAACCCTATTTTTTTTTCACCAAGTTTTTTTGGCTAAATATTAAAAAAAAAAATTTTTAAATTTAAAAAAAAAAGTTTTTTAAATAAAAAAAAAAAAAATCGAAAAAAAAATTTTTTTTCAAAAAATTAAAAAAAAAAACAACTGGAAAAAAAATTAATTTTGTTTACCTAAAAATATTTTAAATTTTTATTTTGAAGTATAGTTTGGTGAAGGGTATATAAGATTCGGCCCAGCCGAATATATCTCTCTTACTTGTTTTTACTAATATATTCTCACCACATAGCAAATTTTTGTGTTTTAAAAAACTCATGAAAAATCGAAAACGGCCGAAATTGTTCAGGTTTATTGCTTTATCGCAAAGCCACATGTAATAGCAACAAAATGCTACTACTAGAACCACAATACATCAAAATTGTGTAGTGCTTTTAAAAAGCCTCTATTTTTTTTTTTTTTTTTGATTTTGTTGCCCTGTGTTATTATTATTATTATATGTATGTATTTTTCGTCATCAAGTTGACAAAAGAAATGTCTACTAAAATCGTATTAATATCTACAAATGAAATTTTAATCATTTCAAAGCAATTGACATACTTATTTATAATAACTATTTAAAACATATAAAAAACACTAAAATTAATCAGGTAAGCAACAAACAAGAAAAACAACAGTATGAATTTTTATTTTGTTTTCATTTGAATTTTATATTTTACATTGCATTTGATTTCATACATTGATTGATAAATGTCTAGATAAAATATGAAAGAAGAGATAACATTTAATATTAATTTGAAAATATAATTTATTTGTAGATAGATAAACTAAACAAACAAAACAAAAACAATAAAACACAAAAGAAAACGAAAAAGACCAGCGAGGTCAAACTAAAAAGCTAATTTAAGGTGACCATTTAAATATTTTCAAAATACGACTGACTGTATTTTTGTATGAATAATATATTTATTTAATTTTTTAACTACAGTTTACAATACTTTTTCTTTTAATAAAAGACGATAGATACAAGTCATTTTGGAGAGTTGAGCATATTTACAAACACAACAAAATTTATAATTTTTGCACACAATCTTATTTGACCCAAAAAATAAAAAATAAAACAAATTTTGGAATGATTTAGATAAACAATAAAGGAAAAGTTACTTTTCAATGGTGGCCAAAGTTGCAATTAAACAAGTCTTCGTTCGAAACGATAAAACACAACAAGTACTTATTTTAAATTATTTTGTTAGATGGGGGGAGGGGTGTTCTTTTTCTTAACTTATATTTTAATAACATTTTTTTTTTGTTTAATTATTGTTGCTGTTTTTAGTAATATTTTAATAGTACATATTTGTATGATTAAGTTTGAGGCAGGTTACAAAAATATTTTAGGCCTTGCCGCTAATTGGGGCTGAACCCTGTTTTTGTTCGCTATCCTTTTCAAGTTGTTTGCCCAAGTATTCCCTGGAGAAATAGAATTTATAGAAAAATATAAAAAAATAGCTTGAGTAATCTTGAGGACTCTTCAATTGTTTTCTAAATTATTAAATGAAATGTTCAAATTTAATTAGAAATGAAAAATGTTGATCGAGATGGGATGTTGTACAGTTTGTTGGGTCGTCTTACCAATTGTGCACCATCAATTTTTGTACAGCCAAAAGAGCTTCATAACGTACATTGGGATCTTCATGACCCAACAATTGCATAACAATTTGTTTACCGCCTAATTGTTCCAAAACGCTAGAATAATAGAGATGAGTAAAATTAAATTGATCTATGTTAAGCTCCTCTTTAACTTACTGTTTTCCTCTGGGATAGTGACGAACATACTCGCCAATATCGAAACAAGCTACGGACAAAATAATAGCATCCTTAGATGTCTCCAAAAGATGTACCAAGATGCGCAACAATTCGTAGTTCTTCTCATTCAAACGTTGAGCATTTTCACGCCAGAATTTAGCGGATTTGTGCACGGGAGACCATTCCAAACGAGCGCTACGTAATTCGGTGGCATATTCATCGAATGAACTAAGATCTTGTACGGAGTTTTGCAATTTTTCAGCAAGATATTCTACATCGGAGGTAATGTCCTCATCGTCAAAGCGACGTTGTTCCAAAATGGACAATTGTTTCAAGACCTTGCATTGGACCATGGCAATGCAATGTTCCTTGGCAACTTGGTTATCGGTTGGTTTCTCGATCAAATTGCGGAAGACGGCCAAAATTATGCGAGTTACCTAGAGCATTAAAACCAAACTTAGAAATGTGAATGCTTTTCAGTGTAAAAAAATAAAACATTTTACCTTCTCCTTAGCGCAATCATTAAGAATGTCAGCCAAAATAGGAATAACGCTAAATTTGTTCATTTTGGTGGCCAACAAAGGATTGAAAGTCAATACCCACAAACAGAATACTAATTGGTATTGAACCTAGATGTATTAAGAAATTATTTAATTTTGTTTGCAACATTTAATTACATTTTTGAAAACTCACCTGGAAGTTGACACGAGATGACAAAATACGTATTAAAGTGCTGATGCCATCGACACTAACGAAAGCAAAACGATATTCATCGATACGCAACATCATTTGCAAGCAACGGGCTACAGATTGTATGTACTCGTTAGCCTAATTTTTATTTCCGTTGGTAAATTTGAAAAATATTTATTGTTTGTTTAATTATTTGCACTTGTTATATTATATAAAATCATTTTGGGGTTGAATTAGTAAGATTAATTTCAAAAAAAAAAAAAAAAAAAAAAAAACACATTTTTCTTTTGTTTTTATAAAAAAAAAAAATCATAGACGACAACACCAAGTGTAAACTACAAATAAAATTAATAAAAAAAAGCAATAAAACAGAAAACCAACACCAAAAGTTACAAAATTTTCTAGTTAATATAAGAAAACGTAGTAATATTACGTTTTAAAAGATAATTTATGTAAACATTTTAAAAACGACAATGTGGTGAATAATTAAGATAGTTTTGAAAAAAATACTTTGCATTTAACAATCTTTCATTTTTGCATAGAAATATTTCAATAGCGGTATTCACAATGTAGAGTACTTGGCCTGGTAATATAGTAAAAGAGCAGAATATCAAAAAATAAAAACAGAAACTTTTTTAATTTTAATATTTTCCTTGACTAAAATATTAATTAAAATTTTTTTATATAAATCTCACAAAAATATAATTTAAAAATATGAAGAAAGTTCACATAAAATAGATTACAAATTTCAATTAAAATTTTAAAATTCGTTTTTGAAATAGTTATAAAATTTCTTTTCGAATTTGTTAATTTTTATTCGATATTCGTAATTGAAATTAAAAATTCGTATTGAAAATTCGAAATCGAAGGTTAAAAGTTTTAATTCGAAGTTCATGGGTTTTATACCAAATCGAAATATAATTATTATTGCGTACATTTTTTAGAATTTGTTTATTTTTTCAAAAATTTGGTCAGGATTGAAAAATTATTTTTGAAATAGAAATTGAAAATTCCCATTCTAAACATTAATTTTCAATACATTTTTTCAATCGAAAATTTGTTTTCGAAATTAAATTGAAATTTTAAATTTCAAACAGAAAATCTTGTTTTCAAAATTTTAAGTTTTTTTAGTATTTGAAATACAATATTCAAAATTAAAATTTTTATCAAATATTTAACATTTCTGTTCAAAATTTAACATTTCTAGTCAAAATTTCCAATTGAAATGAAAAATTTGTTTTTGAAATTCATAATTTCTATATACAATTTGTATTCGAAATTGTATAACTCTGTTTGAATTGGAGATTTCTACCTGAAATTTAAATAAAAATAAAAAAAATGGAAATAAAATATTTCTATACAAAATTGAAATAATCTTTGCGAAAGTAAAAATTTTTGTTCGGAACTAAAAATTCCTTTCTATTCGTAATTGAAAATTTCTATTCGAAATTAAAATTTTCTATTAGCAGTTTTTAAATTTCTATTCAAAATTGAACGTTTATATTCGAAATTGAAAATTTCAATGGGAAACCATAAATTTCAAATTTGGAAATTGAAAAATTGTATACAAATTGAAAATTTCTATTTGAAATTAAGAAAACAATATAACTATAAAATTTTATTACAACTGACTGCTTTTTACACAAATTTATTCAACATAGAGGAGCAAACAGAAAAATTTTCCACCACATTAGTAGCACACATAAATCAAGTATTTGACTACATTAAAAGCTTTTTCTTACATGTACATATAATTCGTTTGTTTTGAGTTGTAAAAGACAATTAGTAGCGTTAGTAAGTAGAGGAGAAATAAAGGAATTGGATCAAAACACCTAATTCCTAAACTTGGCGAACATTTTTAGTTTTAAATATTGATGCTGACAAGGTGCGGCTCGTTTCACAGAAATGTGATTTTATACAAAATATTTAAATCACACAAAAACTCTAATCCTAAAATAACAATGAATGGCTCCTATTCCCGTTTATGGTTTTAATTTTTGATTCTGTTGCACTTTAATCTTAATATACTACACTAGGAAACACTACCGGTATAATAGTTTTGCCCTCAGCAATAGCAGCTTGTTGTTCGGGTGACAGTTCACGATACGACTCATTAAGTGGCTGATCATGATGGGCTCCATAGGGACTATACTGATTACCGTGATGCTCTTTGCCATGATGATCTTTACTGTGTGCATGTGTATGAACCACAATAGTTTGGACACGTTTTGCTAAATTCGCCATGTCATTAATGTAGGCCTTGCACTGTTGAAGTGTTTTTTTTTATATGTTTGTTTGTGTGTTTGTTGTAGGAGGTGATAAGTTCGCAAACATTAAGTAAGTTTAAAAAAAAATTCAATAATATTTTATTTTAAACATTTGTGCATTGTTTTTTGGGTATCATTTTGTACGATAGTGGAGTGTGTTGTTGTTGGTTGTAGAGATGGTGTTGTTGTATAACGTATGTAATTGTTTAATTATTGTTTATTGTAGTCGATAGCAGAGGGAAAAGAAAAAAATAATTTTTATTTAATTTTTGTGTTTAATTCTTGGCAACCAGTAAACAGAACACAAACATTATTCCATTCAGGTGCGTTTTTGTTTGGTATGTTATTAACAAGAAACCGCCTTAAACATGATGAAAACGTCTTACAAACGTAGTTTAATAATGTCTACTTTTTTATGACTCCTTGAGTTTTTTTTTTTATTTCAAATGCAGCTTTGGGGTTAGTTTTTTCGAAATATGGGTTTATTTGTTGTTTGTGTTTGTTTAATTTAATTAAAAAAGGTGCAAAACTACAAAATACATGCTGAACCCGTTAATGTTCAATGGAATGCAAAAATGTTTACAGTTGTACATATTTTTGTTAGTTTTTAATTTATTTCTTGTAACAACTTTTTTAATTTATGTAAAAAAATACCAATAATTTAAAATTTGATCAATATCATATGTATTATTCTGTATTCAAGGGACCAAACTTAAAGAAAGTCATATTTTTAATAAATCATTGTTTTCTTTTCTGGGAAAAATTTTGACCTTTTTCTGTCTATTTTTCTCTTATTAGTATTTGGTAATGAAATGGTCAGTTGAGGTATTTAAAGAACTAGAAATATGTCAATCGTTTTATAGATTTATAAATAATTGAAATTAAAGAATTTATTGCGATAAATGTTGAAAATACTTTTCATGTCCACTTTCAAAACTACTTTATACATATTAGCTTTATCGAAAAAGAACACAGATTTTTTCCACAACAAAGGGGAACAACCAAATCTTTACAATTTTAGAAAATATTTTATTTTCAAGTTTTTATACCAATATGTAATTCATCTTTTGCTAAATTTAGTATTATATTCGGGGTTTTCATAGAATCCAATCATTGACGAAATCGGTTTTGAAAACAACAAAAAAGGTACATTTGACTTATGAAATCCAATGTAATTTTTTGTTTAATCGATAAAGAAATTAATTCTAGATCGAATATAAAACGGATAACTTTCGATTTCATGAGACCAATGTACTTTTTCTGTAATTTTCAAAACCGATTCCCACAATGATTGGATTCTATGACAACCCCGATTCATTAATTTAAAATATGTAAGAACATTAACGAGTTTAATGGGTGCAAAATTTACTATATGTGTGTGATAACTTTCGTGCATTTGTATGGAAATAAATAAATATTGAAATAGTATCAATGCAATGCTATATAAAATTTTTTTCAGTCATTCTCAACTGCGTGCACACCAATTCTGCCAAATATGTACATTAAAAACTTACATTAATACTTAAAACAAAATTTCTATACACAATTTGTTTTTTAAAGCTTTAATAAATTTAAAAATATTTCATACAAAATTATTAAAAAAG
Organism: Calliphora vomitoria; assembly: GCA_942486065.2. Lineage (NCBI taxonomy): Eukaryota > Metazoa > Arthropoda > Insecta > Diptera > Calliphoridae > Calliphora > Calliphora vomitoria. The sequence goes on from OW818030.2 coordinate 142,270,264, forward strand.
CTCATTATTTCTGTAAAATATTAAAAATAGCATCAATAATTCAAAAATAGAATGAATTATAAAAAAAAAAAATCTTAAAAATACAAGATGGAAGTATGTAGGTTAAAATTAAAAAAAATGGAAATACATATTTAAATATGTACTCAAAAAATAATCGATATAAATAAAAATAAAATGTGGAAATAATTTTAAGATAATTATAAATAATAATATGTACTATTTGTTTCATTATTTAGATGTTATTCAAAATTAAATAAGGATTGACAGATTTTTTCATTAAAAGTTTTTGGATATTTTTATTTATCTGCTTGTTATTAAATAAGAGCAAAAGCGCATGCATATTTTGTAAGCGTCATATAAGTTGAAAGATGTTAACCAAATAGGTGATGAGGTGTTATTTTTCAAAATTAATAACTTTATCTAATGATGTTCAAAATGGCATTGAGACATTGTAAAAAACAATGAGTATGTACACAAAGGCATTATAATTATAAATTAAATATATTTTTATAAAACTATTTTTAATTTCTTCTACAACATAAAATTTTTTTTGATTTGTTAAACAAAATGGATTAACGCCATCTTTTAGTAACGTAAATTTAAATGAGTTTTTTTACTCATATAATTAGAAAATTGTAATACAGTATTAATTAAAGTATCTCAGATGGTTTTAATTTAATAAACAAAAACTTAATTGAAAAACTAAATATTTTTAAACTCTAATGAATTTTATGGCGAATCTGTGAGATGATAAAAGAAAGTTGTCTTCTACACTAAACAACAATACCATAATGTAAATGAATATTTTCATGTTGAAGAAAAAATCAAAAAGTAATAAAATTATATTCCCGAAAACCAAACAAAAAATTTAAAAAAAGAAAACAACCTTAAGCAAAAAGTATAAAAAAAACATTCAACTTACATGTACGGTCAATTGATCTTTCAAGAATTGCAAATAGAAGTTCAAATCGGATTTGGGCATCATTTCATGACCCCAACAGGCCATTTTAGCCAAGATGCGCGAAGACATGTTGACAATGAAACCGTCTTGGCGATTCAACAAATTGAGGAAGGGACCCCAAACGCATTCCTTATGCTTAGAACAGTATTCGTGGAAGAAATCGACACGAGAACGATCTTCTTGCAATAAATCATCAATCATGACAAGAATATATTGGATGGTCGAGTCTTTGGATACATGCGACAATAGATTCAACAATGTTTTTACAGCCTGAGCTGGGTTCGATTGCAAGTAGGCAGCCTTTGATTTGTCCAAAGCAGTGATGCAATGATAGTCCTCTTGGGAAATCATCTGCGATTGCATGTACGAAGCCCAGTTGATGGTTTTGGAACGGATGTCTGCAGCCTGTTGTTGCAACACCGATGTGGCTGCAATCATATCTTAAAGAAAAGAAAAACATAATTGCAATTATTGGTCAGATGACTTAGAGCACTGCAACATATTTATCAATCAATCGTCATTGGTTGTAAGTTGAAAGAAATGTAGATAGAGACTTTTCGATTTTTCTCACTTTAATTATTGCGTTTTTGTCGTAACTTACCAACACTTTCGTCGGGTAAATTCATTAAATCCTTAACGTCAGACATTTTTACTAATGTTTGTTGGTTAATAAAAGCAGAATTTAAAATTTCTTTATAGATTTTCCCAAAAATTTATTAATTTTTTACCACAAAATTGCTGAGAAATTGCCTAGGAAAAAATTTCGTCTTTTGCTAATACGACCAACCAAAATTCAGCTGACAGGTCTTGTGACTTTTTCGCCGCAATAAGAAAATTAAACAGAGTTGGTATCACTAATTCGCCGTTGGAAGTGTTTGGAAACAAAAACAGCCAATTTTATTTTTAGATATTTGAAAATATTTCGAAATTCACCACCTGCGCAGCAAGTAGCAGGCGAGTATCAGGAAAGACGACGGCCGAGAAGAGAGGCACACAGATAGGCAGACGACGAAAACAAAGAAATCACCAACAATTTTTTTTTAGTTTTAGAAATCAACACAAATTTTTGGAACAAATCAAGATCCCTGTAACAGTTTATATTTTCAAAATTTTTTTTCTGTTAAAATTCACATTTTCTGCATTGCCGGCCTTCGGCCGTGCGAAAGGACTTTAAACTCTGGGGTGTATCGAACTCCGGCTTCGCTAAAATCACTTTTTCTGTATACCAAAATTTTCTGAAGTACTGTCATATATTTTTAAAAAAGAATTTTTGGTTCACAATGTTAATGAACAGTACCATATTTTATATCATATTAAAGGTATTTTGAAGCACTATTCAATGATATCCATAATGATCAGATTATTTTCTAAATATATGAGAAATTTACTATTATGTATATTGATTTAAAATTCCTATAACTCCTAAACTAAGAGAGAGCAGGCAAAAATTTTAACGTTTTTGTGCTTAGTTATAAGAGAGCTATCAATACCAAAAAAATTATTAAAATGCAAGCTGGTTCGCCGATCTTGATTTATACCAAATTTTTTTATTCCAAATATTTTTCAAGGTCCAATGCCAAATATGCATCCTTATAATGTCCTATATAATTTTTCCAACACTGCTTCTCCATTTTTAAAGTATGCTGTGCAAATACAAATCAACACCGGCCCAAGACAATTGTTGTGGCGAAAAATACTACAAACTCAGAAACAACAACAGGCAACTTTGACAGTTCAATTATCCTTAAACAAAAACAAAGTACCTGTTGTTTTTGTACATATTATAGTTCTTGTAGTTATGTCTATAAATTCGCCTTCGAGACTCACATAAATGTCAAAATAGAAAAACATTTGGCGCAACATTTACCGCTAGTTGTTATATTTAACAAGAAATTCTTAGTTTCTGTCAAGTTTTTATTAAAATTTGTAATAAATAATTCCAGAAAATATTGACCTTTTCGACATAAGTTAAAAGTGTAAATAAAAATGTGCTAAAAGAAAAGTAGTTGTTATTAATTAAATCAGTAAAAAAAATAAAATAAAAATGTCTTAAATAAAGAGTTTGTGTGTGATTTCGGTATAATAAATTAAGTGTGAAATAAATATAATTAATTAATATTAATATAAAATTAATAAAACGTCGGTAAAATTAAATTAAAGATGAACATATTTTTGGTAAGGTAAGTGACATCAATATTGCTCAAATATTTAATTCAACATTCCATACTCAAAAAGTGGTCTAAATGAACTCTAGTTTATGGACAGCACTTTCGCAATTTACGAAAAACCCAACATAATTACTTTTGGTCGGATGCACATAATTCCCATGCTATGTGACTCTTAATAACGTATTTATAATACCTATGAGATATATTTTAGAGCTCCTCAACCTCCTAATATCTATATGTAGGTATAACAAATTTTAGTTTTAAATACCAAACAATGACTTTGGTATATTTTATTAATTGTTATATTAATTTATAATTTATAAAAGCAAACAAATAAAATAGTTTTAAGTTAAATGAATAAATATAACTATACTCAGGATTGTATTGCTATGTAATACGTTTTTTGGCCTGGATGGCTTTTGTATTACAATATGGATTAATAAATAAATAACATTTATTTAGAATATAAATACATTTTGCTAAGACACATAATGAATGTTGCTGGAAATTGTGCAAAATTATGATCAATTTTGATAAGCTTTGCAAAAATTAAAGATTTTGTGGACCACATAATAATTACATTCTTAAAAAAAAATGCGTTTAATTGTATTTTAGGTACTCATTTATAATAAATACAATTTTTCTTAATTTTTGCAAATGTAATAAGCTAAAGCCGCTTCGTGATAAATCCTTGGTATCTGCTTGTATTCGCACAGTGTTTTAAATGTGTCATTAAACCTATTTTGATTTTTGTTAAATAAAGTAATCAGGTAACACAAAGGAAAAAGTACTAAATTCTATAATTAAGGTACATTTTTAATACCTTGGGTAAACAACATCCTACTATCTGAGATTTCATATGAGTTGCATTAGAATTGTTTTAATTATTTTAAACAAAATTATGAATACATCTGAAAATATCTTAAGTAAGAACTTGTTTATACACACAAAAAAAGAATCGATGCTATATTAACTACGCTTAAATATTTAACCTAAAAACTATGTTCATATAACTATTGGAATTAGTAATTAGATGTTTGGTATCTTTTTCGAAGTTTTTTGTTGTTGTTTATTGTCAATTGAAAAAATTTTTGGTACATTTTTGGGTATGTATAAAATTATCTAAAATTTTAGTTATATTAACTAAGAAACTTTGTAAATGCCATTTACCCTTGAGCTTAGTTAAGTTTATACCATGATACAAAAAAACAAGGTAACTCCACTTCTCTCTCACATAAATATTTTTGAAGTATATCGGAATTATTTGAAATTTGATTTTTGTAAACAAGGAGGAAAATCGTTGCCAGATATCGAAATGGGAGAACTATTTTTTGGAGATTATTATTTTCAATGTGGAATTTATACTATAAATATAAATCCTTTTCTTTCGTCGTAAAATGCTTGTAAAAATACTAGAAGCGGAAAATCTAGCGATATACATATCGCTACCTTAATATAGAAAGGACCTAACTAACGTTTTCCTCACTTTACGGAAGGAAAAAACTTAATAAAACTCAGTTTTGGGGGGAAAACGTGTTGGGCCCTTCAATACTAAGGTAACGATATGTTCATAACTTTGTACCATTGAATGTCTTCAAGAACTACGATATACATAGGCAAATTATACAAGGGACACATTTTGCTTTATTTGCCAATATCAAATTTTACAGTAATTTCTTATTATATAAAACAACGATTTACAAGATTATGATGATTAAGCGGATTAGTTTTTTTTCCAAGATAATTTTATTAAGCTGAGAAGTTTTCAAAATTACTCTTGACACAACATTCGTAGAGGATAGCTAGTTATAATGCCGATTCTTGAAATTGTACATAAAGATGGCGTTAACGTAGAATATTAAATATTGCGCTTTTAGTGTTGTCATTAGCGAAAATGACCATGCATTCATGGATGGATTTGTCAAAACGGTTTATGTGGGTGAAGGCGAAACACAACATATTTAGTATGAACTTCATACTATGAAGACATTCTTGAGACTTCGGAAACATATAACAAGATTCACCGGTTACATAATATGTAGTGTCCGTTGAGAATTGGTATTTGGAATTATTGAACTCATTTTGATATTTCTGAAATAAATGCAGGGAATTAAAAGTTTCTTCGTCTTTCTTGTGTACGCTCACTTTCGGGATGTTATTAGCTTCGATTTTATGTTGTTCGTGGAAGTGTTCTTTTCATGATACCGTTGAAAAACAATTATTTTAAATACAAATGAACAATTTTATCGTTTTCATTATTTTTAATTTTGTTTATTGTATTTTTTGTTTGAAATGATTTTTATAAAACCTATGGTAACATGATTTTTCATAATTCCAACAAACGTCAGAAAGTTAATATGGCGACAAAAAGAGAAAGTGAGACTACCTTGTATTTTTGTATCATGGTTTATACTACATATTTAGGAAATATAACCTATGGATTTTTTGTGTGTACCAGTATAAAATATATTGTATGCATCAATGATCTAGAAAAACGTGTTATTTATTGACTCAATTTATTTTAAACATATTTATCAAAAATAATCAAAGTAATTTAAAAAGTACTTATTATTAAGAAGTCAGACAAAGTACTAAATTGATTTGGTACCGTCCCAACAATATAGTTGGCAATATTTTTGCTAATAATCTCTAGTAATTTTTACACTTAACAACAATGTTTTTTGCACCACATCTTAAACGTAAAAGAGGCGCTAACAACAAATGGCTGGCGAAACCATTCCCTAACATTGAATCTAATAAAAAATATCAGGGTATATTTACTGGGATATCTGTAGAAGTTAGTGCCAAAGAGGACATTATAGCTATTTATGACAATGGTTTTTATGGTAAAGGAAGTCAGTCCAGAAGTATTCCAAAAGTTGTAATGCAAACTGTAACTTCCAGGGAAGAGGTGAAAAATGATAATGATGTGGAGGAGTCGTTAAGTTTAAGCTTGGAAGAGGCTTTCTTTTTGGGTTACTATCTGAATGTACTTAAAATATATGATTTAGAGAGTACAGAAATGGAATATCAAAGCTTTCTAAAAGTTTGTATGAAAGTCAATGAATTATTTGTAGAATCACTGGCTTCATATTTATACTTAAAATCAAAGGGATGGGTCGTGAAGAGTGGCTTAAAATTTGGAGGCAACTATTGTAAGTAAAACTTGAATTTAAAATAAACATAGCATTGTTAAAGATTTGTTTTTTTAGTAATTTATCACAGGGGACCTCGTTTCTATCATGCCAGTTTCGTGGTCGTATTACATACACCTTCAGATTCAGAACATTTGGATTCTAAAAATCTTAAAGGTTTGCAGCGCATTGCCGAAACTTCTGATAAAGATGTTCTTATACTTGAGGTACATAAACCCCCTGATTTCCAGTTCTTGAATACAGATGCTATATCAAATGTAGAAATATCTGAAATGGTAATACGAAGATTTAATTGCACATCTTTTGTTCAAAATCAAACCATAAGAAAGTAAACTTTTATTTTTTTTCAATCAAATATTAAACTTTAATTTACTACATTATTTATTACTACATCCTTTCCACTCTATGTTTCTTGGGTATTCCGGTACGTCTGTATTCTGAACGTTCGTGCAAATAGATTTGTTTGCACTCCTCTTTAAATGCTTCATTGCTATACCAAGTTGTGAGGCAATCTCTTAAAGCTGAATTTTGTTTGCGACATGTTGCCACCATTAATATACCCTGGTCCTTGCAGCAGGTTTCAAATGCTTTCACCTCAGTATTACAGTGTATCTCTTTGGCTCTATCACGCATAATTTTTGGTATAAGAACTTCCACCTCAACTTTGCGTAGGGAGCGATCATTGGGGTCACCTATGAATAATTCAACAAATATGATAAATTGTATAAATTTCAATATACATATTATACAGTGCTTACCCTTGCCGTGAGGATTTTTTGGGTCAAATGTATTAATTCCAGCTCCTGCTTCCACATTCATTTTATTTTGTGTTTCTGTGTATAAATGTTATAATTTAATGAAATTGCCGTAACTGTTCAGCTGTCCAATGATGTTAAACAGATGTTTTTATTATTATTGCCAGCTGATTAAAGTCTGTATAAGAGTCAACTAAACTAAGTGTGTCAAGATAGCAACGATATTTAGCAACGCCGGAAATGAAAATGAAAAATTTTATGGGAATTTACAAAAACGAAAATTAAAATTCCATGGAACGTGGGCAGTGCCACGGGAACAGCTATATGGGAGATGGTAGTATACATGCTATAGATTAAAAAAAGTATTCCGTGCAACAAATCTGCTCACCCATTCCTGAGAAAATTGCGTTCCTCCAGAGTGGTCAGAAATATATAAAATTTAATATTGCATGGAACGTGGTCAGTGCCACGAGGTTACCTATATTAGAGATGAATGTACACATGGTATAGATTAAAAAAAGTGTTCCGTGCAAAAAATCTGCTGGCCCATTTCAGAGAAAATTGAGTTCCTCTAAATTGGTCAGAAAAAAATGGAATTTAATATTCCATGGAACGTGGCCAGTGCCACGAGGTTACCTATATTAGAGATGGAAGTATACATGGTATAGATTAAAAAACGCTTTCCGTGCAAAAAATCTGCTGGCCCATTTCAGAGAAAATTGAGTTCCTCCAAATTGGTCAGAAAAAAATGGAATTTAATATTCCATGGAACGTGGCCAGTGCCACGAGGTTACCTATATTAGAGATGGAAGCATACATGGTATAGATTAAAAAACGCTTTCCGTGCAAAAAATCTGCTGGCCCATTTCAGAGAAAATCGAGTTCCTCTAAATTGGTCAGAAAAAAATGGAATTTAATATTCCATGGAACGTGGCCAGTGCCACGAGGTTACCTATATTAGAGATGGAAGTATACATGGTATAGATTAAAAAAAGCTTTCCGTGCAAAAAATCTGCTGGCCCATTTCAGAGAAAATTGAGTTCCTCCAAAATGGTCAGAAAAAAATGGAATTAAATATTCCATGGAACGTGGCCAGTGCCACGAGGTTACCTATATTAGAGATGAAAGTATACATGGTATAGATTAAAAAACGCTTTCCGTGCAAAAAATCTGCTGGCCCATTTCAGAGAAAATTGAGTTCCTCTAAATTGGTCAGAAAAAAATGGAATTTAATATTCCATGGAACGTGGCCAGTGCCACGAGGTTACCTATATTAGAGATGGAAGTATACATGGTATAGATTAAAAAAAGCTTTCCGTGCAAAAAATCTGCTGGCCCATTTCAGAGATAATTGAGTTCCTCCAAATTGGTCAGAAAAAAATGGAATTTAATATTCCATGGAACGTGGCCAGTGCCACGAGGTTACCTATATTAGAGATGGAAGTATACATGGTATAGATTAAAAAACGCTTTCCGTGCAAAAAATCTGCTGGCCCATTTAAGAGATAATTGAGTTCCTCCAAATTGGTCAGAAAAAAATGGAATTTAATATTCCATGGAACGTGGGCAGTGCCACGGGGTTACCTATATTAGAGATGGAAGTATACATGGTATAGATTAAAAAACGCTTTCCGTGCAAAAAATCTGCTGGCCCATTTCAGAGAAAATTGAGTTCCTCCAAATTGGTCAGAAAAAAATGGAATTTAATATTCCATGGAACGTGGCCAGTGCCACGGGGTAACCTATATTAGGGATGAATGTATACATGGTATAGATTAAAAAAAGCTTTCCGTGCAAAAAATCTGCTGGCCCATTTTAGAGAAAATTGAGTTCCTCTAAATTGGTCAGAAAAAAATGGAATTTAATATTCCATGGAACGTGGCCAGTGCCACGAGGTTACCTATATTAGAGATGAAAGTATACATGGTATAGATTAAAAAACGCTTTCCGTGCAAAAAATCTGCTGGCCCATTTCAGAGAAAATTGAGTTCCTCCAAATTGGTCAGAAAAAAATGGAATTTAATATTCCATGGAACGTGGCCAGTGCCACGAGGTTACCTATATTAGAGATGGAAGTATACATGGTATAGATTAAAAAACGCTTTCCGTGCAAAAAATCTGCTGGCCCATTTAAGAGATAATTGAGTTCCTCCAAATTGGTCAGAAAAAAATGGAATTTAATATTCCATGGAACGTGGGCAGTGCCACGGGGTTACCTATATTAGAGATGGAAGTATACATGGTATAGATTAAAAAACGCTTTCCGTGCAAAAAATCTGCTGGCCCATTTCAGAGAAAATTGAGTTCCTCCAAATTGGTCAGAAAAAAATGGAATTTAATATTCCATGGAACGTGGCCAGTGCCACGAGGTTACCTATATTAGAGATGGAAGCATACATGGTATATATTAAAAAAAGCTTTCCGTGCAAAAAATCTGCTGGCCCATTTCAGAGATAATTGAGTTCCTCCAAATTGGTCAGAAAAAAATGGAATTTAATATTCCATGGAACGTGGGCAGTGCCACGAGGTTACCTATATTAGAGATGAAAGTATACATGGTATAGATTAAAAAACGCTTTCCGTGCAAAAAATCTGCTGGCCCATTTCAGAGAAAATTGAGTTCCTCTAAATTGGTCAGAAAAAAATGGAATTTAATATTCCATGGAACGTGGCCAGTGCCACGGGGTAATCTATATAAGGGATGAATGTATACATGGTATAGATTAAAAAAAGCTTTCCGTGCAAAAAATCTGCTGGCCCATTTCAGAGAAAATTGAGTTCCTCCAAAATGGTCAGAAAAAAATGGAATTAAATATTCCATGGAACGTGGCCAGTGCCACGAGGTTACCTATATTAGAGATGAAAGTATACATGGTATAGATTAAAAAACGTTTTCCGTGCAAAAAATCTGCTGGCCCATTTCAGAGAAAATCGAGTTCCTCTAAATTGGTCAGAAAAAAATGGAATTTAATATTCCATGGAACGTGGCCAGTGCCACGAGGTTACCTATATTAGAGATGGAAGTATACATGGTATAGATTAAAAAACGCTTTCCGTGCAAAAAATCTGCTGGCCCATTTCAGAGAAACTTGAGTTCCTCTAAATTGGTCAGAAAAAAATGGAATTTAATATTCCATGGAACGTGGGCAGTGCCACGAGGTTACCTATATTAGAGATGGAAGTATACATGGTATAGATTAAAAAACGCTTTCCGTGCAAAAAATCTGCTGGCCCATTTCAGAAATAATTGAGTTCCTAAAAATTGGTCAGAAAAAAATGGAATTTAATATTCCATGGAACGTGGTCAGTGCCACGAAGTTACCTATATTAGGGATGAAAGTATACATGGTATAGATTAAAAAACGCTTTTCGTGCAAAAAATCTGCTGGCCCATTTCAGAGAAAATTGAGTTCCTCCAAATTGGTCAGAAAAAAATGGAATTTAATATTCCATGGAACGTGGTCAGGGCCACGAGGTTACCTATATTAGAGATGGAAGCATACATGGTATAGATTAAAAAACGCTTTCCGTGCAAAAAATCTGCTGGCCCATTTCAGAGATAATTGAGTTCCTCCAAATTGGTCAGAAAAAAATGGAATTTAATATTCCATGGAACGTGGCCAGTGCCACGAGGTTACCTATATTAGAGATGGAAGTATACATGGTATAGATTAAAAAAAGCTTTCCGTGCAAAAAATCTGCTGGCCCATTTCAGAGAAAATTGAGTTCCTCCAAATTGGTCAGAAAAAAATGGAATTTAATATTCCATGGAACGTGGCCAGTGCCACGAGGTTACCTATATTAGAGATGGAAGTATACATAGTATAGATTAAAAAACGCTTTCCGTGCAAAAAATCTGCTGGCCCATTTCAGAGAAAATTGAGTTCCTCCAAATTGGTCAGAAAAAAATGGAATTTAATATTCCATGGAACGTGGCCAGTGCCACGAGGTTACCTATATTAGAGATGGAAGTATACATGGTATAGATTAAAAAACGCTTTCCGTGCAAAAAATCTGCTGGCCCATTTCAGAAATAATTGAGTTCCTCGAAATTGGTCAGAAAAAAATTAAATTTATTATTCCATGGAACTTGTCCAGTGCCACTAGGTTACCTATATTAGAGATCAATGTATACATGGTATTGATTAAAACTGAGTTCCTCTAAATTGGTCAGACAAATTATTAATTTAATATTTCATGGGGCGTAGGCAGTTCCATAGTTTAACCTATATGTAAGCTACATGCTATTAATAATAATCAAACATCCCTGTTTATTTTCCCACCAGAATATATAATGCAACTCTGAGTGTTAGCAAAAATGCTAACATTTTAGCGGGAAAAATATTTTTTAGCTACAATGTTGCAATCTAGCTATTTTTTTATATGAATTTATGAGAAATTTTGGAAATAAATTTAAAAATATTTTTAATCAATGTTAATTTACTATTCTGAAGTTGTTAGTTTAAAACAGCTCTTTTGAATTAAAATTATATTTTCTTAATATTAATTCCAAATTTTCAATTTGTCAAAAATAATTTGTAAAAAAATAATAAAATGTGTTGTTTTATTCATGGAGGAACTCAATTTTCTCTGAAATGGGCCAGCAGATTTTTTGCACGGAAAGCGTTTTTTAATCTATACCATGTATACTTCCATCTCTAATATAGGTAACCTCGTGGCACTGGCCACGTTCCATGGAATATTAAATTCCATTTTTTTCTGACCAATTTGGAGGAACTTAATTATCTCTGAAATGGGCCAGCAGATTTTTTGCACGGAAAGCGTTTTTTAATCTATACCATGTATACTTCCATCTCTAATATAGGTAACCTCGTGGCACTGACCACGTTCCATGGAATATTAAATTCCATTTTTTTTCTGAACAATTTTTAGGAACTCAATTATTTCTGAAATGGGCCAGCAGATTTTTTGCACGGAAAGCGTTTTTTAATCTATACCATGTATACTTCCATCTCTAATATAGGTAACCTCGTGGCACTGGCCACGTTCCATGGAATATTAAATTCCATTTTTTTCTGACCAATTTGGAGGAACTTAATTATCTCTGAAATGGGCCAGCAGATTTTTTGCACGGAAAGCGTTTTTTAATCTATACCATGTATACTTCCATCTCTAATATAGGTAACCTCGTGGCACTGACCACGTTCCATGGAATATTAAATTCCATTTTTTTTCTGAACAATTTTTAGGAACTCAATTATTTCTGAAATGGGCCAGCAGATTTTTTGCACGGAAAGCGTTTTTTAATCTATACCATGTATACTTCCATCTCTAATATAGGTAACCTCGTGGCACTGGCCACGTTCCATGGAATATTAAATTCCATTTTTTTCTGACCAATTTGGAGGAACTTAATTATCTCTGAAATGGGCCAGCAGATTTTTTGCACGGAAAGCGTTTTTTAATCTATACCATGTATACTTCCATCTCTAATATAGGTAACCTCGTGGCACTGACCACGTTCCTTGGATTATTAAATTCCATTTTTTTTTAATCGTTGTGGAGGAACTCAATTTTCTCTGAAATGGGCCAGCAGATCTGTTGTACGGAAAACATTTAAATTAAGTAGAATGTCTACATAGTTAGATTTATATATATAATATTTCTCTTTCATAAGTCAAAAGTATTATAAACATACTTATATTTGTCTATTCTAAGTTGAATATTAGTATTAAATTTAATGTATTTCACATAATTAACAAAAACATTTTCTTTATCATACATTAATGCTGTAAGTAAATAAACTCAATGTTGTGTTTTTAGTAGTTTTAATGAATTAACATTAAAAACTAATTTTAATTAGTACCTGATTTGTATAGAAACTTTAGAAAATATTTATAAATGTATTTCCAAAATTTCTCATAAATTCATATAAAAAATAGCTAGATTGCAACATTGTAGCTAAAAAATATTTTTCCCGCTAAAATGTTAGCATTTTTGCTAACACTCAGAGTTGCATTATATATTCTGGTGGGAAAATAAACAGGGATGTTTGATTATTATTAATAGCATGTAGCTTACATATAGGTTAAACTATGGAACTGCCTACGCCCCATGAAATATTAAATTAATAATTTGTCTGACCAATTTAGAGGAACTCAGTTTTAATCAATACCATGTATACATTGATCTCTAATATAGGTAACCTAGTGGCACTGGACAAGTTCCATGGAATAATACATTTAATTTTTTTCTGACCAATTTCGAGGAACTCAATTATTTCTGAAATGGGCCAGCAGATTTTTTGCACGGAAAGCGTTTTTTAATCTATTCCATGTATACTTTCATCTCTAATATAGGTAACCTCGTGGCCCTGACCACGTTCCATGGAATATTAAATTCCATTTTTTTCTGACCAATTTGGAGGAACTCAATTATCTCTGAAATGGGCCAGCATATTTTTTGCACGGAAAGCTTTTTTTAATCTATACCATGTATACATTCATCCCTAATATAGGTAACCTAGTGGCACTGCCCACGTTCCATGGAATATTAAATTCCATTTTTGTCTGACCAATTTGGAGGAACTCAATTTTCTCTGAAATGGGCCAGCAGATTTTTTGCACGGAAAGCTTTTTTTAATCTATACCATGTATGCTTCCATCTTTAATATAGGTAACCCCGTGGCACTGCCCACGTTCCATGGAATATTAAATTCCATTTTTGTCTGACCAATTTGGAGGAACTCAATTTTCTCTGAAATGGGCCAGCAGATTTTTTGCACGGAAAGCTTTTTTTAATCTATACCATGTATGCTTCCATCTCTAATATAGGTTACCTCGTGGCACTCCCCACGTTCCATGGTATGTTAAATACCATTTATTTCTGACCAATTTGGAGGAACTCAATTTTCTCTGAAATGGGCCAGCAGATTTTTTGCACGGAAAGCTTTTTTTAATCTATACCATGTATGCTTCCATCTCTAATATAGGTTACCTCGTGGCACTGGCCACGTTCCATGGAATATTAAATTCCATTTTTTTCTGACCATTTTGGAGGAACTCAATTTGCTCTGAAATGGGCCAGCAGATTATTTGCACGGAAAGCTTTTTTTAATCTATACCATGTATGCTTCCATCTTTAATATAGGTAACCCCGTGGCACTGCCCACGTTCCATGGAATATTAAATTCCATTTTTGTCTGACCAATTTGGAGGAACTCAATTTTCTCTGAAATGGGCCAGCAGATTTTTTGCACGGAAAGCTTTTTTTAATCTATACCATGTATGCTTCCATCTCTAATATAGGTAACCTCGTGGCACTGACCACGTTCCACGGAATATTAAATTCCATTTTTTTCTGACCAATTTGGAGGAACTCAATTTTCTCTGAAATGGGCCAGCAGATTTTTTGCACGGAAAGCGTTTTTTAATCTATACCATGTATACTTTCATCTCTAATATAGGTTACCCCGTGGCACTGGCCACGTTCCATGGAATATTAAATTCCATTTTTTTCTGACCAATTTAGAGGAACTCAATTTTCTCTGAAATGGGCCAGCAGATTTTTTGCACGGAAAGCGTTTTTTAATCTATACCATGTATACTTCCATCTCTAATATAGGTAACCTCGTGGCACTGCCCACGTTCCATGGAATATTAAATTCCATTTTTTTCTGACCAATTTGGAGGAACTCAATTTTCTCTGAAATGGGCCAGCAGATTTTTTGCACGGAAAGCGTTTTTTAATCTATACAATGTATGCTTCCATCTCTAATATAGGTAACCTCGTGGCACTGGCCACGTTCCATGGAATATTAAATTCCATTTTTTTCTGACCAATTTGGAGGAACTCAATTATCTCTGAAATGGGCCAGCAGATTTTTTGCACGGAAAGCGTTTTTTAATCTATACCATGTATACTTTCATCTCTAATATAGGTAACCTCGTGGCACTGGCCACGTTCCATGGAATATTTAATTTCATTTTTTTCTGACCATTTTGGAGGAACTCAATTTTCTCTGAAATGGGCCAGCAGATTTTTTGCACGGAAAGCTTTTTTTAATCTATACCATGTATGCTTCCATCTCTAATATAGGTTACCTCGTGGCACTCCCCACGTTCCATGGTATGTTAAATACCATTTATTTCTGACCAATTTGGAGGAACTCAATTTTCTCTGAAATGGGCCAGCAGATTTTTTGCACGGAAAGCTTTTTTTAATCTACACCATGTATGCTTCCATCTCTAATATAGGTTACCTCGTGGCACTGGCCACGTTCCATGGAATATTAAATTCCATTTTTTTCTGACCATTTTGGAGGAACTCAATTTGCTCTGAAATGGGCCAGCAGATTATTTGCACGGAAAGCTTTTTTTAATCTATACCATGTATGCTTCCATCTTTAATATAGGTAACCCCGTGGCACTGCCCACGTTCCATGGAATATTAAATTCCATTTTTGTCTGACCAATTTGGAGGAACTCAATTTTCTCTGAAATGGGCCAGCAGATTTTTTGCACGGAAAGCTTTTTTTAATCTATACCATGTATACTTCCATCTCTAATATAGGTAACCTCGTGGCACTGGCCACGTTCCATGGAATATTAAATTCCATTTTTTTCTGACCAATTTGGAGGAACTCAATTATCTCTGAAATGGGCCAGCAGATTTTTTGCACGGAAAGCGTTTTTTAATCTATACCATGTATGCTTCCATCTCTAATATAGGTAACCTCGTGGCCCTGACCACGTTCCATGGAATATTAAATTCCATTTTTTTCTGACCAATTTGGAGGAACTCAATTTTCTCTGAAATGGGCCAGCAGATTTTTTGCACGAAAAGCGTTTTTTAATCTATACCATGTATACTTTCATCTCTAATATAGGTAACTTCGTGGCACTGACCACGTTCCATGGAATATTAAATTCCATTTTTTTCTGACCAATTTTTAGGAACTCAATTATTTCTGAAATGGGCCAGCAGATTTTTTGCACGGAAAGCGGTTTTTAATCTATACCATGTATGCTTCCATCTCTAATATAGGTAACCTCGTGGCACTGCCCACGTTCCATGGAATATTAAATTCCATTTTTTTCTGACCAATTTGGACGAACTCAATTTTCTCTGAAATGGGCCAGCAGATTTTTTGCACGGAAAACGTTTTTTAATCTATACCATGTATACTTCCATCTCTAATATAGGTAACCTCGTGGCACTGCCCACGTTCCATGGAATATTAAATTCCATTTTTTTCTGACCAATTTAGAGGAACTCAAGTTTCTCTGAAATGGGCCAGCAGATTTTTTGCACGGAAAGCGTTTTTTAATCTATACCATGTATACTTCCATCTCTAATATAGGTAACCTCGTGGCACTGGCCACGTTCCATGGAATATTAAATTCCATTTTTTTCTGACCAATTTAGAGGAACTCGATTTTCTCTGAAATGGGCCAGCAGATTTTTTGCACGGAAAGCGTTTTTTAATCTATACCATGTATACTTTCATCTCTAATATAGGTAACCTCGTGGCACTGGCCACGTTCCATGGAATATTTAATTCCATTTTTTTCTGACCATTTTGGAGGAACTCAATTTTCTCTGAAATGGGCCAGCAGATTTTTTGCACGGAAAGCTTTTTTTAATCTATACCATGTATACATTCATCCCTTATATAGGTTACCCCGTGGCACTGGCCACGTTCCATGGAATATTAAATTCCATTTTTTTCTGACCAATTTAGAGGAACTCAATTTTCTCTGAAATGGGCCAGCAGATTTTTTGCACGGAAAGCGTTTTTTAATCTATACCATGTATACTTTCATCTCTAATATAGGTAACCTCGTGGCACTGCCCACGTTCCATGGAATATTAAATTCCATTTTTTTCTGACCAATTTGGAGAAACTCAATTTTCTCTGAAATGGGCCAGCAGATTTTTTGCACGGAAAGCGTTTTTTAATCTATACTATGTATACTTCTATCCCTAATATAGGTAACCTCGTGGCACTGGCCACGTTCCATGGAATATTAAATTCCATTTTTTTCTGACCAATTTAGAGGAACTCAATTATCTCTGAAATGGGCCAGCAGATTTTTTGCACGGAAAGCGTTTTTTAATCTATACCATGTATACTTCCATCTCTAATATAGGTAACCTCGTGGCACTGGCCACGTTCCATGGAATATTAAATTCCATTTTTTTCTGACCAATTTGGAGGAACTCAATTATCTCTGAAATGGGCCAGCAGATTTTTTGCACGGAACACTTTTTTTAATCTATACCATGTGTACATTCATCTCTAATATAGGTAACCTCGTGGCACTGACCACGTTCCATGCAATATTAAATTTTATATATTTCTGACCACTCTGGAGGAACGCAATTTTCTCAGGAATGGGTGAGCAGATTTGTTGCACGGAACACTTTTTTTAATCTATACCATGTATACTACCATCTCCCATATAGCTGTTCCCGTGGCACTGCCCACGTTCCATGGAATTTTAATTTTCGTTTTTGTAAATTCCCATAAATTTTTTCATTTTCATTTCCGGCGTTGCTAAATATCGTTGCTATCTTGACACACTTAACTAAACTTAGCAAAAGATAAGGGCAGGGTTGCCCAATACTTACACATATGTATTTCTTTTTGGAAAATAAAAATACAATTGAAACAAATATTTAGGGGATTGAAACGGTCTGTTATTGAGTCATATTGCTTTTGTAAAATGAACTTTTACTTACTGAAGCAACTTGTAGACATTTCGATTTATTTTTCTACATTTTCGATAATAATAAGTCTGTTCATTTCCTTTCACAGTAAATATTTTTAAATCAAAATTTAAAAAATTACTCTCTTAAATTCTCAAGAATAGTAAAAAGTAAATGAATACTTCCATGCTCGAATTTAGGATAAGGAGCAGGCATTGTTTTGCGTTAGGCTGAAATACTTCCTGAAGGTTACACACGGTTTTTTGACCGTCATTTCACGAAAATACCACTACTACAAGCTCTGTTGAAACTCGAAAATGGACTTTAAAAGTTTTTATACATTTCATTGAACTTATGTGCTGCAACGGTTGGGTGCAATACAGAGATCATTACAAAATGAATTCCCAAGTTCGGAAAAATACTCATGACTTGTTAAGTTTTTAAGTCGCGGTCCACACTGTGAAACATTAGCTGCAAAACTTTTTTAAACTCTCTTTTGAAACTGCACACAGTGAAGTTTTTGCTTTTCAGTATTTGACATTTCTGTACAGAAAGAATATGAACGAATAAGTATGGATGACATACCCAACAAACACTTCATGTACATGAAACAGAGTACCCTTTTTCATTCCTCTTTCCCCTTTCATCGACAAACTCAAATGTTTTGCAGCAAAATGGATAGGGACTAAATAGCATTAGCTAAACAATTAGCTTATTAAACAATAGATTATTTCACAAAAAATGTTTTTCATCTTATGGATGGAAATCGAACTTCAGTTGCGTTACACTAACAATGGACCAATTGTTTCCAGGGAAAAGTTGTTTAGAATTCTTAGTATAATATTCCACATTAGTAGCGCAAGTCTTCTGCTCTATTTTTGTGTTTGTAGATGTCATAGGTAAGATCGGGTTTAGGAGAACAATGTTTTTCAAATTTGAGTACAGACTTGCTTGCATAGAGTGCCCCGATAGACTACACGATAGTGTGCTGACTATCAATCTGGGGGTTACGGGTTCGATTCCCGCCAGAGACTCTGGGTGTATCTGCAGACAAGCAAAACGCTTCGCAGTTTGTGTTTGTTTAAAAAAAAAAAAAAAAAAAAAAACATAGAGCGGAAACTCTCATTTTTTTTGGAATAAAAAAATTACTCTCTTCACACGTACGGGTGCTGTGTAATTCAACATACCTGTGAGAGTTCACCATAGACATTTGACAGTTTGCAAGTAAACAAATAATAAAATAATTTTTTTTAAATTCTGGGAAACAAAAATTGGAAGAAATTTATTATTTGTTTAGTTTATATCAAGATTTTGGTCAACAATTAGGTATATATACATACAAATTGTAAGTATTTTCATACTAGTGCAATAATATGTTAATGTTTGTCATCAACATTATAATTTTTTGTTCCAAAACAGAAAAAATCATCAGAATATGCAGAGCAGGAGCTGTCGAGGAAAACGTGTATTACTCTGGGGAATGGGCACAAACGCTTCCTTCTAAGTAGTGATTCATGTGATTCATTATTTTAATAATAAAACTTACAGTTATATAATTTGGTGGTATAACTCTTGAATATATATATGTGTTGAATTGTATTTGAAAACGAAGTATTTTCCGTAAGTGGGCCTTTATGGGAGTTATGGATAATTATTAACCGCATTAAAGTGGGATAATTATTAACCGCATTAAAGTGCTACTATATTTATATCCTACACCACCATAGTGGGGAGGGTATAATGTACTTGTGTAGATGTTTGTAACGTCCAAAAATGTTATTCTAACATCCACCTTAAATTATACTCATCGACTCACTTTCTGAGTCGATTAGGCCCGCTTCCAAAAATCACATTAATTACCATAAATCTCTCTCATATTGACATAAATCACACGACCTAATTTCATGGCGATAAGTCCATAATTATTCATAGCTTCCATATAAGGCCCTCTTCCGAAAATTATTCACAAAAATAAATTTAAATTTTAAAAGAAAATTTATTTGCTCATTTACTTAGTCGGGCTTGACCGACCATACTTTCCTACTTGTTTTTTTTACTACATTCCGTGATTAAAGTATTAAATAAAATCACCCACCCACTTAGCAACAAATTTTGCAATTTTTTCAGTTGTTTGTACTTTTTTCAAAAATGTTTCTCCCGAGATAAACTACAGACCATTCAGTTTCTGATATTGTCTAATTAAAATTCTTATGTATACATAGTGAAGGTAGGGTCACACATGGCAAATATTTGACGATACACAAATATTTTTATAACATTATTTTCTTGACAATAAATTGCGCACAAATGTTAAAAATTATTTGTAGCGAAATAATTTATTTTTTGACAATTATGAGGTGAATTTATTGCTGTGGTAAAATTTTGGCAGCGTTATTTTTATAATCCATTTTTAGTATTAAAAATTTTAATACTAAATAAGTAAAAAATTAAAAAAACATTTTTTATTTATATTATGTACAATACGTGATTAAAAATTCATAAATTTACGATTTTTTTATAAATATTATAAAACAAATCATGAACTAAGAAAAAATAAAACAAATGAAAAAAAATACTTTTTTAACAATACATTTTATACAACTATGTGAAAGTTTAGTGCTGTGGGGAATATTTTTTTGAACACCAACACTATTACAAGTTGTTCTACTAATACATTCTCATGAGATAGGTTTTTGACAACTGAGTTAGGTCTTTGACAGGAGAGTTTCCGCTCTATGTATTTCTCTATGCTTGCTTGTACACGGCAATATGTTTTTTTTTCATTCATGTTTTTGAAAAAAGTTTGTTTTTTCATTCATGTTTTTGAAAATGAAAAACAGATTTGCGCAACTAAATTGCCTAGTGTGAACTAGACCGTACCTAAAAATAAATTCCCCGTACACCCCCTAATATAATGTAGTTCTGCAAGGCAGTTACGAAAAATTTTGTTTATTTTTTTTTTTCCGAATTTACAATCGGATCTTAAAGTATGATCTATCAATATTTTTGTCTCGGGAAAACCAATGTTTTGCTCCAAGGGCCATTGACCTCAAGTATCCCGTTCTAGTATTTTTTGTTCCTAACCTTACCACCCTAATGTACCACCGAAATGTCTGAAAATTTAAGTTTGCAAGAAATCATTAAACTTCGATAATACCTGCAGAACAGTCTGCATTTACCGTCGGATGTGTACATATGATGTAACGAAATCGTGTTTTTTTTTAAATCAATCACAAACTGCTAAGCCTTTTGCTTGTCTGCAGATACACCCAGAGTTTCTAGCGGGAATCGAACCCGCAACCCCCAGATTGATAGTCCAGCACACTATCGTGTAGTCTATCGGGGCTCCCAACGATAATTCGACAGCATTTGGTACAAGCTTTTCTATTGTTCCAAGGACGAAGTCTTTTGAATTTGGTTAGAATCGGTCCATTATTTCTCCTAGCCCCCATATAATTGCTGTATCTGAAAATAGTTAAGCTCTCATAAATATTTTAGTTATTGGATATTCAATCCAAATTCAGCACAAATAAGTTTTATATAAGCCGAACTCTCACCACCAAATTTTGTGACGATTGGTCCATAATTAGTCATAGCTCCCATATAAGGCCCACTTCCGAAAATCACTTTAACTAGCATAAATCTCTTAAAAATGTTGGTATTCCAATAAAATTTAATTCAAATAAGTTATATATACAGAAGTCATTTCCCACAATTTTATAACGATCGGTCCATAATCAGTCATAGCTGCCATATGAGGCCCACTTCTGAAAATGGTATTCAAATCCAGCTTCCATATACATTTTAAAAGATAAGATAATCATCTTCTCGATGTAAGGTATCATATGGTCCGGCTTGACCGACTATACTTTCTTACTTGTTGTTATTCTTTTGGTATAATTAAATTTTAAAGTGAGTTTTTCGTAACTGCCTTGCATAAATACATTATATTAGGGGATGTACGCC
The DNA here is from genome assembly GCA_942486065.2 of Calliphora vomitoria. Lineage (NCBI taxonomy): Eukaryota > Metazoa > Arthropoda > Insecta > Diptera > Calliphoridae > Calliphora > Calliphora vomitoria. Next base: position 142,291,940 of record OW818030.2, read on the forward strand.
GCACTTTTTTTTTGGGCTTGTAAGGTGGTACGCTCTAATGAATACCCTAATATACAGTGTTGGAAAAAATAATAGAAACGATAGCATTTTTTTCCAATTTTGTAAGTATATTTGTCAAGTTTAGTTTTGTTAAAAAAAAATGTATATGCAGTTTTGTTTATCAGACATACAACATAAGAAAAAACATAATCATTCCTCTTTTAATTAATATTTTAATACACTATATGACTAACAATGTAAAGAGTCAATATTTTTGCTGGAAAAAATAATAGAAACGCGTAAACGGATTCAATTTTTAGAGGGACATCTTTTTATTTTTTGTTAAAAAATTGTTTTATTTTATTACTTAGAGGCACTAGTTTTGTTTTTCACAACTTCATTGCATCTGCGACACATGGAATCAACCAATTTTTTTGAAAAATTCCTTGTCAATGGAAAACCACTCTTCCTGTTTTTTTTCCCACAATTCGTCCTTATTTTTCCGACTGATGCCCTCCAGCTTCCTCTGGAGCACTCCCCAAAGGTGTTCTATTGGTTTAAGGTCTGGTGACTGTGAAGGCCATTCCATAAGAGGTACTTTTTTGACAGCAAACCAATCCTTTGCCAATTTTGAAGAGTGGTTCGGATCACTGTCCAGCTGAAACTCCCATCTCAAGGACCCATCTCAAACCGGACCTTAAACCAATATAACACCTTTGGGGATTACTCAAGAGGAAGCTGGAGGGCATCAGTCGGAAAAATAGGGACTAATTGTGGGAAAAAAACCAGGAAAAGTGGTTTTTCATTGACAATGACTTTTTCAAAAAAAATTGGTTGATTCCATGACTCGCAGATGCAATGAAGTTATGAAAAACAAAGGCAGAGCCTCTAAATATTAAAATAAAACAATTTTTTAACAAAAAATTAAAAGATATGCCTCTAAAAATTGAATTCTTTTACGCGTTTCTATTATTTTTTCCAGCAAAAATATTGACTCTTTACATTGTTAGTCATATAGTGTATTAAAATCTTAATGAAAAGAGGATTGATTATGTTTTTTCTTATGCTATATGTCTGATAAACAAAACTGCATATAAATTTTTTTTAACAAAACTAAACTTGACTAATATTCTTATAAAATTTAAAAAAATGCTTTCGTTTCTATTATTTTTTCCAACACTGTATATATATTAATTTTAAAGATCATATTTATGTATAAGTATGTAAATATTTAATAATATAATATAGTAGTTATAGTATTTAATTTTTATACAAAACACACTGATGCTAAAACTAAGAATATAAAACTAAACGATATAAATGCTAAAATATTTAATATTTTAGCAAATCTTAACCAATCATTCGTTGATAAATTGCGGTCAATTAAACTGGAAGTATCGTCCAATTTCACCTCCTCAAATTGACCATTTATTTCCGCATGAGCGTTATTTTTGGATTCAATCGGTACCAAATACAATGTAAAGGAATAATTCAAAAATCTTTCTATAAAATATGGTAAATAACATTTAAAACTTGAACGGACAGCAAAGAGAGAAAACACAGCCAAAAGTTGGGCCATGGTTACCAGAACGAGACTTGTACTAAAGAAGATGACTGGAAAGATAGAAGAATACACATATATATTTACAAGTCGGTATTAAATGATCAATAAAACATCTTATCTACCTATATAGGGGGTTCCATGAAAATGTGCAATATTCTTGCCAAAATATATCAATTGCCATGATATAAGTATTAACGATAAACCATTTAACCATAATTTTTCCGTTCTGTTCGGCTCCATGCTCAATGCTATTAGTGTGAACAGTATTATAATTAAAGCGGGCATACGAAATATTACCACATATGATGATTGTCTCTCAAAGGTTATGTTATAGTCCATTGTGACATACGGTTGTAGGCAACAGGAGTAATATTTACTGGTGTGGGATGCATTGTAATGCTTTATTTTATATTCCATATTTTTCATATCAACGGACCTAAAAGACATACTTGAATTCGGTTCAAAATGCATAATGTCCAGTTCCAGGCCATCAAATGTCCACGAACCCAAGCTTATTGTGCACTTGTGTTCATCATGTGGCCAATTTTTCATGTCGGCACTACAAAATACATTAACTTCTATGGAATCACTCCAGAAAACCACACCATCATTTTTGACCGTTACAAAGCCATTACGATTCATTCGAATAAATTTATCGGGAGCATTGTTGTAGAATTCCATATCGGGCACCCATATGTATCTTTGACTTATAGGTATATGACTCATGTTGCCATAACTCTGAGGATTCCATACCAATTTAGGATCACGCCATTTCTGAATGAGGGCGAGAAAGTAATTACAGAGATTAATCAAAGATTTGTTTCATATTTATATCTTCGAATACTCGTATTGTAGTTTTATATCTGAATATACATATGTATGTCAAAGCTAATCTGTAGTTTTCCTAGGGGGAAGGGAGTCCAGTCTCTATAACATGGTGATATCCTAGGAGGTCTTAAATTGAATTAACCAAAATGCACTTGTTCTGTTTTTGATATTTTGTATTCTGGTCATAACATTTGATTACAATTAGATGAATATATGAATATATACCATAGTTCTTTAAAATCCATTGATAAATTCAATTGATACGTCATATTTTCATATGTCATTAAAACTAGTTCTTTTAAAACAATTGTCTCAAATATCCCGCATGAATGGTAACGAAAATGTTATTCGAAAATAATTTAAAAGTGATCAAATAAATACGAGTTACACTTACCACCTGCAGAAGTCCCACTAAATGAAACGCTCCATCTTTTTCCCGAAAATCAAAATGCTGTATATCGATATTTACAAATATCATAATGGTTTCATTAGCATGAGCAGGTCTAGCTGATGGATGATAATTATTTAATATATCTTTCAGCAAAGCATCTCTTGCCTCGTTCGTTGGATATACTACAAATCAGTAATAATGTTAATTGATGTACAATTGTTAAATAAAACTATATTTTTAAAACCTACTCTTTTCCGCTGTACTTAATTTTAATTTGGAGATTAGAATCAAATTCAAAATTAACCACAACATTTTCTCTGAACTCGTGTTAATGCCGACTTCAAAGTGTTCTCGTTTGCGTTTGAATATCAACTAAATCTCTCTATTATTTTCTATCATCGTAATGGGCTTGATGATGAATTTGTGATGTTTTATTTGCATATTTTTGTTCATCTTTATTTCGTGTCTCATAATAGAATTTGTATCTTTTCTTTGTCTCGTTGGAGTGTTTTTGTTGGTCTGTGTTGTTGCTCAATTAAGGTGATTATTGAGAACAACAAATAAATAATGTCTCTTCTTCGACTAAATTTAGATATAATGCGGGTGAAAAATCATAAATAATAGTATTTAAACTAAACTTTATCCTCACATGTCTCGTTAAATCTTTAAACAATTACGGGAACCTTACAATATTTTCTACTTGTACGACAAAACGGTAACAAAGTGATTTTGAAAATTAATCTTCCTTTAATTGAAAAAGTTGCAAAAACGAATTTTCTTAATTTGGGCTACAATTTTTTAACGAATTTAAAACTTTTTATTTTTAGAACATATGTATTTATTTTATTATTAAATTACTTTGCTCACGAGGTTTTGGAAATATGTACATGTACCTACAATGTATTGATATATCAAAATTTTGAGATAAATTTATAAGAAGATAAAAATTTCTGATTATAACTGATAGGTTTGATTAATATATTTACTAATATTTTGAAATTTTCTAAGTAATGTGTATTTTGTGTTAAATCTATTAAAACAATGAAAATATTGTAGTAGAAACTGTAATTTATAAATTGTTATCTTTCTCTAAATGAGCGCTGTCTCAGAATATGCAGGTTCGATTTAAATCGTCTGATTTTTTAAAATTTTACTTCACAAAGATTGATTTATGGGATGAACTTCCGAATATTGAGCGTATTATGCATTATAATGTTTCTGTACACTTCATAAGATGTGTGTAGAAATTCACTTTACCCTTAATCAAAATAACATAACCCAGCAGTTCTAGGAGACAGTCCCGAAATAGTGATTTTTACCATCATTTAGGGTGGGAACTAGTTACTTCAATAGATACGTGACTAGTTATTTTAACGCGTGCATGTCCTAAGCAGACCCTTATTGACTACAACGAGACTGTCTAATAGCTGGGCCAAAGTAGTTAACGCATTGGATTCACATAATGGTTAAATAACGTCAGTTACCTTACTAGCTATCTATCTGGAAACTTGATCAGCTACATAACTAGTTATTTTCTCATGTACGAGTGCTAATGACCTCAAATAGTCAGCTAAAAGATATATCATAGGCAGTTCAATAAACGATAGCTTGTAAACAAACCTTCCTTCGACAACTCTCCAATGGAAAGCTTCTGGTGGGTAAAATAACTACTTTCTAAAGTGCAGTACAAAATAAACGTTTAAAGTGACTTCACTATAGGTTACTAAGAGACACTAAAGTGACTATTGACTTCATGCTATGTTACATGGGATATCAGTATACTTAAGCAAACATAAAAAGTAACTGTATGGGAATTATATCAACACAATTTGTATAAAACCAGTTTGAACGAATTACTCACAAAACGTTTAAAGTAACTACACTACAGATTACTTAGAGACACTTAAGTGACAATTGTCTTCACGCTAGATTACTTGGGATGTATAAAGTAACCAATTGTCTTCTATTTGCACTACAAAGAGCACATACAAGTCAAATGACCAAAATATATAAATTGGAGTCAGCCAAGTGATAAGACATTTGTGACGATTACTGTCTATAAGGGATACATTGACTACTTGCTTAACTGCTGGGAACTTTGTTAGCCATACAACCACATCTCAACGTTTAATTAAAGTTAGACGATCCATTTATTCTTTCACTAGATAATTATAAGTTTGATGCACAATTTTTTCAGTTCTCTGATTACACTGTGCGACAGCCCAAATGGGCGGGGTAAAGTTAACGGTAAAAAAAAAGTTATATAGTCCCGACGTTTCGTTTCGAATATCGCAAAGTGTTCAGCAAAGTTAGATAGTATTAGAGGGGTAGATTCTTAAAGTTAGAGTATTAAAGGGGTAGATAGTATTAGATGATTTTCATTGAGTTTTGTTAGATAGCTTACGAACAAAATGATTAAAAACTGATTTCTTTATTGACTATGTTGTAGCCGGCGTTGAGCTTAATTTATATTGAGAACAAGATATGTCGAAGCTTTATACTTTGTCACTGTGAATAGCATCTTAAATGTTACACTTTCTATTCTACTTAAGGCGACCTTTAGATGATAGTTACTTCTGTCAATTATCAGAATGGAAGTGGATATGATAGTAGATAATGTTAGATATATGACAAGAGTGATGAAGGGATTTAAACGCATTTTTTGGAATTAATGTAAAATATTTGGGAGTCTAGTACGACCTTATGTTTTTATTGTTATAACTTATCTCTGGAATTTCGAATTTTGAGATTTGAGAATTTTAGGTAACACTTCTTAGCTCACAAATAAATGAATATCATCTACATTTTGCGGGAGTTATCGCATTGTAGCTACAATTGTAAATATCCATTTATACCCCTATGATATCACTATTTGAAAACAAATCTCTCTCTCACTTATAAGCTCACTGATTTCCACTCATATGCTGTTTATCATCGTACTAATTCGTGTCAAGACATTTTCATGCCTCAGTAACGTCACTCTAAGTTATCGTCAGAGTAAATTTTAGTTCTATATTGAATCTCTTGCTGCAATCATCGTTTAAAAAATAAACGGATCTTTTACAAAAAAATCTGCAAAATAAATTAATTAAATACACTACTGAGGGTTTCTTAAAGAATTTAATTTGTGATAAAAAAGTAATCAAAAAAATGTTTATTTCCTGCCGTGGTGCCACGTTATTTGTATTTGGAATATTTTTACTTTTAGTGCAGGGTGTGATTTGTAAGTTTCAAACAAAGTGAATGTTACTTATTCTTCATTGAATTCATGACAAATTGAAATCTATGGCGATTCAGTAATTTGTATTTATAAATACTAAGGAAAAAAAAAAAACTAAAGCAGCTTATAGAAATGGATAATACGTGTTTTCAAATGTTGCAGTATTTTTAAATTAAAATACAATGCAAATTGAATGAATTTGAAAAAAAATATTTTATAAATTTAAAAAAATGTTGTTATACATTTAATCAATATCAGACAACAGACTTGCAATTACATTAGGAAATGTTGCAATTGACCTTAGTAGACATGAAAAAAATGTAAGACTTATCACTATTTGTGCCTCGATAGGCTGATAGCGGTAATGAGGTAATATGAAATTTAAGTTAAATATTAGCAACTGGAAACTAAGCATAAAGAATTTTTTTTTTGAGTTCACTACAATGACATACATATATAAAGGGCCTCATTTTATATAACAAATCGACTAATTTAAAAAAAAATGTGTATGGAAATAATCCAAGTTTCAAATTATTTCCCTGTACATATTTATAAAATGAGATATTCATACATAGTCTTACATAATATGAACAGGGTGGCGCAAAAGAAACAAAGGGTTTTCAATAGTCTATCATTTCTTTATTTTAAAGTCAATTACATTTCTTTATTACACTTTAATTATGGGAATTTAAGAATTTTTTGCTTCGCATAGTTGCGCTTTTTATAATACTTTTTAAGATTTCCGGAGCAATCGCTCGAATTTCTTCTCGAATATTACATGCATTAGAGTGGACCAAAATGATGGAAGGGAATATCATCCGTAATATATTGGCAAAAATTCAACACACTCTGATAATTGGAACACATCTGTTCATGGTATCATAAGAAATCTTAAACATTTTTTATACAAGTAAAAAGGTAAAATTATCATAAACATTTTCATAAAATTTTTCAAAAATAGTGTTAATCGACGAATTAAATGGCGCACATATGTTTAACGTCCTACTTTCGAAATGGTTTATTCTACGATTAATAAATATTAAAATAAATGCTGGATATGTATCGATGTCTCATCGATGCAAATTAATATATGAGGTCATTCACAAGGAGTAAAATTTCAATCCTACACGATTTGTGTCCATAAAGAAATTCAGTACTTGTGACTTTTAAGTGAGCGTATTGAGTATTTTACGTTGCTTTAAATATTCTCAATAGAATTTAAGTCCAAAGGTTACATTCCAAAAACTTGATTTGTAATTATTCAAAAATAATGTGAGGAATATAAACAGTTATAAATTTAAAAATATATGGGCAATTCCACGAGAATGACTACCACGACTGAAAACCCATACACCCTTGAAACTTTTTTTCAAGATGATTTGAATAGGAGAAATCACTAAAATATTACTATGTGTCAGTATTTAGAACTTATTACAACATTTTATTGGCAAAAATAATAGTTTAAACTGACTATATTTAATTTTTTAATTTAATTGGCGTGTTTTAGGCTAAAATTGCGGTCAAAACTAAGCTCCCAATTAGCATGTAGTATGAAATGAATTTGACTCTGGTTTTTTGCTATTATCAAATTGTTTATTGAAACCGAATGTATATTTTCTATTCATTTTTTTAGTTTTTGTATACATATATTTACAGAATATATATTGTTTTATTATAAGAGAAAAATCTGTCACGTACGGTATGTCACGTACGATATTAAACTTTATTTATTATAAAATCATCCAATGATTGTTTTTATTTAAATATGACGGATTGTAAAGGAAAAATATTTGGTTTAGTGTAAGAAATTAAAAGAAAACATAACGCCTCTCACGATTCGCATATTTCTACATATACCTCAAAATGATTTCCGTTTTATGTCACGTACGATCCCTTATTTCGCTCGATATGTTGGATAACAATGTTTCGAAAGAACTTATTATTTTTTTAAAATATAGCACCCTCTAAATGAAACATACAGACCAAATTATTTTTCAGATATTCTTATTTTTGCAAAATCTATTCCACTCCATAGACGTACAAATGTCACGTACGATGACATGGAATTGCCCATATATAACTTGTCGCCAGTGAATATAATAGCCCAATTCACAATCCTGTGCAAATGGTCTTGCATCATTGTATATGCATTGCATTTTTACTTTACACTAACAAAATATACAGAAATACACTATCGCATGAATTTGCAATACAAATGCACAATATTGTGAATACCGCTAATGTGTATAACTGGAAATAAGTTTGATATTATACATTTCATTCTTTACAGAATTCAGCATGGTTTGATTTCAAATATTTTGAAAGCTTTCAGCAAACGTAAATGCATTCCAACTTTTAAGACATTCAGAAGTTAAACAATTATTTTAACTTCGAGAATCGAAAGTCATTGGTCAAAGATTACTTTGAAATGGATGATTCATTTCAAATAATGGTTAAACTAATATCAAAAAGTGAGCACAGTAGGGATATAACATTGACAAATTGGCATAGCATAGTCGAATAGAGCATTAAAAAATATGAAAAAGCACGGTATTATTTCACGCAGAAAACGGAATAAAGTTTTTCATTCAATATTTTCAATTATTTTGAAATATAATACATTTTATTCCCTTGTTAAGTTGTTTTTGTCATTAATAATAACTGCGGACATACTTCAAAAGATAATTTTGCAAAAAAAAAATTGCAATTATTTACATAATTTTTTAAAGAAATTTATACTTAAAAAATAAAATAATAAGATTGGAGTGGGAAGGATTTCTAACAGTAACACGTACCCCTGTTATTTATTAACAAATTTGTAAATCACTGTTTGTTTCACTTTGCAAAAATTTTATGTGGATTCGGAATTAATTCATATAGCAATAAAAGTACAATAACAGTGATGCTAGACATACTTCCATTATGTAAATCGCCAAGAACTTTTAAATTAAAACTTATTTCTTTAAACAATAAATTTAAAATAAAATAATAAAAACTTGAAAGAAAAAAATTTGGTTTATTTTAGAAATTGGTGTTGGTGCGTGATGTTTTTGATTCCAAATGACCTAAAAAAATTATTTTCATTACTTATACAACATTGGCCATCACGTGGTGGTATGCCAAACATTTCGCCAAAATTAGTTATATCCCTAGAGCACAGTTCCGTATTTAAATTATGTATTTTGAAAACTACGGCCTCCGTACAATCTAAATGCGTTTCCAATCCATGTTAATGGATCACGAGATTCAATTTAACATTAACATTTGCGTGATGCAATATTTCATATTTGTATTGCACAATAAATGTTAGGAAATTGTTTATCCGAAAGATCTTTTATGAAATTTTTCAATATGCCCTTCATCCATATTTGCATTCTCAGAAAGATGATTTCAACATACGGATCCACGACTGAAAACCCAAAAACCCTTGAAACTTTTTTATACCCTTCACCTTCGTGAAAAGGGTATATATAAATTTGTCATTCCGTTTGTAATTTCCACAATATAATTTTTCGACCCTATAAAGTATATATATTCTGGATCCTTATAGATAGCGGAGTCGATTAAGCCATGTCCATCTGTCTGTCTGTCCGTCTGTCTGTTGAAATCAATTTTCTGAAAACCCCAGATATCTTCAGGATCCAAATCTTCAATAATTCTGTCAGACATGCTTTCGAGAAGTTTGCTATTTAAAATCAGCAAAATCGGTCCACAAATGGCTGAGATATAAGGAAAAAACCAGGACAACCTCGATTTTTTACCTATTTTTTGACCTATATCTGGATTACTAAGTCATTAATATAGACAATATGGATATCTAATGATAGATATTTCAAAGACCTTTGCAACGACGTATATAAGACCATAGTAAGTTGGACCTACAATGGGTCAAAATCGGGAACAATTTTTAACCAGATTTTTTTTATGACCAAAAGTTTTTTTCGCTTTATATTAAAAAAAAAAATTTTAATTTAAAAAAAATAAAAAAAAATTTACATAAAAACTTTAAAAAAAAATTCGAAAAATATTTTTTTCCAAAAAATGAAAAAAAAACAACTGGAAAAAAATAAATTTTGTTTACCTAAAATTACCTAAAAAATTTAATTTTGAAGTATAGTTTGGTGAAGGGTATATAAGATTCGGCCAAGCCGAATATATCTCTCTTACTTGTTTTCAAGATGATTTGAATGGGAGAAAACACTAAAATATTACTATGTGTCAGTATTTAAAGCTTATTACAACATTTTATTGGCAAAAATAATAGTTTAAACTGACTATATTTAATTTTTTAATTTAATTGGCGTGTTTTAGGCGAAAATTGTGGTCAAAACTAAGCTCCCAGTTAGCCTATAGTGTGAAATGAATTTGACTTGTTTATTTGCTATTATAAAATTGTTTATTGAAACCGAATGTATATTTTCTATTCATTTTTTTAGTTTTTGTATACATATATTTACAGAATATATATTGTTTTATTATAAGAGATAAATCTGTCACGTACGGTATATCACGTACGATATTAAATTTTATTTATTATAAAATCATAAAATGATTGTTTTTATTTAAATATGATGGATTGTAAAGGAAAAATATTTGGTTTAGTGTAAGAAATTAAAAGAAAACATAACGCCTCGCAAATTTTCGCATATTTCTACATATACCTCAAAATTACTTCCGTTTTATGTCACGTACGATATACCCTTTTTTCTCTCGATATTTTTGATAACAATGTTTCCAAAGAACTAATTATTTTTTTAAAATATAACACATAAAGACCAAATTATTTTTCAGATACTCTTATTTTTGGAAAATCTATTCCACTCTATAGGCGTACAAATGTCACGTACGATGACATGGAATTGCCCATATATGTATATCGATAGCTTATATTACATTTATGCCAACTCGAATTTTGGTCATAAAGAATTTTTGATGGTAAATGTTTTAAATGAGTTAAGTGAAATTTTGCGCTTTTTGTGTAATTTTTTGTTATTATGCTTTCTCAAAGAAGAATATATGTGTTCAGTAATTTGTTAGGATTTTTATGCCCTTCACCATGTACATATGTATATTCTGGATCGATATAGATAGCGGGGTCTATATAGCGATGTCCGTCTATCTGTTGAAATCAACATTCCGAAGTTTCCAAATTACTTGCATACATCATTGATATATCACAATATATCCGCTATACTGGCTGAGATACATATAAGCAACCACAACTACCTCAATTTTTTAATTTATTTTTTATCTATATCTGGATTAACCTAGACAATATGGATATCTAACGAAGTGTATAACACCATAGAAATCGGACCAACAATTTTTTCACATTTAACATAAGTATATCAATATTATTAAATCACACGAATCGGTTAACAAATTTGATATTTGTCAGTTTTTTGAAATATGGGCGTTTTATCAAACCTTTAAAATTTCGAAAAAGGTTAATATGAGTTAGTGAGTTCGTATTATTAACTCAAATTTGGTTCTAATAAACGTTCCTGCAAACAGTACTCGTACATTGTGAACTTAATAATAATAATAATAATACAATTTATTTATTTAGCCGATGATGGTAGCAACAACAACGATTCATATAATATCACCACCTTGGATCGTTTGCATGTGCAACTATTTACAAACTACGATAAGACGGCACATCCCATGGCTACACCCACACAAAGAACAAACACAACAATATTTTTGTCAATCGGCTACATCGATATCGATGAGCTCAATGGCAAAATGACCTTACACGGATGGATTACTCTTGTAAGTAATTGCGGAAATACAATAACAATCTGTCTAAACAAACAAATAAATAATTTAAATTTATTTCAAAACACAAACAAAAACATCACACATAGAGTTGGAAAGATGGTGGACGAACATGGCGGCCCGATTACTTTGATAATATAACCACAATACATTTACGCTCGCGTGAAATTTGGAAACCGGACATCACTCTACTCAATAGTGCTGGCAATGATGGTGATTATATTGGTGATACTCAGGCCCTGTTGTCATCGGATGGTAGTTTTATATGGGTACCTCCAGTCGTCTATACGGCCTATTGTAATTTAAATTTAAAATTCTGGCCTTATGATACGCAAACGTGTAAACTGAAAATTGGCACTTGGACTATGACCAATATTTTCCCTAAATTTGTGGAAGTAAATGAAACTTTGGATTATTCATCTCTTGTGAAATCCACCGAGTGGGATATAGGCGATGCTAAGGCGGAATATATCACCCAAGACTTCTATAGTTATCTAGAGTACACTTTCAAATTGCAAAGGCAATCGTCTATGTATTCTGCTGTGATCTTTACTCCCGCTTCTTGCATCATACTGTTGTGTCTCTCAACATTTTGGTTGCCTCCCCAAATGGGTGAAAAAATACTGCTAAATGGTATTGTTATTGTGGTTGTGGCTGCCTTCCTCATGTATTTCGCTCAAATGCTACCCATATTGGCAGAAAATACACCTTTAGTTGGTAAGTTTAACTGAAAGTATGTTGGAAAGACTACAACTGAATTAAAACATATCCATATCCATTACCTTTTCAGTTCTATTCTATAGCTCCAGTTTGCTTATGCTAAGCTTGTCCACCATAATTTCAGTCGTTGTTCTATATCTTTCGACTGCCAAACATAAGAAACGTGTTCCGGAGTTCCTGAAAAATGTTCTGAACGGCGTTTTAGGTCGAGTTCTTCTTCTCAGTCAGTTCTCGTTGGAAGCCGAACCTCATTCTCTATTAAATAATGGCACTAAGGAGTTGGGAGAACATGTCTATGATAATCCAGATCAATGTGAAACTCCTGATCCCACACATGTCAATCCTAGTCAAATACCTTCAAGTCGTTCCATACAATTCGATTGGGTTCTATTAGCCACCGCTTTCGATCGCATATGTTTCTTGATCTACTGTTTCCTTTTTATGATTTTGGCAATTGTTTATTCTGTATAATTTGTATCCTTTGGTATATTTAAATAATTCCAAATATTGTATATTTTAATCTTGTATGTAGTATTTAAATGTTAAAAAGTGAAAAAAATATATTTAATCCCACATTGTTGTATTAAAAACAAGTTATAAATTACTGATTAATCGTTTCAGGGAACAAATTCGAATTTTATTGCTAAATGTGTTTTTAGCCGAGAAATAAATCTCAATCTGTAAAAGTTATATTTGTGAATAAATATCGGTAAATTGTATAAAAAACCAAAGAAAATTTAAATAAATAATTATGTATTTACTTAAGCAAGAATATTATAAAAAATAAAAGTTATGAGGATTTAAGATTTTTCTTTTATTTCATGAGAAACAACTAAAGCAAAATACTATCTGCTGTTTTTTAAAGAAAACCGAAGAGATTTTATAATTAGCTTATTAGCTTAATTCATTCAATAGTTAATTTATTTACTTACATGCTTTGGAAAGCTACTTTAGTATGCTTGCTTGTTCACTAAAATAAGAAAAAAATATTTTGCTGTCTCACGATCAACGTAGAGCGTGAAGAAAATTTGTTGAAACTTAAACGACCGTAACTCAGCAATATTCCAATCGAGTTTCAAAAAGCATCTTCTATTTGAAACTAGCTGACTGCCCCGGCTTCGCTCGGTAGCTATTTGCTAATATTAGTTCCACAAGTTTCTCCAAAAAATTTCTCTTATTAAGAAAAGTGAGAAGTGAAAAGGAAACAATATAGAGCCCTTAGCGCCAAGTTAGCGACATTTAAAATTTTTTTTATTGCAGAAATTAAAATTTTATGGACCGACTGATGTTTTAGAGTTCTCAGAATATCAAAATTGTTAATAACTTTAAAAATATAGGGTGTAAGATATTATCGTAAGTCAATGTTTACATTTTAAGTACAGTAAAGGAATTTTATCGTAAGCGACACACACAGGGAAATTAATCTGTAACGGGTTTGTTAACTTTTTAAAGCGATCCTATTATTTTAAAAATATAAATAAAAATTTTTGTTAGGGAAAATTAAAAATTACATTCTGATTTTTTTACTAAACATTTCAGTGCAAAAATTAAAAAAACTTAGGAAATTTGTGTGGAAAGGAAATAATTCCTTAAAGATATCACCAGGAGTATATCAGTATGAAATGTGATGATAAAGCTAAGGACACCCTGGCAGAAAGCGACGAAGATGCTGATAGATACTAAAATTTCATAAATATATAAATCTAAGCATTAATTTACTTGAAACCCTAATTTAATTCGTTTTATATTTTCTGAATTCAATAATAAATGTAAATAAACAAATGGAATACATAAATATGTATTGATTTAAACTTGTTTATCCCTTTAAATTGAAATAAACAAGTAACATATAAATATCGTGAGCGACAAGTTTTGTCCATAAAAGTAGCTTAATATAAAAAAATATATCGTAAACGCCATAATTAATGCACAATGTAAACAAACTATAATTCTTTTGCTGCCGGTAACTAGCTAGAACGTAATTATAATAAATCGCATCAAAACATTTTTAATTCTATTCATAAATTTCAAAATAATCAAAAAAAAAAAAAAAACGTCCTGTAACGTCCGATAATTTAGCGCTAAGGGCTCGATATATTAAAAATTCCGAATTTTAAAATTTTTTTTCTTCATCTCCTCAGCCAAATCGCTGCCGTTTTAACGTGATTTACATATGTAAAACAGATGTAAAACATGTATGTATCTTATAAATAAAAAAACAATTTTAAAATCAATTTCAAAACAACATATCGCTCATTTGCTGCAACATCGTCATAATTCAAAAAAAGTCGTTTCGAGAAAAACGGCTTTGAATGTTTTATGACATATGACTATTGCTTAAATAAATGTTCAACAAATCATGAGATTTTAGAAATATAACCTGATTTGAATAGTAGATGTTAATATCCTTCTAATCTGTATTTAACCCAAATTTTTTCATGTCAAATATACGAGAAAACATGAATTTTGATTTTGACGTTTACAACAGAAAAACACTCTCACGGAAAAAATTATTGACTTTTTTGAAAACTGATAAAACTATATGAAAGACTATAGA
Source organism: Calliphora vomitoria (assembly GCA_942486065.2). NCBI lineage: Eukaryota > Metazoa > Arthropoda > Insecta > Diptera > Calliphoridae > Calliphora > Calliphora vomitoria. Next base: position 142,306,980 of record OW818030.2, read on the forward strand.
ACGGCGCATATTTCGTATTACTCAGTTCAAAACACACGGATTTTGAATTATGTCGTTGTTGCAGCAAATGAGCGATATGATTTTTTCAATTTGTAAATTTAATAATAATACAAAAGTACTAAACGAAGTGACCGAGAAAAACTATAGGTATTTCCAAACGCAATGGACTCCAATACAACATAATTGATATATGAGAACCCTTAAATTTTTAGTGTACCATAGTGTTATTAAGCTTGGAGTTCTTTTCTCGCTCGTACGCGTTTTTACAAAGTTATTCATGCTTTTATATTTTTTATACCCTTCACCTTCGTGAGAAGGGTATATATAAATTTGTCATTCCGTTTGTAATTTCCACAATATAATTTTCCGACCCTATAAAGTATATATATTCTGGATCCTTATAGATAGCGGAGTCGATTAAGCCATGTCCGTCTGTCTGTCTGTCTGTCTGTCTGCCTGTCTGTTGAAATCAATTTTCTGAAGATCCCAGATATCTTCGGGACCCAAATCTTCAATAATTCTGTCAGATATGCTTTCGAGAATTTTGCTATTTAAAATCAGCAAAATCGGCCCACAAATGGCTGAGATATAAGGAAAAAACCAAGACAACCCCGATTTTTTACCTATTTTTTGACCTATATCTGGATTACTAAGTCATTAATATATACAATATGGATATCTAATGATAGATATTTCAAAGACCTTATATAAGACCATAGTAAGTTGGACCTACAATGGGTCAAAATCGGTAAAAAATTTTTAACCCGATTTTTTTTTTCACCAAAAGTTTTTTTGGCTAAATATTAAAAAAAAATTTTTTTTTCAAAAAATTAAAAAAAAAACAACTGGGAAAAAAAATAAATTTTGTTTACCTAAAAATATTTAAAACTTTTATTTTGAAGTAAAGTTTGGTGAAGGGTATATAAGATTCGGCCCAGCCGAATATATCTCTCTTACTTGTTTCTTATAATAAATGTATCTGCCTTTAAATAGAATTTGACTGGTTGCAGATCGAGCTCCCTTTCACGATTAAACGCAAATTTACAATGTTATTGAGGATTTTCGAATTTTAGGGTTTTCATATTGTTACGTTTTTACCTTTAAATAAACCGGATACTTTTGATTGTCTATCGGGTGCCCCGATAGACTACACGATAGTGTGCTGGACTATCAATCTGGGGGTTGCGGGTTCAATTCCCGCCAGAGACTCTGGGTGTATCTGCAGACAAGCAAAACGCTTCGCAGTTTGTGTTTGTTCTAAAAAAAAAAAAATTATTTAGAATGTACAACAACAACAGATTTAAATAGTCACTCAGTGTCTTTGTACATGTCTATCAATTTGCAGAAATGCACACACACACTTTATAACGTACAAGTATACACGTACAAGACAGTTGATGTTAACTCTAACACCGCCAATGATCAACTCAACTCACGACTGCCAGCTCTGCCACTATTTATACACGTGCCATCTATCGGGAATCTTCAACAATGCTCTTAACGGACATACTAGTACATTCGAATTCCAGAGCCTTCGATGTCATTGCCAGCAGCCCAAACATTGATTATTGCCATACTTACAAACAATGCCAGTAAACGCATGCTACTGATGGACGTGCCTTCAAACATGATGAATGCTGCAGGCAGTCGTTAATGACCGTTGAATTCAAATCGTCCTTGCACATTCGTAACAATATAAAAGATATATTATTTTTTTATTTTTAACGAGACCTTAACATTTCTTGAATTTTTGATTTTTAGTAATTTTTTTGAGTGATCACAGATGGAGCTGATATTCTCGATAAAAAACTTATTTAGAAAGTTATTGATGATTTTAATTTTTTTTTAGTTTTTCATATGAATACTCAATATTTGATCAGAGTAAGCCCCATTTCTGAATCTCTCTCTAGTTATTTATTTATCGTGACGATATCGTGAGTATATCGTTACGAAAATCGATAACGATGCATTGAGAAAATGGGGCTAAGTATGAGTGATCACAGATTAATCTACATTTCTCGGTTTAAATTATTTTTAAGTGTACTCTTTTTGTTTTTAAACGTTTATTTACAAAGTTATTTGTGAATTAATATTCAAATTTTTATATAAAATATAAAATTTTGTATTTTACTGTCATTTCAAAAATTTTAATTATACTTTACGATTGATGCAACCAAATTTGTATCACTCCATCTAAAATTTTGCAGGTACAACTGAATGATTCGATCGCCAAGAAATTCCTCCTGGAGAAAGAGAAATCAGTCACCCAGTAAAAGGAAGCATATCATTTCATATTAAATATTTTCTTTATTGATTTGTTCTGTAATAGTTTGGTGTAATAAATAATCTTATTTAAATAATAATTAACTAGACAAAATAAATAAATTCTAGTAATTCTAAAAACTCATTAACAAAATGTTTAGTGATTAGTAATTTATAAACTTAGTAGATACATATTATTTTAATACTATGTGCTATAATTTAGTTTGCATACATATGTACAACCATACAGTTCCTAAATGAAATGTAAAATGGATGTTTGTTTCCCCTTTTTGTTCGTAAAAGGGAGACAATGATTTTCACAGGCATTACAAGGGTCTAATAATGCCCATATAATTACAACGAATTAATTTGTATCACACATAAAAAGGACCATCAACATTACACCATGGGTGGCATCATACAAATGTCTGTGAGTGTGTGTGTGTGTGTGGGAGTATTTGTATACCGGACATGTAGAGAATGTTATAATGGTAATAATGGCAACATTTTATAGTTGCTTAACTTTCTATTGTTTGTCTAAATATGGCTAAGATAAGATGGCTTGTAAAAATAACAAATTTCTGTTTAATTATTTAATTAAATGCATCCGAGGGAGGTCTTGATTCATAGTTTGTGCCACTGCCGTAGGGCCAATATGAGTTTCTGGTCGACGCTGTGCTCGTCGTGGTTGATGGTGTGGACGTTACTATCCCTGCTGAAGATGACGACGTTGAGGGCGCCAGTGTTGTGGTCATTAGATTGGTATGTTGAGATCCAGTTATTAAGAGCGGAGATGAGCTTATCATACTAGAGGATGTTGGTATAGCTTCTGCTATTGGCGACGGTATTGATGCTGTTGATGGCGATAGAAAACTTAAACTGGAGGCCGATGACGATGGCGAAATGTGTTCCGAGTGCAGAGTGGCGGATGGATGATGATGGTGAGAATGATGTAAATTATGGTGCTGTGTGGCATAGTGATGGTGTTGATGGTGATGAGCATGATGATGTGGAGGAACTTTGTAGGGATTTAACATGCCCATACTGGTTGTAGGATCACATCCTTGAGCCTGGGCCTGACAAGCCGCCATTAGGCCGTGAAAGTCAAATTTATATGCATAACGTTTGCCATGGACTTTGGTCATTATGTTTTTGTCGTAATAGTAACTGAAATTAGAAAGAAAACAAGATATAAGACATACGAATTGTATTAAGCTGCTGTGTTTAATAGCTTTTTATTTTGTATAGAGAAATTAAATTATGTTCATTTTATAATTAATTTTTTTTTTACAATACCGCCGACTCGTTTGTCATCATTTGTTGCGGTCCTACTGAAAGATGAACTTTCAAAGAAATGTCTCATCATTTATGCAATTAATCTGCAGGAAAAGTTTTCGCAACATTTCCAAGTTATTAATGTGCAACTTATGTATGTGTATGTACATTCATATAAATATATTTAAAGACGCGACAGCAAAATATTTTTAAAGGCTTTTATAACACTCAACGGTTTTGTTGTTATTTTAACCCTTTAATGACTTTTAAATTTGTAATACTAATTTTAATTTTTAAGTCCGTACATATTTTTTAAATGCGAAATTTCCTTCATGTCATCTTTTCTAATAAACTTTAAAGTGGTTAAGTCCGAATCAGGTAAAAAGGCATGGTATTTTGAGCCGGGATTGTTCATTGTCGGCACAACCCATTCCTTTTCCCCAAAAATGACTCTTTTGTAGATTGAAGTTTTTGGATTATCCTATCTAGAGAAATCTGTGTGTATATTTTTTTGAATTTGTTCACCATTTTCCGAATTTGGAGTAGTTTTTTCACCCAACCCTGAATATACCATACCATTCGAAAGGCCTCAGTTTCTTCAGTTTATATTCAACTAAGTTACAGGCTAATAAGTCCATAAAGGTACGAAAAAGCTGTTTTTTGCCCGTAACTGAAGATTTTGAAGATGTTTGGCAAATTTCAAAAACAGCTTCTTGTTAAACTCGATAACACCTACCAGAAAAATTGTATCAATTCCCAGGTATTTCTACTTCATAGTCTTTTGTATCACTGTGTAATTGGTCTACACGGTATTTGGACACTCCAGTTTTTCAAGTTTTATGCTTAAAAAGATAGCTTTTGCATATTTCACGTTTTTTTTTTTTTTTAAATATATATATTTTTTTTTCAGAACCTTGCATATTTCACATTATTACTATAATTTTTTTAAAGAAAATATTACTTTTAAGTTTTTATCCAGCACGACTCATCCAATGTTGGTTGTAGACCCCTTAACTTATCTTCTTATATATAAATAGGCCACACGTTTTGTGGTACACTTTTAAATTTATTGTTCTCCACCAATATTGATGAAAATATATGGTTATTTTCTCTATATATGCACAATATAAAATAATGCATTAAACACATTCAAGACAACAGGCTACCGACTTCAATCTGTCAAAAATAAAATACACACGTTTATATGAAGACGATTTTTTGAAGACAGCACAGCTACACGGCCCCACGACTATTCAAGCCGCTGCAGCCAAATTAGACTAATTTCTATTTTGTCGACTACAAAACAGAAATTGTGTTGCTAATATAATAAATATTTTTTACTTTATTAAGAGATGTCCATATTGGAATAAATTAATGACAGGTACATAATTAATTATAACCATACATATATTTTTACACAAAATAATTGTTTAAATCTTAATAACTTTGGAATTTTGTACGGTTATTTTTTGTTAAAGTAAAAACAAAAAAAAAAAAACAAAATTAAAGTGGCACCACTGAATTATAAATCATCTGTCGTCTTTAAAAAAAGTCAGTAGCTGCCACACGATTGCAACTGCAGTCAGCGTTTTATCAAGTGGTAGAATTTCGACCACCGAGCGATCCTAGTATTTATTATTAAGGCGAATTTATACAAGGTGGTGTCAGTCAAACAGCTGATTCCTTTTTTTTCGCTTTTTGGTTCTAGCATCTGTCAAAGCTTGTTTTTATATTTAAATATCAACATACATATTCGAAGCTTATAAACAAAATAGTTATTTTTTACATAAATACATATTATGTAAGTAAAGTTTTAATACATATTTGTTTAATTTCTCATTTTTGGTTTTTTGATATTTGTTAACACCATTAACACGAAGCCTGGTTATGCGTTAACTAATAGTTATACTGTCAGTTAAAATTTTTTTTGTATGAAAACTGTCAGTATAACTATTAGTTAACACATAACCAGACTTCGTGTTACTGGGGGTAAGACCAACTCATACCTTGTATGAATTCGCCTTAATATACCTATTATCTTCCCATGTCAGTTAGTTTGTCTGTCTGTTGAAGCCAAACATATTTTGCGTCATATTTTTTTATGAAAATTTTATAATTTTCTTACAAAATACTATTTGTTTGTCATTTTATGCAACAAATAAAGTTAATTGAATTTACTTAGAAAACTGGAAAAAGTCAAAGTAATTTAAACATTAATTTATATATTTCCTATGCATATCCATGCTTTTTTCTGCATATTTTGTGCATATTTTCCAGTTTTAGAGCTTTTTGTCTATATTTAAACTTGTCTTGCTAATAAGCATTAACGCATTCAAGCTCTTGAGCATTTTGTTTAAATTCGACATGAATGGAAAAGTATTAAACTAGAAAAAAGCTAATAGCTTTTTTCCATAAAAATTACAGTGACTATTTTGACCATCACAGACATTATAAGTTTAATACCTTTTATTGCATTCTCCTTTGAGTTCAGAGAATTTATAAAAAAAAAAAAATCATTCACCTTTTCGCCAAAAATGTATCTGTATCTTGGCGTGAGTGTATGTATCGGTATGCATACACATTACATTCCTTCAATGAAATTCAACCACTAAAATGTTGTTGTTACCCACGCATAATCACAAACAAGAACAACTCTCTGTAAATCTACTTAAAATATGAATGTGTGTATGGTTCTCTCTTTTTTCATTCTGAAGCATATACATACACATGTACACCTTCTTGTTCTATTATATTCTCTTACTTACCGTAAAGCTCTACTAAGTTTATCATAGTTCATATTTGGTTTCGCTTTGCGCTCTCCCCACAGTTTGGCCACCATATCGGGGTCGATTAATTTAAACTCTCCATTGGTGCCTTCCCATGATATGCAATTACTTTTCGACGAATCACCAAGCAGTTCGAGCAAAAACTGCCACAATTGTATCTGCCCTGAACCATGAACAACCAATCGATGAGAAGCGGCATTTAAAAGTTGGTATGGATCTGAAAAATAAAAAAATAATAAAAAAAAAATAACAAACAACATAAAAATAAAAGTAACAAACGTTAAAAAAGATACAAAATGTTAATACTCGTGTACCAGGAGATGAAAAAACCCAACCATAATGGTGGCATTTGTAGGAATTAAATAACTCTTTTAAAAATGTATTTAATAAAATTTCTTGGAATTTTATTCAACAAACAAAACCACTTTTGAACTTTTTGATGTTGTTGTTGTTTTTTTTTTTTTTTTTTTGTAGCGTCTTAAATTCACAAGGCTAAATTATTGTTAAATTTAGCCAGAAGTGAATAAGACGTAAATAAAATTTATTATTTAAAGTTAATTCAAGTAAAATGTGACTACAATGAATAGGCTATGATTTAAAAGCGGATCTAGCAAAAGATTTACACATATTCAATAAAGGAAGTGGAATTAAAGCGAATTAAATATAAATTTTCAAAATTATTTATAATCCGGCTAGTGAAAAATGTTACAAACAGTTTTAGTTACTATCAACGTATTTCGTAATTTTATTACAAATTCCTTGCAACAAACTTTACAAGAGAAGATTTTTTGTGATTGTTGGCATGTTTTAATTCAATATAAACATACCTCCGATGTACATTTATGCTAAAATTTTTGCGGTACGGATAGACCTATGATATTTTAACACATTAAATAGACGAAAAAATTAAATTAAAAACTTAAAATCGATCATATTGTTGGTTAAGATATCTTTGCGGTTAGGGCTCGATATTTACTTAAGGTAGGATCACACATGACAAATACTTACTCAAAAAAGCGTAACCACTTTTTTAGCGCATATCTGTTTGACGTTGTTTACTTTTACAAGTGTTTTGTAAGATCAAACAGCATCAAATAAAATACTTCTAAATATGTGTTTTGAATTGTCCTAAGTAAAAGGAGTTTTTGAAATAAATAAAAGAATTAAAATATATTTTATTTAGTGGTTACGTCTTTTTCGTCAAATATTTGCCATGTGTAACCCTAACTTAACATGTATGTCCGTTTTTCATTTTGTCTGAACTGAATATACAATCATTCATATTTTGGTTTCTTAAGTGTGAAATATAATTTCAAACTTTGTTTTAAAATTGTTCGGAAGTATCGGTCTTGCTGTTTGAAAATGTATGTGAAATCGAATTTCGGAGTTTCATTTGTACTCGTTTTAAGGTAAAAAAATGCAAACCCCAAAATCATAGCTGAAGCTTCGCATAATTTAGCGAAAATAATATATTTTTTTTTAAATTTATGTGTGTGTGCAAGTACGCGTAGTGTTTTTTGAATTTTTTTTTTATAGTTTTTTACAATATTATTTTAGAAAAAGTCAAAAAAGAATAAAAAGAAAATAACGGAAATTGTTTAAATATTCTTCTAGGTTGTTTATTTTATATCTTTTCCAGAATGTGATGAAGTCTGTATGAATAGATTCTTCGGCCTGTTCGGACCACAGCCCTAATCCATTGTTATTTAAAAATTGCACACATCTTTTTTATCTGCGAAACGTGTATTTTTAATGTTTCAGACACATCATATACCCTTCACCAAATTATACTTTAAAATAAAAATTTTAAATATTTTTAATTAAACTAAATTATTATTATTTTTTTAAAATTAAAAAATTTTTTTTTTTTCAAATCGGCCCACAAATTTTTTCAATTTTTTTTTTTCGAAATATTTTTTTTGGAATTTTAAACAAATTTTTTTTTTCGAAATATTTTTTTTTGGAATTTTAAAAAATTTTTTTTTTAAATTAACTAGTGAAAAAAATTTATAACAAAAAAAATTTTTTTGGTAAAAAAAAAAATTTTTTTTTAGCCTAATATATCGTTGCAATGGACTTTGAAATATCTATTATTAGATATCCATATTGTCTATATTAATGACTTAGTAATCCAGATATAGATCAAAAATAGGCCACAAATCGAGGTTGGCCCTTATATCTCAGCCATTGTGGGCCGCTTTTCTCGATTTTAAATAGCAACCTAGCCGGAAGAATTCCCGATATATTGATGTATGAATCAAGTTTGTAAGTTAGGGTCTTCAGAAAATTGATTTCAACAGACAGACGGGGCAGAAAGACAGACGGACATGGCTTAATCGACTCTGCTATCTATAAGGATCCAGAATATATATACTTTATAGGGTCGGGAAATTATATTGTGGAAATTACAAACGGAATGTCAAACTTATATATACCCTTCTCACGAAGGTGAAGGATATAATTAAATACTACTGTTATAAGAAAATTAGCAAAATAATATAAAATATGTAAATTCCGACCGAATATTCATTCGGTTTCGGATTATACCAAAATAGGCCTAATACCAGTATTCGGTCAAAATTTTGCAGAATGCAGAAACTTTTATAAATAAAAACATAGATTTTGGATTTAAAATTTTAAAATTTCGAATATAATAAATAATAGCACATTGAAACTGCACCGAAATTACTGAATTTTGGCCCGAAATTATAACCGAAATCTAAACCTTTTATACTGGTGTTTTTAGCACTTGAGTTAATTTCAGTCACAGCTGATACTTTTCAGAACATATTTTTTCAACGAATAACCCAAATATACGGGTTTAATTGCAATAACTTGGCGAATGTCCTACTGCAGTTTGTAGGTCTAGCTGAGTTTATTACAAAACTGGTTTCAATTTCAATACAACCTCAAATTTCCGATATGGGCAAAAGTATATATTTTTTTTTTAATTTTTAACTAAGTGATTATTTAACCGATTTTATATATGGGGGATTTCATGTCAAGTGCACCAACTTTTGAAATCGATCTTCCGATCGGAAAGAAATTTGCACTAAGGTTAGTCCTACTAGGTAGTAATTCAAACACAATTTTTCAGCAAGAACGGTCAAGTACTCTCTGAGTTAGAGTTTGCCTAAACAGGTATTTTTTATCATCCATGTAATTTATTATCTATTGTTGTCTATGTGTCCCAAATACTTAGTTTAGATAGCTATTTCTTCAATCTTTCGAGAAAAAAAAAAAAAAAAAAATTAAAAATTTTTGAAATTTTTTTTCCAGAAGAATATTTTGATAGCTTAGTGGGATGCGAGTGGAATATCTACTAAAATAAATGTTTTGTAAATCAAGACATAAAATTTTTTTACTTCTTTTGGAAAATCAAAAACCTTTTTGACTTATTTTTTCAAAATGGACCATTTTTTATTTATTTTTTTGCTCATAATAAAGCTTAGGTCTTTTCCTTTAAGACCTTTTTTGTCGCGAGTGGGATATCTATCAAAATAAATATTTAATTTTTGCAAAATCTAAAAGGAATGGAACTAAGCTTTCTTTTGAGCAAAAAAATTTAAATAGTACTAACCATGGTGCAAATTATATTCCAATCGGAAGACATTGATTTCAAAAGTTGGTTGTCTTGACATGAAATCCCCCAATATGTAAGTATTTAAATATTTGATAAAACTTAATGAAATATTCGAAGAATTTTCGAACAAACTTGAGATTGCCTCAACCAATCGTGAATATTGGTTAACTAATGGTTAACGATAATCTTTTTGGTTTAAATATTAATTGAATAAGTGGACAATAAACGATAATGTCGCCAGGATGTCCAATAACCTTTGGGGGGAAAGTGATTCAGATCCTAAATAGGCCAACACTCAAAAGACTAGTTAATGTGTTAACTGGACACACAGAGTTTAAGGTTCATATGGCTTTTATAAGACTATCCGACAATACGATCTGCAGAGCGTGTGATGAAGAGCACCAAACATTGGAACTTTACCACTGTCCTGTCGAATAAGAAATTAACATACCAATACATATTTGGGTTTTGGTCTAGTAACATTTAAAAATTTGGTTTCACAAAAATGTATGACAATTCGACCATATGTAGCGGTTAAGTATTAAAGATAATTTACGAATTTTCTTTTAGCATACACCACAATAATGAGTTCCCTAATGAATTAGTATGATCGGATATCGTTATTTAAAGCCATTTCTTTTTAATTTATCATTTAAATGAAATGGCATGCTGTAATAACTCGATAAACCTCAAGGATTTGAAAACTAATTAAAACTTTGAATTAATTTTTTTTCTTCAATATTTTGATTTATCGAGCTATTGCAGCAGAATCTTTAATTGTTTATTCTTGAAATACATACATACATATATTGATAACTTTTAACAAAATCTTATTTTAAAAAGTTTAAACAATTTCTAAAATAGCACCAATAACAAATTTCAAGAAAATTGTTTAGAGATGGGAAATAGTAAATTAATTTTCAAACATTTGTTATAATTTAGACAAGTTTTCAACAAATCAACAAACAATTTATTAATATGTTTAAACATAAAATTAAAATTCAATTAAATTAATTTGTAAAAGATTCTTGTTTATTAGTGGTTTTTTATCACATGATTATCTCAACGAACCATTAAATATCATTGATCTAGCTGTAGCCGCAGTATGATGAGTCGGATGTCCGTGATAATGTGAATGGTGGTGTGGTGGCGCTGGTGGTTGCATACGTACACCAAAACGGCGATTAAAGTCTTCAGAGAGGCGCCACATAACGCCCACATCAACACTGACACTCATTGTTAAAAATATTTAAATGCAAATAATTTATTTATTTTTGCTCCTCTTAAATAAAACTTGTTTTCGTTTATACGTTTATACGAACGAGTAATTTTTCGTCTCTTCACAATTATTCACAAGCTAATTCCGAGAATTTTATTTTTAAAAATTCATAAAATATTTTTAGTTTATTTATAATTTGTTTTTAAATAAATTTGATCAACTGACTAAAGGAGGAATTTTTGCACAGGAAGTCGATATTAAGTAACGGCAATGTTTTTTTTAAAACGTTTAAACTGCTTCACTTTCCGTTATTTGTAACCATTACGTACGGGTGTCTGAACATAACTGAGTATTGTTTGTATTTGATAGAAAAGTTTTGCACTACATAAGATATCCATCCACTTTGCACTATGAAAATGACAATACGTACATATGTACGTATGTACGTGTGGTGTACTCTTATAATGTTAGAGTTAAATTTATTCGCCCAATGGGTGGCATATTTATTTCTTATGATGATAATAATAGTGTTTGTAGCATTTCAACTAATGCTTGTTGTGGTTGTTGTTGTATTGTTATCCTTTAGCCGGAAAAATTCAATATGTGCCAACCTTTGTCAGCTTTTGTTAGCTTAAATTAACCCCCCTCTAAGGAGAAAAGATTTTCTTAGATTTGATTTTAATCCACTGGCAAAAAATAAACTTTAATCAATTAATTTGAAAAATACTCGTAAAGATAGAGAATACTTGATTTATTTATAAGACAAAATATTGCAACTTAAATGGGCTTGTAGGAAGTCAAAGTATGTACTAATATTTTTCGGATCGTACTGGCCACCAAGATCGTGCGATTTGACCCCGTTAGACTTTTTCTTGAGGGGTTTCCTTAAGTCACACATCTATGCGAATAAGTAACAAATTTCAGCTGCCATCAAAGCCAATATAACCCATGCTTTCGTTCAAATTCATGGAAAATTGGACACTTCGGATGTGCACTGCCCAGCGAAGCCACGACGGACATTTGTTATATTCCATACATATTGACATCGATAGGACTTTCAAACGAATAATGCATGAGGTCGCGAGTTCAACTCACGGATAATGCATAATTTTTTTGTTCATTTTTAATTTAATTAATTATTATACCCTTCACCATGAGTGGCAAGGGTATATATAAGTTTGTCATTCCGTTTGTAATTTCTACATTTTTCATTTGCGTCCCCATAAAGTATGTACAAGGTGGCGCAAAAGTAATCCTCCTATCAGAAAATGCTATAAATTTTGCGATTGGCCCCAAATGTCAGTTCTGTTTTGACATTTGTGTAGTAAACACATGCGAAATACACGTTAATAAACAATGTTACGTTACACTGCTCCAGAACGCGGAATATTGCTGATTTGACCAATAATCGGTCGGTGACTTTGGAACAACGTGAATTTCGTCGCAGATTTCCTGGCCGTCCAACGCCTACTGGTGAAACACTGCGACGTTTAGCCGCTCGCCTCGAAGAGACTGGCACAACACGAGATGCTGCCAGGCGTGGCAGACCCCGGAGAAGCCGTTCTGCAGAGAATATTGCTGCTGTAGCCGAAGATGTCATGGAAGCACCGTCGACATCGACCAGACGACGTGCCACGCAAATGGGTATCAGTCGACGGTCTTTACAGCGAATTTTGGTACAAGATTTAAAGATGTTTCCGTACAAAGTCCAGACGGTGCATCAGCTGTTAGCTGCTGACCGCCAATCGCGTCTAACATACGCTCGAGCCATCCTTAATCACCACCAAGAGGAAGATGATTTTTCATCAAAAATAATCATGAGTGATGAGGTCCATTTCCATCTTAGCGGGTACGTAAATAAGCAAAATTTACGCTTCTGAGGCACTGAAAATCCGCGTGTAACCCACGAAGAGCCATTACACCCGCTCAAAGTCACTGTATGGTGTGCTGTTTCGCCGGTTACTGTGAATGGTGAGCGCTACAGAGCAATGATCAACTAGTTCTTTTTGCCGCAACTTGATGAATTGGGATTGGAAAACATGTGGTTCCAACAGGACGGTGCAACGGCACACACTGCACGTGCCACAACCGATATGCTGTAGGATGCATTTCCCGGGCGCCTAATCTCCCGTTTTGGCGATTTGCATTGGCCAGCAAGATCGCCTGATTTGACCGCTCCAGACTTCTTTTTGTGGGGCTTTTTGAAGTCGCAGGTTTATGTCAACAAGCCTCAGACTCTTGAAGCTCTTAAAGACAATATCCGTCAAGAATGTGAGGACCTATCGCCGGAAGTTTTGGCCAAAGTGATGGAAAATGCCATAAAAAGGGCTCAAATGACAATCAACTGTGGCGGCGGCCATTTACATGACATCATATTCTCGACTTGATGTAAAAAAAATTAAAAGACTAAATAAAAATAATCCACAAGAAGAATCAAAGTTTTTCTTTTTTTTTTTTTAATTACAGCCAAAAAACATCGGAAGTTTACTTTTGCGTATATATATTCTGGATCGTTATAGATACGGAGTCTATATAGCCATGTCCGTCTGTCGGCTTAACTCAACTTTCCAAATCCTCTAAATACCTTAGAAACATGATTGATAAATCAATACATATATCGAGAATTCTTCCAATTCCGTTGAAATCGAGAAAATCGGCCCAGAAAGGGCTGAGATATAAGGAAAAAACCAGGACAACCTCGATTACTAAGTCATATAGACGATATGGATATCCAATAATAGATATTTCGAAGACCTTTGCAACGGTGCATATAAGGCCAAAGCAAGTCGAACCACATTTGGTCAAAATCGGGAAAAATATTTTTTAACCAGAATTTTTTTTCACCCAAAAAAAATTTACTTTGGTAATTTTTTTTTTTAATTAAAAAAAAAAAAATTAATTTAAAAAATTGTTTGCCTTAAATTTGTTCCCTAATAAATTAAAAATAAATTATTTTTTTTTTTAAATTTTAAAAAAATATATTTAACTTTTTTTAAGTATAATTTGGTTAAGGTATATAAGATTCGGCGTAGACGAATATAGCTCTGTTAGTTGTTTTTAATTAAATTACAACATACATATCTCTAAGTTCAGTACATTAAAAATATGTATATCAAATGGATTGAATTTCAATGGACTGTTATTATTTACTATTTTTTTATAATTTTAGTTAAATTTAATTTAACAAAAGGTTATTGTTCATTTTCCGTCTGTTTGTTGAAATCAACATTCCGAAGCCCTCAAATAACTTACAAACACGATCAATATATTGAGTATAGCCCTGGTTGGGTTGCTATTTAAAATCGGGAAAATAGGCCCACAAGATATAAGAAAAAACTAATATGGATATCGATTTTCAACGACGTATACTCCTTAGAAACTCTAACCGACAATGAGTAAATTTTGGCGGCTGCCATTTCATGATTTTTTAAGTGAGCTCCGCAGGACGCACATTGATATTAAATGTTGAATTTTAAGACGGACATAGTTTGTATTATATATCTTTTATGATAAATAACTAGATTTCTCTATTTGAATTAAATTTGTGAAATTTTTAGTTATTTAACAATAAACCAAAACTTTATCAATTAAAATGTTAATTCTAAGAGTTCATAAAATAACATCTTTATAAACTGAATGTTAAAGAATTTTGTAATAAAAAAGTTTATATACATATGTTAAATAAACAACATGAAATTAAACCAATCATGGGAAATAAGCGACGAATGAATATTTTCCTGTCGAACTTCCGCAGTTTCCGTTTTTATTTTGCATTTTTAAACCTGTTTATTTGATATTTAACATGTTAACTTCCTCCTTCTTCCTTCCTACTACCTTTAACTTTCAACATTGTGGGTGGTCTTCTCCATAATGCTACTCGTACAAACACTTCGCATCCATGCAACCCCACAATACAATAATAATAACAAAAACAATAATAACAAAATTCCATGAGATAAATGCGCAAAGAGTCATGACATGACTTTATGACCCCATGCTGTTTGTAAGTGATTTCATTGTTTGCGAACGGAATTCAATGATTTTTGTTACTACTACCACTCCTGTGTAGTTCGTCCTTCCTGCGTACAGTCCTTCCCTTGTGCTTTGTGTGTTGTGAATGTTGAAGCATTTGGGATTATTGTGATTTTTATTAGATGCCACATCCTGTGAGAAATTATCATATTTACATCGTTTATTACAGTTCATCACTTGAGCCACCAAAATGACATGACAATGCATTCATTCGTTTATTCATGTGCCCTTCGCATCCTTAATGCCTTCATCAGATGTGTCTGAATGAATGGTGTTGTTGCTCAAGTTATTGTGTATAGTCGTGAAGTCTGTTCCACTGTTATTAACCTGAGCTCTTGTGTTTTTTTTTTTTTAATTTTTAGTTACTTGGGTTTTCTTATACTTTCAAATTTCTTGAGATAACAGTAACTCCAGTGTTTAGGGGATTATTGTTTAATTATTTTCCTAAGTTAATTAAATTTATTTTTAAAAAGTTATGAAACTTAGTTTTTATAAAGTCATATTTAACAGAGTTAAAACGATAAAAATAAAGAAAACATAGTGGACTTAACATAAAATAAGTAATAGAAAATGTGACTTATAAGTTCCAACGCACTTCTTCTAAATTTTGATAATTTATTTTAATAAATCATACCAAATACGTAATAAATCTGAATTGACAGATTTCAAAAATATTTAAAACCAAAGATTCTAGAGAGTTGTTTGTGACTCCTGTGAAATGTGTGAAGAGGGACTTAGGACGTTTGCATACTAAGCTTACGTTATTATATTTAAAATTTTATAGATTTCAATATTCCCTGTTGATTTCAATATTCAATATTGTCTGTCCGTCTGTCTGTCTGTCGAAATCAATTTTCTGAAGACCCCAGATATCTTCGGGATCCAAATCTTCAATACTTCTGTCAGATATGCTTTCGAGAAGTTTCCTATTTAAAATCAGCAAAATCCGTCCATAAATAACGGAGATATGAGCAAAAAACCTCTATATCTCGATTACTAAGCCATAAATATAGACAATATGGATATCTAATGATAGATATTTCAAAGTCCATTGCAACGATGTATATAAGGCTATAGTAAGTTGGACCTACAATGGGTCAAAATCGGGAAAAATATTTTTTAACCCGAATTTTTTTCACAAAAAACTCTTTTTTCACTAATAAATTAAAAAAGATAAATTTTTAAATTAAAAAATTTAAAAAAAAAAAAATTGGAAAAAACTAAAAAAAAAATTTCGAAATTTTTTTTTTTTTTTTTAAAATAAGAATTTTTTAAATTTTATTTTAAAATATAATTTGGTGAAGGGTATATAAGATTCGGTACAGCCAAATATAGCTCCCTTACTTGTTATACTAAAAATCGATTTTTGGTAACTCGTAGACTTGTAAATTAAAGGGAAAAAGCTGTAAGCACAGGTATTTAAAAACCATCCAAAAATATTCCCTCACAGGCGGTCATCTATTTTAGTTCGACCGATTATTCGGTTTCGGTTTATTTTAAAAGGTTCAATAACATACATTGAGGCCTCGATTATCCGTGATTCGATTAACCGGCAACATCAATTATCCGGGAAAGAAAAATAAAATGTTTTTGGATTCGATTATTTTTGAACAATCTAACACATTGTGAATAAAACGAAAAAGGGGAATTCCCTCGATCGATTTGTAAGGCCAACATTTTTTGATATTGTCCCATCGATTTTTCGATAGCTTTTGGCATGAGAAGTGTTAGACATTATAAAAAACAAAGTGATTCTGTTATTGGCTTTGGAAACCGAAAATCTTTAAAAAACTGCTAAAAACCAATGGAAGATTTTGCAGTTTATGAATAATTCCGGAAGGAACGATTTAAAGGAACTCCAATTTCTGGATTAACAGTGAAGGAAAATCTAAAATATTTCACTCAAAATTTAAGAAAAAAAAAGACATTGTATTCACAAACTTAATGCTGCAGGAGAAAAATATTCAGCTGATTAGCTGTCACAATTTTTGTGGAAAAATTAAATGAATTCAAATCAATGAAAAAACTCACCAATGAGATATTTTAGAATGGAAAGTGTTTACTTGAGAGAAGTTTGGCTTGGCATAATGAAAATTTCATAGAATGACACAAGGTCTCAAAGGAGAGACTAAGCTCATTAGTATGCGTTAATGCTGCTTGTACACACAAGTGCAAAGCATTAGTTATTGGAAAGAGCTTTAAAAAATGTCCATGAGAATGGTACCAAAAGAGAGAGAGAATTTTAAGAAAATCGGTCTAAAAGATTATAGCCATTGGACAACATCCAGACGTGCAGGAATTTTATGCAGAAAACGTTATTGTGAAATTTTTTCCACCAAATTGGACGCTTATGGAGCTTTAAATGTCATTATCGAAAAACTGTCATCATTAAAAAACTACTAAAACTTGTTACTCAATTAACCGGTAAAATTGATTATCCAGAATGCTCCCATAATACCTATAGTATCCGTTATATTAAATTCGCTTATCAAATTTTGGAAATCTGACTTAATATTCGTTTTCAGCGAATGCAAATCTTTAACTACTTAATGTAACATAAAGTGATAAATAAAAAAACGTTGAACGTTATGTTTGGTTTTGTTTTAAAGAATGCCAAGAATATCATAATTTTGTAAGATTAAAATATTTATCGAATGCTTTTGTTCCGCCCTACTATTTATTAGAAATTGAAATAACTCACTGTATTCCACACATGCTCCATAAACACTTCTTATCATTTAATGAGTTTAACATTGTAAGTATATCGTATGTGTGATAACAAAAGGGTGTGATGAGAAAAAACAATGACCTCTAATACATTTTACGCTTATCATCGTTGAACGATCTACCTAAATTGCCATTATTAAGACAACTCCATGTGAAAGTGTTGAACGAAAGCAATTGCAATTGGCTTTTGACCACAGAGAGTCTTTGCTTACAAAAGGATTTACTGTTTATTTCAACAATTCCCTAAGCAGCTATTTATTGTAACGATTGGTACGAGTATTTAAGCGCTCTGAATCAAATCAAATAAATAAAAGACTCGACTTAAGGAATTCAATTTCAAATGGTCATTGTATTTCAAGAGTATTGGTAAAAATAAAATAAAAATTCCCGTAATAAATTATTGGGCATGGAAATAAATTTAATGAAAATTTTGCCAACGGTAAAAGCTAACAATATATTTTCTCTATTACTTAAAGAACACATCCATATTGTACCATGGTTTTTGTTTGAAATAAAAAATCATTGCGAAGCAAACTTTCGGAGTGGTTTTAGATAAGTAATTGTGATGCATTATTTAAATCTTAAAAATCATTCTATGATGTATTAGCTTACTGGTTCTTATTATGTCAATTCAAGAACCAGAACCAGATCTGGAATTAGCATTGTTTATTGAATTAAGTCATAATTGGATTTACATACATTCAAGCTTTGAATGATATTTTTTTGTTTATTTAAATCATCAGTTTCAGCAAAGCTTTGAATTTATCATGAAATTCCAAATGTTATTTCCATTCCTTTAATTTACTTAACCCCGTGTCTATAAAGTTGTTTGAGCTGAAGCACTATAACACTAATAAATGGAGACTATACCATGACCAAAATGTATCAAGTCTGGAGTATTAACATATGGTCGCATAACATTTAAAAAAAACACTTTCACAAAACTTACTTGGTTCGTTGTCATTTAGCATGGGACTCGTTTCTCTGCCCGTTGCACTGTGCAGGGTTAAAGCGAAATGTTTTGCAAACAAAATGCCACCCTCACGCGATCCCGCACATACCCAAAATTCGGCACGACTGAGTGTGCAAAGCTCAGCTCCGGTGGTGGGAAAACGTGCAATATCCGGTTCTGGTTCAATTTTAAACTGTTTAGTCATCCATTTAACCCAGCCGGCTATGTGTTCGGCTTTCCAAACACGTGGATCCAAAGGAACTTCAACAGGTGAAGGTGGTGGCGGAGTGCTTTCTTTACAAATAACATCAGCATTCTCCACTGCTGCAGGTAATGTACGCTGCGATTCTATTGGAGGCAAGGCGGGTGGTACTTTCTTTCTGTTGGTGGTTCGTTGAGAATTATCACTAGTGTTTGTGGTTGATGAATTATCCGATTCTGAACGATCGGTGTAAGTACTTTTTGATGTGGAACTACAACTACTATCACTACTACTACTACTACTATTACTAGATGAGGAACTACATCGCCTGGTTGGCGGTAATTTTCTCAATGATCTTTTTTTACACGTTTTCTTTTCTTCCACGCCGGTTTGTATTGTTTCCGTACTTTTGCTGACTTCTTCATGCGGTTCATTTTCATGCATTTGGATTTCCAATAAGGCTGGCGAATTTGGTTTACGCATCAATTCTGAGAATAAATTCGTTGCTGTTGTTGAAGCAGTTTCACAAGTAAAGCAATAATTTAAAATAACAGCCATTTATAAAAGAACGAACAACAACACAGGCTTGACGACACAACGACACGTTGGAGACCTAAAAGTCTTAAGTTCTTAAGCGTTCTAGGAAAAACCACAAGATATTTCGTGCTTTAACTATTTGAAACACAAACATTATCAATATAATACGAATACAATTATTATTGGGTTAAACACTCGATGAATTAAAAAAAAATAATATAAGGCAAGTCACCGGCCGGTAAATTTAAAGTTGTAATTTTTTTATTTTTTTCAATCGATTAAATTGCGAATATGAATGAAAAATATTGTTTGTAAATGCAGACAGAAATTGTGATTCACATAATACTAGGGATTCCACGAAATAAACGTCAGAACATTGTTTGCGTGTGGCTAGAACGCGAGTATGATTCACTGAGGGAATATCGATCTCACCGCGGTATTAGCGACGGTCATATTATTAATTCAACCATAACTTCTGCGAATATTATTATCATAATCAAAATGCACAAGCTTTAAAACAAACACAAATCTTATTTTTTAATTTTATCTATATATATATATATTTTTTATTTATAATTATTTGTTTAAAATTTTATTTTTTTTTTTTCTTCTCTTTAATTATTTTTTATTGTTATTATTTATTTATATTTCACCACTTTTGTTTTAGTTTTTATTTTTTTTATTTAATTTTTTTCGTCACATTCTCGTTTCCACTGATCTATCTATTCACAGACAACGTCCTTGTGATCAGTTACGCGACCGAATTGCAAGTGATTTCAAACTCCAACAAACGTTGTTGTACCACCTTGTCAAGCAACAGTAGAGAAAAAACGATCAATGAATTTCACACAATCTTTTAATAATCAACACACAGATACAAAAGACAAGAGCAAATTCGCAATGTCTCTTAATAAAAGAGTAATACACTCAAAAAATACTGTTAGTACAAATTAAGAGATACAGTTGCAAAAAATATGTTTTTATAAAACGAAACGTGTTGAAACGCATTAAATTTTTATAAAGAATACATTGTCGTTTTGTTTTATAAAATTAATTTGTTTCTATATTTCCCAATTACATTTATTGTTGTAACTTATTAAACTATAAGCAAACAAAAAGGAGCGTAAACATTTGTCATACAAATTTATAATAAAATTTAAGAAAAATTACAATTAAAAAGTTTTAGTGCCATTATTACAACTTGCCTTTATGTTCGTAATAGTACACAATCACATTTGTGATTGTGTGTGAAGCAACAGACAATTCAGTTTATTTTAAATAATTTGAAAAATGCTTTAAATTAATTTTATTGTAATAACGAATTTGGTTACAAAGAACATAACAATTGGTCAATTCACAAGGTCTCTTATCAGTCATATTGTCATAATGTCCTAATATATCACGACTCGGCGGCTCGGCTTAACCGACTCTTAGGCATTCGGCGTTGGTCTCTGCTGGTTCGTTACGATAACACAATAAACAGCATAGAAAGTAGTATTATTTTAGGACATTTTTTGCTTGAAAAACAATAAAATTCATTGTGAAATATTAGGACATTATGACAATATGACATAATAAGAGACCTTGTGTATTGACCAATAGTTTTTCCAGTTTTTAAAAATAGATTATGTATATATTATTATTTTGAGAATAACGGTATTTTAGAGGTAACGGTAGTTGAGCAAAAATGGAAGCCAACGATGGAAAAATCTATGGTTTTTTCAAAATCTTTTTGTTATTGGTCCATATTATTGGTGTCATTCGAATAATCGAAAAAATATATATTCACACAGAAAACAGATTGGTTGCAAAACGGTTACAATTATAGATTTTTAATATGCTAAATCAATATTTTGTTATTTTTATTAAAAATCTACTAACTTGACCGATTTTCTGTACTAAGAATTGTAAAACCATTATTATAATTGAATTTAGGTTCAGACTATTGATATATCAGTTGATGTTACCAATTTATTTCTATACAAATTTGTTTCTGTTATTCGGTGATTAGAACTAAATTAAATTGTGCTATAATGCGTTTAAATTCCAAATATTGGTGAATGTAATAGAAAAATTCGATTGTGATATTAATATAAAAGCAAAGTATATTTATACAAGTACATGCAACTCTACAACAAATCAACAATAAAAAAAACAACATTAATTTTGTTTGTGTAAAACATTGTGAGATTGTCAAAAATAGTTTACAATTTTTGCCACAAGAATAAGTTACCACTGTCGCTGATACATTTTTTTTGCACAACAAACAACAACACAGTTTTTCAAATGTTATTTTTTACTTTTATTATGAAAAGTTTTCAAAATTATTTTTTTTTATTTAATATTTTCACATACAAAAAATGTAAACAAACAGAAAGAAAAACAACAAAGTAAAAAATTTTGACAATCTCAAAAATATTTACAAAGGAGAAAAAAATGAACAGCTGATCACTTGCATGTACTTGTATAAATATACTTTGTATAAAAGTAGCATTCGATGTTCTCAACCGAAATAAATTTAAAATTGTTAGATTGTTACTGACGTTTTTGAAAAAAAATTATTAAACTAATATAATAGAAAACAAGCAAATCATTTGTCATCTAAGACTGGAAAACCAGATAGATATGAAGTTTTCTACAATATGTTAACCAAAATCTGAAGAATATATTAGAGTAAGTATACGTGTGAAATATAAAATAAGCAAATTCTGAAAAAGTCTTTCCTTTGGCAAATTCTAATAGGTGGGCATAGAAAACATAGAACATATTTCCAAGAATTTGATATCTCGTGTTTGCTAAAACCTGTTAGGCCAACGGGTTTTATGAGCAAGCTATGGTAAGCTGAAAGTGGAAAAAATCGCAACCTTAAAATCCATTTAATTTTGCAAGACTGTCTTTGCTCTACATTAAGTTGGATTTCTCCTGAAATATGTATATAAAGTGTACTGTAATTTACCGATGGAGCTAAATTTCTCCTAAAGTGAAATACGA
Source organism: Calliphora vomitoria (assembly GCA_942486065.2). Classification (NCBI taxonomy): domain Eukaryota; kingdom Metazoa; phylum Arthropoda; class Insecta; order Diptera; family Calliphoridae; genus Calliphora; species Calliphora vomitoria. The sequence goes on from OW818030.2 coordinate 142,329,546, forward strand.
TTGGCGTGCATTACCAAAATCATTGATGTATTGGTTGAGTTTTATTTTGTTTTCTATTTTTATTGTATTAGGTGTTTTTCTTTGTTATTTTATTTCGTATTTTAAATAAACAAAATTAAACAAATTTCAAATCATTTTGAAATTAATTCACAATAGTCATAGATATTTTATACCCTACACCACCATAGTGGGGAGGGTATATTGGATTTGTGCAGATGTTTGTAACGCCCAAAAATATTAGTCTAACACCCACCTTAAAGTATACCGATCGACTTAGAATCACTTTCTGAGTCGATTAAACGATGTCCGTCCGTCCGTCCGTCTGGCTGGTTGTCCATGTAAACCTTGTGCGCAGAGTACAGGTCGCAATCTTGAAGATATTTCGATAAAATTTGGCATATGTCATTTTTTCTGCCCAAGGACCAAGCCTATTGAAACTGGCTGAAATCGGTCCATTATTTCACCTAGCCCCCATACAAATTACCTCCCGAAATTGGACTTTATCGGTCATAAATGCTTAATTAATATATATATCTACACAAGTTTTTCTCCAAATAAGTTTTATATATACAGAATTCATGTCACCAAATTTGATTACGATCGGTTCATAATTAGTCATAGCTCCCATAGAAGGCCTGCTTCCGATAATCACTTTAACGAGCATAAATCTCTTAAAAATGTTGGTATACACATAAAATGCAACATAAATTATTTTCATATAGACATTAATCACACCACTTAATTTCATGGTGATCGGTCCATAATTGGTCATAGCTCCCATATAAGGCCCACTTCCGAAAATCGCTCACGAATATAAATTATTGAAATTTTGAAAGAAAAATGGTTTTGCTCATTTACTTAGTGTAGGGTATTATATGGTCGGGCTTGACCGACCATACTTTCTTACTTGTTTTCATATAAAACGGTTACACGTACCGTATGAATTCGGTAGTTTCAATCGAATTAGGTGATAGTACTCATAACCGACAAAATTCGATTGGCGACAAATTCGGTTGCAACAACGAATCTGTTTTCTCTGTGTTTATGTACATATATTCAAATAAAATATTTCAGTTTATAATAAAAAAAGTTTCGATTAATTATTGTCGAGGATTCGAATAAATTTATTTCCAAACTAAAATGTTATACTATAGTTTATATAAAGAAATATATACATCTCAAAGAAACAAAACCATTAATTCAAACGTTAAACAAAGTGGTCATCATTGGAAATTTGATTAGAAATTAACTTCTTCAAACTTTACTATGTTATTCGATTAAAATTAAACTCGAATAATTGAAAACCCTTGTCTAAATTGAAGAAAATGGGTTAAAATATTAAATGATTTAATAGAAATGAAATCTGGCAGTTACCTGTATCATTTTCATAACCGTACTTTGTAAAACGAAACGTTTTGAAACCTAAGAAATTTTTAAACGTTTGTCGTTTTTATATAATTTTACAACTCCTTCTAATTTTCCCAGTCGATATATGGCAACGAATCACTATGCAATGGTCCGAGGAACAGTTGAAATTAGATTTTCTCATGAAATCAAACTCTTAGTTACAGACATAATTTTACGAGTGTAAAAAAATAAAAGCTTTCCAATACTATTGCAAAAAGTTTCGTCTCTCCGTACATTATCTTAATATTTCTCTCTGGGAATGAAATTCAATTGAAAATTTTTATGAATGAATAAATAATAATCATGACAATATGTATTTAATAGTATTTTAGCGTAATCATTTGTTTTCTTCTGATTATCAATGACGTCGTCATCCACTGAGTGTAAGCGAATGAGAGGAAAAGTAAGCGTGAGATCATGAATGGCGGCGGAGAATCAAATGGAAAATATTCGTACATTAGATAGAGTACAACGAAGTGACTTTGACAATATTGTTGTTGTTGAGGAGTGATGACTCACCTCAAGTAAAACAACTGAATAGTTGATTTTGTAGTTGTTGTTATTAATTAACTAGTGGAGCATGTGGAGATTCCCCAGCCGTTTGCACATTCTATTCGTATACAAAAAGCAATGTGGACAACAATTTAGATAGCAACAACAACAATATATATCAATATTAGCAGCTGAAAAATTCATAACAAACAATTTTTTCTGCGTCGTCATCATTCGCAGAAAATTTGTATGAGTGTATTTTGGCATTTTTAGGCATGAGATCGTTATTGTTTGGTTGCTTGTACTACATAATTTTAATATTGTTATTTTGATTTGTGTTATAGATTTGTTTTGTTATTTTTTTTAGTATGTTGGTGTGTGTATGATCTAGCTGATTGTACTATTTTTACATTTGAATATGTACCTACTATTTTTAATGGGAATTTCTATAGAATTTCCTCGTATTTGTGGTTGAGTTGTATTTTCTAAACTGTTTTGATGTTTCCGTCCCACCATCAAATTTGATACTAAATGTATGAATGATTTGAAATATTTTTGTGGCGCCTAGAGGTGGAATACTCTTCTTTCACATGGGATATGTATGATTCATTTGTAGTAGGTACTTGGTTGTATGCAGTAGTATATTTTCAAGTTAATATAAATTATCTCTTGCTTTTAAGATAAGTACACAAATACTCATTCACTCATCTACACAATACATACACTTGTATTGTTTTTACTATACTTACTATTGCCAGTGATACGATTACGTCGAAATTCATTCATAAAAATTCTATTTACTATGTGAGTAAACACTTGGATGATGAGGTGTCTTCATATGTGGTTTATTTGTACATACAGTATTGTTCGAAACCTAAGCAACTTTTTCCAAGTAAGTAATAATAGACTCATATCTTATCTTTAAATAAATTTATAGAAAATATTTATTTTATTTACTATTACACAATGTGCCTACAACCTAAAAATAACAACAAAAATTAAATTCCATTTCTTTGGAAGTTATTATAAAATAAAAACAAGATTAACTTAAAAAATCGCTGTTCAAAACCTAAGCAACTTTTAATATTTGGTATGATATCCTTTGTTTCTTACGACCTCAGCGCATCTTTTTGGCATAGATTCAATAAGGTTTGATAGAATGGATGTTGGTATAGCTTCCCACTCTGATTTTAGGCTGTTCATCAACTCCTGTTTATTTTTAAAGCGACGAGTTCCAACTCTCCGTTTTAAAATGCCGAAGAGGTTTTCTATGGGATTCAAATCTGGCGACTGAGGTGGCCAATCCAAGACTTGAACCCCATTAGCTGATAACCAATCCTTGACCAACTTCGATGAGTGTTTTGGGTCATTGTCATGCTGAAACACCCATCGAAGTGGCATTTCCCACTCAGCATAGTTTAGCATGTGACTAGCTAAAATGTCCCTATATACAAAACGGTCCATTTTTGTTTGAATTTCTACAAAGGGACCAACACCACTGGCCGAAAAACAAGTCCAAACCATCACATTGCCACCCCCATGCTTTATTGTGGCTTTTGAGTACCGAGGATGAAGCCGCTTTCCTTTTGGTCTTCTCACGTGGCACACTCCATCTGAATTTAGTAGGTTAAATTTAGATTCATCGCTAAACAAAACGGCTCTCCATTTGGATATAGTCCAATCCATATGTGCTCTAGCAAAATCCAACCTAAAACAAACAAATAATTGAGAAAATCGAAGACTACGTTGCAATCAACCAGACAAACCTCTTTTTTAAATGCTTCTTTGTCAGCATAGGCTTCTTAGATGGCATGAAGCTTCTTAAGTTTTTTTCCAATAAACGTTTTCTTACTGTAGAAGAACTAATATGAAGTTCAAGCTCATTCACTATGTCTTTCGACGAAATGAATGGATTTTTTTAGCAAGACGGACAATTTTCTGGTCTGTTCGCTCAGAAGATTTTCGAGGTCGCCCACCGACATTGGCTTCCTCTACCTTCCCAGTAGCTTTATATTTTTTTAATAGTCGCGAAACTATTGACTTGTTAATGTTCAATTGGTTTGCAATAGAAATTTGGGATTTACCGTTATTAAACAGTTCAATAATCTTTAGTTTAAAAGCTGCTCCATAACGTGTTCGCGTCATGATTGCACTTCTAAAGAATTGGTACTACTTAAATGCATAAAATCAACTAAAATTATTTTTTTCTATATCAATCATAACGGTACTAAAATTTTTGTTTAAAATTTTTGTTGTTGTTTTAGTTAATATTTTGCAACAAATACAATAATGAAAAAGTTGCTTAGGTTTCGAACAGCGATTTTTAGAGTTAATTTTGTTTTTGTTTTATAATTACTTCCAAAGAGATAAATTTTATTTTTTGTTGTTATTATTAGAATTTAGACTATATGTATAATAACAAATACAAGGGAAATTTTTCATTAATCTATTTAAAGAGAACTTATAAGACCATGAGTACTTACTGGGGAAAAGTTGCTTAGGTTTCGAACAATACTGTATGTGGTGCACGGATTCATCAATGAATATTTGAACAATTATTAACTGTGTACAGTGATAAAGTGTGGTCGTTACGTCATGAAATTGCGGTCGTTTAATTGTGTCCATGTGATAAATTAAATTAGATATGAATGTACATATTATATTCATAGGGCCTCATTTTGTAAAACGAAACGATACACGTTTGAAAAAGTTTCTATGGAAAATTTGAATTTTAAACAATTTTCCAGTATTCTCATACAATTTTTAAACATTGTAAAATAATATTGGGGATAATGAAATTGGAAGAAAAATAAAATAAATAATTATTGAATTAATACTAATAAAAACAACATTGTAAAATGATAATTAGACCATATTGTCTATATTATCATTAATATAGACAATATGGATATCTAATGATAGATATTTCAAAGACCTTTGCAACGACGTATATAAGACCATAGTAAGTTGGACCTACAATGGGTCAAAATCGGGAAAAAAATTTAACCCGAATTTTTTTTTCACCAAAAGTTTTTTCGCTAAATATTAAAAACAAAAAAATTTTATATACAAAAAATTAAAAAAAAAAATCGGAAAAATTTTTTTTCCAAAAAAATATAAAAAAAACAACTGGAAATAAAATAAATTTTGTTTACCTAAAAATATTTAAAATTTTTATTTTGAAGTATAGTTTGGTGAAGGGTTCATAAGATTCGGCCCAGCCGAATATATATCTCTTAATTGTTTAACATAAAAATAATTTACAAATAGGCTACCGCTTTAAAATAGTTAACAGGTAACGCTAATTTGGATTATTTCAGTAACGTTAATTTCGGTCTGACTTAAATTAATAAAATTTACAAATATTAAACATAAGTTGACAAAGTTGGTATTCTATTAGATTTCAACTTCTATTGATTTCAATAAACCCAATTATGGAAAACAAACATTTATATTGTATTTTTATTTAATTTCAATTTAAAATTGTTCATGGAATAGCGGAGTTTACAATTATTGCAGTAACGATAAGCTAAAAAAATATGTTTTGAAAATTAAGTTTTCTCATTAAAATCCAGGGTTGTCATTCGAATAAGAATTATTCAAATAATGGGGGAAAAATAAATGCAATTATCAGGGTTTTGATATTCAGCTCTAGCAACATATTTCTTACATTTTACTATGCAATAAATATGAAATTATCTAATTTCATCACAATCAACTACTATAAATATTCATACTCTTCATTCGTATTACTATTAAAATTGCAACACTTGTTTGCAATTTTTATTAGCAGACACAATCCATTGTACATCCATCGAAATATATGTTCGTGCTTTAAAAGCACACACTTTTTTGCCGAAATGTGCTGGCAATTTTTTCTAGCAACAATTCACATTTCTCTGGTTGTGCTATAGCACAATTTACATTTCTTCAATTAATGCTATTAGTTGCTGTTATTGCTAAATGTATAACATCATATAAGTAAACACACACACAATGTATGTTATTTTTGGCATAAAAATATTTTATGTTTTTTAATAATAATTTATTATATACTTATATTTATGATTGCCAATCAGTTTATATACAAAATAGAAGAGAAAAAATTATTTAATTTTATTAATAAGATTAAGATTAAAAAACGTTCATTTTTCCATGATAAACAACCATGAACATGTCATGTTCTATCAAATAACTAGCGGCATCAAAATAGCCTAAAAACAAGAAATATTAATGCAACTATAGCAGAGCAACCAAAGAAAAGTAAATTGCTGCTAGAGAAAATTGCAAGCACAAAAAAAAAACGAATGCTGACGCACAATATTAGTTCGGCAAAAAAGTGTGTGTGCTACCAAAGCACGAACATATATTTTGGTTGTTGTACTACAAGAACTAGTTGACAACTGGTTTTATCTGCTACTAGAAATTGCAAACTAACATTGCAATTTTTATAGTAATATATGAATAGTAACAGGAATTTATATTAGCAGAGCTACATGTAGCAATTGTAAACCCTAGTAATTATTATTCGAATTAATAACATTTTTTAGTTTAGAATACAAAATTATTCGATCAATAAATATTTGTGGTAAAATTTAAATTTTAAAATAAATTTCTCTTGAAATTAAAACCTCAAATTCATAATAGCGGTATTCACAATGAAGAGTACTTGGCCTGGTAATGTAGTAAAAGAGCAGAATATGAAAAAAATAAAAACAAAATACATTAGAAATTGAAATGTTTGTCAATAAATAGCTTTCCTACTTTTTTACTAGTCCAAGTACTCTACATTGTGAATACCGCTAATGTTAAACAAAAATTTATATTTTATTAGAAACGAATTTCTACTTTTATTTTTCAACAAATACAAATTATGATGAATAATTTAGAAAAATTAAATTATCTATTTTCTTCAAATATAGTGAAACGTCTCATAAATTAACTGAGAGCTATAAGTATACAGATTTAAATATACTTTAAAATTTAAATTGTATTAATTTTTAAACAGCAACAATTTTTTAACTATTTAAGAAAATTTTACCATTTCAAATATGGGCAATTCCACGAGAATGACTACCACGACTGAAAAAACAAAAGCACTTGGATCTTTTTTTCAAACCGATTTGAGTAGGAAAAAACACATTTTAAGAGCAAGAATATTAGTTTAAACTGACTGTATTTAATTTTCTAATTTAATTGGAATATTTTAGGCTAAGATTGCGGCGAAAACTAAGCTCTCAATTAGCATGTAGTATGAAATGAATTTGACTCTGATTGTTTTTTTGCTATTATCAAATTGTTTATTGAAACCGTATATATATTTTCTATTATTTTTTTTTTTTTTAGTTTTTGTATAGATATATTTACAGAATATATATTGTTTTACTAGAACAGAAAAATCTGTCACGTACGGTATGTCACGTACGATATACAATTTTATTTACTATAAAATCATACAATATTAATTTTTATTTGAATATGACGGATTGTAAAGGAAAAATATTTGGTTTGGTGTAAGAAATTAAAAGAAAACATAACGCCTCTATAGATTCGAAAATTTTCTCATATTTCTACATGTACCTCAAAATTACTTCCGTTTTATGTCACGTACGATATGCCCTTATTTCGCTCTATATTTTGGACAGCAATGTTTTGAAAGAACTTATTATTTTTTTAAAATATAGTACACTCTGAATGGAACATAAAAACCAAATTATTTTTCAGATACTCTTATTTTTGCAAAATCTATTCCACTCTATATGCGTACAAATGTCACGTACGATGATATGGAATTGCCCATATGTACATATACAGTGTTGGAAAAAATAATAGAAACGAAAGCATTTTTTTCCAATTTTGTAAGTATATTAGTCAAGTTTAGTTTTGTTAAAAACATTTATATGCAGTTTTGTTTATCAGACATACAGCATAAGAAAAAACATAATCAATCCTGTTTTCATTCATATTTTAATACACTATATGACTAACAACGTAAAGAGTCAATATTTTTGCTGGAAAAAATAATAGAAACGCGTAAAAGAATTCAATTTTTAGAGGCACATCTTTTTATTTCTTGTTAAAAAATTGTTTTATTTTAATATTTAGAGGCTCTACCTTTGTTTTTCACAACTTCATTGCATATGCGACTCATGGAATCAACTAATTTTTTTGAAAAATTCCTTGTCAATGGAAAACCACTCTTCCTGGTTTTTTTCCCACAATTTGTCTTTATTTTTCCGACTGATGCCCTCCAGCTTCCTCTGGAGCACTCCCCAAAGGTGTTCTATTGGTTTAAGGTCCGGTGACTGTGAAGGCCAATCCATAAGAGGTACTTTGTTGACAGCAAACCAATCCTTTGCCAATTTTGAAGAGTGGTTCCGATCACTGTCCAGCTGAAACTCCCATCTCAAGGACATCTCTTCCTCAGAAAATGGAAGGATTAGGCTTTGCAAAATATTTATGTAGTCCGGGGCGCATATTTTGTTCTTTATCCATAATATTGAACAGACACCAGAAGAAGAGAAACACCCCCATATCATGATGGATCCACCGCTGTGTTTGACGGTCTTCTTGGTGTATTTTGGTTCATATGCCTTATTGTGTGGGTGCCTAACATAATGTTTCCCATGGGATCCAAACAAATTTATCTATGTTTCGTCTGACCACAGCTCAAGAAGACCGTCATACACAGCGGTGGATCCATCATGATATGGGGGTGTTTCTCTTCTTCTGGTGTCTGTTCAATATTTTGGATAAAGAACAAAATATGCGCCCCGGACTACGTAAATATATTGCAAAGCATAATCCTTCCATTTTCTGAGGAAGAGATGTCCATGAGATAAGAGTTTCAGCTGAACAGTGATCCGAACCACTCTTCAAAATTGGCAAAGGATTGGTTTGCTGTCAACAAAGTACCTCTTATGGAATGGCCTTCACAGTCACCGGACCTTAAACCAATAGAACACCTTTGGGGAGTGCTCCAGAGGAAGCTGGAGGGCATCAGTCGGAAAAATAAAGACGAATTGTGGGAAAAAAACCAGGAAGAGTGGTTTTCCATTGACAAGGAATTTTTCAAAAAAATTGGTTGATTTCATGAGTCGCATATGCAATGAAGTTGTGAAAAACAAAGGTAGAGCCTCTAAATATTAAAATAAAACAATTTTTTAACAAGAAATAAAAAGATGTGCCTCTAAAAATTGAATTCTTTTACGCGTTTCTATTATTTTTTCCAGCAAAAATATTGACTCTTTACGTTGTTAGTCATATAGTGTATTAAAATATGAATGAAAACAGGATTGATTATGTTTTTTCTTATGCTGTATGTCTGATAAACAAAACTGCATATAAATGTTTTTTAACAAAACTAAACATGACTAATATACTTACAAAATTGGAAAAAAATGCTATCGTTTCTATTATTTTTTCCAACACTGTAAGTATAAACATATTTGAAATGTTTAATATTTACGTCTTTATTTTATTAATTTAGCTTTTTCTTCTTTGTTAGCATTAAATTAAAAAGAAAATTTAAGACAAAAATTTTTTTTAATTTATGTTTTTTTAATTAAAAAAAAAAATACAACAAAAAATTTGTTTGGTGAAAAAAAAATTCGCGGTAAAAATATTTTTCTCGATTTTTACCAATTGTAGGTCCGACTTAGTTTGACCTTATATGCGCCGTTGCAATGGTCTTTGAAATATCTATTATTGGATATCCATATCGTCTATATGTGTAAAAAAATAAGTTAAACTTTTTTAGTAAAATATGTGGACCCTTCGAAAAGTTGACTTCAACCAACATTCCGATATCAATATTCCTCGCAAATGAATATTATTGAAATTGTCCAGCGTATTGTTACGCTGAATTGTAGTCAAACTTTAATTACAATTTAACTCTGGGTCGTATAATAGGAGACCATTAATATCTTGTTCTTCCATTCCATAAACATTTGCATTTCTAGCTGATTCTGCAAGTTCTTTACATGTGTGTGGAACATCATTAATATCTTCCATATCTTTGAGAATAAATTCGGGCCATAATTGACGTCAAGTTCCGTTCATGCACGATTCTTTTACTTCATTCCAAGATAGGTTTATATATTCAATAGCCATCAGGATATTGTAATTCTTCCAAAATTCTTTCATGGATGGCATGTTATCTCCGTCAGTTGCTTTTAGAAGTTGATGAAAAGTTCGACGCAGATAGTATGACTTGAAGTTGGATATAACGCCTTGATCTATTGGTTGTATCTCAGATGTTGTATTTGGGGGCATAAAAATAACATTAATATTTTTCGAATAATCGTCAGAAAACAGGATGACCTGGTCCATTGTCAACTAACTAGAGCATTTTAAACTCAATATTTTTTGAAGAACAATAAGCCTTTAGCTCGGGAGCAGCTCAATTGTTCATCCAATCTTTAAATAAGGATGCAGTCATCCATGCTTTTTTATTTGCCAATGAACAGAAAGCTCGCTCTTTTTAACATTTTTAAAAGCTCTCGGGTTTTCAGAGTGGTAAATTAAAAATGGCTTAAATTTAAAATCTCCCGCTGCATTTCCTCCCAAAAGAAGTGTAAGTATATCTTTGCGAGATTTATAACCTGGCGTAGATTTTTCGGATTTAGAAATGTACGTTCTTCCTGGCAAACGCTTCCAAAAGAGTCCCGTTTCATCAGCGTTTAAAACTTGTGCAGAATACCCACCTTCTTCAATAATTGCTTTTAATTCAAGTTTGAACTTTTCTGCAGCTGAAGTATCTGCACTAGCAGATCCTCCTTTTAATGCAATGCTATGTAAATTTCCACGGATTTTAAAACGGTCAAACTAACCTCTGCTTGCATCAAATTCTTCCGCACTTTCGGCACTTCTTTCAGATCTTCAAATAAAGTTAGTGTCCGTTAAGAGCATTGTAGAAGATTCCCGAAAGATGTCGTGTGTATAAATAGTGGAATAGGTTGCAGTCGTGAGTGAGTTTATCATATGCGCTGTTAGAGTTAACATCAACTGTCTTGTACATTTAAGTTTGTACATTATAAAGTGTGTGTGCATTTCTGCGAATTGATAAACGTGTAAATAGACACTGAGTGACTATTTGAACTGTTGTTGTTGTGCATTTTAAATAAATAAAGAGTTGTTACAAATTTGAAACTACTAAAACTGCAATTTATTTGCAATCAAAAGTATATTTAAACATTTTGTAAACATGTCCAAAATTTAATATATTCTACATTTTCATATTGTCTGGTTATTTTTTTTCTCGCAATGATATAAAAATTATTTTAGCAGTATTGTATTGTTTAATTGTATATTTTCAAACGCCCCTTAAGGAATTAATAAATTGACTTGCTTTAAAAATACAACCCTGCTGTTATTATAACCATTTTTTGACATCTTAAACTCAACAGCTGTTGTACATTTTTTGCAATTCTTTGCATTCGTGTGAAAAAAGAAAACTCGTGTAGATTTGAATGCCCTTCTGTGTTTTGTTTTTAGAATATTCATGCAAAATTTCAATTGCAAACAAAAACTTATATTAAAATTGTTTAATTAAACGTGTAATGTTGCCTAAAACACCGAAAAGTAGTTTCTGGAAATTCGTCAAAGGCAGTGCCAAGACACTTTTTGTTATAGAAACCTTCTGCTTTGCAGCATCATACGGAGTTTATTATCGCATGAACACAAACCGTGGTACGTACAAAGTAATTATTTATGTAATTGAAAAAAATTGTGTACATTTGTGAAATTCATTTGTGCAAAATAGGACAATAATATAAGGGTCTTGAATCACTCGCAAAAATATTTTGTAAGGGGATAGGGCAGTGTTATTAAGTTTCCTACTAACATATTTATTTACAATAGATACATAAAACGTCACAATGTAAGACACATATTTACAATATGAGTCAGCGGTCTTTGATTTGAATTGAGAAGTAAGTCTCTACTACTGCAATTATCGTCATGAGTGGTATTGTGGGTAGTATTGATTTGATCTGTTACTTATTGCGTCATAATTATAAATATTTGTGTCTGGTTGGTTCTATGAGTTTTTATACTATCGGTTATAGTATCACTAATATTTTGCATTGTAAGTAACACCCTTAAGAAATCTACAAATATCAATATTAATTAGTCATAGGTTTAATTTGTTTATGATTAAATAATAGCGGATAATTTTAATATTTTTGATATTACTTTTGAAATCACTATTTGCAAATGGTAAATGACTGTTTATATTTTTAGCAAACCGAACCTTTTACACCTTTCACCTTATATTGATTGGTATATAGGTACAGACCGCTTCAATATAACTTACCCCCCATACCCATAAACTATATTTTCTCCTTAAATACACTTTCAGAAATAACTTCAGTTACCATAAACAATAAAATATTTTTAACGATGTAATCGTAAATTCCATTACCTCTAAATATCGTTATTATACAAATAATTTAAAATTATGATAATTAAAATTTTCGATTTCTTTATAAAAATAATGCCTTGCGGGCAATGGCATTATTTTTATAAAGAATATAGTCAAATAATATGTACTAGTGTAAGTCCGACACTAGTTTCCTTGTCAAAGGAAGGTAGACTAAACAGAAGTTTCATTTCGTTGTTTACCAAGATAGGAGAATTCTCATATGTCATCTTAAATTATTAAAATTTGCTTCAAAAGCAATAAGAAGAGTGACCGGCATTTTCCTTATTTAATTATCGCTAATGGAATTAAGTTTCAAATATGAAAAATTTAACAAAAATATTTCGCGAAACTATGTTATCGTCGAATTGAAGAATTAACCGTACATGTATATTTGTATTAAATGTATAAAAGAAAATATAAGAAATACTAATTCTGACAATAGGTCTGTTCATTTACTTTCCCAGTAAATACTTGCAACGAGAGAATAAAATCAAAATATACAAAATTACTCTCTCAAATTCTCAAAAATAGTAAAAAGTAAATGAACGCTTTTCCAGTAACAAAAAATTTATACACACAATTTTCATATTTTTTCCTTTTAAAATGTATAAATATTCACATTTTCTTCAATTTTATTTTTTTCACCACAAAAATAAAATTGTAAATAAATAAACAATAACACAAAACATGAAATATAAGCTGCTAACTATTACGAGTTCAAAATAGAACTTGTAATAGTTTGCAACGAGAGAACACTCTAAAATTAATACGCTCTTGATTTTTTCCCTACTTGCTAGTTTTTTGAGTTAATGAACGCTTTTTCAGTAACAATTGTTACTAACTAGTAACAACTTTTAGTTATTGAACAGAGCTAATGACTGCTCTATTTATTGTCCTTATAAACAAAAGAAATAGTGTCACTAATTTTAAAACCGAAGAATTTAATGAAATAAATCACAAATAAAAAGTGTACGAGCGTTCAAGTTAAAATCAAACTCGCTAGAATCTAGTAAAATACTTCCAGCAAATTTAACCCGCGCACGTCGCTCAAGAACAACTGAGAATATTGCTGCTGTAGCCCAAAGTGTTGAAGAAAACCCAGGTCTGTACATTCCTCGTCCTGTACGCTATCGAGAGATGGATGATATTGATCTGGACAACGTTTACTTTCAAGAAGACGGCGCTACGAAACCATTGCTCTTTTACGGGAAAAGTTTCCGGACCGTGTTATCTCTCGAAGAGAGACTTCTTCCTTTGGGGTCACGTGATAGATAAGGTCTACGCCAATAGCCCAGCGTCTTTGCAAGACCTCGAAAATAGAATTCGTGAGGATATCGAGAACATAGGACAGCCACTTTGCGATTTGGTTATGAAAAATTTCATGAAAAGGATATGGCCCTGTTAGCGAGGTCGTGGTGGGCATTTGGCTGATGTTGTTTTTCATTATTAACGGCAAAGCTACCTCTTTATTATAAAATAAACATCCGATCAGTTATCTCAAAAAGTGCAATTTTTCTTTGAATACCAAAATAACAACTCTTGTTGGAAAACCCTGTATTAAAACTGAGTTTTTATGTGCTAAATTCCCAATTTGAATATTGATAAATTCACTGAAATTTCTTTTTGGTTTATAAGCTAGTTCCTATATCATTTCACTAGTGGCTTAGTCCCGATCATCATGAGAATAACAGACAGTTTTATATGTAAAAATAAACAAGCAAATACCAACAATAAACAGCCATTTTTTGTTTTTGTAGAATAATACTCTAAAATTAGAAACCTTTATTGCTTAAACATTTACATTTGTATAAATATCAGACGTTTTACGAGGAAATACCTTAATGTATATAAAACAGCGTAGACCGATGTAAACATTTTCTATAGTCTAAGGATTGCTAAGCCAGCTGGATGTGTATAAGTAAAATAGGGTGTATTAAAATAAGCTTATATTTTTATAATTATATTTTCTATATATGTATGTACATTTAGACGTTAATTATCTTTTATTATATTTTTTTCTTACAGAATTTCGTGAATACATTAACAACAATTTCCCCTTCGTTTTGAACTATTATTATAAAGTTGGAGAATTTCTGGGCGATAGTAATTTGAGAGAAGTCGATGCTACTATTTGGCGTACTCAGGAAAAGAAAGACTAAAATCCTAAATTGAATAGTGAATTAAACGAAAACAAAAAACAAATTAAAGTAAATTATTTTATTTGTTCAATATAAACTCACTATATACAAAAATTAAACAAAATAAGTACTGTAGTTAAAAACTCCTAATTGTTAACCCTACACTCGATCCATTAAATTTTAAGTTTTCTTTATACTGTTTTCCATTCTCCATTTAATTTAAAATTTCTTACACTTTAAAAGTGAAATATTAACGTAAATGGCTTCAAATCCTTATGTTAAATCATTATTTTGGTTGTTATCAATAGGCGGCCTTGGTTATGGTCTTATGGTTTTAACTGCACCTTCAGAAGAAAAGTTAGCAAAAATACGAGCAACTACTGGAGGTATCCATCTCACACAAGACGAGAAAAACAAAGTATTATTCCTTAAGAAATTGCAAGAAGCCGCCAATCAAAAAGAACCTATATATTTAAAGAAGCCCGATAATTAAAAAACCTCACAATGAACCACGATTTAGAACATACCTCTTTGCAAACCATGGAGCCAGATTCAACTATGAACAATCTCACAAACCCTGCTGTTAAAAAAGATCAAATATTGGAACGTCTTAATAAGCGCAATAAAGAACGTCAAAATTATCTGGATGTTAAATTGGAACAGCGTCACAAAGACTGTCCTGAATTAGAGGGAGCCGATTACTTCAATCAAACGTTTGCGGATAAAGTACGAGAAATTGAATTGAGAATTAAAAATGTTACTGAAGCTACAGCCAAAAAATCAGCGGGCGATGGCCCTACCATAGATCTGCAGCGACACTTTGCTGATATAACTATAGAAATCCAAGAATTACAAAGATATTTAACTAATTCCACCATATTTCTAACGGAATACAAAATAAAATCATGTCAAGAAATTGTGCACGATCTCTTGGCCACCTGCGAGGAGACTAGAGTACGTTTAATGCCGAAAAAGAAATTTGGCTTTAGTGGTCGCAAAGTCACACCCAAGCCAGCTTTGAATCCCAAACTAACTTTAAACGACAAACTAGACTCTTCGGAAAAATTACAAACTACAGCCTCTAGTGAAAATGTAGTAAACTGGACTTTGTCTAATCTTAAAAATGAATACATCTGCTTAAAAGAAGAACAAGTCAATGGCAAAGATATTACCATATCCAATCTAAAGAATTGTTTTGTGGAGCTGCAGGGACCCGCCGGTTCAGTACAAATATCACGTTGTGAAGACTGCACATTTCTGTGTGGGCCGATAGCTCGATCTCTATTTGCCGAATACTGCAACAATTGCGCTCTTAATGTGGCCTGTCAACAACTAAGATTTCATTCATCAGCAAAATGTCGTATTTATTTGCACGTCACCTGTCGCGCCATCATAGAGGACTGTAAGGAAATCGAAATAGCTCCCTACAACTATGAATATGCCCACATTGACGATGACTTTACGTTGGCCGGCCTCAATAAAGAACATAACAACTACACTGATATTGCCGATTTCAACTGGCTGTCGCCAGATGTTCCTTCACCCAACTGGCATTTGAATAAGGACTGTCCTTCGGTCAACTGGCAGGATGTTAGAAATGAATGGAAAATACGTTACATAGACAACGCCTCCTTATAGTCCAGAGAATGGTGGTTTCATTTAATGTGGATCTTCTTAGCTATAATGATTTTCATCATAATCATCCCAAACAACCACGCTATAAGTAATGAAACGTTGAATTTCTTATTTAAATTGAAAATTCTCTATAAGTTTGTGGGTTTTAAATGGTCATATTTAGTGACATTTATCAACTCTAATTTCCAGCAATTTAAAGAAAAGACTTAAATTTAATTTAAACTCTGATTAAAAATTGTATAGAAAAATTAAAACTGCACACAAAAACACAAAATTATAATACAAGTGATCAAAGTTTCCTTTTTCTTTTATCAGTGTTATGCATAAATTACTTACTTGTCTTGTTTAACTTTAACTGTCATTGAGAAATTTATTTAACTTTAAATCTTAGATTTTCAGTAATATCAATGTGTAGAAAAAACAAAAAAAAAAAAAAACAATCTTTATGAATGTTTCGATTTGAATTGAAAGTTTGTTTGTCATTTTATTAACAATTGCAACATTGTAATCCAGTTTGTACTCATAATTATAATTATAAAAAAAGAATTGAATAAATAATAATAACTTTCAGAAAAAGCTTCATTTTGGTTTTTAATAAGTTTTTTAATTGCAAATTTTTAGATTCCTACCCAATCGGATTCTGTAAGGTCGAAACCGAGCATAGTATTTCGCACAAAAAATCCTGACGTTTATATATTTGGGTTCTATAGCTAAAACAAAAAGTAGACTTCGAAATTTCGACTTTAGGTTTTTAAAAACTCGACTTTTCGAACTTTGGACTTTTTTAAATATTTAAGTAGTTGACTTTTCGACTTTTGCTATTTTTAAAAGTTGCTGGATTTATTTAAGAGAAAACACATTTTCACAACAAAAATAAAAAAATTGTTCTACCTATATTTTAAGAAATAGAAATTTATAACCAGTTATGGCCAATAGGCTAGGTTGTGGAAAATAAAAAAAATTTAATTTTGTTTAAATTGTTGATTTTTTGTGAAATTGGTGATTTTGTAAAATTTATAATTTTTTGTGTAAAAACATTTTTGGTAAAATTGTCGATTTTTTTACATTTAAGCGTTGCACAGTGGGGGAACTGAAAAAAGTGGAAATAAATCTGTAGCAGCTAAATGATTTGTTTCCACTTATTTTCAGTTCCCCCACTGTGCGTTGTTTTCAGGATGGCAAATATCTAGCTTTATTTATTTTTTAATTTTACTAGATCTTATTTTTCCTTTTTTAGATATGTCGGTCCTATGGAGTGTCGATTTTTTTTTAAAATATCAACTATATTTGCGATATAATTTTGAAACTTGTAAATGGGCCGTATTTTTTTAATTTTTTCCCAAAAAAAAACTCCTATATTTTTTATTTTATAGAAAAAAATTTCTTCGGGCCTATATACAATTTATATATGATCCGGAAAGAGAATTTATTGCATAAGTGTGTAAAATAAAATTGGGCTGATTTTAGTTCAAGTGGTACGAGGGTGGGTCAATAAGTCCGCGACTTTTTGAATTTCCCGGCTCTTAACTGCAAGGGCCTATGGAGCCGTAGGCATCTCACTTGGCTCAATAGTTTCAATTTTGAATGATCACTTGGGTTTGAAAAAGTTTTTAGCAAGATGGCTGCCGCGTTTGCTCACAATTGGGTGCACAAAAAGGTACACACATGTGCATTTTCCATGTCAAAATCCATGAATTAGTCTACGAAATGCTTCCTCTTCCGACTTATTCTCCGAATTTATCCCGTATGATTATCTTTTGTTTCGGAAACTGAAGAAATGGCTCGTCGCGAAGTGATTTGACTCCAAAGATGAAATCATCTCACAAAAAATACCTATTTTGATGACCTCTAAAAATATATATTTTTTTTTTTTTTTTGAAAGTATAAAAGAATTTGAAAAACGTTGAACAAGGTGCATAGAGTTCAAAGGAGGTTTATTTATTTTTTGTTTTTTAAATAAAAAAGTTTTGATTGGGTTGGTGGTAGTGGAATTATTGACCCACCCTCTTTTTTAAAAAAAAATGTGAGACCCGAGTTGACCAACTCTGATTGGCCAACCACTGGGCCACATTTCGCATATGAAGCTGAACAACTGTAAACCAACTCTAAAACACCTCAGCTTAAACCTTTTGAAATTTAGTTACCATAAAAAAAGTTTCTAAGCCATTTTGGGCTGGCATTTACAATAATAACAAAATACAATTCATGTTTAATTTTTTTATAAAATGTTTACTTAAGTTTCCATTTTTATTGAACATGTATTAAGGGTTTAAATGTATGTATACCTCACTTAAAATATATTTATATAAAAAAAATAATCTGAAATTAATAACACAATTTTTTTTAAATACTTTTCAATTTTTACAAAACTTAAAATAACTAAAAAATACAAAATTACAAAAAACACACAAGAACCCTAAACAATTGCAGCAAAATTAAGTTTTCGAGTAACAAAGTTGGCAGTTTTAACACTTTTAACAAAAGAATCATCGTTACTTTAATTAATAAAACTTTGTGTTTTTCATATTTTGTAAAAATGTACGTATGCGTGTATCTATGTTTGTATATCTTACTGACGAGGGAGCAAAAATGGGGATGTTTGATGGTGGTGGAGGGAGTGTTTGAGTTAGATAAATGTGTGTTTAAACAAAATAAAAATTTAATTGCGCTATTTGTAAACGTTTTGTTTCTTTCAACACTGACATTAAATTTGAAAATAAAAACAGATTTTTAAGTTGTTTTTACTTTCGTTTTTGTGAATTACGTTTCTTCTGCTTCTGTGGTCCTTTCATGGATCCCTTCAACCAGCATGATTAATGGGTCGACTTATGGAATTTGGTTGTGTCATGGCTTTTATTTCTAGTCTGTAAATTAAACGTAAAATAATGCAATTTGTTAAATATATGTGTATTTTAATTTGTATTGAGATTAAAAACTCACCTTAATTCTCTGGGTAACCAGGTAGTATCTATACGATTTTCTACAACGGCCAATATTGCCAAGGTTTTTAAATTTGGCTCAAAATCAAGTATATTTGTATCGTTATTATCTATCAAAAATGCCTGTTCTTGAGCAGTTTCATGAGGATAAGGACTGGAAAAAAAGTAAACGGGTATTAAATTAAAAATCTAAAACATAATGTACATAATTAAAATGTTTAAAATCATGAAGGCACTCAAAATGGTAACGTTAATTTGAATTATTTCGGTAACGGTATTTTAATCAATAAAACGTACAACAATTAAATATAAATGGACAAAGTTGGTATTTAATTTAAAATTCTTTATAGAATATCGGTAATGGTATTTAGAGTTATCGGTAACGGTAATTTCAGTTATTTCGGGAATGGTAACTTAGCGGTAACGGCGATTCAGCTAAAATGGTATTTTAGGGCTATTGGTAGCCAATTAAACAGGAGAAAGAGTTTTTCAATTTCGGTGTTTTTGACACCGAGACACAATTTAAATTCATTGCTAGTTATTTACATATTAATAGCAAGTGTACCATAAAACCAAGTGTAGTAAGAAATAATAAAAAATCACTTACCTAGTACCACCAAATAAAAATAATCGTGAACCTTTAACAATTCCTGCTTGTCGTCGTCGTGGTGTAGGTGGTTTACCATGAGGCTTAACAAGATTCCAGCAGTTGGCTTTCGGGTCAAATGTATACAAATCATTGAAATGCTGATCCAATAAACCATTATAGCCGCCAAATACATAAATTAAGTTATTATAGATAACTGTAAAGGAGAAAATATTCAGTTAACAAAGTAAATAAATAAGGAACAAACAATCTTTATAACTTACACATCGAGTGACTTCTCCGACCAACAGGTACTTTTCCCGTTGTGGACGGTCGGTGCCACACTTTAGTCTTTAAATCTAAATACACTATTTCCGGACAATACATCTCCTCTTGGCTGTGATACGGACTGTGCTTGTCACCACGTCCGCCAAATATATACATTCTACCGTGTATGTGCTCGGCGGTATGAAAGTCCCGAAATGATGGTGGCACACCAAATGTTTGTATATAACGCCATTCCATTGTGTCGAAATTTAAGGCATGTACGTCACACGAGAACTCGTGTATTTCTTCGACAAAACCACCAAATATATACATACAATTATCGATGACACAGGCTGAGTGGCCATCTCTTGAGCCCGGTATGGCACCTGTAACTAGTGGTCGTGACCAGCTGAGTTTTTTCGGATCGAAACAGTACAAGACATTACAAAGTGTCTCATCGTTTCGACCGCCCCACATGTAGATTTTATCTTTGTATGTAACAGCAGTGTGGCCATATCTGGAATAAATAATATTTTGTTTAAGATATTACATGGATACATTACTGTGGAGAACATAAGCAACAAAATTAGGGCAAACTTAAAAGTTGGTTAAATTTTCAGAATATTCAATTTACATAAAAAAATATTTAATGAAGTCATCCCCAAAAATTATGACTCTCAAAAATAGATACGTTAAAAGAATCTTATATTTTCCTGTGTATTTATTTTCAAAAAAGTGCCGTAAGCCTTTTAAGGCCAAATTGCCAATAATACAATTTTGTAGTATGAGGAGGAAAACAATGCTTTGACTTCACATAGAAGCGTGCAGAACAAAAACAAACTTGATCATGTTTCATAACTGTATGCTGATTTCACATACACATATTGAATGTTGCTATAAATTTCCTACTTTAAACCGATATGCAGAAGAAAACAGAAAACAGTTCAAATCATAATTCATCAACTCTGACGGCATGTTCAATGTCCGATATTGTGCCATCGATTTTTCGATACCTGTTGACATGAGGAAAAAAAATGTCCACTACGACATCAAATAAATCATTTTCAAGGCGCCGAAATTTCAGAAATGGTCAAAAAATTTACTTTTTCTTAACTTTTTTTGTAAGTAAAAAAACTACCTTCTAAAAAAAGTAAATTTTTTGACTATTAAATGTACTATTATATTATACACCCTTAAAAACGTTGAACCGACATTGCATATTTTATAATTTTTTGAAAACGATGGTCTTTGAAGACTAAATACTGGAAAAACTAAATAACAAATTAATAACATCGAAACTCGATTTGATATTTTGATAAATGATTGAAAAATGTAAAATTCATGTTCAGCATGCAAAAATTAGTAAGAAATCATGAATTACAAGACGAAATTATTCCAAAAAAATATTTGAAAATTGATTATTTGAAAAGACAGAGGGTTTTGCATTCGGAAAAAGTTAATTGTATAAGATGAGAAATAACAAAAATGCAAATAAAACAGCAAAAAAAAAATATGATTGTTATGAAATTCACACCATAGATGAGGGCTGTTTTACTGAACATTTTACCATCAAAAAGTAATTTTCGTGAAAATCAAGGATAGAGGGTTTTGAATATAATAGGCCCTCGATATTAAACATAATATTACTATTTTGCTAATTTAATTTCATTTGTCAAAATTCCAGCTTCTTGGCCATAGTCGGTTACAAATTTCTACTTAAAAGTAGTTCACAAGAAACCATAATATTGAGAACATAAACAAATTCCGAAGTATGTATAAATATTAGTTTAAAAATGTATATCGCACTCGTTCAACAATACTGCATTAAATCAAAAACTTTTAAGTGTTCAGGAGAGACAAACAACTGTTTGTGGTTACATTTTAAGAGAATTTGAAAATCTGAATACATCATAGTAAGCAAATTCCATTTGAAAATATATTTACTTTGTTTTTCTTAAAAATTTTAGCAATTATTGCAAAACAAATCTATTTTTTGAGTTAATACCATTCTTCTGATACTTTTCGATTTTTTTTATTATTTTGTTAACAAAACAGTATCAACTCAAAATACAACCAAACTTAAATAAAACAATTTGATTATTTTTAACTTGAATAAAGGCTCAAATCAAAATAACACCTTTTTTATGAAAATATACGATGTATTTCTATATAAAATGTTGTATTAACTGAAAATAATACCTTTTTATTGATATAAAGGTAGTCCTACAATATCACGAAAAGGGTCCCTGATATGGTTTTCGAGATGAAAGAATAATCGGAATACAGTGGTGGCCATGAGGTTAGCACACTTCATACTTGCTGTTTTCTAAAGCAAATTATTTAATTTCATTGCAATTATAAACTAAAGTTTTTGGTAATTAGTGTTGTTTATGGTGTGATCAATAAGTCCCGTTACTTTTTTTTTGCATTCTATCGCTATTCTCTTTCAAATTTGCATTTTAGTGCAGTAATATGTAAAATAAGCTGGACACAATTTTAGCACATATAAGTATAATTAAATTTTTTAAAAGTTTTTTGAGGGTATAAATATTAATTGGTAAGTTTAGGTATTATTTAATCAATGAGGAAGACAAACTGACTTAATAAACATTATTTAGATATGGCTAAAAAAAAATGGTGTACAGAGGAACAACGAAAGATTATTCAACAAATGAACTCGAGAGGAACAAGTATAAGTGAGATTGCTTATACTTTGGAATGCTCCAGGAAGATGGTTTATAATGCATTAAGAAATATAAAACATCTAAAAATGTTACACAGGCTCCTCGGCCCAGAAAAACTTCACGTAAAGAGGACTCTTTAATATACATAGCCTCTGTCGAAGATCCTTTTAAGAGCTCCACCGTAATCCAGAGAGAAATTTCAGGAAAATATGGTATCAACGTGTCCAGCAGAACGATAAGAAGAAGACTTAATGAAACAAATTTACGTGGATGCATTTCTCAGCATAAGCCACATGTTTCAAAAAAGAACATACAAGCTCGGTTGTCCTTTGGTCGTGAGCATTTGGAAAAGCCGTTAATTTTTTGGAAAAATGTCCTTTGGAGTGATGAATCTAAATTTTGTAGATTCGGATCGGATGGTAAGAGGTATGTATGGCGTCCTCCGAACATGCAACATAATCCAAAGTACACCAGTAAAACACGGTGGGGGTAATGTGATGGTGTGGGCAGCATTTTCTGGGTATGGTGTTGGTCCTATAAAAAAGATTGATACTCGTATGGACCAGTATGTATACCAGAAATACAATGATACCTTATGCAGAGGACAACATGCCACTTAGGTGGCGATTTATGCAAGATAATGATCCAAAACACACCTCACGCTTAGTGAGGTGTTGCTTGGAATCGAACAATATCGACGTGTTAAAATGGCCAGCCCAATCTCCGGATCTCAATCCTATTGAGAACCTTTGGAATGATGTGGAGCAGCATGTAATAAGAGAAAAGCCTAAAAATTTGGCCGATTTATGGAAAGAAGTAGAAAAAGCTTGGAATGATATTTCAGTGGATCGCTGTATGGCCCTTGTAGAAAGTATGCCAAGGAGACTAGCAGCTGTGATCAAAAATAAAGGGTATCCAACTAAGTACTAAGTTTTTAGTGAAATAAGTTTTTTTTGTTTTGTTACTTTTTTAATATGAATAAACTTTTTTATTTTGTGCTAAAATACTGTCCAGTGTTTTTTTGAGGTTATTCTATTCTGGATAGAAAAACGCAAAATATATATAAAGGAATAATGCTGGACATGATGGGACGTGATCTTAGAAGGACAAGTAACACACATGCAAAAGATATCATAAAAAAATTAAGAAATATAGGAAATATTTGCGTTTAAAAATAGCAAGTAGCTAGTGTGCTAACCTCATGGCCACCACTGTACGTTGAAATTTTTATAGTAGATAGATATTGATGTTGTTAGTTGATTTCTTGCAAAAAGTGAAATTTTAAAAATGTTGAGATAATACAGTACCTATTGTTGAATGAGTGCGAATTAAAAACATAGTAAAATTTAAATAAAACTTTATATTAATAATACTGTTTTTTTTCTTGTTTTCTTGTTTTTGTGAATAAGAAAAGTTTATGTTTTTGTTCTTCCTTCTTCAATATGTGTTCAAAAATCAAATTGTTTCAAAATGTAATATTTTGGAATATAAAACGACTTTTAAGTTTACCCTACTCTTGTTGATTATGTTGTTCAGCAAAGTACTGTATGTATGCATTCATTTTCAGTTCTTATCATTGATGATTTATTTAATAAATTCACAATATATGTACATATGTATGTTTATTAATAATTCATAATAATGCACTTCATGTACAATATACTCATGTGAAATTATCACAATTTCTTAAAAAACAACAAATTTTGTTTTCCAATTATTTTTTGAACCGTAAGAAAATGTATTGTACTGATGAAAATCGGCGAAGTTCAGAAAATCTTGGAAAAATACAATTTTATAAAAGCTATCACGAAAATTTCAGTAATACATTCATACACAAAAAATAAAATTTAGATAATCAATTAAACTACAATTTAAATAACATAACTAAACAGCTTGAAGATGATATCACTATTTTTGAAATAATATCAAAATTAAACTCACTCAAGGGCAAAACCCCAGGAATTGACAGAATTTATTATCCCATGCTAAAAAATCTGCCTGAAAATATAAAATATCATATGCTTAAAATGTTTAACCAAATTTTCACCTCCGGCGTTATGCCACAACAATGGAAAACATCCACCATTATTCCAATACTTAAACCTATATCCGTGTATGCTCAGGAGTTTCATTTTTAGAAGTGACCAATCAATTCTAGTAGCAATAATTTTTTCGAGTAGTTTAGACATACATGGGATTAGAGATATAGGGCGATAAAAATCAGCTCTATCGCATAAAAATCATCTCTCCATTATATCTATTAGACATCTGCAGCGAATAAGTTTTTTCTACATATGTGAAACTCGCTGTCAAATGTAGTATTTATTTGTACTCTTACTCAGAGCACAAGTAGGGAAGTGAAGAGAATGTTGTCTTAATAAATACGAAGAAGTAAGTAGCCGATGTTAATAGAGTACCGAAAAAAAGAACATGTAATATGTGAACAACAAATAAGGAAGTACCTTAAAAATCATGTTCTCTTCATGTGGTACTGCAAGTATATGCGAATAAAAAATAATACAGATTTAATATCAGATTTAAGAATATATTTATATAAATTAACAATTATAAAATTATAACAATTTTAAAATATGCATAAGTGAATAAATAACAAAATATATTACAAACTTGCCTCATTTATTTCCATTTCTTATGAAGAAAATATTTAATTTAAATTGTATTTGCCAAACTTTACGTCGCTTGTTACTCGATATGTTCTCTTCACGTATATTGAGAGTGCGAGCGTAAAACAAACCTGTACTTAACTAGTAAACATAAAGCCGAGTAACAACAAATACATATTCGGTAATTTTGATGCTCTCAAAAAAATGAACATTATTTTTAAGTATAGTTCGAGTAAGTGCACACATTTTGCAAGTACATATGTACTACTTAACAACAATTCCATTCATGCAGGGGTTTAATATCTATCGAATTTGAAAAAGCTTTTGATAGAATCGGAATTCATACAATCATCTCACTATTAAAAGAATGGAAATATGGCCCAACAATTATTAACTTCATTTACACATTTCTTTCAAACAGAAAATTCAGCGTAAAAATAAACAATGCTTACTCATCTATTAAACCTCTTCACAATGGAATACCACAAGGGTCACCTCTATCTGTAGTACTTTTTTCAAATTGCGACCGACAAGTTAAACAAAATAATATCTAACAACAAGTTCTTTAAACATGTTATTTATGCTGACGATTTATATTTAATAGGCAAACATCTACGTAGCGTTGTCATTCAACATAAGATTTATGATATTTTTAACTCATTAAACACTTGGTGTGATATAAGTGGTGCCAAAATTTCAATCCCTAAAACCAAATGCCTCCACATATGCAAAAAAAAACCTCATGTGTAATTGGTTGTTTCACTATGGTGCATTCATAACCACCCCCATAAATTATCTTATGGCTGAAACAGGCCTAACAACACTGGATAATAGGTGTCATGAACTAACTCTAAAATTAATCCCTAAAATAATGTTCCCGGCGGAACAACATCTAATAAAACGGATCTCAAACCTTGCACCACTAATTTCCCTTAGATATCCCTCCAGTATTGTTTTAGCCATTAAGCGAGCCTCTGAGATAAATATAAATCCAAAACCACAAAAAGTTTACTGCCCTAATGAACCTCCATGGAAACTAAAAAACTCAACCTTTGTTCTACAATGTACAAATCTTCAATGAAACCTCAACTCACTACATAAAAAACTGGAAAATTTTATACACCGATGGATCAAAGACTGACACATGCACATCCATATCAATAATAAATGAAAATTTAAAAACTGATTTTCTTGCCATCTTAGATGAAAGTTCTTATATTTTTCTTGCAGAAGCAACTGCTATTTTAATCAACCAAATACAAAAATATTCGTGGTAAATATATCATATGCTCAGATTCAAAATCTACAGTCATGGCAATACAAAATATTAAAAATAAAAATATTTCAAAAATAAGGGACATACTAATAAATTATACATAATTCAAAATTATGTGGATACCAGAAAAATATGCCACAAACACAATTATAATTAAATATTATACGTGTAGCAAACGTGATATAAACAATATCATTGTCTCTTCCACAAAACATTCGGACTTTGCAGAATGGGTTTACTACAACCATCATTATAAAAATATTAACCCACAAAAAATCATACCAACATATCCCCAGTCAGTGTCCAGATTAAGCATCCAAAAATACATCCGACTAAGACTGGGCCATACTTTCATTATTAACCACATCTTAAACGGAACAACACAACCGATTTGTCCATTGTGCAATACATCCACTATAAATATTCATAATCTTGTATACAACTGCAATAATTTAAATAATGCCCAGATATATATATACGGTAAACTGTGTTTACACGCATTACTTCAAAATATTAATATTGATAATATATGTAAGTAAAGTCAACACAATTCTAAAATATTGTAACATATACATCTCATATGAAACAAACCCAACATGTAATAATATTTAGGTATAAAACCCTAGCTGTTAGAACCTAATTTCTTTCGATTTAATCATATAATTCATTATAAGTTTTTTTATTTTTCTATTTTTTTATATTTTCTTACAAAGCGATGTTTTTTAGTTGAATTTGGCATTCACCGTATTTCAATCAATCTTAAAGCTACATTGACCTGCCTTAGTTCCCATCTTATTTGACTGGTAAAAAAAAATAGTTTTAATATCTGGCCTAGGAAGACTGTAAATAAGTAAATAAAGATCATCTAGTTCACGCCTTTACACTATACATATTGCAAATCTGGTAGTAATACCCTAAACATGGCTCAGTAGTTCAACTCAGATAACGAATTGTTATTTTTTTTTATAATAAAATCCCAAGCTCGTCGCTCTAGAGTTGAAAAATCTAGCGAGTTACTCAAATTTTAAAAATTACATCATATTTAAAAAAAAAAAAAATACATATCTACTCACCTTTGGAATGGTACTTCGGGATATTTTAATATGGTTCCATTTCCGCAACGCCTTTGTGGCAGCAGGGTCCATCGCAGTGTTTGTGTATTCAATACATGTACATCTATTGATTCATTGAAGCGATAATCATCACCTGTGCAATATCCACCAAATGAATATATGAAATCACCGACACACACAGCCGCATGATTTACTCTACGTGGTCCGCCATCTAAGTGTACTGTCCAACGCATCTTCCTCGGCTTTATCCAATAACAACAATCTCTTTACGATAATCCAAGAAATGTTTCTCAAAAATATAAACAATATTGAATACCTAAAAATAAATATACAAGGGAAGAAAAATATACAATTCAATAAAAAATATATCAAACGAAATCGAAAACGGGGTGAAGGTCAATTTGCCAACAACAATGCAAACAAACAAACAAACAAATTTGTTGTATTTTTATAGTTTTTTTTTTTAATTTATTTTTCATACCTGCCTGCTGTTATTTATTGAATTCGAAATTTTTCAGATTTTTCTTAAAACCCGTTTGCTTACACCACCAACTAACTCCAGTCAGTCTTATATTTTAATGGCGAAATATGTGTGGAACCGTTTTCCAAGGAACAACTACACCTTTCTCTTTAGTAAAATCAAAATTGACTATATTAAAGAAACTGAAACGAATAAAGGCACACCTGTGCAAATACACCAATTGGCAAATATGTTTGTAGTATTTCCTCTCAGTTATTTATATTCCAGTACGTGTGTGTTTCTTTATTGTTTAAACAACTGTTTTAATTATAATAACTTGAGTTTGTTTAATTAGTTTTCACTTTTATGAATCCATTTGAAATATATTTGTGAACAATAAATACATCAATTATGAAACTGATAATGTTATTTTTTCTATACGTTTTTTTCCACTTTTATTATTGTTTTCTTAATTTTTTCACTTTTCTCTTTCAATTGATTTTCTTTGCACAGTTGCTTTAGAAAAGGCACATTGAAATTGACAGCGAACTTTTGTGTAAAGGTAACCCTAGTAAAACTATAGAACAAGGCGAATTTATAGAAGGTGACGACAGAACTACAACAAATACAACATGTACAAAAACAACGAGTACTTTGTTTTTTTTTAATATAATTGAACTGTCAAAGTTGCCTGTGGTTGTTTTTGCTTTTGGGTTTTTTGTATTTTTCGCCACAACGAACACAAGTAAATTAACAGTTCAATTATCTAAACAAGTGAAGAGGTCACCGTCTATAAATTCGGCTTGCTATAGAACATATCCAAGGCAGTTCTATAAAAAATTGTATATTAAAACTTAAAATAGTGCGGATATTAGAATTGCGATGGTTTAAGTTAAAAACGCAGTATTTTTTTAATAAGCATAGAATGGGGCGATATTGAAATATAAACAGTTTTTGACGCCGCACATTGGTTTAGAAACTTTCTTTTGAAAATAATTAGGTATCTCGGAAACTACTAGAGATATTGTTGCGAAATTTCACGTAGATGGCTGAGTTGATTTACATTCGTTAAGCTTCATAGCGCTAATGGGGACCAGTGCGCGACCTCTCAAAGCGAGTCACCTCGCGTCTCAAGTTTAAAAAAAAAAAATCGCCAAAAATCCATATAGGATCAGAATCAGCTAAAGTTTTGAATACAAATAGTGGGCCGCTAAACCAAACAAGCGAAAAAATGCAGCTGTTTGAATGACCACCTTATATAAAGGCGTATTAATAAGGTGACCACCAAGATGCATTTAATAAGGTGCCATCGGGAGCACAGCTGATTACAGACCTAACACGCTATAATGTCAAACTACATATATAAAAAATATTCGCCGGAACGCCATTATGTCAAACTCCATATATAAAAAATAAGTGAATTCGCTTGTATTTATTTCAATTCGCAACTGCTGTCACCTTGTTAAATACGCCTTGGTGACCACCAAGTCGGTGGTGTCGGTGCGAATTCAGGCATATACGAGCGAATTCATTAATTTCTTCTATATGGAGTTTGACATTCGAAACAATGTGAGAGTTGTATGTCTCCTGTCAAACTTTGTTTATGTTTATATTTCAAGGCGTATAAAACAGATTTTTTTTCTTAAATCGTCTGAAAATGCAAAAACTAGTTTTTCAAGCAAAATGCCTACATATTACTTATGTTCTTACACAAAAGTGGATTCTTTTCTAAATTTTATTTTTGGTAGTATCTATATATAAGCAATTAAAATACAAAAAAATGTATAAACAAAATATTTTTATATACTAGTTTAAGAAAACAACAATTCAAAATAAATTCTGTAGATTTCAATAAACTGTGAACGCCATCTAAGAATTCAAATATTTTGTTTTTTAACTTGATACGGTCCATAATTTAACCCTCTATTGTCATCTCTAAATGTCAGGACCTTGGCAACTCTAAATTAAAAAATAAAAAATTGTTTACATTTTTCGTAAAATGATTTTGTGATATGATTTTAATAAAAAACCAAATACTTTTTGATGAGAAAATTCATAAATATTTCATAATATAATCAATATAGGATCAATAGAAGATAATGTCCTCTTTACATTATCAATATCAAAACAGTCAACATTCACGTGTAATGAATTTAAAATACAAATCAAAATACAAGAAATTGAAAAGGCAAATAAAACAATTGGTTTTTGTAAGTATGAGTAATAAAATATATAAATTTTAATTCTAACTAGTGATAAAAACATAATTATTTATTATAAAGGAAAATGCTGCTTTGTGCGATGAAGTGGCTCAAATACAATCAGACTTAACATCAGCCCGCGACGAGAGACGTTATTTAATCAAACGTTTAATGCGCCATGAGGGCTACGAAGAAAGTACGGAGAAAACTTCGACGGAAGGTGTAGCCCAACAGGCAGCAGTAGCACAAAAGTCAACCAATAATATGCCAAAAAAGCGTGGACCTAAGAAAAGAGTGCTACAAGTCAATTCCAGTATTGAGGAAGTAGAGAAATTAAGACTCATCTGTGAGGATAAATTTGATGTGGATGCCCAAGGTAAACCAAAATTACCTATTAATCTGTACAACATATTGGTACACTCTATGGGAGAAATATTGCCAGCAAATCCCAATTTTCATAATGCCCACTGGATCTATCCGGTGGGATATGTAGCCACACGTATTTATGCCCACCCCAAGGATCCACAACGTAAATGTGTTTATACATGTAAAATATTAAATAACACCGGCATGCCACAATTTCAAATTATACCCGACAATGATTTGGATAGTGTTTTCTTTGGCGAAACAGCCAACGTGTGTCATCAAACATTATTGGAAACCCTAAAACGATACTTGTCCGATGGCACCAAGTTGCCAATACATGTTCAAGGTGAAAAATTCTTTGGTTTAGCTAACAGCACCGTGCAATCTCTACTCAAGTTGGATGGCAGCTTCAAACAATGTGCAAACTTTAGAGGTTTTCCTAGCAAAAATGATGTTACCGATTACAATATACCGGAAGAAAAAGATCCAACTATGTCGTATGAATCTTTACAGTCGTTAATAACAATGACAGCATATCACACCATGCCGGAAATAAAAGATGAACCACCAGATGAACTATTTGAGCTGAATTAAGCTGTTTAATATATTTCTTATTATTTGTTTGTAAATTCATATAAAAAGTTCTTAGTAAAAAAGGAAAAAGGAATAAAAACACGTTTAAAAAATTTTATTAAAAATATTCCATTGGGAAGGGAAATTTTCTAATATTCGGCTTGAAAATTAAGTGTATATTAGCGCTTTGAAACTTCAAATATGTTGTATAACTGTAAAATCTAAAATAAAACACATTTCAGTTCATGCAAATAATAAAAAAAAAATATATAATAAAGCTAAAAAATCATAAAAACACGTTATATACTTAAATATTAAACACAAAGTAATATTTTAAAATAACTATAACACAGCATTCTCTTTTATCTGTATGTCTGTATAAATCAGTATCTTTTGGAAATTCTCTCTCTCACTAGATATTATCCATATATTACCAAAGCTAATACCACAATCGCGGCTATTGTCGAACTACCTTCGTTGATTTGAAGACTTTGCTTGAGCGGTTGCAGGTGCACTCGGTGCCCCCGGGACCGGTGTAGGTATTAATGTTCGAGTACCTTCATTGTAACGTATTTGTGTACGACTAAAATCGGAACGAAATTGTCGTTCCGGTGTTAATCGAGCCGGACTTATCCTCTGAGGTGGCTGAGGATAACGAAATTGGGCTTGTGATGGTGATGGCGACGGAGAATTTTCCATAGCTGAACTACGGCGACGTTGCTGACTTTCCTGTTTCAGAAGTAGTTGCTGTTGCTGATGATGCTGGTGTTGATGATTGTGTTGTTTATATTGTGCAGTTTTATTGGCAGTTATTTTTGCTCTACGTCCACCAAACATAAGATTTGATACAAATATAGTAGGTGAGAATAAACGTAAGGGAGTGTCACTAAAATACATGTAGAAAGAAAAATTATTAATGAATAGTTAAGAAAAAGTCAAGAACAAATATTCTTACGTCGTTCCTATAATGGGTTTCGCCTCATTACCACTCAATATGAAGAGTGGAAAAAATATCGAAAATATACAGCTGCTTACAATTACCGAACTGGACATGTTTGTCAGCACCGTCAACGGCACTCCAAAACCCATAAAATATGGCCAATTAATCTCTATATAGCTGAGACGTCTATGCAACTCCCAGCCCATATTAAACCATTTATATTCGAAAGAATACAGCGAATATAGCAAACATAAATGTATGAAACACAAGATTTCGCCAACGTATGGAAACGGTAACAGATTTACAAGCATGCTCTGCACCAGAAAGAGAGCCTGCACTACCAAATTAAAAAGAAAATCGGCCACCAACTTACTGATACTTGGTATTAAACTTGGTTTTCCTTTGCGCACTTTATACGCTTCGTTGGCGATGTCAGCAAACCACAATGAACTGACGATTTTGCTTAAAAGAAAAATGGGCAAAACCCACATCATGCCAAAAATTATAGAAAGTATGGATTGTAGCCAACCCCATATCATGTGTAAGTCTTGTGATTTATCACCGTAGCACAAAGTTAAGATGAATTTAAGTGTTGGTAAAAGAATCTGCTCAAAAAGGATTATGCTCATCCATGTGAAGCCACCATTAAGAGCGCAGCATTTGAGAACCTGTTTGGCAATTTTCTTTTCTCTGAAAAAGCACATAAAAAATAATTGTATATTAAAAAAATGCATATGTAAATACAAAACGAATCTCTTCATTTCGATTCGAAAGAATCATTTTTAATTTACAATGTTCAACATACATATTCAAAAATGTTCGAGTAACCTTTTAGGTCAAAGATTCCCTATTGATGTAAGACCAAAAGAAGCTTGAACAAATTTTACTAAACTGTAAATATTTTATCTAAATTTTAAGTTCCCCAAAACTTTTTTATTATTATTATGCATTTTTTCTGTTGAACAAAATATTTAAGCAACTTACTTGAAAGGTATTGCTGGTTCTGAAGGCTTTTGTTTTTTTCTTAAACTATCCAAACTACGTTCGTCCGGATTTTCTTTGAGCATAGCAGCGCGTTCACGTTGTAGTTCTTCTTCAAACATAGCCGATGCAGAAGACGGTACTGGCGAAGGGCTACGCCGTGTTAGGCGTTCACAATCTAATATGCGTTGTTGACGTTCAGACTCTTTTTCAGCATTTTGTCTATGGATTTCAGCGTCTATGTAAAAAACTAATGTCATACCCTTAATACTATCCCACAAGCCATAGAAGAAAGCCAAAGAAACTGTCTGCAAAAAATAAAATATGTAATTTTATTAGTATAAAATAATATTCAGCCTCCATTCAAAACATACGAATGTTATGAACAAAGGTCTAACTGGAGGCAATTATAAATTCATTTTGCTATACATATCTGTGAAATGCATACCTTTAACGAGTCCATTATCAAAATTCCATAAAATACTATATATTTACATACACATTACTTCATTTGTATACTAAATTAAAAAAATATATATTTAATATTATTTAAATATTTAAATAATATGCGTTTCAATTCAATAATAAAACCAAAAATGCATTGGTTGGTTCCTGATATTAAAAAAAGAATGACGTTTAATAATAAATGTGTTGTTGTGTATGATAACAGCGCAGAGTTGTATATTAAAAGTACTACTAAACTGACATTTAAATTTTTTCTTTAATACCTCTTTAATTTACGCTGTGTTTATATACGTAAGAAAAAAATTAATAATTAAAAACAACAACACCACACTAAATACAAAGACGAAATAAAATTTTACAGTGGAAAATCCGATTTTTTATTGTTGCTTCATAATTAGCGGATAATAATTACTGTTGTTTTGGAGGTACCAATTTAAAGTGTTACTAAAGTTGTTAATCAAATTTATTAAATAGTTTTTAATAGTACATATTATAACTAAAGTTTAAGTCGATTAAAAGTAGGTAGCTGTGGAAATAAATTTTAACTAATCATTCGATTTTAGTTTAATTAAAAGCATTAAACAAAGAGAAGAAAGTTTATACATAGTGCTATTTTTTTTTTTACTAAAGTGTTAGATTTTAATTGATTATTCATTTATTTACTAAAATATGTTTGGAATTTTTCCTACATACATATATATTTATTACATAGTTATTATTTATATTCTCTTATATATATATATTTTACATTAACTTCGTACATATATATTTACTTTATAAAATAAGAGAATTTTAAGAATGACAGAAGAAAGGAGAACTTGTTGCATTTATCAGGGTTGGTTTGTCGTTCAATATGTTAGTGACAAAATATATTGTACAAAGAAACAAAGATATAAAATTCCATACATCAGAAATGTATTGATTAAATCTACAAATTAATTTAAATTAAGTTATAGATTTTATTATAATTATTTCTATATAAGTTAGTGCTCATCATAGACGTTTTAAACATGAATTACTCAACTTTGTATCACAGAATAATACCAATATAGTTTAGCTTCTTACGAGTGACTACTATTCAAGTTGAATGATTCTTATATATACATATGTATATCAATATAAATTATCTACAAATAACTGATTATACCCTATAGCGTATTTGTACTGTCGCGACTGCCGTTTATTTTTGTAAAAAATTGCCAATAAACTCATTATAATTTGTTGTTACCGTAGATTTCTCAAACATTTCTCTTAAGTACTTTGTTTATTTTCATTTTCATAACGTATCGTTGATTTTTTTATTTTTGCTAAATGTTAATTACTTTTGTTATATGTTCGTGTTTTTTTTTTTTGCGCTAACCATACTTACGAATTTGTATCGTCATCAGTAAATACCATATTCTTTGAAAAATATGGAATATTTTATACCTACTTGACTTTCTTTTAAAATGTATTTGTTATTATAAAAGATATTCTAATTTACAGAGTGGTATTAAATGGATACACTTCTCGTAAAGACATCATATTCGATGAGTTTCAACTTCAAGATGATACGTTTGGGAGACTTTTTCGAAAGAAACTTGTTTTAATTGCTGTCTATTTTAATACATTAATATATTATTATATTAATACATTAATATATTATATAATGTATGTGTTTGTAAATATACATATAAATACATATCTGTATATATATATACAAAATACAACAAGTTAGAGCGTTATTGAATATAGTATATGGGCATTTCCATATCATCGTACATGAAATTTGAACGACTATAGAGTGGAATAGAAACCGAAAATATATTCTTAAATAAAGCTTTTATTAATGTGCTGTAAAAATTGAAAAATAAACTTTTAATTAAATCAAACATTTTATTACAATATACAATTTGTATGATATAAAAGCATGTCGATATATTACGATATATTATGTTGATGAATGTAATGTTTCAGACTATTCGGGTTACGATAACTGGTCCAAAAAGGAGTCAGTTATATTTTTTTCCGGAATAATTATATATTGAAATTTACATGAAATAGGCTCTGTACCTAGCAGTAATACAAATTTTGAGTACTTTCCAAAATGTAACCTTTCAGAAAAATATAAACACATTATTCATCACTTTTTAAACAATTATTTCTAAAGAATATTAATTCAAAAAAATAAATTTTTTTGAATTTTGACTAAGGTAAAAAGCTAAAAATTTAATTTTCAGAATAACTCGTAAAGTATAAGGGATAATATATCGCGATTCCAAGTTTTTTTGTAGACCTCTTTTAGTGATTCTATATATAAAAAATCTTTCAACTCAAATCGAGAACAAAAATTTGGCATCATTTTTAATTTGTTATATATCCTAGGTGCCCCCTTGGTGTTTTAATCTCAAACTCAAAACGTAAACCTATCAACACCTCCTCTATAGCCATGAGAAATTTTATTAAAATCGGTTTCTCCGTTTAAAAGTTACAGATTTATTTCCACTTTTTTTCAGTTCCCCCACTGTGCTATGCAGCTAATTACTTACTACGAGTTATGTATTTTGATAAAATATTAGGGGATATTTGTTTTATCTGTTGTGAATAAAATGAAAAGTTGTGGACAGAGCTTGTTTTATTTGGAACTTACCTATATGCATTTTCCAAATTTTAATGCCGTTTTAAAATCATATTTTTTTTTATATTTCTTAAAGGTAATTTTATTGCGGAATTTCATTTTTTTAGTTTATTCAATAAACTAAACCGTTTTTATGTTACACGAATATATGTTGTGCAACCTCCTCCATTTTCGAAATAACGGTATATCTCGAAAATACGAGCTAACCTAAAAAAGGGTTAGCACCACTGAATTCAGCGTACGCAAATTAGTTTAAGCTGAAAGGTGCCGATCTTGACAGAAAAAAATGTGTCAATTTTGTGCACAGTGTAATTATTTAATACGCGTTTTGAGGATGAACCTTTTTAAACATTTTAATAGTTTTTTGTAGTACTCTAGAACAATTTTTATATTTGCAAAAAGGTACATATTATATATTAGTGAACATTCTATTCATTATTTTATCATATAACATTTAAATATCACATGTCCAATGTTTAAAGAAAACTGAAACCTAAGTAAAAGTTAAACAAAAACATAATTAGGTCAATGACTTAGTAATACATAGTACACAGTTATAATGAAATGTAATTAACTTCTTTTATATGAAAATATTTACTTAAATTTTTTCAACAATTAATTTTCCATTGTTTACTTATTTTGCAGCTCTAATCAAGGCTTATTTATTTATAGTGTGTTAGTATAAAAACAATTAATTGATTTTGCGACGATTACTATTAATCTTTATACATGAAGCTCAACTAGATCATCTTTAGAATAATTACATAAATAAAGCAAAGCAAAATAAATTCAAATAAATTATTTTCATTGTTATTAAATACTAATAATATGTAATAATAAAAATGCTACGGGTCGTCTATTTTAAACATCGATAAGCAATTGTAACGAAAGAAGTAAACATAACAAACGAATGATAATAAAAACGATAAGACAGCTCTACCAGTTCGCCAGTCAGTAAATAGAAAACATAGTGTGTCCTGATTAGAAATTTTAGAAATTTAAAAAAAGAGGCTACACAATCACACACTGTAAAATCAATAATAAAATATCATCTGTCTGTTTCAACTTCAAATCTGTCTGCCTGTTATATTTTTGTTTGTTTTATTTATACACGCATTGAGATAAATATTATTGTATAGCTCTGCTCTAAACGCCCTCCAATCATTGTTAAAGTTTAAGTTACAATTTACCCGCTTATATTCGAATCGACTCAGTTTTAAAGTACACAAACAAAGGAAAAGAAATTGTTTTGTTTAACACAAAGCCATAATAACTGCTGCTGTACCGATAACACCACGACAGAAGTCATCCCATTTTTAAAACAGTTACAATTGAAATTTCAACGAATAAACAAGCTCCAACTCTCACTCTAACTCTCGCCAAAACTTTGACAGACTAGGACAATATGAGCGACGATAATTTACCTATAGTCGAAAATGAACATCAACCAGCAGCTACCCGCCGTGGACCACCGGATAATGAATTAGATCCCCAGCCAACGGGATGTGGTGCATCCGCTTGCTGTAATCCCTCTAGTGGATTTCATCGTTTTCTTGCTTTGATTTTTATGTGTCTTTTGGGTTTTGGTAAGTTTAAGCACGTTCTTTTTTTGTTATGAATGATTTACTTTTTTTTCTTTTTTTTTTGCATACAAAGATAAGAATTGTGTTACTTTCATTTTGTTTAATTGCTTATTAAATTAAGCATTTAATTTCACTTTTACAATCATAAATAATACTAATTGTTTTATTGTGCACTTCAGATCATACAAACATATGTATAGGGCGTACGAATTTAATTGCATGTCAATCCTTATCATACGTTTTGTTAAATTAATGGAAAAATTGTTGGCCTTTAAAATTAAAATGATGCATCCAGCATAAGGGTACAAAGTTTGTAATTGTTTTCGAGTGATAATATTGCAAAGATATTTGTGTGCTTGAAGATTTATACAGCTGTACATAATTTAGAAAAATGTTTTAGATAAAAGGCCTGAATCATAGCTTACGAAGAAATAAAGTGCTTTATATTTTCACGATGATTTTATGCGAATAACGCAATATGATCGGAACTGAAACTTTAATATGTGTTTTGTTTTAATCGAAACGAAATTATTTTATGGTTCAATCTAATTGAACAATAATAAGTAAATATGTTTAAACAGTGGTCGGCATTCATAACTACCAGGGGCAGAACATGATCGTTATTTACCTGTAAAGAACACGAATAACAAGGAAGTTCATACAAATTATGAAATAAGAAACAAAAAATCACAATAAATAACTGGTCAGAATACAACAGAGAAAGTTATATCGACCACTGTTCCAAAACATTATCTCCATAGTTATGAACAGAACATTTTCCGGCACACCAAGAAGCTTGACCTTATTATAATCTTAGTCAATTATGACGAGCGTGAACCAAAAATATCAGTTTTTTCTGTTTTAGACCTGTAACCATAATTTTGAAAAACGTATAAATATATAAAATCTCAAAACTTTGATCACTAACCTTTTTTTTAATCAAGTAAATCACATTTGCTTTATTTCGTAGCAGATTTTAATGATTTTCTTCTATGGTTCAGGAAGTGAATTTAAAAAAAAATAATACCCAAACCCATACACGTTGTAGTCGCCAATCATTGGAGTTTGTAATTGTTAATCTTATTTTTATTTGTTGCATCCATATATACTAAACAACATAGATGGGGTAGTGCACTAATTTTAATGTTTGCAAATCAAATACTTAGTAATAGTGCAAAACTATTGCAATCATTTTGTTGATGTTTAGTGCTGAGTTGAAAATTAAATTTAAAGTTCAAAATGGTTTAATTTTATTTTTCTGCACTAATTCAAAAATTTAAAAGTAACAACATATATATTTAAAATTTTTATTACTCGAATTTGGCTACAACAATTTCATGACCACTCATTTTTGAAAATTTTGTGAGAGAATGTTTAAATTCAGATTTTTGTTAAAGTGCAGCTTCTTGCACTAAATCTGCGTTTAGTGATATTGAAAAAAGTATCACTATTACTAATTTTCTTAAGTGCTAGTGAAGAAATAACCATTATCACTAAAGCAGGGGAAAATTAGTGCAAACTTAATTTTTTGCATTTTTTTAATGATAGTGGAATGCTTATTTCAATCAACATTTAAATATAAAATAAAAACTGTAATGATATTTTAAAATTGTGTGTGTGTGTTTTTTTTTTTGTTTAGGTTCCTACTTTTGTTACGACAATCCCGGCGCCTTGCAAGAAGTCTTCAAAAATGATTTAAACATCACAACCACCGAATTTACTCTCATATATTCAATTTATTCTTGGCCCAATGTCGTCCTTTGTTTTGTGGGAGGTTTTCTAATCGATAGAGTGTTCGGCATACGTCTGGGTACCATTATCTACTTGTTTATACTGTTGATTGGTCAATTACTTTTTGCAACTGGAGGTATATTAGGTACTTTTTGGATAATGATTGTGGGACGATTTATATTCGGTATTGGAGCTGAATCGTTGGCTGTGGCTCAGAACAATTATGCCGTTTTGTGGTTTAAGGGAAAAGAATTGAATATGGTGTTTGGTTTGCAATTGTCGGTGGCCCGTTTTGGTAGTACGGTTAATTTTTGGGTAATGCAGCCGATCTATAATTATGTTTCGAAATATTATCCTGATCATCGGGCTCTTGGTGTAGTATTGCTGCTGGCAGCCGGTACATGTGTGATGTCATTAATATGTGCCCTTATATTGGGTGAGTAAATATAAATATTAGGAAAAGCAGCTTCCTTATTAAAATAATAAATGTTTGTTAAATTGATTGCTTTAAGGCTGGATGGATAAAAGAGCTGAACGCATTTTACAGCGTAATAACAATCCTTCAGGTGAAATTGCCAAACTAAGTGATATTACCACTTTTAAGGTTACTTTTTGGATGGTGTCTGTTATCTGTGTAGCATATTATGTGGCCATATTCCCCTTTATTGCATTGGGCAAGTAAGTTTATCTCGGCTTATTTTATTTTTGCTGTTATAGTAATTAATACTACATTAATTTTTACAGATCTTTCTTCATGGACAAATTCAACTTCACCCCTGATGAAGCCAACAATGTTAACTCTATTGTTTATCTTATTTCTGCAGTAGCTTCTCCCCTGTTCGGCTTTGTTATTGATAAGACAGGTCGTAATGTTACATGGATTTTTGCCGCTACCTTGTCGACTATAGGAGCTCACACCATATTGGCATTTACCATGCTGAATCCCTATGTTGGTATGGTTTTAATGGGTCTATCCTACTCTATGTTAGCAGCCAGTCTTTGGCCTTTGGTAGCTTTAATTATACCTGAATATCAATTGGGCACTGCTTATGGATTGTAAGTTTATTTTTGGTAGTTTAAATGAAAGTAGAGATATAACAGAAAGTAATATTTATTTTAAACAACAGCTGTCAATCTGTTCAAAATCTTGGTTTAGCTGTCATTACAATTTTGGCTGGCATGATCGTTGATCACAGCAAGGGTGATCACACCTATGTGGAATTATTCTTCTTAGGCTGGTTAACAGGTAAGAATTGTTATTACAGCTATGAAATAATATTTATGTTTAATTTGACATCTCTTCTTTCTTTTATCTCATTATAGTTGCTTTGATATCCACCTGTGTAATATTAGTATATGATCGCAAAACTAGAGGAAACTTAAATATGTCACCAATTCAACGCACCGAGTACAATAATGCAATGTATGTAGAATTTTAATGTTAAACAAAGCAAACACCTATCAATTGATAAGTTCTCATATTCATATACAACTTTCTTATTATTGTCTTATAAATTTACTATATAAGTACTTCCATTCTTATTCCTGTTCACCGTTTAAATGTTCATATATATATATTTATTCCCGTCGTTCCGAGTTGGAGCATAGGGCCACAATGTTTATGTATATGAAAACAAATTTCATTTTAATTCAAATCAATTTTTTAAAATTCATCCTACTAATATTTTTTACTACATGTTTTATATTTCATATGCTGAAATTAGTTTAAAAATTAGCAACAATTAACTCTTTTTATCTGACAAACCATATAAATATCACATCATACAAAATTGTAGAAGAGTGTTCGAA
Organism: Calliphora vomitoria; assembly: GCA_942486065.2. NCBI lineage: Eukaryota > Metazoa > Arthropoda > Insecta > Diptera > Calliphoridae > Calliphora > Calliphora vomitoria. The sequence goes on from OW818030.2 coordinate 142,370,816, forward strand.
AGCTTCGTGGAAATGGAAAACTATTTCTGTTTGCACTAAATTTTCTTTTTTATTTTTAAATTGTTTGGAATATTTTTCTATTTATTTTATTTAACACTTTGACTGTTAAACTGATTTTATCCACTAAACTTTCGATTTAGTTGATAATCCCAAATTTCAGTATTGAATTCAATCCAGAGGGGCTATTGTGGAATTTGATTTGAAAAGAAAATCTTTCGAATTTGTATACTTTATACATTGTACTTGGAAAATGTTTTCTTTCTAATCGAATTACACAATAACCCCCCAGAACAAAACCATGTACTTTAGAATAATGAGTCAATGCTCAATTTTATCATATTCGATCACCGTTACTTATTATACACAATTTCCAATTTCAGAATTTTCTAATTGTATTTCAGAAATTTCCAATTGCTTCTCAGAAATTTCGAATTATATCATGATGTAATAAGTAAGGTGAGAGCGTTTCGACAACAAACACAACAAACATAATATTTCTTGCTGACAAGAGCATAGGTTTTGTCAAAATTGAATTTGTCAAATAAAAAATAAACAAATTTTATTTTGGCATATTAACTAAAAAACGGCCGTTAAATTTAAATTATATTTGAAAAAGTACAACGGTTTAATAGTACTTTATCCAAATTTCATTATATGAAATCTTTTTATTCACATTTTCTTTCATGTTTTTTGATTTAAAAATTTTTTTCTTTGAAAATAAAATTTATTATTTTTTTCAAATAAATTCAGTTTGACAAAACCCAAGCATTTTCAAAATAAATAAATAAATATCAGCTGTGTTGTTGACTTCACCTTACTTAGTGCATCCTGAATTATATTGTATTTTAGAATTTTCCAATTGTGTATCAGAATATTTTGTATATTTCTGATTTTCCTTTTTTCTCACTTTTGTGACTACTTCTCTTTTTTTATAATTAAGTACTATTTTGAGATATCCAAGGATAAAGGACATTTTCCATTTTGGAAGTTCTTTTTAAAGATGATACTGAATCTTTTCAAAAGACACGACGTTTGTTCAAAGTTATTCAATTCTGAACATAGATAATTTTTCAAAAAAATGTCCGAGCTAGTAAAGTATAGTATGACTATACTTTAGAGGGCTATAAAATATGAACTACATATATAACATATGGGCTTGATTTATACGTTATAAAATGCGCTATTTTCGGTCGATATATTTTGAACCAACTCTATACTTAATTTAAACAATTTATTTAGTTTTATATTTTTCGACAAATATTTTAAAATTTCTAGATTTTTGGGCAATTTATTATAGATATCGCTCATATGCTGCAACAACGTCATAATTCAAAAAAAGTCGTTTCGAGAAAAACGACTTTGAATGTCTTAGACATTTTACTATTTCTTAAATAAATGTTCAACAAATCATGAGATTTTAGAAATAAAACCTGATTTGAATAGTAGATGTTAATATCCTTCTAATCTGAATTTAACTCAAATTTTTTCTTGTCAAATATACGAGAAAACATGAATTTTAATTTTAATGTTTACAACAAAAAAACACTATCACACAAAAAATAACTAACTTTTTTGAAAACTGATAAAACTATATGCAAGACTATAGAACGGTGCATATTTTGTATTACTCAGCTCAAAAAACACGGATTTTGAGTTATGACGTTGCAGCAAATGAGCGATATGTATTATTTTGTATACGAATCTCAGACATCCTTCATCAGCTATCTACATATGAATTATCATATTCCAAATTAATTTATTTATCTTTAAAAACGAAAACTCTTTATTTTTAATCTTATGCTTCTTAATATTATTTTGTGTGTTATATCTCTAGTGCTGCGGCTAGATTGCTGAGTGCAGGGGATGGTGTAAATAATGATGAATATGCCAGTGATCAGGAGCCATTACTAAATAATTAAACAAATAAAATTAACACGAACTCTCATTTGTGCTAACACTAATGTAAATTTGATTTATGAAAACAACTACCACCACAACCAACAAAATGAATATTGAAAAAATAAAAAACTAAAAACAACATATCAATTAGTTGAAAGCTTTATATCTTTATCTGTAATATTTTATTCAAAATTTCTAAACCTCTTTTTATTTTCTTGTTGGAACATTTGCATTTACAATTATTATTTCTTTTTTCGTCTACGGGGTAATTAATGTCTTTAGTCTTTTTATCACCTAAAACAAAAGACATTTTACATTTTTATTATTGTTTTTTTTTCTTTTTTTTTCATATTTTTTACAATTAAGTTTAGGTATTTAAGCCAAAAAAAAAAACAGTTTTTTTGTTTTTATTTTAAAAGTTGTTTACGTTAAGCATTATACTAAACAATAATCATGTAGTTTAATTAATAAAATATGTATTAAATTGTAATATTAAAACATTATTCGAGTATCTTTATATAACATAAATAATATTAAATAATTAAATCAGAAAAGGCTAAATTTGTTAAAAATATATACATACATACATAGACACCTACATATATTATTACTAAATATTATAATTATATTATTGTGGCTTTAAATGTTTTACAATTATTATGAGTTTTTAATTATAAATAAATAAATAAACATACAACAAAACAAAGAAATTAATTAATATAAGTCAATGAACTCTCAAAATAAATTTAAATAACATTCAAAACTATTAAGTAATTATATACATACATACATAATTATAAATTATTCAAATTGTCGTATTTGTGATCGATTTAAAGAAATAATAAACAAATCTTTGTATACATTAAAAAATTCGTATAAAAAATCAATTACTATGTACTTGTTAAAATAGATACATATGTATATGTTACTAGGGTATGCAATTAATCGGGTTCCTAATTTAATCGGTTAATCGAGCAAATAATTAGTCGGGGTTTAGATTTAATCGGTTAATAATAGGTTAAATTTAAATTATTCGATTAACCGTATAATTTCTAATTTAATTTTTAATTGAAAATAAAACCATGCATTTTGTGTACTTATTTAAGCATTCAACAAAAAAGATATAGCATTTGAGAACCTTTTTATATACACATCATGTGTTGCCATATATTTTTTTAAGAAAACTTTTTATTTCTAAAAAAAAAACTTTTTTTTGAACAAAAAAACTTTTTTTTAAGTACATACACACTAAAATTACAAAACCCAATTCGAACATGAATCAGACTTAGATAATTTACGTGAATTTAGTACTTTAAATATATTCAAATCAATCTTCCAATTTAGTAAATGAATTTGGGAACATTCATTTTGAAATAAACGGTTCAACTTATTGATATCATAAATTTACAATGTTCCAAAAAACTTTTTTTTAAAAAAATAAAACTTTTTGCATCTTAAAAAACTTGCAAAAAAAGGGAAAACTTGACAAATGGTAACACTGTACACATGTGAGTTTTTTTTAGGAATTTTCTGAAATATCTTTTAAGAGAAGAATATAATTTATGAAAATGTATTAACTTAAAGGCAAAGTATGAATCTTACACCTAAATTATCAGAATATTTGCAAAAATATTCAATTATATGAAAGAGTTGCTTACCTAAAACATTTTAAAATTTAGATTGTATTGAAGAAATAACAAAATATAAAAAAATTACAAAAAAATATGGTATTTTAGGACTTTAGTGAGATTTTCTGAAATATCTTTTAAGAAAATAATATAATTTAAAAGGTTTTCTTTTAAACGATTTTTCTTTAGTTTTGTTAAAACTTGACTTAGAAAAAACTCCCTCATTGATTGTAGATGTTGGAGAAATCGAAAGTATGGCATGAGAAAGACTATCCAATTTGTCAGTTCTTTATTCAGTTTTTTCGCTAAGTTCTGATAAGAGACTCGTTTCAGTAATGTCTTCAGTTCATCATGGAATATTCTAGAAAGTTTCAGTTTCTGAGCTATACTTCAAAAACATATTGCTAGCAGGGAATGTTCATGAGTTAAGAAATAAAATATGTGTGTTTGAAACCGTATTTCTATATAAAGTACAAAAAAAAGAGGTTTCGGTTAATCGGTTAATCGACACAAATTAATCGGTTTATTTGTTATTTGAAAATCGGCAATTTTAAATTATTCGTACAGTTAACCGACCAAAATTAATCGGTTAACCGATTAACGGTTAATCGATTGAATACCCTATATGTTACCCTATGTTGAAATTATCTTTCCGAAGGGTATATAAGACAATCGGTCATGTTCTGCCACTAGCATTGTACTGTGCTGTGTATAATTTAAACGAAGTATCTTTTTATTTTTCCTAAAATGCTGAAAAAAATATTAGAAATTTAAAAAAAATGCGGAGTTACCCATAACCAAAGTATATTTATACAAGTACATGTAAGTGATCAGCTGTTCATTTTTTTCTCCTTTGTAAATACTTGTGAGAATGTCAAAATTTTTTACTTTTTTGTTTTTCTTTCTGTTTGTTTACTTTTTTTATATGTGAAAATATTAATAACAAAAAAATAATTTTGAAAACTTTTAATAATATAAGTAATATTAATTTGAAAACCGTGTTTTTGTTCATTGTGCAAAAAAATGTACCAGTGGAAGTGGTGACTTATTCTATGTGCGAAAAGACCCGATTAAAAAGGCAATGTGAATTTGTGGCAAAAATGTTCAATTATTTGACAATCTCACAATGTTTTACACAAACAAAATTAATGTTGTTTTTTTTATTGTTGATTTGTTGTAGAGTTGCGTACTTGTATAAATATACTTTGCCCATAACAATTCATTTTGAAACAAAAAATATTTTTGTAAACATTGTTTTTAAATTTCTTTTATTTTTATTACAGTTTTTTTTTATATTAGGTATTAATCTAGATTTTAGAACAAAAATAGTTCTGCTCTGTAACGCATTGACACTAATACCAACCACCCATTTAATATTTTTTTTGTTATTAGGAGACTGCGCTAAATGAATGCATAATTCAAAAAAGGGCACAAAAATTAAATAATAAACAAGAAATGATATATCTCGATTAAAAGTCAACCATGGATGGTCATAATTACAGGTACTACAACTACTAATTTCTAAGTTAACATTTGAACGTGCGTGTTTTTATTATACATATGTATGTATGTACATACATTTGGCGTCATAGTTGGAGGAAAATGTCATTTCCACCGTTTCATCATTATGCAGAAAGTTGTTGTTGTTGTCATGATTAATGTACATAGAAAAAAATTGTTTTATAAACAAAATAAACAGGGTTTAACCGTCATTCAAACATACATACATATGTACTTAAAATAACAAATTATGAATAATGAAACCGAGAATGAATATACAGGGCTGACCTCTTCTCTTTATGTTACTCTACATATTAGCACTCGAAGTAGTTTAGTAGTTAGTGATTATTTGTGTTAAGCTTTTATCTGTTCGTCTCTTGTCATTTCTATGTGTGACATCAACTACAACTAATAAGTGTTACCAGAACTCGTCTCATGCAAAATGTTTGAATTAAGTTGATTTTGCATAAAATAAATCAACTGTACTATCGATTACATTACCGAGTTTTTCACATGGCACCCTTGTTTTCTAGCAACGTCAACAACTTTCGCTAGTTTTTTCAATCGTCGACCGAATGTACTTGGGTCAACATGTTTTTGCAGTGCCATTGTAAATTTTTTTTATTTTTATACCCTTCACCTTCGTGAGAAGGGTATATATAAATTTTTATACCCTTCACCTTCGTGAGAAGGGTATATATAAATTTGTCATTCCGTTTGTAATTTCCACAATATAATTTTCCGACCCTATAAAGTATATATATTCTGGATCCTTATAGATAGCGGAGTTGATTTAGCCATGTCCGTCTGTCTGTCTGTTGAAATCAATTTTCTGAAGACCCCAGATATCTTCGGGATCCAAATCTTGAATAATTCTGTCAGACATGCTTTCGAGAAGTTTGCTATTTAAAATCAGCAAAATCGGTCCACAAATGGCTGAGATATAAGGAAAAAACCAGGACAACCTCGATTTTTTACCTATTTTTTTTACCTATATCTGGATTACTAAGTCATTAATATAGACAATATGGATATCTAATGATAGATATTTCAAAGACCTTTGCAACGACGTATATAAGACGTATATAAGGGAAAAAATTTTGAACCCGAATTTTTTTTCACCAAAAGTTTTTTTGGCTAAATATTAAAAAAAAAAAATTTAAAAAAAAAGTTTTTTAAATTTAAAAAAAATTAAAAAAAAAAAATCGAAAAAAATTTTTTTTCAAAAATTAAAAAAAACAACTGGAAAAAAATTAATTTTGTTTACCTAAAAATATTTAAAATTTTTATTTTGAAGTATAGTTTGGTGAAGGGTATATAAGATTCGGCCCAGCCGAATATATCTCTCTTACTTGTTTTTTTGTAATAAGTATTCAGTGATCGTTTTCATTGGTGAAAGAAATTTATTGCAGTCAAAAATTAATTTTAAACAAAATTAAGGTAAGTTATTTGATATTTATGTAAAAAAATATTTATTATAAATTTTCGTGAAATGGTACGTCAGTTCAGGTTTGAACAAAAAGAACGGGGCACCCTTGAACATGTTGAAAGGTGCCCCACATATTTTTTTTCAACTCCTTTCGTAGATGTAGCTGCATTGGAACTTGTATTTCTAAGCAATTTAGATACATACAGCTTTTTAAAGAAGAAGCCAGGTTCTTTTAAGTTGTTTTATCCTGATATAGAAGACAAGTGCTCTATAAATGGCATAGAAATAAAGGCTAAGCTTCCAACACCAGTAAACCAACCTGGAACATTGAGGTCAGCTGCGATGATGAATTTTGACATCGATTTCTCTAAATTTAAAATAGGTCTTATTAATTTAATTTTACCATCTTTAAAAGCTTAAAACTTCTAAAAAACTGAATTCACTTCTGTGAATAAATCCCTTTAAAATGGTCAATTTTTTGTCCAAATTGAATAGATAATGTGAGCATAAAAGAGGTCTAAAGAAATCGACTTGCCTATTAATATTATGATTAATGAATGTGATTTATATTTTTCTGTGAAATCCTTGAAAAGAGTATTTTTTTTAACAATTTATTTAACTCAATTGTGAACTTTAGTTCCTATCGATAACATTCGAATTTTTTCTGTTTAGGTTTGCTACTTATTTACGTAGCTTAATTTAAAAAAAAATTATTTTAAAGCTGAAGTTTCGTTTTTATGTTTTTGAGTTTATTTTTATGCCTTAATAATATAAAACTTATTTGTGAACTGAAGTTATTTATTAATGTTAATCTTTATGGTTTTTCTTAATAAATAAATCGAATTTATTATATATAAAAAATAGAACTGTTTATGGTATTTTTGTACATAAACACTATAAGAAAAAATTTTCGATCAAAGCTGTCCCAGCCTAGTTCAAAGCTGCTGCTGTATGGGGGGCACATTTGAACATAATGACTTCATCCATTAAAAGAATTGAAATCGAATTAAAAATAACTTACTTGCTGACTTTAACTAAAGTTTATTTAAATTATGTAAAAAGTCAATAATTCAAAAACATTTTTGTGAGGCTTGAAAGCAAAAAGTGCTTTCTATTATTATCACCATGCACTTTCCCATAAATATCTTCAAATTTCCTTAACAAACATGTAAGAAAGTATGGTCGGTCAAGCCTGGCCATATAATATACCCTACACTAACTAATTGAGCAAAAACATTTTTCTTTTAAAATTCAATAATTTATATTCGTGAGAGATTTTCGAAGTGGGCCTAATATGGGAGCTATGATGAATTATTGACCGATCACCATGAAATTAGGTCGTAGTTTATGTCTATATTAGAGTTATTTATGTTGAATTTTATGTTTATACCAACATTTTTATGAGATTTATGAACGTTAAAGTGATTTACGGAAGCGGATCTTATATGGGATCTATGATTAATTATGGACCGATCAAAATAAAATTTGGTGACATGAATTCGGTATATATAAAACTTATTTGGAACAATATTTGTGTAGATACCTACATAAATTAGACATTTAAGACCGATAAAGTCCAATTTCGGGATGATATTTGTATGGGGGCTCGCGTTTGCACCCATTTTCAATAGGCTTCGTCCTTGGGCCGAAAAAAAAATTATATGTACCAAATTATATCGAAATATCTTCAATAAAACACGATGATTATCAACATTTTATTTTTCGATCCTGGTTGACTAATCACAGGAAATTCCCATATGCAAACTGAGAATTCATTCCACTAAATGTGGCATAATGGCAACACTCCAACTAATACAGTTGGTATTGTTGGCAGAAATACAGGTGAAATGTTTTTAAAGCTTATAGCTAAATACTTATATATACAAATATGTGCAATGTTTGAAACTAAATATACTAAGGGGATTCATATAAACGCTTATGTTTCCCATTTGTGGAAATTTGTTCGACGTGTTTCTGTTAGAAAATGTCAAATAAAAATAAATTGTATTAATTTAAATTATATAAAGATTTCTAATGAAAGTTACATTTTTGGAAGAAACGAAGTTAAGTATAGTTTGGAAGATTTTGAATATGTTCTAGCTGTTGGTTAATATTTCTGTACACATTGCGATTCAATCCAATCATTGTGTTCCAAAGTCACACAATTTTCACATGTACAAAATATTTATATTTTATTTTAATTTCTTACAAATAAAAGTGAACAAAAGCAGCTGATTCATCAAATGAACAATAATTCTGTTCAAGTTTACGGGTCTAAATTGTATCGCAAACTTATCATTTGCGACAGTGTAAAAATGCAATATTGCACAGTGTACGAGGAATTTAACGTTTACATGAAGACCCTTACTATACGTATGTAAGTATGTAAATTTGCATGAATGCTGACATTTACATTTGACATGACACTGATGATTAATTCTAATGGTTTAAAATAAAAATAAACTTACGTATGCATTTAACTAAAATTAAATTTTTTAAGGTGTTAAACAGTTAACTAATTGGTTAAAACTTATGTATATTTAGGCATACATACATATTTAAAAACACACATAAATTCAAAAAATTTAGTTTGAAACAAATACATTCATACATATACTATACAATACATTTTTCGTACTGCCTTTTAAAAATAATTATTGTAAGAAAACTGTCTGATAACAAGTTTTTTCATTATAAAATAGAATATTATAACCTTTTTCGCTTTATTTATGTTTATTCTCAGTAGATAATTGGAAATTCTTTTTCAACTTTTATGTTTTTGCTAAATATTCATTGTTTAACCCAAAACATGAAACTTTGGGAGCACCGAAAATTTAAAAAGTCCAATTAAAGATTAGCACTTCATTTTGCATACAATTAGTTATTTAGTTTGAAATTTCTACAATATTCATAAAGTACATAAAGATATAACGATGTCGGTTAACATCATGTTTCCGAAGTTCATAAGTATTTTACGGACCCATATCTTACATAAATATTCCATAATTTGCATTTTCAAAAACACAACCTTATACCAAATATGTATATGAACCAACTTTAGAAATCGATGTCTTCCGATCGGGATGAAATTTGCACCAAGGTTAGGACTAGAGTTTCCAAAAAAACCGAAGTATTTCAAAACCGCGGTTTCGGTTTTAAAAAATTGAAAATCATTCGGTTTCGATTCTGTTCGGTTTTGTGATAATTTATTAAATATTAAGTGTTATAGAAACAAAATCAGTTGATAATATAGGAAATGCTATACAAATTTAAAGTTCAAACTTGATGGGAGTTCAAGAGGATAAAGGAAAATTGGTACTTTTTCTTTTAATGGTACCTTTTTAATATATTAAATTAATTAGCTTATATACATTAAAGTTGGCTAATATGCTTCTCATTAAAGAAATAATCAAGAATACGGTGCTCAATTGTATTATGATACCAAAAATGGAGAACTATACCAAACTAAGGAGTATTTTTTCGTTCTCCTTGAAGCAGGTTGTTTTACGCTTTTCGCTTTTTATGCTTGTTTATTTCAGTTATTGTTTTTGTTTTTTTCTCAACTTTTTACTCAACTCATACAACTACAATATCTAAAAACTGTAGTGGTGTAAGTCTGCCTTTCGCTGATCTAGAGACATGTTATCCTGTTATTAGTATTAATTCACAAAGGGAGACTTAATAGTATTATTTCTTTCAGATATTTGAAAATAACTGAGTCTTTGTTACAAAAATGTTGCATTCTTTTTTTTTAATTAAATAAACTGCCATTTGAATTTTAATTGTCAGGAAATACTCGTATGATCAATATTTTTAAATGAGTTTTTGTCATTCTTTATTAACAGGTTTCCTTGCCTAGCCTGCAAAATGTGGCCTGCTACATCATCTGATGCAATTATTGTAATACAATTTAAAACATTTAAAGAAATTTTAAGATATTTTTACCGATCTGATTTAGAGATATTGAATGAAAACGTTTGCTTCTCATTTCTAAATTTTCAATTTTTCTACTAAAAATAGATTAAAATTAAAAACCGAAGAATAATTGTCGGTTTTGGTTTTAGGTCATGAAAAATCGAGGTTTCGGTTTCGGTTAAAACCGAACTTGAAACTCTAGTTAGTACTACTTCAACAAGATCTGTCAAAATTTTATATTTTGGCCAAACAAGTGTTCTTAGTTTAGTTGTTGTTCTTAGTTTAGATAGCTATTTCTATCTAATATTTTATTAATATTTTCAAGACCTAGCAGAGCGCTTTCAAAAAATACAAAAATCTTTGAAATCGGATTTTTTTTGTTTCCCATCAAAATTTATAAAGATTTTTATCCCGATCGGACCAGCCGTTAAGAAATGCCAAACTTATTTCCAAAAAAAATTTAATTCTGCCCCACTGTGGGTTGTAACTATGGTAAAAATAGGTGATTTTCAAGACTTGACCGGGACAAAAGATTTTCCAAAAGCTCTAGTTCGAAAGGATATTTGTATGGGAATTAATTAAATAATGGAACACAGAATAATAACACAGGTTCATTCTCTTTCCAAAATAATGACAAGTACAAAATAAAATTAAATTATGGATTACAGATTAACTAGCTGTAGTTGGATCATGGATACCCAACCAGCAGATGAATTTTTTTCGGCTCTTGGGAATTTTGCTCTTTAATTTGTTTTTAGTGAACATTGAGTTTTGAAATTTCCTTCTGAACTTGAAAAAGGTTTCTTTTAAACATTTGCCGCTGAGAATTGTATAAATTTGTGATGTTTCCCATAATCAAATACCTTAATATTTAAAGGTAAATAAACCATTTAAAATCTATATGTAAATACGAGTATGTATCTAATTTAAACATTTAAACTTAATCTAAATAATAAAACAATCACGTACATCAATTATATATTGTAGTTATTTTGTTACTTTTTTTTTTTTGTTTGAACTCGTATCATGGAAATTACAATGTATTTAATATGTTAAACTAAAATATTGAAACATGTGTGGCACTGAATTTTGATGGTTTTTGTTACGCGTTTATTTAAATCTATATAAATAAACATTTATGTAGTTATTTTTTTAAGGATTTTTATAGATTTTATTTTAAATACATACTATAGGCTTTAACGAAAAAGTTTAAATTAAAACTGAACAATGACCTCACTCTATTTAATTTCAATGGAACAATATACATACATAGCTTTTATTAAAAACAAAACATTTAAACGCTTTTGCTTTAATAAATACATATAAGCAATGCTTTGAAACTTTTAATTTCACTTGCGGGGAGTACATATTGTATTTTTTCATTCTAAGCTGTAAAAATCTAAAAAAATAATTCTTTTATTTAAACTTTAGCCATTTGTAAATAATTTGGCATTTAGTAGACACACTTTTAGTTGGAGGTTTTGTTTTATTTCAGTTGTACATATTTAAAATTGCTCTGCAACTGCAGGCATTCCATTGTTGATGCAATAATGGTCTGCCTGGCTCAAAGTTCCAAGCAGTATTGCCAATTCTTGATGAAAAATGGATAAATTCATTCCAAAAAATTGCTAAAAAGTGGCTAAATAGTGTCTAAAAAAATGGCAAATATTTTATACAAAAAACAAGCAAAAATAATCCAAGTCATACTTTACAAACGAAATCCTAATTACATCCAAAAATGCTAATACAATCATAAGTAACATATATGATCTAATGTTTTTACTGGTTTTTAAATATTTTATAAAATGCGGTTAATTGGCGTTCAAAATATAAAATTTTACTTTTTAAATTATAATAATTAATTTATCCATAAAAAAATACTTTAAGTTTTAATATTTTTTCCCTCCAATGAACTCTTATGTAAAATTCAGTGATTTTTCAAATTTGAATTACTTCAGGTCTTATATACATACATATGTGGTGTTTTTTCTACTTTTATTTCCCCCTTTTTTTTTTTTTTTGCTACGATTTGGCTGTGCCGAATGGACAAACAAAAATGTTCAGATGGAATAATCCTGTAGGTTTCATTTTGCAGACATAAGGACTTCTAGCCGCATTGCAAAATAAATTCAATTTTACACACCGCACGGTGGCTCAGAACTTAATTTCATCGGCCAAAAGTCCATTTTTTTTGTTAACACCGATTAACAAAATTTTAATGCCATTCAATAGTAAACATATTGAAACTAAGGTAGCCAAAAAATGAGATAAAAATAATTGGCTTAATTTGTATTTGTTTTGTTGGTAGGACAAAACAAAACCGGTATGATGTACCGTTTATACTTGCTGTGTTATTAAATTTTGATGATATTTCGATAAAATTTGGTGCATACATTGAAGCCTATTGAAACTGGCTGAAATCGGTCCATTATTTCACCTAGCACCCATACAAATGTCCTCCCGAAATTGGGCTTTATCAGTCGTAAATGGTTCATTTATATAGGTATTTACACAAATTTTGCTCCAAATAAGATTTATATATACGGAATTTATGTCACCTAATTTCATGGCGATGGCTTCCGAAAATCACTTTATCACACCACCTTATTTTATGGCGATAGATCCATAATTAGTCATAGCTCCCATATAAGGCCCTCTTCCGAAAATAATTCACGAAAATAAATTATAGTCTAGGGTGTTATAAGGTCCGACTAAAAAAAATTTAAAAAATGCTAAATTTACCCATAAAAATTTATAAATTGGCAACACTAGTATTAAGCCATCCATCCGTCCTTTAGCATTGTTCGCTCTACTATTAATATTAACTAAGCGTTCGCAAGTGTCCACACCAAAATAAAATTCTCATTGTGTGTTTTAATGTTTTTTTCTGTTTTCGGTTCTAACCGGGGTTCTATATATTTGTTTAGCTTTGTGTACTTCAGCACGTAGTAGGAACTGTAGTTACCCAGCAGTTAAGCAAGTAGTCAATGTATCCCTTATAGACAGTAATCGTCACAAATGTCTTATCACTTGGCTGACTCCAATTTATATATTTTGGTCATTTGACACGAATGTGCTCTTTGTAGTGCAGAGAGAAGATAATTGGTTATTTTATACATCCCAGGTAATCTAGCGTGAAGACAATTGTCACTTAAGTGTCTATAAGTAATCTGGAGTGTAGTCACTTTAAACGTGTTGTGTTATAATTCGTTCAAACTGGTTTATACAAATTGTGTTGATATAATTCTCATACAGTTCATTTTTATTTTTGCTTAAGTATGCTGATATCCCATGTAACATAGCATGAAGTCTATAGTCACTTTAGTGTCTCTTAGTAACCTATAGTGAAGTCACTTTAAACGTTTATTTTGTACTGCAATTTAGAAAGTAGTTATTTAACCTTCCAGAAGCAAAATCCATTGGAGAGTTGTCGAAGAAAGGTTTGGTTACAAGCTATCGTTTATTGGACTGCCTACGATATGTCTTTTTAGCTGACTATTTGAGGTCTATTAGCAACCGCACTTGTTAAAATAACTAGTTGTGTACCAGATCAAGTTACCAGTTAGGTAGCTAGTAAGGTAACATATGATATTTAACCAGCATTGGTTTCACAATGCGTTGACTACATTGGACCAGCTATTAGACGGTATCATTGTAGTCAAAAAGGGTCAATTGACCCCCAGCTATTGAAGTAACTAGTTCCCACCCTAAATGATGGGTAAAATCACTAGTTCGGGACTGTCTCCTAGAACTGCTGGGTACTCTGTTGCATATTTCGTTGGTCAAATTGTTTTAGTGGCCCAATTCCATTATTTTTTGTCTTTATACACGTGTGTATGTGCATTATGTTGCATTGTCGGCCACTGTCGGCTAAAAGTGTGAATTTAAATACATATACATACATATATTGCTAATTTGCAGCAACGTCGTCATAACTCAAAAAATTTTATATTTAAGGAGACGCATTTTCAGTTTTTAAACCGATATGTTTTTTAAAATTTTTAAAGGAAAATAACGAACACAACAAAATATGTATGTCACTGTTCTTTATAATTTAATGATGCTGAACACACAAATTAAATAATACGTTATTGCAAGTAATAGACAATAGGTTATGCAATTAGGACAAAATGCTTCTGTGGCGATCCTGCGTGTAATTTTTGAAGCGAGTTCACAAGACTTTGTCAGTTATTAAAATAACTTATTTACTATGCATTGGTGCAATTAACTCGAAATTTGGGTTTTTTGAATTATGACATTGTTGCAGCAAATGAGTGATATGTACATATATTTACGTACATAAATGTAAAATGTAGAATAGATGATTTAAGATCTGGAATTGGAATATTTAAGCAGATTTTAGTGTACTTCCAGTAGGAGAATGGGACCCTCTCTTTACAAGGGATATTCAATATACTTTTTAGTTAGTTTTCTACTTTCAGAATTTAATTTAATAAAAGTATATGGACAAAAGCACAATTTTGTTGAAATTTTAGTAAATTTTGTTCAAAAAAAACATCAGTAGCCTCAGCGTGTAAAATCCGTTGGGGTGAATTACTTTGGTAAAGGGGTCAAAAGTAATCGCGGTTTAAAAAATATATTTTTTATTTCATATTTTAAGTTATTTTAATTAATAAACTCTATTAGAATAAAGTACTTCCATTTACGTTAGTTTTTATAATTAAGTCTAGTCTTCAATATTACATGAATTCTAAACATTTTAATCGTATTTTTTAATAATTATAAGCTAAAATGTTTTAAAATAAATTGTTTTTATCCAATAGATCTATTTCGATATTTTTAAGGCCCCCTCGATTTTAAGATGCTGTTTAAGACTATTGCATTCGGTTCTGAAATCTTTAACGAAGAATTTTGGATGAACCCCAGCAAAATGTAACTCGGTTTCCTATTACTATCAGAAAGTTGTCACAACTCTTCCATAGTGTTTTATATCTATACTATACCGTTTTTGGTAATAATAGAACACAAGTTGACAATTTTGTGAAATTTTCAAGTGGTTCCATACTATTTGATAGGCAAAAGAAACTCAATATTCTGTATAATAGTGTGGATATCGACTCCGCTATCTATAACTATCCAGAATATATATACTTAATAAAAATTTAGAAATTACAAACGGAATGACAAACTTATATACAAACTTGCCACATGGTGAAGGGTATAACAAAAATGAATATGCAACTCTGTACATTAAGCAACCCTAACTTGAATCACACGTTATATTCATGAAAAAAACATATATACACTTTACGGTAACCTGGGAAACACGGCAAAGTGTAAATAAATTCGCTTGTTATCTGGTTAAGTTAACAACGTAATTTGTGTACGAGCAGTATATAAGTATTTACACCTGCTAAGTATTGAGAAAATATATTTTCAAATAGAAAATTTCCTTAAGACTTAAAAGTCTTAAACAAAGAAGAAAGGAAGTTTTGAAAAACATCCAGGATAAATGCTGCAACAATAAAACAAGGCAATTACTTACTCCAAAAACAGACACATACATAATGAATTACTATGATGAAGAGATTGCCATAAACGGTGGTGATATAAAACCACCCAACAATGTCAAGGTAGAACGCATCTCTAGCAGAGGAAGCAATAGTGACAAAGGAAATCCAATGGCCAGCGGAAGATCAAATGCACAACAGGGAGGTATCTCAATGGTTAATAGGACTAGACAAAGGACAATGGTAAGTGATAAGACAACAAACAAACAAACAATAGACAACTGTTTTAATGCAAATATTGGCCTGTTTCGTGCATTTTAATATAGATTCATGGAAATTCTACGGAAGATGATGGCTTGTTGCAAGACATCATAGATCATGACGACGAGGATGACGAAGACGAAGATAGTGATCTACAAGTAACAAATGCTCCAGACATACAACCCTTAGATAAGCAGCAGCAAAATAAATTTGCTAGGCACAATGATTTGCTACGTTCTCATGGCCTTCCTGGCAGTTCTAGAATTATGAATTTACCCACAGCTAAAGCTTTAGAAATTGATACAGAACCCTCGGAAACAGAATCCGAGGAGGGCAGCCATCGTTTCAAGGGCGCTGCCATGGGTCATGCTCCCACCTCAGAGACCCAAATATCAATAACACCTGACAAATGGGAAAATTTATCTTTGGATCGTGAAATTAAGGAATTATTTCCTTATATTTTGAAATACACACCACAAAATATAGAAACGCCCTATCATTTACAACCATTTGTACCAGAGTACGTACCGGCTGTAGGAGATGTCGATGCCTTTCTTAAAGTTACCGAACCTCCGCTTTTAAAGCCTCAACGTACCAAAGAAATGGAAGAACATCTCCACAAATTGGGTTTATACTTCCTGGATGAGCCGTCAGGTACTCAAAGTGAACCGAGTCTGCTTAATATGAAACTACGCTCGGCGTTGACGGGTAGCAGCAAAAATGCTCGCTCCACTTCTGCTCAAATGGTGCCCTTTGCTAAATCGAGCAAAGATATCGATAAGTGGATAAATGAAGTTGAACAAGTTCATATGTCTCAATCTGTTTACGATGCCCAACCCCGCAAGGATATTGAAAACATGATAATTGACTGGCCACGTTCATATGCAGAAGCCACAGGCGCCGTACAGGAAGCTTATCAACAATGTCTAACCGACCAACACACACTCGTCGACTATGTACGTATTCTGTGTCAACAATTTGCCATTGAGGGACCACTCGAGACACAAGCGGACTACTTATTAAGTGTACAAACATTATTCGCTTTATATTTGGCTGCCAATCAGGCATGGGAATAATGGTTGCAAATGCTTCATTTGGCTTTACCTTCTTTGTTGGTATTACATTCAACTTCTACTACTGTTAAATTTCAAAACAATCTACTGGTTTTTCTACCTTCATGCACTCTGATAAACATTAATACATAGTGTACATTTATGCGAGTAACATAACCATCCTTGTTTTAAATATTTTGTTTTCACCTTGTCGTTGGGTCATTCAGAAAAATAGGCAATCAAAGGAATTCATTCGTGAAGTGGAGTTAATTTATACCAAAAATTGGATATAAACTTATAACTGCAAATTCACCTTTCCAAATTCGACTTCCACATAATCCAGTTCTGTTGATCTTGTTAAGGATCTATGACATTTGTAAGAAATTTGAGGTTATCAAATCGAGACAGAAATGGGACAACATTTATAAGACAGCCGAAGGGAAATAGACTGGATCCCAAGTACACAAATAAGACAGTCAAGTTTGGTAGTGGCAATATTATAGTGTGGGGCTGTATTTCAACCCATTTTGCATTTTAAACGATGTAATGTACCTATACGATGATGAAACTATGCCGCTAGTTTGGAGATTCCAGCACCACGACAATGACCCCATACACACTTCTAGAGTTGTCTTGAATCGGCATATCTCAATTCCATAGAAAACCTATTATACCACAAAGAAAGCCTTATATATTAAATTTCCCTCGCAATTCGTTAATTTACGAAACTCCAAATTTAAAGGCCATAATATCAAACGGTGCTGATCGAAATACCTGCGCAAATAACTTTGATTAACATTACTATGATGTTTATAAGAATGATATTTATTTAAAATAATTTATTTGCTGGAGTTATAATTCGGTTCTATTCCTGGATACAAAATTTTCAAAATCAAAGACAAATAAGTTAATGAAATAATTACTTTCCAGCACTGTTACTTATTTTACTGTTATTGAAACATTTTGCGGTATGTTTGCTTAATTGGTAAATATTATGATGTACATTATTGTACTGTCTACCAATTGGGGTGTTGTAGCTAATGGTTTGGGGCACGAGGAAGCTCTGTTTGCCGAGATTGTACGCGTTCGTACATTCCTATGTATGAGCTGGGAGGTCAGTTGTTTGTATATTTGTCTTCGGTTTCCAATGGTTTGTTGTGTTTAACGTTGAAGAGGGTGATTCGCAAATTGTTTTTCAATGTTGTAGTATGTATGATTATAATAGATTAAATCGCTTGGAAAATGTATGCTAAAACAAAAGGATATTGATTTTTTAAATTTTTAAATACAAGTAGTATTAGGGAAAATTTTATTTAAATTAATATTAAGTGAAACAAAATAATGCATTCGAAATATAGAAAACGTTTTAAATTATTTGGACTTTTAATTGGAATGTATTTATAAAACAGATTTGATGAACACACAACTCATTTATTATCCCAGACAAAATTACAGAATAACATACCTTCCAATGAGGTCTACATACTGTATGTATTACTTAGAAGTAGTTTAATAAAGACTGCACAAATTTTTTTCCGTCTTCGTCCACAACCATACCGGAGTTTGATTAAGTCTCCATTCCATCATGAAATTTAGTGGGGTCGTCTTATTTGGTGCAGTTTATATTCTGCGGAACATCCAATTTATCATGGTAGATGTGCAGCTTAATACTACAAAATCCGAAGTATATTTAGCTGCTTTGACTCCCTCACAGTGGCGCCAATGATTCCTTATTCAGGACCACGACCACCTTACTGTTCGCGCCTTCAGGAGCGTAGACTTTAACCACTTTCCACTTGCCGGAGATCCTGATTTTTCATATAATTGCGATGGATCTCGTTCTGCGTGGTATTTCTTTTACCGGAATCACATCCAATATCACGCCCCTGGTAACGCGTTACCTAGCCAGCAGTTTGATGTGGTCTTGGTAATGCATTATCATTTGGTTTGGGATTCTCTTTAAGAAGTTCTTAGTATACCCCTAACCTTTTTTGTCGGATTCATGGGAAATGACCTAGTCCTTTTCGCTCCTGTCAATGCTTGCGTTAAATAGTGGGTTCCTAGCAACTGACATTTTTCGGTCCACTAACCACGTTAACCTTAAAAGTGGGAGAATAGGAAAGAGGGCAATAAGAGTCGATAAATGGTGTTGGGAAATGGGAGAGGGAAAGACAGTTGTGAAATCTTGACATCGATCGAACATTCACCACTTATGACCATTTGTGTAAAATGTATCATAAGCAATCGTATTACCACGAAAATATGTCGTTTAACAATGGTTTAACATGGTCCATGACTGCATTACATTGGACCATGTTGAAATTAGACCATTTTTCCTCCATTTCATCTAAAATGGATCAATTATTCCAATATTATTTGTAGGGATTGAATCAATCGTATCCTTTTAAATATTTATCCATTCTCTTATATCCTTATATAAGGCTTTCTTTGTGGTATAATAGGATTTCTATGGAATTGAGATATGCCGATTCAAGACAACTCTAGAAGTGTGTTTGGGGTCATTGTCGTGGTGCTGGAATCTCCAAATTAGTGGCATAGTTTCACCATCTTATAGCTACATAACATCGTTTAAAATGCAAAATGGGTTGAAATACAGCCCCACACTATTATATTGCCACTACCAAACTTGACTGTCTTATTTGTGTACTTGGGATCCAGTCTATTTCCCTTCGGCTGTCTTATAAATATTGTCCCATTTCTGTCTCGATTTGATTTTTGTCCACAAAATCACAAGGAAAAAATCCTCATATTAATCTGGCATCACATATCTCACATTTTAATTCTCATTTATTTTACATTGACTCATTTTTGTTATCATCACCTTGCAGCCTTTGGAACCACATAAAAAGCACCAACTTAATTGAAATGTTTTTAACTGGTAAATTGAAGATGCGAATTAGGGTTACTAAATTTTCAGACATTTTTTTATTCCCGTGAAATAAAAAGACCTTTGCATTCCTGTTAACATTTAAATACCATACTTTTTAATCCTAAAGTATACAATATTTTTGGTTGCCCGATGATGGTGCTGCGTCTTTTAAGGGATTACAATAGTGGTATTTGTCCGGTTTGGTCACACTCGTAGATTTTAATCCAAATTCAATAAAGTCTATTGTTTTAAGTATTAAAAGATTTAACAGATCCGAAAAACAATTGTTCAATTCAGAATGAATATAAATTAATTTTAACCTTTGTCATTATTATTATCCATATAAATATATAAATGTCTTTGTAAGTTTGTTTGTTTGAGCATCACGCCTAAACGGCTAAATCGATTTTATTGAAATTTGGAACGTATATAGATCCTTACTTGGAAGCGTCAATAGGCTATAACTTTTTTCAATATTTTTACCAGAAAGAGATAAACAGGTGGAAAATCTGGTAATATTGGTACCTTTAGTTCTTAAACAATAATTACTAAACGGTTGGAACGATTTTTACTACGACAGGGGTAGCGAAGCGCACCGGGTCAAGCTAGTTTCTAAATAAATATCCTTAGAAGTTGCAATGTTAGGAACCTTAATAATTCCTTTAAGAACTTTAAATTTGTCTAAATGATTGAATTTTAATATTGGGTCTAAGAACATTTAGTTGGGCTGACAAAAATTCCGTAAATTAAACTCTAATTCTGTTTTATCAACTGACTATCTATTTTAATATTCTATGTATTCAATTGACACCCTTTGCAAAATCCTTTGGATCATTGTAGTTAAAGGTGAAATATTAGTTTTAATTATTGGTTTATTCATTAAATTTCAACCAAAAAATGTAAATCATAAAATATTTAATTAAATATTTTATCATCAAAATCAAGAATTTAAGAACGTTTTTTGTATCTCCTGCAAGATTTCTGAAAATGTACTATTCACGTTTGTCCACTAATCTAACGAAAAGGCTACTAAAATAACATTTTAAGATCAAAACACACTATTGAAATCAAATTTTTGAAAGAAGGTATGGTATGTACATCAAATTCAATTCAACGTTTGGTAAGATTTAGCCTAAACTTCTAGCATTATGCGGAATTTAATTTTTAATAGTTTCATTATGTGCAATTGATACTGAAAAAGATTTTAAGTAAACCATCGTCCTCTACTACTTATTTAGTATCATTGTAATTCTTAAAAATTTGTATCGAAAGAGGTTTATATTATTTATCAGCAGTTTTGGTTTCAAATCATACCAAATGTTTGATATAATGTGTATATTACATACAATGAATATAAAAAATTCACCAAAACATGAGATATACTGCTTAACCGAAAATCCTCATTTTCAATAATACGGTTCGCAAAAAACCGAAATTTCGAAGAAAAACCGGATAACCGGTTTATAAACACTAATTGCATTAGAAAAATGGCGATACACATAGCTCTTGCAAAGTTTACAATTGCCACCTTTAAAACTACAGGGAAGATAAGCATATAATGTAAACAAACCAATACACACACAAACGGCACCAACAAAACAATAACAGAGAAATGAGTAGAAAACATGTGCGCCTTTTAATAAAACACTCAAACTCTCATTAAATTCAAATAAATTTCACTCAAACTCTCACTAACGCTTTATTAAATTCTAGTTAGGTTAGGGCCAGCAAGTAAAGCTATGCAAAATTGTAACTTCACTCTGTTTTGGAATTTTGTGCATGTTAGACGTCTGCTACGCCCGTATCGTGCATTGTTGTAAACTAAAGTAATTCAACAAAAAATCGTGAGAAGCTAGCTCATTTAACGGTTTATTTGAGATCCATTCATCATTAAATAAATGCGAGTGTTTTTATTATTTATAAATTAAAGTGAAATAAAATAAGGAAAATTTAAAGAAATAAAATATTAAAGAAAAGAAATAAAATAAAAAAATTAGTTGACAAATAAAAATAAGCTGGGATGCAAAGAGTGTAGAAACACATATTTAGTGGAGAAAGAAAGTAATATTGAAAACAGAAATAAAGAAAACCATAATAAAATCAAGTGTTTTTTGTGAGATACCCATTTATAAAGAAATAACAAAAATTCGTGTATTTCAATTTGGATTAATTTTTTGCTTTGGATTTACGTGAGGGTTATAATAAAGTGTGCCGGGATCATAATTTTCATTTAACCTTTTAACAAACAAATTTTTGAAGCTGCTCGCTCGCTTTAGTTTTGTTAAATTCTACGGCGTCATCATTTGGAAAACTTCAATTACTTGTCAATTACTTTGGCTGGAATTTAATCCGTTAAAGGTGAGTAGTAAGCACGTTTCAGTTTTATCATACAACAAATAAAACACAGCATCAGACTTACAACGAATACATACATATGTACATCGATATAGAGCTGAGTACTCTGGACATAAATCAAAAGGTTATTACTTACAATGATACCTTTTTGGTACAATTCAATTCTGAAAGTACAATGAGTACTTCAATGAAATATGTAGTTTGTACAAAACGCCATTTGCATATTTGCAAATTTCCCCAACTTTAAGAACTTAATGATGCTTTGTCATACATTTTGACCGAGTCCAT
The DNA here is from genome assembly GCA_942486065.2 of Calliphora vomitoria. NCBI lineage: Eukaryota > Metazoa > Arthropoda > Insecta > Diptera > Calliphoridae > Calliphora > Calliphora vomitoria. The sequence continues at coordinate 142,393,504 of OW818030.2, forward strand.
CGAGCATTATATTTGTGACTTTAACAATATGTTGATGAACTGCCTCGTAGGTACTCTTGGAACATTTATTTGATACGGATTAATTTAGTTGGTACCTTTAGCAAATTTTACTTCTCATCCCTGACACACGCATTCACAGATTCACCAAAGATATAATTTTCTGTTAAAATCTACTTAATATTTAATCCTTTCTCTTTCGTTCTTTTTATGTGCAAAGGTGTTTGTGTGAGGTGTAATCTTATCAATGTTTATTTTAGCGAAAATGTTGGTTGAGTGGTTTGTGGAGGTAAAATTCGATACTGTCTGTGTATGTAAAAAAGGAAGGTTGTCAGTCAGCCGGTCGGTCGGTCGGTTGACTTAATCAAATTTCAAGATTTAATGACTGTTTGCAGAGTTGCAAATTAGGGTTAAGTTGCGGGTTTTGGTAATTTCAATTATGTGATTAACTAAGCAGAGATTTTATGCCGAGGGCGATTTAATTTCTCTTTAACGTCAATTTTCTGTTGGTGGTAAATTTAAGTGTAGTTAAAATAAGATATGTCAGTGTTGCAAAATTGTATGCCGTTTTAAATGAGGAAAATTACATCAAAAATACTTTTGCCAGTAGATAATAAAAAAGTAAATCTTTTTAAATAGAAAAATAATTACAAAGTCCTACAATAAGGAGTTAGTAAAATTTTCAATTAGGATGTTCTCTTGATACATCACAACAAAAACTTTCATTACAAAGTAATGAGTTAAAATGCTAATGTTATTAACTCATTATTTTAACACCGTCGTGATATCATTGGATTCAAGTATTTAATGATTAGCTTTCAAAATCACATAGAACAAATTTAAATACATATGAAATCATGCATGAACACGTCTTACAATAATTCTCTGATTGAATGACATAAATAAATATCTAGCAAAAGTCCCTTTTTGATAAAAAATAAATTGAGGAAAATAAACCGCAAAATACCAGCACTTAGATCATATCGAACAAAACGAGTCATTAGATTTTCTTATACTCGTACACATTTATTTTTATTATTTTTACCACATTTTATCTTTTAATAATAAATTGTATTTCTTATCGAAACACACACTCTCTCTCGTACACATATACATACAACGTATTTTGTCATCATGGCCTTTTATCACTATCTTATAAATATCGACCAAGAAAAAGAAAATAGTTTAGGGTACTTTATTTGTGGGGTATGTAAAATACAATCGAGGGAATCCTTAAAGTATTTTTATGATATTTGTGTCAACTACTCGTATGAGAGGAGTATGTCATGAAGTATTAAATGTCATGAAGTAGAGAGCATATTGTGCTAATCCCAAAAACATAAACTAAAACGTATTTCCATAAATTAAATAAAACGAAAAATTATTAACAGATAAAAACAACGATTTTTTCGGTATGTAATATGAGTAGATTATTTATCATATTTGGCTGGTACATATTTAAATACAGAATAAAAAAGGTAAAGTATGTACATTTGGTACCAAATAATACGTTTATTTATATTTTAATTGTCAAAATTTAGTATAAATTGTGCATATCCAACTAATTATATTTCGAAATAAGGTTGCACTTCTTTTGCCGACCACTGATATAAATTAATAAAATAATAAATAGATTCATATTAGTGATCTCAAACTAATCGCTATAGTGCTTATTATAATCATTATAAGCAAAAGTGTGCCTTGAAACGATTTATCCTTAAAATTGCCAAATACATAGCTGTTTTCTTGAAATTTAAAATCGTTCAGTGTTTTTAAAGTATAATATTCTATTAAAGATTAAGTTACTTATGTCCAATTAAGAATAATTAAACACTTTTAGATTTTAGAGATTCGAATATGTTGATTCTATTTGAATTAAAAATGTCACCATTCTATAAAACCATTCCCAAACATATATTGTTTATGGCTTTTATTTGAAAAAAGCATAGCATTCCTTGTTATTTTATGCATTTATTCATTCAACCTTTGAATAATTAAATGTTTGTTAATTAAAATCTAATTAAAATTGATGAAAATTGTGTTCCCTCAATTTGCTCTTGTTTTTTATCTATCTATATATGTATATAAAAATGAAATGGTCCATGTATGTAATGCCATCACGTGAGAACGGCTGGAGTGATTTGGCTGATAAATATAATGCCTCCTTTTCATTATAAGAGAAATTATGTGGAGAAATTTGAAGAACTAACATTAGTAAATAGCTACCGAGCGAAGCCGTGGCGGTCAGCTAGTAATTTATAAATTTAAATGTATTAAAAAGAAATTGTAAACATTTTTTTTTAAATTTATATTAAAGAAAAATTTAATGATTCAATAAATTTTATTAATTTAATTTGTAGTGGATTTAAATCAAAGGCTCGAATGAATTGAGGAGCCGCAGACCTAAAAATACTTTTTCGCATTTTTTGAAATCCGCTAGAAACAATCAAGTTAGCAATATTTTTTTAATTTTTTTCTAACAAAAATTGTTGCTTAACAAAACGACAAAAATAATATATTGTTACGAATGTGCAATAACGATTTGAATTTAACGGTCTGTAACGACTGCCTGCAACATTCATCATGTTTATAAACACGTTCATCAGTAGCATGTGGTTATTAGCATTGTTTTTAAGTATGGCAACACTAAATGTTTAAGCTCTAGAATTCGAATGTACTAGTTTGTCCGTTGAGATCATTGTAGAAGATTCACGATAGATGGCGTGTGTATTAATAGTGGCAGAGGTGGCAGTCGTGAGTTGAGTTGATCATTGTCGCTGTTAGAGTTAACATCAACTGTCGTGCACATGTGTGTTTGTACATTATAAAGTTTGTGTGCATTTCTGCGAATTGATAAACGTGTATAAAGACACTGAGTGACTATTTAATTCTGTTGTTGTTGTACATTCTAAATAAATAAAGAGTTGTTACAAATTTTGGACTACTAAAACTGCTTTTTATTTGCAATCAAAAGTATCCGGTTTATTTAAAGGAAATAAACCCCGTTTTTAAAAGGTAAAAACGTAACAATATTTAATTTCAATGTGTAATTTGTTTATATATTAATTTAAAAAAAAAAAACGCATATAAAAGTACTTTTTAGTTTTGTTTTTAACAAAACGTACCTTTTTTACTTAATTTTTAACAAAAGGTTCTTTATCCGATATAAAAATGGTTTTATATCAAACATCTCTAACATTTTATGTGGTGACTAATGGCTATCTATTGATAAGTAATGTTACCATGTTCAGGTTCATGCAGTTTTTTAAGTAGGCGAAAAAAATAAAACTCAATTTCCCAAAAATGTTAAATGAGCAAAAAAGTACCTTTTGTTCTGCGGCTCCTCAATTAATTCTTATTGAGGAGCCGTGAACAAGTGTTAATACCAAATTAATCTGTATATACGAGTATGTACTACATCTACCCGTTATTGTTCTAAATAGAAAAAGTCGATTATGGTTAGAATTCAGAAAAAATATTTGAAAAATCAGAAAGAAAACTCTAATTTTAATTATTAAGTCAATAAATTTTTTTTGACTCAATCCAGTTGAACCAACCTAATGTACATACATATATTTTCGTATATAAATATCTGTATCAGTTTTACTATCATTGGTTTATTTGCAATTTTGAACCTCACATAAGAGATGGAAATTCTTTTACTTTCATATTGTTAAATTTTTTTTTTTTTTTTGGTTTACTGCTTTTTGGGTTTGTTTATTTTTGTGGTCTATGAGTACGAACAAAAGAATGTGTATTGAGAAGAACTTGATTGTTATTGTTTTGCAGTCTATTCATTTAGTAACCGATGTTTGTATTGTGTTTTTATTATTTACCAGCATTATTATATGGATTCTCTTCCCATCATCCACTCCACTCTACTCTATTCAATTCAGCTACTACATTTACTCTAATACTAACACGTGTCCATCCATAACTTGCACACAAGGATATACTCACTCGTTCGTATATGCCAGCCGCCGACAAACATTCAACCATGATTGTTAAGGAAAAACTTTTTTTTTTCTAAATACGAGGGGGTTTATAATTTTGTTCTTTTATTGTTTCAACACTTGTCTGATTTAGTTCGTGTTGTTGTTTTGGTTTGAAAAGTAAAACTTTTTTGGTTTGTTACTTTTTATAGCCATAAATAAATTCCTTAACATTTATTTTCATTGCCTAAACCTCATTCATTGCCACACAGAATTGATTACACTTATTTTAGATTTTCTAATAAGCCTTAAGGTAAACATAAATTAGCCAACACGTATGGTTTTGAAACGTATCAGATGAGAATTTTCAAGATTTTGCACAAAAGTGATTTTTTCAAAGTTATAAAGGGTCCTCATGTAAACGCTTAAATGTCTCGGAAACTGTGCAATCTATGCATTTTTACACTCTCGCAAATGAACTGTCAAAAAATGTATTGAAATTCGTTTGCACAACTCCGATAAGTTTGCGGGACAATTTAGACTCGCAAACTTGAATTTATTGTGCATTTGATTAATCAGCTGCTTTTGTTTACTTTTATTTATGAAAAATAATCATCGTTTGTTCCAAAGATTTAACTTTCATTCAACATTTTTAGAATTTAAATTTATACAATTTGAAAAACTATTTTTTACCGCTTTTGTTGAATTTATTTTTATTTGACATTTTTAACAAATATAAATTTTCTGTGAAAACTTGCACAAAATTGAAAATGTTGGTTCATGAAACACTTCGCGCAAATTTGCACATTTACACAAGTGGGAAACTTAAGCGTTTAAATGAGTACCCTTATTGATTTAATTCATATAATTTATAATTTTTATTTTAAACGTCTTATTCATAATATAATATCGGTTCATAATATAAGTTTTTACAATCATTTTGTCATTTTAATGTAAAAGAATCATAATGTAAACGTAATTAACATTCTAACCAGATTTTATAGACAAACAATTGTTAAAAAATGTTTAAGTTATTAAAAATTCGCCAGGCCCTTAACGTTTCTCAGACCATTTGAATAAGAAATGTAGATTACAATTAACATATTTTGTGAAATATACAAATATACTTTTATATTTTTACTTTAAATATTTATATTCGTATTTACGCATACATATATGAGTTTTTGTATTCGTAGGATAGAGTTAACCTAATCGCAGGTGTGGTAAAAAAGTTTGATTTTTTTATTTTAAAATTTTTTAGAATTTTTTTTTAGAATTTTTTGAGGATAAATAAAATCTAATAGTTTAGCTGTTTTATTAGAATCGGACGATATTAATCTTTAATCGTAAAGGAAACAGTGAAATATCATATATTTATACACTTCACCTTTGTGAGAAGGGTATACATATATAAATTTGTCATTCCGTTTACCATGTCCGTCTGTCTGTCTGTTGAAATCAATTTTCTGAAGACCCCAGATATCTTCGGGATCAAATCCTCAATAATTCTGTCAGACATGCTTTCGAAAAGGTTTCTATTTAAAATCAGCAAAATCCGTCCATAAATAACGGAGATATGAGCAAAAATCGGAGACAACCTCTATTTTTGGCCTATTTTTTTTATCTATATCTCGATTACTAAGTCATAAATATAGACAATATGGATATCTAATGATAGATATTTCAAAGTCCATTGCAACGATGTATATAAGGCTATACAAAGTTGGACCTACAAATCGGGATAAATATTTTACCCGAATTTTTTTTTACAGAAAACATTCTTTTGTCATAAATTTTTTTCACTAATAAATTAAAAAAAAATGTTTTGAAACTTTAAAAAAACTTTTAAAAAACAATTTTAAAAAAAAATATTTAAAAAATTTTTTTTTTAAATTTTATTTTAAAGTATAATTTGGTAAAGGGTATATAAGATTCGGCACAGCCGAATACAGCTCTCTTACTTATTTTTGTTTGATTTTAATGAAACTTGAGGAAAATAAAACTTAAGAGTCCTAAAATTACATTAACAGTGGGCACTAAAAGCCCTTTGACCCCAAACTTTTAAAATCATGAAAAACAATGAACATTTTAAAGAAGTTGCTAAAAATTAAATTTGCATTTATTCCTTTACAACGATATTTAAGATAACGTACATATTTCGTTCATTTGCAGTAAACATTTTATTTTATGCTTTAAATTAGTTTAAAAAAAAACTTTTTATAGAAAAACAAAATTAACATGCGCAGAAATGTTTTAACATGCTTGATTGTGTTTTATGAGAAATTGCTAACAATAAATAATGTTGGTAAATCACCAAGTTGAAACATATTCTGGCCTAGTTTAAAAAAATGAACACGGATTGAATGGGATAACCTAAAATCAAATACCTTATTGTTATTAAATATTTGTGTGTATGACTTTAAGTGAATATCCCTAATATTCCTTTAAAAGTGTTACAATAATTTTCATAAGATTTTGTAATTTAAATTGAAACTATTTTTCCCTTTTTTGTTGCTCTAAAAATACTATAATAAACATCCTCTCCTTAAATATTTGACTTTTTTATTTCCTCAAATTCATTCATTTTTATTGTTTTGTAATCTTGATAGTTTTCAGCATATGAAAGTTTGTTTGTTCCTTTTTAATTTAAAAATACAATAAAGTTTTTCTCTTTTACTTGATTTTTTATTGCTGCCACTTTGTAGTTTTTTTTTTAATTTTTTTTAACCACATTTTATACTCGTGCTTCGAGAGCTACTTGCAGTTACGGTGTTATTATATTTAGCAAATTTTGTGGTTATACAAAAAAAAAAAAAAAAGCAGGAGCTAACTGAATACTGCACAATTGCTTAAAATGCAAAACAGAGACTTTGCCACATCCCCACCGGAATTAGATTTTCAACCTAATTAACTTTTTGAAATGTGTTTTAATAAAGACACGAAGACAGGACCGATTTACTGTGAGTAACGCTACGTTTAACAATGCATTTTAAGCATTTGCAAATCAATGGAAACTTTTAAACTCCTAAGTAGACTAAAACAAATATGAAGCAATAAGCACGTTTTTATTTCAATATTTATTTAATTTTGGTAGTTTTTTTCGCACAATAAGTTTTTTAAATACCTAGTAAAATAGTTGATTCTAGTAAAATAAATGATTCTAGTGAATGGCATTAAAATCTAATTTACATTTTTATGTTTCTAATTTTTTATATTTAAACTTTTCGGTTTTTTTGTCGCCCTGATCTGAATCATTTATTTAATTAAATTGAATTAAAGTTCAGATCGATAGTATAGCAAAACTATGAAAGATATCACAGCTGTAAATTAATCATTAATTTTCGAATTAATTCGCGAATCATCATTCATGCACTGAATTAGCAAATTGAATGAAATTTGAGTCAATTCAAATGAATTTTGAAAAATTGAATTGCAATTAATTTTCAATTCTTATGAATTTGTAGAGTGAATTGCAATTCGTTTCAAATTCAAATGAATTTGTTAAAGTGCATTGCAATTAATTTTCAATTCATTTGAATTGAATTGATTTTGAATTAATTCAAATGAATTAGAAAAAAGAGTTAGCAATTCATTTCCAACTCATTTGAATTCAATTGATTGAAATTTAAATTGATTATGTAAGTAAATCTACTGTAAGCATTACTGTCGTTTTGTTATTCAACTAATTTTTAATGTAAAAGACAGCAAAGACAAAAAATTCTTAGATTTGAAATTCCCATGATATACTGGAATTGTCAGGTAGCGGCTGAATAGGAATTGAATTATTAGGAATTGAATTATTTGCCAAAAGAAACATAAATTTTTATCAAATAGCTTGAAAATATTATTAAAGGTGTGTTTAACAATCATTTTTTTGTTTAAATAATCTCATATGCATATATTGTTTTTTTTTTTACATTATTCAATCGAATTTTAAAGATTCTAGCAAACTTTGAATCTCAACATAACATTTTTGGTACCGTGAAATAACTCCCCACGAAAAAATGAAATAACACCCAACAAATTTTTCATACAACTTGGGACTTATTTCATTATGAAACAACTCCTAACGTGCAAGGTGTTATTTCATTTTACTTTGGAAATTAGGAGTAATTTCACTGTATTTTGAGCTATTTCATTTTTGTCATTTTTGTGAATTAAAAAGCGGCTTCGCATACTTTAAACTTTTAGCACTGCCGGAAAAGATTATTTTTGCATTCTCAGAAATGATTATTTTTGCATTGTCGGCCTTTGTCAGGTCGCAACGATTTCTTACTCTGGTGCGAAATGAAAATCTGCTTACTGAAATATTTCTGCAATGAAAGAAATCTTTTCTGAGCGAAGCCAGATTTTGATACACCCCATAGGAGAAAACTGCGCTACGCCATAGACCCTCAATGCAAAAAATGTTTGGTGAGCTAAGAATAATTCCACCTTTGTAGTTCTTAATTTCATTGGGAGTTAGATTACATAAATAAATTGCTTCGGATTGGGAATTATTTCATTTCTATTAGGATTTATTTCATTGGGAGTTATTTCGCTTTTTTTGGGACTAATATTTTTAAAATTATGAAACTGTCGATTATTGGGAGTTATTTCATTTTACCCTTTGGTAGTTATTTCATTTTTCAAGTTTGGGAATTATTTAATTTTAGATGGGATTTATTTCATTGGGAGTTATTTCACGGTACCAACATTTTTTGCTGTCAAAGCATATTTATGAAACACAATTGTGTTTTGAACTACAAACATTGTCATTTTTCCTGAGTTTTGTTTACTTGTGAAATAAATATTACATAAATATTACCAAAAAGTTTGTATTACCAAAATTATTAATTGCTTCTTGAATATTAAATGTGTTTTGTGGTTCAGCGTATTTCAGAATAAAAATCAGTTCTTCTTGAAGAAACAAACTCCAAACACCATGTTTTCTTTGATAAGGGGTGGATACAGGGCAAGGCTTTTCAATATTTGTACTTAATATTTTCATTCATTTCTGCTCTTGTATTTGATTGATTCTGTCAATTCCTTTTTGTTGTGAAAAGAATTAATTCAAAATTTAGCTAATTCGTAACGAATTAAAATAAAAAAGAATGATTCATTTACAGCTCTGAGAAATATTGACATAATTATATTAGCGGTATTCACTTGGCCTAGTAAAAAAGCAGAAAAGCTATTTATTGACAAACATTTCAATTTCTAATGTATTTTGTTTTTAGTATTTTGTTATTGTGCTCTTTTACTACATTACCAGGCCAAATACTCTACATTGTGAATACCGCTATTCTATTTTGATTTTCCAATGTTTTGGTCATAGAGTATTATTATACAACAAATAATATGTCTGATAGAACAACAAAATACATTGAAAAGCATGTATTTTGTTGTTGCAAGAGTTAGGTTTTTGACAACAGACTTAGGTTTTTGACAATTACGTCTCGTCTCTATGTTACCCTATGGTTTTGGTAGTCCTAATTGTTCGAAAATTTTGATCTGTAAATTTAGTTCAACTGATAAAAAGCGAGTATGACTCACTCAAATCGTGTAAATAAAAATCTACAGTTTTCACATACAATTTTTGTTTATCTTAACTTAATATATAATATTAAGTTAATTTAGGTTTAAACACATTTTTCAACATGTCTACCCCAAAAAAGTTATCAAGCTTTTTAATTAACAAAATTTTAACAAAAAAAAAAAAAACTTGTGTATTTTGAAAATCTTTTTGTAACGTGATACGTGTGTGAACTTTGAATAACACACGTAGTTACAAAAACATACGCATATTGTTTTTGTTGTGTAGAAATTTCAGGTCATTTAAATAGGTCATTGATTATGTTTGTATACAATCTAACACGCATCCTTTTTTTTTAACTCAAACTAAATAAATTGTCGCTCGAAAAACAAAAAATGATAAAACACAACTAGAGTATCCAAAAACCGAATAAGTAAAAAAAACCGGTTTCCTGGTTTTCGTTTCTGTCATTCTAAAAGATAGCGGTTAAATTTTTAAATTAGTTAATATAACTTTAGCAATTATTTTATATGATTTACGAAATAGTGTCAAATGCTAAATTTTTCTATAAAACTTGTCAATATTTTAAAAAATGAAATCAAAGTTTTTCAATAAAAGCTTAAAAAAAATTAATTTAGTTCAAACCCTTTAAATGCATTAAAAAACCGGTTTGTCAAAAAACCAGGGACCGTAACGGTTATAAGTGATATCAAAAAAGTTTTTTTATAACAGTTATTTTGTGAATTTAAAAATAAAAATCCGTCTAAAACGTAAAAATAAAAGTTCGCATTAAACTCTTAAAAAAGAACTTTAAATAGCAGTCTTAAAAATAACTCATTTGAGGAGTTTTATTTTTCCCGTCAGAAAATAAAACTCATTTTATGTAAATTGACACCTGATGGTCAGATCATTACAATTTGCAGAGTACCTTGCATTGCAATTGAATAAATTGTCATTAAAATAAAATCAAATGGGATTTGAATTTGCTATTGTTTAATTCCCATTATTAAATTGTTGTTTTTTTTTTTTTTTTTAAATAAATTACTACACACTAATGTGTAGACTCAATAAAGAAATATACTGAAAAAAATAATATAATAAATGAAAAGAGTATTATTTTCTGACGGGAAAAATAAAACTCCTCAAATGATTTTTTTTATGACTGCTTTTTAAAAATCTTTTTTTTTTAAAGTTTCATGAGAATTCTATTTACGGTCCCTGCAAAAAACCGGCCGAGTTTACAACAATGAAAAAACCGGTTGACCGGTTTTCGAGTTTAGATACTCTAAACACAATTGCATTGAAATGTGTTTTGGAATCTTTGAGAGTAATTAAAACAAACAACCACCGCCCTTTCGGGGATGAATGGATGTCTGTCTTTTATTCTGTTGGTATTTAACACTCAACAATTTGGTAGGAAAATTGTCGGGGTGGTTAATTAAGGTGTGTGTACTTCGCTGTGTGGCTACATTGTGAAGGAAGTGAATTAAATAAAAACCACAAATAAAATTTAGAAAATAGAAAAACAACTTAATTTGTTTTACTACAAATTCTGGAGTGTAGCATCAATTCATATGTTGCAAAGAAAAGGTTATTAACACTAAACACTATGAACAATTTTCCACATAGGGTGTTGTTTGGCTGCATACCTAACTTATACGACTTTCCCCACCTTGTTTGTATTTTTAAATATATATTTCAAAGTTTGTTTGAGGTGTTTAATAACCTACAGAAACAAATTTGGATTCCATCTCATTATGGCCAGACATGTCGTCTACACGTGCTTGTTTATTTAAATTTTCTAAAATTTACATGATCTTTTTTTCTTTCTTTTTATTTGTTTGGAAACACAATTTATAGTTTAACAAATGCTGTTTTTTTTTTGTTATTTTCTTCATTATTTAAACAGTTGTCAATGTGTTTAAATATTATTAATCATTATAATTATGTCTGGCAGTTAACACAAGTAAACATCCTTTTGAAATGGTTATACAAAAATATAGAAGAAAATCAATAAGAAACATTAATTAACAAAGTATTATTTAATTGTTAATTTTAAAGTGAAAACAATTTACTTGAACCAACTTTTGAAATAGGACTTTTGACTTTTGAATGAACCTAAGCTTTCTTTTGAGCAAAAAATAATTTTTAGAAAGGGGAAAATTTAGGAAAAGAGTTCGATTTTGCAAAAAAAAAGTCAAACATTATATGTCTTGAGTTACAAAATATTTATTTTGATAGATATCACACTCGCATCCCACTAAGCGACCAAGAACCTTTTAAAGAAAGGACCTAAGGTATCTTTTGAGCAAAAAAAAAAAAATAAAAAAAGGCCTATTTTGAAAAAGAAAGTCAACAAAGTTTTTGATTTTGCAAAAAAAACTCAAAAATTGTATGTTTTGAGTTACAAAACATTTATTTTGATTGATATCCCACTCACATCCCACTAAGCAACCAAATAGGTATTCAAGGAAAATATCTAAGCTTTCTTTTGAGAAAAAAATAAAAAGGGCCCATTTTGAAAAAATATCAAAAAAGTTTTTGATTTTGGAAAAAAAATTACAAAATTTTTTTATTTTTAATTTTTTTCTGAAAGATTGAAGAAATAGCTATCTAAACTATTTGGGACACATTTTGCTAAGAACAATAGTTAATAAGTTACATGGATGAGAAAAAACACCTGCTTGGCCAAAATGTCTAACTCAGAAAGTTCTCGACCGATCTTGTTGAAAAATTGTGTCTGAATTACTATCCAATAGAACTAACTGTGCACATTTCATCCCAATCGGAAGACATCGATTTCACTTGGTTCACTTGACATGAAATGCCCCATATATATATCGAATTTAAATAATAAAGACCCAGTAAAATAGTACATCCGTTAGACGTTGGTTAGAGTTTGTTTCATAATCACTTTCTCAGTCGATTAACGATATATGAATCATATAAATAAACTTTGTAAACAAACTGCAGGCCGCAATTGTCAAGATAATTCAATGAAATTTGGAGCAGTACTTTGTTATTTATTTTAGATATTCCTAGGAAATTTCGGCTTATACAAAACAGATTCTTTGGGATGACCAAATTTTTGTCAATCAAACAAATCTCATTCATTTTCAATGAATTTTAAACAAATTTGGAGTATTCTAATATTAAAAGCAGAATAAGTTCATTTGAGTTGGTTTCGTGATCCGTCACAGAGTGTGTAAATGGTGGTAATTTACTCCCTCCTAGGCCAACGACATGTACAAGTGATAGTTCTCATTGGTATAAACTGGCCTCCTGAAAGGTAAAAACTTTTTAAATTCTTATATAATAAAGATGTGTTGTTGTACGTTTGTTAAAAGCAAGAGACATATTAAAAGAATCTAGAATCCGAACATAAGCTGCTATTTAGAAGTAAACAACGAAGTTCAATAAAAATGTTATGATTACAACATATAAATAAAGTGCATAACATGTAATTATAATTCATGTTATTTTTCTGCCAACCACTGTTCTAGACTATATTGTGCAGATTACGAAATTCAGCGACTAACAAGTGAACAACTAGAATGTGCTCGAAGTTCAATGGAAGACATTTCAATCAGTAGAAATATCAATCCGTTGCTTGTTAGATTTCAATATTATTTTCAGTGCAACCACACAAATACTTTTACAAATTCAGCTTTTTCCCTGTTTGCTTGTCACTTATATAGAATAATGCAATTTTGTAAAAATTTTAAGAATTTTGTTAATAATTAAATTGGGTTTAAAATTAAAACAATTTAAATGAAAATGTTTTTTGCCAAATCGATCCAGACAGAACTATGGTTTATACGCAGATAAATATGAATCCGTCCAACCGACGGATGCATTGAACACATTGAAGACAGCAGACTACACGACTACAAGAACACAAATGCTGCTGGCTGCAGTTGTAGTCGTGTGGCAGCTACTGAATTATTTTAAAGACGACAGCTACAAAGCAAACAGCTGATTTATAATTGAGTGGTGTCACTTTATTTTTGTTGGTTTTTACGTTAATAAAAAATAACAGTACAAAATTCCAAAGTAATTAAGATTTAAACAATTATTTTGAGTAAAAATATATAGTAATAATTTTTGTACCTGTTATTATTTAAGTATTACAATATGGTTATAAGAAACTTCTCTTAATAAAGTAAAATTTATTTTTAAGCACTAATTTTATTTACATTTTTTTTTATTATTTGTGGTTGACAAAAATAGAAATTAACTTAATTCGGCTGCAGCGGCAAAAGTAGTCGAGTGGTCGTGTAGCTGTGCTGTCGTGAAAAGAATCGTCTTCATATAAACGTGTGTATTTTATTTTCGACAATTTGCAGTTGGTAGTCTGCCGTCTTCACTGTGTTCAATGCATTACACTTTAGAATGATATCGTCACACTCTTTTGATCTCTCTCTTTTAACAAACAACCCAATCTTCCGCTATTTGTTGGATGTGATGTTTTTATTATCATAAATGTGAGAATTTAGCTATTGACGTTGGTTATTTATTTTTTAAATTTAACACTTGTTAAAATAACACAAATATTGATGTTGTTTTCAAATACTTATTTAATTTGTTATTTTTTATACTCTTCAGCATGAGTGGCAAGAGATATTCCCTAAGTTTGTCATTCCGTTTGTAATTTCTACATTTTTCATTTGCGACCCAATAAAGTATATATATTATGTATCGTTATAGATAGCAGGGTCGATATAGTCATATCCGTCTGTATGTTGAAATCAACTTTCCGAAGCCCCAACCTAACTTATATACATATGTACATGTTTGATTCATCAATATATCGGAAATTCTTCCGGCTTGATTGCTATTTACAATCGAGAAAATCGGCGACCTCGATTTTTGGCCTATTTTTGATCTATATCTGCATTACTAAGTCATAAATATAGACAATATGGATATAGGGTCGATATAGTCATATCCGTCTGTAAGTTGAAATCAACTTTCCGAAGCCCCAACCTAACTTATATACATACATGTTTGATTCATTAATATATCCGCAAAATTGCTTTTAATATTTAGCTTAAAGAATACTTTGGTGAATGTATATAAGATTCGGCACAGACGAATATAGCGCCCTTACTTGTATTATTATACATACATATTTGTTTGTGTTTAATTCAATACTAAATCAACATTTATTTTTTATGTAAAAAATAATAAATATGTATAACAACTCATTTAATTTTTAAATTTTAAAATATTAATTGTACCAGTATTTGTAACAAATCCTTATTTATTTTTTAATTCAAGGTACATACATATTGTTTATTGAAAACAAAAGTTCAATGTTTTTCTTTTTTATTTAATTTATTTTTTTTTTTTGCTTCATTTTGTTGTTCCAGAGTTAAACGTGATAGATGTATATTTGTATTTATGACCATTTTATAGTTATGCTCTCGCTTTTGTTCATCCAACCAATCATGCCATCCATCCATCCATCCATTCAATTCATTCATCCAAGTGCACCCGTATTAAATATAGACTTTTCTACATGTTTGTATGAATGTACAGTGCAGAGTAATTGTAAACCTGAATGAATCAAATGCACAATTTGCTGTATGTTTGGATTGTATGGGTTACTCGCTCGTTGTTGTGTTCGTTTGTTTCTTTATGTCTTGTTGGACTTGAAAATGTATAAAATTACTAATTGGAATTTATTATTGAATAATAGATCAATTTAAGTTGAGTTCTTAATAACAAATAAATTTTACATAACACTTATTGGTATTTAATAAATTAAGAACAAAAAAATATATTTATAGCTTAATAGATTTATAAAAAGAAAACAATATTATTTTAATTGGCTACAAAGCATGAGTTCTGCTCTAATATACGTTTAAGTAGTTATATTCATATACTGGATTTTATTGAACATTGGAAATGGAATAAATATTATCATTTAACCAGTTTCAGTTACATATTTTTTTTTTTTTTAATTTAATGCAGGGTTTCATTAACCTTGTTACTTAATTTGCTTATAATTTTCATGTAGTTGTAAATGTTATTTGTTTTGGATATAATTTGTATCATCATTTAAAGAAATTCAAAAGTGATCTTAGTAACTTAATTTTTCCATTATCACCAACAAATAACCAAATTATACTTTAAATAACATTTTTTTAAATTTTTTTTTCAAAATATTTTTTTAAGTTTTTTTAAATTTTAAAAACTTTTTTTTTTAATTTATTAGTGAAAAAAATTTGTGACAAAAGAATGTTTTTTGTGAAAAAAAATTCGGGTTAAAAAATATTTTTCCCGATTTTGACCCATTGTAGGTCCAACTTTGTATAGCCTTATATATATCCATATTGTCTATATTTATGACTTAGTAATCGAGATATAGATAACAAAATAGGCCAAAAATAGAGGTTGTCTCAGATTTTTGCTCATATATCCGTTATTTATGGAGGGATTTTGCTGATTTTAAATAGGAAACGTCGAAAGCATGTCTGACAGAATTAATGAGGATTTGGATCCCGAAGATATCCGGGGTCATCAGAAAATTGCTTTCAACAGACAGACATACGGACATGGCTAAATCGACTCCGCTATCTATAAGGATTCAGAATATATATACTTTATAGGGTCGGAAAATTATATTGTGGAAATTACAAACGGAATGACAAATTTATATATGTATACCCTTCTCACGAAGGTGAAGAGTATAAATATATATATTTGACGTGTTTAAATATTATAATACATATAATTGGTCGATTCATATTGTCTCAATGTCCTAATATTTCACAATGGTTTGAAAATGTTGTTATTGCCTTTCAAGCTAAAAAATGTCGTAAAATAATACTACTCTGTATGCTATGCTTATTGTTTTATAGTAACCAACCACCAGAGACCTGCGCCGAACGTCTAAGAGTCGGTTAAGCCGAGCAGCTGAGTCATGAAATATTAGGACATTGTGACAATATGACATGATAGGAGACCTTGTGAATCGACCAAATGAATTTGTATTAAATATTTATAATCTGAAATATTCATACATGTATATCATTACAAAATGTTACTATTTATGACTTTTTTAGAATAAGTTTTCCAATTGTGGTTGTAAAATTCTTTTTGAGACAACTAAAGTGGCTTAAAATAATTTTAGATTTTCATACAATTTATAATTTACCTTTAAAAATGTCTATAATTTAAAAATCATCTTGAAATAACTAATGAAAATACATTCCTATTCCTATAAAATCAATCATTCCCCTTTAAATAAATTTTTAATTACCTACTCATTTTCATTATCTCTATTAAAGCAAATAATGAACAAAATAACTAATTGTCGCAATATTTCATAGTTAATAACCCGCAGGTACTCAACAGTATTTGGTTCATTTCGTTTTGGATATTTTCAACTTAATTAACTTTATTTTTATTAAGTATATATTTTTTTAATGTGTTTTAAGATAAACAAACAAGTCTGCTCACAAATCCCTAATTGTTTGAACCTTAATCTAAGGCAACATTTAGTGTTTAGAACATTCGAATATTTCATTAAAATATTTTTGTTGTTTTTTTTTTTATTTTTAAGTACAAATAACACACAAATGACTAATGTTTGACCCTCTAGTTAAAAGTGAAAAAAAAAAAAATAATGGAAAAGTCAACAAAAAAATTGCCATTAATTTACAACTGATAAGATTTATTTTTGAGTAAAAAAAATATTCGTACATATCCCCAAGTTATAGAAAAAACAAAGAAATAAAAAAAGTGATGAATAAAGGAAAGAACGCAGTACCATGTACTAAAAATAGTTGAATAAAGTGTTTATTTGAGTTCATGATGAATTGAAATAACCCCTAAAAATGTATACATATTGGTACTATTTTTGCACGCAGAGAACTAAATATGGTTGTACATGTTTACCGTAATAATTTCAACTTTTTTTACAAGTTTTTTAACAATATTATGGTCACTGTAACTATTTATATGATTGTGGAAACCGGGACATTTTTAATACTGCATAAAAACAAAATCACTGTTTTTGGTTTATAACTAATATAATTTATAATATAATTGTCACACTCGTAGTTTAAATCGGCCAAATTTCAGTAATTTCTATTATTTTATTTAAAGTTTTTATATGAATATCCTTAAAAGTTGGTCACATTAATAATAATAAAAAGTCAAAATTTTCCTGTTCAAAATAAGCATTATTCCGTTTTTGTCACACAGAGATAAATAATTTGTCCCCTAATCGAATGATTCAATCTTATTGGCCAAATTTTTCTGTTGTGTCTGAACATTTTTGGTTTGAGGGACAAAGATTCGGTTATTTCAATCGTAATTCTTCAGTGTCATTTTATTTAAGACATTTATGTGTTCCTTAAGAACTTTTATTTCTTCAAGACAATCAAACCAAATTTCATCATATTATCTTAAAAATTGAGATCTGTACTTAGAACACAAGTTTTACAAGAGCAAACAGAGAACCAAATAGATGGAAAACGTAAAGTCGTTTGGTTTAAAAGTTTTGGACGTTACAGACATGAGTACAAATAATGGTATATTTAATCATAAATGTTTGTCGCAAACAACTTTATTGTAAAATGAATGTTTATTTGTATACCCTTCCCCTTCGTGAGAAGGGTATACATATATAAATTTGTCATTCCGTTTGTAATTTCCACAATATAATATTGCTACCCTATAAAGTATATATATTCTGGATCCTTATAGATAGCGGAGTCGATTTAGCCATGTCCGCCTGTCTGTCTGCCCGTCAGTCTGTTGAAATCAATTTTCTGAAGACCCCAGATATCTTCGGGATCCAAATCTTCAATAATTCTGTTAGACATGCTTTTGAGAAGTTTCCTATTTAAAAAACCGAGACAACCTCTATTTTTTTGCCTATTTTTGATTTATATCTCGATTACTAAGTCTTAAATATAGACAATATGGATATCTAATGATAGATATTTCAAAGTCCATTGCAACGATGTATATAAGGCTATAGTAAGTTGGACCTACAATGGGTCAAAATCGGGAAAAATATTTTTTAACCCGAATTTTTTTCACAAAAAACTCTTTTTTTACTAATAAATTAAAAAAGATAAATTTTTAAATTAAAAAAAAAAATTTTTTTTAAAAATTGGAAAAAACTTTAAAAAAAATTTCGAAAAAATTTTTTTAAATTTTATTTTAAAGTATAATTAGGTGAAGGGTATATAAGATTCGGCACAGCCGAATATAGCTCTCTTACTTGTTTCAATAAAACTTGTTTTCTACAGCAATGTTTTTGGTTTATATTTTATAGTTATATGATTGTCGCTATATGGTTGGCAATATGATAAATTGTTAACGATGTTTGCCTGTGGAAATTTTAACCACAACCTAATTATGATAACTATGAACAACTATTCTTATATTTATAATCAAATACGTCATAATGTGGTAATGTGATTACAACATGTCATCAAATAGGTTTGAAAGTAATCTTATTATGATTGAGCTGGAATCCTAAACTGGTTGTGCTTAACCATAATATGATTGTCATCATCATAAACTATATACATGTTTGTACTAGGGTTGGTTACTGTTACCCCTAAAATACAGTTTCAGCTAAAATACCGTTACTGCTAAATATCAAAATACTTATTTTGAATTTTTATAAATGTTATTAATAATATAATTCAGGATGAAATTACGGTTATCATTAAAATACCGTTACGAAATAAAAAACAGTTTCCGCCAAGCTACCCTCAACAAATTAACTGCAATTACCGTTAAAATAACTTATCGAAATAATCTAGATTAGCGTTACCGTCATATTTTAACCGTTTCAAATCGGTAGCCAACCTTGTTTTGTACCAAACATTTAATGATCATATCATGTCATCTGATGTTTTTACATAACCATATTATGGTAAATATTTATGATTGGATACAATCATACGAACCATAATATAATTCGATAGCAACCATTAAATTTAATTATAATAAGACGCTGTTCGATCATGGTCACCACAACCATATGTTATTTTTCATATGCTAAATTATGCTTCTAGACATTTTAGATATTACCAAAAGAACAAAAAAACTTGTATATTTTGATACCCTACTTATGCTGTATGTTCCAAAAAGAAATATTACGTTGATGAACTCATATATTTGGCTTTAGTTTGTTGTTGATTTCAATTTATTTTTTGACTGATTTGAAAAAAGAAAAAAAAAACGATTTCTTTTTGTTTTCTTTTTTGGCCCCTTACTTGGGTTGTTCTTAGCTTTTGACAAGAATTCGATTTGATAAAAAAAAAAATTAATAAAGAATAATGTCATTGGATTTGTAATTTTTAACTTTATGCTTTCAAGACAAATGGGATTTCATTTGTTCTTTCTTCTATTCGAACAACTTGTTTTTTTTTTCTATTCTAAATTTGTTTAAATTCTTTTGTTATCTTAGTGTAGTGGGTTACATTATTTAGGTTAAGATTATATTTAGTTTTAAAATTCTTTAGATAATATTTCTTTCTAACTGTTATTAATATTTTTATTCTTTCTGCTACGTCTTTAAAATAAATTCTTTAAGGTGTCAAATAACTTGAAATATATGTTGGACTTATTTAACCGGTTTTTATGAGAGTTTTTTAAAGTTTTCATAACTAATATGACAGTAACTTGGAACATTATGACGGAAATGATTACGTCAGTACTGAAATTACCAAAAAAATTAGTTAAACAATTTACTTTTATAAACGCATTGATTCTGTTTAGAGTTAAATGAAATTCTTTATCAAAGCTTTAATACGATTCATATTTGTATTTAAATTGGTGTGATTTAATTAATGACACATTATAAAATTTCCAAATACGTTTTGTTTATTTGTGTGAAATATATTACGAGGTGGTTGACTTTTGTTTTTTAAATCGGTTTTATAAATTTTGAAAGTTTTCTGTATCACTTTCAGACTGCAATTCCCGTATTTAACTGAGCTTTATCTTTAATTTGCATTTCTATTACTCAGAACAAAGTTTTTACAGAACGAAGTTTTAAAATATTTACATATATTTTTGCTACATTTGCCAAAGTTTGCCAACCCAATTAAATTCCAATTGAATTTCAAGCAAAAACTTTTTAAAATTTTTCGTTATCATATGCAAATGTAGCGTTTCCATTATAGCTATTTAATATTTAGAAAACTATGTATGTATGTGTGTATTTCTTATTTTTTAATTTAAAAATTTATGAATGTGACAAAATATGAATATTAAGATACATCTCCCACTTCGTTAAAGCACTTTCTTTGCAATTAAAAAACTGAAATATACTTATTGCATAAGTTACTATTAAAAAAATTAAAATTTTTAGTAATTCTTGACACACCATTAATCAATATAAACAACTTTCATACAAATAAATCCATTATTCAGCTTCTGCCTAAAGCCCTTCATGCCAGAGATAAACTGCTTTATTCTCTTAACACCAAATAAATGATTCGTTTTTGTTCATGGCTCGACAAAAGCAAACAATGACAAACAATTCAAAATATAGACATTAAGAAAAAGTTTAATTTTAATTTTTTTTAACATTAAACAAATCTACATCCATACATATGGGCTATTCCACGAGAATAGTAGAAAACACTAAAATATTACTATGCGTAAGTATTTAGTGCTTATTACAACATTTTATTGGCAAAAATAATATATTTAATTTTTTAATTTAATTGGCGTGTTTTAGGCTAACATTGCGGTTAAAACTAAGCTCCCAATAAGCATATAGTGTGAAATGCTTTTGACTCTGATTGTTTATTTGCTATCATAAAATTGTTTATTGAAACCGAATGTATATATTTATTTTTTTTTTTTTAGCTTTTGTATACATATATTTACAGAATATATATTGTTTTACTATAAGAGAAAAATCTGTCACGTACGGTATGTCACGTACGATATTAAATTTGATTTATTATAAAAACATCCAAAGATTGTTTTTATTTAAATATGACGTATTGTAAGGGAAAAATATTGGCCCATAATCATAGTCAAACAATAAAGTTGGTTCTTTTTAAAAACTACTTTAAAATAAAAACCCGCTTTTTATTATTTCCCAACTATAGTCAAAATTAAAGTATGTTTTAAATTGAACCGACTTTAACTGGGTGTCACCTCAAATGTAGAAAATCTTATCATACAATATACAACAAAATATAGACAAGTGGCATCGCTGAACAGCTGACTTAGAAATTAAAAAAAAAAAAAAGTGACAAACAATAAATTTAACCGGGAAACTAAAGAAAAAGCAGTTTGTTTTGGAAAAATAGAAAAGGAAAGATTAATATCAAATGTATTCTATTTTAGTACTAATTTTATTGATTCAATATTCAATAGTTTGCCAAATCTCTGTCAATATCTTGCAACTTAAACATTTTTAACTTTTTGTCGAACTTTTTTACATGGCGAAGAACAGCTGATGCTGTTGTTAAATGAGTTAAAAACAACTTCAGCTAGTTTTATATTTACAGTCGACTTTAACGTCAAAAGTATACTTTAACTTGTCTATGGTAGACCTAAAGTCCACTCTTAAGTAAAGACGACTTTATTTCTCTTAAAATATACTTTATTTTCGACTATGATTATGGGCCATTATGTTTAGTGTAAGAAATTAAAAGAAAACATAACGCCTCTCATGATTCGAAAATTTTCACATATTTTTACATTTACCTCAAAATGACTTACGTTTTCTGTCACGTACGATATACACATATTTCGCACGATGCTCTGGACAACAATGTTTCGAATGAACTCTTTATTATTTTAAAATATAGTACCCTCTGAATGGAACATAAAGACCAAATTATTTTTCAGATACTCTTATTTTTGCAATATCTATTCCACTCTATAGGCGTACAAATGTCACGTACGATGATATGGAATTGCCCATATGTATATTTAAAGTTAAAAAAAAGAATTGAAAAATACAGTATTCATAATTGATATAAGGCGTTGAAGAAACGAAACGCATGACTTGTTTGATGCTCTTTTGGTTTTGTGAATTTAAAATTTTTGTCAGTTTAACATGGAAAACAAAATTGTTTAAAAGTTTGCTAAACAGGGTGTTTCAATGGGATATGAAATTTATTACAAGTAATCAATCCATATTAAATATTTCAAAATATAAATTTTAGTCAAATGTTCATTATATATTTCTGTCGTCTAATAACATTTCCAAATTATCATTCTTGTTGCAGTAGGCTAAACGAATTATTACCTAAGGAAAAATCGAAAAATTTCATAATTTCAATTTGTTTAATAATGATTTTTGTATAGCCGTATGAACGCTATTGGCACGCAATGCAAATACGCTGTTACGTTACGGTAACCGTATTTTACGAAAGCATTAAGCTATTTTATGAGATTGACGCGTTATGCTCACATAGCACATATGTACTATATATCTAAGTACGAACATAATTTCCTTAAATTGTAAATCACACATTGTTGGTTTCTAGATTTGGAATATTATCTCTTCATGATGATATAGTACGAACATATAATAACTTTTACAATTTAAAAGACACAATCGTGTAATAAGTTTATGTAATTTAGTATGTTTTTGTCATAAAATTTCATAGATTCAAAGTAAGGTTTCATTCACAACATCCTATGTTTGCTTCATCAACATCATCATCGTCATAATCTGCCGTCTACTCACCTCTCCGGGTTAAAAAAATATTATTCTTAGAAATATGAAAAAAAAATTTAAATTTTCTTTGTAAGGATTTGTTGTTTATAAATTTATATGAGAATTAAATTGTTGCTGTCTTGTAAAAGTTTAATTCCTAGAATTATAAATACTTGTTACACAAAATATTAAAATTGTATTTTCTTAAATTGAGGATTTACTAGATTGTTACAATGTTTATTTAATTTATTTTAATAAAATTCAATATAATTTGCTATGTTCCCATAAAAAGTTTATGCTAATTTTTTTAATTTGTATTTTGCAGGTAAATTGAATGTTTAAAATGACATTGTTTGATGTAAAGTTGTTGGTAAATATTTCATCTATACAATAATGAAATTATTTAAAAACTAGAAAATACATAACTAAATATATCTAAGTTAAGTAATTTAAGTTTCTAGGAAGATTTTTAGCAGTTGTTTCAAAATCATTATTTAGTTCTAAAACTAAGGTTCTTTAATAACATCCTTAGCAACTATTCAATTCTGTTGAAAAATATGATGATTCGAATGTACTTCTGCAGATTAGTCTAGTCGCATAATAGTCTAGTTTTTGCAGTATTCAAAAAAAAAAAAAAAGTTGTTAAAACTACTGACAATTCACTGAACAAATTTTAATTTTGCAATTTATTGCATAATTCTTCAAACATCCTTAAATATTAAACTAAAAATTTTACTCAATTAGGAGCTTCGGAAAATCATAATCAGTTTTTAACTATTAAAAAACACGGCTTTTTGTGAAAATCTGAAAGTGAAAATATTTCGAAAACAAACCGTATGATTATAAATGTTTGGCCATATTTGTTTTTAGCCAAAATTGTACAAAAATTATGTTTTACATGAGGAAAAATTTCTGAAGAAACAAAATACAAAAATTATTTAAACTTTAAATCAGTAGACAAAATTTGTCCTAAATAACAGATTTGTTCAAGGTTTTGTCTCGTTGGGTCAAAGGGACAAAAACGATTTTTATTGAAGTAAATGTATAGCTTTTTTATACACTTCACAATGAGTGGCAAGGGTATATATAACTTTATCATTCCGTTTGTAATCGTTAAA
The DNA here is from genome assembly GCA_942486065.2 of Calliphora vomitoria. Lineage (NCBI taxonomy): Eukaryota > Metazoa > Arthropoda > Insecta > Diptera > Calliphoridae > Calliphora > Calliphora vomitoria. The sequence continues at coordinate 142,417,729 of OW818030.2, forward strand.
GATAGCGAAGTCGATATAGCCATGTCCGTCTGACCCTCTGTATGTTGAAACCAACTTTTCGTAACCCCCAAATAACTTACATACATGCTTGATACATCAATATATGGGAAATTCTTCCGGCTCCATTGCTATTTACAATCGAGAAAATCGGCGACCTCGATTTTTGGCCTATTTTTGATCTATATCTGGATTACTAAGTCATAAATATAGACAATATGGATATCTAATTATAGATATTTCAAAGTCCATTGCAACGATCTATATAAGGCTATAGTAAATTGGACCTACAATGGGTCAAAATCGGGAAAAATATTTTTTAACCCGAATTTTTTTGACCAACAAAATTTTTTGGTCTTAAATTTTTTTCACTAATAAAATAAAAAAATAAAAAATTTGGAAAAAAAACTTAAAAAAAAATAAAAAACTATTTCGAAAAAAAATTGTTTAAAAAAATGTTGAAAAATTTAAAAACAATTTTATTTTAAAATTTAAATTTGGTGAAGGGTATATAAGATTCGGCACTGCCGAATATTGCTCTCTTACTTGTTTATCACACATCTGTTAAAAATAGCAATCTAAAAACGTTCTTAGAAACCTTTGGAAAATTAATTATGTTCAGCAACGCGTGTTGAAAATTTGATCAAAAATGTACGAGTATCCAAACGGAAATACATTTGGCAAATAACTATGAGTGGGCGCAAAACTATAACAACATAATTAATGTATTTGTTATACCCTACACCACTATAGTGGGGAGGGTATATTGGGTTAGTGCTGATGTTTGTAACGTGCAAAAATATTGTCCCCAACACCCACCTTAAAGTATACCAATATGCCCCAGGGAATTTGGGGCATTATTTCTCTTAGCCCCCATACGATTGCCCTATCTGAAAATAGATAAGCTCTCATAAATATCTTAGTTATACATATAGAATCAAATCCAAATTCAGTAGAAATAAGATTTCGCACCACAAAATTTTGTGACGATCGGTCCATAATTAGTGAAAGCTCCGATATAAACATAAATCTTTAAAAATGTTGGTATTCAAATAAAATTCAACACAAATAAGTCTCATATATACAAAACACATGTCACCAAATTTAATGGCGTTGGGTCCATAATTAGTCATAGCTCCGATATAAATTTTTAAAGAAAACTGTTTATAATCATTTTCCTGGTGTATAGTATAATATGGTCGGGCTTGACCGACTATACTTTCTTACTTCTCTTTATTATCGAAAATACCAAATATTTTATTCATGTTACACATACTAGTTTATAGCAAATCACAAATTTATCTATTTTCTAACGAATACAAAATCAAATGAAGTAATAGTTTTCCTGGTTCTTAGTTTCTTATTCAGTATTAGTGAAAATACAAAAACTATTTCAAAGGGCTTTAATATACCAGATCTGTTTTCCTACTAAATTAACAACTCTGTGCTTTGTTTATCTTTAAATTACCGTTAATTAACATTAGTGTTGCCTACTTGCTATTATTGCATTATTCTATATTAATTGCAAAAATATTAGTTTTAATTAATATTTCCCATACTATTTTTATAAATGAGTTCAATTTCAATTAATTAAGTAGGTAATCCAATTATCTATATACAAATTACTACAAAATACTTGTAAATACAAAACACAACTAGACCTTAAACATGTGTTACGAACTGGAAATGAAAATAAAAATAAAAAAAAAATAAAAAAAAAACTGAAATTGGGTCACTTTAAGAACCACGAGACTTTTTTGACTCGAACACCCAACTGAAAATGTTTAAACAAAAAGTACATATAAAATGCATGAAAAAGCAATGTCTGTGGAAAAAACCTTTAAGTACTTAAGTAATGGCAGAAAAAATATATAAAAAATAGCAGCATTTTAAGCAGAAGTGCCATACGAGAGACTACACAGACAATAATCCGCTTAATTTTATAAGAATCTAAAAATATAAAAACAAAAAATATTGTGTTCAACACTAAAAGTGACATGAAAAGAAAATTAAAAATATATATAAAGTACCTACAACAACAAATAAAAAAGAAAATATTGTTGGGATTTCTATTAAAGGCTTTTGTTTTTTTGTGTTCATCATTTCGAGTAGATGTTGAAAAAAAAAAAAAAAAATGGAAGGGCAGTAAGAGATTAGATACATACATACATTCTAATGACATACAAACAGTAACTGGAAATATGTCATTACAAGTTAATAGGGCAATTTGAGGTTAACAAATTTTACAATTCATGGACGAGCTACTTGTGCAAGGAAAAACTAATTACATTTTTGAAATTGTATTTATTATATTTTTGATAAATATGTATGTACTTCAATGCATTTTTTTACAAAACTGTTCAAATGGTTTTTTTTTTTGAAAACTAAAATATAGTAAAACCTTGATAATCTCGGCATCAGTTTTCATAACATTGTGCACTCTATAATACGGATCGATTACATGTTTATAACTTATAAATCCGGATTTCATTGTTATTTTCATGACTTGTAGAACTGAAATATGTTAATACTTTTTTATAAAATGTACATACATACAATAAATGTTCTTTTTAAATGTAATCGTTTATTTAAATAATATATAAATATAATACATCATTAGATATGTGTTTTAATACAAGAAAAATGTTTAAAATTTTATATTTTTATTTTGATAATCCGATCAAAATAAAATTAATCAATTAACCGGATTATCAAGGTTTTACTGTACTTTAAAAATCGTATTGACATAAATATGTATTTATAAATTTCTTCTTTATCTGCTCTTTCTTTTAAAGTAACACAATTTAATGTAAAAATCCTAAATCACAAATTTACCTTGAGGCTCTAAAAGTAATTGACAACACTTATTAAGCCTTACAGCTCTAAATGACACCCGCTTTTCTATCGTCTACAATTAAAATAGTTTTAGGCGAAAAAACCAAATAGAAAAGAATAACACAGTTTTAATTAAAAATTAATCTTCTTTTTTAACACAATTTTTAATTATTATTTTTATTTCTTCTTCTCTTCGCCATCACAACCAATTTTATTGTTTTTATTTCTCTGAAACAAAAACTATTTTTTTTTACAAAATTCTCTTCATTCTCATTTACACAATGCATTTTTTTTATTGGGGTTCTTGTGTGCATTTAGAAAAAAAAAAAACAACAAAAACCAATGACAAAATTCATTTATGCCATTGAAAGTAGAAAAATATTTATTACAAAAATATAATTCAAGTAAAATTTGTTTTTTTAGCTTATTTAGAATATTTATAAACAGGGTAATCGGAAATATGCTCTAATAAGCATTAAATATACGGTAAACACGAAAAATATGCTGTAAATTAAAAAAATTGTTTTTGAACTTACTGGAATAAAGTTGTAATTGTATACATATTTCTAGTTTTCCTGTTTACTGCAAACAAAAGTACTGATATTTACTTACATTAACTAGTATGTACTCAAAAAATACAAGTGTGCTGTGTTTATCTTACGTTTTTCTCTTTTCGTTCCACTGTGTTAATAAAAACATTACGTTCTATTTAGTATTATATCGGTTAGAATAAACAAATTACAATTTTGTTATTAGCTGAAAATATATAAAGTTTCAGTTCTACAGAATAATATGAAACATGGAGGAGGGAATTCTTTTAAACACTCTGTGGCTAGTCATGGATCTAGTCCAAACGAACCTGTCATGGGAATAGCTCGCCATGTGTAATAGACAACATGCATATCTAATGAAACACCTATAACTAGGTACCAATTTCAGGAATTTTTTTTTAACAAATATTTTTATTTTAACAATAAAATTGTTTTTAATCTATATTTTAAAGTATAGTTGGCGAGGAGAATATAAGATTCGGCACACAGACAATATCACTCTCAATAGTTTTTACTAAATTTCTTTAAAAGTCATTGATTAATTGTCAACTTTTTCCATTGAATTTTAGCCTGTGCTCTTTACTTCAATAGCATTCTTCAATATAAAATAAAAATTCATATAAATTCATATCAATTGAATACCCAAGGATGCAGGAAGGAAAATATTTGTAGTAGAAGCCATAGATAAATACACATAGATCGGAAACTCTCCTGTCAAGGACCTAACTCAGTTGTCAAAAACCTAAGTGGTGAGAATGTATTAGTAAAAAAAACTATGTGAAAACAAAAACAACACTCGTATGTGTAACTTTTTTGAGTAATTTTTTTGTTTGAGTTTTTTTCTAGTTTCCGCTCTATGTTTCTCTATGGTAGAAGCATACAATTCCAAAAAAAAATTAAACAAAATATTGGAGACAAAACCGTGAGAAAAAAATTGAAAGTTATTTTATTCGTTCAACAACTCCCCACATTTTTATTTGGTTCATATTCAAAAAATTATTGATTTTGAGAATTCTAACCATAGATAAATACACATAGATCGGAAACTCTGCTGTCAAAGACCTAACATAATTGTCAAAAACCTAAGTGGTGAGAATGTTTTAGTAGAAACAAAACTATGTGAAAACAAAAACAACACTCGTATGTGTGATTATTTTCAGTAATTTTTTGTTTGAGTTTTTTTCTAGTTTCCGCTCTATGTTTCTCTATGATTCTAACTGCAATTAAATTGTGACATCCATAATATTTCATCAAATATGTTTAAAAATCTTCACATTATAATTGAACTGGAATCATAATGTTTTTGAGTTCAACAATAATATGGTTTTGTTTCCACTATAATATGATTAAATCAGCTACCAAGTTTATACATATCACATCATGTTTAAGGTTGAATCGTTGCTTATATTATTATAACAAAAAAACAAGTGATCTTTTTGCATGAGCTTCGGATAAACAGCAATTTAAAGGTTGTTCAAAAATTATAATTATAAAAATGTTTGATGATAAGTCAATATTTTCGACCGAATACACATATTGATATGTCAGCAAAAGCGAGAAGCAGAAATTTTCTTTCAGAAAAGAAACGGAAAAGTAAATTTGTAAATTTTCCATTTCCATAGGGAATTTTTAAAATAAAATTGTTTTATCAATAAAAGTTGTTCCATCCCTGATTTAGATGGATTTAGATAAATGTAAGCGTATGTAAGTATTTGTTTTTGTTATCCATTTCATGAGAAAAACAAACATCAACAAATAGATTTTGTTACGTTTGAGTTTTTAATTTATCAAACAACAGTAACAGCAACAACAACAACAAGATTAAGATAAAATATTTGTTATTGATAACGTAATTTATGATAAAGTTTCTTCATTGATCACTTTTATACCCATCACTAAAAAGGTGGTGGGGCTGTACGGATTTTGTCATTCAGTTAGTAACAGATCGAAATATTTATCCAGACCCACAAAAGTATATTTATTCTGGGTCCCTATACAATTCCAACACGATCTAGCTGTGTCCGTCCGTCTGTTGAAGGATTGAAATATTCCTTGTTGATCAGACATGTTTGGTATTGAAAATGAGCAAAATTGGTAAAACTGTGAGACAACCTCCAAAAAGTTGATATTTTTGTGTTTATTTATATAGCAGATAATACGTTAACACGTTATTTCTATTAGAAAATAACAAATTGTGTTGTAAATGGTATAATAATCCCCGAATATGGCTCTATGATACATAAGTGTCTATAAAATAGTGATATCCATACAAAATGTATTATTGAAAAAAGGCAAAAGTAGATAAAAACAAGTAAGAGAGCTATATTCGGCTGTGCCGAATCTTATATAGCCTTCACCAAATTATACTTTAAAATAAAATTAAAAATTTTTTTTTTTCAAAAATTTTTTTTAAAACTTTTTTCCAAGTTTTAAATTTTTTTTTTTTTTAATTTATTAGTGAAAACAATTTATGACAAAAGAATGTTTTCTGTAAAAAAAATTCGGGTTACAAATTTTTTTTTCCCGATTTTGACCCATTGTAGGTCCAACTTTGTATAGCCTTATACATATACATCGTTGCAATGGACATTGAAATATCTATCATTAGATATCCATATTGTCTATATTTATGACTTAATAATCGAGATATAGATAAAAAAAAATAGGCCAAAAATAGAGGTTGTCTCCGATTTTTGCTCATATCTCCGTTATTTATGGACGGATTTTGCTGATTTTAAATAGGAAACTTTTTGAAAGCATGTCTGACAGAATTATTAAGGATTTGGATCCCGAAGATATCTGGGGTCTTCAGAAAAGACTATAAGGATTCAGAATATATATACTTTATAGGGTCGGAAAATTATATTGTGGAAATTACAAACGGAATGACAAACTTATATATACCCTTCTCACGAAGCTGAAGGGTATAATAAATGTAAAGAAATCGGTGTCAGTCAGATATTGGTGGTGGGTATATAAGATTCGGCACAGCCAAATATAACACTCTTATTTGTTACCTTTACATATTTATGGCGATGTACATTCACAAAAACTAGATGTTGTTTAATTAAAGTCGTCCGAAAGTAAAATACTAAAATCTTATATCCATTTATTTCATCTACATACATATATTCATATTTGAAGTGATTAAAATATAGAATGTCTTTAAAAATGCAAAGTAAATTTACTTGAAACTGTACTTGTTAATTTATGATGATATTGTTGTTTTTCAATAATATTTTTATACTTAACTCTTTTTGTGTAATCTATAACTAATACTATTTTTAACGTTGTTGCCTGTCGTCTCTATAAAAATATAAATTATCTTGCAAACAAATCTAAAAATTAGTCATACTTTGTTACACGATTTTACTGAGAACATTTAATTACTTTTCCATATACACATAACAACTGGAAATTTAGCAAAAAAAAAAAATATTTGAAAAAAAAATTTAAATAAGTTTTGCTAACAATAATTGTGTTAGACAAGTCAACACGTACAAAGTTAACTACATCACACCCCTCACCCTCAGTCTCATTCATATTTCCATTGCAAGTGCTGGTGTTATTCAACAATTTCGTTTCATTTCATTTTAGCGTTTTATTTTTTGAATTTTGAAATCACCTCCACCAACAAAGGAATTATTTATTATTAAATTCAAACACGTTTCCGTTTAAGAAAAGTTATTTTTACAAAACAAATATTTTTTTTTGCGTACAATTGTTGGTAAAAGATTTTCAATAACAACTGGTGGAAATTAACTAATGGTTGAATGAATGTACTTTTTTCTTTTACAATCAAATGTAAATTCAATTCTATGAGTTGAAAATTATTAAAATTGAAATGATGAATTATTTTAGTTAAATAAAAAAAAAAAAAATACTCCATAGAGACATTTCAAAGGGACGTGATTATATTACCGGTTACAAAGTACATAAATTGTGCAACAGTCAATTCAAATCTTTTTAATAAAGTCATACAATAAAATTATGTTCGAAATAAATTAAAATTGACATGATGTTGAATTTAAATACATACAATATGTACATACCAACCAATATACTTGGAAACACTTTAATACAGCGTACTTACTTACTTACACTTTCTTGAACTTTAAAATTGCATTGTTGTCATCTTGAGGTTGGTTGATGGTTGAATTTCTTCAATGGTAGTAAAAGATTGTCGTACAGTGTGACAAAATTGTTGATAACAAATTTAGCACAAATTGGTTAGTTTTTAGGTTGAACATTCCAGTTTTGGATATACAAAATGGTGAAAAAACTAATCCATGTTAATTAAATGAAGAACCTCGTCTCCTATATATAATATCTCATGGATTTTCAATCCAAGTACTTGAGGCCAATGCCTTATTAGATTAAACGCCAAATATATGTCATGGCACAAATACGTAATAAGATAAATATAAAAATCTCTAAATGCCGGTCCGATATTGCAAACCGTACTTGAGAGACAAGTGCAGCTGCTTTCAAAAGAATAGCAGCACTTGCATAGCAATAATTTTATTTATAACCGATGTTTACATTTTTATTTAAAATAATAAAAATATTGTAAAAAACATGGCACAACAATATTGAATTTTAAATTATTACTACCCTTGTTAGCAATAACGGCAGAGAATTCACCAAATTCTGGCAAATTTATTTAGAAATGGAGTATCATGCCTGTTCCACAGTGCTCCACAGATCATTATTATTAGTTAGTTTGACTTCAAATACCTTGTTTTTTACATCTGCCCACAAATTCTCGATTGTGTTTAGATCGGGCGACTGGGCTGGACATTCCATTTCTTCAAACGCCAGCATTACTCCCTCAAGTATTTTCACATAATCATATTGTTACGAATGTGCAATGACGATTTGAATTCAACAGTCTGTAACGACTGCCTGCAGGATTCATCATGTTTGAAGGAACGTCCATCATTGACATTGTTTGTAAGTATGGCAACACTAAATATTTGGGCTGCTGGCAATGACATCGAAAGCTCTAGAAATCGAACATACTAGTTGACCGTTAAGAACAATCTCGACTACTCGGATGGAGATGGCAGTGCGTGTATAAATAGTGGCAGAGGCTGCAGTCGTGAGTTGAGTTTATCATTGCCGCTGTTAGAGTTAACATCAACTGTTTTGTACATTTAAGGTTGTACGTAATAGAGTATGTGTGCATTTCTGCGAATTGATACACGTGTATAAAGACACTGAATAACTATTTAATTCTATTGTTATTGTACATTCTAAATAAATAAAGAGTTGTTACAATTTTAAACTACTGAAACTGCTTTTATTTGCAATCAAAAGTATCCGGTTTATTTAAAGGAAATAAACCACGTTTTTAAAAGGTAAAAACGTAACAATATGCATCCATAATGGTACTTATACGGTAGTGTTGGATACCATAATACTAGAACCGCTGTACTTGACAGTCTTTGCGGTAAATTTTGGGTTAAATTTGGAGGTCTTCAAGTGGATTCTTACCGTTTTAAATTGTTTAAGAAATAATATTTTAAATAATAATAATTGTGCTATTATTTTGACAGATCGCACTTGTTTGATTGATTTAACAACAAGTTATTAATTTTTTCCGGGAGCCTACTTCTAATAACAGGAATGTGAAGTTATCGATTAAGAAATATTTAGATGATAATGAAACAAAATTGAAAAATAAAATTCAAAAATGTTAGTGGTGCTATTATTTTAACTGTAACTGTATGTATGTTTAGTGGTCATCAAGAAATTTATTTATTTTAACCACAATACAATGTGATTTACACCACAGTGCATCAATAATTGAACTTGAAATGTTTTGTTAAACATTGGGGTTTCTTTTTTATGTTTATTGTGTGAATTTCATGAATGTCGTCTTTTCATTCTTAAGAATTTTATTTTAAATATCGTTACAATAATATAGAAAGGCCCTAACTCGTGTTTTTTTTAATTCGAGATTTTTTGGCTAAATATGATATATGAGCGAGCGGACGGACCATTTATCGAAATAAACGAAAATCTGGGCTTAAAAAAAAAACGAGTTAGGCCCTTTCTATATTAAGGTAACGATATATTTATGTACAAGAATATTTCCATTCATTTAGGCATATTCTATTCATGAAAGAATAAAGAAAAGAACTATGTATGTACTACAATAAATATTTTAGTTTTACAAAGAAGTATTCATTGGCTTCTTATCTTCACATCTACAAACCGATGTATGAATAGACGGATAAATAAACACAGTGAGTACTTGATGTTCATTAACAGAATACATATTAGGGTGGCCCGAATTTTGCTCTTTTCGATTAACGATGCAGACGAGGTCTAAAATTGTTCCCCATCTTCTAAAAGTTTCCAGTTTTGAGTCAAAGTAGGAAAATTGAAAACTAAAAATAGTTTATCAATAGATGTTTAAATATGTATAAACAATTTCTAACATTGAAATTTCAAAAATTTTCCTTCAATTCTCAAAACTTTAAATAAAATCCAATTTTGCTAAATTTCTCAGCATTTAGTTTTTAGATGACAGAGAAAAATGTAAGACTTTGGTTGCATCGACAATCGAAAATGTCCAATATATAGACCACCCTAATTAACATACATAAGTACATTTGTACATATGTATGTAGTTTATGGTTTCAATGACTAATTGCAAATTGAATTAAAAATTCTTAAAGTTTGACTCATCTTTTTTGTTATTTATTACATTAACTATTGTAATTTGTAGTTTGTTCACACCCATTTAAAATACAAAGAAGTTTGTTTAAGTTTAACTTGTGAGAAAAGCAGCGGAATTTAGTAGAGGTTTAATGAAATTTGGTCGCATCCTTGTTTAAAAAAGAATTTGAGCCTTCTAAATACCGAAATAACTGTAATTAAAACCATTTTGAATTAATTACATAATAATATTGTATTGAATCCACAGAATCATGTATAATATCTTTAGTTTTTCTAAAGCCTTTTGGGAAAAGGTTTCTTGATGATCTGGCCTAAGCAACCAGTGAAATGCGCATAGGAACTAGCTTATCCCCCAACAATAAATTTCAGTGAATTTATCAAATAAAAATTGGGAATTTAGCATAAGAAGCTCTTACTAAAATATTAATTTTGTATTCCCGAATAACCTTTTAATGATAAATTTGCAGGTGCCCGTGCATCAAGACTAAACTGGCAGCTCGCTTTATATTGATTTTCTTGCGAAAACAATAAAGCAAGTTGTTTTATTTTTTCTTTACTCACTTACACACTACAGTTTGTGTCGGCAAGAAACCAACCAATTGTAGTAGAGAATGTAAGAAAAGATAAAATCACTGTTTATTGTTGGTGTTTTGTTTAAGCTTTGATATTTTTACAAATAAAGCTTGAGTGTCTGTAATTCTCATTCACTCTATCGTTTTATTTGTATAATATCTTTAGTTTTTCTAAAGCCTTTTGGGAAAAGGTTTCCTGATGATCTGGCCTAAGCAACCAGTGAAATGCGCATAGGAACTAGCTTATCCCCCAACAATAAATTTCAGTGAATTTATCAAATAAAAATTGGGAATTTAGCATAAGAAGCTCTTACTAAAATAAGTTTTATAATTTTTAGCAACTTCAAATTTAGTTTTAATAAATTTTATTAGGTATGATCCGATGCCTTGTCGAACATTTTCTGTTTCCTCCCTATACTTATTAGCGTTAAAGTGATCTTCTGAAGTTGGCACATATGACTAATTGTGAACCGATTCTCATAGCATCTGAATTTTATATTATATGCGTTTGAGTTATTTGCAAAAGTGTTATATGGAAACTATGGACCGATTTGAAAAATACTTCTTGAAAGAAAGTTTAAAATATATTTTGATTTATATGATTATTCATATGATTTGGTATTAATCTAAATTTACAATGCAAAAGTTCCAGTTTTTAAACGTAAAACAAGCTATAACTTAAAACAAATATGTCGCGCAATCTAAATGTTGTCTGGCGTTATATAGAATTAAAAAAAAAGTTTCACTACTTAAACCATGAGAAACAAGAAAATAAAAAAAAAATTAAATTACATAATAATGTAAATACATCCAGCTGAAACAATTAAGAATTAAAAAGTTATGGCTGCACCCAGTTTATTATTATTTTTTTTACCGTAAAATATTTTTTTATTCATTCTTTCTTTCTAACTTTTAAAAGCCATTTTAAATTGTTATTAAATAAGAAACAACAATGCAGAAATAAATTTAAAAACAAAAAATTACTTCTATTTACTATTTATAGTTACGCTCAAGGAAATTTGTGTGTAATAAGAGAAAATTGCTGTACAAGGAAAGTTAATATTTTTAGTTGATTGATTTATTTATTACTCGTATTTTTGGAAACTTAAAATTTTTGTTGTTATTTTGTGTATTATGGTTTTGTAACGGCTGAAAGGTTTCTGCTGTTTTACTGTTTTACAAATATTATAGATTTTCGTCCTCTAGTGGCATTTTTTTGTGTGATGGCTAAAAGGTCAGCTATTTGCCAATTTTTTATTAAACAAAATTTGGTACATAAGAGATGAAAAGAAATTGTAATAAAACAGTATAATAATAACTGTAGTAAAAAAAATAAAAGAAGTAAGAAAGTAATGTCGGTCAATCCCCACCATAGAATACCCTACACTGAGTATATGAGCAAATTATGGACCGATCACAAACAGATTTATTTGCATAATTCCTGTGCTTGTTTATTACACTTGTAAAATATTTGTGCAAGTTGTGCGATGACTAATTATGGACCAATCGTTGGTGGTAGATACCTATTAAAATTAAACATATATGACCGATAAAGTCCTATTTCGGCAGGAAATTTATATGGGGGGCTTTGTGAAATAATGGACCAATTTCAAGCCATTTAAATAGCCTTCGTCCTTGGCCAAAACAAAATAAATTTTTTTGAAGTATCTTCAAAATAGCGACCTGTACTTTGCGTACAAGGTTTACATTGACAACCAGCCAGCCGGCCAGATGGACATAAAGTGTTTCTTAGTCGATCGGTATACTTTAAGCTGGCTGTTATATTTTTGGGCGTTACAAACATCAGCACAAATACACAACAGCCGCACAACTATGGTGGTGTAGGGTATAAAAATAAATGTAAAGAAACATGACTTAAGCACATTTCTCTTTCTTTAGCTCTCTATTTGCCCAAGTACTTTCATTGTTAATTGAAACTTAAACACAAGTAAGTCAATCAGTCAAATCAGCCAATTTGTTGCTGAGGGAACAAAGCGATTTTATAAAATTGAATAAATTTCAAGTCGAAAGAATGAAAAGTTAAAAAAAAAAAAAATCGATAAATAAATTTGTTTGTCCAAAAATAAAGAAGTAAAAATAAAAAAATCTTTTCAAAATAGAAGAGTACTTCAAAGAATGTACAATAATTATTTAAATAACTGTATTTTAATTTGACTTGTAACAACAATATGTAAAATTTACAAGTCTCGAAAAGTCTGAGTTATACTTTGGCTAATCGGTTATCAAAATAGTTTAGTTCTCAAAATAGTTTAGTTGTTTAAGTTCGAATGATTGAATTTTTCGGTTGTAGCAATAGAAGTTCAGCAGCAAAACTTAGTTGTAGAAACAGAAACGTTCGATAAACAAGAAATTCGGGTTTTAAAAGGAAATAGATTACTTTGAGTAATTGTAGCCGCCAGGATCAGTTATTTACCTTTTCGGTTATTTAATAACACTGATGTCAACGATGTTTACCTTTGATCAGATTGCCTCAAAGAAATAAAGTGCGTGTTAATATTGTATAATCTTCTATTATTAAAAAGCCAATATTTTTTTTGAGTTTTAGCAATACCCACCCGGGTGTTTTCTTTTATTTCTGTAATAACTTTTGTTTCGATTTAAATGAAATTTAGACTCACTGAACAAATTTTAGAGTTCTGTAGAATTAAAAAAACATAATAAAATATTTTTATTGCTAAGGTTTCTTGGATTTTTTAAAATTTTGTTCGTCGCATATAAAATATGTGTAGAAGTTTAGTAAAAAAACAAGTAAGAGAGCTGTGCCGAATCTTATATACCCTTCACCAAATTATACCTTAAAATAAAATTTAAAAAATTTTTTCTTTAATTTTTTTTTTTCAAAATAGTTTTTTAAAAGTTTTTTCCAATTTTAAAAAAAAAAAAATTTTTTTAATGTATTAGTGAAAATTCGGGTTAAAAAATATTTTTCCCGATTTTGACCCATTGTAGGTCCAACTTTGTATAGCCTTATATACATCGTTGCAATGGACTTTAAAATATCTATCATTAGATATCCATATTGTCTATATTTATGACTTAGTAATCGAGATATAGATAAAAAAATAGGCCAAAAATAGAGGTTGTCTAGGATTTTTGCTCATATCTTCGTTATTTATGGACGAATTTTGCTGATTTTATATAGGAAATTTGATTTCAACAGACAGATGGACAGACAGACAGCGAAAAAATGAACACATCGTGTACGATTTGACACCATTCCTTGTCAATAGTGTATCAATTGTGGTGGCAATTTGACAACGAAAAAATTACACCATTCCGTTGCCGAATTAACACCATCCGATGTCGATTTGACACCCTTCATGTACGATTTTATAACAGACCGTTGACAATTTGTCACCTTTCGTGTACTACGATTTGACACCAATTTTATACCGCACCGTTGTCAATTTGACCCCATACGTTGTCGACTTGATGCCGTTGGTGTAAAATTTGACACCTCACCGTTGTCAAATTTTCTTTTCTGAATAACCGTTCTATTTTTTATGGTAATTAAAATTAATAATTTATTTTTTAGATTTATTTTTAAACACAATACGAATAAATACTTCAAATATAAAATACATATAAAAGACGGTTTACTTAAAAATATCCTCATGCTTATTATTGAGCGCTTTAGCTTATAAAAATGGCGGCGCAACTGTAAGAAAGCATTTCAGTAGCGGCGCTCGTCGTCTAAGAAGCAACTCACGTTGAGATGTGTAGGCGAATAATTTAACAACATTGCGTTGTCAATTCGTACCCGTAAACGTACGGTGTCGAAATAAATTGACACTGTATGGTGTCAAAATGACACCAATCTTTGTCAATTTTGCAACGTAGTTTTTCCCTCAGTGTACATATTTTCATTTTATATTCAACGTTTTTCCATATTTTTTTTGCCGATTTGTATTTAAACATCGAAATCATAATTTAGTCCATGGAAAATGAAGAATAATTCCAGCTGTCTCTTGTCCAATACCAGTTACAGCAATAAAATATTGTCATAAACTTACTCAGCTGTTTTTACACAATTTCTCCCAATAATTGTCACTGCAATTTCGAAACGAAGCTAAACGAAGTAATAAAATTTTATGCAACTTTTTCATTGTGTTTTTTTTCTATTCTTGGCTATTAAGAATTTTATAATGATGATGATGATAACTTCTCATACCTAAAACATATAGTATGTATGTATGTATATTAGGGTGGGTCGATTTTTTTCACGAAAAATCGTATATCAGAAACGCATTCTACGGACAATTCTAAGAAATTTTCCCCAAGAAATCATAGGTCTAAAATCAAATTCTTTCTTGCGCATTTCGTATTTCTTCCAATGATATTTCAGTATTATTTTTTTGTTTAAATAGTTTTTTTTTTTATTGGATAAAAGACGAAATGCGCAAGATAGGATTTGATTTTAGACCTATGGTTTGTTGGCAAAAATTTCTTAGAATTTTCCGCAGATTGCGTTGCTGATATACGATTTTTTACTTTTTGATCGTCCATACAAATCGACCCGGCCTAATGTATATGTATATTCACGCTGTAAACCAACGATAATGCAACTTTTTCAAACTCTTTGTTATCGTACGCTTATTCTTGCGTAGTCTATTGTTGTTTTGCGTTGTGACATGAACACTTTGAAAGTACCAAACTCTTTGCACTTCCGGATTCCAGCATCTACCACAGTGAACTGAATGAAGTAAAGTTAACTTCACTTTACTTTTTCTACAACGTTTGTAAGTGGTTTAACGTAGAAAAAAGATCTCTATAAAAGTTGATTGCATTAACACGATTTTTTTTTTTTTCATTTTGCGATACATGCTTAAAGATACATAAAAGTGTAGATACTGGTAGGTACTGCATGCAGGCATTTATTTCAGAATGTGTACGAGTATTTGAATTGAAATAATTTTTGTCTTCTTTCAATGCAGATTTGGTTTCTTTTCCAATTTTCGTTTTGTCATCTACATATTCTGGATACGTTTTTGTTGTTGTTGTTTTTTCATACATGAAAATAATTTTTTGTTTTGCGTATCTTTGCAGTGTATGTCTCTATTTGTGAAACTGCTGATATCAATGTAATAAATGCAATCTGCCTGCTACCGCTGCTCCCGCTGCTCCCGCTGCTGATTGTTGTTGGTGGAGTTTTTCATATGAGTTGATATTATTCTTTTTATCAGAGATAAAGTTGATGTTTGCTTATATTGTTCGATTTTTATAGATTTTATTAGGAGTGTTCAAGGTTAAGTGCAAATTCGGAAAATATAATTGACTATGAGGTCCTCAGATTTTTTGGTTTTTATTATTGCTAGTAGGTTTCCTAATCTGGGAAAATTTAGAAAAGTTAAACATTTTCAATAACAGGGTCAAAGGTAATTTTTTTTTAAATAATTGGGATTTTTTATAGAAGTATTGTATAATTTAGAATGTATTTATTAACGGAATTTGATAGAAATACTCAATAAAGTCTGATGATTGATTTTAAGCAAAATTAACCATTTGAAGTACTTGGGTTCAAAGTAAGACTTAAACGTTTAAAAAGTACAGTTTGATGTAACATTTCAAAAATTAAGAAGTTTTAGTTATGCATTAAAAAGTTAATTTTTTATTTTGCTAAAATTCGTTAGTTAGATTTAGTTCTAATAAACTAAATTCCCATTTTAATTACTGATAAATTCACTGAAAATTCATCTTTGGGTAATTTGGTTCCAAGGGTTAATTTCCATTTTTTTTACTTCAAAGTTCATTTATAAACCTAGTGAAATATTTTCCCAAAGTTTCATCAAATCACAAGATTTTGACCTTTGATTACGATGCACAGTGGGGCAGAATCAACATTTTTTGGAAATAAATGGGCGTAGCCAAGGAGTATTCGAGTTTAAGTTATTAAAATGGACCCTACAAATGCTCCAGGGGGGGCGTTATAGGGGCTCAAATTAGGGTACCTTCGACATGTAAAATTTTTAAACACGTGCCATTTTATTGTTTTCCATCCGATTTCAAAGACTTGTATATTTGTGGAAAGCGCTTGGCTAGAACTTGAAAAAACATGCTTGCGTGTGCTATTTATCTCTTATAATTTACGAGTTATAGGCATTTAAAAATTTAACTTTTAAAATTTTGCCATACTTTAAGGACATATACAAATTTGATGTGTTTCCGTAAGATATCTTTACGGAGAACATTTTGGTATAAAAGACATGTCTTGTTTTTCGAATATGTCGGCCCTACACCCTTCGGAATTTGACCTTGAAATGCCAGATTTATTTCCAAAAAATTTTGATTCTGCGATGGCGGAATTATTAATGTTACCCGATTACCGTAAGATCTTAAGTATTTACTATTTTCTATAAACTGAATATTCTAAGGCTTAAACAGAATATGTAAATATGAAAATACACAAGTTTATATGAATACTATTATGTTAACGCCAGTACAGCCAACTTAAGCAAATTTATATTTTCGTGTTGTTTCAACATAATGAGAAATATGAAATAAATGAGATAAATACAATATTTAGTATTTTATTTAACAAAAAAGAACATAAAAAAACATTAAATATTATAAATGCATTAACAATGGGTTTTACGATGTTACTGTCGTTTTCATTATAATTAAATAGTTGACTACAGGTCTACGATTGCTGCCAACGGCAGTTGTAGTCGTGTAGCTGTGTAGCCTGTTGTAGTTTAAATTTGTTTTATTAAAACTGATAAAATAATGGCGCCATAATTAGCTCACTAATTATAGCGAAAAGTTGTATTTTTCCCAAAATCTTTAAAATTCAAACCACAAAGTTCAAAATAATGAGATATTGACTAGGGTTGTCATTTGAATAAAAATTATTTGAATAATTGAGGAAAACAAATTATTTTTATGTGAATTAATAAAATTTTACAGTTTAGAATAATAATAATAATCGAATATAACTAAAACACGATAACCATGTCGCTATTTTAATGATAACGTGTTGAAATATCTTTTTTGGGCACAGGTCGAAAGCCTGTTGCAGTCGGTTCATGATTTCAGCTTGCCGCATATTAAAGTTTCCTCCGAATTGTTTTAGGAAGCTAATGAATACGTTAAATACACTTTATTCATGATAAAATTTGTTGTCAATATCTCATGATTATTTTGTTTAATATGTTCAAAATGGCCCCCATATAAACATGCTCCCAAAATAAGTATCGAGATAAAATTCAACAAGTTTTTCGTAAATTATTCGAATAACAGTTTCTATTCATATTCTTTCGAATAATCGAGGAAATTTAAAAAAATAAAAATAAAAGAAATGGTAAAATTTTATTCTCACAAAATTAAACTCGTATAATTGACAACCCTGATATTGACCTAATTCATTGTAGCTTTAATTCTGGTATATATCCTGAAAAAATCGTAAAAAGAATCTCTTAAAATTTGTAAAATTCGTTTAACAAGAATAAAATTACCTTTTTGACCAAATATGTAATTGGGTAAACGTTGTCGGAGTTAGGCAAAAATTCATATAAATCGAATTCATTGTGTAATTCGATTCCAAAGAAAACATTTTCGAAATAAAATGAATTAAGCATACGAATTCGAACGAATTACAAAATAATTCGCTTTAATGAGCCTTAGGAACGAGTAAATTTGTTCTTACATTTTCCTTGTTTCATTTAATCTTCGGTGAATACCCTTAATATTCGGCTTAATTGTGGAGGGTGTAGCATGTGGGTCTACGTTATTTTTTTTTCTCGTATTAGTGACGATGAATAAAAGCTTTATGACATTTTGTACAGTCTTCATCTTTTGCAAAAAAAAAAAAAAAAAAAATAATCAAGTTTATGTTTATTTAATACAGAATCTAGTTGGTGTTTTCAGTCATCAAAGCCATTACATTTTGTTGGATTTGGAGGTCTAGGAATCAATGCAGTAGCTTGCCACTTAACAGAACTTGAGTGAGGACAAATAATGTTGAAATTTATTTTTGTTTAAAGAGTTTTAAAATATTTTTTTTTATTTTCGTTTAAATATTAAACATTTGCTATATTTGATTAAAGCTTTTATTCATTTTAGCCATATCCTACCGTAATAAATATTTTTTTCTTCTTCTTTCCTATATGAGCATAAAGTGCCATACACAAATATTTTCTTTATTACTTTGGTACGAGTATTGGTCTAAATCGGTTTTTATACCCCCCCATCAAAAAATATGGGGGTATGTTGATTTTGTCATTCTGTTTGTAACACGTCGAAATATTCATCGTAGACCTACAAAATTAGATATATTCTGGGGACTTATACAATTCTAAGACGATCTAGCTATGTCCGTCCGTCTGTAGGTCCCAAACGAAAATAGGTAGCTGGCTGAAATTTTTCACATATAATTTGTGTTGATAAGGTCCATGATTTTACCTAGCCACAAACAAATGTCCCCCCGGAATACGGTTTAAGCAGTCATAAAATTGGTGATTATGAAGGTCCCCTTCAGAAAATGACTTGAACATTCATAATTGTCTTATGATAATTAATATTGTAATGAAATTGTTAATAAATAAGTTTTATATGAACCCATGGTACAATCAGTTACCAGGTACAATTATTAGAGAGAGTTTCCAATGTTCACCCCTAAAACGTCAAACTATGTATTAATCACTTAACTTTTTTTAATTTGTTACCGCGATATTTTATAAATTTGTAACGTTTTAACTGAAGTTGTACACACTTTTTTCACAAAAAATTTAGTTTTTCTTCCATTTTTAGTAAATTGATGTTTGAAATTGAATTTTTTTGTAACAAAAAAATAAATTAAATTATTTTTTTAGACGTTTTCTTTTTATATTTTTTCATTTTCTTTTGTTTGATATTATAGGGAATGTATAATTGAGAACATACTTTCTAATAATTGTACCTTGCTAGTTCTGCCATGATATGAACCTATATTTTGTGGAATCGATTCAGAAAAATATTTGATTGTCACATATTGATGGTGGGTATATAAGATTCGGCATAGCCGAATAAAACGCTGTTACTCTTGTTTTTCTAATCTCACCTCACCTTAACTTAGTTTAGTTTATTTAATTTACTTTTAATTCCCCATTGTTTTAATTTAGATTAGTTTAGTTGAGTTAAGTTTAATTTTAATTTTCTCAACTAAATGATTATGACAATCGGTCTATTTACTTTATTTCGAATGTCACATGCGAATTTATTTAATTATTTTATATTAAGTTTTTTTTTTTATAAGGAAGTAAAACCAAATCGTTATTAAGTACGCATTTTTAATGTAACACGATAAGGTTGCTTGGAATTTATAGTTGTATGTGGTGGGAAGTTTAAATTTACAATTGGATTTGTGTGTTTGGCTTTTTGTGTAAAATCTATTATTGGTATGAGTACAATTTGTAGAGAAGACTGATTACAATGTAGGCGAATAACTGCAGCTATTTTTTTATTTAAATCTCTAGACACCATCGAAATCCAATGCGAGTATTTTTAACATGTTAGTCTATTTTTGCAACCATTATTCAAAACATATTTTCCGAATATCCGAATATTATAAACAAGTAATTACTTAGGAGCCTCCAATCCTTAATTTTGGTTGTGTAAAATATATGTATAAAAAATATATAAAATATTTTTTCAATTTAGTAGATTGATACACAATTTACTGGAATCTATATCTTCTCATTACTATCATAATATACATAATAAAGTAAGATTCTGACACATTATATTTCAAGAGCAAAATTATGTTTGTGTTTAATCACTGATAATTGCATAATAAACAAATCATCAGTATAGGCTATATCACTCGGCCAGATTATATCTCCTGGTGAACCACTTTGATGATCTAATAAACTCGTTTCAGACTGATCCTTGATAGATCCATTAGTTTATTGAAAATAATCAGGGCAAACGTTATGATATAGTTTCCTCAATTCTTTCATTGTGACAACATTTTTATGGTGAAGAAAATTTCTTGTTTTCCTATAAAAATTGTAGTTGATCGTCTGACGAGAATCGCCTTATTATAATTCCAACTTTATAATGTTACTTCAATGTTTACAGTTGCCATTAATTCAATCTTTTATTTTTTCAGTTTAAAATATTGTTTTGTTTTGTTTACATTAAAATGAAATTAAAATGAAAATAAAATCTTTCAAATTCTTGGAAATAATACGTAATCTAAGTATTCGAAAATAATACAACACAATTGCTGAGAAACTGATTTGAGTAGATTACTATGATGTAACTGAAAGTCATGATTCACTATCATCGATGACGATCAGTCGTGGGATTTAATGGGAGCAAAGTTTGACTGAAAATTAACAGCAAACCTGTTACAGAGACCTGCGCCGACTAAATCTCACGGTGGGGGTTAGCCGGCTGTCAGCCGACTATTTAAAAACTACTCAAATTCTAAAAAATTTAAAAATTAAAAAGTGAAATTCTAAAAATTTTATGAAATTAATAAGGAACATTTATCAAAAAACGGCGGCTATATTCAAGCCGCTTTAAGCCAAAAAAAAAAAAAAATCGGCGGCGGCTTTCAAAAGTTATCGGCGGCTCGGCTTACAGCCGTTCGGCGCAGGTCTCTGTCCTGTTACCAGAAATTCCTTCAAAAGTAATTTTTAATCAAATGATTTCAAAAATGTAAGCAAACACAAAGAATAGGACCATAGAGAATTATACATAGAGACGAGACATTCCGATTTGTCAAACTAAAATAACACAAATCAAATTTCTGATACAACAACAAAATACATTGACTAACATGTATTTTGTTGTTGCCAGAGATAGGTTTTTGACAACAGACTTAGGTTTTTGACAATTGCGTCTCTATGTTACCCTATGAATAGGACTATATCGCTTAGATCATATGTATGTATGAAACATTTCCAAAAATACTTATATTCTCTTGTCAACAATTTAGTCGTACTTATTTTTCTTTAATTCGCACTATGCTATAACGACAAAATCTGATAGTGACTGAAGTGAATCATGGACATAAACAAACTAATCTTGAAATATGTATTGTAACTTATTGTCAATATTTTTTTGTACGAAGAAAACTATTGTGAAAATTCGCTTAAATTTTCAAAATATTCATCCAATCACATAATATTACACCAATACTTTTAAATGATCGGCAATATATAGTGCCAAACAGTTATTTTTATTAAGTCAGTATAAGTCCTTTATATTAATGGGTAAACTAAAGCCTTCTATAGCTGCTATCTAATTATATTATGGTTCGTATATGACCATATTATTACTAATGTTTAAAATCATAAAGTTATCATAATTTCATTCCATTTTTTGGTAATCCTTAGTTTGCGGATTTTCATGCATGTATGTATTGTATTTAAAAAATATGCACTTATAACTTTGTTCAGATGCATAAATAATTGACTATGGATCGATCAATGTCCAAAAATAAGACAAGAAAGTTCCCAGCAGATTTAACTCTTTAAATTACATTACTCAATTGATTACACTGATAAATTTTGACAAAATAAAATGCTTAGCACATTTGCATACCACAAAATGAATACCACAGTATAACAATTCCATCAAATCTCAATTTACAAAAAAAAGTGGACTTTGCACGTTTGCACACTAAGCTAATGAATAGAACGTAGAATATTTGCCGCAACCATATTTTAACCATGTATTTTCTCTGCGTTAAAAAAAAAAAATAAATAAAATTCAGTTGGTTTTTAATGATATTCAAAAACCGTTTATTAATTTTAAAATCTTCATTCTAATGATTCACACTTTTAACATCATTCTTATAAACAAATCTGTTCATTTTTATGCAAAACTAAGCATATTAAAACGGTTTATAAGTAATGAAATCAATAAATAATCACGTTTTTGTAATAAATAAAATAACAAAAACCCTGATTAATTGATTTAACAACAATAAAACAAAACCTCAAGCAAAAATAAAAATAAAACAGAGTAACAAAGAAATTGATTTTCGAACACACAGACGGATCGCCTGTATTTCTCTTGTTGCAAAGATCCGCGCATACATGTGTAGAAGAAGCTGAACGAATTTTAAATTATTAAATGTACTGGTGGTATAAAGCAAGTAAATCTGAAAAAAAATATTAAATTTTTAATGAAGTGGAAATTTAAAACCGCATAACACAAAATTGTGCTGTTTTTAGCAAAACAATTTAAAAAGGAAGAGTGGCGAATGGGGGAGATTCTGTAGGGGCTCTTGAATAATACACAAAATTTGTTTGTGCCCCTTTTATAATCTGGGAGGTCCATTTAAGTACAAAGAAATTAAATTTTAGAATTCTAAAACGGAACATGCAAATAATACTAAGTAAATAATGTCCATAAACAAATTAAGAAAACAAAAACTCTGAACCAAAACGCAATTGAAATACAAACATACATATTCGAAAAAATAAAAAAAATAAACAAGTTGTGTTTATTTTTAAACCTTAAACTTGAACAAATAACAATGTAGATTTATCTACTTTATAGTCGTGACTAACAGTGAGTGAGTATACAAATTAGATAAACTTGGGATCTCGTATTCAATTGAATTACAGTAATTTAGATGTATTTTTTGTGCAACTTGTAGGTTGTAGTCGGTGATGTTTATGTGATTATATGGTTGAGTGCACTTTAAAATTTTGACTTTTAATTTATATATGTCTAAATTTGACTTTTGGCCATATAATCAGTATTTTAATAGAGTAATTATTGACACAGATTTTCTATTAACGCATAACAAAAAACAATTATGGTAGATACAAAAATAATTTTATTAAACTAAAACTGTTATTGTTATAATTATGTGAAATTATTTAAAGAACATTTCTGTGTAATTAAACCATGAAATTATGCATCTCATGTACCACTTTGCAACTTAAGCAATCAAATTTTACAATTTTTAACATCGAAATTAAAAAAAAAGAAAAAAAAAAAAACATTTTCTGGAAATGTTCATTCATGCAACAACTTCCTGCTGAGTTCAACCTAAATTTTCATTTGTCTGCAACAAAAATAAAACTACAACAAATTAAGAAATATTGTAGTTTCTTAAAATTTGTAATATAATAATGATGCATTTAATTAATAATAATTTGTTTTGTTCTTTTTCTACTTTTCTTTTTAGGTCAGTTGCATTTAAATAAATTTAAAGATGAAATTTTCATTCATGTTGATTCAGTCATAAAGAAACATAATTTGAGGTTAAGTAAGTATGAATTCATTTATATTTAAATATTTATATGTATTAAAACATACATACATGAACTTATTTGTTAATTGGTCAATATTATTAATTAAATTTAATTTGAAAAACAAACTCATGTATAAATAAATGCCACACAAATGTAGATAAATATGTAGAACTTGCAAACCCGGTAGACTTCGCTACACAAATCATAGTAAGACTATGAAAGGAGTTTTTAAATAGATGTATTTTACTTTACGATTATTTTTAGGTAGTTTTAAGAATATACATATGTATGTGCTTATGTAATATAAATGTAAACATATTTCCCTGCGATTATCTAATAACAAATAACCTATAAACAGTTATGATAGTAACTTAAACGTCGAAACATATACTGTTTGGATCTTCCGTTTTAGACAATAAAGAAGAATAAAGAAAAAGTACAATAGATTACCCCGCTTGTATTCTTATTCACTCATAACAATTTATGTTCAATTTCATGTTTAAAGGTCTTCAATTTTATGTAGTATAAAATTGAAGAAGGTCCATTAGAAGAACGGAAAAGCACATATGTTAACTTTTATGTCGATAAGCTTAATGAGAAAAATGGTATCTGCACACCCGCTAAGTTTGAATTTTCAAAATACTCCATTCTGCTTATATTTTTGGTGATTTAGATACGTCTCAAACGATTCAAATCTGAATTCATATTTTAAAAAAGTACCACACTGTTTACCTGGAGTTGTTTATTTGAACCAAAAATAAATTAATTTTATGCCATTCAAATTTGACAGAGGTAGTAATTGCATTTGTAATATTTTAATAAGTAAATAATACGATTAAATTTTGTTTGTATCTATATAAATTTATAATATACTAGCTGACCTGGTGCGCTTCGCCACCCCAATTGGATGAAATAAATAGTACTATTATGTCTCCATTTGTGAATTAATGCTAATTCAGGATAACATGTCTCTAGTTTCATGTTTTTTAATTAATTTCAAAAAGTACCATTCGAATAAAGAAAAAGTACCAAAAAGTCACCCCCTAGAATTCTCACTCACTTAGGACCATATATGATTAATTTCATGTTCCTAAGTCCATTGTTATAGAAATTTGAAAAGGTACCATTCGAATAAAGAAAAAGTACCAAAAAGTCTCCCCCTAGAATTCAAAGTCACTTAGGACCATATATGCTTAATTTCATGTTTCTAAGTCCATTGTTATAGAAAATTCAAAAAGTACCATTAGAACAATAAAAAAGTACCTATAATTCAGTTCTCACATTTTGGTACCTAAATTATCCCCTATTCCTAACACTAACATCACTCAGATACATATCAGCTAACTTTAATGTCGATAAGTGAAATAATGTAAAATATTAAAAAAGTACCAATTTCCCTTTTCCTCCTTGAACACCCCTCAAGTTTCAAATTTTAAAATATTCCATTTTGCCAAAATTGTTTATGCTAAAGACATGTCTCAAACGATTAAAATCTGTGTTAATGTGCCCAAGAAAAAATATGTTTTAATAAAAGTACCAAACTGTTTACTCGGATTTGGCCCAATATAAACCTAGGCACTCGAGTTCCAAATAACAACCTGTTAGTTAATTTTTGTATCAATCCAATGTTAAAAAAATTATCAAAATTGGCTTAATAATTTCAAATAAAATGTATTTTCCCGATTTTATCCCCTTTTTGGTACCTTTTTTTATCCCTATTACGGTGGTAAAATTATATTCAAATAAATTTGTATCGTGGTGGGAGCTCATAATAAAATATTCGTATCTCTATGTCAAATTATAAAAAATAAAAACATATTTTATGAAAAAGTACCAAAAATAAACACAATTTTTATCCCTTAAGGGTTCGAATTTTCAAAAAGTACCAAACTTATATTTTTTATTTTTTGATAAGTAAAGAATACGATTTAAAATTTGTTTCTATGTTTATTAGTTTAAAAGATACATAGGGTGCCAAGAAAGTATCAAAATGAAGTTTTTACCCGTTTTTACCCTAAAAGGTTCGAATTTCGAAAAAGTACGAAACACCTGTCAGCTTATTTTTTAAATGGAGTAACATGCAATTTTAAGTTTTTTTGTATCTTTATTAGTTTTGATATAAGGTTTCCGAATTTACCCGTTTTTACCCTTTTTTGCCCCCTTAACGTTCGAATTTCCAAAAATTCGGATCGTTTTGGGGAGGGAGGAATCCACAGTTAAAATTTCATGATTTTAGCTTCAGTCGTTTGGGCTGTGCGATGATGAATCAGTCAGTCATTCAGTCAGTCAGTAACGTTACTCTTTTATATATATAGATACCGAATTTACTAGAGTTTCCAAAAAACCGAAGAATTTCAAAACCACGGTTTCGGTTTTAAAAAATTGAAAATCGATCGGTTTCGGTTCGGTTTTGTATAGGAAATGCTATACAAATTTTAAGTTCAAACTTGACCAGTGTTCAAGAGGTACTTTTTCTTATAATAATGAACCTATAAGCAGGAAATTAAACACACATGATCTTGACTGAGTTAGAATACAAAAAAATACTCCATACTTTGATCGGATATTTGAAAATAACTAAGAACAAAGTCTTAGTTATTTTCAAACAAAAATGTTGTATTATTTTTTTTTTTTTAAATTAAATAAATAAACAGTCATTTGAAGTTTAATTGTCAAGAAATACTCGTAGATCAATATGTTGTGTCATTCTTTATTAACAGGTTTCCATGCCTAGCCTGGGATAGGTAGCCTGCTACATCATCTGAAGCAATTATTTTAATACCATTTAAAAAATTTAAACAAATCTTAAGATAATTTTACCGATCTGTTTTTAGAGATATTGGGTGCATACTTAATTGGATTAAAAAGTTTGTTTCTCATTTCTAAATTTTGAATTTTTCTACTGAAAATAGATTAAAAGTAAAAACCGAAGAATAATTGTCGGTTTCAGTTTCCGTTTTAGGCCTTGAAAACCCGCGGTTTCGGTTTCGGTTAAAACCGAATTGGAAACTCTAGAATTTACCCCCTAAACTTTCGAATGATGAAAATTACAACAATTTCATGTTATATTGAGAGATGTCTGTTTGTTTGTGTGTAAGTATTTAAAATGTGAATTATTAGTTAATTACAACAATATTTGTTAACTAACAGTTTTTTGTTTTTAAAAGTTTGAGGTCATCATTGTCATTACAATTATCACTAAAACGATTAATGTCACACTAACATACAATTACATACACTAACAGACAAAATGCTATGGTTGTCAATAGTTCGAGTTTTATTTTAATTGAATACAAATTTAGGTATATTTTATATTTTATTATTCGAGTAATTGATTAATTTTCAAAATTTCCCCGATTAATCTAACGAATAACGAGTAAAAAAATTATTCGAATAATTTTATAGCAAATATATTTAAAACCAGAAAAATTTAAGTATTTTTTTTTGTTAAATGGTCAAAAATACAAAAATTAATAAAATGTATATAGATGTCAATAATAAATTAGAGCCTTTTAATTGTATAAAATCTCATTGAATTTATTTTTAAATTCATTTTCATTCATTCACTAAATTTTTAAGGCGATCGAATGAAATTGAATATAAATTTAGCTCTATTGTAGTTAATTTAACTTTATTTAGGGTTTTAGTAACAAGGTTTTTTGTTTTGTTAATCCAAAGTCGATTGAAAAATGAATGTAGAAAGTCGTTTCCAATAAAATGTTCACTGACATTATAAACTATTGGTCTTGTTTCTTTGAGATAGTTTTCTCCAAATTTTTGTTAATATAAACAATTTTTTAAAATTTTAAATTGAAATAAATTTATTCGAGTATTCGATTAATCGCTATTTATTTATCGATTAACTGTTTATTCTAAATTACTCTAAAAATGTTATTCATTTATTTAAATTTTCCTAGATTATTCGAATACTTTTTATTCGATTGACAACACTACAAAATACTAATACACTAGCAAGTACTCAAAATTTCCCAATAAACTTTTCTATGCCGAATTCGATCAGAATTCATACGGGCAGAGTACACAAGTTTCCGTTTTTATATCCGGTGTCGGTTCGACAATATTTGTATAAGTAGTTGACAAGAAATCGTAACTTTTTTTAGAAATCTTTACGAGTTCTGATTGAAATTTCAGAAAAAAAAAATTTCACACATCTGTTGATATCGGATATACTAAAAAACATCGGAAAATGGTCGGAATATTCTGACCATTATTTGGTTTTTGTAATAATAAACTACGTATTAAAATTCTGTTTTTAAGGTCGTGATTCAGAAAAGCACGTTCGTTAAATAATTTTAAAATTTTTTGTATGAAAAACACACAAAACAAAATAAAATGTTTTTGAATTGTTAAAAGATTTATGAATACCGAACGTAAAGCAAACAAATCATTTGGATTATTTGAAAATCTAATATAGTTTTTTTTAGAAGATGAAGTACATACATACGTTTTTGACAAATATTAAAACTGAGTATTGCCGTCTGTAAATGCCTTTTTAATAATATTTAAAAACATAATTTTTTAACTTGTAATTTTCAAGAAAATGTTCAGAAATGACTGAAAAAAGAATTTGCTTTTCTGATAAATTTTTAGAATTAATGCAGAAAATTCTGAATTTTGACACTGGCAAATAATGTTTACTGGGTGACTACATTAAGCTTTAAACTGTAAATTGTTGTTGGCTCTTACAAAACACAACGAACTTTTAAATTCATTTTTAAAATGTTCAAGTTTACCAGAACTTATGAAAAACAAAAAAAGTTTTGTTTTATAGTGATGTTTTAATGGCACAGTGGAACAAAAGTTATTTTCAATATGATTACTCGTCAAAGTGGGCAGCAGTTGAATTCGCCATTACCGATTTTAATAAAATGTACTACAGTTTTTAGATATTGCTAATTTTTATCAAATCATAAACAGTTTGAGCACCTACCCTTTGCGCTCATAAAATATGAGTTTTAGATAATTTAAAGTTATTTATGTTTTTTGTAGAAAATATGGATTTTTGATAATAAATATGAGCTGTTCGCACAACATATACATTTTTGATCCAAATATCACTTGGCCCAATTATCCACATTTATCCACAAAGTTTAGGGCAATATAAAAATTTGTATGATTTACATTCAAAATATATATTTTTTGGTCTAAAATATGAGTGATCATAATTTGAGCTTTTCGCACAAAATATCGAATTTCGGTCATAAATATTATAGATCACATAATGATCTATATTTTCTTTTTTTCTAAAAATTTAAAAAAAACTAAAACTTTTAAAATAAAGCTTACTTACATTTTGATTTAACATCATTTTAATGATATAAACATTGTCTTTAATTTGGTATAAGTTAAAATTATTTCTTTCAAAGCTCATATCTAGGTATAAATACTTCATAGAAATTCGAGTATATCTTAATAACCGATCTTTTCAAAAGTTGAGTTTGAGTTAGTTTTTTTTTATAAATTTTTGTTAGATTGTATTGATATGATGTCGCTAAGAACACAATGTTTAATTGTTTCTTTAAATGTACATTTCATCAAAACCAGATTTAAAAAAAAAAATTTTTTTCTAATTGTATCTATATCATTCCACAGTGCACTAGTTAATTGGTTCTATACTCGTACATTTAACAACAATAACAATTTATAGGTTTTTGTTAAGGTTGTTGTTTGTGTTATAAACAAACAAAAAATGTATAATTATTACAACACAGCATTTAAAGCTCGTGTTCAATGTAAACATTATAAAACTTGAAACCTGTGAATTTAGAAAAATATGTACTTTAGTTTTCTTTGTAAATAACGACTTCAAAATCGTAAAAAAGAAATTTTTCGGTAAAAAAATTGTAGCAAAACAAGATTTGTTTATTTTGATCTAAAAAATAATTTCATCTCTGTAAATTTTCGTGTTTTGTTATAATATTTTTTATATCTTTACAAAAGTTCATTTTATTTGAACTTTAAATGTGTTTTTTGTTTGGTCATGATTTATTACGAATTGTATGAAACAAAAAAAGCAAGTTAGTAACTTTTGAAATGGTATTAATGTGGTGAACAAACCTGAGAAAAAAGCTGTTCGGCTATTAGGCAGGTAGAATATTTTCATAAACCCTTCATTTTAAACAAACGCTAAAAATCAAGTTTTAAAAATATGTTTTAAAATACATTAAAACAACTATTGTGTAATTTTTTTTTCTCGTTTTCACTATTTAATAGGTTTTAAAAGGTTTCAATAGGTTCAACTATGAAAACTTTTTTGTTTTCAATAAATATTTTATTACATTTATTCGAGTTTATACATCTCTTTACAAATTATTTATTGACTAAAAAAACTTTTAAACATAAAAACTTTATTTGTACAGTGTGAATGAAAGAGAAATGTATTAATTTTTAAAAGTATTTTTTGTTCGTTCATCATTTTCATAAGCAAAAGTTTTATTCCCTGGTTTATTTAATTTACCAAATACATAAATTTTCCTACAAGCAAATTTATTTAAAAACATACAAGGTGGCGCAAAAGTAATCCTC
This sequence comes from Calliphora vomitoria, assembly GCA_942486065.2. Classification (NCBI taxonomy): domain Eukaryota; kingdom Metazoa; phylum Arthropoda; class Insecta; order Diptera; family Calliphoridae; genus Calliphora; species Calliphora vomitoria. The sequence goes on from OW818030.2 coordinate 142,448,131, forward strand.
CTATCAGAAAATGCTATAAATTTTGCCGATTACTGGTCAAATAAATAGTCAGCAATATTCCGCGTTCTGGAGCAGTGTGGAGTAACATTGTTTATTAACGTGTTATTTCGCATGTGTTTACTACACAAATGTCAAAACAGAACTGACATTAGGGGCCAATCGCAAAATTTATAGCATTTTCTGATAAGAGGATTACTTTTGCGCCACCTTGTACATATCGTATATGAGTTTTTATTTCTTCTTTTTTTATACCCTTCAGCATGAGTGGCAAGGTTATATGTAAGTTTGTTATTTCTACATTTTTTATTTGCGACCCTACAAAGTATATATCTTCTGGATCCTTATAGGCATGTCCATCAAATAACTTACAAGCATTATTGATACATCAATATATTGGGAATGCTTCCGGCTCGGTCGCTATTTAAAACCGAGAAAATTGGTGCACAAATGGCTGGGATATAAGGAAATAACCGGGACAACCTCTATATTTGATCTATATCTCGATTACTAAGTCATAAATATAGACAATATGGATATCTAATGATAGATATTTCAAAGTCCATTGCAATTATGTATATAAGGCTATAGTAAGTTGAACCTGCAATGGGTCCCGAATTTAATTTAAAAAAAAAAAAAAATTGTTTGTCATAATTTTTTTCGGCTGTTAGGCTATTTTTGTCATAATTTTTTTGTCACTAAAAAAATAAATTTTTTAAATTAAAGAAAAATTTTTAAAAAAAATTGGAAAAAACGATTTCGAAGAAAAAAAATTTAAAAATTTTACTTTAAAGTATAATTCAGTAAAGGGTATATAAGATTCGGCACAACCGAATATAGCTCTCTTACTTGTTTTTAAATTGAATTTTTATTTTGAGAATTTAATATAGATTGTTGAACAAATCCTCACTTCCATTTTAGGTTTATTATTAAATTAACTATGGCGATTTATATTTTAAATTTTTGGTCAAAAATACATAACAAATTAATCGCAGTTTCCTACAAAATAAAGATTTATAGTCAACATATGGATTGAATGGATTGAGCTAGTTTTCTCGTATAAATGCTTATATAGAATGTTATACATACGTTGATGTTTTAATTTATTTTTATTTCTTAATACAACATACCGATTTGTGGTCAAAAATATGAGTGATAAAAATACAGTGCACTCGCGATAATATTAAATAATTAAAACCAGGCCAGTTTACTTTTGCAAGATTGTTTATTTTTGCGAATGATATCTAATTCCCATCTATAAAAATGTTTCCAATAAAAATTAAAGTTTCACGTTCGGCTGTGCCGAATCTTATATACCCTTCATCAAATTATTCCTTAAATTAAAATTTAAAAATATGTTTTTAAATTTTTTTTTTTTCAAAATAGTTTTTTCCATTTTTTTTAAAAAAATTTTTTAATGAAAAAAAATTATGACAAAAGAAAATTTTTTGTGAAAAAAATTCGGGTTAAAAAATATTTTTCCCGATTTTGACCCATTGTAGGTCCAACTTTGTATGGCCTTATATACATCGTTGCAATGGACTTTGAAATATCTACCATTAGATATCCATATTGTCTATATTTATGGCTTAGTAATCGAGATATAGATAAAAAAATAGGCCAAAAATAGAGGTTGTCTCGGATTTTTGCTCATATCTCCGTTATTTATGGACGGATTTTGCTGATTTTAAATAGGAAACTTCTCGAAAGCATGTCTGACAGAATTATTGAGGATTTGGATCCCGAAGATATCTGGGGTCTTCAGAAAATTGATTTCAACAGACAGACAGACATGGCTAAATCGACTCCGCTATCTATAAGAATTCGATTTAAAAAACTACTAAAACACGTTGCACATTATAAAACAAAGATGATATATTTTAATTATAAAACAGTAAACCGATAAATATATGCTATTTTTTAGCCATCCAAAGCGATTATTTCATCATTGATTCCCTCTCTGATTGTTTTTGTTTTGTATAAAATAAGCAAATTGAATCGGCATTCATTAAATAATGACGGATAATTTTCTAAGACTTAAATAAAAATCAATTAATCATTTGAATGGCTCATAACAAATTTAGATAAATTATATTGTATATATTATTGTACTAAAAATCTTCTAGTAATAATTCAAGGTCACTTAGGGGTTTAAAATGAGATTATCAAAATTATTAGAAAACCATTAAATTACAAACGCTATGTTCTTAGCCATAGTCACCAAATAAGAAAATTTGTTATCTATTTTTCTTAATACAATGAACATTTGTGGATGCTTAAAATAATATACTTACTTATGTACAATATATTTTAAAATCATGTGTGTATGGAATTGCTTATTAATTACTTATAAATGTAAAACTGAATAAAATTTAAAAAACAAAATCGCAATTCTACTAAATATTCAAACATTCTCATGAATCAAACTCAAAAATATAACAATGATTATACATATATTCGTACAAAAAAATAAAACAAAACAAAAACTTACCTGTAGAAAACCAAAACAAAAACGTAATCAAATTTATTTATAAATTCATACTTTAACATCTACTTTTTTTATTCCCATATGATGTCATAATTGTTTTTGTTTCAAAAACTGTTTATTAAAAAAAAATACTTGTATTTTATATAAGAAATAATGCACAACTCTCATACTCCTGAACGAACTACCAAACACGAGTATATATAAGTAATAATACATACAATTTACAAAAATAATAATAATAATAAAGTTGCTGATGATAATGATGTTCAAATGTTATTTATTTTTTGTTAATATGAATCTCTATTGTATGACTGTTTAACTATTTTTATTTTTATTCATATTTATTTAATTTTACTTACAATATTTCCCACAAATGCAATTCATGTGTTTTTTCAACAACTTTTTGGGGGTCATTTTAGAATAAATGTGAGGAAAAAATTTTAAAGTTTTTTTTTTTTTTTTTTTGCCGCTCAGCATTGTTTTGAGTTTATTATAGAGATACTTGCTTGAAAAAAAAAAATAGCTAAATAATAAATGTTTGCTTGAGTTTTATTTTAAAGGTAAAACATTAAAGTACAATAACTTTTTTTGTTAATCTTCCCATTTACACAGCAAGAAATAAATAAAAAAAATATAAACTGAATTAATCTTCGAAAAATTAAAAAAAAAAAAAAAAAAAAAATAGGTGTCTATAATTTGTAAATATTCTTTCAATGGGAAAAAAGCTTTATTTATAATCATTAGGGTGGGTCGATTTAGCAATTTAGTAAATTTTTTTACTTTTTCTGAAATTTGGACGACTGGAAAATGATTTTTTTTGATATGTAGTGGTTGAAATTTTTTTTCTCATGTTAAAAACTATCGAAAAATCGATGGCACAACATCAACAAATTTTGGACTTACAAATCGACCTACCCTAATGGGCATTAAAATCTTTTAGCAAAAATCTATATTTTAATCGTCGATATCTTTGTAAATATACTTTTAATTGAGAAATCTGGCTCAATCTGTTATCATTCTTATTTTTATACCCTTCACCTTCGTGAAAAGGTTCATTCCGTTCGTAATTTCCACAATATAATTTTCCGACCCAATAAAGTATATATATTCTTTATCCTTATAGATAGCGGAGTCGATTTAGCCATGTCCGTCTGTCTGTCTGTTTGTCTGGAGATATGAGCAAGAATCCGAGACAACCTCTATTTTTGGCCTATTTTTGATCTATATCTCGATTACTATCATAAATTTATCATAAATTTATATTTTGTATGAAAGACATGAGGTCATTAATATTTTGACCAAAATTTAAATCTTCAATCTATGATCACACGTATTCTAAATAATTTAAACATAAAAACTGTAAATGAAAATTTAATGGAGAAAAACATGTGATCAATACGTGATCATTCCCAACAACTTAACGAATTGAAATCGTCCATGACTTTCTAAATAAGCATTTATTTAAGAAAATAAATTCAATTAAAAATCTATATTTTGTGCGAAAATATGAATCTGTAATCACTAGGGAGCGGATTTTCATGCATTTATTATTGGAAAGTATGCGCCTAAAATATGCATCAAAAAAATCAAAATATGACCTAAAAATTTAAAAAATATGCACTTATATTTTTGTGCAGAAACATAAAATAATTAACTATGGATCGCGCAATGTCCAAAAAATACACAACAGTGTTGTTCCCAGCATTTATTAATTATAATTTCTTTGTATGAATTGTTGTTTAAAGCTATAATCTTTAGTGCTTCTATCTTGCCTTTTAAAATCATCAATATTTTGATTGTGATATAAAGTAGCATCCAACCTTAATCTCGTAATAACCCAGCAGTTAAGCAAGTAGTAAATGTATCTCTTATAGACAGTAATTGTCGCTAATGTATCATCACTTTATATATTTTGGGTCATTTGGCACGTATGAGCTTTTTGTAACGCAGAAAGAAGTCAATTGGTAATTTTATACATCCCAGTTAATCTAGCATGAAGTCTATTATCACATTAGTGTATTTAAGTAATCTAGAGTGTAGTCACTTTAAACTTTAATTGTTTAGTCCATTTGTCTCTAAGTAATCCAACATAGTCAATTGAGCCTCTGCTTAGTTAAAATAACTAGTCACTTAGCAAGTTATGCAACTAGTTGTCAACCTAGTTCAGAACAGTCTCCTAGAACTGCTGGAAAATGAAATGAAAACAAATATAAATGTTGTCGATACACTTAATGAATTTTTGATAATTAAAAAAAAAACTCCAAACTTTTTTGAAACTAAATATTTTGAAAAAATAATTTTCAATTAATGAAAGAGAAATGAAGAACTTAAAGCCAGTTTCTCGATGTCAAAAGAAGTTAGTTGATAACATTTAATTTCTATTTCTATAACAAATTTTACAAAAAACTTTTTTCCCAGACGTTGAAGACAAACAATTATATTGTTACGTTTTTACCTTTTAAAAACAGGGTTGGTTTATTTCCTTTAAATAAACCGGATACTTTTGATTGCAAATAAAAGCAGTTTTAGTAGTTTAAAATTGTAACAATTCTTTATTTATTTGAAATGTACAATAACAACAGTCTAAATAACCACTCAGTGTCTTTATACACGTTTATCAATTCGCAGAAATGCACACACAATATATAACGTACAACCTTAAATGCACAAGACAGTTGATGTTAACTCTAACAGCGCCAATGATTAACTCAACTCACGACTGCCAGCTCTGCCACTATTTATACACGCGTCATCTATCGGGAATCTTCTACAATGCTCTTAACGGACATACTAGTACATTCGAATTCCAGAGCCTTCGATGTCATTGCCAGCAGCCCAAACATTTAGTGTTGCCATACTTACAAACAATGTCAATGATGGACGTGCCTTCAAACATGATGAATGCTGCAGGCAGTCGTTACAGACCGTTGAATTCAAATCGTCATTGAACATTCGTAACAATATTTTTATTAAAAACTATGATAACTAGCATATAAATATGCATTTTGAAGTAAAATATAACAAAGTATGCATTATCAATAAAATATGCAAAAATATGCCCTAACAAACAATACATAACTAGTCTACATTGTATTTGGACGTTCGAGAAAAAACATGCATTTGCATATAAATCCGTCCCCTAGTGATCACTCATATTTGTGTCGAAATATCGATATATTATATGTTGGAAAAAGTTAGAATTTCTTAAAAATTTTACCTTTCAACTAAAAGACGATTTTTTTAAATGTTTCTACTGTCGCAATATTTTAGATACTAGTTCAAGTTGTAAAACTAGGAGGATGTAAATTGTTACCTTTTAATCCTCAATGCTTAAGCATGCCACAAGGCACTCATCGAGAAAATGCAAATATATTTGCATTTTTCCTAATTTTTCAAAAACTTTGAAAGCTTTTTAAAATATTTAAGTACGTTTTTAGCAACTATTAAAAATCAGTTATATTTGCAGTTATTGACATTTTTGCGATGAGTGCCTTGAGGCATGCTTAAGCATTAGAGGGTTAAACACTCTATGACAGGTCACAGAAAAATGTCTGTGACGAATATATTCTGTTTTCGATGATATTTTTAACCAAAACTAAATATGACCCCAGGTCATATTTTTTTACTCTCACAATTCATTGACTGTTTTTTTACATTTACATCTGGTACATGAACACTTATTTATTTTACCCCTAACATAAGAAAAAACTCAAAATATTTGGATTAGTTTTTGTAATTTTTGTTTGGTTTAAACTTTTAGTTGTTTAAACTCGTTCAACTTTTTAACAACATTTAATAGTATTTAAACTAGTAAAAACCGATAAAACTATATTTAAATAACACTTAGGAAGAGACCTGTTGTTACATGCATTTACGCACTGCCCACAGATGTTGGCCAGCAAATATAAGGACCAATGTAAATTATAAAAATAATAAATGCGATAATTCTATTTATGACATTTTATTTATAAATAAATTCTACAATATGAATAACAAAACTGAGAATATTAATTCGGTCAGTGAACACCAGGTCTGCGATTTTCATGCAAAACATAGTCAGAGTATTTTCCAAAAAATCGCATCGATTTAATATTGTGTTTTTTGTTATAAATGCATATGCCTTATTATACATGAGTCCATGTTTAGATGTTGTATTTCAAAATGTTCACCATTGTTATATAGTAACTGTCTAGTTTTGTCCACATTCCATTGTCCATATTCTATTGTACCAACCCTGTTGCATCACACCCATACTTGAACACTTCTGGCAGTTGTAACATGGAAATTCAATTTGTTTAAATTTATTTGCTGAATAAAAAAAATAAAAAAAATACAAAAATACAAAACTACAGAAAATTGTTATTGCAGTGCGTGAAAGTGAAAGATTTGTTTTCAAACCTAAACAAATATTTATTTGATGGCATGATGGAAAAACGTTTTTATTTTTTACGTTTTCTAATTTTATTAAATTTAGCTGTTAATCAGGTCAGTAGAGTTAAACAAGTGTTAAGTTTAAGTGTAGACTGGAAATATTTAAGACACACATATACCGGATGCAGACATGATGTTGGTCGTTATATTAATCACATGATTTAAAACAGATTTTCTAGGTTTTCTTTAACTGCTTAGAAGAAAAGTGATAATGAGAGAGAGTGAAAGAAATTACTTTTACTTTTGGGTTGACAGTTAGTTGTCTGCTTAGTAGATACATTTAAATAGTTACATATGTATACTTATTTATATACAAGTATAATTATAATTATCTTTTAATTAAATGTTTGTAAATGTTCTTTAAATGCTTTAAATAAAATCTTGAAAACTAATTCACGTTCTTTTCTCTAGTAAAATTCTATAAAATTAAATCATTTTTTAAATGACGAAACCAAACCTTATATTCGGCATTTGTGGTTAGGCTGATTTTATACAAGTTTTATTGTTTTACTCCATTATTTGTATTGAAATTCTGTATAATTTTAGTAAAAAAAGGTTCCATCATACTCCCATGATATCATAAAGACCCTGACTTTAAAACCTAAGAATTGACAGCGTCTTTTCGCCATCAAATTTAATGTTTATTTTCTTACAATTTCTTTTAACTTTCACTTTAAAAATGTACGAGTAACAAAACGTTTAATTGCTGGTCTACATACTGTTTTATAATTTTACAATATAAATATACATATGTACGTACATATATCCTTATTTAAGGCATTTTGTTTAGAAATTCCAATGATTACGTTTTAAATTTCATGTTAGCGATGTTGAAAAAAATCAATTTTCCTGTTAATAGTTTATCAATTATGAAAAATGCCTCCGCTTATGATCAGCAAATGTAAAATATACATTTAAAATTGAAAGTAACCAAGCAACCCACCAAGAAATTAAAAATAGAAGAAATGTATTGCAGAGACATTGTCTCACTCACTCACTCACTCAAACACTTGTTGTTACTCACCCATTTCACTCAATCACCACTCGCTTGACGTTAACAGATTTTTTTGGTAATTCCTCTTGAAATCTTGAACTTTATTTTCAATTAATTTTTTGATGCTGTTCCAGCACAAATCGCATCAAAACTATTTGTAAGCAAAACTGACAATGTAACGCCACTTGAACGTCAAGTTAAGCCATTTATGTCAACAACTCTATATATTTCAGACCGATTAAGTTGTTGTTTGGTTTAAGGAAAAAAAAAAACTGCTAAACTTATTAAGAAATCTAATTTATCGTTGTTTTTTGTTGTTGCACTTAAATAATATCGTAATACTTGGTGGTTGTATGTATTTCACAGATAAAATTAAGACTAGGGGGGGGGGCATATTTTTTTTGCCAGATTTTTACCTGTTTGTTGGCTTTTAGACATACAGACGGACGACGAGACATGTAGTCTAACGTCAAAAATTGTGGTGGTTAGCAAACTTTATCAAATCTTTGTGTCTCTCCCAAGTGTCTGTGTTACTTTACTTATACAACTTGTACAACAAACTCCATGTTTTATGGTAATTTCTCTATGTTTTACCAAAAAAAAAAAAAAAAAACACCAACAAACCAGGGATTTATTTTAACATTTTATAAGCTGTTTATCGGAAAATGACAATTACTTATTAAGAAATATATACTGGCTGGTATTGTGGCAACATATTTGCAACATTACACTTTCATACAGGGGCATTGTATTTTCGTTGGTATATTTCTATAACTTGCTTTTTTCTCCTGCAATGTTATTTTTCGCAAAGATAGTTTTATGTTAACTTTAGTTATTTTAAATATTGTAATATGGCAGAAATATGTACACATCCCATAATAGAGCGTTAGGAAAAGGAAAGTTTTTTTTTGTCGTTTCTAAAGTTTTTGGCGTGTTGTTTAAGCAATTACTTTCATTTTAATAATACAATAATGGTGATGATAATTAAGTCAAGAAAAGTTTCAGAGAATTATAAAAATATTGGAGATATATTCAATTGTATTTCAAGTTTATTCAGAAGTTTCTAATTCTATTTCAGAATTTTCTATTAGATTTTGAGAAACTTTAATTTCTATTTCAGAAGTTTCTAATTATATTTCACAAAATTTCAATTGTATTTCAGAATCATCAAATTGTATTAAAAAAAATTCCAATTTAATTTCGGGAATTTCTAATCATATTTAAGACGTTTCTAATTATATTTCAGAATTTTTAAATTACACATTTTGTAATTGTATTTCTGAATTTTCCATTAGATATTACTGAGAAACAAAACACCTAACAAGCATACCTAAATAGGAGCGGAAAGCTTTTTTAGTTGTCAAAAATTCTCATGCCCACACAATTTGTATGCAGCATACCGAAATAATGCTTTGCAATTGGAAAATCCGATTTTGATAGCGTTTAATAGTGAAGTTAGTTGCAAAATACAATAAATGTAAACATATACATACCAAAGGAGAAACAAATAAGCAAGAAACTCATTTAAAAAAAAAAAAAAAATAATAATAATCAGAAACACCAATATTGTAATGTACTTTATTGTTTAAATAATCTGGGTTGTTATATTTACTTTTTTGATAACCGTGTTTTTATTGTTTGACGTAGTGTTGCATTTCAGCGTTAAAGCCGCCTTCCGCTCTTATTTATGTAGGCCTGTAAGTCTGTTGTCAAAAACCAGTGCTGCCACAACCTCAAAATATTTGTAACCAAGTTGGTTTCAATAAATAACCAAAATGCTAAAAAAGTAACCAAAAAAATTATTGGAAACGTCAAGTTTTTAACTTTTTTTTTGAAACATGAACAGAATTATGAAATTTTATTTTATTTCTTAATACATTTTACAAAGGTTTTTATACTTCAAGATAAATTGTATGTCAAGATTTCAACATTATTATTAAAATTTTCTTAACCGCAATATATTCTGAAAAATCGAACGAAATAATTTTTAATTAAAAATATCTTTTCCAGTTTGAAGCCATTTTTTGTTAATTTTCTATTTTACTTATTTTTACTGAATGTAAGTCTTTTAATTTTTTTAAAATGTACTTTATTTGGTCTAACCTCTACATGAAACACCTGACTTGAACATATATTTTAAAATAGTGGCATATATAATTTTTATTTCTATTGCTGTAGTTAAATTTAAATGTGTATTAAGAAATAAGATTAAATTACCTACAAAAATAGTTGATAAAAAATATTTTGTAGGGTATTTCATATTTCATTTACTAATTTTTAATTTTAAGTAAAAACTATGTTCACTTTAATGCGTTGAATATGTGCAGTGTTAAATTTTTATTTAGAATTTCCGGAATACAACATTTTATTGAGGATAAAGCTGAAAGAGTAAAATTTTAACATTCTTGAAAGATAAGACAAATGTTCTAAAACATCCACCAGAATGATTATACTTAAAAGAAACATATGTTTACGTAGACCAGTTCCGTTTTACATTCTAAGGGCCATTATTACAATTTGCCTTTATGTTCCCAATAGTAAAAGTTAACTTTAAAGCAACCTTTTTCTATTACTTAAAGTTACCTATTACTATTACGAACTTAAAGGCAAGTTGTAATAATGGCCCTAAGATGTATTACCAAAAATTTAGAAGAAAGCAGCAAAAAATATGAAAATAAAAACCGCAATTTTTCGAAAACGCGTTGACTTTGAAAGAAACAAATTTAACATAGTACTGAGAGTTCATCAACTCGTGCAAAACTTAGTTGAAATTTCCGGCACCAAAATGTATGTTCAACTGTATAATTAAACCAATATTGAGAACTCATTTACATCCCTAAATCGTAAATATCTTATAAAACAATTATTACTTCTCAAATCTTTTGATATCATTTCAAAGGGATTGAATTGCCAATCACGATGGATATAATTTGTTTATGAAAACTCTATACGATCTCGTTATTTAAATAGTGAAAAATCTGTCTATAACAAAATTTACACATCAGGAAAAAAAACCAAAACGGCAACACTGTCAAAAACATAAGTCTTGCAACAACAAAATACATGTAAGTCAATGTATTTTGTTGTTGTGTAAGCCATAAAATTTGGGAGAGAGTAATTATTTTCACTCTCAGTTGCGCCTTTAGTGCTACCCTATGTTGTCAACCTTCTGAAATCAAATATTTTTGATAATATTTAATTGTGTCATTAGTTATTAATTATTGTAATACTTCGTTTGTCTTTTCAGATTTAAATTGTCAGAGAGGTAAGAAATGCATTAACATTTTCCTTTCAAAAATATTATTATACTCATGATCACGACATGATCACAAATACTTATGGCTACAACCATAATGTAAAATTATCATGTTACGATAGAGCTGGCATCATAATATGATTGAGCTCAACCATATTAGCTAACATTTTAAGGTTGAGGTGATATCATAATAAGTACTATTATAATATGATCGCTAAGCCATGATATGAATACATACACATGATAATATTACAATTAACAATAAACAAAATATTATAACAAAATATATGCAATAATCTCACTAAAGTGTACGGCATAATTATATAACAACAATCATAATATGGTGCTACAACCACTGTTGCCAGATTTGTCTATATTTACATCAATATTTCCATATAATTACAAATATAATGAACACAAACTGAACCGTAATTGTTTTTGTAAGATAGAAGATGATATATTCAAATATAATCCGAATTTAATGTGCTTAAATTACATGTTTTTAGTAATTTAATAAATCAAAACAAAAAATTTTAAGATTTGGGAAAAAAAATTTGTGAAATTTAAAACATTTTTTTTTGCACATGCGTATCGATTTTTTAGACAATATAATATTAATAAAAAAATTAAATCGTTTATACAAACAGTGACTTGAAGGATTTCTATAAACCTATACTAGACTTTTCATAATTGACTTTTCCGAAATTGAAATTGGTCCGAAATTCGTATACGTCTTTGGAAATGTCTTTGGAATCCCTTTAATATGATATCTAAATTGTTTATGTACATGACATAGTATTCGAGATATAAGTAAGTCGTGGCTTTTTGCTTATTTATAAATACCCTTACCAGTCATGGTGAAATAATCAAATAATTCTTATTTTAGAACACATATTTTACATTAATTCTTTAAATATGTGAATTCTTTATTGGATTGTAAGTTTTATCGAAAAACACAGATAAATTTCACAAAAAAAAACTAGGTATTTTTATTTTTTCCGATTTCAAAAATATTTTGCCGATTTTGACGATTTTATACCAAAATTATCTGGCAACAGTGGCTACAACCATGCTTTCTTTGCATATAGAATAGTCATCTTTTCGACTTTTATTCATTTTTGGCAAAAGCCCAATCTATCCACTTAATCGTTGCCAGATTTATTAATTAGAAAAATTAGTTTTTCTACGTTTTACAATAAAAATACAAACATTTTCATTGAAAGGTTATTCGGGAATATAAAATTAATATTTTAGTAAGATAGTTTTCTTATACTAAATTCCCAATTTTATTGATAAATTCACTGAAATTTATTGTTGGGGGATAAGCTAGTTCCTATGCGCATTTCACTGGTTGCTTGGGCCAGATTATCAGGAAGCCTTTAGAAAAACTAAAGATATTATACAAATAAAACTATAGAGTGAATGAGAATTACAGACACTCAAGCTTTAATTGTAAAAATATCAAAGCTTAAACAAAATACCAACAATAAACAGTGATTTTATATTTTCTTACATTCTCTACTACAATTGGTTGGTTTCTTGCAGACACAAACTTTTCGACATTTTTGGTATAACGTCGATAACATCGATTATTCTAATAAATTTATATTTCCCGAACGAAATCACAAAATATATTCTTTATACAAATATTTATTTAATTAAACAAGCTTTATTGTGAAAACAAATTATAAAATTCTGAAAGATGTTTACATTTATTTCGTCAAATATTTGAATTATGTGAATGTCAATATAAAAAACAATGTATGAATAAAAACAACTCAAGTGTTCATTGTTGGAAAATATGTAATTTATTGAAGGACTAAAGTTAGTCATAAGCAGGCCAAGCTTAAATACATTTGCAAACAATTTTTTTTTTTTTTTTTTTTTTTTTCGAAAAACCTTTTTACAGGTTACATGGGTAACTTTTTGCTTGAAAAATTTGGCCTGGTCATAGCATCGTAACAAATGATTTCAATTTATGATTGAATGTTGTTTTTGTAATAGAAAAATTATCCAGTACTTATTAATGGTTAAATAATTCGTCAAAGTAACGAAATAAATTTTGTTTTCGAGTAAATTAAATATTTTTAAATTAAATTCTCTCCTTTGCTAAGCGCCTCAATTAAAAACCAGTTTACCCATTTGCCAAAATGGGCAATTAAACCTTAAATGAAATAAAATCCATAAATAAAGAGAAAATTAAACCACACCTATAAAAAACGTTTAACAAAAGTGGCAAATCATTAGAAATAATTTTCATTCTTTAATCTTTTTTTGCGCAAAAATCGTTTATCGTAATAGTAATAGTATCGACAAAAAATTAATGAAGAAGAACACACCTTAAAATTAAACACAACTTTAGCTACATTGTTGTCATAATTTATATTCGAACTTAGTATTCAATTGCCACCCATTTCTTTTGCCGATAATCAACAATGAACAATAGAAATTAAATGGAAAGAAAAACATTAAGTCTCTTCTTATCTCTGGTAATTTGGTGTTTTTTTTTTCCATAATTTTAATAATATTTGCAAAAAATATAAAAAATTATCTGATATTTTATTGCAAAACCATATAAAACATTTTCAGGAAATACAATAATTCTACTACCGTAAACAAAGAAGTTGATTGTTGTGTGAGCGACGGAAATATGCGTTTAGAAATTCCCAAAAAAAAAAAATAAAAATCATGTTTATTTTACTAGGCAAAATCGATAAAAAAAATACATGAACGTAAAGAAAAATGAATGTATTTAAGTATTAAATTGAGTCATTTCTTATTTTTCAGGCAGCAAATTGAATGTCTTTTATATTGTTTCCATTTGAGTGATAATAATATACTAAAGTTATGCTACAATTCTGCAGCTTGTTAGCTTGTTAAAGTGGTTATTAAGATGTTATTTAGTAATGACTGCTCATTACTTGGTTCATTACCTTAACTGTATTGTTGAAATCTTTTAGAGAATTAGTGAGAATCTCTTTGTTTACAATGAAAGTTTTAAAATCTGAAGTTGTTATATATATCTTACTAGCTTGACCGGGTGCGCTTCGCTACCCCTGTCGTAGTAAAAATCGTTTCAGCCGTTTAGTGATATTGTTTAAGAACTAAAGGTATGAATTTTACCAGTTTTTCCCCCTGTTTATCTGTTTCTGGTAAAAATATTGAAAAAAGTTATAGCCTATTGACGCTTCCAAGTAAGGATTTATATTCCAAATTTCAATAAAATCGATTTAGCCGTTTAGGCGTGATGCTCAAACAAACAAACAAACGTACAAAGACATTTATATATTTATATGGATTATGTTTTTACCAAGGTTGGCTACCGTTACCGCTAAGCTACCCTTAACGAAATAAGACAAAATACCGTTATCGAAATAATCAAAATTAGCGTTACCTTTTAACCGTTTTGAATCGTACCAAAAATGCTACGAAAAGTATTAGATCGTGCTAAATGTGACATTTTTTTAAATAGCGTATCCAAGTTCAATAAACTCTTGCTAAAAACATAAAAATTCAAATTGTTTTACACATACAACAACTAAATAATCACCTTATACTCCTCCTCATGAAACGTGTTGATATAAAAGGATTTTTCCATTAAAAAAAAAATAAAAAAATCAAAGAAAAACTTAAATATACATACATATTTATACGGGTATTCGTTCTACTTCCATCTTAAAAAATACATGTATAAACATAAATATAAAAAGCGCCAAAATAAAAGTAACGTAAAACACAATATAACTCGTACAAATAATGAAACTGACAAAATTTACATAATATTGACATTTTTATGGTTTAGAAAAAAAAAAAAAATGAAAAATAAAACAAGTAAAAGAAAAATATTCAAATTCAAATTCCATTCCACCATGCGAAAGGAAATTTTAAACGAAAGAAGTGAAAAATGTAAAAACAAAAAAATAAAAATAAAAATTGTCATAAAATTTTGACTAAATGAGAAAATAATAAAAACGTGAGGTTTCCACAAGAACGTGTTTAAATCAGGAAATTTCGACTTTATTTTTATGTTGCCCAGAAAAGGCAAAAAAAGTAAACAACCAGCAAATTTGTTTTTTAAACTTTTTTTTTTTATAGCAAAATCATGATTTAACGCATGTATGTATGTAAGTTTGTTTGTCCACTGGCATTTATTTGTTTGTTTCATGAACAATATCCAACAACACCGAATTCCTTCGAACTGGTTTTAAAGAATTCGTGTTTGTTAGATATTTCCTTCTCAATCGTTTAAAGTGTGTAAAAGGCCAGTTTCTTGCAAATTTCTTGGATTTTATTACTTCTTTCGTTTTTGCAATTTGTTGAGCTTTTTTCATATTTGGTGATTTCTGTCCAAAAAGAGAAGCAACAATTATGTGTTTGTCTGTGGTATTCTATAGCGAGATTGCCCACATCAACAGCGTCATCTTCTTTGTGGACATGTTATGTCCATGCTTTTCTTATGGCTGATTGTAAAGTAACCGGTATTTAAGTTTTTTGTTTTTTTTTTTTTTATTATTAAAGCACACATGCGGCTTTTAGGTATATTCACATTAGGTCAAATCAGAATTGGGAATTTCTTTTATTGTAAGGGGGCCAACATAATTGAAAAGTACAGACAATATATGTTTCGCAAACTTAATTTTCCTATTGGTTTTCGTTCAAAACTAATTTAAACATTTTTTTCAGATTTTATATAGTTTTTGTCGCAATTTTTCTTCTATTATTTGATATTGAAATGATTTTTGAATATGGATATTCCGCAAACGCTAGATTTTCGATATTGAAAATCTGCAAAATTTGTCAACTCAACTATAAGCTTAAAACACAACTACTTACCTCGAATTTTTTACGAAAGATTAAATTTATTTTTCGATTTATGTGAAATTTTTTATATCGCTTTTAAGTTTTACCTCTTTTTGCTGTCAAATTATATTATGGTTCGTATATGAGCAACTTAAACATAACTTAATCCCTTGTTATGATTATTTGTTTGTCGATAATCATAATATAATCTAGTGTAATTATATTATGGTTCAACGATCATATTATAACAGTAGAATAACCATAGTATGGTTAAGACCATCAACCAACCATATTATGATTCTAGCTCAAATACATATTACATGAAATTACCATATAATGTTAATTTTATAGATATGGTAATTTTGTGATCATCTCATGCTTATAAATATAACAGTATTATTTAATAGTTATCATAATTTGATTGCGGTTACAATTTTCATTAACATTTAATCTTTCAAAATATATCATATAGCAACGACAATCATGTAATACTTGATATGAATCATAATACATTATTACTGAAAGCATGCTATTATTGAAATTAAACGTATTTAAAAGCAGTTGTTTGCGACAAGCATTCATGATTACATAGTATATTTGCCTTAACCATATTGTAACCATGTATTTTCTCTACGTGAAGAGTGTAATGATTCCAAAAAGAGTATAAATAATTTTTTTTTACTTTTTTCTTGATGTTCATCAAATGGGGCAGAAACAAAATCTTTCGGAAATAAATCTGGCATTTCCAAACGGCTGTTACGATCGGGATAAAATGGGCGTAGCCAAGGAGAATTCGAGTTTAAGTTATTAAAATGGACCCTACAAATGCTCCAGGGGCGGCGTTATGGGTACTTAAAGTAAGGTACCATCGACATGTAAAATTTTTAAACACGTGCCATTTTTTTTGTATATTTATGGTCAAATGGCATTCCAAAAATATACAAATCTTTAAAATCGGATGGGAAACAAAAAAATGGCACGTGTTTCAAAATTTTACATGTCGAAGGTACCCTACTTCGAGCACCCATAGCGCCGCCCCTGGAGCATTTGTAGGATCCATTTTAATAACTTAAACTCAAATGCTCCTTGGGTACGCCCATGTCAAACTTTATCCCGATCGGACCAGCCGTCTTGAAATTCCAGATTTATTTCCAAAAAATTTTGATTCTGCCCTGTGGATTGTAAAAAAAATTAAAAATTTACTTTCAACAGGTGATTCATTTGTTTATTTGTTTATCATATTCGCTAATGACATTCTGAAAGCTTATCCATGTTTTGAAGTTCTAAATTGACTGCCATTTAATTTATTATTGTTCCACTGTATGGGGCGCCTTAGGTTTGGCATCGCAGTCGTTTGTCATGTGAATGTTTTCTTTAAACCAAGAATAAATGTTTGTTGCTTTTAAAATTGCGGAAGCTGTGTGTATCTTGATTTTTGTTTTCTTCACTAATTTTTGGGCAGGTGAGATTTTGTTTTTGAAGAACTTGTTTTCATACATTTTATTTGATTTTCAATTTAACGAAAGTTTTATGTTTAAGGAATTTTTGGCTAACAAGTTTATCTGATTTAAGGAAAATTGATTAATGTTATTCAAAAAGAAAAAAAAAACAGCAATCTCAAATTTAATCAATTAAAATATTTTAATTGAAAAAAAAACTTGTCATATTTATCATCTCTATTTTGTTTGCATTAAATTTCTAATTTTAAAATAAATAGCTTTATGCACTCATACAAGGTTTCTCTTTTTCTGCTAAACAAATCTTTTGAAATTAAAATTCTTTGTGTAATAAATTCCAAAACATTTATAGATATTTTTTGTTTGTTTTCTTTTTGTAGCTCCATTGAAAGTCATATTGCATTTATGGGTTAATATTGTAGCATGTTACACCCTTGAACTTTTGTGCGTTTTTTGGGGTTTTTGTGCACCCTACGCCAATAAGTAATATAAATTTATACGAGTTTCTATTGATATTTATATGTATGTTAGTGTCAATGTTAGTAAATGTTATATGTATAAGGAAACTGATTTATATTTGTTTTATTCGGATTTAGGGATTTAACATTGAAGTCAGTTAAATTACCTTTTTAAACTAAATACTTTTCTTCTTTTAGTCTGAATAATTTTAGAACGTCTTCTGCTAAATTCTTAATTTATTTTCTTTGAAAGGAATATCTTATAGTTTGTAAATTTTAGCTCATATTATAGTTGGCTTCAACTTACTCTCTATAGCTCTCAAACTTACTTTTATAGCTGTGATTGTTGCTCTGAACAATAAATATATAATTTTTTGATATAATAAAATATTAATGTTCATTTTTACGGTACTCTTTAAGCATCTCACCATATCTAATAAAACAATAAAACTTGACCATTGTTATTATTATTTTTTTTTTTTTGTTATTAGACAAACCCAAGTAAATAATTGTGGTAATACTGTTTATAAAACAAGTTTAATGACATTTTGGGGGACAATCATATAAATAATTTTTAGCAATGACGTTTGAAACCGTTTAAACGGGTAAATAAACAATTTATTGTAGTAAATCTCCTGTTATTCAAAATAAATATATTAGATTGAAAATGTTTAAATTATGTTCAAATTACCGTTGTCTCTAGAAAAGCGTAATTATAAACAAGTAAGAGTGCTAATCTTATATACCCTTCACCTTTATTGTGGATGCATTAATTGCCCATTTTCAGCCTATAGCATCCTAAATATATCAAGAAAACTTTTAAAAATTTTACATTTAATTGCTGACGAACAGATTATATTGTAGAAGTTACAAACGAAATGACAATCTTATATATACCCTTTTCACGAAGGTGAAAAGTATAAAAACAACAACTCCAAACGAAACACTTCATTGCAAAGCAATGAAGCCAACACACATCCAAACATATGTACGTTTTGTTGCTTTTTTGTCAAAGTATGCAATAAATTGTCTTTTTTGGATGAAATTTTCTGAGGTTGTCTCGGATTTTGGCTCATATCTTCGTTATTTATGGACGGATTTTGCTGATTTTAAATAGGAAACTTTTCGAAAGCATGTCTGGCAGAATTATTGAAGATTTGGATCCCGAAGATATCTGGGGTCTTCAGAAAATTAATTTCAACAGACAGGCAGAGAGAGGGACATGGCTTAATCGACTAAAGGCGGAATGACAAATTTATATATACCCTTCTCACGAAGGTGAAGGGTATAAATATGAATAAAAAAATTGCTATAGAAACTAAGTTACTCGTATTATTGAACTAAAATGAATTTAACCATAGTCGTTTGCGACAAACATTTATGAATTTGTAAACATGTAAACCATGTATTTTCTCTGACTATATGAATCACAAAATAGAACTTTCAAAATTACGAAATGCTTGGGGTTATTTATAACCCAACATTATTCCGTTTGGATAATGTCTATTATTTCTCGCAATGTCAGATAAATTTTTCAATGATATCCTTATTCTGTAATCACAAACAACTTTTTCTTTTATCAAAATAACGATCTCAAACGATCAGTAGTTGGAAAGTTTTGGTAGATCTATGAGAGTGTATCAAAATGTAACACGTTAGTTCAGCTACAACAGTCTATACTAGAAGCATGGAACCCAACAGAGACGGAAATATGCCAAAACTTGGTAAAATTTTTAACAGGCCGTTCCAGACAATAAATGATATGCAACTAAATACTGATCACTTTGGAATGCCTAATTTACTTTGTCCGAATATTTTGGTTTTTTGCAAAAATTTACACTTTCAATTACTCAAATTTTTGTTTTTGTTATTTTTTTAGAGAAATACATATGTGTGTTGAGTGTAAATAGAAGTGTAAAAAATGTGCTTTTTTATATGTTTAAAGCACATTTATATCAGACAAACTCTTGTACGATTATACGATGGAGCTACAGAAAAGAACTCCCAGTTGTACATTGATCTTCGAGATTTTGTTTTGCTAAATAACATTTGTGATTCGTGTCTCCAAAAACGTACACGAAATACAAACATCCAAATTATTGACAAAATTTTTGTTTATAAATATTTATCAAAAATTTAACATGATATCGCAACCAAGTTTATAAAAAAAAAATAACAAAACAAAACAATATCTGAAAATCTCTCAAGATACGCTTCAATGATAATTTAAGTTTTTCAACATTTTATGAATGAACTCAACACAACAAAGTCTACAGCTACGAAAAAAAAAACTTGTAGTTTTTTTTGGATCTACTTAATAGTTTTAGTTTGTTTTCAACTCTATTCAGTGAAAGTGTGCAACTAATTAAAGATGTTTATTGTATTTCATCTTTTCTTCTGCGTCTATTTTTCCGAAAAAAACGTACTCTTTTTTTCTTCGTTCGTCCGTAAACATCTTGTGTTTCAATTGCACTGAATACAGAGTAGAGAAAGAAAGATGCCGGCAAAAATAAAAAAATATGAAAACTTTTTATTTTTGGGTGTGTTATTTTGGATGTTAGTGTCAAAGTGATAAAATAACAAACATAATCTTATGAAAACTAGTTAATATATTAGAGTGGATTAAGGCAGACTATAAATGGCCCTTTTTAAAATTTATAACTGAGTACTTTAATGCTTTACTAAATAATGTCTCTTACTTATAACTTTGTTTACCATTGCCTAATGTAGAGTAAATACTCCAAAAAAAAGACAATAATTTGTTGATCGAAGAAAAAATTTAAAAAATAGTGGTCATATTCATGTATCTAAATTTTATGTGTGTAATGTTTAAATCTAATACACAAAATCTCATGACAAATAAAAAAAGAAATAAAAAAAATATATTTGATTTGATTCATAATTTAATTAAAATATTTATTTATTAAATATGTATGTATATTATTTGGTTTAGTGTCGATTCTTTCTATAATTTTTCTAAACAGAAGCTAAAATTTGTGGTTTCATGCTGTGTGGACAAAATAAATTTATTTTTTAATAAATAAACAATATTTATTTGGCGTTTTATAAAGTACACTCAAAGAAAATTTAATGAAATAATCAAATAAATTTTATTTACGTATGTATGTAGGTACTAGCATATACTTAAATAATGTCAATATCTTGGAAAGTTTTAAATTGCTTAAAGAAATTAAGTAAAGAATTATTTTTGAATGGAATTTTTTCCATCTAAAATTTTCCTCGAGTGTAGTAAATATTATTATAAAAACATCACATGTTGCTAAACAAATACTCATACAAACATACATACATCTAATGTCTAACAAAATAGTTATTTTAATGAATTTCTGATTTGTGAAATCAAATGTGTTTGTCTGTCTGTTCGTATTGCAATATAATATGTATTGGTTGCTATGAATTTATTATTATGTCAACATTTGACAGATAAATTATAAATGTATATGACAGATTTGTATATTGCAAAAAACAAAAGTACATTTAGTAAATTTAATTAAAATTGCAAAATAAACTTAAAGTTTTAAGCTAATCAAATATGGATATTTTTGAATTTGAAAGAAATTAAAATCAATTTTATTTTTGCACAAACATTATAGCTTATAATGTTTGTGCAGAAATAAAGAGCATTCATTGTATATCGTGGTTGGCGTATACGTTTTACGCCTACGACAGTTTCGTACTAGATTAAAGATAAAATGCAAACTGTTTCTTTAATCTGGTACGATACGGTGAATAAGGGTGAATATTTTATATTTATATATGCTGTATTTCCTTAATATTTTTTAAGGACCGTTTGCAATATAATATATAAGTAATTTGTTTCGAATAAAATTTTATTTGAATCGAAAAACAGTTCATTTGAGAGTAAAAACCTATAAAGGCCTTATTCATAGATAAATACACATAGATCGGAAACTCTCCTGTCAAAGTCCTAACTCAGTTGTCAAAAACCTAAGTGATGAGAATGTATTAGTAAAAAAAACTATGTGAAAACAAAAACAACACTCGTATGTGTGATTATTTTGAGTAATTTTTTTGTTTGAGTTTTTTTCTAGTTTCCGCTCTATGTTTCTCTATGGCCTTATTCTTAATAAATTTTTAAATTTGTTACATAATTGTCAAAAACCTAAGTCTGTTGTCAAAAACCTATATCTTGCAACAACAAAATACATGTAACTCAATGTATTTTGTTGTTGTATCAGACATATGATTTCTTGTATTTTTGTTTGACAAATCGGAGTGTCTCGTCTCTATGTATAATTCTCTATGGTTACAGGTTTATAAAACAAATTGGGGGTAAAAATTTTTGGATTTTAAAATACAATTTTCTCTAATATTTATTCTAGAGTGTTTAATAAATTTTTATCTCATTAAGTTTCAACTGAAATTCAAAACAAATAAAATCATAAATCAGGTACCAGGGCTTAGAAACTATGTATTAATTGTCATTTAATTTGTTATACAATTCTTTAATTTTGCTACGATAGGGTTAGCGTCTTCTCTGCCATTGTCCGGCACTAATGAATCGAAGAGTCGTTTCCGAATCTCCGACCTGATGGATTTGTCAGAGATTGACATCAGAAAGATAATTCTTATGTTTATGCAACTAAATGGTTTGGCTAAGGGCTCATTACGATTAAAAGGGATACATCGACCCTTTCTTTCTAGGTAATACGGAACCAGCAGATGGATATCATTTTAAAATTGCTCAAAATTTTAGATTTTTCAGTTTATATCAAAAACATAAATACAGTTTGACGATTTTGTTAAATTGGACATTATTTAGTGGATTTAATATATGGATATGTGTATTGAGAGACCTTAACATCTTTAACTTAACAATGACAAATGAATTTAAATTTCAGAGAAATTTTCAATCTGTCTAAAATAACTTAAACAATTTATAATCTTCCTCACTATGTCATAAAAAAACTTAATGATGTTGGAACAAAAAGAAATTTGAGCTGACTTTTATGATTCCTTTTCAAATGGTTGCACAAAATTTTAAAATAAAATACAGCTGCTTTTTGCAAAACGAGCAATATTTTATTTCTATATTTTATAAAATCGTGCTCCAACAACAAAAAACATTAAACAAATTTTTATATTTAAATTTAACATCAAAAAAAAAAGACACAAATACAAAAAATCAACAAATTGTTCCTTTCATAACAATTCATCATCTTAAACCGCAGTAAAGGAAAACAAAAGTGAAAAACTCCAAAAGTCATGAAGTATGTATAATAAGTATATATTCGTGTTGCATTTTTTCTTTTTCGTAAAGAAAATTTATTTTTTGGAAAAAAATATTTATTTTATTGAAATTATGCTGCAATGAAACGATCTGTTGCTGCTGAATTGTTGTTTCTACAACACAAAAATCAACTCCACTCTTCGGGTTTTGAATTTATTTTTGGCTGTTGAAAATGTTGTAAAGTTTTCTAAGTACAATAATGTTTGATGCAGTTGCCGTCATATGTGTGTGTTATAGTTATTGCTGCTGCTGCTCTTAGATGAATATGATGATGATGTGACTCTGCTGCTGTCATGATTAATGTGCGTGACATCTTTGTTGTTTATTTGCTTGTTTTGATGGGACTTTTTTGCATCTTTACACAACATGCTAGTGCAATACATAATACCCTGCTGCATTTGTGCAGATGTGAGAGTTTTATTGTAGTTTTGGCTGCATATTTTTAGCAGATGGAAGTATTTGAATTCAAAAAATACCGAAGTACCCTCGTCATATTAAGTACACTGCACAGTGGTATAGAAAAAATAGTGGTAAATAAATCTTTTAAATCTTTATCTTTTAAAATGAAAATCTCATTTAATAATTGTTTTAACTAGTTATATGTAAAGCAAATTTACTACTTTTAGAGCCAGATTCAGAAAAGCACTCAACTTAGTGATTTTTATATAAGTACTTATGTAGTTGAAAATTGTTTTCTGGTCGTATTTCTGAAACAGTCCCTTAATTTAAAAAAAAAAAAAAAAATAGTCAATTACTCTGTAAATTACTTGATAACAGCATAGGTCGCTTGGCTTCAAAACATAACTCCCGTTGTGATAAAGTAAATGAGAAAAACTGTAAAAATACATCTTAATCTGATAAAATGGTTTACAAATTGAAATTTTTAATTTTCTTTAAACATTTTTTTATATATTTTATTTTAGTACATGACCCATAATCATAAGCAAACAATAAAGTCGGTTTTTTTTAAAAACAACTTTAAAATAAAAATCAGCTTTAAATTATTTTGGAACTATATATAAGGACTGAGATCGAAAAATTCTTAACACACGTTTTTCATAAAACTTTTAACCTAAGTATTTGATATTTTCTTTGATTAAATTACCTTTGTAAAGCATGTCAGTTTTTATATTTAATGTCAATTATGTTCATTTGTTGTTAATCTGATTAAAATGAGTTACGAGAAAAAAGAGCTTACTAAAATTATTAAATATTTTTAACAAAACCCAACAAAGCCAAACAATCAAAGGCCTGCCGTCAAACACATCCGGTAGGAAAGCAGTCCGGTTAGCTCAGTACTCGGACTATTTGGTACGAAAAGTTAAAGCCTTGTAAAAACATACAAGGCTCAAAAAGTTCCTGGGAAGAACTCTGCTAGAAATTTAGAGACCAAAGACAGAGCACGAAAATTTAAGTCAAATTTCATACAAAAAATATACCTGCTACATAATGGGTGACGAAACTTACATATGAAAATGATTCCATTCATAAGAGTTCTTTATGTGTCCACTTATTTTTGACTTGATTCGGCATCCTGTCACTATGGTAAGCAAGGACTTGAGTGGTACAAAAACAATAATGTGTTATTTGTGCCAAGAGATGCAAATCCTCTAAACTGCCTGAAGCTAAGGCCAGTGGAGAGATATTGGGCTCTTCTTAAAAGAGAATTGAAGAGGACCAAAAAGGTGTCCAAAAGTGTTGTATATTTTAAACGGAGATGGACTACTTACCTGTTCGAACAAAGTGACAGAAAGCATTGTAAATAAAGGGTTTTTAAAAAAGGTTCAAAATTTCATTACTATTGATTACAAACATAGAAATATTATTTTTTTTTGTAAATTGTTATAATAATTTCAATCAAATAAAGCAGAAGAATTTTTCGATCTCAGTCCTTAGTCAAAATTAAAATACATATGTTTTAAATGTAGAAAATTTGTTCATACAATATACAACAATATAAGCATTGAAATAATAAAAAAAGCGGCAAACAATAAAAGTAACCAGAAAAAAGCCTTCATGGAACCCTTCCTTAAATTATGTATATAAATTCGTTATTGTATAAATAAAATATTTCATCAAAAATTGTTTGTCAATACATTTTTACATTACTTTAAACTTTCGTAACAATAACGATTATTTTTGCATTTAGGGATTTAAATAATATCTACCAGACTTTAAAAGATTTCAATTTTTCTTTCCAGTTGTATTCATTACCTACATTTTTTGTACCAAAGAAAGTTTCCTTATTTACGTTTTCCATTGTTGTTGCTGTAACTATTATTATAAATTGTTGTTATTGTTACAACAATAGCTAGAAATAAAATTTACAACAAAAAGGGACGGGACGCCCTTGGCCAAAGATACAATGGTTTTCTTAAGTAGACTTTAGAGATGTTGCTTGCTGTTCTTGTGGCTGTCTGTCTGTCTGTCTGTATTTGTTGTTGCTGTTGTCGAAAAATGCTGAGACAATCTGAAAATAAATCATGTAGAAGGAAATTTTATGAAATGAAACTTCGTTGAGCTTTTCTTACATTTTCCTTCGTATGAGTTTCTGTGTGAAAACTTTTTTATTCTTTTTATTTGTCTAATGAACTGTTTTATTTTTTTATTTTTTTATTCACTCGTATGTGTTTCTAATATTTTTTGATACATTTTCTCATTGTATAATGAGGCATTTTTGTATGATGTATGATACATTTACATTCACTCAGTTTAGATAGATAGATTCTGTGTTTACAACTTTTAGGTTTTTAGGTCGTATTCATGATCAGATGAAGTTGATACATAATTAAGACCCAAGGAAATGGGAATACGGCGTACTCCTCCACTTGTATTTACTTACATACGACTAGAATATGTGAAAGTGAATGAGATACATACTTGAGATGAGTATTTTTTTGAGGCAGTTTTAATTATAGTCAAGATAAGAAAAAGTTTTGGCCCAGCAATAATTTGCATTATGTTGAGAGAGTTTTGGATTTGTGCGAGGTGTTCGTAGAAAGTTTGTAGGGTATGAACAAACTGTTTATATATATATATTTTTTTTTAAATTACCAAAAATACATTTCTTTATGTTTTAAAAACGGTTTCAGTAGTTCTTAACTAGAGCTAGAAAACTGTGTAGATATTTGTTTGATTTCAAGCTTCTCTAAAAGGATAACTTCAATAAAGTGTTTATTTAAAATGTTTTTTTTGAACAAAAATATATCGGAATTGTACGCTTGACGCTTAACAAAATACAGAGAGAAAAATAAATTATCTTAAATATGAAGTTCAAAAGTTAATGTTTCTTAACAAAATTAAAAGTAATAAATAAATTAATTTGAAGAACAAAATTACTCTGTGGCTTGTCTGGTTTATGCTTATAATCCTAAGAAAAATTCATGTTTGAATTCATGATGTGAAACATAAATGGATTTGTTGTTTTAATAAGTCTAACTTCGGGTAAAATATTGAAAAAAATCCAAGACGTCAAACTTTTAAGAAATAGAAAATGTTTTAGTAATTATGTAGTATCAGAATTAATTTTTTTCAAAATTATTTTTTTATTATTCACTAGCTTGTCCCGGTGCGCTTCGCTACCCCTGTCGTAGTAAAAATCGGTTCAGCCGTTTAGTAATTATTGTTTAAGAACTAAAGGTACCAATTTCACCAGTTTTTTCTCCGTTTCTGGTAAAAGTATTGAAAAAAGTTATAGCCTATTGACGCTTCCAAGTAAGGATCTATATACGTTCCAAATTTCAATAAAATCGATTTAGCTGTTTAGGCGTGATGCTCAAACAAACCAACAAATAAACAAACTTACGAAGACATTTATATATTTATATAGATATGGATTAATTTGAAATTTAAAAATATTTGTTATGTATCTTTTTATATTTTTATATTTACTATACCTTAAGCGGATATTTTTATGAGCTTTCAAATCCAAAATTTAAATATGTACGCATGTTTCATTCAATAAACAAAATCTATTTAATTTTTTTGGAAACTTGTGTTATTTACTTGTACATTACTGACAGTCGAATGAATTCGACAGCCAAAAGGAACTTGTCTTGCATTTCAATCAAATTTTAAAACAAATCTATCAATAATCATTCCATTCTAAATATTTTGAAAACGCAAACTTCGATTTGTAATTTTATTATTGTATTTTGACTAGTTGAATAAATGCTAGTGCCGGTTACAGATTTCTTCTGTATGTCTAGTTCTGAGATTTCTTTGATGAAACGTTTGAGGTAATATTCTATATATATGACGAGAAAATTGTCTATAGATAACATTGTTTCTATAGCATGCCTATGTATCTCATAAATAAAAAAATAAATTATATTGTTTGTTATAAATTTATTTAATTTTTTTTATTTTTGATAAAATTTGCATAATTTTCCAGCAATTATCTTTCATAAACAACATGTTTTTTTTAGATATATGTACATTAGACATGCCCTTAAGAAATAGATTTACTTTGGATGGCTCTTATTTTGTTCATTAGTAGCTATTACTAAATGCTGGTAAATTTTAAGTGCAATCTAATAAAAATGTATGTGCAATAGCGATTTGAATTTAACTGCGATTTGAATGACTGCCTGCAACATTCATCATGTGTATAAACACATCCATCAGTAGAAGCTTCTACTTATCAACAATGTTGATAGCATGCGGTTATTAGCATTGTTTGTAAGTATGGCAAAACCAAAGGGAAAAACTATTTGTTTTTATTCTAAATAGTAAAAATACGTCTGTTTACACTATAAAAAAGTTTAAATTAAAACAAGTAAGAGAGATATATTCGGCTGGGCCGAATCTAATATACCCTTCACCAAACTATACTTCAAAATAAAAATTTTTAGGTAATTTTAGGTAAACAAATTTTTTTTTAGTTGTTTTTTTCATTTTTTGGAAAAAAAATATTTTTCGAATTTTTTTTTTAAAGTTTTTATGTAAAATTTTTTTTAAATTTTATTTTTTTAAATTATTTTTTTTTTTTTTAATATTTAGCGAAAAAAACTTTTGGTGAAAAAAAAAATCTGGTTCAAAATTTTTCCCGATTTTGACCCATTGTAGGTCCAACTTACTATGGTCTTATATACGTCATTGCAAAGGTCTTTGAAATATCTATCATTTGATATCCATATTGTCTATATTAATGACTTAGTAATCCAGATATAGGTCAAAAAATAGGTAAAAAATCGAGGTTGTCCTGGTTTTTTCCTTATATCTCAGCCATTTCTGGACCGATTTTGCTGATTTTAAATAGCAAACTTCTCGAAAGCATGTCTGACAGAATTATTGAAGATTTGGATCCCGAAGATATCTGGGGTCTTCAGAAAATTGATTTCAACAGACAGACAGACAGACAGACGGACATGGCTTAATCGACTCCGCTATCTATAAGGATCCAGAATATATATACTTTATAGGGTCGGAAAATTATATTGTGGAAATTACAAACGGAATGACAAATTTATATATACCCTTCTCACGAAGGTGAAGGGTATAAAAAATATTGCTAGTTGTGTTTTTATAGCGGTGTCACCTATAGGTGACACTGGGCATAATTTATTAAATGCTTTGAATTTTACGCTCCTGTTCCACCATTGTCAGGCTCAGTAGATTAAAAGGATTAAAAGGACCTAGTTCTGGAGGAAGTCTTGAGTGAAGCTATAAAATAATTGTGGCACCTAGGCCATACTCTGACAGCAACTTCAAGCTTTGACCACTTGCTCCTTGATATAATTCGCAGTTTACTAAATATACTTTTACCGTAGCTGCAGGCCAAATTTTATACCGAACTCGTAATGGTTTCCCATGAATATGTTGCTTTGTGCTATGTCTCCCATAATATGGAACAATAGTTTCGTCAATTGATATATGCGATGAACCGGTGGTAAAATTAGCAACTCAAAGTATTTGCGAACCTTGGCCAGTTTATCATTTTAAGGCAATACTTTAATATCACACAAATGTAAATATTACTGTATTTCAAAAAAACGATTTCGTCTTATACTGCCGGGTACCAAATTATACATTATATATTATATGTGTCCACTTTTTTTTCCCTAAACATTCTCACGTATCCATACATTCGGTTATATTAAAAATTTGGTAAACAATTTTCTAAGTATTTTAAATAAATCGTATCTTCTAGAGAAAATTGTCTTTCTTTCGAGAAACAAAACATGAATATGGAGTTAAAAATAACCAAGTTATTAGCATATTTCCGCGTCATATATTCAACGAAAAGGGCATTTTTATACCCTGCGCCACCATAGTGGGGAGGGTATATTGGATTTGTGCAGATGTTTGTAAAAATATTAGTCTAACTCTCACCTTAAAGTACTGATCGACTCAGAATCACTTTCTGAGTTATTTTTCATTCAATTTTCTCTAAAAGATAAGATTTATTTCAAATGCTTAGAAAATATTATCTAAATAGGGAATTTTATTAAGACATCCAAAAAAGTACCATTATTAACTTAATTTTACAACATTCAATCGATTTCCGCCACAGGTTATATTTATCCCATTGCACTTAAATTTTGCAGTATGTAGTAGGTTTTAGCTACTAATGAACAAAATATGACCCATCCAAAGCAAATCTATTTTTTATAGGGCAGGTCTAATGTACATACATATATACATACATACTTATATAATGAGTAAACGTATATTTACGTATATACATGTTTTTATTTTTAAAATATTTTGCATAAATTTCAAAACAATAAAACAACTCAAACTCTTAAAATAAATGCGGAACTTCCTTATTGTACAGTTTCCTCTGAAAATCATCCATGTGGAAAAATTTGAAATTAAACAATAACAAAAGTTCATTCTTATTTTACGTTAAAAACGTATATCTGTTGCTATAGTGTTGCTGTTTATTCATATTTATGACTTGAAGATTCTTAAATAAATTTTCTCTAAATTTAGTATTTTGAAAAGTTAAACAAGCCAAAAACAACATTTTCAAATCATTATTACAGTATTTAAATTTGTTTCCCCAACCTCAACATCTCCCTACAAATAAAATAATAATTTCTAATTATAGTAGAAAATTATTACAGATACATCCATAAAATACAGATAGAAACAAAGATACAGCAAAATTGTTGTTGTTGTTGTCGTGTTGTACTTCAGTGTCAAGGGGATTGCGATAATCATGTAAAATGTGAACATGACAAATATAAAGATAAAGATAGAAATGGAATTGGAAAATCTTTAGTGTCGGTATGAGTGGTGATGTTTGGAAATTAGTTGTTGTACTCTTAGATTTTTTCGGTCTTTTCCCACTTCTATTGTTTTAGATTGTCTTGACAATAATTACTAAAAAAATAAATATATGTATGTGTGTATACTAAAACATATAAATGTTCATATTTAGTTAAATTTCTATACATTTTTTTTGTCGTTTGTAATTTAGTAGATAAAATATTGTTTTGTGATTTCCCCTCTAGAAGAAATTAATGTTTTTCTTGTTTTTTGTATTTTATTTATATTTATGGCAACAGCTTCATTTTATTGATAAGCAGAAGGAGAAAAAGTGTAATATTACATTTTAACGTAATTTAGAATAAAGGAGGAGAGTTTATAGATTTTATATCCCAAAGATATTTAGGGATTCGACGATTTAATTAAATTGAATAAAGTATAATAAACAAAAAGACTTTACAAACATTTATATTTAACTTTGAAATGATCGGTGATGCCATTGGAGGCAGGTTCGACTACTTCGACTACTGCTATGTAATGTATTGTAATAACATAGAAACTTATCTAATTCAGTAATTGCATGTCATTACCAAGTTTTTGCTGGGGTATGTATGCAGTCACGGCCTTGGTGATACAAAAGTTTCAGCTGCAAGCACTGGTAGTGTGGCTGTTATACTTAGTTGCTTTATAAATTTTGTTCTTCTCAGCATGTCGATTTAGACGAAGTGTGTAATTTACGCATGCATAGCAATTGATTGCATCATGATCACCTGGGCCATTAATCCAGTTTACCGGCTTACAATACTTCATACTATCTTTGCCTCCACTCAACCATGCCATGAGATTTTTATAACATTGGCGACACACTGTATTAGGTGTGCAATTTTCACCGGTTATTTTTTTTATATTGAATTCACTAGTTAAAAGATTCGGACGACGATTTGGATCCACAACTTAAGAGAGTGCGGTTTGCAAGTCCAGGGCCATCAATATTATAAACATAATACGAATATTTTTTTAAATATTTTTGTAATAGATAGCATAGTATCTTAATGTTGAAGTAAAAAAAAAAAAATTAAATTAAAAAATTTTCGGGAAATTTTTCACTAAGCCCTACCTAAACGTTGTTAAGAATCATTTCTGGGAAGTTAATATGTTCTAGAAAGTTGTTTCTTAGATTTTAAGTACATTATTGTAGTTTATTGTTTCCATAAATTTTGAACGGTTTCCTACCTATGGACCTGAACAGGGGAAAAGGTAAGTTTTTTGCAATTTTGATCTTGAATATGCAGTTTTTTTATTTTATATGTTCACAATTTTTGTTCTTTATGACAAGGGCTACTACTTTGCCTCAGAGAGTAAATCAAAATTGCTAACGGTTTGCAAGATATGAGCCTGAGAAAATGACAACGAGGCCCCAAATCCTTGAGGGCCCATAAAAAAGTGCATGACTTTGGGCAAAACTGGGAGACAGGGGTCTTTTTTGGTCTTTTATCACGTAATGGTGTCCGTATATGGTCATATTTCCATGACTTAAAATCTTAGACACAGTGTAATCTGACTTCTAACAAAAAACTACAATTCATTAACTTTAATATCAAAAATTAGAAAGTTCAAAAGTTATTACCTCTATTAACAAATGAGGGATATAGAAGCTAAAACATCAATATCCACATTATTGGTTTCTGTAATAATATATATAAAAAAAACAGTAAAATATTTCACTTTAGCTTATTCATTGATTGTTTTCCGGTTGTAAAAATATAAAAAAAATAAATCAAAATCGTTGTTGATAGAATAACCATGTTGTATGTATGTATACTAAAACAACACAATGCGAGCAAGCAAAGATCACTTTGTCCAACGGACATTGCTGTATTTTCTTTAATCGGTAGTTTGAGATATTTACTAATCACAAGCATTATTAGATAAATTAATGCAAATTTTTAAATTTTAAAGGTCTTAAAATTTTATATATGCCGGCTAAGAAGATGTATACATCATTGTATTCAGAAAAGTTATGTTTCTCAAATCCATACTTAATGAGATATAAATTTAGTGACTGCTAATTAGAAAAAAAAAATGTCCCACCCCAATTTAGTACATTAGAAAAAAGTATTGTTTGGTAAAACATTAAAGTTAATAAAGTTTAAGGCATCATTTTAAATATAAATAAATAATAAACATGTTTTTCCAAGTAACTAGAAATTATTAACAGCATTTCTCGCTCCAAACAGATTGTTTACAGTTTGTCAGTTAATAAAAACATTATTGAATTATAAATCAAACCAAATGTGATGTTATGCAAATAAAACAACATTAAAGAAGATTTATGGAGGCAGCTACAGTAAAATATAATAAAAATGGAAAAAGTACAGCAACCCAAAAGTTTACCCTGCAAATATGTATGTAAAAATATTTAAACTGAAACTCCAACCACATGGGTGGCTGGCAATCATGTGTGGATGACCAAAATCAAATATAAACAAACGGTTACCCAATTTGACCGTGATGGAGAAATAAGCTAAATTTTAATGGACTTTTGTCTAAGAATTTGAGTTTTTGATGCTTTTTTAATGATTATTTTGTGTTTTGATTTTCTTGAACATAAACACATTGATTTGTTTATAAACAATGAACGTTTTGCAGCACCATAATATTTGTTGGGGGGTTCTTTTAAAAACAATCCAGCGCTCTTCACCCACAAAGAAGCTGCAACAATTTAATGGAAAAATAAAAATAAAAAACGCAATTGTACGTAACCCAGTGTTTATGACAGTTGTATCTTACAGAGCGCGCCAATCAAAAACAGCAGCCAACAGTGCAGCTGCTTGAAAAACTCACTTTGTATTGTTTTGATTATTT
Source organism: Calliphora vomitoria (assembly GCA_942486065.2). NCBI lineage: Eukaryota > Metazoa > Arthropoda > Insecta > Diptera > Calliphoridae > Calliphora > Calliphora vomitoria. The sequence continues at coordinate 142,481,364 of OW818030.2, forward strand.
TTGCAGCCAACAAATGTTGCATGAGCTTTATTTTTTATTTTTCTTGGCATTTTTTGTTTAATGTTTTTTACTAAATTGTGTCATGGATGCACACCAAAAACAAAAACTGCATACAATGTATTTTTAACAATAACAGAACATAAATATCGTTAAACAGGGTATTTCAAACGAAGATGTTACTAGATGTCAATTATCATCAACTACATATTAAGTTTTAGATCACCCTATATGCAAACATCTTTGCGCTCTGTTCTGATATTTTCTCTAATCATGATAAAATTGTATGATAAATAATTGTTATTATTTTGAATATCTTTATTTGATATTTAGACAAAATTTTGAAATGTCATGAAATTGTTGACATGTTTTACTATAAAAGTCCCTCAATTCAAAAAGATTGAATAATCTATTTAGCAAAAATCTACAAACAATAAGTTATTACCTTTGGATATACATACCCTGTATCATAGAGAATTATACATAGAGACGAGACATTCCGATTTGTCAAACAAAAATACAACAAATCATATGTCTGACACAACAACAAAATACATTGTCTAGCATGTATTTTGTTGTTGCAAGAGTTAGGTTTTTGACAACAGACTTAGGTTTTTGACAATTACGTCTCGTCTCTATGTTACCCTATGCCCTGTATTTTGTTACGACTAAAATGAAACATAAAAAACTCTATGTCATGTTAAACAAAACAAAATGTTTAGGAAATAAATGAACAAAAAACTTTAAAACAATAATTTGTAAAACAATAGTTCTGATTTTCGTTCGGCTCTTTTCGATAACATCTGATTCTAAAGCAGATGAACAAATTGATTTTGAAAATACAGTGCACTCGCGGTAACGTGGACTTATTAAAACCAAGGGAGTTCATGTTAGTGAAATTGTTCACGTTAGCGATTGTCGAATTTCATGGAAAAAATATAAAATTTTATAATATAAACGCTTGAACGTGAAATTCTTTTATTATTATTTTCATTATTAAAATATAAAACAAAAATTATGGATTAAAATACATTACAAAACAAAACGAGATTACGAGAAAATATATATAAAGAGATTCATAAAATATACCAATATTTTATAAAATACACCACTTATTTGGGGTTTTTGATCAAAATAGAAAAATCACAGATTGACGATGAAGGTTCAGGGTTCATATAAACTTATTGAACGTTTTAATTAGAGACTAATTGTATATTGTGCCTTCAAATCAAACGTATAAAATTAAAAATAAAAAACTTGTTCTATTAAAATATGTATTAAATTGTAAGGACCTACAATTTAGCATATTATTATACCTTTTACCATGAGTGGGAAAGGTATATATAAGTTTGTCATTCCGTTTGTAATTTCCACATTTTTCATTTGCGACCCCACAAAGTATATATATTCTGAATCGTTATATATAGCGAAGTCGATATAGCCATGTCCGTCTGCCCCCAAATAACTTACAAACATAATTGATACATCAATATATCGGAAATTCTTCCGGCTCGGTCGCTATTTAAAATCGAGAAAATCGGCCCACAAATGGCTGAGATATAAGGAAAAAACCAGGACAACCTGGATTTTTGGCCTATTTTTGATCTATCTTTGGATTACTAAGTCAATAATATAGACAATATGGATATCTAATGATAGATATTTCAAAGTCCATTGCAACGATTTGGAGCTACAATAAATTAAAATTTTTTTTTTTTAATTTTAAAAAAAATTTTGGAAAAACAATTAAAAAAAATTTAAAATATTTTTTATTTTAAATTTTGAAAAACAATTTTGAAAAACAAAAATCTAATTTTGTTACCTAAATTCAAAAATTTATAAATTTTTAAATATTTAAAATTTTTATTTTAAAGTTCAATTTGGTAAAGGGTATATAAGATTCGGCACAGCCGAATATAGCTCTCCTACTTGTTTAACAGTGTTATTGACGTTTTGAGTACATACTTATAGATTTTTTTTATAAACAATCGATCATAGTGTTCGCACACTTAGATCATATCGTATAATTAAATAAAGGCCTTATTTATTTTGTATGGAAATTTTGTTGTATAAACCTTTGATAAATTTAAAATTTAATATAAATATTTATCTTTTCATACATTTTATTATTAAAACAGGATGAACTCTTTTTATATTCCATTTTACATCTTTTAATTTGTATTTATTGTTAAAAGATTTTAATCTTTTGTTTTTTTTTCCAGATTTTTGGCTTGAACATCGTTTGCGGTTGAATATTGTTTTCGAAAGAAAAGCGAAGTAAAAGCTTTTAAATTTAAACAGTAACAAAATGGTAAGTGTTTTGTAAAAGCTTTTTGAAACTTTTCATCTGTTGTTTATTTAATAATTAATATAGTACTTATATGAAAACCGTTTTACAATATTAACACTTTTGCCAAAATCTTGTAGTAAAGTGCAGATGATTACAAGAATGAAATCATTTGTGGTAAACATTATTTAAAAAAAATCTACACATACATAAGTATTGCAGAAATATTATTACCAATGTTGGATTCCGTTACTGCTAATGAACCGTGACCACCTAAATATCCTTTCAGCTTGATTATCGTTGCCTCTAAAATAAGTTAATTTAAATTATGAAAATACATACATATTTTTGATTACCATTAATGTGTTTATTAAAATCATTAGCTAGACAATTTTTACCTTAAATCCCCAATTTGGAAAACGAAGACCCCAAAAAATTTTCTTTTCAAAATTGAAAGCCACAACTTTCTCACTAAAATTTTACAATTAAAACAGGAATATCGAACAGTATGTTTATTTTTACATATTTTTTTTTTTTTTTTTGCTTTCTATTCCCAAGTTTCGAATTTTGAGTCAAAGTTGAAATATTTTCAACAAAAAAATTAAATAGATTTTGTATTGAATTTATTCATCGATGTTTAAATATAAAATATAAAAATGTTCTGACATCGTTTGCCCATAATAAATAGCAAAAAAAAAAAAAAAAATTAATCATAAATCTTCAAGAAATCTCGATTCCGAAATTTCACATTTATAATTTTTTTTAATCGAAATTTAAAACAATTGTTTTCGATTCCAATAAGGGCTAAATTAGGATTATAAATGCTAATTTTAAGGCTTGTACAGTTTATGTGTTAACGTTGGGACCGAATTGAAATTGGCGAATTTTAAGGATATTTATTTGTTGGTCACAAATTTGTTAAAAGTAGTTTATTTTCTAATATTTAATTTCCGATTATTTCTTTAGGTTGCTAATTAACTATTTTGTAATTTTAAATTTTAGGACATTATTAACCCTTTTATATCTGGGATCCAAAAGTAAAAATATATAATATATATAGAAATATAAAATATGTATATGAAATTTATTTATTAAGTACTCTATCGAACTGTAAATAATACTTGTTTACTTGTTTATTCAATTGCATTTTAAATTTCATCGTATAAAATAATAATAAATTATATTTTTATTTATATATAAACAGGAAATATTAGCAAATGGATACAACTTAGCTATTCATCAATCTAAGTATAATTAACAGACCCTAATCCATTTTGAGTTTATAAACAAAATTTAACTTTAACAATTAATTCCTTCTTAGCTCTTCTATGATATCTTGTGTGCTTTTACTTTAATCCTCTTGACCAAAAACTGTAACACTTTTTCGTAAGTGTAAGAATGTAGTAGTATGTTTTAGTATTTGTATGTATTATGCATTCCTACTTAATTTACTATTCAAAATACATAAATTCATAACATCCTGGGTGTCTACGCTTTGGAAAGTTAAAATTTTCAAACAACAATATCCATTACAATTATACAGCAAACTTAAATTTACACAAATATTTGCAGTATCTGTATCTATCCCGAAAATTCGTATTTACACAAACACACAGTCAGACAGTCAGATAGAAAAATTCACACCCAAGTATGCCTTAAGGGAAAATTTTAGTTAAAACAATAAAAGTTTATGTAGTTTAAAGAAGAAAAAAAAGATTCCCGCACTGTCAAGTGAATAGAAAAGAAATATGAATTTTGAATTTTGTACCTTTTTGCATACATGTGAATATGAATCACTAAGTATTTAGGTCAACTATTGGGTAAGGAATTCGTAATCAGTAAACGTGTTCTTTGGAATTAAGTAGCTATATACTGTATGGCATGTATGCTAAGTAGTACTCGTAAATGAGTGCTTTACGGTCATTGTTATGGAACAATAGTATTCGAAAAACATATAGTATTCGAAGAATATAATTGTTCAATTCACAAGGTCTCTTATCAGTCACAAGGTCTCTTATCATAATGTCCTAATATATCACGACTCGGCGGCTCGATTTAACCCACTCTTAGGCATTCGGCGTTGGTCTCTGCTGGTTCGTGAAATATTAGAGATCTTGTGAATTGACTAAATATATTATTAAAATACAACAAATTGTTATTTAAATGTTCCCGATTCTGTAATTATTTTAATTTGAATCACTTTTTATACGCACCAACAAAATATTGATTTTGTCATTCCCATTGTAACACATCGAAATATGTATGGTACTAATTCTAAGACGATCTGTGGGCAAAATCGGTCAATTAGAAACAGAGTTATGGACCAAAATGTGATACAATCTCCAAAAAAGATATTATTTGTCCAAACTGTTTGCAATTCTCTTTACATATATTGAAGATAAAACATTTAAACTTTGCACATGTTACTCCCATTATAAAAGAAAATTATTTTTTGAAAATGGAATAAATCGGTTCAATATTTCTCCAAGCACCCCTACAAATATATTTCTATGATGCATAAATGTCTATCGAACAGAATGGTATCCCTACCATAGATAAATACACATAGATCAGAAACTCTCCTGTCAAACACCTAACTCTGTTGTCAAAAACCTAAGTGGTGAGAATGTATTAGTAAAAAAACTATGTGAAAACAAAAACAACACTCATATGTGTAACATTTTTGAGTAATTTTTTTGTTTGAGTTTTTTTCTAGTTTCCGCTCTATGTTTCTCTATGATCCCTACAAACTTTGGTATCGAAAATGGGCAATGTCTGGCTTCACCTGTATTCGCTTTTCGTACTGTTTTATTTTAAATAACTGCAGCAATTTATTGCTATATTTTCTTCTAAGGATTATAACGTTAATGTTTTTGCAAAGGTTTTAAATAGTGTTAAAAGTTTTTTCTTTGCTATTGTTGGAAATTTTATTTTTGCATAATGTGAGTATTTTTTCACAAATGAGTAGGTCTAAAGTAATAAATTTGTATCTGCATAACTAGTATGCATAAATATCTAAAATAAATATAATAAATGCTTGCCAAAATAAACATTATTTTTTGTAATAAAAGCATACAATTTACGTTCAGTCGTGAAAGTGCTTTTTATTATAAATTTAAGATAGATTTATCTGTTTTGCTTTTAATTCGTGCTATTTGTTTTATAAATTAATAAAAAAAATATTAATTTATAAACGAATTTATTTTGATCCACTTTATGTAGCATCAATAGAAGTACTTAGTTAACTTATCAGAAATTATTTCAAATTAGATTCCTGTAACTCTGGTTCACCGTTATTACATTGTGCCAATTACAATGTAGTAAAAAAAGACTGTTGCTTTTCCCAGCAAAATTTATGAGATTCAACACAATCTAGTTTTTTTCGAAAGTTTTTCTTTATCTAGTCCTATAACCTATCTGTAGGCGCTCTATAACAAGATTAATAAGTGTTTTGGACAATATGCAAAATATGTATGTTCATAATTAACTTACATAAGTACTCGTACACTATCTCCCCATCATAAATAACAAAACGTCAACATAATCAGGATATGCTCCCCACACAATGTTTGTGTATGCTAAGTATATCGTCACTTTAAATGCAGACGGACGTAACTACATAAAACTTTTTTATTGATTATGGTTATTTTTATTACAGAAATTCAAACGTCAAAAAATTGCAAATGTCAAAAAAGTTGTGATCCTAGTAATAATAAAACGCTTTTTACCACTTTTATGGAAATAATTTTGAAACAATTTTTTTATATTGTGCATATCTAGAGAAAATAACCATTTAAACCATATATGTTTCATCAATATTGGTGAGCAATAACATACTTTAAAGTGTATCACAAAAAAGCGTGTGGTCTATTTATATATTGTTACGATATATGACGATTTGGATTCAACGGTCTGTAACGACTACCTGCAGCATTCATCATGTTTGAAGGCACGTCCATCAGTAGCATGAGGTTATTGGCATTGTTTGTAAGTATGGCAACACTAAATGTTTGGGATGCTGGCAATGACATCGAAGGCTCTGGAATTCGAATGTACTAGTATGCCCGTTAAGAGCATTGTCGAAGATTCCCGATAGATGGCGCGTGTATAAATAGTGGCAGGGCTGGCAGTCGTGAGTTGAGTTAATCATTGGCGCTGTTAGAATTAACATCAACTGTCTTGTGCATTTAAGGTTGTACGTAATAGAGTGTGTGTGCATTTCTGTGAATTGATAAACGTGTATAAAGACACTGAGTGGTTATTTAGACTGTTGTTATTGTACATTTTAAATAAATAAAGAATTGTTACAATTTTAAACTACTAAAACTGCTTTTATTTGCAATCAAAAGTATCCGGTTTATTTAAAGGAAATAAACCCCGTTTTTAAAAAGGTAAAAACGTAACAATATAAAGATTATTGATTTTATTGAGTTACGTCCGTTTGAGTTAAAAGTGACGATATACTTAATAAGTGTAAGTTAGGGTGGTTCTGAAAATGGACTTTTTCAATGCCAAACATTTGAGTAAAACAAATTGGAATATTTTTTTTATTAGGTTTTTTATTTCATTAGGTGAAAAAATAATTTTTTGTTTAAAAGAAAAATTCTGGTAAAAAAAATTTTGATGAAAAAACATTTTTAGTGAAAAATTTTCCTGATATATATCGATGTTTGCTGTTTGTTAAGAGGTATATTTCATATTTAATCATCTATAGATGAATTAAATAAAAATAAATTGTCAAAATCCTTATTGCTTCATTCGCTTTTGCTTAATTGTTCCGAATTTAGAACAATTTAAGGAAATCAAAAAATTTATATTTCAGAACCACCTTAATTAGGAGTGCTGGTCGGTATAAAGTTTCACTGGATCTTTAAAATAAACAACGAATGCATTTAATAAGAATCAAATTAATCCAACAATGTCATTATTTTAGTTCGCTTTACAAACTCATACCCTGTACAGTGGCCTATAAGTCTTCCTCGGCTGAATTAGCCATAAATATTTGTTGCTTCAATACTCGTTTACAGATTCGTGTAGCCAAATCCTGTACTAACATACACACATGGTCGGCCAACATGTATAAATTTGCATTTCGAAAAGTATGAGTGTTATTAAATCCGTAATAAATTCATGATAATAATATTATTTGTTTGTTTATAATTAATGATGTTTGAATTAATTATATTTAAATTTTTAATAAGGATAGTGTGGGCAGTTTTTGTTTGCTATTATTAACATAAAACAATACAACGCGTTGTTTGAATGACGATCAGTAAGATTATTTATGTATTCAACAAAATTTACATTAATCTCTAATACTTAAAATTACAAATTTGAATAAGAATACCAAAGAAAATGCCAAAAATGAAAAAATTTGTGCAAAATTATATTTTTATGCAAATTTAGTTAAATTCCTTTTTCGAAAACAGTTTATCATATGGAAAAAACCCCTCGAAATAAATCGGTCTATTCTATTTAGGCCTGTGAATGTGCTTCGTGGAAAACTGTATATTTTTAGAAATTGTCGCTGATTATTTCGTTTTTAAAGTGTTGTTAATTAGTGCAGAAAATGTTGACTTATAACTTTTTACTGGATGGTTATTGAGCAATAATGCATACAAAGTTCCTAAGGTTGAAAATTGTGGTAAAAGAATTCAAAAATAAAATATAACTGGCGTTCTTTTTAATAATTTTTTTATATTTTTCATCTATTGGCAACTGTAACAAATAAAGATATAGACCTTGGATTCTGAAATTTTGCAATTTTGTTGCTAGTAGCGTCATTCACACAAAATTATTTGATTTTTTGACAAAATCATAAACAAGAAATGAACTAGAACGGTTTCATAGATTTTAAAAGAATAGTGTTTTTGTCCAAATACGTTTTTTCAAATATATCCATACATTTCAATTATCTTTGACTTAGGTAACGATATGAGTTCAAAAATTGTAAAATCTGACTAACAATTTTAAAGTTAACAGTTTAATTTAGATATTTTGCACGCATATATTAAAAAATATATAAAAACCATACTAAGGGAAATTCCGGAATTATGGAGAACTTTAAATTTTCTATAGCCATGGATAATATGTATACTAAATATTATCGAAATCAGATAACTAAAGGTTAAAAAATTAATTTTTTTTATCGATATGTTTTGTTTCATCCCAATTAATTAAATTAAAAATCATAAATTCGTTTAGCTGTCAGCAGTAGATAGACGTAGAACTTAGTCTCTGGTTTTAGGTTTAAATAATGAATTATAAATGAATGTATCTAAGGAAGTCAGAGATTATGTGTGTGTGTGAGTGTGTGGCAACAATTCTTATTTCATCTCTAGCTCATTAATATTGGCAACAATTGTGTTTTCATAAATTTTATTTGGATAATCATGTAAAAAACAGATACAGATATGTTATGCGATGCGATGCTTGCGATGCTATGTATCGCATACAATTTATTTCAATATTATGCATGATTGTATTTCTACATTCGCTTTCATACATAAGTACAATTATTTGCATATTTTACAGTTTTGTACAAAATTTATGAAATATCTGCAAACTTTGATAATTGGTTTTGTTTTCCATATACACTATAACTTGACACCGGGATTTGGAAAACAAGGTCCTAAGTTCAAAGTCAACAAGAAAGTGTCTTAGTTTATAGTAAAGTATAACTATAAATAATAAAAATCTTCTTCAGAATCACTTTCTGAATGTCCATGTAAGCGAATTCTATAAAATTTGTTAACTTATACTTATTCCATTGCTGCAAAGAGGAACAAAGCCTATTTTACTACAATCTGTCCACCTGTCCACCTTCTTGCAGTACAAATATACTTCCGGAATGGTGCTTATGCGCTCATCAATTTCTTAAATAAATCAGTTTCCATATAATTTGACTGATTTTGTGGGGAATTTAAAAAAAAATGTCTAAACGTATAGTGCGTTTAACCGAATAACAACGCACAAATTTTATATAAGTATTAACTCATGAACATTCCATTCTAGCAATAGTTTTCAAATAGCTCAAAAACTGAAACAGAGGAATTTGAAATTAACCTTTTTTCTAGAATGTTCCATAATGAATTTTTTCCTAATGAGTCGGAGAAAGACATGATACTAGACGAAACTGAAGACATTATTGAAACGAGTATTTTATCAGAACTTAACAAAACTCTTAAAACTATTAAAAGTATTCAAAAGCTTAAAAAGTTGGTTAGTCTTTCTCTTGCCTTACTTTCGATTTCTTTAACATCTACAATTAGTGATAGAGTTTTTTCAAATCAAGTTTTATTAAAACTAAAGAAGAAGCGTTTAAAAGGAAATCTTTTAAATTATATTCTTCAATATAAAATAGAAATTATTCGGTTTATCGAATAATTTAAAATTAACCGATTATTATACGATTAAATCTAAACCCCGATTAATTATTTGCTCGATGAACCGATTAAACCAGAAACCCAATTAATTGAATACCCTGAAATCTTTCCCGATTAGTTTGATAGAATTTAATTAACTAGAACTAATTTATTTAAAACAAATTTAAAGTATTTATAAAAACTAATTGTTTAAAAATCACTGCTGAGTCAAAAGTAATATACATTTAAAGTAAAAACATTTAAAAAGTATTTTTTTTTTAGTTATACAGAAAATAAAACAAATATTAAAGTTTTTATATTTTTTTGAAAGGAAAATATTTGGGAAATATAAGAGAAAACTAAGTTCAAAATTTGTATTCAGATCCTTCCGAATTACATATATTTTTTAATGAAATTTTCAATTTTAAGCCAAATTTTCTCTAACCGCATGCTTTGATATAATTACATCCTGTCATAGTTTGGAACCATCAATAGATCCACAAATATAAAAAAAAATCATATTTTTGGGATTTTTGAAAAGTTTTTTTTTTTTTTGGGATTTTTGCATTTTGATTAAAAATGTCTATATAACTCTAAAATTTCATTAAAAAAGATTTATAAACAAACATTTTATGGCATTTAAAAAATATAAATTTTCAAAACAATGTTTTATAAAATTAGTTTTTCTTATGTTTGCAAAAATACTTTTTTTAATCTTAAAAATTGTATACATTTTTGAAAAGAAGACACAATGTGCTACACTTTGATATATAATCTCATATTTTTTATATATAAAAATCATTAAAATCGGATTGAAACCAATAATTTTGCATCATTTTTAATTTTGTATATACCCCAGGTACCCCACTGTGGGGCCTGGATGTTTAAAGTCCAAGTTCAAAGCATAAACTCTACTACACCTCTTCTATGACCATGGGAAAGTTTATTCAAATCTAACTATCCGTTTAGAAGTTAAAGATTTATTTCATGCTGTTAACGGTATAAAGATTTTTGAAAATCGGTTAGATCTACTGGAATCAATTATATTTAAACTTTGTATTAGAATTAACTAGACAAATAGCTTATTTTTATTCTTTAAAAGTAAAATATTAAACTTATAACATTAAAAAAAAAAATCATCACATTAAATCTATAAATCAAGTTTTATTTTCGTAGGTTTTAATTTAACGTTAAAACCCTCTTTCGATTGTATAAACGGTGTTTTATTATAACAGATTTCTAAATTTTCTGGATCTATTGTCTCCATATGAAAATTAAGGAATAGCTTGACCAAAATACATTTAACAACAAGGTTAACAAAATGTTGAGCTAAAAATAAACAAACAATAGAAATATATTATAGTTGTGATTCAGTTTAATAAATAAGGACAAATAAATAAAAAAAGAAATGTTTGCTGCCCACCTATGCATGTTTTAGCTCCCAGGCCGAAACTTAACAAGCATTCACCCTTATTGCCATTGCTGTCATGTACAAAACGCTGTGGCTTAAAGCTTAAAGGATCCTCAAAATATTTCTCATCTCTTTGTATGGCCAATAGCGGTATAATAAAGGATTTACCCTCACTTAGAATGTGTTTACATTCTGGCATTGGAAAATCTTTACGGCAAACACGTTCAATTATAGCTACACTGGGATATTTGCGCACAGTTTCTGTTGGATAAATTTTAGTGTTTATATTTGTTCTTATTGTACTAAGTAAGTTTTTATCTATTGAATAAACCTCTTACCTTGTATACACAAATCCATTAGTTTCAAATGGTTTAAACCTTCATATGTTAATTGTGGTTTTTTATCATTTTTCAGCACGTGAGTCCTTAATTCCTCTAAAATTTTATCCTTTAGCTCGGGTTGTTGCAAAATCTCAAACAATGCAAATACGCCTGTCGATGCCATTGTGTTCATACCATTCTCCAAAAGATGTTCGGTAATATGTGCCAACTTTTTTATTGATAAGAGTTTTTCTCTCTCAAAGAGATTCTCAATGTGCCAACTGAGTTTTTCTTTTTGTTCGATATCGTTCCCATTACGAAATTTGACTAGAATTTGTAGAATGTCTTTGCGTATCGTTCCGCCCTCTTCACGTCTTTCCACATTTTCACGAATGACATCACGCAGGCGATAGGTGAGTGAGGATTTTTTGGGAATGCGATTGTAGGTGCTAGAAATGGTAAAATACAAATAAATAATACATTTGTGAACTTAAAAATACAATAATACTAATTATCAATGAGCAAACAATGATCGAAAGTATTTGATCCAGTTTGCAGTTTGTTGCTATTTAAAGAAGCAGAGTTAAACAATTTTTATTTTTCAAATAGAGGGAGTCAATTAAATATTTTCATTCATAACTTCTTTGTAAAAGTAGAGAAAATGAAGAGGTGGTTTTCAATTAATTAGATATTAATAATGTTCACAACAATAAATGTCATTATTATTATTATTATTATTACAGGCATTGATACGCGATTACTTCTTATCTCTATTTAGCAATATTGCACATTAATGATGTTGCTCAAGTTATATGAAATACTTACTATGAGTTAACAGCTGATTGACGTATGGAATAATTTAAATATTGTTGAAATATTGAATCTGTTTGTTTGAAAAGATCAATCTCTAAGCCGTAGATTAAATTGGCGATAATACTCACAGAATAACTATAAATAAAAGAAAAAACAAAATGTACTGATATTTAAATAAAAAATAAAATTAATTTTAATTCAATTAATGCATAATACAAATTAATTGTGAAACAAAATGTTAAATACAAACACAGTTTCTTATCAACTTGAAATTTATTAATAAAATTTAAAAGATATTACAGTATTTAAAAATAAGTATTCTTAAATAAGTACTTATGTATATGTAGGTACATACTTACATTCTCAACATATGCTGCATATCAATACCATCAGATTTATTACATTCGGCGACAACATTCAAATGATTTATGGCATAGTCCCCGACCTTCTCAATATTAGGAAACATGGCCTCTAAACGAGCAGCAGAGAATATCGGTGATATTTTTTCCATTAGATTAAATTTACGATAACCCCTAACATAATCCCATTTCGAATCATTAAAATGACCACAAGGATTTTCCAGTATGGCACGGGCCAACGAAAGATCTCTTATAAGCAAAGTGGGATGGAACAGAAAATATATACCTACATAACGTTCCTTACCGGCACGATAGTCCTCATCAATGGCATCGACATGATGGAACTCACGTTTGTAAATTTGTTTGAGAAACGGCCAACTCAAGTCGGATTTCTCATGGGGAAACCCCTTTCGACGCCAATAGTTATAAACATGTCGCACTGAGAGAAATATAATTGTGTAGATTAAAATCGGTATGAGTAACCACATTTAGAATTTAAAAAATTTTATATTCTTGTTTTATTTGTCTCAAGTCGTTTAAGATTGATTCGTTGGGGAGTATTGTGCACGCGTGTTCTATTTGATGCTTTCTTGCTTTGTTGCTTTTTTGAGTTCCGAACTGATCGTTATAAGCTGTACTGACAGACTGTTTCAAAAATAAAAATACAATTTGCAATTTTTCACAGAAAACGAAAGTTGCCGCCTGCCATATTATCCGTCATTCAGTTATTTATTAAGTATATATGTATACATATGTATGTATGTACGTGTAAGAGTGCGAGTAATACATACAATGTTTGTATATATCAAGTCATCCGTCCATCCACTTGCTGGTGCCATGTCTGATGGTATATAGAAAATAAATACAACAACAACAACACCAAATGAAGAAATATTATTTATAACCTTCTGTCGGTCGATCCGTCCGTCCGTCCGCCCGTTTGTCAGACTGTTTGGTATTTTTGTCCAGAGCCTTTGGCTATTGCAGCAAAGGTATGATTTTTATTTTATCTCTGTGTTGTCAAGCTGGCTAGTTTTAATAATGTGTTTTTTTTTCAGAATTTTAAGGAATCACAATAGAAACAATATCAGCCTTAGATTTAGCATTTTTTTCTCTTTATTGCTCATTGATTTAAAATTTAATTTATTGAACAAAGTACTAAAACTGAAATCTTTAAGATAGTTTTTATTATTTTTGCTAAAATGTCCGTCCTTTTTGGAGAGAGAGATATTGATAAAAATTTTTATAAATCTTTTTTATATCGGGTTCTATTTTTCGAAACAATCCATAATTTCTAATATTCAAATCCGTTTTATTCGAAACTTTCTTTTTGTGTTATTTCTAGTTTTCTAATCTATTTTAAACTCACTGCAAATATTTTTTTATAGAAGATTTCACCTGCTTTCTATTAAAATTCTGATCAAGACTTTCATCTTCCTACTCAATATGGTTGGCTTATAACTTTTCGTCCAACTGATTACTGGCACTTTTCTAGACGTCTTGGCGTTTTTTTTTTTTTTAAACAAATAAACCTTGACAACACATTTTTTCTTCTTTTCCTGAAAAACAGTTCTTTCTCAGCATTTTCTGTCGAAAGATCATTATTTCTTCTCTCATTTTTCATTTTGCTGTTTTCAACTTTTTTGGCAATACAAGATTAGAGCTTCTTCATCATCTTTAAAAGACTTTACTTCAAAATACATATAAGACAAAAAAACTGATAATTATTTTTCTCTCTCTCTCTTTCTCTCCCTTTTTTCTTTCGAACACAAACTGCATTTTTTCGTTATTTATTAATTCCGTTTTATGTTTAAGCTCAGTATGTCGACTGCATGGCTAATGGAAACATTCCTGAACAGTCCCTAGGTTTTTAAGACGTTATCAGTTGTTTTCATTATACACACACTATTTACTCATGTTTGTTTACATCGGTTTTGGTAATCACGACAATTATCAGTTGCTTCACTGTGAACATTCTTACCTCCAATAACATGGAAAAATCCATAAGACAAGAAATATACCAATAAATCTCAATGGCAGCAACAATATGCCTACCTGCATGTCTGTCTATTTATTTATCGTGGTATAAGTAATTTATCCTTCCGGTTTTTTTTACTTACACCCATATTCTGACAAATGCCAGTATTAGTATTCGGTGACATCAGTGTTGCCAGGGATGTTTTTAAACCGTTGCAATTTTATTCCTAAACAATTGCAAATGTTTATTCAATTCATTTAATGTTTTAATTTTGAGTGTTAATTCAACGAAAGTAATTTAGTATAGACATATTTCATAGAATTCAACGTATTATTTGTACATTGCTGTTTTACAGATCCCAAAAGTACTCCCCGTGCAAACATCTCTTTTATACAATTTTAGCACGCTTAGCTCAAAATGGCGGACATTTTAAAATCGTACTCTCAGTTTTCGAGATACATATTTCCACTTTTAGGTTTTCTCAAAAAAGGGTTTTTTTTAATTTTATCTCAAGATCTAACAATTTAATTGAAACTGTTAAAAACTGTATATGGTTTTAAAATCAGCTGAAATTTGAGTACCATTTCTTGTTTCAATATTTAAGGATCTTTGCAGGATAATGCAATTCATTTTTTATTACTGAAAATATATATACGTTTTTTTTTTAATACTTTTTAGATTAATATTTATTAATACATTAGTTGAAAAAAAAAAAAAAACATTGAATAATTCTTAAAATAATTAAATCATATATAGATTTTCAGAAGCGATGCGTTAAAGATTGAAATTGTATAAGTGTTATACTAAGCCTTAAATGTATCTGAGTTAAAAATAATAAGAAAATTAATGAATATTTGCTTTAGACTTGCCTTATAGTAATTTTTAAATATAGACCAAAATAAATAAATATTTTTTTTTCATATAAAAAAATTTTGTAATTTTTTGTCGAAAATTTAAGTTATTTTTTTTAATATTTTAAGTTAGCTTTAAAGCAACATTTTTCTATTACTTAAAGATACCTTTTACTATTACGAACTTAAAAGCAAGTTGTAATAATGACCCTAAGAAATATAAACTGTAATACAAAATATTAATCGTTATTGTTTAATTTTTGTGGTTCTCACAACAAATGGTACTTAACTAAGAGCATAACTTCCGTAGATTTTAAATCCATAAATAAAATTTAAAACTTTCTGTTCAATTGCACGTTCTTGGGGTAAAACTGCTGAAAAGTAGGGTTTTTAGTGAACATTTAAAAAGGAAAATATCTCGAAAACTGACCGTACAAAATAATATATATTTTATTTTGTTTATTAGGTTTATTTAAGAAAAACTTAAAATGATTATCCTCATAACACCATTAACACCATTGTTCCATATGTATTATAGTTTCCATTAAATTCCGGACATATTTTCCTTATCACGACCAACATCATTTTATTTTCTGTATGATATAATCAAAAACAAGTAAGAGAGATATATTCGGATGGGCCGAATCTTGTATACCCTTCACCAAACTATACTATAAAAATTTTTAGGTAATTTTAGGTAAACAAATTTTTTTCCAGTTGTTTTTTTTTAATTTTTTGGAAAAAAAATATTTTTCGAATTTTTTATGTAAATTTTTTTTTTTAAATATTTAGCGAAAAAAACTTTTGGTGAAAAAAAAAATCTGGTTCAAAATTTTTCCCGATTTTGACCCATTGTAGGTCCAACTTACTATGGTCTTATATACGTCGTTGCAAAGGTCTTTGAAATATCTATCATTTGATATCCATATTGTCTATATTAATGACTTATGCCCAGTTTTTGACTTCGTATTTAAATACGTATTTAGTTAATTTTTACTTAAATTTAAATGGTATTTAAATACAGTTCGAGTTTTTCAGTGCTTATAATATTTCTTATTTAAATAAGATAAAAGTGTGGTAGCACTACTAAATATCCAAAAATTATCGATAGTTTTGTATAAAACAGCTGTTCAAGCGAAACAAAAATTGGTACATTTTGCCAAATAATAAAAAAAAGAAGAATATTAAACAATAAAATATTTGTAGGAAAATGCACAAAAGATGCCCCAATTTCACCGCATCGGAAGTGTAGTTTTTGTTAGATGCCGTAAAAAAATACAGCGCTACAATAGAGTGAAAAAAAACAGACAACAAAAGACAGCTGTTGAAAACATATGGTAGTTTATGAAATTTAAATAGAATTTAAATGGCCAACGTTGGCCATTTAAGTATCATTTAAAAAAGCACTGAGAAACTCATTTTCCTATTTAAATAGAACTTAAATATAATTAATATTTAAATACGAAGTCAAAAACTGGCTCTTAGTAATCCAGATATAGGTCAAAAAATAGTTAAAAAATCGAGGTTGTCCTGGTTTTTTCCTTATATCTCAGCCATTTGTGGACCGATTTTGCTGATTTTAAATAGCAAACTTCTCGAAAGCATGTCTGACAGAATTATTGAAGATTTGGATCCCGAAGATATCTGGGGTCTTCAGAAAATTGATTTCAACAGACGGACAGACAGACAGACAGACAGACGTAATCATTAACATAGCTTTATGTAAATTAGAGAATGATTAAGTTTTCTTCAATTCTAATCTGGGGTCTTCAGAAAATTGATTTCAACAGACGGACAGACAGACAGACAGACAGACGTAATCATTAACATAGCTTTATGTAAATTAGAGAATGATTAAGTTTTCTTCAATTCTAATCTATTTTTTTAGACAAATTTTCAATTTATTTTGTAACTGATTAAAAACAAAAAAAATTGTATAAAAAAAAAATGATTTTAATTAATTTGTATTATATGAATTAACAAAAATTAAAGCATTAATTTAACAATGAAAATGTTTTAACTAAACGGCAACACCGACTGTCATTATCATATATATGACGATGATGATGATCATCTGATCTACTACTGTTGACACTCTTTCATTTGTTTGTTTTTATGTAGAGATTTTCTTTGGAAATCTGATACTTAAGCGTGGCTTTGACAAATTTAAAACTCAAAGAAATATCATAATACTCAATGATGTTAATCCATGTTCAGTCTTTAGTGAATTTTTGCAGTTGTAACTAGACACTGGATCATACTGTTAGCATAAGAGTAAGTTTGTGTGTGAAATAATTACATTACATTTCATTTTTAAATACAAATTGGCTGAAAAGAAGTTAATAATTTAAAAATATTTTCAAAGATGTACTCGTATAAACATTTATTACAAAATAAGAATTATTCAAAATATATACATTTTAAACGACACCAAAATATTACTTTGGTATTTGGGTGCCAATTTACAAAATAACAGGTTTACTTTTTCCCCGATTATAATACAGTACACACATCGAATTTAGTAAAGTATGAAAATATATATTTTTGTTGTCAATATTTGCCTCCATTTTTATACCCTTAACCTTTTTGAGAAGGGTATATATAAGTTTGTCATTCCGTTTGTAATTTCCACAATAAAATATCCTTATAGATAGCGTAGTCGATTAAGCCATGTCCTTCTGTCTGTATGTTGAAATCAATTTTCTGAAGACCCCAGATATCTTGGGGATCCAAATCTTCAATAATTCTGTCAGACATGCTTTCGAGAAGTTTCCTATTTAAAATCAGCAAAATCCGTCCATAACTATGAGCAAAAATCCGAGACAACCTCTGAAAATTTCATCAAAAAATGACAATTTATTGCATGCTTTGACAAAGAAGCATGCAATGTTTCGTTTCGCATTGTTGTTTTTATACCCTTCACCATCGTGAGAAGGGTATTAAACATATGTAGTGTTTAATGAGTTTTTATTATTTTCTTTAATTAAATTAAATTAATTCCACTACAGTCCGGATTGTAGTATGTACGTGTCCCTACGATATGGGGACGAGCCCTTCTCGGTCGGGTAAGTGTGAGGCGGGACCGTTCGAACCAAACATAAAATATACTGGATATCAAAATACTATACTTTTCTTAGTTATTTCTAAAAATAATTAAATTGATGAAACTCCACTACTATCGGAATTGTAGTGTGTATGTGTCTCTACGATATGGGGACGAACCCTTCGAAACAAAAAAACTATAATGTATTTTTCTTTCTATATATATACAATTTTTAATTATTATAAAAAATAATATTGCATCCACAACAAAGGTGAAGGGTATAAAAGATAGCCGAATATAGCACTATTACTTGTTATAAAATAAAATTAATTAAATTGAGAAGAAGGAGTTAAAATAAAAAAAAAAAAATGGGAAGAAAATATTAATTCCGACACAAAATATAAATAAAGATTGAAACGTTTCTGATAGTTACAGCTAGTACAATACTTTTTAACGGTGTTTACATAAATAAAATTTATTTGTATTCCCCTAATTGAATTATCTTCATTATAATTATTGTTGTCAAAGAGATTTCTGATTAGAACTATTCAGTTGTACAATTTTGTCTTTAAAGTTATATAAAAAAAACACTTCACCATCTCTTTGATAGTCCCACTTTCAAACCATCAACTGGCACTAGTACAGGCGAAACATGAAATTTGTATTCCACTTCTTTTCGTTTCATGGGTTCAATATTGAAATTAGCTAATATTTTAGCCAAAGCCACCTTCACGTTCATAATACCCATACGTTGAGCTAAAACAAAATAAAAATATTAATCTAAAAATAAAAAAATAAAAAAAACACAAAATTCTTCAAATAACTCACCTATACAATGACGTGGTCCCTCGCCAAAGGGCATAAATGCTACAGGATTATAATCCATAATCTCCTCAGAAAAACGTTCTGGTTTATAATCCATAGGATTGGGAAAATATTCAGCGTCACGATGAATACCCAACAGCGAAATAATAATGCCGGTGCCTTTTTTAATGGTGAAATTTGTGCCGGGCACTGTAAAATCCTGAGTGCATTCACGATTCAAAAATGGGAGACCAGGATATTTGCGAGTGGTTTCTATAAAGGAGGACAAATCTTAATAGATTACTTATTTAGATTTTCCAGATATTTACCCATAACACACATATCCAAATATTTCATGTCTTGTATGGCTTCATATGTTAGTTTATCCTCGGGCATTAAACCATGTTTTTTTAAACATTCATCTACCTCGTTTTGAGCCTTTCTCAATATTTCCGGATACATGGCAAATTCGTAAATGGTAAAAGATGTGGTTGCTGCGGTGGTCTCTGAACCAGCTATATAGAAGAGAAATAATTGTGCTGCAATCATTTCAATTGACATGGACTTTAGGTTTTCCGCTGTCGTTTCAATTTGCCATAAACCATCATTATCATCGCTAATTTTACCCGTATTACGCAGTTGTATCAATAGTTGCAACATATCTTTTCTATATACCCCATTTTTCTCCCGGAACTCTATGGTTCTCTTAGCAATATCTTTTAAATTATACACAATAGAGTCCTTTACTCCAAGGGCGCTTATAAAACGGGCAATTCTAAAATGGTTATAAATTTAATTGAAGTATTTTGTTTGAGCGTTTAAAACTTACGGTGGACAAACAAAACTCATTATGTTTCTTATGCTTAATAATACTCCCGATTCCAAGAAAAGTCTATCACTTAATTGTCTAAACTCATTCTTAGGATTGGTAAAACTGTCAATGTCCAGACCAAATATAACGGAACCAATAATATCAATGGCGTATCTGTGAAAAATGTAAAGAAAAAGGAAAATACATTAAATAGAACTTAATCAATGGATTATGAGAACTTTAATGTTAAGGAAAGAAAAACTAATTTTCTTAAAGTACTTTCAGTTTGAATATTTGACGAAATAAGCCTGAACACTAGAAATATACATATATTTTGTATCCTTTTAAATAAATCACAAATGGATACAATAATTACGCCAATTTCATCCAATGTTTGTTCAATCTGAAGTCATCTTTAGACTCGCATGTTTCAAAAACCGGCTTTGCCCAGTAAGGATGTTTTGCATTGGAAATCTTTACTGGACCGCTTTTTGATACATCTGAGAGAAGAAAACTTTTGAGCCCAACCAAAGGCCTGTAATTCAATAAATTTGTTATTGAGTGAAACTTTGAATGAAATAACTTATAATATAGATGAAATAACTCCCAATAAAATAAAATGAAATTTCATTGGGAGTTATTTCATAATGAAAAAGGTACCAATTTGTATGGAAAATTGTGTGGAGGGAATTATTTCATTTACTAGCTATTATATTACAGTTTTCTTTATTATACTTACGTGGTAGTCAGGCTTTTTATTTCCAGTATATGAGTATTTCCATCATCCAATTGGCCCTTCAAATGTTTCACTAATTTATCGGCCACATCATCAACCGTACTAAACATGCCTTTCAATTTTCCTGATGTAAATGAAGGTGTTAATTTTGCTCTCAAGGAACGCCAGGTCTGTCCTTTAAGTGTAAATAAATTTGCTGACATCGGATCATTTTTCTCGTCGACATAAACACCACGATCATGAAAACTGGCAAAATCAGTTGTCATTATTTGACGCACCAGAGCAGCATCTCTCAATAGAATGGCCGGTTTTATAAACAAATAAATACCCACAAATTTCTTGGTGTATTTCTCATAGAGATCAGACATAACCAAACCGAAGGCTCTTTCTTTACGCCTGACTTTTAGTAGGGAGCCATAGGGAATTGTTGGTTCATCGTATTCGATACCTAAACGTTGCCACAAAGAATAATGGCGTCTTATCAGGAAATATAGAATAATTGATAGTACAATTAGTAAAAATAATAACATATTTAGTTTATTTAAGAACAATTATTTTGTGATGTTATTAAAAAGTTTTCGCGTCTAATCGTTAGGTTGTTTAGAAATAAACTGATGTATTTTCACTCTCTGACTACTAGTTAATTAATACTGAGAATATAAACTTGTTATCTTTTCCAGAGCTTTTGTTTAATTATATATGTACTATAAATGTACCCTATAATCTGTTTATGTTGTTATATGGGGCATTTCATGTCAAGTAAACCAACTTTTGAAATCGATGTCTTCCGATTGGGATGAAATTTGCACCATAGTTAGTTCTATTGGATAGTAACAATTTCTCAACAAGATCAGTCGAGAACTTTCTGAGTTAGAGGGGGTCAAAATTTGACATTTTGGCCAAGCAGGTATTTTCTCTCATCCATGTAACTTATTACCTATTGTTCTTAGCAAAATGTGTCCCAAATAGTTTAGATAGCTATTTCTTCAATCTTTCGGGAAAAAAATTAAAAATAAAAAATATAAAATTTTTGCAATTGTACGATTTTTAAAAAGTTGGAATAAAAATTCGGCAATATTTTTAAATTTATTTTAAAAACATTTTACTGGTTTTATGTATCTTTAAACATAAATATTTAGTAACATGCCCCCTATATTTAGACATATTTTCGCACATTTACGACAATTTTTAGATTTGAGTAGTACTAAGCATTCCCACACGATATCATTTTATATAATAAGTATCTATATTTATAATCATTATTCGTTGAGATCTTATTTCAAATAAATTTTAATTGTTTTATATTTAAATTTTTTATATAGTTGTTGTTTCAATATCAATGATGCATAGATCTGACTTTTGCGGGAATGTCTCATATAGTGTACTATATTTCTTGTTCTACTTGAACTTTGTTTATGTTTTGTAAGCTTCTCAGTTGTTTTCTTTTAATTAGCAAAATTATTAAATTTATATATATAAATTTATAAATTTATATATAAAGTGTACTAACTCTCTTGTACATTTAATCTGCAAAGAGAGAGAGAGAGAGAATGATTTGACATATTTTCAATTGAGAATTTCCAATTGTATTCATGCTTGCATATTGCAATACAAAGTAGTTAACGCCTTGAAAACAAATATATTTTAAAAACAATTATTTATCTTATCAATAGACAAATAAGATATTTACATTTATTTAATTATTACAATGAACCAAGTGACCGTCGGTGTTCTATTGATTATTACTTTAAATATTCAGACAAATTTTTGTTAAAAATTAAAAAAAATACAGATTATAAAATTCTGAATTAAAAATACAGTGTACTCTCTCATAGGCGGACACCTAAGGGACTGACAAATTTGTCCGCTTATAAGAGGTGTCCGCTTATGAGACTATTAAATAATCCCAAATGTTTTTGGGAATGAAAAAAGTGTCCGTTTATGAGACGTGTCCGCTTTAGAGAGGTGTCCGCAAAGAGAGAGTACACTGTATATCAAAAAAATTATAATGTAAACTCCGCGACTTGTAAGCGAAGGTTCAAAAAAATAAATTCTTTATAAAAAAAATTAAATTCAGTTCCTAATTTAATGAGAATTATTGAATTATCTTCAATTTAAATCTATTACAAATTAATTTTAGACAAACAAATCACCCTTATCGTGGTTGGCGTAAACGTCATACGCCTACGACAGTTTCGTAGTAGATTTAATCTAGTACGAAACAGTCGTAGGCGTAAGACGTTTGGCGTAAACGTCTTACACCCACGATAAGGGAGAATATATTCATTCAATATTTAATTGGATTTTAATAAAAATACTACTTACTATAATTACTATTCTCCACTTATAAATTCACATTTTATCTGAGGCAAGTACTTACCGCAAACGCTGATTAATATAGAGTTAAATAAGTCATTACCACGTTCGCATAGAAATAGGCAGTTTAATAAAACATTACCACGTTTCCCTATACTTAGAGACTTATATAAGTTATTACATCGTTGTTACCTATATGGCTTTAAATCTATTAGAAATTTTATGTAATAAACCGTCTTCATTTATTTTCAAAGAGATTAAAAAACTACTTATGAGTAATGCAGATGGTATGTAGTAGTCATTGTGCAGTATGTTATTCAGTAATTGTATGGCATTACCATTTTTTAGTGATGGAAATTAAAAAAAAAATAATCATTCAAATGTTGAATAAATTCTATTATCAATATATTTAACGATAAACTTGTAATTCTGTACGAGTATTAAATAAAATAATAATTGTTATTAATATATCAATATTTGTATATTATATTATCTTATCAGTTTAAGATTTAAAGTTTGTACTAACTATAGGTCTTACTATTGAAAATTTTATCTGAAGTAGGTCACATTATTTTTGCTACCACCATGATGTAGTTTAATTAAACCACAAAATGTATTTCAGTTAAATTCAAAATATTTAAAATTATGACTTATAGTTGATGCTAATTTTAACTTAAGTTTTTATTATTAATGTGTATTAAAGTTAACCATAGTTAATATCATAATATGATCATACTTAACTTTAATTTAATTCCTTGTTATAATTACTTTTTTTCTTATTAATCATAGTGTTATCATGTGTAATCATATTATAATAGTAGAACATCCATAATATGATTGTGTTCAACAATATTATGATTCCACCTCATCTATAATATGATTATATAACATGTAAGATGATAGCTGATATGAACATATTATAAACAACATTATTGGTGAATCCAAGCCATTATTAAAATAAGGTGCATTGTAGTTAATGTTTTTAATGGAAATTAAAAAATATAATATTTCTTTGCCTGCCAAAAAATTATTTAACAGATTATTTGAAAATAAAATATAAAAAATTGTAAAACACTTTTGTTTGCCAAAAAATACTTTAAATATTCAAGAAACATTAATCTTTGTGTGGGAATTTTCAAAACATACTTTAGGAATGGGAAGAAACCAAATAAGAATGAATGTACTTTATTTAATATGTATTTATTTTCAAAATGAATATGAATATTTGTTGTAACTATTCGTATTCGTTTAAACGATAATTACAGCTAAAATATTGTTTTGTTTTATTTTCCCATAATTTACATGTACTTGTTATATTTACTGAGAGATGTTTTTTTTTTTTTTTTCTTTTGTACATATCGCTAATTTGCTGCAACAACGTCATAACTCAAAATCCGTGTTTTTTGAACTGAGTAATACAAAATATGCGCCGTTCTATAATCTTTCATATAGTTTTATCAATTTTCAAAAAAGTTAGTTATTTTTTGTGTGAGTGTGTTTTTTTGTTGTAAGCATCCACAATAAAATTCATGTTTTCTCGTATATATGACAAGTAAAAATTTGGGTTAAATGCAGATTAGAAAGATATTAACATCTACTATTTAAATCTGGTTTTATTTTGAAATCTTATGATTTTTTGAAAATTTATTTAAGAAATAGTAAAATGTCAAAAAACATTCAAAGCCGTTTTTTTTTTTGAAACGACTTTTTTTGAATTATGACGTTGTTGCAGCAAATGAGCGATGTGTATATGTATTTTGCAAAATCTCATAATGAATAACTTTTAGTTCACATGTGTTGTTGCTGGATTTTCGAATAATTCCAGATGAAAAAAAAAAAAAATGTACATAACTCTAACCAAGATTTGCTTTGTTTACTTCTTTTTGGATTTTCTCAGAAATTACAATGATTCAATTTATATTCTAAATACAACAAAAACAAACTCTTTTAAATTTAAATTCTTCTATCAATTTGCTCGTAAATGACTACAAAAAAATAGTAGAAAATATACGTGCATTTATTGTTTAATTGACTTTGAAAATGCATATTTTTATAATTACTATAATATTTTTTACATTTACATCAAACTTATTCTAATTAAAGAAATTCGTAATAAATATGTACTGAATTTGTAATGTTTAGTTGATTCAATACAAATTGTTGATGTTTACATCAAAAATAATTGCCTCTGTAGTGTAGTTGTCTTTTAAGTCATTATCTGTATTTGACGGTCTGTCATAAATAATTACTTTTCAAACAATTGTTTGAAGCATTATAAATAAATGTATGTATTAGTATTAGTATTAAATTACAAAGTTGAGAAAAAAATCTTAAAATTATTATGTTGTCTCAACGGAAGTTGTATTTAGTTTTTCTTTTATTGTTTTCGTTAATCACTTAATTTCCCAGGGTGTAAATGGTTTTGAAAATATAAAAACAAGTTTAAGTAGATGTTATACCTATTGTTGCTGTTTTTCTTTCACAGCAATTACCTAAATGTTGTACATTTACATAGTTTTAAGTACACTTGTCATTTGTTGCTTTAAAAGAGTTGTTGTGGAGTATATAATTTGTTGTGCTAATTTAAAATCCCTTTGAGTTAATAATTTACTAATAATTTGTGTTCTAGACAGAAATTGTATAATTTATGTTAAGAAATGTTTAATAAAAAGTAGGCGTATTATTTACAGTGCTTATATTTGACTTCGTGATGATCTGGATTATTAAAATTCTGAAAAATACAAATTATTTTAATGTTCAAAAATATTGATTCTTTTCAATTTCATATTATGACTTTAAATGACAATGCATCATGTTTTCTCTTAAATAGTTTTGCTCCTTTCAAATATTTTTTATTTTGGTTCTAGAATTACATACATAACATCACCTAAAATGCAGAATTCCCTATTAAATCTTTAAACATAATGACACATTGTTTTGCGTTTTAGATGACGATATGTACATACTATGGGCCTCAAAAGTGAGATAATGAAAAATATTAGAGTCCGATGTAAATATTTTTTTTCAGAATAGGACCTAATATTTGGCTTTTAAATTTTAATCTATGGTTGGATTTTATGATTTTCATTACTTAAAAAAAAAAATCAAATAATTCACTGATGGTTATTCACTTTTGAGGCTCATAGTACGTATATTTTTGTTTGTTATATGTATGTCTGTCTAATTCATTGATTATTCTACTCCATTAATGTCAATTTAAAGTATCAACTTATTTCTCTTCTTCTCCCTCCCAATAGATATGTGTGTATGTGTTTATGTAACTACACCCTAATGGAAACAATAAATATTTTAGATATTTCCTTAAGGAAACCCATAACGACAGTTATGTCGATAAATGTTTACAAAATACAACATGCATAAATATATAAATATCAATATTTTCATAGAGATAATAAAGGACATAAGAACAAAGAACTAAAAAAAAATCTGAGAAAAATAATGAAGAAAAATAAACTCAACATTGTATTTAACTGTCATCATTTGTGTCATCGTGGCTTCTCCACCTCTTCTTCGTTATTACAACTTTAACAACAATTCACTTCATATTGCCAGCATAAAATGAAGGCCGCCCTTGGGTAGTTGTCAATGAATTCACAAAATAGTCAACAACAACAGCTACTACTATTTTCGTAACAATAACGATTTTGTTACTTTTCCTCATCGTATATTCTCATATCAGGATCCTGCTCAACTGTAAAAAAGGAAAATGTTTTATGAGGAAAGAGAAGAAGAAGTGCCGCAACAAAAACAGAAGAAAAAATTAACCAAAAATTCATGATGAATACATTTTTACTTGAAACTGTCGAATTCAAGTACAATTTTTTATGTTGTCGTACTTCATTTATTTCATTTGGTTTAGGCCGTTTAACAATATTTTTACAGTTGTTGTTGCTGTTTTAATTTTTGCCAGACTTGATAATGGCAACGGAAATGTACGTTATTTTTTGTTGGTTTAAAGATGGCTGGCTGTATTGTTATTTGTAGTAGTCAATGTATCCCTTACAGACAGAAATCGTCACAAATATCTTATCACTTGGCTGACTTCATTTAATATATTTTGGTCATTTGACACGTATGTGCTCTTTGTAGTGCAGAAAGAAGACAATTGGTTACTTTATACATCCCAGGTAATGTAGCGAGAAGACATTTGTCATTTAAGTGTCTAAGTAAGTAATCTGGAATGTAGTCACTTTAAACGTTATGTGAGAAATTGAAATTGAAAGAATTGATATAATTCTTATACAGTTAATTTTTATTTTTGCTTAAGTGTACTGATATCCCATGTAACATAGCATGAAGTCAATAGTCACTTTAGTGTCTCTTACTAACCTATAGTGAAGTCACTTTAAACGTTTATGTTGTACTGCACTTTAGAAAGTAGTTATTTTACCCACCAGAAACAATCCATTGGAGAGCTGTCGAAGAAAGGTTTATTTACAAGCAATCGTTTATTGGACAGCCTTTGACTATTTGAGGGCAATTAGCACCCGTACATGTTAAAATAACTAGTTGTGTAGCTGGTCAAGTTACCAGTTAGGTAGCTAGTAAGGTAACTGACGCTATTTAACCAATATGTGCATGTAATGCGTTGACTACTTTGGACCAGCTATTAGACAGTCTCATTGTAGTCAAAAATAACTAGTAACGTAGCTATTGAAGTAACTAGTTCCCACCCTAAATGATGGGTAAAATCACTAGTTCGGTGCTGTTTTCTAGAACTGCTGGGTTTATCTTCTCCTTTCCTTGTGTATATGTGAATTGTAAAGGATGTGCTGTAAGTGATTGTGAGAGTGGATGAGTGTGAATGCGTAAGTTAAATATTATTTGAAAACTGATTTACTTCAGTAATGTTAATATTGTTTTCAGGCCGTGTTCCTGAATAAATAACGAAATATTAAGAAAAATATGAATATTTTTTACTAGACATTTCAAACATTTTATATTATGAGCTATATCTTGGTCTTGATAATATTTCCATCTAACAATATTTCCATCTATTTGAAATAAAAGATACGAAAAATTAAATTTTTCGAAACAATCCTTAACATACAAATATCTGATTAGTGTCCACAAAATTTAAATAAGATGTCAATACAATGATAATTAAATTTTAATATTACATACATATATAAATTTGAAATTAAATAATGGTTTTTATGATAGGGAAGTAATTGCAAATGGAATAAAGCCATTTTACTTAATTATTCTGTAAATAAGTATAATAAAAAAATCGATTTATTTTTTAATTACAAATTTCATTGTTTTGTGTATATAAATTTTAACAAAACAGCAGAAATGTTTCTCAAGTTCTTGAAAAACTCGTTTGTCGCTAAGAATTTCCAATTGTAACTCATCTATCTACTTGTAATGATTTTTAAAGGTTTGTGAGTTATGTTAGTTACATTGCAAGTATATTTTCGATGTGAAAGTGTAGATCAAATTAGATTTTTTGAAGTATATTTTGGGCTCATATTTTCCAATAATAAATGAATTCAAATTATAATTATAAGTGTGAAATATTCGATTAAAAAACATGTGCTGAGTTAATATTTAAGCTAGAAAAAAATCAAAAGGTAAATTTGGTAATTGCAACTTTTAACACTGCCTTTAATCATACACGTAGAGAAAAGACAAGGTTTAAAAATAATCATATTATCATATCATCAGCTATAGGTTAGGTGACGATATACATATTTTTATGTCTAAGATAACGGTTTTTATATAGGTATAAGTATTACCTAAATTTAATTAAATTATTTGTAATTGATTTTAATAAAGTTATTTAATTGCATTTACTCGAAAGTGGTTGTTCCCAAAGTCATGCTGTCGCTATAATCATAAAGAAAAAAATTTTTTATATAAAAATCAGACATGCGTATAAATTTTCTAGAATCATGAATTCAAGTTCAATGTCAGTCAGTTCAAAACAAAACACAAATTGTAATGACATTAAACCAAAAATAATAAAAAAAAAATATAGTGGATACTTGTGTGTATATACTGTATAGTATGTATAAAAATAAATAAAACATGAAAAAACATTAGTAGAATGTGACGTATAGTGTTTATAAAAAACCGACTTTTTTAGAAAACCGGTTTGTCAGTTAACCGATTTCGAAAAAACCGGTTTAATCGGTTAACCGACATTGAAAGGAATTATTTTAAAAGTTTAAACAATACATTTTTATAAAAAAATTTAATCTCAGTAAAATGGAATTGAGTATGATTAAGTATATTACTAAATATATAATAATTTTTTTATTTGTTTATTCATTAAATTTCAACCAAAAGATGAAAATCATTTATTTTTTAATTAAATATTTGACTTTCTGATATAAAACAGAAAATGTTCCAAGTCCCAAAAAAAGGACCTACATATAAGATGCAAATGCATATCTTCTTAACTGTGATTTTTTGTCATTATAAATCATAGCAAATAAGTACTAATACTGCATTAATAGATTTCAAAAATATTTTAAATCTAGGATTTAAGAACGGATTTTGTATGACAAAATGATAAATGAAATAAAATTTTAAGAACAAAACACACTAATGAAGTTAGATTCATTGATATTAATTTTTAATAGTTATATTATGTGTAATTGATTCAGAAAAAGTTTTTAAAAATTCATCGTCCTCTACCATTAAGAATCATTGTAATTCTTAAAAAATTTTTAGGTTTAGATTTCATATATATAATATAATGTGTATACAATGAATATAAAAAGTGTTAGTCCTAAATTTTAAAAACCGTATAACCGAATAATATAAACCGAATAACTGAAAATCAACATTTTAAATTAACCGGTTCGTAAAAAACCGACATTTCGAAGAAAACCCGGTTTTTCGGTTAACCGGTTTATAAACACTAGTGACGTATGAGTTTAATTTAAGGCGAATTGTGATCACACTTTAAGAGAAAATATTTTCTAAATTCAATCTCAAGAATTGTAGTTGTTCTAAAAAAACGAGTAAATTGTATGTGGTCAATTTGCTTTTGCATTCATTTCAATTACCAATGGTATAAATTTATAAAATTGGAAATCAAACCATGAAGAAATTATACAATTAAAGGAATACTGACAACTGTAATAATAATAATAATATATCGGGGATAATTATTCACAAAGAATTTGATTTAGTAATGCTTTGGGCATGTTGAAATTTAAAAATTCAAAAATTTTTTGTATAATTCAGTGCTTTTTTAATTTTATTTACAAACCCGCGATAAATGACATTGAAACAATTGGCTTGTTACATAATCACAAATATTTTAATGATACAAACATATATGCAAAAACATCAAAACACTAAACAATTTATCAAATATTTGTCTTGGAATCTTAATATTCTTTAAACAGCCCTCGTCTAGCTGAGAAATTTGCAGCAGTAATACGTAAAAATACATGAAAACCAATACTGCTCTATAAAACTTCTACATAATATTGATTAAACTCTTAAATATTTGCCAAACATGAATTGGCAATTGCTGTCGTTCGTACTTGTGTGTCATCACGCATATAAATTGGAATAATCTTTAATAAATCGAATTCAGCTAAAATAAATATTATCGAATAAATACAAAATGCAAATAATAAAATTCAAGGTCAATACATATTATACACGTACTAAGTATGTTTTAAACAAAAAATACACAGTATATTTTAAATATTTTTAAAGCAAAACAACTTGAATTAACTAAAATTCAGGCATCATAGAACTCGATTAATTAAAAATGTATAAATAATTTCTCTGGACATTTACAATATTCTGCGTTCTGCAAATGTTTGTAAATACTCGTACCTATCGTGGGTCTACATAAGCCATTCTAAAAAATATTTACTACGTAACAATTTATTTCTAGTTTCAAAATATTGTCTTTTTGTGAATAATTAAGGTTGATTACCATTATATAGTTACCGAAATTATAATTTATAAATTAAACATCGTTAGCTTACGTGCAAAAACTTTGTCGAAGAGACAATAATCGTTATAATACCCTTTGTTTAAAATCTTTTTGAAATCTGTTAATACAGTTTTTTTTTTACTTATTTGATAAGAAAAATATGGAATACGCAAAAAAAAATATATATATATGGTTGATTTGATTTTATGGTTGCTGTCAAATTAAAAATTAATACAGTAAAGAAATATATTTCTCATAAAATGTTAATTTGTACATTTCTTATTAAATAACTTTAAAATTTTGTAACTAATTTTTAACGGCCAAATTCACAACTTAATTTTTTGGAGCACTCTAATGTACATATCGTTAGCTAAGTGTGCAAAAGTGCTAAGTCCATCTTCGCAAAATTTTACAGGAGAGACAAAATACATTGTAAAATCCTAGGTTTTAAATATTTTTGAAAGCTGTCAATGCAGTTTTACTACTTATTTCGTATAATTTCATATGGGCAATTCCATATCATCGTACGTGACATTTGTACGCCTATAGAGTGGAATATATTTTGCAAAAATAAGAGTATCCGAAAAATAATTTGGTCTTTATGTTCCATTCAGAGTGTACTATATTTAAAAAAAAAATAATAAGTTCTTTCGAAACATTGTTGTCCAACATATAGAGCGAAATAAAGGCATATCGTACGTGACATAAAACGGAAGTAATTTTGAGGTACATGTAGAAATATGCGAAAAATTGCGAATCGTGAGAGGAGCTATGTTTTCTTTTAATTCTTTCACTAAACCAAATATTCATCCTTTACAATTCACCATATTTAAATAAAAATAATCTTTGGATGATTTTATAATAAACAAATTTTAATATCGTACGTGACAAATTTTATTTTCCTATCGTAAAACAATACATATTTTGTAAATATACGTACACAAAAACTGAAAAAATAATATAAAATATATATTCGGTTTCAATAAACAATTTGATAATAGCAAAAAAACAATCAGCATCAAATTCATTTCATACTACAAGCTAATTGGGAGCTTAGTTTTTGCCGCAATCTTAAAATTAAAAATAGTCAGTTTAAACTATTATTTTTGCTCTTAAAATATTGTAATAAGCTCTAAATACTTTCACATAGTAACATTTTATTCAAATCTTCTTGAAAAAAAGTTTCAAAGTTTTTGGTTTTTTCAGTCGTGGTTGTCATTCTCGTGGAATTGCTAATATACAATGATAAATAACCACAGTCCTTTTTTTGGAACTTAGTGCACTTTCTTATAACACTTTTTATTTTTCTTTATTTTTATAAAAAGTAACTATTGCCACTAAAACTGCTCTCCTTTTTGATACCAGTCGACAAGATGATAAAACATTTCAAAATTATCAAATATTTCCTTAAACAAATTATGATTTATATTTTTTGGAGAAATTTACTGAATAAACGAACAATTAAAACAAATTTGAGGATACTATACAATATTTAATAACATAGTTGCACTCAATTCCATTTGACTTTGATAATAATTATGCAATTTTGCAGAATTATTGATTTAGCACGTTGGTAAACATTGTTCATAATTATTATTTTAGTGTTATGTATAATTAAAAGCGGACTTAGCACGTTTGCATACTAAGTTAACGATATGTATATGTAATATATGCTATGGTAAGCCAATACTGATATATTTTTCAGAAAAACAAAAGCATATTCATTACTTTTTTATAATACTTAAATAAATTAGTTTCACATTCAAATCATTACTCGAAACAAATACCAAAAACAATAAAAAACATAACACTTCATATACGTAGGTGTAACAAATTAAGTTCACCTGCAAATCTGTTTATAATTACATGATCATGTGAAGGTGTTTAACACCACAAAAATTTAAACTTTCTATTATTAAGAAAAAGAAAAATATCAGCAAAAACCAAACAAAATTAAAATGTGTAAAAAAAAAATAATAATAATAATAAAATCATTAAGCATGTGAATGAATTATTATGCCAAATATAGAGTCATTATGTGTATATGATGGACTACTTTTAACACGTATTAAAACAAAAACAAACCAAAAAATATACTACAAAGAAGGTATGAATGAATGAATAAACAAAACAAACTAAATTATAGTTTTGTACCGACAAATAGAGTTTCTTGTTTTAGCCATATTTGGAATGAAATGTATTTGATATCCATAAACACACAAACACCTAACGATTTTAATTTTAAACATAGAAAAATAGACAAAACTTTCATTTTCATGTGTAGACACCATAATTGAGTTTATTATAAATAATTTGTTTATGAATAATGTATTTTAATAGACCGCTATAATTGTTATTTCTAACGACAATAGAAATATATATGTTTCTATATATAACACTTTTTGTGTCTAGTCATGACATGTTTGTCAAGGTCAATTTTACTTATAATGTCATAAAAAAATAATTAGAAGCAATAAGGAATAATTTTTAAATGAAATTTTGAATTTAATTTCTTTCGTTGCTTTAATCGTAATTTGTTAATTTCGTTACTAATGTTGTTAGTAGGTTTGTTCTATAACTGAAACAAAAAGTCGAATTTTCTCGATTGGTAAAAAGTCGACTATTCGAACTTTCGATTTTTTTTAAATTTTTGAATAGTCGTCTTTTCTACTTTTTCTATTTATAACCATTTCCTACATTTTATCATATTTTAATGTAAAAAATATATAATTGCTAGATTTATTGATTTAACATTTTTACTATAAAAAAATAATATTTTTTCGATTTCGACTGTTTTGGTTAATCTAATATATACTCTTTTAGGATAACGTACTCCATTGTTCGACTTTTTCTACAAAAAGTAAATTGCTTGACTGTATAGAACCCTAGCTTTTAAATATACCAAATGTTTGTTTTTAAAAACTTGTGCATCACTCATGTAGTGATATGAAAATAAAATTATGGTGGTTGCATAATGGGGACATCAATGATAACCACTTGCATTGAAAAGCATTTAATATGCAAAAACTAAAACTTGATAATGATAGATAGGTAACTGAGAGCCAAAAACCATATGTGTGAAAAGAGAGTAATTTTTTCCATTGATATTTCTCTCTCCGTCCGTTCTATGCGTTTATTCTAAGTATGTTACCGATATTCTTTCAAATTATGAAAATAAACAATTTTGATTTCTATAATTGATTTTATTGACATGTCGCCTTATTTTAAATTTTGCTAAACATTCTTAATCATGTATGTCAGACCGAAATTAAGGTTAGGCCTAATCCGAAACCGAAACATTTATAAAGGAAAATCATAGATTATGCTATTTTTATACCCTTCACCATGAGTGGCAAGGGTATATATAAGTTTGTCATTCCGTTTGTAATTTCTACATTTTTCATTTGCGACCCCACAAAGTATATATATTCTGGATCGTTATAGATAGCGATATATAGTCGATATAGCCATGTCCGCCTGTCCGTCTGTATGTTGAAATCAAGTTTCCGTAGCCCCCAAATAACATACAAACATAATTTATACATCAATATATCACAAATGGCTGAGATATAAGAAAAAAACCGGGACAACCTCGATTTTTGCTCTATTTTTGATCTATATCTGGATTACTAAGTCATTAATATAGACAATATGGATATCTAATGATAGATATTTCAAAGTCCATTGCAACGATGTATATATGGCTATAGTAATTTGGACATACAATGGGTCAAAATTGGGGAAAATATTTTTTAACCGGAATTTTTTTTCATAAATTTGTTGTTGCACTAATAAATTTAAAAAAAATTTAAAACAAAAAAAATTTTAAAAAGTTAAAAAAAAAAATTGGAAAAAGATTAAAACAAAACAATTTGGAAAAAAAAAATTGAAAACAATTTTGAAAAAAAAAATTGTTTTAAATTTTGAAAAACAATTTAGGAAAAAAAAAAATTATTTTGTTTACCTAAAAATATTTAAAATTTTTATTTTAAAGTATAATTTGGTGAAGGGTATATAAGATTCGGCACAGCCGAATATAGCTCTCTTATTTGTTTTATTTTATTTTTAGATTATGGAAGAAGAAACAAAAACTTATATTTTAAAAATTAAGCA
The DNA here is from genome assembly GCA_942486065.2 of Calliphora vomitoria. Lineage (NCBI taxonomy): Eukaryota > Metazoa > Arthropoda > Insecta > Diptera > Calliphoridae > Calliphora > Calliphora vomitoria. Next base: position 142,516,494 of record OW818030.2, read on the forward strand.
AGTTTTACCTCAAAAAAACTTTTCAGTTCAAGATGAAAAAACAATACCACAAAGGGTCCTGCAGGGCACCTAAGAATAAGCTGAAACATGCTGTAGAATTGAAATAAATTTTAAAACCGTCGGTTGTTTCAGATTAATCTGTATAATGAATTTTTAGGCGACTATTATTATTGGATTGGTTTTGGCCTGAACAAAAAAAAAAATAACAGCAGAAACTGTTACCGTTAATAAAATACCACTAATGAAAATTTTCAAATTGAGTTACCGTTACCTTTTAACCTTGTGTTTTAACTATAATATCGTTAATTCGATAATACCATTTAAAAAATTATATTTTTATTGACATCTTTAACACATTTTAAATAAATAAAATACACAAATATTTTAACTTGTTAAAAAGAAACGTAAACAAATTCCAACAATTACATAAAAAAGACAATAAATCATGTAAATTTACGAGCAACTTTATTTGAATGAATTCATTTGTTTCAATTAAATTTTACTTGAACTTGACTTTGATTTTTTCAACTCTGTTATTTTAAATGAATGACGGAATAATTAACATGAGAAAATGTGTATTATTTTATTTGAATTTTTATTACCTTTTTTTTTGTTTTTTGAATAATTACTTGTAAAAATATGACATCAGTACGAATAAAATTGATTGGAATAATCTAGCAAAAAAATTTTTTTTTATTCGATTGAATAAAATTTTTCAGATTATAATAAAAAATATTCGAATAAAAAAAAAATAAATAATTTATAATGTAAAAAAAATTTTCATCAATGGAAATTTTATTTGTAACTAGTTTTTACTAGGGATATGCTATTAATCTAACAACCTGATTAATCAATTCAAATATAAAAAATAATTAATTGATTAATCTGAAATGTTGATTATTCGATTAATTGATTAATCAGAATGTTTGATTATTCGATTAATCGCACATCCCTAGTTTTTACATTTTTTTTCATAGATATCGAATTAAAATTTGGTTCATGATTTCACATTGGAAAGCTAATTAATATAATTCTACGACTCCATCAACAGAAAATCAGTTGATAAAGCAGAATTTTGGTTGAACAACCAAAATTTTGTTATTTATCCCTTCTAAAATTGTATAGCCACAACTGTAAAATTCGGTCACTAAGTTGGAATCATTCGATTGGCAACAAATTCGGTTGCTACTATGAATCTGTTTCCTCTGTGCATATAAAGGATACTCCCGACTTTCTTATTATCTTGCTTGTATATTTTATTAATTCTGTTTTTTTTTCTTTATTGCTAACAAACAAATTATTAGATATGTATTTCAGTTTTTATATACAACTTTTAAAAAACAATTTTGAAAAGAAAAAAAAAATTAAAAATTTTTTTTTTTTTTAATTTTATTTTAAAGTATGATTTGGTGAAGGGTATATAAGATTCGGCACAGTCGAATATAGCTCTCTTACTTGTTAAATATAGTTTAGTTAATTATTCGAATAATACAATCGTTTTTACTAGTTTTCTTAAAATGTGAATAAAATAAATTATTAAATTAAATAATTTGTGTATTATTTCACTAAATTGATTGCATATGTTAACTGAACTTGAAAGCGATAACTAAATGATAATTTTTATCAGATAACTTCTATATATTGACGATTTGACATGATCCAGTTACCTAAAGGCGATATGTTTGTAATTAATTTAAGGGGATTCTTATAATAAATATTTTAAGATATTTTTACTTATTTGTTGGACGTTTCTAAATGTTGTTGAATTTTATTGTACTAAATATAATAAATATCAATTAGCATGTGCAAAAGTTACTGTTCACCTGCTAATTGTTATGAAAAGATTTGTCTCTTTTGTGACAGACGACAGACTCTTTGATTATAAAGGAATTATTTAACGAAATTTAAGAATTTTTGAACATGCAACATTTTAAATATTTTTCTGCAAATTAGCAAAGAACACGCACAAGAATTTTCTACAGCGGAAATTGTTTACATCATGGATTTATATAAATAGAAGAAACAAATACATTATTTAACAATAAATATTAGTTTAGTCTTGTTTAACATAAAAAAACATGTTTGATTGATATTGATATTGTGGTTTGTAAATTTCTTTAATTTTAGATGGCTTATATGGCACCAAGACGTCGTTTGGGCTCTATAGGAGATTCAGCTCCACCATCCGAATCATCTGAAGGTACTAACTCATCCGAAAATCATGATATAATATTAAATTCGGAATGGTCTCATGGATCACAGAATGGTGTTACCAACCACAATTCCATGTTTCTTAATTCGGAAGGAGACACCGATACAATTAGCACGGATACGGCCAGCAATACCATGTTATCGGACTACGAAAGAGGACAAGTTGAGAGTTTCTTCGGTGGTTTGGGTACAGAAATCTTTGTAAGTTCATCTTTAGCCAATCTATATGAGGGTACTGGCAAAGACAACGACTGGCATTTAGTATTCACTGGTATACCGGTTGTATTGTATGATCGTGGCAGTGCTCGGGCAAGATCCATACCCCGGGTAACCTTAGTGTTGGCTGAGCGTGGGTCGTGCTTTGCTTTATGGTCGGATCGCATAGATAACTTGTCCAACTATCGTGTGGCCGGTCCCTCATTCCATACCATGTGCTTATCCAGCAACCACCAACAAATGATTGGTTTCAGTTTTGACTCCACTGAATCGGCTCGAGAACTTTGGCAGCATATGGAACGATTGGTAAGCGATCCCGAAAATATTGCCCTCTCCATGCCTGGACGAAAGAAGCAAAAGCAAAAACGCTCTAAACCAGCACCTTTGCCACCCAAAGCACAAATTTCCCATCCATGCCAATTTCACCATGTCACCAGTGTGACCAAAGATGATACGGAACGATACTATAGTATGCAGGCATTTGCGGCCATGAGTCAACGTTAAATTAAATAAAAAAAAAAAAATAATAAAAAACAAACAATATAAGTAACACGATTTCAATTTAAAGTCGGCAATCTTAAGGACATTTATATAATTAATATGTAGCTTTTAAGTACAATTAAATTAAATAGTTTTAATTATACGAATTCAACAAGTACACGCATGCATCTATGTATGTATGTATTAAATTTGTATAAATAATTATCCATATTTTTATGTTTTTGATTTAATTGAGAGAAAAAAAATATTTATCTGTGATATAAATACAAATTACTATTATTTGTTTAAGTTGTTTTTTACATCACTTTTAGTTTTGTTAAATATGAAATTTAACAAAAAAATAAAATACGAATGAAAACAAACAAATAGTTAATATACAACAACTTCATATGTATACATATGTTTTAGTCTTAAATTTAGTTTAGAAAATTAAGTTTATCGACCCTTAAAGAAAGTTGTACAAGCGCCATGAATTATTTTTAAGTTGATTTTCACTTACTTTTATCAGACAATTTTTAAATATACTAAAAAGTTAAACATTAAGTCAGATTTACGCAATCAATAGTCGTTTTTTAATAATATTATTCTAATTATTATTTTTTAATCCAATAAGTCAATATAAGTATGTACTAAATAAGCTATGAACATATAAAAAAAGGTCACATTATACATTTAATTAGAAAGAAATACAATTAAACTAAAATAAAATTGTTGTTAAAAACTTTACGTGTATATAAAACCGTAAGTTAAGTTCGAAAAATTACATACATACATATGTATATTATTATATCAATATAAATTATAAATAAAATATATTTCCTAAAATCAAAACCAAAAACTTGTAATTTTTGCCAACACATTATTACATTTTTTATTAAACTTTTAAAGGTTTAAAATACTACAGCTAGGATGAATTCAAACCAGTACTATATAAACGGAGATGAAGCAATATAACTATATGAGAATGTAGGGGAAGATTTTTGGACATCCACATCCAACGGAAGCTTAAGCGTAAAGTATTAAAAACTAGGTCGTAATTTCAAAAGTGTAAGCTATTTTGCAATTAAGCTTTGTTTATCAGATAGCTGAGCTACATACGCTTCCAATAAGTACCAATATAATGGGCATCCGTTGAGTCATCCCAAAGTTGTGATCACTTAAAGTTAAAAGTTTGCATGTCACAAAGCTGAGAATGTAGAGGGAGGAACTTCTAAGAAACACTCCAAATTTTTGTCGAAAAATTTTCTCATACCAGGAGAACATAATTAAGTAGAAGGTTGAAATTGCATAACAAAATTGTTTAAACGCCTATAACTTCTAAACGCCTTAAGCTATTTTAATGATATTGGTATCAAAGAGAAGCCTATGAACTCTACTTTTCTTATATTTAGGACAATTTTTTAACATTTATATCCAAAGATAGCTTAAGCGTAAAATATTAAAAACTCGGTCGTAATTTCAAAAGTATATGCTAGTTTCCAATTAAAATTGTTTATCAGATAGCTGAGCTACATACGCTTCCAATGAGTACCAATATCATGGGCATCCATTGAGTCATCCGAAAGTTGTGATCGTTTAAAGTTAAAAGTTTGCATGTCACAAAGCTGAGAATGTAGAGGGAGGAACTTCTAAGAAACACTCGAAAAATTTTCTCATACCAGGAGAACATAATTAAGTAGAAGGTTGAAATTGCATAACAAAATTGTTTAAACGCCTATAACTTCTAAACGCCTTAAGCTATTTTAATGATATTGGTATCAAAGAGAAGCCTATGAACTCTACTTTTCTTACATTTAGGAACATTTTTTAACATTTATATCCAAAGATAGCTTAAGCGTAAAATATTAAAAACTCGGTCGTAATTTCAAAAGTATATGCTAGTTTCCAATTAAGCTTTGTTTATCAGATAGCTGAGCTCCATACGCTTCCAATGAGTACCAATATCATGGGCATCCATTGAGTCATCCGAAAGTTGTGATCGTTTAAAGTTAAAAGTTTGCATGTCACAAAGCTGAGAATGTTGAGCGAAAAACCATTTAAAAAGAAACGACCATAGCTTCTAAACGCCATAAGCTATTTTAATGATATTGGTATCAAAGAGAAGCCTATGAACTCTACTTTCCCTATTTGTAGGAAATTTTTTTTAACATTTATATGCAAAGGTAGCTTAAGCGTAAAATATTAAAACCTCGGTCGTAATTTCAAAAGTATAAGCTATTTTCTAACTAGCCCTTGTTTATCAGATAGCCGAGCTACATACGCTTCCAATGAGTACCAATATCATGGTTATCAGTTGACTCATTATAAAGTTGTGATCACTTAACTTTAAAAGTTTGCATGCCACAAAGCTGAGAATGTAGAGGGAAAAACCATTTAAAAAGAAACGCCTACAGCTTCTAAACGCCTTAAGCTATTTTAACGATATTGGTATCAAAGAGAAGCCTATGAACTCTACTTTTCTTATATTTAGGAAAATATTTGAACATCCACATCCAACGGATGCTTAAGCGTAAAGTATTAAAAACTAGGTCGTAATTTCAAAAGTATATGCTAGTTTCCAATTAAAATTGTTTATCAGATAGCTGAGCTACATACGCTTCCAATGAGTATCAATATCATGGTCATCCGTTGAGTCATCCCAATGTTGTGATCACTTAAAGTTAACAGTTTGCATGTCACAAAGCTGAGAATGTAGAGGGAGGAACTTCTAAAAAACACTCAAAATTTTTATCGAAAAATTTTCTCATACCAGGAGAACATAATTAAGTAGAAGGTTGAAATTGCATAACAAAAATATTTAAACGCCTATAGCTTCTAAACGCCTTAAGCTATTTTAATGATAGTGGTATCAAAGAGAAGCCTATGAACTCTACTTTTCTTATATTTAGGAAAATTTTTGAACAACCACATCCAACGGAAGCTTAAGCGTAAAGTATTAAAAACTCGGTCGTAATTTCAAAAGTGTAAGCTATTTTGCAATTAAGCTTTGTTTATCAGATAGCTGAGCTACATACGCTTCCAATGAGTACCAATAACATGGTCATCCGTTAAGTCATCCCAAAGTTGTGATCACTTAAAGTTAAAATGTTGCATGTCACAAAGCTGAGAATGTAGAGGAAAAAACCATTTAAAAAGAAACGCTTATAGCTTCTAAACTGCTTAAGATATTATAACGATATTGGTATCAAAGAGAAGGTTATGAACTCTACTTTCCCTATATTTAGGAAAATTTTTGAACATCCACATCCAACGGAAGCTTAAGCGTAAAGTATTAAAAACTTGGTCGTAATTTCAAAAGTATAAGCTAGTTTCCAATTAAGCTCTGTTTATCATACAGCTGAGCTCCATACGCTTTCAAAGAGTACCAATATCATGGGCATCAGTTGAGTCATCATAAAGTTGTGATCACTTAAAGTTAAAAGTTTGCATGTCACAAAGCTGAGAATGTAGAGCGAAAAACCATTTAAACAGAAACGTCTATAGCTTCTAAACGGCTTAAGCTATTTTAATGATATTGGTATCCAAGAAAAGCCTATGAACATTTTTCAACATTTTATATCAAAACTGTAAGCTATATTGCAATTAAGATTTGTTCATTAGATAGCTGAGCTGCATAGGCTCCAATATCATGGATTGTAGCCACTTAAATTTAACAGTTTCCATGCCACGAAGCTGAGAATGTAGAATGAGGAACTTCTAAAAATCAGTTATAAAATATTTAAACGCCTATATCTTATAAATGGCTAAAGCTATTTTTAAGATATTGCCATCTATGAGAAGACTACTAATTCTCCTTTAAGTCCATATTTAAACATTTACCGCCATCGAAGGTAAAGGGTAAAAGTATAATATTAAATACGTATGATATGTTATTATAGCTGAGGGGTGTTTTATATATATTTTATTCAATATTAAAGTTAATACAAAAACATTTATTTTCATGATAAACAAAAAATTTTTTGTTTTGCTTTTGGCGTAAGAATTAAACTGTTCTTATGAGATTTAAATGTTGATTGAATTATTATGGATTATGCGTATTTATGAGTATATATTTATTATGAGTGATGATGATGATGGTTCCGTTTGATGTCTTCTTTCAATTTCTGACGTCTGATTTATAACTGTAAATAAAAGAAAGGTAAATCATTATTGTTTAATATTTAATTATCAATTAAATTTACAGTAGTTTTTTTTTTATTTGTTTATGAAATAACTATTAATATATATGTATATCAATAAAAAATGTAATAAAATTATGTTTAATTTACATTACATAAATTATCAAATAAATGAAATATATGTATTTTGTGAAAATAATAGCACATTACTTCATCTGAAAATGTATTTACTGATATGTATTTATGTATAAATATACATACATACATGTCTATGAATCTGTTAGTTGGTGTCTGTTTAAATAATGATACATTTATGTATTAAAAAGTGAATTAATTTCTACCGAATATGTACGTTTAATACAATCTGTGCTGAATTAAAAACTAAAGATTGTATGAAGATGGAAACTGATATTATAGAGAAAAACTTATTCACACTGGTGACAAAATATACATAGTGCGGTAATTGAACCGTTATATCATTTTAATTCCGATATCTTCCAATTTTTGGCAATATTGTCTGACTTATTCTAAAGGGATCTAGTTGGACACAGCAAAAGTTGTATATTCTATGACAAATTCCCTAATGTACGTAAATATTTTCAAAAGGGTAGACATAATATTATATTCGAAAACATTGTAATGACATGTAGGACAACAATTATTGTTTGCCATTTTGTTGTGGTCATAGTTTACTGTTTCGTAGACATTTCTTAGGTTAATCTATTTAAGTGTACTAAGTATATATATAAAGACATTTATTTTCTTTCCTTTGGTTGGTGTTCAAGGCTATTACAGTTAAATTTGATATTAAAAAGTACTATTTATTTAATTTGTAGAACACAAATTGGAAATATCAATTTTAACATTAAAATTTATTTATAAGTCGTCCTTTTGAATATGAAATAAAGTAAAGTCGGTCAGGTGAATAATACATGTACCAATTCTTATCGGAATAGCTTCAAAATTGCGATCTGTATTTTGCGTAGGGCGTAATTGAATGGAATACATCAATTTCTTACGCTTTCAACGAATACCTACACCATTGGCATTCATTATGTCAGCTTTCAGCTGTTTGTAAACACGGAGCTAAGATTCTTGGCTAAAAAAAACATAAAATGTTTGGCAAAGTTTTTGTTTCTTGCAGGGGAAAGGAATGTTGTAGATGTTTGAAACATTAATTTCCATATGAAGATCATTAAACCAGTAGTGAAGTAATTCCATCGTTATTTTTCAAATTAAAAAAAAAAATGTTACAGAGCTAATTTAAAGCAACATACAATTCATTAATTCTGCAGCATGTTGCAAAAACCTGTTGCAAATGACTATGTATACATGCGAAAGTTTGAATTTGTTTTTCTTTTATTGGAAACAACAAACAAACAAAAAATTCTTGGAGATCAGTGTTCGCAACAGTAATATAAAAAGCCATGAAAATTAAAACTGAAAGAAAGGGCCAAAACATAAAACATTACTAAATTTCCGGAGTAGACCGAGTGGAGAAATAATAAAGAACCAGAAAACTGGATAAGAAAAATAAACAATCAAAGTTGTATATACATTAGGCAGGTTCATTAATTAGTGAGAAAAGTATCTGATAAGTAGCTACATTCATAATTTTAGGTGCCTCAACAATATAGCGTGTATAAAGTAATTTGAACCACCTTAGTGTAAACATGACGAACATTCACCATACGAATTTATGTTGCTCTTTTGACACTCACACACATGTGAATGATACAGTCGCATACTAACTAATACATATCTGTTGACTTCCCAGCAGTTCTGGGAAACAGTCCCGAACTAGTGATTTTACCCATCATTTAGGGTGGGAAGTAGTCATTTCAATTGCTACGTGACTAGTTATTTTTATATGTGCATGTCTTAATTCAATTCACCCTTTTTGACTACAATGAGACTGTCTAATAGTTGGTCCAAAGTAGTCAACGCATTGGATTCCATATTGGTTAAATAACGTCAGTTATCTTACTCGCTACCTAACTGGTAACTTACGTACGGGTCAGCCAAACAGACATATATCATAGGCAGTCCAATAAACGATTGCTTGTAAACAAACCTTTTTTCGACAATGAATTGCTTCTGGTGGTTAAAATATATACTTTCTAAAGGACAGTACAAAATAAACGTTTAAAGTGACTTCACTATAGGTTACTAAGAGACACTAAAGTGACTATTGACCTCATGCTATGTTACATGGAATATCAGAATACTTAAGCAAAAATAAGACTAAACTGAATGAGGTGTTTTGTTTAAACCTGTTAAACTGTTTAAACACAATTTGTTTAAACCAGTTTGAACGAATTACTCACAAAACGTTTAAAGTGTCTACACTCCAGATTACTTACTTAGACACTTAAATGACAATTGTCTTCACGCTAGATTAGCTGGGATGTATAAAGTAACCAATTGTCTTATCTTTGCACTACAAAGAGCACATTCGTATCAAATGACCAACATATATATATTGGAGTCAGCCAAGTGATAAGACATTTGTGACGATTAATGTATATAAGTGATACATTGACTACTTGCTTAACTGCTGGGAATTTTGACGAAACAACTTAAGCGTCATTTTAAAATTTTTCAAGAGTACGCAAAAACTGTTGAATTGATCGATAATTACTTTAATTTTTGACCTTAAAGAATTTCGAGGCATTTTTATAATTCTTTGGGACAAGTAATAAAGTTCAACAGTTTTTGCGCACTCCTGATAAATTTCAAAATTACACTTATGTTGTTTTGTCAAAAGTCCACAGATATTTATTTACTTAAACTGAAAAGTCAACAGCAGCACGACAACTCAACAACTGCAGAATGCAGCTAACTGATTTAACCACAACTACATACATATTTGCGTTTCAACATTTTCTTTCAGTTCTTTTGAGGAGTATTTTTTTGGTTGCAAGAGTTTACCAGAAGAGGGAGAAAGAGATCACTGATCTATGAAGTTTATATGAATAAAAAAAAAAAAAAACATAAAAATGTATAAGTAAATACTTGTTCCCAGTTCATGCCAAAATGTCATAAGTTCTATTGTTAACATGTACAAAGATATGAGGACCAACTGAAAAGATATTTTAACAACCGATCAAAGAACAAACTTTTTATCTTTGGATCCATAATGGAAATGATAGAACGAAGACAATGACTATAATCACATATTTTTTATAATCTTTAACCGCTATTTGGACTTCATTTAGGTTTCAGAGAGACTAAGTCGACAATTGATTAATACGTTAATGAGTTGATTAACAGATTTTGCTTTTGTTTTCAAAATACTTTATAGTCGCCACTCGTATGAAATTGTTCATCCACTTTCTAGTGTTGCCAGCCAGTTTTGGTTTTTGCCGATACTTTGCAACATTCTTCCGATCCTTCCTACCAAAAATGTAGACATTTTTAGAAGCTCCTAAGAAAAATTTACATTTTATGTATTTCAAGTACTTGAAAATATGTTTTTGGTCTTAAGAGCTTTGAAAAGAAGCTTAATTTTTAGTGGGTTCTGTTGATTGTTCAAAACTGTTTAAGCTTTTGTTCCTAAATTAATAGAAAAATCTATGAATATAAACGAATCATTCGATTGCCAAAAACTCAGAAATTAGAAACGCCTTTTTACTTTGAGAAGTAAACTTATAAAGAAAATTCCCGAAAATGTCTACAAAAATATTCCAGGGAATTCTATGGAAATTATTTTCGTTAAAGAATTCTACAAAAGACACAAGATTGATGCACTGTGGCATCTTTAACATAAAAGTAATATGAATTGTATGTTTAGGTCTGAGATTATATTGTCCCCTTCCCTCTACAGATTTTCTTTTATGCCATGAGTTTCATGGTTTCTTTCAGCTCTTCTCTTGCCTTTTTGCAGTGTTTCTGCAACGCCAACAAAAATTGTTTAAGGTCTATTGCTCATGTGTTTGAAAAGAGTTGGTTGAATGGTTGGTTGTTTCTGGTTTTCAGTTTTTTTTTTTGTTTGCCTTCTCCTTCTTAAAAAGAATCTTAGCTTTGCCGTCTTTACTTTTTTTTTGCTCATGTTGTTATGTATATTGTTTAGAGGTTTCTGTCAAAAGTTCATTAAACTAAACCGAACACTAGACTGCATTGGATCCCTGACATGTATTTCAAATGCAATTATACATGAATGTGTTGGTGAATATATCTAATTGTTAGAAATATTTTTTCAAATAAATTCATATATTTTGCCATGCTGGGACTGGAAGAAAATTTAGCCTCTTTCAAGAAATGTTTATAGACTTAACATTCAGTTGGAATCTCCTTATAAAAATCAATAATATTTTGAAATAAATCTCAGCAAAAACTTGGTAATGACTTGCAATTACTTAATAACTTACTTTTCAATGACAACTACATAACATCAGCAATACTTAAATGTAGTCCTATAATGACTCATTTATTATCTGTTATATAACTGTTTTTACTGATAACGGTTTCTGTGAGTCCTAACTATTAATGAGTTACTTAAGCCATTACTTATAACTAGTTTTAGTGATAAGTATTAAAGTAATGACATATTTATATTAATGTAATGCTATAGCCGTGTTAAAATAATGGGTTAAAATGCTATTGTGTAAGTAATAATGTGCCTGAAATTACCATTTTAATACTTGAAATTGAAAGTTTTTGCTGGTATCATATAGTAATGTGTTGTAATATACCAATAAACCAAACGATATTATAACGATCTAATCTAGGTGATATATGCCATCGTATAATATATCGTTCTGGTATCATATACAACAATAAGTTTTCCCATAAAATATGATATCGTTATCACTACAGATTTTATTCTGAATGTTACTCAATACCAAAAATTCTCTAAAAAGGAAACACAACATAACAAATCATAATCCTCATCTCATTAATATCACATGTGCATATTTTGTTGCAAATAAAATAAATTTTAAATAATTATATGTAAATATTTAAAATTTTTCCAAAAAATACATGACTTACATGATAATTTTAGACATAGCTGTTAATTTTGGATTACGATTAGTAATCAATTAGATTATTTTTTAAAAATAATTTAATTGATTATATAATTCTCTTTAGAACAATTTCAGATTACTAATTGATTACGATTACAAATAATCAAAAAATAATTAAGATTACTTGCAATTACGAGAAAATAATAAAAAATAATCAAAAGTAATCAAAAAATAATCCGACTATTTTCAAAGATTACTTTTGATTATTTTGGATTATTTTTCAAAAATTTGCATTTACAACATGAACAAGTTCTAAACAACTAATACAAAATTAGATGTTTTTTCATAAAAAAATATACGTATATTGATAACAATAATAATTTTTGTAATTCCTGACTCAACCATGAAAGGAAAAATACATGAATAAAATAAAGAAAAACAAATACATTCAGTGTACATGAGGACTGAGATCGAAAAATGTTTAACATACATATGTATATGTTAATAAAAATGAATCCACTAAACTTACAGTTTTAAATCTTTTTTATTTGATTAAAATTATTGTTACAATTTACAAAAAGAAAAAAAAATATTTTTATTGTTCTGATCACTAATGATGAAATTTTGAACCTTTTTCGGAAACCCTTCCATTATGGGTTTTAAGTGCTTTATGTCACTTTGTTCGAACAGGTTGTCCATCTCCGTTTAAAATATACCACACTTTTGGACACCTTTGTTGAGCTCTTCAATTCTCTTTTAACAAGAGCCCAATATCTCAGCTCCAGGCAGTTTTGAGGAATTGCCTCTCTTGGTACAAATACCACATTATTGGTCATGTACCACTCAAGACCTTTCTTACCATAGTGGCAGATGCCAAATCAGGCCAAAAATAAGTGGACACATAAAGAAGTCTTATGAATAGAAACATCCTTTTTTGTAAACATTCCTTGATGTAAATTTCGCTATTTATAGAGCCCGTTGTAAGAAATGATTGGCTTATGTTGCCGCAACTGCATATTGCTTGCCATTCCTAGAACTTTTTGGGAAATTTTGTCTACCTTTGGGTCCTAAACTTTTCTTCAATATTCCGTCGAGCATCTGCAACATAAAAAATTGACCCAGGAGGTGCTGGAAGCTCTTTTGAAAATGCTTTCTATTTGTTTGACTTAATAAACATAATGAGAACCATTCCTTATACCTGAACCAGGTTTTCTATCAACGGACATGTTCTCCTGATACTGTTGAATATCATTGGAAATAGTTTGACGGCAGACCTTTGATTGTTTAGTCAACTTTTTGTAGGACCAAGTTGGGTTTTGTTGAATATATTTAATAATTTTAGTACGCACTTTTTTCGGTCACTCGTTTTAATCAGATTAACAACAAATAAACATAATTGACATTAAAGATAATAACTGACATGCTTTACAAAATCAACTTGGTCTTTATAACAACTAATTTTTCAAATGAAAAATCAGTCAATGATTGCCGCCTTGCACTGTTGACGATCTCGGCAAAAGAAAACAGTCGTTCAACTGGACCTGAAGACATTAAGGACGTTAAAAAAATAAATGCATCCCTTAGAAAATCATATTTTTGCCAAATCTCACCAGCACTTGCATTATTATTTAAATAACTGAAGAACTGATGTCTTAATGCGGATCGATGATCAATTTTAATCTATTCTTGTGGAGAACGGCTTGCTTCAGGTTCATCTTCTGCAAAGTCAGATCATTAAAACTAAAAAATCGAAAAAGTCTGGCATAGTCGATAAATTATTAGTTTTGGTTTCAAAATCAAATATTTGGAATTTGTTCAAGTTTGAATGAATGGTGTTGGTACTCCCATCCTTGGCTTTCCCTTTTTAAGACTGTTTTATCCTAAATCTGATGACCGAAGACAACTAGAAGCGCTAATGTCATCTGAAATTATCTTTTCACATATTTTCTTAGTTTTTTATATATAAATTTTTGTTGCTTTTAACTTAAATTTTGAAAATATTTTTTGTAATTGAAATTAAATTGTTAAACTCCCAAATATTCGAAAAAAACATTGAAAAAACTAATAATAAAAACGAAAGTGATACATCTAGATCACAACTTTTAACAACAAAATAAAACATATTTTTTTTATATTTGTTAGTTCCATATTGCTGGGTTTTTTTTCTAGCCAAGTAATAGGAAACTTGGGCGGTGGTTTAACAGAATTTTTGGCGTAAAAATTGTAAATTGAATCTAAAACTCTGTACACTACACACAAAATCATTTGTTCTTCGATAGTTCAGATATATGTGTCTTGCTCTATAGCTTTAGAGATCCCGGTTCGAGTCCGGATGTGGCCGGCCTTTTCTTTTTTTATTTTTGTACGTTGTAAATGCAACATTTTAGGAAAATAATCTAAAATAATCAAAAGTAATCTTTGAAAATAGTCGAATTATTTTTTGATTACTTTTGATTATTTTTGATTATTTTCTCGTAATCGTTAGTAATCTTGATTATTTTTGGATTATTTGTAATCGTAGTCAATTAGTAATCGTGCGGATCTGAATATAATCGTAATTTAATCATTACTTCACCTTTCGAAAAAAAGTAATCTAATTACTAATTATTATGATTAGTAATCATTATTTAACAGCTATGATTTTAGATATGGCATTGAAAGTGCCTTTCTCATAATACTAATATTTCATATGTTTCCTTTCAGAGAAATATGAAAAAGCATATTTGATCCAACACACCAAATACTAACCAAAAACAAACATTCGACAAACAAATGGTTTCTTAGAATGAATTAAACTTTTCTTTTAGTTGGGATCATCCACAACTTTTTCAGGGGCTACCCTAATATACATATATGTGTGTTTTTCTTGGCATTAAGTGTAATACCACACAATGTTGATGATAATTGCTTTAATTTTGAGTTTCTTACGCACATTTCCTTTTTGTTTATGAATGTCAATGAAATTATAGTTTTTTCTCTTAGAATATTTTTTAAGCATCACATTTCTCTCAATTTTTCACTTAACACTGTCTGAAACAACATATAGTTTTCGAGCAGTCTACCGCTACGGACATACTTCTTTCTACTAGTTTCTTCTTAACAAGCTTAATTGGATTTTGATTAAAAACTAAATATAGTAAGTATTCCGCCCATTAAAGCCAATTACATATTTTCTTTTTTAGCGTACATAAACATATGTAAATATGTACACATGTCTTTAAGTTATCATAAGGTTGGCTAACGTTATTGCTAAGCCCCACCGTTACCCCTAAAATATCATTTCAGCTCAGCTACTGTTACTTTTAAAATACCGTTACCGAAATAAGTAGAATTTCTGTTGCCGCTATAATACCGTTAATGAACTAATCGAAAGTACAGTTACCTCTAAACTGCCGTTATACTACAAATAATTTTAAATTTAGTCTCATTAAAACACGACTACCGGCACCAAAATATTACGAATTAGCGTTATGAACAGCTTTTAATCGTTTCGAATCAATAGCAAAACTCTATTAAACAGAAATTAAGTTTAAAATCAATTGAAAACAAATATCATTTATACACACAGAAAAGAGTTCGATTGGAAATCGGTTCTAATTTTAAATATTTAATAAGATGAACTGAAATTAACTTATCATAATTAAAAAACTATAATTTCAATCGATTTTCTATGATAGGTATTGTAAAAACACAGTTTCAATCGAATTATGGTTCTGACAATAATTAAGTTAGTTATCTTAACCAACTTAACGTTTTCTAAAATTTATGTTATTAATTCGTATGCTATGACCAAATTAAATTCAGCAATATTCGTATCATCCCCAAATATTAGTGGTTGTAATAGAAAAATTCGATTATGATATATTAACTTCAAATTCGGTGTTCTCAACCGAAAGAAAACTTTCAATCATTAGAAATTTTTGACAAAATAATATGTAAATTAAAAAATTTATTGAAATTCACAAAATAATTTATTTTATTTATTATTTTGTGAATTTCAAAAATCTACTAAATTTGTAACTAAACAAATTAGAATTAGGCGATATACAAGAAAGGGTGAGTATATTGTATTTATCTTAAACGATTCATTAAAGACGTGTTCAAATATTTAGGTGTCATAACAACAATCACATCTGTATGGTAAGGAATTGCTTAGCACTATATTTCATCTTGAAATTTAATTGCGAGGAGTCAGTTCATTCGCAATGGGAAGGAATCCATGCTATCTTGAACCCGTCAACAAAACACCGAAAAATTTGCGTTTTAAAATGTATGTTAATCTTTCGTTCTCATATTGTCTTACTGAATTTATTATTTCAAACATTTTGTTTAAGGATGCAGAAAGGTCAAGCTTTACAATCTGTACCAGGCTCAATTTATACATTTATCATAATTTATCTGTACCAGGCTCAATTTATAATCATAGGTTTTGCATTTCATATACTATATACGTACGTCTTTTATAAATTGTCACCTACCATGCGAAAGGGTGTAACTACCAATTAAAAAAATTCAAATAAGTAAAATTATTGTTATGTAAATTATGCAATTTTGCACATAATGTGACGATATATAATAATACATACTAATTTTCCTTTATATATAAAGGTTTTGTACATATTTTAAGAAAAACACATTCTACTTTTATCAATAAATGGGAGAAAAGTTAAAAAAGTCCAAAATTTATTTCATGTGCTAGAAAAAATCGTAATTACCCCTACTAGCAGATTTTGTCCTCACTACCGAATTATTTTATTTTAAACAGTTGAGGGTACCATTAATTCAGCAATAGAATAACACAGCTACCATATATTCAGTAATCCCAATCGAATTTTGTGATAGTACGTGGAACCGACAAAATTCGATTGGCGACAAATATGTACATATATCAGATTTTAACTAATCTGATACAAACAAACGCCTGGGATAATAATTATTTAAAGAATATGAAAATGACTTAAAACCAGAGACCGAAAATAATGGCTTCACTTTCATTTCAATAGTAAATTCTCATTCGCAATTAATTCTGTGGTCACAAGCAATAACCACCTAAGTCGACTTAAAACAGATTTGAGTTAAATATGCTACACTATTCTGTTCATAGAACTGTATGTATACGTGAAATCCGTACCTTCCTAACATTCTTTTTTAAAAAGTTATAAATTAGAAACATATTGGCTTAAGTCTTGAGGAAGTCTATTGCATTTACAATAAGCACCAAAATGTACTTAAGAAAATATTCAATAATATTTTATTTTGTTTAAATAGCCTATAATAACCTTAGTTATTATTGTATATTTTTCACGAAAGAAATTTTCATAAATAAGAGTGCTATTATAAGAGACAAACTAAAGATAAGCGATTATTGCAAATTGAGAAAGTTTAAATAAATTTACTATATCGAGAAAAACTTCTTATGCATATTTGTTGAGAGGATATAAAGAGAGCCATATCGAAATAAGCGATCAATGCAAATGCCATTTGCTCTTGGTTATTGTACAAAGTACCGTTAGGCTATGATAATAAAATCTCTGCTTTACAATGATTTTAGTTAAGCTCTTTCATCTGATAAGTACAGAAGTAGAAAAGTGTATTAATGTTAAAATTGAAAAGTAACTGTACATTGATTTGAATGAAATTTAGTGGAAAAGTAAAAAAAATCAAAATGAATACCGTTGAAAATAAACATAATAAAGAAATCGTACAAGGTGAGATAATTACAAAAAAATGAGCTGATTACACATTTTTTTAAATGTAATATTTTATTTTTGATAAAAAAGGTGATGATAGCAGTCACATGTCAATTGTGGATAGTGAAGATGCTTTGCAAAGCAAAGACCACGATGAGGGCAGCCGCATGTCTTTTTTGGACAGCAGAAATGAGAGTGACGCTGATTTATCTCAAAATTTTTGTAATGCTCAACCACTTAATGCTGATGAAAATAATCGAGAAGATTACCACTTTAACAGCGATGACTCACTCCAAGATCCCGACTATGAGGCTTCAAGTTCTGTTGAGACTGATGATCAAGAAGACGAACTGCTCAATGAAACCGCGGGCACTTCTCAAAGAGTTTATTCTAGAAAAATCTCACGCGAAAGAAGAAACCACGGGAAAACATACGTCAATGTAAAGGGTAATGTTGTGCCGGATAGAAAATTTAGACCTCTGGTGCTTGACTGTCGCAGGAAGTGCAAGGCGAAGGTACCACTTGTCTTCCAAAAAAGTATTTTTCAGACATATTGGTCTTTGGGGACGTATAATCAGAGAATCTTGTTTATTGGATCATTGATTTCCATTAACAACAAAAAAACGGCACACTTGCAGAAGCACCCAGAAAAGCCCCGTGATCGAAAATTTCAAGCTGCCTATTATGTAGAATACGAAGGCCAAAGAGTGCAAATATGCCAAAAATGCTTCCTACAGTGCTTTGATGAGAGTGCAAGTTTCGTCAAAACTGTTCTGAGGAAAAAACTAGAGTGTCCTAATAGTGTCTTTAGTGACAAGCGAGGATCAGGTGGAGGTAAAAATAGACTGACAGAAGATGTAATTCAACTTGTAAAAGACCACATAAATAGCTTTCCCAATTACGAAAGTCACTATTGCAGGAGGGATACAAGCTGCAGGTATTTTCATGCTGAATTATCCCTGACACAAATGTATAAATTATATTGTGATCAATATAAATCCGAAGCAATCAGCATCTCAGCGTACACAAATGTTTTCAAGAGTAAGAAGCTTTTTATCGATACCTAAAAGTATTTAACTTTAAAATCTTTTGCAGCAATGAACATAAAGTTTAAGAAGCCTACACTTGACACTTGTTCTACATGCGACGCACTCAGATCTAAAATTGCTATTGCTAATCAGGAAGCTAATAATATCCTATCATGTGATTTAGAAAGTGAACTTACAAATCATCAAAGTAAAGCAGATTTAGCATACGAGTCAAAAAGGAATGACAAAGCCTCCGCTACCAATGATTCGACAATTAAAATCTTCTCTTTTGATTTACAACAGTGTTTGCCTACCCCCTACTTAAGGAACTCAATAAGTTTTTACAAAAGACAGCTTTGGACGTATAATTTGACCGTTCACGATTGTACAACTGGAGCCCCACATTGCTTTATGTGGCATGAAGCATTATCTGCTCGAGGTGGTAACCAAATTGCATCGTGTTTATTTAAGCATATAAATAATCTTAAACAAGTTAAGCACTCAATTTTTTATAGCGATTCTTGTGTAGGACAAAATAAGAATTCGTTTGTATGCGCAATGTATATATTGGCTCTTGAAATTAGTCAAACCTGGACATACACACATGGAATGCGATGTTGATCACTCAGTAATAGAAAGAAAAAGAAAAAGAACCAATGCTCAAATACACCATCCGCATGATTGGTACAATTTTGTAAGATGTGCAGGCTCTGAAAATAAGTTTAACGTAATTGAAATGAATTCAGAAGATTTTTT
Organism: Calliphora vomitoria; assembly: GCA_942486065.2. Lineage (NCBI taxonomy): Eukaryota > Metazoa > Arthropoda > Insecta > Diptera > Calliphoridae > Calliphora > Calliphora vomitoria. The sequence goes on from OW818030.2 coordinate 142,535,981, forward strand.
CAACTTTTCTGTTCTATTAAAAACAAAGCTGATGTGGAGAACCACAAATGAGGATGGGGAAAGGTTCGTTTGGAAAAATATTAGGTGGTTAAGATTTACAAAGACAAATTTTGCTAAAATTCAATACAAAACCTCATTAGATGTAAATGCTCCATTTCGAACGTTAAATTTGTTAAAAAGAGGAACAAACTCAATTAAAAAAGAAGATCTGCTTATGTTAAATGAAGATGTTAAAATTAGCTCAAAAAAGAAAAAGGATCTCCTGGATTTACTTCCATTTATAAATCCATGTTTTCATCCTTTTTATAAAAGTTTACCTGAAACCTGTACCACTATGGAAATACATCCAGACTTAGTTGAGGATGAGTCAGAAATAGAATAATTTATGTTCTGCATTTATCTCTTTATTTAGTTACTGTTTTAGCTTTATTCCTAAAAGAAGTTATTTTAAGTTGATGAATATGTAAAATATTGTTTTTTTAATAAACTACTAAAGTAAAATGGCTTAATTCCTTGATATGTCAATTTTTAAATATGAAATAACAGCTTAACTAAACTTATGCCAAGCAACAATCAAAACACTTCTTTTCAACAAACGCCTAATCCGACATTAGCACTTTGAATTTTGTATTTCCGAGTTGCATTAAGCGTTGATATTTGTTTTTATTAAATATTTCTCTAATAAATAAAACTTTCATTATAATTGTTTTATCTTAGCATTGTGGGGATAAGAATCTTTGATTCTGCATAACATTTTTTCTAATGCACTCTTTTATTTTTTTCAGAAACGCCTTTACAAATATAAATTGCATTTTCTCGAAAACATGTTTTTTGAATTAGGCGGTTATTGCTTGTGACCACAGAATTATAAAAAAATTTTTATTTTATATCACTGAGAGTGATTTATTAGAGAACATTTTAGGTTAGCGATTGAGAGAAACAGAAAAGAAACAAACACAAATAATCTAGATGAGTAATTTATAATTAATTTTTTCGTAAAGGTCAGCTTGTGACTTTTATTTGCGAACATGAAAAAAAAATCGCAGAAATTAATTTGATGCAAATCAACGCTACAATTTATTAAATTTATAAATCAATGAACGTAAAATCCTTTCACAAAAACTTAAAGTTCTTTCATTACTTCATATTCATCATATTTTTTCTATAATTTGTTAAAAATTACTAAAAATATGTTGTTGTATGCAAATAAAAGAGAAGTAACAGTTATTAAGATCAAGAATAATTGAATTGTTTGTCTCACATCAAACCATTAAAAACAACAAAAACTAATAAAGGCCATACGAAAACATGTAAATAAAAATCATTTTATTTTATATTACAAAATTATAAATCAGAATTTGTGTTTTTTGGTATATGGACGAGTTATTTTCGATCTTTGCTCACATCAAACCATTAAGAAACAACAAAAACTAATAAAGTTCATATACATGGACGAGTTATTTTCGATCTCTGCTTAAAACATTCAAAGTTTTTAAACTGGAAACTATGTCTATGGATTCATTATATTGATTTTATGACATATCTTGTTTTTACACTAAGCCTTTTAATTATAAAGACAAGTGGTATCACAAAATGTTTCAACACCGAAATTACAAACAATAAATTAAAATGTGCCCTAAAGCTTAGCACTATTTCTGAAAAAGTCAACCCTTTAACTGAGTTCAGTTCAATTTACAAACCATCGCAATCGCAATGCAAACAATTTTGAAATATTACGAGATATCAAAAATCAGGAATATATAACCGATTTGCTAGTATGTCAGCAAACAAACAAAAAAATTGTCCCAATTCCCATACATAACATGTGTGAATTGTTAGCTTAACATTTCTTAAGGTATAAGATATCATTTTCTCAAGCATGTGTTTCAATATAATATGAGATTTTCAAATGTAAATATCATAGGAGTTTAATGTCAATCTTATCAATCATTTATTCCATGTACACAACACACATTTTCAATTCAATTTCATTTAACTAGAATTTTAATAGTAAATACGAGAAAATTGTTTATCATTTTATTTGATTTGAATTTCTTGTTGCTGTCATAGCTAGTGGAAGGAGGGCTACCAACTAGTAGATACTTACTTATGTATGTATTAGAAATGCACTTGGTTTCTTTGATTATATAACCGAAACCACAAAATGAGTCTGTGTAGTAGGCAACTTGCATTCATCCATCCATCCATATATTTGTGTGTTTTGAGTTGTTTTGTTTTGCAGATGTAGTAATTGTAACCACAATATACATACATATGTACATGCTGATTTTACCCACAATTGTTGAAACCTCCAAAGTTGAAGAAGGAAGAATTCAATGTTTTCAAAGCATTGTTATCGTTACATTCCCTTTAGTTTCTTCACATTTCTTTTATTTAGACTTTGTTACTTTTTGATGTATATCCAATGTACATCTCATTATTGTTTGTTGCTTGCAAGTTGCAACACCAGGATGAAGAAGAATCATTTCATTGTAGAAAAATTAAATTATTCTTTAAGCTATGTTAAAATTTTCAATCAAAACAAATTCTGATTGTTTAAATTATATTCTTCATAAAATAGTAATTAATACCAAATGATAAAAAACCCAAATTTCAAATGAAAACTCTACTATAAACATATTTAAATTTTCATTGAAAACTAATTCTTTTATAATTCCAAAAGTTTGATTTACATATTTGTACTAAAATATTAACTAAATACAGTGAGGCCTCGATTATCCGTGAATCGATTAACCTGCAACATCAATTATCCGGGAAAGAAAATGAAATTGTTTTTGGATCGATTTACATTTTCTTGCATCAATTAACCGTAATTACCTCTCTTATCCGGGATTATAATTTTTTTCGATTACGTTTGATCAATCAAACACAATGTGAATAAAACGAAAAAGGGGAATTCCCACGATCGATTTGTATCCACAAACTTAATGCTGCAGGAGAAAAATATTCAGCTGATTAGCAGCCACAATTTTTGTGGAAAAATCAAATCAATGAAAAAAGTCACAAATGGGCAATTCCACGAGAATGACAACCACGACTGAAAAAACAAAAAATTTTTTTCAGGATGATTTGAATAGGAGAAAACACTAACATATTGCTATGTGAAATTATTTAAAGCATATTTCAACATTTTAAGTGCAAAAAAAAAAAATAGTTTAAACTGACTATATTTAATTTTTTAATTTAATTGGTATGTTTTAGGCTAAAATTTGGCGAAAACTAAGATCCCAATTAGCATGTAGTATGAAATGAATTTGACTCTGATTATTTTTTTGCTATTATCAAATTGTTTATTGAAACCGAATATATATTTTCTATTTATTTTTTTAGTTTTTGTAAACATATCACGTACGATATCTAATTTTATTTATTATAAAATCATCCAAAGATTATTTTTATTTAAATATGATGGATTGTAAAAGAAAAATATTTGGTTTAGTGTAAGAAATTAAAAGAAAACATAACTCCTCTCACGATTCGCAAATTATCGCATATTTCTACATGTACCTCTAAATTACTTCCGTTATATGTCACGTACGATATACCCTTATTTCGCTCGACATTTTGAACAACAATGTTACGAAAGAACTTATTATTTTTTTAAAATATAGATCCCTCTAAATGGAACATAAATACCAAATTATTTTTCAGATACTCTTATTTTTGCAAAATCTATTCCCTTCTATAGGCGTACAAATGTCACGTACGATGACATGGAATTGACCAAATGAGATAATGGAGAATGGAAAGTGTTTACTTGAGAGAAGTTTGGCTTGCCATAATGAAAATTTCATTAGTTTGCAAAGCATTAGTTATTGGAAAGAGCTTTAAAAATTGACATGAGAATGGTTTAACAATAATTTAGTACCAGAAGTGATTATAGTAAAATCATTCTGCTATTGGACTTCAATGCTGAAATTGTTTCCACCAAATTGGACGACTTTGATCCAACCGATGGATCAGTGAGAAATATGGAGCTTTAAATGTCATTGTCGAAAAAATGTCATTAATTAAAATCTACTAAAAATTGGTACTCAATTAACCGGGAAAATTGATTATCCAGAATGCTCCCGGTCCCGACCATTACAGATAATCGAGGCCTCATTGTATATGAAAAATCAGCTGCATGGTAGAGTAGGGAAAATGTAGTTTATGAGCAAAATTTGTTATCGATACGGGTTCCCATTATCCGATTGGCTCGGAATACGCCAATTAGTTTTAGATACTAAGGAACAAAATTGGATCCAAATATAAAAATAAATTAAATGTCAGTAAACATGGGAATGATATTTTGCAAATTTTACCACAGCAAGAGGTTTTTTTCAAAGAAAGAAAAACAAAAAGAATCTGAACAATGGATGTTATATTATGTACAAGTTAAAAAATATATTATTTTTACATAAATTCTCTAAAGTTAACAAAATGTTGATTTAAAACGTTGATTTCAAAAATTGATGTATATAATGTTTGCTTCTTCGCATTCGTATAACATAACTAAAAAATATTAACAATATTTAAATTAAATATACATCTCATCCCCAAAGACCCTATGGTATTCATACATTCCACTATTTCGTCTCAATAGGTTTATTGTAGTAGACTACGTATTATGCACATGGTTCTAACATGTTGTACTTTAAAATACAAAAAAATAAAATAAAAAATATGCATGTGCAATATTTCTGTTTGAATAACAATGAAATGTTTGAAAATCAAACATAAATATCTACAATTATTTAACTTCATAATTTCATTGCTTTTATAGTTAAAAAATTATCAAAATATGTAAATAAAGTTTTATGAGTCCAGCAGCTAACAATTTAGCCTAATTTTCGCGACTATAACGCAAATCACACACTTGCTTTATAGTTAAACAAATTACTTGCATGATATAATTCGGTAGCATTATATGTATCATAGTGACTTGTTTTAACTGCTGCTGCTACAAATGGTTAGTGAACTGCAGTTAATGGTTCCGCATCCAAGATATATTTAATTGCTGCTGCATTAAATATAAATGTTGTAGTTTTTTAAACATTTCTTTTAAACCCATTTACACTGTAAAATACATAAAACTCATACATACAGATAGATGTACAGATTATATAAGAAGCATTTTCAAGACTTATTTCAATATGTTTATTAAATAGTAGAAGATAAACATTTACTAAATTCGTAGTTCGTAGTAATTGCTGACCATGAGCGGCATTTTTTTTGTGGTTTGTAAAACCAACAAAAAATTAAAAATAAACAAATTTGTATGCAAGAGACATAGTGATGTAAAAAATTATGTTCGTTTGTGACTATGTATGGTTAGTTTATGTTATTGCAGAAATTCAAGTGCTATAAGTAGAGTTAAATATGTTTGACCATTAATAGAATTCAGTGAATTTTACAAAATACGTATTTAATAATGATGATAATAATGTGCAATAAATGAATATCCTTAATATTCGCAAAGTTTTGTATATATGCCAAGTTAATGCGAGGGACATACATGGCATATGTGCTCGTACATATTGTTACAACATGCTCTTCACTGCATACAAAATAATTGAGGAACATGAAAATACACAACAGTGCTAAATGCAGTTAAACTGAATTGTTAGTACACTACGCAAACATTATTTGAGCTTACTTTTTGGTAAAATAATATGAAAACGTCTTTTATGTTTTTCGAAATATAATGCATTGAAAATTGTGTAAAGTTCTTAACCGGCATTACTGAGAACACACATAATAAATTATAAATATTCCTAGTTTAAGTAATATGTACTTTATGTGAAACAACTTCATTGTAAACCTTTTTAATTAACACATACATATATACTATATTATATACTCATATAGATATAGTCAAATCAGAAATGCTTTACTATTTGATTGAATAGTATATAAGATTCAATTATGTTGAGTGTATGAAAACCTTAATATACCCATATCTTTTTTATACATAAATGCATTTGTTTAATTATTTTGAAAAGCAGACAGACAGTATTTTATACTCACTCACTCACTCACTCACTCACTCAAAACGATTGTTATCATGTCATCAATTCATGTAAAATTATTGTTACACCCTACACAAATACATACAATTGTATACATACATACATGTAAGTATGTACTAGGGTAGTCATGATCGTTCGATTAATCGAATAATTTCTTACGAATAATTATTCGAACAATTTAAAAATTACCATTTTCGAATAACGATTAATTCGAACAATTTCATGTAGAATAATCGAATAAAACGAATAAATGTAAATATAAATTTATTAAATTGGTTAAAATTTTTCATAATTCCAAATTTAAATAAGTAATAATGACTTACAAAAATTGTATTGTTTCTGAAATTCTACAAATAACTAAAGATAAAGGGATTCATTCGATCACTATAGATGAGTGGTCCGATAGCTCCTTCTATAGTTACAATTCTGCAAGAAGTTACAATTCTAAAAACAAGTACTTTAAAATGTTTAATTTAGGACTTGAACCAATAAAAATAAAGGGTACGGAATAAAATATTTGTTATTTAGTAAAAAAAAGGCTGAATGATTTTGGGATTGATTTCGTGGTGTGAACGTATGTATGCTGGCGATATATTAGCAGAATAGCAATTAATAATTAAAATATTAACTTAGATTGAAGTGGTGTTAAAAGTGATGGCGAATGGAATTTTGCAACGGTCGTCGAAAGTCATATTGAAGATGACATTTATAATGAATACGTTGAAATAGACGAAGGTCATGATCTTAAAATATATATGAATGATGTTATTAACCGCTTACGTAAGTGTTGGAAAATATTTAATAAATCTAATGATAAAAACAAAACATTGCAAACTTACGATTTGTTCAAAGGAAAACACGTAGTTCGTCTTGTACATGATGTTAAACATCGTTGGACATCTTTGTCTAACATGGCAATAAACTTTTTGGGTATTTATAAATGCGTCAATCATGCACTGTCTGACTTCAAATTAGCCATGTTCACTGACAATGATATCAAACTTTTGACAGATTTGTGTAATTCCCTAAGGCCACTTGACTAACGCTGCAGCCACACGATCAAGTTTTTCTTGATAATCTTTTACATATACTGTTTGTCAAAATTAACAAAAATTGAAAGCTGTGACGTAGGCTGTACGCAACTTGAAAACAATTTTAGTAGACATTGCTCAAAAAAATGTTTTATTCTTTTTTAAACAGATTATTTCAGAAGATCTCCCTAAAATCATAAAATACAACCTCACATGTGTATATAAAAAGGATCTCAAATACCATATTTTTTTCTTTGCTATTATTTATTTTTTGGTTGAATTGTTTTGTTTGTTTTTCATGTTTTTGTTCTTTTAATTCATAAAATACTTAAATAAGTAGACAAAATTCGTGGTTTTATTTTCAATTTAAAATTAAAATAGAAATTTTTCCGTTCATCGATAAATTTCAAATTAACCGATTAATTATTTGCTCGATTAACCAATAGATCTTCTATTGAAAATGGAAAAATAAAACGAATTTTGAAATTTGTTATAGTTTTTTGGCTATAATATCCATATCAGGGGCGGGGATATCGGAACCCTTCACAAAATAAGTAGTAACCCATCTGAAATAGGTTAATACATTCAGATATCGATTATGCGATTTGAGAATTTTTGCCCTAAATTTGAATTTTACATAAAAAATAGGCGTTTTTATGGGTACAAATGTTGAAATTTTAATTTTCAAATGCGAATATCTCCTATTCTATATACAGTGCACTCGCGGTAACGTGAACACCGTCTAACGTGAACACCGCCTAACGTGAACAAGCTTTTATTTACATTGACTACTCTGTAACGTGAACAAACTCAGAAAGCTCTATAACGTGAACAATTTTTTTCACTGCATTTGTTTTCTAAGCATGTAGACAGCAATGAAATACATAAATTAAATTCGATTTTTAAAGTTTAGGGAATCCCCTTATAATAAAAATGTGTTTATATCCTCTAAATTAATATTTTTTGTATGGCAACGAATGAGTAATTTTATTTGCTATGTAGTTTTATTTCAATGTGATCTCGTTTTGTTTTGTAATGCATTTTAATCAATAATTTTTGTTTTATATTTTAATAATAAATAAAGAATTTCACGTTCAAGCGTGTAAAACACAGGTTTATATTATAAAATTTTATATTTTTCAATGAAATTCGACAATCGCTAACGTGAACAATTTCACTAACATGAACTCCCTTGGTTTTAATTAGTTCACGTTACCGCGAGTGCACTGTATGTAATTTTTTTAAAATCGGAACACAAACAAAGAAATAGGATCGTTTTAAAAATTGAACATACCAGAGGAGTCCTACATTGGGGACCCCTGGCTACGCCCCTGGTGGGTCCATGAGCTCCAAATTCAAAACTCGACAACACTTTCACTTTGCGCATGTGAAATTGCATTTAAACCTAACTAATCTTTTAGAAGTTACAGGTTTATTTCCCCCTTTTTATACCCTTCACCTTCGTGAGAAGGGTATATATAAGTTTGTCATTCCGTTTGTAATTTCCACAATATAATTTTCCGACCCTATAAAGTATATACATTCTGGATCCTTATAGATAGCGGAGTCGATTAAGTCATGTCCGTCTGTTGAAATCACCTTTCTGAAGACCCCAGATATCTTCGGTATCCAAATCTTAAATAATTCTATCAGACATGCTTTCGAGAAGTTTCCTATTTAAAATCAGCAAAATCCGTCCATAAATATCCGAGACAACCTCTTTTTTTGGCCTATTTTTTATCTATATCTCGATTACTAAATCATAAATATATACAATATGGATATCTAATGATAGATATTTCAATGTTCATTGCAATGATGTATCAGTCGGGAAAAATATATTTTAACCCGAATTTTTTTGTCACAAATTTTTTTCACCAATAAATTAAAAAAAAATTTTATTTAAAATTTTTAAAAAAAAAAAAATTGGAAAAAACTTTTTAAAAACAATTTCGAAAAAAAAAAATTTCAAAATTTTTTTTTTTTTAAATTTTATTTTAAAGTATAATTTGGTGAAGGGTATATAAGATTCGGCAGCGCCGAATATAGCTCTCTTACTTGTTTTTCTATACCATTGTGCTAAGTATAAAAACAATACTCAAAAACTATTATTTCGAATCAATGAATTTGAAAGGAAATTACATAGATTTGTTATTGAGTATTTTTGCGTTTTTATTGTATATTATACAATAAAGTTAATTTATGAATTTTTATTTATTAGAATTTTTAAGTTATTGGTTTTTTATAAAAATAATTATAACAAATATTTTATCGCCTTTGCGCCACTTGGCCTACAGAAAAGTTATTAATATCGCAATCCTGTTAATAAGAATTTCTATAGAAATTTCAGTTTTCATTAAATGAATTAATTAAACTATTAAAAACCCTTTTGGTGTCATGATTATAAATACATTCACAAATATACATTAATAGAATATCCCTGTTTTTCTTTGAACTACTTAGTTCTGCGTTTAGCGCTGAAAACCAACACTACTTACCCAACATATTACTTGCAATGTTTTTGACCTCTGTACTAACTAAATTTTGCAAATAAAATTATTGGTGATAACCAGGGAAACCGTATATTAATTTAGCATCGATGTGTCAGTAGATTAGATATCATTTTTTAATTTTTTTATAATTTTTTTTCATAAAAAAAATGTATATAAGATTTTTTTCTGAATTTTTTTTTATTGAATCTATCTAAACACTGTTTTTCATAGTACGTATCTTAATATATAAAAAATCGCTATGGAAAATTCTATGAAAACGAAATGATTATCAGAAGCGACTAAGAACCATAATATGTCAAATGTTATTGATTAAATTTAAAATTCAGCAATTTTGGAATAACCTATTTATTCGAAGATTCCTTAGCTGTTCTTATTGGATGTCAATTTTAACCATATTTCAGTACTAGTCTCCAGGAATAATAAGTCTCCAGCTAGTCTCCAGCAGGAATAATAAATATTTTTCACATATTTATTTATTTGATGAAATATTATTTCATGAATAGTTTATTATGAATTATTTTTACACTGAATAACCATAATGTTGAACATGTCAATACAAGTAGGTAGTATGTAAGTTTATTGCTGAGAGATATTGATCGTACTGGTTTGTAATAGTTTGTTACACTTTTCCATCCGTTTCAATATCAAAGAATTGTTCTCAGAAGATAAAACATGGACATAAATATGTTTATAGAATTTACTCAGTTCTTATTTGGATCAGCGAACATTAATACTTAGTATTAACAAACAAGTTTCTAGTAAATATATTAAAATCAATCTGATACAAAGCTGATTAATTTTATTAAAATTTGTTTTATATCAATAATTCATTCTTTGAAAGAACAATATTTCATCAAAATTTAAATTGAAAATAATTAATAAATAATTACTTGTTGAAAATCTATAATGAAGAAACATTTAAAGATCCAACATCCCATATTAAACCTATATATATCATGACCATGTCTGTGATTATCCCTTCTTCCCTTAAATTTACAATTGCTATTGTATGTACGTATGTGTGTTCTTAATTAAAATTAAACCTTTTGATTAATTGCCCGACTTCAATAATAAAGTGTTGACAATTAACAGACTACAACAAAAGCGAATAATTCTTACATATTCATATATACATATTTACTTATGTATGTTGTATTGCATATAGGGGTTAATTTGTCTACTCGTATTTAAATGATGTTATTTATGTATCTCATTCATTGTATCTTATGAGTATTTAAGCATTTTTTGCTTTCAGTTCCAGCTTTAATAGAACGGATGTTCCCTTTTGGTTGATTTCTGTGATAATTTCTTTAAACAATCTTTTTAATTATTTCAGTTTAATAGGACAATAACCAACGTAACATTGTTCAATGTGTGTAAAATTATAAATTGGTTAACAAATTCAAAAAGAGAGTTTTTTACTTGTTTTTATCAAATATACATACTTCAAACACGTAGTTGATTTTATATGGAGTATACAACTATTTATGTAAGTTAATGAATGCATTTGTTCATAAATTCATTTATACTTTCATAAGTACCAATTTAAAATGTAATAATGCCATTTTTTGATATTGTAATTATTAACTTTATTTAGGTTGAAAAAACGTTGATCGACGAATGAAATAAAGAGAAATCAAACTACATGGTAAAGAATAACAAGAAGTGAAAGAAACGCTGTAAAAAAAAAAAAATTCTGTCAGAAAAAACTAACAATAGGAATGTATTAGTGTACTTTTGTTAACGGGACAAATTTCCCGGAAATTTGTCAAATTTTTTACTACTCGACCCCGGGATATTTTGTGGGGAAACCCGAATTTAAAACTGATCACAATACAGAGGAATGTTACGGCCCTATGATCCTTCCAGGAGTAAAAGGAACAAATATCTAAAATTCAGAGAAACCAAGTTGGAACAACAAAAATGTGAAAGGTCTTTTGTATTTATTTTCGGCAATAATGAACTATTTATTATTAGTTATTTGGGATTTTTGTAATGTTAGTATATTTGTCTACCAATGATTTAAACCATTGGTAGGCGTACATATTGTTGAGGTTACGAAGATTTTCCTCAATATACACGTTCACAACCCGTACACAACGAATGTAAACAATAGAGCGTAATAGAGCGTAAAAATACAAATATTTCATTCAGTTGCTTTCATTCAAAGTGCTATGTACACACATACATACTATTCATGGTAATGGGTTAAAAAGTCGTTCGTAAAATTAACATTTTCAAAAACAGAATGGATCCAAAGCACGTTTTTTCTAAAATTTCATAGAACTTCATCATGGCGTATTTTTGGTTAATTTTAATTAAATTTTTATACAAAAAATGGAGTTATTTAAATTTTAAACAGGAGCACGAAATATTGCACTCGGAACATCTAAATTAAGATTCCACTAACAAAAATAAAACTGAAAATATAATTTTAATAGCATTACAAGAAGAAATGGTAACAATTTCAAGCAAGTTTCTCACCGCTTGGCTGTAACCCCTTAAAACAATTGCTGTATTTTAATTTTTTTTTTTTTTTTGGTTTCATTGGGCGAATTCAAAATCTTCAAAAACTGACTTGTATAGGGACAAAGTAATCATTTTTTTCCTAAATAATAAATATTTGATGTTAACGATGACAGGGATTTAGAGTGAGTGTGTTTTACAGACTTTATATTATGAAAATTCGAAATCAAACTAATTTGGTAAATATCATCTTTGATTTTTTATATTGCTTATGTAAATGAAAAGTTATTTGTGAAAAATTATATGGAAAATTTTCAATCCGTCTCATAAATAATTGTTCATTGTTAAACCTATTTAAACCTTTATATTTTGTTAATAATAAGACATTAAATGAAGACTTTAAGTTTTTACATCATAATTATATATTTCGGGAATTCCCGGTACCCGGGAATGTACCACAAAATTTTCCAATTCCCGGCAATCTAAAATTAAAAACCCTAACCAACATGTTATTATTATTATTATTCAAATATATTTGAATTTTATTTTTCATATTCAATATTTTTATTTCAACCATGATAAAACAATAACCAGGTAGAATCAGTAGGGAGAGTTTAAAATTGTATGCCTTGTTATGTCAAATATGAGAAAATTAGAAACAAATATATGAATAAAAATAAAGAAAATTTAAAACTCAACGCCGCAAGCAGTACTCCATTCTTAAATTTTTTGTTCAGGACATTTTAAAAATCTTATATCCTTTTGTTGAAATGAACATTTACACACAGCACATTTCACACGCATATTCTTGTTATATGGTTTAATGTTAAGTTGATTTTTTCACAAAAATACTTAATAAACTTTATTTAATTTTTGATATTTTATTTTTATTTTGTCTGACAATTCAAGGCATGAAAAATTGAGAACTTACTTTTCTACTGATTCTACCTTGTAATAGTTATATTATGATTTCAACCATAGATAAATTCACATACAGTATTGGCCAATGGATTTTTTCATATCATAATTTTTTGAATAAAAAAGGTGTTTTTGGAATGTATTTTGTATATATTTTATTAACCTACATTGTTAATATTCATAAAATGTTCATTTGGTAAAAGATAATTTTATGAACAACTAATTTAAAATGATAAAACATATAAAAACACAAAACGCGACGGACAAAACAAAAGCACCCCCTTATAAGATATTTAAAAATTTTACTATGCTACTGCATATTTGCAATATCAGTTAACGGGACTCACAACGGATGCATTTAAACATTCCAAAAGATAAAAATAAAGGAAGGCGTAGTCTGTATAATTTAAGTTCTATACAGCTTATTGTGAGAAAACAATGGACGGCAAGGAACATGTACTCGAGTGAATTTAAAATTAAATTTATTGAAGACTGGAAGCCGGGCTTATAACGGCATGAATTGAGTAAACAATATGCAATTAACAGATCAGTTATTTCCCAGCTGATTCCAAAGTTTTTGCGGACTGGTCGTATATCACCGGGGCATTCTGGAGGACGTCCGCGTAAAACCACACGATATGATGATTCCTTGACCAAAGGAGCAATGCAAAAAGATCTTACAGCATCTGCTAGTCAAGTAGGAACAAGTTTAAGATTATGCGTTAGCGAAAGAACAATCCGTAGAAGAGCAGTAGAAGCACGATTATTCAGCCGATGACCAGCAAAAAAACCGTTTATGTCAGCTAAAAACAAGAAAGCTAGACTGGAGTTTGCCAGAGCCCACATCGACTGGAGTGTCCAAAAATGGAAGACAGTACTTTTCTCCGACGAATCCAAATACAAACTAGAAAGTTCCTATGGAATAAGGTGTGTACGCAGACGAAAAGTAGAAAGACTGAATCCTAAGTATTGCAAAGGAACAATTAAACATGGAGGGGGTAATGTAATGGTCTGGGGTTGCTTTTCTGGTCAAGGAATCGGGTCAATTCATAAAGTTAATATACCGTGATATATGGAAATAGGTAATGTTGCCTTATGCCAGTGAAGAGAATCCACTTATAGGGAGGTTCCAACAGGATAACGATCCTAAGCACACCTCCAACGTTTGTAAGACTTGGCTACAAAGCTATAAGATTCAAGTTCTTCATTGGACTGCTCAATCTCCCGATTTCAATCCTATTGCGAACTTGTGGGAGAATGTTAATATGAAAATAAATCGTTAAAATTGACGAAATAAGGATCAGCAGTTTTCACGATTTATTTCAAGCCGTTATTATAGACTGGGAAGGAATATCGCAAGACACCATTAAAATATTCTATGCCTAAGAGATGTGCTTGTGTCATCCAAAGCAAAGAATTTGCAACAAAATATAAATTAAAAATTTTTTTATATTATATCCATGAAGGGGTGCTTTAGTTTTGTCCGTTTTATTTTCCAGCTTTATATATCTTTTGATTTAATGTTACCTCTTATAGAAAGATTAACTTTAAAAGTATTTGTTTATCAATAGTAAATATATTAACAATTGAAAATAATACATAATAGAAATTTAAAACTTAGTTTTTAATCCAAAAAATATTATATGAAAAAAAATCACTGAGGGGGTGCTTTAGTTATGGCCAATACTGTAGATTAGAAACTGAAAAAAAAACGTAAACAAAAAAATTACTCAAAATAATCACATATACGAGTATTGTTTTTTGTTTTCACATAGTTTTTTTTTACTAATAAATTCTCACCGCTTAGGTTTTTGACAACTGAGTTAGGTCTATGATTTCAACTCCCAAAAATTGAATGTCAGAAAATTTTTTTAAATGTTTTAGTTATTTTATTGCTTTAAATGTGTGGGAAAAAATTAAAAAATATTATGTGTTTGTGAAAGAATGTATTAGAATTGCAATTTTAAAGAAAGAGTTTCGAAGTTTTTCTCTCTCACAAGTGTGTTGGTTTCACATAGTACTTGTATGTGAGAAGAGAGAACAAATTAGAGTCTCCCATTCTTGTTATTCTTTGCTACATAAGTATGTACGTTATGTGAATTTTATTCAAAAAGTAAAGCTTCCAAAATGTACGCAGAATAATGTTTTTAAAAGTTAGAAGGAAACCTTAAGTAAGATTCGTAAATAAAAAGATATTCAAAATGGTAGTTAAATGAGTCCAAAAACTTACTATCCGATAATGATCGATAAACAAAAATATCAAATTAAACTGAAAACAAGTAAAAATTGTATATGTATTCGTCTGAGCCGAATCATATACACTCTTCATAGTATACTTTAGGTAATGATTCGTAATCGAGATATATGTATCAAATCGAGGTATTCGTGGATTCTTGCTTATATCTTAGCCATTAGCCATGGGCCGATTTTCCCGATTTTAAATAGTAAATGAACCGATACTACAGCCGATGATTGATATTTGGGTTCAAAATTTGACATTTTGGCCAAGCAGGTGTTTTTTTACATCCATGTAACTTATTACCTATTGTTTTTAGAAAACTGTGTCCCAAGTATTTTAGATAGGTATTTCTTCAATCTTGTTGAAATTTTTTTCCGAAATCTTTTTCTCAAAAGAAGGCTTAGATATTTTCCTTGTAGACCTATTTGGTCGCTTAGTGGGATGAGTGTTGGTTATCTATCAAAATAAATGTTTTGTAACTCAAAACATAAAATTTTTTACTTTTTTTGCAAAATCAAAAACTTTGTTGATTTTTTTTTTCCAAAATGGGACCTTATTTCATTTTATTGCTCAAAAGAAAGCTAAGGTCTATTCCTTGAAGAGGTTTTTGGTCGATTAGTGGGATGCGATTGGGATATCTATCAAAGTTAGGGTTTTAAAAGAATTAAAAGATTTGTAAACAATTTATACAAACAAAATTCTTTATTATGGTAAAAGCTAAGCGTATTTCCAGGATCTACATTTTTGTTGCGGCAGGTCAATCTAAAATAAATGTATACAAACATTGCATCATAAAGACCACTTTTTCGAAACTCTTATTAAACGTCGCTATTAAAATGCTGCAATGGATTAACATCGATTTTATAAGTTTTTAATATAAAATTTGATCAACATTTAATATACATGTAAATAAGGCAAATTTACTTTAAAGTTTTATTGTTTGCATTTTTTGTTCGTGGAAAATTCTTTTAATAAAAAAAACTTTCTGTCTGTGATAAATGTTGACAAACTGTAATAGACTTTGGGACAGGTGTATGTATCATTACATATATGTATATTTAGTTTGTGGCAACTTCATCAATCCACAGTTTGTGCAACACTGTTGAAATTGTTTTGCGAAAAGTTGTCTTAACCAATTTCAGCTCAAAGAACAGCAAATTGTAAATGACAGACGGGACAGGATGGTCATAAATGCCTTTTAAAAGTAAAACATGAATTTAGTCTCAAATTTATACTAGAAGAACTTAGAACACACTTGCAAGCCAGACTAAACAACAGACCGGATAAATACAAAAATAGTCAGAAGAATACAAAAGCATCAGTAGCCAACATCGAGACAAGTTGAAGGAAAAGAAGCAACCAACAATAATAAAATACATAGTTACACAGAACTTATAAGAAAGTGAAGATGAAGATGAAATTTATATGGTTCATTACGATATTTCAAGTAAGTAAGTGATATGTACATAGAAATTCACTCCATATATTACAATATGGATTTATAGGTTTCCGTAACAGTGGCTGCAGCAACAGCAGCAACAGCATCATCGGCAACAACTGCAATAACAACCAAACACGATAAACACTTTAAGGAATTTATTGAACAAATTGAAAATTTAGTTTTAAACACCACAAAACAAGCTCTCCAAGTTACCACACATATCTATCGAAATCTTAGCAAATCCATGTCACCTCTGCTGCAGCAAACCATCGAACCTATTACAACCGAATATTTACGCATGGTGGAGCAAACCTTGACATGCCACAGCAACTACTCCGAACAGAGGAAACTTTTACGTTACTTCCGCTACAACAATCAACAAATTGAACGTTTGCGCCTGCAATTACAGCCACAACATCCCAAATTCGAGTTTCATTTGATATCGAATGATTTCTATTATGCCGGCAAAAATTTAACCGAATTTGATAATTTATATTTGGAGTTCATGCAGGAGTTTCAACGCATATCGCAAACGTTGTGGGACACAATGTCAGAGGAAGTGGTGGAGCAGCAACAAGATTTATTAGAGATTTTAGATGAAATTTCCAAGGAAAAGGAGTTAAGCGAAAAGGACAAATTGTATGATGAATTTATTGAAATGTTTTTGTTTAAAACTGAAATGGATGCAATCAAAAATCGTCAGTTGGAGTGAGAGTTTAGTTTAAGTTTCATTTTATATTTAGCCCCATATTTATAAACAATTCTTAAATTTATCAAAAGTTTATTAAACAAAATATTCACAAAAACAATTTTTTATAACCCTTTGATAAATTTAATAATTGATTATGAATAAGGCCAATAATTTGTATTATTTTGAAAACAAAGTTTAGCAAACAATAAAATAAATTATTAATTTTTCTATAACGTATTGACATTTTAGTTCTGTATTGTTTTGGATGTTTTGCATTCTATTGAAGAGTACTACTTGGACTATTTCGGTAACGTTGATTTAGCGGCAAGGAGTTTGTTGCTTATTTCTGTAACGGTATATGATAACTTTAATTTCATTCTGAATTAAATTATTAATAAAATTTAAAAAAAAATATATATATAAATAAGTTGACAATAGGTCTGTTCATTTACTTTCCCAGTAAATACTTGCAACGAGAGAATAAAATCAAAATATACAAAATTACTCTCTTAAATTCTCAAATAGTAAAAAGTAAATGAACGCTTTTCCAGTAACAAAAAATTTATACACACTATTTTCATATATTTTCCTTTTAAAATGTATAAATATTCACATTTTCTTCAATTTTATTTTTTTCAGCACAAAAATAAAATTGTAAATAAATAAAAAATAACACAAAACATATGAAATATAAGCTGCTAACTATTACGAGTTCAAAATAGAACTTGTAATAGTTTGCAACTCTCTAAAATTTATACGCTCTTGATTTTTTCTCTACTTGCTAGTTTTTTGAGTAACAAATTGTTACTAACTAATGAGCTAATGTATTTTATCATATTTTAAACTTTGTAAAATGTTTTGTTTATACCGGGAAAAAAAAGCCGTAATATATTAGGCTTTATTTATTTTATATTATTATAAAATTTAAAAAATTCTTTAGTAAAGGTATATAGAAATCTTTCAAGTAATTGTTTGTATAAACGATTTCAGTATTTTATTAATATTATCACTGATGGCAGACGAATACAAATAGAAAGAATACAAATTTCACAACTTTTTTCCAAAATCTTAACAAAATTGTTTAATTTTGATTCATTAAGTTCTATTTTTGATTATCATCTTCTTTATTACATAAAGCAATAATGTTAACATTTTATTCTTTATATTTGTTAAATATGTAAATGATTATATGAAAACCTTCATCTAAACCTAAACTTTTCTTAAAATCCTTTTGAGGACAAATATCAGCAAATCTCACTTTGGTATTTTTACAATCAAAGATCGCCAAAATGACAATAAATCGGCAAATGTGGCAACAGTGGTTGTTATTACTATTTGCATATTTACTAAGCACAAACATGTCAAAACGTGTATACATTAGAAGTCATTAGAGTACAATAGAAAAATGAATAACTTTATATTGATTAGGAGAACAGTTGATTTTTCTATTCTAAAAAAATAAAAAAATTACAAAACCTTAACATTTCAATGAAATTTAATCTCGAAAAGTTTTAAATATGTATGTATACATAAAATATACCGAATATCTACCACTGAAAATAGGTAAACTTAACCCGCGAATGGTGACATATGTGGAATAATGTGGAATAGATTTTTCAAAAATAAGAGTATCAGAAAAATAATTTGATATTTATGTTCCATTCAAAGGGTACTATATTTAAAAAAAATAATAAGGTCCTTCGAAACATTAGCGGTATTCGCAATGTAGAGTACTTGGCCTAGTAAAATAGCTATTTATTGACAAAAATTTAAATTTCTAATGTATTTTGTTTTTAGTTTTTTTATACTGCGCTCTTTTACTACATTACCAGGCCAAGTAGTCTACATTGTGAATACCCCTATTGTTGTCCAAAATATCGAGGTATATAAGAGTATATCACACGTGACATAAAAAGGAAGTCATTTTTAGGTACATGTAGAAATATGCAAAAATTTGAAATCGTGAGAAGAGTTATGTTTTCTTTTAATTTCTTACACTAAACCAAATATTTTTCCTTTACAATCCATCATATTTAAGTAAAAATAATCTTTGGATGATTTTATAATAAATAGAATTTAATATCGTACGTGACATACCGTACGTGACAGATTTTTCTCTTATAGTAAAACAATATATATTCTGTAAATATATGTATACAAAAGCTAAAAAAAATAAATAGAAAATATATGTTCGGTTTCAATAATAGCAAAAAAAACAATCAGAGTCAAATTCAATTCATACTACATGCTAATTGGGAGCTTATTAAATTAAAAAATTAAATATTGTCAGTTTAAACTATTATTTTTGCACTTAAAATGTTGTAATAAGCTCTAAATTCTTTCACATAGTAACATTTAAGTGTTTTCTCCTATTCAAATCATCTTTAAGAAAAGTTTCAAGGGTTTTTGTTTTTTCAGTGGTGGTTGTCATTCTCGTGGAATAAAAATATCGAAAACTTTATTCTCCGTTATTGTTTTTAAAAAATTGTGATATTGAAGTAAAAGAGCTTAATTGATTAAATATCTTTGTTTTATTATAAAAAACTATATACTATTATAAAAAAAAATTTATACTTATTTGCGTCACCATTGGCGGGTTAAAAAAAGTTGTTAACAAATTAACAAGGCCTTTCAAAAGACTTGTAAAGAATTGTTTAGAGATTTTAATTTCAATAAACGCAACATTTAAATATAACAGCATTGCACAGTTAACGAAATAAAGAAGTGTAATCATTATGTTTCCATTAGCTGTACTGTAATGGTACTGTTAGTAGTTGACACAATATTAATAATTTTCTGTTAATACAAATAAACGTTGACTCTACTCACCGCAAGATGGCTCTCTACTGCAATACTGTAGCTTAACAGTATTTTGTTGATGTTAACTTACATTTATGTATGGATTTGTTTTATGTTATACTAAAGGAGGTGGTGGTGGTGTTTGTGCTTTAATTATCATAAATACATGTTTGGTGCACTTAATGATAACGATGAGGATGATTATGACCGTGGCCGCTATGAGTATGATTATGCCCATGATTATGTCTTATATTATGGTTGTGACTGCGATTATGGTCATGATTATTAGCAGGCACCGGAATTGGTTCTGGTGTTATGGAATATCTGGGTGGGCGACAGTGATTAGAAGATGATATGGGATCATCAAAACGAGGACAAGGATGATCCCCGACCGGTGAAGCAGTTTCATAGCGTTTTGATAGCATGGTAAATTCTTGATGTGCTGAACAGAGAGCCTGTAAACGTTGTAATAAATCTGTTTCAGGTAAATCACGCAAATGCAACGTTCTGGCCACTGAAGTGCGAAAATTTTGTAAATGCGATAAGCGGTGATTGGCGTCAGAGAGTTGATTTTGCAAATGTGTTAAATCATCACGCAGAGACTAAAATAAACATATTTATTCATTAACAAAATAAATATAAGTAAAAACACAATTTTATTTTAATCTTACATTTATCAAAGTTTCATCACGACATCTTCTATTTTGATTGGATTCGCTGGAAGATTTATGTCTTTCTTTCAAAGCACTTAACTGTGATAAAAGTCTAGTTTTCTCTTCCTCCAAATCACATATCTGAGTGGTGAGGTCATCTATTTTACGAGCTCTTTCCAATGCTGTTATTTTATATTCCACTGCTTCCGCCAATTGTGCTTTTACTTCGGCAATTTGAGAGCGAGAGTCAGCCAATTGTGCCGTTAGTTTATCAATAACTTTATTTGCTTTTTTAGCACGACACATTGCCTCATCACGTTCTCCCTGTAGCAAACATTTACCTCGTGCTCCGTCTTCTATAATGGCCAGTTTTCTTTTAAGTAATTCCAAGTGTAAATCTCTGCGCTGCACCTGTTCTTTTAAGACGCGCACTTTTCGTTGAAGATTGTACATATTGCTGGTGTTCTCTTTTAGCGGTATATCATGACAAGATCTTTCTCGCCTCAATTTATTATGAGTATGATGATAATGATCGCAGCAGCTCTAAAATATTAAGTATAAAATTTAATTTCCTCACTCTTTTTCGCCTACCTTATCAGGGCTACGGTGCTGATGTTGATGATGGTGATGATGACCCACGCCATCATGAAGATGATCTTCTATGGCTGCACCCAAACGTTCTGCCCTTTCCAAAAGGCTCTCGGCCATAATGTTGGTGTCATTACCCAAAGCAGGCGGTGAAGAACATTCGCTCCACTGTAAAGCCCTAGCTAAACGTTGTAAATAATTCGACAGACCCATATGATCCTTACGTAGAGAGTGTATCTCAACATGACATTTTTCTAAACGTTCTTCTAGCTCACATTTTTGAGCTTCTTCATTTCTCAAACGACATTGTGTAGTTTCTTGGGTCTCTTTAAGTTTCACATGTTCACAGGAGATTTTATCACGTAAAGTGTGAATTTGCTAAATGAATAGAATAGTTTTAAAATGAATACTAATAATAATTCTTTCTATAATAATTACCTCATGCATGTTCTTGTTTTCACTCAACAGTTCACGCAATTTATCTTTTATCAACGTCTCGCAGGGTTCGGAGAGATCTAAATGATTTGCCAGACATCTAAGAAACTGTAATCGATCGTTTTGTACACGATCTAAATTGGCCTGTAGACGATGACATCTAGACTCGAAACCTCTTAACTCGTCCTTCAATTTTTCCGAGTTTATTTCTGATTCACTTAAACGATCTTTTTGCATTTGTAAATCTCTCTCATACTGTCTGCATCTGGCTTCCAGTTCATGTTCATGATTACTGGCACTTTCCAACTGAGCCGATAATCGTTGTTTATCTATATGGGCTAGTGATTTTAAATTTAGTAATTCATTTTCACAGCTACTCAAAGTATCACACGTAGAATTAACTTTGGCTTTGTTACGTTGCAATTCAGTCATTAACTCCTCAGCTCTGGTGAGTACACAGTCTGTGGTTAAATGGGCATTTTCACAAGCTTCCATGCCAAAACAAATACTTAAACGCTTGATGAAATCATTGAGCTGATTACGAGTCTGGTCCTTTTGGGCTTCTTCATTCGACAAATGATTTTCAAGATGTTGTATTTTAGCCAACAACTCCTTACTCCTCTCATCCGCTGATCGTTTTTCTCTTTGTATTGTTTGAATGGTTGTATCGCAACGTGACTGTACTGACTGTTCACGATTTTCAGCAGCCTGCATACGACTTTGCAGAGATGATATAAGAGCCGATTGTCTGGCTGCTTGGGCCCTAAGATTTTCACACTCATTGTCTTTGGCGCAGAGGTTTGTTTTGGCATCGGCTAGCTGAAATTATTTATACATTTAAATACATTTAAATTAATACATATGAATGTATGTACATATTTAAGTTAATAAGGTTAGAGTAAATCGAATATTTACAAAATACATATTTAAAACAAAAGTATTTACCTCACTTGTTAGTCTTTCTTTTTTGTAGGACAATGCTGCTAATTCACTGCGCAATGTGGTAACCAGGTCAATGTTATGATGATGTTCTGTCAGTGTTAAGGCGGAGTTGTTGCCACAGTTACTATCCAACTGTTGATATAAAGATAAACAAATTTACGAGTTGTAACAGATTTATACATATGAAATTGGATAATATTTATGTATATCATTTGATATAGTAATTTGGACCTACAATGGGTCAAAATCGGGAAAAACATTTTTTAACCCTTTTTTTATCAAAAAAATTTGTTTTTGATAAATTTTTCTTCACTAGTAATTTAAAAAAAAAAAAAAAAAAATTTTAAATTTTAAAAAAAATTATTTTTTAAATTTTGAGCAACAATTTAAAAAAAAAAATTTAAATTTTGAGAAACAATTTTGAAAAGAAAACATTAATTTTGTTTACCTAAAAAAATTTTTATTTTAAAGTGTAATTTGGTGAAGGGTATATAAGATTCGGCACAGCCGAATATAGCTCTCTTACTTGTTATACCCTTCACCTTCGAGAAAGGTATATATAAATTTGTCATTCCGTTTGTAATTTCCACAATATAATTTTCCGACCCTATAAAGTATATATATTCTGGATCCTTATAGATAGCGGAGTCGATTAAGCCATGTCCGTCTGTCTGTCTGTCGAAAAAAAAATTTTTCCAAAAAATTAAAAAAAAACAACTGGAAAAAAAATAAATTTTGTTTACCTAAAAATATTTAAAATTTTTATTTTAAAGTATAGATTGGTGAAGGGTATATACGATTCGGCCCAGCCGAATATATCTCTCTTACTTGTTTTTATTTAATATAGCATAATGTATGTTGATTAATTTTTTTTGTTAGTTTTGTTAGCCTCTGTGAACTACCACTAGTGAATTTTCAACCCACTCGCGACGTTATTGACTGGTGAATTTAACTCGGAGATGTCATTGCAGGTGACCGATTGGCACACTCTGCATAACACTTCACTATTAAATTCACTATTAAAATCAACTACAGCATTTGAGAAAAATAGAAAAAAAATGTTTGGTGAGCGGGGTTTAATACATAACCTTTTGTTTTATAGTCAACTGGGCTAATCATTAAGCCACAGAACTTTTATTTGTACTGCTCACTGTTTGTTATTAATAACTACATGTGAGTCTACTCTCAATTTTTGGATTTTTTATCATCAGAGAGAAACAACGGCCACATTCAGCAACGGCCACATCATACATGTGGCCATCAAAGTGGTATATTTTAGAGGATTTATTTTGAAAAGGCGAATATTTGACTATTGTTTATTACTGAATACGCTGGCGAAATGTAGTGCAAATGATAATGTAGTAATATATCTAGTGTAAGGTTTCCAATTGGCTCTTTTCAAACTGCTGGGTTGTTATGTTTGTTAAAAAAGTATTTGAATCAGTTTTATTGTAAACTCTCTAGGGTTCTTCTTGCCTTCATAATAAGTATATATA
The DNA here is from genome assembly GCA_942486065.2 of Calliphora vomitoria. NCBI lineage: Eukaryota > Metazoa > Arthropoda > Insecta > Diptera > Calliphoridae > Calliphora > Calliphora vomitoria. The sequence continues at coordinate 142,560,225 of OW818030.2, forward strand.
ACAGATTATTACAGATAGGAAACAAGATCTCAAAAAAGTATTATTGAATCGTACGGTTATTTTGACGTTCTACAACAACCACTTTTCAATGGTTGTGGTTTGCAGAGTGAGAGAAAAAATACAGTTTTCAATAGTTTTGTTTTGATTGTTTTCTATTGGCACATTACTGGAACCAGCTGATTTATATCTGTGTAATCTGTGTAGACGACATATTTCAAAATATAAAAGAACATAAATTTTTGTATTTTATTTACCAAATTATGGTGATGATGGTGCGGTGATAATCCTGTTACATGATCATGATGGTGATGATGATGCAAATGATGATTATGGTCGCTATCCAATGGCATTTTTTAAACGAGAAATAACGCGCACTAAAAATTTCTTCAAACAAACAAAAAAACTACCAATTCAATAAATATTCCCAATTAAGCAGTAAAACAATTTGCAAGAAATATACGAAACCCTTTGACGACAATTTACAAAAATGAACTAACTATTTGCTAAGCTAATAATCAAACATAAACCCAAAATTGAGAAAGGAGCAGGAAACTACGATGATAATAAAATGCATACAACAATGCCTGCCAACCAACAACTAACAACCTACAAACTTACACACTAAAGTTATGGAATTTACAGCTACATAACAAAACTACACTTATGTGTGTAGGTATCTAGATACTTATTTTGCACTTTTATTGTAAGTACAAACATACATAAATATATAAATACGAATAGGTTCGAAGGTATGTGTAAATATTTCTGTGTGTAAAAATGTTTTGAGTTTGACTTGTTATGTTGTGGTGGTCTAGAACTGGGTTGGGTTGGCAAAAGTTTTCGACAGTTTGTTGGTAACCTAGGAAAATCACACAATATAACGTAACAAATTTAGCTCAATGGCAACGCTTTATTTAGCATTTTGTTTATTAGTTTCCTACAATTTAGGTCATTCACTTGGCAGCATAAAATATACTCTCTCGTAGTTCTAGCACAAATGAAAACAAAAAGGATATCGTTTGCTTTGTGTGCAAACGTGCTAAGTCACTTTTCAAAATCTGTGAATGCAGTTTTATTACTTGTAATTTATTATGATAAATAATCATAGTTTATAAGTAGTGCGTTGGCTGTTTATACTCAATTTCATTTTCACAATTTTGACAAAATAAATTGGATTTACACGTTTACTAAGTACAAAATGGACTTAGCACTTTTGCACAGTATAACAATGAGAACAAGTTAAATTATTGTAAACCTCTTTTAAGCAAACAGTGTATTTTTACTTTTTTTATTGTTTTGTATAAAATTTTAAATTTTCATAAATTGTGGACTTAGCTGGTTCGCACACTAAGCTAATGATATACATTTTTGTTTTTGTTCACTGTTTCGAAGCGAAAATATTGACAGAGAAGGCAAAACCTTTGTATGGATTTGCATTCATAAACGTCGGTAGAACATATAATGACATTTTCTATTCTGATATAAATTATGCCTTTACCCTTCTTTGTGTTCTTTTCAAATAATGTTGCCTTAAAAACCTGAAAATAAGCCACATGATGTTTCAGCCTCAATTTTGTACGTTTGTGTTAATGAAATGGGTAAAAAATTGACAGAGAAGGACAAACCTTTGTATGGATTTGCATTCATAAACGTTGGTAGGATATTTAATGGCGTTTTCTATTCTGATAAAAATGATGCTTTACCTAAACTTAATCCCGTTATTCTCCAGCACTTAAATCAGGGACTCATGGTAGAGCAGTGAGTGCTCACAACATTATTTATGTAAAGCTTGTATAATATTATTTTAATTAGGAAATTGATTTAATATATCTATTCTATCAATTCTCCGGGACATTAGTAGGGGTTTCAAACATTTCTGAGCGAAAATAGACCTAAAAGCTTTAGAGTTCCTTCTACACTTGATTTAAATAAAAACTATCTTGATACTGCTGGACTTAAATTTATCATCATGTCCTCAATTTTTCTAACTCTAGCATGACTACTAGGTGTATGAAATGACAGCTACATTAATTACATACGATATTTTCAACAGACTTCTTCAAATGTCTAAAAACAGAGTTATGTGATCCAGCAATAAAATTTTGTGTATCTGACGAATTCTTCCAAATGCACAATATTGGATATTAGCCAGCTCAAGAGTACATTACTAAGATCTTTCGCATTTCCAGAGTTTGTCTCAAAATTTTTTCGACCTAGGTGGTAATAAATAACAAATAAGTCACACTATTGTTTAATTGAAACATCTCTTTGGATTAGTAGTCACTGAGACAGTGACGAATAAACATGCTAAGAGGGTGTATTGCTAAGTTTTAATTTTTTTTATACCCTACACCACCATAGTGGGGAGGGTATAATGGATATGTGCAGATGTTTGTAACGCCCAAAAATATTAGTCTAACACCCACCTTAATGTATACCGATCGAGTCAGAATCACTATTTCGATAAAATTTGGTCCGTATCATTTTTTCTGCCCAAGGACGAACCCTATTGAAACTGGCTGAAAACGGTTCATTATTTCACCTAGCCCCCATACAAATGTCTTACCAAAATTGGACTTTATCGGTCATAAATGTTTAATTTATATATGTATCTACACAAGTTTTTCTCTAAATAAGTTTTATATATACAGAATTCATGTCACCAAATTGTATGATGTTCGGTCCATAATTAGTCATAGCTCCCATATAAAGCCTGCTTCCGATAATCACTTTAACGATCATAAATCTCCTAAAAATGTTGGTATACACATAAAATGCAACATAAATAACTTTCATATAGACATTAATCACACTACCTAATTTCATGGTGATCGGTACATAATTGGTCATAGCTCCCATATAAGGCCCACTTCCAAAAATCGCTCACGAATATAAATTATTGAAATTTTGAAAGAAAAATGGTTTTGCTCATTTCTTAGTGTAGGGTATTATATGGTCGGGCTTGACCGACCATAGTTTCTTACTTGTTTTTTTTTTAAATTTTTGTTCATGATTACTGGAAGAAATATTTGGATTGCTTTATATATTTAGAACTTTAAAAAATCATTGAACTTTTGTTTGGTTTTTCACTTCAATTTACTTCTGTGAAAAATTTTTTTCAGATTTAAAATGATTTTAATCAAAACAGCGTAATAAAATAAGCAAAAAATAATATTTTAAATGTTTCAAATTTGTCTAAAATGATTAATATCGAACTCTCAATTAATAGGATAGGATAATGTGTATCCGACACTTTGATTAAGGTGGTTAACTTAATTATTATTAACAAATTTATATCTATATAAATATATAAATGTCTTTGTAAGTTTGTTTGTTTGTTTGTTTGTCTGTTTGTTTGTTTGTTTGTTTGTTTGTTTGTTTGTTTGTTTGTTTGTTTGTTTGTTTGTTTGTTTGTTTGTTTGTTTGTTTGTTTGTTTGTTTGTTTGTTTGTTTGTTTGTTTGTTTGTTTGTTTGTTTGTTTGTTTGTTTGTTTGTTTGTTTGTTTGTTTGTTTGTTTGTTTGTTTGTTTGTTTGTTTGTTTGTTTGTTTGTTTGTTTGTTTGTTTGTTTGTTTGTTTGTTTGTTTGTTTGTTTGTTTGTTTGTTTGTTTGTTTGTTTGTTTGTTTGTTTGTTTGTTTGTTTGTTTGTTTGTTTGTTTGTTTGTTTGTTTGTTTGTTTGTTTGTTTGTTTGTTTGTTTGTTTGTTTGTTTGTTTGTTTGTTTGTTTGTTTGTTTGTTTGTTTGTTTGTTTGTTTGTTTGTTTGTTTGTTTGTTTGTTTGTTTGTTTGTTTGTTTGTTTGTTTGTTTGTTTGTTTGTTTGTTTGTTTGTTTGTTTGTTTGTTTGTTTGTTTGTTTGTTTGTTTGTTTGTTTGTTTGTTTGTTTGTTTGTTTGTTTGTTTGTTTGTTTGTTTGTTTGTTTGTTTGTTTGTTTGTTTGTTTGTTTGTTTGTTTGTTTGTTTGTTTGTTTGTTTGTTTGTCTGTCTGTTTGTTTTTTGTTTGTTTGAGCATCACGCCTAAACGGCTGAATCGATTTTATTGAAATTTCGAACGTAGATAGATCCTTACTTGGAAGCGTCAATAGGCTATAACTTTTTTCAATACTTGGACCAGAAAGGGGTAAACAGGGGGTAAACATGGGGAAAACGGGTAAAATTGGTAAAATACTATTAAAATAGTATTTTAAAAAATAGCAATAATATAATTAATCTTTAAAAGAGTGATGGTACAAGTAGAGTGCCGCAATAATATATATGGTTAAAACAATCATATATATGATTGTCACAATAACTTGCATGATTGAGTATGTAATAATACACTTAATTATTATTCGATGCTGCACTGAATGATTACTGATCAGTGCTGACTAATCAGTGGTGATGAAAACATCGTCAGAGCTGATTAATCAGCACTGATGTAAATATCGTCAGTGCTGACTAATCAGTGCTGATGAAAACATCGTCATAGCTGATTAATCAGCACTGATGTAAATATCCTCAGAGCTGACTAACCAGGACTGATGAAAACAACGTCATAGCTGATTAATCAGCACTGATGTAAATATCGTCAGTGCTGATGAAAACATCGTCAGTGCTGACTAATCAGTGCTGATGAAAAGATCGTCAGTACTGATAAAAACATCGTCAGTGCTGATGAAAACATCGTCAGTGCTGATGAAAACATCGTCAGTACTGATGAAAACATCGTCAGTGCTGATGAAAACATCGTCAGTGCTGATGAAAACATCGTCAGTGCTGATGAAACATCGTCAGTGCTGATTTAAACATCGTCAGTGCTGATTTAAACATCGTCAGTGCTGATGAAAACATCGTCAGTGCTGATGAAAACATCGTCAGTGCTGATTTAAATATCGTCAGTGCTGATGAAAACATCGTCAGTGCTGATTTAAACATCGTCAGTGCTGATGAAAACATCGTCATAGCTGATTAATCAGTACTGATGAAAACATCGTCAGTGCTGATGAAAACATCGTCAGTGCTGACTAATCAGTGCTGATGAAAACATCGTCATAGCTGATTAATCAGTACTGATGAAAACATCGTCAGTGCTGATGAAAACATCGTCAGTGCTGATGAAAACATCGTCAGTGCTGATGAAACATCATCAGTGCTGATTTAAACATCGTCAGTGCTGATGAAAACATCGTAGTGCTGATTTAAATATCGTCAGTGCTGATGAAAACATCGTCATTGCTGACTAATCAGTGCTGATGAAAACATCGTTAGTGCTGATGAAAACATCGTCAGTGCTGACTAATCAGTGCTGATGAAAACATCGTCATAGCTGATTAATCAGTGCTGATATAAATATCGTCAGTGCTGACTAATCAGTGCTGATGAAAACATCGTCATAGCTGATTAATCAGCACTGACGTAAATATCGTCAGTGCTGACTTATCAGTGCTGATGAAAACATCGTCATAGCTGATTAATCAGCACTGATGTAAACATCGTCAGTGCTGACTAATCAGTGCTGATGAAAACATCGTCATAGCTAGGGATGCCAAACGGGACTGGGTTTTACAAGTCCCGGGATTCGGGATTTTAGAAATGTAAATCCCGGGATCCCGGGATTTTTCGTGATTTCGAGATTTTTCGGGACTTCGGGATTTTAGTTAAACGTAAAAAAATACAAAATTCAACAATAAAAACTATTTTTTTTCGTTAATATATATATATTAAAATATATCAAAGAAAAAACTAATGCATTGAATTAAAATAAATTTGGCACAAACGATATTTCATATTTATACCCGTATTCTGAACTTTATAACAGTGAGAAATACATAACAAAACTGTATTGAGTACATATGGTAGTTCATAGTAAAAGGATTTTTAGGATTACTATGAGACTAATAATGTAAAAATTGGTAAGGCAGTTTCAAAGTTATTTGCAATTAAAACCTTTAGTTCTTAAAAAATAAATACCAAACGGCCGAAATGATTTTATTGAAATTTCCAACATAGACTACGACAGGGGTAGCGAAGCGCACCAGGTCAAGCTAGTAAATATATAAATGTCTTTATAAGTTTGTTTGTTTGTTTGAGCATCACACCAAAACGGCTGAACCGATTTTATTGAAATTTGTAACGCAGATAGATCCTTACTTGAAAGCGTCAATAGGCTATAACATTTTTCTATACTTGGACCAGAAAGGGATAAACAGGGGGAAAACCGATTTTTTTTTATAAAATTCTTATATATTTTTTTTTTTACTACGACAGGGGTAGCGAAGCGCACCGGCTCAAGCTAGTTAACAAATAAAGCCTTAAAAATATTGACATCTTTTATTTAGTTCACTAAACTTTACTTTCGCTCACCAACATAAATACTTTTTTAGTAAGATTTTCTTATGCTAAATTCCCAATTTTATTGATAAATTCACTGAAATTTATATTTTGTTTCAACTATAGAACCCTACTATGAACATCCCAACAGTTAAGCAAGTAGTCAATGTATCCCTTATAGACAGTAATCGTCACAAATGTCTTATCACTTGGCTGACTCCAATGTATATATTTTGGTCATTTGACACGTATGTGCTCTTTGTAGTGCAGAGGGAAGACAATTGGTTACTTTATACATCCCTGGTAATCTAGTGTGAAGAAATTTGTCACTTAAGTGTCTCAAAGTAATCTCGAGTGTAGTCACTTTAAACGTTTTGTGAGTAATTCGTCCAAACTGGTTTTGTAAAAATTGTGTTGATATAATTCTCATACAGTTCATTTTTATTTTTGCTTAATTGTACTGATATCCCACGTAACAAGCATGAAGTCAATAGTCGCTTTAGTGTCTCTTAGTAACCTATAGTGAAGTCACTTTAAACGTTTATGTTGTACTGCACTTTAGAAAGTAGTTATTTTATACACCTGAAGCAATCCATTGGAGAGTTGTCGAAGAAAGGTTTGTTTACATGCAATCGTTTATTCTGCTCCCTATATGTCTTTCTAGCTGACTCTTTGAGGTTAATTAGCACCCGTACATGTTAAAACTACTAGTTATGTAGCTGATCAAGTTACCAGTTAGGTAGCTACAAAGGTAACTGACGCTATTTAACCAGTATGTGAATTCAATGCATAGACTACTTTGGACCAGCTATTAGTCAGTCTCATTGAAGTCAAAAAGGGTGAATTGACCCCCTGCTTAGGACATACCCGTGTTAAAATAACTAGTCACGTTGCTATTGAAGTAACTAGTTCCCACCCTAAATGATGGGTAAAATCACTAGTTCTGGACTGTTTCCTAGAACTGCTGGGATTGTTGATAAATAGAAGCTTCTACTGATGATGAATATTGCAGGCAATCGTTACAGACCGTTAAATTCAAATCGCTATTGCAAATTCGTAACAATATTATTGTAGATAGCGATTTTAGTTGGTTTTTACAGATGCTAAAATTACTAATATATAGCCGGAAATGGGCAAAAAAAAAAAATTATTAATACAGAGTTTGTCAGGCATATAATTTTTGGAGTAGGTACTAAGTAATTAAAAACTTCTAGTAATTGTGGGTCTACTATTTTTATACTAACATTCAAGATACATATATTTGTTGATAATATTTTTAAATTAGATTCTATATATGAATAAGTCTTTAATAATGTAATTTTATTTTCCATATGCAACCAAGGTGGTACTTTTTGGTCATAAACAGCAGACAAAACAACGTTATTTAAAAATATAAAAATAAGGAAACGGAAACGGAAGTTGCGGTAATTGCTTGAGCAAGCTTTTACATTAACACAGTGTTTTTAACAAAAAATACTGAAATCTATTGAAATAAATGCAAGATCTATAGAGATAATAAAGGAATCTGTAATAAAAACTAAAATTTATTTGTCATATTTGATTGCAAAGAAGTTAGTCATTGAAATATCGTGAATATTGAAGCCCAACTATTTCAAAAACCTTCATTTTAAACGACCATACAAAATATATGAAGTTAACCACACCCCTTTCTATAATCGTGCAAAGTTTCAAGTTACAAAAACACTTGTTCATGATACGACATGATTGCGGCAACTATGCAATGCTCTAAGCAGTTATAAATGTTTATCGCGAACGACTTTGTGGTTAAATACATTTTATTTCAATAATAACTTTTTTCTATAGAATTGTTTTGGTTCATATTTTATAGTCACCTTGTCTCTACACGGTTGAAGATATACTGTTTATGTCTGTGAAAATTCTATCTACAACTAAATTATGATAAAATATTTTTATATTTATAATCATGACATATATCAGAGTATGATTGGTCATAATCATATTATAGTTGTGCTACTATTATAATATGATAGTTGAATAACAATAATTTTAATATGGGATTAAAATATAGTAGGATCATATTATGATATTTCATATTGCTACACATTAGTAATATCATGGTCTTAAACGAAATCCAATCATAATGTGATGCTGTGCGGTCACTACAATCATGTTTTTTCTTCGAATACACCACTAAAAAAGGTTATTCTTAAAAAACTATATTTTAAAAATATTTTTTTTAATTTTATCTTAAAAAGATACTTTTAGCAATGCATTTGAGATATATTATAGAAGATACGTTTTCAAAGAGGTTCATTAAATTTGGGTTATTATTGTTAAAATATTAAACAATATGTAGATAGTATATAGAATCAGAATTATGTTGTTTATTGATTAATTTAATATGACGCACTGGTTCCTCTAAAGAGCGTCAACTCAAAATTTTTCAATTTTCACTTTTTGCAAGAAATCTATGTACAGTGGTCATATCTATCCACTGTAAAAATCTTACATCATTTTCTCTACTCTTTCGCCAAAAAATACAGTTATATTCGTCTTCAACTTTCATTCTTTGCATCTACTGAAAATTTTTAATTTTGAGTTGACTCTCTTTAGAGGAACCAGTGCGATATTGAAATTCAATTTGAAAAGTTTTTGTATACACAATACGCTAAATAAGTTCAAACAAGTTAATTATTACGATTCAATTAAAAGCATTGATAAAACACAGTCTTGATTAAATTTATGTTGTTGTCAGTGAACATGTAGTTACATCGTAGACCAAAATTTACATATTTAAGTAACAAAAAACATTTCGAACAAAACATACAAAAATCATAGTCATAATAATAATTAACTTCGATTATAATCAAAGTTTGTTTGTTGTTGATAAGCAAAAAATTGCTGATGAATTGCAAAAAATAGAAAAAGCAATTCAATTCTGGGCAAAGTATCGTTTTTGAATACGACATGTAAACAAATTTTCAAAATTGGCGTGCTAGAGAAGAATTTTATAATTTATCGTTTACTTATTATAATTTTCTCTTTGTATTTTTCGCATAAAAGTACTTGTATTAACAATTTATTTCTTTTAATAAACATAGAAAACATGGAAACTTACCAAATTATTTGTAGAATAAGGATAGGATTGTAAAGGCGATGTTGAAAACCCGCATAGAATTTCAAATATCAGCCAGTCTTCCTTAGAGTTGCCGGTGTTAGAAGTCATGCTAATTTATTTTTAGTATTTTTTAAAAATAGTTTGGAGCTATTAATTACAAAATTTTAATACATGCTTTTAATAAAAACGCCACCAAAGTGATTTCGAAGTTAGCATTCATGTTTTTAGATATTATTTATTGAGTTAAATATTTAGAATTATTTATTGAATGGTTTTATTGTTCCACATGCGTATCCAATGAAGGGTGTTACTAAGGTAATAGTTGTTTAAATATGTACTTATTTAATATCCAGCTATTGAAAAGAATCGATTCCTTAATGAACACTCCTGATGATCAAATTAATTTTGCCTCCTTTTAACCAGCTCACCAACAGCTAACGCTAGAACAAACAATTTAATAAATGGCCCCTAATTATCAGTTAATGTTCAGACCACTTTCAGTAAAGTGAGAAGTCAAGCGATTTCGAGCCAAAAATTTAATTTTTATATCAAATAAAAAATAAATTAATAATACTTTATTTTTTATTTGATATAAAGGGTTTTCCAACAAGAGGTGTTATTTTGAATCATCCGGTATTCCAAATACAAATATTAAAATTGGCGAAACATTATTTGTGTTATCATGTATTGTAAGTTTTGTAAGATTGTAACTTTTCAACCAACATTGATATTTGCAAAATTTTTTCTGCAAAGCATTGCAAATTATATACATTAATATTACCTGAAATTCTTGCTATTGACGTATTCGAGCAAAAATAAAATTAAACATTTTTCTTTTCAGAATTTGTAATAGTTCCGAGAGGGTTCTATGAATTGGCATAATTTTACTTTCACTTAAACAAAAGCCTAATTTTTAGGATTTTTTTTTAATTTTCAACTTCTAACCAACATAACTTTTGCGCGCAATGTATGTATGGAGTATAAGTTTTAAAAGTAAACAAACGGAATCCCGTAACTTCCTGTAATAATTTGTTCGAATTATAGCAAATTATCAAGTACGCGAACACAACTAATGTCAAACAACATTTCTTCCCTCTATTATGCTGGTATCCCGTACTCAAGTTATCAGTAGTCCACTCAAAGGAAAATGCTATTAAATATTTGAACACATTATTAAACAAAAAAAAAAAAAAAATAAAGACGCCACTATTATGTTTTGTCGGTATTAATAAATTTATCTTTTTTTTTTTAATAAAATAAAAGTTTTTGTTTTTATAAATATATAATATTTATTTGAATTTTTATTAGAGTATATTAATTTATTCGTGTTTCATCTCCTTGGCGACGGAGTCAACGACGTTCTTAAAGAAATCTTGGAATTTGTCCAAGTTTTCCTTGGTGCTCTTGCCGGCTTCTTCTACAGCTTTCTTGACATCATCCTGGAAATTTAGAAATTATGAAATGATTTTATTAATTCATAAATATAAATTTGTATAAATAAAGCACATATAGTTGAATGTCTTGAATTTATTCACAAATTATCTTTTACTCCAATTAATTTAAACAAAAATTCTCTACTGTAAAAACTATTTATTTAATTTTGGATTTTCTTGGAACTTACGGAGTTAAGGTTGCTGAATTTTTCTTTGATTTCCTTCAAGACAGTGCTTTCTTCAACAGTTTGAGTGAAGTCCTTGGTGGCCTTTTGGAAAAAAGCGGTCAATTCATCGATGGGGTTGGATTCAGGGGCATCACGGCGCAAACGGGCCATCTCAACCAACTATAAATAAGTATACACCAATTAAAATTACATTACAAATTTGTTTAAAGAAAACCTCATTGAAAGTACAAATTTATGTCACTGATTTTAAGCAAAATGTAATCTCTTGTATTCGTCAGGACTTTAAGGATATTATGTGGAGAAACTTACCTGCATGCAGCAGACGAAGGCTACAAGAACCAAGAACAATTTAGTAGCGGCGGCCATTTTATTTGAATTTGTTTTGTTCTGTTAATTTGAACTTCACTGTTTAAGCTGAGAATTTAAACTGTAATTTTTCTAAATTGTTGATTTAAAATGTCAACTTATTCTTATGAAAACTCGTCTGTCTCTCCTCCACTATTTGAGTTTGTGTTTATTTTCGAATGTACATACACACATTCGAAAATAAAGAATAAACACGTAGTTTCGAATATGTATTTTATATATATTTTTTTCTAGATGTGATAACGTATTGAACTTATAGTTGACGCAAGATTAATAAATGTACTTAGTACTGAAAATTCTCTAAACACACACACACACACACACACAAACCAATAATAACACGCAGACTTATACGACTACAAACATTTGTATGGGTTGCAACATTATAAATCCAGTGATTGCATTTGGATGCTGTTTAAACTTTTCATACTGAGTAGTTACACGTCACGTTTTTAAATAAATCTCGAGCACATACAACTAATAAATATATATTCACTTACCCCCATATGCATAAACAGTTTATAAATTTATCAAAGGTTTATAAAACAAATTTTGTATGGAAATATTGTTTGATAAACCTTTGAGAAATTTATTAACTGTTTATGCATATGGGGGTTAGACTTTATACTTCAAAATGAGGAAATTGTATTTAAATACACTTTATTTTTTAATTAGAGAAAATATAAATTTAAAATTCTTACAAAGGAAAATGTAGAGATATTAATTTATAATAAGTATTTTGAATACAAAATTATAAGTTGCCAAAATGTTCTTAAAAATAAAATGACGCTAATCTATAAAAAGATTCTTAACAATTTATTAAAAGTTTTTATTCGCTTTAAATATCGCTTTATTAAAAACCCAACGATTTTTGAGATTTTTTTTGCAATTTTTGAAGGTTGCTAAAATTTGTCTATGCTAAATAAAATATAAAGAGTTCTAAGCCTGCTATATTAGGGATAATATTAATTGTTTTAATCTTGCAATATTAAGATCTATATTTAGTAGGGTTCTTTCTATAAGTCGATTATTCGAATAGTCGATAAAAGTCGAATAGTCAATAAAAGTCGGAAATATTTAATTGCAACATTATACTAAAACTATAGCAATTTGGTACACTTGCATTTTTTCTAGTGTATGCAAAAATAAATAATAAATATATGTTTATAAAGCTTTTTTTCAGATTTTGTAGTTGAAAATCATAAAAAATAAAAAATTTTCCAAGGAAATTTTCAAACATTTATAAACAACATAAAAATATACATACATACGTAAACGAAAATTGAAATATTTTTTTCCAAGCCTCCTAGATTTTATTTGAAAAAAAAATGTTGAAACTTTTTTCTGTGTAGAACCCTAAAAGTGGACATTTTCACTTTGATTTAAAGTCATGTCCTTTTTTAGTTACTCTTACGATGCCTTTTTTTCAACCAAGCTTGCCTTTTTTTTCGCATATAATCGTATAAACAACCAATCAGAAACAAGCTCAAAGCTGAATATCAAACAAAGTCATGAAAAACAGAAAACTTGCCTTTTATTTAGACTTTAGAATTTGCTAGTACAAAAAAAAAAAAAAAAAAACATGATTTTTAGTCATAGTTAGTCAATTTAAAAACCATAATCGAACAACCCCATATTATGACTGGATTTTATGGTTGGCGTCAAATTACAATTGGTCAATTCACAAGGTCTCCAATAAAGTCATATTTTCATAATGTCGCAGGTCTCTGCTGGTTGGTTACGATAACACAATAAACATAGCATACAGAGTAGTATTATTTTAGGACATTTTTTGCTTGAAAAGCAATAACAACATTTACAAACCATTGTGAAGTATTAAAACATTATTACAATATGACATGATAGGAGACCTTGTGAATTTACCAAATATATTATGATTCGTGTATGATCGTAATGTTATGATATGTGAATCGTTATAACATATCATAAAATTTTGAAACTAAATTCCTTGTTAATCATATTATGGTTTAACGATCATATTACAATAGCAGCACAAACATAATATGATTGTGTCCAACCATATTTTGATTCCACATCGACCATAATATGGTTGTGTAAAAACTTAATAGTTGATATAATCATATTTAGGTTGTAGCACCACTCATATCATGATTGATTCCACCTTAATCATAATTTTGTAGTTCATGTCATGATTATACATATAACAGTAGTTATTCATAGTTAACCTAATTCAATTGTATGTTCGAATTGTCACAAAAATAACAGCGTTCAAAATCAATCATATTGCCAACCATATAGCGACAATCATATAATTATGAAAAACTTCTACTTAAAAAGGGTTAGTTTGAATGATTATTGGAACTTCAATTGGAGATACCAAAAAATAGGTCGTTCATTTGGTGTTTTTGAAAATTTTATTAATTAGCATTATGGTTATTTTTGAACCGTTTCGAATCGGTAATAGTCAACTTTGGAAAACAGTTTCGAAACGTTAAAAGGGTAACTGTAACGTTAATTCGATATATTTTTGTAACGGTAACGGTAATTGCAGTTATTTCGGTTGCGGTATTTTATCGGTAACGGTTGTCAAGCTACAAGGGTATTTTTAGTGGTAATGGTAACTTCGCAGTAACGGTAGCCTACCGTGTTAAAAACCCCATATATTAAGTATAATAAATAGTCGTTTTACCCGTTATTTATATACTAGTTTTCTTTTGTACATATAAGAATGAAGTGTTAAATAATTTGCATTCGCCAAACATAGCAATGTAACTTATTTTTTATTTTATAATCTATATAGTAATATAATTATAACTAATCTACTTTTAATAATTATTCAAACAAGGTGTTTAGATAATTGTTTCTCATTAAGGAAACTTGAATATAAAACTAAAATATTTAATTTCTCTTCATGTAGGTATACATGTAATGAATGTCCCATTGCAGTACAATATAAAATGGAATCACCCATATATGGCAATATTCATTACAATTGACAATCAATTTAGTAGTTCAAAAAGTCACTAAACCATCTACTCTAGACATGTAATGCCCTACACTTCCATACGAACTTGGCATACATAACTATTAGTATGATGAACTTTAATTAGAATTATGTTTTAAATTTGCTTTTCTGAATAATTGATATTCTTTTAAAATGTATTAACAGATTCAATCATGAAATGAAAATATTGTACGATTTTATAAAGTTCGAACTTATTACCTTTGATTAAATTTAAGTTGTAGGGTCAGGCGCGTATTCATGGGGGAAAGGAAATTCCCCCTCCCCCAAATTTTTTTTTTTTTTAAATAAATAATAAATAGAACAAAGAAAAGGAAGGAGGAATAATCAATTTTAGAAATTTAAAAGAAAAATATATTTTGATGAAAACGCATAACATTATTAAACTAGTTTGTGGTTTTTTGATATATGTAAATGTAACGTTGTTCTCAATGATAGTGGTGATATCTACTTATATGCGATAAATAACTGGATGCAGTTAATTTGTGTCTAAACTATTTGTGTGGTATATAAGTGTGTCTTCTACATGCAAAACCATTAGCCTTCGAATTGTTGATCCAAAATTCCGATATATTTTTATAATCAAAACACTTGTTTGTTGAACGTTTTAGAAAATGCAAGTGAATTTTTAAAGTGGAAGTATGTACAATTTTCTGCAATATTGATTATTAATGATTTTCTAAAAGTATTTTCTAGAATACAGTGAATTCGCAGAAAAAAAAAAACGTCAAAATAGTTAAATGTAAACCGATTTTTTAGTTTATTTATTTAGAAAATTCAGATATTTATAATACATGTCCGAAATCTTACCATAAAAGCTAGTTTGGATATTGTTAAGTCGTTTCATGTATGGACTCGCGTCCATGTGAAACTTTTAAAAAATTTTACAAGAAATGTTAGAAAATTTAAAAAAAAAACTTCTAGACTTATTACTTTTGCTACACATTACAAGATTCTACACGTTTCTATCTATGTGCAAAAGTATGCTAAAAATTCAAGTCCGAACTTTGGCTAGAGAGATAATATCCATAAACATTTGTGTTTGTTATTACCTTCAGCTCAAATCGGTTGATTAGATGGAGTTGCGAGGACATTTTTAATGATCCTCTTAAAAGGTACATCATTTTGAATATTAAAAGTAGTGAACACAAGTTAAGAAATAATCAGCCCAACCAAGATGAATTTTTAAAATAAGTTTTTTACAAAAATTAAAGTCGTTTACACTAATGAAAAAGTGTTTTAAAATAAGTCTTCTTAAATAATAAAAATAATGTACAATAAATAATAAAAATTAAAAAATTAATAACGAAAAGCACAAAATTTTTAAAAAAAAACTTTTAAAATAATAAAACAAAATTAATAATAATATAGGATTAATATTGGAAGCACTGTGTTGAAAGACAGAGACTCGTTATCAAAAGCACTTTTATTAATAAATTCGATAAGAATATTCGAAATGACATGTGGATTGTACATGGTTTGTGACAGTCCACGCTTATCACAACTTTGCAAACATTTTAAAAGTTTCCGTCAGTTTTCGAGTTTTTTCCCTTTTGTGTTTTCACTAAAAGTTTTGTTTTTCTAACAGATTTTCTTCAAGTACTTGGGGATTATCATTCAGATATGTGTCGAATATTATAATAGTTTTTAAAGTATACAATGTTTTTCCAATTAAAATATTTGTAAGAATTTGTGTAGGTTCTATACTTACTCCTTTTAGTTAAACTTTACTGTCTTTAAGTAAAACTGCTAAAAAAAACAAAACATGACTTTTAGTGATGACTTAAAAGTGCAAATATCTCTATATATTTGTTATCAGCGTGATATAATTGTATGAAAAAAATGTTTTTGGATGTTTTTATTTTGTAAATCACGATATTAATGTGAAAAGCAAAAATAAAAAATTCAAAAATTTTAAAATTTTTGTTTGTTTTATATACAAACTAGCTTGACCCGTTGCGCTTCGCTACCCCTGTCGTAGTCTATGTTGGAAATTTCAATAAAATCGTTTCGGCCGTTTAGTATTTATTGTTTAAGAACTAAAGGTACCAATTTTACCGGTTTTCCCCCTGTTTACCCCTTTCTGGTCCTAGTACTGAAAAAAGTTATAGCCTATTGACGCTTCCAAGTAAGGATCTATCTACGTTCCAAATTTCAATAAAATCGATTCAGCCGTTTAGGCGTGATGCTCAAACAAACAAACAAACAAATAAACAAACAAACAAACAAACAAACAAACAAACAAACAAACAAACAAACAAACAAACAAACAAACAAACAAACAAACAAACAAACAAACAAACAAACAAACAAACAAACAAACAAACAAACAAACAAACAAACAAACAAACAAACAAACAAACAAACAAACAAACAAACAAACAAACAAACAAACAAACAAACAAACAAACAAACAAAGAAACTTACAAAGACATTTATATATTTATACTAGCTTGACCCGGTGCGCTTTGCTACCCCTGTCGATGTAAAAATCGGTTCAGCCGTTTAGTAATTATTGTTTAAAAACTAAAGGTACCAATTTTACCCGTTTTTCCCCCTTTTTATCCCTTTCTGGTCCAAGTATTGAAAAAATTTATAGCCTATTGACGCTTCCAAGTAAGGATCTATCTACGTTCCAAATTTCAATAAAATCGGTTCAGCCGTTTAGGCGTGATGCTCAAACAAACAAACAAACAAACTTACAAAGACATTTATATATTTATATAGATTACTAGCTTGACCCGGTGCGCTTCGCTACCCCTGTCGATGTAAAAATCGCTTCAGCCGTTTAGTAATTATTGTTTAAAAACTAAAGGTACCAATTTTACCCGTTTTTCCCTTTTAACCCTTTCTGGTCCCAGTATTGAAAAAATTTATAGCCTATTGACGCTTCCAAGTAAGGATCTATCTACGTTCCAAATTTCAATAAAATCGGTTCAGCCGTTTAGGCGTGATGCTCAAACAATCAAACAAACAAACAAATAAACAAACAAACTTACAAAGACATTTATATATTTGTATAGATATAGATAGATATAGATTCTGAATAGAACAAACGCACCAAAATTCAGGCAAATCGCCTTTCATAATTTGAAAATTTTGTTTATAAAACAAAAACAAGTTTTTAAAATTTTGTTTTTGCGCGTCTGTGTAGGGTACACAAAAAATATATGTATGTTCGTTTCAACTTTGCAAAGGCAAACAACTATATGTAAGAATTGCCGAGTTGATAACTACTCTGTTATCAGAGAAGGAAGAATAAATAAACAAGTTAGGGTGCTATATTCGGATGTGCCGAATATTATTTACCCTTCATCTTAAGTACTTAAAAAACAAATTAAAAATCGAAAATATTTTGTTGAAAAAAAAAATTATTGAACACTGTTATTTTGTTTGCTATTGAGTTTTTTTGAGTATTCTCCATTTATGTATGCACCGAATTGGCATACATTTAAGACATACATTATTTTGAACAGATCTCTGATTCCTGAAATAAATTTTTTGTTTAAGTAACTTTATTGATGTATCTAACATGTTTGAAAATTATTTGATGGTCCGGAAATTCAACAGAACGACAGACTTAGCTAAATACCCAAAAAATGTACACTTTATGCTGTCACAAATGAAAATTGTAAAAATTTTAAACGGAAGACTATACAAATACCAGCAGTTAAGCATGTAGTCAATGTATCCCTTATAGACAGTAATTGTCACAAATGTCTTATCACTTGGCTGACTCCAATTTATATATTTTGGTCATTTGACACGTATGTGCTCTTTGTAGTGCAGAGATAAGACAATTGGTTACTTTATACATCCCAGGTAATCTAGTGTGAAGAAATTTGTCACTTAAGTGTCTCAAAGTAATCTGGACTGTATTCACTTTAAACGAGTTGTGTGATAATTCGTTCAAACTGGTTTTATACAAATTGTGTTGATATAATTCTCATACAGGTTATTTTTATTTTTGCTTAAGTATACTGATATCCCATGTAACATAGCATGAAGTCAATAGTCACTTTAGTGTCTCTTAGTAACTTAAAGTGAAGTTACTTTAAACCAGCGAAACGCAGTGAGCTCTCTTGTTTTTGTTTTCACATGTACGCAAGCACACACAGTGATGTTAACTTTTTTGTTTCGATTTCCGTACAACCCTAAAAAAATTACCGTTTTTTGGGTAAAATTACCGTATACAAAGTCTTGTACAAAAATAATAATATTTTCTTACAATTTTGTGAAAATGAGCGAATTCACTTAATTGTGAATAAATTCGAAAATAATCCATAGATTTTTATGATCGATATCTCATTTTGTTCCTATTACATGTGGCTTTGGGATAAAGCCATAAATCTGAACAATTTCTGTCGTTTTCGATTTTTCATGATTTAGTTTAAAACAAAAATATTGCTATTTTCACGTAAAAAATATATTTTTGGTTTCAATTTGTTATTATAACTCCGAAACTATTGAGCCGATTGATACGCAATATATATTTGAAATTTGTAAATAGCATAGGGAAAATGTTTTCAAAATTCAATCGAAAAGAAGAACATTAACGACTCAATTGTATGTATATCAAACAAAAAAACTAAAATTTTGTGAAAATGAGCGAATTCACTTAATTGTGAATAAATTCGAAAATAATCTATAGATTTTTATGGTCGATATATCATTTTATTCCTATTAAATGTGGCTTTCCCATAAAGCCATAAATCAAAACAATTTCTTTCGTTTTCGATTTTTCATGATTTTTTTAAAACAAAAAAAATTGCTATTTTCACGTAAAAATTATATTTATTGCTTGAATATTATAACTCCGAAACTACTGAGGCGATTGAATCGCAATACATAAGAGGATTAAAGGTTATGTAAATCTCAACTTTTCTAAGTTTATTTTAATAACAATGGACTGAGCCTGACCGTTCTTGCAATTTCATTCATTATGTGGAGAAACATCTAAAAAAATTTATAATTTTACTTAAACATTTTTAAAAAAAATCGATCATAGAATTGAAAAATTTTACCATTTTTGTACTTAGGTAGCCATGATGCATCAAATCCATATAGTGCTTAGTCAAGCCTTTGTTTGCAGTTGACCTGTATTATGTGTAGACACATTATAAAAATATAACTTTTGGGGTCGAATGCTAAAAATTTAAACTTTTTCAAATTACCGTACAAATGTAGAAATTACCTGCCTACCGTTCGGAGGTCTAAATTACCGTACAATACGGTAATTACCGTACGGTTAACAACACTGAGCACACACATTGTACAAAAACAATCAAAACCAGTCAGTCTCGCATGAGCATTGATGGAAGCAGGTTGTTTCACGCTTTTCGCTTTTATGCTTGTTTATTTCAGTTATTGTTTTTGTTTTTTTTCTCAACTTTTTACTCAACTCATACAACTACAATATCTAAAAACTGTTGTGGTGTGACTCTGCCTTTCGCTGCTTTAAACGTTTATTTTGTACTGCACTTCAGAAGCAATCCATTGGAGAGTTGTCGAAGAAAGGTTTGTTTACAAGCTATCGTTTATTGGACTGCCTATGATATGTCTTTTAGCTGACTATTTGAGGTCAATTAGCAGTCGTATATGTTAAAATAACTAGTTATGCAGCTGATCATGTTACCACTTAGGTAGCTAGCTAGGTAACTGACGCTATTAAACCAGTATGTGAATCCAATGCGTTGACTACTTTGGACCAGCTATTAGACAGTCTCGTTGTAGTCAAAAAGGGTCAATGGACTCCCTGCTTAAGACACGCACGTGTTAAAATAACTAGTCACGTAGGTATTGAAATAACTAGTTCCCACCCTAAATGATGGGTAAAATCACTAGTTCGGGACTGTCTCCAAGAACTGCTGGGTAGTATACCAAAATAGTTTATAATTTGATCACTTTCAGTAAAGTTTTTGTCCCAACAATAACTGCTAAAGAAAATGTTTCAACTTTATTTTGTAATACAGAAAAAAAATCCCCATACATGTTATAAATGCTCTTTAAATAGCTTGGCCACCATGATTTTATAAATGTCTACATTAATGAAAACACTATTATATAAACCAGACTTATGTTTGATAAGTTTATTATTTTGCAAGCAAATCGCTTTGGTGAGTTCAGGCTGGCACGTTTTTTCTTGATAAGAAATTATACATGTATAATATACAAATTTGTATTTTAAGAACACAAACCATAAGTTACTATCTCTTTTGCAGGAAGTGTACTAATACTTAAAAACCGACATGAAATGTACTTGAACCAACAGTCAAAAATCAAAAACTTATTATCTCTAATTCTTGGATGTTTGTTTTGTATTAATCTGGAAGTTTTATTTTTAAATATTTTGTACCTTTATAAACAGTTAGGCCGTCCATTTGTACAGTTGATAATTTAAACACTTTATATTTCTAACAGTACTATGTTCTATAAGAAATGTCAAGGTTTGCCAATTACTGCTAAGCTACCGATATCCGTACAATAGCGTTTCACCTCGACTACCGTTACTGTTAAAGTAATGCAATAGAAACAACTGCACTATTTCCATTACCGCTAGATAAAATAACGTTAGCGAAATAATCGAAAATATCGTTGCGGTTGTTCTATAAATATTTATAAAGAATATTTTTTAAATTGCTTGTCTTCTTTGTTATTTTAAATTCACAGAATACATTGAATAAAGCAGTTTGGAATGCAGTAATTGATTTGCAGATGGAACAAATTTTTAAACATTTCTCGAAATAATATATACCTATTTATGCTAGACAAAATACTCATAAAACTGTTTGAAGAAATATACAGCCCTCGAATTAGTATTGAATCTAATCATTTACATTTACAAAAATTGTTAAACTTAAAGAAATAAATTTTAAATTTATTAAAGGAATTTTAATGGTGTATGGGAACTCTTAAATGATTTAAAATTCTTCGAAAATCAGTTCAAAATGTTATCAACGTTGATTAAAATAATACCATTTAAATATTCAAATGGTATTAATTTAAATTGCGATTAGTTCAGTAAACAATTTCGATGAAATAAGATTTATTATATTTTTATTTAACTTTTTGAAATAAATTATTTGAAAATGAGTCCTTTTATAAAAGGTTTACTTATATTATTAAGTATTTTCTGTTTAATACAGGTAAATAATATATGTACATACAAACATAAATTAGTATCATAATTCATGTGATGATATAATTTTCTTCTTCGTAATATTAGGCAATAGAAATGGCACGTTTGAGACGTGACGAAAAGTCCGTGTCGAATGTTAAGAAGCCAAGTGATGCAGATGTTAAAGCTTTGGGTGAAATTTTAATTAAGAAATTAGAGGATTCTCTGAAAGATTGCGATCAAACTATTAAGGTATTTAAACAAATATTATTAATAAATTACTTAATGCGAAATATGTAGAGTGTGACTAGCATTATTTAATTAATCCATAGAATATTTTATCCTGTGCCAAAACATCTTTACAACAAACTCAACCTGTGGCAGTGGCGGGTTAATTGGTGCTGTTTTAAAAGCTTTAAACGACATCTTAACATGAACTACAAAATTATTAGGAAACAGTTACAGTTTGATGGGAAACGCAGCCACAAATGGAGAGGTTTAAAAACTCTGAATAAAGCCTTAATTTTAATTTATAATGAATTTTTAGTTTTGTTATTATTTTCTTTAAACTGTGACAGTATTTGTAAATATATGTATGTATGTATGTAAGTATAGTTGTGTTCGCGTACTTGATAATTTGTACAAATTATCACTGGAAGTTACGGAATTCCGTTCGTTTTCTTTTAAAAACTTGTAACGAGAGAGCAAGAGAGTGTTAAAAGTGACAATTCGTAGATAGAGAACATGATTTTACTGTACATTTTTTGTCCAGTAAAAACTATCAACATAAAAAATATGTTTTAAACATATGGTTGCAAATGTACAGTAGTGGTCAAAACATTTGCAACTGAGATCGCATTTTAACTTTTCATTGACCAATTTTCTCCAAATCACATTTCGATACAAGCATTTATTTTTTTCATGTCATCATACATTGTTTTTGTTAAAAATATAAAAAAAAAACAAATTCCGTTAAAGTAAAACAACAAAAAATTAATTTTAAAAGATGTATTCAAAATGCAGCTGTTCAAAACATTTGCAACTCTTATTACTCTTACTCTTAACTATGCTATTAACACTAACAAATGCTGGGAAATAACGGTAATCGCATTTGTTTTATTAATTCGTGATTTCGATCTTTGAATTTTATTAAAAAAACTCATCATAATTATTTTACTATAAGAGTTTTAATAAGATATTGGAAGCATTAACATCGTAAGAATTACTTTTGTGAAAAATGGCAGGAAACAAATACAATTCCGATTTCAAGGTCGAATTTTAAAATGACTTTAAAAGTGGACTTTCTCAAAAAGACATTTCCTTAAAATATTCCGTTCCAAAATCAACAATTTGTCGCATTGTTAATAGTGGTAACATCCATAAAACTCACAAAAGAGGAAGACCCCGTATTACTACTGTAAGAGAAGACAGAAAAATTAAGAATTTTTTCACGAAATATCGTAAAGCAGTTCCTAGAGAAGTTAAAACCGAACTTTCCACAATTAAATAAAGATCCCGAGAATATGGTCTTAAAAGTTTTAGATGCACTAAAAACCCGTTGTGTCGGAAAAAATAGAAAATCTCGGCTTGAATTTGCCCGCAACCATTTAAATTGGACTCAACGGCAATGGAAAAACATACTATGGTCCGATGAGTCCAAATTAAATCTCCGGGGTTCAGATGGAAGAGCCTACATTCGACGACCAGGAGGCGAAAAGTTTAATCCCAGATACACAACCGCCACAGTGAAATACGGAGGTGGAAATATTATGGTGTGGGGGTGTTTTTAGGGAAATGGGATTGGCCCAGTTCTCCGGATTACTAATACAATGACGGCCACAATATATAGAGACCTACTAAGATCAGTTATGCTTCCATATGAAGAATGGGAAATGACACTTTCATGGACATTCCAGCACGATTATGACCCTAAACATACGGCAGGTGTTGTAAAAGTATGGTTAGAGGAAAATAATATAAGTGTCATGTCGTGGCCGCCACAATCTCCCGATCTCAACCCGATTGAGAACATGTGGATGATTGCAAAACGGAATATTGGTAATAAAGTATTTCGAAATCGTGATGAACTTTTTGCAGAGTTGGAAAAGCAGTGGAATGAAATTCCCGAAGATTATATTAAAAAGCTAATAGCCTCAATGCCTAAAAGATGTTCCGAGGTAATAATAAATAACTGCTATGCTACAAAATACTGAATAATAAAATCGATTTTTGGATTTGTATAATACACTCAGGTCTCGTTTTATGCGATAGATGCGTTCCAAAAAAAATCGCATAAATTGAATTCGCATAAAACGATACTCTAGTTTCATATAAAAACTAATGATTCGTTCCAAAATTCTGAAAAACCGCATAAATTCAAATTTTAATTAAAAAATCAAAACAAAATCGCATAAAACAAATCAACAAAAATATATTTATTTCATTTTCTTAAACAATAAAAACAAAACAGGATTAAAAAAATAAACAAAAATATAATATTAATTCATTAACGACTGAAAAACAAAAAATTATTCAAAAATACATATATCTGAAACGGTTTTTAAGAAAATTCTGTTAATATGTATGATTAATCTGAATCACTGAATAATTGTCTGCATCGTTTTGGAATTGGTTCAACGTCACTTTCATCACTAGATGATATAATCATATTGCCATCATATGGTAAATTATCATTTTCATCACTAGAATTTATCTCGTGAATAGGGGATGAGATCAAAGAATTTTTATGAGTTTCAATTGTTTCTTTTCTTGCAAAATATTTTGTCATCAAACTTTGAGATTTTGAATTTGTAAGTTGCTTATACAATTCTTGATATCCGGAAAACAGATCAGTCAGTCAGCGTTGAATGTTTAATGCTCTTTCCATATCTGGATCCATATTAAGAATTTGATTTTGTAAAGCATTAACTGTGCTGAGGATATCACCAATTTTTTTTGAAGTGAAGTGTTCAACAATTTCTTCGGAATCACTCTCTTCACTATCCACGTTTTCTTCAGTTCCAACAACTAAAGTAATAACGTCGTTATCGGTTAATGGTTCTTCAGCTAAAAGTTCTTCTAAATCATCATGGTTCACCGAGTCAAATCCTTCTCCTCCAATTTGATGAGCTAAATCTATAATTTCATTAGTCAGAGTCGATATTTCCTCCCCAGTACTTCTAGCAACACAATCTGGCCAAGTAGTTTTCCAGCATGCATTTAATGTTTGTGGTCGCAGTTTAGAGATCGCTGATGCTGCCAGAATAATGCAATCCAAAATTGTAAATTTTTTCCAAACTTCATTTAACGTAAGTGGTTCATTTTCAAGTTTGTTTAAAATGAATTGATAAGTGTTTTTTATGTAGTATTTTTTAAAAGTGGAAATTATTCCTTGATCCAAAGGCTGAAGAATGCTAGTTGTGTTGGGTGGAAAAAATTCGACTTTAATGTTTGGATGTTCCAAATGAGGATGGCCGGGTGCGTTGTCTACAATCAGCAAAACTTTAAATTCAAGGCTTTTTTTCTTCATATAGGATTCAACTTCTGGTACAAAGCATTTTTGAAACCATTCAGTAAACACTGAAGTTGTCACCCATGCTTTAGAATTTGCCATCCAATGAACTGGTAAACAAGTTAAATCCTTACCTTTAAGAGCTCGTGGCTTTAAAAACCTATTTACTACTAGCGGCTTTAACATTTTATCTCCTGAAGCATTACTGCATAGTAGAAATGTTACTCTTTCCTTGCAAGCTTTAAATCCACTGGCTCGTTTTTCGGATTTCGCAATGTAGGTTCGACTTGGCATCTTTTTCCAAAACAGACCAGTTTCATCAGCATTAAATACCTGATCTGGGCAATATCCCCCGTCTTCAATAATTTTTTTAAATTTGTCTGGGTAAGCTGCGCAAACGCTCTCATTTGCTGAAGCTGCTTCACCTCTAATTTGAATGTTATGGAGGTTATTTCTTTTAATAAATCTTGTCATCCACCCTTTACTTGCTGTAAAATCCTTTGGCGTAGAAGTTGACGGTTCAGAATCTTTAATTGTCTCATAAAATTTTAAAGCCTTTTCTGTGATCATATATCCGCTAACAGGAATTTTTTTTTTCGTTAAGTCTTCAATCCATATAACGAGAGCTTTTTCCACTTTTTCAATTAACTCGTCTCTTGAATAAGAAGAATATTTAGTGCTTAGTTTTGTGCCTAAAATTACAGATTTTCTTATTGAAATCTCATTTTTTTTAATAGCTCGAATTGTTGATTCCCCTAGTTTATATTCCTTTCCAAGTGCGGTATATTTTGCTCCTTTTGAAATGCGATCTAAAATTTCAATTTTTGTTTCCAGGGATATCGTTTGTCTCGTTTTTTTATTTTTTTCCATTGTTATATCCTAAATGATAAATAAATATTCAGCAAATAAAAAAGCCACCAAAATTTACGATTTTTATACTAACTTTTTCCCAAAGTGAAATGTTTATTGAGGTTTAGCACTGATTTTAATTTAAAAGTTAAATCACTCGAATCACTCACTCACTGCACCGTAAGTAAACAAATGAACCAGCTAATAAAAAATGGCAATGGCCACAACACACATGCATATTTTCTATGCACAAAAAACAACGCACCGAAAAAAGCACAAGCTATTAAAAAGGGAAATCCCCAGTTTGTTCTTTCATTAGTAACACACAACACACATACATCGTATCTCCTATGCATAGAAAAAACACAAAATAAAATAAACTATAACGATTAGTGATGCAAACATGATTTAATTTAAAAACGGTAAAAAAGCTAAAAACATCTAAAATTTCAAAATCTGTTAGATTTCAAAAAAAAAAAAAATCGTTCATTTGAAAACCGCATAAATTTGAATCCGCATAAAAAAAATCCGCATAAAACGAGACCTGAGTGTATTTTCTTTAAGAGTTGCAAATGTTTTGAACACTTGTATTTAGACTAATTTTGTTAAACTTTATTTTTTTATTGTTGTAAATTAATGAAATTTTTTTTTTTTGTTTTTGTAAAATAATATGCAATAACTGAATTTTATAAAAAGAAAATAAAAAAACTTATGCTGAAAGTCTTTGTTTAAAAAATAAAGAATTAGTCAAAATGTGATTTCAGTTGCAAATGTTTTGAACACCACTGTAAACATAACTAAAAAGTTGAAGATTAATACAATTTACAAGTTTTGCAAAGAATTTTACTCTTTTAAATTGATTTATAATAAAATACAACTTATTTCTACAAAATTGTTGTTCGCGTATTTTTTACTGGAAAGTACGCAAACACACCTTATGTGTCTAAATATTTTCCGAACTATACATACATATGTTTGTATATTTACATAGAATATTAAAACATATATAAAATAAGTAAATAAACAGATTTAATTTGTTTGATCATTAACTCAAGAGATAAGCAAATAATATAAAAATATTAAAAACAATTAACATACAGTATAATCCAGTTATAGAGAACAGTATAGTTTCAAACCCAGACAAAAGTGAATTGTCTAAAGATTATTTCTTCCCTTGTATTTTAAATCTTCCAGGCAGAAATAACGACTCTTCCCAATTACGAGTATTGTGTACAACAACAGCACTAAAAATACAAAATTACCACTCGTCTAGGAATTATGTACCATCACAACTTTGGAAAAACCAAAATGCAACACTAAATTGAAAATAACGGGTTTATATATCACTAGCAATAAACCCGGTGCGCTTCGCCACCCCAATTGGATGAAAGAAATAGTACTATTAAGTCTCCCTTTGTGAATTAAAGCTAATTCAGGATAACATGCCTCTAGATTCATGTTTATTGAATAATTGTATTGTGGCTTCTAGCTCATTCGAAACAAATTATTATACTAAAAAAGTACCATTTAGACCCACATTTTATATGCCCACACATGATCATTTTTATAGAAAATGCTAAAGAAATGTACCACTAAAGTCACCTTTTGTACATTCTAACTCATTCCGAATCATATGTGCCTAATTTTGAATTTTTAGGTTTAATTTTATAAAATAGTCAAAAAATATTATTAGTTGGAAAAAAGTACCTGTGTGTCCCTTTTTTAGATTCTTATTCGGTCAGGATCATATACCATTCGAAGAACAAAAAAATACAAATTATTTTTGTATTTAAGCTAACTAATTTAATATATTAAAAAAGTTAGTTACTATTTTATATTTCTAGGTCCATTATTATAGAAAATTCAAAATATACCATTAGAATAATGAAAAAGCGCCATAATGTTCCCAGTTATAGAATCCTACTCGCTCGAGTCCATATAATATTATGTTCATGTTTCTAGATTTATTATAGAAAATTTAAAAAGTACCATTAGAATAAAGAAAAAGTATTAAGTATTCTCTTTGAGTTTTCACTCACTTAAAACAATATGCAGTTAATTTGGTATTTCTAAATCCATTATTAGAGAAAATTCAAAAAGTACCTTTATAATATAGAAAAAGTAGCATAAAGCCCCCACTTGTGGATTCCCAATCGGTCGGGATCATATAAGCTTTATTTCACAATTCTAAGTTCATTGGTGAAGAAGATACAAAAAGTACTATTCGAATATAGAAAAAGTACCAAAAAGACTCCCCCTTAAATTCTCATTCCCTTATGACCATATATGTTTAATTTTATGTTTCTAGGTCCATTATTTTAGAAAATTTAAAAAGTACCATTAGAATAAAGAAAAAGTACCATAATGTTCCCACTTGTAGATTTTCTTTCGTCTATATAAGCGTTATATCATGTTCATTGGTGAAGAAAATACAAAAAGTACCATTCGAATAAAGTACGAAAAAGTACCAAAAAGTATCCCCTTAGAATTATAATTCACTTAAGAAATTTAAAAAAGTACCATTATAATAAAGAAAAGGTATCACGAAGTATCCCCTTGATTTTTCACTTACTTAGTGCCATATACGCTTAATTTCATATTTATATGTCCATTATTACAGAAAATTCAAAAAGTACCATTAGAAAACAGAAAAAGTACCAAAAGGAAGCCACTTCTCGGGTCCATATAAGCTTTATTTCATGTTTCTAGGTTCATTGGTAAAGAAATTACGAAAAGTTACCAAAAAGTCTCCCCCTAGAATTCTCACTCACTTAGGACCATATATGCTTAATTTCATGTTTCTAAGTCCATTGCTATAGAAAAGTTAAAAAAGGACCATCAGAATACAGAAAAAGTACCAAAAAGCCCCCACTTGTGGTTTCCCACTCATTCGGCTCCATATAACCTTTATTTCATGTTTATAGATTCATTGTTGAAGAAATTACAAAAAGTACCATTCGATTAAAGAAAAGGTACCAAAAATTCTCCCCTAAAATTCTCACTCACTCTAGAATTCTCACTCATTTAGGACCATATATGCTTAATTTCATATTTCTAAGTCCATTGCTATAGAAAAGTCAAAAAAGTACCATTAGAATAAAGAAAAAGTACCATGAATTTTCACTCACTTATTACCATATACGCATAATTTCGTACTTCTATGTTCATTATTACAAAAAAATCAAAAAGTACCATTAGAATATAGAAAAAGTACCATAAGTCCCCTATTTGTGGTTTCCCACTCATTCGGGTCCATATAAGCTTTATTTCATGTTTCTAGGTATATTGGTGAAGAAATTACAAAAAGTACCATTCGAATAAAGAAAAAGTACCAAAAAGTCTGCCTCCAGAATTCTCACTCACTTAGGACCATATATGCTTAATTTCATGTTTCTAAGTCCATTGCTATAGAAAATTCCAAAAAGTACCTTTAGAATAAATAAAAAGTACCATGAAGTGTCCGCTTGAATTTTCACTCAATTAGGACCAATACGCTTAATTTCGTGTTTCTATGTCCATTATTACAAACAAATCAAAAAGTACCATTAAAATATAGAAAAAGTACCAAAAAGGCAGCCACTTGTGGATTCCCACTCATTCGGGTCCATATAAGCTTTATTTCATGTTTCTAGGTTCATTGGTGAAGAAATTACAAAAAATACCATTCGAATAAAGAAAAAGTACCAAAAAGTCTGCCTCCAGAATTCTCACTCACTTAGGACCATATATGCTTAATTTCATGTTTCTAAGTCCATTGCTATAGAAAATTCCAAAAAGTACCTTTAGAATAAATAAAAAGTACCATGAAGTGTCCGCTTGAATTTTCACTCAATTAGGACCATATACGCTTAATTTCGTGTTTCTATGTCCATTATTACAAACAAATCAAAAAGTACCATTAGAATATAGAAAAAGTACCAAAAAGGCAGCCACTTGTGGATTCCCATTCACTCGGGTCCATATAGGATTTATTTCATGATTCTAGGTTAATTGTTCAAGAAATTTCAAAAAGTACCATTCGATTAAAGAGAAAGTACCAAAAAGTCTCCCCATAAAATTCTCACTCAGGACCGTATATGCTTAATTTCATGTTTCTAAGTCCATTTGTTATAGAAAGTTCAAAATAGTACTATTAGAATAAAGAAAAAGTACCAAAAGGCAGCCACTTGTGGATTCCCACCCACTCGGGTCCATATAAGCTTTATTTCATGTTTCTAGGTTCATTGTTGAAGAAATTCCAAAAAGTACCATCCGAATAAAGAAAAAGTACCAAAAAGTCTCCCTCTAGAATTCTCACTCACTTAGGACCATATATGCTTTATTTCATGTTTCTATGTCCATTGCTATAGAAAATTCAAAAAAGTACCATTAGCATAAAGAAAAAGTACCTTGAAGTATCCAATTGAATTTTTTCTCACTTAGGACCATATACGCCTAATTTCGAATTTCTATGTCCATTATTACAAAAAAATCAAAAAGTACCATTAGAATATTGAAAAAGTACCAAAAATCCCCCACTTGCGGTTTCCCACTCATTCGGGTCCATATAACCTTTATTTCATGTTTATAGGTTCATTCGTGAAGAAATTACAAAAAATACCATTCGAATAAACAAAAAGTACCAAAAAGTCTACCCTCACTCACTTATTACCATATATGCTAAATTTCATGTTTCTAGGTCCATTATTATAGAAAATTGAAAAAGTACCATTAGAATAAAGAAAAAGTATCATAAGTACCACTCTAATATAAAAAAAACTGCGATAGAGTTTCCTCCTAAACTTCTCACTCACTTATTATCATTAATGCTTAATTTCATGTTTCTAGGCCCATTATTAAAGAAAATTCAAAAAGTACCATTAGAAGAACAAAAAAGTACCTATAGTTCAGTTCTCACATTTTGGTACCTAAATATTATCCCCTACTCCTAACTCTAACTTCATTCAGATACATATCAGCTAACTTTAATGTCGATAAGTGAAATAATTGAAAATATTAAAAAAAGTACCATTAGGAAAAAAAGTACCAAATGCCCTTTTCCTCCTTGAACACCCCTCAAGTTTGAAATTTAAAAATATTCCATTTTGCCAAAATTGTTTATGCTTAAAGACATGTCTCAAACGATTAAAATCTGTGTTAATGTGCTCAAGAAAAATAAGTTTTAAAAAAAGTACCAAACTGTTTTCCCGGATTTGGACAAATATACAGCTTGTCAGTCGAGTTCCAAATAGCACTCTGTTAGTTAATTTTTGCATGAATCCAGGAACCAATGTTAAAAATTTATCAAAATTGGCTTAAAATGTTAAATAAAATGTATTTTTCCGTTTTTACCCCCTTTTTGGTACCTTTTTTATCCCCACTGCGGTGTTAAAATTTTAATCAAATAAATTTCTATATCGTGGTGGGAGCTTAAAATAAAATATTTATATGTCTATATCAATTTGTAGAAAAACATACTTTATGAAAAAAGTACCAAAAATAAATACAATTTTTATCCCTTAAGGGTTCGAATTTCCAAAAAGTACCAAACTTATATTTTTTATTTTTTGATATGTAATGAATACGATTTAAAATTTGTTTCTATGTTTAGTAGTTTAAAAGATACATATGGTGCCAAAAAAGTACCAAAATACAGTTTTTACCCGTTTTCTCCCCTAAAAGGTTCGAATTTCGAAAAAGTACAAAATACCTGTCAGCTTATTTTTTAAATGGAGTAACATGCAATTTTAAGTTTTTTTGTATCTTTATTAGTTTCGAAGATATAAGGTTACCGAGTTTACCCGTTTTTACCCTTTTTTACCCCCTAAACGTTCGAATTTCCAAAAATCCCTTCTAATCGGATCGTTTTGGGGAGGGAGGAACCCACAGTTAAAATTTCATGATTCTAGCTTCAGTCGTTTGGGCTGTGCGATGATGAATCAGTCAGTCAGTCAGTCAGTAACGTTACTCTTTTATATATATAGATTACAATATAAGACAAACAAAAACTCGAGCCTATGTTTCCTTTTAATTTTATATTTGTCAAAATTTTATAAACATTCCAATTTTTTTCGAAATATCCAAAGATTATCGTTGTTCATGTTTGTTTTTGACATTTCTTCTGATGTATGTTTTATAATTTTCATTCTTAAACTGGAAATTTGATGGTGAAAATCCATTCTAATCGAAAGTGGAAAAAAATCAAAGTTTGACAAATATTTTTGACAAAAAAATAAAAATCAAAAAATAACAATTATGTTGTGATTTTTTATTATAAATGTCATAAATGTTACGGTCCCTGGAAAATTCACAAAAGTTAAATAAAATAATATATAAGTAAACCCCTAAGATATGCAATAACTTTAGCACGATTTTTCCAACAAGCATTTTGTATGTGTTTTTCTATACAATGCACGGTGAATTCCACTGTAGAATAAATGGTAATCAATATATAACTACTAAGCTAGTGATAGAAATGTATACAAATGATAAACATATCTCAGCCTACATTTCATATCTTTCTATTATAAGTTTCTAAATACTACAAGCAAAAAGATAAACAAGATTAAATTATTTTCCCATATTATATAATCTTACGTATGTATATTTATTACTATTATGTATTTCCATACAAAATTTGGTTTATAAACCTGTAATACATTTAAAAATTGATTATGAATAAGGCCTTAAATATGTGTATAGTTGTATCACAAAGTATAGTTGTGATTTAACCTAAAGTTAAACTGACAGTTTTCGAAAAAAAATTATTTTAACCGACATGTGTTAACTATTAGTTAACACATAACCAGACTTTGTGTTAATGGGGGTAAGTCATTCAATGTTATGAGTTTCGATTTTAAATTCTAATTTTCACTTTGGTTTCTGCTTTTTTAAAATAATTTCGTCCTCCTACGAATATTAAAAACACTATTAAGCTTTAAAAAAAATAATTTTTTTAAACTTTACCGATCGCAAACGCTCCAATTCTTGCTCCTGAGGTTCACCTTCCGCCTTCTTCAAACGCTTTGTAATTTGCTCATGAAACTCTTCAATTTGTTCGCTTAGTATGTTTTGCTGTTCTATTAATTTGGAGATTTGCAAACGAGTGTAATTAATTTTGTTATCAATATCATCACGATCAAAATCAAAACGATTTTGTAGCACATTAATGTCATGTTTATGTTGCTGGGAAAAAGGAATGCATTTATAAAATCTCAAAATTTTTTGAATACTTTGTCATACCTCAGCTAAGGTATAATATATATTACGGATGTTATCGCCAGACATTTGCTCTGTCAGCATTATCAACTTATATTGCTCAATCACTTGTTGAACACCAGTTTCCTTCAAAGCGTCTTGTAATTGAGCCTGTTCTGTTTTGTACCGGTACCAGTTTATTTCGAAACGCATTTCTATAGGATCCCAGGCTTAAATTTGTTAAATTTGTTAAAATTAACTATGATTACATATACATATGAACAATAAATGAAATACTTTGCGCATTTAACATGGTTTCTTCTATGCCCCATAGTGTAAGTTGTTGTTTAGTTTGACGCTTTGTAAATAGTCTAGCATTATAACGAAGCTCATAATCTTGTAACTCTTCCTTCAACTTGTTATTTTCTCCATGGAGTAATTCGAACATATTTAAATGTGTATCAGCTTCGCTAAAATTACAATTCAGTATGATTTCATACTCTTCGAGTTTAACATTTCATATACCTTAATGTCTTGCATACCAACGTCTCAAAGTCGAATTGCTCCTCTGATCTTTGTAAGCCTTTAAATATGAGTTTTAGAAAGTTTTTTATTTCTCTCAAATCTACTTTAATTTTAAATTTTTCCAAACAATCTCCCTTTGCATGTTTCTTCATCACATCAATCCAAACACAGTTTTCAAGTGCTCTTCTTTTCAAGAACTCCTTTTCACTACAACTGAAAATGTTCTTTGAAAGTGTTTCCATATTGCTGTAATCACATTTGTCTACCAATGTTAACAGCACTAATTGATCATTTACGGTTGTTCCTAAATGTGATACAGCCATTTCTTTGATGTACTCAAAGCTGGGTCTGTGACTAAATAATTCAGACACAACTTCAGGTTTAAGCTTATTGAAACGAGAAGATTTCTGATTATCGGATTTGTAAAGGTCTCTATCATATAATGCTTGAGTTGTTGCATTCATTTGGAATAAATTTGTGAATTTATTACTAATAATTTTAACGAAATTCAAATTCAACAAATAATTTACAAATACATTAATAAATATTTATATGTATGCATTTATAAAACATGTCAAATATCTAGAGCAGAGAAACATGGGATGATTTTTCAACAATATCAAACATTTTTTTTAAGTAAAGGACAGGGTAACATAGAGGAAAAAACCAAACTCTTGCAAAAACATAATACATCACAGATTATTAATTAATATTGAACCGTATCGTTATTTTAATGTTCTACAACCACTTTTCAATGGTTGTGGTTTGCAGAGCGAGAGAAAAAATACAATTTTCAATAGGCAACGAGTGCTGTCCCTCTTTTCCAACCACAACCACAGCCACTTTGACATTTTCTTTTGTTTGTTTTCTATTGCCATGTTACTGAAATCAGCTGATTCTTGTTAGCCAATGTATTTTGTTGTTGTATCAGACATATGATTTGCTGTCTTTTTGTTTGACAAAACGGAGCGTCTCGTCTCTATGTGTAGTTCTGATGTTTTGAAGTTGCAACATTAAGAATACCGTTATTTTTAAGCTACTTTGAATAAATTTACATTGTACCCATGCACATTGGGGTAGAATCAACATTTTTTGGAAATAAATCTGGCATTTCTAAACTGCTGGTCCAATCGGGATAAAATTTGACATGGGCGTAACCAAGGAGTATTTGAGTTTAAGTTATTAAAATTGACCCTACAAATGATCCAGGGGCGGTGCTATGGCGGCTCAAATTAGGGTACCTTCGACATGTACAATTTTTAAACACGTGCCATTTTTTTGTTTCCCGTCCGATTTCAAAGATTTGTATATTTTTGGCTAGGTCTTGAAAAAACATGCTTGCGTGTGCTATTTATCTCTTATAATTTCCGAGTTGTAGGCATTTCAAAATTGAACCTTTAAAATTTTGGCATACCTTGGTCCGCTTTTTAAAAAATATAGGGCTTACTTTTGGACCGAATGCACTCGTTAGTTAGACAACTAGATTACCAATGACATACAAAAGATTTCAGGGCAATATCAATTATGGATCCAAAAATAAACGATTTTCAATTTAAAAATTGAAAAATAATAAATTTTTGCAGTTTTTTGGGCTTAAAAAAAACTTTATTTAAGAATATATAACAATTTTATGTGTTTCCGTAAGATATCTTTACGGAGAATATTTTGGTATAAAAAACATGTCATATTTTTCGATTATGTTGCCCCTACGCCCTTCGGAATTTGACCTATATTTTTTATCAAAATTTTAAATTTGGACCACATGTTCTAAAATCCCAAAGGTGGGATCAGAAAACGGAAAGCAGCTTTGGAAACCCTGATGTGATCCCTATTAATTCCCAAAGTATTTTCCCAGCCCTGAAGAAAATGTGGACCCTATGGGGAAAATTGTAAAAAATACCATTTTTAGGATTTTCGCTCCAATTTTTAGGAATTGCGGGATGCCCTTTGACCTTTTGACAAGTTTTTTACACTATGTTATTTAGAATGACAAATTTAAAAAACGTTGAAAATTTCATTTAAACTCGAATACT
The DNA here is from genome assembly GCA_942486065.2 of Calliphora vomitoria. Lineage (NCBI taxonomy): Eukaryota > Metazoa > Arthropoda > Insecta > Diptera > Calliphoridae > Calliphora > Calliphora vomitoria. The sequence goes on from OW818030.2 coordinate 142,595,830, forward strand.
CCTTTGTTACGCCCATGTCAAATTTTATCCCGATCGGACCAGCCGTTTAGAAATGCCAGATTTATTTCAAAAAAAATTTTGATTCTTCCCCACTGTGCCATGGAAGAACTAGCAAGGTACAATTATTAGAAAGTATGTTCTCAATTATAGATTCCCTATAACGTCAAACAAAAGAAAATTAAAAAAATATAGAAATGAAATATATATAATTTATAATTAATTAATAATTAAAGAAAGACTATAATTTTTTAAATAAGTGTATCCTAATATCTTTCTATTAAAACATTAAAAAATTATAAAAAGTGATTAAAAACATAGTTGGACGTTTTTGGGTCAACATTGAAAACTCTCTCTAATAATTGTACCTGGTAACTGATTGTACCATGATTGAACCTATGTTTCAAAATAAAAGTACAAAATTTGAAAATATTTCGCATTTTTCAGTTATACACACAATACATGACATGTAACACTGTGTTGTCAAACCAATTTCCAATTCTCCGAAATCGAAATGTAAATGTCATAGTAATAAAAGTAAAAAAATAAGACTAGTATATTTTCTAAGAATTTTTATTTTTGAAGAAATCTTAAATACAACTAAATGTTGAAATCGAATAATGAATTTAAGATCCAAGAAGATCATGTCATTTTAGGACTTACTAGCAAAATGCCGCTTTATAAAGCCTCCGACAATGAAAACCCAGAAGAGCATAAAATCGTAGCAGGAGTCTATGAGCGGCCACATTTAAAAGCTCCATACGATTCCAACATTGCCGAAGATGTTCTAACTCAATCCAAACGTTACAAAAATCTAAAACCTTTAGTTGTATATCAAATACTGGGCAAACGCCGCAGTTATGGCTTTTTAAAGAAATTTGCCATTTCACGTTTGGAGGCAAATTTAAAAAAACAATTTTGCATATTTTGCACATTGATCGAGTGTAAGGAAAATAGAGCTAAGCCAAGTGATGAATTATCGCATAGCATTTTTAGTTGGAATTGGAATGACTTTCTAACACGTCGAAGACTTAAAAATTTTGTATGGGTTGATGTCCTTCTAAGAACAGACGATAATTGTTTACATATCTATAAATTTCAAAAGGATTTGGAACAATTGCAATTGTTTGTTAGAAAAATATTTGATGGATTATTTTCGAATATGGGGGAAGAAGAACTCGATATTTATCAACATATTAAAAAGCCAATAGAGTAAGTTTTTTGAGACATAATATGTAGTTTTAAAAAAGTAAAACCCGATTGATAGAGTCCAAGTAATCATAAAATAACAATTGTATTTATGCTTATATTATGTTTATAATAGTGAAGCTAAAAAAGTCCTCCATACAACGGATTATGTGGAAGATGAACTTTATGAAAATTCTAAAGATTTTAAACAGCTGGTACACAAAGAATGCTTTATTTCAAATCCCAAACGCGATTCAGAAGAGAAATTTCTGAAAACTCATTTGGAAAATCGGATTTGGAATAGCCACAGTAAGTAACACAATAAAACCTATAAATTCCCCAACATAAAATCCAACCTTCATCAGTATGGGATCCCATTGAAGTGCGATTTCAACTAAATTGGTTCCACAATATTGTCAAACAAAATCAACATAGGATGGAAAATAACCTGGACAAATGTCAAACTGATATTGACCACTATAGGCAATTGCTCGAATTAGAAACGTTCATTGATGGCAGTTGTATGGATTACTGTTACTCATCCATAGAAGTTTATAAAAATCGTATAAATGAACTTCAAGATCAATTTGACAAAGAATTTGATGTAATGGAGAATAGACTAACGTACAAACGTATACAAATTGATAAATTACGGGAACAACGTAAATTTTTATCAGATGAAATAGATCGATTTCACGAGGAGGAAGAGGCGATGCGTTTGCGAATCGAACGTGAAGAGCAGGAAAAAGAACTACAAAGAGTGGTGACTACAAAGACTTCTCATAGTTTAATCAATTAAAATTAATTTATATTGTTTGCTTTCTTAGAGAGAAGCTGAAGAACTAGCTGCTAAACAAATGATTAAGAAAAGAGTAGAGAAAGGAAAGAAATCTTCCAAAAGTACCAAAACTAGCAAATAGTCTAGAATTATCAATTGAGTATTTAAACATAATAGATCAGTTAACTGAAGGTTATACATATTTTAATATTTTTTATTGTCGTCTTTAAAATAATTCAGTAGCTGCCATACGACTAAAACTGCAGCCAGCAGCATTTGTAGTCGTGTAGTCATTGAAGACAGCAAGCTGCAATGTGTTTAATGCAGTGTTGCGCGTTCATATTGTTCAGGTTACGAAGATTTTCGTCAAACCGAATGTAAACAATAGAGCGTAAAAATACAAATATTTCATTCAGTGGCCTGATGTTGTTGCAGATATTTTATTTTTTACCCATACATGCACACAAATTAAATGATTCTATTTGGTTACTACTGATTTAATGCATTATATTTTACGAACAAACAGCGCAATCTTAACATTCTTGGCAAGGAAGAAGAAAATACAAACAACAATATACAAATGACAATAAAATCCGCACCGCTTCATTTATTTAAGAAGCGGGTGCATGCTTTTGTTTTTTACACTTAGGAACACCCTAGCCCATTTTTTCTTTTTTTTTAGTCATCAACTACTAGAGTTTAACTTTAGCAAGTATCAAACCTTTTACTTACATTATTGAGACTTTAACAAACTAACATACATACATACATAGTTACTTGATATATTTCCTCTTTCCATCGAAATTAAGTTTTACTTTTCCACTTATAATCACCTCAAACATCAACAGCACTCCACTTGCTTTTATGTAACTATACTTCACTTTTAATAATTAATGATTGTTTTAGAACTACACTTGTGTTTTTGATTACACAAGCACAGTTCTTTACGGCTTAACATTTGTTGCATGCAACACATACAGAAGCTGTTAACAGCCAAACAACAAAAACCACCAGAAGGCAACATTTGGATAAAAATGATGACATCATAATGTAGCACAGATTTTCAATAAAACATTTTCGAATGGGCGAACAGAAAATAAAGCACAACGACCGAGGCCAACATTTGCAACATTCGAAGAACATGAGGAATAACAACAAAATACTCGAACATAGGCACACATACAGACTGAAAAACAAAAAAAATAAAAAAACAAGAAAGACAGACAGACGGCATGCAACACACAAAAGCCCTTTTTTAATGGCTCCAAAAAGTATAGAATTCTATGAAAGTTTATACAATAATGGTTCTACCATATAAAAACGACAACAATAAGCAACACCATCATCAACATCGTCATGGTCTTTGTCAATATATTTTTTGTGTAGAACAAACATTAGTCATTGTTGTTTTTTTTTTTTAACACTAATACATTTGGAGGAAGAGTGTGTGCTACACAGCTATTGTTCTGTTAACTTGGAAATCTATATATAAAAAAAAAAACAAGATTAAATTCTGAAAACAGTTGAATTCACAGAATTGTACGAATGTGGGATTCCTTCTGCAGAGTACAAGATGCAAGTAGGTCTTTTTCAGCTAACAAAACTTTAGCTTGAATTAGGAACCGATTGTTTTTCATTTATTTTTATAGGGTCATGTTTATGGTGTTGCACTTAACAAATAAATATATATGCCTTGAGGCATCAATAGGGCTGAAGGTTTCAGCGATTAGAAAATTCAACAGGAATACAGCAAATAACAGTGAGTAGACATTTAAAAATACAATAATCCCTTTCAAGTAGCACCACCAAAGACAAAAAACCAAGAGACTGAACACCAACAAGAAACTGTGTTGCAAATATGGGCCCTTTTTATTTGTCTGAGGCATGAACGAGAGACAATTTCTTCACAAACCAATGGCAGCATGGCAGCAGACACTAAGTTGCTTTACCAACAACAATGAAGAAGAACGACAGAGTTTGAACATGTTGAACACAATCAACCGCAACATATTGTTTGCCATTGAAATTGTAGCTTCAACATGTTGAACAAAACAAAAAATAAAAAAAATAAAGCATCTAAACGAAACACAAAAAAGACAGACTCATCATTCTGCACGTTTACCGCACAGCACTTGCTGTATTATGTTTTGCACCACAAAAGGTTGCATGCTTTTTTAGCCTTTCTTAAATTTAATATGTTGAAATTTACTAAATTGACACGTTTTTCATGCAACAAAAGTGTTTTTAATTGTGTTACTACGTGAAGTACAGAATTGGAAAATAATATAAGAAACATGTGTAAATAAAAGATCAATAAATTGCCATAAAAGTTCGATGTGAAAACTAATGATTTCTTGATAGTTCAGTTCTTGTATGATGTTTAAAAGGCATGAGGTGGTAAGAAGTCATTGACATTGTGGCATCTTCTACAAGGTAAGCAGCATTGATTGTTGTCAATTTCATTGATAGTTGGTGGATTTATAGTTAATCCTTAACCCAATGATTTAAGCTTCACTTAACTACCAGATAGTCATATGGAAAGATTAGGGTACCTCAAAATTTAACTTTTTGGAATCTATATCTTATATATATATATATATAAAAATGAAATGGTCCATGTGTGTAATGTCATCACGTGAGAACTGCTGGAGAGATTTGGATGATTTTTTTTATTCGATTTGAAATGTTCAGGAGATGGTTTGTAAAGAAAAAAAATTAAAAAATTTGGAAATTTAAATTTTTAATATTGCCTCCTTTTCAATTCTCATTTTTCATAATAAAATAAATTTTTTGGAGAAACTTGAAGAACTAACATTAGTAAATAGATGACGGGCGAAGCCGGTTCGGTCAGCAAGTATTTAATAAATTTAATAATTTCAATATTGATTTTGTTTAAAAAATATTATATATGTACATTAGGGCAGGCGCGGATCCAGGTCAACCATTTGGGGGGGAATCAAATTTTTTTTTTACATTTTTCTTCTTTTTTATAAAAAACTTTTCGAGGTTTTTATTCCAAAATGACCCAAACATTTTGTTTTCCAGAATTTGGTTATATCCCTTCTTACGTACATACACAGATTATTACCTTGACCTCGAGATAGGATATGTTTTTTTCTAGAGAAAATCCACAAATAAATGACACAAAAAGTATTTCTTGAAAATTTCATTTTAAAACCAATTTTATGTATTCTTACTGTTAGTGTTCAGTTAATATTTGTATTTTATATGAATTGAATTCGATATACATTTTCCTTACTTCTAAATTCCACCAAAAAACACAAACTTAACTTAACTTTAACTTTCTTTTTTAACACATATCTTTTGGAGTCGTTTATTATTTAAAATTTCTTTAAAAAAATCGATATTTTATTCATTATTTATTATTATTATTATTTTTAATTACTTTGTATTTAATTTTGAAAAGTCATATCTTATGAATCAGATGTCGGAATTTATTGATTTAATATGTATTTGATAGAACATAAATAAAAAAGTTTGTTTTAACAAAATGCATTCGTGATGCAAATGCAATTTTTAGATGTACTACCTGAAAATGTGAATAAAATTTTAAATTTTTTCAAATAATCTTCAAAGTGTTTTTGTGATGGGAATTCCTACTACATATTTTTAATAATTTTTTACATTTAACAGCGACACTTTTAAGGTGGAAAAGATTTTCAAAATTGCATCTGAAATTTGCATTTGCATCATGAATACATTTTTTTAAAACAAATATTCTGTAGTCTAAAAAGGACTTAATAATCTTTCAAATGTATCTTAAATCAATAAAACCTTATGATGTAAATATGGAATTCATGTGAAATAAACAATTTCATATCATACATTTTAATTACAAATTGTTTTGCTAAAGTAAAATGATAATGTGTATTTATCTATCCCATTTATAATGTAATTTTGTTTACATTAAATGTTACAAAGAATTTTAAAATAAGTATGTACGTATTACAATTTCCTATTATACTCTTTACAATAACGCTACTTTGTTGCGTTATATTATATCTATATTTTAATATCTTAAACAATTCTTAATTGTGACCCCAAATTAAAAATGTCATAAAAGGTACCCTTTTTCTTACAGCCATTTAAAAATTCCCATAAAAAAGAAGAATGAAACGAACAGTTTGTAATGTAAAACGTGATTTAAACAGAAAAAGGATGTCAAATTAAAAATAAGAGGATGTTATAAAAAATAAGATATTAAATTTATGCAAACATCAGGTAATAAATCTGGGTCCAACATCATCATATAGCAATATTATATGAATGTCTCATGTTATTATGTGTATGTATAAAATTTGTAACTACCCCTGAATTTATGAAACAAGAACATCCTTTCGAATAATATTGAATTTAACAACATCCTGATTTATTTATTTTTTGTAGCATCAAGAATCAAATCATGATAAAGTATTATGTATGTAAGTATGTATTTTTTCTATAACTGACAAATCAATGAAGACGTGTACGATGTGGTTAAATAACTAAGTTTATAAATGGGATTAAATAGTTGTTTAATAGCACTTTTTTGCAGTATATGTACAAGTAATTTGCCACTAAACGCTGCTTCAGATGACTATGATGAATGATACAGTTTCCTACAGTTGCATACTCTTCTCCGCTGTTTGCGGTCGGTTTCCGTTGAACCATAATGACAATGAAAGTGACGCTTGTATTTGTGGTTGGTTTATATATCGTTTTTTTTTTTTTGTTTTGTTTTTGCTGTTGATTTGTTGCACGAATATTCTATGTTGCTTGTTCCCTTCGCTTGTCTGTCCGTATGTTTTTCTGGTTGTTGTTGTTGCTGACTGACGACGATGGTGGTGGTGATGGCGATGGCGATGGTGATGTTGTTGAGTGAGTGCCACAAAAATTTCACAAGTACTTGTAGAAAACACAATGTTGTATGGATATAATAAAATGTTGTGTGCGAAAGTTGTGTTGGTGCGCAGAGAACAACAAAAATATTTTGCATTTGTTCTCATGACTTGTGTATGAATTCTGTTCGCCTGTTCCTGAACACCTAAGAAAATGTTGAAATTTCACATAGAATTCCCACGGCCAAAATTTTCCCACAGTGTGCATGCATAACAAAAACAAAACTACTATAACAATGAAGAAACGGAAAAAAACAACGACTCAACAACAACGACAACTACAAACAAACTTTAACAAGTTGTAGAGAGAAGAAGAAAAACACTGTGTGTGTGTGTATGCAGCAGGGCTACAGGGTTTTTGGAGGGAAAATGGTCAGACAATTAAGTTTTTTACGTCTATCTGTCTGTCTGTCCGGTCTCCCGTCCATCCATTCGTTCGTCGGAATTTTAGTCTTTTAGTTTCTGACTTGTGTTTGCTGTGTTGGTCATGCTTTCTGTTTTATTGTAGAGATACAGATTAAAGGAATGAATTCGTATTTTAATGAAAATTAACTCATGAACTAAAAATAACAACTAACAAATTTTATATTTCTCAAGTTTAAATTCATAAATAAATGTTTCGTTTTTAAGAATGTCTAATATTATCTATAATCTAAGTCTATTATTGTTCCACAAGTAAAACATATGTTATTTTTGTTTCTTATTCAGCCTCTCGTGGCTATAAGTGCCGACCACTGGTCTATATTGTAATGAAACCATTTGACATTGAGAAGAAATACTATACATATATGTATCTACTAATATCTCTCTTTAATTTTAGAAATTTTTTCAAAAACAAGCATAAAATATCATAATATGATCCTGCCTAACCATAATTTAATCCTTTGTTATAATTATTTGTATATAGGTAATCATAATATAATCATTCGTAATAGTAACACAACCAGAATATGATTGTGTTCAACCAAAATATAGTTATGTAAAAACATGATAGGTGTTATGATCATATTATGATTGCAACACAATCATATTTATGTTGAGGCAAACCTTATTATGGTTGCAGCACAATCATATCAGATTGAAACCAATCATATTATGATTCCTCCTAAACCATAATATAGTTATGCGAAAACACGATAGGCGATATGACTATATTATGGTAGTAAACACATGTCCATACTATGGAGAATTTGTGATCATGTTATGATTATTAAAATAACATTACATTTTCATAGTTATCATAATTTAGTTATATGTAGTTAGAATATCTAAGTCCAACCATATAACGACAATCATGTAACTATAAAATAGGAAATAAAATGTAAAGTTGTAAAAGTTTTTTGCGAGAATGGCTTAGAACGTAGCATGGTTGCCGCAACCATTTCGTAAGCATGTATTTTCAATGTATATATGTATGTATTCATTTAAACATCAACATATGTATTTATTGGGTTTTCAGCACAAAGAAGAAACACATCTGCCTGAGGAAGCATTTTCCAGTGGTTGTTGTGGTTATAATTGTTGTTGTTGAATAAGCCATCATCAACAGCAACAACAACAACCTCATCATCATAATGAATACTAAATTGTAGAATGCTAGTAGTTTTTGCACATAATAATACACACTTATGTAGTACATTAGGGTGGGTCGATTTAGCAATATTGTGCCATAGATTTTTCATATCAAAAAAAAAAAATCATTTTCGAGGCGCCCAAATTTCTGAAAAAGTAAAAAAATCGACTTTTTCTCAACATGTATTTAAATATTTAAGGTTATATTTAAAAAAAAGTTAAATCAGCAGATTTTTTTTATTACCTACTAAAAACTTAAAAATAAAATTTTTTGACTTTTTCGAAAATTATTTTTTTGATAAGTCGTAATGGAATTTTTTTTTCCTATTCAGGACTGATTTTTGAAAATCCCGGGTTTCGGGATTTTCGGGAAATCTTAATTTCGAATGTTATAAGAAATAAACGTATATACATACATACATACATACATATGTATATATGTCTTTACAAAAAAATATATAATTCATGAATAAATCACATTTGATTGCAATAAAATACATGCATGAGTATGTACATTATATAAGAAGAAATAACACTAAAGTATGTACAATGTACATTAGGGCTACAACCAAATTTTTTACTATAACATTTTTTTCGAGTAATTTTGGAATAAAAACCTCACTAATGCCCGTAATTTCAACGAATAGATATCTACGGTGTAAAATACCCAGTAGATAAATTTACCTAAACGGTAACTTGACATTGATTTCAAATCAATATCTACGTGTAAAAATTACCAAATATTTTTACTCCATAAGTAACTAAGCACTAATAGATATCTATTTGTTGAAATTACGGGCATAAATATAGATTCGAGCCAGGTTGATATATTTGTAAAAAAAATTATTTGCGTTTTTTGGGCTTTTACATTTATTAATAATATCTTTTAGCCTTTGAGCAATCGGAATATTTTCATTTTGTTCGACCTCCTCATCTGAGATAAAATCAATTTCGTTTGAAGAGGATTTCAAATGAGTTTTGTTAGATAACCTATGAAAAAATGATGAAAATTTGATTTTCCAGGGCCCCACTCAAGGAAAACCAAATATAGAGCATTCTTTTATTATCTATGTTGCAGCACACGTTGAGCTTAACAACTTTGCTGAACATCACTTTGCAATATTCGGGCATGTGGAATGTCAAAATGCATGAAAAATGCACACAGAAATTACAATTTTCCCTATCTATTTATGAAAAACAGGATTTAGAAAATCCCGGGACTTAAAATTAAAAAATCCCGGGTTTCGGGATTTAAGATATCCCGAAAATCCCGGGATTTCCCGTTTGGCATCACTAGCCAAAAACTATCGATAAATCGATGGCACAATATCAAAAAATGTAGGCCTTAGAAATCGACCCACTCTAATGTACTGTACATATTTATGTAGATTATATATTTACAGGAACAAAAACAAATTCGAAAAGAAGACATTTTATTAGCTTTGTTGTAGATGTGAACGAACTGGCCGCCAGCGTTACCGTTGAGCGACTAAAGTCGCAATTTGACCCTTTTTCAGCACCGCTGACACTTTTTGTGCACCTTTACTAAAATGAACTAAATCTGACACTTTTTAATATTTTTGACCCTTTTTTCCCCTTTTTCAAAAACAAAAAAAGAACTTTTTGCTTTAATAATGAAAAGGGAATCTTCGCAAATAATTTATCTTGATATAAGATATTTTATTAGACATTTTTCAAATTTTTAAAAAAGGAGTTTATTAATAACCTTAAAATCGAAGAGGTAGATTTTATAAATGTTTTACATATTAAAGAAATAATTAATGTATATATTGGACATGAGCCTGAGGCAGATTTATGTATCGAAATAATATCAAAAAGTTGTACCATTGAAATAAAAACAAATATCTTAAATTTTTACCAAAAGCTTTGTAATGAAATAGTAACAAGAGTTGATATAAATAATAAAAAACTTTCAGTTTTAGAATATATATATCCATTCTTTCTAAGCTCAAATAAGGAGATTAATTACTATGATATATGTAGTTTCAGAATACAAAGATGTAATTACTCAACCAGATATATTTATACAAGTATTAAAAATGTTAGAATCAAAAACTTATGACAAAACATATGATACTTTGGCATCAAATTGGTAGTTTAAAAAACAGGTTTAATGATTATTTATATTATAATTTATATGAATTTGTAACATATGTATTTACTCTGCCACATAGTAGTTCATCGGCGGAAAGAGTATTTTAAAAACTCACGTTAAGAACATTAAAAGTGGACTCATGCGAGTCCATGCTTTCGGCACAAAATGTATTAGATATGGACCTAGAAGATTGGATTCCGTATGATGAACTCATAAAGAAATATAGATGTAATTTATCAAAAAAATAATTTAATCAAATGTAATATAATTTGAAACACGAATTGAATTTCTTTTAAACCAAATAAGTACTTTTATATAATTTCTAAATAAACTGGTGTAACAGTGATCTCAGTTTAATATAAGTATATATTCATGCTTTAACGTCAGTATTTGAAATGTATCTCATTAATTTTATCTTTTTAGTTTTTAATTTGTTACAAAATTAGTAATCTATATAAATATATAAATGTCTTTGTAAGTTTGTTTGTTTGTTTGTTTATTTGTTTGTTTGTTTGTTTGTTTGAGGATCACCCCTAAACGGCTGAACCGATTTTATTGAAATTTGGAACGTAGATAGATCTTTACTTGGAAGCGTCAATAGGCTATAACGTTTTTCAATACTTGGACCAGGAAGGGGTAAACAGGGGGAAAACCGGTAAAATTGGTACCTTTAGTTCTTAAACAAAAATACTAAACGGCCGAAACGATTTTATTGAAATTTCCAACATAGACTACGACAGGGGTAGCGAAGCGCACCGGGTCAAGCTAGTTTTGTATAATTATACCCTACACCACCATAGTGGGGAGGGTATAATGGATTTGTGCAGATGTTTGTAACGCCCAAAAATATTAGTCTAACACCCACCTTAAAGTATACCGATCGACTCATAATCACTTCCTGAGTCGGTCCTTAATTAGTCCTAGCTCCCATATAAGGCCTGCTTCCGATAATCACTTTAACGATCATAAATCTCCTAAAAATGTTGGTATACACATAAAATGCAACATAAATAACTTTTATATAGACATTAATCACACTACCTAATTTCATGGTGATCGGTCCATAATTGGTCATAGCTCCCATATAAGGCCAACTTCCGAAAATCGCGCACGAATATAAATTATTGAAATTTTGAAAGAAAAATGTTTTTGCTCATTTCTTAGTGTAGGGTATTTTATGGTAGGGCTTGACCGACCATACTTTTTTACTTGTTTTTTATTTAGTTTTAATGGACTGTTTTTTAATTTTAATAATTGTTGTGTTCCTTTTTTTGCTATTAATTTTCAAAGATACGGAAAAAAGAAAATACCATAAGTGATTTAAATAATATTTAATTTTATTTTTAAATATATGTTGTTCACACATTTTTTATCATTTGCTTTTTTTAAATTGTGACCAACATTTATAAATTTGTATAAAATAACATGTAAAAAAGCAACAAATCACAACAAATAATTTGTAACAAAATTAAAAATTTTCTTTAAGTTTTTGTTATTTATTACATAGTCTTTTTTGCCAAATCGTTATTATAAAAATTTTGCAAAATTAAAAAAAAAAAAAGAAAATGAACATCATTAAAAAATTCAATAAAAAAGTTTTTATCTAATTTTGTTAACTTTTTTTTTCCTTTAAAAGTGTTGCCCCTTTTTATTTCCAAAATCCCCTTTTTGTGCGAATTTTTCTTCAATAATCCCCTTTTTGTGCGACTTTTCAAAATTTTCCAACGGTAACGCTGCTGGCCGCACATGAAACCATGTCAGGTTATATAATTTTGTTCTCTTTTGTTAACTCTTGAATTAGTAAAGAGAAGAGGAAAACCATAAGCTTTTTTGAGCTTCCAAATAAAACTTTTATGTTTTTAAAATGTTTGTTTCATCCTAATGTATCGTTTTTGTATGTTGCTCAACTTTGTTTGATTTTCTGCGAATTCTTAACATACATTTAAAAGGAACAATGACCTGTGTGGTATGTATGTGTGTATTGCAGCATCAACAGCAAGATTATAATGGTATGGGACTTGGGGCAGAATTATATTTTTCACTAGTACCTTCAGTTTTGGCTTCCATTAATTTTGCAAAGTCCAATATGAATACACAGCATGTAAATTAACAGAAATCAAAACAATGACAGACTTATAAATATCCTAGGAATGCCAATAAACTTGTAATAAAACATCAGGATTTATAAGGAGCCTAACAGGTTTTGTACTTTAACCGGCAAACAAACAAAAAAAATAATATACTTGAACTTATAACATTTTTAATTGCCAAATAAACAAGTTGACTGACTACGAAACTACATTTAAAATAGAACTAAATACAAATTTCTATATTTTATACCCTAAGGGTATATATAAGTTTGTCATTCCGTTTATAATTTCTACATTTTTCAATTGCGACCCCATAAAGTATATTCTGGATCGTTATAGACATGTATGTATGTCTGTCTGTCTGTTGAAATCAACTTTCCCAAGCCCAAGATAACTTAAATATGTGATTGATACATCAATATATCCGCTATAGTCCTGGTCTGGATGCTATCTTATTATATCTTCCAAGAAATAGCTTAGATATAGGCAAAAAACCACGACTACCCATATTGAGCAAATACATATTGAATTGAATCGTTTTCTTAAAGTACACTTTGCTGAAGCCTACATAAGATTCGGCACAGCCAAATATATGTACATAGATCTCTTACTTGTTTAAATTAAAGAGGATTATTTATTATTTCGAAGAACCATAACGAGAGAATCAACTAATTTCATAAAATAAATAGTTGTTTTGAAAATCTGTCTTGAAAAGCTGCATTTATTAGTGCAGTATAAATTAACCCTATCACTACCATAGGGATCATGCATCCCAAGCGAAATTTAAAAAAATCATCAAATTTATAAGCGTATATAAGTGTTTCTTCTTCTGAAGGTTATTTTGTGTCAATAATATAAGTGTTTTATATAATAATCAAGTAATTAAGCATTAATATATTTTTCATATATTCTTATATGTTGGGTTTTTTCCATTTGGGATAATTGATCCCACTGGTTATGTTAAAGCCACATAAATGGGATATATTGTTCCATTGGTTTTCAATAAAAAACTGTTTTTTATTATTCTGAAAGCAATGCTACCGATGGGATGTAATGTCCCAATTAATGTCCTGTAAATAACCCAGTAGGACATATTATACCAGGACATAGCTTACCGCTGAAGGACAAACATATTACCTACATGCATATATACTCGCTGTTTATAGAGCGGTACTGAAAGGGTTAAATAATTCAACAAGCCCACACAATCAAAGGTCTGACGTCAACCTCATTCCAATGTTATTAAACAGTATCGGGAGAACTTATCCGTTGAAAGAAATCCTGGTTCAGGTAGAATGAATGGTTCACATGATGTTTATTAAGCCAAAAAAAATGGAAAGCATTTTCAAAAGAGCTCCCAACACATCCGGTAGGAAAGCAGTCCGGTTAGCACAGTGCTCGGACTATTTGGTACGAAAAGTAAAGCCAATGCAGGTTTAAAAACATACAAGCCTCAAAAAGTTCATGACAGGAAATCTGCAAAAAATGTAGAGGCCAAAGACAGGGGACGGAAATTGAAGTCTAATTTTATACAAACAATTTTGACGAAACGTATGGAAAATTTCTTCCGGGTCAGTATTTTTATGTTGCTGAGCTTGAAAAAATTTGGTAGATAAATTTAGGACCCAAAAGCAGAAAATTTTCCCAAGGAGTTCTTGGCAAAACATTTGTTACAAAGGGCTCTTTAAATACCGATATTTACATCAAGGAATGTTTACAAAAAAGGATATTTCCATTCATAAGACTTCTTAATCTGTCTACTTTTTGGCCTGATTTGGCATCCTGTCACTGTGATAAGGAAGGTCTTGATTGGTACATGAACAATAATGTGGTACTTGTACCAAGAGAGGCAAATCCTCCAAACTGCCTGGAGCTAAGGACAGTGGGGAGGTATTGGGCTCTTGTTAAAAGAGAATTGAAGAGCACAAAAAAGGTGTTCAAATGTGTGGTAGATGTTAAATGTGTGGTAGATGTTAAACAAAGTGACAGAAAGCTCTGTAAAAACCTTAATGAAAGGGTTTCCGGAAAAGGTTCCTAAATTCATCACTATTGATTAGAAATATAAAAATAATGCTTTATGTAAATTGTGATAATAATTTCAATCAAATAAAAAAAATCAAAACTGTAAGTTTATTGGTTTAATTTTCATTAACATATATGTATGTTAAGAATTTTTCGATCTCAGTCCTGGGTATATTTAATGTTTTAGAAAGCTTCTGTTTCAGCTGCTGATAGCAATTGAAGTTCAATGTATTTATTAATATTATTTATCCCCAGCAGCAATTTTGTTGCAAAATGTTTAAATTGCAAAGTGTCTGTCTTCAACCAAAGCATCTGTCCAAATGCTTAAAATAAAACAATTTAAGTTTATTTAATAGACAATTTATGATAACAAGACCGACTCTTTTGAGTTGTGTCCTTAATGGAACTTTTACTCGTTCTCGTACTTACTCGCATTTACTCCTCATGCCAAACATGCGAACGTTGTATCACGCGTTCAATTTGTGCTTCCTTCCACTCGCCACAAAATATCCAAACCCAATTGTTAAGTACAATTGTATTTTAATTATATCTTGGTTTTCACAGCCACTTTGTTGTGCTTCCATTTAGTTATTTATGGATTTCTGTTTTTTTTATTTATTTTTTATTTTGCAAAATAAAAATCTTTTTATGTTTTCTTGTACATATTTTGTTTTGCTCTGGTTTTAAAACGTTCTTTCACTTTATTTGATTTAATTAAAAGATTATTTCGCAGTTTAGCTAGTTGAGCGCCATTTTGTATTGGATAAATGATGACTCTTTCATGAGTTTCAATTAAATCAATGGAGTGGTGGCAATGTTGATGATGGCTATGGGGGTTGTGATTAAATGTGATTTGTTTTTGAGATTAATAACAACTGTCTAGTTTTTTATTATTTTCCATTTTGGAAAATTGTTTCATTATAGCTGCAATGTATGTAGTTGTAAATAAAGTGTTTTGATTTTTTGCTTAAATGAAACTGACATATTGTAATTTTATTTAATTTAGTTTGCAACATTTTAAAAGGGTATGACAAAAGAGAAAATTTTAAAAAATTTAATTCATGTATTATAACATTGTACAGTATTTAGTGTTAAAATGTATTATCTTTTTTAATATTTGATATACATGCGTATATGTAAACATTAATTTGATTATTAAACAAGTCCTAGTATTTATGATTCTCATAGTCATACCCGATATACTTATTGATGCATCATACATTTCCGTAAGTTACCAACTTCCCCACACAAAGAAATCAAGAAAATGTAAAAAAAAAAAAATGTTACGATGTCGCATGGCTATGGCTATGCTTTGGAATTTTTGAAAATTTCCAAACATTTATGGATCAAATCGGGACAATACTCTATATATTGATGTATTTATCATTCATGTTTTTAAGTTAACTGAGAGCTTTGTAAATTTGATTTCAATAAACTGACGGACATCGCTATATAGACTCCGCGGCTACCTATAAGGATCTAGAATATATAATTATAAAATTAAAATTAATGAAATTCCAATAATATGTTATGCATATTATGTGAAATTTTACATGTATTTTGTTTTTGTTACAATAATAAAACACATGTAAAATTTTCACTCAAAGTACTCGCTTGTATCATAAAAACAGCACATAAATTTCAAAAACAAGAGCACACTCTTGCATCTATATGTCCTTGAGATATTCATCTATTTATTTATTATTTATCTATATTATTTATTTGCGCGTCACAATAAAATTTACTTAGAAACAAAACCTAACCTTATTTCATGTCACATTTACAAAGTTCAAGCAACAGGCAAACAGAATTTAGTGGTCAACACAGAAATACTTTTACAACAGATACAGTACTTGCAATTATTTAAACTCATGATGAGCATGAGTTGAGTCATTGATTTTGCACGAATTTTACGTAACTTGAAATACATATTTACAACTTTGCTGCAAAGGGATCCATTACACACACTCTCTGAGGCCGACAGAAACACACCTTCATATAGAATCATATAAATGATACACCAACTAAAGGTACCACCAGCAGACCAGACTCATGCATTATACAGCTCGTATGAACGTCCTTCATACAGTTTGTTTTGTTTTTAATTTTACTACAACTTAAAACGAAAGCTTAACGTCCCACCAATAACAACAATTGAACCAATAAATTGTTTTTTTTTTCGTTTGCAGACATATAAATGGAATTTATGTATAATATTTAAGGTACTTACGATGGTTGGGCACGTTTAAAACAGAAAAAAGAAATAAAAATAAAACGAAATTCACAGGCAGGCGATGACAATTTGTTTAGAACGACCCTGAACCTTATTCAACCGAATTTTCAATGTCATCCACCTTCCACCACCGACTCACACTCATTTTCCTAGCAATAAATTGAGCAAAAACAAGTGGTTTGATGATGTCAATGAAACCAAATAAAACCTCGAGCATTAATCCTGTGTCGACATGTGCGTAAGTAAATTTAAAATATTAATTGGCTTGTGCCGTGCGTACCATTTTGGCATTGGCAACACAAGCCACAAAAAAATCCTTGAAAATATCATTGCAACAGGCGACCAGCAATTCGCGTTGGTAGACAGCGCATCAACTTTATTAATTGAGTAAGTATGGAACAAATTGTAGGTTTGAACAAAACACAAATACACTCATATGTACTTAGTTGATTGTATTTTTAGGTCAACATCTAAAATATTGCAGAGAGAAAAATCATCTGATAATTTGTAAGTACATACATATAGGTATTTGTGTATACATAGTAGACCTGCCCTTAAATCTCTTTTTAATATTACTTTATATATAAGAACATACATAGTTGATGATTCTAATTTTGCTCTTTAGTATATAAAGTTTAGTCTACCGGATAATTAGAACCTACCTGGCATCTATTAAAATACTAAAAATTGGATAAAAACTACTGGATTTTCTTACAACGAAATGTCATTTCATATGCACAACAAAATCTAACAAGTAAGAGTGCTATATTCGGCTATGCCGAATCTTATATACCCTTCAACGTTGTTGTGGATGCATTACTTGCCTATTTTCAGTATATCCTAAATATATCAAGAAAACTTTTAAAAATTTTACATTTAATTGCTATTGCTATATTGTAGAAGTTACAAACGAAACAACAACTTCAACTCCCTTCTCAAAAACAACAACGCCAAACGAAACACCAAAAAAAAAAAAAAAATACGCAAAGCAGTGAAACCAACTCACATCCAAACATACATATGTACGTTTTGTTGCTTTTTTGTCAAACACAAAAAAAAAAAAAAAATAATGAAGCCAACAAACATCCAAACATATGCACGTTTTGTTGCTTTTTTGTGAAACACCCAAAAAAAAAAAAAAAACAAAATACACAAAGCATGAAGCATGAAGCCAACACACAATGAATCAAACACACATACCTTTTGTTGCTTTTTTGTCAAAGCATGCAATAAATTGTCTTTTTTTGATGAAATTTTCAGAGATTGTCTCGGATTTTTACTCATATCTCCGTTATTTATGGACGGATTTTGCTGATTTTAAATAGCAAAATTCTCGAAAGCATGTCTGACAGAATTATTGAAGATTTGGATCCCGAAGATATCTGGGGTCTTCAGAAAATTGATTTCAACAGACAGACAGACAAGTAGATTTTATAAAAAAAAGAAGTTTAATAGAGGAATTAACATTAATTTGATGGAGGATGAACTCGAAGAACATGAGTTCCAAGTAAATGCTGATAGAGTTTATCATGCCAGGCCTAACATAACTGGCAGACATGGATGATACCGCATTTTGCAAAAGATTCCTGCTGTCGATGGCCACATTAAACAGCTGATTTATGTAAACATGTTGTCACTTGAAGGCAGGGTTCCCAACTTTCACATCTATTTTGAGAGGTTTTGCCAACTGAAAATAATGTTTTTACTCGGTATATTGAGAAAACCAAAATTGTTAACGGCCTAATAAATTTATGTTGAGATTTAGCAACAGGCAGTTTGTCAATACATTGAGAAAACGGGCCTAGGACAAATTCATTATTTTGGACTACTGTAGTATTTACATTTAAGGTTCATACAAAAGAAGACAACGATATAGGTAACTGAAAGCTAAACACCTAAGTCTGTTGTCAAAAACCTAATTCATAAGAATGTATTGCCATGTTGACATTGACATTACTTTCTCCTTCCGTACTAAGTATATGTTTATTCTATGGTTGATACCACAAATTATACAGATATGAATCAGCGGGTCTCAGTAATATTGGCAATAGAAAACTAACAAAAGAAAATGTCAAGATGGTTGCGGTTCGGAAACATGTACAGATATATCGCACTGAACCCTCTAAAGAGAGTCAACTCAGTGGTTAATCTACCCACTGTAAAAATCTTACATAATTTTCTCTACTCTTTCGCCAAAAAATACAATTGTATCCGTCCTCAACTTTTATTAAAAAACAGTTTTTTTGCCTCTACTGTAAATTTTTAAATTTTGACTCTCTTTAGAGGAAACAGTGCGATATATCACAATCGTTGCATATTGATAATTGTATTTTTTCTCTCGCTCTGTAAACAACAACCATTGAAAAGTGGTTCTATAACGTCAAAATAACCATACGGTTCGATATTACTTTTTTGAAAACTATCATTTGTCTCATATATGTAACAAATTGCACTGAGTATTAATAAATTTTTAAATATTTTAAAAGAAATAACAAATAACAAATATATTTCAACTAACATGGTATCTACGTCCCAACGTATAATGTTCCAGAATGTAGAAATCACAAACAGAATGACAAACTTTTATTCATATAATATAATAATGAAACTAATTTATTCTACAAGAATATTAAAGGAAAAGTCGGCTTTAACTCAACATCAACCATATCTAAAATACAATAACAGTTCGAAATCTGTTTCAATCACCTGCTAAATCTTTAAAATTGAATAACTGGATTTTGTAAAATTTTGTTTTATTTTGAAGAGATTAATATAGTAAATGGAATGGTTTTCTGTAAAGTGTTGGTAGCGTCACTTCAAGTACATTGAGAATTAACATACGCTCATAGTCATATACTACATATTAAAAATGTGTACTCAGTCATGTTCTTTTCTATCTTTAAAATCCCAGTTTTTGTACGAGCTTAAACCAGCACCGTTTATCGTGGGTGTCTGCATATATTTAGTTCATGTTCCATTTTATATTCCAGTCTTAAAGAAGGTCATTACTTACGCATCTTAATATATATGTAAGTACTGTGTGTAGTACATACGTATGTATGTAATAAGTAATATGAAACAAAAGGACGAAGTTAAATTGACGCCATTTTGCATGAACTTTATTTGTAGTCAAGTTAACAGAAACGAAAGCAAACTGTTTTATTAGAGAATTATTTTATTTTGTTTCATTTTTCACACATTACAGTACTGGCCTGGTTTCGGCGTTATTAGTTGATTTTTTTACAATATGCTTAAATACCTACAAACGTAGATATATAAATACGTAAGAATATATACATGTATGTATATGTATATATATATTTTTTGTTTGTTATAAACGTGGGTTGCTGATGACTCTTGCCCAATAAAGTAGGCTGCCATTAGTAAGGGCCATTATTTACTTATTTAATGTTACTCGTATTGTTTACAATTTTTGTTATTTTAAAATTGTTTAGTTTGGGGGTTTCTTATAAGAAGGTTCAATTATTTTATGACATAGGGTAACATAGAGAGGAGACGTAATTGTCAAAAACCTAAATCTGTTGTCAAAAACCTAACTCTTGCAACAACAAAATACATGCTAGTCAATGTATTTTGTTTTTGTATCAAACATATGATTTGTTGTATTTTTGTTTGACAAATCGGTGTGCCTCGTCTCTATGTATAATTCTCCATGGTTTATGACCTTCAGTAAAACTATGTATACCTCCATACAATAATGTGGTCCCTTTTGCAACTAACAACAAGTAAGAGAGCTATATTCGGCTCTGCCGAATCTTATACCCTTCACCAAATTATACTTTAAAATAAAATTGAAAAAATTTTTTTTTTAATTTTTTTTTCGAAATTGTTTTTAAAAAGTTTTTTTCAATTTTTTTAAAAAATTTTTATAACTTAATTTTTTATTTTTTATTTATTAGTGAAAAAAATGTATGACAAAAAAATGTTTTTTGTGAAAAAAAATCGGGTTAAAAAATATTTTTCCCGATTTTGACCAATTGTAGGTCCAACTTACTATAGCCTTATATACATAATTGCAATGGACTTTGAAATACATATCATTAGATATCCATATTATGTATATTTATGATTTAGTAATCGAGATATAGATCACAAATGCTGATATCTCCGTTATTTATGGACGGATTTTGCTGATTTTAAATAGGAAACTTCTCGAAAGCGGTGTCTGACAAAATTATTGAAGATTTGGATCCCGAAGATATCTGGGGTCTTCAGAAAGTCGATTTCAACGGACGGACAGACAGACAGACACACAACCAGCCAGACAGACAGAACACCCGCCAATATATTACGACGGGTGTTCCCTAAGGGTCCGTCCTAGGTCCACTCCTGTGGAACATCATGTACGATGACGTGTTTAGACTTAATGTACCAGAAGAGGTAAAAATTGTAGGCTTCGCAGATGATGTCGCTGTAGTCGTTCAAGCCCGGAACATAGATGATGTACAGCTCTATGCAAATGAGGCTATTGGAACCACAAGGTTATGGTTAGACTCCATGAACCTGAAACTAGCCGAACATAAAACCTAACTGGTGTTGGTAAGCAGCAGGAGAGCAAAAGAGATTCTATACATACAAGTAGGAAGAAGTGAAATTGTATCCACCGAGGCTATCATATACCTGGGTGTGATGATCGACAACCGATTAAATTTTAAACGTCACACCGAATATTCCTGCCAAAAGGCAATCAATGTAGTAAAGACATTGGCCAGGATAATGCCAAATATAGGTGGCCCAAGCAGAATACTACTTTCGCGAGTTGCAAACTCGATCCTCTTATATGGTTCACCCATATGGGAGAGAGCACTCAGGTGTACTTCCAGGAAAGACATGATGTTAATTTTCGGCAGAAATTGTCTTCGAGTCTGCTGCGGATTTCGCACTATATCCCTCGATGGATCAAGTGTAGTGGCGGACATAATCCCAATAGAAATAACAGAACGAGAATTTTAAAAAATACACTACGAGAAATCCAAGAATCCAGAGACGCAGTACAGATATATTCGACAAACGGAAAGGAGATTGTCTACGCAAAATTGACAGAGAAGGTGGGATAATTCCATCGCAGGTCGATGGACATACAAATTGATCCCAAATGTCGAGAGATGGGTAGAGTAACAGTTTAACACCCCAGAATATCGTAGATGCTATGTTGGATTCAGAGGTAAACTGGGATCGTGTAAAAGAGTTTATAAGATACGTATTGAAATCACTAAGGAAAGAGGAACAGCTTCGAAAGCAGCTTACAGTAGTACAATCGCAATGAGAAAATGAAAGCAGCACAAACAGCTGACCGCGGCGCGAAGTATTACCAGATGGCTGTCCCGCGGAGTGTGGTGTTGACGATGGAGGTGGTTTTAGTCGGTATGAATCCGACATACCCAACTGGGACCTATGTAAGGTTTCCACCTCCAATAGAAAAAAAAGTCAGACAGACAGACAGACGTACATGGCTTAATCGACTTCGCTATCTATAAGGATCCAGAATATATATACTTTATAGGGTCGGAAAATTATATTGTGGAAATTACAAACGGAATGAAAAACTTATATATACCCTTCTCACGATGGTGAAGGGTATAAAACACTTTTTTTTTATTTTTCGACATCAGTCAAAACTCAAAAACAAACATCAAAAACCTAATAACATAGGGTAACATAGAGACGAGACGGAATTGTCAAAAACCTAAGTCTGTTGTCAAAAACCTATCTCTTGCAACAACAAAATACATGTTAGTCAATGTATTTTGTTGTTGTATCAGGCATATGATTTGTTGTATTTTTGTTTGACAATACGAAGTGTCTCGTCTCTATGTATTATTCTCTATGCCTAATAATATATACCAATACCCCGGTTTGAGTTATTTCGAAGTTGCGTCATTTTTGTTTCAATTTGCGTCGCATTGCTGCGAAGTTGCGTCGTTGGTGCTTCGATTTGCGTCGTTAATATGAAAATGTTTCTACAAAGCTAAAACAGAAAAAGGGGATTTTGCGTTTAAGTCTAATGCAAATATGTATGTGAAGGTTGTATATTTGCTGGAGAGAAGTTTAATTTTAATAATTTGCATATTTTTGTTAGGTTTTTTTTACGTTTTTCTCATGAATTGTTATATGTATTTTTATTTGCTAAATTTAAAAATCTATTTTTTAAATGAAAATCAATACAAATGTATGGAAAATCTTTCTTCGGTTTGCGTCCCGTTTCTTCGGCGTAATTCGTTTGCGAAAAAAGCTTAGAAAATGACCTCATGTCCTTTGACCCACCTCACCAACTGTTTGAGCAAGGACAAACCTTTTGATAAATGGTATCCTAGACTGGCAAACTTTCACTTTAGTTGCGACCTCACTACTATTTTATGGGACACCTACTATCCATCAATCATTTAACCAATCCATCAAATCAACAGTTTTTCTAATATTAATATTTGCATTAAATTTCCATTAATACAAAAATACATTTATGACATCAAAAATCAATTTTGGCATTTAAGATTGTCAATAGGATTTGAGATTTACATTTTTCATGGGAACATGAAAATAATTTTAATTGCTTAGGTTTTCTTACCAAATTTTTTTTATCAAACTGTAAATATTTCGATTAAAATAAAATTTACTAAAATAAATACTCACATTGCCCTTAATACACTACTCTATAAATCGAATTTGTGAAAGGACCGCAATTTGCAAGAACACATGCTAATAACCAATACTCGATATATGTATGTAGTTTAGGTTAGTTACGGCGTTAGGGAACCTGTTCACCAATCAGTGATTTTGCCAAAAATTGTAACTGTCCCATTCATCTGTTCATTATTCGGAATTGTTACACTTAAAACTAAATTCGAGAAGCAGTTGAAAAATGTCGTTTATCGATTCTTAAATCCATTTAGCGTTTTCTGTTGAAATTTCCGAAAAGGATTCAATGTAAGTTATTTCCGTTAAACAATTTTTTTAGATAAATTTTACTTACATTACAAATTCATCGTAATGTTGGCTGTACAAATTTGGAAATTTTTCGGAATTTGTAAAACAATTAAAGATTTTGTTATATTTCAGTACAAATATCCCGCGATCATTTTATTATTTTTCTTAATTTCATTAATTGTAGTACATACTATGTATGCACAGTGCAAAGTAAACCCACATTTAGTAGCACACTTGGAGATGTCATAAACAATCTAATAATAAATTTTAAATCATTTAATTTCTTTTATTTAAACATAATAATTATAATTATTAGGACTAATTAAAATTAAATCATCCGAAGATGTAGACAATTCTACTCCGCCTATTTGATTGAACCTAAAACAATCTTAAGATATTTTGTCAGCAATATTTTAAATTGAATAAACTTCATGTCCTCCAAAAAAATCAGAAGGATTCCACTTAAATTTCAATTTAAACGTATGTTTATGATATGTACTATGTACATAATTTTGTAGCATTCCTGATTCCATTAACTTTGAACATAAATTGAATTTTTTGCTTAACGGGAATTCAATTATATGCAGCACCTACAGAAAATTTAATAAAACACAGTCAGTCAGACGGGGAGGACGGAATGGTAGACATAAAGACATCAAAATAGACAATATTTAAATTGTCTAAACAAAATTATCTTGCTCTAATAAACACAGACTAAAAAGTACCCAGCGACAAAACTGACAAATCAAAATCCCCCTACTTTCCCCAACTCACGTTAAAGGGGAATTAAAGCAAACGCTCATAAAGATTCAAAATCGTCGTCGTCGCAAAGTAAGGCAGCTCAGAGTGCCACAATATAGTGACGATAGCAGCGAATATAGATATAATAAAAAATACTCGTCGTCGTACGTATGGGAATGTAAATGAAAAGCAATCAGATTTATTTCTGGCTGCTCCAAGCTAAAAAAAAGCACAACCAATCAAACAGCAAATACTCAAATACAGCAACTGATAATAAAGCTCACACTCTCACAATTTAAAGAAAGAAATCAAATGATACCAGCCAGCCGTTCGTTCGTTCGCTCGTTGTTGCTGCTTCACAGAAATATTTCAGGTATTTCGAATTAAGGCCTCCATGAATTTCTGTTCGCCTGGCAGTACAGAGTGCCAAGAGTTTTGCGCAAAATTGTTTTTAGCACTTGCGCGTGATTGAATGAATGAAAATGAAGGAAGGAAGAAGATAAAAAGCATTTTATTTTATGACTGACTTAATAATATTTATTTATTTGTGGATGAATGTAGTAGATTTATGGAAAAACACTTGATACTCTGTGCCAAAAAAACTGAAAAATGCGCTTAAAATTACACACGGTCGGTCACTCACATACATCATAAATAAGTTGTATGTAAAAACTCCATACGGAGGAAATTATAAAGAGTTTTTTGTTTTCATTTTTTCCAAAAAACCTTTGAGCAAGCAGTAGGATAAAAATGGGAAATTTATAAAAAGTGATGAAGCAA
The DNA here is from genome assembly GCA_942486065.2 of Calliphora vomitoria. NCBI lineage: Eukaryota > Metazoa > Arthropoda > Insecta > Diptera > Calliphoridae > Calliphora > Calliphora vomitoria. The sequence continues at coordinate 142,621,190 of OW818030.2, forward strand.
CTAAAAACTTTATACGAAAATATCCATATAAATGTTATAATTGCAAAAAACAGGATTTATTCATAAAGATTCAGTTTCTTCAATGAAATGTTAAGTCGAGAAACAGACAGCACCATGTAGAAATGGAATAGATGAGAATAAATTGGATTTCAAAGTGGAAATAATTTCAGTTTATTTATATAAAACTAGTGGTCGAAATTCGTCCACTTTTAAAACGCTTTTTACCACTTTTATGGAAAGAATTTTGAAAAAACTTTATATTGTGCATATCTAGAGAAAAGAACCTTTTAAACCAAATATGTTTCATCAATATTGGTGCACAAAAGCATACTTAAAAGTGTTCCACAAAAATAGTGTATAAGATGTGATTATTTTCATTGAAATTACCTTTATCACGGTCGGTCATCCTACTAACAGAATTCAAGCCGGGTCGATTCTAAAGAAAACTAATTCAATATAATACACTATTATCCACAACATTCCTCGCTTTTGTATTTCAAATATTTTAACCCTTTGACGACGATGGGAAACATTTTTCCCATTGCTTTAATAATGTAAAATAAAGTTGACTTACATATACATATTATGTAAAATGTTAAAGTAGACAGAATTGAATAAATTAAGTGCCAAATCATTGACAGGGAATCCCAAAATTTTCTTGCGCTGAGTGCTCAACAGTTTTCGTTTATTGCATTGCTATTTTATTATATTTTCTGATTTTGGCGATTGATACAAAATATTATGTGATTATAGAAGTGTAGAAAAGTTATTAAAAAATGAAAGAGTTAAAAATATACTTTGAAATTGCACATGAATTCCATGGGAAGTATTTTTCCCTATTGACTACAAGTGAAATATTTAGTGCTACTATTACTTTCTAGATGATGAGAAAATGAACAACTTTCGGATGAAGAGGATAAACAATTCATTGAAGAGGATATTGAAAACGATCCAGATGTGGTGGAAATCGAGTACAATCATCAAGAAATTGAAAATAATGTACCTTTGGATACACGTCAGGACACTCCTCTGGAATTGGAACTTATATTCAGATGGAGAAAACACTCTTATGTACCTCATGTATTCCACGAAAGCGCGTACGAATTCGATATGTTGACTTGAATGGTGATTTTTTTGATGTTACCAAGCTGGATATTCTAATAAGTAATAATACCAGAGTGTGTAAGGTACGTGGTGCAGCACGGAAGATCTTTTACTATTGAATTCAATGGAATGAAAGCGTTTTTAGGAATGAATTACCAATCAGGGTCTGCTAAAAAAATAAACGCGACATGTCCTGAAATGATCACAAAGTATAATAAATATATGGGCGGCGTTGACCTTATGGATTAGCGGATAGTATGTTATGAGGTTTAATATTATTATTAATTTACGCTTATTCTTTGATATACTGGACATAGTACCTATCGACTCGTATATAGTCTACCAGAAATCACATGAAGCTAAACGCATAAAAGGTCCACCATTGACAAGTTTCGAATATCGCCAAATTGTAGCAAGAAGTATAGTAAATAATTTCACCTCTAGGCTAACAGAAAGGCCTACTGTAAAGGAAATGGCCAACAGAAAAATTGGAATGAAACGCAATTTGCCAGCACACAACATGCAAAAGCCCGGTAAAATGAAGAGATGTGTAAATTGTTCAAAAAAGCGTAAATTTTAGCCATTTATTCAAAACCATTAGTATTATTTTTATTACCTTTAAAGGGAAAAATATTTCCCATAAAATTCCAAAAAATCGGTTTGTGTTTTTTAAATATTTTTTTAATTTTACTAATATTTGCTCATAATTTCGTTATGGTCCTGAAAGGATCAAGGACACTGTTTTATTATTTCGGGTCATCTTTTTCAGACTTAATAATTCCAACGCCAAATGAAAGTAGATAAATGAACAAACAAAACCCCTGAAGGATTTTCTAAATATGGTTCGAATTGTTATTAGCTTCAAAACTAATATTTTTGTGCAGAAACATAAAATAATTAACTATAAATCGCTCAATGCCTGAGAAAACGATAGATAATATCGGATAGATAATAAGTCTATATTGTATTGGGATGTTTGAGAAAAAATATGTAAAAATTGAGTGACAATATTGTGATTTTTAGTCGTTATTCGTTTGAACTATCGAGGAAATTTTAAAAATAAATCGATCGTTCGAACAATAAAAAACTTATGAACTTTTTTTATTCGATTAAAATAGAACTCGAGTAATTGACAACCATAATTTTTATTGTTTTTATAATATTTGGACCACTGTTGTAGTTATAAATTAAAAAATATATTTTTTTAAATTAGTTGCAGTCGGATAAATTAATAAATATTAACTTATATTAGAACTAAATAGTATTAGTAAAAACAAGTAAGAGAGATATATTCGGCTGGGCCGAATCTTATATACCCTTCACCAAACTATACTTCAAAATAAAAATTTTTAGGTAATTTTAGGTAATCAAATTTTTTTCCAGTTGTTTTTTTTTTCATTTTTTGGAAAAAAAATATTTTTCGAATTTTTTTTTAAAGTTTTTATGTAAAATTTTGTTTAAATTTTTTTTTTTTTTTTAAATTTAAATTTATTTTTTTTTAATATTTAGCGAAAAAAACTTTTGGTGAAAAAAAAAATCTGGTTCAAATTTTTTCCCGATTTTGACCCATTGTAGGTCCAACTTACTATGGTCTTATATACGTCGTTGCAAAGGTCTTTGAAATATCTATCATTTGATATCCATATTGTCTATATTAATGACTTAGTAATCCAGATATAGGTCAAAAACTAGGTAAAAAATCGAGGTTGTCCTGGTTTTTTCCTTATATCTCAGCCATTTGTGGACCGATTTTGCTGATTTTAAATAGCAAACTTCTCGAAAGCATGTCTGACAGAATTATTGAAGATTTGGATCCCGAAGGTATCTGGGGTCTTCAGAAAATTGATTTCAACAGACAGACAGACAGACGGACATGGCTTAATCGACTCCGCTATCTATAAGGATTATGGAAATTACAAACGGAATGACAAATTTATATATACCCTTCTCACGAAGGTGAAGGGTATAAATAGACCAACTTTGCAAAACCCATTAGGGTTCTGAGTTATTATGGAATACTTTCGTGTAATCGAAGAGCAAAACTCTATAAACTCTCCAAAGTACAAATCCTACTTCTAACCATTCTATCGTAACTTTTGCACAACTATTTTTTTGCTTATTTCGCCCACTGTGTCAGTTAAATTTATTTGTCCTTTCTATTTTATGGCGTTACTCTTTGCATTAGGGCCACCTATAAACAAATGTGTGAAGCTTGTAAATATTGAAGGAAAAAAAAATCTGTAGAAACTGCAATAAAGAAGACAAAATGTAGATGTAAAATTTAAATAACAAAATATTGTAGGTATGATAAAATGAAAATTGTTGAAAAGGTTGATGACCCAGTGTAGGTTTATTAAATAGTGGCTGGCGATAGTGTAAACCTGTAGTCTAAATAAACACTTTAATGGTTGATTTAAGATTTCATCAAGTGTAAAATTATGCAGATGACAAAGTCAACAACAAATTTTCATTTATTACGTGATTTATTTGATTACCCCCTTCATTCATCGTCTTTTGATATGAATGCCCAGAGATACGGATATATCTAGGTACATACATCCATACACACATCCATACATACATACGTAAATAGGTATAAAGATAAATGAAAATTAATAAATTATATTCATCATTAGTGTAATAAAAGCGATTATGACAACGATGATGATGATGATGATTTTGATGATCGCGTGTTGCTTTGTGGTTACTGAACAATATAAAACATATACACCCACCTTTCGGTAAACATTGATACGGTTGAGCGGCTGAAAGCAAAGTTTTGTTTTTATTTAACCTTAATAATCAAAAGAAATAAAACAAATACACAATAAAATTCCTTGACTTTTGAAAGCGGCAAAGAAGCGCAAATATGATTTTATTTTTAAACAAAGTGCATACGATTTTGACTTCACTCACCATCATCTTCTCACGACATTACGGTTGACAGTTTGGCTGTTTGTTGTGAGTTTAATTTTTATAGATATTTCAACTAGGAGCGAGCGCATACAATTTAAACGCTTAAACTAGAGCAGGCAGAGCATCATCTAGACCGGAATTATATTAGGCGTTCATAACTTCTGAGGAGGCAAATACATTTTAACTGTTTGCGCTTTGTATACAATTTTTTTTTTAATACAAATTGAGTATTCAGTGTTTTTTTGTTATTATTGCTTTTGATTCCATAAAATTAAAAACACAAACAACAACTGCTTTGACTTAGGGATGATAAAGTTGGTACAATTGTACAAAACATTTTTCTTGGTACCATTCGAACTTGAAAAGTTCATTGTGTACTAGAAAGACTAATTTTACTCACTTTAATCTAATTAAGTTAATCTTATGTCAGAAATTAGTTACAATAATCTTTGTATATATCCTTTAAACGAATATATACGTTTTGTCTTATTGCAGTGGCACAAGTTAATTTTAAAAAGTAGTTTGTTTGTTCTAAATACCATTTACACAAACAATTCGTTTGGGAACAATGTACGATTTTTTAAGCAGAGTGGTACAATTGAATTTGCCGTCCCTTGAGTGACTACATATCTCTTGTTTTCTTTTATATTTAATGTAATCCTTCTCTTTCTGTTGATTTCTACTCTTAGGTTTTCGTCTAAACTCTCATTTAGTAAGTTTATTATTGTTTTTATTTCACCATTTCTCGTTTTTTATTTCCTTATTTTGGCATCTCTTAAGCAACTCTGTATTTGTTTACAATTTAATGCATTAAACATATTGAAGACAGCAGGCTACACGATAACACGAACACAAATGCTGCTGGCTGCAGTTGTAGTCGTGTGGGAGCTACTGAATTATTTTAAAGACGGCAGCGACAAAGTAAACAGCTGATTTATAATTCAGTGGTGCCATTTTATTTTTTTTATTTACATTAATGAAAAATAACCGTACAAAGTACCAAGGTTATTAAGATTTAAACAATTATTTTTTAAACATATTATTTACTTAAAATTCGTAACAGTAAGGAAATTTCTCTCATTCGCCAAATTATGATCAAAAAAATATTTTTTCCCGAAAATCACAAAATTTAAATCGTAGGTACGAAAAAACTGTAAGAGGTATTGACATAATTTTTTCATATTTTAATTCTCTATTATGATCTCAATAAATCCCAATGGAGATTTGAAACTGCCGTTAAAAAAAATAATTTTTTTTTGGCCATCCCTTCGAATGGGCTAACGGTATTCTACAAAGACGAAAACTCATACAAATGTAAATACGGATATATTTTAAGTAAAAATTAGCTTTTATTTTAATATTTCTTAAAATATGTTAATTTTGTTCCTACATTTCTTGTTCAAGTAGCCTGAGATACGATAATGGTCTGGGGAATTTTTAATAACTTTTTTTTAAATTATAAACTTATTAATTGTGAAAAACCTTTTTTGTTGTTTTAATTTTGATCTATTAGAGTGTTTTATATCCAAAGATTCACATGCAATTCCCAGATATTAAAATTTATGTATCCATGCATGAAAATCCGCCTTAATCATTACATAGATTAATAGAATTACATATTAAATCTCAGGTAGCTAATTTTAAAATAGGATTTTCGATTATGATATTGTTTGAAAATTAACTTTCCTCAAATATTGAACCACCACTGTTTTCGCCAGCATCAATTCGTAAACAAACGAATGGACATCGTCTGTGCGGAAAGTGTAATGTGTACAGTGACGTTAAAATTAATCAGCACTCTCAATGTCAAATATGGAAACTAAATATTTCAAACGCAGTTACAAAAAACAAAATAAAGCGAGTACGAAACTTGCTCTTACCAATACGCACGGTTGTTTGGGAAACGAGCACAATCAAAGCGATAACGACTTAAACAAATTTGAATCGTTATTTAAATAAGGTTAACAATAAATATATACTTTAACACCCAAATTCATAATCATTTTTGATATGAAAAATTTATATGATAATATTAAAACTACATTAAGAATGTTAATTAAATAAAAAATGAATAATAATAATAGTGAGTGCTGTAGTTTCGAAGCCATCAGTACAATGCAAACATGAAAAGAAAAACTCAACTGAAAAAGATAAAACTGAACAGTTAAAATGGGATCCTAAAGTAATTAATTCCTTAGAAGCTCAAGGTTTTCGAAGTAGGGAATCATAAAACGTTAAAGTTTCAGTTTATGTCGTTTTTATAAATATAATTAAATAATAAAATGATAATTAGTAAAAAATTTTAATAATAAAATTTGATTCAGCCTGCGAATCATACTTACTACAATTTAGTTCCGTGCTTAAAATCCATATAAAAACATAACCTAAATAATTTGAATTAATGACAAATTTAATGATTCATTAAAGGAATTAATTCTATAAAGAATGAAATCAATACTTTTGAAATCCCAAGGAATTAAGCCTATAAACTATACTATTATAAATGCATTGAAGGAATATGTAAGATAACAGATATAATTTGATTTCGAATATTGTAAATTTGTAATTTGATGACAATCGGCAAAAAGTATGAGCAATTTAGAAAATGATAGTTTTCAATGAATCGCCAGTCGCTTTAATTCTACTACATTGTAAATCCAAAAAAAGAACTCTCTTTAAATATGTGAGTAATATTACAGTGACGTTTACTACATGAAAACGAATGATAAAAAGTAAAAATCAAAACAAAAACAAAATAAATGAGAGAAAGAAGATGAAAGAAACAGAAAACGACGACAAAAAAAAAAAACACCAAAAGAGAGTTATTTATGGAAAACATACAAAACTGAATGACTGAATACATGACATACACTCGCACAAATCCATTCGAATACACAAGACATTTCGGTTAGAAAACAATTTCAGAAATATGAAATGAACAAAATGACTGAGTCGAAATGAAATGAATTGTATACATATGTGCGACGGACGATACTAGATTTGGAAACGTTGAAATATGAGTTTTTAGTAAATATTAAGACAGCAAAGTGAACACATTGAGCTGAGCGTTTTGCTTAAAGGCGTCGTGCAAAATTGAACGTAGAAAATTTAACGGCTACGCGATTTTGAATAAAACAAAATAAAAAATAAATATAAATTTTAAATACTATAAATATGTATAAAACAAATTAAACAGAGTGAAATTTTCGAATTTATCAAATATACATATAAATTGTGTATAGAGTACCTATATAAGCTCTTATTGGGAATTTAAAGAAAGAAAAAAGTTGTAAAACCACAAAATTGTTGATAAGAAAAATATATATTTTCAAAAAAATAAAATTCTCCCGCCTTAAAATTGTGTATAGGTACAAATTTTAATTGTGTTTTTAATTATTAACAACAACAACAAAAAATAATTAATTAAAGTACGTGTTATTTGTAGTGAAAACAATAAAAACCTTAAATTTTTATTGTAAAGTTATTCTTTGATTGTAAATATAAAATAAATTAAAAATCTACTATAAAACCTGAATCAAAACAATTGGACGCCATTGTTGTTGTTTTCCTGGTTAATTGCAACAACCCCTGCCTGCTGCTCCATTCATCGTCATCATCATCAACAACAACAACTATTTCTTCTTTTGCTACAGATTCTAAAGGATTTATTCTTGTGTCTTCTTTGTATTTGCCTTTTGGAAAAATAAAGTAAGTTTGTCCTGTGTGTAAAATAAAATCAATTTTTGTTTATGGTATCTTTGTGTTCGCATTGGAGTTCCAAAAACAATAAAATGTCTAGACAGTGTTAAAATTTGCTACTTAGCAGGCTGACTAACTGCCTGGCTGGCTGCAAACAGCTCGCTCGCTCCCTTTGAACCTCTTTTCAAACTCCATACATTAAATCCTGTTTGGCTAACCCTAGCGGAGCCTGTTTACAAATATGTTTTGAAAACATGGTCGTTAAAAATTTATCTGTTTATTTGAAAAAATCTCTTTAAACTGGTTTACTTCTTCTTCTTTTCAAATATCTTTAAGTACTGAAAAGTTCTTCTCCTTTATGTATTTATTTCCTTCCCTCTTCTACATCTTTCCATATGTTTACCATCAAATCCTTTTTTGTCTCAATATGTTTTTTTTTTCTTCTTATTTTTGGCAAAACATCCCTATTTTAAGGTTTCTGTTTATTTTCTTAAAATGTTGGCTGTATTTGAAAAAAAAAAATCCCTAAAAATGAAAATCTCCTACTTATTTTGTTGTTTCTTAAAGATGTGTTTTATTTCATTCTTCTAACTCTCAAATTTCAATTTCTCATCGTTTCTTATTTTCTTAGTCCCTTGATTTTTTATATTTTTTTTTCTTGTTTTTAAAAGTATCATTTCATTCATTCTCACTCAATCAACTTTCGAAAACAGAAACAAACCACCACCACCACCAACCAACCAACTTTTTCAGCTCGTAAATTATCCGAAAAGACATTGTGGTTTTATTTGTCAAAATTTGAAACTTATTTTACCAGGCATTCAGAATTTTTGGTTGTATTCCATATTTCTCTTACATTCTGTCATTCATTGTTTTTCATTTCAGTACGTTAAGTTTCTCACCATATTTTTTTTTATTACACTGGTTTTTGTGTTTTTTGTTATTTTCCTGTATTTGTTGTTGTTTTGTTTGGGATTTCATCCATCGCATTTTCTGTTTTGGACACGAGTTTGCTCAAAAACAACAAAAGAAAAACATGAAAAAGAAAAGAGAGAACAAAACACAACAAATTGAAGAAACCTCCACAAAAAAATAAACAACATGCATATGTGAAATTACCCACAAACCCCAGAGCCCCCACCCTACCAAACTTTCAGCATTTTGTGTACAGTGCGAACAGATTAGAGAGCACAGTGGATTTGTAGAATAGTTTTTGTATACAAAAATTATGGATATATTTTCCTAGAAACAGTGAAGTTCCAAAAGTTCTAGTGTTTCTAATCGGGAACATTTTGCCGCAAATATTTTTCTGGGAATTCTCGGGAAATGTTTGTCTTTGTCGAAACTCTGTTATAAGTTTTCTGCTTAACACAAAGGACCCACGTGAGCTGCTCTTCATCTTTACTTCGCGGCTGCCTGGAAACTTTTCTCCTTAAAGTTACAGTATTATTTCTGCACAGATAAAACAGATTCGTTGCGATTTGTTGCCAATTGAATAAATCTATCCATATCCATAGAGTTTTTGATACTAGCAACAGAAAATCCGTTGACATACACTAATTATGATTTAATTACCTATTTTTTGTCACCCCAAGTAAACTGCACTGAATCTTTTGATTTAAAAAAAAATTGCTTAGCACAAACAGAATTTAAATTAGTTGTTTTAAGACATCCAATCTTTTGTTCCACGAGTGCCCGGGTAATGAAACAGTAGGTTACACTGAACTCGGCTAATCCATAACCTTGATGCTGCGTAATCTGGCCGACAATAAAATATTTGAAAATGTTGGCCGTGTTGGCTATAGGGTTCCTAATATTCCGAACTTTTCCCATTTCCGGGAAATATTAAAAATACCTATTCCAATTTTAATAATAATATATACTTTTGTTAAGCGATTTAAAATATCTGTCAAAGATAAATCTTGAAAAAATTTGTAATTCGTTCAGAAAGAGATATTTTTCAAATCTAATTATTATATTGTAATTATTTATTCTAAATACGAATATTCCCTTGAAATATAATTGAATATATGCTGATGAGCTTCGCAGAACTTTGAATGGACACCTATATCTATTACCGATTTTCAGCCTTTTTAATAAAGATATAGGTGCTTTTTTTAATTGTTTTTAGGATTTTATTTTCATTTGATCGTTATATTAGTATGATTATTTCTAAAGTTTCGTTTACTCCATGGCAGAATAAACCAGGTACAATTATTGGGGAGAGTTGTCATTATTTATCCCTACAACGTCAAATAACGCATTTACTCTCATCAATTTTTATTTTGTATCCACGATTTTTTCACATTCTATTAAAGCCAACATATTTATTTGGACACATTTTAATTTGTATTAAATATTTCACGAACAAATTTAAATACATAAATATTTTTTAATACAACCACAAATTAATTTATTTTTATTTTAGACATTTCGTTTTGATTTTTTTCTAATTTTCTTTTGTTTGGCGTTATAAGGAATGTATTATTGAGAACATACTTTCTATTAATTGTACCTTGTTAGTTCTGCCATGGTTTACTCTATATTCAATTTGAGATGTTATTAACCTTTACATATACGAGGGTTAAAGTTTCGTTTTGTTTATTGGTGGGTACTTTTAGATCACGTCTCGGCTCAATCTACACATAAAAATGAACGTCTACGATTTGACACCATTCGGTGTCAATAGTGTATCAACTCGTATGTGCACAAATCGTACACGAACGGTGTCAATTTGACAACGATGGAATGACACCATCCATTGTCGATTTGTCACCATACCGATGTCGATTTGATATTGTCCGTTGTCGATTTAATACCACATGTTTTTGATTAGGAATCCAAATTTACCATAATATTTATGGCGATTAAAATAAAACATAAAATACCTAATTTTTCCTTAATTTTCAAATTTTTGAATTTTTTTTCTTTACAAACCATCTCCTGAACATTTCAAATCGACCATTGGACCATTTCATTTATATATATATATAGATAAGATAAAAACATTTATAAAAACATGTTTGAATACTCGAATGTAAAAAATTATCAATGTTTATTGTTTCCAGATACTGTTGTACTTGCATTTAGTCCTTTATTCAGCTATCTCCTCATTGATCTTATTAGTTTCATAGCATTTATTTTGTTCACTTTTTGTTCACAAAACCTAATTTATTTCGCACTTAAGTATTTAATAATTTGTACTTTTGCGTTCTAAATAACAAAAACTTAGTGATAAATACCATTACGTTGAGACGTCGTATACTTTGACAACATAGTGTTGTCGATTCATCCCTGTTTGTTTATAAATTGTAAACGTATTGTGTCAAAATGACAACCACCGTTGGCGATTTTCCAACTTCGTTTTTACCTCAGTGTATTGACTTTATTATTTATTTATTTATTAAGTAGTTACAGATTAACGACACTCTTCTACAAACCGTAAAATATGGCTAAATTTCGGAAGTGAATTACTCACATTCGAGTCGTACGTCTTCTACGTTCTATTAATATTATTAGTGAGCTTGAAGTACGACTCATATACCCTAAATTTCATCATAATAGCTGCTGGCTAAGTATGAAGCCAATTATCCTGTTTGATGAAAGAAGAAATACATCATCAGGAGTTATTAAGGCCCTTTGCTAACATTGCCAACAGAAAGCACATGCTCGGAGGTTTCTTACTCCAGTTCGCAAAATCTGAACTGTTTTGTCTCAATAATACCTAAGGTAAATTGGCCGTAAATAATCCAGTATTTAGTCTGAAATCGCACTTCCTTATTAATGCGATGTATATGCAGATGTCGTTTGCTGCATCGACATCTAGGCTATGGAATGATCAGTTTAAGTTTGAAGGTCTTTAAAACCCTTTTTGTTTAACACATTTGATGATGTTGGCAGGTTAACATAATAATTAATAATGTATAGCAGTAAAGAAGACTAAAGGCATGGTCACACATGGCAAATATTTTCTCAAAAAAGCGCAACCATTTTTTTACCAAAAAATTTTTTGACGGGTTTTTATCTTACAAGTTATTTGTAAGATCAAACTGAATCAAATAAAATAAAACTAAATTGTTTGATTTGAATCATCTTAAGTAAAATATGTTTTTGAAATTAATACAAGAATTTAAATATATGTTATTTAGTGGATACGTCTTTTTCGTCAAATATTTGTCATGTGTGACCCTAGGAACAACAAATAGTATAAAAGCTTATACTTTTATATCGGTCACTTTGAATTGCTGTCATTAAAATATCGGACATTTATCGAAATATTGTTAAATTTGCAATATTTCTTTTAACTCGCAAAATTGCTTTGTGTATTCCCCATTAAAAGCTTTTTAGTTATTGTTTTAAACACATAACAACAAAGACTCTCCCAATTTTGTATATACTCAAACTACTGTTGCATATTAGAGCCATAAATAAACAAGGCCACAGTTACGCAAATTTCTTTTTATTGACTGACATGATAAGCAGTAGACGGACGGACGGACTCAAAAATGGACCGTCAGTTAGACAGACAGACAGACAGACTGACAGATAGACAAGCAAGCCAATATTACTGGGTTCATTATACAAAAATACAGCACAGTCTGCACAGTGTGCGATGTGTAAATCTCTCACAATACCTAAATGTTGTTACATTTTAAGCATTTTTTTTGAATATGGTATGAACGAGTTTGTTTGTACATTAACTAGATGTTTACGTTCATACTTACTTACCCATTTACATACGTCTAAATATAAACGTTTGTATGTAAGTAAGTATGCAGGAAAATATGTACATCTTACAATAATATTTACATAGTAATAGAGCTGTCATAATTTACACATACATTTATGTACATCGTACATTTATTTGTTTTATTTTTATTATTTTTTTTTTTTTGTTTTAACTCTACATTCATACTTATTAACAATTTACTTTTACGGGAGAATAAACATGTTTTGAAAAAAGTACCACTGTCTAATGAAAAACAAACGTTAGGTTAATATATTATGACGTTAGGTAGAAATTTCGTTTATTTCCGCTTTCAACACTGTCATTTACATATATTCCTAAATTTTAATTTTTCGTCAAATATTTCAGCAGTGTTTAGTTAAAGTAGGACCTCTTAAATCTTTTAATAAAAATATATATACATATTATTTAATTTTACTTTTAAAAAATTCCAGGGATTGAACAGATTTTTCTAATATTTCTCGGGAATGGCAAAAGTTCGGGAAATTTGGAACTCTAATTGCTATACTTTAATGTAAATTTAGAAATTTATATTGATTGTAATTTTGATGCTTAAATATTATTTATCTCTTGAAAGAACAAATCTTTATAATGAAAAAAAAGAAATATATATATATTATATCGTTAACTGTTTTGTGTTGTTCAAAGTCCCCAATGGTTAAGTGAAAATGTTTAAAGAGCTAGAAATTTAAATTTCGTACAATGATGATTAGTGAAATTAATTAAGCATTAAGTAGAAAGGTCAAGCAGTTTGTTAAGTATATATGTATGTATGTACATTAGGGAAATTTTTAAAATTTTTTGCAAATATGCAAATTGGCATAGCATAGTCGAATAGAGCATTAAAAAATATGAAAAAACACGGTATTATTTTTTCCCGGTTGTTAAAAAAGTTCACGCACCAAACGCAATAAAGTTTTTCATTAAATATTTCATTATTATTTTGAAATACAATATATTTTATTTTAATAATAACTTCGGACATACTTCAAAGATAATTTAAAATACGGGAAGTATCCCTCACACTTGCAACAAAAAATATGAAATTATTAATATAATTTTTCAGAGAAAAAAAAAAAAATTTGGTTTATTTTAGAAATTGGTGTTGGTGCGTGATGTTTTTGATTCCAATGACCTATAAAAAGGGTTTTCATTACTTTCACAACATTAAACATCACGTGGTGATATGCCAAAAATTTCGTAAAAATTTGTTATATACCTAATGTACATATATGTATATATATTTCTCGGGATGAATTAATATGATTATGTTCGTCTGTCTGTATGTCTGTTGAAATCAACTTTTAGAAGACGCCAAATTTAAAGAATAGTATTTATATATTAACAAACCAACTACACCTCTTGAAAATGTAGTTTCATTTAATTTTAACAAAAAAACGGTCAATTTAAAAACCAGTTTAATTTTCAACTAAAACGAAGAAAATATATAAATATAGTTTTTTTAATGTTTTATTTTGCTTTTCAACAATTAAATGAGCTCAGTTCACACATTAATTGCAAGAAGTGGCATAAACTACACAAACAAAATAAAAACACCAAAAAATGTAGCAACGTCATGGATATAAAAAATTTATGTAAAAACAGTATATGGGCTAATACATATAAACTCTTTTATACTGCTGCTATAGTAGTTGTATGTTTTAAATAAAATTAAAAAAAAAAAAATGTAACAACAAATGAAAAACAATACACGTACTTGTATGAAACATTAATTATGTTATTAAATTCATGATGCATCTAATCGCTAGTGAGCCATTTCACACACACAATACAGGCGTTGAGACTCCAACGTTATTTTATTTTAACACTTCAACTGCGGTTTAACGCTTGCAGCTTGTATTGTAATTTTAGCTAAGTAACTATGTCATACTCTATAAATGTTGTTTTATTTTAATAATTTTAAAATTACTTGGGATTGCCACACAGAACATTACAAAAATGATTATAATCCATTTAATGTTTAAACCCGTGCGCGCATACTTCATTTTTGTGATTTTTTTCTCTACATATTTAAACAATACGTACTTAAATATTTAAAACAAAAACGAATTATACTTTAAATACTCCCGAAACCGAAAACTACATGTGTAATCATTTTGAATTGTTTTGCATTGTGCGATTTCATATATGAATAAATAAATAAATAAATAGAAATAAAAAAGGCAAATATGTATGTAAGTATGTAGTCGCAGTTGGGGTTTTTCGGCATGAGTATTTTTTCAATAAAATAAAATTTTTGTTCATATATGGTCATGTTTAAAAGCGATGACGATGGCGACAACAACTATGATAGGAAAATATGTAAAACAAAATAAATAAAATAAACTATAACACTGTTTCCAAAAGTAGGAAATATAATGAATTTATATTCAGTTATGATAATTGATGATTTAATTTCGAGTAAATTCAACATTTGTTTTGGGAAACAGTGTATGTACTATAATGTTTGGCCATAAAAAAGAAATTCTGTATAAGTATCATTTATTTTTAAACTTTGTATCCCCTCATACTTAGATACATATATACATTAGGGTGACATCGTTTGCACGTGATTAAAAAAGCTTTGTTACAAAGTTCTTTATTATATTTCTTCTCTAAAATTATGAGATAATTAATGTTTACAGCGACATAAATATGCGACACGGAAGAATGCTAAAGAGTGTTTTTTTTTTTATTTCTGCAAAAATCTTCTAGACATTTTTTTTTAATATTTAAAAAATGTTTGAAAAGAACACACAATTTCCTAAATATTGATAAGACATATTATATTTATATTTTCCTTATCCACTAGTCTCATTAATGATTTCAAAATACATGTTTGGAGTGCAGTACTCGTCAATGCAGTGTCGAAAAATATATGTATTCCAAATCGGCAAGATTCCGGAATTTTTTTTGTATGTCTTTGATTTGAAAGCCATTATCTTGACTAGTGAAAAAGATAAGTTATACATATTATATATCAATGAGTGGAATTTTAAAACAAGTTAGAGTACTATATTCGGCTATGCCGAATCTTAAATACCCTCCACCTAAATTAGATGAAAATTATAGAAATTACATTGGTATAAACACTCTAATATCGATATTCAGTGTTTGTTATTGGGACTTAGCTCCGAAGAGCTAATAGTATTTTATATACTGTATAATAGTATTTTATATACTAGTTTACGCAGAAGATATTTTATTTCAACTGTATACAAATTGTATCTAATTCAGCAATTTATAATTGAAATAACTACATATTCCTACTATTTCCAACAGAGTCTATAATTTTATAATAGGAATCAAATGTACTATTTAACAATTTATATACTTAATAATTGCTTAATATTACCGATTGGCCCAACCACAAAAGAGTATAAAACAAGTAAGAGAGCTATATTCGGATGTGCCGAATCTTATATACCCTTCACCAAATTATACTTTAAAATAAAAATTTTAAATATTTTTAGGTAAACAAAATTAATTTTTTTTTTCAAAATTTTTTTTCAAAATTTAAAAAAAAAAAAATTTTCAAAACTGTTTTTCAAAATTTATAAAAATTGTTTTCAATTTTTAAAAAATTTTTTTTTTTAATTTTTTTAATTTTTTTTTTTAAATTTATTAGTGAAAAAAAATGTATGAAAAAAATTTTTTTTTGGTAAAAAAAAATTCGGGTTAAAAAATAGTTTTCCCGATTTTGACCCATACAGACGGACATGGCTATATCGACTTCGCTATCTATAACGATCCTGAATATATATACTTTGTGGTGTCGCAAATGAAAAATGTAGAAATTACAAACGGAATGACAAAAGGGTATAAAAAATGTATAAAAAAATATATTTAGTCAAGAGTTTTATAGGTATTGTAGTGATTATCGGAAATGGACCTAATATGGGTGCTACTGTCAAATATGGACTTATATTAATCCAGTAGTATGATTACTGGATACAAATTAATGATCTGTATACAATTTTAGTTATATTTAAAATATTTATAGAGGTTAAAGTGTTTTCCGGAAGTGTTTCTTATATGGGAACTATACCAATTATGGGCCGATCTTCATTCGCTTCAGCAATTTTAATGTAGATGGGGAATATGCAAGTCGATTTTCAACCTGATACCGATATATATAAGATATTTAAGTGTATTTAAGTGATTTTCGGAAGTAAACTTTATATGGGGGCTAGGTTCAAATAGTGCCGATACAAAAAAAATTCGTGTCGCGATTGCACTTTGCACGAAACTTAGTTGTGCTGAATTAAGGATACTACGATTCTATGAACATTTATATACCATAACACCATATTTCAGGAAGAAATTTTTAGGGGGGCTAGGAGAAATTATAGACCTATTCTTACCATTTTCAACAGAATTTGTCCTTTTATTATATAAATAGTGAGTTCAAAGTTTAATGGTATTCCCTGCAATGAATTTACCCACAGTCACAAAAAACATGTGAAAATTATAAAAATTGTTGGAGGTTGTCTTAATTTTCGATCCATAGCCTTGGTTCTACCAATTCGATTTTGCTGATTTTCAATACCAAACTGCTTAGACAAATTATAAACATTTTGGTATATATTTCATTGATTTTGCTTATCTATTTTGGACGTGAGAGTGTTTTACACATACAGACAGACGGACATTGCATAATCGACTTGGTATTTCATAAGGATCAATAATATATATACTTTGTTGGGTCTCAGATGAATATTTCTCAATGTTACATACGGAATGACAAACTTATATATACACTCATTCACCACTTGTGGTGGTGGAGGGTATAAAAATTTATTGGTTTTTGGCAAAAATGAGGAATCCTAATATACTCAATATATATATATATATATATATATATGCACAGCGCATAGTTTGGGGACAGTAAAAATTGGTCATTTTTTTTAGGTAAAATTATTGATTTTATATTTATTAATCATTTTAAAAAGGAATTTTAAATTTGTTTTGGCTAAATTAATTTTTATTTCAAATTAACTATACTCCGCATACTTTGAGGACAATCATATACGTTGCGCCTAGTTTGGGCACATGTCCCCAAATTATGCGGTATATAGAAAAAAAATCATGTTGCCACATGTTTGCCAATGTTTGGCGATTTTGGCATTTTTTCCAAGTGGTGCCAATGTTACATTTTCTTTGCGAATCGCTACTTTGGTACAATAAATCACCTAAAGAAAGAAAACACGCCACAAATTTATTGAAATTAAGTTAAATCGCTATTTTAGTATTTCCAAATGGCATGACATTTAATTTGATAGTGTTTTGTGTTTTTATTCATAACTATTTTAATATAAAATGCAACAATATTATTTAATAAACATTATCACATATTTAAAATATTATATATGTTAATAAAATTCGAAATTGTTTTCTAAAAATGCAATAGCACTAATTTTATATTTAACTTAACTTTTAAATATTTATGTCTGGTGTAAGACATAAAATGTCTGTCATATTTTAAAACAAAATGGTTTTAGGAACATATATAAAAAACAAATTTATATAATTGAATTTGACGATAAAAGCCATATATTTTGTTCCATGCTAGTTTACGAGTAGGCAGGGTTGTAAATCATAAAATAATTTTGCTTATATCTTTGAAACTACGGAATGTTCGATGAAAAACTTGTACTATATAATAAATTGTATTGCAAAGTATGGAGCTATGTCTGATTTAAATTTTGGAAGGCTAATAGTCAAGTCAGTGTTCTGCAGGGACATATCCGCAAGTTACAGATATATAGAAGATCAATATTCAATAAATCTTTTTTTAATGTAATATCAAAATGTTCTGCTCACTATTATTCTAAAACAATATTATCGTCAGCCCAAATGCAAGAAATTAGACTATACATAAAAGTTGTAATAACAACAAAATTTATAGATCTTGTAATAAGCAAGATATATGCAAGAAAATGAGTTTTGTGATTTTTCGCATACAAAACCGTTGGATATACGAAAATATTAATTGAAACCAAAATGTAGTGATTTTTTTCTCTATAAATGTTGTTATAACTGCTAAACACATAGGATGCCTAACAAACGAGATATATGCAAAAAACAGATTTTTTGTGATATTTTACATTCAATGTCTCAAAAACCGTTAGAGGTACGCACTAATTGTTATCTAAAAATGTTGTAATAACTCCTTAACTCGTAGGACGCATAATAACCGAGATATATGGAAAAAACAGATTTTATATGATTTTTGACATCCACTATCTCGAAAATCGTTGGAGGTATGCAAAAATTATATTTTACGAAGATATAGTGATTTTTATTCTATAAAAATGTTGTGATAACTCATAAATACATAGGACGCCTAACAACCGAGATATATACAAGAAACTGAGTTTTTGTGATATTTTACATTCAATATCTCAAAAACCGTTGGAGGTACGGCAAATTATATGTTACCAAAATTTAGGGATTACTATTCTCTCAAAATATTGTAATAACTCCTAAACTTATAGTGTGCATAATAACCGAGATAAATCTAAAAAACAGATTTTGTATGATTTTTGACATCCAATATCTCGAAAACCGTTGGAGGTACACACAAATTATATATCACCCAAATCTAGGGATTATTATTCTCTAGAAATGTTGTAATAACTCCTTAACTCGTAGGACGCATAATAACCGAGATATATGGCAAAAACAGATTTTATATGATTTTTGACATCCGATATCTCGAAAACCGTTGGAGGTACACACATATTATGTGTTACCCAAATGTAGGGATTATTATTCTCTAAAAATGTTGAAATAACTAATAAACTCGTAGAATGCATAATAATCGAGATATATGTCAAAAACTGATTTTTGTAATTTTTGATATCCAAAATCTCGAAAATCGTTGGAGGTATGCAAAAATTGTATGTTACCAAAATATAGGGATTTGTATTCTTTAAATATTTTGTAATAACTCCTAATCTCATACAACGCCTAATAACCGAGATAAATCTAAAAAACAGATTTTTTTATGATTTTTGACATCCAATATCTCGAAAACCGTTGGAGGTACACACAAATTATTTATCACCCAAATCTAGGGATTATTATTCTCTAAAAATGTTGTAATAACTCCTTAACTCGTAGGACGCATAATAACAGAGATATATGGCAAAAACAGATTTTATATAATTTTTGACATCCAATATCTCGAAACCCGTTGGAGGTACACACATATTATATGTTACCCGAATGTAGGAATTATTATTCTCTAAAAATGTTGTAAAAACTCCTTAACTCATACAACGCCTAATAACCGAGATAAATCTAAAAAACTGTATTTTGTAATTTTTGGCATCCTATATCTCGAAAATCGTTGGAAGTATGGAAAAATTATATGTTGCCAAAATGTAGGGATTATTATTCTTTAAAAATGTTGTAATAACTCCTAAACTCATAGGACGCATAATAACCGAGATATATGGCAAGTACAGTTTTTTTGTAATTTTTTACATTCAATATCTCGAAAACCGTTTGAGGTAACCACGAATTATGTGTAACCAAAATGTAGGGATTGTTATTATCTAAAAATGCTGTACTAACGCCTAAACTCTTAGGACGCCTAACAACTGAGATTTATGCAAAGAATTGATTTTTGACATCCAGTATCTCGAAAACCGTTGGAGGTACTCAAAAATTATGTTACCAAAATGTAGCTCATAGGACGCTAACTAACCGATATATATGCAAAAAATATTTATTTTTGTGATATTTTAGGAACAACATTGACCAAACAAGCAGCAAAAGTAAACATACACCACCTTGTACAATTTCGTCTTGTTCCCGCTTTTTTTGTTCACGCCAAATTTAAACAAGGTGGTGTCGATTCTACAACAACAACATTGACCAAACAAGCAGCAAAAGAAAACAGACACCATCTTCTACAATTTCGTCTTGTTCCCGCTTTTTTTTGTTTATAGTAAATTTAAACAAGGTGGTGTCGGTTCTACAACAACAACATTGACCAAACAAGCAGCATAAGAAAACAGACACCATCTTCTACAATTTCGTCTTGTTCCCGCTTTTTTTTGTTTATAGTAAATTTAAACAAGGTGGTGTCGGTTCTACAACAACAAGAATTGGTCAAAGTAGTCAACACCATCTTGTATAAATTCGACTTTAAAGGTACATGCAACCAAAATGTAGGAACTTTTATTGTCTAAAAATTTAGTTATAA
Organism: Calliphora vomitoria; assembly: GCA_942486065.2. NCBI lineage: Eukaryota > Metazoa > Arthropoda > Insecta > Diptera > Calliphoridae > Calliphora > Calliphora vomitoria. The sequence goes on from OW818030.2 coordinate 142,641,871, forward strand.
CTCCTAAACTCCTAAAACATGATTTGATTTTGATGTTTGACATCCAATATCTCGAAAACCGTTAGGGGTAGGCAATCATTATGTGTAACCAAAATGTATCGATTATTATTCTCTAAAAATGTTGCGATAACTTCTAAACTAGTAGGACGCATAATAAAAGAGATAAATGCAATAAACAGATTTTTGTAATTTTTAACATCCAATATTTAGCAAATAGTTGGAGGTATGCACGAATTATTTGTAACCAAAATGTAGGGATTGCATAATAATCCAGATATATGCAAAAAATATATATTTTTAAAATCGTTGGAGGTAAACAAAATTTATATGTTTTCAAAATGTACACCCAGAGAAAAAACAACTTAAAATCAATAAGAACCATATTAAATCAATTAGAAACATTAACGAAAATTTAGAAATGTTGAATTTTTTTCTTTCAATATGGAACATTATTAATTTATTATTAAGTTAAAAATAATTAATTTATTGTGTTTATGAATGGGTTTTGTATGGTTTTTCTATTAAAATAAACATTATTGAATTAATATATCGCATTCTTGTTTTTAAGTTGCTGTTTTCCCCGAGTGTAGGGATTATTATTCTTTAAAAATTATGTAATAACTCCTAATCTCACAGGAACCGAAATAACCGGTTGGTAAAAAGCCGAATTTTGAACTGCCTAAAAATTTCGTTAAGTTTAAATAGTCGTAGTCTAACTTTTTATCGTGATTATAAAAAAATGCTTGTTTTCATTACTAAATTAGGTAACCATATGTCCTTTATACTAAAACAGTATAAAGTACGAAAAAACTACTTTTCATAAATTAGCAAAAGTCGTAACGTCGACTTTTTGTTTTATAAATAAATCTATTTAATGATTTTATGATTATTTTTTAAATAAAATGTTGGAATTATTATCTAAAAATAGTAACTATATATATGATTGTGGTAACAATAATATGGTTAATTTACGATTCGCATGAATATTTCAACCATATATATGGTTGCAGTAACCATGTATATGTTTGTGACAACTATTTATATGATGAAGGACTTACCATATTATGATGCTCTCGTATCATAATCTGAGAACAACATATTATGATAAAATTATTCATCATATAAATGGTTGTCACAAACATATACATGTTTACTGTAACCATATATATGGTTGAAACATTCATGTGAATCGTAAATTAACCATATTATTGTTACCACAAACATATATATAGTTACTGTGACTATAATATTGTTAAAAATTTTGATATTGTTACAGTAACCATGCACAAATTTGAAATGGTTACAGTAACAATGTACAACTATATTTTTTTTCTGCGTGTAGGACGCATAATAATTGAGATATATTCCTAAAACTTATTGTTTATGATTTTTGACATTCAATATCTCGAAAATCGTTGGAAGTAGGTAAAAAACATTCTGGAACACTATATTCCACGATTTTCGAGATCTCGATTTAGAGTTCTATAAATCGACTTTATTTTCAACCTTTTGCTTAAACTAAGCCATTATTGATTAACTGAATATAAGCTAATTTAAAAAATATCACAAAGTTTAAAAAATCGCAGTTGGCTACCTTTTTATTGTGAAAATTAAAAAAAATGTTGTATTTAATAATTTAGGTAACAAAAGACGAAAAAACTACTTTTCATAAATTAGCAAATGTAGCAAAGTTGACTTTTTGTTTCATCTATTAATCTATTCAAATATTTTATGTTTGTTTTTTTAAGCCATTAATAATGGGCACATACTGATATTTCTCAGTTTCTTAATCTCTGAATCACTTTCTTGTCCATAGTGTAATATATTAATGAGATTACAAGTCCTAATTATGTTTTGATGAAACTAAAAGGATTAATTAAAAAATTATATAATAACTCCTAAACTCATACGACGCCTAATAACCGAGATCTCGAAAATCGTTGGAGGTATGCACAAATTATATGTTATCAAAATGTAGGGATATTTTGATAACTCCCGAACTCGTAGGACGCATAGTAATTGAGATATATTTCCAAAAATGATTTTTGACATATCTCGAAAACCGTTACATGATACCAAAATTTAGGGATTATTATTCTCTTATAATGTTGAAATAACTAATAAACTCGTAGAATGCATAATAACCGAGATATATGTCAAAAACTGATTTTTGTAATTTTTGATATCCAAAATCTCGAAAATCGTTGGAGGTATGCAAAAATTGTATGTTACCAAAATGTAGGGATTATTATTCTTTAAATATTTTGTAATAACTCCTAATCTCATACAACGCCTAATAACCGAGATAAATCTAAAAAACAGATTTTTTATGATTTTTGACATCCAATATCTCGAAAACCGTTGGAGGTACACACAAATTATTTATCACCCAAATTTAGGGATTATTATTCTCTAAAAATGTTGTAAAAACTCCTTAACTCGTAGAACGCATAATAACCGAGATATATGGCAAAAACAGATTTTATATGATTTTTGATATCCAATATCTCGAAAACCGTTGGAGATACACACATATTATGTGTTACCCAAATGTAGGGATTATTATTCTCTAAAAATGTTAAAATAACTAATAAACTCGTAGAATGCATAATAACCGAGATATATGTCAAAAACTGATTTTTGTAATTTTTGATATCCAAAATCTAGAAAATCGTTGGAGGTATGCAAAAATTGTATGTTACTAAAATGTAGGGATTATTATTCTTTAAATATTTTGTAATAACTCCTAATCTCATACAACGCCTAATAACCGAGATAAATCTAAAAAACAGATTTTTTATGATTTTTGACATCCAATATCTCGAAAACCGTTGGAGGTACACACAAATTATTTATCACCCAAATTTAGGGATTATTATTCTCTAAAAATGTTGTAAAAACTCCTTAACTCGTAGAACGCATAATAACCGAGATATATGGCAAAAACAGATTTTATATGATTTTTGATATCCAATATCTCGAAAACCGTTGGAGATACACACATATTATGTGTTACCCAAATGTAGGGATTATTATTCTCTAAAAATGTTAAAATAACTAATAAACTCGTAGAATGCATAATAACCGAGATATATGTCAAAAACTGATTTTTGTAATTTTTGATATCCAAAATCTCGAAAATCGTTGGAGGTATGCAAAAATTGTATGTTACCAAAATGTAGGGATTATTATTCTTTAAATATTTTGTAATAACTCCTAATCTCATACAACGCCTAATAACCGAGATAAATCTAAAAAACAGATTTTTTATGATTTTTGACATCCAATATCTCGAAAACCGTTGGAGGTACACACAAATTATTTATCACCCAAATCTGGGGATTATTATTCTCTAAAAATGTTGTAATAACTCCTTAACTCGTAGGACGCATAATAACCGAGATATATGGCAAAAACAGATTTTATATGATTTTTGACATCCAATATCTCGAAAACCGTTGGAGGTACACACAAGTTACATGATACCAAAATTTAGGGATTATTATTCTCTAAAAATGTTAAAATAACTAATAAACTCGTAGAATGCATAATAACCGAGATATATGTCAAAAACTGATTTTTGTAATTTTTGATATCCAAAATCTCGAAAATCGTTGGAGGTATGCAAAAATTGTATGTTACCAAAATATAGGGATTTGTATTCTTTAAATATTTTGTAATAACTCCTAATCTCATACAACGCCTAATAACCGAGATAAATCTAAAAAACAGATTTTTTATGATTTTTGACATCCAATATCTCGAAAACCGTTGGAGGTACACACAAATTATTTATCACCCAAATCTAGGGATTATTATTCTCTAAAAATGTTGTAATAACTCCTTAACTCGTAGGACGCATAATAACCGAGATATATGGCAAAAACAGATTTTATATGATTTTTGACATCCGATATCTCGAAAACCGTTGGAGGTACACACAAGTTACATGATACCAAAATTTAGGGATTATTATTCTCTTATAATGTTGAAATAACTAATAAACTCGTAGAATGCATAATAACCGAGAGATATGTCAAAAACTGATTTTTGTAATTTTTGATATCCAAAATCTCGAAAATCGTTGGAGGTATGCAAAAATTGTATGTTACCAAAATATAGGGATTTGTATTCTTTAAATATTTTGTAATAACTCCTAATCTCATACAACGCCTAGTAACCGAGATAAATCTAAAAAACAGATTTTTTGTGATTTTTGACATCCAATATCTCGAAAACCGTTGGAGGTACACACAAATTATATATCACCCAAATCTAGGGATTATTATTCTCTAAAAATGTTGTAATAACTCCTTAACTCGTAGGACGCATAATAACAGAGATATATGGCAAAAACAGATTTTATATGATTTTTGACATCCGATATCTCGAAAACCGTTGGAAGTACACACAATTATATATTACCCAAATGTAGGAATTATTATTCTCTAAAAATTTTGTAATAACTAATAAACTCATACAACGCCTAATAACCGAGATAAGTCCAAAAAACTGATTTTTATAGTTTTTTACAGCCAATATCTCGAAAATCGTTGGAGGTATGGAAAAATTATATGTTACCAAAATGTAGGTATTATTATTCTTTAAATATGTTTGATAAGTCTCAAACTCGTAGAAGGCATAATAACCGAGATATATTTAAAAATCTGATTTTTGTTGATTTTTGACATCTAATATCTCGAAAACCGTTGGAGGTACGCACAAACTATCTGTTGAAAATTAATAAATGCATATTTGCATTAATAAATTAGGTAGCTATATGTCTTTTATATTAAAACAGTCTAAAAAGACGAAAAATTTATTTTTCATAAATTAGCAAAAGTCGTAACGTCGACTTTTTGTTTCATCTATAAATCTATTCAAAGATTTTATGATTATTTTTTAAGCTAATAACCGAGATATATGATAAAAGCGATTTCTGACATCCAATTTCTCGACTTTAAGTATGAAAGATAATAGTATGTGCCATTTCGCTATGATTTAATCTTATATTACTCGCGTTTTTATAAAAAATCGTATAATAGAGTTAAATTTGTCTGGTCTATCCATATGAAAATATGGCTACCCTGAAAACAATATTTGCTGAGTCATGCAATAATCCAGCCATAGGACAATATGGCAACTCTAAACTATGTGTTTGTTAGCGCCATTTTTTGCCCGGAAAAAAATTCTTGGCTAAAAATCGCTAGTTTTAGAGCATAAGTACGGCAACATCGATAGTGATATTATTTCTTAAAAACTTAAAATTTTTATACTTAAAGCGTATATATAGCTATTGGAACTAGCTTAAACGATATTTAACATATCGCGGAATCTAATTATGTAATAAAAAAAAAATCGAAAAAAATGTCCCCAAACTATCATGTCCCCAAAGTATGCGCAAGATATATGATTAGTTTGAGGACAGTCCCCAAAGTATGCAATTGTCCTCAAACAATGCGGTAGATCGAAAAAATGTCCCCAAAATATGCGCTGTGCATATATATATATATATATATATATATAACTGCTAAACAGCGCATAGTTTGGGGACAGTAAAAATTGCTCATTTTTTTTAGGTAAAATTATTGATTTTATATTTATTAATCATTTTAAAAAGGAATTTTATATTTTTTTTGACTAAATTAATTTTTATTTCAAATTAACTATACTCCGCATACTTTGAGGACAATCATATACGTTGCGCCTAGTTTGGGCACATGTCCCCAAATTATACGGTATATAGAAAAAAAATCATGTTGCCACATGTTTGCCAATGTTTGGCGATTTTGGCATTTTTTCCAAGTGGTGCCAATGTTACATTTTCTTTGCGAATCACTACTTTGGTGCAATAAATCACCTAAAGAAAGAAAACACGCCACAAATTTATTAAAATTAAGTTAAATCGCTACTTTAGTCTTTCCAAATGGCATGACATTTAATTTGATAGTGTTTTGTGTTTTTATTTATTACTATTTTAATATAAAATGCAACAATATTATTTAATAAACATTATCACATATTTAAAACATTATATATGTTAATAAAATTCGAAATTGTTTTCTAAAAATGCAATAGCACTAATTTTATATTTAACTTAACTTTTAAATATTTATGTCTGGTGTGAGACATAAAATGTCTGTCATATTTTAAAACAAAATGGTTTTAGGAACATATATAAAAAACAAATTTATATGATTGAATTTGACGATAAAAGCCATGCTAGTTCCATGCTAGTTTTCGAGTAGGCAGGGTTGTAAATCATAAAATAATTTTGCTTATATCTTTGAAACTACGGAATGTTCTATGCAAAACTTGTACTATATAATAAATTGTATTGCAAAGTATGGAGATATGTCTGATTTAAATTTAGGAAGGCTAATAGTCAAGTCAGTGGTCTGCAGGGACATATCCGCAAGTTACAGATATATAGAAGATCAATATTCAATAAATCTTTTTTTAATGTAATATCAAAATGTTCTGCTCACTATTATTCTAAAACAATATTATCGTCAGCCCAAATGCAAGAAATTTTACTATACTTAAAAGTTGTAATAACAACAAAATTTATAGATCTTGTAACAAGATATATGCAAGAAAATGAGTTTTGTGATTTTTCGCATACAAAACCATTGGATATACTAAAATATTAATTGAAACCAAAATGTAGTGATTTTTTTCTCTATAAATGTTGTTATAACTGCTAAACACATAGGATGCCTAACAACGAGATATATGCAAAAAACAGATTTTTTGTGATATTTTACATTCAATGTCTCAAAAACCGTTACGCACTAATTGTTATCTAAAAATGTTGTAATAACTCCTTAACTCTAGGACGCATAATAACCGAGATATATGGAAAAAACAGATTTTATATGATTTTTGACATCCACTATCTCGAAAACCGTTTGAGGTACACACAAATTATATATCACCCAAATCTAGGGATTATTATTCTCTAAAAATGTTGTAAAACTCCTTAACTCGTAGGACGCATAATAACCGAGATATATAGCAAAAACAGATTTTATATGATTTTTGACATCCAATATCTCGAAAACCATTGCAGGTACACACATATTATGTGTTACCCAAATGTAGGGATTATTATTCTCTAAAAATGTTGAAATAACTAATAAACTCGTAGAATGCATAATAACCGAGATATATGTCAAAAACTGATTTTTGTAATTTTTGATATCCAATATCTCGAAAATCGTTGGAGGTATGCAAAAATTTTATGTTACCAAAATATAGGGATTTGTATTCTTTAAATATTTTGTAATAACTCCTAATCTCATACAACGCCTAGTAACCGAGATAAATCTAAAAAACTGATTTTTTATGATTTTTGACATCTAATATCTCGAAAACCGTTTGAGGTACACACAAATTATATATCACCCAAATCTAGGGATTATTATTCTCTAAAAATGTTGTAATAACTCCTTAACTCGTAGAACGCATAATAACCGAGATATATGGCAAAAAAAGATTTTATATGATTTTTGACATCCAATATCTCGAAAACCGTTGGAGGTACACACATATTATATGTTACCCAAATGTAGGAATTATTATTCTCTAAAAAAGTTGTAATAACTAATAAACTCATACAACGCCTAATAACCGAGATAAATCTAAAAAACTGTATTTTGTAATTTTTGGCATCCAATATCTCGAAAATCGTTGGAGGTATGGAAAAATTATATGTTGCCAAAATGTAGGGATTATTATTCTTTAAAAATGTTGTAATAACTCCTAAACTCATAGGACGCATAATAACCGAGATATATGGCAAGTACAGTGTTATTGTAATTTTTTACATTCAATATCTCGAAAACCGTTTGAGGTAACCACGAATTATGTGTAACCAAAATGTAGGGATTGTTATTATCTAAAAATGCTGTACTAACGCCTAAACTCTTAGGACACCTAACAACCGAGATTTATGCAAAGAATTGATTTTTGACATCCAGTATCTCGAAAACCGTTGGAGGTACTCAAAAATTATGTTACCAAAATGTAGCTCATAGGACCCTAACTAACCGAGATATATGCAAAAATATTTATTTTTGTGATATTTTAGGAACAACATTGACCAAACAAGCAGCAAAAGTAAACATACACCACCTTGTACAATTTCGTCTTGTTCCCGCTTTTTTTGTTCACGGCAAATTTAAACAAGGTGGTGTCGCTTCTACAACAACAACATTGACCAAACAAGCAACAAAAGAAAACAGACACCATCTTCTACAATTTCGTCTTGTTCCCGCTTTTTTTTGTTTATGGTAAATTTAAACAAGGTGGTGTCGGTTCTACAACAACAAGAATTGGTCAAAGTAGTCAACACCATCTTGTATAAATTCGACTTTAAAGGTACATGCAACCAAAATGTAGGAACTTTTATTGTCTAAAAATTTAGTTATAACTCCTAAACTTTTGATTTTGATTTTTGACATCCAATATCTCGAAAACCGTTAGGGATAGGCAATCATTATGTGTAACCAAAATGTATCGATTATTATTCTCTAAAAATGTTGCGATAACTTCTAAACAAGTAGGACGCATAATAAAAGAGATAAATGCAATAAACAGATTTTTGTAATTTTTAACATCCAATATTTAGCAAAATGTAGGGATTGCATAATAATCCAGATATATGCAAAAAATATATATTTTTAAAATCGTTGGAGTTAAACAAAATTTATATGTTTTCAAAATGTACACCCAGAGAAAAAACAACTTAAAAGCAATAAGAACCATATTAAATCAATTAGAAACATTAACGAAAGTTTAGAAATGTTGAATTTTTTTTCTTTCAATATGGAACATTATTAATTTATTATTAAGTTAAAAATTATTAATTTATTGTGTTTATGAATGGGTTTTGTATGGTTTTTCTATTAAAAAAAACATTATTGAATTAATATATCGCATTCTTGTTTTTAAGTTGCTGTTTTTCCCCGAGTGTAGGGATTATTATTCTTTAAAAATTATGTAATAACTCCTAATCTCATAGAACGCATAATAACCGAGATATATGCAAAACGCTCATTTTTAACAAACACTATCTCGAAAATTGTTGATGGCACGTACGAATTATGTGTATCCAAAATGTAGTGATTATTATTCTCTAAAAATGATGTAATAACTCCTAATCTCACAGGACGCATAATAACCGAGATATATTCAAAACACTTTAATTCTTGACATCCAGTATATCGAAAATAATTGGATGCAGGCAAATAAAAACTTACAAGAAAAGTATATTCCCAGTAGGGTGTAGAAATATACTTCATTTTAAATTTGTTTGCTAAAACTTAGCCATTATCGACATGTGGTTCGTAAAAAGTCGAATTATGAATTGCCCAAAAATGTCGTTAAGTTTAAATAGTTGTAGTAGTCTAACTTTTTATCTTGATTATTAAAAAATGTCTGTTTCATTACTAAATTAGGTAACCATATGTCGTTTATACTAAAACAGTAAAAAAATGGGAAAAACTAATTTTCATAAATTAGCAAAAGTCGTAACGTCGACTTTTTTTAATAAATCTATTAAATGATTTTATGATTATTTTTTAAATAAAATGTTGGAATTATTATTATTTAAAAATTTTGTAATAACCAATAAAATCGTAAGAGGCATAGTTACCAAGATATATGCCAAAAACTGATTTTTTATGATTTTTGAAATCCAAAATATTTGTTACCAAAATAAAGGAATTTGTATTCTTTAAATATTCTGTAATAACTCCTAAACTCATACGACGTCTAATAACCGAGATCTCGAAAATCGTTGGAGGTATGCACAAGTTATATATTATCAAAATGTAGGGATGTGTTGTTAACTCCCAAACTCGTAGGACGCATAATAATTGAGATATATTCCTAAAAGTTATTTTTTATGATTTTTGACATTCAATATCTCGAAAATCGTTGGAAGTAGGTAAAAAACATTCTGGAACACTATATTCCCAGTAGAGTTCTATAAATCGACTTTATTTTCAACCTTTTGCTTAAACAAAGCCATTATTGATTAACTAAATATAAGCTAATTAAAAAATATCACAAAATTTAAAAAATCGCAGGTAGCCATTTTTATTGTGAAAATTAAAAAAATGTTGTATTTAATAATTTAGGTAACAAAAGACGAAAAAACTACTTTTCATAAATTAGCAAATATAGCAACGTTGACTTTTTGTTTCATCTATTAATCTATTCAAATATTTTATGTTTGTTTTTTTAAGCCATTAATAATGGGCACATACTGATATTTCTCAGTTTCTTAATCTCAGAATCACTTTCTTGTCCATAGTTTAATATATTAATGAGATTACAAGTGCTAATTATGTTTTGATGAAACTAAAAGGATTAATTAATACACTATTAAACGAAATCCTTTGGGGGTACGCAAAAATGTTGGGATTTTTACGACGCCTAATAACCGAGACATCGAAAATCGTTGGAGGTATGCACAAATTATATGTTATCAAAATGTAGGGATTTTTTGATAAATCCCGAACTCGTAGGACGCATAGTAATTGAGATATATTCCCAAAAATGATTTTTGACATATCTCGAAAACCATTGGAGGTACACACAAGTTACATGATACCAAAATTTAGGGATTATTATTCTCTTATAATGTTGAAATAACTAATAAACTCGTAGGATGCATAATATGCGAGATATATGTCAAAAACTGATTTTTGTAATTTTTGATATCTAAAATCTCGAAAATCGTTGGAGGTATGCAAAAATTGTATGTTACCAAAATGTAGGGATTATTATTCTTTAAATATTTTGTAATAACTCCTAATCTCATACAACGCCTAATAACCGAGATAAATCTAAAAAACAGATTTTTTATGATTTTTTACATCTAATATCTCGAAAACCGTTGGAGGTACACACAAATTATATATCACCCAAATCTAGGGATTATTATTCTCTAAAAATGTTGTAATAACTCCTTAACTCGTAGGACGCATAATAACCGAGATATATGGCAAAAACAAATTTTATATGATTTTTGACATCCAATATCTCGAAAACCGTTGGAAGTACACACATATTATGTGTTACCCAAATTTAGGGATTATTATTCTCTAAAAATGTTGAAATAACTAATAAACTCGTAGAATGAATAATAACCGAGATATATGTCAAAAACTGATTTTTGTAATTTTTGATATCCAATATCTCGAAAATCGTTGGAGGTATGCAAAAATTTTATGTTACCAAAATATAGGGATTTGTATTCTTTAAATATTTTGTAATAACTCCTAATCTCATACAACGCCTAGTAACCGAGATAAATCTAAAAAACAGATTTTTTATGATTTTTTACATCTAATATCTCGAAAACCGTTGGAGGTACACACAAATTATATATCACCCAAATCTAGGGATTATTATTCTCTAAAAATGTTGTAATAACTCCTTAACTCGTAGGACGCATAATAACCGAGATATATGGCTAAAACAGATTTTTTATGATTTTTGACATCCAATATCTCGAAAACCGTTGGAAGTACACACAAATTATATATTACCCAAATGTAGGAATTATTATTCGCTAAAAATTTTGTAATAACTAATAAACTCATACAACGCCTAATAACCGAGATAAATCCAAAAAAACTGATTTTTATAGTTTTTTACTTCCAATATCTCGAAAATCGTTGGAGGTATGAAAAAATTATATGTTACCAAAATGTAGGTATTATTATTCTTTAAATATGTTTGATAAGTCCCAAACTCGTAGAAGGCATAATAACCGAGATATATTTAAAAATCAGATTTTTGTTGATTTTTGGCATCTAATATCTCGAAAACCGTTGGAGGTACGCACAAACTATCTGTTGAAAATTAATAAATGCATATTTGCATTAATAAATTTGGTGGCTATATGTCTTTTACATTAAAACAGTCTAAAAAGACGAAAAATTTATTTTTCATAAATTAGCAAAAGTCGTAACGTCGACTTTTTGTTTCATCTATAAATCTATTCAAAGATTTTATGATTATTTTTTAAGCTAATGACCGAGATATATGATAAAAACGATTTCTGACATCCAATTTCTCGACATTAAGTATGAAAGATAATGGTATGTGCCATTTCGCTATGATTTAATCTTATATTACTCGTTTTTTTATAAAAAATCGTATAATAGAGTTAAATTTGTCTGGTCTTTCCATATGAAAATATGGCTACCCTGAAAACAATATTTGCTGAGTCATGCAATAATCCAGCCATAGGATAATATGGCAACTCTAAACTATGTGTTTGTTAGCGCCATTTTTTTGCCCGGAAAAAAATTCTTGGCTAAAAATCGCTAGTTTTAGAGCATAAGTACGGCAACATCGATTGCTATATTATTTCTTAAAAACTTAAAATTTGTATACTTAAAGCGTATATATAGCTATTGGAACTAGCTTAAAGGATATTTAACATATCGCGGAATCTAATTATGTAATAAAAAAAAAATCGAAAAAAATGTCCCCAAACTATCATGTCCCCAAAGTATGCGCAAAATATATGATTAGTTTGAGGACAGTCCCCAAAGTATGCAATTGTCCTCAAACAATGCGGTAGATCGAAAAAATGTCCCCAAAGTATGCGCTGTGCATATATATATATATATATATATATATATATATATATATATATATATATATATATAAAATCTTTCAAATCGGATCGAAAAACATAATTTGCCATCATTTTTAATTTTCGAGTTACCCCACTTTGGAGTCTTGATGCTCCCCTTTTTGTGTAAATTCCAAATTCAGATCTTAAACTCAACTAGATTTCCTCTATATAAATTTAATAATTGTGTAAATAATTACAACATTTTGGGAATGTTTGGTCGTAATGGTTCAGTTCGATACGCCTTGCACATGGTACCAAAATTACATTTGGTTTCATTAAGACAAATATGACAAAAAACTTAATTCTGTTCTATGAACAAAAATAATTTAACTAAGAATCTAACTTTCGGCAAGTTTTATGGGATCACCCTAATCTACAATACATCGTACAAGAGAATAATACTATGAATGTTAAATATTTAGTAGAGTAAAAGAAATTCCACCCCAAACAATAACAACAAAAACAGTAACAATAAACACTTTCGCTAAAAAATATTACTTATCAGCTGATTTTTGTATTATTAAATAAAATAAATGGGAGTAAAAATAAATCTGTGGACTTTTGACAAAACAACTTAACTTGAAACTTTTAAATTTTTCAGGAGTGCGCAAAAACTGATGAATTGATCGAAAATTTGACCTTAAAGTCTTTCGAGAGCTTTGTATACTTCTTTGAGACAAATAATAAAGTTCTTCAAGGACAAATAATAAAATAATTATTGATCTATTCAACAGTTTTTGCGCACTCCTGAAAAATTTGAAAAATAAACTTACGTTGTTTTGTCAAAAGTCCACAGAGATAATAAATACCTACAATAGAATAATAATAAAATTAAATAAAGACCGAAATAGGAATGCCTTAAGAAACATTTTTAAATAAGAAATTTACAAACAAAACAACAGTTTTACCGCTTACTGTTTAGATCTGAAATTTAATATGTCTTTAAATAATCATAGAACTACATACATACGACAAATGGGGTGCAATCTGATCGTTAAAGGTATCAAATTAAATGTTTTTTTAAGATCTATCACAATAAATAAAGAATGGCTCAATAAATATATCATAAATTTACATAATTTGTTGGCAAAAATAATTTGAATTATAATAGCGGTATTCACAAACTTGTGCATTTGTATTTGGGTTAATATGTATTTGTGAATTGGATTAATATGTATTCATGAGTTTCACAAAATATTGACATATTTCCATATTTTTTTTTATATAAATGAGCAAGACTTGTTTGATACTAAATTTATATGCAATATTTATTTTTAACCCTAATACTGAATTTATTTTATCCAATGTAGAGTGATTTTTTAAAATGAATGTCACTTATAAATTTCAATTTAGCCATGACACTTTAAACAAATAATAAATCGTCAATCCAGCAAAAAATTGTTATTTAAGCAAAAACAAACAAACAAGCAAACAAACTATGTACCTAAAACTGTCAAAATTGGTAAATTGCACTAATGAAATTTACATAATCGGATTTAGTTTTATTATTAAAAATTAAAAATATAGTCAGTCGCTCGTTTTATTAAAGGCAAAATGAAAACAAAATGAACTTTTTCAACAGCAACCACCAGCAAAGCAAAATAAAACAGTTTTGTGCAAAAATTCCAACAAAAGTAAGTGTGTAAGCAGAAAATCAGCAACAAAAAACACAAAACACAAAAACTCACACAATTTAAAATTTATTACAACCCTCGGAAAAAAAAAAATACAAGAAGATAAACAAACGTTATACTTAAAAGTGTGTATCTGTAGCTGTATCTACATCAACATCTGTATCGGTATCTATGTATATCTGTACTCTGTACGAGTATCTATAGGTGTCATACCACACACATGAATTGTGTGTGAATTTGTATCTACCTACTTCGACGTACAGAGTGTATAGCCATGTGTGTACTAGGCTGGGAACAGGAGAAGTGAACGAGAGTACAATACAAATACAAACATTTAAGTTCTCCAATTTGTATCTTTGCCATCATCATAATCACAATCATCAGCTTTGCCTGCGGCCATCGTATACATTTTGATATTTTTCCCTCGATTTGTTAACGTAACTCAACTTGCTGCCATTTGCTGTTTCCCTAATCAATAGTGGATATATTGACGTCAAAAAGGAACTGTTGCATACATGTATGTGTTGGTTGGTCGGTCGGTTTTGTTGGTTGGTTGGTTGCTGGAATGTTTGTTATGTTACTAGCAGCAGCTTCTGGTATTTTAGTTTTTATTGAGCTTTTTTCCTTCCCTATAAATTTAGAAAATACATGTGTATCTATCGGTAACAGAGTTTATTTTTATGAAAGTTGTTTGTTTTTTATTTTCATTTTAGATTCTCCTAGTTTGTGTTTTTTATTATTAGTATGTTTCTAAATAAAACATGTTTAGTATTTAATAGAAAAACATCTATCTATCCATTTATTTTTTGTATATACATATGTATATTTTTTACATTTAACCCATTTTTACAGTGAATTTCATTTTACGATAACAGTGTTCCTCATAATGCTTACACCAATTTCATATATCATTTCTGGAATACAAACATTATTTTCCTTTAGTTCCAAGGAGGGGTATCTTCCTACTGTCATCCCAGTCATCCATAATTAAAGTCTTAAGTATGGTTTAATTAACAACATCATTCATTAACAACTCAATTACATTCATAGTTTATATACATATGTAGATATGTAGTTCTATGTCCCCTAATTGCATGTCTGACTGAAATCGCCTAAACTATAGTAAGTACATACATATTTGTGTGTTCGTTCTCAATATTTGAAGTTGTTGTATTGTACATATGTATAGTAAATATTTGTAGGTAGCAGCTTCAGTTGCAGACTCTGTCTATTGCAGCTTGTTTGTAAACAAACAAGTTTGTTTTTATTGCAAGTTGCAACAGAGTTGGTGGCAAGCAGTTGTGTTTTACTCATGAAAAATTTTTTTTAACAAAAATTAAAGAAAATTGTTTTTAAACAGGATTTTTCTTTTGCTATTTTTATTTTTAGTTTTTAACAATAAACTTGTATTAATGGACATAATAAATCTGTTTACTCTATTAATAAATACATATTACAATACTTGAGTACATATTGTAGACATTACAAATACGCAGAAAAGCTAATCAAAATGTAAAGAATATTAATCTTAAAATTAACGAGGTGACAGTAATTGAATTTTACATATCGTCTCCTGAAATTCAAAAGGGCGTACTTTAATAAAGAAATAAAATCATATTTATAACCACAACACTTTTAATTAGTTTTATTAAGTTTTTTTTCTCTCCTGTAACATTTTAAAAAGTGATGATAGGTCCTTTTGCAGTTTAGGTGACAATAAACATTTTGTAAACATGCTAGGGTACTAAAGTCATAGCTAAATATGTATAGAGCGGAAACTCTCCTGTCAAAGACCTAATTCAGTTGTCAAAAACCTAAGTGGTGACAATGTATGTGAAAACCAAATTTTTTTTTTAGTTTCCGCCCAATGTGTGTATTTCTCTATATCTATAATGGCATGTGTTGAAATTTATATACTCTTTAACTTAGCAAAATAAATTATTAAATTATTTGGGTACACTTGACTTTTATTCTTTTACATAAAGTGTAAATGATATATTTTGGTGAATATTATACGTTATAATAGATATTTATATCATTGCCAGTGACGACTCTAGTTTCCAAGTATTTTCGATTACTTCGACGCTATTTTATCAGCATCGATATTGTAAAATGGTAGTGATAACTGAATTTGAATCTTCATCAGTTTTGAACTCTTTGTTGAGAGTTTTGGTGTGAAATAGTGATGTATTAAAAAAAACAAGTAAAAGAGCTATATTCGGCTGTGCCGAATCTTATATACCCTTCACCAAATTGTCCTTTAAAATAAAATTAAAAAAATTTTTTTTTCAAAAATGTTTTTAAAAGTTTTTTCCAAGTTTTAAAAAAAAAAAATTTAATTTATTAGTGAAAAAAATGTATGACAAAAGGATGTTTTTTGTGAAAAAAAATGCGTGTTAAAAAATATTTTTCCCGATTTTGAGGCATTGTAAGTCCAACTTTGTATAGCCTTATATACATCGTTGCAATGGACTTTGAAATATATATCATGGCTTAGTAATCGAGATATAGATAAAAAATAGGCCAAAAATAGAGGTTGTCTCGGATTTTTGCTCATATCTCCGTTATTTATTTACAGATTTTGCTGATTTTAAATAGGAAACTTTTCGAAAGCAAGTCTGACAGAATTATTGAGGATTTGGATCCCGAAGATATCTAGGGTCTTCATAAAAATTGATTTCAACAGACAGACGGACAGACAGACGGACTATATAATCTATAAGGATCCAGAATATATATATTTTATAGGGTCGGAAAATTATATTGTAGAAATTACAAACGGAATGACAAATTTATATATACCCTTCTCACGAAGGTGAAGGGTATAAAAACTGAATAAATGAGTATTTTAAAAAACTCGCTTTCAACAATTCTTGACCACTATCAGAGGCGATAAATTTTTAACTTCAATAAAACAGTTTTTTCTATACAAAAATTTGCATGTTTATAAAAAGGTTTTTATAAAAATAAACTTGACCCAATAACCCACAACAATAAAAACTTCCTAGTTTATGAAAAATAACAATTTTAACAGTGCAAATAAAATACAATGGCAAACAAATTAAACTCACTTACCTATTCATCAAAAATACTCAATTTTATGACAGTATTTCCTACAAAAAAAGAAAAGAAACAATGAAAATGACAATAAATAACGAACATTTAAAATTAATAAAATATTTTTTTTTTATTGTTTTGATAAAAGGCCAATGAAATTTAAATCAAATCATTAGCAAAAAACAATTATTAAATTGTACTCCTCGTTTATTTCCTTATATGGTTAAAATTTAAAAATACAATTTCGCCAGTTGGTTAATGAAATCTTATTTTTTTTTCATTTTGCATTTAATTTAAGGCTGCTTATCAAAACAAAATAAATAAAATATTATTTAAATGGGTCTGTATAATAGAGTAAGTAATTCCAATTATTAACGGTCTCATGAACTTACTTCAAGGTCAATAAAAATTAATCTTTAAACTTAAAACAAATAATCAACAAAAATATACGTACGAACAAATACTTATGTATGTACATATAACTTAATCATGAACATTTTGTAGTTTGAAGGCAAATCTAAATGCGCGTTTTTTTTTAAATTTAGATAAAATTATAAATTGTTATTATTATTCCCCTACACTAGACCTATTATGAATACTAAAACAAAATATAAATTACATTTGAAATCATAAAAGTCAGATTTTAAATTTTACACACAAAGAAATATGTATGTGAGAGAAAGTTCCAAACATAGAGCGGTAACTAGAAAAAATCTGAAACAAAAAAAATTACACATACGAGTGTTGTTTTTGTTTTCACATAGTTTTTTTACTAAAATATTCTCACCACTTAGGTTTTTGACAACTGAGTTAGGTCTTTGACAGGAGAGATTCCGATCTATGTCTATTCTCTATGGTTCCAAAGACCAAAAACTTGGTGTTTATGTTTCTGACATTAAACGTGTTAAGAGAGTTTTTAAATTTATAATTTTTCTATCATAAACAGCGAAGGGTAGAATTATTATTATAGCATTCCCACGACAGCCGGTTCTACGCACCGGTTTGACCCGTGTACACTGGACCAATGGAATCAGCAACCACTGATACTACAACAACAACATTATTATTTTAGATTCCTGATAATAATGACTGACATTCGCAGATAGTGTAATTTTATTAACATTAAATGACTAAAATTCGATCAAGCATGTTTCTAACTTCCTTTCGTTTTTTATATATATGGGGCATTTCACGTCAAGTGAACCAACTTTTGAAATCGATGTCTTCCGATCGGGATGAAATTTGCACCAATGTTAGTTCTATTGGATAGTAATTCGGACACAATTTTTCAACAAGATCGGCCAAGAACTCTCTGAGTTATAGGAGGTCAAAATTTGACATTTTGGCCAAACAGGTGTTTTTTCTTATCCATATAACTTATTACCTATTGTTCTTAGCAAAATGTGTCCCAAATAGTTTAGATAGCTATTTATGCAATCTTCCGAAAAAAAAAATTAAAAAAAATTAATAAAATATTTTTGACTTTTTTTTTAAAAAATCAAAAACATTTTTGACTTTTTTTTCAAAATGGGCCCTTTTTATTTTTTTTTTTTATTTTTTTTAAGAAAGCTTAGGTCTTTTCCTAAGCGACCTATATGGTCGCTTAGTGGGATGCGAGTGGGATATCTATCAAAAAAAATATTTTGTAACTCAAGATATGAAATTTTTTGACTTTTTTTGCAAAATCAAAAACTTTGTTGACTTTTTTTAAAAAAATGGACCCATTTTTTAATTTTTTTTTTTTGCTCAGAAGAAAGCTTATGTGTTTTTCTTTAACACCTTTTTTGTCGCTTAGTGGGATGCGAGTGGGATATCTATCAAAAAAATGTTTTGTAACTCAAGACATAAAATTTTTTACTTTTTTTTTTGCAAAATCAAAAACTTTTTTGACTTTTTTTCCAAAATGGGCCCTTTTTTATTTCTTTATTTTTTTCTCAAAAGAAAGCTTAGGTCTTTTCCTTTAAAACCTTTATGGTCGCTTAGTGGGATGCGAGTGGGATAACTATAAAAATAAATGTTTTGTAACTCAAGACAAAGGTTTTTAAATTTTTAGGATATGCACTATTTTGATTTCTTTCATATTTGTGTGTAAACCTTAAAAATTAAACTTACGGGGAGAAACTAGACACATTAGCCTTTCCGATGGTATGTAACAACCTAACTAAAATTTCATAGCCTCGATACTGTAATACCCATAATATGTTAACCTCAGGAATAAAAATCACTTTTTATACCCTACACCACCATAGTGGCGAGGGTATATTAAATTTTTGCAGATGTTTGTAATTCCCAAAAATATTAGTCTAGCCCACCTTAAAGTATACCGATCGACTCAGAATCGCTTTCTGAGTCGACTAAACGATGTCCGTCCGTCCGTCTGGCTGGCTGGTTGTCCATGTAAACCTTGTGCGCAGAGTACAGGTCGCAATTTTGAAGATATTTCGATAAAATTTGGTACATGTAATTTGTTCGGCCCAAGGACCAAGCCTATTGAAACTGGCTGAAATCGGTCCATTATTTCACCTAGCCCCCATACAAATGTCCTCCCGAAAGTGGACTTTATCGGTCACAAATGTTTAATTTATATAGGTATCTACACAAGTTTTTCTCGAAATAAGTTTTATATATACGGAATTCATGTCACCAAATTTTATTATGATCCGTCCATAATTAGTCATAGGTCCCATATAATGCCTGCTTCCGATAATCACTTTAACGAGCATAAATCTCCTAAAAATGTTGGTATACACATAAAATGCAACATAAATAACTTTCATCTAAACATTAATAACACCACCTAATTTCATGATGATCGGTCCATAATTTGACATAGCTCCCATATAAGGTCCACTTCCAAAAATCGCTCACGAATATAAATTATTGCGCTGAAAACTACCTATAGGATTGAATAAAAAAGCCGCAAGATGCAAAACTCAGACAAATTTTGGGGGCGAAAAATTAATAGCGGTCGGCCTCACATTGCACCCCTCCAGTGGCTATTATCGGTCAGTTGTAGTGGTTTTTTTTTAAGGTTTGAAATATGAAAATATGAAAAAAATCAATTTAAAAACCTTTGTCTTGAGTTACAAAACATTTATTTTTATAGTTATCCCACTCGCATCCTACTAAGCGACCATAAAGGTTTTAAAGGAAAAGACCTAAGCTTTCTTTTGAGAAAAAAATAAAGAAATAAAAAAGGGCCCATTTTGGAAAAAAAGTCAAAAAAGTTTTTGATTTTGCAAAAAAAAAAGTAAAAAATTTTATGTCTTGAGTTACAAAACATTTTTTTGATAGATATCCCACTCGCATCCCACTAAGCGACAAAAAAGGTGTTAAAGAAAAACACATAAGCTTTCTTCTGAGCAAAAAAAAAAAATTTAAAAATGGGTCCATTTTTTTAAAAAAAGTCAACAAAGTTTTTGATTTTGCAAAAAAAGTCAAAAAATTTCATATCTTGAGTTACAAAATATTTTTTTTGATAGATATCCCACTCGCATCCCACTAAGCGACCATATAGGTCGCTTAGGAAAAGACCTAAGCTTTCTTAAAAAAAATAAAAAAAAAAAATAAAAAGGGCCCATTTTGAAAAAAAAGTCAAAAATGTTTTTGATTTTTTAAAAAAAAAGTCAAAAATATTTTATTAATTTTTTTTAATTTTTTTTTTCGGAAGATTGCATAAATAGCTATCTAAACTATTTGGGACACATTTTGCTAAGAACAATAGGTAATAAGTTATATGGATAAGAAAAAACACCTGTTTGGCCAAAATGTCAAATTTTGACCTCCTATAACTCAGAGAGTTCTTGGCCGATCTTGTTGAAAAATTGTGTCCGAATTACTATCCAATAGAACTAACATTGGTGCAAATTTCATCCCGATCGGAAGACATCGATTTCAAAAGTTGGTTCACTTGACGTGAAATGCCCCATATACATAATTCTTTAAGTGCATAACTGAATTCAATCTCCCTCTGAAAGTCGAGGTATTCACTTAAAATAATAATAACTTTAAATACCTTCGTTTATGTTTTACTGTGTGTACAACTATTTTATTTGATTATTATGATTATTTAGTTAAATTTGTTTACTTGATAAAATAAAAATAAACTACGTACAACAAAAAGCAGACACATATCAAAATCATACGAGTACATACAACATACAGCCAACATTATCTAACATCAACAAAGCTAAACTAAACACATGCAGCATCTATTTTTATGTTTTTATTAGATTTGTTCATTCTGTGAAATTTGTTTTTTTATTTTTATTATTTTTTTTTTTTTCAAATATAAACAATTTGAAGGAATTCATATGAATGGAATAATAATGGGGTTTAACATTAAATGTTTAAATAAAAGAAATACAACAACAACAAACAGCATTTGTATACATTTGATTTTTTTTTAAATAACGTATTGTTTAGTTTATACTCGTATTGTACGTACATAAGTATTTTGATATTTTCTGTTGTTTGGTTTAAAACTTTATGGATAGAGCTGAATTTTGATAAAAATAAGTTCCACCAAAAAGAAAAAAAAAAAAAAAAAAAAAAAAAAAACATGCTCCCAACAGCAGACATAAAATTTTGCAATACACATAATTTTTTCGTTTTAATTTCGCTGTATTCAGTCATCTAATGATCTTCGTGATAAAAAGTTCTTTAACAAAAAATACACACAGTTTGAATATTTTAAAAACAAAAGTAAAGTCCAACATTTATACGTTGTCTATAAATAAAATTTAATGGCTGTTTGATTTATAATAACAAATATAAAAGGTGTTAAGAGAAAACCAAAATATTTAATTCGTTATTTTTTTATCTTTCAAATTCAAATTAAATTGAAATCTGTTAAAAAAGCATAACGGTATATGACACCTCTTTTTATATATCTACAATATATGAGCAAAAA
Organism: Calliphora vomitoria; assembly: GCA_942486065.2. Taxonomy (NCBI): domain Eukaryota; kingdom Metazoa; phylum Arthropoda; class Insecta; order Diptera; family Calliphoridae; genus Calliphora; species Calliphora vomitoria. The sequence continues at coordinate 142,664,135 of OW818030.2, forward strand.
AAGAATATTCAAACACTCATTATCATAATTATTGATAACGCAAGGAAACATAAAGTCGGTCAAGTCAGTAACAATTATTACTTTTGTGGGAATTCAAGCAGTAACTAAGTGGTCAAGTTGTAGCAAAAAACGTAGCAGTATAAAAACTAATCGTATCTAATCAGTTTAAGTTAATTGTTTTAGAAAATCATTTTTATGCTATACCATACCTTCAAATTAAGATCTTGAGCTAAATGCTCAAGAACTGAACTGAGCACAATTTAGCTAATACTTAAAACCAAATAACAACTTAACTAACTCTTCAATAAACATTTTAATAAATATCTTTGTTCTAACACAGAATTGAAGTAATACATCGAAAGGAAGTATTTAGTTCATTTATTTAAGTAGATCTATAGGTCTAGTTCTGTATTGCGATTCACTAACTTTTAACGATCCGACAATCGCATTATTAGTCAACAATTTTTGTTTTTTGCAGTAACGATTACGTGATTCCCTAACTCAATTGAAACAATAGTAGACATCTTCATATAATAATACTGTCAAAAAAAGCGAAAAAAAACACAAAGAGGAATAAATAAAAAAAAAACAATTGAATTTATGCAAGTCAAACACATTAATTCGTAAATTTGAATAATTTTACATAATAAAAGTGAAATAAAATGTGTAAATGATTGGAACATTATGATTGGAACTTTTAAAATCACGAAAACCACAGTAAAATTGAGAGTCATTTTGACCCCAAGTGTTTTTAAGGGTTAATTTCCATTTTTGCACTGTTATTGTATATTTTAGACCTTAAGGTATATTTTTCGCAAGTTTCATTAAAATTGGTTCAAAACTGTATAATATTTCGCTATCTTTCATTTAGAAATTTCAAATATTGCTAAATTTTACCTTTGACCTTCACCATTTAAGGGTTAAAGTTGTCCGATTTCAGTAAAACTTTCAGAGTATATTTAGAATGATCTGAACTATAAGATTCTGTATAGGCTTTAGTTAAAATTCGTAACAGTAAGGAAATTGCTTTCATTCGCCAAAAAAATATTTTTTCCAGAAAATCACAAATTTTAAATCGTAGGTACGAAAAAACTGTAATTTTTTCATATTTGTATTCTCTATTATGATCTCAAAAAATCCCAATGTGATGATCGAAAAATTCTGAAATTTTTTTAACAAAATTTTCAAAAATTTGAAAATGGAGATTCGAATCTGCTGTGAAACAAAAAAAATTTTTTTTTTGGCCAAAAAAAAAAAAAACACAAAGAGGAATAAAAAAAACAATTAAATTTATGCAAGTCAAACACTTTAGTTCGTAAATTTGAATAATTTAACATAATAAAAGTGAAATAAAATGTGTAAATGATTGAAACATTATTATTAATGCATATATATGTACATAAATGCCTTCATATATTCCTCATTAATGTTACAGCTGACATTTGTCGATGTTGTAAACAACACAAAATTAGTTGTCATAACAAAAGCTTACTTTACGATAGCGATTATCGTTAAACAATTTTACTGAATAACAAAATCGTTAAATATGTCTTTACCATTTTTTAAAAAATGCGATTATCGTTAAAAATGAATTGTGAATCGCACTACTGCTCTTTTAGCTGTCTTGAACAAGTTGAAAAACTCTTAAAATCTATTTTCTATGAGAATCAAATTATATATCACAAAACTTATTCGGCATGATCCAATTTTTAAAGGCTACTATCAAAATATTGATATGAATACAAATACATACATCTGTATAAATCCGAACTAAATAAATTAAATTGCACAAAAAAAACATGTGGCAATTGCAATGCAATCGCAAGAAAATAAAGTTGCATCATTAAACATTTCATTTTATTTTTCACACACCAAAACTAATAATAACGTTAAGACTGATTTGAGATGAAACAAGTAAGAAAGAAAAAATAAACAACACGTTTCATATCATTTTCCTAATTAGTAAATTTCTTCTTATTTTTCTTCGCATTTATTTAAACTGTAAAGTGATTTATAAATCCATGCCACATTTAGATATACATACTACTGTGACGAGTGTAAGTTTGTTTTTTGTTATTAGATTATATGAGTAGTTGCACATTTATATTTATTTCGTTGCACTATTGCGCAATTTACAAATGTTGTTGCTGCTGCTACTGACGCACACGCATTCCCAGCAGGTTTTTCAAGGCAACTATTTTTTTTGTTTGTCTTTATTTTCATCCAACTCGTGTTGGCCGGCTAATGGAAGAGAAATATGAATTTACCACATTTTCAAACAGCAATAAAATGATGATGTTGATGAAGAAGAAAATAAAATAAAAACAAACAAGCCGCAAACACAAACAAAAAAATCTTGTGATTAAATGTTGATGGATGACTTGAGCGATGAGTGCGTTAAAACTAGACAAAAAAACGCATTTCCTGCAACTACTCTATGCTATATTTCAGGGATGGAAAATACACAAAATTTTCTATAGAAAATACTGTTATACAAACAATTTTTATAATAATAATTGTGATATATAAACATTTTGATAGAAATAACTTTAATACACAAAAGTCTGCTATACGCAAAATTGTTAATAGATGTTACACACACAATTTTCAATCCAAATACTGTTATTCATATAGAAAACTCTGTTATACACAAAATTGTCTATAGAAAATACTGTTATACCAAAAAAAAAATTCTATGGAAAATACTGTAATATACAAAAGTTCGTGTCAACTTTTCCATGCCAGCTATATTTTAAAGATGTCATTGCAGATTAGAAAGAGCTGAAGAAAGGAGCAGAGAATGCAGTGAGATTTGGACTTTCTATTGAAAAAGAAATTTGTATATAAAAACTAATGTTGCTTGCTTGCTTGCTTGAAATTCATAAATTTATGTTGCTTTTGACATTTAACCATTAATTTTAATGCAATTCATCATTTAGCTTTCAATGGAAATTAAATGACTTGAAAATTTAATTATCTATGACAAAATGTGGTAAATATTGCTGAAAATGTTGTTATAAATAGTTATTTTAAATGTTTGGTTAAATTTTATTTTATATCAAATGTGAAATTTTCATAGACATTTGGGAAATTTAACGAGTATTCTCTTATCAAATAAACTTTAATGTTAGAGGAAATAAAATTTTCTTTTGAAAAACCCGGGGATTCGAAATTAATGTTTGAGCTATGGTTTATTGGAAAGACCAATAGAACAAGAATCGCGATGCGCCTTTGTCGCTAAAAATTTGACCCACCCTAATATACAGTATTGGCCATAACTAAAGCACGCCCTCAATGAATTTTTTAAATCAAAAGATATTTAAAGCTGGAAAATAAAATTTGTATTTTGTTACAAATCCTTTGTTTTGGATGACAGAAGCACATCTCTTAGGCATAGAAGATATTAAGTTTTTTATGGTGTCTTGCGATATTCCTTCCCAGGCTATAATAACGCCTTGAAATTAATCGTGAAAATTGCCGATCCTTATTTCTGCAATTTTCACGATTTATTTTCATATTATTAATCTCCCAAGAGTTCTCAATAGGATTGAGATCGGGAGATTGTGCAGGCCAATGAAGAACTTGAATCTTATTGCTCTGTAGCCAAGTCTTACACACTTTGGAGATGTGCTTAGGATCGTTATCCTGTTGCAACCTCCCTATAAGTGGAATCTCTTCAATGGCATAAGGCAACATTACATCTTTCCATATATCACGGTAGATGAACTGATCCATAATCCCATTAACTCTATGAATTGGCCCAATTTCTTGACCAGAAAAGCAACGCCAGACCATTACATTGCCTCCTCCATGTTTAATTGTTCCTTTGCAATACTTAGGATTCAGTCTTTCTACTTTTCGTCTGCGTACACGCCTTATTCTATAAGAACTTTTTAATTTGTATTTGGATTCGACAGATAACAGTACTGTCTTCCATTTTTGGGCAATCCAGTCGATGTGGGCTTTGGCAAACTCCAGTCTAGCTTTCTTGCTCTCAGCTGATATAAACGGTTTTTTACTGGTCATCGGCTGAATAATCGTGCTTCTACTGCTCTTCTACAGATTGTTCTTGCGCTAACGCATAATCATAAACTTGTTCTTACTTGACTAGCAGATTTTGTAGGATATTTTTGCATTGCTCCTTTGATCAAGGAATCATCATATCGTGTGGTTTTATGAGGACGTCCTCCAGAATGCCCCGGTGATATACGACCAGTCTGCAAAAACTTTGGAACCAGCCGGGAAATAGCTGATAAGCCCAGTTTCCAGTCTGCAATAAATTTAATTTTAAATTCACTGGAGTACTTGTTCCTTGCCATCCATTTTATTTTTTCACAATAAACTGTATAGAACTTAAATTATACAGATTACGTCTTCCTTTATTTTTATCTTCTGGAATTTTTAAATGCATCCGTTGTGACATTTCAAATATGCAGTAGCATAACCAATTTTTAAACATCTTATAAGGGAGCGCTTTTGTTTAGTCCGCCCCCTTTTTGTGATTTTGTATGTTTTATCATTTTAAATTAGTTGTTCATAAAATTATCCTTTCCTAAATGAACACAATATGAACATTAACAATATAAATTAATAAAATATATACAAAATACATCCCAAAAAAACCTTTTTTATCCAAAAAATTATGATATGAAAAAATCCATTGAGGGGTGCTTTAGTTATGGCCAATACTGTACATATATTCATTTCGATTCTATCAATTGAGATTTGGAGGATTTTGGATGAAAAAGTTTGTTTCTCATTTCTAAATTTTGAATTTTTCTACTGAAAATAGATTAAAAGTAAAAACCGAAGAATAATTGCCAGTTTCGGTTAAAACCGAACTGGAAACTCTAATAAGTAGGACTCCATAACTCAATACTTTATTTGTGTTTCTAATAAAAACTGGAGGGGGAATAGTTTTTTGTTTGCGATGTAGTCGAATTTTAACCATTTGCTATTTGTGGCTCTTTGGTAAACAATGATGCATTCATGTAGAAATGTGGAAATATTTTGCGTTTATTTTTTGTAAACATTTTCGTGGCACATTCTCTCTCTCTACTCCAGCAAAAATACAAACAATTAATCGATACAATATAAATATTGACAGCTAGTCTGTTTGTCATTTGCGCCAATATTTATTCAATAGAATTTCCTTTATGGCCCCAAAAACAAAACACAACAAAAAAAATAAAAAAATAAATAAAATCGCATATTGTTGGTGTTTTTATCGCACTTGTGCGAATATTTTCTTTTACACAAATTTTATGAATAAAAATGACGCATTATTTGTTAGGCAGTCATTAAGTTTTGATGGCCTCATGCATTTGTAAATAGGGTTTGTTTGTCTTTATAAATATAAAGAAAAATACTAATTTTAAAACTACATATTTTTTAGACATGCTGGTAATACATATGTATAAAATACCTTACTAACACTGGTTCATGTTGCCTGGTGCGGTGCGTTCGTTCCCTCTAAAGGTTTATATATGTATATGGGACGACCCATTCACTCAATTACTTTGCTATTAATTTGTCGGTTTTTATAGTTTTTCTATTAAATGTTCCTTTTTTTATTACTATTCGTTTATTATACTCGTATGATTGCTTTATACTCTTATGGAGCTTGTTACGTTGCGTTATTTGGCTGATGATGTTAGCCATGATGATGATGATAATGATGATGACAACATGTTGCAGTAACTATTTAGCTTGTCGTCATTTGCAATACAGTTTTATGTAGCATGTGTTTGTTGTACTTGTATTAGTATTCGTACTTGTTGTATGTTGTTTGAGTAAAATTTAATTTTTATGGAAGTTTGACAGTCTTTGACTAGTTTTTCTTCCATTTTATTTAAGTTTGTTGCTGTTTGTTTTTAATTTTCATGACATGTCTTATGGCATAATTATTTTTTACTATAGTTGTATGTATAATGTAATAAATATCTGTCTGTGGGATGGAAATTACTTCTTTTTTTGTTTTTTTTAGTGCACTTAACAAAACGGTGAAATCATATTTGAGGGCAAGATACAATAAAAAAAATAAAAAAAAAATTAAATAATGTTAACCAGTCTGTCATAGATATATACATATACGATTAGTTTTATATTAATAATTTGTGTACCTTGACAGTAAAGATTTTGTTTCCTATTTTAATAACACACCCTGCTGAAAAAAATGTCCTAGTAACAAGTGGTCATTATCCTCTGTATCGTATTCGTCATGAGTCATTTGTCTTTTTTGTACTTTCTTAAGGTTGTACCAACATTTAAATGTTCTGTTTCAACAAGTGGTTATTAACTCAAAATTTTAAAATTGTCAGTAGAGGCCAAAAACTGTTTGTGGAGAGAATTTGGAAATACGAATACATCATAGTAAGCAAATTCCAGTTGAAAATATATTTACACTGTTTTTTTTTTTAAATGTTGGCAATTATTGCAAAAAAAATATTTATTTTTTGAGTTAATACCATTTTTTGAAACTTCTCGATATATATTTTTTTTTTTTGTATTACTTTATCAACAAAACAGTATCAACTCAAAATACAATCAAGTTTAAATAAAACAATTTGATTATTTTTAACATGAATTAAGGCTAAAATCAAAATAACACCTTTTTTATGAAAATATACGTCGCATTTCTATTTCAACTTTTGTTGCCTTTTTGTGATATAAAGTTAGTCATTACATTATCACGAAAATGGCCTCAAATGTGAGTTTCGAGATAAAAGAGTAATCGGAATACGTTGAAATTTTTACAGTACATAAATATTGATGTTAGTAGTTGATTTCCTGCAAAAAGTGACATTTTCAAAATTTTGAGTTAATACACTCTTGTTAATCAAGTGCGATATATATGGTCAATTCACAAGGTCTCTAATCATGTCATATTGTCATAATGTCTTAATATTTTACAACGGTTTTTATTCAAACAAAAAATGTTCTAAAATAATACTACTTTCTATGCTTTGTTTATTGTGTTATCGTATCGAATCAGCAGAGACCAACGCCGAATGCCTAAGAGTCGGTTAAGCCGAGTCGCCGAGTCGTAATGTTTTAGGACATTATGACAATATGACCGATAAGAGACCTTGTGAATTATCCAATAGTAACAAAAAACAGGCACTAAAATTTTTTCTAGTTTCAGTGCACAATTCACTATTAATGCATATTTTTGTGAATACTTAATATTTTATATGGCATTTCTGCATATTTTTCTATTTTATGTGCATATTTTAGTTTTTTTTAATAGATAAAGTTCAGCCTGGATGCCAACAGGCTGAACTTTTGATGCTTGTACAGTTTCAAGCTAAAATTTAATTTGTCCAGCTAAATAGAAATTTTCGACAAAACTTACTACTAATTAATACACAGCAATAACTAATGCAAAAAAGTGTACATATGTGTTTTTTAAAGAAAGGAAAGGATAAATGCCTAAACGTTTTATGGGAATACGTGTCATATGGTATTTCTGATAATGATGCCAATGACGAAGAAGAATGTAGAAGTGAAGGATTATCAGAAGCATTTTTGAGAAGTCGCAGAACAAAAGGTATTTTTTTTCACATTTTTTGACAAATTGTTTTTTTTTTTTGGTGTTTTTATAATATTTGGTTTGAAATCTCCAAGAAACAAAGTTAGCAAAATTTGTTTACTAAGTAAATGGGTTCTAAAGAAATTATTGCTTAACAAAAGGAATTTTTTTTATTTTTTTCAACAACACTAGTATAAAACGACAAAAATAATATATATACAGTGAGACCTCGATTATCCGTAATGGTCGGGACCGGGAGCATTCTGGATAATCAATTTTTCCCGGTTAATTGAGTACCAATTTTTAGTAGTTTTTTTAATAATGACATTTTTTCGATAATGACATTTAAAGCTCTATATTTCTAACTGATCCATTGGTTGGATCAAAGTCGTCCAATTTGGTGGAAAAAATGTCACAATAACGTTTTCGGCATTGAAATCCTGCAGGTCTGGATGTTGTCCAATGGCAGAATGATTTTACTATAATCTTATTGACCGATTTTTTTAAAATTCTCTCTCACTTCTGGTACTAAATTATTGTTAAACCATTCTCATGGACATTTTTTAAAGCTCTTTCCAATAACTAATGCTTTGCACTTGTATGTACCAGCAGCATTAACGCAAACTAATGAGGTAAGTCTCTCCTTTGAGACCTTGTGTCATTCTATTAAATGTTTATTATGCCAAGCCAAACTTCTCTCAAGTAAACACTTTCCATTCTCCAATGAGATTGGTAAGTTTTTTCATTGATTTGAATTCATTTAATTCTTCCACAAACATTTTGGCAGCTAATCAGCTGAATATTTTTATCCTGCAGCATTAAGTTTGTGAATACCATGTCGTTTTTTGCTTAAATTTTGAATGGAATATTATAGACTTTCATTCACTGTTAATCCATAAATTGGAGTTCCTTTAAATCATTCCTTCCGGAACCATTCATAAACTGCAAAATCTACTTTTGGTTCTTCAGCAGTTTTTAAAGTTTTTCGATTTCCAAAGCCAATAACAGAATCACTTAGTTTTTTATAATGTATAACAATCCTCATGCCAAAAGCTATCGACAAATCGATGGGACAATATCAACAAATGTTGGCCTTACAAATCGATCGAGGGAATTCTCCTTTTTCGTTTTATTCACATTGTGTTGCGTTGTTCAAAAATAATCGAAAAAAATTATAATCCCGGATAAAAGAGGTAATTACGGTTAATCGATGCAAAACAATTTAACTCGATCCAAAAACATTTTCTTTTTCTTTCCCGGAAAATTGATGTTGCCGGTTAATCGAATCACGGTTAATCGAGGCCTCACTGTATTTAATTTCTGTAACATATTATATTAGATAAGTTTTAAAAACATTGATTCAAAATATAATCGTTAAAAAACGCATAAAAAACGTACTTTTAGAAACTTATTACCATTTCTAGGTTCATGCAATTTTTTAAGGGGCGAAATGAATAAAACACAATTTCCCAAACATTTTAAATGGACAAAAAAGTACTTTTTGTTCTGCGGATCCTCATTTATATTATGTGCTAAATATAATGCAGGAATTTTAGCTCTTGAGAATGACTCTTGTACAGTTAGTGACTTGCACGATATAGTGACCGAATTGCCAAAATGTTGGATAAATGACAAATTGTTTGGCTACAATGAACAAAAACTTTTAAATCTGAAGCAGAAGACTATTTAAAAACAGCGGTCAGCTATTTAGAAAATCGTTATGATTTTGGTGATGACTTTTCTTTTTAAAAAAATTAAAATAACTGCTGCCTTCGTAAAGCATATAAACAAATACCAAAGATTTGTCAAATGATATGGCCCTATTTTTGTTACAAAAGGTGAAAGGAATGAATTCGAGAATTTAAGAAAAGTTAAACGTTTCGTATTTTCAATACCAGTAAGCAACGCTTTTGGTGGAAGTTTTTAGTATTTTAAACAATCTCTACACTAAAGAAAGACCTCATTAGAGCTGAAACATTAATACGAGCAAAAACGGTTGAATATATTGCAAATATGATTTCACCAGTCGATTCTGCAGCAAAAATGAATATAATTCACGTTTTTTGAATGCTTAAAAAAGTTGGTTAAAATTTTTGAATTTTGTAATTAATTTTAAATTATACTTTAAAATAAAATTTAAAAAATTCTTATTTTTTAAAAAAAAATTTTTTTCGAAATTTTTTTCAAGATTTTTCCAATTTTTTTTTTAATTAAAAAATTTTTTTTTTTTTAATTTATTAGCGAAAAAAGAGTTTTTTGTGAAAAAAATTCCAAAAATAGAGGTTGTCTCGGATTTTTACTCATATCTCTGTTATTTATAGACGGTTTTAAATAGGAAACTTCTCGAAAGCATGTCAGACAGAATTATTGAAGATTTAGATCCCGAAGATATCTGGGGTCTTCAGAAAATTGATTTCAACAGACAGACAGATGGATATGGCTAAATCGACTCCGCTATCTATAAGGGCCCAGAATATATATACTTTATAGGGTCGGAAAATTATATTGTGGAAATTACAAACGGAATGACAAATTTATATATACCCTTCTCACGAAGGTGAAGGGTATAATAAAATTGTTTTTCTAAGGAAATCAATTTAATGAACTTGAGCCTGAATAATAAATAATATTAATAATCAACATAAAAAAAAGTTCGACAAAATAACCACTAATATTAATTTAATAATATTTCTCTATTTTCAGATTAAAATTAAATAAAAATTAAAGTGAATGTAAGTATATATCAAAAATCTTAGTTAAATACTGTAAAAATAAATTTTGGACTGAAATAACTTTACATCAAAACTATAAAACAATATTTTGTTTAGATTCAAGAAGCCTGTGGTCAAGGCGTATTAACAAGGTGAGTAATACTTGTTCTACATTTTAACAAAAACAAAAAGCCTGTTGTTTTTGCATTGTTCTATTTGTTCCCGGTGAGTGCACCTTGTTAATACGCCTTGCCTCTCGTTATATAAAAAAGTAAATATCGACTCAACTCCAAACTTCATTCTATAATAGTTTTGTGCATGCCAGTGGTAAAAATCATGAAGACTTCTTTCTCTTCGCAGGTTTTCTTGAAAGCTTAGTTAGACTTTACCTATAGATCCAATTCACATTCTAATTCAGCTTCCGTGGAAGGTATACTTAAAGACCTCTGCTCTGCTTTCTAAAAGATCCGATACACATTTCAACTTTTGTAAATATTTATCCTTATCTTTCGGATTCTAAACAACAACTAAACAAAAAGCTTTATAAAAACCAGACCAAATCCAAAAAATTTCACACACTCACCTCATAGCTTTTCATTTGTAGTGATTATGAGGTCACTGTGATTTTAAGACATAGAGCACATTTATGCAGGTGGGTAAAAATGAGCCAATTATCGCCATTCAGAAACCTGCTACTGGGTAGGTAAGCAGTTTTTGTGAATTTGAAACATATTTAATATTATTTTATATATTAAATTTATTATTATTTTATGTTTCTGTAGATTTTGACAAATTTTAAAAATACCCATGGAAAACTCGATATGTACGTGAAATTAGAGACCAGACATGGTCTTTACTTTCATGTATGTACCGATTTGTCTATATGTAAATATGAAATTTTGAATTGTTCTTCAATATGTTCAAAATAACTACATGAATTTCTTAATTCAAAAATGAAAATTTTGTCGAATTTAATTGTTTGTTAATGCTATGAGAGTTTTTATCCACACTTTAGTAAGACGGATGTTCAAGAATGATCCCTTAAACAAAAATGTTCCCTCTTTTAAATTTTGTTTCCCTAATACTTATGTAGTACAACCCCTATTGTAACAAGCTTTAGTGCAGCAGAAAACCTTCCCTAAACAGTAAAGCTTTTTTCCCTGTTGACGTTTAACACTTGTTGTAGAATAAATATTTAAAGAGCCGAACAAAAATATTTTTAAACTTATTATTTTCAACCCCAATTTTGGCATTTCTTAAATAGGGTAACAGCAAGTACAACAAGATATAATTTTAAGGTCAGGTCATGCAACCAACGATGGACAGAGATTCCCCACATACCGACAGCATACATATCATAGCATAGGAATTCTACGACAAAAACAACATCTTAGAGAAATTCTTTGAAGTTTTTTTTGCTTTTTTAAACCGGGAAAAAGAATTGTGTAAATAAAAATTTCAAGTGAAATTCTAATGAAAATATTCAAATATGAAGAAATTCTTACCTCTTCATATTTGCGATGCTTATGAGCGCCTGTTTTTATTAGACAAACATCAAAGAGTTAAAATTCCTTTTCATTCGTTCATTTTTCTTTAAGGATGTAAGGTGAAGAGGTGAGAGTTGACATCAAATGTAACTGTTGTAATAAGTAAATATGTATGTATAACATACATACATATTTCAGCATTGTTTCATTTTCTATGTATTATTTTACACTTGACCTTTGGGTGTGTTTTTCTTCTTTTTTGTTTATACATTTTAATTTTTAATGCATTATTCTTGTTGCTGTTCTATTGTGTTTTTCCATGGCAGCCATTTTGCCATGGAGCCAATTACATCCAGGATAACAGAATCTTTGAACAGCATGCATCAGTATATGGAAGCAATATTCACAATATGTAGTTTAACTGCTGGGAAGGAAAGTAAGTTACACCACCATCATCATCTAACTAAACTTTCGTCTCCTGCTCATTGTTGTGCATTGCGAATAGTTTCTATTTCTCTTATCCATTTTATTGCAATATTTTCCTTGCTTCTTTACTTATCTGATGAATTGCTCTACTCAGTGCAAATGTTACTGCAGGAATGGTTTGAAATTGGGTCAAGGTTTTCATTTTGTAAAGTTTTTGTATTGAGAGATTTTCGAAGTCATGCTGCTGCACTTTTGCACAAAAATGTCAAATGGCCTGGTTCTCTTGGTGCAGTAGTTGATGTTTTTGTTGCTCACTGCTTAAACCATGTAGTTTGAAAAGTATTGAGAGCATTTCGGAAGACCATAGTTGGAGTACATACTTAATTGAACTCAAATATCCATACATTTAAGGTTAAATTGAGTGGAAATACGCAATAAATATTGTTAAAATTAAAATTTATTTTAACAATATTTATTATTAATATATAATTAAAATTTTAAGCTTTAAATAATATACATAAATATGTACAATGTACATCCCAAATATTTAAAATATTAAACTTTCACCTCAGTGGTAAAATGGTTAACGTTACCCGATTTTAGTAAAATCTTTAGTATATACATATTTCTATATATGGATTTGGTAAAAAGATTCTGAATTTGTTTTATTAAAACTTTTTTACATAAAAACTTTTCGGTTTTGGAGAGAAATTTTCCTTTTTTTAATTTTTATGTCTGTATAGATTAAGATTCCATTACAACTAAGTGGGAAAGTTAATATTTAATTTTCCAGTATTCATAGTCGATGCAGTTAACAGATTAACATTATTCAATTTGACTGAAATTTCTTAGTTAGTTGTCTATAAAGTGTTCCAATAGTATTGTAGAAATTACAAATGCCCACGCAGAGAAACGACATGGTTTGCGGCAACTATGCAATGTTCTGCGCAGTCATAAATGTTTGTGAAAACGTCTTTTTATGGTTAACAACATTTTGGCACTAAGTTATTATGTTTATGAAAATTCTAAATACAACTAAATTATGTTAACTATGAACAGCAACCAACAAGTCTGTCCACAACTATGTTATGATTGAGGTGGAATCAAGATATGATTGAATTCAAACAAAATTAACCATAATATGATTATTTTAGCTATCAATAGAATCATATTATGGTTAAGGCGGAACCATGATATTGCTGACCATAATTAACGAGGGATTAAGTTATGATTAAGTTGGATGATACCATAAAATTGAATCACACAACCGTGTTTTTTCTTTCCGTGTAATGATCACTTATGGTTAAGGATATAATAATGCAACCTACTAATTTATTTAAGATTAAATATATTTATATTTTGTTTCAAATAACGATTTTGGAATCAATTCATATATGAATGTATTTAAAAAAAAGTCTTGAAATTTTAGTTTTAATTATATTGTTTTACTTAACTTTCTTTTACTTAAATATTTCACCGCTGTATACAAAAGTAATAAAATAAATTCATAAAAGAGTTCATTGTCTGCAATAATTGGTTTCAAAGTGATAGATTTCAAGCTGCGCAATTTTATTTATTATGGCCTTGGCCATTTTACTTGTATTATATACATAGCTTATGGAAAAGGTCCTTCGTGCTAAGGACATTTATAAAAAGTAATTTGTAGCTGCAATCAGCATTGAATTACATACATTCATCATGCATGATGGACAAAGAGGAAAAAAGCACATCATATATTTTAAATATTTATAACGCTGAGAGATACATACATACATACATACATCTAGTATATGCAGTTTTTCTTAAACAATACATTTTAAATAAAACTAAACAAAACAAAAACACTTGTGAAATCATTGACAATATACAACACTACACATCTTTTGACAAGATATTTATAGACAATACAATACAATACGTGTAAACATTGTAAATGTATGTGGGTTCATATGTGCCAGTAACACATATGTAACTACCCTGCATCTCATGGATCTAGTCACACGTCAAAGAATGTCTTAGCCATTAATATCCAACACTAGTTACCCACTAACCTACTTGTAAGGCTTTCAAAGCGCGCGAGTCTTTGGATTTTATTGGCACATACTCTATACAATTTTCTATTAAAATTGTTAGTAAATAGTAAACTTTTGTTAAAAAAATAAAATGTTATTTAATTTTTTTTTTATTTCTTATTTAATTTTAAAATTAGTATTGATTTGTACTTTTGACATTTAAGTTTAAAAATATTTACTCAGAAAACCATGGCCATTATTTTTAGCAAACATTTTAAATCGTTTACTTTTAAACATAAAATACCAAATATAATTTTTTCTAAGAATAAGAAGTTTTTACAATTAAACATAGATATTGAAATGCATAAAACTTAGAGATTCATCTAAGTTTGGTATGTCTAAATTCCGCTGATGTAACTAGTCCTAATGGTGCAAAGTTCACAAAAGAAACTTTTAAAACTGCAGGATAAATACATGGTATATATATATGGTATACTAAATTTAAAACCCATGTTCCCAGTAGAAATTAATTGTCGTTATCAGTCACCGAATACAAATCTTGTTATAGTTTAAAGATAAACAAATTAAAGTTCTATATTCGATAGTGTCAATATTTCAATATTTTTTTAAATAAAACTTTATTTTATTGACGAAACAAATTATTTATTACACCGCACAACAAAAAGCGAACAAAATTTAATACTACTCATTTCATAAAGTCATACTGCAGTTTCAGTTTTTCATCTCGTGATGAAAAAAGAAATTTAAATTTCTTTTTTTGTAATATACAATAGTCTTATTATGATCTCTAGAGAAACAATTGTTTTCAATTATCAAAATAAAAACCTTTTAAAAAATCATTCAAAACATTAATCCTTTAATATCCTTAAAAGTTATATATTCCATTTGTTTAAAAAAGGCATATGTAAGCAAAATTCCAAAATTTCATAACTTTAGCAGTGTTAGTTTAGTGCAAATAACTATTTTTAATTATATAATGGAGAAAATATGTACTGGGCTATTTTTTTTAAAGTTTTATGGAAACTAACAAAAATATAGATATTGTTACGAATTTACAATAGCGATTTGAATTTAACGGTCTGTAATGACTGCCTGCAGCATTCATCATGTTTATAAACACGTCCATCACTAGAAGCTTCTACTTATCAACAATGTTGATATCATGCGGTTATTAGCATTGTTTATAAGTATGTTTAAGCTGCTAACATTGACATAAAAAGCTCTAGAATTCGAACATACTAGTTTGTCCGTTAAGAGCATTGTAGAAAATTCACGAACGATGGCGTGTGTATAAATAGTGGCAGAGTTTGCAGTCGTGAGTTTAGTTTATCATAGGCGCTTTTAGAGTTAACATCAACTGTCTTGTATATTTAAGTTTGTACATTATAAAGTGTGTGTGCATTTCTGCGAATTGATAAACGTGTAAATAGACACTGAGTGACTATTTGAACTGTTGTTGTTGTCGTACATTTTAAATAAATAAAGAGTTGTTACAAATTTTATACTACTAAAACTGCATTTTATTTGCAATCAATTGTATCAGTTTTATTTAAAGGAAATCAATCAACGTTTTAAAAAGGTTAGAACGTAATAATATGTATTTATAAGGACAAAATTAAGGAATATACTACCCCATTATAATGTCCTAAAAATATAGAATAAATTGTGGGAAAAGTTTGAGGATATAATTTTTTAAGGACATTTTAGATAACATTTGAACATTTGAAAAGTCAAAAATATCCTTTTTGAATTGATACCCATATACGGAGCATCAAATAATAAAAATCAAGAACATTTTTTACAAATATTAAAGTGCATTAATATTGTTCAAATATTTCACGAAATAGGCTTTAACAATATCTTAAGCAGCTGTTTACTTGATTATACATATAGTTTATAAGGGAAAAAATCAAACAATATGAATATTTTTTTAAAGGAAAATTAAAATTTTACAAGGGTCACGCCTATTTTTTCAAATTAGCACTACAGAAATGACAAAAATGTATTTTGAATTAACCGTTGAAATGTTATCCTTTAAAAGCCTTGCAAATTTCAAATAAGTTGATTTATGAATTCTATAGCATGTATCTGATATATTGATACAACAAAACGTATTTTCACACAAACTCACGGATTGAGAGACATTAAATATATAAACTTTATAGAATCTTCAAATAAAAAGACAATATGATGAAATTAGTATTGAAACTATGTAAATTAAACAATATTAAAAATAAAAAATTCATTAATTCAATCATGTCAACAACTCAACCAGCCCAAACGTGCTTAATTTCCTTTTCTAATTCATCGCTATCTCAGTCATTTCCCACAGGGTCTGGGTGGAAAACGAAAGTGAAAATCCCATTCATTCATAATGAAAGGATTATACTAAAAAGCAGAAACAAAAAAAATCTATATGTAGTAGAGAATAATTATGTGTAGTTAGTTGTATGTGAATGTAGGTAGGTATCTGTAGCATTGTCGGAAAGGGTCGGTAGTGTGGCACAATAATAGAGAATTCTCGACTCGAGTATCATTTATACCCCGAGTAAGTGAGTGAGTGAATGAGTGAACGAGTATAGGAAAAAGATTAACCGATTATGTCGGTTAGACAAAATGTAGGTCATCAACGATTATTTTAGTTTTGCTGCTTTCGAGTGCTGCAACATTTTGTTGATGGTGTTATTGTTGTTGTATTATTTTGTGTTGTTTCCTCTATATTTGTACGTGTTTTGTTGTTATTATGTTTTTTGCATAACATGCAACACCCACATTTGCAGGCACAAACACTTTTTTCTGTGTGTTATTTTTGCCAATACTGAAAGGAAATGCTAAAAAAGACAACAGCAACAACAACAACATCAACAAAATGCACCAACAACATATATAATTTGAACACAAGCAAAAATCGACCAAATGTGGGGGTTGTGGGGCCTCTAACATAATTCTTTTTATTTTGTGTTGATGTAAGAATGTGCCACATTATCAAATCTAAGGAAATTGTGTGTATTCAAGTGGTAAGAATCTAGGTGGTGGTGTTGTTGTTGGTGGTTGTGGTGTTGAAGGTAGTTTTACCTTGTACACTTGTAGTGTTTTTTTTATGTTTTTCAGTTTTTTTGGAATGAGTTTCCTTGCATTTGTTTGTTGTTCTGCTGCTCTGTTCTGGTTTTCGTTGCCAACAATTTATTGATTTCTCACTTATTTGGTTGCATTTAGTGGCAAATAGGTTTGATAAAGCGAAACAATAACAAAAACGTACCTTGAAAGTGAAACAATAGAAAAGGTACCTTTACTTTACTTTTTTTTTGTTTCTGTTTTATATACTTTTTCACATTATAATTTTTTACTAGAATTTTCAAGAATAATTTTGAGTTATAAAAAGTACTTTTTGATGTAATAGTTTTAAAATAGTAAAACATAAATGAGTTTATGCTACTTTTAAATAAATAATAATGGGACAAAAATGGTAGAAATGTTCTTAAATTAGTTAAGCTTTTTGTAACATTATCTACATAGTACATATGTATGTATATAATAAACTACGCTTAAGTAATATATTTTTAAATAAATTTCTTATTCTTTGGCTCCTTTGGATTAAGACAAGTACCGAAATTTATATTTTTAGTTGAAATATGAGAAGGCCCATTTAAAACCAATCATGGGTTGACCTCATCCATTTAAATTTTCTATTCAAGATAAAAATCAGGACTAATGGATCCATAATGTAGATTCCAAAAATTACAAAAGTGAATTCTACTCCGTTAATTTTCGGAATGAAACCACTTGATTGATTTTCCTCAGTCATAGAGTCATAGAGTCAGAGAAGCATGAAAAATAGGCATCTAAGCTCGTTTTTCACATTATCCAAATAAATATGTACTTTGAGAAATTCGTGAGAGGCTTTTGCATATTTAACAGAATATTGTTATCAAAATATAAGAAAAAAGTACCAAAAACAAATTTACATGTTTTCTGGTATTTCAGCAGAAGTAGCAGAGAGAAGGAGGCTGGCTGGCAGTCAGAAGACTGGATATTTAAGTTAAAGTGTTGCTGCTGTTGTAGCAGCTGTTTCTGTTGTTGTTGTTGATGATGTTGTCATTGTTGTTGCAATTTGTTATTTTTGGTATTACCTGGCGCATGCCGCCTGCATATTTGGTCGCATTTACACATAACAGATATAGTATAACTGAGTATATCTGAGTTGTTCAGTTGTTTTTGTTTGTGGATGTTATTGTTGTTGTTGCTGTCTGTTTTTTTTTCTCCAACAGAATCTAGTTGTTTTGGAAAACACATGTGTGTAAGTTCACATATTTGGCATCCGTGAAGTACAAATACAATTTAAACAATTTAAAAAAAAAAAAAAAAAAATCAAGATTTTGTTGTTACAAAACGTATGACGCGACGCGTGCTTTAAAAGGAAATAAAACAAAATCTATTAACAAAAAATTATAGAAAAAATGCATTAGAAACATAACAACAAAATCAACAACGATTGCTGCAACAATAAGAAAAAAACAAAACGCAATAACACATTTTAGCTTCGAAGTGTTGTTCTCAGGCCTTTTATTCTGCAATTGATTTTTTTTTTTCAGTGGATTTTAGTTTTGTTTGTTTGTTTTTTTTTTGTTATATTTCGGACACGAAACAATCTTGTAATAAAAAATTACGTTGTTTGTTTTGCTCTTGTTGTAGTTGTTGCTGTTGTTGAATTTTCCAAATTGAATTAAAAATGTGTTACAAGAGTATTTAATTCAGTGTTTGTAATTTATTGAAAGTGGCCACATCGTTGAACAATCAAAAAACAAACAAACAAATACAGAAATCAACTATTTAATTTAGATCTTTTGTTCATTCTATTTTATAGATTGTGTTGACTGATTTCTATTGATTTCTATTTCTCCTTGTGTTTCAATTTCGTTACTGATTTTCAATTAAGTGTTTCTAATTGAGATATAAAAAAAATAAATAAATTTACTAGTAAAAATAACTTAAAAACAAAATAAAGTAATAGTTTAAAATCTAAACAATAATTATGAATCGTTCCAGTATTTCAACGGACATTAGGAATCGCATCAAAATGTTTGAAAGTGAGTGTGAAATTAAATTCATTAAATTTAGTTGAAAGAAATTGTTGGCAAGAAAATGTTGATATTTAAAAATATGAAATTATATTTTTATAATATTTGATGAGCAATTATTTCTAACACATTCTGGGTACAGAAATAATGTTTATTATTTATATAACCTTCACCATGAATGATTATATTACTTATATACGGGGGTGGTGGAGCATTAACTCATTTCCCAATAACCGGTGCTCGGATAGTTAATATGATAGGATACCATCTTTAACACTACAACGGGACCAGGGTTTTATGATGCCAATTATCTTAACCCTTTGCCTGTCCCCATGCAAACCAAAATGTATGCCCCGTACGTCCAGTTTTTACTTTGTGAACTTAAAAAATAATATCATTTGTGAATCATATGTGATGCACGAGCGTGTAAAAGGGAAAGGGCTAAACCCTGTGTAGCCACATTTTTTTACACGATCCTAATATAGTTTTCAGAGTTTAATTGGCGAGCAAATTCCGATTCATCACGAAATCCTCAACAAAACAAATTAAAGTTTAGTAAATCGGACAGGTACCCATCGAAATTATTATTTGATTATTTTTAAAGTCACACCTCATATTTAATTTTTCCTGTAATTCATAATTGACCAGAGTCTACAGGAGAGGCGATAATACAGCACATTTTACACAGCCTCTTGTTGTCGATGTGGGCTTCGATGACCCCAAACAAGTCCAACTTAATAAATCTAGATTCCAACATCTGCAAAATTAATTTCCTTATAATGTCCTGCACAATAGCCGCTCGATATTCCCATATGACATATGCTCCTCAATCAAAGTTGATGAATGGCAGTCACCTTGGATTTTTCTAAAAATAGGATTCCCATTGAAACATTCTAATAGTTTCGCTATTGTTTTCAGGAATGCTGATACTAGTGGCAACATTTGTCAAAAATACTTTGTAAAATACATACATATATCTAAGAAATCGGTACAATATTAGGAGAAATGTGAGAAAACCCACAAGATTTCAAATTTTTTTTCTGGAAATTTCTCAAATTCGTTTAAAAATTTTTGAAATACAATTGGAAATGGTGTAGAACAAACAAACACCATTATTTTATAAAGAATCTAACTACGACTTGAATTTAACGAAATTATCGTATTTTTTTGGGCTTCTTTTTAATTCAAATATGCATTTTAATGGAAATATAATTGAAAAGAAGTTCAGAATTGAAGTTAAAATTTTCAAAATTTGCGTTAAAACAAAACGCATTTTCACTTAGTTAAAAAAAATAATTGTTATTTATGTGTCTGATATTTTCGAATAAATAAATTCTTTAATTACCAGCAATGCTATCAGTTTGACATTTGTGGGTCATCCATCTTATGCAAAAGAAATTTACTTTCAATGTTCAAATTCAGTTACTGGAAGAATTGGATTAAGAATTTAAAGAACATAAATGAATTAATTGCCATTAACCCCCCAAGACTCAAAACTACACAAAAATATTTGCATTACAGACGTCTTAAAGTCTAATGCAAGAACAACAGCAACAAAAAAAACTTAAAAAGAAAACATCAATTAGCCGTAATGTAAAGCTACATAAAACATTTGTTTCGTTCATAAGTTAACGACATAAGCCATAGAATTGGGGTTAATATGACAATTTAGTAAAATTATACTTTTTAACACAGTCGAAACTCGAAAGTATTTGCAAATGTTTTGAATTAACAAACAAAATACACAAAAAACCCATAAACAAACAACGTGAAAAATATTAAATTAAATAAAAAACATGTAAGAAAGTATAGTCGGTCAAGCCCGGCCATAAGATACCCTACACCGACAAGATGATTATAAACAGTTTTCTTTTGAAATTTATATGGGAGCTATGACTAATTACACTGTGCAACAAGAAAAACCAGCCTCAACAATTCCAATGGGAAATGAAAGTAGACCATTAAGTAAGCAGAACTGCCAAATGGTTTTGAAAAGTTAGCTCGAATTTGATTTTTATGGTCTCTTGAAGTTGGGCCATTTTTCACCATTTATATATGGGGCATTTCCTGTCAAGTAAACCAACTTTGAAATAGATGTCTTCCGATTGGGATGAAATTTGCACCATAGTTAGTTCTATTGGATAGTAATTCAGACACAATTTTTCAACAAGATTGGTCGAGAACTTTCTAAGTTACAGGGAGTTCTGTTTACATAATGGTCTACTTTCATTTCCCATTGGAGTTGTTCAGGCTGGCGGCGATGAACAGAAATTTGTTGCATAGTGTTATAACCAATTGCCATAACATTAGGTGGCATCTCTACTGTATATATGTTTTCTTATTTCTGTTAAATTTTATTTGAATACCAACATTTCTAAGAGATTTATGCTAGTTAAAGTGATTTTCGGAAGTAGGCCTTATATGAGACCTATGAATAATTATGCACCGATCGTCACGAAATTTGGTGGTGCGAGTTCGACTTATATAACTAAAGTAGTTATGAGAGATTAACTATTTTCAGATAGGGTAATCGTATGGGGGCTAGAAGATATAATGGACCGAATCTAACCAAATTCAATAAGCTTTGTCCTTGGGGACCTGTAGTTCGACTACAAGGTTTACATGGACGGACGGACGGATATCGCTTAATTGACACAGAAAGTTATCCTCAGCAGATTGGTGTGTGTTGGGACAATATCTTGCAATACGTTGCAAACATCAGCACTAACCCTGTATACCCTCCCCACTATGATGGTGTAGGGTATAACAAGACAAGCTCAACAAAAAAATAAAAATAATGACAACTAAAGAAGAAAGTGGTTTTTTCTCTTTTCAATGCTTCATGCCACAACAGCACTTCGCCAAACAGAAGCAGCCGCCGGCACCAAAGACTAAAAAGCTCACACTGAAAAACAAAAAACAAAAAAATATTTTCTTAAATACCCCTGATGAAATTGACATAAGAACCTCTTGTAAATAAACAATAACAACAGCAACCACTAACAATGAAAAAAAAAAAAAAAACATTCTTAAAGTTATTAAGACAGCAATATCAATGAGACAACCAACAATGGAAAATATATGTATTTTTCATACAAAACTGACAACTCAAACTACTTACATACATACATTCATAAATACTTACTGGAACAACTTCTCTTTTCACATTTTTACTTCGAATATTTTTCAAGTTTTTTGTTGAGTTTTATTTTTTAAATCTATTATACCCTATTATAGCATAATTAATTTATCCATTCATTTAAAATACATCGTCAAATTTGCAGATTTTTGCAATTTTCTATGATGTCAACCAGAAATATTTGATATTGAGAATGACAAAACTTAAAAGAAAAAATTGTCTAAATATGTGCTCAACTCTTTGTCGAAATTACCGTAACCATTTCATTTTGAAAATTTTGGTTTTAAAAAAATCATGTAATATCAAATAAACGTTTGATAAAAATAATAGTAAAATTTTTCTTACGTTTTATAATGATATCTCTGTTGACAACTAACTAATGCTAGATTTATTTTGATATCCAGCAAAGAACAGAATTATCGAATCAATTATTATTATAAAAATTCAACCCAATTATAACTAAAAATTCCCCGGGAGTTTTACTATTTTCCTATTTTCCTATTTTTCCTATTCAAATACAATGGTAAAAAACTCCCGGGGAATTTTTATTCATAATTGGGCTGATTGTTTACCATAACTTTAAAAACCTTTACACTAAACTAAAGGCAATTATTCGAAAAACCCTGGATCGTTTCAAATAAAGCAAAATCGATAAATGGAAAATTACTATTGTCTTAAATTCAACTAATTTCCTCCAACATCATTCGTTAATGTTATTGAAATCCGATTCTAAATGTAACTGGAATTTAGGGCATCATAAATTCGGTGTTGACCATGGGGAGCTGAAATATTTATTAAAATAACCTTAATTTGTCTTTTTGTGTTCAAGAAATTGTTATATTTTTACTTTATGGATATTGACAACGACGGAAGCAAAAAAAAAAAATAAATAAATCAAAAACATGAAAAGAATCGTTTTTATTATTTATTTATTTGTTGTCTTTTCCTCCGACAACTTCTATTAAAAATGTTGCTGTGAATACATTAAAAAATGCTGAGTTAGTAAAAGAGACAGCAAATGCTCTTGATTTTGCTCCATTAGCTACTGTTTTCCTCATTTCAAGCATTTATTGACAGTAACATTTACAACAGCAGCAACAACGACATCATGACTGAACGAATGATCGCTAATAGATAATAATGTCAATAATAAAGACTTTAATGATAATGTTTATTATCAATTAAGATCGCAATCTTTGGACATGACATGACACCCAAACACACAGAGAAAAACTGACAGTATGAATTGATTTTTCAGATTTCTATGTAGTTGGAGTTGTCCCGTTTGTACGATAGCAAATAAATAAAGTAATTCCCAACTAAAAGGAAAGTTGTATTTATTTAAGATATTCTTTTTTATTTAGCCGCATAAATAATTGATTAATTAGCCGAAAATAATGGTCCGTCCGTGTATGCAATTCTCGATGATCCAGGGACTTTCCGGCACTTAAGCGCTCATATATATAAACGATATCCACATACTTAAATAGCCATAGCTCCCATATAATAGGTGTGTTCGACTTTCCAGTAAAAAGTATTCAGTAACTGTAATTTAGAGATTAAACATAAATTTACTCTCAATCCAAAAAAATATCAAACAAAAAAGTACGCGAAGAACAATTTGTATTAACTTGAAAGTTTCTGTTTGTAAACATTTGATTAGTAAACCCAAAAAGCTAAAATCACTGTTAAATCTCAAAGAAACAAAAAGCTAATAATATAATGATTTAGATCAAGAAACGCAAAAATAGAACTTAATACTTAGTAATAAAAACTATATAAATAAATAATAAAATTACATTTTTAACACAACAGCTAAATGGAAATACTCCGACATGTATAAAAACGCTGTGTTGGATTACACGTTAAGTACATGTTTACATATGAAGAAATGTCACAATACGCATGCAATACATACCGTGTGACCTCATCTAAATAAAATTAGGCACAGATAACTTCCGTATGATAGAAAAGGCCTTTTCTCGAAAAGATAAATATATAGTCAACCAAAACAGGAAATACTCTAAATAATAATGAATTGGTTTTAAAATAAAGCAACACGAAACTGCCGAAATGTGTAATTATTTTAAAACTTATTATTGCTGTTGAGAGTTTAATTGGTGTTTGTGTTCAGCTTTTAAAAAGCCGATTAAAGTTCGCGTCCCGGGACTGTGTTTGGTTTTCATTGATATATACTCGTAGTATCATATTGATTTATAAGTATACAATTGGTCAATTCACAAGGACTCTTATCAGTCATATTGTCATAATGTCCTAATACATCACGAATCGGCGGCACGGCTTAACCGATTCTTAAGCATTCGGCGTTGGTCTCTGCTGGTTCGTTACGATAACACAATAAACATAGCATAGAAAGTAGTATTATTTTAGGCAATTTTTTGCTTGAAAAGCAATAAAAACCATTGAGAAATATTAGGACATTATGAGAATATGACATGATAAGAGACCTTGTGAATCGACCAAATATATTTTCACATAAGCAAAAATCTCTCAAGTAATGAGAATGTTTCTATAACTGGTCCGACCAGCTGAGTTTCCGGAGTGTAACCCTGATTCCGGTGGCCTCCATCCATTAGAACTATACATTTTTTATATTTTCTCTCCTCTTGTCAATTTATGTGGTTTTAAGGGACTAACCCTTAAGAGTTATTTTATAACCTCTCGAACTATTGAATTTAATTCTTAATTTAATTAATAAAACAAATTTTGTTTTATTTGTAGGTTTTGTTTTATTTGTGACTTTAGCCATTACTTCGTCTTAAATTTTTAAATACTAATTATGAAAATTTTCAATAAAAAAAACACTTATTCGTAATGAGTTGTAATTGTATAATGAATATTTAAAAGGAGACCCAATCTAAGTAGCACCCGTATATTAATTTAGTGTTTTTCGTTTTCTTTAATTCAAGAATGCACTTATCAATTAAGACTAATTAAATGCAATTGGGGGAAAATAAAAATGTTTACAATTTTACAGTATTTTTTTACATAATATTTTAACTAAATATTCATCTCTTGTTAGTTTTTTTTTTTTTTAATTAATTTAAATGAAGATGTTTTTCCCTTATTCACAAAATATAAGGGTACACTTTGTTTTTATTTTTAACAAATTATTGATGAAAATAAATTTAATTGATGATAATATGGAAAGACCTCAATTTCTCTATTCCCAAACTAAGTAACCTTTAGTCAAAGAAAACTTAAATTTTAATTTCAAAACATAATGAATGGTTTTAAAAAACAGGCCATTATACTGACACTCTCACTAGTTTCAAGCAGTGACAGGCAAGCTGGCAGGCTTTTTAAAATACTTAACAATCATTCAGTTTAAATCAATTCTTTAAACAGAAAATAACATAAAAATCTTCATAAACAAAAGTTCATTGATTCATAACAAACTTTAAAATTGTTTTTGTTAAATTCTTGTTTTTAGAGGTTCCACTAAAACACCATAAATTCAACTTCTTTTGATCTTTTTTTATTGTTTGTTCGCCAAGTAGTTTTACAGTTTTGTGAAATCAGTAAAAATACATTTTAAGAAAAGAACGATCAACCACAGAAATTAAAAATCATTTGTCATCTGCAGAAAAAAAGAAGTCTATTGGTTGGCAGATTATTAAAAATCTGCTTTATTTTATTATTATTATTTTTTGTTAATTTCTTTTAAATTTATTCTCTTCGTTTATTTAATTTTGTTTTGCAGATTGTGAGCAAAGAACAGACTGCGGAGAAGACGCTTTGGCCGCACAGAACTTTGGCAGTCAAAGTAGAATTGATACGGACGAGCTAGAGAACGGTTGTCAAATAAAAGCAACAACAATGATGATGCCAACGCCACCACCACCACCGCCGGGAGTACAAACAGATGCGAACGGCTTGATTTTACCAAAGAAATTGATAAATCCATGTCTGCAGTCAACCGATCGTAAACAATTGCATCGAGAATTAAAATTCAATACGAAAATGTAAGTAGTAGATTTCAATTTAACTAAAAGTACATGTGCAAATAAACAGTGAAAACTAGAGAAATAATTAATTGAGACAACCAATTAAGAAGTTTGCCAACAAATATTTGTCTTCATTTTCAATTTCTGGTTTTAATATCTATTATTAATTGTCATTAAAATTTATTTGATTAAAAAGTTGTGCCGTTATAATAAAGAAAAATGGTTTTCACAACTAAATCAAAGTGCAAATGTTAAATAGCAAACATTTTGATCTGAATGGTTTCAATTCCGATCAATTTCGTTTTAGGTTCTTCAGATGTCGTGTAATTTATTGATTCCAACAATATTTAACAATTCTGTATTTCCGATTTTAATTTGACAAATGTTTTTATTGTATATTAAAACAAAAGTAAAGATTTTGGTACAGAAATTAATTAAACATTTTAGAAAAACAAATAATTACAAAGAAATATCAATTCCACATTGAAAACTGAAAGTGTTTTCATTCCGAAATGTTTGTTTTACTATTTCTGAAGAAGCGAAAATGTATATCTCCAAATTGTGTAGTTATTTTCAAACTCAAGTGAATATTTCGAATTTAACACAAATTATACCATTTGTCACTACTACTTAGACTAATTATTTCCCCATTTCTTCACAATCTCTTTCTTCCAGGGGCATCAGTGTGCTAAATCAAAAAACAGAACTGCAAAAAGCCTACGAGAAACAAAGAGAAAAACAACAGCAGCATCATCAGCAGGATAATAATCCGCAACAGACTCAACACTCACCCACCTTTGGCCTTAAAAGCGAACTGAATCGTGTGATAATGGAAAGAGCTCAAAAGTATGAACGTGCCCGCCTACAATCTGAATCTGAGAATGATGACGATAAACAATACGTGAATCCTGAATATTTAAATGCGAGAGCTAAATTAAGAGCGGGACAAAGAACTGAATTGAAATAAGTTTAAGGAAAAAACCAACCAACAAAAACAACAATAACTTTAAAACTCTAAGAATTTAACTCGAAATTATCATCTTATTTTATATTTGTTTTGACTATTAAAATAATCATTTTGTAATTTGACTATTGAAAATTTCTAACAATTCTCATTAGAAGATGAGTACTTTTTGTTTATTTAATTAATTGTTAATTAATTAAACATTAACAACAACAGAAATATGTACAATTTATTTTAATTATCATTATTATAGTTATAATTTTTTATTATTATTATTATTACATATTATTATTATGATTTTGTTTAGTTTAATTTATATGTATGCGTGTGTTAATTAATTTTTTAAATAATTATTTTTTTTTTTTTTGTTTGTTTTTAAGTTAAAAACAAAAACTTTTAATAATTGTCATTAAAGAAAATACACTTAGTTTAGAAAAAACAACAATATATAACATTTTTTTTTTAATTATATTTTCAAATTATAAGTTTAATTAAAAATATATGGCACATTCTGAAAGGCAATTTTTACAATTTGAAGTGATTGAACTGTTTATTTGCCTCTTGAAATTAAAATTCAAGTGGTTGAGCTAGAACGCAAAAGAAATACTGATTCATTACTAAGTAATGAATTGCCATTACTAAAATTGAACACTTGAATTAATATTGAAAAATTAAATCATTACTGGCTACAAGTACTTCATCATTGTGGTGATGTGACTGCTGACTGACAAAACATTAAAATATAAAAATGTAAATCATTCTTCCAGTAAAATCTGTTGAGGTATGTGGTTTTTGATAAAAAGCTAGCAAAAGAATTTCCAGTTATATTTATATGTTCAATTTACATTTAATCCGACAAGCTACTAATAAAATTATAACTCAGAAGGATTGCGTTTATTCTGAAGTTTCAAAACTCACATTTTATTTAGAGAATGTTATGCAAAAGGGGCAGTAGAGTACTACTTACGTACTGTGGATGTAAATTTCAGTACTAGTTATTGTACTTTTATCCGAACTTTCTGAAAAAAGAATTCCATGAAATGAATTAGTTTGTAAACTTATTACATTTACTTTCTCCTTAACGATTTTTCTAAAGAGGCGTTCACAGTGTTCAAGTCTTTGACGAAATAACCCTAAGGAATATTTTTACTAAATGTTAATTTGATCTTATATATCTTTTGTAAGAGCAAAGAACGTTCAATTCTTTGAAATATAATTTGATATATATTAATAGATTATAGCGAAACTGAAATATCAATGTGTTAGTGGTCACATTATGATATTTTGTTCTTTGTCGTTTTGTAGCATTTAAAGATGTTTTTTTATTCTCTTTTTTTTTTTTTTTTTTGAATGTTTAGTTTCGAAATGTAATTAATTAGTATTTATGTGGTTAAAATATATAAAGTATTTTTGATTTAATTGTTTTCATAAATTTCTAATTCATTGGCTAAATAGATACTCAGCCTTATCTATATATATAAAAATGAAATGGTCCATGTGTGTAATGCCATCACGTGAGAACGGCTGGAGCGATTTGGCTGATTTTTTTTTATTCGATTCGAAATTTTCAGGAGATGGTTTGTAAAGAAAAAAAAAAAAAAATTAAAAAATTCGGAAATTTTAATTTTTAATATATTGCCTCCTTTTCACTTCTCATTTTTCTTAATAAAATACATTTTTTGGAGAAACTTGAAGAACTAACATTAGTAAATAGCTGCCGGGCGGAGCCGGGGCGGTCAACTAGTTTATTATCAAAATTAAACTCCGAAAATCCAGTAACTAACATTTTTGATTCTTTGCTCAGAGTTTATTTTTTGTTTAACTTAAATTGCTTTTCAACTGCTTTGACTAAAAAATTAACAATTATTTCTTTTGATACACCAACCCCTCTTATGGGAATTTTCTCAACAAATCTTCAGATACTTAATTAACTTCCAAAATTTTCGAATTGACGTTTTTGTTAACAGTGGCCGACACTCATAGCCACTAGGAGATGAATATGAATGTTAATTTAAATAACACTAATGATAACGAAGTTTATAAAAATTTTCAAACAAGACTCTAAAATCACAATCAATAGCTGGCTAGATAACACTAGAGAAAGAAAGTGCATAATTCATGTTCTCTTTATGCTGACCAACTGTACTATAGGAAATTTAACTTATCTATGTGGCCAACATTATTTACAGCCAAATGGCTAAATCGATTTTAATGGTTTTTCCTTTGAAAGTCTCCCTTAACTATTGAAAATAACAGAACACATTTTTTGGTTCTTCAAGATTTTTGCAGCTGAAATAAGTCAAATTTCCTATAGTGCACTGGTATAAACCTAAAACGAATAACTACACGCAGAAAAAAAAATATAGTTGTGCATTGTTACTGTAACCATTTCAACATTTTTAACCATATTATAGTCACAGTAACAATATATATTAATGTGGTAACAATAATATGGATAACTTACGATTCACATGAATATTTTAACTATATATATGGTTACAGTAAACATGTATATGTTTGTGACAACCATTTATACGATGAATAATTTTATCATAATATGTTGTTCTCAGATTATGATATGAGAGCAACATAATATGGTAAGTATTTCATCATATAAATGGTTGTCACAAACATATACATGTTTACTGTAACCACTATTACTGTTTAAATTAACCATATTTTTGTCACCACAATCATATATATAGTTACTGTGACTATAATATTGTTAAAAATTTTGAAATGGTTACAGTAACCATGCACAAATGTTGAACTGGTTACAGTAACAATGCACAACTATATTTTTTTTTCTGCGTGTACACATTTTTTACAAACATGGACTAACGTGTCGAGCACTTAACGATATACAATTGGTACTTGTTACACCTATTAAAAATATTACCGAATGATGTAGGATCCTAAATGTTTGATTTCATTAAAAAGCTAAAATCTAATATATTTTTTGCTGTTATGTCTCGTTATAATAGAAAAAATTCATCACAAAAACAAACGGAAATACGTATTTGTACAAATATTTAACAGATACATAGGTCCGTAATTCGATCCTTAACCGACAACTTTATAAATGGAGCTAGGGACAATTATAAACTTATCCTTCATGTAATTAATTATAACCAATCAAAAACTTACATTACAACAAAGTGCATGAGTTAAAACGCTTATACATATTCACTGGCATTTTAGCACAATTTTTTAAAACGTTGATGTCATTGGAGGCAAGTACTTACCACAAACACTTACAAATGGGGTGTTAAAGAAGTCGTTGCCAAGTTCGTTTAAAAAAGGGGACTTAAATAAGTTATTATTATTTAATCTATTACGAATTGTCTTTATTAATCATTCTGGAAGAAATAAATGAAGACAAAATATATATATAACTGGTACTTTTGTCACCAAATTTAGATTTATAAGATTTTATGCTTCCACTGTAAAAAAGATAAAATCTTCGTGATAAAATAGGAAATCAAAACGAATTTCATATTTCTCTTAATTTGTTACACGAGCAAGCATAAAGTAAAAGTTAAAAGCTTCAGTCTTAAAAAGTTACTCTTATAGTAAGAGTTCTGCACAAATGTCAATGCCGGCTATACAAAAAAATATTCGACATCTTACAATACATCAGAATACCATTATTTTGACAATTTACAAAATACTAAATTAAATCTATGCAACTGAATTCCAAAAAAATTAAACTATCCTCCAATTTACAAAGTTTTCACAGGAAAAAATGAATAACAAATCTGAAGCATAACAAATAAGAAACATACATTTTAAAAATGGCGTATATAAATAATAATTAACAACTATTTTCTCAATCTCTGGTTATCGTTTTTCGTAACGATATACCTCTAATTAATATAATTTTTGTATGAGAACTGTCATTGTATCGTCAGGATAAAAAATAACCAGAGATTTAGAAAATGAGGGTAACTGTTTTAAATGACGATTAGCCTCATTATTCTATAATTCGAAATTTAAATTAAAATGGCGTCGACAAACATTTTTTTCAAATTATATTTCGGATAATATAAATTCATTATTAGAAAACTTCTATCAAATGCTTATAAATAAGTCATTACTTTGATATCACTATAAATTTTTAACAAGTATTAAGAACATGCTAGCAAAATAAGTATGTACTTAGTATATGTCGAATAATAAATATGTAACTAACTATTCGATGAAGTTAGTCATTGAAAATTGTGTTATTTAGTAATTGCAAGATATTACCAAGTTTTTGATCGTTTCAAAAGTTCCTTGAAAAAATTAATTTTTGCCATTGAATGACCTTAATTAAAACATATTTTACAGAAATAAGGCTCAAAAGTTTTTATATATTTTATAAACACATACATACATGCATATAGACTTATTTTGGGAATCGTGATTTATTTCATCGTGTGACTAAAGGTAGGGTCACACATGGCAAATATTTGACCAAAAAGAAGTAACCACTAAAAAAGTGGTTACGCTTTTTTGAGTAAATGTTTGCCATGTGTGACCATACCTTAAGTATTATAAGCATAGCTATAATAGTGCAAGTTTATACTTACTTCAAGTTTAATAAAAGGTTTGTGTCTTAATTAAAAAATCATAATGAAATATTATAACTTATTTTCTAACGATGTTTTGTAGTACATATATATTAATTTATACATTTTGTAAAATTCTTTTCATTTCCAAGTAATTCGATAATAAAACAAAATCACGTACTTGTAAAAAGTTTGTAATTATTATAAATAAAAAAAATAAATCTATATATTAAACAGAAAAAAACAAACAATATATAAAAAGGAAAATAATACTGGTTATACAACATAGACATTTATATATATAAATGATAAAAATTGTATTAAAAACAGTAAAACCAATTAATATTGTTAAGCAAAGAAAATTATAACCACTTTTTGTTTAAAAAAAAAGAAATGTTTGTTAATTTTGTTTCGTAATCCTTTAAAGTAATTTAGATTTTAGTTAAACCGGGTAGTCAGAGATCAAAGAAATTATGTATTAATACTTAATGCAAAAATATTAAAAAAAAAAAACAGAGACAGAAATTATATTTAAAATTATATATATATATACATTAAAATCAAAATATATGAATTTCTTCAAATTTATTTACATAGATGTTATTGATATTTTAAATAGTTTATAATAAATAAATAAAAAAGAAGATATTTAGAATAAAAATAAAGAGGAAAAAAAAAACAATTTATTAACAATTAATTAAAATCAAGAAAGTGAACAAAAAAAAGAAAAAAATGTTTTATTGTAGTAAAAATTAACAATAAAAAGAAAATTAATTCATATGAAGTTTTATTTTAATTGTTTTCAGTCATATTAAAAGTTGAATTTATTGAAAATAATGAACTTTGTAGGTGCCCCCAGAATACACAAGACATAACTTTTCAGGATGGTAATCTTTTAACAACTTGAAATTGACAAGGCTATGGGTTTTAATCAGTATTTTTTGATTCAATTTAGAATCTTAGAAGCAATATTCCGTATTATTTAAATGATGACATAAACAATTTAAGATAAAGTTGATAAAAAGATTGACGATATTTGGATAGGTTAAAAAGTCCCGATTATGATAAAATTTCACCAAAAATGATTTCATGTAGAAAAACAGAAATTTCAGAAATTATATTTAAAATATTTGGCTGTATGATAGATCACAAAAAATATCCCAATGAACTAAAAATTCACAATATTATTCCCATAGCTAAATACATATAAGGGATCTAACAAGGTTGATTTGTATCGTCCAGTATCTGTTTTATCATTAATTGATAAAGTAATTGAACAAATTGTGTTTGATCAATGGTCTGACTATTTAATAAGAAACAAAATATTATGTAAAAGAAAGTTTGGTTTTTGTAAAGGTTCTGGAACGAAGGAGGCTATTGTTTATGTCGTTGAATATATTTGCGGCAGTCTTGATGTTGGTTTTAATGGTATTGCTGCGGTAAAGCTTTTGATTTAGTGAATCATGATATTTTGATTAAAAAACTGGAGATAATTAGAGTTCTAATGCCGTATTTAAAGACTTCTTGTCTGGTCGTTCAAAATTTGTACAGATTGGTGATGCTAAAAGCATATTGTTACCTGTTACATGTGGAATTACCGCAGGGTAGTGTACTCGGACCCTTTTTGTTCAAGATTTTTAGTAATAATCTGAAGAACATAACATTTAATGGTCAACTTTTCATGTTTGCTGATGATATTTGCCTACTTTACCGTTACAAACATCAACGTCTGTTGCAAACTCAAGTGGAGTACGATTCATCAATGTTAGCTGAATATTTAAGATTTAATAAGCTTATTTTAAATACTGATAAAAATAAATTCATCAGATATGACTGTACATTAGAGTGACAATCAGTTGTATGGGAAAAAATTTGTGTTCGATTTTTGAAGAGTGCCGGGTGAAATATTGTGACACTAGGTCTAAAAGTTAAGTGCTGAAAATTTGAGCCAAATCGGACAACGATTTCGGGACGCGTATCGAGGTCAAAAGTCATTTTACTATTTATATGAAATAAATTTGTAAAACTCCTTAACTTTCTGCATTATGTTATATAAATATGTAAATTTATTTATATTAATTAAAATTACTGTAAAAAAATCTTTTTCAGATTAAACCAATATCTCTTTTGGGTCAAATTAACCCACAAACCGTATTATCGGTAAAATTCGGAACAAATGCAAATTTTTTTGTTTTTGTAAAAATATTGCTACTTAATAATTATTTTTGCAATCGAATTAAAAAGAATCGAAAAATGTACGTAATTGTCGTTCTAATGAGATATAAAATAGAAAAATTGGTTAAAAAATTTTAAAGTTATTAAAAATTCCCCAGACCATTAACGTGTCTCAGGCCACTTGAACAAGAAATGTAGGAACAAAATTAACATATTTGAAGACATATTAAAATAGAAGCTAATTTTACTTAAAATGTATCCATATTTACATTTGTATGAGTTTTTGTCTTTCTATAATACCGTATTCCCAGGGATGGACAAACAAATTCATCTCTTTTTAAATTTTTAAAAATTTCAGAATTTTTTGATCGTCACATTGGGACTTATTGAGATAATAATAGAGAATAAAAATATGAAAAAATTATGTCAATACCTCTTACAGTTTTTTAGGAAATACGATTTCAATTTTGTGATTTTCAGGAAAAAATATTTGTTTGGCCATATGACCTATGATCGTTGTCCGATTTGGCTCAAATTTTCAGCACTTAACTTTTAGACCTAGTGTCACAATATTCCACCCGACACTCTTTGAAATCTAAAAAAAAATCGGATGTCACCCTACTGTACATATTGATGGTGTTTCAATAGAAGAGTCGGAATCGGTAACCTATCTAGGAATACATTTTTGCAGAAACATACACTGGGATAATCACATTGAAGCTATTAAAAGTAAAATATCTTCTGCTGTTGGCATTCTATACAAATTCAAGAGGAAATTTAATACTAAAATAAAAATGCTAATTTATGAAAGTTTGATTAACAGTCATTATTCAATTTGCACAAAACAAAGCTTTAAAACTTTTTTTTTCCTACCCATAAGATTTCATACAACAGATCTGTTAAGACGTTATGCAAACAATATTCTATCCATAAATTCGAAAAAATTGCATATTAAAGGAAATTTAAGATCATTCGGATCACTTTGGAAACCATTTGATGAAGTGACGCTTGCTTTTAATTAATTTCAGTTCAAAAAGTTAGAGAACCTCTGACGACATGTATCGA
Organism: Calliphora vomitoria; assembly: GCA_942486065.2. NCBI lineage: Eukaryota > Metazoa > Arthropoda > Insecta > Diptera > Calliphoridae > Calliphora > Calliphora vomitoria. The sequence goes on from OW818030.2 coordinate 142,699,262, forward strand.
TGTATAAGCAAAAAGAACATGTTTTCGTACGTTTTGTTTTCATTTGAATAACTTTTTTTTCATTTATTGTTTAATATTCAATTGACCAATTGCTACTACAAACACTTCACAACTACTGCGTTTTTTATTTAGAATTTTATTTCATTTAATTTTTTTTTTTTTTTTGTATCAAAACTGACAATCACCATTAATTTCACGTTGTTTTATTGCTATAAAATCTGATTTGCAATTAAATTCCCGTATAAAGTGCGGAACGATGTGTTGAATGAAGTGTTTGTTGTGTATTGATGAGAAGTTATTGTAGTTAAAGTTTGAATAAAATGTTAATTAAAAATAATAAATAAATGATTACGTAATAGTAATATACTTTTTAATATTAATAACTTTGTTTTTTTTCGAAAGACAGTTATTAAACAAACGATCTCGAAAGAACTTATTTCAAATTAAGGCATGGTCTAAAGAGCGAATTTCTTATCATTGCACTATGGGACTGTATAAGACAATTTTCGACTTTAATAAAATAGCTACCAAATCTTTGCAACTAAAAAGTACTACATTTGGATTGTCGATATTACAAAAAAATTAGATCGAAAGTACGTTAATTCTAGTATATGTATTGACGTATTGATGTATTGATAAAATATTTGTTTATTCAAAACTAAGAAAAATATATTTTTTAAAAACAGCTGTCAACAGTCAATATGAGTGCCAATACATGGAATCAGCTACAAATCAATTTTAAACGATGTTATGGTTGGCCCAATCTCCAGATCTGAAATCCATACAAGCCAATGGGAAATTATAGATCGATAAATACTGTGTATTTGGCATATCTTAATATACATATAAAATACATACATATATTTTACAAAAACATTTTCTCTAGTAGCTTTGATATTATTGCAATATACTTGAGTAAATAAATGTTTTAAAAATGTTACAAAATTTTAAATGTTTCATTTTGAAATTGCTGCTGGTTAAAATTCAAAAAAATCTCCAATAAATCAGTTAGTCAAAAATCATTAAAATTGTTTGGTTTTATTGTTTGTGCAAAAATCAGTTAATTATTTTTTGTTCGCTCTCTTTTTGCTTTTTGAAATATGTAACGTTTCTTTTGAAGTGAGATGTTACAACGACAACAAACAGCAGCACAGGTGTTGTTTTGTTTTGAATTACGTATGAATACATTTGTAAGTAGGTACTCGTATGATTGATATCCATTAGGTGAAAATTCGCCACCGATGTACATTTTATTGTACCAGTTAAAGCTTTATATTTATATAGCAATCATTTAATAATTAATTTTTTTTTTAGATTTTGGTACTTTTATCGACAATTATTTTTGGGGGTTTTTGGTAATTGTTTTTAATATCAATTATCATGTTCTGCCCCTGCTGGCTATGAGTGCCGACCACTGATTTAGAAGATTCTTATATATTTCTCCATGTAAATTTGGTCCAATTTGTAGCTAAAAGGTACCATTTTTAAAAACTTTAAATTATATTTTACCCAACCTGACTTGTATTGAGATGGTAGCATGTGTTTGAGTCTGTCCGCCTGTCTGTGTGGCTTAGTAATTTGTTCATTTAAACACACATTTATTTTCTATTTATTATTGCTATTTATTTCATTTATACTCTACTACTATTCATTTAGTATGCAGTTTTTGTTTTTGCTTTAATTACTGGTATTGAATTGTGTAATTTTTAAGCCTTTTTTTTGCCTCTTTTTATTTATGAATATTTATTTCGTTGTAGTAATTTTGTTTATTACCATTTGCATGGCATTTATTTAAAAACGTTCAGTTAATTTGATGTTTTTCTAATTTTTATAATAGCGTAACTTAAGTGTGCTGTTGCTTTGTAAATGTTTGTAGTTATTTTAAAATTATAATTGTTTCAAAAGTTTATTAAATAAGATTTTCACATAATATTATATTACGATAATGCTCTTAGGTTTTCTTACATTTTTAAACAGTGTAAATAGAGCAAAATTTAAAGAACTTGACAAATTCTACTACATATTTATCGTCATCTAAAACGCAAACGGGCCTATCTAAGATTTTAATATTTTGAAAGGAAAAGCTAGAACTATTTAAAATTACTGCTAGTTTTGTAATAATGAGTTCTAATTTTATTTATTTGTTTTATTGTAATCAGGGACGAAAAAGTTGCTCCTATGGTACTTCTTTGGGTACTATTTCGTATTAAAAAGTAGCATTGTATTTCCGAGACTTATTTGATATATTCAAACAATTTTCAGTATTTTATGTGTAAGTACTTATTTATAAATTACTGTAAGCTCAGAATAATTTTTATATAAACAAGTAAGAGAGATATATACGGCTGGTCCGAATTTTATATACCCTTCACCAAACTATACTTCAAAATAAAAATTTTTAATTTTTTAGGTAAACAAAATTTTTTTTTTTTTTTTTTTAAATTTTTTCGATTTTTTTTTTAAATTTTGTATTTAAAATTTTTTATTTATTTTTACATTTAATTTTTTTTTTTTTTTTTTTAAATTTAAAAATTTTTTTTTTTAATATTAAGCGGAAAAAACTTTTGGTGAAAAAAAATTCGGGTTAAACATTTTTTTCCCGATTTTGACCCATTGTAGGTCCAACTTATACGGCGTTGCAAAGTTCTTTGAAATATCTATCATTAGATATCCATATTGTCTATATTAATGACTTAGTAATTCAGATATAGGTTCATTTGTGGACCGATTTTCTCGATTTTAAATAGCAACCGAGCCGGAAGAATTCCGGAGATATTGATGTATGATTCGTGTATGTTGGTTATTTGGGGGCTTTGGAAAGTTGATTTCAACAGACATGGCTTAATCGACTCCGCTATCTATAAGGATCCAGAATATATATACTTTATAGGGTCAGAAAATTATATTGTGGAAATTACAAACGGAATGACAAATTTATATATACCCTTCCCACGAAGGTGAAGGGTATACAAATTTTGAGTTAAACGGTATTTTATAAAGTTTCTTTGAACTATTATTTAATTTTCCATCCCTGATTATAATATATCAGAATCAGTAAAACATTAAATTTGAAAACAAAGAAAAGTTTTTGCTTTAAATCCCTTTTGAGGGAATTCGTCAGCAACATTCCAAAAGATATTTTTATATTTTCAATGTCTAAATTCTTGAGAACTTATGCCCGTAAGTCAAACGATCATACATAGTTAAAACATGAATCCAACAATCGAATATTTTATAGCAAAACACTCGACTAACTAAACAAATTCTTAAGTCGAAAAGCACGCAAAATATTTGTTGGTTCTCGTACATTAGACTAGATACTGAATGCATTATGGTGGCCTGAATTGTTATCAACTATTACTCAATATTGTTACGAAGTTGCATTAAGGAATTGGATTTAACGGTCTGTAACGGCTGATTGCAACATTCAGCATGTTTATATACATTTCCATTGATCAAAACTTCTACTTATCAACAATGTTGATAACATTCTGTTATTAACATTGTTTGTAAGTATAACAACATCAAGGTGGCTGTTGAAAGCTCTTGAAATAGAACATTAATTTCGGTTCGTTAGATAAATAATTCATGAAACTGCTTGAAGATGGCACTATGTATATAAATAGTAACAGACAATTGCAGTCAGTCAGTTTATTGTAGCGTCTACGTCTAGACTTAGCATCATACCAGTGTATTTTTGTAAATTATAAAGTGTGTGTATTAAAAGAGAACGAATATTTACTTATTGTCGTAAAAATTTAAATAAATAAAGAGTTGTTAGAATTGTTAAATTACGCAACTGTCATTAGCAATTAAAAGAGTACGGTTTATTAAAAGAAACCGTGCCACAGACTGGGCATTGTGCACGAGAAAAAACTATAAGTATTTCCAAACTCTATGGACTCCAATAAAACAGAATTGTTGTATGAGAAACATTGCATATTTTTGGTGTAGTATAATGTTATCTATGGATAACTCATCGAAAATTTTTCATTAATTAACTTGTCTTATCAATTCTAAGCTCCAAATTTAACACCAAATTTATCCAGAATAAAAACGTATTTTTACAAATTTAAATGTTATATTTAAACCAACCATATACATACATATGTATGTAATGTTGTTACCTTTTAAAAACGGTGGTTTATTTTCTTTAAATAAACCGGATACTTTTGATTGAAAATAAAAGCAGTCTAGTAGTTTAAAATTTATTCAATTTTATACAACTACAGTTTAAATAGTCACTCAGTGTTTTTATACACGTTTATAATTTACAGAAATACACACTTTATAATGTACAAGAGTGCAGTTAATGTTAGTTAGAGTTAACATCAACAGCACCTATGATAAACTGACTAACGACTGCAATCTTTGCCACTATTTATACACAGCAACATCTACGGTCGAGTAGCATCATGATTGTTCTTAACGGACAAACCTAGAATATTCGAATTCTAGAGCTTTCGATGTTAATGTTAGCAACTTAAACATTTAGTGTTGCCATACTTACAAACAATGCTAATAACTGCATGCTATCAACATTGTTGATAAGTAGAAGCTTCTACTGATGGGCGTATTTATAAACATGATGAATGTTGCAGGCAGTCGTTACAGACCGTAAAATTCAAATCGCTAATGCAAATTCCTAACTGTAATAATCTATATTAATATACAAAAAAAAACACACCTTTTTAAAAAAGAATTCAATTCACAGTTATTTATTGAATTTATCGTAGTCTTTACTGTATAATAACCTATGTGTTTTTAACAGGAAAGCCAAGTTTACTTTTCATATGAAAGCCATAGAATTTTGCAAATGATTCATGGACTCAGTAGATTGGGGAATACGGCTCTCAAATTACACATACGCCTCTTTGCAGGTAAGACAACGTTATGAGATTTATTTATAGCTTTATGTAAATAATGTAAATTACACAAATGGGAAATAATGTAATTTAAATAGTTTTCGGATTAATTAAATTTTAATTCAAACACATTTTCGTTAAATTTCCCATTTAAAAAAGTTATAATCAATTTTAAACTGAAACAAGTCGAAAAAAAAACGTTTAGTTCATATACATCTTATGTGTAATAAAAGTATTGATGTAATAAATATGTACATAAGTCTGTATATATTTTTTACAATTTCCTGTACTACCAATTATGGTAGCGACTGTTTTTTTTATATAATTTGCCTGATTAGTAAGTAAAACGTATGAAAACCTCTGTAATACTGTTAAAAACGTGGTAAATATGAATGTGTTTACATAAGCCACGAAATGATGTACAATAAACATGAATAACAATATCTTTTGATTACTCTATGAGTTCAAAATTTTCATAGTTGGTAAATTTTTATTTTTACCAGCAGATTTAGAATTTTATCAGAAACTATCTACGAAAACGTTCCTCTTATAAGAAGTCACTTAAAGTGCAGTTTTTACATTATTTTCTAATGTTTTGACTAATTTGTAATCGATGCCAGTCTAAACAATTTATAGTGCAAACAACGGACCTTACACAATGACGCGTCTTGCAGAGAGCACAAATTAAAGAAAAACAACAAAACCAAAGAGACTAAAAATTATAAAACAATAATGAGTGAAAAAAAAACAGTATTTCTCACCTTTTTCAGTAAAAATAACAAGAGTATAGCTGCAGCGCAATATCAAGCAAAACAAACTCAAAAAATAATGAAACTCGCACACAAATGCACTTTTATTTTCATACATTATACTGCTCCCCAAAAATTGGCTCTTTAAAGCTCTTAATGACTAAATTAGGGTGGCCCAAAAATATTTGTCCATGCTCTTAACTATTTCTCAAAATGTTGGCTGACTTCAGCAAATAATATACATAATGCTAGAAACAACAGCTGACTTCATAAACATAGTTTGCAATGCAACACTGCAAAGAAATTCGTTTTGACAATACTGCTTTGTCAAAATAAGCAATGACATTTTAGTACATTAATGATCGCATTAATGTTTTTTTTTTTTTGTAAAATTACATATTTTACAAACAAAAATTCACCTTAACATAAATTTGCCATTTCTATCAACATATAAAGTCTATTGAGTTTATGAACACTATGCTTTGCAGTGTTGCATTGCAAACTACGTTTATGAAGTCAGCTGTTGTTTCTAGCATTATGTATATTATTTGCTTTTCTAATATTTGTTCTAAAGGAATATTTTCTTACGTGTATTCCTTAGAAAAGTTTGGGTATGATTTGACATTATCTCTTTCAATACGTTTGATCTCATCTGAGAAAAATCATAGAAAACTTAAAAGGACCTTTCGCATATTATTCAGCAGGCTAACATTTTTCTAAGGATATATTTTCACAAATGGTGTTTTTAAATGAAATAAACTTTAATTTTATTGTATTTAACTAACTGGACTGCCCTAATATACAATACATTTGGATATGTATGTATCTACGTATGTTTGTTTATAAGTACTATCTCCGTGTGAATGTATGCAAGTGAGTGCATGTTTTGTTATTGTTTGTTTTTCTTTCTTCTACTTCTTCTGCATTTGTATAGATTGTAGGGGACTTGTCCCCAACCAACATTTCATTGATCAACTTTCAGTTGCTGGCTGAGCGCCTGTTTCTAAAAATCACGTAGAGGGACCTGCTCAACAATTTTTGTTGCTTTTGTGTCGTATTTTTAGCTTTTTGTTGTTTTTTGGATTATATAGGGGAACCTACACAGAGAAAACGGATTTGTGATAGCAACCGAATTTGTTGCCAATCGAATGATTCGGTTGCACACGTAGAATTTTTCGATTCTATCAACAGAAAGTCAGTTGCTAAAGAAGAATGTCGGTTGAAATAAACAAACTTTTGTTACCCCTTCTAAAATTTGATTGCCACAACTGTAAAATTCGGTTACTAAGGTAGAATCATTCGATTGGTAACAAATTCGGTTGCCATCACGAATCTGTTTTCTCTGTGTACAATTGCCGGGGCTAAAAAATTTAAAAAGCAAGAAAATAAGAAACCTAAAAGTGGAGTATATTTATTTTCACTGTTGTTGTCGTTATTACATTCGTAGGTTTGTTTATGCTGTAATTTTTTTCAACTGCATAATTTTCTAGGGGAACGAATGAATTTTTTCCTTTAACTTTCTAGCAAAAAGAGAAAAATAATAATGCAATTTAAAATAGAAAAATTATAACACTGATGCTGTAATATTTCGTGAGTTTATTTATGTATTTTTTGCAAATTTTATGTTTAAACATACATATGATAGGTATTTACTCTTAAATAGGAGAATTTTTTTGTTTACTATTAAAATTGTTAGGGGAAATACTTCATATATGTATGTATATACGTTTATTCTTTAGATAAGAAAAGTTAATAACTAAATACAGTTTTTTTAGTGAATCCATGGGATATAAAAACATTTATTGTTTAACTTTATTTTATTTATTGTTTAACTTTATTTTACTTTAAGGGGCAATAAATATAGAGACCTCCTAATGACATTTATTGTAATAATAACCAGCGTTGTCAACTAAGTGCTATAAGCACAGTTTTTAGTGCTTTTTAAAATTTACACAACCCACAATATTCTAAAAATGCATTTGAAATCGTACTTAAGTTTCTGAGAAAATGCAATAGTTTCGCAACTTTAATACAAAATACTATTTGTTGACTCTCTATGTAACTATGTACGTGGTAGAAATGAGACATATTTCCATACCCAGGATTTATTCACCGTGATTGAAAAATTACTGGTAACATCTTTTACTGAATATAGGAAGTAACTGATACATTTAAGTCGTTCTTTCATATTTATCAACAAACAACTGTTACTGAATATGTATAACTATTAACAGATATGTTTAATGTCGTTCTTTCACCGCTTTGAACATACTGTTAATTCATAGTTATACGAGTGTGTCTCTCACACTGTCTATATAATGAAATGTTAGGTAACATTTCAGTTATCTTAAAACTTTTTAGTTTTTATTTAATTATGTTTATTTCCTATATTTATACCCTACACCACCATAGTGGGGAGGGTATATTGGATTTGTGCAGATGTTTGTAACGCCCAAAAATATTAGTCTAACACCTACCTTAAAGTATACCGATCGACTCAGAATCACTTTCTGAGTCGATTAAACGATGTCCGTCCGTCCGTCTGGCTGGCTGGTTGTCCATGTAAACCTTGTGCGCAGAGTACAGGTCGCAATCTTGAAGATATTTCGATAAAATTTGGTGCATATCATTTTTTCTGCCTAAGGACCAAGCCTATTGAAACTGTCTGAAATCGACTCATTATTTCACCTAGCCCCCATACAAATGTCCTCCCGAAATTGGACTTTATCGGTCATAAATGTTTAATTTATATAGGTATCTACACAACTTTTTCTCCAAATAAGTCTTATATATACCAAATTCATGTCACCAAATTTTATTATGATCGGTCCATAATTAGTCATAGCTCCCACATAAGGCCTGCTTACGATAATCACTTTAACGAGCATAAATCTCTTAAAAATGTTGGTATACACATAAAATGCAACATAAAATCCAACATAAATGACTTTCATACAGACATTAATCACACCACTTAATTTCATGGTGATCGGTCCATAATTGGCCATAGCTCCCATAAAAGGCCCACTTCCAAAAATCGTTCACGAATATAAATTATTTTGAAAGAAAAAAGTTTTTGCTCATTTACTTAGTGTAGGGTATTATATGGTCGGGCTTGACCGACCATACTTTCTTACTTGTTTTTATATTAGTTTGTGGTTACCATATATTTAAAAAAACGAAAATAATACATAATGTGTTCTTCTTAACATTGTTGTTAGTTTGCTTAACATAGACAAAAGTGATCACAGTCACTGTTTAAAAGAACAGTGATTTATAAATCACTTTCACTGAGAACGACGTTCTTCAATTCAAAAATCACGGAATCGCTCATCTCTAGTATGCATAGGGATGCTAGATTCAGATTTGCAAAAAAGCTGAAGAAAATGTTAATTTCGGTTTTGAATAATTTTTTACACAATATATAAATATACTTCTGATAATTCTTCACTTATACATCGTTCTTCATTGACACGTATTCCCATACAACTTTTTGACATTTATTTTTTCCTTTCTTCAAAAAATACATACATAAGTATGTATGTACACTTCTTTGCATAAGTTATTGCTGCACAGAAAAAACTAAAATGTAAATTCAATTACGAAAATCACATTTTCAATTACATTTTTTATTAAAGTTCAACCAATTGTCAATAAATTGTCAAGGTCTTATTACAACCTTGGAGTCGAGAAGTGCATTATTTTTGAAAGAACTTTAGTGGAAAGTAAAATTTCGGCTTTAGCAACTAGAACTACAGCAGGCCATTGATTTTCTTCCGATTCTAAACATAAATTCATAAATTTAAAATAATTTCTATATTTTTAATTTCTAAATATTTTTTATTTTATTGTTGTCTTGTTTTTGAATTATCAAAGTAATTAAAACCAAGCTTTTTATTCCCGTTCGACGTTTTTAATATTGAATCTTAAAAAAACAGTGTTGGAACAAACTATCAGTAATTGATTTTTTTTATTTGTTTTTTTATATTTTTCATATGTCACATCTGTTTTGACATTCTCGAGAGGTTAAGAAATGATATTTGAAACAAAGTATATTTCTTCTAAATTTTTAAAATTCATGCATTTAAGCTTCGGATCATATGGAATATTTTTCTGAATTTGCATAGAAATCTGCTAATGAGTACATACATATTCATTCAATATCTTTTCAATCAAAATCTCAAATATTACAAAATTTTATCTGTGATCTTTATTTTTTGAATACGTTGAACTTTCACAACTTAAGAAAAATCTTCTGTATGAAGTATTTAAACTGAGTAATAATATTTCGTATTAAATTAATAAGATATTGTGAACAACATATTGATAAAAGCTGGAATTTTATTGAAATCCCTAAAGTTCAAATCACACTTATGCCATAATTATAAGAGGTATTGTGTATATCGTATACATACATATATTTTTTATAAAATTCAAATGAAGAAGTCTTAAATTTAAAGAATTTATTTGACAAAATTTAAAAAAGTTTCATATTAGAGTCTTGAAAATTATATACACAAAATGTAACTAACGTTGCAGCTTAATACCAAGTATCAAACTTGGAACAATCTACTTTTTCATTTAATTAAATCGAAATTGAATAGTCGAAGTTTAGGATAAAAAGTCGAAACAAAAATTATGAAATTCAACTAACTATGTATTTAAATATCGAAAAAAGTGAAAATGTTGATATTTTTTGTTTCATAGTGGCTATGATTTCAAAATGCTGTAATCAAAAAAAAAAAATTGGATTTGTTTTAAAATTACGAATGCCGTTGTCTTCGATGGTAACATCGCTTTTCCGACAGAACTGGATACAGAAACTGGAGTGATTGCATGTATATAAATTATGAATATTGGAATTGCCATACATTTTTTCTCATCGTTATAAGACATTAGTGTTTTATTATAACGTCTATAGCCAAAATAAAAATCCATTGCATTCACTATACCTATACAACATATACAGGCCGGCATAATTCCATAGAAGGTACAATATTAAAAAGTTATACCTTAATAAGGCATTTTACATATTAACTATTTTTTGCTCTTATCCTCATACATTAATGTATAAGCCACATGATACCCATAAAAAATGACTTCTAACCCTCAATGTGTCAGTGAGAACAGTGAACCAACAATTTAACCTGTCAGGGGTCACCATTTTTCAAATCTGCAGAATTTAATGAAGATTTCAGAAATGCCAAAGCACAAATAGGAATCCCAACAAATTAAAACGTACACAAGAGACACATGAATTCTAAAGGAACCTACCTTCTCTGCTTCTCTGCTAGTATATTGAGGTAACTTACATATTGGAAAATGTTCAACATTAAAACTCATACTGAATTCAAAACAAAAAAAAAAAAATCTATTGAATACGACAAGTAAAAAAGATTGAAATTTTTCTCTCGCATTGTTGGGGAACCGATGCGAGTTCGAACAAAAAAAATAAAAAAAAAAATAGGCAGAAAATATAAATTTGTATGAGAGTGTATGATTTCCGTATTCAAAGCACAATCGTATACTTGAGACAAGTGCATGTACCTCATTTCATTAAATGAAAATGTACAAAATCATACAAAGTATCTATAGAAAATATTTTGTAAAAAACTTTCTCCTGCTGATGATTGTGATAAAAGTAAAGATAAAATATAAACAAACAATGAATATTTGGGAAAAGGTAATAATGGCCTGGAGAATACTCTACATTGGTATCTCACATCAGCACAAACGCATAATACCCTCCCCAATATGGTGGTGTAGGGTATAACTATCTGTGATAAATATTCTTTACAACTTTGGAAACTGTAAACAAATTTCGTGAAACAGGTACAGTAAAAACTCAACAAATCCACCACAAGATAATTAATAAGCAATAGAGTTTAAGAAATTCCCGAAAATTACTCCCCGGGAGGTTATCAATAATCTAAAATTGGAAATTAGTTAATGCTCGAATACTATTTGCCTAAGAACATTTAAACTGGTCAATACAGAAATCGAATAGTGTTCACTATTTGGTTGAATCCAAAGGATATAATATATCCATACGCAAAGGAAAGAATATATACCCTAGTTTGGAGATCCCAGCACGGCAATGACCGCGTTGTACGTATATGAAACGAACTGCACTGGTTTCAAATACAGCCTTTAAAAATGTTTCAAAAACTCAATTTTCAAAAAACCACCTACTGCAGAGTACCTAACAGAGCAAATACATATGTATTTGCACATTAACAACCACATACACAGAGAAAACATCGATGAACGACGTATGAAAGCTACATATATCCATGAAAACACACAAAAAAAAAATGTTAAAAATGTCAAGTATTTAAGTGAAGCCCCAACACTGCTGACACTGCACTACAATTCTGAGCACTTGTTCATTTAAACGCTGCCATGACAGTGACGACATGCGGTTTCTATTTATTATGCGCCATGTATGCGTACATTCTTCATTCCCTCAATGGAAGGTGTCGCAAATAGTCATTCATCGTCAAATCAACTCATTCATGATGCTGTTTAACATGTTTTCTGACACTTTATGGATCAGACACGAGTACAAAAACGGTACGGTACGTATGTTTACAGTGTAGAGTTGATAACCTCTGGAAAGGATGATTTACAAATTTTACAATAAATAAAAGCTCTTTCAAATGTCAAGTGTTGCCAACACTTTGTGAGCAAAAATGCTGATAACAAATGAACACACACTTGTTGTTGCTGCTGCTACTGATGATGTCTAATGACAATGTTGTGTGAAGAAAATGTTGAAAACAAAATGTTAATGAAAAATGTCGTGTGTGCAGCAAGCAGCTCTTTACGACATTTGACAGCTGTCTAAATTACGTCAGTCAAAGTGACGCATCGTGTTTTAGTAACAGGAAATCATAATTGCTTGATGAACTTTTTCTTTTTTTTTCCCCTCCCAAAAACTAAACGATAAAACGACAACGACAGAGTCTTCGAGCAGTCGTAATGACACACACTCATATTCCTCATACATAAATAGTTGAACGCAATTTGAACCCACCACCAACCACTAACTAACTAACTAGAAGGCGATTTATATTCTCTTTTATTTTCATTTGCTTTTGTTGTAATTGTTTGAAAACAATACAACAAAAAAGTGGAAAAAATCTAGTAACAAAGTAATAGAGTTGCTGTTTGAAAAATATTGTCAACGTTGGCGCACTTATTATGACGGCAAATGCAGCAAACAGAAAATTTCAAATTGTACCCACCAGATTTCTAAATAAATGTACTTTTTCGACTTGTCCCCAAGATAATTTATTAAAAAAATTTGCAATTGTCTAATGTAACACTTTCAATTTGAAAAAAAAATATTCACTGATTCTTAAGATTTCTAATAGTCTCATGTAAACTAAAAATTTCAAATTGTGTCCATCAGAAACAACTTTCGGATTTGATTCCAACATCTGATACTATAAGTTCTTTTATATTTCTGAAAAGCAGTAAAAACTAGTGTTTAAAATTTTGAACCTATAGACAAGTTCTGGTAATGAATGGTTCAATATTCCGAAATTTGCTCTATACCAAATGTTTCTACATTAGTGTACTTTTGTAATTTTAATTGTACCTAACGTTGCCAACATTTATATTGGATATTGGAAATGAGTGGGGTTCCACCAAACATTTAATATAAAATGGGTTTTATATATTTGCAGATGAAAGTGTAGTGTGTTTTTGTTCATTTAAACTGTTGACAACGACCGAAAATTCAATTTAATTCTGTTTTTGCTGCTTTTCATTATCAACAATTTGTCGTCTTTATATCCGTCCTTACGTCCGTTCGTTTGTCTGGCATGCTTTCTGGCGAGTTGGCAGGTAGTTGGTTTAATAAGGATTTTAAAAGAAAACAGAAGGATTTTTTCATAACTTGTTTTAAGCTTAAGAACATTGAAAATAATTTAAATCGAAAAATGTTATTTAAAATCAGATCACGTTCGAGAACGACTTTCGCAAATGACTCGAAAAATGTTCATATCTCGCTCATTTTGTGTTAGTATACCTTCATTCTCGAAGGTTTGAAAAAAATATCAATAACGAACGAGATTTGTTTACTGTTGCAAAGATTCGTTATTTTTAAAATTCTCTACAATTATCTTTCGCAATATGATCAAGAAGTATTCTGTTGTGTGAATATTGAAACTTTATAACCACTAGGTGTACCTTAAATACTATGAAAACGTTAAAATTTTTAACGCACGGCACCTGAAACGCTGAGAGAGCTGGAATATGAAGTCCCAACCGGTGGTTTTGATTTTGATTGAATATTTGACAGACGCTAGAACCAAAAAAGCGAAAAAAAGTCATCGACTGTTTGAATGACTCCACCTTGATCAATATTTTGTACTAAAGATCTATTGAATATCATACAAATCGTAAAAATACATTTATATAAGGGATGGCTAATGAAAATTTGTCGGTATCAAAATAATATTCAAATAGAACTTTTTCCAATATCAGAGTAGTAAAATGAAAATGCTAATTTATATCGTATAATATGTTTTTCATTGAAAATTATCAGTGTAACATTATTTTCTATAGAAAACGTTGAGTATGACAGTATTTTTAAAGGTGATTTGCAGCATAAAACTAGGCTAGTACAAAAATAGATTAAAAAAATAAACTAAAAATACTTTTTACAGAAAATACAGATTTAGAGAATATTTTCTATAAAAAATACTGAAATACACACGATTTTCTATAGAAAACACTTTTAAACAATATTGGCCCATAATCATAGTCAAAAATAAAGTATATTTTAAGAGAAATAAAGTCGTCTTTACTTAAGTATACTTTTGACGTTAAAGTCGACTGTAAATATAAAACTAGCTGAAGCTGTTTTTAACTCATTTAACAACACCATTAGCTGTTCTTCGCCATGTAAGAAAAAGTAAAAAAAAATTTAAGTTACAAGATATTGGCAGAGTTTTTGCAATTATTACCAAAACAGTACTAAATTTCCTTTTCTATTTTTCCACCACAAACTACTTTTTTTCTTTAGTTTCCCGGTTACATTAATTGTTTGTCACTTCATGCTTATTATACTATTCACCTTCATGAGAAGGGTATATATAAGTTTGTCATTCCGTTGGTAATTTACACAATATAATTTTCCGATCCTATAAAGTATATATATTCTGGATCCTTATAGAAAGCGGAGTCGATTTAGCCATGTCCGTCTGTCTGTCTATTGAAATCAATTTTCTGAAGACTCCAGATATCTTCGGGATCCAAATCTTCAGTAATTCTGTCAGACAAGCTTTCGAGAAGTTTCCTATTTAAAATCAGCAAAATCCGTCCATAAATAACGGAGATATGAGCAAAAATCCGAGACAACTTTTATTTTTGGCCTATTTTCGATCTATATCTCGATTACTAAGTCATAAATAAGGACAAAATGGATATCTAATGATAGATATTTCAAAGTCCATTGCAATGATGTATCTAAGGCTATATATAGTAAGTTGGACCTACAATGGGTCAAAATCGGGAAAAATATTTTTTAACCCGATTTTTTTTACAATAAACATTTTTTTTCTTAAAATTTCTTTTTTTTCACAAATTTTTTACACAAACAAAATAAATTTTTAAATTAAAAAAAAATTGGAAAAAACTTTAAAAAACAATTTCGAAAAAAAAAAATTAATTTCATTTTAAAGTATAATTTGGTGAAGGGTATATAAGATTCGGCACAGCCGCATATATCTCTCTTAATTGTTTTTTTTTTTAATTTTCTAAGTCAATTGTTCAGCGATGCCACTTGTCCGTGTTTTGATGAAATCATTTTCTACATCTGAGGTGACACCCAATTAAAGTCGGTTCAATTTAAAACATACTTTAATTTTGACTATAGTTGGAAAATAATAAATAGCGGATTTTTATTTTAAAGTTGTTTTTAAAAAGAACCAACTTTATTGTTTGGTTATGGGTCAATATTTTTTATATAAGTTACAGTTTAACACAAAAAAAATTTACCAAATTATAAAAATAAACATAGATTTTGGAATTTTAAAGGAGAAATAAGTTCTGATACCGATTCGAAACATTTACTGTATTTTGGGTTATTGCGGTAACGGTGTTTTTCATAATATAAACTTTTTCAGATTTCAATAAACTTCATCTATATAAATATACTAGCTTGACCCGGTGCGCTTCGCTACCCCTGTCGTAGTCTATGTTGGAAATTTCAATAAAATCGTTTCGGCCGTTTAGTATTTATTTTTTAAGAACTAAAGGTTTCAATTGCAAATAACTTTTAAACTGCCTTACCAATTTGTACACTATTAGTCTCATAGTAATCCTAAAAATCTTTTTACTATGAACTACCATATGTACTCAATACAGTTTTGTTATGGATTTTTCACTGTTATAAAGTTCAGAATACGGGTATAAATATGAAATATCGTTTGTGCCAAATTTATTTTAATTCAATGCATTAGTTTTTTCTTTGATACATTTTAATATATATATATTAACGAAAAAAAATAGTTTTTATTGTTGAATTTTGTATTTTTTTACGTTAAACTAAAATCCCGAAGTCCCGAAAAATCTCGAAATCACGAAAAATCCCGGGATGCCGAAAAATCCTGGGGTCCCGAAAAATTCCGGGATCCCGGGATTTACATTTCTAAAATCCCGAATCCCGGGATTTGTAAAACCCAGTCCCGTTTGGCATCCCTAGCTATGACGATGTTTTCATCAGCACTGACGATGTTTACATCAGTCCTGATTAATCAGCTATGACGATGTTTTCATCAGCACTGATAAGTCAGCACTGACGATATTTACATCAGTGCTGATTAATCAGCATGATGTAATACAATATGTAATACAATATGTAATACAATATGTAATACAATATGTAATACAATATGTAATACAATGATGTAATACAAAAAAATACAAAAATATGACGGTATTTACATCAGCACTGATTAATCAGCTATGACGATCTTTTCATCAGCACTGATTGGTCAGCACTGACGTTGTTTTCATCAGCACTGATTAGTCAGCACTGACGATGTTTAAATCAGCACTGACGATGTTTTCATCAGCACTGATTAGTCAGCACTGACGATATTTACATCAGCACTGATTAATCAGCTATGACGATGTTTTCATCAGCACTGATTAGTCAGCACTGACGATGTTTTCATCAGCACTGACGATGTTTTCATCAGCACTGACAATGTTTTCATCAGCACTGACGATGTTTAAATCAGCACTGACGATGTTTTCATCAGCACTGACGATGTTTTCATCAGCACTGACGATGTTTTCATCAGCACTGACGATGTTTTCATCAGTACTGACGATGTTTTCATCAGCACTGATTAGTCAGCACTGACGATATTTAAATCAGCACTGATTAATCAGCTATGACGATGTTTTCATCAGCACTGATTAGTCAGCACTGACGATGTTTAAATCAGCACTGACGATGTTTTCATCAGCACTGACGATGTTTTCATCAGCACTGACGATGTTTTCATCAGTACTGACGATGTTGTCATCAGCACTGATTAGTCAGCACTGACGATATTTACATCAGCACTGATTAATCAGCTATGACGATGTTTTCATCAGCACTGATTAGTCAGCACTGACGATGTTTTCATCAGCACTGACGATGTTTTCATCAGCACTGACGATGTTTTCATCAGTACTGACGATGTTTTCATCAGCACTGATTAGTCAGCACTGACGATATTTACATCAGCACTGATTAATCAGCTATGACGATGTTTTCATCAGCACTGATTGGTCAGCACTGACGTTGTTTTCATCAGCACTGATTAGTCAGCACTGACGATGTTTTCATCAGCACTGACGATGTTTTCATCAGCACTGACGATGTTTTCATCAGCACTGATTAGTCAGCACTGACGATATTTACATCAGCACTGATTAATCAGCTATGACGATGTTTTCATCAGCACTGACGATGTTTTCATCAGCACTGACGATGTTTTCATCAGCACTGACGATGTTTTCATCAGCACTGACGATGTTTTCATCAGTACTGACGATGTTTTCATCAGCACTGATTAGTCAGCACTGACGATATTTACATCAGCACTGATTAATCAGCTATGACGATGTTTTCATCAGCACTGATTGGTCAGCACTGACGTTGTTTTCATCAGCACTGACGATGTTTTCATCAGCACTGACGATGTTTTCATCAGCACTGATTAGTCAGCACTGACGGTATTTACATCAGCACTGATTAATCAGCTATGACGATCTTTTCATCAGCACTGATTGGTCAGCACTGACGTTGTTTTCATCAGCACTGATTAGTCAGCACTGACGATGTTTAAATCAGCACTGACGATGTTTTCATCAGCACTGACGATGTTTTCATCAGCACTGACGATGTTTTCATCAGTACTGACGATGTTTTCATCAGCACTGATTAGTCAGCACTGACGATGTTTTCATCAGCACTGATTAGTCAGCACTGACGATGTTTTCATCAGTACTGACGATGTTTACATCAGCACTGATTAATCAGCTATGACGATTTTTTCATCAGCACTGATAAGTCAGCACTGACGTTGTTTTCATCAGCACTGACGATGTTTAAATCAGCACTGACGATGTTTTCATCAGCACTGACGATGTTTACATCAGCACTGATTAATCAGCTATGACGATTTTTTCATCAGTACTGATTAGTCAGCACTGACGTTGTTTTCATCAGCACTGACGATGTTTAAATCAGCACTGACGATGTTTTCATCAGCACTGACGATGTTTTCATCAGCACTGACGATGTTTTCATCAGTACTGACGATGTTTTTTTTCATCAGCACTGATTAGTCAGCACTGACGATATTTACATCAGCACTGACGATGTTTAAATCAGCACTGACGATGTTTTCATCAGCACTGACGATGTTTTCATCAGCACTGACGATGTTTTCATCAGTACTGACGATGTTTTCATCAGCACTGATTAGTCAGCACTGACGATATTTACATCAGCACTGATTAATCAGCTATGACGATGTTTTCATCAGCACTGATTAGTCAGCACTGACGATGTTTTCATCAGCACTGACGATGTTTTCATCAGCACTGACGATGTTTTCATCAGCATTGACAATGTTATCATCAGCACTGACGATGTTTTCATCAGTACTGACGATGTTTTCATCAGCACTGATTAGTCAGCACTGACGATATTTACATCAGCACTGATTAATCAGCTATGACGATGTTTTCATCAGCACTGATTGGTCAGCACTGACGTTGTTTTCATCAGCACTGACGATGTTTTCATCAGCACTGAAGGTGTTTTCATCAGCACTGACGATATTTAAATCAGCACTGATTAATCAGCTATGACGATGTTTTCATCAGCACTGATTAGTCAGCACTGACGATGTTTTCATCAGCACTGACGATGTTTTCATCAGCACTGACAATGTTTTCATCAGCACTGACGATGTTTTCATCAGTACTGACGATGTTTTCATCAGCACTGATTAGTCAGCACTGACGATATTTACATCAGCACTGATTAATCAGCTATGACGATGTTTTCATCAGCACTGATTGGTCAGCACTGACGTTGTTTTCATCAGCACTGACGATGTTTTCATCAGCACTGATTAGTCAGCACTGACGGTATTTACATCAGCACTGATTAATCAGCTATGACGATCTTTTCATCAGCACTGATTGGTCAGCACTGACGTTGTTTTCATCAGCACTGATTAGTCAGCACTGACGATGTTTAAATCAGCACTGACGATGTTTTCATCAGCACTGACGATGTTTTCATCAGCACTGACGATGTTTTCATCAGTACTGACGATGTTTTCATCAGCACTGATTAGTCAGCACTGACGATGTTTTCATCAGCACTGATTAGTCAGCACTGACGATGTTTTCATCAGTACTGACGATGTTTACATCAGCACTGATTAATCAGCTATGACGATTTTTTCATCAGCACTGATTAGTCAGCACTGACGTTGTTTTCATCAGCACTGACGATGTTTAAATCAGCACTGACGATGTTTTCATCAGCACTGACGATGTTTTCATCAGTACTGACGATGTTTTCATCAGCACTGATTAGTCAGCACTGACGATATTTACATCAGCACTGATTAGTCAGCACTGACGATATTTACATCAGCACTGATTAATCAGCTATGACGATGTTTTCATCATCACTGATTAGTCAGCACTGACGATGTTTTCATCAGCACTGACGATGTTTTCATCAGTACTGACGATGTTTTCATCAGCACTGATTAGTCAGCACTGACGATATTTACATCAGCACTGATTAATCAGCTATGACGATGTTTTCATCAGCACTGATTAGTCAGCACTGACGATGTTTTCATCAGCACTGACGATGTTTTCATCAGCACTGACGATGTTTTCATCAGTACTGACGTTGTTTTCATCAGCACTGATTAGTCAGCACTGACGATGTTTAAATCAGCACTGACGATGTTTACATCAGCACTGATTAATCAGCTATGACGATTTTTTCATCAGCACTGATTAGTCAGCACTGACGTTGTTTTCATCAGCACTGACGATGTTTAAATCAGCACTGACGATGTTTTCATCAGCACTGACGATGTTTACATCAGCACTGATTAATCAGCTATGACTGTTATCGCTGGCTGCGATGATCGTTCATAAAGGGCGAATTTAACAACGCCAAGTAAGAACACAAAAATGTTTAATTATTTGCAGTACGGTGCGTGCGCGTTTATTTCTATTAAAAAATTATTAAATTAATATAAAAGAAGTACAAATAATATTAACCTACTTACCGCAGTGCTTTTCCCTTATGAACTGACTTTACTTTAAATTATTATTTTATTTGGACCACTAGTTATTTATGTGTATAACACATTAAATATAACGGTACCAACTTAACGAAACAAAGCACTGCAGTGAGATCAATGTAAAAAGGAACAACAACTAGTACATAACCTTCACTAACAAATAAGTAAATAAGACAAATAAACAAAACATTAAGGCGGCTCACAGGACGCCATATAAATTCAAATAATTATTTTAAATGAACTACATAATTATACAATGACAAATTATAAAATAATAAAGACGAATAAATAAAAACAAATAATAAAATTTATGCTCGATTATGAGCCATTCGGCGACATCCCCACCCCCGTGGATCGGCTACGATTCACTACTCCAAATCAAGAACAGCAAGCTTTTAAACAGGGCGCTTTAGTATTCCTGTACTGGTACGTACATCAGCACGACGAATAACACCATCTCTACCTTTAAACACCTCTTCCAATCTCTACGGGACACGGTTGTATCACAAATTAGAACCAAATCACCAATAGCAATAGGCTTCGTACGTTGACACCATTTGGAGCGTCTAGTCAACGTGGGCAAATATTCTTTTATCCACCTATTCCAGAAGTGATCACGTAGCTGACGGGAAATGCGCCACTGCTTTTTTAGTACGACAGGCGTTTCTTCTTCTCCTCCGGAAGGAGTTTGTGTTGTATTAGGGCAACCCAGCAAAAAATGATTAGGCGTTAGTGGTTCTTCATCTTCGTGGCTCAACGGCAAGTGTGTCAAAGGACGGGAATTCACAATATTTTCCGCTTCAATCAGGAAACTTTGCAGTGTGTGTTCACGAGGGGCTGATTCTTTCAATGTTGACTGCAACACACGCTTAACACATTGGACCATTCGTTCCCATATACCACCTTCTGCAGGATTATATGGACAATTAAACTGCCAGTCTATGCCTTTAGTTGAAAGTTCATCTTGAATTCGAGCCACATCAAATACTTCACTGAACCTTTTGGCAACTTGATCAGCACCAACAAAATTCTTACCATTGTCGCTCCTTAGTCTTGTAGGCAGTCCACGTCGATTTATAAAATTGCGTATGGCAAGAATACACGCATCGGTTGACAAATCGAAAGCGTCTTCTAAATGAATGGCTCTTATGGTCAGACAAGTAAATAAGGCCACCCAGCGTTTTTCATGCCGACGACCAATGGTTACAATAAGTGGACCAAAATAGTCCAAGCCAGTGTAGGAAAATGGACGAATATACGGCGTCAATCTGTCTTTTGGTAAAGAACCCATGAGTGGTGGCACCGGCAATGTACGACGAAATCTGCAAATATAACAATTAGAAACACGCTTACGTAATATTTTTCTAAGACGGGGAATCCAAAATGATCTTCGAATTTCACAAACTGTAGCTTCAAAATTTTGATGTTTAATTTTTTCGTGTACATGGGCCACAAACAACTCGGTGACAGGATGAAACGACGGCAATATAATCGGACGCCTTATATCCAATGGTAACCAACCAGCTGCGTCCACACGACCATAAACTCGAAGTAATGAATTTTCATCCATATATGGAGACAGGGCATACAACTCACTACTTTTGGGCAAACTACTTTCATTTTTAATCATTTCAATTTCTGCGCTAAATTTATCTCGTTGGGCTTGACGACAAAGGTAAATTTCAGCAGTTCTTATCTCTGCATTAGTTAAACCATTTTCTTCTTCAGGACCAATCTTCTTTTGGCAACGATTTATAAAACGTAACACCCAGGCAATCGTACGTTTTAATTTCAAATATGATGAAAATCTATCGAATTCGAAAACAGCAGGGGTATTTACCAGCAATGTAAATTTCGGTCGAAGTTCTTCTGTCTCTAAGCTACTAGTAGGTATTTCTCGCGGTTTTGGCCATTCATCTTCACAATCATATAGGAATTTAGGTCCCTTAAACCAATGGCAAGCATCTGAAAAATCAACCTGGCTCTTCATTCTGGTAGTTTCATCGGCAACATTAAGATTTGTTGGCAGCCATCTCCAATCTGCTGGGCTAGTGGAATCAAGAATCTCAGTAATTCTATGGGCAACAAAAGGTTTATATCTTCGACTTTCAGAGCCAATCCAACTAACTACGGTTGTTGAATCACTCCAGCAAATAATTCTTGATACCTTAATGGAATGTTCCTTCAATATTGTACCCATCAAACGAGTACCCAATACAGCAGCCTGAAGTTCGAGCCGAGGAATACTCATCGCTTTCAGAGGAGCACATCTAGTTTTTGCAGCTACAAAAGTCACTTCAATTTTATTATCATCATTTATTGACCTCCAGTATGACACGGCACCAAATGCATCTTCACTAGCGTCGACAAAAACATATAGTTCCAGGCGAGAAGGGACACCATTTCTAAAATAAAATCGAGGCACTTTAACATTGACGACATTTTGTAGCTCTTGGCGCCAATTATTCCACATTTCGCTTAATTCTCCGGGCAATGCATCATCCCATAGTGTATTGTGTCTCCATACTTCACGCATCAGTAACTTTGCCGTTATCATGTAGTAGCTCAGGAAACCAAGTGGATCGAAAACAGACATAACCACACTTAACAGCTCGCGTTTGGTTGGACACCTCATACCTTCTATAACATCAGCATTTACGTTGTGGAACTTCAAATTAAACTTGAAAGTGTCATCTTTAGGTTGCCAATACATACCAAGTATCTTCTCTGATTGTAGCTGGTTGACATCGCTGGAAAAATTCACCGGACCATCCACTGTACCTTTAAGAGCCACAATTACTTCAGAAGAGTTCGACGAAAAATTACGTAGTTCAAACCCAGCTGATTTATGAATGTCGCGCACTTGTTCGGCAACCTCAATGGCCCTTGTTGGCGTCGGAAAACTATCCACAAAATCATCCACATAATGATGATCAACAATCGACTTCACTGCACGAGGATATTTATCACGATAGCTCAGGGCATTTGTTTCTTTGACATAATGGGCTACACAAGGCGAACAAGCAGCACCAAAAGTCATGACGAGCATTTCATAAGAATCAGGTGGTTCTCTATTGTCTTCACGCCAAAGTAATCTTTGAGAGCATCTATCTTCAGGAGCCACTAGAACCTGGTGAAACATTTCTTTGATTCCCCACTAACTGCTACAGCACCAACTCGAAAATTAAATAAAACCGATGGCAGTGGCTTATATTGCTGCGGGCCTTTTAGCAGTTTAGAATTCAGGGAAACACATTCAACAGTTGCGGCAGCATCAAACACCAAACGAATTTTTCCTGGCTTATTAGGATTAACCACTCCAAAATGAGGAAGATACCAAGTCCTGGGGCACAAATCTACTGCTTCAGAAAGCGACAATTTACGTACATACCTCTTGAACAAATAATCCTTCATAATGGATTTGTAGGCAGCACCAAATTCGGGACTTCTATTCATCTTTCGCTCAATACCAACAAGTCTATTTAGAGCCATGGAGTAGCTATCAGGCAACACAACATCATCTGTACGCCACAAGAGCCGAGTTTGGAATCTACCATCAATCTTCACTGTAGTTTCGTTCATAATTTTCCGAGCCCGTAAGTCATCTTTTGATTCTATGACCGGCAATAACTTCACACCAAAATTCTCCGTTTCAAAATAATTTGCCACCAAGTCATAGAGTCTTTGCTCTGGCTGAACTGACAATAAACACAAATTTTCTCTAGATTGCTTACCCTTCATGTTCCCAAAAACGACCCATCCTAATGGGGTATTAGCAGCATATGGACCATTTTCATCCAGAGACACAATTTCATCAGGAAGTCCCAGATGGCAATGATCCAGTCCAATCAGAACTTTGGGAACAACATCATCATATAATTTAATGGGCAAACCAGGATAGCGACCTAAATCCATATTGAAGCTTTGAGCCGGCAATTTTAAATTTGAAACTCCATAAACGTTTCGCAAGGCATATTTTCTCTGCTTACCAATTCCACTTACATGCAAATCAACAACTATTGCCGTTTCCTGTGATGCCTTACCAGCATACCAATTCAAATTCAATTGACTTTGATGCCCCTGAAGACCAAGTTTCTTCACCAAGGAGCTGTCCACCATAGTAACCGACGAACCTTCATCCAACAACGCATAGGTTTCAATTTTGTTACTGGGACCATAAAGTACAATTGGCACCACTCGGAACAACAACACACCTTTATCTGCAACTTTAGACACACAGCTAAGAACAGACTCATTTTCATTTGTGGAACCACTTGGAGCAGGCGACTCAGACGAAAGCGTATTATTTTCACCATTATTAATCTTGACATCATGTAACAATTTGTTATGTTTTCTTAGGCAACCATCTACGGCACACATCTTACGATAACGGCAAAATCTACTCGAATGTCCACTACCGAGACACGAAAAACATAACCTAAATTTTTTTACTTTACTCCAACGATTAGGCACACTTAATGAACCAAATTTTCTACACTCAAATATTTTATGATTTGCCTGGCACATAGGGCATTCTTGTTGTTTACGTTGACCATCAGCAGCATGAAGGACAACCTTTCTTTTTGGTTCATTATTTTGACGATTTCCACTTACACTTTGTACCATTCTTACCAAATCAGCAACATCTTTGAGCCATTTGCAAAAATCCAAAATAGTTGGGTATGGCTTTATTGTTGAGGCACAGCGGGCCCAGTCCATTCGTTTACTCATTGGAAGCTTTCCGACCAATTCTTCCATTAATGTTGGATTAGCTAAATGCTGTTGTCCATTAGCAGTTTCCAAAAAGGCGGCAAGATTCTGCACTTTAACAGCAAAGGGCACAAGTTTGTCAACAGCACTTTCACTAATGGGCGCAATTTCTTTGACTTGTTGGAGCTGGCAACGAATAAGCATCTCTGGGCGACCATATTGAAAACACAATTGTTCCATAACCATACTCACGTTATCTGCATGGATCAGCAATGACTTCACGCATTCACGGGCATCACCCTTCAAAGCTTTTTGGAGCCTTAAACAATTTTCCAAATTATTGTAATTATAAACAGCAGTCGATTGATTATAAGCCTTGAGAACATGGGCCAATCTTCAGGCGAGCCACTAAAATCCGGCAAATCATAAATTCTTCGATGCATCAACAACGAACCACCATTTTGAGACAATTGGCAATTTGTCGGCAGCGATTGCATTAAAGGCGGTTGACTTCCACACAAATTCGAAAAATTATTTTCATTGCAGCTTGCCGAAGAAAATGGCGTACGACGTTCAGTGCAGTCAACGTTGGCTGAGGCAGAATTATCAACGTTGACATCGCTGGTACTCGTTACTGGCGGCGCCATATTGGATGGCTGTGGCATGGCGGCTGAAGAACTCGGCGTCGAATTCGCGTTCATGGCAATTGACATCGCTCGCTGGGCATTCAATAACTGGGCCTGAAGGATGTTGATTTGGCTTTGAAGGCCTTCCAAATTATTTTCATACTGAGGCAACGGCGGCTGTGCAGAAGAGTTTAAATTATTTTCAGCAAAATTTTGTTGGTTATGTTGAACATTGGCAATTGTGGCTGATATGGCACAACTTGTTCCGGCGGAGGTGGAACTTGTAGGCACTCCGGCGAGAGAAGGAGCAATTACATTTGGCTGATTTGTTGTGGCGTCAATGGTACTTACGTTTTGTGGAGGAACTCCAGCGGCAGAGGGAGTCAAAGATGTTCCGGCGGCATGGGAACTGACAGGCAAAGAAGAAACTCCGGCGACCGAGGGAGCCACTTGTTGAGAAACAATTTTTGTTCCGGCAGGCGAGGAACCACTACTAGGCTGGTATCATTGTTGACTGTAATCGCTGACTTTTTCTTGCTGGAGAGCGATGCATTATGAACCACAAATAATCACAAACGTTTCTCAAAGAGCACACAAAATCTCACAAATATCACAGCAAAAGCACCAAAATGTTTTAAATAAATTTTTGTTTGTTCCGGCAGGAAAGGAACCGCTTTAAAATATTTCAGATTCAATTTTATTTGTTCCGGCAGACAATATTTTTTAAAAAATGTATTTTATGTTCCGGCAGGCTAGGAACCATGGAATAAACGATAATTTTAATTACATTTATTTGTAGTATGGCAGATAGAATTCAGCTAGTATATCGATAATTGTGATGCAAAATCCTGCTTAAAATAAAACCTCTACTTCATTCAAACACTTGTCAATTCACCTACATACATGCAACACATCCGTTCTATACTCGTAGTACAATGTTACTGTAATTGTTGTTGCAACATAGAGTATTTACATTTAAAATACTGGTTGGTTTTACTCGCATATGGCTTATTTGTGTGTTTTGTATCTTTCTCCTTTAATTTTCTTTAGTTTTCCTGTACTGACTGACTGTCTGTCTCTGTGTGTGTTGTATAGATTTGTTAGGAAATCACGCGACACAAGCAAACCAACCATCCACCACTATCTATTCCTTCTATCTATGCAACTACCAACGCCTACTCTGCACACATTTACATTTGTAATTTACAATGCACAAAATTTTGTTGTGTTTGTGGCATGCAACACGAGACTTTTCTGACTTTCTGAAGCAACAAAATCTCCACCCTTTTTTTATTATATTTTTTTGGTGCCTCTTCGTCTCCTGCTTCATTTTTTGTGTTGAGGGAAATTAATGTCTCTGGAGTTTCTTGTCTTTTTTTTTTGTGTTGAATGAATATTTTGTGTTTGTTTTGGTGTATTTAATTTTATGTAAATTAAATTGCAATTTTTAACTAAATTTCAGTTTCAGGAAATGGATGCAGTCGCGGTAGGAAGTCATCATTTTTTTCATTAGGTGTTTTGTATTATTACATATTTTTATTTCTTGGTGTTTGTGTTGTAAAATTCAATTACAGGGCGTGAATTTTTCGACATTATTACATCAGCTTTATTTTAGCATGATGTTATAATTGATGTAATAGGTAATGTTTAAAATATTATTAAATGCTAGTATGAAGAATTATGAAATATCAATAAAAAATAAAAAAAAAATAAGTATTTATTGATAAATAGTTATGATCAATGACATTACAGTTTAGTTTGTTCTACGAAATTTAGGGAACTACGTAGATATTTTATTTAAAGTATTCATTGGTAAACAAATCTATTGATGGTCACTCCTACAATCAGTCCAAAACTTTCAAACTAGCTTAAAGGAATCTATATAAATATAAAAGAATAATGTTATTGACTGACTGACTAATTCATAAAATTGGTAACCTCATATCTTCAAAACTAATAAAGATACAGAAAAACTTACAATTGAATGGTACTCCATTTAAAAAATAAGCTGACAGTTGTCTGGTACTTTTTCGAAATTCAAACCTTTTAGGGGAGAAAACGGGTATAAACTGTATTTTGGTACTTTTGTTGGCACCCTATGTATCTTTTAAACCAATAAACATAGAAACAAATTTTAAATCGTATTCTTTTCTTATCAAAAAATAGCAAATATAAGATTGGTTTTGGTACTTTGAGGAAATTCGAACCCTTTAGGGATACAAATTGTGTTTATTTTTGGTACTTTTTTCATTAAAATTTGTTTTTCTATAAATTGATATAGATATATGAATATTTTAGTTTGAGCTCCCACCACGATACAGAAATTTATTTAAATAAAATTTTACCACCGCTGCGTCGATAAAAAAGTACCAAAACGGGAAAACACATTTTATTTAAAATTATTAAGCCAATTTTGATAAAATTTTTAACAATGGTTCCTGGAGTCATACAGAAATTAAATCCGGGTAAACAGTTTGGTACTTTTTTTAAAACTTATTTTTCTTGAGCATGTCTTTAGCATAAACCATTTTGAAAAATGCTGTATTTTTAAATTTCCAACTTTTTTCCTTTTAAGTTGCTGATATGTATCTGAGTGAAGTTAGAGTTAGGAATAGGGGATAATATTTAGGTACCACAATGTGAGAACTGAACTATATGTACTTTTTCGTTTTTCGTAATGGTATGAAATTAAGCATATATTGTTCTGAGTGAATGAAAATTCAATGGAGAGACTTTATCGAAGTACTTTATGCTTTTTATTCACTAATGATACTAGAAACATAAATAAAGCTAATATGGGTCCGATTGTGAGGGAAGCCACATGAGGGGTCCTTATGGTACTTTTTCTTTATTCTAATGGAACTTTTTGAATTTTTTATAACAATGGGCCTAGAAACATGACCTTAAGGACATAAGTGAGTGAACATTCAAGGGGATACTTCATGGTACTTTTTCATTATTCTCAATTTTCTGAAGACCCCAGATATCTTCGGGATCCAAACTTCAATAATTCTGTCAGACATGCTTTCGAGAAGTTTCCTATTTAAAATCAGCAAAATCCGTCCATAAATAATGGAGATATGAGCAAAAATCCGAGACAAACTCTATTTTTGGCCTATTTTTGATCTATATCTCGATTACTAAGTCATAAATATAGACAATACGGATATATAATGATAGATATTTCAAAGTCCATTGCAAAGATGTATATAAGGCTATAGTAAGTTGGACCTGCCATGGTTCAAAATCGGGACAAATATTTTTTGAAAAAAAAAATTTTTTTGGGCTTGAATTTTTGTTCACTAACAAATTAAAAAAAAAAATTTTTTAAATTAAATTTTTTTTTTAAATAGGAAAAAATTTAAAAAAAAAAATTTTTAATTAAAAAATTAAATTTTTTTTTAATTTTATTAGTATACTTTGGTGAAGAGTATATAAGATTCGGCACAGCCGAATATAGTTCTCTTACTTGTTTTAATATCAAAATATACGCTAACAAAGTAGCAGGTAATATGCTAGTTCAATATATTTTAGCCATTGTTACAGCGAAGTATATGTGTTCAAAAAAAAATGTTTGCATACGTTTAGGCTTTAAAATTAACTAAAAAATAACGGTTAAAATGGGAAAAACTTAGCTGTTAAACTAATACAGTAATTCCTCGACAAAACGTAAATCGAATTTTAAATTGTTCATACTTTTAATTTACATTTATACATTAAAATAATGAGGTTTCAGACTTATATACAATGCAAACGCCTTTCTTTCTCATCCTCCTCAATTATTTTCTTTAATTTTTGCGCAAAACCTCACTTAGATTCTCCGATAACTTATATGTTATGAAGTTGTGGCTTAAATTTATTCATCCAGTCTACGCTAGCCCCATTTTTCTTTATTTTTATCCTTTATATGACTTAAAGTTTCTTTTGTCAATAAAGTTGATCTTGAAAGACAATGGAGCAACGTTTTTGATATGAATAGTCCAGATGATAATAAATAATAAATATGATTTACCATTTTGCTTAAAATTAAATGACCAAACTAAGTAATAATTTAAACATGTTTTGCGAAGACCCTAAATAACGTACATTAATATATCAGGAATGGTTCTGGTTCGGTTGCTATTTAAAATCAAACATAAGAAAAAAACGACGACTATTTTGATTTTTTACCTATATCTCGAATAGTAAGTCATGTGCATAGACAATATGAAAAGCATTGCAAAGATCTTTCCAACGACGTATTAAAAATGGGTTATTGTCGGAAAAAATAAGTTGTTGTACTGCTATAAACAAATCTTTATGAATTATAAATTATTTAAATCTAACAATAATTTTACAATTTTTTTAAATCATAAAAATAATCAGATCATATTTTTCATATATTTCTAACAAAAACAATAAAATGTGAACAAAAATTGGCAAATCGCACTTTGACATTTTTACAATCA
The DNA here is from genome assembly GCA_942486065.2 of Calliphora vomitoria. Lineage (NCBI taxonomy): Eukaryota > Metazoa > Arthropoda > Insecta > Diptera > Calliphoridae > Calliphora > Calliphora vomitoria. The sequence continues at coordinate 142,729,515 of OW818030.2, forward strand.
AATCTTTAAATTTGGTACTTTTTTCATAAAATAAAAAAAATCGCTAAAAATATTTTATAACACGAATAATATATATATATTGGTAATAATATACTTATATATTGGTGAAGGGTATATACAGTATCAGCCATAACTCAGTGAATTTTTTTTTAATAATATATTTTTTTGTATAAAAACAAAGTTTTAAATTTTTATTATGTATTATTTTCAATTGTTAATATATTTACTATTGATAAACAAATACTTTTAAAGTTAATCTTTCTATAAGAGGTAACATTAAATCAAAAGATATTTAAAGCTGGAAAATAAAACGGACAAAACTAGCACCCCATGGATATAATATACAACTTTTTTTAATTTATATTTTGTTGCAAATCCTTAGTTTTGGATGACACAAGCAGATCTCTTAAGCCTAGTACTCTGTTCATAGTTGCGAAAAATTATAGTTTTTTCATGCGAAATATTTTATATGCAAGAAATGATCTGCTGTTGGTTTTAATTTCGTGCGAAAAAAGTGTTGCTTATGTTATTTCGTGTGGAAAATTAAGGTTGCCAGATGTATTTCACATGTTTTTTACAATAAGAACAGAGTACTGATTTTGCGAAATTATTTCGCATATATTTCATTCCAAATATTTTATATGTAATTTGACAGCAGTTCGCACGAAATTTTGAACAGAGTACTAAGCTTTAGGCATTGAAGATATTAAGTTTTTTATGGTGTCTTGCAATATTCCTTCCCAGGCTATAATAACGCCTTGAAATTAATGGTGAAAATTGCCGATCCCTATTTCTCCAATTTGGTTGATTTATTTTCATATTATCAATCTCCCACAAGCTCTCAATAGGATTAAGATCGGGAGATTGAGCAGGCCAATGAAGAATTTGAATCTTATTGCTCTGTAGCCAATTCTTACAAACTTTGGAGGTGTGCTTAGGATCATTATCCTGTTGGAACCTCCCTATAAGTGGCATCTATTCACTAGCATAAAGCAATATATCACGTAACAGTAACTGATCCATAATCCCATTAACTTTATGAATTGACCCAATTCCTTCACCAGAAAAGCCTTATTCCATAGGAACTTTTTAATTAGTATTCGTCAGAGAACAGTACAGTCTTCCATTTTTGGACACTCCAGTCGATGTGGCCTTTGGGAAACTTCAGTTTAGCTTTCTTGTTCTTAGCTGATATAAACGGTTTTTTTGGTGGACGTCGGCTGAATAATCGTGCTTCTACTGCTCTTCTTAACTTGTTCTTACTTGACTAGCAGATGTTGTAGGATCTTTTTGTATTGCTCCTTTGATCAAGGAATCATCATATCGCCTGGTTTTACACGGACGTCCTCCAGAATGCACAGGTGATATACGACCAGTCTGCAAAAACTTTGGAATCAACCAGAAAATCTGTTAATTGAATATTGTTTCCTCAATTCATGCCGTGATAAGTCTTCAATAAATTTAATTTTAAATTCACTGGAGTACTTGTTCCTTGCCACCCCTTTTTTTTACAATGAACTGTATAGAACTTAAATTATATAGACTACGCCTTCCTTTATTTTTATCTTCCGGAATTTTTAAATGCATCCGTTGTGAGTCCCGTTAACTGACATTGCAAATATGCAGTAGCATAGCCAATTTTTAAATATCTTATAAGGGGGTGCTTTTGTTTTGCCCGTTTTATCATTTTAAATTAATTGTTCATAAAAGTATCCTTTCCTAAATGAACATTATATGAACATTAACAATATAAGTTAATAAAATATATACAAAATACATCCCAAAAAATCCTTATTTATCCAAAAAATTATGATACGAAAAAATCCATTCAGTGGCGTGCTTTATTTATGGCCAATACTGTAAGAGATTCGGCACAGCAGAATATACCTCTCTTACTTGTTTCTAGTAAATTATTATAAGTATACATATAAATGAATTATTGGGGATAAGCTAGTTCCGATGCACATATCGCTGGTTGTTTAAGCCAGCTCAACAGAAAATATTTCTAAAATGTTTATGAAAACTAGAAATATCTTATAAAAGACTTAAGATAAACTCTATGAGAATTAGTGTAAGCAATGTACAAAATATTAAAGTTTTGAGAAGACAACAATAATACACAACAATTTAAAATTTCCTTTACATTCCATTTTACACTAGGTCGGCTTTTTTCCAACACTAAACCTTGTTGTAAGGGATAACAAAAAATTCTATTAATTTTTGTTATCCTTTAATATAAGCAATAATGAACCTATTTCTAGGTTTAATTAAATATATGTGACAACAAATAGTACTTTTTTCTAATGGTACTTTCGGAATTTTCTATAATGAAAATGATAGAAACAGATACGGTCCTAAATATTGTAATGACAATCCACAAGGTTGGTTCATAGTACTTTACCAAATATATATGGGGCATTTCATGTCAGGTGAACCAACTTTTGAAATCGATGTCTTCCAATTGGGATGATTTTTATTCGAAAGATTGAAGAAATAGCTATCTAAACTATTTGAGACACATTTTGCTAAGAACAATAGGTAATAAGTTACATGGATGAGAAAAAACACCTGATTGCCCAAAATGTAAAATTTGTACCCCCTCTAACTCAGAAAGTTCTCTACCGATCGATAGAAATTTCTTCCCAATCGGAAGATATCGATTTCAAAAGTGGGTTCACTTGACATGAAAAGCCCCATATGTATATTTTTAAGATAAATTCAAATGTACTAGGGTTTTTATTAAAATACAGTAAATTTATTAAATGGTGTTATACTTCTTGAATATTTAATTGGATCCATGTATTGTCTCTCCAAAAATTAAACCTAAGTTTCCATTGTTTTTCAATACTAAGCATAATAATAATAATAAAAGTAAATATTAATAAAATACTGAAAAAAAATAAAAATTTCAATTTCAAAATTCTTTTGATATTTGAGCTGTTAGTTAAATATTTGGAAAAGTTTCCATTGTATTGTGAACCACTGTCATTAATGGGGAAGGGTATGAAAAAATAAACAAATGTTAGGAAAAATGATAGAATATAGCACCTGTTATAACAAACATTTATTATAATTTGCGCCAACTAATAAAACAATCCGGTCTATAGAAGAACATTAGCTTAAATGTAAAAATACAAAGTGTGACATGACAAGGAATTACTTACTACTAATGGTGTTTTTTGCAAATGGTTCCGATTGCTGTCATCCCTCTCCTATATTTAGTATTTAATAAGTATTAAATTTAGTACTAAATTTATGTTTTTTTTACTTACTCTACACAGGTAAAGTTACCCATTTTAACCAACAGACCCAATAAAGTAACAAAAACACATAAAAACAGAAATCGCGTGACTGAAATGATTAATACAGAAAATATTCCTTTCCATTTCCCTTTGTAGGTCTTGCTTTCCATGCTCACAGCAAAATGCACTTTGGAATAAAGATAAACAAAACAAACAAACAAACAGAAAAAACAACACAATCACACTATTTCTGTTTCTGTTTCTGGTATAAAACTACGGACAGCAGCATCTGGTGAGGTTCCTGTGAATTTATTGCAAACAGTTCATTTGTTACAAAAAACCAAACAGATATTGTTTTCGTTTTAAATTTTATAACTGAAAAAACAAGCAAGCAAGCAAGCAACAAACATGCAACATGAAAGTTTTAAGGAAGCAACCAACTAGAAAAACTGTTGGCCTGATAAAAATACCAGTTGGGGATTTCCCAAGAGACTCCTAATACGCCCACGCATTCATTGCACACAATGAGAATTAGCCATAGCAGCAGCAAAACGAGACAGACATTTTGGGAAAAGGAGCAAGTAGGAACAAATCGTTTGTAGATTTTCGTACTCGTTGCCCCATACTGAAAGTTATATGACAAACAAATATTTCTCCATGTTGTTGCATTCAAATGGAAATACCCCTTCAAAAGTGAATTGAGTAGTTAGTAGTGCTGTTGCTATATATTCCCCCAGTTGTAAGTACAGTTTTTGTACATAATTTTTATGTTTAATGTTTACAGTATTCAGTATTAATATTCTCGAACTCCTTCCAATATTATTTAATGCAAGTGTGTATTTTTTGTGATTTTTTTATGCCAAGGCACAACATTTTCTCAATTTTGTCCGCACATTATGAGGGCTTCAGGTTTTCCAGCAAGTTTCCTTAAACAAAATTTTCAAAAAAAATAAAAAAATACAAAAAATGAGTGCATAGAGTAAACCCCATCTATCCCTACATGACCATGGAAAGTGTTTATTTTTCCTATAAGTGATTTTAAGCACATGTTACTTCCACAATGAGCCAATGAATACAAGACTTTTCTTCTACTCTTTTACCGAATTTGCTGTTGCAATCATACAAACATGGAGAAAGCATGATTATCACTACCGATTGCAGCACGATAATTCGGTTTAGTGAAAAAAAAAAAAATAAAACACGATTTTACTTTTGATTGTTACCTGGCTTTGTCGTCAGATTGTTTGTTTCAAGTATGAACTGCAGGCAAAAGAACTTGCTTGTTTTTGTAACAAAATAATTTATTTGTAGTTGAAGTTGACATTGAATAAAAGATGGGGAAAATCTATACTACCTTTGATCAGGACCACAAGCAGGAACATTAAGATTAATTATTAGTCAATGACGCATTGTATTCGACGTATTTTTGAGATTGTAAAGTATGAAATGAATAGTATTTGTCCTGCCACTTTGTCAACGGATTAAATCGTATATATGTAGTTATTTAGAATAAACAAAAGAGTCCATTTCTGAGTTATGATTAATTTTTAACGTTTTGCCATTCTCTTATAACCGCATTTGATTAAGCTCTCTTCGTGGTATAATTTTGAGTCCGAATTTTGCAATTTACAATTTCGCATAGGTTTTCTATGGGACTGAGATTTGGCGAATGGGCTGGCCACATCAAAACACACAAATTATTGAATTGTAACCATTCGATTACAACCCTAGAGGTGTATTTGTAATCATTGACATATTTTCCATAGCGCATGGATACATAACATCGTTTAAAATGTATCTGTATCAATTCCAGTCATAATATAGTTTATGATATGAATTGGACCCATAAATTGTCTATAATATTGCCTTCGCTAAACTTGAATGTCTTATTTGTGTCCTTGTGGCCCAGTGTCTTTCCCGTCTTACAAATGTTATTCAATCATCCGAAAACATTACAATATTACATTTCTGACTCGACCAGTTGAAATGCTTTTTGGCTGTTTTTTAGAAATATGTTTTTTCATGTGACGAAAGCAGCCAAATTTTCTTCCTAGTAAATTATCTTGTGTTAAATTGTTTTGTATTCAGAAAATGTAATGTTCACAGAGTCGGAAATTAGGTTTTTTTGGTCTGTTTTTCCATCCAAATAGTTAATATAATAACTACTTTTTTTTCCAGTTCAAAGTTTAGAATTTTTCTGCAAAGATATTTTCAACAGCGACGCAACGAAGAAATGTGCAGGGGTTCGCATGTACCGATTCTCGATCATTTCGATCACTTATGATTTTTTGAAGTTGAATATAGTTATTTCACTACATTTTGTAATACAAGTGTGAATTGCGAAGTGATCGAAAACAACTATAACTATTTCCGAACTCTATGGACTCCAAAAAAAAAAAAAACAGAAAGCTATATGAGAACCCTGCTTATTTTGTTGTAAGTAGCATAGTGTAAACGTGAACATGGTGAACACGAAACATTCTATAAATGTATTTTTTAAACTTTAAAGCTGAAATTTTCTATATTTTAATAGAACACTAAGTAAATTTGAATTTATCTTAAAAATATACACACAGTTTTTGAAAACTTAAAAACTATATTAGTTTTCTAAAAAAAAATCTTTATATTGTCACTCACTGTATTTGTTAAATTGAAATATTTATATCTGTGGACTTTTGACGAAACAACTTATGTCAAATTTTAAACATTATCAGGAGGCGTAAAAACTGTTGAATTGATTGAAATTTATTTATATTATTTATTATTTAAACTTTTTGAGAGCTTTCAAAATCATTTAAGGACAAATAATATAAATAATTATCATCGATCAATACAAAAGTTTTAACAATCTCCTGAAAATGTTTAAAATTCGACTTAAGTTGTTTCGTCAAAAGTCCACAGATATATATGACAAAATACTGAAAAATTTCCAAAAACGCTGATACAGTATTGGACAAGCCTTTTAAACACTCATAAATTGATACAAAATGTATCTGCAATAGCTTTAGTAGAAAAGGAAATAGTCATACGCCAACGATATGACAACATTGCATCAACAGAAAATAGCGACTTTTATACAAATAATTTTTAAAATTGTAGGAAAATAATAAACTGTTTTTTATAAAATATAAAACATTATTAAATTCAAGGTCATAAATAGCAAATTTTAAAATATTGTTTACTTCAATTTTAGAATTAATGAATAATAAAAGGAATAACAGGTCACAATAAATTGTACTATTGTACTAAACATTAAAAATCAACAACAAAAAACATATGTTTATTGTTGTTATTATTTAATTATTTATTTTATTTTAATCAAAAATATCAAACAACTACTTATAAGATAGATAAGAGAGTGAACACAATTCAAACCCGAATAAAATTTATATATAAATAAATAAAAAAAAACTTATCTTAGTGTAAAAGAGAGAGAGAGTATATATAGATTAAAAGAGATTCAACCACCGTTGCCTGATTGGACGATTTATTGTCATTTTGACGATTTTAAGGGTCCATACTAACGATTTTTTTAATAAATTTGACTATTTCATTAAAGAGAAATTTTGTACTAATTTACAATTATTTTTATACCCTACACCACCATAGTGTGGAGGGTATAATGGATTTGTGCAGATGTTTGTAACGCCCAAAAATATTAGTCTAACACCCACCTTAAAGTATACCGATCGACTCAGAATCACTTTCAGAGTCGATTAAACGATGTCCGTCCGCCCGTCTGGCTGGCTGGCTGGCTGGCTGGCTGGTTGGCTGGCTGTCCATGTAAACTTTGTGCGCAGAGTACAGGTCGCATTTTTGAAGATACTTCGATAAAATTTGGTCCATATCATTTTTTCTGCCCAAGGACGAACCCTATTGAAATTGGCTGAAATCGGTTCATTATTTCACCTAGCCCCCATACAAATGTCCTACCAAAATTGGACTTTATCGGTCATAAATGTTTAACTTATATATGTATCTACACAAGTTTTTCTCTAAATAAGTTTTATATATACAGAATTCATGTCACCAAATTTTATGATGATCGGTCCATAATTCGTCATAGCTCCCATATAAGGCCTGCTTATGATAATCACTTTAACGATCATAAATCTCCTAAAAATGTTGGTATACACATAAAATGCAACATAAATAACTTTCATATAGACATTAATCACACTACCTAATTTCATGGTGATCGGTCCATAATTGGTCATAGCTCCCATATAAGGCCCACTTCCGAAAATCGCTCACGAATATAAATTATTGAAATTTTGAAAGAAAAATGTTTTTGCTCATTTCTTAGTGTAGGGTATTATATGGTCGGGCTTGACCGACCATACTTTCTTACTTGTTTTATTATATGAATGTCTTTTAATTTAAGAATTAAGCACCACTTCATGTTCCCAAAATATGTAAAAAAAACAATAAATTGTACATACGTCTAAATGGTTTTTGCTGTAAAATCATAACGGTAAAATCATGATGCGAATGATCGACAACTATCGATGTTTATCAGAAAACGTTTTTTTATTTTGACGATTTCGAAATTTTACTTTGACGATTTTTCTCAAATTGTACAATTTTGGAACCAAATCATCTGGCAACTATGGATACAACCATGATTACAAATCTCAAACAAACAGTATTGAAAAACTGCATTAAAAGCTACTAGTAACTTTCTAGTAAAACAACCAAAGTTCTAATAATTCAGTGAACAATTGAACTTAATAGTGATCAGACGAAGTCCCTAGTCAACAACTGCTATCAATATAGGTAAAGAAGGAAGTAAGTAAATTAAAAAAAAATAACATAAATAAATAAGCCATATACAATCATACACAAGTAAATAATATACATGAAAGAGAATATGTATTGAATAATAATATGAAACAATTAAGAGAAACAAACTGAACTATGTAAATGTTTAAACAAAAACATTCAAAGAATTTGTGTTGCCATATCGTCCCATTTTATAGTGACTAATTTATATGCAACATCAATTATTTTGCGATAAAACGTTAAATCAATTTACATTAATTTTATTGAAAATCAACTGAGACATGCATTTTAAACAATATTATAAATAAACATATTTATATTGCAAATATAAAGTTGGAAAATTTAAGATACATATTAGATAAGATAGACGAAACATTAGAGCGTTTATATGGACGGAATGATTAGCGCAACAGACATTTTTGTGCCCGATTTGAACTACGTTTTACACAAGTTGATGAACCCTCAACTTGTTATTTTCCAGTCAGCTCGCGTTTTTGAAATATCGCGGTTTTTATATTTTCATTGAATACCCTATTTTTTGGTGTTTTCTTCAAAATTTTTGGTAACGCAGCTAAGAATGAGAAATTTGTTTTGCATATAATAAATCTGGTGGATCTTTTGGCATATTTGTCTGATCTTTCAAGAATGTTAAAATTTGATTCTTTTCGCTTTATCCTTAATAAAGTGTTGTATTCCGAAAATTCTAAATAAAAATTTAACACAGCTCATTCAAGGCACTACAGCGATCATAGTTTTCAATTAAAATGAAAAATTAGTTCAAAATTTAATGAAATATTTAGATAATACTCCGAACTTTCACATCCTAAAAAAAATATATATTTTTTTTATAAATAAATTTTTAGGTAGTCATTAGTCTTATTTCTTAATATACATTTAAATCTAACTACAGCAATTGAAATACTTCACTTGACGTTTTTTTAAATATAGGAAATTTTATATTTGCGTGATTTACGGCGTTTTTGGTAAAAATGTCTAAACTTTTTATTTAAAACACTAGAATATATCCAGGAATTGTCTTAGTTGCGAATTTGAATACCAAAAAAAGCAAAATACAATTGGATAACAGTGTATGTAATTGATTTTTGCTGAGCTTTTAACATATATTCAACACAAATGTAACAAAACATATTAGGATCTTTAATACAGCAACATCTCAGAGAAATTATATTTATAAAAAAAAAAAATGGAAATTAAAGCAATTTTTTACATTTGAGGCCTTCGCCATCAATTACAGAAAAACAGACCCTTTACTTAACAGAAATATTTAAAGTTTAAGTAGTTTTTTCTTATAATATTAAAACAAAAATCGGATATAATTTATGATCAAGCTAATCTGAAAAAATAAATGTTTAGTTTAAGTATAATCATGTAGGTGATAAACATTCAAGTTACGAACATTTTTAAAATTTTTTTGATACGAAAAACATGAAAAATATTTTTGTAAAACTTCGAGTTGCTTGCCAAATAGTTTAGTATATTTTCAGTGAATTTAAATTTTTTTTATATAAATAAGTTCACTGATATGTTTTTATTGTATATCGTGAAAAAATGTTGAACCCTTTTACCATAGGTCAAACTTTTATGGGTAAAACTGAAAAATTTATCCTGGAATTTAGATAAACAAATTTTATGTCAAAAAAAATAAAATTGTGTGTAGAATTTCAGTACAAAAATGCTTTTGTTAATTTTAGACGCCATTTATTAAATAATCAACCAATAAGATAAAAAATACAGAATCACCAAAAAAATTTAAACAGCCTGTGCCGAATCTTATATACCCTTCACCAAATTATACTTTAAATAAAATAAAAAAAAAAAATTTTTTTTTCGAAATTGTTTTTAAAAGTTTTTTCCAATTTTTTAAAAACAATTTTTTTTAATTTAAAAATTTATTTTTTAAATTTATTAGTGAAAAAAATTTATGACAAAAAATATTTTTTGTGAAAAAAATTTCGGGTCAGAATTATGAAGATTTGGATCCCGAAGATATCTAAGGTCTTCAGAAAATTGATTTCAACAGACAGACTGACGGACATGGCTTAATCGACCCCGCTATCTATAAGGATCCAGAATATATATACTTTATAGGGTCGGAAATTATATTGTGGAAATTACAAACGGAAAGACAAACTTATATATACCCTTCTCACGAAGGTGAAGAATATAACAAGAGTTGATCAAAAAAAAAAACTAAAGATTGTTTTGATTATTAAATGTCCCATATATGTTTTATCTAATACATTTTTCGCTGTACCAAAATGTCAATTTTGTTCCCCTGTGTAATTAATCAAGGAAATTAAATGTAGAGTTCTAATCAAAAGAATTTAGCTTAGATGTATCAAGAACTGATAATTTATTTAACAAATAATGCGATGAAATTAAAAAATTAGTCACGTTAGTCATTATGTTGTCTCTTAACTAGATCGTAAAGAGACTCTGCTCTTAAACAGAGTATTTAACTTAAATCACAAACTATTTAAATTTTAGTTAAAGTAAACATTAAAAAAGCCACTGTCAAAACGACATGAGCAAACAGGTTCAAAAGTTTATCTTTTGTTTATTAATGTTGACTGACGATTAAAGTGTTGTGTGACAGGTTCTAAAAGTTTTGCAGTTGGCTGGCTTACACAGACCGAAATAAAAAGAGATTTAAAGAACCGTCTTTATCGAGAGTACAATCAGTTGTTATTTAAACATAAAGCCATTAACAACATACTGACTAATTGAAAAAACTTGTTAAGATTTTTTAACAAAATGAATAAAACAAATGTACTTGTATTTTTAATACTCCTGTGTTCCTGTTTTGCTTTACACGATGCGTCACGTTTAACACGAAAAGGTAAAATGAATTCAGAACCGAAGCCGGAAAGTAAAGAATCTTCAGAATCTGTAGAGTCAGACGAGGAGCCCACCTATAAAATCCTCGTTACACACCCCGAAGTGCCCAAAGAGGCTTTGGAACTAATGAGTGCTTGTGAATTAATTATGTGCCAGAGTTTGCCGCCAAATCGCACGGAAATCTTAGAGAAGGTTAAAGGTGTTCATGGCATATTTTGGGGTGGCCATAATGCTCTGAATGCTGAAGTTTTGGATGCTGCTGGTCCCCAGTTGAAATCGATTTCAACCATGTCGGCTGGTATTGATTATGTCGATGTGGAGGAGCTAAAGAAGCGTAAAATTCCTTTGGGCCATACACCCATCGTTTTGAATAATGCTGTGGCAGATATAGCCGTTGGTCTAATGTTGGCCGCTGCCAGACGTTTCCATGAGGGTAGAAATAAGATTGATAGGTAAGTTCTTGAATGCTAACTCCAAGTATTCATTTAATATATAAATATCTACAACATTATTTTAAGCTCAACTTGGGAAAACTATCATTTGGAATGGATGTGGGGTCAAGATATTCGCGACTCTACTGTGGGTTTCTTTGGTTTTGGCGGCATTGGCCAGGCCATAGCCAAACGTTTGCATGGTTTTGATATCGAACGTGTACTCTACACCACCCGTAAACCCATTTCTAAGGCTTTGGAAAAGCAGTTTAAGGCTTCCAAGGTCCCATTCCATGAACTGTTGGCTGAAAGTGATATTCTTTTCATTGCTTCCCCCTTAACGGCTGAAACTCAGGGTATTTTCAATTCCACTGCTTTTGCTAAAATGAAGAAAAATGCTGTGTTGGTCAACATAGCCAGAGGACGTAAGTAGAGAATGCCAAGGATCTGATAAAGATTTGCTTTATTTAATTTCTTTTATATTTATTTTAGAAATAATCAATCAAGATGATTTGTATACGGCATTGAAATCTGGACAAATCTTTTCTGCCGGCATCGATGTTATGACTCCTGAACCTTTGCCAGCCGATCACAAGTTGTTGACTTTGCCTAATCTGGGTAAGTTTAAAGCTAACTATTCCATTAAGATTTTGTTAAACGTAGCATGAAGGGAAATATCTTAAATAATATTAGTTTTACCAACATAGTTGACTGATTCATACAATTATAAATCAGCATATTTAACATATTTATTAAAGCAATTCCAGAAGAAAATTTATATGGTGGCTAAGTGAAATTATATACGGATAAGACCTGCTGTTTGATTACATCGACAGATGGATGGACTTTGTTAAATCGGTATACTTACTGGTGTACTGGATTTTTCACTGGAGTTAAGAATATATAAGAGTTTAGAACTCACAGAAAGTGGCATTGTTTACTCTATTTTATAACTTACATCTGTTCGTTTTAGATAATGAAGAACAAAATAAGGCCCATCCAAATTTACAAGTAAACATACTCGTAAATTATGTTAGCTTAATAAGGCCACTTTTAATGAAATTTGAGATTGTAATACAAAACGGTAGAATATGTAAAACTGCACTGTTTGCTTAAAAATCTTATATTCGTATACCATTTGTTTCTTTATTATACTGTGGTATGCAAAAGCGTTATTTATTTTTTTTGTCAAAATTGCAAAATTATTATTGTAGTCAAATGGAATTGGGTATATATAACTACGTTATTAAATATGTAATAGTGCAGAACTTGCTTTAAGTATAAACTAGATATTAAACTATCTTAGTTTTAACAAATATGTAACATAAATTTGAAACTGATCATCTCGACTACTGATATCAAAAACGTTGCTCTATTGCCTTTTGAGATAAACATAAGTGACAAGTGACCGGTAAAGCTAAGTCCCAAAAAAAGTCGCCAATGAATTTCTTCTAAACTGTGATTATATTATATATAACAGATTTCAAAAATATTTGAAACAATAGATTTTGGACGTTTTTTATATCTCATGTAAAATTGGTAAAAAGTGACTTATCACGTTTCCACACTAAACTAACGATTATCAATATAATACTACCAACATTATTAATTAATACAAACTATGCAGTTTTTCTTACAATTATTATTCTTAAAACTACTGAATAATTCATGCAAAATGCTTAATTACTTATTTCAAATTGCAGTTGTTACCCCACATATTGGCTCCGCCACCAAGAGGACGCGCACTGACATGGCTGTTATTGCGGCACATAATGTATTGAGAGGCATTGCTGGAGAACCCATGTTGTCGCCAGCTTATTAAACCACAACAATTTCTTAACAATAAACTATTTAAAGAATGACAACTGGACCAGTTTTATTTGTTGTAATAAAAGTATTAACAATAAAAAACAAGTAAGAAAGTATGGTCGGTCAGGCCCGACCAGATAATACCCTACACTAAGTAAATGAGCAAAAACATTTTTCTTTCAAAATTTCAATAATTTACGTTCGTGAGCGATTTTCGGAAGTGGGCCTTATATGGGAGCTATGACAAATTATGGACCGATCAACACGAAATTTGGTCACGTGATTAATGTTTATATGAAAGTTATTTATGTTGAATTTTATGTGTATACCAACATTTGTAGGAGATTTATGCTCGTTAAAGTGATTATCGGAAGCAGGGCTTATATGGGAGCTATGACTAATTATGGACCGATCATGACAAAATTTGGTGACATGAATTCTCTATATATAAAACTTATTTGGACAAAAACTTGTGTAGATACCTATATAAATTAAACATTTGTGACGGATAAAATCCACTTTCGGGAGGACATTTGTATGGGGGCTAGGTCAAATAATGGACCGATTTCAGCCAGTTTCAATAGGGATCGTCCTTGGGCAGAAAAAATGATATGTACTAAATTTTATCGAAATATCTTTAAAATTGCGACCTGTACTCTGCGCACAAGCTTTACATGGACAGCCAGCCAGACGGACGGACGGACGGACATCGTTTAATCGACTCAGAAAGTGATTCTGAGTCGATCGGTATACTTTAAGGTGGGTGTTAGACTAATATTTTTGGGCGTTACAAACATCTGCACAAATCCAATATACCCTCCCCACTATGGTGGTGTAGGGTATAAAAATTAAAGTAATCTGATCATTTATAACAGCTTGGTTTGAATTGATTTATTACCTTTTAGAAGTAGTAAATTACAAAGAAAAACCTGGAATTTAATATAAGATTACAATATACTGTAGGAAATAGAAATATAAAATAAAGTTGTCAGTTTTTAGAAAAATTTATATAATGGAGTTTTTCCAGATATACTGATAGCACCATAACTGATCCAACGAAACAATTTATTGAAATTGGTTATAATATCATGCTATAATTTACCAATTGGCTGTAAATTACTTCTCATACTATTTGTAAAATTCTGGTTGACCTATCCAATATTTTAATTAAAAGACTTTCAATAAAAATGTATAACTTATTTAAAAACAAGTAAGAAATAATAATAATATAATACCCTAAAGTAAAGTATTATAATACCCTACACTAAGCAAAAATATTTTTATTTCAATAATTTATATTCGCGAGCGATTTTCGGAATTGGGCCTTATATGGGAGCTATGACAAATTATAGACCGATCATCATTACATTTTATCATGTGATTAATGTCTATATGAAAGTTATTTATGTTGCATTTTACGTGCATACTAACATTTTAAGGAGATTTATGCACGTTAAAGTGGTTATCGGAAGCAGGTCTTATATGGGAGCTATGACTAATTATGGACCGATCAAAACTTGTATTTTTCTTCATTAAATAAATTAAACATTTATGAAAATTAAACATTTATGACCGATAAAGTCTCATTTCGGGAGGACATTTGTATGGGGGCTAGGTGCAATAATGGACCGATTTCAGCCAGTTTCAATAGGCTTGGTCCTTGGACAGAAAAAATGATATGTACTAAATTTTATCGAAATATCTTCGAAATTGCGACCTGTACTCTGCGCACAAAGTTTACATGGACAACCACCCAGCCAGCCAGACGGACGGACGGACATCGTTTAATCGACTCAGAAAGTGATTCTGAGTCGATCGGTATACTTAAGGTGGGTGTTAGACTATCAATATACCCTCCCCAGTATGGTGGTGTAGGGTATAAATACATATAAATTTAACAGGGCATTTTTACATTTGATTAAAGAAATAAACGAAACATTTTTGTTTTCCAATATATGTAAATATCCATAACAATTGAAAAATATTTAATCTCACCCAAATTTCAGGTGTATTAATAAGGTGAAGTTACGAACACAACTGATTATTATTTGTTTGTTTATGTTTCTTTATATATATTTTTTTGTATTTTAAAAAATATTTGGTCAGTTCACAAAGTCATACTGTCATAATATCCTAATATATCACGATTCGGCAGTTTGGCTTAACCGACTCTTATGCATTCGGTGTTGGTATCTGCTGGTTGGTTACGATAACACAATAAACATAGCATAGAAAGTAGTATTATTTTAGGACATTTTAAGCTTGAAAAACAATAAAAAACATTGTGAAATATTAGGACATTATGACAATATGTCATGATAAGAGACCTTGTGAATTGACCAATTGTGTTTTGCAAAAAATAGTTTTGTAAATAAATGCAAGAAAATGCATACAACAATAAAATCGCGTAAGTAGCAGTGAGTAGAATCCTGATTAATATGCCTCGACTGATACAACAATAGAATACATCGATTTACATGTATTTTGTTGTTGAAAAACTTAGGTTTATTAAATAATTTTATTATTGTTTATAGAGTGAATTTAGGGGTGTTTATGGAAACTGTGACCAACAAAGAACCGGTCTTATCGCCGTCATTTTATTTCGATACGATCTTGTTTAAGAAATTTGTAAGCGTTAAAGAAAATAAGTCTTCTTTACAACATATCGCAAAACATTGCTTTTGTCATTTCCCGTAAAATCCATTCCTTTTTTCGTTATTAATTTTTTTACCCGATGAAAAAAAAGATGAAACGATTAAATTGTATTTTGTCTCTTAAAAAAAAAACATTTTGTTCCTTTTGAATTAATATGTATTATTTTTAGAACACAAATGTTTGTTTTGTTTTCTTTATTCTAAATTAGAATTTCTAATGAACTAATATTATAGCGTAGCTATTATTATAATCATGAGTGTGAACTTGTTCTTTGTATCTCTTTAAAAAATACAAATTTATTCAACCTTAAGAGAGTACGAAACTTTTAATAAAGCTTTGTCAACAACTTTTTATTTAGCCTCACATTTAACGCCACCTAATTTGTATGAAATAATAAAAACAACTTTAGTTTTCCCCCTACAAAATTAGAACTCGTATCAACATGTCCGCCGCTCGTCGCATTTACAAAGTTCTCGTTTCCCATCCAGACGTTCCCACTCCCGTTCTCGAGTATTTACGTCAACGCGGCTGTGAGACAATCGTTTGTCAAAATGTCCCACCCGTGCGTTCGGAGATTTTGCAAAAACTACCCGGTGTCGATGCCATCTTTTGGGCACATTATCAACCTCTCAATTCGGAAATATTAGATGCTGCCGGCTCGCAGCTAAAAGCGGTTTCAACAATGTCTTCAGGCATTGATTATGTTGATGTGTCCGAGTTTAAGCGCCGCCAAATGCCCTTGGGACATACGCCGGGTATAGTGAAAAATTCAGTGGCGGATTTAGCAATTGGTCTAATGATATCGGCTGGAAGATTTTTTCATGCAGGTAGACAAGAAATTGACAAGTGAGTACGGAGCAGAAAACAATAAATAATAACAGCTGTTTGTTTAGTTCAAAAGCTTACGTTAATGAAAAGCTTTTTTTAACCCTATGTAGTGTATGAGGGTCGTTTTATGAATTTATGAAAAAATTCATATCCATAACAATACATTTTTGATAGATAGAGTGTTAGCCAAACCATAGCAATGAGGGATATTAAGTGAATAAAATGTCCTCAAACAATATGTTTGTCAAATGAATATAAATATTTGTCAAAATTAATAAAGAAAAAAAATAAAGCTATTTTTGAGTGCTGCTAAGTGATGCATTTTTGAACATTTTACGTTAATTATGCTGCAGTGATCACATCCATTTTCTTTTGTTTGTATTCTACTTCTATTAATATCCGTATAATTTATGTTAAATAGTATTTGCTGTGAATTTGTTTATAATTTATGCTCACTTAATTAATCTCAACAATAGTAAAAATTTATCAGGGACTAAAATAATTATCCCGAATTTTAATTTCGGGATTGGAAAAACCCAAACGCGTTTTTTTAAATTAGATATGGATATTTTAACTAGATATGGATATTTTAAAAAGTGTGGAAAATAAAAGTTTTTTCACTTGGGCATTAATTGGATATTAAGGTCAAAATGTTATATGACAAAGATGAATTAATTTTTAATTTACTAGAAAACAACATACACAGTTTATTTATGTATATACTTAAGTTACAAGTCTTTATTCATACAATATTGTTAGGTTTTAAACTTTTTAAAACGCTGGTTTATTTTCTTTAAATAAACTGGATACTTTTGATTGCAAATAAAAGCAGTTAAGTAGTTTAAAATTGTAACAACTCTTTATTTATTTTAAATTTTCAAAAACAACAGAATTAAATAGTCACTCAGTGTCTTTATACACGTTTATCAATTCGCAGAAATGCACACACACTTTATAATGTACAAACTTAAATGTACAAACAGTTGATGTTAACTCTAACAGCGCCTATCATAAACTCACTCACGACTGCAACCTCTGCCACTATTTATACACACAATGCTCTTAACGGACAAACTAGTACATTCGAATTCTAGAGCTTAACAAACAATGATAATAACCGCATGCTATCAACATTGTTGATAAGTAGAAGCTTCTACTGATGGACGTGTTTATAAACATGATGAATGTTGCAGGCAGTCGTTACAGACCGTTAAATTGAAATCGCTATTGTACATTCGTAACAATATATTAGCGGAGTTGAGTGTTTGATGCATATGGTCTTGCAAAAGTGCAAATGCAAAATACTGTAACTTTTGTTTGCAATCCAACAACAATACGCTTTTGAGCAATACTAAAACTGTACAGCCTTTTTTGCTACGTGTATTGCGTTTGCATCACTGATACTTGAACAGCTGACTTTTGTAAACAATAATTCAAGCTATGGGGTCGACAACTCTAAATAAAAAATTTAAAAGAGAAAAACCCAATAAAAAGTAGAAGCCAGATGAAATAAAAATTGTTCTGGAGTATTTCATGGCATTTTAAAACAATTTCACAAAATAATCAAACACCTTTTTGTAAATTTTCACGACCAATATTTCTGTACATCAGCTGTTATCTAACATGCAGCTAGCATTCCAAAGTTGCTTAAAGTACTGTCAATGGAAAAATTATTGCAATAACAAACAGTTGCAACCTAAAGCGAACCAAACACTCAATACCGCAATTGCTTTTTATAATTTCGATTATTTCTATTTCCTAAATTTTGTATTACTTTTCATAATTTCGATTACTTAAGTAAACTAATTAGTTCTTTGACATAATTTTCACTGTTTTTATAGTATATGTTATAAATAAACAAGGCGCATTACTTGTATTAATTAGTTAAGAACATCGAAAATAATCTTTGCAATTTTAACAAGTAAGAGAGCAAATTATACTTTAAAATAAAATTAAAAATTTTTTTTTTTAAAAGTTTTTGTTTTTAAAATTGTTAAGTTTAAAGTTTAAGTTTTTTCCAATTATTAAAAAAATTCGGGTTAAAAAATATTTTTCCCGATTTTGACCCATTGTAGGTCCCACTTTGTATAGCCTTATATACATCGTTGCAATGGACTTTGAAATATCTATCATTAGATATCCATATTGTCTATATTTATGACTTAGTAATCGAGATATAGATAAAAAAAATAGGCCAAAAATAGAGGTTGTCTCGAACTTTTGCTAATTTGAAATAGGAAACTTTTCAAAAGCATGTCTGACAGAATTATTGAGGATTTGGATCCCGAAGATATCTGAGGTCTTCAGAAAATTGATTTCAACAGACAGACAGACATGGCTAAATCGTCTCCGCTATCTATAAGGATTCAGAATATATATACTTTATAGGGTCGGAAAACTATATTGTGGAAATTACAAATGTATATATACCTTTCTCACGAAGGTGAAGGGTATAAAAAGTATATAAACAACTTATTAAACAATTAATCCCCTAAAATGTTATAAAAATAAATCCGTTATAAATCTCTGTAAAAAATTGTTTATATCTCTTCGACACACAAGAAATAACTTTAATTCAGATATTTTACTGGTTTCAATTATCTCATAATAAGTTCAAATATTCATGTCGACAAAAATAACATTTTCTAATATTTTTTTTTTTTTTAAATTTTGAGTAATGAAATATAAAATTCTCATAATAAAAATATATCTTTAATATGTATATTTTTTTATAAAGTTTAATCAGTATTTGTGTTTTTACTTCTATAGAAATATTTGTATACAAATATTTTTTATAAGTAAAACATGGAATCATTTATCATGAGAAATTGAGATTAAAAATATATAAAACATCAATGGAATCAAACGAAACTGAAAATAAAAGAAAAACAAATATTTTTGAAAAATTAGCAAACAAAAAAGTATGTATTGTCCATTTAAGGTTTAATGCATAATAAAGCTTTTAATTAAAGAAAACTTTTTAACATAAAGCTTTCACTAGTAAAAGCTTTTTGTATTAAGTAACATACTGTTAACTTTTAAATTAAAGCATTGCCAGCTACAAAAGAATAAACATTTAAAAAATACTTGCATTATTGTCTCATCTACAACAGTTCTTTATGGAAAACTGAACGCATCAATTGGTTAATGGGTCAAGAAATACGTGACTCTACTATTGGATTCTTAGGTTTCGGTGGTATTGGCCAGGCCATAGCAAAACGTTTGCAGTGTTGGGACACTAAGAAAATCATCTACCACACACGCACACGCAAAGCCAACGATAAGGAATTTCATGCAGAACATGTCTCATTTGAGCAGCTATTAAATGAAAGTGATTTTCTAGTGGTGGCATGTCCTTTGACATCAGAAACCAAGGGGAAGTTTAATGCAGAAGCATTTGGGAAAATGAAGGCAAATAGTGTATTTGTTAATGTGGGAAGGGGAGGTAAACACATCTTGTTGAAATAGAAAACAAATAACTTCAAAAATAAAATTAAATTTAAATAATTTCATATTTAAGGTATTGTGAACCAAGAGGCATTATATAATGCTTTGAAATCTGGTCAAATATTTGCTGCTGGTTTAGATGTTATGACACCGGAACCTTTGCCGGCCAATGATCCTCTACTAACACTTCCTAATTGCGGTAAGTTTTTTTTAATTTTGTACAATATAAGTAGTATATTCTTAAATTATTTATAATATTTTTTATACTTATTTATTAATGCAGTCATTATTCCACACTTGGGAACGCAGACTTTAAAAACTACCACCGAAATGGGCATGGTTGCCGCTAATAATATTTTGAATGCCTTGGACGGGAAACCCATGATTTCGCCAGCCTATTAAATAAAATGAAAATACAACATTTGTAAATATCTAAGACTTTACTTATTATTTATGTAATAAACTAACTTTATAACATTTAATCTACATATACTGTATATATGTATGTATGTATATCCATAGTTTACTCAGTCTATTATTTAAAAGAATTAAAATTAACGAATTTATTTGATTTCTTTTCATTTTAAACAGATTTATTCACTCATATTATTGTCTTTAACATCTAAACTTAAGAATACGGTATCCCATTCTTCCCTTCCCAAGGCCGTTAGATATTTCTTACGTTGTTGCAGCACCAATTCTAGAAGTTCGGTTTCATGTTTTTGAGCAATTTCCAAAGCCTTACGCCAATTATGCATGCGCAGACAAAGACATACAGCTTCCCGATATTTACGATTGTGTATAAGAATAGTTTCTGCTTCGACAAGTCTGCCCAGCATTAACGAATTCTCAGCCATGTAGTCGGCACTGGAGGGTTCCAAAGTTTTGATGTACTGCAAGTAGCTAACTTTATCGATTTGCAAAGCAGCCGAATAAGCTTCTTCGCTGATTTGCAATTGATTTTTGCGGGTGGCAACGGCCGCTAGAGTGGCCCACAAATAAGCATTCTGAGCCATGCGACATATTTTCAAAGCCTGTTGCCAGTGGGACTCCATCAAAGTGCGATGTAAAATCTCACAATACATATTAATACTGATGGGCAAAAGAGCCCCCGAACAACGAAAAGTGACAATGGCATCTTCGAAAGTTTCGATAACAATATTTTTGCCAAATTCCCTTAAAAGGTTAAAAAAGGATTAAAACAATATCAAACTAAATATATATAACATACGTTGCATCTATTGTTATTGTGGTCAAGGCAATTATTGTAGGATCCGTGGCCCCCTCTCCAGGACAATACCATATACTATAGCAGGCATCATGTACCCCCACCAAAATATTTGATTCACTTGCCCACTTTACCGCTGTAACCTGGGTACCGATTTTATAAACTTCTCCTGTGGTAGCTCCCGTGATTCCAGCCATATTGCCATTTAAATTACGAGTTTCCGTTATATAAAGTTCTCTGTTGTTGTCAATCATGACCACAAACTGATCGTCTACCGTACCAGCACGACAGGCTGCAATTTCGGCAATTTGAGTTTTTGCTTTCAGGGAAAATGGTTCATACTGTCTGGTAGCGCCGGGTATTAGGTCAAAGATATGAAGAGCTTATTTAAATAAATAATTATTGAATGAAAAATAATGATATTATAAAGTTGGACTCTTAAAATACAATTTTTTTTGGAAAATTTTCTTTTCTTATTTGTTTACCGGTATTATCGGAATTATCTCGAATTACCAAAGTATCTAAACCCAAAGAAATACTACGCCAATTTAACAAAGGTATCTGCGCCTGAGAACCCGGATATCGGGGATTAAGATGCAAACGACCGGTGAATGTATAAACCCAAATTGAAGTAGTGTCCAGAACCATAAAGAATCTTAAAAGAAAATACGAAATATTAAATTTAAAACTCTAGAAAATAAATCCATTAAATACTTCTTTCCCACTTCAATGACTCTGACATCGGTACGACCATCTATAATGATCGGTGTATTTATATATTTCTCATTGTAAATGTGTATTTGATTCGAGGTGGCCACAATTAAGTGACCGTAATCCAACCCGAAATTAATGACACGATCAGTAAACTCTAAGGCATCGCTGCTGCCGTTAGCAATATCCTCCATACGTATGGACTTACGACCCGTCGTAGTGGCCTTCAGATTTTTTGATATCAGTTGTTTTTGCACAATATAACCTACAATGAGTTGGCCAGTGGAAGTACCACAAGCCACTTGTGTGCCGTCCGAAGACCAAGAGAGTGTATGAAATGAACCCACTGAAGGTTCATTAAAACGGGCAGTACTATAAGTCCACTTTAAAGAGAAGTAAATTATACAAATTTAAATAAACTAAAGAATCCCATAACAACTCACGCCTGCACTTGAACATAATTTAAGCATATTGAAAGTGCTAACAAGTAAGACATCCTTTTCTGGATTAAAAGCCACTGAGGTAATAGCATAATCTTCAGGTGAACTTATAAAAAGATTGGCTCCTTGATAGTCCCATATTTTGAAACGAAAATCCTCACCACCAGAAGCTATGATATTGGACTGGGCAGACCAACTAAGAGACAATACCAAACCATCATGTGCACGCCACTAAGATGAAAAAAGGTATTAGAGTACATAGAACGATAGTGAAATGCCTGTAAATATATTACTCTTATCAATTTGCTATTGGCCGCCAAAGGTTTAACCGATATATGGCCTCCTTGGCAGAACACTATAGATGAAGAATTTGGAGACCAACGAGCACAGCGTATGGCTTCGTCACTTTGCAAGATTGTAGAGCGTAACATGCCGGACCTAGACCAGATTTTAATGACACCATCTTCCCCAGCTTTAAAAACAGCATGTTAACTATTTCGTAATTTTGTAATTTATGTTGAAATGTTACCCGTTAATAAACCTGCTCCATCCGGACTCCACCTACCCGAACTTATGGCCGCCGTATGAGCTGATATGCTACGTTCTACCCGAGAACTTTTATTTAAAATAATAAATCTGCCATCATTACTACTTATCAACAATGTATCGCTACCCTTGCCACCGCCACTGCCATGACCACCCAATAACAGCCAGTGCATATCAGTAGGTATAAAATCATCCGGCAATTTGGCCACCTCTAAAGAATCTCTTGTGGCAGAACTCCATTTGTAAATCTGATGATCGTCACTAAATCGTTAAGAAGCCATTTAAATATTATTATTCCTGTTTTTTTTATTTTTTTTATTATTATAGTATTTTATACCTCACAAAATATATATCATCATTACTGCTCCAATCTACACAGCTTAAGGGTAAAATATCCAATGATTTATCATTATTACTATTTCCTTTTGCAGCGTTTGTCTTCGTTATATTTGAGTTTTGTATCAGATAATCGCCATTCCCATTGGAACCAGAAGTCTTTTTACAAATATTTGTTTTTAATTTCATTTTTATTAAGCAATAATTATTTCAATGCTGCTTCACTTTTTAGAATAGTTTTTAAGAAAAAAGCATTTATTGGCATTTTATGGTGGTCTAGGCAACACAAAACCGTTGTCATAGGAAACAAGTGCTTATTTTCGGTTACAGCAGGGTTGTTTTATAAAAACTAAGTATATAACAGTTTCATGTTATAATTTTCTTAGTGAACACAATATGGCTTTCGTAACGTTTCGATTGTTTTTTAAATTTATTTAAGTTTGTTGAATCATTTTAAAATAAAACTATAGGGATTTATTAATTAAGTATTGTATGGATTATACTTGTAAAAATTAGGCATATTCAGTTAAACTATGAAAGGTATTATTGATATAATTCTTATTCGCTCAGATACCCTTAAAACAATTTGTAGAACCACATTTTTTAAATTAATAATATCGGCCATAACTAGGAATAGGTTAACGATATCCTACATAGTAAAATTCTATATTTCTTTAAACCTGTACTTTTTGCCACATTTAAAATTCAAGTGGACAATGGTTTGAAGAATTCTAAAATTGTTTAGCCTTAGTTACGATACTTTTACATTAAAATGCAAAAGTAATTACTGAATGGCAAAATGTTTGGGAAAAATAATTTGATAATAATAGATTTCTTAACGGTCAAATGTATACATTCTAAATTTGAGAAATACATTTAATCTCAACATATTCATTAATCTTAATGTTGATTGAAACTAGGGTAATTATCATCTTAGCCTCAACAAAAAATGCTGTTCCTAGTGCAAAATACATAGAAATTGCATATGTGTGGAAAACCACACACCAGGGTAAGCAGCGTCACTTTTAAATATCACCTTATGCAAAATATTAATTTTGTGTGATTTTCCACACAAGGGTGAGATAGTCTTAATTTCCCGGAAATTAATACAAATAATTTTTCATTCCCGTTAATTTTTAAACCGAAAACCAGTAAAAATCTAATTAAGAAAATTTCGGAATTATGAATGCCTATTCAACGTTTTTAAGGCTCAATAATATAACAGTTGCTTTTTACCGGTCTTGTCACACTCCCAGTTATATTCAGTCATTTTGAATAGAAAAAGTATACTAAGGGTACTCATTTAAACGCTTAAGTTTCCCATTTGTGCAAATGTGCAAATTTGCGCGACGTGTTTCATGAACCCACCTTTTCAATTTTGTGCAAGTTTACACAGAAAGTTTATATTTGTTAAAAATGTCAAATAAAAATAAATTCAACAAAAGTTGTAAAAAATAAGTTTTTCAAATTGTATAAATTTAAATTCTAAAAATGTTGAATGAAAGTTAAATCTTTGGAACAAACGATGATATACATAGTTTGGAAGATTTTGTATATGTTCTAGCTCTTGGTGAATGTTTCCATACACATTGCCATTCAATCCAATCATTCTGTTCCAAAGTTACACAATTTTCACATGCACAAAATATTTATATTTTATTTGATTTTTATTTTTCATAAATAAAAGTAAACAAAAGCAGCTGATATTCAAATGCACAATAAATTTAAGTTTGCGAGTCTAAATTGTCGCGCAAACTTATCGGAGTTGTGCAAACGAATTACCATACATTTTTTGACAGTTCATTTGCGAGAGTGTAAAAATGCACAGATTGCACAGTTTGCGAGGCATTTAAGCGTTTACATGAGGACCCTTACTATTTTTAAAACAAAGTTGCTGCATGATTTTATAAAACTTCTAACTCATTCAAATAGTCAAAATAACTAAAGCAAATTTGTTTTAAATTTTATTAAATGAATAGTAAACTTGGGAATTTATAAAAACCAAATTTGTAAGAAATTCGTATACGATTCGTTTTATATAAAAACAGGCTATTATTTCCTCTAAACATGTATCTTCTTAGAAATTGTAAATGATAATTTGGTACTATGGGCTCTATACTAAAAAATAGCAATTAGCAAAAACATTTTATCATACATTTAAACTTGAGTTTCCAGTTCGGTTTTAAACGAAACCGAAACCGAGGTTTTTCATAGTCTAAAACCGAAACCGACCATTATTCATCGGTTTTTACTTTTAATCTATTTTCAGTAGAAAAATTCAAAATCTAGAAATGAGAACAACCTTTTTCATCCAATGATTCATTCAATATCTCTAAAAACAGATCGGTAAAAATATCTTAAGATTTATTTAAATGTTTTAAATTGTATTACAATAATTGCTTTAGATGATGTAGCAGGCTACATTTCGCAGAATAGGCAAGGAAACCTGTTAATAAGGAATGACACAAACTCATTTAGAAATATTGATCTACGAGTATTTCCTGACAATTAAACTTCAAATGACATTTTACTTCTTTAATTTAGAAAAAAATATTGCAACATTTTTGTATCAAAGACTTATGCCCAGTTTTTGACTTCGTATTTAAATATTAATTATATTTAAGTTCTATTTAAATACGAAAATGAGTTTCTCAGTGCTTCTTTAAATGATACTTAAATGGCCAACGTTGGCCATTTAAATTCTATTTAAGTTTCATAAACTACCATATGTTTTTAACAGCTGTCTTTTGTTGTCTGTTTTTTTTTCACTCTATTGTAGCGCTGTATTTTTTTACGGCATCTAACAAAAACTACACTTCCGATGCGGTGAAGTTGGGGCTTCTTTTGTGCATTTTCCTACATATATTTTATTGTTTAATAACCTTTTTTTTTCTTATTTGGCAAAATGTATCAATTTTTGTTTTGCTTGAACAGCTGTGTTATACAAAACTATCGATAATTTTTTGATATTTAGTAGTGCTACCACACTTTTATCTTATTTAAATAAGAAAAATTATATTGCACTGAAAAACTCAAACTGTATTTAAATACCATTTAAATTTAAGTAAAAATTAACTAAATACGTATTTAAATACGAAGTCAAAAACTGGGCATTAGTTATTTTAAAATATCCGATAAAAGTGTGGAGTACTAACTGAGCCGGTGAGTTTCACCAACCCAATTGGATGAAAGAAATAGTATTATTAATAGGTCGATTATGGATGGCAACCGAACTTCAGTTGCGTTGCCAGAGGGCAACCACAAATTTCTAGTTGCCAATTTGGCAATAGAAATGATAGCTGCCAGTTGCCATCTGTAATATCATTTAGGCAACTGACAACGCAACTGAAGTTTGGTTGCCATCCATAATCGACCCATATGTCGCCCGTTGTGAATTAACATGTCTCTAGTTTCATGTTTATTGAATCATTGTTATATTATATTCCCACTCAACATCATGATTCTGGGTCCATTATTATAGAAAATGCTAAAGAAAGGTACCACTAAAGTCACCTTTTGTGAATTCTAACTCATTCAGAATCATGTGTGCCTAGATTTGAATTTTTAGGTTCATTATTATAAAACTAGCTTGACCCGGTGCGCTTCGCTACCCCTGTCGTAGTCTATGTTGGAAATTTCAATAAAATCGTTTCGGCCGTTTAGTATTTATTGTTTAAGAATTAAAGGTACCAATTTTACCGGTTTTCCCCCTGTTTGCCCCTTTCTGGTCCAAGTATTGAAAAAAGTTATAGCCTATTGACGCTTCCAAGTAAGGATCTATCTACGTTCTAAATTTCAATAAAATCGATTCAGCCGTTTAGGCGTGATGCTCAAACAAACAAACAAACAAACAAACAAACAAACAAACAAACAAACAAACAAACAAACAAACAAACAAACAAACAAAGACATTTATATATTTATATAGATATAGATAGTCAAAAAGTATTACTAGTTGAAAAAAAGTACCTGTGTGTCCCTTTTATAGATTCTAAATCGGTCAGGGTCATATGTGTTTAATTTTCATTATTGTAGAAATTTCAAAAAATACCATTCGAAGAAGGAAAAACTACTAATAATTTTTGTATCCTCAATGTCATATCGATGGTATAATGACTTTATTTCTTTACTCAAAAGTATATTAGTAAAATATTTTAATATAATAAAAAGTACCATTAGAGGAAAAAGTACCAATTTTCCACACTTGAACCACCGTCAACCTTCCTTATTCTAGGTTCAATATTATATTAGAAAATTCAAAAAGTACTATTTGGAGAACGGAAATATACTCCTTAGTTTGGTTTAGTTCTCCATTTTTGGTATCATAATACAATTGAGCACCATATTCTTGATTATTTCTTTATTGAGATGCATATTAGCCTACTTTAACTTTTAAAAAGTACCATTAAAAGAAAAAGTACCAATTTTCCTTTATCCTCTTGAACACTTGTCAAGTTTGAACTTTAAATTTGTATAGCATTTCCTATATTATCAACTGATTTAGTTTCTATAACACTTAATATTTAATAAATTATCACAAAACCGAACCGAAATTGATCGGTTTTCAATATTTTAAAACCGAAATCGCGGTTTTTAAATTCTTCGGTTTTTTGTAAACTCTAATTTAAACTAGCACATATTTAGATTTGAAAAAAAAAAAAACAGTTGATATCATGTGGAGAAAATGTCATTTGTTAAACGTGTTTTCTCAAATCAAACTTCAAACAAATAAGTAGATAAGTATTAGAATAATAGTTTCCCTCCAGTTTAGTTCTACCCTCTGCGCATCTTAAGTAGTGTTGCCAAATGTCCCGATTTTCGCGTGGTTGTCTATTTCATTAAATTCCGCGTACCACTATTAAATTGAAAAATACGCGCATTTAAGTATGTGAAAAAATATATAAAATATGATTTTACCAAAACAACTAAATTGAACTGATATGTATGAATATTTGAACAATTTAATTTTTCTGTGTTAAAATCAGGGACCGTAACAATTAAGACATTTATAATAAAAATCACAACATAATTTTTATTTTCTAATTTTTATTTTTTTGGCAGTTATAAAAATTAATTATTGAGTATTATCAAAATATTTCATTAAATTTTGAACTAATTTTTCATTTTAATTAAAAACTATGTTCGCTGTAGTGCATTGAATGTGCAGTGTTAAATTTTTATTTAGAATTTTTGGAATACAAGACTTTATTAAGGATAAAGTGAAAAGAGTCAAATTTTAACATTCTTGAAAGATCAGACAAATATGCCAAAAGATCCACCAGATTTATTATTGCTAAACAAATTTCTCATTCTTAGCTGCGTTACCAAAATTTTTTAAGAAAACACCAAAAAATAGGGTATTCAATGAAAATATAAAAACCGCGATATTCCGAAAACGCGAGCTGACTGGAAAAAAAAAGTATAAGATAGTAATGAGGATTCGTCAACTTGTACAAAACGTAGTTCAAATCTCGGGCACCAAAATGTCTGTTCCGCAGTGTTATTTAAATTTGATTGTGAATATAATAATAACTAACATGTGTAACAGTATGTATGAATAATAATGAATAAAATATATTTAATTACAAATAATCACAAAGAACCATTAAACATAATTATATAAATAACCTATGTATGTATGTGAGGGATACCCAATATAAATAAAAGCTAAATTAAAATTTTATGTAAAACCAACGAAACCAGCGACCACAACTTCTAAATATTTATTTGTTTTTTTATGAGTAAGAAGATGATTTTTTCTATGTGCCTCTTGTTATTTTAACAATTAATCATACATTAATTTAACAGAACAAACCAGGAATGAGCATGAATTAAGTCTAAAATTACGTTTAAATTGATTTGTACAGCAATTATGGATGGCATGACTGACTGTGTTTTTTGTGTTGTTAATGGACTGAAAGGAAATACTCCCTCGCATGCATTTAATGGAATAATTAACAAATCAAGTAAAAAATTTTGAGCATAACTTTATATATAGCGGGGGCATAATCTTGCACACAAAAAAATTAAAAGAAGCAAGCAAGAAAGCTCAAAAAACAGGAAAATATTATTTATATAAATACTATATTTTTTATAATTTTAATTTTATTCTATATTTTATAAAATTTTTTTTACAAAGAACAGTTAATTTTCCACTTTCCAAATGAAATTATATTTAAATGTTACAAAAAATGCAAAAAAAAAAAAAAAAATTTGTAAAAAAAAAATTCATTTAGAAAATAATTTATTCCTTTCAAGACAAACATAGCTATATCGTCTGTTTAGGCTTTAGTTAATAGTTATTAAATGTTTTTATATTCAAATGTAACAGTCATTTTTAGTTGTGTTTAAATATCTGTTAATGTTGTATTTTCTGGTACTATGAAATGTAATAATGTTCTGACTTGCTGTCGGGAACTCTGTCTGCTAGACTATTTTTTTTATGAATTTTTTTTTAATGCTGCTGTGAAGTCGTTTTCGTGTCGTGGGAGTCGTCGTGAGCCTCTTGCTTGTAACATCAGGCGATCTTAAATTAGTAGAATTTTAAATAAAGTATATTTTTATAATTTAAATTGGAAAAATAAGTATTTTCATTTGGTCCGTAAACTAACGCGACAACATTTTGGTGCCGAAACCCGGGAGTTAGAGTTAATTCCACTGAACAACACAAATTATAAAACTACACATAATTAATTTCTACAATAATAATTAAGATGCCTTGTCCGTATATATGTAATTTTTTGATGTAAAGTGCTGTGGCTGCGTTATGTTATTTAAAGTGGAGTGCTTTAAACATAAGGAAAGTTTTCACCACTGTTATAAATGTTATTAGTAATGATCGTGGTCCTAGCTACACTGTTAGCGTAGACACCAACCACTGTTAAACTCTGATATTCACCACAGGAGTAGAACGGCCGCCGTCTGAAATAAATTAAAGGACTTTGAGTTTATGACATGTCAATCACATCTGACATGTAATAAATAAACAAAAAGTAAAACAGAAGAGTGCATTAACTACATATAAATTAAATTTATACTTTTTTTAAAGAAAAAAGTGAATAAAATTAAATTTATAAATTAAATAAATTAATTAATGCACTGCAATGGCTCCACCAGATGACCCAGTGCATGAAATAAGTGACGGCGAGCAAGATGCTGGTGCTAAATCTTTGCAAAAGGTTAACCAACTTAAGGCTTTGAGGACAAGTACCAAAGGCAGCATCTCCCGGATGAAAAACCTTATAGCTAAGAAGGGTACAAGCTTATCATCGGAAGAGCTTAATTGTAGACTGTGTATGTTGGATGATTATTTTAAGAAAATAATCAGCGTGCAAGATGAAATCGATAAGTTGAGCCCAAGTGCCGACATTGCAGGTAATGAAGCAATGACGGCTGAAATAGAAGATATTTATGTGGCGACAAAATCGAAAATAATGTCTTTGTTGTCAAAGAGGCAGCATACCGTTGCTGATGTCAGTATGATGAATAGTACAGCATCATTTCCAGCAGTCCCTAGAGTTCGTCGGGAGGTAAAATTACCGAAATTCGAAGGGAAGTATTCTGAGTTTCCTAAATTTATTGCACTTTTTAATAAATTAATTCACCAGGATGAAACTTTTGATAATTGTGAACGCTTTTTAATTTTGAAAGAGCATTTGGGCTCCAGGCCTCTGTCGGCGATAGCAGACTTTGACGTGACTGAGGATAATTATCCAAAGGCACTTGAAAGGTTGAAAGAGTGCTTTGATAAGAAGGCGTTAATGTTCGAGGAACATGTTAATGCACTGTTTGCTATCCCAAAATCAACAAAATCATCTGCTGCTCATCTAAGGCAAGTGTTGGATGCAGCTAATGCACATTTGAGTGCTATGTTGTCATTGGGCGACTACAAAGATGTCGCAAATGCTATCCTTATCCATATAGTGATGGAAAGGGTGGACGAAGATTCTCAAGTTAAGTGGGAGGAGTCAGTGGACTACAGCAAACTCTCATCATGGGATGAATGTTCTGCTATTTTGACAAGACGGTGTCAGAACCTAGAAGCTCGAGAATCTAAATTGGGTCAAGTGGACTCAAAGGCTGCAATTTCAGAAAAAGGTTCTAGAAATAAACGTAGAAATTATACGGCGCTTTCTATTGCAAAATCAAGCTGTTTTGTTTGCAATAAAAGTGGCCATGAGTTACAAGAATGTTACAAATTTAAAAAGATGTCTCAAAAGGAGAGATATGCAGCTGCATGTAGAGCTAAAATATGTTTTAGATGTCTAAAAGGTGGACATTTACATGCAAACTGTACTGCTGCAAATTGTGTAAAGTGCAACAAACCTCACCATCAGCTTCTACATAGAAACGGTCCAGAAGAGAACTCGGAAGTCTCCAATGACTTGCCCACTACTGCAAACCAAGCTGCAATCCAGACATCAGTTATGAATGTATCTGCTGAACCAGCTGTTTTTCTCGCTACAGCTTTAGTTTTAGTTAAAGGTGGTTCTGGAAATTTTTATAAGGCTCGTGCTATTTTAGATTCTGGATCACAAGTAAATTTGATGAGTGAAAATCTAGCTCAGAAGCTGCTTCTTAAAACAAAGGCCTGCAAACTGAATGTAAATGGTGTCGGAGAGGTAGCAACTATATTTAAAAAACATACTGTGACCAACATTAAGTCTAGAATAAATGAATATGATGTTGCTATGGAATTTTATATTTTACCAAAAATTACAAGCGCTAAACCTGATCAATATGTTGATGTATCTGATTGGAATTTTCCTAAAAACATACAATTGGCTGATCCAATGTTTAATATACCATCGCGGGTAGATATTTTAATTGGGGCTGAAATCTTTTTTGATTTGATTTCTGTTGGTAAAATTCATCTTAAAAATTCGTTGCCCAGTCTTCAAAAAACCATTTTAGGTTGGATAATTGCTGGTAAAAGCACAGATAGCTTAGTTTCCCCCCATAAACTAAATAATTTGTTGGTAAACAATGAGGATCTACAAGATGATTTAAATAATTTGGTTTCAAAATTTTGGCAAATTGAACAGATATCTTCTAGAAATACATTTTTAACTGAAGAAGAGAAGGAGTGTGAAAGAATTTTTATGGAAACTACCTGTAGAGATGCTTCAGGGCGTTTTGTTGTAAAAATTCCATTCAAATCATCAGTGAACGAGCTAGGTAGTTCATATAATGCAGCTGAACGAAGATTTTTCTCTCTGGAAAGAAAACTTAGTAAAGATATATTAACACGAGATGCTTATAACGCATTTATGAGCGAATACCTTTCTTTAGGTCATATGACTGAAGTAAAGGAGCATATTTCGAATTTAAAATATTTCGCGCCACAAAATTATGTATTGCGGCCTGAATCTACAAGTACAAAACTTAGAGTTGTGTTCGACTGTAGCTGTAAGACAGATAGTGGTCTATCATTAAACGAGGTTATGATGAAGGGACCCCAAGTCCAAGATGATTTGCTGTCTATTATATTACGTTTTCGATGTTACAAGTATGCGATAACGGCTGATGTAACAAAAATGTACCGTCAGGCTTGGGTGACAGAAGATGATGCCGATTATCAAGCCATTATTTGGAGACCTTCTCCAGAAGATGATATTAAGGTGTATCGTTTGCGAACCATTACATATGGTACAACATCCGCTTCATATTTAGCAACTAGGTGCTTGAAGAAGTTGGGAGAAGAATTTGAAGAAAAATATCCAATTGGGTCTAAGAAGATTCTATCAGATTTCTACATGGATGATTTGATCACAGGTTCAAATGATGAAGAAGAAATTTTTGAAATATACAAACAAGTGTCAACGGTTTTAGAGTCAGCTAAACTTACATTGAAAAAATGGTTTTCAAATAATAAAAAATTCCTCAAATCTGTACCAGCTAGCGATAAAGAGAAGACTTTACGATTAAATGAGGATGAGATTATAAAAACTCTTGGCATTATATGGGCTCCTTTAGGAGATAAATTCCGATATGTATGGCCTAATTTTGATGAAAATAAAGCTGTAACAAAAAGAATTGTTTTAGCTGAATTATCCAAGCTGTTTGACCCACTTGGTCTCATCAATCCAATAACGGTAAAAGCAAAAATCTTTATGCAAGATTTATGGATTTTGAAGGTCCATTGGGATGAGTCCCTGCCAATGAAACTCCACAGTCAGTGGACTGAATTTCGAGAGAAATTAAAGGGAGTTGAACAAATAAGTGTTCCAAGGTATGTTTTATCTGAAAAAATGTTTGTAAGAGTAGAAATGCATGGCTTTGCAGACGCCTCAAAAAGAGCCTATGGGTGCTGCGTATACATTCGTACTATATGTGATGATAATGAGGTTTCTGTGCATTTATGGAGTGCCAAATCGAGAGTGGCACCATTGAAAACTTTGTCTTTGCCAAGATTAGAACTCCTAGGTGGAGAATTACTGTCAAAATTGGTTACAAAAACTAAGGAAAATATTCCAATTAAGATTGATGCCGTTTATTTATGGACTGATTCCGAAATACTGCTAGACTGGTTAAAAGAGCATCCATCGAATTGGAACACGTTTGTGGCCAACCGAATATCATTAATACAAGAAGAAACAAAAGGGTGTATTTGGCGTCATGTACCATCTAAATTTAACCCAGCTGATATTATATCCAGAGGTGCGTATGCTAATGAATTAATTGAGTCTTTTTGGTTTACAGGCCCAGATTTTTTGAAAAAACCATGCTCTGAGTGGCCTCCCAACAAAATTAGACATCAAATTGCTGTTGTAGATCAGGAAAGAAACCTACATGGTACAACACTAATCATACAAAATAAGGCCAACAAAGAGACTAAAAGTGAAGGCTTCAAACCTGTTCTCCTAGAATGGATTGAGAAATTTAGCGACTTTGAAAAATTGCTAAGAGTAATTATTTGTGTGCTGAAATTCAGAAAGGTATTGCCAAAAATTACTAGAAACAACAATGTGGATGAAGCCATGACTCGTATAGTCTACTGTATACAACAATACTATTTTCGAGAAGAAATTGCATTCCTATCAAAAAATCA
The DNA here is from genome assembly GCA_942486065.2 of Calliphora vomitoria. Classification (NCBI taxonomy): domain Eukaryota; kingdom Metazoa; phylum Arthropoda; class Insecta; order Diptera; family Calliphoridae; genus Calliphora; species Calliphora vomitoria. The sequence continues at coordinate 142,763,879 of OW818030.2, forward strand.
TGAATTATCTGCCTCTAGCAAATTAAAAGGTCTAAGTGTATTTATTGAAAACAAATATGGCGTTCCATTACTTCGGGTTGGTGGCAGACTTGCGAATGCTGATTTACCCTATGATTCGAAACATCAGATTTTATTACCGAACAATTCAAAAGCGGTTCGAAGTTACGTAAGATATCTTCATCTGAAATATTTGCATGCTGGTAGCCAAACTTTAATGGGCATTATAAGACAGCGATACTGGATTTTCCATGCTAGAAGTTTAATTCGGTCTGTTACGAGAAATTGCCTTCAGTGCTTCCGATGTCGTCCTAAGCTAGGTAAACAAATAATGGGTGATTTACCTCATTCTAGAGTAGCTGTAGCCAAACCGTTTACTATTACGGGCGTGGATTTCTGTGGCCCGATAATAACAACTTATAAACTACGAGGTTGTCGTACAACAAAAAGCTACATTGCTGTTTTTGTCTGCTTTTGTACAAAGGCTGTCCATATGGAAGTAGTGACAAATTTAACCGCTAAAGCATTTTTAGCCTCATTGAAAAGATTTGTGGCACGACGTGGATTATGCTCTAAACTTTTTTGCGATAATGCTACAAATTTTGTAGGCACACGCCGTGATCTTGAAGAAATGAAGGAAAAGTTTTATACTCAACAGGTTCAAGGAGAAATATCTAAATATTGTACAACCAACAGTATTGAATTTCGTCACATTCCCCCTAGATCCCCTCACTTTGGTGGTTTATGGGAGGCGGCGGTGAAGTCTGCAAAATACCATTTAGTAAGAATTCTTGGTCAATCACACTTAACCTTTGAAGAGCTTTCAACCGTGGTTGCTGAAGTTGAAGCAGTTTTAAATTCAAGACCTTTGACCGTTTTATCAAACGACCCTAATGATGAAAGCGTTTTAACACCTGCCCATTTTTTGACTGGTGGTCCATTAACTGGCATCACTGAGCCTAGTTATGAGTCTAAGGAATTGTCCCACATGGACAGATGGTTGCGCGTGTCTGCTATACAACAACATTTTTGGAAGAGATGGTCGATGGAGTATCTTCATGAACTACAACAAAAGGTTAAATGGACAAAAAAGCAGAAAAATTTAAATGAAGGTGATCTGGTGCTAGTAGCCGAAGACAATATGCCCCCAAAACAATGGTTAATGGGAAGAGTTTCTAAAATAGTTCGAGATCAAAAAGGTTCTGTACGTGTAGCTGAAGTTAAAACAAGGAATGGTATGATTAAGAGAGCAATCCACAAGCTGGCTCCAATACCAAAAGAAGGTTGATGTATTACCGGATCCATCAAGGGCGGCGATATGTTTAGGCTTTAGTTAATAGTTATTAAATGTTTTTATATTCAAATGTAACAGTCATTTTTAGTTGTGTTTAAATATCTGTTAATGTTGTATTTTCTGGTACTATGAAATGTAATAATGTTCTGACTTGCTGTCGGGAACTCTGTCTGCTAGACTATTTTTTTTATGAATTTTTTTTTAATGCTGCTGTGAAGTCGTTTTCGTGTCGTGGGAGTCGTCGTGAGCCTCTTGCTTGTAACATCAGGCGATCTTAAATTAGTAGAATTTTAAATAAAGTATATTTTTATAATTTAAATTGGAAAAATAAGTATTTTCATTTGGTCCGTAAACTAACGCGACAACATCGTCTTTAAGTTTCATAAGGATCCAAAATATTCATATGTATGTTGTGGGATCTACAACCAATAGTCGATGTGTCGTGGTGGATAAAAAACTCATAAGCAAGATATTCTTTAAAAAAAATATGCACATTTATGCAAAGTTCATCAAAAAACTGTTTTTTTTTTGGTTATAAGCTTAATTTTCATTAACTAACCAATAAAATCGCAAAATTGGTCACTTCATTTCGATTAAAACATATTTTTACTTTTATATCCATTTCGTTTAAAAAATAAAATTAATTGAAATTAGGATTGTCAATTAATCGATTTTTTTTATCGAAAGTTAAAATGTCCTCGATGAATAACGAGTAAAAAATATTATTCGAATAATTTAATAAAACTACATATGGGCAATTCCATGTCATCGTACGTGACATTTCTACGCCTATAGAGTGGAATAGAAATAAAAATAAATTGGTCTTTATGTTTCATTCAGAGGGTACTACTATGTTTTGAAAAAAAATAATAAGTTCTTTCGAAACATTGTTGTACAAAATATAGAGCGAAATTAAGGCATATCGTACGTGACATAAAACGGAAGTAATTTTGAGGTACATATAGAAATATGCGAAAATTTGCGAATCGTGCGACACGTAATGTTTTCTTTTAATTTTTTATACTTTACAATCCGTCATATTTAAATAAAAATAATCTTTGAATGATTTTATAATAAATAAAATTGAATATCGTACGTGACAGATTTGTCTCTTATAGTAAAACAATATATATTCTGTAAATATATGTATACAAAATCTAAAAAAATAAATAGAAAATATATATTCGGTTTCAATAAACAATTTGATAATAGCAAAAAAACAATCAGAGTCAAATTCATTTCATACTACATACTAATTGGGAGCGTGTTTTTCGCCACAATCTTAGCCTAAAACATACCAATTAAATTAAAAAATTAAATATTGTCAGTTTTAACTATTATTTTTGCACTTAAAATGTTGTAATAAGCTCTAAATTCTCTCACATAGTAACATTTTAGTGTTTTCTCCTATTCAAATCATCTTGAAAAAAGTTTCAAGGGTTTTTATTTTTTCGGTCGTGGTTGTCATTCTCGTTGAATTGCCCATATATGAAACCAGAACATTTTTAATAATTTTTGTGTTAACAATGAATAAAAACACAACATTAGTAAATTTGGGTTTTAATATATTAAAATAATAGTGAAGTTTTTGGTAAAGAAATCAACAAAAAAATATGAGAAAAACAAATAATTACAAAGATATATCAGTTCCACTTACAAAACTGAAATGTGGTTTCATTCCGAATAAAATGTTCGTTTTACTTTTTCTGAAGAAGCAAAATACGGAATTAATTCCAGTAACGATGGGAATTGAATTCTGTGGGTAATGGGTGGGTCAATTGGTTACTTTATACATCACAGGTAAACTAGCGTGAAGTTAATCCTTACTTTACAGTCTCCCTTATGACATTTTATATTTTCTGTATTTAATTGATATACAGTGCACTCGCGGTAACGTGAACACCGTCTAACGTGAACACCGCCTAACGTGAACAAGCTTTTACTTACATTGACTACTCTGTAACGTGAACAAACTCAGAAAGCTCTATTACGTGAACAATTTTTTTACTGCATTTGTTTTCTAATCATGTAGACAACACTTCAATACATACATTAAATTCAATTTTTAAAGTTTTGAGAATCCCCTTATAAAAAAATATGTTTGTATCGTCTAAATTAATTTTTTAGTGGCAACGAATGAGTAATTTTTTTTTTGCTATGCAATTTTATTTCAATTTATAGTTTCTCGTGATCTTGATTTGTTTTCTAATGCATTTTAATCAATAATTTTATATTATTTCACGTTCAGGCGTGTAAAACACAGGTTTATATTATAAAATTTTATATTTTTTCCATGAAATTCGACAATCGCTAACGTGAACAATTTCACTAACATGAACTCCCTTGGTTTTAATTAGTTCACGTTACCGCGAGTGCACTGTAGTATTGAAAGAATGAATCAGAAAATAATATAAAGAAACCAATATAGAAAAGCATGAAAATATAAACAAAATAAACTCACATATATATAGAGCGGAAACTCTCCTGTCAAAGACCTAACTCAGTTGTCAAAAACCTAAGTGCTGAGAATGTATTAGTAAAAAAAACTATGTGAAAACAAATTAAAAATTTTATTTGAGTTTTTTTCTAGAAAATCCGAAATTTTTAAATAAAATTTATAAAAATTGATCAATTTAATCGAAACGACATTGATAAGTTAAAAAGTATTTAACATTTTTTTGACAGTTTCAGGTTTTGTTTTGTCAATAACATAGGAACTCTTTACACAATATAATTGGACTTTTCTCCAAAATTTCAAAAATACACAAAAGAACACGTTTCATAAGGACTTAAGTAATCTAGAGAGTAGTTATTTAAAATATTTATTTTGTACTGGACGTTAGAAAATAATTATTTTATCAGTCAAAAGTAATCTATTGAAATGTCAATTGTTACTAAGTGTCCCTTTAGTTATAAGCCATTTTTCTCACTCTAAAATGTACATACATATAATGCTTGTAAGATCAATATTACCTGACAAAGTTAATTTAGATATAACGGTCCTTTTAGATACTAGTTATTTTACTTACGCCAAGTAATATACAGTCGTTTAATCATACGACAAAATTTAGTTACTAGTACTACTTACAGTTTATATATTATTAAATTATTAGAATAATAATTTTTATTAACTTGAATAACAAGAAACAATTTGATGCCATCTTCAAAACAATTCATATCCATTTTATATTTTCTTTAATATTTCATCTATGTTTTCAAATATATCTTCTACGCATAATTTACCTCCTTTTCAAATCACGATAATACTAATCTTAATAAAAAAAAACAATATATTGACCGTGGTTTTGTTAGTTTCGCTTGGTTTTATTAATTGCACTTGTCGAGGTCCCGCTGTACCTAATATTTAGCATAAAAAACTAAAGCTAGACACTCAGATACAATAACATAAATTGACAAAAGTGTCTGGTAATTTGAGGCAAAACAAATACAAATACAATTCGTCCCACCCATTCAGTCCCGTTAATTTCATAAATATGTTTTTTATGTGCCTTAATTGTTCCTGTTTTTTTAGCCACATTAAATGCCACATCATACATTTTCATATGAAATTCATTGATTTTTTTTATCGTGTTCTAATTTAAGTATTTCACTGGAGTGTGTGGTTGGGTGTTTTGTTATCTTTATATGTGTTAATGACCAACAGTAGAAATATAAATAAAATGGAAGTTACGAGACTTAAACAGGATATAGGCATTGTCCTGCAGTCTTATCAAAACATTCACACATGCACGTATACATACACGTACACACTGGCATAAGTAGAATGAAGGACTCATTTTTGTGCTTTGTATTTGAATTGCCGTGTGTTGAGTGTTCGTTATGAGGTGTCAACAATTTCAAAAATTGATTGAGGTTTTTAGAACTATTATCAGAGGAACTTCTATTATTTATATGTTTGTATATATTTATACCTATGTGTGTGTATTAGTAGTGAATTGTTTACTATAAATGAGAGTGTATAGTTTTGTCGTAAAGTGACGTGATATGTGCCAGTGTGGTCCACATAATTATTAATTATATTTCATTAGAATTTAGGTCATTTGCATAGATAGGGCAATGGAACAAATAAAATGCGATTTATATACGATTAATGGAAATATTTCACTGTCGTACAATTTTTATATGAAAGGTTGTTATTTAATAAACAAAATGAGAACCACAAGCGACTCTCATGATATTTTCATAATATATTGAAATATAAAGCACTCGAATATGTTTGGTTTGATATGTACCATCACATTATTATTATTATTTGTAAATAAAAATGTTCTAATTGTATTTGAACCATGGCATGACCATAGAGTCGAATAAATTTACAAATAATCATATTGCCGTTAACCGGAATCATAATATGGTTGCTTCTAACCATAATATGATTGTGCTACAACCATAACATGATCGGATTTACAATCATGTTTCTACATACATATCTATGTAATGGTTTAGGTGGAATCATAATATGAACATTATCACCATAATTGTTATTACCAATAAACAAATAATTATACAAAGGAATAAAATTATGATTAAGTAGGATCATTTTATAATGCTACTACACATTAGTAAGTAATATATTAGGGTCATATACGAACCTACTATAATTTTGATTATAATCACTAAAACCATAATTATTCATTGCGTGTTCATCAAATAGGATTGCTGACGTAATCGTTTCAATTTATTTATAAAAATTAAATGTCAAATTAAATAGATTTTAATAGCAATTTATTAATGACCGTAAGAAAGTCGGGAGTTATTTAAATACAATTTATTCTAATAAAAAGAAAAAAATATTCACTATTTATATAACACGATATCACTCATATGATTACATTGGCTGTTAGAATGTTATATTCTGCTGTACCGAATCGTATGTAAAAATATAAGTATTCACAGATATTTTATGAAAAATCACTTAATATCTCAGGAATTTTAGTAGATCCAGAGAAGTGTTAGAGTTAAATTACAGATTGTCTTGGATATATGTACATACATTATTATTCAAATATTTACTTATATATGCTTTTTTCAAGAAGTATAATCAGCAAATTTGCGTAACTAATTTTTCTGACTTCTTGACTTATCCCACTTTCATAATCAGGTGTCACAAAACAACAACCACCATGAAAATATAGACGAATATTATTTTTAATACGAAGAATCTAAAGAAAACATCAACAACAATCAAAAACAGCAAAAAAAAATCTTCCAACACAAATTTACACAACTAAATTTACCAAATGAATCAAATAAATTTCTACTTAAATGTTGGAAAATAAATACCAAAAACAACAAACACAGTCGCACAGCTCATAAAGATGTGACATCGAACAAAGAAGCAGCAGAAATAAAAATAAAATACAACAATAAAAATAAATGCATTTTTCCCTAGAGCGAAAATCTAAAACTATAAAAATAAATTCATTTCAAAAGCAACAACTGATTGCAATGAGCAACAAATAATGACAACTAGTCAGACAGTCATACAGACAGACAGTCAGAGCAACCAATCTGACCAACTGAACGACAACCCAAAATGTGCTGGAAAATATTTTTTAGTCATCAATATGTTGATTTTTGTTTTATTTTCCATTTTCGCCCCATTTTCTATAATTCGAATATTTCTACCACTTTCATTCATACATAAGTTCAAGTTAGAGCATTTGTTGATTTTGTCTGGATCACATTCGATTTGAGCAAAAAAACAAAACAAAAATATTTACTCACATCATTGTTTATATAATAGAATTTACTTATTTTGTTTTTGTTAATTTGCTTAAAGCAATTTCATTTCATACCCCAATGGGTAACTGAGATCTGAAGGTAGATAATGTCTACTTAAAGTAAACAAATATTAATTGAAAAAACTTTGGATCAAATCCGCAACATCGTTAAGTAACTGACGGTGCCCAAGAAACATAAGACGAATAGTGTGATAAGAACAAGGGGTCCCTTTTTAATCCCAAGTGATCTATGCTTCGGGTATTCATATAGGTTATACGCCAGAAATTACAAACTACTTCTAAAGGTAGGGTCACACATGGCAAATATTTGACAAAAAAGACGTAACCACTAAATAATATATATTTTATTGTCATTTTTTTATTTCAAAAACTCCTTTTACTTAGGACATTTCAAAACATATAATTAGTTTTATTTTATTTGAAGCTGTTTGATCTTAAAAATCACTTGTAGGAGCAAACAACGTCCAACAAATTTATGCTAAAAAAAGTCGTTACGCTTTTTTGAGTAAATATTTGCCACGTGTGACCATACCTTAAGTATTGCAAAATGTTAGCAATAGTCATTGTTTTATACTCGTAACTTAAGCTAGATGTACAGAAAATAAGCAGAAATATCATTGCTTGAGCATGTGTTCATGACATCTATATGAAGGTAGTAGTAGAAAAATTACCAACTGGGGTTCATATGCATGATGAAAATGTAATTTTGTATTATTTTGTAATTTTCTTAACTTGTTTGTATCTACAGATGGTTCAACTAAATAAAACGGAAAAACGTTTAACATTACAATATTATTTAGTTGACGAAGTTACGAAATGAAAATGAATTCGACCAAAAGATTGACAAAGTGTTACTAAACAGCAAAACTTAAAAAACAAATTTAAAAGATAAAACTTAATGAAAGTGTTTGTCTAGATGAAGTAGACTTACCCTTTATTATCACAATGCATAGTTGATATGTTTTAACCTAAAGGTTAAACATTATTTTAACATACTGAATTACTTTATGTTGCCAAAGGACCAGACATCGTGATAATCGGTGTTAGAGGTAAGCTACAAAATTGCGGAATTTTGGACATAGAACTACAAAATAATAAGCTTTTGAAAATTAGATTCTATGTAAAGAAGATTTTAATGAAAATTCCTTAAACAGTAGTTAATTTCTTTCCGAATTTTTAAAGTTTCAAAAAAAAACTCATACAAATTGCTGCATATTAGATATTTTATTATGAAATAAACTATTTTAAAGAAATCGTTCTTCATTGAATTATGAATATCTTGATTTGTATCCCTATAATTTTCTAATCTGTGTCTCAGTTACTATTTTCTATTTCAAAACATTAAAAATTGTATTATTACAGTTAATAGAGTACAATTAGAAGAATATTGTGGGGCAGAATCAAAATTTATTTGGAAATAAATCTTGCATTATAAACGGCTGGTCCGATCGGGATAAAATTTGACTTGGGCGTAGCCAAGGAGCATTCGAGATTAAGTTATCAAAATGAACCCTACAAATGCTCCAGGGGCGGCGCTAAAGGGGCTCAAATTATGCTACCTTTGACATGTAAAATTTTTAAACACGTGCCATTTTTTGTTTCCTATCCGATTTCAAAGATTTGTATATTTTTGGAAAGCGCTTGGCTAGGTCGTGAAAAAACGATTTTCGGTTTTCGGTTTCGAATTTATTTATGATTCATATAATTTTAATTCTAACTTAAATATCAATTAAGCTTATAAATATTTCTGAAATAAACATTTTTAGTACATAATTATAAACATATATAGCCTTTCAACAGAAATGCCCAACTAACCAAATAATCTCCTAATTAACACAGTAGGAGACTTTCCATAGGACATGCTTCCATAGAACAACAACTAAAAACCAAATATATTAACACAAATGGTGCTGGGGACGATGTCTTGCCACTGATACGAGTACTACATGCAGTAAACTATTTATGAAAGTACCCAACTCTATTTGTTTGTAATAGCAACAACAAAAACGTCAACCAACTATTACTTTAACTGTATTTTCTATGAAAATGTTTGACAACGATGAAAAACTGAAAACTTTTCGATTTCCTATCAGACATTTTAAAAGCACAACAAAATAAAAAACTCATTTACTCGCTCACTCACAACTCGTGAACATGACAAAACTTGCCAAGTTAAAATTAAACTCGTACACAATTTCAAATAAAACGTAGGTACCTTTTTTTGTAAAGGCCTTTACACACGAGTGTCGTGTTTTTTGCTATTTTGTATTGTATCAAGAGTATGTATAAATAAATATATATTTTCTTTATATGTTTTTCATTATTTTAAACCAATTTTTAATTATCTTTAACGTTTTTAATCATATTCTTATCACTTAATGGCTGGAAATTTGGTACTACTTAAAATAATATTTCAAAATTAGTATTTTTTGTCGAAAGTATATTTTTGAATTGAGCCATGATGTTGTTAAATTGTACCAAAAATAAGTAGAAACTATTATCATCCATGCAGCGAGTGCTGAAGTGACGACGATCGTTATTATGCGCATAAATATATGCGTGCTTAAGACTTCGTGTTTCGTTCTCTGTGTTAGTTTGTGTTTAGTTAGTGATGTCAACTGTTTCTAAGCAAAATCAAAAATACGTAAACCGTAAATGGTATGGTGGCAGCAGTAGCAGAAATGTGTCTAAGATTTACGAGGGTACCTGCCGCATAGGCTTAATCCCACGGTGGTCTTAACACCGGATAGAAACGATTCGTCTATCACCGCCATTGAATGACTTGCAAGGTACACTCAATTGGCAACTTCTTGTACAATGATTGCACAGATCAACGCACAATCCCCTTGCTCGAGAGTTCGAGCTATCTAATCCCTGCCATCCATTGCTAGCTAGCCAACTGACCAGCCCAGGACAATTATCAAAGCTGCAACATCCGGCCTGGTAATCCAGTCCAATGTATGGTCTCTGACTTCAAAAGTTCCCAGCCGATAAAAGTCAAAGTGAGTGTACTGATATCACACACTTTTGACCTCGACAGAGAACCAAGCCCAACGACCAGTACATCACGAATGCTACTGCCTCAATACGTTTACTGAGCACAAACGCCAGTTGGTATCTGCTACTTTCAATGGCTCTGTTGAGTCAGCAACAGCACCTAGTAAGATATATTTGGTAGTCCGAAATTTAGCACTAGCCCAAATATTAGTCCTTTAACCAACGATCTTCTCCCCGCTTTGGGTTTCAACCACAACCATAGCGTACCTCACCGAAGTGACCTAACCAACGGTCCTACAGGACCGAAGTCCTGGGGCAAAGGACCCCCGCTATACTAGATAAGACTCTAGTCAGCTGCGAATTTAATAAATTAAATTCTTACCAGGAATGAGGTCCGTGCTCCTCGGAGCCCCGGTTTCGCCCCATATTTCCCCTTGAGGCATAACATCAAGGTGTGGAGCTTACCAAGATGCTTATCCATGCCCCAAGGGGGGGCATCAGTAGCAATGGGTTGCAGTTTTTCCATTACAGCCATGGTAACATGATCATCTTTATCGTCCTATAACACGTTTAACATTGGTCACAGTAGCCGCTGTGAAGGGTGTATCTTGAAATTTTTTTTCAAAATAGTTTAAAATGGCATCAAGTGCATTCCCGGCCACAAAACAAAATTTATGATTTTTAGAGGCCTCCAGTAGTGGCCACCAGTAACGTTTCCTTATCAAGGGGATGAATGTAGTGTATGCGCCTTGTGCCTTTTCTTACGAATAATGTCTAAACTAATCAACCGGCTCGTGCAATTTAATACGTTTTTGCAGCATAGCCATCGAATATTTGTCCATGGTCTCTTTTTTTAAGCCCTCTGTGTCATATTTTTGATTGAACTAAAATATGTCCGTCTACCCTGGCAGGCTAATTGTATCAATTACATAGTAATTGATACAATTTATAGTTGAAATTAAATCCAGAGAAACCATGTTTGGATTTTTCTAAATGCAATCTAAAACAAGTTATAGTTTTTGAAGCCAAATATTTTGGAAACAACAAAACCATAAAACGTACCTTTGGCACTACACATAATCTTTATTTTTATATATTTTTTCACTTCAAAGGCGTACGAATGTCGCGTTCTCGACTGTTTATTTTTTAATGTGTAATAAGTTTGTAGAAACCATGTTTTTGAATGTACAAGATATATGACTCACCAAAAACTTGAATCAATATAATCAAATCATCGTTCGAAAATAATGGCATCGGATCATAAATGGATGAGATATGATAAAAACAAGTAACAGAACTAAATTCGGCTGTGCCGAATCTTATATACCCTTCACCTAAGTATACATATTTACGTACATTGCCTTTACCCATGCAAAACTCTTCATATAGCAACAACAACAAGAAAAAATCATAATATTATATCAGATGCAATTGCAAAACATTCGATATTCATATTCATGCGTTGAGTGCTCACTGATAACTAACCAAGTAAACACAACAATTATTTTGCACAATTACTTTTTTACTTGCTTTTTTACTTGTCTCGTTGAGTGGACAACGGCTACTAAATTGTAAGAGCATAAGAATACGTGTGATTTGATTTTGCACAATTGTGCTATGGGCTGTGCACCATTGTTGTAGAATGTTGTTGTTGGGTGTGTGTGGTGTTTACGTATAATAGAGATGCTCATATGAAAACTCATTATAAACAACTCTCTCTTTATATATACCCTTGCCTCTCATGGTGAAGGGTATAAAAACAAAATACGCAAAGAAGTAACGAACACACATCCACACAAACGCTTTGTTGTTTTCTTGTCAAAGCATGCAATAAATTGTCATTTTTTTATGGAATTTTTTAGAGGTTGTCTCGGATTTTTGCTCATATCTCCGTTGTTTATGAACGGATTTTGCTGATTTTAAATAGCAAAATTCTCGAAAGCATGTCTGATAGAATTATTGAAGATTTGGATCCCGAAGACAACTGGGGTCTTCAGAAAGTTGATTTCAACAGACAGGCAGACATGGCTTAATCGACTCCGCTATCGATAACGATCCAGAATATATATACTTTATAGGGTCGGAAAATTATATTGTGGAAATTACAAACGGAATGACAAATTTATAAAAACTACCTTGAATACCGAGTATATCCTCTAAATTTTTTTTTATTTCAATGGAAATTTTCTCCTGATCTCGTTTTATTTTGAAATGAATTTTAATTAATAATTTTAGATTTATATTTTAATAATGCAAATAATAATAAAAGAAATCTACGTTCAAGATTGTAAAACACAGGTTTATATTGTAAAATTGTATATTTTTTTCATGAAATTCGACAATCGCTAACGTGAACTCTTGGTTATAATTAGTTCACATTACCGCAAGTGTACTGTACTCGTAACGGCAATTTCTCTTTACTTAAATTCATATTTGATTTCAACATCTGTAGGATTCAATAAATAAAATCGTGGAGAAAAATTGTACCTTGAATTACTGAACGATAACGGCAATTGTAGTTATTGCGCCGCCATCGCTATTTTGGAGCTAACGGTAATTCAGCTGAAACCCTTATTTCAGATATAACGGCGTCTTAGCCAACTAAGCAGATACACATAATTTTTATCAGTTTGCATGTACTCGTATCGTAAATGTCGCATTAAAATTGTATCAAGTCTGCTACTGGATCATTAGGAAACTATTCCACTAATCGACTAAGATATTTTATTAAATTTTGTTTAGCGTTCATTTTGAGCAAAATTAAAAACGCTAAAATGAATGCTGCAATACATACGAAATGAAACTATTTCGTATGTGTGATTTTTCTCAGTTTTAGTTTTTTTCTTCTCAAACTCATGCATTTTGTAGACGAATGAATCCAGGGCCATGCAGCAGCGAAAAACAGAGCAGCAAACACTACACAACGATTGTTCAAACCGTCCCTGCTCATTCATTCATTCATTTATTCATTTCGCCTGTTGTTAATTCATCCACCCATTCATTCACTTATTCTTCATACAACACACAATATTCATTTTAGTTTTTATTTTAGTTTGCGTTCAGTTGCCAACGAGTCGAATTCATTGTTCGTGTAGATTGTTTAAGAATAAAAAACAAATTTTAATAATAATAATAATAAAAAAAAAATAGGGGAAAAAAATCAAAAGTAAAGAAAACGTTTTAAAATAATTTTTATTTAAAAAAAATTGGCGGCAAACTAAATAACTACAATATAAACGAAAACAAACTTATTGAAAAGTGAAAAATTAAAAAAAAAATTATATTTAAAAAAAAATATTTTTTTTTAAACAAATTGAAAAAAGAAATTTCTTTAAAGCCATGCCTTCATATGGTTACATTTGTGCCTCATTATTTTTAACGGTGGTGTGCCTCAATACAGGTTGGTGTTTTTTCTTCTCCACAATTTGTATTTATGTCTCCTGCTTAACTTCATCAGCATGTTGCATGTCGACATGTTGAACATTATATTTAGTTACCAGGGATTGTAACATGAAGAAAGAATCCCATGTTGCATAGAAATTTAAATTGCTCTTATGAAAAGGAATGTCTATTTCATGCCACAAATTGTGATCGTACGTGCATGTCTGAGGCCACTCTATTGTGTAGCTTAGTTCCAGGAGCAAATATTGTTTTCTTACTTGAATAAAATCTTTATGAAAGTGGCAGGCAAGGTAGCTCAATTTAGTCCTGGCAAAACTTTTACTGCATATAAATGACGTTAATTATGGGTATTATTTTTGTTGCTGTTTTCCAGTAATGTGTGTGGTTTTGATATTTTGTTCAGGTTTTTTGCCTTTTTTGTGTTTGAAATTAAATCAGGCTGCTAAGTAGTTTAGAGTCTCCTGTTCGAATGATTTATGGGATTTAAATTTCTTAAATTATAGCTTTTCGTTTAAAGTGAAAGAGTAATGAGTTTAAAAAAAATATATGAATATTATGAATATTGTTGTAAAATTGTAGCGATTGCAAAATGGTAAGAAAAAGAACATTCGAAATATTCTATTCAAATTAGTTCTTACTTCTAATGATGATTTGGAAAATCCTGATCTTGATTACTAAATTAAGCATCGAAACAATTTCGATCGCCGAAAAAATTAAAATATTGTTGATAACAAAGTATATCAAGGAGTCCTATTCTAAATTTCTTTAAAATTACTCTCTCATATACTTATACGGGTATCGTGTGAATTGTAAGAGATGTAAACACATCAAAAGTCGCGAAATTTTAACTCAAAATTGTTGATTAAATATAGCTCAATTCATGTTAATTCATTAAAACACATAATTTTATAATTTCTTCAACATTTTTAACACATTTTCATTTTCAAAACACTTGCAGTTTTCACGAACTAAAATATATTTTTTTTAATTATTTCTGGCATTTTATTATTTCTGTGGTAGAATTAAAAATACACCAACACATCAACATTTTAGTTACTAACACATATTTCAACTTAGGTACTTTTTCACTAACACATGTGTAGAGTTAGGTACTGCTTGTTATACTTTGGTTCATAATTTGGATATATCAGTCCAATGCAAAAAGGGGTATGCTTAGAACAAGGGTTGTAAATTTCCTATTATGAATTTAAACTTGTATTTTCTCAATATTAATTTGGATTTCTTCATTTTAATTAGCGTTTTCTCAATATTAACTTGTTTTTAAATCGGATTTCTCATCTTCAATATGTATATTCCCAATATTAATTTGGATTTTCTCAATTTCAATTGTATTAATATAGATAAATACAAATAGATCGGAAACTCTCCTGTCAAAGACCTAACTCAGTTGTCAAAACCCTAAGTGGTGAGAATGTTTTAGTAATAAAAAGATCTTTGAAAACAAAAACAGCACTCGTGTGTGTGATGATTTTAAGTAATTTTTTGTTTCAGTTTTTTTATAGTTTCTGCTCTAAGTGTATTTCTCTATGGTATTAATAGCTTCAACGTTCCAAAGTTTTCGATTTCAACTGATTCAAAAAAAAATTTATCACACGAGTTATATTTCATTTCAATTATTTATTTTTGGAATGTATCAGGATTTCATCAACAGACATAATAAAAGGATTTCGAAATAAATTATTTTACAAGATATCTAGAATAGAATCATGTGCTGTCAAAGTATTAATGCATAGAAGTAGAATAAGAATCTTAAGAATTTGTTCAATTGGTTTAGCTTAATTCGCTTAATGTTTTCCTGAGGTCTTCGCTACTCCATTTGAGAACACATTAAAAATAAAATATTTTCATTGGCTGTACGCTTGGGTCTAAATTTCCCAAACAGTTTTTAATGCTTTAACAGATTTGTCCAAATCGATCAAATATCTTGAAATAAGTATTCAAATAAATATTCAGGATGTAAACCATTTATTTTAAATAAACATTCCAAGATGCGAATTACCTCTCATGAGTAGACAAAACATAATTAGAAATATTGTCATTTGTGATGAATTTTTGAAGAACATGATTAGGGTTAAAAAGAGCGATTGGTCAAACTCTCCAAATCTGAAGAATTAAATACTAAAGTCGATGTTATTTTATAATTCTTTAATATTTGCATTTTTCATACCTACCACCAAAAAATAGGTGGCATATCGGTTTTGTCATTCCGTTTGTAACACATCGAAATATTCATCGTAGATCTTAGATTATCTACCTATGTCCGTCCGTCTACCCGACTGCCTGTTGAAGACACATAAGGGCCTATAGGGTAGGACTTAGGAGATGAAATTTTCTTCAAATATTATTTGTTGAACAAAAATGTTTAGCATTCAAAATTAACAAAATTGGTTAAATAGAACCAGAATTATGGAGCAAAATGTGAAATAAAACAACATCCAAAACAATGATATATTTCAAAATTTTCTTTTAATACATTGCAGATAATGCATTAATAAATACACCACTAAAGATACATTATAAAAGAACAGTTTAATTTTAAAATGATTTCTCATAGAATCCATAAACATTTATTGCCGAAATATGGCTGTATGATACGAAATGCTCAAGATAGGATTTGATTTTAGACGTATGGTTTCTTGGGGAAAATTTCCTAGAATTTTCTGTAGAATGCGTTCCTGCTATACGATTTTTCGTGAAAAAAAATTGATTCACCCTAATGTATATATTGGAGGTAGGTCGAGTTTTCGAACTTTTTGCAACAATATTCTAAAGGTAGGGTCAGACATGGCAAATATTTGACGAAAATTACGTAACCACTAAATAAACTGTATTTAAATTCTTTAATTTATTTCAAAAAATCCATTTACTTAGGACAATTCAAAACAAATATTTAGTTTTATTTTATTTGATGCTGTTTGATCTTATAAAACACTTGTAAGAGTAAACAACGTCAAACAAATTTGTGCGTAAAAAAAAAGTGGTTACGCTTTTTTGAGTAAATATTTGCCTTAAAATTTAAATGTCTTTTAATCTAAAAAGGCCTGAACACAACGCATTGCACTAAAGTCTGTTATCTTCTAGGTGAAATTTAATTTTCTTTTCATCCAGTGGTATTGTATACAGAAATGACCACACAAACCAGAGTGTTTTTCAATAGCATAGTGTTACTGGAGGGCCAACTGTATTTCAGCTTTTGATCCTTTAATGATCATGAAATCATATCATTTAACTTAATTAATCTTGTCACTCTAATTTAAATCCTGTTAATACTTCTTATTAACGTTTAGAAGTTAACAAAATTTTTAATTTTATAAAGTCATATACATATATGCATAGTAAGAGTATATAAAATACTCACACTAATATGAAGTGTGAAGTAGGCGAGAAATAAAAAAATACAATTATCACAATATTTAATTGTTAAACATATAGTAGTTTTAACAAAAAAAACTGCATACAAAAAGACTTTAATGCTATTTATTTAATCTAAAAAGATTTGAACACAACGCATTGCAGTCAATTGCAATATACACTATAGATACTTGAATGGGGTATGTCTGATTGGTTTTACGCTCG
Organism: Calliphora vomitoria; assembly: GCA_942486065.2. Classification (NCBI taxonomy): domain Eukaryota; kingdom Metazoa; phylum Arthropoda; class Insecta; order Diptera; family Calliphoridae; genus Calliphora; species Calliphora vomitoria. The sequence continues at coordinate 142,780,931 of OW818030.2, forward strand.
TCTGAATGAATCTACTAGATGGAGGTTAGCTAAAAACGTATACAACCGACAGTGTGTTTGAATTCGTGTGCAATAGAAATAAAATTTAACAATATTGTTTATTTTTTTGTTATTGGAGTATATTGGCAATAATCATAACAATTTTACAATGTTTAAAGATTTCGATTTCTTTTTTTTTTAAATAAGTTGAATATGTTTTTTTTTTTGGATGAAATACATAACGCTAGCTTAGTGTGCAAATGTGCCAAGTCCTTTTTTACAAATTTTAAAGAAGAGAAAAATAACATTTACAGTTTAAAAGTAATGTGTTGGCAGTTAATACGTTCCTTTTCAATTTTAAAATTGCCACTTATGCATGCCATTTAAAAGTTTGTTTAAGGATACTAAGTATTTTTACTTGTTTAATTTTTTTAAACTCAACTTTTAATAGTGGGAGTTAGCTTATTTACTTACTAACCTAACAACATTTAAACAAATTTTGATGTTGGCTACGACTACCATTGTGTCGCTGTCGTTTGTACACAGTCAATGGAAAATGGTAGTAAATAAATATGTACGTACGTACGTAATATGTAATAGTAAGCAAGAGTAATTGGTAGTTGTATATTCAAACAACAACAGCAATAATAGTGATTATTATAGATTATTAAAATAAATTGACAGCTACTGATAGTTTTTGGCATTAAAAATTGAAACGAAATTAAAATCGCATTTACAAATCCCCAACATAAATGTGAACAAATATCAAGAAATAATCAAAAAACATACAAATATATAAATGAATGAATGAATGATTGAATGAATGAATGATGTCTAATTGTGGTCACTGTAAATGTTTGCTATTGAATGAACAGAGAACTCCGTATTTAAATTATGTTTATTATAATTTGAATATTAATCAAAACGAAATAAGCCGCCTAGATTATAATATTTTTAAATAGTAACGTTTGTTAAATAAAAAAAATAAAAAGATGGCAAAAAACTACTTTAATTAGCATGAATTAAATGAATTCATTTTTATTATAATCAGACGTAAATAAGATTGCCGTCATTAAAGAAATTGCACGGTTGACAAATGTTTAAGAATGTGTGAAAATTAACACAGTGATAATTATAAAAGAGACTTTGATTCTATGCAAGAATCGAATTAAGAATATTTGTATGAACGCATGCCTAAACTAGGACAATTAACACAGTATGTTAGCAAAAATGTTGCTTATTTGGAAGTAGATTCTAATATAATTTAATGGAATCATGAATTTCTACATGGAAACGTCCAGTGTAGTATTTTTGTTTTTCTTAATGCTGCAATATACCAAAGTGGTAAATTGATTAACAAAATCTATTACTATTAATTACATTTATTTCGAAAATAAGAAATAGAAAGCAGAAATTTATTGGATTTTAAGACTATACTTTAGGGTGGGCCGATTTGTAAGGACAAAAATTTGTCGATATTGTGCCATCGATTTTTCGAATGCTCTTGGCGTGAGGTAAACAAATTCTACTACGACATATCAAAAAAATTATTTTCGTGACGCCCAAATTTAATTTTTTTTTTACTTATTCTCAGATTTAATTTTTTTATAAATATTACTTTTCCAAGGTAAAAATGCTAAAAATGTTTTGGACGAGTTTTTGTCGCGTTAATTTTTAATGACGATTTTTTGTCGACAAAAGTTATTTTTCGATTTCTTACTCCTTTTTGGTAATTTTTAAGGCTAAAATCAATTTTTATGTATTTTCTCTCATATCAAATAACTAATTTCTAAAGAAATTAGCATGTTATAGGCGATGGTGATCACTGATCAGTATCAGTTTTTCGAAAAAAAAAAAAAATTAATAATAATAATTGTGAACGAGTTTTGGTCGAAAAAAATATAATTTTTTTTTTTTTTTCGAAGTGAGCATACAATTATTCGTTTTAAGCATACAATTTTAGGATATATTTAAAAAATTTTAAATCGGAGAATTTAAAAAAAAAATCGCGTAAAAAAAAATCAACAAAACTCGTCCAAAACCTAAAGAACATTTCTTTTGGGAAATTTTCAACTAAAAAAACCTTTAAAATAAAAGCTGAGAAAAAATCAAAAAATTTAAATTTGGACTCCTCGAAAATAATTTGTTTGGTATGTCGTAGTGGAACTTTATTTTCCTCATGCCAAAAGCTATCGAAAAATCGAAGGCACAATATCGATTGCTAAATCGACTGCATATTACTAATTTATTTTAATTGATAACCTTGGCATTTATAACAGTATAGGTTAGAGATAGAGGAAATATTTTTAGGAGGAATGGGGCAACAAAAAAGTAACGTAGTTAATATTTACTTATTTTGTGTAACATGAACCCACAGACCTGCGACAAACGGCTGAAGGCAGTCTTAGTCTAGCCTCCGATAAATTGTAAATGTAAAGACATACAAATGAAAAGATATCTATTTAAATTAGCTTGCAAGCTCTTAAGAAATAGCATTAATGTTACTTTTTAAATTGCAAAAAACATTTCTTGGCACAGTATAATTATGATAAGTATAATCATAGTACGTATGGTTCAATAATGATAGCACATGAATAGTATAATTGTGCCCAACCATATTATGATTACACCTCAATCATTGTGTATGTAAAAATATTATAGTTGTAGCACCTTGTGAGAGAATTAAACACATCAAAATTCTTTAAATTTCTACATTGATTTTCTGACTAAATATAGATCGAACCACTTTATTACACTTCTACACAATTATTGGCAAATTTTTTTAATATTTTGCAGGACACTTTTATTTCCGAAACACGTTAATTTTTCTCAAATTAAAAAATTATTTTTTTATTCATTTTTGACATTTATTTTTATCTGTGGTAGAATTAATTAAAATGTAAACATTTTTATAGAATTCTGTAAGACTGGTGAAAATTAAAAAGGCAAATTTGTTTGACGTTGTTTACTCTTTGAATCATCTTAAATAAGATAAGTTTTTGAAATAAATAAAAGAAATCAAATACATTTTATTTAGTGGTTACGTCTTTTTCGTCAAAAATTTGCCATCTGTGACCCTATATTTACACTCAGGTACTTTTTCACAAACACATGTTTAAAGTTAGGTACTGCTGTGTCAAAGAGTTGGACTACTTGTTATACTTTGGCCACAACCATGTATATGGGGTCCGTCGTAAATATTTTAACTCGAATGTTGCTACACCCATGTGAATCGGAATTGCCAGTTTTTGGTAATATGAACTTGTAATACGAAAAGATATCGGGCCATCTACTTGTCCTCAACATCGGACTCTATTGGCAGCGTTGCCAATTCAGCGCTTTCCGCGCTATATTTAGCGCTTTTAAGCAACCCAAAAGTCGCATTTTTCCTCTTAGCGCTTTTCTTGAAAAAGGCGCTAAATCAGCGTGTTTTTCTTTATTTTGCTTTTGATTTGAAAAAATTAAAAATCATCGTAAAAATTTCAATTTATGCCAGTGAAACAATAAAGAAAGACGGAATCATTTTGGATAGAAGAATTTTGCATAAAATTTCATTAAATAAAATTACTTTTGTTAAACTTTCAACATTTGTTATGATTTTCATATTTTCATGTAAAATACAATAATGTGATGAGTTATTTCAAAAAAAAATTTAGTTATATATAATTAGTTTATATAAAATATGAACTTAAAATAAAAGATTCTAATGTCACTTCCAAAATTAATTGAAATCATCAATCAAATATTTTAATGTTGCCTTTTTGCAAAGGAGCGTATACATATGTTTCGTAATTGAATCGATAATTTTATTGTGAAGGGCACGATTCCTTGACCTATTTCTGTTCGTCCTCAAAGATTGTATTACATGGGTTTTGAAATTTTCGGAATGACGTGTTCAATTCCGAATTTATTTTGGGAAAATCTCTTGAACTAATTACTCAGAACATGATTTTCAATCGTTGTTGGAATCAGTCATGTGTATAAGAAAAACAAACATCAATCATTATATTTGTATTAATTTGAATTATCGACATTTTTTTGAAAGTACTCGTATTATTTTCAAAAACTGTTTCATAAAAAATTAAATTAAAAATGTTTTTTTTTTTACTAAATTTCAACATAATTTAGCTATTGAAAAAAGTAGAGAAATCTTAACAAGTATTTTATTCAATCAGTATAGGGAATTTACAAAATTTCTTCTAGCAACACTAAACTTAATTCAAAATATCAAATATGTAACTGAAATATTTAAAATATTTAAAAATATTTTAATGTAAAATCTACTGTTTGTTCCAGAATTAAAACACCAAATAGTTGAATTTAATATTATTTTTAGGGATTTTGCATTTCAATGTAATTTTTAGCCCTTTTTAGCGCGTTTTGACAGTATGGACGGCGCGTTTTGGTAAAAATATTTGACAACGCTGTCTATTGGATTATTGTCAACAGCAAGTTAAGACAACGGTATTAGAAATATAATAATTAATTTGTTGTTTATTGCCAATAGTTCGCTCTCGAGAATTTAAATTTTAAAATATTCAAAAGTACTTGCATCTAAATATTAAATATGCGTAAATACAAAATCACAAGGCAATTTTGTGGTTCCTTTTGGTTGTATTTTTCGGTTTTCAACTGTCATATTGCAGTGTATTTGTTCAAGATTTATTAGTGATCATTGTTGTTGTTGTTGCATTTGTTTAAGCCAAAGATTTTAATCATGGCTGACAGTTGGTGTAAATGTCACATCAAAATAGTGTTTTTCAGTCTCAATGTCATTTGCCGCAATTTAAGTAGGTTCAGTTTGACGTTTGTTTTGTTGCAACGATTTTAATACGATTCATTTATGTATATACATTTTGTTGCGTTTAAATATGTGTGTTAAACAACACTCAGTCAGAGAGACCGACTACACATGCACACGCACTTATAACTTCAACTTATTTTCAAAATGGTCTGTATAAGTACGAATTCTGTATGTATTTTTTGTTTTTTTCGTATTTATGACAAAATATTTCGAATCGCTTTTTCACTCTTAGGAAAATTTGTTATTGGTTGTTGTTGTCTTGCAAATACAATTATCTTTATTTCATGTTGTTGTCTGTCAGTTTATTTGTTTACGCATGTTTATTTCTATTATTTTTCAATATTATTGTATGTGATTTGTGAATAATACACTTACTTGCTTGCTTTATTTTTGTCATTTAATTATTTCATTTTCAAAATTGGTATTAGTGAGACATATATTATGGGTAATTATGGGTTGTAAAAGCCATTTTGAATAATAAAAACAAAGTTAAACCACAACAACTTCAATACGCAGAAACCTGGTCTTAAAATACATTTTTGAGGGCGTTTTTATTCTTAATAAATTATTTTTAAAAATAGTATTTTTTTTTAAGAGCAACAGTCGTTAATGTGTTGCCTTAATTATATGCATTACATTACATTTGTATAGAAGAGTTTTATAAATTATTAAGTAAACTGATGTATGTATCTGCAAAATTCCCAAAATAGCTATAAAGATTTTTATCAATAAAATATAAATGAAATGAATTATCAAATAATCTACAATTAAAAAATAATTCTCAACGTTAATAAAATGTTTTAAACAACTGTAGATTTGATTAAAATAAAATTAAAAAAATCTTTAACGTTAAAGTCCCACTCTGTAGCATCATTCCAACTCATATTGTCTTGATGTGACTACTTTAGTTCCAAAAATTTTATAAAATAATCACAAATAATTTCCTGAAGATACTAAGGATTGATGTAGCGATAATATTGAAATAAAAATTGAAATATTTTTATAAAAAAGACCTTTAGCTCAAATAATTATTATAAAAAAGCTAAAATAAAAGGTCAAATAAAGTTAAATAACTATAATCAGTAGAATTTACTAGAAATCTATATTTTACTTTCCTTAAAATGAATATTTCTTTAATGAAAAAAACGTACCTTTAGAAAAGGTCATAGTAATATCGTATAGTTGATATTGTTTGCTCTTACAAAACTCACGTAAGATCAAATAAACATTTGATGTTAAATAATACTGACGTTAATATTTTTTATTTAAAAATAAAATTCTATTAACTTTCTAGAATAAAAAAAAAAAATTCTCACCCGTTCCATTATATTAAAACAAAAGATATATACTAAAAAGTTCCCACAATAAAGCCAACAATTTTAACAACAATTTTACATTAATTTTTTCCAATTTACAACCAGAAATAGAAAAAAAAAACTAGCATGTGTTTTGCAACAATCAAACAATAGTTTTTCCATAATTTTCCAACTTCGAAACAAATAAATAAATAAATACTCGTACAACGTGCCTTATCTTCCACTTGTTTATGGCATGAATGCATGCCTGCTTTTCTATTCACAGTCATTTGTAGAATGCAACATGTTGATTGCAACTTAATTGAAAATTTGCAACAAGGAAACCGAGTAATAAGCAGCCCAAGTCAACGATTACAACGTGCAGACCTCATTTGAAGGAACAGTAAACGTTAGGTTAAGAATTCGATAAGGAATAAGGTTTATGTTTAAGTGAAAAGGGTTCGTTAAACTTTATGCAAGGCAATAAACCTTAATTGTTGTATTTTTTACATTAAACGTTTTAATTTATTAAATATGTATTCACAGAAGAAATAGTGTGAGGAAATTTAACTTCTATCGACTACTGACAGAGATTTGAAATAATTAATTCAATTTGAGCTTAATCCACTAACATCTTAATTCGGAATTAAAAAATGTCAGCCATTCATTCTACTTATTTCCAACATCTAATTCTTTAGCTCCATTCAAAGGTTTTTATTTAAATAAACTCATTCATCTATATATATAAAAGAGTAACGTTACTGACTGACTGATTCATCATCACACAGCCCAAACGATTGAAGCTAGAATCATGAAATTTTAACTGTGGGTTCCTCCCTCCCCAAAACGATGCGATAAGAAGGGATTTTTGAAAATTCGAACGTTTAGGGGGTAAAAAAGGGTAAATTCGGTAACCTTATATCTTCAAAACTAATAAAGATAAAAAAAACTTACATATCATGTTACTCCATTTAAAAAATAAGCTGACAGGTGTCTGGTACTTTTTCAAAATTCCTACTTTTTAGGGGAGAAAACGGGTTAAAACTGTATTTTGGTACTTTTTTGGCACCATATGTATCTTTTAAACCAATACACATACAAACAAATTTTAAATCATATTCTTTACTTATAAAAAAATAACAAATATAAGTTTGGTACTTTTTGGAAATTCGAACCCTTAAGGGATAAAAATTGTGTTTATTTTTGGTACTTTTTTCATAAACTATGTTTTTCTACAAATAGATAAAGATATATAAATATTTTATTTTAAGCTCCCACCACGATACAGAAATTTTTTTGAATAAAATTTTAACACCGCAATGGGGATAAAAAAGGTACCAAAAAGGAAAAATACATTTTATTTAACATTTTAAGCCAATTTTGATAAATTTTTAACATTGGTTCCTGGACTCATGCAAAAATTAACTAACAGAGTGCTATTTGGAACTCGACTGCCAAGCTGTATATTTGTCCAAATCCGGGAAAACAGTTTAGTACTTTTTTTAAAACTTATTTTTCTTGAGCACATTAACACAGATTTTAATCGTTTGAGGCATATCTTTAAGCATAAACAATTTTGGCAAAATGGAATATTTTTAAATTTCAAACTTGAGGGGTGTTCAAGGAGGAAAAGGGGATTTGGTACTTTTTTTAATATTTTAAATTAATTCACTTATCGACATTAAGGTTAGCTGATATGTATCTGAGTGAAGTTAGAGTTAGGAGTAGGGGATAATATTTAGGTACCAAAATGTGAGAACTGAACTATAGGTACTTTTTTTTAAATTTTCTTTAATAATGGGCCTAGAATCTTGAAATTAAGCATAAATGGTAATAAGTGAGTGAGAATTTTAGGGGGAGACTTTATCGCAATTTTTCTTTATTAGAGTGGTACTTATGGTACTTTTTCTTTATTCTAATGGTACTTTTTGAATTTTCTATAATAATGGACCTAGAAAAATTCAAAACTAGGCGCACATGATTCGGAATGAGTTAGAATTCATTACAATGATTCAATAAACATGAAACTAGAGGCATGTTATCCTGAATTAGCATTTATTCCTAAAGGGAGACTTAATAGTACTATTTCTTCCATCCAATTGGGGTGGCGAAGCGCACCGGTCAGCTAGTCGTTGAATAAATTCAAACCAGAATTTATTTAACTTTTGAATTTAAATTTTTTCTAAATTCAAATCTAACACAAATTGTATTAAATCATTTTTATTTATTCAGTTTAATTTTTGTTTTGCTTTTAATCATTTAGAAAGTGAATTAAATTAAGCTGACAAACTGACTGAAGCATTTTTCTAATGGATTTCATTTCAAGAAAATTTTAATGATTCTATAAGGAATTAATTCTATATAGAAGGAATTCTCAAAGAAATGAATTCAATATATTTGAAGTACATTGAAATTAAGCATATGCATTTAATCATAATGTTAATTTGGAATAATTACCAGATATAATTTATTTTGATTTAGAAAATGGAATTTAGAATTAATTCTTTTGAATCTTTGATTAAAAAAACTGAAATTTTAATTGCACAGTTAGGGCCATTATTACAACTTGCCTTTAAGTTCGTAATAGTAAAAGATAACTTTAAGTAATAGAAAAAGTTAACTTTTACTATTGTGAACATAAAGGCAAGTTTTAATAATGGCCCTTATTGTTTTTGTAATCTTAATGTTACTGATTTAACCATTATTATTATTAGGAGCGTTTTCCTATAAACCCTCTTTCAATTATGAAGCAGTTTTTACATGTTTAATATTGAGTTGATGATTGAATTAGTTTTTATTTTTTAAATTCAGATAATTTTTCTCCCATTTTTGTTTAATTTCAGTTGATAATGTGACATGTGCCTTCACAAATTCGCAATCGCATTTAGAACCATACACTCCCTCCACCGATTGTCGAAACGCAATTTCGGTCTAGCTAACTTTAAAAATTCTGTATAAATCTCATTAGTTAAAAAATACTACTTTAAAACTTACCCATTTATTATGGCAAAATACTTGTCATTTAAATGCAATTATGTATAATTAAGTCTCTACTTTCCTTATGAGAAAAGTCCACATGTTCCATGCAAAACATTGTAACATGTTGTTATGTTGTTATTGAAAAATTATTATTGCAATTTTGTAATGCAAATGGCAGACGACATAAATAGTCGATGACTCAAATTTAATTATACACCCACTGAATTTGTGCACACACAAATTCTTAAAAAGAACTTTGGCTCTATAAAGATTTTCTTAATATTTAAACTAAAAAAATTAAAGTGCGTTTTAGTTTATTTGTTTGAAGGGTATTTGAGTTTGATTTGCCATTCGTTTTCTATTAAAATCACACATTTTGTGTCATCACAATTGCAACATAGTTTTTCTATTAAATTGACATGCAATGACAAAAATCATGTTGCAATACATAAAACATTTTCCACATTTAATTGTGTTTATGTTGTTCGAAACTTTTACGAATGTGACACACCCTTTCTTCCTAAGAGTGGGTATCATCCATCAGTCATTGAGTTCTGTTACTGTCATGAAGTATGATTTGTAAATAAAATAAATTTTATTTAAAATTCTATTATTTGTATGCAAATCTTTATGTTATATATTAATCAAAAAGTTATGTATTTATTAGAGTTATTTAGTTTTTTTTTTTAGAAACATTTTCATCAACATGCCATACATTTATAATTTTCTTTACATTTGTTTATACTCGTATTCTAAATAAATTATTTTAATACTAATAAATTGAGAATTTTATTTAAATGTGTATTTATTGTTTGTATTCATATTGTGATAATAAATAATAATTCTTGAGCCAGATACTTTTCTGCGAAATGTGCTAAATTTGTTTTTATGGCTATTGAAAAGCATGTGCAAATGTTTTTGAAAACTTTACGAATGTTTTATTTTTAAAAATAAAATAGGAATTTATTGAGTAATATTCAATATATGTAAGTATTTAGTATTCAATATTTGCTAATAATTTAATTTCATTTTGAATGTTAAAAAATAATTCATTGATTGTTTAAAACGTATACAGAATCTTACAGTTCAGATAATTTTAGATATACTATGAACGTTTTACTAAAATCGGAAAACGTTAACACTTAAATGGTGAAGGTCAAAGGCAAAATTTAGCAATATTTGGAATTTCTAAATGAAAGATAGATAAATATTACAAATTTTTGCACTAATTTTAATGAAACTTAAGAAAAATAGACCTTAGGGTCTAAAATTTACAATAACAGAGCAAAAATGGAAATTAACCCTTAAAAGCATTTGGGGTCAAAATGACTCTAAATTTGACTGAGGTTTTCTTGATTTTAAAAGTTAAGGGTCATTTGGACAACAAGTTCTATTAAGGGTTAAATTCCATTTTTGTGCTATTATTGTAAATGACTTTATGTTATATTTTTCTCAAGTTTCATTAAAATTGATGCAAAAATTTATAATATTTCGCTATCTTTCGCTTTGACCTTCACCAATTAAGGGTTAACGTTTTCCGATTTTAGTAAAACGTTCATAGTATATCTAAAATTATCTGAACTGTAAGATTCTGTATAGGTTTTACTTAAAATTCGTAACAGTAAGGAAATTGCTCTCATTCGCCAAGATATGGCCACCAAAATATTTTTTTACCGATTATCACAGAATTTAAATCGTAGGTACGGAAAAACTGTAAGAGGTCTTGATATAATTTTTTCATATTTTTATTTCCTATTATAATCTCAATAAATCAAAATGTGATGATCAAAAAATTCTGAAATTTGTTTAACAAAATTGTTAAAAATTTGAAAATGGAGATTTGAAAATGCGGTTAAAAAAAATAATTTTTTTTTTGCCATCCCTGCGAATAGGTTAACGGTACTCTACAAAGACAAAAACTCATACAAATGTAAAAACGAATACTTATATCTTAAGTAAAAATTTATTTTAATATTTCTTAAAATATGTTAATTTTGTTGTTCAATTTTGCAATTTTATTGCAGTTTTTAAGAAAAAGTTTTGAAGTTAAAGTTCTCTCTCAAGTGTGTTGAATTCAAATACAACCTGTATGTGTGAAAAGAGAGAAGTTCTATTCTTTGTCTATTAATGTGTAAAATTAATAGTGCAAGCGAACAATAGCAAACTAATGTCTGCATTTTGTAAAAATGAAAACAATTGACTTTTTTTTAAAACAAAAAACTCTGGTTAGGTGTTAACTGTCAGTATAACTATTAGTTAACACATAACCAGACTTCATGTTAATGGGTGTTAGAACATATAATCGAAGGTCTATGATATATTTATTGCGCTATTTTCCATTCCGCATTAAAACGTTTATTTGACAGGATTTGATTCTGTGGAAAATCGACGGAGAAATATAGTTGATATTTTAATTTTGTATATCTCTGCTAATATACATTTCTGTTACTATTTATATATTACTATAAAAATTGAAATGTTAGTTTGCAATTTACATTTTTGAGGTTTCTCTGCTATAGTTCTCTTGATATTTTTTTGTTTTTTTTTTTTGACTATTTGGATGTTGCTAGTTATTTTATTTGCAAGTATGTATTACGAATATTCATTAAAGTAAATAAGAACTTACTAACATAAATATAATTATTATACATATGTATATATAATTTATATTTTATTATAAATAATATAAAATATCTAAATTTGTTTCTTTCAGTACAACTGTATATATTAAGATGTGAGATGTTCGTTAATATATTTATTAAAATGTGTTATTTTTTGACCTATTATACTATTTGAAATAACAAAAATATAGCCTAAAATAACATACATTTAGGGTATTCACACGGTAGTCATAAAGTCGTATGTCATAAAGTAATAACACGAAAAGATATGACTGCTGTGAGCAGTTAAGTCAGCTGATAAAAGAAAAAAATATATAAATATTTTTAATAAAAATGCCAAAAACCAGTGAACAAAACTAAAAAAAAAATGTCAAAAAAAGTCCTCAAAAGTCTTATTATTTTAGGAAATTTTTCTTTGAAGCACAAAAACTATTTTTTTAAACTATTGTAAAACTTTAGTACATTATGACGATATGACTTGATAGCACACCTTGTGAATACCCCAATTGTGTATGTTTACTGATCATCATGTTATACACTTAGCAATAACATCAACTATTAGCATCAATTGAAGAAATGTGAATTGTGCTATTTACAACCAAAGAATTGTGAAGTGTTGCTAGAAAAAATTGCCAGCACAACAAAATGAAACGAATGGCATGAAATATTAGTTCGGCAAAAATGTGTGTGTGCTACTAAAGCACGAATATACATATATTTTGGTGGATGTGCAATGGATTGTGTCTGCTACTAAATAGTAATACGAACGAGCAGTATGAATATTTATAGTTGTTGATTGTGAATTTTACAAAGATTGGTTGTTTTGCTTTTTAGGTGACGATATATTTTTCTGTGGTTTTTATATATAAAATTTGTTTGTAAAATGTTAACTTTTTTATACTGTTTACAACAACACAATCACTTCTATTAAAACGACGTGATCGCACAAGGACTTGAATTTTTATTTTTTACTTAAAATACAGAAAATGGTCTGAGAGTACCAAATGCACTGCATGAGTACTACGTACTAACTATTGAACATTGAATAGTATAGATAAGTAAGATCGTATCAACATTTCCTTTTTTCTATTTAATACATAAATAATAATACTCGCAAAATGTTTGTTTTACTCACCTTTTGTTTTCAGGCTGGTTACCGTTGTTGTAAAGTTAACAGAACCGTTACCGTTATATATTCCTTAAACCCGACACATGTTTTTATTCTAAAATTACTGCTAAAATACCGTAACCAATATAATCAAAAATTCCGTTATCGTTTATGTTATTTTCACTTATTGACATTTTGATTATCACTTTCGCGCGAAATGAAAACCTGATAATTGACAATCCATGAACAACTATAACACTACTACGAGATATTCGCGATTTCGATGAGGTAACCAACCTTAAGCCGCTTGAGCGATTCTGAAAATAAAAGAAAGATACATGTATTATTAAAAGACTAATTTTTAATTTAATAGGTATTATAATGCTTAGAATAAGTAATTTTTTTCAAAGAACTTTCTTAACTACAATTACAAAATTATTACAAATTTAAGGTTTGCACTTTTATTGAACCAACTTGAGGCAACAAAAATGTTAAAAAATTAGGTCAAAACCTTATATAATTAAGACCTACTACTGAATTGAGTTATATTTATATATTTCAAAATTAGTATATTAAATAATACAAACACTTAACTAAAATCTATTCGATTATGTGTAATCCATTAGACATTCATAATTTTATTACTCATTTTCGGTTTTAATTTTTTAAGCCAAAAAAACAAAATTTTTTTTTAATTTTTTTCTCGAAAATTCTTCAAATTTCATAGCCATGGTCATAGATAAATACACATAGATCGGAAACTCTCCTGTCGAAGACCTAACTCAGTTGTCAAAAACCTAAGTGGTGAGAATGTATTTGTAAAAAAAACTATGTGAAAACAAAAATAACACTCGTATGTGTAACATTTTTGAATAATTTTTTTGTTTGAGTTTTTTTCTGGTTTCCGCTCTATGTATTTTTTCTCTATGGTCATGGTATACGCCAATATGACATATACATATTGACTCAACTAGTATCCGAGAAATACATAGGATATGTTATATCTAGGTAATTGTGGTTTATTTGTCTGGGAGCTTCAAAAAACCGTCAGACGTCATTATATTGACTTCCCCATCTATTAAAATCCAGAATATATACACAATACTTTTAAGGTCGGAATGACAAACTATATAAGATTAACATGTTGGAACGTGTCTTTTTTGCAAATTTATTTTTAGTTCAGCTAACATGAAGATCGTTGCATATCTAAAAGATTTTTAATATAATTGACCATTATTTAATTAATGGGTGTTAACCAGTATTGAACACTATTTCTTAGTTTTACCCCCATATGCATAAAAAGTTTTTAATTTTATCAAAGGTTTATAAAACAAATTTTGTTTTATAAACCTTTTATAAATTTAAAATTTGTTTATGCATATGGGGGTTAGACTTCACCCTTGTGGAAAATTATTAATTTTCCATTACACTTTCTAATTTCTTATATTTGATGATTATAAATTTGTATATTTTTGTTAAACCAATTTCATTCAGTGCAACCAAAATGCACAGATATTTTCATGATGTCTACATTCTACAATATCAATTAGCTTAAAAAAACTTTTTCAAAATTACACGACATTTTTATGGCCCCATACAAACAGTTTAAATTGAGATATTGCTTGGAAATTTATGGCTATAAATTCTTAAAGAAAAAAACTGTTTAAACGTTTTCCAACATCTATTAAATCAATGACAGCCTTCGAGGCATTCGTGTTCAATTAGTTTTGGTTTAAAAAAATTGATTTTTTTTTTAATAGAAAATTTAAAAAGAAAATAACAAAGTTTTAGTTACTCTAAAAACAGCTATTTTTTATATAAATTAAAACAATAATTTCTTATATGTTGCCTAAATCATTTTAATTAAAAAAAAAAAAAAAACAAATCACATACAAATTAAATTCATAACGAAATTTAAAAATTTAACGAAATGTAATAACACTTCCATCAAGCATCGTGTATAATATGAGAAATTTATGAATAAACGGTTGAATGATTTCAGAAATTGTGTCATGTTTTCGAAAATTGTACCAAAATTAACACAAATTTATGAAATTTTTAAGAATTCAGTTAATTGTGTGAGTTTTGAAAAATGATGAAATAAATTAAAACAAACAACTGAAAAGTAATAAACAAACTGTGCATGTACTAAATAATTATTTAAAGCACTTGGCTGCCTGTATTTTCGTTGTTGTGAGACAAAAATGATTTAATTTTAGCAATTAACTACATTTAAATAAATGGAATGTTTAACTCAAGCATTACTATGAGGAAGGGGCCAAGTCGTCAGGTGGCAGTTGGGATTAAACATGACATCTTTAGATCACATGCTTAATAAAATAAAAAATAATTCTAGTATATACAACTATAATTTATTAAAACAAATTATAGAAATCTTTGTTACACCCCCTTATTAAATCATCTAAATATCTATCTGTTACTCAGAAATACACCTGAATATGTAAATCATTTTTAATTATGGATTAAATATTGTTGCATTATTAAATTAATTGTGTGTAATAAATTTCTTTGTGATTTAATTTTTAGCCGAAGCTGTTTTAAAATGTTGGCGCTGTTCAACAGACGTTTCGAATGGTGAATTTTGCAATGATCCCTTCGATCCCTATTCGATAACGGACCAACAACGTTACTGGAGTTACGTCAATTGCACTTACTCGGTGGGTGTCAAGTCAGTCAATGCTCGTCCCGTTTGCAAGAAACTGGTGCAAGAAGGTGAGTTGATAAAGCATTTAATAATTATTTATTTCGGAAACTATTTATATGCAGTGAAATATAAGTACATATTACAAATTAAAAAGAATAGATTTCGCAGTAAGTTTATTCCAGTTTGAGACATAATCGATAGTCTGCAAATAGTTTAAAAATAATTAACAAAGACTAAGATTAGTATTCAAATTGGAATTTACTGATTTTAGTCCAAAATTTACTTAGACCATAAATGTAGTAAGAATTCAATTTTACAGAATTTTTCAATTCGTTTTTTCTTTTGCAACCATATAAAATAAGATTTTGATTTATTTTGTTTAGAGCTGTAAGTTGTTTTTTATATGAAATTGCCAACAGGTGAATATCTGACACATGCACGATTTGTAATGAATTATATGACCAGATAACTGCCAAAATTCTAAGCTGATGGTTTGTGGTATGAAGCAAGTGATGTGGGCGCTGGTAAAGATTAGTTTTTGTTTTAGTTTTTGACACAATTGTTAAGCACGCACTTGTTAAATGCAAATTTATGACATCTGGTCGAGAAATGTAGAAAACAAGCTGCAATAGTGTCCAAAAACCACACAACTCAACAACAATTTTAACATCACTGCACCAAATGTTGCAGATACAATTTCTATATAAATTGCAACAAATTAGCGCCACATGCAAGCAACACAACAGAAAATCGCCAGCCACAGTCACCGCTAGTTGTTCGGAGACTGTGAGTGAGTGAGTGAGTGTCATGCCACTCATTTGTGTTTCGAATTTGATACACTAAACAAAGGTGTGACCCTAGACAAACACACGCCGCGATTTCTACCCATAAATTTACCACCAATTTACTGCAAACCAGAGGGGGGTGTTAGGCACATATGTAAAATCTAAACAATTCTTCAAAATTGTAAAACAGAAATGAAAAAGTATGTTATTTAAGCTTCGAAAATTAGCATGAGCAATAAATTTAAATAAACTTGACTGACACTGCAGTGAGCAACTGTGTACCGTCGTACAGACTAAAGACCAAGACTGTGCGCAATAAATAAATAAAATAAAAAATGTAAAAAAAATCACCAAAATATATGTTTTCTAAATTATTTTCAAATCCAATAAATATTAATTTTCTGAGTTAATTAAATTATTTATCTCAAATCTAAACCAACTTTTATACTAACTTTCATACCAACTCTTTTTAAAGAACATATTTAATAACAATATTTTTCTAGTAAAAACTTTAAATCAATTAAAAAATATTGATTTTTCTTAAATATAAAAAAAATATTTCAATCACGTTTCATATCTGCCAACTTTATTATTAACAAAATTTAACAAGTTGGATACAAAAAAAGACAACAACAACTTTAACAAAAAAAAAAAAAATACATATTTAAACCATAAACAATTTTTGTTCCTAAATACCAAATGGATAGAAATTGAATGAACAAAAAATTAAAAATAAAAAAGTTGTAGCAGTAAAATTGCATTGTAATTGATTTCAATCAAATGAAATACATCCAGTGAAATAAATGTACGACTGCAACAACTAAAGCGACTACAAAACAACAACTGCTTAAAAAGCAACAACAACATGCAACAGTTAGATAAATAAATAGTTGTTGCATGTGGTCGTGACCATAACCGGCAACCGGCATAAACCAAAATATTCCCAAATTATGGTTTCACAAAACAAACAGTAACGATCGGACAGACAGACAGACGGACAAGTTTACGCATTTTGTCAAATATTGTCTTATAATTATGTTGGGTGAGGGTTAGCAGCGATTTCGAAAAAATTGGATCTTCAGTCACAGCTAAACAGACCCCGAATTCGACCGATCTATGACAAGACTATGACTAGACTATGACTAGACTATGACTAGACTATGACTAGACTATGACTAGACTATGACTAGACTATGACTAGACTATGACTAGACTATGACTAGACTATGACTAGACTATGACTAGACTATGACTAGACTATGACTAGACTATGACTAGACTATGACTAGACTATGACTAGACTATGACTAGACTATGACTAGACTATGACTAGACTATGACTAGACTATGACTAGACTATGACTAGACTATGACTAGACTATGACTAGACTATGACTAGACTATGACTAGACTATGACTAGACTATGACTAGACTATGACTAGACTATGACTAGACTATGACTAGACTATGACTAGACTATGACTAGACTATGACTAGACTATGACTAGACTATGACTAGACTATGACTAGACTATGACTAGACTATGACTAGACTATGACTAGACTATGACTAGACTATGACTAGACTATGACTAGACTATGACTAGACTATGACTAGACTATGACTAGACTATGACTAGACTATGACTAGACTATGACTAGACTATGACTAGACTATGACTAGACTATGACTAGACTATGACTAGACTATGACTAGACTATGACTAGACTATGACTAGACTATGACTAGACTATGACTAGACTATGACTAGACTATGACTAGACTATGACTAGACTATGACTAGACTATGACTAGACTATGACTAGACTATGACTAGACTATGACTAGACTATGACTAGACTATGACTAGACTGTGACTACACTATGACTAGACTATGACTAGACTGTGACTACACTATGACTAGACTATGACTAGACTATGACTAGAATTTCTCTCCCACCCAATCACAAATAACATGATTTGTTAGAAATTTATACTTAAGAAATGATCATTGTACCTCAATTGACTACAAACGCACAACAACGAGTATTCAACAGCAAGCGCATTCTATGTGTCACTCATTCTTCATTCATTTATTTACTCAGTCACTCAATTCAACCCAAAAAGATACAGATTGCACCATTATTGGAGGCCTCCAAAAATACACACTTAACGGCTGTTGCAATGATGCAATCACTCTTTAACTATGAGCAGTTCAAGCCAATTCTGCTCAACATGTTTAGAATTCATAATGCAACAAAAGCTATGTAACATATAAATAAATCTTCAATTAAAGCCAAATGAAGACCAGTATCAGAAAATACAAAAAAATAGTAATTAATTTAACGGTTGATTTTAAGTAAATAAAACAAGACTTAATAAATATTGCGTGTGTTTTTTTTAACTTCATTTTTATTTGACTAATTTGAGATAAAAACAAATAAATTTTTGACTTTTCTGTAATTTAGCAAATTTATATTAAACAACTTAATTAAGTAGTAGTAGTAGTAGTTTTAACAATATATTTCTTGTTGTTGACGACGCGTCGTTGGGGTTGTGCTCTTAAGTAGAATGTTCAGTTTTTAATTAATAACATTTTGCTTTAGTTTTTGTTGAGTGAATTATGGAATTGTCTATTTTTCCATAAATCATATTTATTTCGTATTACAAAAATGTCCATTAATACTTGAGAAAATTAAAAAATGGATTGTAATGAAAATGAAAAACGAATTAAAGAAATACTTGCAGTCGTTGGATATACGTCATCGTACTATTTTCTTACTTAGTAGTTGTTTGTATGTTGCAATTGCAAAGTGTCTGTAATTGTTGCAATTATATTTATTTAGTGTCTGCCTATTTGTGTACACTTTTAAAAATTTAAATATTTTAAATCATTATAAAAATTCAAATATGTTTTGAAAAATTTTGAGTATTTAAAAAATGTGTGTGAATAAGTATGTGAATATGTTGCTAAGTCCGTGATACATTTATATTTAAATCCTATGAAGACTAGTTAGTTCTTTAAAGTATTTCAATTCGTTCTTTAAAGCAATTCATGGAATTCATTCGCTTAATACTTAATTCAAATGTATTTCACTTTTATTCCCTTAAAGTTTCGCTTTCATTCCATATTTTTCTTCAGTGTTTTTTCTCAGTCGTAGTAAATTTTTGCAACACGATCATTTTGTTTGCAGTTTAAAATGTTCATCAAGTAAGTGCAATTATAGTTTAGTGTTTACTGTGTTCGTATGCATAACAATGTGACTGCAATCAAAAATAATTAAATATTTTTGTATACAAAAAATAAAATACAAATAAAAATGTCTTAGATTATTTAATAAAAACGTATTGATTTTTAACTTTAGTTTGTGACGATAATAACTATAAATTACGGTTTGGAATTTTTTAATTAAAAAATTTACAAAAATATCGAAAAAAAACAATAAAATTAAAATAATAAATTCATGATATGTACTGACAAACTAGTTATTAAAATGCATACATGGTATTTCATTGGAATTTTGTGTATTTGGTTCACGAGAAATTTTAATCATATCAAAATATGCGTGTACCTAAATTAAACTTCCGCCACCCTCCCTCTAGGGCAATGACATGCTAAAGAACCACTTTCATATTAACATGCTAGAACTAGAACCAATACCTACTCATTAACAACTCACATGTGTCATTTCTCTATGCTCTAGGAAAATACTTCGATATATTAGCAATTCCATATCATCGTACGTGACATTTGTACGCCTATAGAGTGGAATAAATTTTGCAAAAATGAGAGTATCTTAAAAATAATTTGGTCTTAATGTTTCATTCAGAGGGTACTATATTTTAAAAAAATAATGAGTTCTTTCGAAACATTGTTGTCCAAAATATAGAGCGAAATAAAGGCATATCGTACGTGACATAAAACTGATTGATTACGATGTGTACGATGTAATCATCTTATGGTTGGGAGTTATATGGAAATATTAAAATATGATCCTACGTAAACACAATTTAATGCCTTGTATTATGGATCTATGATCATATAATAATATGATTGTGTGTAACCATTTAATGGCTCCATATCAATGATTATATAGCTAATAATAACATGATAGCTGATATTATCATATTGTGGTTAAATAACGCGAATGATCATAAACAATGGCGATGGACCCAAGTAATAATGCATAAACATGACTAAAATATGGGTTCCTGAAATTAAACTAAACAATTTAAGTAACACCCTATCAATCTGTATTGAAAATGCGAGTATTTTCATTTTTTTTTTTTTTTTAATATCAGACTGAATATATATGTATTTTTTTATATTTCTGGCTTAAACATAAAACCAGATCTACTTTTCCTTTTTTTTCGTTGTTTTAAATGTTCATACTTTTATTTGCATTTGCTTTTGTATGTTTATTACTTTATGGCTATTTTGTGTGCATGTATGTCTGTCCGTCCGTCCGTCCATCCGTCTGTTCTGTTTGAGCTCGTAAGCCACCTTATTTTATTATTTAATACATAAATAGTAAATATTGCATATGACGGCTTGTTTTTGTATCTCTCTAACTAACTATTTTATTACCAGAATATTTTTATGGGTAATAATCACTGCAAATCATTTGGTGCTTTTCCAACCTATTGCTTTTTTAGAAAACTTCTTACGTGTACAATATGAATGGGTTCAAGGTTTATCTTACCAACTTTTAATGTTTTTCCATTTTTCTAGAATTTTTATTTTTTTTTACATTTTTTTGGAGCCTACAATGACTCTGTTATAATAATAACAACAACAACAAGAATAACTACACAAGCAACATTCAACAAGTTTTAAATCAAATAATTTTTTGTTTATCTGTAATAAAAAAATATATAAATTGTTTAATCAAAGTTTTCAAGCAGAAAAATAATAAAATTTATTGTGTTGGGGAAAAACTAATTTAAAATAAGGAACATTTGGAATATCAAAATATTCTGGTTTATAAAAGATAGTCAGTTAAAAATTTTAATATAAAGAAACACTTTTAAGTATTTTAAAAAACTATGTATATGAAAATTTTATTTATAATTTAAGTTCTCGCCACTATATGTTTTCGTTTCACGTAAATTAAACTCGATACATTGTATAAAGTGTTAGATTTGATCATCATTTATCAGTTCTCTAAAAACTTAAAATGCATTAAAATTCAGTTCTCTATGGTTTATGGCTTGTTGAAATGTCAGTAGTTATAATTTGCATAAAATTTATTTGCTCGCAATAATTATAAATTTAACCGACAATATTTTCGCATAAAGTGGCATTTCAAATGGCTGCCATTAAAACAAAAAATAAACACCACTACTAATATAAAGTAAAAAAACTAATGTAACTGAGAAAAACCCGTACCGAAACCAATAGAAATAGAATCCTAAATTGGTTTTCAAAAGCCAGAAAATTAAAAATAAAAAAAAAATAAGCTCCAATAAATTTATAAACATTTGGCCTACGCAAAACCCAAAGTTGAGATTAAAGTTATAAATTAAAAGTTCAAACTGTAGAAATGAAAAACAAATAATGTATAAACAAATATAAACAGCATAACAAATTTGAACACATTTTATGAGTATTACCACCAGAAATACCAGTAGTTTCTTTTTATAAACAATTTTAATTTATTTGAAATTTTTTTAATTAAAATTTTTAAAATGTACGACCTGACTTAACTTTTTTTTTCTTTCAGTTTACGGCAAACGTGTTATAACCCGCTCCTGTTTCTATGAGGATGTTGATGATCCAGCTGACAAATGTGCCCGTGATACCACTTCATCTTATATTAAGACTGTCTTTTGTCAAACCTGCAGTTCTGATGGCTGCAATGGTGTCTCTGGTCTTGTTCCATATGTAACATTAGTACTGGTCTCATCGTTAATAATAAAATTATTTAAATAAAATTTAGCTGACAAATTGTGCTGGAGCCTAAAGCTTAATAATTATTTTTATGATTTTTTGTTTGTTTTATTATGAACTTAGTTTAACTTGAAGACGTAACAATTAGTTTAAGAAATCTTTAGTTAAGTTTCTTGATCAGTTTAAGCAAATTTAACTAAATTAAAGTGTAACTAATAATTCTTAAAGCAATTATCGGTTTAATTATTCTAAAATAGTAGCTTACTTATATTGTTGCTTTAAATATGTTTTATCTTTAATAATAATTCAGTTTTAAAAGAATTAATTTTGAAAATTCATATGAAATAAACCAGGGACCGAAAATAATAATTATTTCTGAAATTTTAAAGGAAAAAAGCCATCACAAGAAAATATCGGAGAGTCAAATCAAGCATAATATTTAGATAGTTTTCAACTATATTTTCATAAAATAACATGCTTTTTAAATTCTTGATTTTTATTATTTTTTTTTTTTTCAGGAATATTTGTCAGACTTTGATCTTTATTTTTTTGTCAGAAATAATTTTTTAATTTTTTTGAGTTTTATTTACATATTTGTCAGACTCTTACATATATGTAAATAAAACTTAATAATTAATTTTTATATCTGACAATTCTTGGAAAAAAAAAAAATAAAAATCAAATAATAACAATTATGTTGTGATTTTTATTATAAATGTCATAATTGTTACGGTCCCTGAAATAAAGTTAAAATACACAATTTTCAATTGCATTTCAAAAGTTTCTAATTATACTTCACAAATTTCCAATCGAATTTTTGAATTTTTTAATTGTATTCCAATTATATTTCAGAAATGTTAAATTCGATTTCAAAAACATCTATTTATATTACAATTTTTTAAATACAAATAGAAAATCCTGTACCGCAATACTGTAACTTTTTATACTTTCCTACCGATGTCGTTAAGTAACGAAAAATATCGGTTGCTTTAACGAATTTAATATTCACTGTTTGAAGTTAACGATTTCTCGTTATGGCTTAACTAGAACATTTTATTTGTCGTTAACCTACCGACAAATTTCGTTATCTACCGACTATTTTACAGAATTGCGGTACTGAAATATAATTAGAAACTTTTTAAATATTTTTAAAACTGTAAAATATCGCTTTTTCATATTTTCCACATTGTTTCTAGTGTGATTTAATAAAATGCTTATAAGTTTAGCTAATTTTTATTTACAAAAACTTTTGTCATCTACCATTCTAAATAAATTAAGCAATTAATGACAATTAATAATAAAAACTAAATTTTAACATGTTTCCCGAATAATACTAAATTGTTCATTATAAACTTTAAAATGTTGTGAAATGTAGTTGAATTCATATTAACAATAATTACTTTGAACTTTCCTGGAGTTTTAATGAAATCAATTGTCCACTTGGCACTAGTTATATCGCTACTTCTTCAAACTTAACTTGATCATTGTTATCAGTTACTTTTGAGAGCCTCAGTTAGTTCTCTCTGCATTTTCTTTCACCAACAAAATCGCTAGTGCAATATCTAGTGGATGTCAATACCTATCTATATCATGATCTTTGTTACTATTTAATTTTCAAATGTAAAGTTATGCAGAGATAGTTAATTGGTTCCCTCTGCATTGCCTTGCACCAACAAAACTGCTAGTTTGATATCTGCATCAATTGGTGACAATAAAATTAAACAAAACAAATAGCGTATTGTATAAAGAGCATTGCGTTTCATATACTATATATGAACGTGATTTCAAACCGAGCTGCCTTACGAATATACAATAAATAAAATAAAAAATTTAATTATTCTTAATCAGCTTTAAATGTCTGTTCGTAAAATTACAGGACGTGTAATTATAGAGCTCACATAAACTCTTACAAAATATGTCAAAAGCAGTGGTCGGCAATCATAACCACCGGGGTTCGAACCTATAAACAACACGAATGTCAACGAAGCTCATGCTAATTATTTAATAACTAAGAAATAAAAATCACAACAAATAGATGGTCAGATTAAAACAGATGAAGAAAGTGCATAAAAATACATAAATACAGCAAATATAAAAACAGCTAGCTATTATTCTCGAATCCTTACCAAATGTTTCTCAATATGAAATCAAACCTTTGTTTTTGCTTTTAGAATAAACCAGAACATCTTAAATGCAAATTATTAAAACTAGGAGTTTTTAAATAAAAGTTATGTTTTTTAAAGAAAATCTTTAATAATTTATTTTTGTTTAAATTCAAAGCTTTATTATAAAAAAATATTTATGTTTCAAAACAATAACGTAAAGTTCTAAGAATATATCACTTCATATAATTACATACATACTTAGAAAACTCACTAAATAAAATAATAAAAAGTAACACAGTGCTACAAAGAAACAAACATCTACAGTGTAGGTTGTAGGACTGATGAAATCCAATTTTATGTAAATATTTTGAGTAAATCTTCGTTAGTTTAAATTAAATTTTGCACTATGCTACTTTTTTACAACTTTTTTAAAAAACAGTATCAGAAAATGGTACCAATAGGTAAAACTGGCAACTTTCTCTTTCCTATGAGCGGCCTATTTTAAAAATTTTAAACTTTATTGGTTCAATTGGCAAGTGCTTTTTTGTTGGTTTCGCTGTAGCACTGTGTAAAGAAATCGAGTAAACATTTAACTAGCACCCTTTATAATTTAATAACTATTAATTAATTATTTTTTTGTAAATTTTAGAAAAAAAAAAACAAATTTATACAATTAAGCAAATTAATGCTATTAAAAGATTTGTAAATCATTTGTAAATTTCTAAAATGTATTTTATTTTATAAAAATTCAATAAAATGATAAATCGCAAAATAAATAAATCGTCATGTTAATTTATTAAACAAATAAATAAGAAGAACAAAGGTAAGTTAAAGAACCTATTTATATTGGTGATTAATGGCAGCAATTTTATTTCTATTATATTTTAAAATTGCTTCAAAACCCCCTTCAACTTTACACTTATAAATTTGTACCTTTCAACTTTTAATAAAAATGTTTAACAACTAACAACAATTCAAAAATACTTAAAACATGAAAACTTCCCTAAAATTGGAAATAAATCTGTAATTTCTAAACCGTTAGTCCGGTTTGAATGAAATCTCACACACGCAAAGAGGAAGTGTTCTCGAGTTTAAGTTTTGGATCTCATGGACCCAACAGGGGCGCAACCAGGGGTCACCAAATTAGAACACCTCAGGTACGTTACATTTTTAAAACGATCCTATTTCTTCCTTTGTGTTCCGATTTCAAAAAAAAAAACACATATAGAATCTTCTCATCGAGTACTACAAAAAACCTAGCTAGCAATTATCTCATAAAGCTTAGGAGATATTCGCATTTGAAAATTAAATTTACAATATTTTTACCCAACCTACTCCAGTTTTTTGATAATAGAAGATCCAGATATTTCCCAATTTTCTCTTTTTTTTCTTTGTTGAACTAACAACAAATTTATGTATCAAACAAAGAAAGAATTGTTTCAAAATAATAACTGAGTCCAAAGTTATATGCATTTGAATTTAATTTTCGAATTTTTGCAAATTTTTTGGGGAAAAAAGTATTTTTTTTCTTTTTAAGTTAAAATTTCTAAGAAGATGTATAAAGAATTTATACTTTTAGAAAAGCTAGCTTTACATCAAATATTTTAAATGAAAAAGAATTTATAAATTGTTGATACCGAGTGGACCACGTCCATTTTTTATATAAAATTTAACTTTAGGGCGAAAATTCTCAAATTGCATAGTCGATATCCAAATACAGTAACTCATTTAAGATGGCCAAATATGTTCCTAATTATTTTGTAAGGGTATCGATAACCCCGCCCCTGGTATGGATATAATAGCCAAAAAACTAAAAAATACCATTTTTGGGATTTTTCAACATTTTTTTGGGAATTGTGGGATTTCTGATTACAAATTTCAAAATTTGTTTTTATTTTGCATTTGCAATTGAAAAATCTATATAACTGTAAAATTTCATTAGAAACTATTCATAAATAAACATTTAATTTCAATTTTAAAATTGTGTATCTTTGCAAAAACATTTTTTGTCATATTTTTCAAAAAAGTATTCCATCAATTTTTGAATTGTCAAAAGATATAAATATTTTGAAAAATAGACAAATTGTGGTCTGATTGTACCAGTTGCTGGTGCTTTATCAAAAATAGTTTGATATTTTTTTGACATGATTGAATCGTGTGTTGTAAAATTAAGTACCTCATAAAATTTAAATCGTCAAGGCATAAACATTAAAAAAATAAATAATTTTAAATATGAATTCCAAAGAAAAAATATTTTGTGGAGAATTTCTCGAACTTTATAAAACAATGCCTTGCCTATGGAAAGTTAAAAGTACGGAATACTGTAAGCGTGAATTAAAAAACCAATTCTACAATAAAATGGTAGAAAAATTAAAAGTGATAAGAAAATCAACGTTTAATATTAGTATTTTTAAAATTGAAATGGTTAATGGTAAATTTAAAATGGTTTTATACAGGGTGACTTTATAGTCCAGGCGTAGCTTTGATTGGTCACTGTTTAACCAGTGAAGGCTAGATGCTTTTAACTTCATGTGAAGTCTCTTGGTTTTTATATGACGGCCGCAAGTAATTCTTCTATCTAAGTGAATACCAAGGTATGTAACATAATCGGACTGAGGTATATTAACATTGTTAAGTGTAACAGGTGGACAGCATCCCCTCCCCATGTTTGCATTTTAACTCATTCGTATTCTCCATTTAGTATACTAGATGCTATATATGGGTTTTCATGCGAGCTAATAATAGCGGTGTCATCAGCAAGTGTAGAAATAGTTAATATATCGTTCGTTGCCAAATCAGAGGTGTAAATCAAATAGAGGGTAAGTCCATGAACACTTTCTAGTGGTACTCCTGCTCTAATCTTATATTCTCTTGTCACCTAATCGTTTTATTTAACTGTAAATAAACGGTCCGATAGATAAGATTCCAATAGTTTATGGGTACATGGTGGCAGCAAACATTTTATTTTATATACCAGGCCTTTGTGCCATACTTTATCGAAGGATTGAGCGACATCCAAAAATATTGCTGAACGATATTTCTTTAATCCAAAGGATTTTTTATATCTCCGGTTATACGATTAACGTGTTCGATTGTTCCCGGAAACAAAATTGATGAACTGAGTTTACAGTTTTTTAATTTAAAACTTGTATGATTTTCTTTTGGAACTCTTTTTCGAATAGCTTCGATAAGCAAGGAAGTAAGTATTGGTCGATAGGAGGATGGTACGGTCAAGTCTTTACCTGGCTTTGCTTTCATTATTATCTGAGAAGTTTTCCAATTTGTCGGAAAAACTCCCTGTTTAAAGATCGCATTAAATATTACAGACAACACAATTATTGCAACACTCGGTAGGTTTTTAATCATAGTAGGTGTAACTGAATCATTTCCAGGTGATTTTTTCAATATTATATTATCTTTGATTACTTCATTAATGTCTTCTGTGCTTATAGCTAATACTTATGTCATCATTAGATAATGTTGACACAGGTGCCTCTTCAAGTTCAAAAACAGTTGTTGGTGAGTTTGGTCTGCATAATTTAGAAGTAGTTTGGTAATAGCTGACATATTATCTGATATACTCGATATTAATTCATAATAAAATTTATTCAATGATCAAATACCATCAAAGTACAAGTTCACATGTCAACTTAATGTTTGCATAAGTTCAGATTGAGATGGATTTTTCGTGCTGCCTTTATTAATTCTTAGTGGATCTACACATCGGGAGAGGTGCCTACATACAAAATTTTAAGACATACAAATTTTTAAAATTTGGAAAAAATGTTGTACGAAAAAATTCGAAAATTTACCGAATGGACCTTATGCAGTGTTTTAGGTTGTGAGGGCTATCTGTGTATAAAATGTTCAGTAGGTTTAAAATACTTTAAATATTTTATAACAATGATTTTCTAAATTAATTTTTTTCTAGTATTGTGAGGGCTATCTGTATTTAATATATTCATTAGGTTTAAAATACTTTGAATATTTTATAACAATAATTTTCTAAATAAATATTGTTGGTATTGAAAAATATGTGTTTTAATTTTTTTCATTTGAAAATAAAATTTCTATAAGGATGGAAGGAAAAAAAATATAAAATATAATATTGTTACGTTTTTACCTTTTAAAAACGGGGTTTATTTCCTTTAAATAAACCGGATACTTTTGATTGCAAAAAAAGCAATTTCAGAAGTTTAAAATTGTAACAACTCTTTATTTATTTAATGTGTACAACAACAACAGTTCAAATATTCACTCAGTGTCTTTATACACGTTTATCAATTCGCAGAAATGCACACACACTCTATAACGTACAACCTTATACGTACAAGACAGTTGATGTTAACTCTAACAGCGCCTATGATCAACTCACGACTGCCACCTCTTAACGGACATACTAGTACATTCGAATTCTAGAGCTTTCGATGTTAATGTTAGCAGCTTAAACATACAGTGCTGCCATACTTACAAACAATGCTAATAACCGCATGCTATCAACATTGTTGATAAGTAGAATCTTCTAATTATAAACTTGTTTATAAACATGACAAGATTCTATTTGTGCCAAATGACACACACAGAAAAAATTATTTACCATAAAATGTTCAGTGCTGTTGTCAAAATGCAATAATCACCCTCGTGTTTATATGCAATCTTTCAAAATTACTCACAGAATCTTAGCTAGAGCTGCCTGATTAAATAAACCTAATAATTAAATCTTTAAATTTTCCCAGAATAACTAATTAAACAAGTATCATAATAATTGCTAGCACATCATACTTACAATTTCTGTATTAATTAATGAGTAAAAATTAAAAACTTCATAATTGTTGCTTTGTACAATTAAACATTAATTTTCATTTTTAAAAAACACAATCAACATCCGCTGACAATGACTTTGTGCACGTTCTACGGGCAGAGAACTGGAATTATTGTTCTGATTTTGAGTCTTCATGACAGATTTCCCAGACAATATGGGGGATCGTAAAAGAAAGAGACAACAATATAGGGAAATATTTAAATTACTTATAAAATATTTACATACATATGAATGTGGTTAAAATTTATATGAAAAAAAAATAAAACTAAATAAAACTTATAATTTTAAGTCTGTTTATGAAAAAAAAAAAAAAAACAGTTGTATTATTACAGCCACGCAGAATTGCAACATTTAGAGCTGTAGAAACGTTTTTAAAGCATCCAGCATGATAAACACTCAGAGAAAAGTCATAGTATTCGTATAACCATAATGAAAATTTTGTGCTGAAAGTTGGGTACTGCTACCCCTAAAATATATTTTTAGCTGAACTACCGTCACCGAAATAATCCAAATCCAGCGTTACTATACGCCGAAAAAATGAACTTGATCACATTATTAAAAGTTTCTAACAATATTATGTTCACTGTAATTATTTATATGATTGTGGCAACCATGTACTGTAGTAATGGATGGATTTTATAATATTATGATTAACATAAACAATCTATATAAATATATAAATGTCTTTGTAAGTTTGTTTATTTATTTGTTTGTTTGTTTGTTTGTTTGTTTGTTTGTTTGTTTGTTTGTTTGTTTGTTTGTTTGTTTGTTTGTTTGTTTGTTTGTTTGTTTGTTTGTTTGTTTGTTTGTTTGTTTGTTTGTTTGTTTGTTTGTTTGTTTGTTTGTTTGTTTGTTTGTTTGTTTGTTTGTTTGTTTGTTTGAGCATCACGCCTAAACGGCTGAACCGATTTTATTGAAATTTGGAACGTAGATAGATCCTTACTTGGAAGCGTCAATAGGCTATAAATATATAAATATAATACTTGGACCAGAAAGGGATAAAAAGGGGGAAAAACGGGTAAAATTGGTACCTTTAGTTTTTAAACAATAATTACTAAACGGCTGAACCGATTTTTACATCGACAGGGGTAGCGAAGCGCACCAGGTCAAGCTAGTTATTTATATAATTGAAATGTTTGAACAACTGATCATGTATTTTTCAACATTTTATTTTGTGCAGAATCAATCATTATATTGTCATATTAATTTATTACTTGCTAATGAAACATTTCGCAACTTATTACAAACACTTTTCCCTGAGTTCATAAAACAAACATGAACACTGCAGCAAAATGGTTTTTATGACATTTTTGTTCATTTTATATGCATTACTTCTGTTTGCAATAGTTACAGTTTATTTGAAAAAATTCATTGTTAATTTTATTTGTGTTTTTTTCTTTTTAGTAAAGTCAGTCAGCTCCAGGGTAAAATTTGTAAATGCATGTGTTCTTTTATCAAACTAAATCGCTGACTTTAATTAATTCACAAGCCGCTCTTACAGATTGAACTTGTGTCCGTCTGTTTTGTCAGTTCATTTGTAGCTTTTGTTAGCTGCAATGACAGTGACATTCTAATTTAAACATTTTATTATATTTAGAGAAAAAATATAGAAAAGAAACTTCCCCCTTCTATTAGTAGTTTGACAATAATGCTTCTTTCAAAATACATAATTTATTGTTAGTATTAGTTCCATAAAATATGCAAAGAAGAAACGAAATATGCGAAAAATGTTATGATCGTATTTGTCAATTTGCCAAAAAATTTGTTTTATGATTTACAAAGTAAAATGTCTGGTAGATTACGACTCTTATTTGGCAGACAGCTTAATTTTTCTTTAGTTGTTTGCAACTTGTTTGCGAAATTCAATGATTTTACAGTTTTGAAATGTGCGGTAGTGTAGAAATGTTTAGACCCAATTTTTGGAAACCAAAAGGTCGATTTAAAGATTTCTTATTAGTCATTTTTGAATCCAGTTCTTAAAACCTTGAGAAATAT
The DNA here is from genome assembly GCA_942486065.2 of Calliphora vomitoria. Lineage (NCBI taxonomy): Eukaryota > Metazoa > Arthropoda > Insecta > Diptera > Calliphoridae > Calliphora > Calliphora vomitoria. The sequence continues at coordinate 142,811,982 of OW818030.2, forward strand.
TAAAAACAATTAAGCTCCGATTTTGTGAAAGTTTTACAAAGTAGGCGAATTGAGATATTGCCAAAAAACCTTTTACCTGTTATATCAGAATTTATTAGAAATAAGTGGATGTTTTTAGAAAAATAGTTGAACATATACATAACCGAAGATATTTGCCATATATATGGTTACAGTAAATATATATATGTTTGTGACAACCATTTATATGATGAACAATCTTATCATAATATGTCGTTCTAAGATTATGATATCCATAAGCTGAGAGCAACATAATATGGTAAGTCCTTCATCATATAAATGGTTGTCACAAACATATATATATTTACTGTAACCATATATATGGTTGATACAATCATGTGAATTGTAAATTAACCATATTATTGTTACCACAATCATATATATAGTTACTGTGACTATAATATTGTTAAAAATGTTGAAATGGTTACAGTAAACATGCACAAATGTTGAAAAGGTTACAGTAACAATGTACAACCATATTTTTTTTTCTGCGTGTACTTAAAAAATTTTATTTAAATCGGGATCTTTACGGAGGCAAAAGTTTTGTATTTTCTGACAAAATTTCATTTAGGAAATCTATATAAATATATAAATGTCTTTGTAAGTTTGTTTGTTTGTTTGAGCATCAGGCCTAAACGGCTGAACTGATTTTATTGAAATTTGGAACGTAGATAGATCGTTACTTGGAAGCGTCAATAGGCTATAAATTTTACTTGGACCAGAAAGAGATAAACAGGGGGAAAAACTGGTAAAATTGGTACCTTTAGTTCTTAAACAATAATTACTAAACGGCTGAACCGATTTTTACTACGACAGGGGTAGCGAAGCGCACCGGGTCAAGCTAGTTGTTAATAAGTATTAGTAGTAAAAAAAACTAACTAAAAAAATAAGACATTATATTAAAAAATACCTTTTTTGCCTGTTTTAATAAATCACTTTTATATTGAGTCTAAAGTCTCTAACTAAAGTCTCACATACTAAACAAAAAATCGCGTAAATGTGTGTCGTGGAAAGTTCTTTGAAATGCTTTTCATTCGATAACCACATTGTCTTAATAATAGAGATATAGGTTAAAAATAGATTAAACAAATGTGGATAGTAGTTTTTTTGCTTATATCGCTTTTAACTAGCCGATCCAGGATATATTGATATACAGTAAAAGACGACGGTGGATCAATCATGATATGGGCGTGTTTCTATTCTTCTGGTGTCTGTTCAATATTTTGAATAAAGATCAAAATATGCGCCCCGGACTACGTAAATATATTGCAAAGCATAATCCTTCCATTTGCTGAGGAAGAAATGTCCTTGAGATGGGAGTTTCAGCAGGAGAGTGATCCAAACCACTCTTCAAAATTGGCAAAGGATTTGTTTGCAGTCAATAAAGTACATCTTATGTAATGACCTTCCCAGCCATCGGACCTTAAACCAATAGAACACCTTTGGGGAGTGCTCAAGAGGAAGCTGGAGGGCATCAGTCGGAAAAATAAGGACTAATTGTGGGAATAAAACCAGGAAAAGTGGTTTTTCATTGACAAGGAGTTTTTCAAAAAAAATTGGTTGATTCCATGACTCGCAGATGCAATGAAGTTATGAAAAACAAAGGTAGAGCCTCTAAATATTAAAATAAAACAATTTTTTAACAAAAAATTAAAAGATATGCCTCTAAAAATTTAATCCTTTTATGCGTTTCTATTATTTTTTCCAGCAAAAATATTGACTCTTTACATTGTTAGACATATAGTGTATTAAAATCTTAATGAAAATAGGATTGATTATGTTTTTTATTATGCTGTATGTCTGATAAACAAAACTGCATATACATTTTTTTAACAAAACTAAACTTGACAAATATAATTACAAAATTGGAAAAAAATGCTTTCGTTTCTATTATTTTTTCCAACACTGTACAAATGATGCATAAATCATGATTGTAATTTATTTGAGGTCTTGGGAAAGTTTATTTCAACAGGCAGACGTACATGGCTATATCAACTCCGCTATCTACAATATAACGATCCAGAATATACATTTATGCTTTGTGGGGACACGTACATAACTAGACAAATGCGTCTAAATTCCTACCTAATCTTTTTTTTAAATTTAACTTCAGTTCTATAAATTTTAATTTATTTTTCAGAATTAAAATGTTTTATGCCACCTTTACTCCATCTGAGATGAAGAACTAAGACCTCTTCAAATACAATTTATATTCATCATATGATTTAGAATATTAAGTGTTTTTTGGATTCCCAGGCGAAACAATTTTTTAACGTTTATTTTATTTGTGTAAAGAAACAAGTTAAAGTTTTCTTTTGCAAAAAATCATTTAAAATTTTAAAGTAACTGCATTTTTTCCAACACCTTTTTTTATTTATATCAAAATATGAAATTGAAACGCACTTAACACTATTTATTCAATATGTTTTTTTTGTTTTTTTAATTTACTTGGCTTTAAAATCTGTCAAACACACTTTAAATGGTCAGACATGCAAACTGTAATTAACCCTTAAATGACAGCACACTTAAAAATATGTTGAAAAGAAAATCTTTTAGTCAAGAGTTATTAAAAACATCCATAAAAATATGTGCGTTAAAAATAGCACTTAAACAAGTCAGATAGATAGATGGCTTTTTTATGCAGAGACGAATTTGTTATGCCCTACAATATGAAATATGGCAAAAAGAATTGAACTTTTTAGAAATACCCTGCAATAACTTTCATTACAAAGTAATTACAATGAGATTTTATTTCATTACTAGCTTGACCCGGTGCGCTTCGCTACCCCTGTCGATGTAAAAATCGATTCAGCCGTTTAGTAATTATTGTTTAAAAACTAAAGGTACCAATTTTACCAGTTTTTCCCCCTTTTTATCCCTTTCTGGTCCAAGTATTGAAAAAAATTATAGCCTATTGACGCTCCCAAGTAAGGATCTATCTACGTTCCAAATTTCAATAAAATCGGTTCAGCCGTTTAGGCGTGATGCTCAAACAAACAAACAAACAAACAAATAAACAAACAAACTTACAAAGACATTTATATATTTATATAGATATATAGATTTTAAACAAGGCAATGTCGTTGGAGGTCTGGTACAGTTACCAGACCCACTTCTCAATTTGGATTTAAATAAGTTATTCGTTGATGCCGCTAATCATTTAATTACATGTAGGAACTGCAATAGCTAGTTGATCGTATAAGTTTCATAATTTGAAAGGCAAATTGTGGTGAAGAATGCGAAGGAAAAATCGTAAACTGATGCATTCAAAAAATCCAATTTTTTTATCTATATATGTATATCAATGTGAGTTGAGAATCGAGTATAATCTTGCAAATGTCCTTATATATCAGATTATACGCTAGTCATTACTGAACCTCTTCAAAATAAAGCAGATGTATGTCAATCAATAATGGCAAGCTGTTGCTTACTTGATTTAAATCTAAATAGTCAAAATAGTCTACTTATAAGCAGTTAAAACATTTCAATCGGCTCTCGTTATTTAAATCGTTAGTGTTACAAACACACTGACCAATTTAACTCATCCGCCTCATTATCGTAGCTATGAAAAATGAATTACTTAAACACATGTCGTTATCTATCTCGCCTTAAACTCTGTGATATGTGTCATTTTTGTTAATCTTGGCTTTAAAATCTCGTTAGCCATTTTTTTTTTTTTTTTTTTTTTTCTAATTTCAATTTTTCCAATAAAATTTGTTTAATATTTCGAGAACAAATAAAAAATGCGTGTGTGACGGACACACGATTGCCAATAGAAAAAAAAAATAACTAAAAACATACTTGCATTCATACCCCTAGTTACACAAACACTGTGTATGTTGCATAAAAAGACGCAAACAAAATTCTAATGCAGGCATTCGATTTGATTTTCAAGCAAATGTTTAAATTTGCATATAAAGAAAACAAATATTAAAAAAAAAAAAATTTTAAGTTAAAATGTGTGTAATTGTGTGCGTTTTTTTTATTAATTTTGGTAAGAAACTTTAAGCAAACAAAATTAGAAAAAATGGCAACAGAACAAAAAACAAAAAGCACGTAAAAAATATTAAAATAAATGGCATGTATTTGCAAACAGAAAACAGCAATAAAAACCAACAATAACAGCAACAACACTAATAAGTAGTTAACAGCCAACAACTTTTGCGACAAACTGCAATAGCAACAGCAACCAGCAACAACAATAACGACAACAATTATTATCAACTTAATTTGGTTTAACTACCAGATTTGGCAGTTTTAACAGGTTTAAATGCGTTTTATGGTAATTTTTATATATTTCGCGCAACAAAAAAAAAAAAAAAAAACAAACAAAAAATAAGAACCGTATGAAAAAATCAAATATTTTTTTTTTTTTAAAATGGTGGCAGATAAATGTACGACTATAAATATATTTATTTTATGTAATAATAATTGTATGGCCATACAGAAGAATAAAAATTGTATGAATTTAAGTAAAAGTACTCGTATTACTTATGTTGTAGATTAAATAGATTTTGTTGAGAAAATTTATTGGTAATCAATTGCTTGGTAAAGATTTACAAAACTTTAAAACGATTAACATACACAGAGAAAACTGTTTTGGTTGTGATAACCGAATTTGTAACTAATCGAATTCAGTTTTAATGATCGTATTTTTCTGTTCTGGCTGACAAATTTAAGTTGGGGTGACACAAAAACGGATATTTCAATCGCAATTCATCTTCCTCAACTGACTTTCTTATGCGATCAAACCTGTGAAAGTAACTGAATCATTCGATTGGCTATACATTTGGTTATCACAACCGTGATATCCGTAAGGCTGTCTAATAAGACTAGTTTATAAGGTTTTCACTATGTGAAACATATGTATATGAGCCTGTTAATTTAGGACGTCTAACTTCGGGATAAATATTGAACAAAATCCAGGACTCTTGAGAATGTTATTAAGAGAGAAAATACTAAAAATAGCATTAAAATTGGAATAACAAACTAAAAATGAACAGTGTAATTTTTATTTCTATTTTTATAAACATGTATGTATTTTCATTTGTCTATTGGAGATATTGTTATGAAATGTCACATCATTGCAGCTGAGGTGTTTTCGAAGCTTATATATATTAATTCCTGTTGTTCCTATAAGGAGCATAGGGCCGTATTTTCGAAGCTTAATAAATGTAAATGTTAAGCTACCTAGTGCTAATGGGGGCCAGTGCGTGGCCCCTAAAAGTTGGTCACCTCGGGTCTCAAATTTAAAAAATAAAATCGCGAAAAACCATTTATGACCCAAATGAGCTGAAATTTAAAATATAAATAGTCCTTGAGAAGATCTACAAAAAATACGCTTACATGTTTATTGATTAATTTTGCTTGAACTTTTTATGGTTTTTTAGATATGGCGGGCGTATAGAGGGTCCAAAGTTATTTTTAAAATATTAGTTTCAATTTTGAAATATTCGATTTTTACCTTGACTTTATTTTGTTTTAGCAAATATCTTTTGTAATAAGCTTAGTACTCTGTTCAAAATTTCGTGCGAAATGCTGTCAAACTACATATAAAATATTTCAAATGAAATATATGCGAAATAATTTCGCAAAAGCAGTACTCTGTTCATATTGTGAAATACATCTGGCAACCTTATTTTTCCACACGAAATAACATAAGCAGCACTTCTTTCGCACGAAATTAAAATCAACAGCTGATCAATTGTTGCATATAAATTTTTTCGGACGAAAAAACCATAATTTTTCGCAAATATGAACAGAGTACTTAGCTGTCAAAATTTTTTAATAAAATTATTATTTAATTTTTACAATAACTAATATACACTAATCTAAGACGTTGAGATTTTTCTTCAAAATCTCAATCCGTCTAGTCGTGAAAAGTAATCAAATTCAATATTCAAAATAAAATATTGATAACAACTAGCTTTAAAAATAACTAATTTTTTAAATCCATATAAACATTCACCCAATAATAACGAAATAACGAAATTGTAAGTTTCTAGTTTTCACAAATTTTAATAAATAAATTTATTAAAAAAGGTAATAGTAAAATTGTTCGTAGCATTGTATTCAACTTCATAACATTTATACTAACATTTATTTTATTAAAAATTATTTTTTTTATTATTCATTAACAAGATAACAAATCTTTTTAAATATTCAAAATTACATATTACAATTCATTAAGCGAAAAAACAAAAAAGAAATATGTATGCATGAGGGTAGATGTAAATTAAAATCGATTTTTCTTAAAATTGTGATGTATATTTGGGAAACGAAAAATACTTAATATCATACCTAATATGAATAAAAAACAAGTAAGAGAGCTATATTCGGCTGTGCTGAATCTTATATACCCTTCACCAAATTATACTTTAAAATAAAAATTAAAAAAAAAATTTTTTTTAAATATTTTTTTAAAAGTTTTTTCCAAGTTTTAAATTTTTTTTTTTTAATTTATTAGTGAACAAAATTTATGACAAAAAAAAATATATTTTTCCCGATTTTGACCCATTATAGGTCCAACTTTGTATAGCCTTATATACATCGTTGCAATTGACTTTGAAATATCTATCATTAGATATCCATATTGTCTATATTTATGACTTACTAATCGAGATATAGATACAAAATAGGCCAAAAATAGAGGTTGTCTCCGATTTTTGCTCATATCTCCGTTATTTATGGACGGAGTTTGCTGATTTTAAATAGGAAACTCTTCGAAAGCATTTCTGACAGAATTATTGAGGATTTGGACCCCTGGGGTCTTCAGAAAATTGATTTCAACAGACAGACAGACGAACAGACGGACTGGCTAAATCGACTCCGCTATCTATAAGGATTCAGAATGTATATACTTTACAGGGTCGGAAAATTATATTGTGGAAATTACAAACGGAATGACAAATTTATATATACCCTTCTCACGAAGGTGAAGGGTATACAAAATATATTTCATTTGTAAACTTGTGTAGTTATAGTCTTGTTATATGTTATATGTACTTAACTCACATCAACTCGTAGCACTTAAATTAACACACGAAATAAAAAGTATCAGATTCAATATAATCCTCATTTAGTTAAAAAAATTTTATATACATAACCCAACTTTACCATCAATCAGTAAATATATTGTTAAGTGTTAGTAGTTCTCTTAGTGACTTCGAAGTAATGTCTTATATATGTCACTACTTCGATGGCGCATTCAGTGAAAATAAACTACATTTTTTTGCTTCTATTAAGCATGTTAGCAATGTTCACAACACAAACAATTGTTCTTCAACAGTTTTTACAGTAGTACTTCGAAAATAGTGACTCAAATTTATTGATATTTGTTTCATTGTTATTTAGTATAACTGTTTTTAAATATAAAGTAACGGTACAACATTAGGAACTTATATATTAGCACAAAGAAAAAGTGTCACAAACATATACTAACTTGTTTACTGTAACCATATATATGATTGATACAATCATGTGAATCGTAAGTTATTAATATTATGGTTACAACAATCATGTAAATAGTTACTGTGAAATGGTTACTGGAAATGGTTACTGTAAACATGCACAACAATATTTTTTCTCTGCGTGTACCAACTAGCCTCAACTGTAATCAGGTAAGCCATATAAGAATGTAAATGCAAAAGAAAACAGCCATCAACAGAACCACTTAACGGAAATTAATATTTTCTTATGTTTCTCAAACTAGATTATTACAGACCACAACCATGACAACAATAGTCCTCAAACTTATAATTTGAAAACAACTCTAACAGCGGATATGGAAAAGCTTTATACACAAAGTACAAAAAAGCTTTTTAATTCACGAATATAGAAAAATCCATTCATACATACATGCATATATGTCTGTAAAGAAAAAATTGTTTATATTGAACAAAACAAATTTTCATGTAAGAAATTTTTTTAAAGAAATCTTGAAATAGTTGTATAGAAATATTACAATATTTAGTCTAGTACTTATTAATTTGCGTTTTAAAATATATTAACATTTTAAACTCCATTAATCGATTAAACGGCATCATTTTTTTCTTAGACGTCATGGGCGTCTAAATGGCTGCTTGATATACACACTCTAAGTTACTAGACGACCATTTGGCGCCAAAATTCATCCTTGATGCTTTTGTTCTCTATTTCCCACACACACACACACAAACTTAAAAGTCCTTTTTGGACAATATTTATTTATTTGTAGTTAGTAACTGAAAAAGGGATGTAGTGTTAAGTAGTGCGACTAGCAGTGGCAGCAGCAGAGTAAAATTGTGTATTAGAATGACAGTAATAAAAATTTAGAAAACTTTTTTACGCATCTTCTGCCTCTTTCCACAAGCTGTGAAGACAAAAACAAACAAACACACACACACACACACAGACGAAGGGTTTTCACAATATTCATGCCACATACAGCAAAAACATACGTCATGCATTGAAAAACGAATGGAAAAATTGTACGAATTAAGTTTCTTTCTATTCGTTTGAGCTTCTTCCGCCATCAGTGATGGCTTTTACAATCAGTTGCTCTACAATCCACTTGCTGTTTGCATCGTAATATTTGAATTTAAATCGAAAAAGAAAAAAAGAAAAACAAACTAAATTTGTTTTACTAAAAAAAATAAACAAATTCAAGTGAAATATATAAACTTTTTAGTAATTTACTAAAAATATTACAAGAATAAAATATACTTAAGTAATTTGTTGCGTTAAACGTTAAACGTTACATGTTTACATACTGTTATTATTTGTCTAGTTATTTGACATTTAATAGACAATTATTGAGAATTGTGTTTGTACACATACAATTTTGAAACATTTTTGAAACTTTGCCATAGTTGATTCGATTATCTCAGGTGTCAATCTCTGTTCTGAGCATTATTGAAAAGTGTTGCTGACAAAATTCCATATTTGTGTAAGAAGGAAATAAGTGTAAACAACAATTCTATAAATATAAAGAAATTTTTAACAAAAGAACTAAATAAAGAACAAAAAAGAACAAAATACTACATCAAACATGAAAGTAATGATTATAAGTCTAGTCATTTTGACAGCTGTTTACAAAATTAAAGGTAAATGTTTCGAAAAGTACATATAAAAATATTATTTTCCAACTAAATAATGTAAACAAAATTTCACCATTAATTAAAAAAAAATTAAATAAATCTGTAATTTCTTAAATGATAGTTCGGTTTTAATAAAACTTGCATGGCTATATACTCAATATAAATCAATGGTGGCGGAGTCAGCAGATTTCAAAGTAGGACACACAACCTGTGTGTCCTACTTTGAAATCTGCTGACTCCGCCAATATTGAAAACTGTGCAAATATTGAAAACTGTGCAAATTTTCTGTTTTTTTTTATTTTTAATCAAATATGTAGTAAGATTGTACAAAATGTAGTCTAAAGAAATATCGTAAATCCTAACAATTATGAATTATTTTTGACCTACCGACCGAAAATATATACCCATCAAAAACTTGTTTATGACTTCACATTATTCAATAACGTACTTTTCAATGACTACTACATACAGCCTGCATTACTTAGAAGTAGACGTATATCTTGTAACTGGCTTTAGTGACATTAAAATAATTATATATTTATAAGCATTTGTGGTAAGTACATGTGTCCAATGACATCACCGTGCTACTTACTTCTGCTATCTTGACAATCGTAAGCTACTTAAATTACATAGATACTAGAGTATCCAAAACCGAAAACCGGCTAACCCGGTTTTTCATCATTGTAAACTCGACTGTTTGGGTTTTAATTATATTTTCGTTTTTTTGACAACCCGGTTTTTTATGACGGTTAACCGGTTTTAAGGAAATATATAAATTGTAGCTTTTGACAATATTTCGTTAATTTAGACTCCTGAAATATTCAAAAATATCAAATTTGTGAGGATTTAGTACACAATTCTTAAACAGGGACCGAATATAACAGTTATCGAATTTTGAATGAAAAAAAGCAAACACAAGAAAATATTGCAGAACAAACGTCAAGAACACTATTTTTACCGTATTCAACTAGATTTTAATAACATCAATGATAAAATGGAAATCTTTAAAAAATCAAAAAAAAAAAAAAGAACTTTTATATTCAAAAATATAAAAAGCAAAAAACTCATATTTTCTGATGTCTTCCGATCGGGATGAAATTTGCACCAAGGTTAGTCCTATTGGGTAGTAATTCAGACACAATTCTTAAACAAGATCGGTCAAGAACTCTCTGACATAATTGTTTAAAGTTGTAGCTTAAACTTGCTAATACAAAAAAGTACTAAATGCAGTGATCGAAACTATATGTAGTTATTTCCTAACTCTGTGGGCTCTAATTGCAAAAAACCAATATTAGTACCAATCTCCGTGGCCTGCTACTTTTACATAATTCCAACTTGTAATAATTCCAATATGTTAGTTTCGGTATTTGCCCAAATTTTACCCGAAAACGAATATCTACTTGTCAAAAACCTCAAAAGCATTTCTTCTAAAAACTTTTCAAAATGCTTGAAAAACTTGGCCTATAAAAGTGATTCAAAAAACTTGGTAAGAAAAACACACAGTTTTAAATATAATTCCTTTTAATATAGTGTCGATTCGTTAAATCGATTCAAAAACAATAACTCATCAAGCATAATTTAGAAGTCATGACCTTTAATTAGAGATTTTTGAATATAAAATTTTACATTTAATATTTATAAAATTCAGCTTCAGTTCTTAAAATTGGCAATTACGAAATAACTCAAACTAATTTTAAAACTACAAATTTGCACAAAGTAGTATTTAAAAACACATATTAAAAACAAAAGTAATTTTACTTTTGTGATACAGAGAACAAACAGAACAAAAACACACAATTTTATTTTAAAACTTATTACATTTAAATCATTTTAAATGCCATAAATTTGTTCAAAAATCCACTATAATCTCTTACAAGATAATAAAACTTAAAACTTAATTCTTAAATAATGTTCTACTGTCAAGTAAATTGTATTTTAAATTAAATGTATAGACAATGTAACGAATTGCTTATATTATCAATCCCCAACAGTTGTACTTATATATGGGCAATTCCATGAATATGTTAACCATGAATGAAACAACTAAGAGTTTTATATTCGCCTTAGCCGTGGGCATACACACGACCAATGTGTGACAATAAAATATTTATCAGATATAGGTGTTATATAACGGGACCGATCCTCACAAAAGTTGGTACAAAGATTTAGGTTCATATAAAACCGCATCATCAACATATTTATGACTGCTCAAACTGTATTCCGGGGAGACATTTATGAGGGGGTTAGGTGAAATCATGGACCGATATTGCACATTTTTATTACCTCCTTTTGTTTGGGCTATATCGTGTTTTCAGCAGTCAGATGTACAGAATTGCGCCTCTAGTTCTACCCTATGGAAGGACTTGTTCAGAAATTAATTGTTTTTGAACTAATGTAATCAAAACCATTTCAGATTCTTTAATTACATCATTCTAATCGGTTCTTTCCACATTAAAAAATTTTTTTTTTTGGAAAATAACAAAATTTATATCTCCAGCAATTAAATATACCATTTTCAGTTTAATATCAAAATTAAATAGTAAAGTTGGACTAATGCACACGGATTATACAATTTGTATCATATTGACTTCAGAGGCAAAAGGCCGAAGTTCTGGACAGTTGGGTGGATTTGTCTTCCGTGGTACAAAAAATTTTAATTATTTGTTCACGTACTTTTTTTTTTTGCTAACCATTTTGACCGAAATAACAGTTATAAATGAATGATTTAGAAAATATAATATCTGACACTTTTTTTAAAGCTAACGTGATAAAAAACATAATAATTTGTGATTATGTTAATATAATTGAACCGAAGAAATAATAAAAGTTGCCTAACTGCTTTTTAGAACTAGTTCCAAGCGTGACAATTTCAAATCTAAGAAGACTTGTTTGTTCCGTAAAGCTTCTTTAGAATTACTAGAACAAATACTGGATAAAATAATGCGTTATGCTATTAGTTGTGCAAATAACATATTTTTTCTGTTTTTTTTAAGAATCAATATTTCAATATTAATTTAAAATATTTACTTAAAAATGTATAATAAATCTCTGACTTTGAATAGAATTAAAATTTGGTTTGACTGTTTTTTAGCACTATTTAGCATTTAAACCTAATAAAGTTTTGGCAACACTGAGTACGATATACCCTTAATTCGCTCGATATTTTCTACAACAATGTTGCGAATGTACTTATTTTTATACCCTTCACCTTCGCGAGAAGGGTATATATAAATTTGTCATTCCGTTTGTAATTTCCACAATATAACTTTCCGAACCTATAAAGTATATATATTCTAGATCCTTATAGATAGCGGAGTCGATTAAGCCATGTCCGTATGTCTGTCTGTTGAAATCAATTTTCTGAAGACCCCAGATATCTTGGGGATCCAAATCTTTAATAATTCTATCAGACATGCTTTCGAAAAGTTTCCTATTTCAAATCAGCAAAATCCGTCCATAAATAACGGAGATATGTGCAAAAATCCGAGACAACCTCTATTTTTGGCCTATTTTTAATCTATATCTCGATTTCTAAGTCATAAATAGAAACAATATGGATATTTAATGTTTCAATGTCCATTGCAACGATGTAAGTTGGACAAGTTGGGAAAGTTGGATAAGTTGGGCTATAGTAAGTTAGACCCACAGTGGGTCAAAATCGGGAAAAATATTATTTAACTTGAATTTTTTTCACAAAAAACATTTTTTTGTCATAAATTAAAAAAAAAATAATTTTAAAAAAAAATTTCAAATATTGGAAAAAACTTTTTAAAAACAATTTCGAAAAAAAAAATTTAAAAAGAAAAATTTTTTTAAATTTTATTTTAAAGTATCAGGGTATATAAAAATATTACGAACAAGCTCTGTTACTTGTTCGTAATATTTTTATAATTTTTTTTTTCTCAGTTACTCTTATTTTTGTAAAAGCTATACCCGTTTCATGACATGGAAATGCCCATATACATATGTGTGGTCTTTAATATGTAAATTGAAAAAACATTTAAAAAACAGGTGATGCAGTTCAAATTAAAAAAACTTAATTTATTTAAATTTCAATAAATACTTAATTAGTCAACACATGACTGCAATAAAAATAGGTAAAACATGTATAAAATTATACTACAATTGAAAAATAGAAATCATAACAATTTAAAGTAATTTATAAAGATCTTTTCCAAATAAACATAATTTTAGGTATTCAAATATGTAGTATTTCCAAAAATATATATTCCAATTTTTGTTTAAATGAAATAAAAATAAGACATGACCACAACATTTACTAGTACAAGTACTATTCTGGTTGTTAGAAAATGTTTAGAAATAAAATTGAATTAAAAATTTCTATTAATTGTTTTATTTAAGTGTGTTTTTGGCTTTTGCTGTTTGTGTAGCAATTACATCTGTTTAAACAAGGTCAATAATAATCACCTGGCGCGCGGTTAAATTGAAATATAAACAAAGTAGAGTGAGACATTCGGCAGGGTGGAATAATATACTACCTACACTATTGAAAATCCTACGACAAGATATCACAAGTTGTATATATAATATATATACCCAATAATAACTATTTCGTTCTAATTATCTCCAGGATTACTTGGTAATGTGAGGTATTCATACTCTGCATTACTGGAATTCGGAAAAAACACCTAAATAGTAGATTCGTTGTTACTCTTATAAACAAATTATTTTAATAGTTGGTTTAATAATTATTAGTAGGTAAATAAACTGATGGGTTTTGTGATATTTCTGTCATTTGAGTAAATACCCATTTTACCGTATATTCCATAATATTTAAACTGTTTTAATATTTAAAAAGATTTAAAAACTACACAATAGAGAAACTATAATTATTGAACGTCGCAAACAAACTGAAAAACCTGAAGACTAGTTTTATCATGTAGACCGAAGTACATATACATATGTATGTAAATACATACATGAACAATTAATTTGTTGAAAATTAAGATATAAAAAACCACTACACTAAAAACAACAAGAAGATATTTAACAAATTACTTACTAACAAATACCACAAGTACTTGTAGGAGTAATCGTAAAAAAAAGAACACATGGATTTATTGTATTGTACGTTTGATAATTATACTTATTTTAGCAACAAATTTAATGTGAATAAATTGAAAATCAAAGGAATCGAATAAATCGAATAAATCGAGTCCACAGAACATCTTATATTCAACATGATTGTATACATGAAGTATATGTTTGTAGAAATGATTGCCGCAAGCATATACTTGATTACTACAAAATATTTATGATTGCTGAGTGTCATAATAAAAAGTCGATTCTACAATAGAAATACCATATATTTCTAAAGTATTCGGCACATATAATTTCTAATCCAATACAACAAAGTTATTTACCCCACTGACTGACATGTTTACCTTCATTCCGTTTACTTTGTATTCGTAGAATAATTTTCCAAAAATACACCTTTTAAAATACAAATAATTTCTATCAAAATATTTTGTTTTAGTTATTTCCACATTAAACTGAAATTCTATTTGTAGCTGTCGATCTTTGGCATTGTTATGATTTGTTAGATGTTTTCAGCTACATATGTACGTTAGGGTGGCCCTTAATAAACGAAAGTTGGATTTTTGCCCATCTCAACCTCCAGTTTGGTGAACATTGGTAAAAAAAAGTCATCCTAAACAAATTTTAGGTAAATCGGTTGGGATTATGACGTGCCGCAAACCCTCTAATGTTTTGAGATGCATTTACAAGGGGAAAAAATTATTTTTTTTTCAGTTTTTGTAAAAATTTTGCATTAAAAATTTAATTTTGGAATTTAATTTAAAATAATAGAAATGTGTACGTAATTGTCGTTCTAATGAGAAAATGCATTTTATCCCCTGTAAATGCATCTGAAACCTTCAGAGGGCTTGCGGCACGTCCTAACCCCAACCGATTTACCTAAAATTTTTTCAGGATGATTTTTTTACCAATGTTCATTAAACTGGGGGGTGAGAATGTTAAAAATCCAACATTTGTTTATTAAGGGCCACCCTAATGTACGTATGTATTTGTTTTATTGTTTATACAAATTAATTTATATTTTTGGTTTTATAGAATAGAAAATTATAGAATTTTTAAACCTTTACAGTCAGCCAACCATCCAAAGTTGCTCGTAACAATAAATAGGAAAAATCATATACATATATCAGTATAAATTGCCCACATGGCGATGTAGACCTAATAAAATATTATTTGGGCCGCAATGGACTTAAAATCAAAAACCAAGATATGACAACCAGAAGTTTTTACCATTCTCTCTATATTTAAGTAATGTATAGTTAACTATGTGCTTCCATTAAAAATGGAGTCGTTGGTCGAACGACATCTGCCGATGAGCTAACCTCCAGTACTTCAATTGGTAAAATTGAAGTACTAGCTTCACATTGTTCTGTGAAGTTGGAACGTTTTTTTATTTGAAAAGGATTAAAAATTATTCGACTTTGCCGAATCTTATATACAATATCGGCCATAACTAAAGCACCCCCTGTGAAGTTTTTTCATATTATATTTTTTGGTATAAAAACAAAGTTTTACATTTGTATTATGTATTATTTTCAATTGCTGATATATTTACTATTGATAAACAAATACTTTTAAAGTTAATCTTTCTATAAGAGGTAATATTAAATCAAAAGATATTTATATCTGGAAAATAAAACGGACAAAACAAAAGCACCCCTTCATGGACATAATATAAAAATTTTTTTAATTTATATTTTGTTGCAAATCCTTTGTTTTGGATGACAAAAGCACATCTCTTAGGCATAAAAGATATTAAGTTTTTTATGATGTCTTGCGATATTCCTTCCCAGGCTATAATAACGCCTTGAAATTAATCGTGAAAATTGCCGATCCTTATTTCTGCAATTTTCGCAATTTATTTTCATATTATCAATCTTCCACAAGTTCTCAATAGGATTGAGATCGGGAGATTGTGCAGGCCAATGCAGAACTTCAATCTTATTGCTCTGTTGCCAAGTCTTACAAACTTTGGAGGTGTGCTTAGGATCGTTATCATGTTGAAACCTCCCTATAAGTGGAATCTCTTCACTGGCATTAGGCAACATTACATCTTTTCATATATCACGGTACATGAACCGATCCATAATCCCATTAGCTTTATGAATTGGCTCAATTCCTTGACCAGAAAAGCAACCCCAGACCATTACATTGCCCCCTCCATGTTTAATTGTTCCTTTGCAATACTTAGGATTCAGTCTTTCTACTTTTCGTCTGCGTACACACCTTATTCCATAGGAACTTTTTAATTTGTATTTGTATTCGTCAGAGAACAGTACTGTCTTCCATTTCTGGACACTCCAGTCGATGTGGCCTTTGGCAAACTCCAGTCTAGCTTTCTTGTTCTTAGCTGATATAAACGGTTTTTTTGCTGGTCGTGTGCTATATAAACATGGTTCTACTGCTCTTCTACGGATTGTTCTTTCGCCAACGCATAATCTTAAACTTGTCCTTACGTGACTATCTGATGCTGTATGATCGTTTTGCATTGCTCCTTTGATCAAGGAATCATCATATCGTGTGGTTTTACGCGGAAGTCCTCCATAATGCCCCGGTGATATACGACCAGTCTGCAAACACTTTGGAATCAGCCGGGAAATAACTGATCTGTTAATTGAATATGGTTTACTCAATTCATGCCGTGATAAGTCCGGCTTCCAGTCTTCAATAAATTTAATTTTAAATTCTCTGGAGTACTTGTTCCTTTCCATCCATTGTTTTATCACAATAAACTGTATAGAACTTAAATTATACAGACTACGTCTTCCTTTATTTTTACTTTTTGGAATTTTTAAATGCATCCGTTGTGATTCCCGTTAACTGACATTGCAATTATGCAGTAGTATAGTCAAATTTTTAAACATCTTATAAGGGGGTGCTTTTGTTTTGTCCGTCACGTTTTGTGTTTTTGTATGTTTTATCACTTTTATTTAATTGTTCATAAAATTATCCTTTCCTAAATGAACACAATATGAACATTAACAATATAAGTTAATAAAATATACATAAAATACATCACAAAAAATCCTTTTTTATCCAACAAATTTTGATATGAAAAAATCCATTGAGGGGGTTCTTTAGTTATGGCGAATACTGTAACCTTCCAAATTATACTTTAAAATAAAGATAAATAAATGTTGTATGTTAAATACATTTTTGGTTGAAAATAATTATTTGTGGGAAAAAATTATAGATACAAATTCATGCACAATCAAAATAAATACAAATAAATCAATAATATTTAAAAGATTTACGTAAGAATAAATGTTGCAGCAACATGCTTATATTCGGCTGTGCTGAATCTTATATACCCTTCACCAAATTATACTTTACAATACAAATTTTAAATATTTTCAGGTAAACAAAATTATTTTTTTTTTCAAAATTAAAAAAAAAAATTGTTTTCCAAAATTTAAAATATAATAATTTTTTTTTCGAAATAGATTTTTTAAATTTTTTTTCAAAATTTTTTTTTTTATTTTTTAAATTTACATAGCAAATTTACGAGCCGGAAGAATTCCCAATATATTGATGTATGAATCAAGTTTGTAAGTTATTTGGGGTCTTCAGAAAATTGATTTTAACAGACAGACATGGCTTAATCGACTCCGCTATCTATAAGGATCCAGAATATATATACTTTATAGGGTCGGAAAATTATATTGTGGAAATTACCAACGGAATGACAAACTTATATATACCCTTCTCACGAAAGTGAAGGGTATAAAAATACACTTAACAATGCACACAATTTTGAAAGCAAAAATGTTTAATGTTTTTTTTTGAACAAAAAGAAAATTTTAAAATATGTTTGTCTTTTTTTTTTTTTTTTTTTTTGTAACAAACGTAAATTTAGTAAATGGATTTGTTTGATATTTATTTTAATTGTACATAAATTATTATTTTAAAATAAATACACGTGGATGTAAAAAGTGTTTTTCTTTAATGACCGATTCATCTATAGGAATCTTATATAGCACTACACAGTGGTTTAAAAACTTTATATGTTGGAAATTATTCGGTAGCTCGTGATAGATATGATTTGTCTTAATGAAATTTCACATAGTCAGTGTTGTGATGTTTTGGGGGCTAGTGGGCCGGCAACCCAAAGTTGCTCACCACGAAACTACAAAATTTAAAAAACAAAATCACAACAAATTCAGTTTTTATCCGAATGTCAAGAAATATCGGAATAGATCTCACAAACTATGTGAAATGTCATTAAGATACATCCTATCTATCACGAGCTACCAAATAATTTCCAAAATATAAAGTCTTTAAATCACTGTGCACAATTTTTGAGTGAAAATAAATTTTAGGTGAAGAAAGTTTAATGGAGAAAGAATTGTTTTTTAGGTGAAGAAAGTTTAATGGAGAAAGAATTGTTTTCGGTTAAAAAAGAAGCAAACACTATGTATGTCTTCATTTTAGTTAGTCCTGTTCCTAATTCTCTTCAGCTGATCATATTCCGTGTATTTAAATAAATTCATAACATTATTTATTAGTTTTTTCAAGTAACACTACATTTTACTGCCAAAAATTCCATTTTATGTGTAAGTCGGTCATACAAAATTTTTTAATTTCTTTACACTTTTTCGTTTCGTCTTTATTTGTATTTTAAAATGTCTGCCAATTTATTTATTTGCATTTATGTATGTAGTTCATTGTACGTTTTATGATTTGGATTTAAAGTATTTATTTTTTTTTCGTTTTGTTTTAGTTTATTGATGGTGGGAGATACAACTTGACACATGAGTAAAATTTCAACAATTTACAATATAATTTATGGGGATAATGAAAGTAAAAGTGTGGTAATTTATCTGAGTGTGTGTCTGTGTTTAATGGGAGCCCATTACTCAGGCAAAATGAAACTTTGGAATAGGAAGAAATGTAATGTCCACCATAGTGGGGAGGGTAATATGCGTTTGTGCTGATGTTTGTAACCAAGGACGAAGCCTGGTTGAAATCGATCCATTATTTCACGAAAATAAATTATTAAAATTTAAAAAAAAATAAATGTTTGCTCAGTGTAGGGCATTATACTTTGTAATGAACAAAGTGGTTCAAATGTATTTAAATATTTAATGAATATAAAAAATTTAAAAAGTTGCTATGACTTACTTCGTATAGAAATAGTAGAATTAGAAAATGTTGTACTTGATTCACTTTATTTAATTATTAAAGATATTTGTAAAAAGTGCACCTTGTACATATCACTAAAGTCCCAAAGTGTTCATCATAACTTTTTGATGTTCATTTAAAATAGATATTTGTAATTTAAAAAAAAAAGAAAAATGATAAATTAATTTCCGTTCTCAGTATGAAAGCGTAGCCTTCTAATTGGTTTGCTATTTCCATTTGAATTTATTGGATTTTTTGTTCAGTACAATTTTATGTGAAGCAACATGCAGTCACAGCAATGAACTACAAAGTAATTCTTCACCCAGGGAGTGTCATAATAATTTCAATTTCATTTAATTTGTTTCTGCACATTTCACGCTCTGTTTTGCAAGACGTCGCGTTAGATGGCAGGTAATCAACAGACCCCACTTTTGGTGGTAAACTACTTGAATAGCTTATGGAGATTTTTAAGCTTGACACCCTGACCTAAATTGTTGCAAAAACTAAAAAAACATTCTTGGCGAAGTAGATTTATTGTTATGTTTGTTTTTTTATTTATTTATTTCGCAGCAAGTCAATGGGGGGAAAGAAAAAAACTTTTCAAAATTTCATAAGAATTTAAGCGAAAAGGTCATAACAGGAATTATTTACTCCCTCTCTGTATAAAGTTTTAAACATTTTTTGAGTTCACTTTTTATAGATTTTGGCATCAATTGATTGTTTTAAAGGTCATCTTTTTTGTTTTTATTATTATTTTAACCCACCATCAAAGAAGATGGGTATATTGATTTTGTTATTTCGTTTGTAACGTAAACATATTTCTCGTAGTTCCACATTAATATATATATGTATATATTCTGGGTCCTAATAAGATTCTAAGACGATCTAGCTATGTCTGTCCGTCTGTCTGTCTGTTTGAAACACGATAGGGTACAACATTTTCTACAAATACTCTCTGTTGATAAGGATTTTTTGGTATTGGGGAATATTATGCAAGGTGGGTATAAAAACAAGATTCGGCACAATAGAGTATAACACTATTACTTGTGTTTTTTTTTTCAAATCCAAACATCAATTACATGTCCATTGTTGTTATAGTCATATTCCATATAATTGTCGTTATTATAAAATCTCTTATTTTCACAAAGACTAATTTTTATTTCATAATTGTGCAGTTATTCAGTACAAATCCTTTCAGTCAAAATCATTTTATCATTCAGCCATTATTATGTATGTGTGTGTGTGCATATAACTGTGTCTCCAGCTCATGTCTGGCGCCATGCAGACGCCTGTTCTAGATAATAATAGTTTACTAGATAAATAACATGTCTCACTCTGCTTTCCTCGTCCATGTATTAACATCCCTCTCAGATTATTCAATACAAAAAATATTCGAACAACGCACTCACTGTATTTAAAGTTTAGTTTTATGTTATTCCTAATAAAGCTTGGAAGATTTTGTAGTGGTAGGTAGCTTTCGACACATATACAAAGATACAGAGATAGTCGTACATGGGGATATATAAATGCGTAAGAATCTGTGTGTTTTTCCATGGTTCAAATGAATACCCCCACCATCAAGGATACTTATTCTTTTAATCAAGCAAATGTTGTCATCCTGTTAAAATGTATTTTATGAATAAAGAAATCCTTAAATTTGTTTATAATGTTCCACAAAAATGCTGTGCCGAATATAAAACATCTTCATTCTGTATGTAATAATTTGTATATTTGCTGCGCGTTTAAATTTAAAATTAACAGTTAAAGTGTTAAATTTATTTGCATATTCAAGTTCAAAACTCAGACAAAAATGTAGTTTTGTTTGTTATTAAAATTCCTTATGGAATTTTGTTTCTAATTAACAAAGTGTCAAGTAATATAAAACCATTAATTAATTACAAAGAAAGTAAACACCACTTTGTTCGGCTCAAGTATCAATGTGATGGGATTTAGTTACTTACACTACTTTTAAAATTAATTTTAAACAAATTTAAAGAATCATAATATAAAACTATGCAAAATAAATCCTTCGTCATTCTGAAAAATAACAAAACAATCCAATGAACACTTGCTGGTTTTATTTTAACAAATCATTTTCTATCAATTTCCAACGCCATGTGATTTCTTTCTTATTTATAGCCATTTTTTATCATCAGTAAATTTGTTTTCTTATTCTGTATTAAAAAGAATCTAAACATGAATGAGTATTACAGTAGAATTCGATTATAATGAACTACAGTGTATTCTCTCATTGCGGACACCTCTCTAAAGCGGACACGTCCCATAAACGGACACTTTGTTCAGTCCCAAAAACATTATTTGGGATTATTTAATATTCTCATAAGCGGACACCTCTCATAAGCGGACAAATTTGTCAGTCCCTTAGGTGTCCGCTTATGAGAGAGTACACAGGGTGTTTAGCAAAATAGTTCGTAATAATTAAGATTCATGTTACACCAAATTAGAAGATATTTCAAATACCTCTTGCATATATTTCGTTACTAATAGTTACCAATCTTAGTTTCAGAGAATTGATATTATTTATCCATTATACCATTTGACATGAAATACTCCAACTTTTGAAATCGATGTCTTCCGATCGGGAGACATTTTTTCAACAAGATCGGTAGAGAACTCTCTGAGTTAGGAGGGGTCAAAATTTGACATTTTGGCCAAGCCGATGTTTTTTCTCATTCATCTCAAATTTTTTATTTTTTTAATTTTTTTTTTGAAAGATTGAAGAAGTAGCTAGCTATAGGTTATTACCTATTGTTCTTAGCAAGATGTGTTCCAAATACTTTAGATAGCTATTTCTTCAATCTATCCAAAAAAAAATGTATAAAAAATTAAATTTTTTTTACATTTATTTTCCGAAATCAAAAACTTTTTTGATTTTTTTTCAAACTGGGCCGTCTTTTTTTCTCAAAAGAAAGCTTAGATATTTTCCTTGAAGACCTATTTGCTCGCTTAGTGGGATGCGACTTGGATATCTATCAAAATAATACCTAACTAGTAAGAGAGATATATTCGGCTAGGCCGAATCTTATATACCCTTCACCAAACTATACTTCAAAATAAAAATTTTAAATATTTTTAGGTAAACAAAATTTATTTTTTTCCAGTTTTTTTTTTAATTTTTTAAAAAAATTTTTTTTTGATTTTTTTTTTTAAATTTTTTTTATTTTTTTTAAATTTAAAAAACTTTTTTTTTAAATTTTAAATTTTTTTTTTTTAAAAACTTTTGGTGAAAAAAAATGCGGTTTCAAAATTTGTTCCCGATTTTGACCCATTGTAGGTCCAACTTACTATGGTCTTATATACGTCGTTGCAAAGGTCTTTGAAATATCTATCATTAGATATCCATATTGTCTATATTAATGACTTAGTAATCCAGATATAGGTAAAAAAATAGGTAAAAAATCGAGGTTGTCCTGGTTTTTTCCTTATATCTCAGTCATTTGTGGACCGATTTTGGTGATTTTAAATAGCAAACTTCTCGAAAGCATGTCTGACAGAATTATTCAAGATTTGGATCCCGAAGATATCTGGGGTCTTCAGAAAATTGATTTCAACAGACAGACAGACAGACAGACAGACAGACAAACAGACAGACAGACAGACAGACAGACAGACAGACAGACAGACAGACAGACAGACAGACAGACAGACAGACAGACAGACAGACAGACAGACAGACAGACAGACAGACAGACAGACAGACAGACAGACAGACAGACATACAGACAGACAGACAGACAGACAGACAGACAGACAGACAGACAGACAGACAGACAGACAGACAGACAGACAGACAGACAGACAGACAGACAGACAGACAGACAGACAGACAGACAGACAGACAGACAGACAGACAGACAGACAGACAGACAGACAGACAGACAGACAGACAGACAGACAGACAGACAGACAGACAGACAGACAGACAGACAGACAGACAGACAGACAGACAGACAGACGGACATGGCTAAATCGACTCCGCTATCTATAAGGATCCAGAATATATATACTTTATAGGGTCGGAAAATTATATTGTGGAAATTACAAACGGAATGACAAATTTATATATACCCTTCTCACGAAGGTGAAGGGTATAAAAAGCACACAATAAAATATTCTGTGAAGCTGAAGAGCGAAATATTGTCAGAGCGTGTAAAAAGGATCTCTTTGCATGATCTTCCAAACTTACGTCCATTGCGGAAGCCACTACGGGAAAGAATGCACGCGCCCAAGACATCCGGAATATTCTATATTGAACGAATTTGAATGGTATAATGGCTAGAAAAATGCCTTTGCTTAACAAGAGAAATAAAAAGGACTGCTTCGCCAAACTACACAAATCAAAGGATTTTTCTTTTTGGAAAGATGTGTTGTTCATAAACTAGAGAAAATTTAACATATATGGCTGTAATAGAAAACCATATTTATGGCGAAAGGCTAATGAGGAGCTCTTACCAAAACATGTTAAATCTACTGTAAAGAATGGTGATGGTTTAAGGGTCTTTATTGGCAGCTGGTTCAGGTTCTCTTCATTTCATCGAAGACATATTAGACCAAAAAATTTATTTAGAAATTTTAAAACTGGAATTGCCATTATCAGAGCAATGACGGAATCTTTAAAACAATTACTACTTCTACCAGGATAACGACCATATGCATAAAGCTTACAATGTCAGGTCGTGGTTGTTGTACAATTGTTCTCATATAATGGAGACACCTGCCAAGAGCTCTGACATCAACCCCATCGTGAATCTTTGGAGCCACCTCGATAATAAAGTGAGACAACACCATATTTCCTCTAAATAGGAATTGAAAAGAGTTCTTATTGATGAATGGGAAAATATTGATCCCACCGTTTGCCGCAAACTAGTGAAAAGTATGCCTACGAGACCATAAATGCTTATTCAAGAAGAAGGATTCCATACATAGCATTGATTTCTATGGTATTATTACATTTTTAGCATACTACGTTAAATGTACGAGTTGGGCTTTTAAAGGATTTTTTTGTAAATTCTCATTTACAGTGTTATTTAAATGGTTTTACTTTTATTTTACATATGAATTGAATAAAGAATTACATAAGCTACAAGACTCCCAAGCACTCTTTTTATATAACTGCAACAGGTAAGCCGAAATTGAGAAATATACACAAAATTTCCTAGTGTACGAGTTTGGCTTTGAGCCACTGTATGTATTAAAAATGTTGTTATTTTGTTAAAAGTTTTCAAAAATCTTCCTTTTTAGGCGTTTTTAGGAACTTTCGAAATTATGTTTGATAATTCACAAGAGTCTTGAAAATCTTATTAAGCATGAAAATAAAGAAGTAAATAAAAATATTGAATACTGGCATAGCTGTTAATTCAAAACATGTTTTTGTTTCCTAAAGAATTCAAAAACATTCAAATTTCTTTTTTTACCGGAAATCTTAAATCTCTTCTCAAATACTCAAGCTGGTTGCATGTTTAGTGATTATCACTAAATGCCAATTTATGGAAGACAATTTAATTTTCTGCCAAAGTGTGAGTAGTAAATGACAGCCCACAATGATACAAAAACATACATTTCTTGAAATGCTGCTTTAATTGGAAAACAATGTACAAATAGAAATCATTAAAAAAAACTATGTACTTGTGAGCGCCCTGTTAATATACAGGATCTCGACAAATTAACGTTTTACCCATTATACATTCACATAGTATTTGTCTCGCAGTTTTCTAACTGCAATAAAAATAATTCAGAAAAATTCAGGTTTGGCTAGATTACATCAACAACCAATATTGCATTTAATGCTACTTTTAAACCACAATTAATATGATACCAAAATTCTTTGAAACAAACATGAGATAAATCAGTATAATCTGAAAGAAAAAAAAACACGAAACTTTCCTTCCTTTCCTTCCTCCACAAAAACGTTACCCTCCTACTATGTTTATTATCTATGACGCCTCTAACTGCTCTTTGACAATTTCTATTTCATTGACCTTAATTCTGGTAAACAAGTACAATTTACTACTCAAAAATACAAAATTACAATGTAAAGTTCAAAATACATTCGTGTTTTTGTTTGTTTGTTTGTTCTATTAGAAAAAAAAAATTGCTCAGCAAAATATAAAAAATAAACAACAACTTCAACTACAATAAACTAGGAGACATTAAACAACAACAGAATTTTATTATATTTTTTCATTCAAACGTGTGAGAATTTTACGAACTGTCCATTTTATTCTGTTGGTGGGCAGAGAGTCGTTTGTGGGATGTTTCTTCTTATTGTTGGGCTTTCGCTCAGTCCTTATTTATTAAAGGAAGTTGACATCATCAAGCAAGTATTGTTGTTGTCTTGTATGGAATTATTGTTGTCAGGCGTACAAACATACATTACTACCCTCTCAACAATTGGAAGTTATATTTTCGATACATGTGTCTACTTCGTGTAGACAAAATATTATTCAGCATATAAAAAACTTGCCTTTGTTCGATAGTTTACATTTTAAAAGAATGAATTTTAAAGTCATCGGTTATCTTACATAAAAAATATGTGTTTTGAACGAAATATAACTTATAAGTTATACGTTTTTTTCCCAACGGTGACACTACTACATCGATAAGAAAGCGATATCATATTCGATGGATGAGATCCGTTTGGGAGACTTTTTAGATAGAAATTGTTTGCAGGGTATACGTATGTGTATATGTGTATGTTAGTATGCATGATAATGGAGTAAAAAGTCACGGTAGTCTGTTTGGCGCCCTCCAAAATTATGTTATGGGCAATTGTTTGATTCTGTAAATACCCAGCAGTTAAGCATGTAATCAATGTATCACTTATAGACAGTAAGTAATTGTCACTTGGCTTATTCCAATTTATATAATTTGGGTCATTTGACATGTATGTACTTTTGTATTGCAGAGAGAAGTCAATTGGTTACTTTATACATCACATGTAATCTAGTGTGAGAGTAATTGTCACTTAACTGTCTCTAAGTAATATAGGATGTAGTCACTTTAAACATTTATTTTGTACTGCACTAATTCATGCAAACTGGTTTTATACAAATTGTGTTGATATAATTCTTTTATTTTTGCTTAAGTATAATGATACCCCATGTCAATAGTCAATAGTCACTTTAGTCTCTCTTAGTAATCTATAGTGTCACTTTAAACGTTTATTTTGTACTGCAATTTAGAAAGTAGTTGTTCTTCAACCAGTAGTAATCTGTTGGGGAGTTGTCGGAGGAAGGTTTGTCTATAAGAGATCGGTTATTGGACGGTTTATGCCATGTCTTTTAAATTGACTATTTGAGGTCAATAAGCACTCATACATTGTAAAAAAAACTAGTAATGTAGCTGACCAGTTAGGTAGCTTGTAAGGTAAATGACTTTCTGTAACCGATATGTGATTTCAATGTGTTGACTATTTTGGACCAGCTACCGGACAGTCTCATTGTAATCCAAAACAGACAATTGACTCCCTGCTTAGGACATTCACGTTTTAAAATAACTAGTCACGTAGCTAGTTATGTAACTTGTTTTCACCCTTAATGATGGGAAAAATCACTAGTTCGCGACAGTCTTCTAGAACTGATGGGTATGTATATACATATGTTCATACTTACTTACATATATGGATATGTAAGTATGAAAGGAGACCCACACATACCGTACGTAGATTAACATCGATATTCATATATTTATTTTCAAGTTTAATTGTTTTGTTTTTAGGCTTATTTTTGTGCCTATTCGACAGGAAATTATGTTTCTTTTTTTACTAACCATTATGTGTGTGTAGAACTAAGAGAAAGTCATATTTAATAAAAAGTTCTAATACAAAATTGATTGGTGTTAAAGTCAATTTGCCATTATTTTAGGGTAACTATGATATTTTGTGACTGGTATAATATGTATTGTAAACTGATATACATAATTTGGCTGACAAGGTTATTTATGGACATATATGACTAGATTAATAAAAAAACATTTGAAAAAACAACAACCCTATTATATATTCATAGAAAATATATGATACAAGGGGCGTATAAGCAATTTAAACCAAAAAAATCATATATATATTCAATATTTAATAAAAAAAAAAACCGAATATTTCACTTCTCAATTGCAGCCGTTGAACCACATCTTCAATGCTGGCATTGTGGCTCGGATACAATTGGAGCTGAAGACTTTTGTGGTAATGAATTTAAGAAAAGCAATATACCCGACTTGTTGAAGGATCGCAATATCAGTGTATTACGCAGCTGCAATAGCACCATCAATTCGGAACATGAAAGAGCCGTATGTCGCAAGACCATTGAAGAAAGTAAGTATTTATCGTATGTCAACATACTAAATTATTATTAATTAAATTAAACGCTTCATATTTCCACAGTAAATGGCAAAACAGTGGTCAAGCGTTTCTGTTACTACACCAGTAAATCTGATGCTCTGGATCACTGCAAAAACGAACCCACCGAAAAGAATGTTCGTCGAGACTTTTGTGAGGATTGTCTGACCGACAAGTGTAATGCAGCATTTAAATTCAATATTTCATGGAGTATTTTCCTAACTGCCACTGTGCTATCATTACTTTTAGCATACAAAACTCAAAGCGTTTAAATTAAGAGAGCAAAAAACTAATAACTAAAACTTAAAAAATTTCCAGAAAAGACAATTCCATGTTCAAGAATAAAAACCAATTATTTTTAATTTTACTTTTAATTGTTTTATAGTTACTTATTCTTTAGATTTTGTTAATTTACTATAAAAACAAAATACAATAATATTTTTAATTGTTTGTGATATTTGTTTTAAAATGCATGAGTGTATCTTTTTCTATTATGTATTTTATAAACTAAGTAAATGTAGCTTTAAGCTGTTGAATTTAGAATTTTAATTTTAAATGATTGTTAAATTTATTTTGTTTTTTTTTTTAATTTTTATACACACATTTTTTACATGCAACCAATTTAAAAGTTCAAGTTCATAAAATATTTTAATTTACTCATATTCGCACAGAAATTATTTTAAAATCATGCACAATACACTCACCTCCGATTTTTCCGATTTCCTGCAATTAAAATAAATATTAAAAATTTAAGATGTCTTTTTTTAAAAATAGTTGTTTTTAAAGTTTTTAATAAAAATTTTGTTAATTTAATAATGTTTATATCAAAATTATAAGCACTTAATTAAGTATTATTATATTTTGTTCCCTAATCTGTGAAATATATTAATGTATGCCATAATAAAACAATATTCGTAACAATATTACAGTTTCCATTTTTATGTAATGAGAACACCATACCGTTTACATTACTTATTAATAAAAACGAATTCGTGCAACATGTTTATACTTGCAACGTTTTCAAATAATTATACATGAAACTTTAAATTAATCTGTTCGAATGTATGTAAGTCTTGAAAAAAAAAAACATTATAATTTTTATCTAAAATTACAATTTTGAGAACATGCTTTATAAATGGCATCAAAATTATTCAAACTAACGGTTTATTTTAATAATCTAAGAATCAAAACAGAACATTTCTTTTGTACATTTTGTATAAGGTTGAAGCAGTGGCGAATTCATTTACTTACGTACATACTTGAGAATGTCAAACTTTATAAAAAATGAACAAAGAAAAAGAGTTATTGTTTTGTAGCAATTTAATTACATTCGTTTGCGAAATGAGTCAACGTCTAATTTCCCTTCCGAAATTAAATTCTTATTACGTCGAACTTCACGGGTACAGTAATATGTCCAATTTTTGGAAATAACGGGACTAGGTGTTTAAAACAATTTGCACAATTTTCCCACAGGATTATTTCAATAAGATTATTCCAAAAAATGAAATTTTAAACTATGTTCAGATGACTTGTTTTTGATTTAAACAAATGTTTTCAAATGAAAATATCATTATTTATGATTTTACATTACCGTACATCCCGGCAGGTAACTTTTGGTATAAAAAATAAAACATTTAAAATCTCAAGTTTCCAACCCTGAAACTTAAAAACAGTTTAGTTGAAAAAGCTTTAAAAGAGCTTTATTTTTATTAGTTCATAAACACAATTTGAGCGCAACGTTTATTTATAAGCAAAAACCAATTAAATATTTGGTAAATAAAAATATGGTGTTATTTTCTTAACAAATATCTCCACTCTCAGAATGTTTGTAACAAAATACACTACAACTCTACATACATATAAATACATATGTATTTAAATCCCAGTTGTTCTGGTGACATACATTTAGGGTCACAACCGTTACTGAATTAGTTATACTAGTAATTTTAACATGTGCGTGTCATTAAAGGAGGACAATTGACTCTACAAAGACATGAACTGACACTTTATGGCAATTGAATCTGCAATTTCTCCTAGTGAGAAAGATAACTACATTTTGAAGTAAAATATAAAAAGTTAATTAAAAATTCTAACCTCTTGATTACTTAGGTGCAATAAAGTGGCAATTGACTCTAAACTAGATTTATTGGTATGTTTAATATAATCTATTGACTTCTCATATAATAACTTCACTAAACCTATAATTTTACCACCATGTAAACTAAAGATACTCATAACTAATGCATTAAATATGCGAAAAACGTGCTCACAGGTTGATTACTTAACGCATGATTAGTTAATTACGTATCAACCACAAATTACATTAAAAATAATTATTTAATACTCGTTTCACGATACGAATTGACCATTATTCGGTTAATAAATACCGCTAATACATACTCGTACATATTTATTTGATCAACAAAAATAGTTCAGTTTTCAGTTTAATTTTTAAGCATTAATATTATTCCCAAACAAATTCCAATATTAATTTTCTAATAAAATGGATATAAATCAGTTATTTACCTGTAAACAAGAACAATGTCAACGAAGTTCATAAGATAAAAAAATCACAATCAATAGCTAGGCAGGAACCGAATTACCGCATTAATGATCGAATGGGCAATCTTATCATTAGTACAATTGTATGTTATAATAAAATGTTCTAAATTGAATGCTGGATATCGAATGCCATAATCTCAAATAAGAAAATTTTTACTCGATATCGAATGCGGTAATTCGGCACAGATTATGTTTTTAAAATTCATGTTCTTTTATATCTGTAGTAAAAGCTATAAAAGTCCACTGTTTTAAATAGCTTGGCATTAATTGTAAATAAATTTTTAATTAACTTTTGAATATTTAAACAAAAAAATTATTTATCCATTTTATTGCAATCACAAATAGCTTATTTAAACTCAGTAAACTCAAAACATACGAATTAATTTATTAAAGACAAATATGATGTTCAATGTATACAAAAAAAAAAACCGCCGAAATATGAATCATAATATTAAAAATAAAAAATATAATTCATTTAAAATTACAAAATATGAGATTTTTAACTTTATAAATCACGACAAACGTAAGTATTTAAACTTTATAATTTAATGGTAATAATTAAGGAAGGATAAAGGGACTTTTCATTCAGGGTCATTTTGCCAATGTAAAAAGACACGCCATATTTGTAAAAGAAATAAAACCTTGTTGCACGAATGGTGTTAGTTAATTGTGATAAAAAGCCTTTTTAAACACATACTTATGCATACAAATACAGGATAGTAGAGATATTGCGAACAAATAATTTATTAGTAATTAAATTATTACTTGTTGCTTTATTCATTTCTTTCCATTATGTCCTTTTTTATAAAAATATACATAAATTTCTCGCTGTTTTGTGTTTTAATCCGTGATTATCTTTTTAATCATATTGCAGTAATATCTTGGAAAGATATTGCAATATATTTAATATATGACACTAGCTGTTCCGGCAAACGTTGTACTGCCATACAAATTATTTATAAGTATATTTTGGTCTAGCGGTTGAAATATACTTCATAACCTATTCTTATACTTACCAAATATACATAATTTAATAAAAATGGGTAAAGTCGTTTCGTTCTGTTTGAAATTCAAACGGTGGTTGAATTATTTGGATATTTCAAATACAAAAATACTAAAATCGTGATTAAAAAATGAGAGGGTGAGGGTAGCAGGGTGAAAAAAATGCGAAAAAAAGTTTTTGGCAAAAAAATGGAAAACAATTTTCTGTATAGGGTTCCTCTAATGATCTAGCGGTATGAAATATACTTAACGACCTATTCTCATATCTACCAAACATACATAACAAATTTCTTAAAAATCGGTTGAGCCGTTTCGGAGGAGTTCAAACACAAACATTGTGACACGAGATTTTTATATATTAGATTATTCGGTGACAAAGCCTATTGGAATTGACTAGGATTGGTCCATTATTTTACCTAGTTCCTATACAAATGTTTTAAATAAGTTGGTGTTTATAAAATTTAGCGAAAACACATATCAGTAAGTATTCGGTTAAAATATTAATAAAATGCTGAGGGGATAAATATAAAATCGCAATAATAGGACTATCTATTTACGCAGGATAGTGCAGAGAAATGAGTTATCTAAGAAATAACGCATCAGACAAATGACCCCACGGCTTTGTTAATACAATTGCACAATTTCATCGAAATTTTCCATGACTCTTTGGCATTAATGTGGTTGAAATTCGTTGATGTGCTGTTAAACTTCCTCCTTCAATGCGAAGATGGTTGTGGTTTTGATGGCATAGACTTTCGACTTGAAATAACCTCATAGAAAGAAATTCAATAGTGTTAAATCACACGATCTAGGAGGCCAATTCTGACAATCGAAACCAGAGTATGCCCAGGAAATATCTCAGGCAGCAATTGGCTGTAGGGGATGTAGCAACATGTGCTCAATATCAAAACCATCCAAAAATACTGCTCTCTCTTGGTTGGCAACACGACATTGTGTGCTGAATAAGGAAAAATACAAAAAAATATGAGTATTCAGTTTGTAAAAATAGGTTTTGTTTTTATTTTTATAAAGCATCGGCAAGACTTAAGCGTCTTACGAAACTGAGCGCTATGATGTTATTGTTCTTCTTACATTTTCACATTCATTACAGTTGAACTCTCCTTCTGAAGCCTGATGATGACAGCTCATAAACGAAGTACTCCCTGACCTAAATGTCCTTAATGTCTATAACAAAACTAAAATCTCAACACAGACATTTTTACAAAATACTGACAGAAAACTGTTGCATGTTGTTTTGTTAAAATCCAATTAAATGAATTGAGTTCATTTGAGTTCATACAACAAATTGGTAGTTGATGGTAACAAGTTTTAATTAAATTTATGCAAATTATGTTTTTTGTGTATCTCTCAATTAAAGTGAACAGCTATAGAAACCATTCGACTGCTGCATCAATATAATATTTAAACTAATGACGCTTCTCTGTTGGAGAAAAACTCAGCAATAATCGTTTATATTAATGATAATTTAAAGATTTAAATTAAATCCAAATTTGTATGTTTCAAATTAAACAAGTTTAGGTAAGATGCTAAACAATTTTTTAAACTCATTTTTTGTTTATTGGCGAGTTCAATAACATGTGGTTTGTAAAGTTTAGTGATATGACTAATTTTACAATTTTGGTGCTTCATATTCGGCACTACAAGAAAGTTTATTTAAGTACATACATATATAGGATTTAAGCATAATAGAACAATATATACTAAATATGGATTTTTGATATAAAATATTAGTGATCACAGATTGATTTAGATTTGACTTCTCTACACCTTCACAATCGAGATCCAAATTACTCCCAGTTGTATAATGCCTCTCAAACAGCAGTGCTTCTTAAACTTTAACATATATGTCGGTATTATTAACATTGCTGCTGAACAAACAACATTGAATAAAAGTTTTGAGTTGAGCATTGTTTGTAAGTATAACAACAATAAATGATTAATGATTAATATCGAAAGCTCTAGAATTCGAATATTCTAGTTTGAGTGACTATTTAAACTGTTGTTGTATAAATTTAAATAAATAAAGAGTTGTTACAAATTTTAAACGACTAAACTGCTTAAATACAAAAATACTGGCCCATAATCATAGTCAAAAATAAAGTATATTTTAAGAGAAATAAAGTCGTCTTTACTTAAGAGTGGACTTTAGGTCTACCATAGACAAGTTAAAGTATACTTCTGATGTTAAAGTCGACTGTAAATATAAAACTAGCTGAAGCTATTTTTAACTCATTTAACAACAGCATCAGCTGTTCTTCCCCATGTTAAAAAGTTCGACAAAAAGTCAAAAATGTTTAAGTTACAAGATATTGGCAGAGGTTTCGCAATTATTGAATATTGAATCAATAAAACATATAATAAATATGATATTAATCTTTCCTTTTCTATTTTTACACCACAAACTGTTTTTTCTTTAGCTTCCCTGTTACACTTATTGTTTGTCACTTTTTGTTTTTTTTTTTTCTTAAATTTTCTAGGTCAGCTGTTCAGCGATGCCACTTGTCTATATTTTGTTGTATATTGTATGAAAACATTTTTTACATTTTTTACCCAGTTAAAGTCGGTTCAATTTGAAACATACTTTAATTTTGACTATAGTTAGAAAATAATAAAAAACGGGTTTTTATTTTAAAGTTGTTTTTAAAAAGAACCGACTTTATTGTTTGACTACGATTATGGGCCATTATGTTTATTTTTCAACGAACCAATAAATTGGAACATATAAAACTATTGGTAACTCTGTCTTTGTCTTTGACCTTTAAAGCCACTGTCAATTGAAACTGCAAGTGAAAACGTATACATGTATTAAGTTCTTCAATCTTGTACTCATATTCTTAAAATAATCAAATTTAATAAACCGCTAAAACGAGGTTGGCGTAGGCGTTTTACACCATCAACCGTTTCATACTAGATTAAATAAACAGGTTGCATTTTATATTTAATCTAATACGAAACTTGACTCGAGACCACTGCGGGTCCAAAAATATGACGTATTCAAAATGTAAAAAATTTAAAAATTTCACCAAACAGTACATAACTGCACATAACTTTTAAACCATACAATGTACATTATTGATTTTATTTGACAGATAAAAAGATGTCCTTCAAAATTTCATGAATAAATCGCATTTCATTTAAAATTTCAAAGTTCAATTCCTGAGTTATAAAATTCAAATACCTATATCTGAGAACCCACACTTTTAATTCTTTTAAGAAAATACATATAAATTGTTGACTAAACCCCCTTCTATGTTTGTACACATTTTTTAAGCTTGACACTCTTACAGTTTAGGAGTTATGGACCAAAATAACGCTTACAAATTTGTTTGTTTATTATCATATCATTTTAGGAATATTTTGAAAGCAGTGGCTTTTGAGATATGTGAGCATAAAAAGTTCAAAGTCACATATCGCAAAATCCAACTACTTTAAGAATGTTGATAAAATTATATGCTAATAACCAAAGCCGTTTATATATTTCTGCAAAATTTTGCACCAACTTCTACACTAAAAGAGTGTCCAGTTCAAAAAATTTTACAAATATAGAAGGAAGTTAAATCAACAGCATTAAATTTAAAAATTTGTTGAGAATTTTATAACTCT
Source organism: Calliphora vomitoria (assembly GCA_942486065.2). Classification (NCBI taxonomy): domain Eukaryota; kingdom Metazoa; phylum Arthropoda; class Insecta; order Diptera; family Calliphoridae; genus Calliphora; species Calliphora vomitoria. Next base: position 142,846,797 of record OW818030.2, read on the forward strand.
AGAATTAAATTTAGAACTTTGGAAAGAAATGTGATTTATTCATAAAATGCTAGAGAAAATCTTTCAACTAAAATCAAATTCAAGCTATGAGTGTCACGTTCAGATTTTAAAATTCAGATGTAAACAACATGGAGGTGAGTAAAACTTGTTAAAAATATCAGAACGAAAACCAACTACATTTAAATACATTTAGCAATGTGACATGTTCTGTTTGTGCCGACCACTGGTATTTAGTACAAATATATTTCTAGTCGTATTTTGAAAGATATGTTATGGAGGGGTGTGGAGGAAAATCGTTTGACCAAAATCGGGAAATGCCTATTTCTGGAATATTTTCACTTTTTGACCAAAACTATGTGTTAGTGCGACTTGATTTTTGACACCAATTGTTAAATATCTTTTACACAGAAACAAAAGTTTCGTTGTGAAAACCGAATTTGATCGGCTTTAAACTCGAATATTGGACTTAATCCAACATTCCTAGTATGATTTCCTATTGGACTTTCTGTAATTATTCTTTTAGTACTTAATTGCTGTTATAAAACTCATCACTGATGAATAACAGCAACTAATTATATTTAAGATACTACGTGAAGATTTAATTAATTGTTAAATTCCATTAATTAGTATACAAATTCTATAAAATTATGTTTACACTCATACTCCCACAAGGGGACTTTAGAACAGTAAATAATATCTACTCAGTTTTAATGTATGTGTAAAAACAAAACTCACTCATTTGCGAGACTTCATTTAATATTGAGTCTCATTGTGTGTAGGAGAAGTACTAAATAGTAAGAGATTTTGCTAACTTTAATGTTTGGCATGAAGTCACGTTGTGGAAATAGTTTTATGTTTTCATGTGTCAAGAATCCTTAATAGAAATTGCGTGTTTGGATTGCGTTGCGTTGTATTCAGCACAATATTGTATGTAAATGTAATTAATATGTTTCATGATTTTACGCCTGTTAGAATATTTGAATATTAATGCAGACGTTTTTAAAAAGTGGCGTTCAAAAACTGTATTTTATGTAGTTATTAAAATGAAGATGAAGGATGGAATTAAATGCTAGTTTATAGAATGTAGTTCAATTGAAGTTCTTAGTAAAACAAAGTTTAAACCAATGCCTAAAAGGGAATGTTTTTTAACGATAGCGGTAATGATAACAGTACCCTGCAAAAATTTTTTAAATTTCTGTAATGGCAACTAGTTACCACATACATTATTTTGTAATGAGTGGTGGTTACCCAGCACATTGTTTTATTTACTAGAATAGGAGCTTACTTATTTTTGTACTGGTTGGTAATGAACTTTTGCATTTAGCACAGCTATGTAGTGTGTTTGACTGAAAAACGAGACGTTAGCGGTTCTACACCAGTTGAAGCCATTCATTTTTTTGTTCAGATTATATTAATTTATATGTTAATGTTAAAACCATTGTTAAATTGCAATAAAATAACTCGTACATCGAGCAGTGAGTTAGCAGCTTGAGTATCAAACACAAGCAAATAATGTGTTGGTTCGATTCCCACACGAGGCAATATTTTTCTGTTTTTTACTTTGGAAATTTTGAACAAAAATAACTAGTTATTCAGTTAAATAATGAGTAGTTTTCAGTATGCTCCAATATTACTTGCTGGCTTACTAAAGGTAGGATCACACGATTGCCGCAATGCACCAATTATTGGTCTATTTTATACGTTAATCGTGTGTTTTCAATCATGTGAAAGCTTGAGAGGCAACCATGTACCAATAAAAACTTTAAAAATACACCAATATTTATTGTGTTTTAGTGCGGCAATTAAAGAAGACAATTCGCGCTAATATTTATTTTTGTAAATGACATATTTTTTGCAGCTGCATTTATTTTCGAAAGTAAAATAAGTTTTAATTGTTGTATTTATTATAATTATAATTTAAAAATGTGATATGGTGTTACGGGCAATACGGAAGAAGATCGAAAACTTATAATATTTTGAAACAACAAGTTTCGGTTATCTATTTCACGAAACTCCAACAATGTTTTTTCATATGCGCCATCCGTGGTGCTTCTTTATGTGAGCCACTCTCTGACCCACATACTTCTTTTAACATTTCTTCGTTTCTTTTTTTTTCTTCATCAATAATTAAAGACGACGCAATTTACTTTTTTTTAGTGAACCAATTTTTTTCACAAATAGATTAAATATTTTTATATTTATGTAAACAAAACAAAATTTATCATCTAAGTAGTACGACAGCTGTTTCTCATAGTTGACGTATTCTAAAACAATCGTGTGACTAGAATGTGGCAATTATTAAACCTTTCTGCGGCAATTTGCGACAATCAAATTTATGTAAAATGAGGCAATCATGTGATTGGGACAATTTCTTTATTATGGGACAAAAATCAGCACAATAAAAATTGTATAAAATTGGTGTTTTGCGGCAATCGTGCGATCCTACCTTAAGTAAGTATAGTTTTTGCTGGGTAATTTCGTTGGGACTTACATTTTTTAAAAAAACTTTACAAATATTAAAAATTAAGTTTACATAGGTGGTTTTGTACCTACTTATATACCATGTATTTTCATAATTTGAAATTATTTATAGAATAACGGTAACGATTGTGTTAATAGCAACAGTAACGATAACGGTAACGATATTTTTGTAAGGATAAGAGTAATCGAGCTGAAAGTGTATCATATGGTAATGTGATTTAACCTTAGTTTAAACTTTAAGTATTATTTGTCTGACCTATTTTATTATAATATAGGTTTACTTAACTAATGAAATCGATTAATTTATACAATATATACAATAATTAAACAAAAGTTTAAAGTATTGAGACATAGTGCTTGATCAAGAAGTTTTGCCTAATATAGGCATTTTAAGTAGTAAGCTAAAGAAACTAAAAAACCAAAAACACTTATGTTAATAGCTTTTCAAGAACCGAAATGAATTTTTCTTTAATACAATCCAACCGAAATTACTGTTTTTTTTCTGTCCAATGTCTTCGCCAAAAGCCTTTAAACTAATTGATTAATATAATATATTATACGCAAAATATTCTTAAATAATATTAAATGCAGTGTTGCCAATTCTTGATGAAAAAACACATATATTTCACTCAAAAACAACTTACTTAGAATGTTACATTTAGCAATGGCGAATAGATATACAAAAATTAATGAATACATTTAAAATAACGTAATATGTGGCCACACGTATATCATATGCCGATGTTTTTAAAACTTCGTATTTATCACCTGGCCTGCAAAATGCTCCTATGCTAATTTTTTATATGAAAGCCAACATTTAAAGTAATCCTTTGTGATAACTTCGAAATCGATGGTGAGTAAAAGTAAAAAACAAAATTTGGTACAGTTACATAGTAGAATTTAATGTTTGGTTGTTTTATATAGTTAAAGTGGACACGTAGTTTTGCATGTATGTGGTAAGTATTTAAGCACATTCAGATTAGTAGATAAAAATAATAATTTACCACTCTAACCTAAGTTCGTGTAATGTGGGCCTCCCTTTTTTAGTCATTCATTCATTCATTCATTCTCTATTTACTTATTATTTACATTGTTTACATTGTTTTTTCTCTTATTTCTAACCACGCGAAGCCAGGACGTAATGTAAATTAGTTGATTGTGTACTACTGGTCCAAATTACCCGAAAGAATAACTATGTACTTTGTAATCCAAGATCGCGTCTTTTTACTTTATATTATTAAAGAGATATTGAGAATTATTTTTTTAAGAGAGGCTTTAGCAGGTTCATGAATTTTATGTATTATATACTAGTCCACATTACCCTCCACTTTTTTTAAATGATGGTTTTTGGGTTCCTTACAATATTTTCACATAAATTTTTTCTCCTTTGACGCAAACAATTTTGAACTATATAAACAATTAGAGAATACATTTGCTAATTTATTGGTACACAACTTTTTTAATATCCATAAATATTGTGGCCAAAATTTAGAAAATACAAAACGGTAGTCCACATTACCCGAAGTTACCCTACAAAAATATCTCAATCATTTCAAAAGTTACAGAGTTTTGGCCGATGAAAAACAATTCTGATCAACTGTGCGTCCCAGGCAAGAATACAACATCTATTTTGAATGCGTCCTTGATACTAATAATAAAAAGCTCGAGCAAAAATTTAATGATATAATTTGAGAACTAGAACAAGTTTGAAGAATATATTGAAAGTTCCAACAATTTGTATGTGCTTAAATTGTTTACTGGTTCAAATTTTTTGACTTGATTTACTTATTTTCAACAGCAAAAATTTCAGATTAATTAACCGCTTAAAATGCATATTAATAATCAACTCAAGTAAAAAACGCGTTAGATGTTTTAATGTTTTAATTAATTGTAAATGTTATAAGGTAATTATAAAAAGATTTCAAAGTTCAAAAACATTGTTCAGTTTTTTTTAACATTTTTTTCATTTGGTCTAAGAAAGCACTATTAATTATTTAAAATAATATCATTTGTAAATCATATGTGTGAAAGAAACTTGCTGTACATCATATGTGATGCACAGGACAGGGAAAGGGCTAAAAAAGCACTGAAAACTTTGGTAAAAGCTCTGAGTTGACAACTCTTTTAATAATAATAAAATATTTTGATTCATGCTGAGAAATTAACCTATATAGGGATCACAATTTTTATTTTGTTTGTGTCCCCAAAAATCCCCAATTAATTATTTTTTATTTTTTTATTTAATATTTTATGATATATTTCAGAAATTTTGTTGTACACTACATTAGTTTTACAATCTTTCAACATTTCAGCAGTTGGAGTAAACTTCTCACGGTACAAAAACCAAACATACCGCTTTCCTTCACTGACTATGTTGTAGCCGGCTTTGAGCTTAACAACTTTGCGATATTCTAACATTTAGATGGTCAAAATGCATAAAAAAAGCACAAGAAACTAAAATTTTTCCTATACGATACTTAATAACTTCAAATCGATATATCTCGATTCCTAGACTGAACTGGCGAAACACCGGAATATATTATAAAGTTACCCACAGGTTTAAAACTTCATTTCAAAATATAATTTTAAATTTAAAACAAATTAAAATTGGAGAAAAATAAAATAATTGTATCAATAAAATTGTTTTTATCCCCAGATCCCCAAACCAAAAATTGTTTCCACATTTGATAAAAATCCCCTATTTGGGAACAAATCCTCTAAGCTGGCAACACTGTGATGAATGTACTTACAACAACAATTTGTAAGATATATGAGAGTGGCGAAGAGAATGTGATATTTTAGCTTGTTTAATGAAGAGAAACTAGCAACAAGTTTTCATATTTTGTAAACAATATAAAATATTATTCCAGACATAGTAGAGAAGACCCAATTGGAAAAATTGGGCTCAATATTAAAATTGGAATTTATTTAATACAAAATATTTCAATTCAGTTAGGGAACACATACTTAACGTCATTTTCATATAACACCGGTTCATGTAACAAACATATTCAATAGACTTGTGCAATATAGTTCAATTCAATGACTGGCCATTTTAGTTTATAGTTCAAAAATGAACAAGGTAGCTCATCTAGTACTACTTCATGCAATTGATGTTTGGTCTGCGGCAATAAAATAAATCATTAGATATCAAATTTAGAATGTACGCTGTTAATTGAATAAATGGATCGCAAATTAATGGTTTACAAATTTAAAAAAAAATAACTAATTTTAAAATATAAAACAGCTTGAATTGCGTCAGAAAAATAGTGTATGAGAATTTTATTTTTCTATTGTTTTTTTCTATTTAATTTAAATATTTAGTGAGAAATAAGAATGGAGTTAAAAATGTATGTTTATATAAAATTTTCGGTAATATCAGTGAGTTAAATATATATAAGTTGCTCCACTCGAGTGGAATATCTTAGTATAAAACAATATTAAAATGCTTTTATGTAATTAACTAACAAAATAATATGTAACTGTTAATATATTTACACATATATATTGTTATTTTTTTATGTAAATGAATTTTAAAAATTATTCATAAAAATACTGCCAACTCCCCCCAAGAATGTCCTAGAGGCGCTGGGGAACTTATCTTGTAAAATTGCATATCTAGAATAAGCAGTTTCAAAAATTATACAAATATTTGATGAGACTGGTACTGTAAAAACTCAACATTTGGGAGGAAGATCTCGTAAAACAACTCCAAGGCAAGATAATTTATAGCAAGAGCTTTTATGAAATTCCCAAAAATTACTGCTCGGGAAGTTATCAATAATCTAATGGGGACGGTGTTGATTGCTATCGACCCTTACTGCTCGTATACAATTTAAGCTGGTCAAGACTGAAATGGAATACTGATATATTTTCGGATGAATGCAATTACAGTATAAAAGGCAGTGATGGGAGAACATTATTAATGTTAGTTATGTATCCAAACGCTGAGGAAAATATGCCCTTAGTTAGAAGATTCCAGCTCGACAATGACCCCAAACATAGCTCTAGAATTGTAAGCGAGTGGTTTTGATGTGGCCTGCCCAATCACCAGATCCCAATCCCAAGGAAAACTTTTAAGTACTTGTTGATCGTTAAATACGGACTAAAAATAATGCTACGCAAGAAGTTCAAAGGCGACGATTAAATCTCTAATTGGTTCAATGCATCGTCGCTCTGAAGCAGTAATAAAAACTGAAAAACTGAAAAACTGAAGTACTGAATCAATAAAACGGGTCATACTATTTTTTTTTTTTTTTTTGAGAAATTTAAAAAAAAAAAAAAAAAATTTTAAATATTTTTTTCCAAATTGTTTTTTAATTTTTTTTTTCAAATTTAAAAAAATTTATTTTTTTTTAATTTTAATTTAAAATTTTTTTATTTTTAAATTATTAGTGAAAAAAATTTATGACAAAAAAAAAGTTTTTTGTAAAAAAAATTCGGGTTAAAAAATATTTTTCCTGATTTTGACCCATTGTAGGTCCAACTTACTATAGCCTTATATACATCGTTGCAATGGACTTTGTAAGATCTATCATTAGATTTCAATCTATATTTATGACTTAGTAATCGAAATATAGATCAAAAATAGGCCAAAAATAGAGGTTGTTCCGGTTTTTTCCTTATATCACAGCCATTTGTGAGCCGATTTTCTCGATTTTAAATAGCAACCGAGCCGAGTTGATTTCAACATACAGATGGACAGACGGACATGGCTAAATCAACTTCACTATCTATAACCAGAATATATATACTTTGTAGGGCGCAAAAGAAAAATGTAAAAATTACAAACGCAATGACAAACTTATATATACCCTTGCCACTCAACATTGCAAAACGAAACAAAACACCAAAAAATAAAATACGCAAAGCAATGAAACCAACACACATCCAAACATACGTTTTGTAGCTTTTTTTGTCAAAGCATGCAATAATGAAATTATTGATGAAATTTTTCTCCGTTATTTATGCTGATTTTAAATAGGAAACTTTTCGAAAGCATGTCTGACAGAATTATTAAAGATTTGGATCCCGAAGATATCTGGGGTCTTCAGAAAATTGATTTCAACAGACAGACAGACGGACGGACATGGCTTAATCGACTCGTCGGCTGACAAAAGTTAAGAGGATTTGTGTACAAGATGCCCCACTTTTGGAACGAATAAGAACCTGAAAAAAATTAGTTAGCTTACAATTTTAAAATCTTAAGTGATGAGTGGGGCATCTTATACACAAATCCTTTCCGTTTTTTCTAGAAAGGATACATTTCCTGTTGTATGGTAATTTTGTTAATCTATTTAACAGTCTGTAAAGGCTGTTTGCAACATTCATCAAGTTCATTACCACTTCCATCAGTAGAAACTGTGCACGCTGTTATTAACATTGTTTATGAGTATGAAACATTAATTGCTAATGCTGCTAATGTTAGATAATTCATGAAACTCTCAAAAAATGGCACTGTGTATATATGTAAACAGTAATAGCAAGTTGCAGAGCAGTTAGTATATTGTAGACACTGTTAGAGTTAACTTCAACTGTATTACCAGCGTATTCTTGTAAATTATAAAGAGTGTTTTTAAATGTCTATTAAAAGAGAGTGACTATTTAAATTGTTGTGTTAATTTCAATGAATAAAGAGTTGTTACAATTTTTAAACGGTTTTTGTAAAGTTATTTTAGAAAAAAGCTGGATATAAACTAATTTTTCAATTTATTCTGGTCAATTTTGTCGGTAAATGTGGTTTCAATTCCATTTTTAATATGTATGTATACCAATTTTGGATATGTCTAACAGTGCTATGTTATTATAACATAACTCTGTTATCTCAAAAAGTTTTGTCTCTAGAGTTATAAATGTTAAAATTTAACTTCACACACATTCAAATCAAGCAGATATCAACTCCTGACTCTTTCCGGACCAAATTATGAATTTTTGAAAATTTAAATAATTATGAAGAGGAATTCCTACTATAATTCCAACACGGTCATGTTGATGATCTCAGGCGAAATATTAAAAATGGTTGATCCCTTGATTTTAACAATATTTGCGAAAAACGATAGCGTATTTCAAAGCTCATAGCTCATTAACTAAATATATTTCTTGAAACTTTGTTTAAACAAACAATAGGCTTTCAAACATAGATAGTAAGCAATGATGTATACAATTATGATGTCACTAAACGAAATAAACAAATGCTATCAACAAAAATAAATATTAAGAAAAAACAACCACACAATTTACTTACAACATCAAAATAATCCACTCAATGACCACGAGTAAAAAGTTCCCCTTAAAATTTAACAAAAAAACACTCAAGAACAGTATTTTTATCAGTGTTACCAACAAGTAAATAATAAATTACACATGTCTCATACCTAAATTACACATTCTAGAAAAAATTACTCATGTAAAAAACTAAGCATAATCTCAGTTAGGAGTATTTGCCTAAAGGTCATTATTTGTTAAATGGTACGTAAATGAATTGAAAAGGTTAGTCACAGCAGAATTTTTGGACCAAATACGACCCTAAAGTGGTCAATGGACAACTTGGTGGTCAATTTTCACTTGCAGTAATAGTCAAAGTCTGCTATCTCTATTTTTTTGTGAACTTTTCTAATATTTCAATATGCCAATACCAAATTAGCTTTTAACCAACATAAATCGATGGTCATTTGGAAATGTTTTCATTTGATATTGTTACTTTTGCTATGCTCGCATTGTGAGATGTTCATTCTATGAATAATGTTACAATATTTTAAAAAAATTTCATACTGTTTGAATATTTTGCAAACAATTTATGATAATTCATTTTAAGTGTTTTGAAAGCAGTTTTGTTTTCAGTTCCAAATAGGCTGAATTTAGACAAAGTAAAGTAGTTTTTATCATTTGTTTTAAAATTTTAGCTCTGTTCAGTATAAGCAAGTGAACGCTTTTCCAGTAAGAATTTTTAATTATTCGTAAAAATGTTTAGTTATTGAACTATTTTCTTGTTCATCTTGGAATTAAATGAACCATAATCATAGTCAAACAATAAAGTCGGCTCTTTTTAAAAACAACTTTAAAATAAAAACCCGCTTTTGTTTAAATTGAAACGACTTTAACTGGGTGTCACCTCAAATGTAGAAAATGTTTTCATACAATATACAACAAAATATAGACATGTGGCGTCGCTGAACAGCTGACTTAGAAAATTAAAATCACTGACAACTTAAACTTTTCTGACTTTTTGTCGAACTTTTTTACATGGCGAAGAACAGCTGATGCTGTTGTTAAATGAGTTAAAAACAGATTCAGCTAGTTTTGTATTTACAGTAGACTTTAACGTCAAAAGTATACTTTAACTTGTCTATGGTGGACCTAAAGTCCACTCTTAAGTAAAGAAGTCTTTATTTCTCTTAAAATGTACTCTATTTTTGACTATGATTATGGGCCAATGGCTTTTATTTAAACTAAAATTTAGATTCTATTACTAATTTTAGACAAAGCGAATTATGTCTATTTGTTTAAACAAATATAGCAATCTCCAAACGTATTATAGTATTTTATAAGCAAATCTCTATGTTAAATTGGTTCAAACATATAATAAATATGAATATCTTTAAATTATAATTAATCCGAATGTGGCGAGATAAATTTAAGAAACATTAAAGAATCCATTATTCATGTTCATAACCAATAACAATCAAAAATAAAGAAAAAACAATTTAAATTACACATGGATTATGCACTCAGTTAAACATGAGGTGGCAACACTTTAAAAGAGTACCGAGTCAAATGTTTGAATATGCAAAAAGCATACAAAAAAAGCATCGAAAACATTAGACAGAGTTGAAGAAACAACAAAACTTTTGGATTTGGTTAGTAGGTAAAGATCGTTAGACGTTGTTGGAACTCGTCACAGTAAAATAAAACAAAAATAAAAAGTGAATTTATTTTTAAATAAATTTCGAAAACAATATAAAACCGCTGCTGCTGTTGTTTTGGATTTAAAAAACAAAAACACACACACACCAAACAAACTAAACTAAAATAAAAATCATGTCATCTATGAAGTATTTATTGGCTTTCGCAATTATGGCCACTTTGGCCTGTTCGGGTATGTTGTAATAATAAAAAAAAAAATTATATTATAAATGTTTAAAATAATTTGATATATTTTATGAGCGTTCATACATATACTATATTTTATATATCTTGTGATTTTTTACAGCTTTTGCCATCCACTGTTATCAGTGCGAATCTTTGTCAAATCCAAAATGTGGTGAACATTTCGAGGCTGACGATGCCTTGAAATTCGATTGTGCTCGCATTTCCCCACCCCGTTTCCTGCAGAATTTCCTACCCGTGCGCAATGCCACTGGTTGCATGAAGAAAACCCTAGAAGCCGGTAAGTTTAAAAATTTAATTTAACTCCAATGTACAAGTATAGGTATCAAATGTATTTTACGATTAGTGATAGTTATGAAACCAAATCGGGTTTTGATTGAAACAGATTTCATTCATATATATTTATGTATGTTTGTGTAAGTTTTTGTTTATTTTTATTTTTATTCAAAAATATTAAGAGCCAAGTTAATTCGTGTTGTTGGTTTTAAAACAGCAATGATGTCATTTTGGGAATGAGATTTGTTGTTAAACATGATGGCTGAGGGGTGTTAAATTAAGGGGTGAGTGTTTGTTGTTGACTTGAAGCAATGAAACCATAAAACAAGTCGCTACAATAAATTATTGCGTTGTTAGTACAAAAATATTTGTAACATGGTGTAATAATCGCGTTAATGACTACAAATTATTAAATATACTTACTAATAAACGAGAAAAATGTAGGAAATTTAATAATTTATATTTTTCTTTTTTTTTCAATTTAAATTAGCTGTTTCCAAAAGTGGCAGAACCACTCCCTAATTTGGTTTAAAAAACGCAACACCAAACAAATCGTATTGTCTAAATTGTTTGTATTCTAATAAATTTTATAGGTATCCAATTTAAGTTTTAAAATTTAAATGTAGCAAAAGAAAATAACGCGTAGAATTAAAATCATATTCAAAAGATCTATGAATGCTGAGGATTCCAGTAAAAATATATATGTATCTGAATTTAAAATTAATACACAGAGAAAACAGATTCGTGATAGCAACCGAATTTGTTGTCAATCGAAGGATTCTACCTTAGAGACCGAATTTTACAGTTGTGGCTACAAAATTTTAGAAGGAGTAACAAAAGTTTAGTTGCTTCCACTGAACCGAACCAACTGCTGATAGAACCGAAAAATTCTACGTGTGCCACCGAATCATTCGATTGGCAACAAATTCGGTTGCTACTACGAATCTGTTTTCTATGTGTACGAATATGTATTTGATATTCTGTATATCGTGAAAAGTAAATCGAAAATAATAATTATTCTTGAAATTTCTAAGGAAAAAAACCACCACAAGAAAATATCGGAGAGTCAAGTCAAACCTACCATTTTGATAGTTTCAACTATAATTTCTTAAAATAAAATGCTTTTTAAATTCTTGATTTTTTGTCAGAAATATTTGTCAGACTATGATTTTTTTTGGCAGATATAAAAATTAATTATTGAGTTTTATTTACATATACATATGTACGTAAGAGTCTGACAAATTAGCTACATATTTAGCAAATATATACATATGTAAGTATTTCTGTTTAAAGTTATTACATCCATTTTTTAAATAAACAGATATATGCACTATATTGTAAAGCGTCACTAATGAAAATCCCACAAAAATGGAGATGTGTATAAAATACTAATATTCAAAAATGTATGTATAATATTTACAAGAGAGCATAAAAACTGTTTAATTCACATAATATTGTACAAATAAACAATGTACATATTTATTTTCCATATATTCGTGTAAAAATTGAATACTTTGCATAGTTTCGAGGACTTTTTACAGTTGGTATATTTTGTTCAATGGAAAATAAATGGCTTGGATAAAAATTAAGATTTTCAAGAGTGTGGTTTGAAATAAAAAAAAAAAAAAAAACTTATTAAAATGGCACTTTTCTTAAAATTGGTCAAATGTGACAAAAATAATTTTCTGCGGAAATTTGTTTTTATTTCGTTCGCTTACTTTTTAAATTTTTGAGAATATTTTTTATGTTTTTCTTATTTAACTAGATTCACTAGAAATGTATTCGAACTTTCCTGTCATAGACCTAACTCAGTTATCAAAAACCTAAATAGTGAGAATGTATTAGCAAACTAAACCATAGAGAAAATATACATAGAGCGGAAACTAGGAAAAAAACTCAAACAAAAAATTTACTCAAAAAAGTAACACATACGAGTGTTGTGTTTGTTTTCACATTTTTTTGTTTGAGTTTATTTCTAGTTTCTGTACCATAGATAAATACACATAGATCGGAAACTCTCCTGTCAAAGACCTAACTCAGTTGTCAAAAACCTAAGTGGTGAGAATATATTAGAAAAAAAAAAAAATATGTAAAAACAAAAACAACACTCGTATGTGTAACATTTTTGAGTAATTTTTTGTTTGAGTTTTTTTCTAGTTTCCGCTCTATGTATATTTTCTCTATGTTCTGTACTATGTGTAACAATTTCTCTGTGCTATAAACTTTTTTCTCAGTTTTGAAGTATATAATAAATGATGACACATTTTGCGTTATGCTTTTAAGATTATAAAATGAGTTGTTATTTAATAAAATTAAACAGCTTTAACTAGTTTTAAATAAATTTTATCAGAAGCGCAATAATGTTTAAAGAATAATATATATGTATTCTATTCAATGAAATTCGTATTCCAACTTAGGCTCAGTCACGCAATCGTGAATATAAATTTTTTGCTTTTAGCAAATTCTACGCCATTTCTATTAGACATTAAGTAAATGTTAATAGTGACAGAATAAATGTATTGTACATTTCAACACAAATTTCAAAATTATATTGTATTATTTTAATCATGTAACTATCAATCACATCAATATGTAAATTTGTAAAAATTTCAATGGAAATGGTTTAATAAGATTAATAATTTATGTAAGTAAGTAGCTGGGGAGGGAGGAGAGAATTAATAATGCATTATTGTCAATAGAACTTGAAAAAAAAATAATCATCAACTTCATGTGCATTTTCACTGTTAATTACTTTAAAACTTTTTTCAATTAACAATTATTTGACAGTTTTGTAAAGTTCTCGGACGTAGAAGAAAAAAAAAAACAAAAAATCACAAGGAAAAATTGCGCATTACTAACTATTTTTAAATTAAATTAATTTTTTACTATATTTTTCCATTTACAGTTAGCGGTCATCCACAAATTGTACGCACTTGTTATTTTGGTGAGATTGCCAATACCCAAGGTGGCTGCTCAGCTGATCCTTCATTGCCTTTTGTAAAACAATTGTCCTGTGATGTCTGCGCTGATGATTTGTGTAATGGTTCCTCATCAATGGCCCCCATTGCCTTGACCATTTTGGCCTTCTTTGCTTTGGCTCGTATATTCTCTTAAGTCTCTAAATGATCAAAACAAATCAGCCTTTCTTTGTAAGCCTTAAGTAACAAACTCTATATCTTGAGATCATTTAAAATATGTATTTTAGTACTTTTAATGTTTATTATTAATTTTTTGTTTATTTTATTTTTTTTAATATTTATATTACTTAATTAATTATGGATGGAATGTTAAAGCTTTATTAAGAAGAACAACATAAAATATATTATGATTTTTTTATAAGCAATAAAATGAAATACAAATTATTTAAACCAAATTTAAAGAAAAATAAGAATTTTTAATAATTTTTGTAAAGTGTACAAATTAGTCAGACAAAATCAATTGAATTAACAAACAAACAAACATTAATTATTATTTGGTTAATGTCATTTTTTGATCTACATACATTAATGAAAGAATATTATTAATGCGACCTTTGGTTTTTTCAATTTTAATAAATTCCAAATCACCATTTTAATTGAACGCAAACCATATTTTGTTTTGTTTTTTTTACTTTTACAGAGTTCTGTTAATTTTAAGTTTAGTTCGGTTACAAATTGTATGGATTATGTCTTGACTATTTTAACAACAAATAGAATTTGTATAGCTTGCGTTTGCTAAAGCTTTTTTTTAATTTTGTGGCTTATTTTTGTACTCTTCATGATGAGTGGCAAGTATATAAGTTTGTCATTCCGTTTGAAATTTCTACATTTTTCATTTGCGGCGAATTCGATAGCGAATTCGATATAGCCATGTCCGTCTATCCGTCTGTATATTGAAATCCACTTTCCGTAGCGCCCAAATAACTTACATACATGATTCATACAGCAATATATCGGGAATTCTTTCGTCTCGGGTGTTATTTAAAATCGACACAATCGGCCAACAAATGGCTAAGATATAAGGAAAAAATGAGTATAACCTCGATTTTTTATCTATATCTCGATTATTAAGTCATTAACATAGACAAAATGGATAACCAATAATAGATATTTCAAAGACCTTGGCAACGGTGTATATAAAGCCAAAGTAAGTCGGACCTACAATTGGGAAAAATCGGGAAAAATATTTTTTACCCCGAATTTTCTTTTCACCAAAAAAATGTTTTTGCCTTAAAATTTGTTTCGCTAATAAATTAAAAAAAATTTTGAAAAAAAAAAGTTTTTTTAAATTTATTTTATCTAAATATATTTAACAGTTTTTTAAAGTATAATTTGGTGAAGGGTACTTATATAAGATTCGGCACAGCCGAATATAGCTCTGTTACTTGTTTTAGTCTTTCATGCCATTATTGGCACCTAATTAGACTATGAACCTTTTTCTCAATCTCTGGATATTTTCTATCGTGACGAAATATATCGTTGCCCGATTTTCGTCATACTTTACAGTTGAATTTCAGACATGTTTGTACGTGCCTTTTTTAATTCTATGTTGTTGATTATAGCTCAATATTTAACCATAACTAACCTTTTCATATAAATTAAATCCCATAAAGAAATAAATCCACCCACGATAAAGAATCTTTTTAAATTCTACTATTTGGGGATAAGGTCATTTAATAAACTTATAATGATAGAAATGATATTTATGGCCGAATTATAATATACAATTGTGCGAATACATATAAAACGTATGTGACAAACTATAATGAACTTAATAAAGTGTCCAAAAAAAAACTGGAAAATTCCGGTTTAACCGAAAACAGTGTTTTGCAAAAAAGCCGGTTCCGGTTATGTCATTCTAAAAACCGGTTTACCGGTTTTATATTAATTTGTATTTAATATGAAAAATGCTAGAACAATGCAATAAATAATAGCAATAAATAAACTTTTTGATTTTAATTGCATTCATTTAATTTCATATAAACCATTAAAATTTAATCGTTATTGTTTTGCCATCCTATTCAGTTGTGTTAAGAATTGTGTATTAAATTCCAAAGTTTGTCAAATGCAGAAATTTTCTAAAAAATAAATGAATATTTTTTAAAATGTTATCAATTTGTTTTTAAATATTATATGAGTACAAAGTATGTCGTTAAAACCGATCGTCTTAAAAAAACCGTTTTGTCAAAAAACCGAAAACTTAAAGAAAACCGAAACCGGAAGGTTTTACAAAAATGAATTAAATTAAACTAGTTTATGCACATTATAGTTAGGTAATTAATCTATACCAAACAAGCAAGAGAGCTATATTCGGCTGTGCCGAATCTTATCTTAAAAAAAATTCGTATTAAAAAATATTTTTCCCGATTTTGACCCATTGTAGGTCCAACTTACTATAGCTTTATATTCGTCGTTGCAATGGACTGGAAATATCTATCATTAGATATTCATATTGACTATATTAATGGCTTAGTAATCCAGATATAGATAAAAAATAGGCCAAAAATCGATCTCAGCCGTTTGTGGACCGATTTTCTCGAAATAGCAACCGAGCCGGAAGAATTCCCGATATATTGATGTATAAACCAAGTATGTAAGTTGTTTGGGGGCTACGGAAAGTTGATTTCAACATACAGACGGACAGACGAACATGGCTATATCGACTTCGCTATCTATAACGATCCAGAGTATATACACTTTGTAGGCTCGCAAATTAAAAATGTAGAAATTACAAACGAAATGACCAACTTATATATACCCTTGCCATTGATGGTGAAGGTGTTTGGTACTTTATGAAATTCCAACTTTCCAACTTAAAAGTTAGGATGACAGCTTTTAAGTAATATTCCTGAAATATGAGATTTGACATTTATGGATGAGGAAGAATTCATAAGGGCGATTTTAGTCTTTAAAATCAGCTTACTAACACCCCAAGAAAAACATATATGCCATATAATCACAGCGATTTTTTAAAATGCTTACAAATTATTCATTAATATTATGACCACTGTAATCATTCATATGGATTGACACAACAAAATTATGTTTTATTTATCATTGACCAGATAGAGGAAGGATTAGCGAACATTTAAAAACCAAAATAAACGATTTTTGTGCTGGATTGAAGTAAAACACCATTTTATCTGTGATAAATATTCTCGTATACAATTTGACAAGGAACATTTAAACTGGTCGAGGCAGAAATCAAATACTGTTCCCTTTGCGACTGAATCCAAATATAAATATAAGGGGCAGTGATGGGAGAACATTTGTATGGTTAGTGTCTGTTTTTTAGAGCAAGATATGAGTCCATGTGAGACTGTAATCGGATACAGATACATTTTATGCTATATTATTCATTTGTTGGGAAATATGACCGTTGTTTTGAAATTTCAGCATGACATTGGCCCCAGCACACCTCTAGGATTGTAACTGGTTTCTTACAATCCAATGAGGTACGTGATTTGAAGTGGCTTGCCCAATCGCCAGATCAAAATCCCATAGAAAACCTAGGAAATTGTAGATCGTAAAATACGGACTAAAAATTGTACCACAACGGAAGCTTTGTAAGATGCGGTTATAAGGGAATGGCGAAATTGGTTCAATGCATCGTCGCTGTGAAGCAGTAATGAAAAACGAAAGATATCCAACAAAGTATTGAATCTAAAGGAGTCAGACAATTTTTGTAAAAAATTAAACCAAAGTTTACATTGTTTCGTCAATACCATAATAATAAACACTTTTAAGTTTGATTTCCATTTTCAAAATTTA
Organism: Calliphora vomitoria; assembly: GCA_942486065.2. NCBI lineage: Eukaryota > Metazoa > Arthropoda > Insecta > Diptera > Calliphoridae > Calliphora > Calliphora vomitoria. Next base: position 142,864,409 of record OW818030.2, read on the forward strand.
ATTAATTATATTATACTAAAAACTATTAAAAACAAATTAATTTTTGAATCTTTACTCTTCTGAATTCGATAATATTTGGTATACATGAAATAGGATAATTAATATGAGTAAGGTCCTTAAATCGAAAAAGATTTATATCGATTCTAAATCATACTTTAAAGAAGGTGTTGGACCAATAATTTGTGGGTGTTAAAAAGATCAGCATAAATGCAAACAAATTAAAATGGATTCTCAAATTTTAGTTGAAAAAATTATCAAAAATTTATTAGAGTCTCTTAGAGTATAATTTAGCAGTTGCTAATAAAATATAATTTTATTGTTATTTTTCATACCAATAAAACAAGAGTTTAACTAAACAATTTTTACAAATAAAATCATTCTAAGGGGAATTCTTTTTTCAATAAATCCTTAATTTATGCAAAATAAAAGAAAATTTGAAACAAAAAAAAAAAACTACCTAGAAAACAAAATAAATACGCAGATATACTGAAAGTTATAATTATAAGGACACTAAAGTTTTGTTATTAGTTTTAATAAAATATTTCTTATTTTATAGACATTTATTCCAATAAAATCTTGGAATTTTTGTTTTTTTTTTTTTTAAATCAACCAATTTCTTAAGTTTCCACAATGGTAAATTGCCACAGGAACTATGTATATCAGGAGAATATGACTGAGTATTTTTTCATTTCCTTAAAACTATAAGGAACTAAAAGTTAGTTAAAATATTTCATGTTATGATGTCGCCTAGAAATAAAACTGAACGAAAATACCCAAAAGGCTTTAAATGACTATATAGCTAAATCACAGGATGTATATATGTGAACATAGTTAATAAACACATGTACATGCAAATATAAAACTTGAATTTAGAATATGCCATCTACACATTCGTCCAGACACTCCCAGAAACAATGTAATTAAGCGAACAGGCTGACCAGTGAAAGTAATTAAAAAAAAAAAAAAAACGAAATATATGCCACCTGAACAACTACAGAGACTGTAAGCAAGAACTAACATTTAACGGGAATACAAATACAATGAACAATTTTATGAAAATTCTATTTTAGACTGTTAATATTTTGCTATACTAATTCGCTCTTAAATGTGCTTTTCTCTTGCAGAATTTTAAGGAGCGCCAAAATTAAAATATATTTGACATTTTGTGTTGCAATAAAAAGAGAAATTATTTTGTGATTTAAACTCTTGTGTGGGGGAATTCACAACTATGACGACGGGCAGCTGGCCACAGAACAATAAATACACAAAGGCTGAGAGCAAAAGAACACAGTGTTTAGTAAGACGTACATACGTATATGGAATGGAAAAACACTTAAATTGTAATTGACAGTTGCAGTAAAACATGTGGATTTATATACAAAGGCGGTGGTCAATCAGTACAGCATGTATGTTTCTGTTGCTCTTACTCCCATGTACGTATAATCACGTATTGCATGAAAGCATTCCGGCTCGAATGAATGTGTTTGTCCTAGATCTGATTTAAATGTATGAGAAATATGCCAGCAGTTCTGGGTGACTGCCCCAAACTACCGATTTTACATATCATTTCGGGTCAACACTGTTTACAGAAATAGCTATGTTACTAGTTATTTTAACTATCTGATAGTTGGTCAAAAGAGTCAAGGGTTGCATTGAATAAGTAACCATTCTAGCTACTTGAATACCTATATAACTATGTAGTTATTTGAACACTAACAGGTTCTAGGCGAAAGCTAATTGACCCCCACATTCAACCAACGGATACCAGCTACAAAGATGATGATTGTCAGGGAACTCGCGTAATAGTTAAATAGATACATTCCAATACCCGATATCTTATAAACAACAAATTTTCCGTATACCAGCTGCAATAGGGCGGTCAATGGCATATACAGTTCTAAGTATCTGATTAAATTATTAGTTCTTTATTATTCTTTATAATTTATATATAAATTTACTTTATTCTATGTAGTTTGTCGCATAAATTATAATTCATGTTGTATTTGGCACCTTACGCGATATGGCGCTCCAAAATTGTTTAGAAATACAAAACAAAACAGACAGATACGATTGCTTGAAAGAGGAAAATTTGGAAAAATCATTTTCAGCACATTTTCAGTATAAAATTGAGCATGAACGTGAAAAGAACGTGTAAAGGAAAAATTTAATTTTAAAGAACGAACAAAAAAACCTCAGCACAAGTACACAATACTACCGTATTAGTCAGCAACAATTTAGTTTATTTTGAAATAAAAGAAAAATACAAAAAAAGAAATAATTTTTCCGAAATACCAAAGATAAGTTTGTGTGAGAGTGAATGAATGTATTGGATGTTTTATTCAAAATGTTCTTATTCAAGTTTAAATAAATAAATATAAACATACATAATTAATATTTAAGAAAACAAAAAAAAAGGCAGAAAACTCCGCAAAAGAAATATAAATAAAATAAACAAAAAAATTCAATTTACAGAGAAATAAGTGGAAATTATATAAAACCAAACAAAAAACTGCTAAATTAAGTAGAGCAAGAACAAAAATTTAATGGACTTTTCATGAAAATATAATTAAAATAAAAAAAACAGCGCGTGTTCAAAGGAATATTATCAACCCTCTGAGTTTTTAATAGCTGCATCAAAAATGCATATGTTTCTGTTAACCACGTTACTTTCCTCTTTCATAATCACAGGTGGGTTAAAAATCTTGTTTAATAGTAAATTTTGTGAAAACAAATTTTCAAATTCTTACACTAGCCTCCGCCATTCAGTGTTACAATTGTGAATCAGTGTCGGAAGCAAATTGTGGCGAAGACTTTGATATGGAGGAGCATTTTAAAATCGATTGTGACCAAGTGGCCCCCCCACGTTACCTTTCTAACGATTTGGAATACTTAAATGCAACAGCATGTATGAAAAAGATCTATAAAGGTGAGTGAGCTAACAATTTTCACAAATAAATATTTGCATTCGCACTCTTTCAACAATACTGTATTAACTCAAAAACTTTTAAGTGTTCAGGAGAGTCCAAAAACTGTCTTCTTAATGCTTAAGAAAGTTGTTTTTTTATCAAAAATTCCACAATATTAAGAAAATCCATCAATTCTTGTATTCAGCTGCATATCTATTTTATTTGTTCATTGTCTGTAGATAGTGTTGTTTTTTGTCAAAAAGATAAAATAAAAAATTTTAAGTTAATACAGTATTGTTGAACGAGTTCGATATGTATTTTGGATGTACATATGTACGTACATACGTTTAATTTCTCGTCGTTTCAGTTATTGCATCGATACAAGACATTGAACACATGTCATTCAAATATAATTAAATTGGTTATGACGTGGGTGTTCTATATTTTTTAATGTTGTTATTCATTTTTGCATTATGTTTTGGCCATATTATATTAAAAACAGGAAATAGTAATTAATTTAATTGGAGAATAGGTCAACTTAAAATAAAAATTTTAGAATCTTATTAAAACAGAAGGTATTTCTTTCCATAACAAAATTACATTTGTTTATAAAAATTAAGTTTTGAAAATAAAACATGAAAATCACCTGTGCAAAATTCACATCTTTAAAAAAAACAAGTAAGAAGGTATGGTCGGTCAAGCCCGACCTTATAATACCCTTCACTAAGTAAATGAGCAAAATCATTATTCTTTCAAAATTTTAATAATTTATATTCGTGAGTGATTTTCGGAAGTGGGCCTCATATTGGAGCTATGAAAAATTATGGGCCGATCAACATGAAATCTGGTCATGTGATTAACGTCTATATGAAAGTTATTTATGTTGCATTTTATGTGTATACCAACATTTTAAGGAGATTTATGCTCGTTAAAGTGATAATCGGAAGCAGGTCTTATGACTAATTATGGACCGATCATAACAAAATTTGGTGACATAAATTCTGTGTATTTAAAATTTATTTATAGAAAAACTTGTGTAGATACCTATATAAATTAAACATTTATGACCGATAAAGTCCAATTTCGGGAGGACATTTGTATGGGGGCTAGGTGAAATAATGGACCGATTTCAGCCAATTTCAATAGGCTTGGTCCTTGGGCAGAAAAAAATGATATGTGCTAAATTTTATCGAAATATCCTCAAAATTGCGACCTGTACTAATATTTTTGGGCGTTACAAACATCTGCACAAATCCATTATACCCTCCTCACTATGGTGGTGTAGGGTATAAAAATACATCAACTACGTTCTTTCATAATTTTTTTTAAATTATTAAGATTACAAATGGAATAACGTAATTTTGTTTGCACGCAATATAAATAATTTATTTTATACGCGCCTAAAAGTATGCTGAAGATTTATAATATTTACGAGCATGTGTCGTGTAGAGAGATAGTTATTCTAGGTGGTGAATATAATTTTTTGTAATAATTAAACAATTTCAACACCTTCTTCTATTTTATAATCCTAATCTGAGATACAAGAAATGTGAGTGATCACCATAAACTTGAACCGCAAAAATTTTACTATATGCACTACAATAACAACATAAATATTTTTTTTATTTTATTTCAACTCCTTATGTAAAAAAAAAAAAACTTTTAACCCAAGTATTATTTGATATTTTGTTTTATCAAGTTACCTTTGCATGTCAATTATTATGTTTAATGTCAATTATGTTCATTTGTTGTTAATCTGATGAGTGACCAGAAAAAAGTGCGTATTATTAAATATTTTCAACAAAACCCAACTTGGTCCTACAAAAAAGTTGGCCAAACACTCAAAGGACTGCTATCAAACTGTTTCCAATGTTATTAAACAGTACCGGGAGAACTTGTCCGTTGATATAAAACCTGGTTCAGGTAGAAGAAATGGTCCACATTATGTTTCTAAATCCAAAAAATAGAAATCATTTTCAAAAGGGTTCCCAACACATCCGGTAGGAAACCAGCCCGGTTAGGTCAGTACTCGGACTAATTGGTACGAAAAGTTAAAGCCAATGCAGGTTTAAAAGCATACAAGGTTCAAAACGTTCCTAACTCTGCTAAAAATTTAGAGGCCAAAGACAGAGCACGGAAATTGAAGTCAAATTTTATCAAGGAATGTTTACAAAAATTTTTTTTAGTCTGATTTGGCATTTGTCACTATGGTAAGAAAGATCTTGAGTGGTACAAGACCAATAATATGGTATTTGTACCAAGAGAGGCAATTCCTCCAAACTGCCTGTAGCTGAGTCCAGTAGATGAGAATTGAAGAGCACAAAAAAGGTGTCCAAAAGCGTGGTAGATTTTAAACGGAGATGGACAACCTGTTCCAATAAAGTGACAAAAGCACTATAAAAACCATAATGGAAAAGTTTTCGAAAAAGGTTAAAAATTTCGTCATTAGTGTTTTTTGTGAATTGTAACAATAATTTCAATGAAATAAAAATGATTCAAAACTGTAAGTGTAGTGGTTTCATTTTTATTAACCTTAAAATGAAATTGTAGTCATTTGGACTAGACGATGATGAATCAGTCAGTCAGTAAGTCAGTGTTATATATTAGATTTTTGCACGTGATTGTTATTTCCCAAGGTATATTTTTTATGGTAACGATTTTGTACAAATGAAACGAAGGATAACCAGACGGACAAACTTTAATAACTATTATTCTCAAATAAGACCAGATTATTTTGATTGGCACAGTGTTATTAATTCTTTGATAGACCACATATCTTTTAAATATTTGCAATTATATCAATAATTATAATAAACGAAGAAAACATACGTACTTTATCAAAACAAATAAGATAACAAATAATAAATTGAATTGAATTTCGAAATAAATAAAAATAGTAAAAAGAAAATAATTTACGTATGTAATGAAAACTATTGCCAAAAAACAAAATGATGACTGCAGATAAGAGAAAAATAATTTAAATTGTAATGTCAACAACAATTTCACTAAAGTTTTTTTTTTTTTTTTTGTTTGTTTCTTTGTAGAATATAAGGTTTTAAAATACGTACGCAGCTGTTATTTTGGCGATGTCAATGACACGGAAATTGGTTGTCGCATGGATCCATCAATGATGGACTTTCAAGATGTTCAATGTTTTGTCTGTGATGATGATAATTATTGCAATAAGGCTTGGAGCACTAAGGCTGTGGATGGATATTTAGTGAAATATTTAACTGTATTAATATTTATATTAATGGCAACGATTTTTAATTAGAACAATTAACAGAATATCATTAAAACCAAGCAAGAATAATACTCGTAGTATGTAATCATTTCCAATATTGTTTGTTTTTTTTTTTAGTATAGTATGTAGCTAAAATGTTAAACAAATTCTTTTAATTTTACTAAATAAAAACAAAAAAATGTGTTTGTTTCCCCCCACCAACAAGTAATACATTTGTTTTTTGTTTGAGGTTATTGTAAAAATGTAATCAGTTTGAGAATCATCGTCATTCAAAGCTACACCCACCCACTCACAATAAGTTTGTATACAAAGAATACGTCATTTAAATAATAATAATAGCGAGAGATTTTAATATAGATTGGATAATAAGGACAAAATTGAAAATATACTAAATGACAATTAAAACAAATATTGGCTGATAACACACGAATAACACAAAACTCAAAAATATTAATAGACAACATATATTATAACAAACAATGAAACCATAGTGGCAAAAAATAATACTTAAATATGTAATAAAATAGTTGATCATGAATCTATTGACATATTGACTATGATGACAGAAAACCAAAAGAGCCAAAAAACGAAATAAAAATTTTTAAATATAAAACACTGATCATTTTAAGACAGAACTACTTAAGTGCAATAATCCAATTGGTAGACTTAAGTGTAATAATTCTAGATGACGAAATAAATAATTTAGTTATATATGTATGTTCAAAAATTCGATAAATGTTTAGAAGATACTATAAAAAAAATTACTGTTATAAAAGAATTTAAATCGACAAACAAAAACAAATGGTTTAATAACGAAATTAGATATATGAAAAATGAAAAAGTTAATAGTTACCACAGAGCAATTAATGAAAAGAAATCACAAATAAATATAAAGTCAAAATTGAAAATGAAAATATAAATAAATAATACAACTAACTAAAAAGAAATGTGGAATAAAATAAATGAATTAGTGTTAAGGAAACCTAGACCTGTGATATCTAAACAAATCGAATTTAAGGATAGTCTGCAAATACCCAGGAATTTTAATAACTACTTTGTAAATAGTATTAAGGAAATAAACAATACCATTGAATACGTCCAATATGAAAATAAAATAGATGTTATAAGTAAGAAATAATGGGCGGATTTATATGCAAATGCATGGTTTTTAGACTAATTTAATAATCTATCCGAATCGCATATTTTGCTTGATTTCAAAGGGCATATTTTTGCATATTTTATTGATAATGCATATTTTGATATATTTAACTTCAAAATGCATATTTATATGCGTATTATCCAAGTTTTTAATAAAAATATAATATTTTGTCGTCAGTTGACAACATATTGTCTGGACAAAAAGTCGAATTTGTCAAATTTGTTATAGAAATAACATTAAATGTTATCGAATAACATCTTTTGATATCGAGAAACTGGCATTAAGTTATTCATTTTTCTATCAGCATTTGAAAGTTATCATTTCAAAACATTTAGCTTCTAAATAATCTATAGTTTCTTTTTAAGTGTCAAAAGTTCATTAAATGTATTTAAAACATTCATATTTGTTTTCATTGCAATTTCGATTTATAAGAGATTTGTTATTGAAAAGTTTTTAAGTTCACATATACAGTTAACGCTCCCGACGGAGACTGTCCTGAACTAGTGATTTTACCTATCATTAAGGGTGACAACATGCTACATAACTAGGTACATGTCTATTTATTTTAACACGTGCATGTCCTAAGCAGAGGGTCGATTGACCGTTTTGGATTACTTAGAGACAAATGCACTACACAATTAACGTTTAAAGTGACTACACTATAGATTACTTAGAGACACTTAAGTGACAATTGTCTTTACGCTAGATTACATGCAATACAAATAGCACATGACCCAAAATATATAAATTGGTGTCAGCCAAGTGATCAGACATTAGTTACAATTACCGTCTACATTAGATACATTTACTACTAACTTACTGCTAGGTTATTACGAGATGAAAATTAAAGTTGAATGATACTTAACAGCACGATTAAAATATTGCTGATTTTAAAAAGCAAGTCGCAAGATAGAAGCTCTAAAAATTATGGATTTAAACAAGTATTCATACCAAGATATTATAATTAATATCGTTCCATCGTTTTCTCATAAGAACAATTATATTTTTAAAATTTTAACTATTTAATTCCTGATATAATTTAAAGAGTCCTAACTGCTGGGAACACTTTTGTGCCTTTTTTGAACATTGCGCAATCCATAGTTATTTAAATTTTTAGGTCACATTTTGATTTTTTTGGAGCTTATTTTAGTAATAAATTTAAATTTCGTGCAATAAATCTACAAGAATTAAATAATATATGTGAGAATATTTAGAAAGGATTATGGCAAAAGATCGATTAACCCGATAACAGTTAACTGGGAATTAACAGGAAATATTTTATTAAAAATAATAAATGCATCATTAAAATCGGGAATTTTCCCAACTGATTGGAAAAAAACGATGGTTACATAATCTATATCTATATAAATATATAAATGTCTTTGTTTGTTTGTTTGTTTGTTTGTTTGTTTGTTTGTTTGTTTGTTTGAGCATCACGCCTAAATGGCTGAATCGATTTTATTGAAATTTGGAACGTAGATAGATCCTTACTTGGAAGCGTCAATAGGCTATAACTTTTTTCAATACTTGGACCAGAAAGGGGTAAACAGGGCGAAAACCGGTCAAATTGGTACCTTTAGTTCTTAAACAATAAATACTAAACGGCCGAAACGATTTTATTGAAATTTGCAACATAGACTACGACAGGGGTAGCGAAGCGCACCGGGTCAAGCTAGTCTATATAAATATATAAATGTCTTTGTAAGTTTGTTTGTTTATTTGTTTGTTTGTTTGTTTGTTTGAGCATCACGCCTAAACGGCTGAACCGATTTTATTGAAATTTGGAAGGTAGATAGATCCTTACTTGGAAGCGTCAATAGGCTATACATTTTTTCAATACTTGGACCAGAAAGGGATAAAAAGGGGGAAAAACGGGTAAAATTGGTACCTTTAGTTTTTAAACAATAATTACTAAACGGCTGAACCGATTTTTACATCGACAGGGGTAGCGAAGCGCACCGGGTCAAGCTAGTAAATATATAAATGTCTTTGTAAGTTTGTTTGTTTGTTTGAGCATCACGCCTAAACGGCTGAATCGATTTTATTGAAATTTGGAACGTAGATAGATCCTTACTTGGAAGCGTCAATAGGCTATAACTTTTTTCAATACTTGGACCAGAAAGGGGTAAACAGGGGGAAAACGGGTAAAATTGGTAAAATACTATTAAAATATAATATAATAATATAATTAATCTTTAACAGAGTGATGGTACAAGTAGAGTGCCGCAATAATATATATGGTTAAAACAATCATATATATGATTGTCACAATAACTTGCATGATTGAGTATGTAATAATACACTTAATTATTATTCGATGCTGCACTGAATGATTACTGATCAGTGCTGACTAATCAGTGCTGATGTAAATATCGTCAGTGGTGACTAATCAGTGCTGATGAAAACATCGTCATAGCTGATTAATCAGCACTGATGTAAATATCGTCAGTGCTGACTAATCAGTGCTGATGAAAACATCGTCAGTGCTGACTAATCAGTGCTGATAAAAACATCGTCAGTGCTGATGAAAACATCGTCAGTGCTGATGAAAACATCGTCAGTGCTGATGAAAACAACGTCAGTGCTGATGAAAACATCGTCATAGCTGATTAATCAGAACTGATGTAAATATCCTCAGAGCTGACTAACCAGGACTGATGAAAACATCGTCATAGCTGATTAATCAGCACTGATGTAAATATCGTCAGTGCTGATGAAAACATCGTCAGTGCTGACTAATCAGTGCTGATGAAAACATCGTCAGTACTGATGAAAACATCGTCAGTGCTGATGAAAACATCGTCAGTGCTGATGAAAACAACGTCAGTGCTGACTAATCAGTGCTGATGAAAACATCGTCATAGCTGATTAATCAGTGCTGATGTAAACATCGTCAGTGCTGACTAATCAGTGCTGATGAAAACATCGTCAGTGCTGACTAATCAGTGCTGATAAAAACATCGTCAGTGCTGACTAATCAGTGCTGATGAAAACATCGTCAGTGCTGATGAAAACATCGTCAGTGCTGATAAAACAACGTCAGTGCTGATGAAAACAACGTCAGTGCTGATGTAAAACATCGTCAGTGCTGATGAAAACATCGTCAGTGCTGACTAATCAGTGCTGATAAAAACATCGTCAGTGCTGACTAATCAGTGCTGATGAAAACATCGTCAGTGCTGATAAAACAACGTCAGTGCTGATGAAAACAACGTCAGTGCTGATGTAAAACATCGTCAGTGCTGACTAATCAGTGCTGATGAAAACATCGTCATAGCTAGGGATGCCAAACGGGAATCCCGGGATTCGGTATTTTAGAAATGTAAATCCCGGGATCCCGGGATTTTTCGGGACCCCGGGATTTTTCGTGATTTCGAGATTTTTCGGGACTTCGGGATTTTAGTTAAACGTAAAAAAATACAAAATTCAACAATAAAAACTATTTTTTTTCGTTAATATATATATATTAAAATATATCAAAGAAAAAACTAATGCATTGAATTAAGATAAATTTGGCACAAACGATATTTCATATTTATACCCGTATTCTGAACTTTATAACAGTGAGAAATCCATAACAAAACTGTATTGAGTACATATGGTAGTTCATAGTAAAAGGATTTTTAGGATTTCTATGAGACTAATAGTGTAAAAATTGGTAAGGCAGTTTAAAAGTTATTTGCAATTAAAACCTTTAGTTCTTAAAAAATAAATACTAAACGGCCGAAACGATTTTATTGAAATGTTCAACATAGACTACGACAGGGGTAGCGAAGCGCACCGGGTCTAGCTAGTAGTACATAAAATATATCTGAAATAGTTTCATAACTCTAAAAAAAATAGTATGATATCAGAAGTAATATTGGAAATTAAATAAATTTGAGTTTTTGAAAACAAATGTTGGAGAGGATTAGCGACCATTTTAGAAATGGGTAAATGGTTCGCATACTACACTATGATGGGGTACCTGTTGGAACTGTAATAGTGGGATAGTTGAAATAATCTTGGAATTTAAATAAATTTGAGTTTTCTGAAAAGAAAAAGCTCGAGAGGATTTGTGACCATTTTGGAAACTGGGTGAATGGTTCGCATTTTTTTTTTTTTTTTTTTGTCAAACCAATTTTAAAGACGGTTAACTAATTTTAATGATATAGAATAATTGCATAAAGTTGAACGCCTTAAATATTCAAAAATGTAAAAATTGATAGGATTTTGTACACAATTCTTAACATACATATTTCTTATTAGCGTCCACAAAATTGAAAATTTAAAAGAAATGATTAAATTTTAATATTAGTATTTAAAGGTAAATAATTAGTTGTTATGATAGGAAAGCAATTTCAAATGGAAATATTGGCAAAAAGTTTATTTATTGATATATTTATTGCATTATTCTGACCAACATTTGTATATAGTTTAGTATGCGAACCTTTTACCCAATTCCCAAAATGGTCAAAATTGGTCATTCAAATCGAATTTTCTCAAATCCCAAGATTATTTCAGATATCCCACTACTACTGTTTGTAACGGTCCATACTTCTCATGACCCTATGTCTAGGAAGACTGCGCTACCATTTAATCCGAGCGTGCTCAGGGAAATGGGGTGGTTTCTTGTATTCCTCGAAATTAGTTAAGAACCGTTAAAATTGTAGCTAAAGTAACCAATGTTAACCGATAAAATAAACTAAAAACAGAATAAATACACTGTCTGAAATTCAACTAAGGAAGAAGATGGTTTCACTTCCTCTGGACTTTACCCTCCCTGCTATGCTATCTTACCATAAACCTTTCATTAGATAGCCCTAAATATTACACTAACTTTTGCGAACTAACTGCTCATGGAAATAATGAAAATAAATTCATTAATTTAACATTGTATAAATGTAAAATTAAATAAAATTTGTTAAACAAAGTTGGAATACAAACATTAAAAAAAAAAAATCAAAGTAATAACTTAATATATAAATTATTATTCTTATGTAGTGTAGTGTACACTAAATGCCTCGCAAACTGTTTTTCAGTAACTAAAACGTCAAATTTAAAAATTATATTTCATAAAAATGGAAAAATGTATCATTTGAACAACTGTCAGCAGTACGAGTTCATTTCAGAATCAAAACTATTTTGATTTTTCATACTGCATTGTCTGTGTGTCGCATACATAAACAAAAATTTTAAATTTACCAACACATGCTTATTGCATGACCATGAGCAGTATGTGTCTATGGGCCCCTTTATAGATGATTTACCAAAAATAAAACTATGATTTAACCATGCTATCACTGGTTACCTAAAAAAGCTTGTAAGTAATTTGAACAAAAATTTTAGTTGATTTTTCAAACATAGAAATCGTCTAAAATGTTTGTTATATTAACTAAGAAACTTTGTAAATGGCATTCTACCCTTGTCCTTAGTTAAATTTATACTATACTATCTTGACCCGGTGCGCTTCGCTACCCCTGTCGTAGTTTATGTTGGAAATTTCAATAAAATCGTGTCGGCCGTTTAGTATTTATTGTTTAAGAACTAAAGGTACCAATTTTACCGGTTTTCCCCTTGTTTACCCCTTTCTGGTCCTAGTATTGAAAAAAGTTATAGCCTATTGACGCTTCCAAGTAAGGATCTATCTACGTTCCAAATTTCAATAAAATCGATTCAGCCGTTTAGGCGTGATGCTCAAACAAACAAACAAACAAATAAACAAACAAACTTACAAAGACATTTATATATTTGGGGCATTTCACGTCAAGTGAACAAACTTTTGAAATCGATGTCTTCCGATCGGGATGAAATTTGCACCATTTGTTAGTTCTATTGGATAGTAATTCGGACACAATTTTTCAACAAGATCGGTCAAGAACTCTCTGAGTTATAGGAGGTCAAAATTTGACATTTTGGCCAAACAGGTGTTTTTTCTTATCCATATAACTTATTACCTATTGTTCTTAGCAAAATGTGTCCCAAATAGTTTAGATAGCTATTTATGCAATCTTTGGAAAAAAAAATTAAAAAAAATAAATAAAATATTTTTGACTTTTTTTTTAAAAAATCAAAAACATTTTTGACTTTTTTTTTCAAAATGGGCCCTTTTTATTTTCTTTTTTTATTTTTTTTAAGAAAGCTCAGGTCTTTTCCTAAGCGACCTATATGGTCGCTTAGTGGGATGCGAGTGGGATATCTGTCAAAAAAAATATTTTGTAACTCAAGATATGAAATTTTTGACTTTTTTTGCAAAATCAAAAATTTTGTTGACTCTTTTTAAAAAAATGGACCCATTTTTTAATTTTTTTTTTTGCTCAGAAGAAAGCTTATGTATTTTCCTTTAACACCTCTTTTGTCGCTTAGTGGGATATCTATCAAAAAAATGTTTTGTAACTTAAGACATAACATTTTTTACTTTTTTTTTTTGCAAAATCAAAAACTTTTTTGACTTTTTTTTCCAAAATGGACCCTTTTTTTAATTATTTTTTTTTTCTCAAAAGAAAGCTTAGGTCTTTTCCTTTAAAACCTTAGTGGGATGCGAGTGGGATATCTATCAAAATAAATGTTTTGTAACTCAAGACAAAGGCATATAATTTTTTTTTAACAAAACTAAACATGACTAATATACCTACTTACAAAATTGGAAAAAAATGCTTTCGTTTCTATTATTTTTTCCAACACTGTATACCCTTGCCACTCATGCTGAAGTATATAAAAATAACGATTTCATACATATCTTTCACATATTTTAAATATCGAATACGAATCTGAGGGGTTATTATGTAATCCGCTTCAAAAAGGATTGAATAATGTATTCTTTATACATAGTATTCTGAATATGTTTTCTTTCGATTCGAATTACATTATCAAAAATAACACTGGTAAAAATTCTGCCCCAAAACATTTAACTAAACTTTTACAAACCTTTTATTGTTTTAAAATGTAGCGATGTTAGGCCGTCATCTAATTATAATTACTTTTTTTAATATTTCAGAATCCAAATTGATTGGGTTGAATTGGGATTTGTCCGATTTTGTGTTAATTTACCAGGACTTAGACAGTTCAAGCGGTTTATTACTTTACCCAAACGTAGATCTCAATTGTTGCTATCGCTCGGAAAAAGTGACTTGAGAATACTTATGTGGTTATGAGTATGTGGTTTAAAGTATCACCAATTTATTGTAGGTAATGTTGAGAATGAACAGTGCAGTTTAATTTTGAACATATTGTATGTGACTGCCCAATGCATTACTGAATGGATCGGAAGGGCCTATATGGCCCCGGTGGACGTAATTGATCCTTCATCAAATAGAAAAGTTGGCTGCACAATGCTGCACAAAAGATCCTATGGGTCGCAGTGCGTAAGGCCTCGCTAATAACAATAATATTTAAGAATGTATTAAGAATAATGTTAGAGCTTTATTTCTTAAAGTTACAAAACTATTCCATTTTTTCTGAAATTAAAGTGCGTTTTTAAATTGATGTATTGCTAGAATAAGATGTTTTTAGGCCCTAAACATCTTATTATTTTATTTAGTATAAATAATTCGTAAATGTTTTAAAAATATTTTATTTACACCAAAGCTTTCAAAAAAGCAGTAAAAAAAGAGCTGACTCAATATTTTTCGCGTCGAAATTTAAAAAAAATCACTAAATACAGTGCTAAGTTCAATGCAAAAATATTAAACTCTCTTAATAACTATACAAATAATCATTAAATTCTATTATAAAAAGAATTCTCTTAAATAAACAAAAAAAATGTCTTCTTACCTTTGCTTTGTCTCTTGTCTATTCATAAGCACGAACATAAATAATAAAAGGAACACTTGTTGACGCCACTTTAATTTATATTGCATTTGCATTTAATACCAACAACAACAAAAATAACAAAAACTCTAAACAGCGAAAAACAACAAAACAACGACGCGACCGGCATTTTATTTCTTTTTTAAACCACTTTTACTTTAATTTAACTGCAATTAGGCTTTTATTTTTAATAATTAACTTTTATACACACATTAGGAAACACGTTTTTTATTATATTATTAAATTATTTCCATTTTTTCACATGAAAAACCTAATTTTTTTAATAGAAACATAGAAACAAATAATTTATGCAAAAACCACAACCGAACGATGCAAAAATTCCGCTAAACTGAAATGAATGAAAACAAGTAGAACAAGAGTAAAAGAGCATTGAAAGAAGGGAGCATGTTGTTTTGGTTGTTTGAGTAGTGGGATAAAGAAGAGATAATGGATATACAACAACCACAATACTAAACAGGTACTTTATAAAATTAAGGAAAAACTATAGCAAGAAGAACTTAGGGGGGAAAAAAACATTATTGAGCAGTTGTGGTAACTTTTGAAGAAAATAATGAATAAGAAACATATTAAATACAACTAGAAAGTGTGAACATACCCTGCAATTAATATTGAGCTACGTGATCCATTTTAGATGAAATGGAGTAATAATGGACTAATTAAAACATGGTCCAATGTAATGCAGGCACGAAATATGTCATTGTTAAACACGATTGCAAAACTAATCCACTAGGCCGATCCATGGAGTAGTTTGAAGACTACTCCGCTGATTTTTATGGTCCAGCCCTAGGACATCGTTATGCTAAATATACAATGTTTTTTCAGTACATTTGGGTGATCTTTTGACCTAGTCCCTTATGGGCTATATTTTACATGCGTGCATGGACTTGTCATATTATTTTCGTTTTGTCAAGAAATCATTTGGGAAAATGAAGGTTGGCAACCGAAACGAACAACGATATCGGTATTAATTGTATTATTATTTCGTTAACGGTATTTGAATTATATCGGTTTCGGTATAAAACTAATATATCGATATTTATACCGGTATTAAAACTAAATGCATAAAACCTAACAAAAAGTTAAAAAAACGAAGTATGGGTATTTCCATTATGGCGTGACGGTACATTTGTACGACAAAATGTTAAAAAAAAAAGAAAAAGTAAAATTTCTAAAAGATTTTTTTATATTTTTGAAGTAATTAAGTACCACTTTATTCAGAAAAAATATTGCAACAATTAACCCTAAGGAGTTGAAGATATTAGCAAAAATATTCGATTGCGTGACGTTACCAAAAACAGAACTGCAGTTTGACTTACATTACAAAATTGCATATCTCTGCGAATTGGGCAAGACTTTTTGTATAAAACCTTTTGTAGTAGGATTTGGAATAATACACATTTATTTTCCAAATTATAAAATTTAAAAATCTTTCCTCGTTTTTTATTTGTTAGCCTTAGTATCTGCCGTGACGTTACATGACGTTACGTTATTTAAATTTCCAATTGATATATTTTTTGGTTAAAAAATAAGAAAGTATGGTCGGTCAAGCATGATCATTAGGTTGGGTAAATTTTTTTCACGAAAAATCGTATAGCAGAAACGCATTCTACGGAAAATTCTAAAAAATTTTCCCTAAGAAACCATACGCCTAAAATCAAATTCTTTCTTGCGCATTTCGTATTTCTTCCAATGATATTTCAGTATAATTTTTTTTTTTAATAGCTTTTTTATTGGATGAAAGATGAAATGCGCAAGATATGATTTTATTTTAGACCTATGGTTTCTTGAGCAAACATTCTTAGAATTTTACATAGATTGCATTTCTGCTATACGATTTTTTACTTTTTGATCGTTTCACAAAAACTAACCTTCATATTGAATTAGTTGGGCAATAACCGATTAATTAGTTGTTATAATATTAAGAAGGTTCCTTCAAACCAAAATTTTTATGAATTAGTCAAAGTTTCTTTTGAAAATATTAATTCCAATTGGTAGAATTTGTTTCCACTGCATCTCGTAACACATCGTTTTAGATCTTATAAAAGTGGTATCTTTTTTAACCAAATACTTAGTATAAACCGATTTGAGAATAATATGTTGTAAATTCAATTTAATTTTACAATCAAAATTTGTTTTGATCGGCACATAAAATTTGACAATTAGAGAACTTCATTTAAATTCAGATTTCGATTTATCATATTATATGTTATGATACGTACGTACATTCAATAGCATCACTTATTGGTAACTTATTGCTATTACCGATAATAAAAACGAACATATACTAAATAATTTATCCCCATAAAATCCTTGAAACATTTTACAATATCCCTAATAAAATCCCCAGTCCCCAAAAACCTTACAAAATCCCCAAGACTGGCAAGCCTGCATACGGGTGATACAATAACAAAATACAAGCAATACAATCTCTCATGAATTAGGTTTTGGAAAACAGACTTAGGTTTTAGGCTCCCAGTTACCTATTTAGTTGTCATCTATGCCTGGTGTGTTCTATGTTTACATTATTTTTATTATTTATTGTTGGAAGGACGTAATATGTATTAAATTTCATGTGCACGTGTGTTCATAACACAGTGCAACACGAAAAAAATAACCATATACGGACACCACTATGTGATAAAAGACAAAAAAAAGACCAATGTCTCCCAGTTTATCACAAAGTAATGAACTTTTTTTTATGGGCCCCCAAAAAAATGGGGCCTCGGTGTAATTTTTGCAAAAAAGTGTTTATTTTCTCAGGCTCATATCAAACAGTTTGGAATTTTGATTTACTCCCAGGAAAAACGTCGCTTACAAAGCTACAAGTAATGTCCCTTTTAATAACTTACTTTTTAAGTAGTAAAGTCTAAAAAAACAAACAAAACAAAAAAACTGTTACTTTGTCTCAATTTGCCAATTTTTTTTTTTATTGCATGTTTATTTTTAGAAAAACAGAAAATATATCTTATTCCAGTAGAAAAATAAATTCCCCTTATTTTTCGGCTTATTTGTAAGTAAAGTTTTTGCTGGGTCTCTGAGGCAGAGTTGTAGCCCTTGTCATAAAGAACAAAAATTGTAAACATTTTAAATCAAAAAAACTTCATCTTCAAGATCAAAATCGCAAAAAACTTGAAACAATGATAAATAAATATTTTATTATTTTATACAAATGAGTAAAGTAATCTACAACAGCACCTCTCTTTCATCATCATCATTGGTGGGATGTACTAAATCATTAATTAAATTCATTTGTAATGACAACTGCTGCTTGATGACCTGTATCCATTGTATATGTTCATTCTTTGAGTGGGCCTCACAAATAAGGCTACAATTGGGAGCATTGGGATCCATTAGTTGGAGGAAAAATTTGCTGTTGGTCAACTCTTTCAGCTGTAACTTATTCATCTATTAATTATAATACATACATACATACATACATACATACATACATACATATGTATAATATTTTCGATTAATTTTCCAAATTCGAGTTAATATTAAATAAAAAAAAAGAAATTACCGGTATTTGCAGACAAGAATTGTACGTTGGAATGTTATATTTCTTTTTGGGTTCTATTTTTTTCGTAAATAAAATCGAGCGATTAAAAAGAAAAACGTATAAATTGCGTCGTTTACCATCATAGTTGCAATTTAAAAATCCACGATGTAAAAGTTTTCCTTGTGCCGACACAATACCATCGAAATTTCTGATGCCAGTAAGATCACCGAATTCATTTACTTCTGTGCAAACTTTCTGTAACATTAGAAATATTAATAAATTAATAAGCGAAGTTTACTACCTCTATCATGATTACAGAAATTTACCTCTATCACTTTAAATGCATCATTTAAGCAATTTGCATCATCAATTAACTTTTTCTTTTCAAGATGTTTTAAAATTTCTTTAAGCAACATTTTATAACGACCCACTCTCTGCACGGGCGCTATCATGAGATCTCCAATCTGAAATCAGAATATTTAAAACATGTTTTTGTTCCAAAAACATTATGTATTATATTGAAAAATATGATTCCAATATTTGAAGAAAACTATTATCTGGAAAGTTGTTGTCGGGAACCCGTCTAATATACGAGCAAAATATGTATATTGTACATATATGTATACGAAATTTTCACTTACACTGTGTTTGTGCTTCAATGCTTTTTTGATTTTTTCAAAATATTCAAAATGTGTATTGATAAGATATTCCGATATTGACTTATTATTGATATATTTAGCATAGATGTGAAATTGATGCTCATTCTGGATGAAAACCTGACTCAAGCCACGAATAGATAATTCATTTTTCTTCAATGCTCCAAAGAAGTAACTGAAAAAATAAGAACATCGTTAATAAGTGAAGTTACCTCTATCATGATTACAGATATTTTAATGTTGCTGTCCTTTGGTGAAATTAATTTCGTATTTTATGTATTTTGACTGGAAATATTTATTTTCACTTACTGCTTATGCCACTCATAGATTTCGGTAATATTTCCAAATACCAAAAGACCATCGTGATCCTGTAAATCTTTAGGTACAGGAATTTTACTATCTTCATTAAAGTACTCGGTCATATAACTTTAAAATAAAAAAAATAATCACTTTACATTTATATGATCAATTTAAAGAACTCAGCAATAATTCATTTACCCATAGACAACATTTCCCAATGTATTTATGTATGTCTCTTCGGTGGTTAGTAGTTCAGCTACAGCTGGAATAGGATGTTTTCGGTATTCTCTAAAGGATTTATTACAATTTGTGAAATCATGTTTCTCCATGTTTGTAGCCAAGCAATTTTTGTACAATAATTTATTAGATGGCTAGCAAAATCGTTCTGAATCGTTTCAACTTTAATACTTTAATGATTTTGTTAATATTTTTTTTCCATGAAAGTTTATTTAAGTACAAATGAATATATTTATCTATAAATAAGTTTAACCGCAAGATGATCATAAATATTGTGTACTGAGAGAAATTTAATTCAAATAATAGAGTAAGCGGTATTACTTATTGTATAATAATTCACTTAAATACGGTGCGAGCGTTATGTGCGCAACCATCTATTATTGTAATTATCGATTTGCGCAAAAGCTATTTTTTCTACATTACAACATGTTAAACTGATATAAATAAATTTTTAAAAATTATATTTGACTATACATATCTTCAAAACTGTATTTTGTTCTTATGGGGCATTTCATGTCAAGTGAACCAACTTTTGAAATCGATGTCTTCCGATTGGGATGAAATTCCGCAATTCCAGAAAAAGTTTTGAAAAATCCCAAAAATTGGATTTTTTATGTTTTTGACTATAATATCCATACCAGGACAGGAGTTATCGGAACCATCACAAAGTAATTAGGAACATATTGGGCCATATAGAATCGGTTACTATTTTTTGTTATCGATTATGCAATTTGAAAATGTTTGCCCTAAATTTGAATTTTGCATAAAAAATAGGCGTTGTGGTCGAAACTCAAAACATAAACTCGATAACACTTCCTCTTTGCGTATAAAAAAATCTAGCGCTGAACTAAAAAAAGCCTGAGGATTTTGTTATGGAAAACGTCACCTTTCATTCCATTGCGATTCGAAAAGTTTGATTTTGTATCACGGTGTTACAGGTGAATCGTCACATCTGGCTGCCAGGTGATGTCAAATATTTTAGACAAAGTTTCTTAGTTGAGATGTTTCTTATAAATAAATTTAAAAAAATTAGTGTAATTAATTGAAATAAATATAAAAATACCTAACAAATACTGAATTAATATTTACACGTTTTTTTAGAGTTTAAAAATGTCCAATATATTGGACATTTTATTGGTAAATTCAAGTACAATTTCGTAATGATCTTAAAACTAGAAATTAATGACTAAATTTTAATATTCTTGTTTTAAGATCATTGTAGAAATAGAGATTTCTAGATGGTAATGCAGTGCGTATAAATTGGCCGTAAGAACACAAAAGAGTCAGTCTAATTTGAAGCATCGTTAAGTAAAGACATCAACTGCATTACTTCTACATTAAAAAGTGTGTGTATTTCTGCGAATTTATAAACGTGTATAAAAAAAACTGAGTGACTATTTTAATTGTTGTTATTGTACATTTGAATAAATAAAGAGTTGTTACAATTTTAAACTACTAAACGACTTTTATTTGCAATACGGTAGGAAATAATTCTATGAAATGAGTACTATCGTTAGACGGACTTTGACCATCATCTTCGTGTAGTTATCATTCGCTCTACTCTAATGTAACGTAAAAAATGTGTTTTGGAACCAAAGTTAAGTATGGACATTAAATTATAATCAAAATTTGATAGTGTGAAATAATAAAAGTGTTTATTTGAAATTGTTAGATTGATTTTATTAAACAAAGAGTTGTTATAAAGTTAAACTGTACCAGAATCTTTTATTTGCAATAAAAAGAATCAGGTTTATTAAATGACAATAAACCAACATTTTTAAAAGGTAAATATTTAACAATATGAACATATGTATATGTATATGTATATAATTTTCAATGGGAATTCATTATAATGTCAATGTCTTTATACACGTTTATCAATTCGCAGAAATGCACATACACTCTATTACGTACAACCTTATATGCACAAGACAGTTGATGTTAACTTTAACAGCTCCAATGATAAACTCCACTCACGACTGCCAGCTCTGCCACTATTTATACACGCGCCATCTATCGAGAATCTTCTACAATGCTCTTAACGGACATACTAGTACATTCGATTTCTAGAGCTTTTCGATGTCAACATTTAGAGTTGCCATACTTACAAATAATGCTAGTCTCCACTAATGGAAGTGTTCATAAACATGATGAATGTTTGCAGGCAGTAGTTACAGACCGTTAAATTCAAATCGTCATTGCACATTCGTAACAATATGTTAAATGTTGACATAATCACATCCATGTCATTAGGATTAATGATTGCTAAGATGTCGTCGACATATTTAATTTGTATATTCATATCCCTAAAAATAGTTAATACGTTGTCAAGGAGAGAGGGTTGGACATTCCAAAAGTATGGTTGTATATTTTGTCATCATACATGCAGTAGTTGTTGTCATTTAAACATAATTTTAATATATGTAAAAATATGGACTTAGGTATTTTCGTATGTTCCGTTATTATATTCCATTACTGTTTTATTTCCTTTATCTGCCTGTGTAACTATAATATCCTTATGTCCTTTCAAAAAGTTCCTAGTTTTCTCAAATTCAATTTGTATTTGTTTATCTTGTTTGAGTTGTCAAAGTCTGCCTGTTGTTTTTATTATACCCTTCACCTTCGTGAGAAGGGTATATATAAATTTGTCATTCCGTTTGTAATTTCCACAATATAATTTTCCGACCCTATAAAGTATATATATTCTGGATCCTTATAGATAGCGGAGTCGACATAGCCATGTCCGTCTGTCTGTCTGTCTGTCCGTCTGTCTGTCTGTCTGTCTGTCTGTCTGTCTGTCTGTCTGTCTGTCTGTCTGTCTGTCTGTCTGTTGAAATCAATTTTCTGAAGACCCCAGATATCTTCGGGATCCAAATCTTGAATAATTCTATCAGACATGCTTTCGAGAAGTTTGCTATTTAAAATCAGCAAAATCGGTCCACAAATGGCTGAGATATAAGGAAAAAACCAGGACAACCTCGATTTTTTACCTACTTTTTTACCTATATCTGGATTACTAAGTCATTAATATAGACAATATGGATATCTAATGATAGATATTTCAAAGACCTTTGCAACGACGTATATAAGACCATAGTAAGTTGGACCTACAATGGGTCAAAATCGGGAAAAAATGTTGAACCCGAATTTTTTTCACCAAAAGTTTTTTTGGCTAAATATTAAAAAAAAAAATTTTAAAATTTAAAAAAAAAGTTTTTTAAATTTAAAAAAAATAAAAAAAATTAAAAAAAAAAAATCGAAAAAAATTTTTTTTTCAAAAAATTAAAAAACAACTGGAAAAAAATAAATTTTGTTTACCTAAAAATATTTAAAATTTTTATTTTGAAGTATAGTTTGGTGAAGGGTATATAAGATTCGGCCCAGCCGAATATATCTCTCTTACTTGTTTCTTTTACGTTTGTGCAGCATTCGCCGCAACAAACACTAGTGAAATTCACAGCTCAAACATCTACACAAGTTAAGAAACAAATTATCAGCTTTGCTATTGACTTCAACTCATACTTTGTAGCTTCGCTCGGTAGCTATTTATGTTATTAAAAAAATGAGAAGTGAAAAGGAGGCAATATATTAAAGAAATAAATTACATATATATTTTTTTTTTTTTTTTAACAGCAAAAATTTCTTTCTAAAACACCCATCTTCTGATATCTGATGTACAATATCTGAATGAAAATTAATTGAATTCCTCTATTTGCTGTTTAATGATCTTTATCCATTTTGTATAATGAACCTCTGTGTCGCTCTCACAAATAATACTGTATTTGGGTATATTTGGATCCATTACTAGAAGCGAAAACGTACTATTGTTCAAATTCTTCAGTTCCAACTTTATCTGTTGAATGAAAGAGAGTATTTTTGAATATGTTTTTAAATCTGAGATGAATTACTTACTAATCTCCTAAATTATCGGTAGTTGTAGATAAGACTTGTAAGTATTGTTATATTTATGTTGTTTCTTTTTCGTAAATAAGATCAACAGCCTAAAAATAAATACGTATAATTGTAAATGACATGAAATCCATAAGACATCACGAACCAACTGGACGTTGGATCTTCCGATTTTCCAATTTCATATTCGGTAAAAACATACTCTTTAGAGCTGGTTAACATGGTATTTCTATTCAAGAAGAGATAGATAAACATTTTATTGCACTTACTTTTTATGCCAATCATAGATTTCAGTAATATTGCCAAATATCGAATCAGCATCGTATTTCTTCAAATCTTCTGGTACAGGAATTTCACTATTTTCATTAAAGTACTCAACCTTGTAGCTATAAAACCAGAAAGGTCTCATTTCAAATATTCATGATCAACTTTGAAGATCTCAGCGATCATTTGTTTACCCATTGACAACTTTGTCCAATGTATTTATATAAGTAGCACTCTACAGTGGCTATTAGTTCAGCTACAAGTGGAATGAGATGTTGTCCGGTGTTTTCTCGTAAGAATTTATTACAATTTGATAAATAGGTCTGAATAATTTAAAGATTACAATTAAAATGAGGTATTGCTCCTTAAGGAGGTTTGTTGCAATACATTTATGTATAAAGAATTTTAACCGCAATGTGGAAATTCTTGCAATATAAATATAGATTTATAAATGAAAAGAGTGATGGGATTTGTAGTAGTTTTTGGCATATTCGATTATATTTTGATGCTTTCTGAATACTGAAAATATAGAGAAGCAAGTTTCGTGTGTTGTTTCGGGCATTGATAATTTTACATAGAGACGAGATACAACAACAAAATACTTTGACTAATATGTATTTTGTTGTTGCATGAGTTAGGTTTTTGACAATTCCACCTAGTCTCTATGTTACCCTATGGTTTCGGGTTTTAACACTTCCTAAAAACAACGTCAGTGATAGGTCTTTTAAATACAATAACTTTAATGAAGTGTTTTGATTTTTTTTGGATATCATTACAGTGGTTGCAAAACTAGCTTAAAAAGAATATTTTTTGATCCGTTCAGGAAAAAATTCTTTGATAAATTATCTAATTTTTACCACAATTAAATCAGTTAAATGGTATACGTATATTTTTATTTTCACATTTCGTTTAAAACTATTGACACAAAATTCCCACGGGAATGTTCAAAAGGTTTATTGCTGCTTCCATATCTAACTTATTTCTTTCTATCTTATCATTTTAAGTAGTTATAATCATTTCGATTCAATTACTCCTCCAGCTCTTTTTAATGAATAAACTACAAACCCAAACGGACACTGAACTAGTTAAGTGACTGCTTCCTTAGGAATAATCAAATAATGCAGTGGCAGTAGTTTTTTGTTTAGAAATAAATTAAACACATAAATTTCATCATTGCTTTTTAGTATATTTGTCAAGTTTTTTTTTTTTTTTTTTTTTTTAATTTTTTGCTGTCTTTTTAATATTTATATTCAAAGTCCATAAACATTTATATGCAAGTATAATTTGTAAGTATATTGAATATATATTGTATATATTTATGTTTAATATTTGTTTGTATCTGTTTTCTCTTTAAATTTAAACATTTACAATAAAAACTAACATTTAATAAAAGTTTATTTAAGTATAAATTGTTAATATTAGTTAATTATTTATTATAATGACATAATGACACATTTAAATATTAATTTCATTGTTTAACATGCTGCTACAATTTTATTTTTTTTATTATTTTTTTTTTTTTTTTTGTAAATTAATTGAACATTTTTATATATTTATAAAATGGTTCTATTAATTATATAAATTTTCTATAATATAAATCTACTATACATTTAAGGCCTTATTCATAAACAATTTTTAAATTTAAATAACGTTTTAAAATCATATTTTGTATGGAAATTTAGCTTAAAACTTTGTTTAAATTTAATTTATTTTATGAATATGGGGGTTAATATTGTGATTGTAATGCTTTTGTTTAATTATTTAATTATTATTTTTTTTTTTATAATTTTATAAAGAAATAAAAAATAAATTAATATTTTTGATGATATTGAATTCTGTAATAGTTCTAATTTGGAACAATTTTGTAGAGATTGTAAACTAGAGGCTTCAATGACTTATTAACAAAATTTAGAAAAATTAAAAATACGTTCCATCTTTATTATGGAAAACAAAAATTTATAATTTCATAATTGAGATTATTCCCCTCTGTTCTGTAAGGTTAAGGATTCTTTTCCCTGAAAGTAAAACCAGTAAATCATGTGGTATCGAATCCACAGAACACCAAAATATGCGAACTCGTTTAAAAAAGAGCAGGGGCGTATGTACGCAATAATGGTAACGGCATTTAAAAGTCAGCGGTAGTCTAGTTGAAAGGGTCTTTTAGGAGTAACGATAGCCGACATTTCTTAAAATCAAATTGTAAACTGTTTATAAAGACATATATTGGATTTCTTGGAGAAGTGTATGTCGATGAGAGATTACTTTAACTTGATTAACATTGATATTGGGAGAATGTATTAATAGTCAGTGAGAAATGAAATGAATTGTACCTATATAGGTGAACCCACTCAAACACAAACAAAAAACACACGTACAGAAGAATAATATAAGTACCCAGCAGTTATAGGAGACAGTCCCGAAGTAGTGATTTTACCCATCATTTAGGGTGGGACCTAGTTACTTCAATAGCTACGTAACTAGTTATTTTGACCCTTTTTGAAATATCTACTTTCTAAAGTGCAGTACAAAATAAACTTTTAAAGTGACTTCACTATATGTTATAATGGGACACTAAAGTGACTATTGATTTCATGCTATGTTACATGGGATATCAGTATACTTAAGCAAAAATAAAAATTAACTGTATGAGAATTATATCAACACAATTTGTAAAAAACTAGTTTGAACGAATTACTCACAAAACGTTTCAAGTGTCTACTCTTCAGATTACTTAGAGACACTTAAGTGACAATTGTCTTCAAGCTAGATTACTTGGGATGTATAAAGTAACCAATTGTCTTCTTTCTGCACTACAAAGAGCACATACGTGCCAAATTACCCAAAGTATATAAATTGGAGTCAGCTAAATAAAATATGCGCAAAATTGACTGCATTTTTGGATCCAGATGAAATGCTTTAATGTTAGTGGATGTTTAATTACATATGTTTAATGATATTTATTTACGTTTCAGATTTTGTTCATTCATCTTGAATGATTGGTCAATATAGGGCTATTTTACAAAAATATTTGAACTAAATCATTGCGTAATACAATTGTAGTGCAATTTATTATTGGCTGCAACAACGTCATAATTCATGGGTGAAATTTGTTGGCAACCGTGAAAAAGTAATACGATTTTTTTAAAATAACTTTTAGTGGTTTATTTGACTAGGGTCATTTTGATATTGCCAAAAAATGTACAAAAGTTATAGCCATAATGAACATGCTTTTATTCTGAATACAAAAAGTTTGGGGAAAAAAGTCTTGTTTGATTAATAATGGTCTCATTTTATAAAACGAAATGACAAACGTTAAAGAAATTTTGTATGGAAAATATTCAACTTTCAAACCCTTTTCCCAGTATTCTTCATACAAATTGCTTACGTTACCAAACGTTTCGTTTTATTAAATGAGGCCCTAATATTTATTATAAAATTCATTCCAATTATGAGTTTCTTTTTTCTGTGTTTGTATGTATGTATATTTGAAGTTTTCAATTTGTTCGTTGTAAATGAATAATAAATATGACATTTATTTTAAGTATTAAAGGTATACATACATACATATGTATGTATGTAGTTTTATATATATGTTTATTATAAATTAATATTATCATAATAAGCTTTGGCTTTTTAGATTAAATGTATTTAGTTTTAATAGTTGTTATTTTGTTATAATTATACATAAATAATTCAGCCCTTTATTGGAATGTCTAAAAAATTAAGTCAAACATATGTATAAGTATTTCCGATTGAAACTAGGGATCTTATGTTCTAAATTTAGGCGCCAAGTGATAGTAATATAATGCGAAACAAAATATCAACAA
This sequence comes from Calliphora vomitoria, assembly GCA_942486065.2. Taxonomy (NCBI): domain Eukaryota; kingdom Metazoa; phylum Arthropoda; class Insecta; order Diptera; family Calliphoridae; genus Calliphora; species Calliphora vomitoria. The sequence goes on from OW818030.2 coordinate 142,892,219, forward strand.
TTAAAAAAATTAGTTTTTGGCGTTGATTGCATTTTTTATTCGTATTTAAAACAAAAATTGTTTTTATTTTGTGTATGTTTCCCATTACATAAACTATCACTTGCCGCCGGGATTTTGAACATAAGGGCCTAGATCTCTGGCAGATCTGTGTCTCTAGACTATAATTTTTTTTTAATACTTACTTTATTTTATTCTGATTTTGCTGATGTTCAATAGCATAATTCTCAGGACCTTTTCCGATTTCAGAAAGTTGATTTCAACAGACAGAAGGACGGACATAGTTAAATTGAATCCCCTTCATATAAAGATTCGGAATATATTGGGTACTTTGGTTCGCAAATAAATATTTTAGAAATTGTAAATTTTTTATGTCGTTTTAAAAAACAAAATTTTCCCAAAAAAATATTTTTTTGGCCAAAAAAATGTATTTTTATAAATCGACTGCGCGGATTAAAAGTTTTAGTCTTACTCAAAGATATTTTTTTTGCGTAATTTCGATTTTTATACTTTATTTAATAAGCTAAACCATTTTATAGTTACGCGAACATATGTTGTACTTTAAAAAAAATTAAATATTTTTTTAAGTTTACAAAATTTATTAGCGAAAAAAATTTTAGGGCAAACATTTTTTTTTTTAAATTTTTTAAAAAAATTAATTTATTTGTGAAAAATATTTTACAACAAAAAATTTTTTTTGTTGAAAAAAAATTCGGGTTAAAAATATTTTTCCCGATTTTGACCAATTGTAGGTCCGACTTACTTTGACCTTATATACGCCGTTGCAAAGGTCTTTGAAATATCTATTATTGGATATCCATATTGTCTTAGTACTTCATTCAGATATACTAGATCAACGTACGTTTTTATGGACATAAAACATGGACATAAAATTAACTGCACCATTTCAAGTTGAAATTGAGAAAAACTAAATTTATGTATTTGTTGAGAAAATTTGGAGCATAATATAACTATTACAAGGTAGAATCAGTAGAAAAGTAAGTTCTCAATTTTTCATGCCTTGAATTGTCAGACAAAATAAAAATAAAATATCAAAAATTAAAAAAAGTTTATTAAGTATTTTTGTGAAGAAATTCTAATTAATAACAAGAATATGCGTGTGAAATGTGCTGTGTGTAAATGTTCATTTGAACAAAAGGCTATAAGATTTTTAAAATGTCCTGAACAAAAAATTTAAGAATGGAGTACAGTTTAAAATTGTATGCCTTGTTATGTCAAATATGAGAAAATGAGGAAAAAATATATAAATAAAAATAAAGAAAATTTAAAACTCAACGCCGCAAGCTGTACAAAATCTTATTGCCTATTGTTCAAATGAACATTTACACACTGCACATTTCTCACGCATATTCTTGTTATATGGTTTAATGTTAAATTCATTTCTTCACAAAAATACAATAAACTTTTTTTAATTTTTGATATTTTATTTTTTATTTTGTCTGACAATTCAAGGCATGAAAAATTGAGAACTTACTTTTCTACTGATTCTACCTTGTAATAGTTATATTATGGGAGTACAGCTTGCGGCATTTTGTTTTAAATTTTCTTTATTTTTATTCATATATTTTTTCTCATTTTCTCATATTTGACATAACAAGGCATACAATTTTAAACTCTCCCTACTGATTTTACCTGGTTATTGTTTTATCATGATATGGAGAAAGTATTGTACAAATGGTAATCAAGAAATCCAAATTAATATTGATACAAATTGAAATATTGAGAAAAAAATTTAAATTGAGATATCGAAATTATTTCGAGTATTAAGTCAGAAATAGAAATTGATATACATATGTACGAGTAATATAAATGTATGTTAAGAAATTAAAAATGTTTATGAAAAAATTCAGTTAACATACAGTATTTTCGTTTAGCTGCTAGTTTTATTTTATTTTTCCAAAATTTTCGTTATTTTTTATTAAGGTTAACAATGGTGACGGGAATCACCTTATTGAAAATTTCCAACTCTAGTAACATAGTAAAAACTTGCAAGTATACGAAGAAAGCAATGGTTCTTAAAATCCAATTATATGAATTTGATTTCCAATATCAATGTTTTCTAAAAATGTATGTTATTTTAAGAAAAGATAAGCATATTAATTTTATCGTTTTAAATAATGAATTCTAATTAATTGACTAGCACTTTCTTCGTTGTCTAAAAACTAGAATTCAACTTTTTGTCGGAAATATGAAATACAAACATTGATTAGCCGAATTAGCTGAAGCCACATTTAGCTTCGTTTTGAATGTTTCGTGAATATTTTCAATAAAATATCTACAATACTCGTATATTAAAATACAATATAAATATACATATTTTTGACTTAATTGTTTTTAGCATTTTCCTTTAATGTTTTAAACAATATTAAATTGTATTCAGTATATTTGTTTTATAAGATGTCATCATAAACAGGTATGTGTGTATATATTTTTCATCTATTTTTGTCTCATTATAATTTAGAGTTTCCAATTCGGTTTTTATTTTTAATCTATCCTCAGTACAAAAATTCAAAATTTTGAAATGAAAAAAAAAAACTATTTTATTCATCGGTAAAAACATTTTAAGATTTTTTTAAATTGTATTACAATAATTGCTTCAGATGAAGCAGGCTAGGCAAGGAAACTTGTTAATAAAGAATGACACAAACTCATATAAAAATATTGATGTACGAATATTTCCTGACAATTAAACTTCAAATGACTGTTTATTTATTAAATTTAAATTTGTAACAAAGACTTTGTTATTTTCAAATATCCGATAAAAGTATGGAGTACTAGCTGAACCGGTGCGCTTCGCCACCCCAATTGGAAGAAAGTAATCGTACTATTAAGTCTCCCTTTGAGAATTTCATGTTTATTGAGTCATTGTAATGTGGATTCCACATCATTCGTAACGTATTATTAGAATAAAAAATTTCCATAAAGACCCACAATTTGTATTCCCACTCAGCATCATGATTCTAGGTCAATTATTATAAAAAATGCTAAAGAAAGGTACCACTAAATTCTAATCGAATTTTTAATTTTCAAGTTTATTATTATAAAATAGTCAAAAGTATTATTAGTTGGAAAAAAGTACCTGTGACTCCCTTTTTTAGATTCTAACTCGGTCAGTATCATTATTATAGAAAATTAAAAAAATACCATTCGAAGAACGAAAAAATTCTAATAGTTTTTGTTACCTGTATGTCATATAGATGGCTTAATGACTTTCTTTCTTTCTTTACTCAAAAGCATATCAGCCAACTATTATGTATACATACATATAAGTAAAATAATTTAATATAATAAAAAGTAACATTAGAAGAAATAGTAACAATTTTCCACAGTTGAACCCTCGTCAAGTTTGCAATCAAAGTAATTTCCTGATTCTAAGTTTAATTTTATAGAAAATTCAAAAAGTCCAATTCACCTTTTTTGGTATCATAATACCACTGAGTCCCCTATTCTTGATTATTTCTTTACTGAAAAGCATATTAGCCAACTTTAATAATTATGTACTTAACTATAAGCAAACTAATTTAATAAACGAAAAGAGTACCATTAAAAGGAATTTTCCTTTATCCTCTTAAACATCCGTCAAGTTTGAATTTTAAATTTTTATAGCTTTACCTATATTATCAACTGATTTTGTTTCTATAACACTTAATATTTAACAAATTATCACAAAACCGAAAGAAAAGAAACCGATCGGTTTTTAATTTTTTTAAACCGAAACCGCAGTTTGAAATTCTTCGGTTTTTTTTTTTTGGAAACTCTATTATAATTATTAAATTTAACACATTTATATAGTTGTAATAATATATTAATTCAATTTGTTTTATTGATTAGTTTAAATCTAATAAAGTAAATATTTTATGTATTTTTTTTTTTCGAGAATCTTTCATTGCTATTTTCCATTACGACAATTAACAGCTACATACGATTTGATTTGAGTTATTATTAAACATTTTGGGTGAACATTAATGATTTATTTTTTCTAAGACAAATTTCAACCTAACCTAAGACAAATTTGATAAAGTTTAAATAAGAAAAACTTACAAAACAAAAATAAAGAAAAAGAAATGAAGAAAAACAATTTTTTTTTTTTGATTAAAACAAAAACAGTTATTATTCGTCACTGTCTCTAAACATAATTTTTAGTAACAATGAAAGTATACTAAATAAATAAAACTGGTATATACATATTTATTATTATTATTAATATTTTTTTTTTTTTAATATAACAGCAAAATTATTTATTTATTTATTTAAAAACTATATGTATCATTTATATATTTGTAGATATAAAAATTAATAATGATAAGCTCTAAATAATTGAGCCAAGTGTTTTCTTTGTCCATTTTCTTTTATTATATAATATACATACATATATTTGAAATGAATTCATGTATTTTATTTTTTCTATTCGTTTGATTATAACATAAGAATTTTGTTAATAAACAAATATAAAAAAGAAATATACATATATTTTATTTTGAAATAATAATATTCATACATACATTATAATTATATTAATATAATAATAATAATAACAAAATAAAAAAGCTATTTATATATACAAGTTATGAAGAGGGGGCGGATTTATATGCATGTTTCTTTTTTTTATGTAAAATGGCATCGATAGTGCCATTTGAAATAAATTTATTAATTGCCATTATGATTTTGAAACTTAACCGTTTAATATATTTAATAGTATAATTTAAAGAGTCTAATCTGCAATAGACTATTTGTTGGGAACTCTCTTGTGTATTAGTTTTTGGGCATTGAGCGATCCATAGTTAATAGTTTTATATTTCTTCACAAAAATATAAATGCATATTTTTAAGACTTTTAGTTCATATTTTGAAGCATAATTAATAAATGCATGCAAATCCGCCCCCAGTTATGAATTATCATGTTGTTTTTTCTTTTTTGGATTATTCTTTTATACTCATGAATTTTTTTACAACGCATTTTGTTTTTATCTTTTAAATAAATTTTTAAAAATTAATGAAATCAGTCCATAGGTTCTTTTTTTTTTTTTTTTTTTGATTACAAACAAAAAAATAATAACTAAATATATATATAAAAAAAACAAAAAAGGTAGGTATTAATAATTAACAAGAAATATATATAAAGTTTATAACAAAACAAAAACTAAAAAAAAAAAACATAATTAAAAAGATTTTCTTTCATAAATTGTAATTTGTTATTTTTCTTTTCTCTTAATTTTTAAATTTAATAATGCTTTTCGTTTTGGAAAATTAACACAATGGGGTTGTTGGTTGTAATTTTAAGGCTTGACGATAAAAACTTTGTTTGTAGTTTTTCGCAAATTTCAAATGCACATCTTTCGATGTGGAAATATTTGAATGTGAAATTATTTGAATTTGAAAAATGTTGACAGAGAAATGTTACAGGAAACTTTAATTTGAAAGTAGATAAATATTTATTAATCGAATATTTCGTTTTACTTAAAATAATTCTTTCAAATTAAAATTTCCTATCCTCTGCTTTAACAATTACCTTACATTTTCAAAACTAATAGAGTATTATTTATGATTTTATTTATCTGCTTTTCGCATAACTTTAATTACACCTAAAGTTTAGATGTAGCTGTATTAATTTATGTATTTACATATGTGTATGTTTTTTTTTGTAATGAATCATTTGTTTAAATTATTACTTACTATTATTATGTAATATGTAATATATAAATTTGCTCACTAGTTATGGTAAGAAGAAGCTTCTAGCTTTTTTATGTTTTAACATGGATACATATTATTATTTTGTATTTTGTATTTTTTTTTTTTTCTTCTTTAATTTCTAAAATTTGGTTTAAAAAATTCTTAACATTTTTCTTCTTATGTTTTAAAACAAAACAAACAATAGTTTAATGCTGCTGTTGTTCTATAAATTATTTAAAAATGTTGTTGAAAAGAAATAGAAATTTAAGCAAGAAAAGCAGGAAACCATTAGAATGAAATAATATAAAGAAATAGAAGACATACTGTTGCATATGATCGGCGGGGAAATAGAGAGGAAAGGCTTTTTAGGACTCATAATAAATAAGCTCTACTAAAAGCCTTGTAATTTTACACAACACAAACGTTTATTTCAACGTTCAAGTCCCATAGAAAACAAATTATTTTTTAAACTCCCACAAAACCATAGACTTCTAAAACTCGTATTTCAAAATCACCGGAAGGACAGAGAGGCGGATTATTAAAGGTTTTACAGCTGTCGGTTTTGCCAAAGCGTATATTCTCATCCATCCAAATGGCTTGGCCCTCTCTGGAAAATTAAAAGTAAACAATTATGTTAAAGTTCGTTTGTTTTTCAATTAAAAACTTACCCTCCTCCAATTGTTATCATTTTTGAGTCAGCTGCCATAAACAGCTCAGATGAATGACCCAAATCTTTGTCATTGTCAATACCCACCCAGGGATATTTAGCTCGTTCAGGATACAAAGAGAATAGGAAGGTTTCTCCTGTACCAAAGTAGGCTTGTCTTTGGCCTTTGTCATCTTTTACGTTGCGCTCGAACCAACGGGACGAACAGTAGGCTCCAAATACCTAAAATTAGTAAATTTTTACATATAACATTGATTAAAATAAAGTGCAGATGCGGCTGTTTATTTTTTTTTTCAGTTTGGATAGTGATTGAATTTTGAACAATGAGAAGATAATGCAGTGTTTTGTGATGTAGTATTGTTTTAGTATTTTTGATTTTGCCTACATAAACTTGAAAATTTTGTATTTGTGTTGAAAGTTTTCTCCACCTAAAGCAATCAGCAATCGCTGTGTTGTTGTTCTGCCTACGTTTTTGCTTGTGGTTAGCGTTAAAAATTGCTACGTGGAGACCAAGGGTAATATTTCTGGTATCATAAAGATAATTTTAAAGTTTTTTAGATTGAATTTTATTTGGATTTTTCGAAGCGTATATTCTCACCGATCTAATGGTAGCTATATGTCCAAGACAATCACAATATCGATAACAAATAAACGTAATTTCATAAGATTTCCATTGGTATATAACAGTTTACAATTTCATTGGAATACAAAACAAACATATTGATTAACTAAAATACTTGCAAAATTGTTTTTGTTTATTTTATGTGATAAATGAAATAATGGAAACTATATTCTTTTACGACTAACATCAGATCGAGACTAGATCGTATTTCGAAATTTATAATAATTATACATATCGATCATTTGCTGCAACAACGTCATAACTCATAATCCGTGTTTTTTGAACTAAGTAATACAAAATATGCGCCGCTCTATAGTCTTTTATATAATTTTACCAGTTCTAAAAAATGTCTATTAAGTGTTTTTGCGTGAGAGTGTTTTTTTTTTTTTTTTTTTTTGTTGTAAACATCAAAATCAAAATTCATGTTTTCTCGTATATTTGACAAGAACAAATTTGGGTTAAATACAGATTAGAATGATATTAACGATATCTCATTTGTTGAAAATTTATTTAAGAAATAGTTAAATGTCATAAAACATTCAAAGCCGTTTTTCTCGATACGTCTTTTATTAATTATGACATTGTTGCAGCAAATGAGCAATGAGACCAATATTTCATATGTTTTCTTTGTGAGAAGTATGAAAAAATCATAATAACGTTAAAACAGGACCTTTTTATCATTAGATCCAGCTCACCAAATACTGAACACAGAACAAACATTTTGAGAAACGGCATCTTAGAATGAATTAAACTTCAATTTTAGTATGGAACATCCACAACATTGGGGTCACTCTAATGTACATATAGCATTGTTTACAATATTATAAGCATCTTCCTCGCTATAAATGATCAAAGCATTTTAAACAAACTCACCTCATTATTGCATGTTTTAATCATCATTAATGTGGGTTCATGTTGTTCCACTCGAACATAAAATGTGGTTAATGAGCAGCCGTGTTCTTCGGTGGTATATAACAGCACAGGCTGATACATTGTTATTCTAACAGGAAGCCATGACCACAATGTGAAAAGCTAAACACGACAAAAAATACAAGAAAAATTTAATAAAATTTCAAATTTTCGAAAATTAAAATAATAAAATTTAACTCACAACTTAAAAAAATATAAGAAAAATAACAACAATTTAAATAAAAACATGCTATTAAAAATGAAACATTAACGAAATTATTCGAAAAAAAAACTACAACATGTTAAAAGTTAATAAATAAAAAAGATAATTAAGATTTTTAAAGAAAGGAAAAAAATTATGTATATCAACGTCTGAAAAGAGCTTCCTTCCTTCCATTAATTGAAAGTCCTTTGTGAGTAAGTTCCAGCTGGAATTTTTGCAATTGCGCACAAGTTAAATAAATTCAGCAGGTAGTCAATATCTCTGTAATGTTTTAGCATGGAGTTTCAATTCTATTGACAACCTGCTGATGTTGACCAACTGACATTTCACGATGTCTGCATGTTGTTATGGGTCGCATGAATCAAAAATTTCCAGCCGTCTTAGCGTATATTTGTTTTCAAGTGTATGAGGGATGTCTCAAGTGTATTTTTGGTTTTAAAGTGTAATGATATTTAGTTTTTGTTGATTTTGTTTAATTTTGGGAGTTAAAAAGGTAAACAGGACGTTTGAACTTCCATTTAAAAAAAAAAAAATAAATAGAAAAAACAAACAAATTTTAAAATGATATTCGCTTACATTAAATCTTTCTTTTATGGTTTTTATTAATTTTTTAACATCCATTGCATTCAAATTCTAAAGAAAATAAAAACCAATAATTCGATAATTCGCATTTGATGTGACACAAACAATATTTTCAATAATATCGGTTAAATTTCATGATAACAAAGGAGGGCAACATTAAGGGGATATTTGATTAGGAAATATTGGACAAATACTTAGACTAAGTAGAGCTTCTAACCCTCTTTAATTTTATCCTCTCTATTCCTCTAGCCAAAATTTATTCTAAATTTCTAAAAAGTTTAAATTTTAATTGAAAACTTACTTAAATATTATCTAAAGATTTTATGGTTATAGACTGAACCAGATCTTCAAAATAACTAATTAATTCAATTTCAGCTTAATTCATTAAAAACTTATTTCATGATTAAAAATTTCAGCAGTTCATTTCATATATTTTTATTTGAATAGAATTCATTCATGGTTGAATTAATTTATAATAAAATTCATTCAACTTTTAAATGATAAAATGTTTGTTAATTCAAATCTAATACTCGTACAACTTAAATTAAAATATTAATCATTTACAAAATGAAATGAAAAAAAAGTAGTCTTTGTAATGGATTTGAATTAAAGAAAAATTGAATGATTCAATAAGAAATTAATTCTATAAAGATTTATTTATCAAAGGAATGCATACATTACGTTTGAATTACTAAGGTATTAATAATATGAATTAATTCGTAATGAATTCCTTAAGGGGATGGTTTAGAGATAAAATTTTATTTGTTTTCTCGTTGTTAAAATACTTTTTTCTAAACAACTTTTTCTTTATTTAAAAACTTAATTAAATGCATTTCTTAATAAACATACTTTAAAAGCTGTTGATAAGCATGAACGTTTTCGGAATCGTATGATTTGTTTGTTTCTAATATGAATTGAAAAAAGTTTGATATTGGAAGTAAATTGGGAGTTGTTAAATCGTGTTGGAGCTTTGAAACTTTAAACGAGTATTGTGTAAATGTTTTTCATAGTGTTTTTATGTGCAGAGAAAAAACGAAGAAATACTTTTAAAAATAAAAAAAAAAAATGTTCTCACTATATTTATTCTAACAACAAAATCATGGAAAATAAATATGAATTACAAAGAAAGTACATCAAGATATTCAGACAATTTAAAAAAAAAAAAGAAAAACAACACCAACAATTCGCACTTACATCCTCACTTTGACAAACGGTAGACTTTAAATTGTGAATGGGATAAACACCCATGGCAATGGCTCTATGGCCAGGAGATTTTTCACCCTACATTTATTTAAAAACAAAATTGTTTCAACAAAATGATAATAGAAAATGTTGACAAGAAAACCAATTTGCAAAGAAAAAGAAATAAGAAACATTTTAAAGAGATTGAGAAAATATAAAACAATACAGCAAGTAGTTGTAGATTTTTAACACCCAAGCACGCAGCGTATATATAGAATTTTGGCGTTTTATTTTTAATATACATATGTATATGTAAGCGTTTATTTTAATGACCACATTTTTTTTTTATTTTGTTAAAGGCAGCATTAAAATATATTTAAAAAAGAGAATAAGAATTGTAAAAAATATGATTTATATTAATTTCAATTTACCACATAATTTGTTTGTTTTCTTTTTATAAAAAATTTTTAAAATAATTTTTGTTTTTTTTATAAAAAATATACACAAACAATCTCGAATTTTTTTTCAGGTTGATTATAAAAACAAAAGAAAGCGGATACGGAAACGAAATAGGATTCTTGAAAATGTACAGATTCAAAACATAAAAATAACATGGTTTACAGAGCAAATGAAAATGTTGGCTTAGGAAAGTACCTACATCATACATTTTAATAGAAAAATTACATAAATAATCAAATTTTCTTCAATAGAATTTTGTTAGTAAAACATACAACTCAACAGAAAACAAATAGAGTAAAAGAAAAGTAACATTAAAAGAAAAACAAACAAAAAATAAAATAGAAAATAGAAAAAGAGTTTAAACAACAAGCCATTTTCATTACCAAGTTCCGACAAGTTTCGGTGTGGTGTACCTTCTATATCAAAATTTGTTGTTTCATTTTATTTGTATAGATTCAATATACAATGATACGACAAAAATGTTTATTGAATTGAATTGGTTCGATACGATATGAAGTTAATAAATTGAATTATTAAGGTTTACATGATTATTCAAGTGATTAAAAAAAGAAAAAGAAGAAAAAAAGTAAAAAAAAAAATTTAATTTTGGTGAGCTATATAAACTAATAATACGAGTATAATAAATATGTAGGTTGTACCAAAATTAAAACAATATGTAGGTATATATGTATGTATTTACAAACTACAGAAACTTAAAATATTTCAATATTTTCGGTTTTACGTTAAGAAGAACATTTCGTGTATGTTAGTTACTTACAAAAACAAAATAAAAATAGAAATAAAAAAATAATGTAATCAAAACTACTAAGCTAAAGCTACTTATAATAAATTTAAGCTTAAATATGTAAGGAAATGTATAATAATGAATTGATGTTTGAAAGGAAATCATTAGACAATTATCTATTTTATCGAGATTGTTTTAAAAGTTTAGGAATTTTTTCAATATAAATATAAATACATGTATGTATAAATAGGAATTTAATTAACACAAATTTATAGAAACAAAACCAACATCACAATCATTTAATCGTTTCAGAGCATTTCATTCCGATCTAAAGACGAATTAATTTAGATTAATTTTGTTTCTTCACAAAGAGAAAAACAAAAAACACTTTCGGAGTGAAATCAGTTTCAATTTTCGAAGCGGTAGAGATCTTTGTTTTATTTTTTGCAACCAATATCTTTTTTTAAAATCGTAGAACAGAATTTATATCAGGGTTTAAAATTAAGTTTAACGTTTTTTACATTTGACTATCGACTATGCAATAAATATGAATAAACCAATGCCATATATGCGGCGCAAGCTTCATGGTAGAAATATTTGTCGCAGTTTTTCCATAAATAGTTTGTCTTACAAAATATATCACGTGCAGCTAAAAGACATTTTTAAAACATTTGCTGCCGAAATATATTAATATACTAGCTGACAGCACCGGCTTCGCCCGTTATCTATTTACTTATGTTAGTTCTTCAAGTTTCTCCAAAAAATTTATTTTATTATGAAAAATGAGAAGTGAAAAGGAGGCAATATATTAAAAATTTAAATTTCCGAATTTTTGAATTTTTTTTCTTTACAAACCATCTCATGAACATTTCAAATCGAATAAAAAAAAATCATCCAAATCGCTCCAGCCGTTCTCACGTGATGACATTACATGCATGGACCATTTAAATTTTATATAACAGGTTCTGTTTTGACATTTGTGTAGTAAACACATGCGAAATACACGTTAATAAACAATGTTACACTACACTGCTCCAGAACGCGGAATATTGCTGACTATTTATTTGACCAATAATCGGCAAATTTTATAGCATTTTCTGAAAGGAGGATTACTTTTGCGCCACCTGTTATATAGATTGGTCTATTCACTGAAATCTATGCAAATCATTCCATAAAACCATTTTCAACATTAAAAATGCTTAAGCTGCATTTAAATGCTTTTATTTGAATATAATTCGTTCATTAATGAATTAATTCATAATAAAATTCATTCAACCTTTGAATGGATACATTTTTATTAATTCAAATCAAATATAAATTGAATGAAGAAATTTTAGAGAATTAATTCTCAAAAGAATGGATTTATTACGTTTGAAGTGTTAAGTAATTATGCATAGGTATTTAATCAAATCAAATTTAATTTGATTTTGAAAAGTTAAAATTTAATTAAGAATTCATTATTTCGAACAATCATTTCTTTATGCAACGATGTTTCCCTTTTTATTGTAATTGAACAATTATGCAAACACATTCGTTTCACACTCCTAGACCTTTCGACAGGATCGATTACATTCTACGCGAGATAGAGTCTTGGGAAATTGGGTTGAGAAAGTACTTGTGCTACTGGGAAACCAGCTAATGAAATCATGTTTCATTAAAAATAAAATTGATGTTGCTAATAATAAATGAAATATAATTGAATTTGGAACGTCACTATTCCTCAACAAACTCAAGAGAATCCGATTTTAAAATGTTGAAATGATTTAATAACAATTTAACGAAAGTTTTTAACACATTTTAATAAATTAATAAAAATGTCTTTAGGATTGTGATATTGGTTGTTTCTTTAAAAAAATTAAAAACAACTGACCCTAGAAATAGACCTATTTGCATGAAGAAGACCTAAACATAAACATTGTTAAGTTAAGGACTACGAAAATGGGACTCACCTCTCTAATGGTTAGTGTGTGTGACATCATTTGTATATTGACTTGTGATTGACTTGTTGGTAAATTATCGCTGGAACGCGATTTAACTAATTGTTTATTACCGCTATTCAAAACGGAACGGCTTTTTAATAGCATTTCAGTCTTTAAAAATATTCTAGAAATATATGTGGAACTGTAAAAAATAAAAAAGACAATTTTAATATTAAAAACAAATGCATATGTAGTTAATGTAAATAAATACCTTAGTCCCCTAATACTAAAAGCGGCATGTAATAATTTGGCCGGCGATACTGGGATTTTTTTGCAAAACTTTATTAAAGCACTGCCAATGTCATTTTTAATATTATCCGGACTCCATTCGTTGTTTGATTGACACTCCTTGTGAAAGAGATTTAAAATGACTAAAGCAACACGATATAAAACTTTAATGCCTTCATGGAAGAAACAATCCATAATGCGTACTAAATGCTGGAAGGGTAGACCAGCTAAAATCCACCAGCACCAATCCATAAAAACACGTTCCAACTTAACGCCAGGACAAATTCTTTGAAAATATGAAACGGCATTCTTCTAAACAGAAACAATAAAAAGATTATTAACTATTTCTATAAAAAGAAAATCTTTACCACCAATTACTACTACTCACTGTATGTTTTTTGGCTATTTGCATAACGGTTTTCCATGTCACTTCATGCAACAGTTTAGTTTGATTTATGAACACTTTTTCCTTGCTACCCACTAAAGCGGCCAAACAATGATAAGCTTCCTCCTCTGTAATTGGAAGAAACACACAAGAAATTCCCAAATAAATAAGTATATTTATGTCTATACATGGTGATAAATGCTTGCTTACATATCTAGCTAGTATTATCATAAGTAATATTTTTAAAAAGAAATTAAAATATTCCCACAAATTGACCTCAAAACAAGACAACCAAGAAACAAATATTGTTTGCAGAGATTTATTACATTCACGCGCTAAATATTTCACTAGTATGAAATTTTTGTTTAGCTTTTTAAGAATTATTTTGGCTTCAAGCCAAAACACATCATTTTGATTTTTATAAAAAAAACAAAGAAAACAAAATACATGTGTATTTTAAAATGTTTTAAAACATTTTTTTAAATAATAAACCCTTGTGTAAGAAATGGAAAAAAATCCTAAATGTTCTTTACAATTTTTTACTTAATAAGGAATAATTTTGGTTTTTAATTGCTTAACTTGATAATGATCAGGTAATTAAAATTCTTAACAGCTTTTTTGTTTTCTCGTACAATTTACCAAAATAAACATGTGGTTTAAAGACTATTTAGATTTTTCTTTTTAATGTTTTGAATTTTGTTTTTTTTTTTTAAGATTATTGCGGAAAATATTGTTAGTGGCATTAAAATAACATCTTAAAGGCGATATATGTTTTATCGAAAACATTTTTGTCCGTAGAACTGTCACGATTTCACTCATGAACGCCATACAAAATTGATCGATAGTGTTTCTAATCGTTTACATTTTCCCGGAAATTCCAAAGAAATTTGATTCGGGAAGAGTGCAGAGCGATAACGAATATTAACAAATTATATACTAAAAATGGATATTGTATATACATATGTAGCATAATAATTAACCCATATTTTCGATTCTAATTCGAAATAAGTTCGATAAAAAGTGTGAACAACAATAATTGTTTAGCTATTATGACATCTCAATACAGGAAAATTAACACAAGTTCTTAAAGGAATTATTATAATTATTAAAGGATGTTCATATTTAGATAACATTATGACAAAATACTGATTTAAATTTGTTTATATACATTCGATTTAAAAAAGTTGTCATTCGAAATGAATTGCTCATTTTTTCCATATTTACTTAGTGGGAATTTTGACAGACTGAACAATTTGTCTAGATTTTGGCCTAATTTAGCATTAAAAAATTACTAATTTAGTATTATTATTGCCCGAGAATGGAAAAGGTCCGGGAACGGGTACAACCATAATATGATCATGTCATCTAATTGGTTTAAAAATAATCATCTGATTAAGCTGGAATCATAATATGGTTAGATTCAACAATAAGATGATTGTGTTACAACCATAATATTATCATGTGGAATCTTACTATGATTGGGCACAATCATATTGTGCTACTATTATGATTGCATATAAACAAATAATTATAACAAGGAATTTGATTATAGTTAAACAGGATCATATTATGTTATGTATTGTTATGATGCAGTACATTAATAATATTATGGTCATAAAATCCAATCAAAATGGTCACCAAAACCATTTACTTTCTTTGCATCTAGATTATTTGCATTATTTTGTTATTCTTACTTTATTTAGCTTCATCATTTATAATTTTTTACTTAGTAATAGATTTGCTTTTAAAACCTTCAACAAAAAATCTTATATTTTCTTTACAGTTCAAGGATGATTTATTGTATTAGTTACTCCTCAAGTAAAAACATTTGCAAAAACATTTCCTTATAGAAACGTCTCGGACTATCATTTTATTTGAGTTTCTAATCTTGTTCGCCCAGTGTGACAGAGATAATTAAACTACATACAAATACAATTAAACCCGTCTGGAGGTAAAATTACGAATAATAATATTAATAATCTTACTCGTACTCGTACTAACTCGCACATAGATTTGTTTATAGTCAAAGTGAATAATTAAAAATTTAATCAATTTTAAACAACAGATGTAAATATTTACTCATAATGTTTGTTTACACATAGTATAAAATAAATATTTAAATTGCAATTAACTAATATACAAATATTCATACCGACAAATTTATATGGTATTTACATAATGACAATTAAACGTATTAACAATTGTTATCAGACTTGAAATGATTTAAAAGTAGTACAAACACCCGTAATTTATTGATAAGAGAAGAAAAAAAATGAACCCAGACCAATATGGTGGTATTGGTGGCAAGTACTGTGGATCGACAGAACCAATAGTCAAATAAAATTCGAAAGACTAGATTTGTCATATTGGTCAATAAGAAAAGGTTCAAAATATATTTCCATCTCTTAGTCTTAATCTCTGATTATCGTTATTCTTAACGATATACCTACAATTACTTAATATAATGTTTGTATGAGACGATAAAAAATAACCAGAGATCTGTTTTACTTCTTCCCCTTAATCATAAGGTCATTCTTTGTGCTTGAACTGTTGTAACTAGAGTTCCCAGTTAGGTTTTAACCGAAACCGACAATTAAAAAAAAGTTAAAAAAATTCAAAATTTAGAAATGAGAAACACAACTTTTTCATCCAATATCTCTAATTGTTAGTATCAGTAAAAATATCTTAAGATTTCGTAAACATTTTTTAAATTATGTTACAATAATTGCTTCAGAAGGCTTTCGCAGGCTAGGCAAGGAAACCTGTTAATGAATAATGACACAAACTCATTTAAAAATATTCATCTACGAGTACTTCCTGACAATTAAACTTCAAATGACTGTTTATTTATTTAATTAAAAAAAAAAAATAATGCAAAATTTTTGTAACAAATATCCGATAAAAGTATGGAGTACTAACTAACCCGGTGCGCTTCGCCACACCAATTCGAAGAAAGAAATAGTACTATTAAGTCTCCCTTTGTGAATTAATACTAATTAAGGATAACATGTCTCTAGTTTAATGTTTATTGAATCATTGTAATGTGGATTCTAGCTCATTCGAAACGTATTATTGGAATAAAAAAAGTACCATAAGACTCAGCATCATTCTGGGTCCATTAATATAGAAAATGTTCAAGAAAGGTACCGCTAAAGTCACCTTATGTGAACTCTAACTTATTCAGAATCATCTGTGCCTAATTTTTAATTTTTAGTTTTATTATTATAAATTAAATTTTCGTTTTTTTTTAACTCTAGTTGTAACAGCTTTATGCACATTTTTCAGATAGATTTGTTGTATAGGTTCAGCTCGAATAATTTTGAATAGTTTTATATCGGGACATGTAGAAAAACGCTGAGAAGAGGACTTTTTTTCCTTTCTCAAATATTTTGAGCTTCAACATTTAACTACGGAGGTGGAAACTTTTAACATAGTCAATTACTAGAGTATTCAAACCAGAAACAAGAAATTTGTTATTTGTCCTTTTTTCCGCTTAAACCGGAAACAGGTTTTTTGGATACTCCATCACTGACGTTGGGTAAATTTTACAGCTTCTAATTTTAGCATTAAATTTCACTACAAATTTAATTTTTCATTAATATGAGCTTTTTAAAAATAAAACACAACATTTGTAATTAAAAAAAAAATATATATATATAAAATATCACTATTATACAGTTTATGGTACATTTCCATATAACGATTATAAAACTGTTAACTGGAAATGTAATAACTGATTCCCATAACACAGATATGTATAAAGTGCTAATGTCACACTAATTCCTCAGCATTATCTTACAGTAATACTTGTATATTTAAATAATGTATAATTATCTATATATAATATATGTAAATGTACATATACATATATATTTAATTATACATTGTAATTTAAACTATATCTTTTACTTATACTCATACTGCTGCTTCATACTAAATAAACTAATGACATTCTGTTTATAAATAATCGTTCATTTATTGTATTTGTGTCAGATTTGTATGCACACAACAAATTGTTGTCGGTAGTGAGTAGAGAATAGCAAAAAAAAAAAAAAAAGGCCCGGATTATACTGATTGAGGGTATAAACTCAATCCAACTAGTTTTAGTTGGTAATAATTAGATTACAATTGTGTATCACACAGTTAAATGGTTAAATGCTGGCACATAATTAAATGAATAAATAAACAGCTGATAACAATAAAATCAAATAGAGGAAAACTAATAGAGTTTTTTTTTTATTTTTTGGAAAAGTTAGAAATTCAATGAGAAATTTTATGTATATTCACTAGGGTATTCAATTAATTTTGGTCGGTTAACTGTTCGAATAATTTAAAATTGCCGATTTTCAAATAACAAATAAACCGAATTATTTGTGTCGATTAACCGATTAACCGAAATTTCTTCTTTTTTTCGCACTTTAACATATTGTTTTGTTTTGTATTTATTTTTCCGTTTTAATTCCATCAAAGTAAAATTACATATTTCTTCGAACCGTGTGTATAACAACTGGCATATTTAGTTTACATGTATTTGTCGGAGGACGAAATGATAATAGACGAAACTGGAGACATTACTGAAACTAGTCTTTTATCAGAACATAACTTAACTGCAATATTAAAAGTGTTCAAAATCTAAAAAAATTCAAAAAGGACACCAATGGTAAATGTAGGGTTTAATATGCATAGAAAATACTAAAAAAAGAATTGAGATATTGAATATTCTTTATCATGCCTTACTTTCGATTTCTCCAACATCTACAATCAGCGAGAGTTTTTTGCAAATCAAGTTTTATTAAATTTAAAGAAAAAAAAATCGTTTAAAAGGAAAACATTTATATTATGTATATTATTTTTTTTAAAGATTATTTAAGATGATCTGAATAAAATCCTAAAAAAAGACTCACATGTGTATATAAAAAGGATCTCAAATACCATATTTTGTTTGCCATTATTTATTTTTTGGTTGAATATTTTTTGTTTGTTTTTTATGTTTTTGTTCTTTTTATTAATTAACTTAAATAAGGACACAAAATATTATTTTAAATTTAAAATTAAAATAGAAATTATTCGATTAATTATCCGATTATTAACCGATTGAATCAGAAACCCGATTAATTGAATCCCTAATATTTGCATATTTGATTTACGGTTTTGCACTTAATTAGGTGCAGATAGTAAATAAATATAAAACATTATAGGAAAGTTTGCAAAATTAGAAGTTTAAATCAGTGATCGGCATAAATAGAACATGGATAATAACATGTAATGGACGGACTTTATTTATCTGTTGTTATCTGACCAGCCCTTGATTGTGATTTCTATTTATTGTATGATCATTTTTATGAACTTCACGTTATTAACTTGTAAATAACCGATCATGTTGTACATATATGGTACTTAAATTTTATATTAATTAACATTAAAACTTTTAAAGATATTCATATTTAGATAAAATATGAATACATTCAAATTTGAAAACAATGTATTTCGAAACAAATTACGACGCATTTTGTCTTAAATCTCTTAATATAAGTTATACATTATGCAATTTTGACCGATTGTTTGAACGATTATTACTGTGCTTTGGTTTAACTTACTATTATATTAACAAATTCTCGGAATTGAACAGAGTTTTTTAATATTTCCCGAGAATGAAAAAAGTCCGAAAAAATATTAAGCCAATAACATCTCATTATTTAACCGTACCTGCGTTTTGAGTTCTTTATTAAAACAATTGAAGAAGAACAATTGAAAAGCCCAGACAACCACAGTTTCTCTTAGATTTTTTTAAAATTAATCAATTGAATGTTTAATTGATGGCAGTATATTTTTGTGCTGCAGGAAACACTGTTCATATATTGTAGTAAGTTAAGTATTTCTTATCATTTATTAATTTCTAATTAAGTTTATAATGATTAATATTGCATACATACATATAAATTGTATATTTATGAGGGGTAATTACACTAAGTACATTTTCACTTATAAAAAACTTGCACTGCTTTTAAAGATACGTATCGAATGAAATGTTACAATAAAATATACTTAAGCTGTGTAATAAACTTGGAATTTATGACTATAAATAAAGAAAATAATAAAAAAGACACATTTTAAAATTAATAGATTAATAACCAGTAAAGCCAACCTATTATTGAGATAACAATAAATCAGAATAAACCTTAGAATAATGAAAGAGTCCAAAAGTTAAAGTTTTGTTTCATTTTACGCTAATGGCTTAATTAGTTTCTGCCCTTAAATTGCTTCATTTTAGTTATTTTCTAGAAAAAAAGGGCAAAACTGTTTCAGGTAACATGTTAATTTCTAAAGATTGCAAATCTTTCTGCCCCTAAATTGGTTAATTTTTGATTTGTTTTAAAAAAGGCTATATTGTGAACAGAAAACATGTTACTTTGGAAACATTTAAAAAAAAAGTAAGTACATGTAACAGAATATATTTTTACAAATATTCATATTATTTCTATTCAAAATATGTCACCCTTAAAAGGGGAGTATTAGTCACATATTCATTCTACAATATTTTAAAAGATCAATTTTTAATGTTTTCGTACATATGTATATTGAATTTTGTTTAAGAAATTTTAATGTAATGCTTAAAATAGTCCAGACTTTAGACTTTGGAAATGCTTTTAACACATTTTCCAGATCCGGATTAGAACAATTAACGCTCTTTGACGAACTGTTTAATTGTTAAATAAAAAATAATTTTGGTTTGTTTCCTTTAAATTGTTCATTATTTGTAAAAATATATCAAGAACAAATTTGCAATCTAATTTGTTTTTTTTTTTTTTTTTAATAAAAAAATTTAAAAACTAGAATAATACGGTACATAAAGAAAAACCAGTTAAACGATTTTTTCAGCTAAAACCGATTTTTTAAAAAATGCAATATTTCGATTAACCCTTAATAAGTCGTTATTTTATAACGAACCGAATATACATTTTAAAAATATCTATGTATGTACAGTGTTGGAAAAAATAATAGGGACACTCTAATTTTTCAATATATTCTTACTTTTTTATTTACTATTCCATAAATATTAAAAAGTATATACATAAAATTAAATAATTCAAAGGTTTTAACTTATAAAGCAAAAATTAAGAAACTAGTTCTGCCAAAAAATATATTTTTTTAAAAAAGGCCTGGAAAAAATAATAGGGACACTTAATGTTTTGGAAAAAAAAAAAAATTTGTTTTAACTTTACCATCATTTCCAAATACTTTTTCAATACTTGGTTGAAGATCCTTTCATTTTTATAACCTCCTGACAACGGCGATTCATAGATCCCACAAGATTCACACATACCTCGGGCGGAATTGAGTAACAGGTTTCTTGAATTTTTTCCCACAACTCTTGTTTATTTTTTGATTTAAAGCTACCAGTTTTATTTTTGAGGACTCTCCAGAGATGCTCAATGGGGTTTAAGTCCGGTGATTGGGATGGCCACTCCATTACAGGCACCTCATTCTGCTGAAACCACGTTTTGACGCTTCTAGCGGAATGCTTGGGATCATTATCCTGCATGAATTCCCATTTTAGTGGCATTTCATCCTCAGCAAATGGAAGCATTTTATTCTGGAGAATGTCTATATAGTCAGCAGCATTCATTTTTCCCTGAATCCAAACTATTGGACCAACTCCGGAGGCCGAAAAACATCCCCATAGCATTATAGAACCACCACCGTGTTTGACGGTTTTTTTGGTATATTTTGGATCAAATTCAGCATTTGCAGGACGACGTACAAATGATTTTCCGTCAGATCCAAATAAATTGACTTTTGTTTCGTCTGACCATAGTACGTTGTTCCAGTTTTTACAGCACAGGTGTCGCCTGGCAAATTCCAACCTTTTTTGTATGTTTTTCTTGCTCAACAGTGGTACTTTTCTCGGACTGCGTCCCATTAATCCGACTTCTTGCAGCCTATTTCTTATTGTTCGACTTGTCACTGAAGCACACAATTCATTTTTGAGGCTACTTGATGACATAAAGGGGTTATTTTTGGAAAGTCGAACTAAACGTTGGTCAAAACGCGCTGACGTTTTACGCTTTCTACCTCTAGTTTCATGACTTTTTTCGAATGAATGGCATTGAATACTTTAGTTTTGGAACACTTCATTATCTGTGCAATTTTTCTAGTTGATAACCCGTCCGAATTTAATTTAAGAATAACATTTTTTTCAGATTCAGTACAATGAACACCACGACCCATTTTCAAATTTATTTACCGAAGATATAAATCATAAACACGAAACCAATATGATTAAGTTAATCACATAAACTTTGCTTTACGGATTTTTAATATGTTTATGTTAAAAATAATAATTTTTATTGACTAATGGTAACTTTTTGTAGTGCGTCCCTATTATTTTTTCCAATTGAAATTACAACTTCAGTGATTTTTTTGCAAATAAATATAAAATAAAAGCGCAAAAGAGAAAAAGTAAACAAATAATGAAATTCCGTTATTTTAGGAACAGTTAAATAGCGGGACCCCAAAAAAAAAACTTAATATAAAGAAACTGTTTGCATCTGTTTGCGAAAGTAAGGGTCGTCCCTATTATTTTTTCCAACACTGTATGTATACTACATACATATTTATTATCATTAATAGGGCATCCATCTCTTTATGTTCTTCATTGTGTCAATAATTTGAAATATTTGACTTATATCTTATGAATCTAAGCATACAACAAATAAAATACATACATATGTACATATAACGCTAACTAAGTATGTACATGACAAGACTCACGAGTCGCACTGTCCGTATGACTGCCAACAGAGTGCCTCTCTTAACAGTGTCACAATAATAAATGAGAAATGAAAAGTTGTTGATGAAAAAATATAACATCAAAGATGAGAACGAACTTGTTGTGTTAGTGTAGTGTAGTGTAGTGTGAGTATAAAAATATGAATTTATTATTTTTTTCTTTTTTTGCAACACTCTAGAGATAAGCAGATAATAAAATATTTATTATTGATGGCATGAAATGATGACTACCAGAGGTCAATTGAGTGAATGATATTCATTCACACAAAAGGCATTCAGTCAGTCAGTCACTTGATTTTCATTGTTGTTTAAGAAGAATTTGAAGAAAAAAAACAACGCAAATACTAATAAATATGTACGTTTTATAGATAGAATCTTTTACGTTTTGCTTTGCAAACCTAATTGCTTTGAAGTTTAAAAAAATTAACATTTTTGATAAAAAAAATTTATATTTCACCTTTATATTAATTACCTACTAACTTAGATATTCATTTATTTGTTATTCTTTTTTTAGATTTTCACACAACAAAATTAAAATAAGATATTTTAATTAAATATTATTATTTAAAATATTAAGAACTACCACAAACAACAACGTTGTGCTTAGAAAGCCAAATGTGTGCGTATAATAGGTAGAAACTGCTACATAAATATTAAATAAACAAACAAAAAAATCTAAATTTAATTTAAGAAAATAAACAACAATTTTTATATCTACATTGTAAATTTTTAAACACAACAAATTAACAAAACAAAATTACATATTGCTCAATTTAACATAAATAATAAAAATCCTAATAGATTTACCTAATATTATGTATGTATGTATGTATGTATGTATGTATGTATGTATGTATGTATGTATGTATGTATGTATGTATGTATGTATGTATGTATGTATGTATGTATGTATGTATGTATGTATGTATGTATGTATGTATGTATGTATGTATGTATGTATGTATGTATGTATGTATGTATGTATGTATGTGTATTTAAAACATAAAATTAATTTATACTCTCACGTGTCTCAGTCAGTCACTAAAGTGTGACTAAAATGTCTACTAAAACCATAAACTGAAACTGCACAAACAAAACTTTAAAACTCAGTCAGTACTTTATTTTACTAAATACCAAAATTCAGCCCCATTCATGATATTGTATTTTACTTTCGTCAAATTTGGTTTATATAAAACAATGGTAAGAAAAATATTCATATATAATTTATAAAAGCTGGAAAGAAATGGCTTCATTTTAAACCACTTGGGCTAGAGTGACCCAAAGCAGTGCACCGGTTGTGAAATCTATGTTTACGTTTTGCAATATAATGGTACTGAGTATGAAAAATATTTCACAGAAAGGGGGCACAAGTAAAAAAAAAATATATAATACGTATAATAGCAAAAGAAATGACGTCTATACAAAAGAAATGCTTAAATTTCCATATTCATTTATAATAATATACATATTTTTTATTTTTTTTTGTTCATGCACTATTGTTATTTTAAAAACGTTTTTATTAAATAAAAAAATTGAATTAGAAAACAATTTAACTGAATGTGTTTTGTACAATATATGTATATGTATATACAGTGACTCTCATTAATATTCGGTTTTTTAGCACATATAACATTATTGTTTTAATAAAAATTTCAAAATACGTCGCTCTTCCACCTCTGTAAGCTTTTTTTTGGCTGCCCACTTTTTTTTAAATCAATTCGATCCTCGTTTTTATATCTTCGGATAATGTCACTGATCATATTCAATATTTCAGTAATATTTTTATATCTTTTCTTTTTTTGTAATGAAAAATCACTAATTTTCTTTGCTCTAACGAAATATTTTTTCCTTTACGACCCATCGCGGCTTTTATACAAAAAAAAAATGACAATGTTTATTCAGCAAACTTTATTTGTTTGATGTTAATTAATGTGTGTTTCCCAATTTTACAAAAAGTATATGTAAATATGCAGATTTACAGCATTGAATTTTATGGTAAAACTAAAAAACCGTATATTTATGAAGCATGTATTTCTGTAGTGTACTTATTAGTTTCATTTTTTTTTTTTAACCGATTCAATCAATATATAACAAGATGTCATTCATTGAGAATTTTCGGATTTCAGAAACTGATATACCAAAACTGAACAATAATGAGAGCCACTGTATATATGTATATATATTGTTTTATTATTTAATCAACTTTTTTTTTTAAACAAAACCGAAACAAACTGTTTTTCTTTTTTTTTCTACCGTAATTTTTCCATTATTTGATTTTAATTGTGTGTCATAAACAAATAAAATAAATGTGAATAAGTGTAAAATTAAAACAAACAGCAAATTTCTTAATATTAATCACACAAATGTTGTTGTTTTATTTTTAAACTAGAGTAAATAAATTAATTAAATAATAAAATAAAACTAAAGAATAAAGTAATTAAGATGATGATGATTATTTGTTTAGATATATTTAGAATAAAGCTATTTTTAACAAAATATATTGTATCTTTAATAACAAAAAATATTATGGTTTATCACATGTTTAATAGTTTAGATAGATAGATAGATAGATAGATAGATAGATAGATAGATAGATAGATAGATAGATAGATAGATAGATAGATTAGATAGATAGATAGATAGATAGATAGATAGATAGATAGATAGATAGATAGATAGATAGATAGATAGATAGATAGATAGATAGATAGATAGATAGATAGATAGATAGATAGATAGATAGATAGATAGATAGATAGATAGATAGATAGATAGATAGATAGATAGATAGATAGATAGATAGATAGATAGATAGATAGATAGATAGATAGATAGATAGATAGATAGATAGATAGATAGATAGATAGATAGATAGATAGATAGATAGATAGATAGATAGATAGATAGATAGATAGATAGATAGATAGATAGATAGATAGATAGATAGATAGATAGATAGATAGATAGATAGATAGATAGATAGATAGATAGATAGATAGATAGATAGATAGATAGATAGATAGATAGATAGATAGATAGATAGATAGATAGATAGATAGATAGATAGATAGATAGATAGATAGATAGATAGATAGATAGATAGATAGATAGATAGATAGATAGATAGATAGATAGATAGATAGATAGATAGATAGATAGATAGATAGATAGATAGATAGATAGATAGATAGATAGATAGATAGATAGATAGATAGATAGATAGATAGATAGATAGATAGATAGATAGATAGATAGATAGATAGATAGATAGATAGATAGATAGATAGATAGATAGATAGATAGATAGATAGATAGATAGATAGATAGATAGATAGATAGATAGATAGATAGATAGATAGATAGATAGATAGATAGATAGATAGATAGATAGATAGATAGATAGATAGATAGATAGATAGATAGATAGATAGATAGATAGATAGATAGATAGATAGATAGATAGATAGATAGATAGATAGATAGATAGATAGATAGATAGATAGATAGATAGATAGATAGATAGATAGATAGATAGATAGATAGATAGATAGATAGATAGATAGATAGATAGATAGATAGATAGATAGATAGATAGATAGATAGATAGATAGATAGATAGATAGATAGATAGATAGATAGATAGATAGATAGATAGATAGATAGATAGATAGATAGATAGATAGATAGATAGATAGATAGATAGATAGATAGATAGATAGATAGATAGATAGATAGATAGATAGATAGATAGATAGATAGATAGATAGATAGATAGATAGATAGATAGATAGATAGATAGATAGATAGATAGATAGATAGATAGATAGATAGATAGATAGATAGATAGATAGATAGATAGATAGATAGATAGATAGATAGATAGATAGATAGATAGATAGATAGATAGATAGATAGATAGATAGATAGATAGATAGATAGATAGATAGATAGATAGATAGATAGATAGATAGATAGATAGATAGATAGATAGATAGATAGATAGATAGATAGATAGATAGATAGATAGATAGATAGATAGATAGATAGATAGATAGATAGATAGATAGATAGATAGATAGATAGATAGATAGATAGATAGATAGATAGATAGATAGATAGATAGATAGATAGATAGATAGATAGATAGATAGATAGATAGATAGATAGATAGATAGATAGATAGATAGATAGATAGATAGATAGATAGATAGATAGATAGATAGATAGATAGATAGATAGATAGATAGATAGATAGATAGATAGATAGATAGATAGATAGATAGATAGATAGATAGATAGATAGATAGATAGATAGATAGATAGATAGATAGATAGATAGATAGATAGATAGATAGATAGATAGATAGATAGATAGATAGATAGATAGATAGATAGATAGATAGATAGATAGATAGATAGATAGATAGATAGATAGATAGATAGATAGATAGATAGATAGATAGATAGATAGATAGATAGATAGATAGATAGATAGATAGATAGATAGATAGATAGATAGATAGATAGATAGATAGATAGATAGATAGATAGATAGATAGATAGATAGATAGATAGATAGATAGATAGATAGATAGATAGATAGATAGATAGATAGATAGATAGATAGATAGATAGATAGATAGATAGATAGATAGATAGATAGATAGATAGATAGATAGATAGATAGATAGATAGATAGATAGATAGATAGATAGATAGATAGATAGATAGATAGATAGATAGATAGATAGATAGATAGATAGATAGATAGATAGATAGATAGATAGATAGATAGATAGATAGATAGATAGATAGATAGATAGATAGATAGATAGATAGATAGATAGATAGATAGATAGATAGATAGATAGATAGATAGATAGATAGATAGATAGATAGATAGATAGATAGATAGATAGATAGATAGATAGATAGATAGATAGATAGATAGATAGATAGATAGATAGATAGATAGATAGATAGATAGATAGATAGATAGATAGATAGATAGATAGGTATGTATATTAGATATATAGATAAACTAGCTTGACCCGGTGCGCTTCGCTACCCCTGTCGATGTAAAAATCGGTTCAGCCGTTTAGTTATTATTGTTTAAAAACTAAAGGTACCAATTTTACCCGTTTTCCCCCTTTTTATCCCTTTCTGGTCCAAGTATTGAAAAAATTTATAGCCTATTGACGCTTCCAAGTAAGGATCTATCTACGTTCCAAATTTCAATAAAATCGGTTCAGCCGTTTAGGCGTGATGCTCAAACAAACAAACAAACAAACAAACAAACAAACAAACAAATAAACAAACAAACAAACAAACTTACAAAGTCATTTATATATTTATATAGATAAACAGAATAATTAATTGCAATAACTATTTATTTGTTTATTTAGTACATTCTAGTTTTGCGCACAAGTAGACAAAGTAAATAAATAATTATTTATGATATTGTACGTAATATAATTGTTTACTATTTTTAGTTTTGTTTGACAACCGGATATTGAACAGTTGTTCAATACTGCTTTGTAAAAATCAATTGCTTTCACTCTTGTTAACAAACAATTTTAAATTTTCTAATATTAAAGTTCATGTGTATTGCAAAAATTTGATATTATTCCTAGGGACTAGAATCAATTATGGACCCAAGTTTCTCAAAATTTCGTATAGTGATTTCCGCTTAAAAAACTTGGTATAATAATTAATATAGAATATTTTGGATTGAATTTAATATATTTTGCAATACGTGAATTTAAATTTAACCAGCCAACTTTTTTTGCACTGCCCATTTTGCAGTTAATCACTTAACAGTCACAATACTTGAATTATAATAAACAAGTTAATTCCACGGTTCCATTTAGTGACCCTTGGATCACCATTTCCATATTGTGGATTATTCGAGTCTTTTTTTTGGATATTAATTGGAATCCTGAGACTAAAATCGGTTCAAATATCCCTGTATCTCGCAAATGAACTGTCAAAAATTGTATGGAAATTCGTTTCCACAACTCCGACAGTTTAGACTCGCAAACTTGAATTTATTGTGCATTTGATAAATCAGCTTTTGTTTACATTTATTTATAAGAAATAAAAATCAAATAAATTAAAAATATGTATGTTGTAGATGTGAAAATTGTGTGACTTTGGATCAGAATGGTTGGATTGAATGGCATTGTGTATGGAAATATTAACCAACAGTTAGAACATAAGCAAAATCTTCCAAACTGTGTTTACCATTGTTTGTTCCAAAGATTTCACTTTCCTTAGAAATTTTAAGAATTTAATTTTCTATAGTTTTTAAAACTTTTTTTTAAGCATTTGTTGAATTTATTTTTGTTTGACATTTTTATCAAATAGACTTTTTTCTGTATAAAATTGCACAACATTTTAAAGGTGCGTTCATGAAACACGTCGCGCAAATTTGCACAATTGCACAAATGGTAAACTGAAGCGTTTAAATGAGAACCCTTAATATTTTTTTATTTTTTTCTTATTCTGAAATTATTTCAGAAATTTATTTATTATAATTCAAGTATTATGTCTGTTAAGTAA
Organism: Calliphora vomitoria; assembly: GCA_942486065.2. NCBI lineage: Eukaryota > Metazoa > Arthropoda > Insecta > Diptera > Calliphoridae > Calliphora > Calliphora vomitoria. The sequence goes on from OW818030.2 coordinate 142,921,238, forward strand.
ATAACAGCCCTCTGTTAACTGTAAAATGGGCCGTGCTGAAAAGTTTATTTTTGTGTTACTTAAATTCAAATTGAATTTCACACACATTATTGCAATATATACGTGAATTACATAGTATTTGGGTTATATGTATAGTTATATAGATCCTAGAATCAATAATTTGAAAACTTTAGGAAATTTTCATCACAAAACTTTTAAACTTTGTTCAAAATAATTTTATATTTATTAAATAAAATATGATTTTATATAAAATAAAATTTCTTAATAGGGGTTTCATCAATTGTAGCTTCCCACTATAGTGGTGTAGGGTATGGAAACATTGACTATGGGTTTAAGACATTGTAGCCGTAATCCAATTCTTAAACATATCACAAACGAAGAAAGTAAATGACTTGATATTCCGAAGCCTTTTGAAATTACCAATATTTTTAAACAAATACAAAAAGAAATATCTACTCACCAGACATAAAATGCAATAGAATCGATGTAATCGGATACAATACTGGACTGTAAGTGATATCGGGACAATCATAGCCCAATACATTAACAATACGATCGGCCACAGCACGACCGGTGCGTGTTAAATGATAGGGCAAACAATGAGTTGCATCAACAAATGCAGGTAACATAATCGGTTTCTCCGACAATTCTGTGGTGCCAAAAACCTAAAATGAAATAAAACAACATTATACATACTACTTATAATTTTAAAATATATTTAAATGTTTTCAATAACAACTCACCTGATGAACCATTTCCCAATAGAAACCCTCAACCATAGGTGGTTTTGTATTATGTTGGCCACATAACGTTGGCCACAACTGTGATCTAATGGGTGAGTTAATGGGCCAGGAATTTTCACGTAATGCAATTTTCACCTCACGCTTTTTGCCTTGATCCAAAAGTTGTTTGATTTCGGTGAAAGAACGCAAAGCGGGTTCTTTTCCTGGAAAATAAACAAAACATACATAGTATTAGAATAATGAATTCAAATAGTAAACATAGGTCAGGTACACATTTAATCTTGAGTATTAATTAGATTTCATACTTTCTCTCTCTATCTCTCCCCCCTTTCTCTTTCTCTTTCTCAATTTAAAATACATATAATAAAAACAAATCATAAATTATAAAACAAATTATTAAATATTTTCACTGTAAATTAAAATTATTCTTAACAAAAAAAGAAAAAACAATTCAAATCAAATGAAAACACTTGAAAACTATTCGATCATATGAAATAACAAAAATATCATTTCAATTGATAAGATTTATTTGATTTTTTGTTGCCTTAAATGGAAAAAGTTGAGTGAGTGCAGGTGTTATCAGTTCACTTTTTTTAGATTGTAACTACTTTTTTTTGATTCTTGTTTTTGGTTGCCTCAAGTGTGAGTGCGTGTTCTAGATTTGTATTCAGCCCGTTGAGACAAAAAGTGTGTTGTTTGGATTGGTTTGGATTCAAAGACTTGATTTATTTTGCTACTGTTTTGCCATATTTTAGCTGTGTTAGATTACCAACAAACTACAATATTTCTTTATTTGTATTTATAAACTAGACTGACTGACTGGCTGGCTGGCTGGCAGATATATTTTTGTATTAATATATAAAAATATTTGGTTTCGCATTATTCACGGAATACAATTTCACAATTTCAACACCAAATTTCCAAGAGATAGTTGATAAATAATTCCTGGTCTGGAACGTAACTAGTATGCATACACGCAAAGAAAAAATATAGTTTGTTAAAACCATAATTGAACAGCGTCCTATTATATGACCATAATATTACTTTAATAAAGTGTTGCATTATTAAATATCAAATCCCTTGTTAATCATATTATGGTTCAACGATAATTAAAATAGTATATCAACCATCATGTGATTATGGTCACCCATATGGTTATATAAAAATATAATATACATATATGGTTGTAGCACAATTATGTTTTGTTTATTTTTAAAACTACTAGAAGATATGACCATATTATGCACAACTCCACTAATCCGAGTGTCTGAAATCAACATTTATTTTCTGTTATAAAATATTTTTTGTTTATATAGTAGCTTGGTATGACTTTACTCTAAGATTTTCAAGGATATGCAAGTGTCCCACCCCAAATAATAACTATACAAATAATAATAATAATAATAACCACGCCTCCCCCATTCTAACACTCTGTGATAAAATTATAGTGCGTAAGCAGATTCCTAAGGTGAATAATAAAAATCGGGTGAAGTTGTTTTATTATAAGTAAATATTGTGATAATTAACACCACATATAAAATGTTCCCCGATATTCACATTTAAACACAATCTTGTGATTTGGTGGATTGTTAAGTGTTGAAAAAAAAACTTTTATTTGGGTCTTAAAATTACATTAAGTTTATCAATAAAAAAAAAGAATAAGAATAATTATAATCAATACGTCAAAGCCCAAAAATAACGAAAGACCTTAAACCTTATCAGATTTATATGCAAGTAAAATATTTCGTTTGCGAGTACGAGTACGAATACAAGTACAAGTACAAGTAGAACAAGCTCTTATCTGACAATTGTTTTTGTATTTTTTGTTTATATCATAAATTTTGTTATATTTTCGGCTTTTTATTTCACACAGCTAAATAAAATAACAACAAAATGCAAATCGATCAAACGTCAATAAACTAATTAGACATAATCGTTATAATCAATCTTATAAATAAGAATTGAAGGTACATATGTTTAATTTTTGCCGTCATATAAAATTATTCGATTGATCGTATAGAAAACTAATGTTGTTTAATGCTTGTGTCTCGTATCTTTAAAATAAACGTATGAGTATTTTTGCATTTGATATTTAGTCAGGTTTTCAATATTTGTTTGAAAAACGTTTGGACATTTGATAATTTTTTAGGCAAATTGATCATCATATTATTGAGTTTTGTTGTGTTATTTTTATATAAATAAATACGTAAATACGTAAATATGATTGTAGGTACATTTTAATTTTAGTAGAAAATGAAAAATTATAATAATAAAATAAATATTAGTTCTCCAATATACTTGTATATTCGAAAATCAAATAGCGAATAAATTTGTAGATAAATAATTAAGTTGAATATAGATAAATAAGTATGTATGTAGATTATAATATGAATTCATTGTACTGACAGTGCCATTATCAATGTGAGAAATTGTTATAAATGATTTTCACATTACTTCTCTGTAAGCCATACAGAAAACCAGTTTAATTATTTTCCTTGAAAATTAAACCTGATAATTGATCTTAATTTGGTAAAATATATAAAATTTTTATTCTTTTTAAAAATCACACACAATTTGCTTTAACTTTGGAAAAATCACACTTAAATTGACAAGGCTAAATAAGTAGGAACTATCTATATATCCTTCTAAGAAGAATCTAAAACTATTCTTTACTCTAATGTAGAACAGCAATTAAAGCTTTAATTACAGTATTAATGTTGAAAATAGGTTTCGTTAAAAAAACAACAGTTTTATTCACCAAAGCGAAGTTGGCAATGTCAAATGTTTTTATTCGGCTGTGCCGAATATAAAATAAAATAATTTTTTTTTTTTTCAAAATAGTTTTTAAAGTTTTTTTCAATTTTTTAAAAATTTTTTTTTTTTTAATTTATTAGTGAAAAAAATTCGGGTTAAAAAATATTTTTCCCGATTTTGACCCATTGTAGGTCCAACTTTGTATAGCCTTATATACATCGTTGCAATGGACTTTGCAATATCTATCATTAGATATCCATATTGTCTATATTTATGACTTAGTAATCGAGATATAGATAAAAAAAATATACCAAATAGAGGTTGTCTCGGATTTTTGCTCATATCTCCGTTATTTATGGACGGATTTTGCTGATTTTAAATAGGAAACTTTTCGAAAGCATGTCTGACAGAATTATTGAGGATTTGGATCCCGAAGGTATCTGGTGTCTTCAGAAATCGACTCCGCTATCTATAAGGATTCAGAATATATATACTTTATAGGGTCGAAAATTATATTGTGGAAATTACAAACGGAATGACAAATTTATATATACCCTTCTCACAAAGGTGAAGGGTATAACTAGGGTCGTCAGGTGTCCGAAATTTGACCACTTTTAAAATGCATTTTTCTAATTTTATGGAAAGGACGTGTAAATAATTTTTTATATTGTGCATATCTAGAGAAAAGAACCTTTTAAACCATATATGTTTCATCAATCTTGTTGGACAATAGCATACTAAAAAGTGTACCACAAAAAAACTTGTGGTCTATTTATATATAAGATAATATTAAGAGTCGATGGTGTAACGAAACATGAGCTAAATAAATAAACACTGCGATTAAAAAATAATTTTAGTTAAATCCAAGATTTATTTAAACATCTTTATTTGTATATTCCAATTTCAATCAAACGCAACAACTTACAAGTTTTAGTAATAGAAAAACCATCTAATTTCCAACCTAAAATCAACCTAATTTGCATATAAACAAAATAAATCAATTTTACATTGTAATAATTTCGCAAGACATATTCGAATGCAAATTATTTTCTAATTGTATGTACAATTGTAAATGCTCCAAACCAGACAACAACACTTACTTGCCTTATTGAGAACGTTTTTTTTATGGTTTTATGAGGTAATAATTTTCATAAAGGTAAGTTTCTATTCTAATTTTATTCTAGATAATTTAGATTAGACAAAAAGTCTCAGAATTACTTATTGCACAATTCGATACGTGGTGTAAGCGAGTAGAATAACTAAAAACTTGCTGCAAAAAACAACAGAAATTAAAAATAAAATTGATAGGAATAGAGAAAATGAGATGCAATTTATGACCGCAAAATGCCAATAATAAAAACAAAAAATTATACAATATCTGTATAAAATGGAAACTGAAATTATTGAAATAGAAAACAAATTGATGTAAGATTACAAAAGTATACAGACTTTTATTTGCGGGTGGTTGTTTGTTTCTTTGTTTGTTTGTTTGCTTTTAAACAATAAATACAATTAATTATTGAATTTTGTAATGGAAAACTTTTTTTTTGTTCGCTTTCGTTTGTTTATAAACAAAATTTGAATATACCGAAATATACTCGTATGTACGAGTATAAAGCGAATGAAAAATTATGAATATTGTTTTGTAAAACCAGAATTGTCATCGCGATTAAATTACAATTATCACCTGTGATTGAATAACTGTAAAGTTATTATTGAACAAAGATTAAATTACAATAACAGAGGGTAGTTAAAATTAAAATTAAAAAAAAAAAACTGTTATGAATTCACGATATCCGTTTCTAAGAAGAGGAAATATTTTAATACATAATAATAGTAATAGAAATAAAATAATAATTCATTTTTCGATTAATATTGCAGTAAACACTTGAAAATGTCATTACTAATATTGTAAATTACTTTGAAGTTGTTGGGTAATGTATCGCTTATAATCTTAGGGATTACTAATGTAGCTTACAAAATTATAATTATAAATTAAGAATTTGTATGGAAAATATATTGTTGTTCGAACAAGAATTTTTTTATTTACAGAATTTAAAAGTACTTATAGAAGGCTTTTTTTATTTTAATTTCTGAAATTTTATTTTAGCCGTAACGTATTCGAGCTGAATGTGAGGATATTTTAGGGGTTAGCTGCTAATGCTTAGCGGTAACGGTAGCCAACATTGATTTAAATCTCAACTTTCTTAAAAAGTTAACTTAGCACGTTTACACCCTAAGCTGATTATATGATTTTCATTTGTTTGAGAATATTTTATATTTACGATTTGCCCATCATTCTTTAATTCGTTATAGATTTTCCGAAGCACAAAACTGTTAAGTTTGTTAATTTCGTGACATCAAAATAATAACTAATTTAATTATATCATCGGATTAAAATGGAATTTGAGATTTTTAACTTTTTTTTACTTACACAAAACATATAATTACCATTTGGGTTAGTTCTAAAACGTGTAAAGGTATTAAAGTATTAGGTACCTTTCATATATAGTTTTATATCTAGATCCGGACCCTGCCCCCACCAAGTAACCACTATTTTCTCTAACTATAAATATCCTTAGAAGTTCTAATGTTTAGCATCTTAAACATTTTTACGATCATAAAATTTTAATTTGTATCAAGTACTAGAAAAATTGTTCTGTTTTTGTCACACAGAGAAATAAATAGCTTTGATTGTGATAACCGAATTTATTGTTAATCAAATGTTTCAGTCTATATAACCGAATTTTTCTGTGTGGCTGACAAAAATGTATGGATATAATCGAATGATAATGATACTGTATCTTTAAGAAGAAAACTTAACAAGAAATTCCCGAAATTTCTAAAACAATAAAAAATATTCCCGGAAATTCACGGGAACATTTTCTCGATTAGGAACCCTAAACCAATCACAAAAATACTGAAAAAGTCCAATAGTACTAAAGGTAGAGAATTATACATAGAGACGAGACACACCGTTTTTGTCAAACAAAAATAAAACAAATCATATGTGTGATGCATCAACAAAATTCATTGACTAACATGTATTTTGTTGTTATGTTACACTATGGTACTAAATTTCTAATTCGAACAGAAAATCTTTACTGGGATTATTTAATTAAGCATAGGCTTAACAAGCAAATAAGCTTCTAGGATTTTGAAAAAGATCTTTATTAAATAAACAGAGGACAAAAAGAGGAATGTATGTATAGCTTGAAAATTTACCAAACAAAGCTTTTTTTTTAATGTTCGCAGACATATTTGGTCAATTCACAAGGTCTATTATCAGTCATATTGTCATAATGTCCTAATATATCACGAGTCGGCGGCTAGGCTTAACCGACTCTTGGGCATTCGGCATTGATCTCTGCTGGTTCGTTACGATAACAAAATAAACATATCATAGAAAGTAGTATTATTTTAGGACATTTTTTGCTTGAATAGCAATAAAAACCATTGTGAAATATTAGGACAATATGACAATATGACATGATAAGAGACCTTGTGAATTGGCCAAATGTTCATTACACGTAATTTTCAGGAGTTGTAAATACATACGTCAATAATTTTACTTTGGAGTTACACACAGGCGTCATTAAAGACAAATGATACGTAATTATACAATTTAAAATTAACGAAAGATAATTCAAAAGGAAAACGATTAAAATATCGCGAAATGTAATTTAAAAGGGGATTTGTTCAAATGAAGGTCTAACTAATTATAAAGATCCCAGCAAAATCCAATTTCCGTCGGATATCTGTCTATAAAAGTCTATAAAACTAAACCTAATACTTAAATAAAAAAATATCTTAAGGATTTAGAAATTACCTGGACTGAATTGCCAACATTGGCATTTTGTTGTTATATCATTTGAGCTAGCCGCTATAAAAAGTGGCAATTCAAAGAATTTATCACATTCTGGATCAACGTAAACACTGCTGCGGCGACTGCTAAATTGTTCGAATTCTTTAATGGCCAATATTTTGCCAACCATTTTTCAACGCTCACAACACTCACGCACACGCAAATAAATCACAATTTATTCTTGTTTTTTATTATAAATAAGTTATAATAATATTTTGTTTATTTTAACACAGCCTTTCAAATGAGATTTTTTATGCTTTAAACGAAGAAGCGATTAAACGCGAAAATTAAACAACAAAAAAAAACTAAAATAACACAGAGAGAGAATTTGTTGAAAACAAATTAGCTTAATAGAAATTTTATTAATTTACGTAGACGTTATTTTTTATTTTATTTTCTTTTGTCTGTTAAAATGTATGTTTTATTTATTTTTCTATTATTTAAGGTTATTTAAGGTGAGCGAAATCTCCTTTGACTTCTTTTGCTTTTATTAAATTAAATTTATTATTTACAATACATAATAATTTTATAATTTCTTTTAGTAACACTTTGATAAAAGTTTAGTTTTTAAACAATTTAAATTTGCACATTTTAGCTGTTTGTTTTTGTGTAAAAGAAAATCTTTTTAAAAACAAATATTTATAAGAATTTTCTTTAGTTTTTTGTTGAATTTTGTTTGATATGTTGACTTCACTTGGTAATTTTTCTTTTTGTGTCCCTTTCTTTTATATGACTGCTGTAATTTTCTTCGGTTTCTTGTATTGTTTTTTTAATTAATTTATTTTATTTATATGTATTTTCTATATAGAAATTATTTTATTTTATTTTTTACTTAGAGGGACCTTGTTTTCAACTTGATCGGTAAACGAACACAAATAAATGACTGATGATAAAAGTGACCGGCATTTGTTGAAAATTCAATGAAAAATAGAAAGCTTTTCATTTACGCTCTCTCTTTGCAATCAAACCAGAACAAGAGCGAGTTGTGTATTTAAATCGCAGAGAGTATAGTTAGTACTCGTACATAGCACAGCACATCAACAATACAATATAATGAAAATTAGTAATGTAGAATTTAGTGCTTTTGAAATAGGCGTTTTTTTTTTTTGTTTCCAAAATATAAACACGTATCCAAGACGAATTTATATACCAACCAGGTGGTGTCGATTCGACATCTCAGCTCAAACATCTAAACAAGTAAAGAAAACATTAAACAGCTGTGCTATCGACACCAACTGGTATATGAATTCGCCTTCTAAATATCATTAGATATGATGTCAAAGTTAAAAGTTCTAGCAAAGTTCAATATTTAGAGAAGTAAACTTGAAACTTATTTCTTAAAATAAAATCATATTGGGAGCAAAATGCTTATAATTGTTGTCAGTTTTATTTCCGTTACACATTTTATAATATAACCCTGAATATGTCAAACAGAGCGTATGCGTGATATTATTTCAAGTTTAAATTATCTAAGCATAATTTCATTAAGGGCCTGACTCAGAAATTTAATAATATTTGTACGAAAATCACTTATTTTTCAAATAATTTTTGAGAGTTTTTCATAAAAGAATGTGAACATTGTTTTCCGTTCATGTTTTTATTTAAAAAAATTGGCATCATTGATGAAAATGTTCAATAGAGCATATTGGAGAGTCGCACGTGATTTTTTTAAAAATAATTTTTAATCAACAAACAGAGAAGTAAATAAATAACAAAAAAAGAAAAAAAAAAAACACCCAATGATAGAGATAATGAATGAAAGAAAGAGAGCAAAAGATAATATTTATTTCACACGATGTACACTTTACACCTCATACATCTCATTATAGCGCAGGCAGAACGACTTATAAGACAATGGCAGCTGATCGTTTTACAGATCGCGTTTATTAATATATTTGTTTGTGGTTTATTTCATAAGGCCGGTTCTGCAGAGTAATATAACATAACATAAAATAAAGAACAATATAATTTGTTTATAGTTTATTGGGTTAATTAAGACAAGAGAAACAACTCAAAAACACCAAAAAAAAATTGTTAAAAACTTGTTATAAAAATACAAAATAAAACAAGTGAAAAAGTATAGTCGGTCAACCAGTCGGCGCGACCATATAATACCCTACACTAAGTATATAAGCAAATAATTTTTCTTTTAAAATTTCAATATTTTTGTTTGTTTTTCGGACCAATCATGAACCGATCGCTATCAAATTATGTCGTGTGATTTATGTCCATATGAAACTTATTTCTGTGGAATTTTAAGAGATTTATACTCGTTAAAGTGATTTCCGGAAGTGGACCATGTATGGGAAAAAATTTAAAACATATTTGTGGAGAAATTTTTGTAGATATCTATATACTTATTAGAAAAAGAGTCTTATTTCGGGAGGACATTTATGGGGACTAGGTGAAATAATGGACTTATTTCATCCAGTTTCAATAGGCTTCGTGACGAAACCTTCGTCCTTGGGCCGAAAAACATATATGTGCAAATTTTATCCAATCGACTCAGAAATGATTCTAAGTTGATCGGAATTTCTTAGGGGTGGTATTGGACTAATATTTTTTGGGCGTTACAAACATCAGCACTAACGAAATATACTATAAATAAAATTATGGCATTTGCCAAGAATGGAAAATCAAGTTTATTTCGCAGCTCAAGAAAAAAATCTTTAAAATTGCACAAACATTTATTATAAATAATAATTAACCCCTTAAAAGCTTAATGCGTCTTATAATGGTAATGTTGAAAACAAAAACCCAAAAAAAAAGAATGCTGCCATTCAAAATTATGAAAAAAACATGATTAAAGGTGATATTTTTAATATTTGTTTGCCAAAAAATTGAGCTATTTAGTATATTTTAAATTTTTCTTTTTAAAATTTGATTTTTAAAAATAAACATATTTTTCTTATATTGTTGTGTTCGACATTTAAAAATTGTTTATATTTATCATTAAGGCTTTAATTTGTTTAAATGATTCAAACAATTTTGTTGTTCTTCGTTTTTGTTATTTGCTCAATTTAAGTAAAAAAAAAAACAGAATTGTTTTCTTTTTTCAAATTTTTTTTTTTAAATTCGCCAAAAACTCAACGAAAATAAAATAATCAACAAAAAAAAAAAAGGTAAACAAAATTTAGTATGACGATATTTTGTATTCGCCATAAAAATCAATTTGAGAATTTTTGTCCGTTGGCCAACAAGTGTTCATTCTTGTTATACATACGTAAAAATGTATCTAAATTTATTGTTTTGCATCTGACGATCATTTTCTTTTCATACACACTTACATTTTAGTTATAAACGATTACAGTTTTTTTTTTTTTGTTTTTTGGGAAATTTTTTGTTATTTATAGAAATTTAGAGGTAAAATATTTTGTTCTATCCTGAGTGACTTTTTATGAAAACATAAGTTTTCGTAGAAAAGCAAAAAATTTATTTAGAAAATCCAAACATTGAAAATGTAGATATGAAGATTCACATGCATGTATCTAAATCAATTTAAATTAGTTAGAAATTTATGCAGAAGATTCTGTTGAATCATTGGAATTTCTAAATTGTCAGTAAGAAATAAATATGTATGTATATATTTGTTTCATTTACATTGAAGAATTTTTTGTAAATTCAAATAATTATAAACTAAGTAATTGCTTCCTAATAATGTTACTAAGAAGCAGTAAATGATTAATGAACGAATGTATAAAATATTGAACAATTTTGAACTTCAGCCTAACAAAGAATCAAATTTAATTTAAATTCTACTTTCAAATTGAGGGGCATGGTGATATATGTTAAATGTTATCAAACCATTCAAAGTTTTGTCTTGGTTTAAATATGATTTTCGAATCCCTCAGAATCTTATGGATCCATATGGCCATTTGCATTGTCATCGTACGTAACATTTGTGTATTTATAGATCAGGCGCGAATACAGAGGGGGTGAAAAATAGGATTTCCACCCTCCCCAAAACCGACAAGATTTCATATAAAAAAGAAGAAAAAAGAAAAAATTTAGAACAAATTGTGATTAACACACACCCCCCCAAAATGGTTGACATGGATCCGCGCCTGCTATAGATTTTGCAAAAATTAATTAACTGACAAATAATTTGGTCTTTGTGTTCCATTCAGTACATTCGAAACATTGTTAAAACGGAAGTGATTTTGAGGTACACGTTAATACCGTACGCGACAGATTTTTCTCTTATAGTAATAAAATATATATTTTGTAAATATGTATGTGTCCAAAAACTAAAAAACAAATGAAAAATATATTTTCGGCTTCGATGATAATAGCATACTAAATAAATTAAATTCAACTCATCTTGAAAAAAGTTTTCAGTCGTGGTTGACATACCTACTTATTCATGGAAAGGTGATTTTTGGAAATAATTACTTTAAAAACCTTTATAAATATCCAACACTTTTCTTAAACACTGTTTTCCCACTAAACATCGTATGAATTCCGAAAAGGACAACATTTTTACCACTAAACAAAACACATTTAGTTGGATGTGGTCATGTGTTTGGCATCAATGAAGTAAACGTGGATGGGCATTCTTACTACAAGTACCATGAGGTTTTCTTATTCAGTTTGTAATTTCCACATTAGCGTTGTCCACTTTAGCGAAATAAAGATTCCGAACTCCTCAAATAATTTACGAACATTTAAAATGGTTGCATCCTTTGACATCAATTGAAATTGTGGTCAGATCTTACTTCCATTTATGTACCCACCACCAACAAAAAGAGGGGTATTTTGATTTTAGTAAATCCCCTTTATAAAGCATACAAATATTGATCGCGGATTCTTAATATATTCGGGTTGCTTATAAAGTCTAATTCATTTCAACATACATCTGTCCATATCAATCAACTTTTCACAAATAAAATAATGAACAATAACATATTTATCTAAATGCATTTCCGTTGAAAAAGTCTTAATTAATAATTTTAACTGGGAATTTTCATTAATATAATCTATATATATATATATATATATATATATATATAGATAATCCCGATTAATTATATGAACAATAACATTCTCATCAAATTTGTTTCCCTAAAAAATCACTCAGACGTGATTTACAACTTTACTAGATGAATAAAATAGCAATATCTGTTATCATTTAATCAACTATTAATAAATTAATTGTTTCGTGTTTAAAGCAGAAATTAAAATAATAAAAAAATATATATTTCATTGACTATAAATATAAGAAGTCAATAGCTAATAAAATAAAAATAAAAGTTTTAGTAGAACGCATTTATGGTGACTTTAAAATACGAGTATTTATTATTACAAAATAAAATAAATTTATTTTTAAAGTCACGATATTAAATATTTATTTAATATTGTAAAATCTTCGTTTATAATTAACACAATTGAATTATTATAGAAGTATTATTAAAACTCATTCTCTTCCTCAACTACATATAAGAGAGACATTATTTAAACCAGTTAATATTTAAGCATTTTTATGTGAAATAAAAATATATTTGGTCAATATGTATTATATGGCTGAAAAAAAAAGTACAACGTGACTGTTAACAAGTGTGAATAACAGAGAGTTTCAATATAGATGGGATAATACAGAGAGAGTACTTAGTAAATTGTCTTTTATAGTAATTCATTCGTTACAAATCGTGATTTAAAAAATGTATTTTTAGACCATCCATCCCCTCCAAATAGTAACCAAATACAAGTGTTGGTTTAGTAAACGCTTGAAATATTCATCCTAGATTCGATTTAGCTTTGTATGTCCGACTTTCTGTCAGTGTAAAACACTTCCATGTCCAAAATATAAAACAGAAATGAATGAAATTCAACAAAAATATTTATCATTGTCCTAGAATGTTTGCTATTGAATATAGTCAAAATGTGTTTAAGTAGTACAAAAAAATAGTTATGATCCAAAATGTAAGACAACCTAGTAAAAAATATTTCTTTTTAACGAAGACAATTTTCAATACTGTTAATTAGTATGTTTATTTAATGTGTGCATGCTTAATAAATGTTTAATTAAAAGCATAATGTTGTAAATTGTTAGATCAATCTTGAGAACAAACGCAAAAAAGTACCAAATAAAAGTACCCAAATATTCTGTTTGTTGCGATGTTATATTTATTATATATTTTTTTATTTTTTTCATTCAATATCGCAACTCTCGTGCCAAGATTGTACAAATAAATAATAGAGTGTTGCTGATGCCCGTGTGCATGTGTGCATGTGGCTGTGGCTGATTGTCATCCAAATGAAGATTACTAATTCTCAATTGGTTTATAATTGATTTAATAAATTAATAATAAGTATAAATAATGCTTTAAATAACTTAATATCCATGGAATACATAGAAAACCATGACCAAACATTTATAGAAGTGGAATGAAATTGTTATCATGTGCTTAATCATGATAGCATTGAGTAGATATATAGATGAATTAGCAGATAGTAGAGATGGGCGTCAAAGTGATCAAGGATTGGCGATTCATGAAAAGAATATCTCAGTTTACTACATGTTTTTGGTCACGCTAAATATGTTTGATTTGTAGTTGTTGTTTTGCTGACAAGATTTAAACATTTTATTTGCCTTTTTAGCCAGTTCTATTTATTTAATTTGTTTAATTTAGATTGCGTCAACTGCACCCTCAGCATCATCAACATCATGTTGAAAAAAGGTTATCATGACGTATACACTTTTTTCTGTTTAGCTGTTGGTGGTATTTTTTAACAAAATTCTTTTAAATATATTCTCTGATTCGTTCGGTTGACTGACCACTGACCACTTATCAAAATAGTGACTGTTTGAAAGTTTCATGAGAATTTTGTTCAATAACAATGTGCACAGTGAACGTGTGCCAAGAATTGTTAAAAGATTAAATATATATTTATTTATTTATTTGGCTGTTGATTTCTGCATTGTAGTAATAAAGTGTTTGTTGCAATTATATATATATGTACATTATAAATAGGAAAAATAAACAATAAAAACAACAATTTTACTTGCATCAAACAGCAGAGTTCATTGTAGCGCAACCAACCACAATTCAGAATCAAAATAAAATTCATATGTTCAACCGTGTTGTGTCGCGTTTACCAAGAAATTTAGACAACATCTAATTAATGTTATTACGAAATTTTTGTTTTTTTTATTGTTGCTGCTATTTTCTTAAAATATCTGCACAACCATGTATATAGGTTGTACTCGTATATACAAATATTGTATTAAAATGTGTTATTGCAATTAAATTAGTGAAATGAAATTCTAATTTTATAGAAATTAAATCATTTAAAAAGAATTTTATTTTTATTGTTCTATGTTCTGAAATAGTTTTAACCAAAACAAATTTGGATTTCCCACGAAATTAATTACAGATTAATATGAAATTTAAATAAACAAAAATGAAAACATTTCCACAAATTTTTAAACATGTGTTATGGTTTTTTTCTATTTGTCACCATAATGTTTGTTAATTTTTTTATGAATCATCCAGCAGATTTTTCTTCTTTGAAAATTAATAAATTGCTGTGACACTTACTATATAGAGAAAATTTCCATTTTTTTGACGCCAAAAATACATTAAAAGAAATATGTATGCGTGTATGTTTATTTCCCCCCTGATTCTCATCAGTTTGGTTCACTTGATGTGAGTAGAAGAATTATGAAAATCAGATGTTAGTAGTATGACGCAGTTGCTTTCAACTGTTTGGTTGACATTTTAGCAACACTTAAGTGATATTTAAAAAATGTTAAGAGGCACGTGATAAAAATATTAAAACATGAGAAAAATGGCATACGCCAGGAGTGATCTGTTATTTTAACTATTTGCAATGACACTATAGGAACCACAATTATAACCAAATGCGATTTATAAACTAATAAAAAATCATTAAATTTATAAAAAATTTAATGTTTTTAAGAAATATTAAAAACAAATACAAAATAGACCAGTTTGCATCTATTCGCTCTGTGTCGTTTTAAAGTTGCGTCTTTTTAATATGTCTGTGATTTCAAAGTTGCGTCGTTTTTGTTTCAGTTTGCGTCGCATGGCTATAAAGTTGCGTCGTTGCGCTGCTTAAATTATAAGTCTCGGAACCAATTAACTGAAAATCAATAGAAGTGTATGAAAATTCGTGCTTCGGTTTGCGTCACGTTTCTCCGGTCCCAATTAGCGACGCAAACCGGGGTATTGGTGTAATTATTATTGATTACATTTTTAAGTTTTTATATTTATGAAATTTAACTAAATTACTATTAATGTTTACCTCATTTTTATTTTTGGAAACAATAAAAATTTCAAAATTTTTCTATAATGTGGGATTTAAATTTTTTAAATTTAATGAAATTCTTATTTTAAAATTATATCTATTTTTAAATTAAAAATACATTTTTTCACTTTAGAAAGTCTGAAATTTGAAGGGTGTTGGAAAACACCATAATCATCAGGGCGTGACAGTTGGATGATGGAACAGTTAAAAAGATCTTTATTTTTAAAAAAATAAAAACTGATGTTTCTTTTTATGAAATGATTTTAATTTTGTGTACACATTTCATAATATATTAATTAGAATTGATTGTTAAATAAAATTCCAAAAAAGTCAAAATTTTCAATTTACATCTGATTGATTAAGATCCATATATAATTTTTTGGAAAAAATATTATGTTCTACTTTGCACATCTTAACAATAATAGGTTTATTTACTTCCAAAAAAGTCCACTTCTCTGCCTTTCTCTGCCACTTGATGT
Source organism: Calliphora vomitoria (assembly GCA_942486065.2). Taxonomy (NCBI): domain Eukaryota; kingdom Metazoa; phylum Arthropoda; class Insecta; order Diptera; family Calliphoridae; genus Calliphora; species Calliphora vomitoria. The sequence continues at coordinate 142,937,347 of OW818030.2, forward strand.
AAAATATAACAAATTGTTCCCGATGAAAATAGATAAAATATGGAAAAAATTAAAAATATTTTTCAAGGTAGTTCTTTTTTTGTTAACATTTTGAAATAACTAAAAGCCAGATTTTCAAATGGGGTTTTAAAATAATAGCTCATGTACTTTTTCTTTGGCCAGTGTCAAACTTTTGTTGCAATTTCATTCCGCATACGTTAGTAGATGTATGCATAACTTACATATTATGTACATGTTTGGCTAATTTTATTTCCTAATTTACTTTATAATTATATAATTCGGAAATTTACCGATTCCCGGGAATCAAAAAAGACCGGAAAATTAAAAACCTAGCAGCAACTAGTTACTGGAAATAATTGTTTTTTTTTTTAATATCAAATAATTTACTTGCTCAATATTCAAACACATTTTCAACACGAAACGCAAAAAGATTTAGAGAATGAGCTGTTGCAAACATTTCATATTTTTTTTATTTATTTTTTTTTATTTTCATTAAACAAATCAATCCTATTAAAACGATATTGTTTTACGTCACACCCTCAAATCAATGCCAAAATATCAGTCGCAACCTGAAAAAACATGCCAAAGATGATAAAATTTTAGCTTATTATTTCTTTAAGTATCAGTATCACGAGGTATTTGAATGATTGCATCCATTAAAATTGATCAAATTTGTGGAAAGAAACTGGCAATGATCTTTGATGATGCTCATGACCGTTGGCTACAATTAGTGTGGTTTTAATTATCAGGATTTTTTTTTTAATATTGTATGAAAAATTAAGTTAGATCCAACAAATACATCCGTAGAAAAGGAGAAAATAAATGTTTTATCTCATTATCTCATTCGTTTATGATTATAATTTAGAGTTTAGAAATGCTTAAAGTTTTTATACCCTACACCACCATACTGGGGAGGGTATTATGCGTTTGTGATGATGTTTGTAAAGCCCAAAAGTATTAGTATACCGACCGAATCAGAATCACTTTCTTTCTTGGTTGAAGTTGGTCCATTATGTCCTCCCGAAATAGGATTTTATTTCATAAACTCCTTTTACTTAGGACAATTCAAAAAAAGTGAAACAAATTTGTGCTAAAAAGTGGTTACGCTTTTCTGAGTAAAAATTTGGCATATAAGTCGACAAATGATCACAGATCCATAACGGACCATTGCTCATATCAGGCCCACTTAAGTTTCATACAGAAATAAATCACACGATCGGTTCGAAAACGGGAGTGCTACGGTCGTTTAAGTTTAAAAATAAAAACAGAATTAAATTTAGAAGTTATTAATATGACTGTAAGGAGATGATATCTAGATGCAAACATCACAGAACGAAGTCCATGGAAAAAGCCACTATTAAATAAAATAGACAGTGGTACTCGTTTGGAGTACGCTGAATGCCGACTGGTTTGCAAGCAAATATCGCAATATTTTGTGAACTGACGGGTCTAAACTAGTTTATTATTCAGGCTGTAGTCTATATATTGGACGTCCACTCTCTTCTGCATGTCAAACACAGTACACTGTGAAAAAAGTTAAAATATTTCAAAATTTAGTGGAACTGCTATTATCTTGTTCGCAACTGTATGTGTAGCATTATAAAATATCCTAATCCTTATTATAATTATTTGTTTATTGATTATAATAAACAATGGCTTTGTAAAAACACGATAAAATAATGGATGAGCACAACCATATTAAGATTCCAGTTTACTTATGATATGTTTATTTTTAAATCTATTTGATGACATTTCCATATAATGGTTGTAGATACATGAACATATTATGAAGTATTTATGATGATTATATGATCATGTCATGATTATAAATATAACAATATTGTTAGTTTTTTTTCAGTAATCATAATTTAGTTGTAGTTAGAATTTCAATAAAAATATCAAGGTTGGCAACCGATACCGTTATTAATACCGATACCGATTAAATACCGTTTAAAATTGAGTACCGGTATTGATACCGATACCGAAATAATTATTTCGGTAAAATACCGGTATTCAAATACCGTTTCCCTTAATACCGGTATCATACCGGTACAATACCGTTATCATAACGGTATCAATACCTTTATTATACCGGTATCAATTGCAAATCAATACCGGTATCATACAAGTTTCAATACTGATATCATACCGGCATTATAATTAAATTTTGCAAAATTGTTAAAATTACATAATTTAACAACTTTGCTGCTAGTAGAAAATAGTATTTGAGCCTTGTCCATCCCTGCTTGATGTTCAACTAATGCAACTCTGTCTTAGTTGTTTACTTACATACCAGAGATGTGCATGAATACCATTCAAATGACATATTTTTTCTTTTGCAAAAATTAAGTTATTAGTTATCACTATACATAAACTAAACGAAAACTGTCATTGCATGATTCACCACAGCAAGTGTTTTGTTACAAAATGCATGTAATTGCTTGCATATTCTATAAACTCTTACCATTCACAAAAGCAGCGAATCAATATGAGTGTTATGAATATAAGAGGAGCTTTTTGAGTTAATATACACTTTCCTATATAAGTTTTTTTGAATTAATTTAAGACTGTATTTAGAAGGATTTTTCCTGCATATTTCTATTTTTAACAATACGGAAACACCATTTTTAATTATTTTTATTATTTCGGAGTTTATTGTATCAAAATAAGACGAAATTTAGTTCTTGAACCACGCGCGAAAAGTTATTGAAAACAAATTAATGCACTGATTTTGAACTAAACATTCAATTTATCATCGAGCTTTTGTGAATCATTTGAATACTTTGCATACAAATCAAAACACAGTAATCATTTTTGAGTTGTTATTGCTAGCGGCATTTAAAAAATGATTGAGAAAAGGGCAATCAATTGTGAGACAGCAAGCACTGCAAGCAATATAATTAGCACATGTTGATGATTGAAAACACAACAAATGCAGTGATTTCAGTCATATAGAAAAAAAGCGAATCAACTCATGTACATCTCTGTTACATACCAAGGCGAATTTATAGCAGGTGACCTCAGAAGAACAGCTGATTATTTTGTTCACTTGTATAGATGATTGGATTGTCAATTCAAGCAAAAACAACAACAGGCAACTTTGACAATTCAATTATCTTTTAACAAAAACAAAGTACCTGTTGTTTTGACATATTGTATTTTTTTTGTAGCTCTTTCATATATTTCGATTTTTTATAAGTTTTTGTTAGGTTTGATGTACTTAATTTTTATACCGGTATAAATACCGATATATTAGTATTATACCGGTATACCGATACCGATATAATTTAAATACCGTTACCGATACCGATACCGAAATAAAAATAAAATTAATACGGTTACCGATACCGTTATTCGTTTCGGTTGCCAACCTTGAAAAATATCAATCATATTGCCAATCATATAGCAACAATCATCGATTTCTTATTTATTTGTACTCCAAATTCCACAATGATTTATCATCCAGAAATTGTGTCTTTTAAATCAATGTATTATTAAAATATTTCTCAAAAATGTTGTTTAAATGTAAATATTTATCGATTCCATAATCCATAATCCATAACACAATTGTTATACAATTTTCAAATGAAAAAGAAATGTGTCATATACTATGAACATTTTTGGTTTGGTCTAAGTACTACTTCCCTGATTTTAAATTTAATCAAGTTTTGTGTACTTTGTTACTTAATAAAGGTCTAGAAAACTACAAACCACACACTAATTAGAAACTAAAATATTTGCGTATCTACTTAACAACAAAATCAAATACTCATAAGCCAAAAAAAAAAAAAAAAAAAACTTATTGACTAATAAATTGTCACTGTCGCCTGATAATTAAGGTAAATGTAGAATGGCCAAAAAGAAAGAAACATTCCAAGCATACTAACAATTTTGTTAATAAAAAATTGGTTCAAAGATCAAACTAAAAATTATATTTTAAAAAGACAGTAAGGTGGAGGGAAAACACATAAAATTCTAATTTGATTTCACAAAAATAGAAACAAAACCTTTCTTTGAAAACATTTCGGAAACGAAATCTAATAAAATCTCTGAAATGCGATCATTGAACGCAATTGAAAGTAAATATCATTTTATATCAAGTGAACAACAAAAACTGAGAAATGAGAAACACACTCACAAATCATATCTACTCACTCTCCCAACAGCAACAAAAAATACATATACAATTTGCTAAAATAACAAAAGGAAATAATTAAACATAACAAATCACCAACAACATACATTTTTCAAGCACGATATGTTTTTCTTAAAAAAAAAAAAATAAACACAATTGTGTAAATCCACTTGTCTTGTCATTTAATGCTGCCAATTGACATTACAACCCTGCAGTTCATTGAACTAGTTCCGCCACGTCGAATTAGTTAGACACTGAGAACTACAACTAGTGAATTTTCAACCCACGACTGGTGAATTTAACATGGGAATATCATTGCTGGTGGTCGATTGACGCACTCTGCATAAGAATAGTACTTATACTCCAGCATTTAAGAAAAAAATAAATTTTCGTTTTATAGTGAAATTTGCTAATCACTTAGCCACGGAGCTCTTAAGGGGACCATACACTATCAAAATGCTTGATGTCACCTTCATGTACGTGTAATTTGATGCTTTGATGTACACTTGATTGATGACTCGTCAATCTGCATTTTATTTTTGATTTTGTGGTGTTAACATCAATAGCGGGAATTATAATCCATTTTTATTTTCACTAAAAGTGTATTTAAAGAAAAATAATAAAAGAAATATGTAATAAAAAAATATTGTCTTCATCCGACACACTTATCAACCTCACGCCTTGAAATATTTTTGTAAATGCCTTCGTGATTGATGAGAAAACACCATAAACTATCAAAAAAATGACATCAAGCGTGCTAAAAATCAAAATGTTTTTGATTTTCCATCAAGCGTCAGTGTCACACATACAAACACATTTTCACTAATACTCCCACAGTGCTTGATGAGTATTTTGATAGTGTATGGTGAAATATACTTAGTGCAAATGATAACCATTTAACAGTCACAGCGAACTAGTGTGTTGTACAAATAGTAATATTGCTAGTGTAAGGTTTCCAATTGGCACTTTTCAAACTGCTGGGAATGGAAAGAAAAACGACAACAATATAGGTATGTACATTAAATCATAACAGTATGCGTATGAAAGTTTGGCTAAGTGTGTGGGTATTTATAAATCAATAATATCATGATCATGATGATGATAATGATAATTAATATATTGAATACATAATAAATATTGAACTGATGACACTCATACATTCATTTGTACATCGTTAGCACTTACACGCACGCACACCCCGATTATGCGAGTGCATGCAGATATTTAAATGGATACCCCGCAGTTCTTAGTGACTGTTCCGAACTACCGATTTTACCCACTTCCTAAAGTGCAGTACAAAATTAACGTGAGATGTAAGTATAATTAAGCAAAAAGAAAATAAACAGTTTGAGAATTATATCAACACGATTTGTATAAAACTTGTATGATACGTACACTCACAAAAATGCAGTAAATAAACGTTTACAGTGACTACACTCTGGATTACTAAGAGACACTTAAGTGACATTTGTCTTCACGCTAGATTACCTGGGATATATAAAGTAACCAACTGACTTTTCTATGCACTGCAAAGAGAACATACATGTCAAATTACCCAAAGTATATAAATTAGAGTCAGCCAAGTGATCTAAGGGATACATTGACCACTTGTAAGACTGTTGGGTATTTATAGAATTTAAAATACAACAATAACAACAAACAAATAACAGAGAGAAAATCGAGCGATAATTAACGTACACACATACGTACATAATTGCAGGGAGTCAAAGTCATCAATTTACACTGTGGTTCAAAAATCAGGCAATGTTTTTTATTTTTTGAAAATTGTCAATACCTATGTATGTTTGGAGAATTTTAGAAATTTAAAACTGTTTTTAATTTTATACTTATTCACTCTCCTTGTAAGAATTTATGGATATTTTTACATTAGGCAGAAGCCTAATATATGCAATACTATTGAAGCAGCGACGCTTAGCCGCTCATTGCGCGATCACATTGTCTGTAAACTGAAATATTCCATGAATTTTTGTGAACTTCACATAGGATTTATGGAAATCATTCTCAATTTGAGATCAAACCTCCGTGTATGCTTGGCATTCTAAAATATTCATTTTATTCAAATAGGGTTTGAGATAAAAGGAATTTCTCAAATTGGTAATAAATCGGTCTCAAATATTAAATCAAACTTGAGCTAAAATATAACAAATTGGCTTTCTTTGATAAATTCGAAATAAATATTTATTAAATAAAATTTTTTTATAAAGATTTCGCCAGAAAAAGTAAATGAGTCTATATTTATATTTTTGCTTAAATGTGAAATTGGAAATTGACAAAAAATCTGATTTGGATGAAATATAGATATAAATAATTGCAAAAAAATGCTGATCCTGACATATTCAGTAGGATTCTACATATTGTAGAAAACGATTTCAAACAATTTTAAATCGACTTATTGTTGAAAAATGTCAATATCGACATTATGATGCAAAAGAAATGTAATACACAACATGTTATGTTCTTTATACAATGGAAAATAGGAGGTAAAACTTAAGATGTATATATATTGTAGTGGTTCAAATTCTAGTAAAGCTAATAAAATATTTATAATATTCAACATTTTCATAAAAAGCGCCCATAGCATGTTTAAGCTAGCGATACTATCTCTCTCTTGCTCTCTTTTTCCGACATTTAAAACTACATATTTATAAATTTATTTGTAGATATTTATGTACTATATACCTATAAAAAGATCAATTAATAAAGAAACAAACAAATAAATAAATAGCTATTTAAATATTCATTTACAAAGTCGCTCTAAAGTAACGATTAATTTTAATTAATTTTATATTGCAAATTTTAAAGAAACAAATTTACTAATAAAATCGCATCACATTCAGTTTCTGAAATATTTGACAACATTTAATTTGACGTTTTTTGTTTTTTGAAACCGGTTTAACAACACACGAACACATTTGTTTAGCAAACTTCTGATTTCAATAAAATTTCGTATAAATTTCACACAAATTCAAGCAAAAATAAATCTAAAACACAATAGATGTGTACATATATTTTATATTGTTTACAAATCTCTAAGATAGATAATTAAAACAGTCTAAAACAATTTACACACTTCTATACGGCACAAAATGTAAAATGAAACTGACTTGTATGTCTAGTTGCATGCACTTGATGAGAATACATACACATAAAAAGCATTTGAGAAGAATATTTAAAAAAAAAAACTTAATAAATTTATTATTTAGAAAACATCTTTGATGCGCTAGCTAGTTTACTCTAATTAAACATTTTGTACTTTTGTTTATTTCAAATTACAGCACTTTTTTAATGTAGATCACAACACCTAGAAAACCAAACCAAACGAAAAAAAATAAATTCTTAAATAAATGCAGTAAAACAATTTAAAGAGAGGAGCAACAACATCATTTAAGAAGAGAACAACCTGTGAGTTATGCCACCGCATTTGTTAGAAAGCTCTCTAAAAGCTCTATTTATTTGTTTGTTTATTTATTTATTTATTTATTTTTTGTGGTACAGATGAAAACCCATATGGAATACAAAATATGTACGAACAAAAATTGTATATAAATAATATTAAAATAAATTAACATACGAATGTGTTGTGTCAACGATTCTGCTTCTTTTTAATGAGATTTTTTTTATCAGTACAATATTCACAACAACTGCCAAAAGAAAAACAAGAACTTTTCAAAACGTTTAAAACGAATATGACAACACACTAAATATTGGTGATTAACAAATACTGCCTATCGGTATGATAGAAATATCGCAATTGCTTAGCTTAGAGTGCAAAGGCGCAAAGTCTATTTTTTATAAATTTAGCAAGAGACAAATAATTTTCTAAAATCGTTTGTTTTCAATATTAAATCTGTCTCATTTATTTCTTTTTCGGTAAGGGTTCCTAATTTATTTCTAAAATAAGTGCTTTATAGTACTAATCAGTGGTTATCGAGTAATATGAAATAATAAAATATTTTTTTTTTTTTTATAAAGTAAATCTGTCTTCAAGGGAAATTAATCATCTTTTACAATCATTCGAAAACGACTATAGGAAACGAGTCGAAAAAGTTCTCCTCACTCAGTTTATGGTAGAAAATCCTTCATTTACGAAGGTTTGAGAACGATGTAAATAACGAATAATTAGCAACATAGATCATGATTTATTTACTATTACAAACATTTTTTTTATTTTAAAATTCTCTACAATTAACAGGCCTACCTAAATAAAAGCGTAAGGCGGAACGTTTTTTTCCGCTTAGCTTTAACGTTGAAATGTCTTACCTAAATAAAAGCGCCAACGCTACGTCGAACAATAAAAACAAGGTTATCAAAAAAATAAATATAACAACCCGGATTATTTAAACAATAAAGTACATTGCAGTATTGGTGTTTCTGATTCTTGTTTTGTGATTTGTAAACTAAAATTTTATCAAAAAAAACTAAATATTAAAGTTTAAAAAATAAGTATCTTGAATATTTGTTTCTCCTTTTGTATGTATGTGTTTACATTTATTGTGTTTTGCAACTAATTTCACTATTAAACGCGCTGTCAAAATCGGATTTATCAATTGCAAAGCGTTGCCGCCGGGGTTTTCGGTATGCAGCATACAAAAAACGCCTTGCGCTCCAATTTAGGTATGCGTGTAAGAGTGAGTACCTTTTCAAAAATTCATATTTTTACAAATTCTCGATTATTTGTTTACAAACATTTTTGTTTGACAATGTACAATGTATGTTTTGTTAGGCCAATTATTTTTATGAGATTAAAAGAAATGACTTATGTTTATATTTGTTAATTTTTATAATTATTCTTTAACAATCGATAATTCTGTTATAAATACATACATATGTATGTATGTATCTAGAATAATTTTAAACATTTCACATTCAATACAGAAAAACTAAATATGCCTATCACTACAACGTATAGTACATATTTCTGTTATTACCTAGAAAAACAAATTTCAATTTTGAATAAAATACAAATATGTATGTATGTAGTAGGTATAAAAGTTTATACATTTTATTTGTAAAAAGTAGTAAAAATATAATAGACTCTATGGCACCTCATCAATGTGGAGCAAAGTTCAAAAATATTATGCATAGAAATAAAAAGAAAACAATAATAACGAAAACAAGTAGGTATGGAATTTTTTATTATTTTTTTTTTAAGCCAAGTTCGATAGAATTTGTTTTGTTTTTACAATTATGAGGAATAAATAAATAAAAAACAGTTTGTTCATTTATTTATGTAGCGATTTATAAGGAAAACATTTACAAATCGTGATTTGTGATAAAAATACAATTCAATATACATATGTACGTTTTTAAAAAAACATTACAACATTACGTGTTTTTAGCATAAATAAAATTTGTATAGGTTTTAAACATCTATAAGCCCCTTTAAATAATATTAATTTAATTATGGCAGTACCAACCAGCGTCATTATTTGTGTATCCTTTTCTTAACTTTTTTTATTAACTAATAATCACCCTAGACAGTCTCGCAAACGTATCGTCGGGAAAAAACATACTCCGCATATGATACATACAGGGTGAATCTATTTCTTAGTGTTAAATTATTATACAGAGACTCTCATTAATATTCGGTTTTTGCATGATAAAAATATAGAAGATATTTTTCATAGATGACAACTAGATAGGTAACTGAGAACCAAAAATCTAAGTCTGTTATCAAAAACATAATTGATGAGAATGTATTGCCAGGTATTTTGTTATTTTATCACCCGTATGTGTAAAAAGAGAGTAATTTATTCCATTGATATTACTCTCTCCTTCGGTTCTATGTGTTTATTCTATGGTAGTTTCAATCAAATTTTTGTTTTAAAAAGCCTTGCAACATTCCTAAAAATGATTTTGAATTTCGAGACTTTTTTTTACAAAAAATGTGTAATTTATAATTTCGCTTACTTATAATTAAAACACGTTGACTATTTTTATAGGTATTCTTTTAATTTGTATATTTTATATGGCGGTTTAAAACCGAATTCCAAAATATGATCTCCCAAGATAAAACTTTTTAAAAATTTTTTATACAAATGTCCATTAGTTATCTGCAACAAATTTAACATATAATTTGGGCTACTTGACAAAAAATGTCCATTAAAGAAAAAAAATAAAAATGAATTTAAACGTTCCAAAGACAGCCTCTGACAATAAATTTGTATACGTATAATTTTCATCTTTTTCATTCGATGTTCTGAATCCAAATACGGTAAGACCCATTTTTGAAATTTTGTAACCGCCAAAATTTTCCAAACCGTCAAATATATCATTTAATTTATAAATATTTTCCAAAAACTGCTCAGTAGTTTGATTTTTTTGCTCATGCTTATTAATTCTTAAAATAATTTTCACAAATTAGCTTTGTAATATTTGAATATTTTTTATATTTTTCAAATTATGTATTCCTATACTATTTTCAAAATCTTTAAGCATGTCAGATATTGAATGTGAAAAAATAAACAGAGACTGAAACTACCTTCTATTTTTCTACTATGGGTTTTTATAATTTTTTTTTCGAAATTGTTTTTTAAAAGTTTTTTCCAATTTTTTTAATTTAAAAATTTATTTTTTTTTCATTTAGTAGTGAAAAAAATTTATGACAAAACAATGTTTTTTGTGAAAAAAAATTCGGGTTAAAAAATATTTTTCCCGATTTTGACCCATTGTAGGTCCAACTTACTAATGCCTTATATACTTCGTTGCAATGGACTTTGAAATATCTATCATTAGATAAACATATTTCCCCATATGCATAAACAGTTAATAAATTTATCAAAGGTTTTATAAACCTTTGATAAATTTATAAATTGTTTATGCATATGGGGGATTGTCTATATTTATGACTTAGAAATCGAGATATAGATCAACATTAGGCCAAACAAATTGATGATTTGGATCCCGAAGATATCTGGTCGTGGAAATTACAAACGGAATGACAAACTTATATATACCCTTCTCAGGAAGTCGAAGGGTATAAAAATAAGGCTGCAGGAAGAATGGGATAAAACCAGTGTTGATTGCTTGCAAAAAATTATTTATAACATGCCAAATCGTCTTTCTAAGGTTATAAAAAGTAAGGACTGTCCAACCAGATATTTATTTATTTTCTTAAATTTGTATTTAAATTTGAATTATTTGTTTTTTTTTCTTTTTCAGAATTCTGAAATAAGTTTTTTTTTATCTCTTATCACCGAATAAAAAAACCGAATATTAATGAGAGTCACTGTATAAGGGAAGCATATCATTGTTATCTAAAAAGTGTTTAGAGAGAAGATCATGTTTGCAATTCTGCATCTTGCATTGAAATGGAAATATTCTATTGCATTCCAGTTATGCAAACACTTAAATTTCACAAATTCTATACTTTTGTTAAAAAAATTCTTTATTTACTGACACATTGTTAAAAATACTTTTCAATTATAAATATAATTTGAATTTAACGCTAATTAATTAATAAAACTTTAAATTTACTGAGTATTAACAAGTTCTTCTTCTTTCATTTAAAATGTAAACTGTCCAACAAAGATAAGTTTTGGTCTTACAAATTTGATACTAATGTTATTTGTTCTTGTACATTTTGTTTTATATGCTGAATAACATTTATTCGTAACGAATTAGACACATTTTAGAGTATAGGTATATCGAAAATATAACTTCAAATTGCTGACATGCATGTCAGTACATATTGATATTAAGCTTAATAACTAAAACAATAACAAATACATACATACTTATGTTGTAGGTTGGGATAACTTATATAATCTCTCTCATAGTAATCTCAAATCTCCCCCTTTTTGCATTACTGTTTGTAGTAGACAATGAGTTTTAAACAAAACAAAATGGAAACGTATAGCAACGTTTGTATTCTAGTGTAGTGGAATTTATGACTTCCTAGTTTTTTTCTTACAGGCCTACCTAAATAAAAACCTACCTACCGCTTAGCTTTAACACTGAAATGTCATACCTAAATAAGAGCGGCAACGCTACGTCAAACAATAGAAACAAGGTTATCAAAAAAATAAATATAACAACCCGGATTATTTAAACAATAAAGTACATTACATTATTGGCGTTTCTGATTTTTGTTTTGCGATTTGTAAACTAAAATTGTATAAAAAAAACTAAATATTAAAGTTTATAAAAATGAGTTTCTTGCATATTTGTTTCTCCTTTTGTATGAATGTGTTCACATTTATTGTGTTTTGCAACAAACTTCACTGTACGATGAAGAGCTTTTTCTTCACCGGCAACGATATAGAGCAATTCTGTATATATCGAATTGTTGTCTATAGGTTGCTGAAAGTTTTGTTGGGCAGTGATTAATTTATGTAATTTGCACCTTGCGACCGTGACGCGTAACAAGAATAAAAAAGATGATGATGCTCGATCGAATTCAGTTATGACAATGTTTTCTTTATTTAAAATTAATGTTCTTAAAGGCTCCATTAGTCTTTGCGTTCTGTAATGTTTCTGTTCTGTGACGTTCTGTAGCCTGTCATTTTGTAGTTAGTTTTTCCGTAAGAACGTATCAGCTGTTTTTGAAATAAAAACCAAAAAACCAACTTGGTGATTTTATTACTATTTTTAGTGTTTGTTGTATTTAGACCGTCAACATATTATTGTGAACATTTTTAGAATGATTTCATTTGCAAGATTGAATTTAAACTAAATTTTTTACATACATCAGTACAAATTTACATATTTTTTATAAAATGTTCACTGTTTTTTTGAAAATATTATATTTTTTATTCTTTTGCAAATAATACATATTTGCTTTTCAAAAAATGTTGGCACCACTGCCTTCATATTGTTAGCATTTTTGTCTGCATATGATAACAGCTGTTTTAGCTGTCACTTAACGTTGCGGACAGAATTCTGTTTTCAACAGATTCATCCGCAACAGAACGGCAACATTACAGAAAAACTAACGGCATGTACAACTTCCCATAAGCTAAAAACAAAACAGCTGATCCGTTACGGAACGGAACGTACAAACTAATTAGGCCTTAAGCCTAAAAATTGATCATGTAAATAAGGGCTACACTGTTGTTGTTGTATTATTATTTGTTTCTCACTTCCAATGTACTATTGAACTTGTTTTTACATTAAAGTATGCAAAAACAACATACATACAATAAGTCTCCAAAATAAATAAATTGCATTTTTAAGAACAACAACAACATACTTGTTACAAGAATTGAAGTGAGAAACAAATAATAAAAACTAACGGGCCATTACCAAAATAAGTTACAGTGGTTAGTATGAACAAAAATGCTAACAAATTACTGTGACAACAGTGAGTTAAAAATATGAACAAATTTAATACAATAAAAAATGGAAAATTAAACAAATTAATGAAATGAATAATTACAATAAATAATATTAGTAAATATTATACGGTGACCTAACATTCACTATTAAATGCGCTGTTAAAATCGGATTTTCCAATTACAAAGCGTTGCCGCCGCGTTATTTCGGTATGCTGCTTACAAATTGTATGGGTGTGAGAATTTTTTACAACTAAAAAATGCTTTCCGCTCTAATTTAGGTATGCTTGTTACATGTTTTACAGCTCATTCGTTTTTTTACTCGCAAATGAGTAATTAAACAAAATAAAACAATTACAGCAACAACTTGCATACAACTATATCAATAAGCAGTGGTGTAGAAAAGTCGATATACCCCTTAAGAAAGTAAATTTTTGAAAATATATATATGTCGATAGTAATGGTACACATGGCAAATATTTACTCAAAAAAGCGTAACCACTTACTTTAGCACAAATTTGTTGCACTTTTTTTATTCTTACAAGTGTTTTGTAAGATCAAACAGCATCAAATAAAATAAAACCAAATATTGGTTTTGAATTGTCTTAAGTAAAAGGAGTTTTTGAAATAAATAAAAGAATTAAAATGTATTTTATTTAGCGGTTACGTTACTTTAAAATTATGAATCTTTAATGATCTCGAACTAAGAATAATGAATAACAATTAAATAAAAAATTAGAACTTTTATTAATTTATAAACAACAAAAGTTAATTTTGAAGCTATTTTTATTGAAGTAGCATTTCAAATTTAATATATGTATATAAAAACCGTACCAGAAAGTGTTCTGTACAGAACAATGTTTTTTCTGTAGACAAATTTCTGTATAACAGTTTTTTTTTCTGTACAAAATTCTGTATAATAATTTTACCTCTGGCGAAATTTCTCTATAACAGTTATTATATATTAAAATGTCTTTATAACTACTGTTTTGTCTATAGAAAATTGTTACTCACATATATAAAAGTGATGAATTTCCAGATGAATCTCTTTTTAATTACAATTTATTTATTTGTGTAGCATTTACAAAATTCGACCTGTGATACTGTTAGAGTAAGAAAATAAATGTTCAGTTTCTTTTTTATTTGAAATGTACATACATATGTTTTTCTTCGGTTTTTTTTACCATAAACGGCAAGGGTATATATAAGTTTGTCATTCCGTTTGTAGTTTCTACATTTTTCATTTGCGACCCCAGAAGTATATATATTCTGGATCGTTATAGATAGCGAAGTCGATATAGCCATGTCCGTCTGTATGTTTAAATCAACTTTCCGTAGCCCCGAAACAACTTACAAACATGATTCATACATCAATATATCGGGAATTCTTCCGGCTCGGTCGCTATTTAAAATCAAGAAAGTGGCTGATCTATATCTGGATAACTAAGTAATTAATATAGACAATATGGATATCTAATGATAGATATTTCAAAGTCCATTCCAACGATGTATATAAGGCTATAGTAATTCGGATCTACAATGCGTCAAAAACGGGAAAAAAAATTTTTTAACACATATTTTTTGTCATACATTTTTTCCCCTAATAAATTTAAAAATCTTTTTAAAAATTTTGAAAAGAAAAATATTTTAATTTTGTTTTAAATATTTAAAATTTATATTTAAAAGTATAGTTTGGTGAAGGGTATATACGATTCGGCACATCCGAATATAGCTCTCTTACTTGTTAAAGTTGTTATTGTTGTTTTTATTACCTACGTACGGAAGCTTATAATTGTTTAGCACAATTATTAAAGTTCATTATTTCCAGAGAATAAAACAAAGCGTGCAAGTGAATTGAATGATTCTGTTCAAGATGCAGGAGTAGAAACAATTGTTGATTACAAACACATACATGCATACATAAATAAACAACATAATGAAGTAGACGCAAAGATTTGTTAAGTCTTATTTGCACATGAAAGATAATTGTCTAGACAGGAAAACATTAAAGGAAATGGATGCGTAGTAAGGCTACAGTTTGAAAGCAGCGGAAGGTCTTCTGCGGTTAAATTATAAATTATACGTATTACTTTTTAGTAATGGATCAAATTAGGTTTAAACGGCGTTTAGTTAAATATTTTAATTTCTGTAGATATTTCCAAAATATTTCTTTTTAACTCTCATAACAAATAATTAAAAACAAATTGTTTTGAACGTGCGTCATGGAAATTTTACTCAAATTTTTCACATGCTATTTTTCTCTTATTTAATCGCTTTAAATATTTATTATGCTTAATTGTTTGCTTATGTAACATTTAATTATTTATGTTTAATAAATGCCAAAGTTATTAATACGAAATGTTCTGTAACTATGGTATCAAGTAGAGATGAGCGATTTTCCATACCTTTGATTTATATCCGTAATTTCAACAAATAGATATCTACGGTGTAAAATACCAAGCAGATAAATTTACCTAAAAGGTAACTTGACATAAATTTCAAATCAATATCTATGGGTAGAAATTACCAAATATTTTTACTCCATAGGTAACTAAACACTGAAAGATATCTATTTGTTGAAATTACGGGCATTAATCACCGTAATTGAAAGTCAAGTACACTACACTAAGTAAATCAGCAAAAACATGTTTCTTTTAAAATTTTCAATAATTTATTTTCGTGAGTGATTTTCAAAAGTGGGACTTCCACTTATGTACCGATCGCCGTATGATAAATTTATGACCGTAGTGCTACTAAACAATATTCATTCTCTGGGTAATTTTATAGAAGCAATAATATACTTTTAAGATAACTATTAATTATGAAACGAATCCATATAGCATTTATCAAATATTTAAAACTAGCTGATCGACCCGGCTTCGCTCGGTAGCTATTCACTAATGTTAGTTATTCATGTTTCTCCAAATACATATTTATTTTATTAAGACAAATGAGAAGTGAAAAGGAGGCAATATATTACAAATTTATGGACTATTTCATTTTTATATATATAGATTTGGTAACTTTTTGTAGTAGGAAAAATATTTTATAAGTGGTAACGCTGTTATATACGTTAAAGTAGAGTTTCCAGTTCGGTTTTAACGGAAACCAAAACCGCAGTTTTGCAAGGCCAAAACCGAAACCGACAATTATTACTCGGTTTTTACTTTAGAAATGAGTAACAAACGTTTTCATCCAATTATTCACCCAATATCTCTAAAAACAGATCGGTAAAAATATCTTAAGATTTTTTTAAATTGTATTGCAATAATTGCTTCAGATGATGTAGCAGGCTACCTTTCGCAGTCTAGGCAAGGAAACCTGTTAATTAAGCTTGACAGAACATATTGATCTACGAGTATTTCCGGACAATTAAACTTCAAATGGCTGTTTATTAAATTAAAAAAAAAATAATGTAAAATTTTTGTAACAAAGTCTTAGTTATTTTCAAATATCCGATAAAAATATGGAGTACTAGCTGACCCAGTGCGCTTCGCCACCCCAATTGGAAGATAGAAATAGTCTCCCTTTGTGAATAAATACTAATTCAGGATAACATGTCTCTAGTTTCATGTTTATCAATTTCATGTTTACGTATTATTATAAGATAAAAACAGTACCAAAACACCCACATTTTGTATTTCTACTCAGCATCATGAATGTTTAATTTCATATTTCTGTGTCCATTATTATAGAAAATACAAAAGAAAGTTACCACTATAATCACCTTTTCTGAATTATAACTCATTTAGAATCATTTGTGCCTAATTTTCAATTTTAAGTTTTATTGTTATAAAATATTCAGGAAGTACCTTTACAATAAAGAAATAGTAACATTAATTATCCCTTCATTCTCATTCACTAAACCATGAATGCTTTATTTCGTGCTTCTAGGTCCATCGTTATAAAATATTCAAAAAGTACTATTAGTTCGAAAAAGTACCTGCAAGTCCCTTTTTTATATTCTAACTCAGTCAGGATCATGTGTGTTTAATTTTCTGGTTATAGGTTCATTACTATAGAAATTTCAATAATAGTTTCTGTTACCTCAATATCATTTTGCGCTCTCTCCTTGATTCTTTCTTTACTCAGAAGCATATCAGCCAACTATTATGTATACATACATAATTTAATATAATAAAAAGTACATTAGAAGAAAAAGTAAGCATTTTTCACACTTAAAACACTGTCAAGTTTGAAATTTCAAAGTAATTTCCTGATTCTAGGTTCAATATTATAGGAAATTCAAAAAGTACTATTTGAAGTACGAAAAAATACTCCTTAGTTTATTTTAGTTCTCCATTTTTGGTATCATAATACAATTGAGCACCCTATTCTTGATTATTTCTTTACTGAGAAGCATATTAGCCAACTTTAATGCATTTGTATAGCATTTCCTATGAGTTAATAGTTAATAAATTATCACAAGAAATCCAATATACCCTCCTCACTATGGTGGTGTAGGTCCAATGTTTTTATTAACAGACGTTTTTAAATCAGCAAAAATTAGTTTTTGGTAAAAAAAAGAGTAGATTTAAAAATGAAATGCATTCATCTTAACATTCTTGTTATTTTAATAACATAGGCAAAATGTCACATCACTGAGAACGACATTCACTGAGAACGACGTTCTTCAAAAATCACGGGAGTGCTCATCAAGTTTTAAATAAGAAAACTACTTTGTAACTGCTTTTTAAATACATATATGTAATTAAAGAAAAAGTAAACAAATGTAATTAATAAAACTGAAAGACAAGTGTGAGACATAAACACAGAACAAAAATTTGTAAACAACCAAAAATAAATTTTGTTTTATAAAACAAATACTTATTAACATTATCTTTAAAAATACCCTGCAGTTCATTGAACTAGTTTCGCCACGTCGAATTAGTTAGCCAGTGGGAACTACCATAACAATAGTAGTAATACTCCAGACCAATATCTGACTATTGTTTATTACTGAATACGCTGGTGAAATGTAACCATTTAACTACTAATTTAACAGCCACAGCGAACTAGTGTGTTGTACAAATAGTAATATAGCTAGTGTTAGGTTTCCAATTGGCACTTTTCAAACTGCTGGGTAAATGTACATCTTATATGTATTTGTAGCATGTACTAGCTGTGGTTTGCTATTTATCACACTATTTTTTTATTTTCTTTTGTTTACATTTTAAAATAAAAATTGATTAGTTGTTGTGTGTTTTTTTTAATAAATTAAAATAAAATTGTTTGCTAATCTCTATGATGTTTGTTTTTTGTTTATAAACTTGTTTTAGGCAACATGTTGCTGGGTTTCTGTATGTATTTTGTCAACATTTTTAAAGCATATTTTTAGGATCATAGTAAAATTGCAAGCTATTTTATTTATGTTTTCAGTGGCGATACAACTACAATTAGTTTTTGATATACAACATACTCCATAATTCTTTTTTAAAATTTAAATAATAAAAGTGTAAAATAAACTTTATTTTTTTGATAAATAAATTATTTACAAATAAAAATCGTCAACAGGCATTGCCATAACAAGAATTATCTTAACAAAATGTTTAATTTGTAAGAAAAAATCCAAACAAACTTTAAAACAAATATTTATCGGCCGTAATAATTCGACCATTATGTATTCATTTGTATGTTAAAGACAAAAAATTACTGTATCTAAAAAATATCTGTGTATATGAACATAAATATGACAATGTAAGCACTTGAAAAAGAATAACTAAAAAACAAAATTGCAATTAACAAGTTACTAACTACTAGGGTATTCAATCGATTAACCGTTAATCGGTTAACTGATTTATTTTGGTCGGTTAACTGTTTGAATAATTTAAACCGAATTATTTGTGTCGATTAATCGATTAACCGAAACTTCTTCTTTTTTTGCACAAATTTTATTTCGTAACTCGTGAACATTCCCATCTACATAGAAATATAAATAGTACGTAAACCGAAACAAATGAATTTGGAAATAACTTGTTCTAATGAGTCGGAGGACGAGTCTTTTATCAGAACTTAATCCAAAAACGACTCCAATTATATGATGGAGGGTTTTATATGCTTAGAACAAAACTAAAAAAAGAACTGAGAAATTGTTTTAAAAAAACACACATGTGTATATATTTATTTATTGTTTTGTTGCATTGATATGTTTTGTTTGTTTTTCATGTTTTTGTTCATTTTATTAACAAAATGCTTTTAACTATAAATAAGTACACAAAATTCTTTTAAATTGAAAATTAAAATAAAAATTATTCGGTTAATTGAATAGTTTTAAATTAACCGATTAAACCAGAAACCCTATTAATTGAATACCCTACTAACTACCTACTTTTAGATACTGAAGTGGTTTTTGACCTTTACGACAGCTGTTAGTAGGAGCAATGTAAAGAACGATACGTGACGTAATAGAGGTTAGTACTGCAGACGATTTGAGTAAAACTAAAAATTAATAGAATAGCATTGTTATTATATTGCGTCAAAACTCCTAGATGCTGATGAAAAAGAACAAAGGGTCATCTATTAGGCAAATTTCAATAGGTACTGAACAATTTTGATATACTTAAAAAGTTATTTACAATGAACATAGTATATAGTAAATCGTTTTAAATTCTAGATTGGTGTATTTCAAAACTATTTTCTAAGTTTATTTTATCCAAAGCATACAAAACCATCATAGTATAGAGAGAAAACTCGAAAACCCCGTATGACATATCATTTTTAACATGAGTAACATATAAACAAACAAAAACATATTCAACAACAAAAATTAACTCGTGCCATATGACTAGAAAAATAGAGGCGTAAACTTGTTGAAAAATATAAACAAAAACCAAACTTAAGCTAAATTTATATAGATATTTTGTTGGATGAATTAAATTAAACTAAGCTAAAAAAATCAAATGTTTTTACAATAATAAAATGCAAACATTTTCCCCATTTGGTAACTTTACTTTTAATTAATACTTTGTTCACAGAAAAAAATATGAATAAAATATTTTCAAACAAACGCTTATTGATCTTAAATGTTGTTCTTAACATTGCTGACAACTTTTTAAATAATCAAAAACGCTTATTTGTTTTTTAATTTTTATTATTTAATGTACTACAAATCAAGTGCGCTTTTATATTATGAAACATTTTTATATTTTAAATAATAGACACCACTTCTACACAACAATTTTTTTCTTTACAAATATTTTAAAAAAAATATTTTTGGACGTGCTTCGGAAAAGAAAAAGTGCTAAATGTGTCGAAAAAATTATAAAATAATGTGAGTTAGTGAATTTACGTATATAAAACTTTATTTATTCGACAATTTATAGTAAAAATTTCGAGACTTTTGATGTGTTTAATTCTCTCACAAGGCCGAACCACCTTATTACACTTATGTACAATACGATTTTTTTTAGCACTATACAGCACAATTTTATTTCTAAAAAGCTTTCATTTTGAACAAATGAAAAAATTAATTATTTTTAATTTTTGAAACTTCATTTTATTTGTGGTAAAATTTCAATTATAGAACAGAGTTTAAATTTTTGGTTAAAATTTGACAGCAGGTGTTTTTTCTCATCCATGTAACTTATTACCTATTGTTCTTAGCTATTTCTTCAATAGCTATTTCTTCAATCTTTCGGAAAAAAATATTAAAAATAAAAAAAAATTGGGAATTTAGCATAAGAAGCTCTTACTAAAATATTAATTTTGTATTCCCGAATAACCTTTTAATGATAAATTTGCAGGTGCCCGTGCATCAAGACTAAACTGGCAGCTCGCTTTATATTGATTTTCTTGCGAAAACAATAAAGCAAGTTGTTTTATTTTTTCTTTACTCACTTACACACTACAGTTTGTGTCGGCAAGAAACCAACCAATTGTAGTAGAGAATGTAAGAAAAGATAAAATCACTGTTTATTGTTGGTGTTTTGTTTAAGCTTTGATATTTTTACAAATAAAGCTTGAGTGTCTGTAATTCTCATTCACTCTATCGTTTTATTTGTATAATATCTTTAGTTTTTCTAAAGCCTTTTGGGAAAAGGTTTCCTGATGATCTGGCCTAAGCAACCAGTGAAATGCGCATAGGAACTAGCTTATCCCCCAACAATAAATTTCAGTGAATTTATCAAATAAAAATTGGGAATTTAGCATAAGAAGCTCTTACTAAAATATTAATTTTGTATTCCCGAATAACCTTTTAATGATAAATTTGCAGGTGCCCGTGCATCAAGACTAAACTGGCAGCTCGCTTTATATTGATTTTCTTGCGAAAACAATAAAGCAAGTTGTTTTATTTTTTCTTTACTCACTTACACACTACAGTTTGTGTCGGCAAGAAACCAACCAATTGTAGTAGAGAATGTAAGAAAAGATAAAATCACTGTTTATTGTTGGTGTTTTGTTTAAGCTTTGATATTTTTACAAATAAAGCTTGAGTGTCTGTAATTCTCATTCACTCTATCGTTTTATTTGTATAATATCTTTAGTTTTTCTAAAGCCTTTTGGGAAAAGGTTTCCTGATGATCTGGCCTAAGCAACCAGTGAAATGCGCATAGGAACTAGCTTATCCCCCAACAATAAATTTCAGTGAATTTATCAAATAAAAATTGGGAATTTAGCATAAGAAGCTCTTACTAAAATATTAATTTTGTATTCCCGAATAACCTTTTAATGAAAAATAAAAATTGTTTGTAATTTTTTTTTCCAAAATCAAAAAATTTTTTGACTTTTTTTTCAAAATGGGCCCTTTTTATTTTTTATTTTTCTTCTCAAAAGAAAGCTTAGATATTTTCCTTGAAGACCTATTTTGTCGCTTAGTTGGATGTGAGTGGGATATCTATCAAAATAAATGTTTTGTAACAATTTCTGACTTTTTTCCAAAATCAAAAACATTGTTGACTTTTTTTTTCAAAATGGGCCCTTTTTTAATTTTTTTTTTTTTTGCTTAAAGGACCTAAGCTTTCTTTTGAGCAAAAGACTTAAAAAAGGGCCCATTTTGAAAAAAAAAAGTAAGAAAAGTTTATGATTTTGCAAAAAAAGACAAACATTTTATGTTTTTAATTACAAAACATTTATTTTGATAGATATCCCGCTCGCATCCCACAAGCGACAAAATAGGTCATCAAGGAAAATATCTAAGCATTCTTTTGAGAGAAAAAAGGGCCAATTTTGAAAAAAAAAAAGTCTTTGATTTTGGAAAAAAAATTACAAAATTTTTTTATTTTTTTTTTTTTTCGAAAGATTGAAGAAATGTCTAGCTAAACTATTTGGGACACATTTTGCTAAGAACAATAGTAATAAGTTACATGGATGAGAAAAAACACCATCTTGGCCAAAATGTCAAATTTTGACCCCCTCTAACTCAGAAAGTTAGTTTCGACCGATCTGGTCGAAAAATTGTGTCTGAATTACTATCCAATAGAACTAATTATGGTGCAAATTTCATCCCAATCGGAAGACATCGATTTCAAAACGTGAGAAACATGACATGAAACAATTTAACATTATTGCCTAAGTTAAGCTTCACATTGGGAGCGATTCACCCACTGTGCGACGTGCTGTATGCAAATAAAACATCATCTATTCTTTGACAAAAGCTTATCTTAGAATATTTTGTATGCATGTACTTGTTTTCATTATTTTCAAAATATTTGTATACTATTTTTGATGATAAATCAAAAAAAAAAAAAACTTAACATCTGTTTAACATTATTATTTTTATTTATGCATTAAAAATTCCATTTGTTTTTGAAAAGCAAACCAAAAAAAAAAAAAGCAAAAATTACACCAACAGCGTTCATTACTTTTATTACGTTTTCGAATCAAATTGAATTGAATTAAAAACAGCAGCAATACACAATTCAATTGAACATTAATTTCAACATTTTGGCCATTAGAAAACCCCTTTAAATCGGTTAGTAAAATGAAAAAAAATATAAAAATAAACATTTCTGTTGCCACAAACTATTATAAATTTGGATTTCTCGTATTATTTTTTTGGCAAATTAAAAATAATATTCAACAAAAAATAAATTGAAAATGATTGATATAAATTTTTGGATAAATTTCAAATATTTTTCAATAAATTTTCAAAATTAAAGCGTAAAGCGTAATACAAAACAAAAATAATAACAATAATAAAAAACTCAACAAGAATTCAAGATTTATGCCAAGAAAATCTAACCAAAGTGTTTTTTTTTTTTTAAATTTTAAATCTTAAAAATTAATAAATTTTTGTTTAAATCATAAAAAATAAACCACTTAAGCAAAAATACTCGTAATAAACATTTATTTCATTTATTTGGCGTAGCATATATTTGATTTGCTTACGCAAATTGTTCGCTATTATTTAGTTAGTATAAACAATTAATTTTTTTATTTATTTAGTACTGATTTTAACTCAAAGGAGTTTTTTTTTTTTTTAATAATATTTTTAATTGTTGAAAGATAAAAAAAAACACACACATACACACACACCATTATTGACATTGACCGTGAGAGGGAAATGGCTAAAAATAATTTGAACCGACTAGAAGGCCTAGCAGGCGGTGGCGTCGGCGTCTTCTTTTGATTGCAATTATCAATTATGTATAATTGTTTGGTTGTGTTCTTAACATGTTTCTCATTTCAAAACAATTTAATGCCACAATTTAGGCCAACATTTGTTCATTTCGTAAGTGTGTATGTATAATTTGTGTGGTCATCTTTCTCTACGTGTATCTGTTGTTTTTGGCCAACTGCCAACAAAAATATTATGTTACTTTTAAAGCAACATTAAATTAAACTCACAGAATATAATTTATTTAAATTTCAAATATGTATAATATTTTTTAATTTCAATTGCAATAAAAAAAATAAAAAATACAAAATTTTAATAAACAATCATGGAAAGAAACAAACAAAAAAGAATTTGTTTTCTTAAAGAAGCAAAGTTTGTTTACTGTATGTAAATATTTGCCCCCTTTAAAATTATATTGAAAGAAAAAACTACCATAGTTAGTATCAACATTTAAAACCCTGATGCATTTATACTAGGCTTTTCATATTTTCCCGGAGTTTTTTCTTTTTTAAATAATCAGTCAAAATTCAACAATTTATGTCCGACTAAGTAAAATCTGGCAAATATTCGTAGAAAAATAATTTTTTAATCGAATATATATTAACATATTTATACCAGAACTATTGATATTACTTTCTCTGAATATGATTACCCTTAATTACCCTTAAAGTTTTAATTGCTTTACTTCTTTAGTTTCAAAAATGTGCCGTTTCAGCTGCAATTTCAAAACGTTTGTGAGCACAACAGTTCATCTAAAACCAGGGAAATTGGGAACCATACGAACTGAAGCCGAAAGACCTTAAATGCTTCTTGAACGCTACAAAAGAAAATAAAGTTTGCACCGAATCATTACTGGTGATGAAAAATGGATCCACCAAAGACAAATATCCATGGCACTAAGGTAATGCTCTGTATTTGGACCGCAAAGGGTCCTATCTATTATGATGTTAACTTTTTTGTTTCGATTTCCGTACAGTCCTAAAAAATTACCGTTTTTTGGGTAAAATTACCGTATACAAAGTCTTGTACAAAAATAATAATATTTTCTTACAATTTTGTGAAAATGAGCGAATTCACTTTGAATTCACAATTGTGAATAAATTCGAAAAGAAACCATAGATTTTTATGATCGATATCTTATTTTGCGATAAAGTCATAAATCTGAAGCTATTTTCACGTAAAAAATATATTTTTTGTTTCAATTTGTTATTATAACTCCGAAACTATTGAGCCGGTTGAAACGCAATATATATGTGAAAATTTGTACAAAGCATAGGGAAAATGTTTTCAAAATTCAATCAATCGAAAGAAGAACATTAACTACTCAATTGTATGTATATCAAACAAAAAACTAAAATTTTGTGAAAATGAGCGAATGCACTTAATTGTGAATAAATTCGAAAAGAATCCATAGCTTTTTATGATCGATATATCATTTTATTCCTATTAAATGTGGCTTTGCGATAAAGCCATAAATCAGAATAATTTATTTTGCTTTCGATTTTTCATGATTTTTTTAAAACAAAAAAATTACTATTTTCACATAAAAATTATATTTATTGCTTGAATATTATAACTCCGAAACTACTGTGCCGATTGAATCGCAATATATAAGAGTATTAAAGGTTATGTAAATCTCTAATCTTTTCTAAGTTTATCTTAATAACAATGGACTGAGCCTGACCCTTTTTGCGATATCATTCATTATATGGAGAAACATCTAACAAAATTTATAATTTTACTTAAACATTTTTTAAAAAAAAATCTATCCATAGAATTGAAAAATTTTATCATTTTTGTACTTAGGTAGCCATGATGCATCAAATCCATATTGTGCTTAGTCAAGCCTTTTTTTGCAGTTGACCTGTGTTATGTATAGACACATTATGAATATATAACTTTTGGGGTCGAATGCTTAAAAATTTAAACTTTTTCAAATTACCGTACAAATGTAGAAATTACCTGCCTACCGTTCGGAGGTCTAAATTACCGTACAATACGGTAATTACCGTACGGTTAACAACACTGTACCGAACGCAACTGATTCGTTTGAAGCGAGCATTGGCCGACATGAAACCGTAATGTTCCATCATGACAACGCTAGGCCACATGTTGCAATACATGTTAAAAAGTATTTATAATGAAGGGATTACGCTTCACTTTGCAACAGAGTATTATTTTGGAACATAGTATCGATGATATTTTTGTGAAAATTTTAACAACAAATAAATTATGATAACTATGAAAAACTATAAATTTATTTATAATTATGATCACATGAACACAAATAGCTATAATATGGTCAATTGGCTACAGCCATAATGTGGTCATATCTTAACTAAAATATGATTGTGTTGCAACCATCATGTTTTTACAAATCATAAAATTGGAATTATAATATGGTTGCGTTATAATATGATTGATGAGCCATAAAATGATTAACAAGGCATTAAATTATGGTTAAATACGATTATATTATAATATTTTTGACACCAACCATAACATCGAATTATAATATGATAAGATAAAATAAAATATGGTCACCACAACCATGTTTTTCCTTTCCGTATACCCCCTTCAGAAATATAGATTTCGAATATATTAGACTTTAGAGGCCTGAAGAATTGGGGATATTTTTATAAAAATCCATAGATCTCCTTGATCAGGTAATACAATACAAACAAATTAACAAGATATCTGTAGATAAGATTTGCAGTATTTAAGAAGTTTTACATAATAATTGTATTCTAGGCCGATATCATCACTTTAAACAATTAATTCCCTTATTATTTTTAGTTTTATTCGATAAACGTAAGCAAAATTTAATATCGCCACGCAAAATTGAAGCTATGGGGCCGACCACTCTAAATAAAAAATTATTAAAAAGAGAAAAACCCAACAAAAAATGGACGCTAGATGAAATGAAAATTGTTCTGGATGATTTCGCGGCATTTTAAAACAATTTCACAAAATAATCAAACACCTTTTTATAAATTTTCTCTACCAATAATTCTGTATATCAGCTGTTACCTAATTTGCATTGCAATCTTGCTTAAAATACCGCTCACTGTCAATGGCAAAATTATTGCAATAGCAAACAATTGCAACCTAAAACGCACAAGACACTGAATACCGCTACTCTTTTTTTAAAAAATATTGTGGCTATTGCAATTTTATCAAGATAACTTTCTCATAATATAACGTAGCATTTTAGTTCAAGACCAGTGAAATTAAACACATTTACACTCACTTTCAGCTATTACAGCACACACGTGAATTTTTGTCATTAAATTCATTAATATTTTAGTTCACTAATAAAAAAGTCATTAAAAATATAAGCGAAAGGAACTAAAATGAACATTTATTTACAAATATTTATGGCTAAAGTTTCAAAGTGGTTTGTAATATAATAACCCAGCAAAAACTTTAGCAACAGCAACTAGTTAAATCCTGCATTACATTGTAATGTATGGTTATTAGTTTTTGTGTGACTTGGCTTTGGGAGTAATAACTCAATTACAAAATAACGTCCCGGTATGCAACAACTAAGTATAACATGAACCATAAATTATCGAATCATTTGGGTGTGAAATTCGTTAGCACTGATATCCGTTATTCGATGTTTATTTATTGTATCCCTTACAAACATTTCCAATTAAACCCCTTTGAGATTAAGCATTAATAACTGCGAAATTATAATATTTGAAAACTTGGCCTCTAGATGCTGTGCTGGTGAGTGAGCATTTTGTTGGGTATTTGCTAAAATACTTAAAAATAATACCCATAAACAATAAAATTTATACTTTTCACGACGTTTTTATTGAAATTGTTTGTCTTTTTGGAAAAACACAGCAAATTGGACATTGTACCAGTCGCGAGCACCGCTGCGCTCACATTGGATGGCACGACAAATTTGTGTGACTCAATGGAAATGTAAAGTGTGACATCTGTTTGTATGAAAACTATTTTCCAAATTTGAAATTCTCGTTTTTTTTGTGATGTAATTAAAAAGACTTTTTGGAAAAGTGACCTTGTTGAAATGTAATTTACACATACAGAAAGATTTACACTAGAAATGTTAAAGGTTTCCCAATGTATGAGCGCCATAATTTGTAATTTTCACATCATGTTTTTCAACAATTGCTTTCATCATGACCTTTTAATTTGCAATAAAACTTGGTAATAACGAACTCGGCGAGACCAGCAATTTCACTTTCTTTACAAAATTCAACTTTTAATTTTTGTATTCATTTTAAAATTTTGTTGGTAGGAAAAATTAAAAATTACATTCCGAATTGTTTACACTTGATTATAGTTGGTTAAAAATTGTGTTTGTTGTAACAAATAATTTTCCATTTTTCCACTCTCTTTATTTAAATTGTTTAAGCATAGACGAATGTTTTCTTATTATTTTGAGGACAAAAATTTGAATTTCTTTATAACAATTAGCCAATATAAGCCCGTTGAGAAAGTAATTTACAAAATTTTATATTTTATTTAATTTATATATTATTGCTCTTTGCAATACAAAGTGAAGTCAATTATTGGTTGCTCTATTGTCACTTTAGTGTATCTAAGTAATCTAGGCAGTAGTCCGGAATCACACAAAACAGCTGGGCAAGGGACCTTCAAATTGAAATGGAAATTTCATTAAATTGTATGAAAATAGTCTGACTTTAAAATAAGTTCGTAATAACCGAGTTTAACTATTTATATTTTTTAGATAGAGTTTTTGTTTTCTTTGAAATGTGGACTCTGCTAATGAATAATGTTCATTGAAGAATATTTTATTTTTAACGAAAATTATTTATATTTGCAAATTTATGTATTCGGAGTAATTAGATACACAAAGTATTTTGAGCAGTATTTCATTATTGTTTGTAAAATACAAAGTGATAAAATAAAATAATTTGCAGTTTGTACTTCAATTAAGTAAAGTTAGTTTTCTTAACAAAGTTCTTTAAAAACAAGTAAGAGAGATATATTCGAATGGGCCGAATCTTATATACCCTTCACCAAACTATACTTCAAAATAAAAATTTTAAATATTTTTAGGTAAACAAAATTTATTTTTTTCCAGATGTTTTTCTTTTCATTTTTTGGAAAAAACATTTTTTCGAATTTTTTTTTTTTTTTTAAAAATTAAGAACTTTTTTTTTTTTGATTAGCGAAAAAAACTTTTGGTGAAAAAAAAATCTGGTTAAAATTTTTTCCCGATTTTGACCCATTGTAGGTCCAACTTACTATGGTCTTATATACGTCGTTGCAAAGGTCTTTGAAATATCTATCATTAGATATTCATATTGTCTATATTAATGACTTATTAATCCAGATATAGGTAAAAAAATGGGTAACAAATCGAGGTTGTCCTGGTGTTTTCCTTATATCTCAGCCATTTATGGACCGATTTTAAATAGCAAACTTCTGGAAAGCATGCCTAACATAATTATTGAAGATTTGGATCCCGAAGATATCTGGGGTCTTCAGAAAATTGATTTCAACAGACAGACAGACGGACATGGCTTAATCGACTCCGCTATCTATAAGGATCCAGAATATATATACTTTATAGGGTCGGAAAATTATATTGTGGAAATTACAAACGGAATGACAAACTTATATTACCCTTCTCACGAAGATGAAGGGTATAAAAAATACATTATATAGTGACAGCGTAGTCTAGTTAACGAAATGCTCAAGTTAAATTTTTTATAGTTATAATGAAAATAACAATATGAAAAGCCATTCTTATTGAGCCATAGTCATAATTATGTAATAAATACATAATGCAAGTTTGGCGAAATCCTGGTTTCGATAAAAAAAAAAACTTGTTTTGGCAAAAACGTTTTACAAAAATGTATCCAGATTAAAAATTATTTATATATATCGCGCCAAATTAATTTTATTTTTAAAAATTCGTTTGTTTCATTCTTTTAAAGAAGTTAATAAATGTACTGGGTTTTTTTTTTTTGGTTGGAGGTTTTTTGTCATTGTGTTGGTTAATTGAATGCCCTAGGAGTTAAAAAATATTGCCCACATGCCTTTCATAATTTCAGTTTGAATGGCACACTACCGTTGGAAAGATCGACTAGTACACGCCGAGAAAAATAAAGTTTTTTAACAATATTATAGTCATAGTAAATATTTACATGATTGTGGTAAACATAACATGGTTAACTTTCAATTCACATGATTGTATAAATCATATATATGGTTACAGTAAATAAATATATGTTTGCGACAACCATTTATACCATATAATTGATGTCATAATCTGAGAACAACATATTATGATATAAAGATTCATCATAACAATGGTTGTCACAAACATATACTTGATTACGAAATTGGTTCGTATAAAGTTTGAACACTGTCACAATAGGTCTGCAGATATTCGAAAATATATATTTACTTGGTATAGTTGGTGCCACGCCCATTTTTAGCCAAGAAGCGCACAATGGTAACGAAGTAAATTACGCGAAGTTTTGCGGCTTTCACAAACAGATATTCCATAATAACTATTTACTTTTTATGATGCCAATTACATCATAAAAAGCATCTGTTCCTTCAAGATATAGAGGAACACACAGAGTAAAAATTTCAAGAGGATCGGCAAAAAACAAATAAATAAATGTCGCGACATATCAAAAAAAAAAAAAAACATTTTCGAGGCGCCTAAACTTCAGAAAAAGTAATTACTAAAAAACCTTAAAAATAAAAGTTGAGAAAATAAATTTTGAGCACCTCGATAATAATTTTTTTGATACGACGTAGTGGATATTTTTATCCTCATGCCAAAAGCTTTTGAAAAATCGATGACACAATATCGATTGCTAAATCGAATTACACTAATGTATGTAGTTTTATTATTTAGATATTTGAATAATTAAGATTTTATAACGTACCTGTTGACTTTGGTAAATTGTAGAAATCCAGCACCTTAATTTCCGAAGTTTCAACATGCGGAGCAAAACCCTCGTACAAGTCACTCTCCTCCTCAATGCCGCTCAATTTGTCAGCCTGAGCTGAAGCCGTATCACGATTATAAGGCATTTTCTTTTTGTATAAGATTTAAATAGGAAATAACAAAATCGGATCGAAATACACACGACACAAGCACGATATAAAACACACACGATCACAATATTGAAAAACGCGTGTATTGATTAATTAATTTATTTATGTATTGATTTATTTATTAACACTATAGAAGATATCGGTAGTACTCGTTGTTAAATTTACTAAATTTTGTAATGACTAGAAGAAAGAATATATATTTTATTTTAATTTAATTTAATTTAATTTAAATTTTAATGTTTGCGTAATAATTAGAATGTTCCTATAATTTCTTAAGTTTTAGTAAGTTTTTTTTCTTTTGCTATCTTTTTTTGATTTTATTTAACATTCTTTGGAGATAAAAATACTCCAATACGATGATGCTTGACTGAATTCATTTCCTTTTTAAACCCACAAACTTATTGAAATTCAAATTCATGGCAGTCCAGAATAAATATCGTTTCTATTTTTGTTGTGTTGTGTTTTATTCTGTTCAATTTGCTTTTCACCACCAGCTGCTGATTCTTCAAAAACAAAATCACGAGATGTGTTGAAAAATGTCTGCAATTAAAAGAATTAAAGTAAGATTATAATCATCATAAACAAATATTAATTGATTTTGGTGCGTTCTTTTTTTTTCTTTTCTTCTCGTTATTGTTTAATATTATTTTTATTGCAAAAATAGCAAATTAAAAAATGGAAAATAATTTATACCGAACACTTATTTGTTTGTTGTATTTTTTCTATCTTTTGAATAATAATAGAGATTGTATAGAATATAAAAGTGTTGAAATTTTAAATAAACATGAGTTATTGGCACTTGATGGAATTTTGAGAAGAAAAAGAAATAAGTAATATTCCTGAAAGAAAAATAAACTCAATCAATTTGGAGGCTAAAAAAACAAAGTCATTTATTTCAAAAGAACATAAATAAGTAAATGATACAAGTCGAAATATATCGTTAAAATTGTAATGCATGAGGTAGTTTTTAGTTATGTTTCTGTGTCACACTAAACTACTCTTGAAAACTAATCAAATCTAGCAAGTCTAGCAAAAATACCAAACCAATTATTGCAGTTAGCTAGGCTACAAAAATTACTTGTGATTTACTACACTAGATCAACTAGTGTGAATATGGTTTGTATATAAAGGGTTTGTTATTTTGAATCATCCGGTATTTCGGTAGCTGTCACATTTGAAGCTATTATTCTTTGACATTAGATAAGTAGAAACTACGCCATTACTAAAAATTAAACGATACAACGCATTGAATTTATTAAAATTCACTACAAAAATGGTGAAAATCTTGCAGTCACAGTTCGCAAAACTAAAGCATATAGAGAAATTGGTGGAAAAATTCGAGCTGTTGGGACAAGTAAGTGATGTGAAGAATAAAACCAGTGCACGTCGCTCAAGAACAACTGAGAATATTGCTGCTGTTGTCCAAAGTGTTGAAGAAAACCCCGGTTTGTCCATTCCTCTTCTTTAGAATTGGGCATTTCACAAACGTCATTATACCCTATCTTATGGTAGGAGTTGGATGATATTGATCTGGACAACGTTTACTTTCAACAAGACGGCGCTATGTGCCACACAAGCAGCGAAACCATTGTTCGTTTACGGGAAAAGTTTCTGGATCGTGTTATCTCTCGAAGAGATGATCACAATTGGCCACCGAGATCTTTATTTAACAACTTGCGACTTCTTCCTTTGGGGTCACGTGAAAGATAAGGTCTACGCCAATAGCCCAGCCTCGATCCAAGACCTCAAAGAAAGAATTCGTGAGGCTATTGAGGACCTTGCTCTCTATTATGAAATAAACATCCAATAATTTATCTCAAAAAATGCAATTTTTCTTTAAATACCAAAATAACACCTCTTGTTGGAAAACCCTGTACGTACACATAGTTATGTAAGAGAAAAACAAAAAAGAAACATGGATGGTCTAGTATCGTACGCTTTGTGGTATATTTGTTACTCTAGTAAATATTAGTATATTTATTTTATTATTTTCGATAACATAAAATAAAACTTTTGTGAGAATCTCAAATATACTATTGCTAAATTCACAAAAAAAATAATAAAAAAAAACAATAGTGTAAGCTTGTTCTTGGTAATTTTCATACAAATATTAAATACACATATACAGATTTATTTTATATGTTTTTAAAGAGTTGTATTGGTTTCCATGCTATCAAAGTAGTATGAATTCCTAATATCAGCAGCAAATTTATAGTTTTATATCAAAAAATTTATTAATTTACTTTTTTCAGTTCTATTTTTCATTTTATTTCTAGAAATATACAATATACGATAGCGGTATTCATAATGCAGAGTATTGGGCCTAGAAAAAAATCAGAAAAGCTATTTATTGACAAACATTTCAATTTCTAATGTATTTTGTTTTTAGTTTTTCGATATTGTGCTCTTTTACTACTTTACCAGGCCAAGTACTCTATTGTGAATACTGCTAATATACTTACAATCTGTATATATAAAAGAGTAACGTTACTGACTGACTGATTTATCATCGCACAGCCCAAACGACTGAAGCTAGAATCATGAAATTTTAACTATGGGTTCCTCCCTCCCCAAAACGATCCGATAAGAAGGGATTTTTGGAAATTCGAACGTTTAGGGGGTAAAAAAGGGTAAAAACGGGTAAATTCGGTAACCTTATATCTTCAAAACTAATAAAGATACAAAAAAACTTAAAATTGCATGTTACTCCATTTAAAAAATAAGCGGACAGGTGTTTCGTACTTTTCGAAATTCGAACCTTTTAGGGGAGAAAACGGGTAACAACTCTATTCGAATTATAGGTACCTTTTTATTGTTCTAATGGTACTTTTTGAATTTTCTATAACAATGGACTTAGAAACATGAAATTAAGCATATATGGTCCTAAGTCAGTGAGAATTCTCGGGGGAGACTTTTTGGTACTTTTTCTTTATTCAAATGGTACCTTTTGAAATTTCTATAACAATGGACTTAGGAACATGAAATTAAGCATATATGGTCCTAAATGAATGAGAATGGGTCATCCTTTTAAGCCATGCTTGGTTAATAATAAAGCAAAATATTAGACAATAAAATTACATTTAAAACTGATAAACAATTACGGCTAAAATTTTAATTTAAATATAAATAAATATTTTGTAAGTTAGTTAATTAATTTCATTTACACGTGTCATAATTTACGTCATTCATTCCAACAACCAAAACGGATTTAAAATATTTGTATTTAATACAAATCAAATAAATATACTTATATAGAAATTATCTACAAGAAATAAACAAGATAATTTAATTCGAAATACATATTTATAAAACAAAACAAAAAAACTGAAAAAATATTTAATAAATATTTCAATGAACAAACAAATATCTTTTGTAAATCAAGGCAAACAATTTGATGGGAAATATCAATAATGGAAGATTTCAAAATTGAAAATTTTTCAAAAATAAAATATTTTTTTCACATTTTCCTAAAACTACATTTTTGTTCTTCACAAGCACACACTGGTCGTAATATTTATTTCTTCTTCTTAAATAAAAAAAAAAATAAATAAATATTACAACAAATGGCAGAAATAATTATAAGACTTGACAAGTTCACTTGCAAATAAATAAGTCTAATGAAATTTAATTGATTTATAATTAAAATGTTTAAAATACCCACGCTTTCCAGTTAGGGACAGATAAGGCTTCAAATTATTTTGAAACTTGTTGTCGAAAAAATGTTTCCAAAACAAATCGAAGATATAATAAACCTGAGTGAAAGTAAAATACCGAAAACGAAACTTGTATAAAGAAAGAACATAGATTATTTAATATAGATTTTGGAAGGGTTGATTTTGACATTAGATTATCTACAAGCAAAATAATCTTTAAGATTTCCACAGATTATGGAAGAGTTTTCAATAATTTAATTTTGATTTTTATTTTGTTAAAAAAAATGTTTAAACATTTATTTAAATACTGAATTTTTATAGGAAGTAAACATTTTTTTGCCTTTAATAAAAACATGATAAACCGAATGAGAGTGATTCAATTTTTAATAAAAATATATCATATGCTCTTTCCATAAGCTTATATTATATTAATTTTAAAAAAATCCAATTTTAGCATTTATCTTCATGATTGGATATAACTATGGGCGGTTTTATATGCAAATGCATTTAAATTCTCGAACGACCAAATACCAATTTACATTTTGGCATTTGATGCAGCGCAAAATGTAATTGATAAAACATATATGGGATATTCCTCAAGGATGTTGAAAATTAACTTTTTTCTGTATCGTCCTTATAAGTATGACCTATGGTAAAAGGGTTAATATTTTTTTACCATATACAATAAAAACATATCAATAAATCAATTTATATAAAAAAATTTAAATTCGCTGAAAATATACGAAACTATTTGTCAAATAACTCAATATTTTTCATATGTTGTTCGAACCTTAAATGTTGAACATAAAGAAACATAGAGCGGAAACTAGAAAAAAACTCAAACAAAAAATTACTCAAAATAATCACACATAAGAGTGTTGTTTTTGTTTTCACATAGTTTTTTTTACTAATACATTCACACCACTTAGGCTTTTGACAACTGAGTTAGGTCTTTGACAGGAGAGTTTCCGATCTATGTGTATTTATCTATGATGTTGAACACCTACATGCATGATTATACTGAAATTTAATATTTATTTTTGTAGAAATAAAAAATTCCTTAAATTTCCTGTTTTTTTTTATATAAATATAATTTCTCTTATTATAGTATTTCATTACGGTTAGTATGATGAGATGCTGCATTAAAGATCCTAATATGTTTTGTTACATTTGTGGCGAATATATGTTAAAAGCTCAGCGAAAATCAGTTACAGACACGGTTATCCAATTGTATTTAGCTTAGTTTGGTATTCAAATTCGCAACTTCGACAATTCCTGGACAATAAATCTATATGTGTTTTTCTATAAAATAAACTAGTGCTTTTAATAACAAATTTAATATATTTTCACCAAAAATGCTGTATACCACGTAAATACAAAATTCGCGATATTTTCAAAAAAAACTATCTGTAATCGCTGTAATGCCTTGAATATGCAGTGTTAAATTTTTATTTAGAATTTTTGGAACACAACATTTTATTAAGGAAAAAGCTAAACGAGTCAAATTTCAACATTCTTGAAAGATCAGACAAATATGCCACAACATCCACCAGAATTATTATACTCCAAAGAAACATAAGATTATCGCGTTAAACAAGTATTAATCCCAATATATTATAATTAATACATTAATAGTTATACAAGATCAGAAGAACAATTATAATTTTAAAACTTTAACCATAGGGTAACATAGAGGCGAGACGGAATTGTCAAAAACATATCTCTTGCAACAACAAAATACATATATTTTGTGGTTGTATCAGACATATGATTTGTTGTATTTTTGTTTGACAATACGGAGTGTCTCGTCTCTATGTATAATTCTCTATGACTTTAACTATTAAATATTAGTATTCTTAATTTAAGGATTCTGGGCATTGACCGATCCATAATTAATCATTTTATGTTTCTGCACAAAAATATATTTTTAAAATGTTTAGGTCGTACAGCCTTCATTTGTACAGAACGATGACGATCATCTTTGTGAATATTAAACTGATAAAAAGTGTACAAAATTCAATGAATTTAGTCAGTATATTTATAAATAATTATTTGCCACATTAGTAGAGATTAGAGATAAATAAGTGTGAATCATAAAAGTTGAGTAATATAAATAATTTATAAAAAAAAAATTGTCTACTTATTTTGAAGAATTGTAAAAAACCCACTTGTCAAACTATTTTCTTTGAAACCCAGCAGATGTTAATTAAACGTTTATGAATATTATTTACTAAGTAGTACTCGTATACATAGAGTGGAACGAACCTCTGCTGTCAAACATCCACGTGGTTGAGAATATAGTTATTAAAAAAACATTATGAAAACAAGAACAATATGAAGATTTCACTTTAATCCCCTAACTTCGAACATGATTGCAGGTAAGGGAGTTTCGCCAAATAACCTGTTTTGATTTTTTCAACTCCTAAACTGGAATTTGTATGATTTTTGAGAAATTTTTTAAGATTAATATGGGATCGCGCAAAACTATTTTATAAAAAAAACAAGCAAGTTTAAGATCACATCAAAGTGATTCATAACATACGTTTGTTTTTATACCCTACACCACCATAGTGGGGAGGGTATAATAGATTTGTGCAGATGTTTGTAACGCCCAAAAATATTAGTCTAACACCCGATCGACTCAGAATCACTTTCTGAGTCGATTAAACGATGTCCGTCCGTCCGTCCGTCCGTCCGTCTGGCTGGTTGGCTGGCTGTCCATGTAAATCTTGTGCGCAGAGTACAGGTCGCAATTTTAAAGATATTTCGATAAAATTTGGTACATATAATTTTTTCTGCCCAAGGACGATCCCTATTGAAACTGGATGAAATCGGTCTATTATTTGACCTAGCCCCCATACAAATGTCCTCCCGAAAGTGAATTTTATCCGTCACAAATGTTTAATTTATATAGGTATCTACACAAGTTTTTGTCCAAATAAGTTTTATATATAGGGAATTCATGTCACCAAATTTTATTATGATCGGTCCATAATTAGTCATAGCTCCCATATAAGGCCTACTTCCGATAATCACTTTAACGATCATAAATCTCCTACAAATGTTTGTATACACATAAAATTCAACATAAATAACTTTCATATAAACACTAATCACGTGACCAAATTTCGAGGTGATCGGTCCATAATTTGTCATAGCTCCCATATAAGGCCCACTTCCGAAAATCGCTCACGAACATAAATTATTGAAATTTTGAAAGAAAAATGTTTTTGCTCATTTAATTAGTGTAGTGTATTATCTGGTCTGGCTTGACCGACCATACTTTCTTACTTGTTTCTTATTATTTTTTCTTATAAAAACATATAACTGTTGCAAAAATCCTAAAAAGCGTTTTCTGTGAAACGACCAATTGTATATGCTTGTAGGCAATTTAATAATTGTCCCAATTGAATGTTCACTTATGATAAACACCCAATTCCGTTCCAAATAGTTTACAAAAGCCATCAAAGCGCAAAACATTTTATAAACAATTTATGTATTTAGATAATGTGAAAATTGTCATTTAACTTCCTAGTTTGCAAATACAGTACGGGATCGATTTGTGCAACTACCTATTATTGCAACTGACCGATTAGCGCAACAGCTTATTTTTTAACATTAGAGTCTTTATAACTGCAACTTTTTTCAAAAAACAGACTCTATAAGTGCAACTTTATTTTTTTTTTTCAGATGTAATCTTATTTAGAAGTTATCCTATTCTCTTCTCTATTTATTCTGGTTGTTTTTTTAATCAGAAGCGTAATTCAAAACTATTTGCCAAATCATAGGCACCTAAAAAACTAATTTCACGACGACACTGCTCTCATAAAGAATTTTGGCTGTTTATTTACAGTTATTTTTTGTTTTATTTTGTCTCTGTTTCTTTGATTTTATTTAAGTTATATTTCAGCAAAGTGAAGATCATTTTATAAGTTAAATTGTAAAATTTACCATAAAACAAAAATTAGAAATTTTGAACAAATTAAAACATGGTGAAACTGTGAAGAAAATTTGTATTGATTACAAAGTTAATAAATCTACAGTTAGTAGGATAAAAAAAATTACGTTTCCATTAAAAAATTTTTAAGAAATACTGAATCTGGACCAGGGAATCGATCAACCCTTAAGTCTGCAGAATATCCAAATTTTTACGAGTATTATATTTATTTGCACCTTTTATTTTTACTTTGTTTTGTTTAATAAATGAATTAATTACTTTTTGTTATTTAAATTGCATGTTTTTGTTAAAAAAGAATAGCGTATATAGTGGTCGCTTATTGCAACATTTCGAATACCGCAACAACCCCGATTTCCTTTCGGTTGCGCAAATCGAGCCCGTACTGTATTCACAACGAGTGTGTCGTTATTGAAAATATGAGGGAACATAAAGCATTTGGGTAAGAACGTGAGCTTTTTAAGAGGATTATTTTCGATATATTTCATCTTTTTATTGGTAACAATAAATTGCAAGCAAATTAGTTAATATTTGGTATATTATACGAGGGCAAGTCAATAAGTCCATGATTTTTTAAATGAAACACAGGTTTTTGGATAGACTTCTTTGAGTTCAATACACTACGTCTAACGTTTCTCCATTTTTGGCAATATATCTTAACAATTATTATTGTGGGAAATAGAATATGGGAAAGCAAATTCATATGTATTTTGAATTATTACAGAGTAATTACATATAATTAATGAACAAATGAAAAACTAACAAAAAATTAAGTACCCGCTTTGAAATGTCATGTTTTCTTGTTTATATCTATCGTTTATTCAACATACATACGAATTTTCTTATCATCACGTCTCATTTTTCTTCCGTAAGAATATGCCAAATTATATTAAAAAATAAAAGGCCGAAATATTTTTAAAGAAATCTAATAAAAACAATCAGAATTTTTTACATTAATCAAGTTTAATTTGATCATTTAGGTAAAAAAAACATCTTATAAAATTTGAACACAAAATATCGTGAAACTTTAACTTTTTCTTTTGTACTTTGAATGATCTTCTCGTTTTAAGTGCCAACAGTAATCACCCAGCATAGTTGTGTCCCATTGGCTTTGAAATCGTTTTCAAAGCTTCTATACATTCTGGTGGAACTTCTCACCCTGCTCACCAATGACCTCAACCAGATTAGATAGAAAAAAAGAAAAATGTGAATGAAGAAAGTGAATTTTCAATGATATTCTGCAAACCAACTTTTCGTAAGCTTTAAACATGTCGTTAACTTGCTGTTCTACATTTAAATATTTTAAAGTTTAAAAAAAGCAGCTTTTAGTATTGTATATTGATTAATTTAAAAACATTTGGCATAATTTTTTTTTTAAATAAAACCTTAACCTTCATCTCAACTTCAAAAAAATTTACGTTGCTTACCCTCGAGTGTTGTTATTTTTTTATTTTTTTTGGTCTGAAATTCCTAACTGTTCCTAATGCATAGAAATACAATTGTGTGGAAAATCACACAAGAGGGTAAAAAACGTCACTAAGAACCGATCCCACACAAGGGTCAGATAAAGGTTAATCGGCCAAACGAAAAATATAGAAATTTTCAGAAAGTATACCAACATGGCAACACTGCCAATAATACTAATAATATTGTAAAAAACATTTTATGAAAATTGACATTTATAGCGCAAACATACACGTACATGCACCCGTTTGCAAATTAAACATGGCGGTTAATGTCAATTTTTCTGTAATAATTTAGCCGCAAACTAATAGCCACCGGGCATTGGAAACCAAATTCTTGTATCAAGAACAAAAAAAAAAAATAGGAAAATATCTCAATGAAAAAACAAACAGTTTTGTAACATACTTACATACATACAACATATGTACATATGAAATGAATCAAATGTTAATTCAAGTATTCAATAACAATTTAATTAACTTAATAACAATAATTTACAAGATTTATTAACCAAACGAAATGAACAGCAAGGTACAAACGTTGAGTGTGGGCATGTTGGAAAAATCAGTGACTGCTCACTAAATTATTTAGACAATTTAAATTTAAATTGAAATTTAAATTTTTAGTTATTTCAAACAAATTGCTGTCATTAGTTGGTTAAAGTGTTCAAATACAAATATATGTACAGTGGATATTTGTTTAAAATTACATACAAAATAAATTTATGATTCGCTTAGATACACCCCACTTTTGGCTGAGTAAAATGTGATCGTAGTAGACCTAATCACTGTTTAAATCATAAATTGAATCTTGGCAATTTCTTATTTTTCATAAAATTTTCTAATCAATTATTATTATTTATAAACAACAGTTTGTAAAATTTGCAATAAAATAAATCGTTACTTTGTTACTTTAGAAACAAGTTATGTAGTATGTGTCATAAGGAATGCAGCTGTATTGTGGCAGATTTAAAAAAAAAAAATCCCCAAATTTGAATTAAAAAAAATATATGAAATTTTCTCACTACTCAATGAGTTATAATAAAATATAAATAATCTTGGAATAATTTAAAATACAATACACCACAAATATAATGTATCCCAGGCTGAACAGTTTATTTAGTTTTAAGTAATTTTAATTAAATACAAGTACATATGTTGTACTATTTAAATCAAAAAGTTCAATGACCATTCAGTACTCTGACAACATTTTCCATTTTCCATGAGGGTACACAACAGGTGTTAATTGCTTAAATAATTGTATATTTATTAATGACAATGTGTGACAGGTTCACATTTTCATTGTTCGAAATAACCAATAATTGATGTTATTGATAATTATCTCTCCCTTAACGATCTTTTAATGATTGGGCCCACAGTTCAAGAAGAGTTGTATTCTACATTAATTCGGTTTCGTTTGCATAAATATGCAGTCACTGCGGACATTGAAAAAATGTACCGCCAAGTTTTGATTGATGAGGCAGATAGAAAATTCCAATTGATTCTTTGGCGTGAAAGTGAATCACATAACCTTGAAATTTATAAACTGAATACGGTTACTTATGGCACGTCATCGGCACCATTTTTGGCAATACGGTGCCTGATACACTTAAGCAATCAATTTAAAAACTCGCTACCGATTGGATCTAAAATTGTTCGTAGAGACTTCTACGTCGATGATTTACTAACTGGTGCAGATTCAATTGAAGAACTCGACACAATACGGAATCAAGTTACTGAAATATTAAAATCAGCTGGATTTAATTTAACCAAATGGGTTTCCAACTACGAATCGAAACCTGATTCCATTTTAATTCAGAAATCTTTACATGATACCGAAAATATTACAAAAGCGTTGGGCACTTATTGGCTTCCGAAAAGCGATATCTTTAAATATCAGTTGGATGATTCATTTCATTCACTGAAGGCAACAAAACGAAACATATTATCTGTTTCTGCCAGATTATTCGATCCGCTCGGACTTTTGTGCCCTCTTGTAATTAAAGCCAAGGTCCTACTTCAGGAACTTTGGTTACAGAAATTGGATTGGGATGAATCGATTCCGATGAATCTTCATACATCCTGGGAGAATTTTAAAACAAATTTATCCAGAATTAATATTATTGAAGTTCCCCGTCATGTGTTAACTGCTTCGCATTCTAATTGCGAAATTCATGGATTTGCAGATGCTTCAATAAGAGC
The DNA here is from genome assembly GCA_942486065.2 of Calliphora vomitoria. Classification (NCBI taxonomy): domain Eukaryota; kingdom Metazoa; phylum Arthropoda; class Insecta; order Diptera; family Calliphoridae; genus Calliphora; species Calliphora vomitoria. The sequence goes on from OW818030.2 coordinate 142,979,680, forward strand.
ATACGGCTGCTGCATTTACGTTCGAAGTAGAGTGGCTAATAATATTTCATGTCGTCTACTAACGGCAAAATCTAAAGTCGCTCCTTTGAAAAGTAAGTCGCTACCACGACTTGAGTTATGTGCAGCACATTTATTAGCCAAAGTATGGGCTAAAGTAAAAACCATGATGTCGTGTAGAGCTGAAACTGTTACGTTCTGGACAGATTCCGAAATAACACTTCATTGGATTAAGACACATCCATCAACCCTAGCAACTTTCGTATCGAATCGTGTTGCAGAGATTCAGGAATTGTCAGACCAAATCATATGGCGACATGTTCCTTCACGAGACAATCCTGCTGATATTGTTTCTAGGGGTTGTAATGTTGATGATCTCAATGACTCCATTTGGTTCAAGGGCCCGGCGTTTTTACTTAATGAAAGCGACCAGTGGCCAGAAAATCAACATTTTATGTTGAATGCTGAACAAATGTCATTAGAGAAAAGAAAATTAAACGTATTTCTTGCTGTTGAAGAACCGAACTCTATTATAGAGTTGGTTAGCAAACATTCATCCTATCTAAAGTTGATTCGAGTGTTTTCATATGTGTTGCGATTTATCCAATCCTGCCGGAAAGGAAAATTAAATACTGTTAATAATAACCCAACAGCAATTGAAATGAATTTATCTTTTTTGAAACTAATTGAAATTATTCAGAAATACGAGTATTCCAATGAAATTAAAAATCTTCTCAATTCAAAAGTCCTGCAATCAAACTTGCAGAGATTAAATCCATTTATTCATGAATTTGAAGAAGGGAATCTAAAATTTTCACTTATCAGGGTAGGCGGGCGATTGCTGAATGCAGCAATTTCGTACGATGCGAAATTTCCCTTATTGATGCCTAAAAAATGTCATTTTGTGGCGATTTACCTGCGACACTTACATTTCGAAAACTGCCACGCTGGAGCAAAAGCATTAGTTGCTCTTCTTCGAGATAAAATCTGGCTAATAAATGCCAAAGAAGAATGCAGTCGAGTTGTTCGCAGATGTATCCACTGTTTCATGTATAAACCGAAACTGTTGAATCAAATAATGGGAAATTTGCCTGCTGACAGGGTGAGAGCTTTACGACCATTTAAAATATGTGGCGTAGATTTTTGCGGTCCAATGAATGTGTCTTTGAAAATTCGTGGCCGTCCACCCGTAAAAATGTATATCGCTGTATTTATATGTTTCACCTCAAAGGCAGTTCATTTAGAACTAGTTAGTGACTTATCTTCCGATTCGTTTATTTTATGTCTCAAAAGGTTCATCGCCAGCCAAAATATACAGCGACAACGCAACCAACTTCGTCGGAGCCAGCCGGGAGCTACGAGAGGCCAGAGGAGAAATGTTGCAACAGGCAGAATTGTTCGCAGCCAACAGAGGGATGGAGTTCATCTTTATACCTCCCAGGGCTCCTCATTTCGGCGGATTGTGGGAAGCAGCGGTCAAGTCAGCCAAGAACTTGATGATGAAAACCGTTGGCAGCGCGCTCTTGACGGCCGAAGAACTAGCGACGTTGCTAGCCGAAATCGAGGCCGTTCTCAACTCGCGCCCAATTTGCCCAATCAGCAGCGATCCCAACGACGGGGAGGCCCTGACACCAGCTCATCTCTTAGTCGGAGAGAGCCTACGAACGCTGCCCAGCGGATTGCAACTAGACGAGTCGGCCAAGCTGTCGTGCTTGAAGAGATGGCAGCGTATTTCCGCACTCAAGCAGACGTTTTGGAGATCCTGGGTGAAAGACTACGTCCTAGGCCTTCAGGCGCGGACTCGGTGGTGCGAGGAGATGCCCGACGTCGCCGTCGACAAAATCGTCGTCGTACACGACGACAATCTGCCAGCAATGCAGTGGCTGACGGGCCGAGTAGTAGCCGTTTTTCCAGGCCAAGACGGCAAGATTCGGGTAGCGGAAGTGAGGACTAGGAATGGAGTCATCAAACGTCCAATCCACAAGCTAGCTATGCTTCCGATTGATTGAAGACTGAAGTCCTTCAATGGGCCCGGCATGTTTAGCCATTAAATTAAAATGATAAGAAAAGAATGAATTTAATTGAATTTAATAAAAATGATTAAAAAACAATGAATTAGCAAAACCCTAATCATTATAGTTTTTGTAAAAAATAGTAGTTTTTTGCACCCTTGACCTTCTATAAGGCTTGGGTAATTTAATTTTAAAACTGTTATACAAAAACACATCTTTCATTTTGATAAAATAAACTTCACTTGTTATTCAAACATTACATTAACAACACCAATTTTATATTTTTTTTCGTTGTCGAATTTTTTAAAAGGTTTTAATTAAATTTTAATATCGGTCATTTTTGTGAAAACTCTCACGAAACAAAATGCTTACAGTTAAATTTATTAATTTTTAATAAGTTTATTTATTTCAAAAACCACCATCAGCCAACCACTCACCGCAACTTGTAACGTTTCATTCACATGTGTCAAAAGTTGACACAATGTGATTATTTTGCAAAAAAAAAAATAATAATAATAATTATTGAAAATATCATACAAATGATAACAGTTTTAACTCAATTATTAATAATCAAATAATGATGAGTTTATGAAAATATCTTACAAAATGTTGCTGATTGTATTGTATTGTTGTTAACTCTACATTAAGTAATAAAATATTTTAGTTAAAAAATTAAGTTTAAATTTTACTTTTTACTCTGAGAACCCTACCAGTAACACAAAAGTTTAAAAATATATTTTTGTCTGATTAAGAGAATGTATGTTCAAAAGTAAACATTGTATTACTATTGAGTATACTTGTTATGATTGATTAATATTAAGCATACGATGACATGACTCATGCGAACAACTGTAACTATGAAAAAAAACATTTGTTACATTTTTCTCAATGTTTGAAAGCATCTGGCTGGAGTTCGTTTTTGTTAATCTTAATTTTAGCGTAGGATTAAACAGTTGACAAATTAGATATTGGCCGCCAGGAATAGTTGCCTAATAGCCCGTCAACTGTAGGTAACGTATAGCCCCCGGAAAAAAGTTATAAATTGTTTAATTCTTTCACAAGTTTTAACTCATAACACATCAGTACCGACTTCGTAAGCAACGTAAGCAGTTTAATCAATATTAAGACACCTTTATGAAATTTTTAATTTCCCATTGTTTATAAATTAAACAACTAATAAAACAATTGTTTTTTTTTTTTTTTTTTTTTTTTGTAAATAAAAATTTACACATGTTGTATTTTTTAAACCCACCATCAAAAAACATGGGGGGTATATTAATTTTGACATTCCGTTTGTAACATATAGAAATATTGGACGTAGAACCAAAAAGTGTATATCGAGGGCCTATATTCAAACCCCTCTATATTAAAAAACACAACTTTTCAGGAGAGCCAAAAAACTGCTTTTTCGCGTATTTAAGTTCGGTGTTCTACAATATTTTTTTAAAACAACTACTGAATGTCACATAAAATTGGTTTTTACAATCTTTCATTATTGGGGACTTTATGATAGATAGAGGGGTTTTCTTCTCAAAATATTTACGGCTATATGCATAAAAAAAACTTATTGTAGATTTAAAACACAAATTTGTTAACAAACACTTTAGCTTTAAAAATCATTTATAAAAGTATAGTATTCATAAACGTTTGTTAAAGGCACAATATGTTATTTTCTGTTATTTTCCCTTTTTCGTTGTTAGTGTTGCTTGCAATTAGGATAAAATATTCGTTAATTCTCTTTTTTTCATTGTTTGTTTTTAGTAATTATATATTTTTGAAGAAAAAAACTAAAGTATTTAGGAACAAATATATATTTGATTCTAGTAAATTTATCCTAAGATAAAATGCATTAATATACAAACGTTTTTATATATTTTAGTTCAATTATTATTAAAAGTATTCGAATGACGAATATTCTGTGATAAAATAAACATCACTGTTTTGTTTTATTAATTTTGTTTTATTAATTTATTTTTATTGTCATTTTGTTAAATTTTAACAAAATTGAATGAATTCCTATGTGGAAACACATAATTTTAATTCCGGAGTGGATATATTAGATTGTGTGGACCTTCTTCCACAATGTTTACGCATTTAATTGCTACATGCCGTTACAGGTTAACAATAAATTACAAAAATGGCAATAAAACTCACTTGCGAACCTCATGTAGTTCACTGCCGGAGAAATATGGAACAAAATCTTATATTATTAAAGTGGAATATATTTCCCAGCGGAGTTAAAATTATGTTTATCAATTGCAATAGTACCATCTATTATTGCAAATTTATAAAGAATTATTTTTAAAATTACCTTTTTTCAGGATAAAATGTAAAAAGAATGCTTTATAGTAGGTTTAAAGAACACTTATTAAAGGTTTATTAAATGTATTTTGAGCTATTAATCGTTTATGAATACAACTTTATGAAAATTTGCTTATAATTGGTTTATAAAGCTCTTGTAAATTTGTATGCATATGGCTGTTAGTGTATATGTATGAAAACGATAAGATAGAGGATTTTGCATTTTAATAAAATTAAATTATTTTGATTTCATTTATGCCATCTGGCAATATCGGTCCATGATTACACCTAGCTCCCATACAAATGTTCCCCCGGAATACGGTTTTAGCAGTCATAAATATGTTGAATATGGATTAATCATGATCAAATTTTGCAGAAATTAGTTCTGAAATTACACTGTAAAGTATGGCGTAAATCGGGCAACATTTGTCCCTAGTCCCCACAAAAGGTCCCCCTCAGAAAATGACTTCAACATTCATAACTGTCTTATAATAACACTGTCCAACTGTATTTTTTTAAAGTAGATCTTTTTGTAGAACAAACAAAGTTTTCATTTTTTGATCGAAGAGAGCATTATACTAACTAAAAAAATTGTGGTAAGTTAATGTCTGCGGGAATTCTTTTTTTTTGAGAAAATTAAAAAAAATTTTTCCAAAAAGGACATTTAAAGATTAAAATATTTTATGAGAATTTTTTCCGGTAAATTTCAGTTGTGGTCACCAAAGACACAAAAATTGTAAATAAAGCTCTTTACACTCAATTAGCATACATGTCACGTCGGGTCTCACATTTTTTAAAAAAATCGCAAAAAATCCGAGCTGAAATTTAAAATATAAATAGTCCCAAAGGAGATCTAATCTGTTAATCTTCAAGTTTTAAGGTTTTCACTCATATCAATTACTTATTCAAAAAGCTTATATTTATTCATCAGGAGCTCCACAAACCTTGCTCCCTTTTGAAAAATTTTAAAGTTTTTTTAATATATTCCAAGCAAAATGTGTTTTGGAAAAAACGTAAAAAATACGGCAATTTTTACATGTTCCTACTTTTGATGCGTGTAACTTTTTAAAGTTACGAGATAACTGTTAGCAAAAATAGCTAATATTAAAAAAAAAAATAAAAAAATTCGACACTTCATAGGCCCGCCATATCTAAAAAACCAAAGAAAGATCGAGCAAAAATAAATAAACCTAAATATCTCTTGAACTAAAAGAGATAACTTACATATGATTTTTTTATATCTCCTTAAGGACTTTTTATATTTTCAATTTCAGCTCATTTGGATTATACTTGAATTTTTGGCGATTTTTTTAATTTTGCTATTAAGCGTAAAGAGCTTAATTTACAACTTTTGTGTCTTTGGTGGCACCCACTGAAATGTCCTTTTTGAAAAAACTTTTTTTAATTTTCTCGAAAAAATTGTCCAATTGACCCCTAAAGAGACGATATAGAGGGTTAGGATCTTCCAGAAAATGATCCCCATAAAATTCGACAATATAACTCTGACAATAAGAATTCCCTCAGACATTAACTTACAACATTTTGTTCACTTAGTATAATGTTCCCTTCGATCAAAAACTGAAAAATTTCACACACTGTAAAAGAAAATTCATACCAGCTGGACTGTAAGTTTATTCTACAAAAATTATCTACTCAACATGCGCTTTCGGAATTATAGAGTCGCTGTTCTGTTCTGTCATTAATATCGTAATGAAATTAGGCATAATCAAGTTTTATATGAACTTAAATATTTCAACCAATTTTTGTGAGGATCGGACCGTAACCGCCATATAACCCCCATATCCATATTTTATTGTCAAATATTGATGGTGGGTATACAAGATTCGGCACAGCCGAATATAAAACTCGTATATACTTGTTTCTGTTTAATTTATAAACTTCATGCACACATGCAAGTTTACTGAAGCATTCATGTTTGAACAGCAGACAAAATAAAAAAGGAAAAAAAAAGTACAAAAACGCAAAAATTGCAAACTTTACTCTTATGTAATTGTATCATTGTTACTGTTGTTGTTGTAGTACACAATTATTTCCTGTTTATGTTTCTTTTGTTAATGATTAACTGGGCTTTTTTAAAATGTGTTGTTGCTGTTGTTTTTATAAATGTTTACTTCTTGGAATTTTTAAGGATGTTGCCGTTTATTGATTTTTTTGCATTTGCAGTTTTCTTCCTAGGTTAGAAATACGTTTGTTAGGTTTTCCTTGTAATGAAATGTGGATTTCTGAGTGTGTATGAACGTTACATGTGCTTTAATTACGCAAAGAAAAAACATACTTAGTAAGGGTGACCATAATCGAACAGCGTCGTATTAAAATTTTATTTTATGGTTGCTGTCAAATTGTATTATGGTTTTTATATGACCATAATACGTATTACTAATGTGTGAGAGACCAGCTATGTTATGGTTAAGCCCAACCATAATATGTTTATGTAAAAACATGATAGCTAATATGATCAGATCGTTGTAGCATAGTCATATTACGGTTGAACCGAACCATAATTATGATTGACTCCAACCATATTATTATTCTGCTCAATGTACATATTATGGCTTCCAAGTAAGGATCTATATACATTCCAAATTTCAATAAAATCGATTTAGCCGTTTAGGCGTGATGCTCAAACAAACCAACAAATAAACAGACAAACAAACTTACAAAGACATTTAAATATTTATATGGATGAACCAAAAGATTGCTGCAGAAAACAATTTATTATTGAAATCAATTGTATTGCGACAAAAATGTATGACTGTGTTGAATATTTCAAAGTTGTCGTAGCTATGTCGTAACCATGTTTTTTCTCTGCGTACATTTGCATTGAAGTTTTTGAATCCCTTAGAAGTTAATTTTAATAGATTCTTAAAAGCATAGATTGTTTAGTAATGTGTAGTCATTTGAATCTCTATTACTTAAAATTAGAGATGACAAACGGGGAATCCCGGGAAGCGCGGGATTTTTTTAATTTTAAATCCCGGGATTTTGTAAATCCCATTTTTCATAAATAAATATAGGAAATTGTAATTTTTGTGTACTATTTTCATGCATTTTGACATTCTACATGCCCGAATACTGCAAAGCTGTTAAGCTCAACATAGTTAATAGTGTAATGCTATATTTTTGGTTTTCCTTGAGTGTGGCCCTGGAAAATCAGTTTTTCATCACTTTTTTATTCATAAGTCTTCTAACAAAACTTAATTAAAATCCTCTTCAAACGAAATTGATTTTATCTTAGATGAGGAGCTCGAGCAAATTTATATATGTAAAAGCCCCCAAATAACAATACAGTAGACGCTCGCAAATTAGAACCGCTTTGCTTTTGTGGCAATTCTAATTTCTGGACGTTTTTTTTTTTTTTCGAATAAAAAATTGAGTAAATTCCACTCTAAATATTTGTTTAGCTTTCTCTTTAAGTATGGGCCCAGTCAGCACTGTTGCCAGATTTGCCGATTTATCGTCATTTTTGCGTTTTTTGATTGTAAAAATTACGAAGTGCGGTTTGACGATTTTAGTCCTCAAAATTACGATTTTATGAAAAATCTATATTTACAGCAATGTGTTCATATAACCATTTAAATAACAAATAGAATGAATACAAACTGAAACCTAATTGTTTTTGTAAGATGATATATAAATATAATCCGTATTTAAAGAGCTTAAACTACTTCATTTTAATAATTTAATGAATCAAAATTGAAAATGTTTGTTATGAATTTGGAAAAAATGTGTGAAATTTTTAATTTTTATTTTTAGCCGACCAATGCGGAACAAATATTTAGCCAAGACAATATTAATAAAAATAATTAAATCATTTATACAAACAATTACTAACGACTTTTTAAAATTAATAAAGTCTGATTTAACCCGAAATTGACATATTGTTGGTCCGAATTTCGTATACGTCGTTGGAAATGTCTTTGATCTTCAGAATCTGTTCAGAATGCTTAGTATTCGAGATGTAGGTTAGTTCTGGCTTTTTGCTTATATTTAAAACTTTTTGTGGGCCGATCTTCCAGATTTTTAATAGCAACCGAACTAGAACCATACATAATGTATTGTTCCATTGTACCATTCATGTTTGTAAGTTTATTTCAACAGACAGACGAACATCGATATATCGACTGATTTGATTTTCATCAAAATCCCGAACCCCGGGATTTTTAAAAATCAGTCCCGATTAGCTAATGTAACAATGTTGGTAATTGTTTAGGGAAGACACATCTTATTTATTCGAGGTTGTCTCACATTTTGGTCCATAAAACTGTTTATGCTCAACCGATTTTGATAATTTTGATTACCAAACAACTTAGAACAATGTTAACATTCATTGGATGTGAGAATTTTTTACACAAACAGGAAGACGTACATAGCTAAATCTGTTGAGTCTTAGGTGAATATTTCTCGGCGTAACACACGTAATGACAAACTTTTATTCACCACTTTTGCAGGTGGAGAGTATAAACAAAACAATGGCAATTTGAACAACCTCTTGCCACAAATAGCTCATGTCAACCGCTTGATTGGTAGTTACAACCACATACTACTACTGTTTGACATCACGTTCATCCACAACAACAATAAAACTAACAATGAAAAAAAAAAAAGATTTAGCAAAACAAAATAAAAATTAAAAAAATAAAAAATTCCTATTGAAATTGATCGCCAACAGAAACTTGCACATAGTAGCAAAGAATTGTATACAAACTAAAAAAGTGTTTGTTATTGTGTTGGATTAACAAGGGTCTTTTTTTTAGTAGTAGTTGCAACATAATTTCAGCCAGTTGCTGTGGCTGGATTAAATAATACGAAATTGTTAACAATTTAATGAGTTGTAGTGAGTTTTTTTTTTTCTGCAAGAGGCTGTTGTTACTATTTTTGCTACGGTAGTTTTGAATCTAAGTAAACTGCAGTAAAGTTCAATGAACGTACGATCATCGTTTCATTTGAGTTGAGATTACGACAAGTGCATGCCACAGCTAAGCCGCAAGAGGCAGTTGTGGAATAGTTGTAAACAAAAAATCGCGTTTTTTTTTTTTTTTTTTTTGTTTATTACTGTTTTATTATTTGTGCCACAAACGGCTACTAAAAATGTTGCAAATTAATCATGTTGCCTGTTTCCATGCTGTTTTGTTTCGATGTTTTTATTTTAATTTTTTGTTGTTTGTCAATATTATTTACACAATTTGGCTTTTTATTATACATATCTATGTATGTATGTATTTTTTCTTATTTTATCAGCAACCAAACAAACATGTTTTAAAATGTCGTTAATTTCATGCTGTTTTTTGTGGCAAAAAATATAAGATAATATGTTTGTATATAGAATTGTCATTCCGTTTGAAATTTCATCAATATTTTGTTTACAACCCTACAAAATATCTATGGACAATAAACTGCTTAGTTATGAGTAGGTAATTTTTAATATGCGCAAAATACCTCAAAAAGCATGTATATACAGAACTAAAATATAAATTTAAACTTTTAATTATGTAATTCTATTGTAATAAAAAATGTTGTTCCATAAAACATTTAAAATTAAAATCATTATTTGTAACATAAAATGACAAAAACAGTTTCATAAAAAAATTTAAAAAAAAAACATTTTGGCCAAAATTTAATCGGTTAACCGATTGAATACCCTAATGAGTATGCAAGATTCAGCAACAAATGCATTTTTGAATAAAAACTTTTTAAATATTCTAAAGCTTATCAATCAAAAGGCTTGCAAAACTTGCCCTGCTTATGAGCATATAACGACGTATGCCTCTATTTTTCAAACAAATATCAACTGTTATAAAATTCCAGATAACTTAAGGATATAGAGCTTTTAGAAATACATATTTTCAAGTTTGTCTGTATTGCTAAATCATGGTTGGTTCTACGTTGTGGACTCAGGTATTACAATAGACCAACATGTGTGAAATTTGACTCAGATCCTACATAATCTATGGGGATTAACAAATTATGTTAGAACGAAACTCCAGCCTGCAGTTATATGTTGGAAAGCAATTTCTAAACGCATTGTGGATATTAGGTTCTGTTCCAAAGACGGGGACATCTGGCAGACACAAAATCCTATTTATTTCACCAAAATTATTATTATTATTCTCTAAGTGCAGGTTAGGGGTCTATAAAATTCGGTCCAGCTTTATAAAAGTACTTTCCAACTTGTTATAGATTTTATTTGTGTATATAATTTGTCATTTTATGTGGTAGTAAGTGAACATGAAAAGAAAGAAAGAAAATGACTAGCAGCAACAATAAAATCGTTGATATTTTTTTGTGATATTTTTAGCTCAATTGTGAAGATTTCTAAATTTTGATTGCACGTGCCACTTTTAGCAGCCAACACCAACATTATCATTGTGGCATTTCATATATAGATAGATGCAGTAAATTGTCAAGTTGCTTTTTAACAAAGTCGTCGTCACAATGTCTATGTTTGAGGTAAAACATAAAATAAAATAATAATATACAAAAACAACAATATCCACATCAAGTGGGAGAAGAAAAACAACCAACAACCAACCCAGCAACCTCTTTAAATTTATATTGAAGATGACGACATCATTACTTAATGATTTTTATATGATGCTGTCTCCATCTTGCACAGTGGTTAGAACTAAACTTATTTTATTTAGTATACATTTAAATGTTTCTTAATAGCAACTTTTCGTTTATGAGAACGAAGATGACCGAGCTGTTTTACATTAGGATCATTTGGGTAGAAAGACACAGTGACATAAAGGGGATGAGATGTTAGATTGGGCACTACCTTATGGATTTTACTATATTTGGAATGCAAATATACAACTGAAGAGTTGGCGAATTAGATATGGGTTAGCAGGATAGCCTGTTAACTGTCGCCGCATCTGGATATTAGGCTTTCTGTGCTTTTACAGATATATAAAAGTCGGTTATACTCGTAACTGAAGGTCGTCTCATTGGGCTGCATGCTCAGTAATTGCGTGTTAAGAACAATAATTTTTGTCGTACCAACGAAACCTGTTTGTGGTAACCATAAACAAACAGCGACAAATTATAATTGCATTTTATGGCTGCTATGACCATAATATTATTAATGTGTAGCATTACAAAATATAATAATATGATCCTATTTAATCATAAGTTGATCATATGTTATATTTAAAGTACTATACAAAATAACATCCTTTTCTATATCTGTCCAAAATTTTAAAATCGTACGGTCAGTTTTGAAGATATTTGCATTTAAAAACAACTTTGATTTCAACAAACATTTCAAAATTTGCTTAATATGAAAGTATTTATATTAATTTCTATATATATATAAAATAAATAATATAAAATAAGGAAATTCCAAAGCAAATATGTATTTTTTTTTTAAACAGACACATTTAATTTATTTTTAAAACAAAAAATATATATTTTTTTTCTGTTTTTCTCAGAAATTAAATTTTATTAATTTTTAATATTTTAAGAAATATTTAATGTTTTTCTAACTTTATCCAAAATATTAATCGCAAAATTACCTAGTTTCTGTTGTATTCAAAAAAAAAAAAAAATAAATAACCTGTGATAAAATCTACTGACAATAAAATTAAAAATTCGAATTTTGCAATTAATTCCGTAATTCTGCAAACATCCTTAAATATTAAATCTAAAAATGTTCTCTGAACCAAGATAATAATTCTGGACTTTTTTCTTTCATTTATCAATTCAATGTTTAATCGGCTGCATGTTTCTATTAATTTTATTAATGCGTCAGAAGAAAATCTTATGTAGAAAACCATAAGATTTAAGGACTGAGATCGTAAAATTCTTGACACACGTTTTTCATTAGAACTTTTAACCCAAGTATTATTTGATTTTTTTTTTTTATCATGTTACCTTTGTAAAGCATGTCAGTTATTATGTTTAATGTCAATTATGTTCATTTGTTGTTAATCTGTTTAAAATGAGTGACCAGCAAAAAGTGCGTACTAAAATTATTAAATATTTTCAACAAAACCCAACTTGGTCCTACAAAAAGATGGCCAAGCATTCAGAGGTCTGCCGTCAAACTGTTTCCAATGTTATTAAACAGTACCGGGAGAACTTGTCCATTGATAGGGAACCTGGTTCATGTAGAAGGAATGGTCCACATGTTGTTTCTATAGCCAATAAATAGAAAGCATTTTCAAGAGAGTTCCCAACACATCCGGTAGGAAAGCAGCCCGGTTAGGTCAGTACTCGAACTATTTGGTACGAAAAGTTAAAGCCAATGAAGGTTTAAAAGCATACAAGGCTCAAAAAGTTCTTAACGGGAACTCTGCTAAAAATTTAAGTCAAATTGTATACAAAAAATATACCTGCTGCATAACGGATGACGAAATGTACGTATGGAAATTTTTTCGCTGCTTCCGGGTGAATATTTTTATGTTACTGAGGGAATGTTGTAGAAAAGTTTAGGACCCAAATGCAGGAAATTTTCCCAAAAAGTTCTTGGCATGGGAAGCAATATGCAGTTGCGGCAAGAGAAGTCAAACATTTGTTACAAAGGGCTCTAAAAATAAAGGAATGTTTACAAAAAAGGATGTTTCCATTCATAAGACTTATTAATGTGTCCACTTATTTTTGGCCTGATTTGGCATCTATCACTATGGTAATAAATGTCTTGAGTGGTACAATATCAATAATGTGGTATTTGTACCAAGAGAGGCAATTCCTCCAAACTGCCTGGAGCTCAGTCCAGTGAATAGATATTGGGCTTTTGTTAAAAGAGAATTGAAGAGCAAAGTGACATAAAGCACTATAAAAACCATGATGGAAGTGTGGAAAAGTTTCAAAAGTTTCATCATTAATGATTAGAACTATTAAAATATTTTTTTTTTGTAAATTGTAACAATAATTTCAATCAAATAAAAAAAGATTCAACTGTAAGTTTAGTGGTTTCATTTGTATTAAAATACATGTATGTTAAACATTTTTCGATCTCAGTCCTTAGTTATTTTTTGAATTTTATTTTTATATTTTTTAAGTACTTGCTGTTTCAGCACTAGCCGTGTGAATAATGTATTCAACATTTTAATCAATTTATGTTAATATGTTACTAAAAGTAAATATTCATAAACATTTTATTCAAACTCTTGAAGGTCAAGGTCAAAATTAATTTAAGACCTATGGTTTCTAGGGCAAAGTTGCTTAGAATTTTCGACTGCATAATCAATGTAGGTATCAATCAATGTATTTATCAAAAAAAAAAAAAAAAACATATTTTAAGAATTTGTTCTAAAATAAATAAGTTGTTCTAGAAGGAGTGCAATCAGAACAATTTAAAAGCCTTTAACGACTGCCTTGGAACTAGTGATGTCGCCATTACTTCTGGAACCATATTGTAATTGTATAGAGTTATTTAAGAACCTGTTCTTTGGAACTAATAATACACTGGTTCTATACTAGTTCTATTATTAGTTTCGAAACCGGTTTAAAAACTTTTATTTTTTTGGAAAAAATAAAAAATTTAAAACAAAGAAAATACGTATACGAATTTTTTATTTAAATGAAAAACTGAATAATTAAATTTAATACACATAGATATTTAAGGAATTGGACGAATGACGAATTTATTTTCTTCAAAAACATTTCCAACTGAATGTAGCGGACGGACGCATGTCCAATGTTGCTAAAAATAGATAAAAATCTACACAACTTTATGAAACTTTAAACATCTTAGTTGTTTAGATATTCCGTAGTTAGCTGTTAAGAAACCATTCCACTAGTTCTCAAGGAGAAGGTGTTATAATAGGTCTGAAAGTTTTTGCTGCATGCTACCAATCAATGACAAATTTGTTCATCCACTTAAAAGTTTAATTTGTAAAAAAGGTTTTTTTATTTTTTAAGAAAAATTTTGGAAAATAAAATAAATTAAACCACTGCAGTGCACTGTATAGAAAACATAATTATGTATTCGTCTGTTTGAAAAAATATGTAACATAAAATTGTTGTGCGCATGAGTCGCCACCTGTATTGGGGTCACATTGATATCTTCTTCTGCTGTTAGTGAGCACTTTTTATGTCAGCATTTTCTTTATTTATTTTTTTTAGTCAAACAACCTGCCACCACACACACCATTACTAAATTAAACTGCAACTTTTTGTGTAATATTTTTGACAATTCCCTCACAGCGCCAACAGGCAGCCAACCCTCGATTAGTGTAAATTTACAAAATATGTATGTAGGAACATACATATCACTGTGTGTTTGTTTGTGCATTGGAAAATTTATTTCTTTTGTTTAGGTTTCAATATTTTAGTTTTTCTCAAGAAAAACACAAATAAAACATTCAAGTTTCAGTGGATAGTGTATAATGCTCGTAATAATGTCTGTGGGGAGCACACCCATTGTTGGCTGTCCGATGATTTTACTGACTTTGTGCTGTTGCTGTTTTGTTGTTGTCACTGCTGCTGAAAACCCATAACAATGGCGACATCTATTCTCTAGTGTTGGTCGTTTCGTGTGTATTTTCATTTTATTTCATCATCATCATGTTGCTTGCTACAAACGCAGAGTAACCAGCTGTTAAGCAAGTATGTGGTCATGTATCCCTTATAGACAGTAATTGACAACTTGGCTGAGTTCAGTTTATATATTTTGGGTTATTTGACACGTATATGCTCTTTGTGGTGCATAGAGAAGTCAATTGGTTACTTAATACTTTCCATATAATCTAGTGTGAACACTATTGTCACTTAAGTGTCTCTAAGTAATCCAGAGTGTAGTCACTTTAAATGTTTATTTCGTACTGCACTTTTAATTAAGTAATTCGTACAAACTGGTTTTATACACATTTTGTTGATATAAGTAATTCTCATACAGTTTATTATGTCCTAAGTAATCTAGATTGTAGTCACTTTTAACGTTTATTTTGTACTACACACTGGAGAGTTGTTGGAGGAAAGTTTTTTTACAAGCAATCGGTTATTAACTGACTATTAGCACCCAAACATGTTAAAATGACTAGTTATGTAGCTAATCAAGTAACCAATTAGATAGATAGTAAGGTAATTGACTCTATGTAAATCGAATGTGTTGATTACATTGTACCAGCTATCAAAAAGTCTGTTTGTAATGAAAAAGTGTCAATTTATCCCCTGCTTAGGACATGCAAGTGTTTAAATAACTAGTCACGTAACTACTTATGTAACTAGTAGTCACACTAAGTAATTGGTAAAATCCCTAGTTCGTGACAGTCACCAAGAACTGCTGGGTATACTCAGCTAATGTGTATCTGGATCTGTGTAGATGTATGTGTGTGTGCGTGTGTAAGTATGATGATTTCAATGACATAAACATTTAATTGTTAAGTATACGCACTTAAGTACTATTTTATGGACTACTTTCCATTATGATCCAACTACTACATCCTACTCTGCATATTTAATGAAAATTTTATACTTAATAGCAAAAAATATACATACATACTCGCATATATAAAACTGTCCTCCTTTTATATACACAAAAGGACTCCTTTATTTGACCATTAAATATTCCATAATGAAAGCTTTCTCTCCCATGACATTGTTTTATTTTCCTATGAAATTGTACAAAAATGCGGTAATTTTCTGAAAATATCTAGTAATATTCCCACACCCTTAGAGGTTTTTAGAAAAATAATTGGGCAAAGTCATGCCATAAATCAAATTCTAAAATTTAAGAGAATGAAAATTGGATTGTTTATATCAGCGATTAAGTATGTATTAATTAGGTTAATTTCTCAATAAATATTTGACACAAATAAAATAGATTTTCCACTTTACCCCTATTAACCATCTCAATTTTATTTACATTATCAATTTAATCATACAAAATTTAATTATTTTGCAATATCGAACAACATGCTCAAACATTTCCAAACACAAAATTGGTTTTATACATTCGTCCTGTTCTGTAAACCGAATCTGAGTAACGATTTCATTTTTAAAACGAATTCACATGACTTACTTACTCGCTTTACTTTTGAGTAAATAAAAACATAATTCATGTATAAAACCAAAGTATAACAAGTAGTCCGACTCTTTGACAACAGTCCCTAACTCTATGCATGTGTTAGTTAAAAAGTACCTAACTCTAAACATGTGTGAGTAACAAAATTACATATGTGTTGGTATCTTTTAAATTTTTTCAGGCAACAGAGTTCTATAAAAATGTTTTAAATTTTAATTTGTATGAATTTTCAATACCAAAAATTAGAAGTCTGTCCTATAATTTAAATTCTACAATAACAAAAAATTACAAGTCAGAAATTACGAAAATATTTTTTCTGGAATTGTGCAAAATAGAAACATTTTGACAATAAAAGTGTGCAAAAAGTGTTTTAAAAAAAATAAAGAATAAAATGTATTAAAGTAATAATGTGTAAAAAAACGTTATTTTTATCAAAAATTAAAAGTAAACACTTCAAGAAATTTCATTTGTTTACATTTCTCTGAACTCACACGGTATCCGTATATGTGAGAGAGTAATTTTAAAAAATTGAGAGTCGGACTACTTGGTATACTTTGTATAAAACCATGCGATTTGAAGAACATCAATTTGTCAATTATTCGGTGGAAATCACTCAATTTTAAGAACCTCACTTTACAAAATATGTACCCTCTCTCACCTATGCTTATTTGTTTAATTTATTTTATTTTATAAGCAAAGCATTTTATCTTTCATTTATTATCTCATTTTAAACTTTTCATTATCACTTCATATTGAGACATAAAATTAGCAACACATTTCAAATTTTATGGACTAGATTTAGTGGTTGTTTGTTCAATTATCAAATATAAATATTTTTTAACAAATATAATAGAATTTGTAGTACTTTTACAGAGATTTATTAAAAAAAAAAAAACCAACAACAACGAAAAACTAATTATACTTTTATATTTAACAGAATTTTTTCACAAATTGTCATGATATTGAAGTGGCAACAGACTACAAACTACATATTGCATATGTAATATATAAAACTGATCGTAGAATAAGTTTAATTAATTTAAGCATGATATTAGGCACGTATTGAAATGAATATTATTAATAATTCGTTAACAACAAAAAGTGAAAAACAAAAATCAAAAATTGTTAAAATTGTTAAATGAATTAAACACATAAAAAACCTTAACTACACAACAACCTGAACTGAACGAATTGTCTGCAACAAATATATAAAAAAAAACATTTCAGTTTTTAATTTTATATCCGGCTTCTTTTTGCTGTCAAAATCTACTTAATATGTAAACATGTTTTGGGGTATATATCTACGAATTTTTTTGGAATAAATCTCACATTTCTAAACGACTGTTTTAATCGAGACATGGGCATAGCCAAGCAGTATTCGCGTTTTAGATTTGAAAATGTGCACATGTGCTTCAGTGGAGGTGCTCGGCTAGATCTTGAAAATACATTATTGCGTGTACTATTTACAATTAAACCGCCATTTAAAAGATATAAAATATTTGAATAGTAATAAAAAAATTAAAAATATACATACTCCTATAAAACTTTAGGAATTGAATCAATAACTTCCAACACAACGTAATACATATTTATTTAAATACTAAATTATAAATAACACATTTTTTGTAAAAAATGTCTCAAAAATCAAAATCATTTTTAAGAATGTGGCAACGCTTTTTATAATGCTCACAAAAAAAGGAAACTTCAAAAAACCTCATTTCAAAAAAAAATTTGATTGGAACTACTTTCTATATTTTTATCAGGAGTCAGACTACTTATTATACTTTGACACATACAATAGAGAAATATACATAAAGCGGAAGGAGAGAGAAACATTTTTGGAAAAAATTACTCTCTTTTCACACATACGGATGATACCAAAGTATAACAAGTAGTCCGACTCTTTGACAACAGTACCTAACTCTATGTATGTGTTAGTAAAAAAGTACTTAACTCTAAACATGTGTGAGTAACAAAATTACACATGTGTTGGTACCTTTTAAATTTTCTACAGGTAACAGAGTTTTATAAATACGTTCTAAATTGAATTTTATATGAATTTTCAATATCAAAAATTGTAACTCTGTCCTATGTTTTAAATTCTACAATAACAAAAAATTACATGTCAGAAATTCCAAAATATTTTTTTCTTGATTTGTGCAAAATAGAAACTTTTTAACAATGAAAATGTGCTAAAAGTGTTTTAAAAAAAATATAAAATTATATGTGCTTAAGTAATAATGTGTAAAAAACGATATTTTAACAAAAATCAAAAGTTTAAATTTCATTTGTTTACATTTCTTTGAACTCACACGGTACCCGTATATGTGAGAGAGTAATTTGATAAAATTGAGAGTCGGACTACTTGGTATCATGATTGAAATATACAAGGTTGATCCACTTCTCTCTCACAAAAATATTTTTGAAGTTTATTGGAATTATTTGAAATTATTTTTTTGTAAACAATAAAAAAGTCTTTACCACATATGAAAAAAGGGAAAAAAGGGTTTAAGAAATATTTAATTTTAATGTGTAATTTATATTAAAAATTTGTTTCGGCTTCTTGCTTTTTGTGTTTTTTCTTTCTTGGAGTCTGTATAACGGATAGTTTATAATTATTTCAAAAAAGAATTTCTTAAGTTAACATTTTTTTTATTAGATTTTCTGTTTGCTGTTTTATTTTTTTTACTTTTAAATAAACAAAAAATGGGATTTTAAGAATGAATACGGTAGCACGATTTTTCATAATTCCAATAAACGTCAGAACGTTAATATGGCGACAAAAAGAGAAAGTGAGACTACCTTCTATTTTTGTATCATGCTTGGTATACTTTGGATGATACAATAACAAAATACATTCTCATGAATTAGCTTTTTGACAAAAGACTTAGGTTTTTAGGCAAAGAATAACAAGAAGGGAAGCCTCTCTATTTTTTTACAACAACAACTTCTCTCTCTTCTCACATACAAGTAGTATGTGAATTCAACACACTTAAGAGAGAGATTTGACTTCAAAACTTTTTCTTCAAAATTGCAATAAAATTGCCATTTTAACATACTCTTTCACAGACACATAATATTCTTTTATTTTTTTCCACACATATTTACCATTAAAATAACCGAAACACGCATATTTTGCACAAACGAAAAATATTTTTTTTTAATTTTTTTGACTTTTAATTTTTGGGGGTTGAAATTAAAACTGAAAAAAAAAACACATTTGTAAAATTTGGTATTGAAAATTAATAAGAAATTCAAATAAATTAAATTTTTGCAGAAATTATGGAAGATAAAGCAGAAAAATCTATTTATAAGATCTTTCCAGGTCAAATTTACATTAAATAATTTGAGAGTTGTTTGAATTTTTAAATTTAATTGTAATAAAATCTTGTTATAATTTTTAAGGTCGTTTTTTTACAACTCTGTGTGTTTGAGGAGTGTGGTGAAAGTGGTTTGAAAACCAATACATGTAAACAAAATGTTACCAATACATTCATATAGTTAGGTTTTTTATGACAACCGACTTAGGTTTTTTTTGACAGCGTTTCACTTCTTGTTATTCTTTGTTTTTAGGTCTCAGTTACCTACCTAGTTGTCATATATGCCTCAAACATTTGAACAAAAAACTTCAAACAGAAAAATAATTTAATTTAAAAATTCTCTTTTGCTGCAACAAAGTCATAATTCAAAAAAAGTTGTTTCGATAAAAACGGCTTTGAATGTTTATGACATTTTACTACTTCTTAAATAAATTTTCAACAAATCATGCGATTTCAGAAATAAAACCCGATTTAAATAGTAGATGTTAATATGTTTCTAATATGTATTTAACCCAAATTTTTATTTGTCAAATATTCGAGAAAACATGAATTTTTATTTTTATGTTTACGACAAAAAACACTCTCCCACAAAAAATAATTGACTTTTTTGAAAACTGATAAAACTATATGAAAGCCTATAGAATGGCGTATGTTTTGTATTACTCAGTTCAGTACATGTGATCTGAATAAGATCAAAAATAAGATTTCATTTCAGGATTTTTAGCGAAAAATGTGGTATAAAAGATAAAAAAAATAAATAATTTTTAGAATTAAGTTTTAACTATCGTTTTATTGGAAAGACGATATTACAAGGAAAGGTACATTTTAGTCCGCCAATACTATTGTTTGTGATACGCAATCGATATCGTTTTAATATCGTTTGGTTTGTTGGAATATGTTATCCTGAATGAGTGAAAATTCACAAAGGGACTTAGTACTTTTTCTGTCTTCTAATGGTACTAAATCTTTCTTACTGTGACATATGGAATTATACTTATAATAATATCATTACAATATCGATGGCAAAAGCATATAATGCAATTTCATTAAATTTATTAAACAATCAGCTAGTAATTAATACTTATTTTGTATATTTTGTTATGTACTAATCACTTTATAGAAGTTTTCAGGAGATTCAACAATTTGAGAGAACCCTTATTTTGGAAAGCATATTAAGTTATTTATCAGGTCTGTCAAGTATTGGGTTCTACAATAAGTCAAAATTTTATTCAACCAAAACTTTATAAAAATCAATTTTTGTGAGTAATTTTTTGAGGTAAATTGATAGACGATTTATTTTTGCTTTTATCTTCAAATTTAATGCAGTTTTTCTGATTTCTAATATCAAGATAAAGGTAAACATCAATAAAACATGTGTTACTAAAATGCAATTTTTCACTAAAAAAAACGTATTTTACTGAAAAAAATAGTTTTCACTAAAAACATATTTTGTCACAAAAAAAAAAAATAATATTCCACCTTTTAATAAAATTATTGGAGCTATTACTCACCCAAGTTTAAAACAAATTTCAACCAACCTGCAAACAAAAAAAAATTTAGTAATTAAAAAATCTAATAATCTTAATTTCAAATAAATATTTGTGTCATAGAATAAATACATAGAACAAAAGGAGAGAGAAATGTCAATGAACAAAAATTACTCTATTTTCACACATATGGGAGATTTATTAGAATCCTGCTATTAAGATGGGTCCAAATATGTATCTATTATTTTAAATGGATAGATTTTTTTTAAATTTTGCCACCACCTTGTATCTCAATTTTTCAAATTACTCTCTCACATATACGGGTACCGTGTGAGCTCAGAGAAATGTAAACAAATGAAATATCTTGAAATTTTAACTTTTAGTTTTTGATAAAATAGCTTTTACACATTATTACTTTAACTCATACAACTCTATATTTTTTTTTTTTTTAAACACTATTAGTAAACTTTCGGGTGCCCTGATATACTACACGATAGTGTGCTGAACTATCAATCTGGGGGTTGCGGGTTCGATTCCTGCCAGAGACTCTGGGTGTATCTGCAGACAAGCAAAACGCTTCGCAGTTTGTGTTTGTTTAAAAAAAAAGTTTCTATTTTGCATAAATTAAAAACAAAATATTTTTCTAATTTTTAACATGTAATTTTTTGTTATTGTAGAATTTAAACTATATATAGTTTAAATTTTTGCTGAACTATCAATCTGGGGGTTGCGGGTTCGATTCCTGCCAGAGACTCTGGGTGTATCTGCAGACAAGCAAAACGCTTCGCAGTTTGTGTTTGTTTAAAAAAAAGTTTCTATTTTGCATAAATTAAAAACAAAATATTTTTCTAATTTTTAACATGTAATTTTTTGTTATTGTAGAATTTAAACTATATATAGTTTAAATTTTTGGTATTGAAAATTCATATAAAATTCAATTTAGAACGTATTTATAAAACTCTGTTGCATGCAGAAAATTTAAAAGGTACCAACACATTTGTAATTTTGTTACTCACACATGTTTAGAGTTAGGTACACATACATAGAGGTAGGTACTGTTGTGTGTACAATTTCAGTCATAGAGCGGAAACAAAAATGTTACCACTTAGGTTTTTGACAACTGAGTTAGGTCTTTGACAGAAGTGTTTCCGATCGATGTGTATTTATCTATGATTTCAGTCTTTAAATGAAATGAAATTTAAAAATTTTCAAATCTATATATATATAAATGGGGCATTTCACGTCAAGTGAACCAACTTTTGAAATCGATGTCTTCCGATCGGGATGAAATTTAAATTTGAAAAATTAAAATAAAAAAAAAGGGCCCATTTTGAAAAAAAAAGTCAAAAATGTTTTTGATTTTTTAAAAAAAAAGTCAAAAATATTTTATTAATTTTTTTAAATTTTTTTTTTTCCAAAGATTGCATAAATAGCTATCTAAACTATTTGGGACACATTTTGCTAAGAACAATAGGTAATAAGTTATATGGATAAGAAAAAACACCTGTTTGGCCAAAATGTCAAATTTTGACCTCCTATAACTCAGAGAGTTCTTGACCGATCTTGTTGAAAACTTGTGTCCGAATTACTATCCAATAGAACTAACATTGGTGCAAATTTCATCCCGATCGGAAGACATCGATTTCAAAAGTTGGTTCACTTGACGTGAAATGCCCCAAATATATAAATGTCTTTGTAAGTTTGTTTGTTTGAGCATCACGCCTAAACGGCTGAACTGATTTTATTGAAATTTACTTGAAAGCGTCAATAGGCTATATTTTCAATACTTGGACCAGAAAGAGGTAAACAGGGGGAAAACCGTCAAGCTAGTTGTATATAAAGTACAAAATATTTTATTGAGTAATTGCATGTCATGTTTTTACTCATTTGGACGGAATTAATACATAATTCATATAGATAGATGCTGCATTACCGATAGTCACGAAGTCACCAGTAGGGAATCCATATCAACTCAAAAACATTTCGCTTCTGACCATATGGAATTTAATTCAAATATCTCGAATTTCTTTATAAGTTATGGTTTCAAAATATTTTATAAGTGGATAATAATTAAAAGTGAGAATTTTTGGTTAAGAGCGGGACCAATGACTGGCAGTACCGCCTAAAGCTAATATCTAGATTGTCTTAATAACCATTAATGAGTCAGCCAGTGACTGAGAAAGTGAGTTAGTGAGTTAGTGTTTGAGTACGAGTACGTGTACGTTCTACACAAATTAAGACTATAAAGTTAAGTCTCCTTAGGAGACTTGAACACTTGTTGTTTTTGTTTTTACAGGCGATTGAAATTCCAATGAAATTTAAACCTTGTACGTGTTAATAACGTATTTTTTGTAAAAAATTTTATAAAACAAAAAAAATGTTTCCCTGAGTACTTGTACTTGTACAAACAGCGGACCACATTCAATAACATAACTATTGCGTTTCTACGCTCTTTCGTTGTAGTGTAGCCTGTGTCACGTGCTTTATTTCATGTTTTAATTGCACATTGGGCCCAATGAATGGAACGTAAAGCAGAAAGTCAATTTTTGAATTTAACAAAAACACAATTAGAAAATTTGTATTAAGTAAATAGTTTTAAATAGTTTTTTTACGTTTAAAGACATCCAAAACTATAGCAACTACATTTAGCACTCATTAAAAGTAGGGGAAAGACTTTGATAAACTGTATGCTATTTTTAAACGCTTTTATTAAACTTGCAATGTCTTTTTGTATGTTTGCTTAGGTTACAATTTTTAACTGAATTTTGAACCAGTTCTCCGGGCTACGTGGCATGTACATGCGTATATGTTAACAATTTTTAAAGCTGTTCAAATAATCCTTAAAATATTCAATTTATTTCATAATTAAAATTTGAACTTAAAAATAAATAAAAATAATAATAATTAAAATTGTTAATCAATTTTAAAGTATTTTCAATGTTGTTTCAGAATATGTGCTTTTTAAGATATGTTCGAAAATTCGAATTTTCAAGATTTAAAGATGAAAATAAATGAATATGTAATGAAAAATACATTTTTAAAACAAGCTTTCATTTATATACTATAATGCCCGTAACATCAACAAATAGATATCTACGGTATAAAATACCCAGCTGATAAATTTACCTAAAGGGTAACTTGACATTAATTTCAAATCAATAAAAGTTACCAAATATTTTTACTCCATAATTCCCTGTCTATACCTAATAAATTTGTATCATGATAAACGTCAAAATGATTGTCAAGATAAAACATTATCAGGTATAGTCTCCATTTATTAGTATTATTGCTTCGTTATGACAAAATTGTTAGTGCTTTTGCTTAGACAACTTTGTCTTGACAACAAACGTCATTAATTGTTATGATAAATATTTGTCAAGTATAGCCAGGGGGTAAGTAACTAAGCACTGATAGATATCTGTTTGTTGAAATTATGGGCATAAAAAGAAGAAAATACTAAATGAAATCAAACTATTTATTGCATTATAGAATTTATATGATTTAAAGTCATATAAACTGCAACAAAATCGACAACATTGTAAATGTTTTTTAAACCACTACACAATTTTGATGTATTGTGGTTCCAGTAGTACAAATATGGTCCAAATTTTTAATTCTATGGAGAGGTTTTTTTAAAAAATGTGTAAGTAAAAAATAAAATAAGATATCGATCATAAAAATCGATTGATTCTTTTCGAATTTATTCACAATTTAGTGAATTCTCTCATTTTCACAAAATTTTATTTTCTTTCGATTGATTGAATTTTGAAAAAATTTTCCCAAATTAGAGTATCAGTATTTATAAGAACTCCTTGAACCGTATTATTTTATTCAAGATGTGTTTGCTATAACGGAAACATCATTTTTTGCTACCGCAATCGTAAATATGAAAAATGTTTTCAAAATTCAATCAATTAAAAGAAGAAGAACATTAACTACTCAATTTTATGCATATTAAACAAAAATCTCAATTTTTCTAAGTTTATTTTAATAATATCGGATTAGTTGTTTTTAAGTTATGACAACATAAGTGGATAAATGTGTCAAAATATTGACAATTTTACTTAAAAATTATCTATGGAATTGAACAATTTCACCATTTTTGTACTTAGATAGCGATGATGCATCAAATCTATATTGTGGTTATCAACCTTTTTTTTTGCTGTTGACCTGTGAAATAAATTGTTTGATTTAATTTATTTTATTTTCATCATTTTATTATTTATTTATTTTGCCTCTAAATAATAGTCATTCGCTAGACCCAATGTGCACTGCATAAAAAGCAACATGAGACCACTTTGGAAGCTATAAAAAGTATTAATATTGTTTTTATACAAAAAAAAAGAATAATTACAGCAAAATGTATGTACATATGTATGTATGTATGTATGTTAGTATATAAAAATAATTATAATTAAAGTGATATAAATAAAACAAAAAAACAAGTAAGAGTGTTATAATCGGCTGTGCCGAATTTTGTATACCCACCATCAATATGTGACAATTGAATATTTTTCTGATATAGGGGTTATATGGGTGGTAGGGTCAAGTATTTCGGGGGAACATTTGAACGGGGGCTAGGTGAACTCATGGACCGATATTACCCATTTTCAATACCAAATAAACCTTATTTTTCAGCCAGCTCCTTTCGTTTTGGCCCATCCTATTTTCAACAGACAGACAGACAGACAGACGTACGCACATAGCTAGATCGTCTTAGAATTTCATAAGGACCCAGAACCTATGTATATACTTTTGTAGGTATGCGATGAATACTTCGATATGTTACAAGCGGAATGACAATTCAATATACATACACCACAACTTTTTTGATGGTTGGGTAAAGGAAGACAAAAAATGAGACATGTTAAAAACGGTAAAAAAAAAGGAATATCAAATAATAAAGTGTACTTAGTTAGTTAGTTTGGTGTTGCCAGTAGGTGTGTCTCTTTTATGGATTATTTTGTTGATATCATTGCTGTTGTATTTTTTTGTTATTCATGTTGTAAATAGTAAAAAGACAACCAATTGTTTGTATAATAATGGCGTAAACTACAACAATGTACAAAAAAAATCGACATTAAAAGGGTGTGTGCTGCCACAGAAATATAGAATAATAACTTATATGTAGCCAGGAAAGAACATTGCGAGTAATTTAAACATTTATTACATTTTGGTGTAATAATTCATTATTTTGAATCACATTTAGACAATATTATTTATTAACTTTACATTAATACAGAAAACGGTCTCCAGCTAAAATTTGGTAATGACTTGTCATTATTATTATTGTCATTGGTCAATAACTTTGTCATTATCATGAGTACATTATGTTTTTACTGATAACGGCTTCTGAGAGACCAAACTATCAATGTGTTATTAAAATAATTACATAATGACATATTTATAAGCAGTTGTCGTAGGTACTTGCTCCAATGACTCCATCGTTTTAAAAGTTGTTTTGTAAGTAGTGAATTGTCCAAAATAAAACTGTATACTTGGGAATTAATATTTTAGTTGGGGATGTACATTCATTACAGAGTAATGCAAAAGTTAATGATTATGTATTACCGAAGTCCGGTTGGGTAATTATTCAATTAATGAGTGATTTTGTCAAAAAAAAATCAATGATTTTGTCATGACAAATACATATTTATATATGGGGCATTTCATGTCAAGTGAATCGATGTCTTCCGATTGGTATGAAATCTAGTTAGTTCCATGGTTAGTTCTATTGGATAGTAATTCAGACACAATTTTTCAACAGATCGGTTGATAACTTTCTGAGTTAGAGGGGGTCAAAATTTGACATTTTGGGCAAGATGGTGTTTTTTCTCATCCAAGTAACTTTTTACTTAGTGTTCTTAGCAAAATGTCTTTCGGAAAAAAAAAATAAAAATAAAAAATAAAAATTTTTTTAAATTTTTTTTCCAAAATCAAAAACTTTTATGACTTTTTTTCAAAATGGGCCCTTTTTTCAAAAGAAAGCTTAGATATTTTCCTTGAAGACCTATTTGGTCGTTTAGTGGGATGCGAGTGGCGTATTTTTTGAACGCAGTTTTTGTTTTTAATAACTTATACATATGTCATTTTAAAGGGTACATATATTTCATTTATTCTCACTTAGCTATTGTACATTGCATCGAAAATGTCGAATTTTATACCAAGGAATCGCCATATGCGGGAAGATTTGCTTTACTTCTTTAATTTAAAAAAAAAGTGCCGCTGAAGCATGGTGAATGTGTTCCATCGGTTTCAACGCGCGAGACAGATGGTTTCTTCGGTTTAGAAGTAGTGAAGAGGCATTATTTATTGAAGATTGTTGTAAAACTCAGGAAGAGTCGCAGGGAACCTGTATCGAACGCAACTGATGAGTTGTCAGAAAATGTACTGGATTGGAATAGTATACAACATACGTATATAGTTATTTTCAAATATTTGGAGAACAACAATTATGAAAGTCTTTAAGCTTAGTACGCATGTATTCCTTACCATTGTACGAAGTTTTGCTAAACTTTGTGTAACTTACGTTGATGCTAGTTACCTGTTATGCCACACTCCCATACAAAGTAAATATTTATTATCGAATATCTGGAGAACTATAATAAGTAGTGACTCAGTCTTTGCGTGAGTTATTTTCTTACTATGTAAATACGTACATAGTAAGAAAATAAGAACAAGTGAACTCAAATGCAAATTGGTGGTACCCTCATTATTATTGTCATAAAATATCATACATATTATGATCAACTATAGTCGTAATATTACATCATACTATATTCCTTTTATTTATAATGTGATCTTATAACTTCATATAACACTGTCATGCATGCTCATAATATGTTCTGAAGCAATCATAATATGGCCCAAATTAATCACATTATGAGTCAATGTAATCATATTATCATTATAAGTTATTTATTATACCCTTCACCTTCGTGAGAAGGGTATATATAAATTTGTCATTCCGTTTGTAATTTTCACAATATAATTTTCCGACCCTATAAAGTATATATTCTGGATCCTTATAGATAGCGGAGTCGATTTAGCCAGTCCATACGTCTGTCTGTCTGTTGAAATCAATTTTCTGAAGATCCCAGATATCTTCGGGATCCAAATCTTCAATAATTATGTCAGACAGATTTATTGAAGATTTGTTTCGTATTTAAAATCAGCAAAATCCGTTCATAAATAAAAGAGATATGAGCAAAAATCCGAGACAACCTCTATTTTTGGCCTATTTTTGATCTATATCTCGATTACTAAGTCATATACAGTGGTGGCCATGAGGTTAGCACACTTCATACTTGCTGTTTTCTAAAGCAAATTATTTCATTTCATTGCAATTATAAACTACAGTTTTTGGTAATTAGTGTTGTTTATGGTGTGATCAATAAGTCCCGTTACTTTTTTTTTGCATTCTATCGCTATTCTCTTTCAAATTTGTATTTTAGTGCAGTAATATGTAAAATAAGCTGGACACAATTTTAGCACATATAAGTATAATTAAATTTTTTAAAAGTTTTTTGAGGGTATAAATATTAATTGGTAAGTTTAGGTATTACTTAATCAATGAGGAAGAAAAACTGACTTAATAAACATTATTTAGATATGGCTAAAAAAAAGTTGTGTACAGAGGAACAGCGAAAGATTATTCAACAAATGAACTCGAGAGGAACAAGTTTAAGTGAGATTGCTTATACTTTGGAATGCTCCAGGAAGATGGTTTATAATGCACTAAGACATATTCTGAAGTATAAAACATCTAAAAATGTTACACAGGCTCCTCGGCCCAGAAAAACTTCACGTAAAGAGGACACTTTAATATACAGAGCCTCTGTCGGAGATCCTTTTAAGAGCTCCACCGTAATCCAGAGAGAAATTTCAGGAAAATATGGTATCAACGTGTACAGCAGAACGATAAGAAGAAGACTTAATGAAAAAAATGTACGTGGATGCATTTCTCAGCATAAGCCACATGTTTCAAAAAAGAACATACAAGCTCGGTTGTCCTTTGCTCGTGAGCATTTGGAAAAGACGTTAATTTTTTGGAAAAATGTCCTTTAGAGTGATGAATCTAAATTTTGTAGATTCGGATCGGATGGTATGAGGTATGTAAGGCGTCCTCCGAACATGCAACATAATCCAAAGTACACCAGTAAAACAATAAAACACGGTGGGGGTAATGTGATGGTGTGGGCAGCATTTTCTGGGTATGGTGTTGGTCCTATAAAAAAGATTCATACTCGTATGGACCAGTATGTATACCAGAATATACTTCTAAATACAATGCTACCTTATGCAGAGGACAACATGCCACTTAGGTGGCGATTTATGCAATATAATGATCCAAAACACACCTCACGCTTAGTGAGGTGTTGCTTGGAATCGAACAATATCGACGTGTTAAAATGGCCAGCCCAATCTCCCGATCTCAATCCTATTGAGAACCTTTGGAATGATGTGGAGCAGCATGTAATAAGAGAAAAGCCTAAAAATTTGGCCGATTTATGGAAAGAAGTAGAAAAAGCTTGGAATGATATTTCAGTGGATCGCTGTATGGCCCTTGTAGAAAGTATGCCAAGGAGACTAGCAGCTGTGATCAAAAATAAAGGGTATCCAACTAAGTACTAAGTTTTTAGTGAAATAAGTTTTTTTTTGTTTTGTTACTTTTTTAATATGAATAAACTTTTTTATTTTGTGCTAAAATACTGTCCAGTGTTTTTTTGAGGTTATTCTATTCTGGATAGAAAAACGCAAAATATATATAAAGGAATAATGCTGGACATGATGGGACGTGATCTTAGAAGGACAAGAAGGACGCATGCAAAAGATATCATAAAAAAATTAAGAAATATAGGAAATATTTGCGTTTAAAAATAGCAATTAGCTAATGTGCTAACCTCATGGCCACCACTGTACATATAAAGACAATATGGATATCTAATGATATATATTTCAAAGTCCATTGCAACGATGTATATAGTAAGTTGGACCTACAATGGGTAAAAATCGGAAAAAATCACAAAAAACTTTTTTTGTCATAAATTTTTTTCACTAATAAATTAAAAAAAAAAAATTTTTAAATTACAAAATTTTTTTTTTTTAATTTTATTTTAAAGTATAATTTGGTGAAGGGTATATATGTTTCGGCACATCCGAATATAGCTCTCTTATTATTTTTATTTTTTTGAATAGGCTTTAGTTTTAATGTGCTAAATTCCCAATTTAAATATTATTGATAAATTCAATTCAAAATTTAACATTAACCACAGCATGTTATAGGTTAAACAAAAAACTTTTTTCTTTTTGTGTATTAAAATTATACTAATCCACGTACTCTGAACTGTATGTGACAAAATTATAAGAAAACTAAAAAAAAATTTGTTAACATAAGATAATATATATTTTAAATCATATTAAGAGATATTTTGAGATCATTTAATTCCGCAAATTAAATATTAAACAGGATTTCTGAAATCCATCCGTAACTGTGCATAGTATACAAACATTAAGGATCCTCATGTAAACGCTTAAATGCCTCGCAAACTTTGCAATCTGTTCATTTTTGGAAATTCGTTTGCACAACTCCGATAAGTTTGCGCGGCAATTTAGACTCGCAAACTTGAATTTATTGTGCATTTGATGAATCCAGCTGCTTTTGTTTACTTTTATTTACATATAAGAAATAAAAATCAAATAAAATACAAATATTTTGTGCATGTGAAAATAGTGTGAGTTTGAAACAAAATGATTGGATTTAATGACATTGTGTATGGAAATATTAACCAACAGCTAGAACAAAAGCAAAATCTTCCAAACTATGTTTACCATTGTTTGTTCCAAAGATTTCACTTTCATTAGAAATTTTTAGATTAAATTTATAAAATTTTTAAAACTTTTTTTTTTTGTTAAAGCATTTGTTGAATTTATTTTTGTTTGACATTTTTATCAAATAGACATTTTCTGTATAAAATTCATCATGAAACACGTAGTGCAAATTTGAACATTTGCACAAATGGGAAACTTAAGCATTTAAATGAGTATCCTTATTGTTTTATTAATAAGTAATAAATAAAATAAATACTAAAGTCGGATAATTATTTTAAATTAATTGTAGAAAAAAACTAGTTGCATCTCGGAGAACTTGCAAAGAAAAAGAATAAAAAAAGGAACATTTGACATATGGAAAAACTTTTTGCGACAAACAATTATGACTGTGTAAAAACATAGGAAAGTTGTCGTAACCATGTCTTTTCTCTACGTGTAGTTTTAAAGTTTAAGAACTTTGTGGTAATAAGTATGCCTTACTATATGCATTACTCAAATGAGAAAGAAGTCATATAAGTTAGATTTTCACAGTTACGTATTTCAAACAATTTAGATTACGTGTTCTTTATTTGTATTTCTTTTGTATTTCCATTCCACTACAAATCGCTTATCTACCAGCTAAAGAAAGCTTAACGAGATACATATTTAAATACACTATTTATAGAAAATATTTTATCTTTCATTTACAATATTTCAGCATACAAACGATTATTTATTTGTTTATTATGAATGCATGTATGCAGTGTTGTTTGAAATTGACAATTATTAAATCAAGGTTAATCAAGCATGAAATATCCGCCTTTTTCACACATCGGGGCACAAAGAGTCTGCTGTTCTTGTTTATATATATTTTTTTATTTTTAATATTTTTTATTACATGAATAATTCTTGATTTTATTTTCACACATTGCGAGTACTACTTAAATGCGACTGAGCGACAACAGACCACGACAATTGATAAAATGCATATTTTTTAAATGAAAACTACGCTTTAATTTAGCATACAGCAAATTTACAAAACTCTCTGTATTAGGCCAAGGGACAAGAAGGAAAGGAAGGCAGTATGAATCGGTTGTAAAAGGAGTAGTTGAAAATACTGTTTGCCTTTGGAATGTAAGATTTTATTATTTTGATTATTTATACTCTTTATAATATTTAATTCATGTTTTTGTTTTTATTTTCATTAAGCATGTGAACATGCCGTAGTTAGAGCAGATGTATGTAAATGCCCGTCAATGATGAGGATGGATGATGTAGCCGTAGTAATGTTTGTTTTTATTGGAAGCTAGAACAATTTACGATTGTGGGTGTAAATAAGTGGGCGTTTCATTATTACCGTTTCCGTTTCTTTATATTTTATTCAGTTTTTTTCTTTTTTTTAAATTGAAGTACTTTCCATTTACGTTATACGTTAGATGAATCGTTAACGACTAAATATGTACATGCAGTTTAGTAGATGGATGAGCGAATGAATGTGTATTCATTTGATTTTATTAATTCAATTAGAATTTATGAACACTTCTCATAAATGGTTCATAGCTCTATAAAAATTAATGCAAACAAATGAACATATTTTGTTTTATGATGGAACGTGAGTATACTAAATAAAATTTAATTACAGGCACTTAATTAAGACATAATAATTTAATATGATTCTTATTATATAACCCTTTCACGACCATAAGACAATTTGGATAAAAGTAATAATAATTTGAATCAGTTAGCGCCAAGAAAAAATATTTTGAAATTAAAACAAAAAAATGTTATCGGATTTAATGGAATTTTGGTCGTAAAGTGCAAATATTCGTTCTACATACTCATGTTTATGGACTACATATCAATGAACGGAACATGTTTTAATCTAAACACATTAATAAGAGACACGTTTACGAACTAATTAAAATTAAAATGGCACCCATTCAATTTTACGTTATTTATTTTTGTGTTGGGACACCGGTGTCCCTGTGGTCGTCAAAGGGTTAAAGCAGGAAACAGTAAAAGTAATTTATAATTAGTGCATTTAATGACATATTTATGTGTCCCTAACCTTAAATGAAGATTTTAATGTCGCGAGAAGTATCTTTTTACACTGTTCCTTAAAGTTGAAATTTAGAATTTTAATAGATCATTAGGGGCCAAGCTTATCTACCGTTAGCGCTGAGCTATTTTCTCTAGTACTGTTGCCGAAATAATCGAAAATAACGTTACCTCTAAAATACCGTTACCGTATACAAATAATTTTTATTTATATTTTAAAAATAAAAACTATTTCGTTCGCAATACTGAAAATTTCAATGGTTCAAAAAAACCGTAACCAGAAAATAGGGCTTTATAATTAGCTGACCTTAGTAATTTTTTGTTAAAGTATTGTGTTTTAATTTAATTCCGTTGCACTATGCTTCCAAATTCAAATCAAAATTTTTTAGTGGCTTCTTGATATGATATTTTCTAGTTGCAGTATTGGTTTATATTTCATAACAACATGATTGTCGCTATACATATGGTTGGTAATATGATTGCTTTTGAAATATGTTATGTTTGTGAAAATACAAACTGCAACTAAATAATGATAATTACAAACAGATATTTACAACCACATGATTAAAAATAATAAACATGTACTGATTAAGCTGGGATCTTAATATGATTGTTAATGATAACCATAATATGGTTGAAATTATATCAATTATATTATAGTTGTGCTACTATTATGGTTACACGTGGTTATATTATGATTAGCAATAAACAAATCATTATAACAAGCGATTAAATTACATGAATAGAACAGACGATATGTTTGTTATTGTTTTCATTTCTCTGTTTTATAAACGAATATTCATAAATTTATGCAATACTTATATGGTACTAGTTAATAGTGCAGCTTGTAAATATTTTTAAGATAATTTAAAGAGTTTTCATTTCTGTCTGTGTATTTAGGCATATATTGTACAAATTTATTATGAATAATGTCAATTAAAATATGTACATATGTATCGATGTTAGATCTAAAGCAATATTTTATTACTATGCCATAATATTTATTATTAAAAATAATAACATGTGGCACATGTTAATTTAACTATGTTTGGTAATTAATTAAAATGTGTATGACCTAACAACGCACTTAGTAATTAAATATCGGTTTCAATGTTGTATTTTTTTATTTTTTCATTTTTTCATACTCGTGGAGAGATTTTCCTTTATTTTACACGAAGTAAGCCAAAAGCTTTTCAATTAAATAAATATCATTTATAAAAACTGGTGTAGTTATAGTTATTTGATACACAATTCCTGTTTTTTTCCATTTGTCGTATTTGCCATAGGATAAAACTATCAAAAGGGATAATGTGAAAAGGATATTGCTGTTATTGAGGAAGAAGGTCTTTTGTTAACTGAAATGTATTTCATTAAATGTCCTTAAGTAAGAAATTCAATTATTTTTTTTTTTTTTTAAAGCACAATTAAAACAAAAGTAATTCAATCCTTTGTTGTTACTTGTTTCTGATTATCCTTAAGCTAAAGAATGTTATGTATAACCAATGGAGGCAGAATTTTATTAACAGAAAGAAGTATATACATTTGTCATTTAGAATGAAAAATTTAAAAAAAAAAAACGGTAAAAAATTTCATTGAGTTTTTTCAATAAATAAAGATTTTATTACATATTACATATTTATTGAGTTTCTATAACTAAAATTTGTATCAAAATTTTAATAGGATGGATTGCAAATATTAGAAACAATTTGATCCACATTTATTCCGAACTAAGCTTTGGGATTTTCGTTTAGTTTTGAATCCGTAATTTATATGGCTCTGAAATTTTTTGTGAATTATTGTTGATTTAGTTGTATAACTAACAAAACAAAATTTAATCTATTCGGTCCAAAAGTTCCCCCTACATTTTTAAAAAAGCGGTCCAAGGTATGGCAAAATTTAAAAATTTCTATTTTGAAATGACTATAACTCGGAAATTATGGGAGATAAAGACCTAGCCGAGCGCTTTTCCAAAAATCTAAAAATCTGTGAAATGGGATCGGGAAACAAAAAAATGGCACTCTGTGTACTATGGATGAATTTTAATACTTCTGTTTCAAATTTTATGTTGAGGTTTGTAATGGAATACTAAACAAGTTAGATTTTAAGAACGATTTAAGCCAGTGGGCTTTTGTACCAAATGTATGATGATGAATGGCGTGACCTAATACTTCATTGTGATCTCAATGATCTTTGTGTATATAAGTAGTTTGTTAAAAGTGAAGATTTTCTTCTTTTTTTTATTATTACAAGCTTTTATTTAACATGCAATGTTTGTTTATGTTGTGTAGCTCAAAATTTGTAAATGAATTTTGAACCAGTTCTCGTATCCTAAATATCCTGATGACAATGCAATATTATGTTCGAAAACAATTTAAAGTTGTTTAAATCATCTCTAGATCATGCATAAACTGATGACAATGCAACTTCATGTTAAAAAAATTCGAAAATTCGAACTAATGTTCAAACAGTTTTGAAAGCTGTTAAAAAAATCTCTAAATCATGAGGATTCATGAAAAAATTATTTTATTTCCATTTGAGACTGAATTTTAAAGTACATATGTATGTATTTTCAGTTGAACAGCTGACTTAGAAAATTAAAACAAAAAGTGACAAACAATAAATGTAACCGGGAAACTAAAGAAAAAACAATTTGTGGTGGAAAAATAGAAAAGGAAAAAAATTAATATCCAATTTATTCAATTGGGGACTAATTTTATTGATTCAATATTAAACAATTGCTAAATTTCTGCCAATATCTTGTAACTTAAATTTTTTTTACTTTTTGTTGAACTTTTTTACATGACGAAGAACAGCTGATGCTGTTGTTAAATGAGTTAAAAACAACTTCAGCTAATTTTATATTTACAGTCGACTTTAACGACAGAAGTATACTTTAACTTGTCTATGGTAGACCTAAAGTCCACTCTTAAGTAAAAACGGCTTTATTTCTCTTAAAATATAGTTTATTTCTGACTATGATTATGTGCCAATATTTTTAAGATACATATGTTAGAAAATTCTAATTTAAATTCAAAAAAAATTTATTTTTTCCAGGGGCTATAAAAAGAAGAAAATAAATTAATAATAAACAAAACACTTTTAAAGCATTCTTTATTTAAATGCTCTAAAAAGAAGAAACAAAATTTAATTAAATCAAACTGTTATACAATTTATATGATAAAAAAGCTTGTCCGTTCAAAAAATGTTTTTTTTTGAAAAAACTATATGGCAACACTGAGTGTGAATGACATTTACATTTCGTGTTTGTAAAAAATTTTACTTTCAAACTCTTACTTCACTATGAGTAACATTTCAAGTGCGTTCAGTTCTTTTCATACCGTTTGTTAAATTAAGTTTTTTTTTTGTCTAAGTACGTAGAATACAGTAAGTATTTATTGTAGTATTAAAGCAGACTTTATTTATATTCTTTTTTCTTTTATTATATTCAATGCCATGAATAAATTCAAAATAAGTATTTTTCTACGACAGAAGTAGAGTGTCAAAAAACGGTGTTCTGGTTTAACCGAAAAAGTGTGTTTTTAAAAAAATCGGACAACCGGTTTATATGAAGTTCGTACTCAATATGAAAAAGATCTACTTAAATTTATTTTTATAGATATTTTTGGTGAAGAAAAAACAATTACATACATGAGTAAATCCATGTTTCATAAGAAATATAATATTAAAATTAAATCGTTATTGTTTTGCTATTATATTTCAATTTTGAAGACGGTAATGAGATATATGTTAAGAATTGTGTACTAAATCCTCGAAAATTTTAAATTTTTAATAGGTATTTAAAGAGTATAACTTTATGCAATTATGCAACAATCTATATGGGGCATTTCATGTCGAGTGAACCAACTTTTGAAATCGATGTCTTCCGATTGTGATGAAATTTGCACCAATTTTTAATTTTTTTCCGAAAGATTGAAGAAATAGCTATCTAAACTATTTGGGCCACACGTATTTTCGAGGAGAAGGTTTTTACGGAAGAAAATTCTGGAAAAAGTCGGAAAATTGGAAAAATCGAAAATCGAGTTTTACTCTAAAATTGTCTGAAGGTTTAAAAAGGGGGCGAGGCGAAGTTCGCCAGGTCCACTAGTTTTCTATAAAATATACCAATATTTTTAAAAATGTTATAAACGTTTTTCAATTGAGCTTTACAAAATATATTACATTAAAACCGGTTTGTTGAGTTTACAAAGATGAAAAAACCGGTTGACTGGTTTTCGGTTTCGATTTCGTTTTTGGATACTCTAGAATCTGGACTCTAGACAGAAGGTTTTGTTTTTGAACAGAAGCCGGAATACTGTACATACAACCAATGACAAACAAATAAAAAAAGAATGTCTGCAATTTTGTTCAACTCTTACTCTACACAAAAAAACAAAAATGAATAAAACAGAATTTAAATAAAAGAATAACGAACCTTCTCGGTCTTCTATGGGTAGGTTGGTTGTTTGGTTGGCTGTTGAAAACGAAACACAAAATGGGTAAAAAAAATAAATATTTTAATTTTCATAAAAATCCACATACGCAGAAAGAAATATTTATGCGGCGCTTCGTACTTCTCCCTATTTATTTATTCACACATGTATCTACATATGTATTTATATAGGAATTTACGTAAATTTGTTTGAATGGATGTTGTTTGTTAGTTGGCTGGTTGTGTTGTTTTATTTTGTTTGTATGAACAACACTTAAGGAATTTTTTATTCCGTAAATGTAAACACAAACCACTGAGATTCGAAATGACAAAAACTAAAAAAAATTAATAATGGAAAATATTAAAGAAATTAACAACAAAATCTAGAAAATCCTCTTTGTTGCGCAATAACACACAACAATAAAACTTTCCAACTAAAATTTAAGTTCACTTCTGTTTGTAATATCATTGTACAAACACTTTGTTCTAGGACTAGCTGTGGGTGATCTATATCAAAGGACGAAAGTACAAGTCTAACATAAGTACATAAGTTTCAAGGGTTTTTGTTTTTTCAGTCGTGATAGTCATTCTCGTGGAATTGCCCATATGTTTAAAAAGCACTATTTAAATAGGGAATTTTTTTTAAGATATCGAAAAAAGTACCATTATTTACCCAATTTTACAACTTTCAATCGATTTCCGGCACGTGTTCTAGTTATCCGATTGCACTTAAATTTTGCAGTAGTTAGTTTTAGCTACTAATGAACAAAATAAGACCCATCCAAAGCAAATCTATTTTTTAACGGGCGGTCTAATGTACATATCGCTCATTTGCTGCAACAACGTCATAATTCAAAAAAAGTCATTTCGAGAAAAACGGCCTTGATTGTTTTGTGACATTTTACTATTTCTTAAATAAATTTTTATCAAATCATGGGATTTCAGAAATAAAACCTGATTTAAATAGTAGATGTTAATATCATTCTAATCTGTATTTAACAAAATTGATTTTATCTCAGATGAGGTGCTCGAACAAAATTAAAGTACATACTTCGATTGCTCTAAGACTTAAAGATATTATTAATAAAT
Organism: Calliphora vomitoria; assembly: GCA_942486065.2. Lineage (NCBI taxonomy): Eukaryota > Metazoa > Arthropoda > Insecta > Diptera > Calliphoridae > Calliphora > Calliphora vomitoria. The sequence continues at coordinate 143,018,169 of OW818030.2, forward strand.
GTAAAAGCCCCCAAATAACAATAACGATCAAATGATAATGAATATTTGCAAAAGAAATATATTCTAAACACAAATTTTTTACTAAGGTACAGCTTTTTAGCAGTATATACAACAATAGGGCTATAACTTTTTCACATTTTTTGCAAATATCAAAAAGGCCCTAGCATAGTCGAATTGAAAGTTATTTAAAAAATGGTATTGCTACAAAACGCGGTAAAGTTTAGAGATAAGTTTTTATTAATTATTTTTTATTCCTGTCTCAAATCTATATTTTAAATTTGCGGTAACGGGAAATAATCCGCTGTTTTACTACAAAAAAATAAGAAAAGTAATACAAATTTGAGAAAATTTTAACTTTAAAAAATCGTTTTTGTGTGTGAACACAAAAATTGCCATCATATTTATATATTACAATCAGAGTTTGTTTTTGCTTCACTGTGTTTCAGTTTTACTTATTTGCTTAACTACAACTACGAGAAAATAAACAAGCAAAGTCAAACAGCAAAGTCAAAAAATAAAAAAAAGCTTATTAACTTATAGTGGTACAGTGAGATGATATCTGCATGCGCAGCCAGTCGCAGCGATTAAATTCACAAATGCTGGAATGCGGTGAGCAGTTCAGTATTTTTGTTTTTTCCTATGCTTCTGCTGTGCTTTTTGCTGCGCTCTTTCACTTACAAACAACTGCTTAATGTTTTTCTTAATGTTCATAAATAATGTATGTATGTGTGTATGTATGTAACATTTCAAAGAGAATGGTGCAAACACACAGTTAATTTCTGATCATTAAAAAAAACCTTAAGCAGTTGTTTATAAGTGAAAGAGCGCAGCAAAAAGCACAGCAAAAGCATAGGAAAAAACAAAAATACTGAACTGCTCACAGCATTCCAGCATTTGTGAATTTAATCGCTGCGACTGGCTGCGCAGACAGAAAACGTCTTACTGTACCACTATAAGCTAATAAGCATTTTTTTATTTTTTGACTTTTGCTGTTTGTTATAGCTTGGACGCAATTGCTGAAAAACTGTAAGCAAAGCATTTTTTTAGGTGCTTTTGCTAATTTCAAGCAAGCAATACAAACACTGATTACAATCAATTGAAATTTATTTATGATTTTTTTTTTTTTTTTTGTAAAAATTACTAAAAAAAAAAAAAACTTTTAATTTCTTGCGCTTCATTCTTATAATATTCGGGATTTAAATTTGCCGAAAATTCCGAAACAACGGGATTTTCAAAAATCAGTCCCTATTGGCATCTCTAATTGAAATAAAAGTTTTTTGGAAAATATATATGGCAACACTGGTTATGCTTATTAAATAAACAATTTCAATTTCAATCACACCGGATGTTATTTATTTTATACATAAGAATTATATTGTAATAAATTAATGTCAAAATTCTCGTTCACTTTTTTCAGAGGGATATTTTTTAGATTGAGTGTATGTTTTCTAATAAAATAAAATAAATTTAAGTGAAATATGTACTTATGTAGTTTCCAGTATAATTTAATTTTAACTTTTCATATTAATTATTTTATTTTAAGTTATTTAAGTTAAGTTAATCATGTGATTTTTATTCCACTCAACGTAGCAACAACGAATGACTCTCTGACTTACTACGTAAGTACGTTGAAATTAAAAATAAAAAAATACCTGTTTTAATTATTATTATTTTTTTGCTCATTCATTTAATTTTTTATGTTGTTAAATTAAACTGAAAACAAACTAAAAACATTTTCGATTCACCCTGAAAAGTTATTAACACGTTTCTGATGATACAGTCTACATATTAAGTACCATTGGACGGGCGAGCTTAAGTTTGGTTTCATTAAATGAATTGTTTTAAATATTTACATTAATTCTACATTCTAAGTAAACAATAGAATCATTTGATTAATAATTTATAATTTGTTGCAATTTCCTTGCTGATTATGTTTTAATTTGTACGATACACAGAAGAATATGGGTAACAAAGCGTATATTACAATATATAACACAGGTCTACAATGATTTTATGATCGATATGCTGAATCTTATTTTTTAATGCTACACTTTATTCAATTACTTATCAGGTTAGAAGCTTCTTTTTTTAGATTTTCTACGATTGATGTGTGTGAAGTTAAATTTCGAAATGTATAAACCTAGACACAAACCAGTTGAGATAACAGAGTTCTGTTTAAAAGTTTACATAGCACTGTTAAACATTGGAAACCAAGGAAAGTGTATTTAAAATGGAATTATAACCACACGAATGGACCAAATGAACCACTAATGATGGAAACGGGAACTAATCTCATGCTTTTTCCAAAAACTAATTTAAATCATAAATGTCAAATATATATTTTCATATTTTTCGGAATTTTTAAAATTTGTATATAATTGATGGATGAATATAAATTCCTGGCGGATGGAACTTGCTGGAATTTATAGCCAAGGTGCAACAGTGCAAGTTTTGATGGAAAAATTTATATTTTTAAAATCCAACTAAGATTTTCATCTCGTAATAAATGGCTGCGAATAGTGGTAAAAGTGGTAACTGTAAAATATGAATATGCTACAATTAATAAATTGTTGATAACTATTTAAAAAATATTTCAACTTTTTTGAAAGCAAATACATATTTTGAAATTATAATTTTCAATAGCTGATAAGAAATAATAAAAACTTAATGTCAGCTTCTAAATATCGAAAGAAGTTAGTCGACAACAATTGCATGGAAAATATATACCCCCATATGCATAACCCATTTTTAAATTTATAAAAGGTTTATAAAACAAAATTTCCATAAAAAATTTGTTTTATAAACCTTTGATAAATTTAAAATTTTTTTATGCATATGGGGGATAGTTTTTAATATTCAGACTATTAACACGCATCTTCTGAGGAGTAAATATAAGCTTTTTATATTTGGTATTGGTGAAAACCTTAGGACTTGTAGATTAATATTTAATAAAAGTGAAATAATTTTATACATACACAAAGAAAAATATAAAACTTTAATTAATGTTTTGTAAGTTAAACGAAACTTACTTACGTTTATAATGTGTGTGTATCTATTTAAAATTTGTAACATTTATAAACTTAATGTCAGGATGATATGAATTAAATGTTTTTAACATATTTTGTAATTCATTATCTGAAATTACACAGAACAAATCATCAGTCAATTGCTTAATACATTTTACTCGACAACATATACTTGTATTATAAGTTAAATAAAACTTAACCGTTTGATATTAAAATTCTCAAAAATACTTAATTTTATTCAAAAATTGTAGAAATTCATTAAACATTAAAATATTGGCATATTACTCGGTATTTATAAATTTATCAACTTCTTCCGGAAATTCTACCATTAAAGATTTTATAGTTACTTCCGTTACCTATGTCGACAAATCGGACGCGTCCTGGGATACCTTTCATGTGTTCTTTAATTCTTTTTTTACACGTGCATATTTGACTTTCCTAGAGATAACAAATAAAAACTTGAAATAACATTATCGATTTTGGTTCTTTGTTAAGATTTTATTCAATTACGTACTTAAGTATTAGAATTCAAACGATACTTGTACATTACGATAAACATAAATTGTTTGTTTTGTTACACTGTTGTAGCGTTTCCAGAAATATTCAATTTCACACATGCATGTCGAGCAAGTGATAGATATTACGTGTAACAAGAATATTGATTCAGGTTTTTTTTTCACGATTTTAACATGAATTTTTGTCCAAAAATAAACAATTTTACAGACAACAAACATGTCATAATGTTAGCCAATCTATCAAGCAAATCTATATATCTGTTTGCAACTCTTGTACATATTCTTACTAATATGGTAAAGTTTTTTTTATTTTGATTTTTGTTTAGTTTGCAAAAATATTTCTATACATTGAGCATATGGTAAGCATTGTTGTCAGAAAGAACGTCATTCATACTCGTAGTCAAGTCAGTTTTTTCTTTATTTTTATTAGTTTTTGTTTTCGAGACGGATTTCAAAACTACAGTTGTCATTATGCGAGTACATATTGTGATTTTGTGATTCATACTTTTCTGAATAATATTGTTGGTGGCTTGTAATAATGTGTTTGAAATAATGGCTAAATTATGTACATCTATCTATCTATGTATGTATGTAGGTGTGTGCTTTAGTTAGCGATAAAATTTTAATTATAGTTGACTGAACTAAAGATTTTAACAAATTGATTGTAACATGGCATAATTTGCAATAAATTTCATGAAAACACTAACAAAAGAAATATGAGGGCTATTTATCTGAGAAGTTGCATTCGTAGTTAAGTACATATGTATGTATGTATTTCTTTTTTATCAAAATATTCCAGCATAAACATTTGTTACGCTGTTTTCATATGACTTGTCTGCCTGTACTCCTCTATTATAACTATCAAAGTACGTACATATTGAACAACAACAACTGAACTCGTAGTTTCTATTATAAAACCTACTTCAATATAAATCACCTCGTACACATAAAAAATCCAATATAGATTTCGATAAAAATTCTCCAATACAAAAATAATTCAGCCATATGAAAGGTATCATAAAAAATCTTTTTTATACTTTTTATGAAACATTGATTGCCTGCTTTTTTGTTATTGTTATTTTTGGCTTTTTCCAAATACATATGTATTACACATACAAACAGAAGAAAATGTATCTGTAGTTGGCAATACATCAACATATAATTTTTTCAGAGAAATGAGTTAAGTTGGTAACACCACACCGCCCAAACCGTACAAATAAAATCAATAAAAAATATATATAGAACACTCTACGCCACCAGCCACCCTCCCACCATCTTCATGTTTAACAAAAAACAAAAAAAAGAAGGTATGGTTGGTATTTATGTCAGCAATTTGCCCAAAATTTTTCAGCATAAAAATCACTGTGACTGGTTTTGAACTGATGGTCAGTGTTGCACACTACAAAAACTGCTAGAAACTGCAAAACAAGTTTCCAAAATGTTTAAAGTTTAAAAATAAAATTTTTTTCTCAACATTTGATACATTTGAAATTTTTTATGAATAAGATCATGAATATTTCTTATGGACCATACAATTATATTAAACTGTATGGTCCATCGATATTTGCAATATAAAAAAATTATTTGAGATTCAATTCGATGTTCTTCCACCGTACGTAACACTGAAAATAAAATTTCAACTTTTGAATGATAACAACACCTAAGAAACCTAAATTTTAAAAGTTCATGTGAAAATCGGGAGATGTTGCATTTTCAAGTTTTATTATTTCTGAAACGATTTCACATAATATGTTAAGGAAAGGATTTTGATGTGCTCTAAATTAGCTGTAACACTAAATATACTGTCAAAACTAAAAATATCAATGTACGAAATGCAAAGATAATGATCGTATACATATACTGTCAGTCAATTCAGTGTCATATGTTTCGAAATGTCAATATAATACGATGATTATGATATATGTATACTGATATATATCTCCTAATTTGTATCTTATACTTTAAAACGGAGTATACCATTGAATTCTACGACCCAAAATTAAGTTAACGTATATCGGCGTTTTACTGTATAATTTCTACGTACTTACAGAATAATTAATTTAATTTCAATAATTTCTTTATCACAACCACAATTGGAAAAGTCAAAAATGACAATAATTGGCTTTTAATTTACATTTATTTACATTTCCATACAATATGATTGTTTTATACCTACTGAAAATTACGAATATACATATATTTTCTTAGTAACTTTTACAAAAATATCTGATTTGTAAAAAATTGATTATGGGGGGTACCTCCAAATGCTGTTAGAAAATCGCTAGATTTCCCGCCAACCTCTAAAACGCTAGATTTGAAGGGAAAACCTCCAAATTGGCAACACTGCTGATGGTGGTTGAATTTTCTTTTGTTGTAGCAACGCACAACGTGTGAAAGCACTTGTGGATGAACTTTGGAATAAATTGTAACAATTATTTTTAGTTGCAGAATTTCTCTATTGTCATGGTGACGACACACAATTTGACCAATTTCTTTCTTCTTTTGTTATGTTTCTTTATTATAATTTGGGGTTATTTTTTACTCCAATTATTAAGTGTTTAAAGGTTAACTCATAGAAAGTGAGATACAGATAAAAATAATCGTATACATATTTTATTTCAAATGCTTACCACCAGAAATGTACTTAACTTAAGTTAAGTTAAGTAAGGCAAATAAATAGTCATAATATGAATTATTTAAAGCTAAATAAAACACATGAGTGAATTCTCACTGATCGTTTGGATGATGAGTATTGAATGATTTACTGGAAAAAATGCTATTATGGGTATTTCCAATGATACGATCTGAAAAGCGTGTGAACTTTACCTGTGTCAATGTCCCGCATTTAGTGGAATGACACGTTCATAAGGACGTCATGTCAAACATGGAATATCTGAGGAATTCAAATTGGAAATAACAGAAAAACTATATCGAAGGGACAAGGTTTTTAACCTAACCGAATTTTATGTTTACAGTCTTATGAATATGGAGCACATGCTCCGAAATGTCATATGTGTATATGCGGAACGGATATGGGGCATCTACCGTCCCTCTAATCAACCTAACCCATGACCGATCACGTTCGGCCGCTGCAGGTTATGAGTACCGATCACTGATTTAGAGGCATACAACATAACTTTTAACTGGTATCCTTAAATCAATCCCATTGCCGCACTATTGCAACAATGTGAACAATTAATAACATTGTGCTAGTTGAAAAAACTGTCAAGCGGGGCACCCGGTGGGTTAAACTATTTCGGGTGCGATGAATTCAGTGGTGCTAACCGTTTTTTAGGTTAGCACCTATTTTCGAGATATACCGTTATTTCGAAAATGGAGGAGGTTGCACAACATATATTCGCGTAACTCCAAAACGGTTTAGTTTATTGAAACAACTGAAATAACCGAAATATCTTTAAGAAAACCTTAAATTATTTTTAATCTTCGCAGTCGATTTTTTTGGGCAAAAAAGAAATAATTTTTTAGCAAAATTTAAAAATTTTTGTTTTTTAAAACGGCATGAAAATGAATCTAAGCATAGACAACAAAGTTCTAAACAAAACATGCTCTTAATTATTAAAATCTGTCCACAACTTTTAATTTTATAAACAAAAGATAAAGCAAATATACCCTAATAATAATTTAACAATTTAATTCTGCCAAACTATGGACCGATCACCATGAAATTGGGTCATGTGATTAATGTCTATATGAAAGTTATTTGTGTTGAATTTTGTGGGTATACCTACATTTTTAGGAGATTTATGGTCTTTAAAGTGATTATCGGAAACTAGCCTTATATGGGAGCTATGACTAATTATGGACCCACCCCACTATGGTGGTGTAGGGTATAAAAACAGTAATTTTAATTTGCACCATCGACTACTACATCGAAATTACACATGGGATACACATTCAAATAAAAATTACACATGATGTAGCAACACTAGGGCGGGACGATTTAAAAATCGGCCAGGTGACAAGGAATATCGTACTCTAGGGATCAAAATTAGAAACCATACCTCTAAAATGAATTCTGATGTTCCTTGTTTTAACCCAAAAGTCAAATTTTAAAAAATCTCATCTTGACCCATTTAAAGTGCCCCAATCGAGTCTAAATGTAAGACTGACCCCCATAAACTTTGCAGTCCCGACCCACCCATGCTATTGGCACACCCCCTGGAAGCCCCTTATGGGTTCCAAAATTCCAAGCTTCCAAAAATCACCATTTTTGTCACTTTACATGAAACAATCACCGAAATGGCTATGTTTGTTTTGTTTTTGGATTTTTTTTTTTTTAATACATTTAGTTGTAGAAAAGAAACTAAAAAAAATTATTGTTTGAAATCTTTTTTGCTCTCAAGTCTGTGCCATTTCGCACGGCTGTCTGATGTCGCTAGCTATCAATTGAACATGTCGTTCCGTTCCTTTTATATGTGACGGAATGTTTTGATCATTAAACGGTGGATCATCTTGATTGCCCAGACTTGAGATCAAAAAAGATTTTAAACAGACATTTTTTTAGTTTCATTTCTATTATTAAGTCATATTAAAAAAAATAAACTCGGGCGATTTTTTTGCGTCCCTAGTAGGGATGCCAATCCCGAAATCCCGATTCCGATAATCCCGGGATTTTTCGGGATCGGGATTTTCCGAATCCCGGGATCTGTGAAAAAAAAATCCCGGGATTTTTCGGGATTAACAAATCCCGGAAAACTACGAGACTTTTGATATTTTAGGAAGATTTTTGAAGCTCCCAAAATACCTAAAAAGCTAAATTATAATACTAATCTCGCTTCAAATCGAAACGGAGCCAGATTTTTTAATTTTAATCAGGGGGCAGCAGGTCTCCCTTGCATTGACTGACTTGTACACAAGTTTATTAATAAATTCACGTTGACTATGAACGATGTTTTTTGCCAGCTCCATACATTAAATCATATGAATATAAAACAAGTAAGAGTGTTATATTCGGATGTGCGGAATCTTGTATATCCACCCGAATCTTATCCATTTATGTATGAATGACTTATATCGAAATTTATGTTAATATTATTATATACAAATTATTTATTGACAATAAATAGAAAGATTTATTTTCATATACAACTTGTTTATTCAATTTCATCACGATATTAATTATTATAAGAAAATTATGAATGTTCAAGTTATTTTCTGAGGGGGACATATACGGGGACTAGGGACAAATGTAGCCCGATTTCAGTATAATTTCAGAGTACTTAAAACTTATTTTGTGCAAAATTTTATAAGCATTGACGCATAATCAACATTCTTATAACTGCTCAAACATTATTATATGGGATTAGGGGAAATCATGGCCCATTTTCAATACCAAACAAAATTTATCAAGATAAAGTATTTGTGGATAATTTTATCCAGCTGGCTCCTTTCGTTTGTGCCCTATCATGTTTTAAACAGACAGACAGTTATAAAATAAAACAATACTTTTATATTTTATTTTGAATATTAATATAGGGAGGAAACAAACTCAGTACAAAAGTTATACAATTTTCAGTTTTGTTATGGATTTCTTACTGTTATAATGTTCAGAATACGGGTATAAATAAGTAATGTCTTTTTGTGTCAAATTTATTTTAATTAGTCTTTTGCATTAGTTTTTGCTTTGTTATACTTTCACTTAAATATATTAACAAAATAGTTTTTATTGTTGAATTTGATGTTTTTTGACATTAAACTAAAATCCCGAAGTCCCGAAGTCCCGAAAAATCCCGAAATCCCAAAAAATCCCGGGGTCCCGGGATTTACATTTTTAAAATCCCGAATCCCGGGATTTGTAAAACCCAGTCCCGTTTGGCATCCCTAGTCCCTACAAATCAACCCGCCCTAAGCAACACTAAATTAATTTTGATAAAAGCGTAATATTAAAATTTAGTTTCTAAAAATGTGAAACAGTTATATATTCGGAACTTTACGGAAGTAAAGTGAAAAAAGAAGGTGTTTTTCGTAAAGAAAATCAAGTGTTGAATTTAAGTGAGGGTATATTGATTGAATGGCTTAAAATGAATAGTTTAAAAAAAAAACACACACATTTTTCTTCACAAAAAACAGCACTTTATGACATAATGAATTCCCATTTCAAGGGTATGATTAGTAAATACTATTGAACACCCAATACCATACAGAATTTTGTATGTACATACATAGGTATTGGTTTTACCTAGAAACACAAAATTCTTATCTGGGCCACAGAAAAATTACCGATAAGATAAGGCAGAGAAGCAAAGAATTCGGTAAAAGTTAAAAATTTATAATACACCAACATAAATAAGTAGAAATAATAAATATTAAAGTATCTTTGGGATTTTTCGAATATTAAAAAATATCTGCAAAATATTGGAATTAAAAGAACAAAAATAAATAAAAACTCTTACCTATTTATTTTGTAGTTTTTCTTATTTACGATATTTCGAATGTTGACAATTGTTTAGTTGTCGTTGTCAAATTGTCCTTACTTGTTTTGGTTGTTGTTTTTAATTTTCGTTTCTTTTTATTTTAGCGATTTGCTGGTTTATTTTTTTTTTATTATTTTTCAGCACAAAAATACTAAATATGTACTTGTATTTTTTACTTTGCACACCACTTTTTTTTTAATTTTTGTATTTATTTTATTTTGTTTTGTTTATGAACGAACCACAAGTAAAGAAAATCACGTTTTTGCGAAGCACGTTCACGTAATTTCTCAATTATATTATGTGCAAAAATTCTTTCTTGAATTTCAGTTTTAAGAAAGTTCTCAGCAGCGAATTCCTTTTCGTTTTATTAAAGCACTTTCGTTTTCTAAAGAAACATATAAACAATTTATTATTATTTTTAAAATTAAAATTTGTAGGTATATATTATTAATTTGAAATTTGTATACACATTTCTATACACTCAACAACTCGACCTCAACTTTAACGTTTTAATGCCACACTAAAATTTGTTTTCTTTTTCCAAAGAAATGTATGATTTTTTTACTCGTTTTTCTTTGCCCCATAAAATTTAAGAGACATAATGTGCCAGTTTTTAATCGAAGAGAGTTTGTTTCCTTAACTAAGCACTTGTGAGATATTTCTCTGAACGACAGGGTTGGAAAAATAAGTACTATTAGGGAAATAATATTAACAAAAAAGGTATATGTTTTTATCTGAAGTATAATACTTATAACAAATGTGTCTTAAACATATTTATAATAACATCTTAATTTAATCAAGAGCTTAAAAAAAATTATCGATACAAAAATTATTTGTTTTGCGCCGGTTTTAACATAATATTGGCAACTTGTAATGTATTTAATAAAGAAAATAAATGTATCTTCTCTACAATTCAATTACTCTATTTTAAAACATATGATCCCTATTATAGCACCCTGGATCCCTTATAAAAACATTTTATTCAGGTAGGTACTTAAGATTGTGCCCGAATAACATATTTTGTTTGTATTTGGAGAATACGAATCAAAATGTACTTATTGGATTAAGTGAAAGGTACTTGTAACTATAAATATTAATTTGTTGTTTGGTTTTATTATACACAAAAAATAATCGAGGACATATTAACAAACCTTGCATAGTCAATTTATTTTTATATATGAAAATGAAAAACTAAGTTTTATTATCTATGCCAATAGGTAATTAAAACAATACCATTTCCTAAAAACTATGTTAATATAACTATTGGAATTAGTAACATCTTCGAATTTATTTGTTATTTGATGTAGGTATTTTCTTCGAAGTTATTTTGTTTATTTAATTGTCAATTGAAAATATATTTGGTTCAAAAGGGTGTGTAGATATTAAATTAACTTTAAAAATTTAAATAATTTCTGTTTTAGCAATATAATCACAACAGAAATATTACAAGAAAACAGATAATGTGGAAAATAGGTATCAATCCGATTGTTAAAGTTATTGTAAAACAAGTAAAAGAGCTCTTTTCGTCTGTGCCGAATCTTATATACCCTTAACCAAATTATACTTTAAAAATTTTAAATATTAAAATTAATTTAAATTTAAAAAAAAAATTGTTTTAAAATTTTTTTTTTTTTAATTTTTAATATTTTTCCCGATTTTGACCCATTGTAGGTCCAAATTACTATAGATATATATATACATCGTTGCAATGGACTTTGAAATATCTTAGATATCAATTAGATATCCATATTGTCATTATTAATAACTTAGTAATCCAGATATAGATCAAAAATAGGCAATAAATCGAGGTTGTCCCTTATATCTCCTTAGTCCTTATATATCCGCCATTTGTGGACCGATTTTCTCGATTTTAAATAGCGACGGAACCGGAAGAATTCCCGATATATTAATGTATCAATTAAGTTTGTAAGTTATTTGGGGGCTACGGAAAGTTGATTTCAACATACAGCTATATCGACTTCGCTATCAAACGGAATGACAAACTTATATATACCCTTGCCACTCATGGTGAAGGGTATAATTAAATGTACATGTATTATTTTTTCAGAATGGACAGCAACTGAAAATACCAAGCACAAAGATAAGTGAAATAAAGCTGTGTAGCTGCAAATCTCTAACAAGGGTCTGTTCGAAACTGCATGAGCTCAAGGATCGGAGTGCATCTGATGCCCATCATGTTCAAATGAGCATCTGCAAACAGTCATTATTTAACATTTGGCCAAAATATGGCCAAAAAATTAGTTTTTCTCAAAAATCGCAAAATTTAAATAGCAAGTACGGAAAAACTATATGAAAATTTGGAAATTTGTTAAAAAAAATTTTAAATTGGAGTTTTGATACTGCCGTTAAATTAAATTGTTTGGTCATCCCTGCGAAAAGGTTTACGGTATCGTACGAAGACAAAAACTCATATACAAGTAAATATGGAGATTTTTTAAGTAAAAATGTGCTTTTATTTTAATATTTCTCAAATATGTTAATTTTGTTCCTACATTTTTGTTCTAGTGGCCTGAGACACATTAAAGGCCTGTCGAATTTTTAATAACTTTAACATTTTTTGACCAATTATTGTATTTAATATCTTAGTAGAACGATAATTACGTACACATTTCGATTCTTTTAAATTAATTTGCAAAAGTAATTATTTAATGGCAAAATTTTTAGAAAAGCTGAATTGAATGAAAAAATTTAATTTTTTCCCCTTGTAAATGCACCTCAAAACTTCAGCGTCGTTGCGGCACCAGTTAACGTTATCCTATCATCCTAATATTTTACATAACGTATTTCTACAATACATAAAACAATTGTAGAGGGGGGAACGGTCAAAATTTATTTTTTTGGAAGACTCTAATGTACATACATATATAGAAGGTTTCCCATGTATAAATATTTTAAGATAGTTGGCCCATTTTTGGCCTAAATAAGTATTTCATACAATGTGTCAAAGCTTTACATATTACAATTATACAGATACATATATATGAATTTTATTATTTAGTTTGGATGGGAGGTGCCACGCCCACTATTAATAGTCCGCCCATTCTTGTCCTAAATACTTATATTGATGGTAAAATTAGCCGTACAAATTTACTTCATATGGGAAGAAGGTACAATTTCACCTTCATATTAATTAATTAATTCAATTTATGTTTAATTCCATAAAATCTTAATTCAGAATTAAAAATATCAACAATTCATTCCATAAAACCATTCCCACCAAAATAAATAGAATTCTTATTTTAATAGAATTCTATAATTAATGAATTAATTCAATTTAGGTAAATGCTTCAGTAGTCGGCAGTTTAACTTTTTTTTAAGTTTTTAAGGCACACTCATAAGGATGAGTGCGAACATGGTATTAGGATGTTAATGGATTATTGATGCTTAGTAATTTGTATAGTTTTAGACTCAGTTAACTCATTTCAAGCTGTTTGAGCAATTTAAATTTTTTATGAATTGTCTTCATTGCATTTTTTATTAATTAAATAATAAAATCTTAAAATAATTCTAGTTTTGTATTTAAAATCTCAGCCATTTATATAAATTCTGATAAAAAAAAACCAAAATTAGTCCTGAGTATCCGTGTCCAAATCTTTTTCGTACGTTTTATTTGTTGACTATTTCAATAGCTAGTTCCATATCCGTTTCTTTAAGTTTTTTCTCAGAATGCAGTTCTTAAAATACTCAATTAAAACTGTGCCGACTATTAGGTAAACTCATTTCAAACTCATTTTTTCCAAATCTATTGTCAAGAGAGGTGAGTAATAACAAGATTTATAGAATTTGAGCATCCATTAAAACAATAAAACAAATTAATTTTTTTGTGAAAACTTTCACATTGGAAGTAATATTTAAACAAAGTTTTATCTTTTAAAATCTCTTTATTAAAAATATTACTTAAATTGATATAACTTGTTTAGTCGGCCTTGCAACTAAACTATTTCTTAAAAACAGGCAATACCGCACATGTTGAAAGATGGTCACTGAATGAGGACATAAATATATGAAAATACGCATTTCATCCAAATTTTATTAAGCTTTTAACTCAAAAATGACGAACTTAGAAGCACTTACAATGATTAACTTTTTGTTAACTCAGAATTGGTTTGCCTCATACATTTTTCAAAGAAGGACATAACAATAAATGTTCACAAACGGAAATACAATTGATATGCTTTTTTTTAGTTTTTTTTTTTTTTTTTTGCAAAATTTTACAATTTCAAATCGACAGATCTTGTTAAAAAATTGTGTTTGAATTACTATCCAATAGAACTAACTATGGTGAAAATTTCATCCCAACCGGAAGACATCGATTTCAGAAGTTGGTTCACTTGACATGAAATTCCCCAAATATATTTTGTAGATCAAACATAAAGCTATTCGATTTGTAGGTGACGATATAAATTAAGTTTATTATAAATTTTTGAATTAGTAATAATTTCACAATTAATTTAGATGTGAATCAAAAACTAGCGAAATCTCACGCAAAATTGTATGAAAATATTGTACAACTATAGCAACTCAAACTACGTAAGTTGGTTCTATTTAGTTGTTTTATAGCACTTAAATTATAAGTTCTTGCTTAATTCCTTAACAGTTTAGCATTTCATATGACCAAAATCCACCAACGAACAAATAATGTTACATACTACGCTTCTCTGAATATTTACAAATAAAATAAACTTAAAAAATCTCCTTTCTTATCAAAAAATTATAAATGAAACTGCACTTATTAACAAAATATTTATTTTTTACATAAATCAATTATGCACACTACATTAAGTTTTAATACACATTTTTTAGTTTTTTATTTCTATTTTATGACATTTGGTAAAACCAATTGCCTTGAATCCATTCTTATAGTTACCTTTTATCTGACAGTAGAGTTAGGTTTTTTTTTATTGCGGTAACAAAATAAAAAGTGAAAATTAACTCTCTAATAATTCTATTTATTTATAAATTGCCTGGAAAAACAATATTATGAGGAACGGTAGAATTAGTCCGCAAAAACTATCGTTTATGACATGCAAACGATATCATATATGATAGTTTATATCATCTAGATGATATCGTTTCGATATCGTAAGCAAAAATAATTGAAATTATTTTAAAGATATCTTTTGTACACGTATTTCTATAAGAAACATAATTTATAATGCTTCTCGATGCTAACTGCTGCTGTTTAAGTATATCTGACGATATCATTCGATTGAAACGGAATAAATCTTAAACTTTACTAAATATGTTCATTATACATATTTGTTCTTACTAATTAACATTACGTTTTTTACTACATATTATTTTTTCCCCTTTCAATACACTGCCTAAATTTCCAACCCTGTTTCTTAGTCTCACACTAACATTCTATTAAAGCATTCTCACAATAACAACAAATGCACATGATAAAATAAAATACTCTTCTCATACCAAAACACAACAGAAAGCAAGGATTTAAATAATGCACTAATGTTAGTGTTGTTGTTGGGTAGTTTCGTTGTCTACTTACTTACTCTAATGTTTTAGCTTGTTTTTTTTCGGTACGCAATGTTAAAGCAAAAAACAAAAAATAAATAAATGTATGTACACAAAATTTGTGTTTTTTCTACATTTATTTCTTTCATCTTTAAATAAACAAATATAAATATTTAGACAAGTTGATAAAACTGAATTAAATGTAGAAAAACACTTACTAAGCTAATCATAAAAAGACAAATTGTTTTTGGTTTATATTCAAATAAATAAATTTTGTTGTAGTAGGCAAAATGATTAGAGTACTAAAATCAAAACAAAAAAAACAGCAACATTTATTTAAGTGATGATAATTTTATAAATCTTTTTTATTTTGGTTGATGTGAATCAAAAAAAATATATTTTTTTGTATATTCAAGTGAATTAATTTGGCATTTATTTAGTAGCAGGGTGATTACTCCTCTCTTAGTAATATAAGAAATGTAGTACAAGCCAGAGATGAACAATGGGTACTTTTTAAAATTTAGAATAGTACAATGTACAATGAATATGTACTATTCGTCTTATTAGCTATATGAGATAATGCAATAACTTGTTCCAGTGTTTTCATTTCAAACCTATGTGCTGGAATATTATTTATAGAACTAATTATTTTTTTCAACACCATTAAAATTATCAATGTGATTATGTGATAAAAATAAAATTAAAAAATCTAGCTGGGTACTATTAACATCTGATGAGTACAATATTTTTATATTTTGTATTTTTCATCCCTGGAATCATCCCGTTTTTTTGCAATCAACACTTTTTTGTTATATTTTTTTTTTTAATTAATTTCACTTTACACACACCGTAAATTATATTCTTTATATTCCTTAGGTGTTTAATGATAACGGCAGTTTAATATTTAACTTCTTCTGTCGTTTCTTTTAAAACAATTCTGATTTTGTTGGGCTTCAAAGAAAACGTTGTTTGTGTATGTGATGAAATTACTTGAGTTTTCTTTAGCCGAATTTAGTGTAATGTAAAAAAATCAATATTGATTTTTAATTTTAATAAGTTAACTTGTGAAGATTATAAAAAACTTTTAACTTAACGATATTCACCTTTTCTTTTAATATTTTTTTTAACAAATAGAAGTATCCTCAATTTTCATTTAAATTCACTTGTATATTTAATAAAACTTATTACTTCTATTTTTATGTTTAATGTGTAGTTTAAAATTTAAACGCGTGCCTTCCGATTTTGCGACAAATAAAACATTCCAATAGAGTTTCGTTAAAAGACTGAAGTTAAAGAATTTTTGTATGGTCATTTTTTGTCGATTGTTAATAGTTACTCTCTTATTAAAGAGACAAAAGTACAAGTCGCGTATAGAGTAGCGCCATCTATATGAGGTTTAGCTTACATACTTCTGACATTTTCTTTCGCCACGTTATTCTAGACACATGGTTGCAAAAAACATTAGCTAAGTCATAGACGGATATGGCAAGTATTGAAATTTCTTGAGGTAATGTAACGAATTCAAAGTTTTTGAATTATTTTTATATAAATAAAGACCATTTCACCACTTTTTGGACCCAAAAATTAGTGTTATGAAATGTTTTATACTATGTTTTAGTGTTTTAATAAAATGTGCGTAAACCGCTTGACTTGGGAATGTTATGATGGTTTAAACCACAGATAATTACATATATGAAACAAATGACAGTTGTCAACAAAATTAATATTGGACCGTATGGTTATTTTGATGTTCTCCAGAGCGAGAGAAAAGACAACCATTTTGAGATTTTCTTTTGTTTGTTTTCTATTGCTATGTTACTAAAACCTAATTCTTATCTTATAATTTCGTTACCTTAATATAGAAACGCCCTAAGTCGTATTTTTTTCTTTTCTGTGAGCCCAGATTTTCGTTTATTTCTATAAATGGTACGCTCATATATCATATTTAGCCAGAAAATCTCGACTTAAAAAAAAACGAGTTTGGGTCTTTCTATTTTAAGGTAACGATTTATAGTGCTTCAAACAAAAAAAGTGTTATTTTGTGACAAAACAATAAACATAGTTCAAAAAATCTTATTAGTTTAGAACTTTTTTGTTTGAAGCACAACAAAAATTTGGTTAAAAAAACATAATATATTAGGACAATATGACCTAATAGCAGACCGTATGAATTCCCCAAATATTTTAACATACAGTTTGGTTTCATAGAGAATTTCCCTAATGGCGTTTAGCTCAAGTGCTGTATAGATGAACAGTTTAAAGTTCCATTAGAGTTTCAATCATCGGAATAATAATTACGAAATAGAAACCATTCCGAACGAAATGTAATGAAATGCTTGGAATTTGGATGAAAAAGCATATGACAACTAACTGGCATCAGGTACCAATTTCATTACTTTTTTTTTCTTTAAAAGAAAGTTAAATTTTTTTTTTAAATTGTCTTTTCAGACGAAACAATACTAAATTTAAAGGGATTTCACGTAAGATTTAAAAAATGACTCCATGTATTTATTATTCATAGAGTATTTCTCTAATGGTTTGGGTTGCGTTTAGCTCAAGTGCTGTATAGATGAATAGTTTGAAGTTCCATTAGAGTTGTCAAATCATTTTGGAAGAAGATCGCGAAAAAAATAGTTTTTATCAGCATGACAACCGTACATTATTTATCACTTCTATGTTCAAGTGGAGTTAAAGCTATTTATTGAGGATAGTTCTGGTGTAAAACCATATTTGGGTTAATCTTTTAAGTGTTCACTTTAATGTAAATCAAAAACATCTTGCGCATTTTTACGACCGCCATACATTTATTTTCACTTTTCCAGTATGACCTCCACTCTTTAACGAAAGACAATTTTTGAAAAGTGGATAAAAACCCCCAAAATACTTCGCAAACAATACTGAGTTTTTATAATTCTTTATATATTTGAACTCATTTTTTATTTAATGCGATTTAGATTTGCGATCTACCACACTGTGCTTTGTTTGGAAAGTAATTTGAAATACAAATATTTTTCAAACTATTTCTATAGTATTTAAATACACTGATTTATAAGTATATGGCTAAATATTCCCAATTTTAAATACATATTTTTTTAAATATCAGAAATGAAAACATTCATACACCAGTTCAAGTATTTTATTGATCATTCATCATCGATTGCAATTATTTGTAGTATTTTTGGTAATTTTTGTTCCATTCTTTTCATTTTATTAAAGAACAAATTCCAAATTTCTATGAAAACAAAACAGTTTGAAAACTGTTTGAATATATGCATTAGGGCAATAACTTTTTTAAATTTTTTGCAAATATCAATATGGCCCTGTATAGTCGAATAGACCATAGAAAGTTTTTCCTAATCAGAGCTAAAAACAAAATTATGAATTACAGTTTTGCCAGACATTTTTTTATTTTGTCCAACTAGATTTTTATTTTACCACAGTGTGCAAAGGTTCGATTCTTAATTCAATTTTCAAAATCAAATTAAATTTTATATCTTAAGCATTCCATTAAAAATAATCATTACGGATTAATTCATAGTACTTAGTACAAACGTATTGACTCCATTCCTTTAAGAATTAATTCCATATTGAATCATTCAAGTACTCTTTATTTCAAATCCATCCATCCATCCAAAATAGTATAATGAATTTGTCTTCAATTCAAATAGTTTACAAAAACAGCTTTAGACAATTTTTTCAATTCATTTTGTAAATGAATAAAAGTAAATGGAATGATGAAAAGTATATTTATTCATGGTACAGTAACCAGTAAACTTGATATTCAATTATTTTTGTTTACTTGGAGGTTACACGTTCAACTTTTGTCTTTCAAGTTTTAATACATTCACACTTTTATACTAATACACGATTTGTTCGTAAATGCAGTAAATTTGTGCATTACTGATGCAATTACAACTTTGAAACAGTAAATTACATGATTCAGTAGTTTCATAAATTTGCCGTATCACTTGAAGCAATATGCATTATGGCGAATATGCTTTTTCGAACACTAATTTTTTGTTATGCTGGAGTGGTGCACTGTTACTACATTTACGAACGCACCTACATTCACATTTTTCACTAATCACACTTTTTAAAAACTTAAAAGAACTTGCTTTCAATTTCTATTTCAAGTTGCTGTTTTAATTTACAATTTTTATTTAATTCGTTAATCAATGGTAAGGTACGTAACCGAAAAGCCAGGGTATCCCACGTCGATCCCACGTCGATTAGTTTCAATAATGAATGAATTCTATTCAAATTGGCAATGGTTATTTGGAATAAATTGTAGATATTTTTTTTATTTCTGAATTAAGATTTTATGGAATTAAGTATAAATTGAATTAATTCGAAGTTCTACTGCTATTACTATTGATATCTTATTGACGTTTTGTTTAAAAACGTCATAATTTACAAATTGTAAACCAGGATGCACTAAGTAAGGTGAAATCAACAACACAGCTGATTTTTATTTATCTATTTTGAAAATGCTTGGGTTTTGTCAAACTGAATTTATTTTGAAAAATAATTAATTTTATTTTCAAAGAAAAAAATTTTTAAGTCAAAAAACATGAATGAAAATGTGAATAAAAAGATTTCATATAATGAACTTTGGATAAAGCACTATTAAACCGTTGATCTTTTTCAAATATAATTTAAATTTAACTGCCCTTTTTTAGTTAATATGCCAAAATAAAATTTGTTTATTTTTTATTTGCCAAATTCAATTTTGACAAAACCTATGTTCTTGTCAGCAAGAAATATTGTGTTTGTTGTCGAAACGCTCTCACCTTACTTATTACATCATGTTGTAAACTTTTTTATTCAAATTTATTATCAAGGCAGTGTTTAACGTTTTCAAATAAATATTTATTAAATTTCAAAGTATGGAGTTTATTGGGTTATTTGTTGTAGTTATTGTAGGTATTAATTAGTAGGAGTTTTTTTTATATAATATATTTTTGTTTTTGTTTTGAACGAAATTAAAATGAGTAAAATCATGCGAATTAGTTGTATATAAAAGCAAAGA
This sequence comes from Calliphora vomitoria, assembly GCA_942486065.2. Lineage (NCBI taxonomy): Eukaryota > Metazoa > Arthropoda > Insecta > Diptera > Calliphoridae > Calliphora > Calliphora vomitoria. The sequence goes on from OW818030.2 coordinate 143,038,666, forward strand.
TTCAAAATCATTTTGAAAACAAATAAATTTTGAGAATTCCGTTTACAGAACAAGGCCGAATATGTATTGGATAAATTGTGTGACAATGTTGCGCGTATGTGATATACAGTGTTGGAAAAAATAATAGAAACGAAAGCATTTTTTTTCCAATTTTGTAAGTATATTAGTCAAGTTTAGTTTTGTTAAAAAAAATTTATATGCAGTTTTGTTTATTAGACATACAGCATAAGAAAAAACATAATCAATCTTCTTTTCATTAATATTTTTATACAATATATGACTAACAATGTAAAGAGTCAATATTTTTGCTGGAAAAAATAATAGAAACGCGTAAAAAGATTAAATTTTTAGAGGCACATCTTTTTATTTTTTGTTAAAAAATTGTTTTATTTTAATACTTAGAGGCTCTACCTTTGTTTTTCATAACTTCATTGCATCTGCGAGTAATGGAATCAACCAATTTTTTTTTGAAAAAGTCCTTGTCAATGGAAAACCACTCTTCCTGGTTTTTTTCCCACAATTCGTCCTTATTTTTCCGACTGATGCCCTCCAGCTTCCTCTGGAGCACTCTCCAAAGGTGTTCTATTGGTTTAAGGTCCGGTGACTGTGAAGGCCATTGCATAAGAGGTTCTTTGTTGACAGCAGACCAATCCTTTGCCAATTTTGAAAAGTGGTTCGGATCACTGTCCAGCTGAAACTCCCATCTCAAGGACATCTCTTCCTCAGCAAATGGAAGGATTATGCTTTGCAATATATTTACGTAGTCCGGGGCGCATATTTTGTTCTTTATCCAAAATATTGAACAGACACCAGAAGAAGAGAAACACGCCCATATCATGATTGATCCACCGTCGTATTTTACGGTCTTCTTGGTGTATTTTGGATCATATGCCTTATTGTGTGGGTGCCTAAGATAATGTTTCCCATGGGATCCAAACAAATTTATCTATGTTTCGTCTGACCACAGCTCAAGAAGATCGTCAAACACAGCGGTGGATCCATCATGATATGGGGGTGTTTCTCTTCTTCTGGTGTCTGTTCAATATTTTGGATAAAGAACAAAATATGCGCCCCGGACTACGTAAATATATTGCAAAGCATAATCCTTCCATTTCCTGAGGAAGAGATGTCCTTGAGATGGGAGTTGCAGCAGGACAATGATCCGAAGTACTCCTCCAAATTGACAAAGGACTGGTTTGCTGTCAACAAAGTACCTCTTATGGAATAGCCTTCGCAGTCACCGGACCTTAACCCAATAAAACACCTTTGGGGAGTGCTCAAGAGGAAGCTGGAGGGCATCAGTCGGATAAATAAGGACTAATTGTGGGAAAAAAACCAGGAAGAGTGGTTTTCCATTGACAAGGACTTTTTAAAAAAAAATTGGTTGATTCCATGACTCGCAGATGCAATGAAGTTGTGAAAAACAAAGGTAGAGCCTTAAATATTAAAATAAAATAATTTTTTAACAAAAAATAAAAAGATGTGCCTCTAAAAATTGAATTCGTTTACTCGTTTCTATTATTTTTTCCAGCTAAAATATTGACTCTTTACATTGTTAGTCATATAGTGTATTAAAATATTAATGAAAAGAGGAATGATTATGTTTTTTCTTATGTTGTATGTCTGATAAACAAAACTGCATATAAATTTTTTTTAACAAAACTAAACTTGACTAATATACTTACAAAATTGGAAAAAAAATCTATCGTTTCTATTATTTTTTCCAACACTGTATGTATTCTCAACTGGCTATGCACACCGATTAAGTAACTCCTTTATAGTTATTTCATTTAAAATGCACAAGAAATTTACTATGTATCTGTAAATAGTTTTATTAATTTGAGAATTTAAACTTATGCTTAGCTTAGCTTTATAAATCCGTTACAAGAACAAATACAATCTTCTTTCTATACAAAAATAATCTCTTTACAATCTTTACATTATTTATGTTTTTAATTTTTCTAGTACCTAGAGATAGAGTAACAATTGAGAAAAAATAACCTAATTAAACTTAGGAATAAGTGCAAAAAGTGATAAAATAAATGTTACAAACAAATTTATCAATTAAAAATCATGTTGCACATTTCATTATTCTTTTGATTTAAAGCTAGAGTACGGCCTGGGAATTTATATGAGTATTTGGATAAGACTTTCTTGGTAAATCTATGGGCAGCTTGTAAAGTTACCTCCTTGGTGTTGAAGTGACTAAAATATATATAACAAAAAAAAAAACCTATAAATTTCAACAATAAAATATTTTATTTTCAACTTACTTTAACTGCATTTCGGGTCTTTGGAGTTGTATGCACAACTTAATGCCAGAATAGAAATCAATATCGGCCTGTAGACTTATTTTGGGCTCATAGGTCAATAAGAACTCATTGGTTACATAGGCATAAGTGAAGCCAGCTTTCATTATGCCATGGACAGCGGCAGCAGAACTAAAATTATGTGTTATTAAAAATAAATTTTTAGATTTGTGAAATTTCCATACAAAATTTCTTACTTTTGTTGTATCTCCGTATTGGCATTACGATTCCATATGCTAAAGTCTACCTTGCCATTCAAATCCACCGATTTGGAACCAATTACTCGAGTATACACAGTAGCTCCTGACGACAATATGATGTAATGTTCATGATCTTGTGCCAAAGTTGTGGCTTGGAATGCGGGTGTAGGATCTGAAGCTGTGCCACTCCATACATGTCCCATTAACTCAGACTGGCCGGTAAAAAATATCAAGGGCCTTAAAAGTACTCCCTGTACAGAAATTTCCATACCAGCTGTAGCGGGACTATCATCGGCTACTTCGTCGTCATCATTGCCACCTTCATCACTATCACCTACAAATGATGTTAAACCACTGGTGTAGATACCAAGCTGAACAGGAACAATAGGCGAAACATTTGGTGTTTATAAAATTATTTTAATGCACAAAAATATACATATATGTATATGTATGTAATTATTTAGTCTTTATTTATAAAGTCTGCATGTATGAATTTACCTTGAACGTGCTAGTTTCTTCCCTGCCGGCAGATAGTATTAATTCTACTGAACCACGTTTCAAAACACCTTGATAAATTTCTTGAGTGCTGAGTAGACTTTCGTTAAATGCTGGATACCAAGATAAATCTCTAGAGAGGACGGTAGTAAGTCCTAAAATAAATACAAATTATTATTAATAACACTGTACATGAAAAAGGTTATAAAAAGATAACTTGAATTTATTTAAATCTTTCTATTAATAAGAAAACTATATTCGAATCTATACTGAATATTCACCAAACAATACTTTAAGATAAAAATTAAAAACAGTTTTTGTTAAAAAACTATTTTTGGTGAAACAAATTTATTTTGAGAAAAATTTTTTTTTGTTAAATTCAAATTATACATACTTCAAAATAATTGAGGTTAAAAAATATTTTTTCCGATTTCGACCCATTGTAGGTCCAACTTACTTGGTCTTACATACGTCGTCACAAAGGTCTTTTAAATATCATTAGATATCCATATTGTCTATATTAATGACTTAGTAATACAGATATAGGTCAAAAATAGGTAAAAAATCGAGGTTGTCCTGGTTTTTTTCCTTATATCTCAGCCATTTGTGAACCAATTTCTTCGATTTTAAATAGCAACCGATTCCGGAGATATTGATGTATGAATCGTGTATGTAAGTTATTTGGGGGCTTTGGAAAGTTGATTTCAACAGACAGACAGACAGACGGACATGGCTTAATCGACTGCGCTATCTATAAGGATCAAGAATATATAAACTTTATAGGGTCGGAAAATTATATTGTGGAAATTACAAACGGAATGACAAACTTATATATACTCTTCTCACGAAGGTGAAGGGTATAAAAAATAATTTGTTAAAAATTGTTTTTATAGTAAAAAAGTTGGAGAAAAAAAAATCTGGTTAAAAAATATTTTGACCCATTGTCGATCCGAATTTCTATGGATATATAAATGGCACATTTTTCCAAAATTTTTTTCTTATGCTACAATATCGTAAATACTATTAACAATCAAAAATACCGCTACTGAATAAAATTTCCTTGAAAAAAAAGCGGATATATTGATGTATCAATAATGTATATAATTTGTTTGAGGACTTTGGAAAGAGGATTTCAAAAGTTAGATAGGATATAATAACAGAGTCAGAAAAGTGGTTTAAATTTGATTATCGAAATGGATACCAACCTCTAGTAAATTATCAACCTGGAGTTGTGACGGACACGTTAAAAAAATACTTTTTTTTTTCTTAAAAGTTGTTATTTTTTTATAATTCTGTGTTTGGTGTACTTTCTGTTTGGACTGCTCAAATTTCTTTAATCCACTTGTTTAAAATATAAACTGTTACATGATGTTACGGTCATTATAATTCTTGGTTAAAACATAACTATACATCTTGGTTAAAACATAACTATACATTGTGATAATGGGGGCTATGAATCAAAAAGAAACCCAATAAACCAGAAAACGATATGATAGCAAAATCAATATTACCTAATGGGGGCGATGATATCATATATTATTATTGAAATTGATATTATTATAATCAAAGTATATTTATACAAGTACATGCAAGTGATCAACAGTTAATTTTTTCCTCCTTTGTAAATACTTGTGAGATTGTCAAAATTGTTTACTTTTTTGTTTTTCTTTCCGTTTGTTTACATTTTTTGTATGTGAAAATATTAATTAAAAAATAATGTTGAAAATTGTTTATAATAAAAGTAAAAATAACAATTGGAAAACTGTATTTTTGTTCATTGTGCAACCAGTGGCAGTGGTGACTTATTCTATGTGCAAAAAAAACCGATTAAAAGACAATGTAAGTGAAATTTGTGGCAAAAAATTTCTATTTGACAATCTCACAAACTTAGGTAACAGACCCATACAATTTATGACCTCTTGACCTTCGTGAATAAACATATATATTTAAATATTACTGAATGAAAATTAGATACTAATTGAGTAATAATTAAAACTAGTTTCGAAATTTCCTAATCTAAAAACGAACCAAAACTATTTTCAAAAATGAATTTGAGAACAAATCTCAAAACTAATTTTTGAAAATATATATTAAAATTCAAAAAAAAATATTAAAGAATTTTGTAAATTTTGTAAAAAAAAGTATATGTAAATATTGAAATTCCAATAACAATAACAAAATAATATAATAATAAATAAAATTTCAATAAATTTCATTTGAATAATAAACAGAGTTTTATGTATATAATAAATTAAAAATATAAAACAATAAAATATACTAAAATATATAATAGAAAAATATATAATATGTATAATGAAAATAAATATCTGAAACAATAAAAATATGTAATAAAATAATATATAATATAATAAAAAATTATATAAAGTAAAATAAAAATATATATAAAAAAACGAAATAGAATAAAATAAACTAATATAAATATAAATATAATATAACATCAATCTAAATATACTAACTAATAAATAATTTTGTTTTGAAACTTAAAAACAATGAAAATATAAATCTATTTTATATAATATTTAAATAATATCCTTATATCCTTTAATCATTTTCAAGTACTTTCTTTTCACATAAGTAACATTAAATTACCTACAGTAGTTTACTATTATAAATTTTGATAATAATGGTTATTATGATTTAATTATATATGTTTATTAATTTTAAAATAAACATTATATTTTGAAATGATTTGAATATCGCTAATCATGGAATAAACTATTTAATTTATTGGTTGAAAATCGGGACATAACTCAAAATCACTTTATATCCATAGGCTATATATAGGTTATGTCATGGATGACTGAAATATGTCATGCGGGGTGGGCTGTCTGTCCAGGACGACAACACCTAGTCCTGGTGAAATTATCGAAGACATGTCCAAGATGTGAAGTTTGCTATCGTCAAATGTCAGTCCGTTTGTCAAGGGAATTCATTAGCGTTTTGTTTTGTTCACTGTTCTATGTGTAATTTGCTTCTGACATCCACCAAATATATTGGCTCGTTTTGTAATTGTGATGGCCTTAGGTGGACAAGAATCCCTCCCATTCCGGCGAGCTACAGCCATAAGACCTGCGTGCCATCGTCCACCGCTAAGCAAAAAGGTCATTCATCACAGAGTCGTTGTTTTGTTTTTCGTGTATTCTGGTGGTATATATTATTATAAACCTGAGTTGTAATTTTGCCTGGGTACATGTTGTAGATGTTGTAAATCATCAGTCCATAGACGACTGAGATTTTGGAAAGATTTGTGTCAAAGCGTTAACAAATAATAATAAACATAGTCGCTAACACTTTAAATTAGAAACATTTTCTATACATTACTTTTATTATACATACATACATACATATGTAATAGTTAAATCAAATTAATCCTATTTTTTTTTTTTTTTTTAAATAGAAAAATATACAAGCCATTTTCTTTACAACTGCAGTCAGAGCGATCAATAGTGTATCAGTTGAGCATTTACAAAAGTACTGCCTCTACTAACACCATGCATGTGCGGTATAATTGTATTTAGTTTACGCTGATAATCCTCAAAAAGTTCGGGACAGACACGATATGGCTGATCATCAGACGACAAGTGCATAGGTTGTACGTAGGTTGGATGGTAAGAGGCTGGTGCAGGGGGAGCTGCTGGAGTTGGTCTTGCCATTGATGGTGGAGGTGATAAATAGGTTGTTGATGCTGGCGCTGCTGATGGTAGTGAATAACTGTCCAAAGGTATAACATTAGATGGATGCAATGAGTACCTGGAAGGACCGTCACTATTTGCACATGGTATATTGGCTGGTGTAATTACACTTGCAGTGTATGGACTTTGACCTGTCGTTAGTGAATGAAGTAATGATGGGGTGATAATATTATAAACAGTGGCTACAGTCGATACGGCTGGATTCGGGGATGGATGACTTAAACAGGATACGGACGGATTAGTATAAGGAGCACTATACGTTTGACTACAAGGCGTTTCTACGGCTGCTGTTTGATTTTCAGGTGTATTATAAACATAATTGGAACTATCCTCTGATTTAGTATTGTCTGCATCTGAACTTTGTGAAGATTGTTCGGATTCCGTATCTGATTCCGTTTCATAATTAGGCAGCTGTGGTTTGTAATCATCTTTAGATTTATCCTCTGTGGCTTGATTTAAGGGTTTATTGCCTTGATACTGAGGCGATACATAAATTATGGGTTGGTAAATTATTTGTGGTACTTTTCCATTTGAGTATTGCAGAGTTTTAGGTGTTTCTTCATTTGTATAGGTAGAGGGTTCAGGAATACTATAACTATTTTCAGCAACTGGTGGCTGAGAAGGCGGTTCATATGTATCCTCGGCTACAGGAGTATAATCAGGCTCTGCTGGTGGTAGTTCTGTTGGAATTTCATACACAGGTTCAGGGGCCGGTGCTGGTGCTGGCGCTGGTGAAACGCTATTTTCATAGATGGTTGGATTATTAACACCATTACTACCATAACGTGGTGGATTTACATAATTGTTGTTATTTCCATTATTATAGTTATTATCATAATTTAAGGGGTTGAATAATGGCTGCAAAGGTCGCCACACAGGTAAATGTCGCCATGGCTGAAATGGCAGTAGTGGCGAAGGAGCTGGACTATAATTATCTCCATTTCCTGCATTATAGTTGCAATTACTGCAACAGTTTTCACACTCCCCAAAGAGGCCATTTTTAAATAATTTCTTCCAAAATGAACGCTGTGTACGTTTCAGCTCATCCGTGGGACCGGTATTGCTTCCAATATCGGCCGACAAATAGTAAGCCGCCTGTCTAGACTCTTCTTCGGTGCCACCGAAGTGCAAATATTCCGTTGATAAAATCTCTGTGATGATGCACAAGAGCAACCATATCACGCAAAAGAATTTCAAGGTATACATTTTAAAATTTTTGATTAATTTTAGGAACACCTTTTTATGTGCCAACCAGTCCCTTCAAAATTTGCAATGCAACTACTTGGGTAAATTGATTTCAAATGTATTTCTGCTTGTTACTGGCCATTAATTAAAATTGCTGTTAAGCAATAATTTTTTAAGTTTTTTGCTATTTAACAAAATTTCCAAATAGGTTACTAAAATGTAAACTATACAGCAATGCACTTTAATCTGATTTCATACTTTTGTCTTTAGGGTTATTATTGTATATACATACATATATATATATTTTTTAATAAACAGTTCTCTGTTCTTGTTTTTTACTTTCAAAAGTTAATGGTATCTGTACATACGAGTATTAAGGTGGCATTTAGTGGTATGGAATATAAAGATTAACAAATATTATGAGAATTAGTAGTTATGTATCTAATTTCATATTTAAGTGAAATTGACCTAGACCAACTTGTTTGTACAATAATTAGAAGAATAGTTTGACATATTTGAATATGATATTGACATGCACCCTTCTTCAGCAATGGTAGAAAATAGTGAATTTTTTTTTTAGTCTAAGTTTATCATTAAAAAAAGGATGCCATATCTAATTTTTAATTATCTTTTTTTACAAATTTTAATAAACATGTTTAGAATAAAGAAATTACATTTATTTTAATTTATACTTCTATAAATATGTTTGCTTTTTCTAATTGTAAAACTTGTATGATCGCTTACATCCGAATAACGGATTTGCAAATAATGAGGAATAAGAATAAACATTTTTATTAGAATTAATATGCCTTCTAAACTCTATTTCATTTGGTATTCCTATTCAATCATCCACAAAATATGTGTAATGTCCTGATTTAAATGCACTAAATATGGAAGCATAAATATACTGTTGATTCGTAAGATTTGTGTGGTATCTACTCGACTGCGGACGTAAATATTCAATTATCAGTTTTTATGTCGAATGTTGATATTTGATATTTTGCACTCATTTGGTACCAATTGTGCGGTGTAGAATTTTTTTTTTAAAATTCGTTTTCGGAATTCAAAAATGTTTCGGAATTTTGGTCCAAAGAAAATGTGGAATTTCTTAAGGAATAATGGAGTTTTTCATTTCATTGTTTGGATTTTGAGCATCTGTATAAGTTCGAAATCATGATATGATTATTGAAATTTAAACAGATTGTTTTGTTTTAAATGAATTATAGGACAAATTATTTTTAAAAACATGGACTTTAGTACAATATAAGGAGTGAGATCGTAACACGTTTTTCATTAATACTTTTAACATAAGTATTATTTGTTTTTTTTTTTTTGATCAAGTTACCTTTGTAAAACTTGTCAGTTATTATGTTTAATGTTAATTATATTCATTTGTTGTTAATCTGATTAAAATGAGTGACCAGAAAAAAGTGCGTACTAAAATTATTAAATATTTTCAACAAAACCCAACTTGGTCCTAGAAAAAGTTGGCCAAGCATTCAAAGGTCTGCCGTCAAACTGTTTCCAATGTTATTAAACAGTATCGGGAGAACTTGTCCGTTGATAGAAAACCTTGTTCAAGTAGAAGGAATGGTCAACATGATGTTCCTAAAGCCAACAAAAATAGAGCGCATTTTCAAAAGAGCTCCCAACACATCCGGTAGGAAAGCAGCCCGGTTAGCTCAGTGCTCAGACTATTTGGTACGACAATTTATAGCTAATGCTGGTTTAAAAAACATACAAGAGCACGGAAATTGAAGTCAAATTTTATACAAAAAATACACCTGCTGCATAATGGATGACGAGACGTTCGCAGCTTCCGGGTGAATATTTTTATGTTGCAGAAAAAAAAAGCAGACAATTTTCCCAAAAAGATCTCAAGCTAAAAGAAGCCAAACATTTGCTACAAAGGGCTCTAAAAATACCGAAATTTAAATCAAGGAATGTTTACAAAGGAGGATGCTTCCATTCATAAGACTTCTTAATGTATCCACTTACTTTTGGCCTGATTTGGCATCCTGTCACTATGGAAGCAAGATATTGAGTGGTACAAGAACAATAATGTTGTATTTGTACCAAAAGAGGCAAATCCTCAAAACTGCCAGAAGCTAAGGCCAGTGGAGAGATATTGGGCTTTTGTTAAAAGAGAATTGAAGAGCACAAAAAAGGTGTCCAAAAGTTTGGTAGATTTTAAACGGAGGTGGACTAGCTGTTCGAGCAAAGTGACAGAAAGCACTATAAAAACGTTAATGGAAGGGTTTCCGAAAAAGGTTCAAAATTTCATCACTAGTAATTAAAACTATAAAAATATTTTTTTTTGTAAATTGTAATAATAATTTCATCAAATAAAAAAAAAAAATTAAAACTGTAAGTTTAGTGGTTTCGTTTTTATTAACATATATGTATGTTAAGAGTTTTTCGATCTCACTCCTTAATTTTAATGCAATTGAATAAATTGGTATTGAACATTTTACTATTTTTGGAAAATCTGCTCCCCTGCCGACGTTTTTGAGCGGGCGGGTAGAGTTTACAAGGCATATTAATTCGAATAAATAATTCTTCTTCTTTATTTGCAAATCCGTTATTAGGATGTAAACGATCATACAAATACAAGGTATACAATTTAAAAACAACATACATATTTATAGTATAAATTAAACTAAATTAAAATAAATGTAATTTCTTTATAGCAGTTCAGGAATTTTTAACTATCTAACCCCCATTTTCTCAATCTCTGGTTATTGTTTTATCGTAACGATATTCTGACAGTTATCATATAAAATATATACTAATTGGAAGTATATCGTTACGAAGAACCATAACCTGAGATTGAGAAAATCGGCGTAAGTCGTGCAGCATTCTTGAATGTTTATTATAATTTGTAAAAAAAAAAAAATTGATGTGAAATTTTCTTAATGATAAACTTAGAATGTTTTATAGTAGGGTATGTCTATATCGATTTAAAAATGTCTTTTTAGTCATTTTTGAAGCCAGTTCTTACTTAAAATTTCAAAATATTCTACATTTTTTAAAACGTCCTTGAGAAGTATTAAGAACTAAGGACTGAGATCGAAAAAACCTTAACGCATGTTTTTCATTAAAACTTTTAACAAAAGTATTATTTGATATTTTTATTATCAAGTTACCTTTGTTAAGCATGCCAGTTATTATGTTTAATGTCAATTATGTTCATTTGTTGTTAATCTGATTAAAATGATTTGTTGAAAATATTTGAAAATATTTTTTGGTAAGCAGAAACGTAATGTTAAATATTTTCAACAATACCCAAATTGGTCGTACAAAAATTTGGCCAAATAATCAAAGGTCTGCCGTCAAACTGACCTCAATATTTTTCAATATTTTTATGTTGCTGATGCTCGAGTGAATGTTGCAAAAAAGTTTAGGACCCAAAAGCAAAAATTTTTCAAAAAAAGTTCTAGTTACAAAGGGCTCTATAAATACCGAAATTTACATCAAGAAATATTATCAAATGAGGATGCTTCCATTCATAAGACTTCTTAATGTGTCCACTTATTTTTGGCCTGTTTTGGCATCCTGTCATTATGGTAAGCATGGTCTTGATTGGTATTTGTACCAAGAGAGCTAAATCCGCCTGGAGCTAAGGCCAGTGGAGAGTCGTGTTGTCGATTTTAAACGGAGATGGACTGCCTGTTCGAACAAATTGACAGAAAGCACTATAAAAACCTTAATGGAAGGGTATCCGGAAAAGGTTCATAAATTCATCACTATTGATTAGAACTACATACATATAAAAATAATAAATAGTTTATGTTAATTGTAACAATAATTTCATCAAATAAAAAAAAATTAAAACTGTAAGTTTAGTGGTTTCATTTTTATTAACATATATGTATGTTAAGATTTTTTCGATCTCAGTCCTTATGAAGCTAAATTTTTGTCAAAATTTTTTGAATTTTTCAAAGTCATTTAAAATTTTTGACGTGGTATTTCTGAATTTATTAGAAAAAAGAATAAGTAAGTGAATCTTTTCAGAAAGTCATTGTAAAAAAACGAAAATGTCAAAATTTTAACTAAATACCTTTTAAAATATAAGATTCACTAGCTTGACCCGGTGCGCTTCGCTACCCCTGTCGTAATAAAAAAAATACGTAAGGATTTTATAAAAAATTAATTGCATACCATGCCTTTGAATGTATAAAAAATATCATGCGATTTTAAAAAATCTTGATGATACTTTTTTTAAGACTTTCTCTTCGCTTTAATTTCCTATGTTTTTACAGTGCTCTTCGACCCATCCTATTTTAAGTCAAACTCCTAAAAATTATATGAAAGCAATTTATAAAAAGTTAGAAGACTCTACGTACAACAGTTGTTTAGATATTCGAAAAGAACTATTTACTTAACATGATCTGATACCATCCACTTGCAATACGTCAAGGTACCAAAATAACCCATGCAAAGTATTGAAAATTGCATTATTAGAGTTCTCCAGATAATCGATAGTAAATATTTAGTTTGTATGGGATGGGGCAAGTCATTTTGGAGCATTACTCTAACTATTATAATTCTCCAGATATTCAATTATAACTATTTTTTTTATATGAAAAGCCGATTCACAAAGTTTCAGCCAAGCTAAATGACTCCCGAAATTACAATTTTCTTTGTAATGTAGGTACTACACCCTCTGTTCCGATCTCGCCCATGTTTTGCTAAACTTCGTACAGTGGTATTAATTATTGTTAAAGTTCACAATACAATCCAGCACATTTCCAGCTAACTATGTAATTGTGGTAACGAAATAAATGGTTCAAAGTTCAACGAATTTATCTAATACATTTAATCATATATTCGATAATATGTCCAGTTCTATGTCACAGTCACATTACGTAAAATTATAAAAAGATGTTTCGGACAAAGTTTGAAGAATCTTGCAATTTTAGTTATCCAGATATTCAAAATTGACTAAGTACTTTGTATGGAAGGGCCCATACCCACTGTTCCTATCCCACCCATTTTTAGCTAAATTCAGTACAGTGATGATAAATTAATTCATACAAAGTTTAAATACTTTAACGGTTACAGTTCTCCAAATATACGAAATTAATTATTTACTTTCAAATGGTTGAATTCCCTCCATTTTTAGACAAGTTATGCAAAATTATAAGACAAAGTTTAATGAATATTGCAATTATGGGTCACGAGTTGTTTAGAAATAACTATTTACTTTGTTTAGTAGATGACTCATCCCCTGTTCCGATACCTCCCATGTTTGATTAAACCCTATGCAGTGATAAGAAATTGATTCGTATAAAGTTTGAAAACTAACAATTATAGTTCTGCAGATATTCGAAAATACTTTGCATGGGAGGCGCTTCGGCCACTAAACTAATTTTCAGCCATACTATGTAAAAATATAAGAGAGATTCGGACATAGTTTGAAGTATATCGTAATTATAGTTCTAAAAATATTTAGAAATAACTATGCCCACTAATACAATCGCGGCCTTTTTTAGCCAAACTCCGTATAGTGATAAGAAGTTAATGTGTTCAAAGTTAAAATACTTTTGCAATTATAGTTCTTCAGATATTGGAAATACACTATTTACATTGTATGGGAGGTGCCACGCCCACTATTTCAATACCGCCCATGTAAAATGCTAAGAGTGCTCTTCGGATAAAGCTTGAAGACTTCCACAATTATAGCTCTCCAGATATTTGAATATAATTATTTACTTTGTATGGGTGTTCCGATCCGTCCCGTTTCCGGTTAAACATCATACAATGATAAGAAATCGATTCCTATAAAGTTTGAATATTGTCACAATTATAGTTCTGCTGCTATTCGAAAATACCTATTTACTATGTATGGGTGGTGCCACGCCCATTTATACAATCTCGCCAATTTTGAGGCAAACAGTGCACAATGGTACCGAATAAAATCTCGCGAAGTTTTGCGACTTTCACAATGATAGTTCAACAGATATTCCATAACTTTTAACTTTGTATAGGAGGTGCCACGCCCACTTAAAATTTGAACATAAAAAAAAGTCTATTGATCGTTTCAAATATACAGAATATACGGTACATTTCAACAGGATAGGACCAGTGGCTTAGCCTCCTATAAGGTACAAACATACGAATAAACAGACATAAATATGAATAAATCAAAATTCCTAATTTGACCCATTTTTACCACCCTGAAGGTAGAGTTTTGAAAAGGTACTAAATAAATACATATTTTTGTGACTATAGTGAGCTAAATTAAACATGTTTTACTTTAAAACAAATATTCAATGTTTAAAAACCAAAGGTACCTATTTTTCCCGTTTTACCCCTTTTTATCCCTTTATAGTCCAAGTAGCGTCTTTTGATGCTTCTAAATTACATTCTATCTACGTTCCAAATTTCAATAAAATCGATTCAGCCGTTTAGGCGTGATGCTCAAACATAACCACTTGCTTCACATCAAAGTTTCATTCATTGAAATCTGTGTATATTTGTACAAGTTACAATCTGTCCAAAGTTTTCCTAACCCGATGTGGTCACCTTGTATCCTAAGAGGGTGGTCACAAATATAATTTTCTTAAAGCCTATGGCGTCCTCTACGAATCGTTCATACATCATTTTACAATTGGACCACTAGTTTGGAAGATTCAGATTTTTTAAAATTTGTTTGCGATTGAATATACGTTGATACTACTCTGTCAAATGCCATTTTTATGTTCTCAGAGATATCAGCCGGGGCGGAATTACCGCATTCGATATCGAGTTAAATGGATCGTAATTTTCTTATATTTAGTACATTTTATTATAATTTCAATATCGAAATCATTTTTTTACGATAGCTTATTCGATTACGTATGCGGTAATTTGGCCCCTGATCTATGATGATTCATGCTGAGACCAATGTTCATAAAAAGTTACTTTTGCTTGCATTTTATAGGCATAGTTTTCTTTAGAGTACTCGGTGTAGTTAAAGTATTTAATTGGGGAATATTGTTGTACATCTTAGTACATACAAAAATGTCATCACTAACAGCAGTCATTTTGTAAAAGTTCGTTATGTGTGTTTGAGTTATTTGTTGTTGAGATGAGTGAAGAAATTTCAAATGTATTTTCGAGTGTTTTTGATTGAGTTGACTGACTGTTGATCGGTTACTGATAAATTTAAGGTTGAGTTAATTGATGTTGCGCTGTTGTTAATTTCTAGTTGAATTGTTGACCTACACCCAATCCTTTTTGAAGTTGCTTCCAAAAACCTTTTGCGTTCATACGATGAATTTCACCCAATTTAGACGATGATTTTTACGACGTCGTATTTTCGACGTATCTTTTTCTTTGAAGGCAAACGGTGTAGAGAAGGTTTGTTCCAGCCGGTCTCGGAAGCAGCTAGCTCCTTAAAGAAGCCGTTGGTCAGAAGATAAACCCCGTTCAAGGTATATTTTTATAAGGTGTATTAGTTAGCCCAGCTGATCATCAGCTATTTACACCTCAACTGTCAAGATGTTTGTTTATGTTAAATATGTTATTTCTCAATATTAATTTGGATTTCCTGTATTTTCTTACTAATTATTTGAATTTCTCACTATTAATATGTATTTTCGCAATTTCTACTTGAAATAGTGTAGTTGTTTAATTGGTATAAAATTAATTATTTAATTAACTCCCTATTAGTTACCTATAACAAATATTTAATTCATTCACTTACCCTTTTGACCAATAATGTGATAATTATTAACATGAGGTCGCTCGTACAAACTCGACTCCAGCAGAGCCCTAAAACGAGGACATTTATCCGACAACATCTTCAGCTTTTGTATAACATAAGTTTTAATTTCGAAATGACGATCACTTGAGGCCAAGTAGTCCAATAATTGTCCCAATTGTTTTGGTGTTGGTTTCATTGCCAACAGAATGTCCAAAGCCAAGGTACGAGCAGAGGAATCATATTTCTTTTGTATTTGATAGAAGATGCTGGTGAAAGCTTGCCGATGCTTCTCATTGAAATGTATAGTGGGGAATGATTTTAACGCTTGCATTGCGGCAATCGATATTTTAGTTTCTTCATGTAAAGCATATTTCAATAAAATGGGAATAGCGGAAGGGTCTTGTAGATTTTGTAAAGCTCTTATGTAGCGAGTCCGGCATACCTCATCTTCGCAGTCTTCGTGGAGATTCTTTAATATAAATTGTTTGATTTCTTTTAAAAGATTATCTTTAGTATCAAGGCCAGACTGATGGCAGAGAGAGGCCACACACTGAAGTACTGAATCTTGAAGTTTTTGATTTTTGATTGCTGTCTCTGCGGATGTCAGACGCTGAAAGAGATCTTCGATAATACTTTTATCGGGATGAGTTCCTACTGATAGAGATTGCAAATATTTTTCCCATAAATCCACATCCGAGTTTTTATTATAATCAAAAATTTTATGAATGGCATTGTGGGCATCGATAGTTTGTGCGGCTCCCAAAAGGTCTACCAATTGAGAGTGTAGCTTTTTGTTGGATTTTAATATGTCCTCAAATTCGTCCTGTTTGGTAATACGCGCTAGAGGTATAAGTTTAACAAAGGCTTCGGCTAAAGCTTCCTTGCCTATCAAATCATCAGTTAAATCATTGGCAAATAAGGCAACTTGTTGTTTTAACTGCAATATTAAAGAAAACAAAAAAATATAGAGATTTTGTTATAATTTTGTCTCAAACTTACGTTTATATCTTTAATTTCACTAATAACACCATCTACATCAGCTTCAATATCAAATACTCTATACCAGTCCAACAAACTCTTAATAGCTTCTTCAGAAGTTTTATAAGCTAGCTGCTCTACAGGCTCTGAGGTAAATGTACTGTGTTTTAATACAAACAACGACTCCACTTGAGTACCTACTTCTGGCTGGGCTTCCAAACTTAGTTTGTGACTTTCAACCGAAGATGCTGTCAATAACTGGCCATCGGCTGACAAATCATATTCAACTCTTTCAAATGATTTTTGATGAACACCTAAAATTATACATTAGATTATTATTGATTGATTTTGTTAATTAATTTTTATTATTATATTTTCATTTTATTTACCTAAAGGCTTTTCGGCCCGATAATTCACCTTCAAATCCCAGTGCGAACAATCGGTTTTAATTTTATTTACTTTTGTAGACGATTTAATGTTATAGAAATTATTACAAATTCCCGAAACATCTATTTCGCTTACGGGTCCATTTTCAAAATTAATGTGCATTAACGATGCTATTCCCCGTTCGATATTTAACAGAGACTGATCCCGTGAAGTATGTGCGATAATTTTATTTGGTTTGTTTTCGATGAAACTGATGTAAAAGGGTCTGTCTGGAATTTTATCAATCTCTTGTACTTTTGCATTGCCCTTTTTGCTCGGAGCGGTAACACGATTTTCGGTAAAGTAAACTTGTATAAGTTGTTCCTTTTCGGTGTTCCATACGGAATTGATTTTAAGCAGTGAATTGAATGTATAACTCGTTTCCTGTGTTGAGACGTGATGCAATTGTTTTGTAGAAACTTTATTTTCAAGTACATAGTACTGTTGACTCGCATAGGGTATGAGGGGCGAAGATGCTGGAAAGAGATAGCTTTCGATTAGAAAATGTTAAACAAACTCAATTATTAAAATTATTACAAAAACGTTATTTAGTATCAACACCCATATTTATAAACAATTTTTAAATTCATTTGTGGGAATTTAAAAGATGATTTCAGTCGTAAATCGACTCCACTACAAATAAGTTTCAAAAAGGTTATCTATAAAATATAGTAAATTTTTAAGCATTAAATTTTAACAAATGTATACTTATAGAATGCTGTTAATCTTTTATCAGAGTACCGAGAATGTTCGAATTGATTTCATTAACGGGAGAATTTAATTCGACTGAATTGAATTAAAGAATTTTTCTAAATAAAATAAAATAAAATAAAATAATGAATGCAAAATTAATTTTGTTTACGAATTTAATTTTAAAGAATTTTTCGCAAAATTTTTTTTTCTACTTACAATAGGTATATGAAGTTTCTGAAGATATATCTGATACACATGGGCTACACACACAAGTTAAAATTATACACGATAGGTATGTGCAATTACACACATGATAGAAAATTACTGGATTTTACAGAGTTGATGAGACAAAGGGTTTGTTTTGCGAACTGAAAGTAGAATTGGGGGTGTTTGGAACATTATGTTTCTTATAACTATGGACAGATTTCATTCATGGACAGATTCATTCTTTAATATTTTCTATACTGCCGGTCTTCGGACGTTCGAAGGGACGTCGACTCTGGTGTGTACCGAACACCGACATCGCTAAAATTAATTTTTCTTTATATCAAAATTTTCTAAATTACTGTCATATACATTTAAAAAGGAATTTTTTGTTCACAATAGTTGTGTTCGCGTAACTGGTAATTATATTAATTTGTACAAATAATTACTGGAAGTTACGGAATTGCGTTCGTTTACGTTAAAAACTAGTAATAAGAGAGCAAGATAATGTAACAGTTCGTAAACAAATGTAAACAAAAGAAATTTAACTTAAAATTCATTTTTACTCTCTAAATTATAGTAACTGGATAATTTTTACTGGAAAGTAACCCAACCCACCTAATGTTAATAATATATATAATTTATAATATATCATATAAAAGGTATTTTGAAACACTATTCAATGATACCCATAATGATCAGACTATTTTCAAAAAAAGCACTACCCTATTATATATCATATAAAAGATATTTTGAAGCACTATTCAATGATATCCATAATGATCAGACCATTTTCTAAATAAGCACTACCCTATTATATATCATATAAAAGATATTTTGAAGCACATTCAATGATACCCATAATGATCAGACAATTTTCTAAATACTATGTATGTATATGAGAAATGTACTACTATATACCTATATTGACTTTAAATTCCTATAACTCCTAAACTAAGAGAGAGCAGGCAAACATTTTAACATTTTTGTGCTTATAATTATGAAAACTATCAACACAAAAAAATATTCAAATGCAAGCTGTTTCCACGATCTTGATTTATGGCAAAACTAGAAAATATGGAATTTGTAGGAAGGCTGATGCTGGCCACGTCACTTTTAAATTTTCATCGCAGAGAAAAAAAATTAAATAAAAATTATGATGAATTCTGGGATGTTCAATATTGTATAAAAAAAAAACAAACAACAACAATAATTATAAACATAATAACTTTCACCAATATAAATATTTAGAATGACCTCAAAACACTGATTATTAAAAAAGGTTATCACATAAATATAAAAAATGTTTAAATAAAAGTAAAACTACAAAGAATTTTAAAACTGAAAATATCTAATAACAAAAACTTGTCATTAATTTAATCTGCAGTTCTTTGTTAGTTCGATCTATTAATATCAATAAAAATGTACTTTTTCCATTTAAATAAATTAAATACTTTAAACAATTTGTAACCGTATTTTTTCTAAGTTCATTCAACTTTTATTAGAAATATTTCAATATTCTAAGCTTTACTTTCTTCAGAAACTAGTTGTGTTGTAATTCATACTATAATAATAATAAATTCCACCTCCCTCATTTCCATAAACATGTACGCTTGAATTATGCTCAAAACACCATTGGAATTTATTAATCTTTTGTTCCTTTTTTGGTTTTGCCACTTACCCGCTAAACAACTTGAACATATTAAGCATAAAATTATACTTAAACATCTTAAAATCATACTGAGCACAAATGTTTGAGGAACTTTTCTTGTTTAATAGATTATTTGCAGAAATTATCAAAATCTTTATTGTCAATCTTGTTGAATTGCTGGTTTCATTGATATTTTAGTTCACTCAAGTCCAAGTCTAGCACTTTACCAAACAAGTAGTAAGAACAACAAGAGAAACTGCACTGTGTGAATGTGGAACGAAAAACAATGAATAAAGAAAACACCGGCATGTGTTCTACAAAAACAACAATTGGTCTTACAAAATGTCAAAAAACAGAAATGAAAAAAATGTGTATTAAAACTTAATATAGTGTAGATAATTGAATAGCGGGGGCTAAAATTATTTATGTAAAAAAAAAATTGGTTTTTAATCATAGAATATGTAGATAATGCAATAAAAAACAACTTTAGACAGAAGCTAGAACCAAAAAATAGCAAAAAAACCAATCAGCTGTTTGAATGACTCCACCTTGTATGAATTCGTCTTGGGAATGTGGTTGTGCTTGGTTGTATTATTTAGTAGCATATTACTAAAGTACAATAGTACTTATTCATGGCGTTTGTGTTTTAAGAAGTAAATTACAATCGGTTCAGTTATGCTATGTTCACATTTGCAGAGTTAATCACCTCAAACGTGATTAAGATCTAATCACTTCAAAATCGAGATGATTATCCATACATTTAAATTATTTGTTAATCACTTCAAATTGACATGATTAAAACTTAATCATTTCATTAATCCCGTAGAATCACCTGAACATACCTCAAACTGATGATGATGTAGCATCGGCTACAATAAACATACCACAACCACAAATAATCCATCAATGCTCACAATTCCATCATTAATATCTTTAAATATTCTGCTGATAACTTTATTAAAGTATTTCTTTCCATTTTGAATGCTTTAAAGAAATATAAATTTGTTTGTTGTTTTTTATTTGTCAACTTAATCACTTTACTGTCAACTAAAACATCTCAAATGTAATGTGAACGGCTTTGATTAACTTAATCAACATATTGCTTAAACGCGTTTAAAATCCCAAGTGTGAACATAGCAGAAATGCACACACACTCTATTACGTACAACCTTATATGCACAAGACAGTTGATGTTAACTCTAACAGCGCCAATGATAAACTCTCCTCACGACTGCCAGCTCTGCCACTATTTATACACGCGCCATCTATCGGGAATCATCTACAATGTTCTTAACGGACATACTAGTACATTCGATTTCTAGAGCTTTTCGATGTCATTGCCAGCAGCCCAAACATTTAGTGTTGCCATACTTACAAACAATGTCAATGATGGACGTGCCATCAAACATGATGAATGCTGCAGGCAGTCGTTACAGACCGTTGAATTCAAATTGTCATTGCACATTCGTAACAATATGTACATCGGGGTGGGTCGATTTGTAAGGACAAAAAATTTACGATATTGTGCGACAGATAGCTTTTGTCATGAGAAAAATATTTCCACAACGACATATCAAAAAAATTATTTTCGAGGCGCCAAAATTAGAATTTTTTTACTTTTTCTCTACTTTAATTTTTAAGGTTTTTTTTGGAGGTAATAAAAAAAAAATCGGCGGATTTAATTTTTTGAAAATATTACCTTTCTAAGATGAAATTGCACGCTAAAAACGATGGCGATAGCAGTTTTTCCAAAAAATATTTTTCTTGAGGTTTTGGACGAGTTTTTATCAAAATTTTTTTACGAGTTAAATTTTTAAGATTTTTTTTAATTGGTATTGAAACAAAATTTTCAAATCTGAATTACAATAAAACTAGAAATATATAAAAAAAAAATTTTTTTAAGAACACTACGAGCCAAGGCCTTGCATATCGCTGCTGCACAGTGGGGCAGAATCAAAATTTTTTGGAAATAAATCTGGCATTTCTAAACGGCTGGTCCAATCGGGATAAAATATGACGTGGGCGTAGCCAAGGAGTATTCGAGTTTAAGTTATTAAAATGGGCCCTATAAATGTTTCAAGGGCGGCGCTATTGGGGCTTAAAGTAGGGTACCATCAAAATGTAAAATTTTTATACACGTGCCATTTTTTTGTTTCCCATCCGATTTCAAAGATTTGTATATTTTTGGAAAACGCTTGGTTATGTCTTGAAAAAAATATTTTAAAATTTTACATTGGTCCGCTTTTTTAATAATATATGTCGCACTTTTGGACCGAATGAACTCAAAATTCTTTTGTTAGTTAGACAACTAAATTACCAATAACATACAAATAATTTCAGAGCAATATCAATTATGGATTCAAAACATAGTAGAAGCAGTTTTGGAAACCTTGATGTGTTCCCTATTTATCCCCGAAGGAAATGTGGATCCTATGGGCATAATTATAAAAAATACCATTTATGGGATTTTCGTTCCAATTTTTAGGAATTTCGGGATTACCTTTGACCTTTTGGCAAGTTTACACCCTGTTATTTAGAATGTCAAATGTAAAAAAATTTTGAAAATTCAAACTCCGTCCTTCAAAAATATTGGACTTTTTCATATTTCTTTTTTGAAATCGGATGGGAAACAAAAAAATGGCACATGTTTAAAAATTTTACATGTCGAAGGTACCCTACTTTGAGTCCCCATAGCGCCACCCCTGGAACATTTGTAATTTAAACTTTATCCGGAAAATGTCAAAGACTCGCACTACTTGTATATATGACATATATGGTGCGCAGCCCATAGCACAATTGTGCAAAATCAAATTACACGTATTCTTATGCTCTTACAATTTATTTGTCATTGTCCACTCAACGAGACAACTACAAAAGCGCCTGAGCGCGGGTGTATGACTTTTTCTTTATTTTTTCAGTTTTTGTATTTGTTTGTTTGTAGGTGCACTGAACAAAATAAAGAATTGAATGTGCTGGTGAGAGAATTTACTTTTGTGCACCTCTGATATATGTATACTTCGCTACAAACATTTTGAAAGCAATTATTTTGTAGACAAACATACCTACATATGTATTTTTACAAAATATATGGCAATTTTTTAATGGCTCAAAGTTTTATAGCAGACTAATGAAAAAAAAATACTAGTGTTTTCTTGATTTTAGTGGTTTTTTGAATAATAAAGTTGACAACACTACAAAATAAATGAGTATCTCTATACAAATGCGTGAGAGATAATAGCCAATCCAAAAATAAAATAAAAACAACCATTGTATTTATTACACACTCATAATAGTTTAGAACAGGGGTAGGGCACACGCTGCAGGGGAAAAATTTGCTATATTGTTAAAAACAACAATAAATAGTCAAACTAAACAACAAACACATTATTCAATGTGCGGACGACCCACAAATATTGTAAGTAGCGAACGGGAATTTTAATGGGTAGCTATAACGTTCAGACACACCACCCGTGAATGCCGGTTGGACTTGACTTTGGACGAACCAGGAAAAACAAGACCCCGCCAAAAGAGTTTCGCTTCCCTCTTTTTTACCAGGTGCTCAGAAAACAACAGCATTTATTTGTTGTGAAACACATACACTTACACACATCCATACCTACATACATGCCCTGCCAACAATTGGAAGTTATATTTTCGATACATACACTAAAATGTGTCTACTACTTTACGAAAATTACAAGAACAAATTACAATAGTATCGAATTTTTAACAGCAAAATTAGTCTTTGTTCGGCAGTTTACATTTTGAAAGAATGAACAAGAACGTGACAATTCCCAGTATATTTATGAATTTTTAAGTCATCGGCTGATTACATGAAAAATGAGTGTGTTGAACCAAATATAATTTATACATTTTTATTAATTAGTGTTAAATTTTTTTTTTTTTTTTTTTTTTTATTAATTCTTCATTTACATAACCGAGCCCATAGGGCCTTATATGGTTAATAAAATCTACTTTATAATTGAGATATTTTTTTAAAAATGTGTAAATAAAGTTTTTTTTAAATTTACAAATGTATCGAGTTAGTGCATTTTTTTAGAAATACATACGTAAAAACTACGTTTTCCAATTAATTAGTGAAACTTATTTTATAGAATTTTTTATGTTCTCATTTTTAATAAAGTCGTATTAAGTTTAGTTATTTAATTTATTATTTATATTTATTCTAACCCCTATTAACACGAAGTTTGGTTATGTGTTAACTAAGAGTTATACTGTCGGTTAAAATTATTTGTTAACACATAACCAGACTTCGTGTTAATGGGGGTAAATATGCTGAGTGTTTGCATAACTGGAATGCAATAAAATATTTCCATTTTAATGCAAGAAGCTGTATTAGAAACATGATTCTCTCTAGAGTCTAGACCAAGGCGTATTCATATAAGGTGTACTCGTCCCTACAGTTGGGCTGTACAAGTGCACCTTATCATATATACCTTGCTTTAGACCAGAGCCTAGCTAAACTACTACACTGTGCTTTTTTTCTCACAATACATAACAATGAGATGATTCCTACATTTTTACCTTGTACGTATCATATGATGGGTACGGTTTTTACAGAACGGTGACACAATATCGATAAGAAAACGATATCATATTCGATGAGTTTCAACTTCAAGATGATACGTTTGGGAGACTTTTTCGATAGAAATTGTTTGCAGGGTACAAAATTAACAGAAAATAACAAATAAAAAAATGCTATGTGTTGTGTATACATACAATATGAAATTGTTGTTTTTTGTTTGTTGTTGCTTTGCAGTCATATGCTGAGTTTGTGTGTGTAAATAGGTGGGTTTGTTTTTTAGTTATGTTCAGTCTAAATACAGGGGTTTCCAATAAGAGGTGTTATTTTGGTATTCAAAGAAAAATTTAATTTTTTGAGATAAATGCGTTGTAGTTTCTACTTGTCATGTGTCAAAGAATAAAAGCTTCAAAAGTAACATCTACCGAAATACCGGGTGATTCAAAATAACACCTCTTGTTGGAAAACCCTTTATTATGAAAGTTTTTCTACACCGTGTACAATGACGATTATTTAATAGCCCTGCATTTACACATGCAAGTAAATTGATGGAAGTTGAGAATACGCATTGTTACAAATTTGCAAAAGCGATTTGAATTTAACAGTCTGTAACGACTGCCTGTCATGCCATGTCAAAACGGGGTTCCTTCAACCCTACTTGTTCCTTCGACCCTACTACGTAAGCCAACGACTACCTGCAGCATTCATCATGTTAATGAACACGTCCATCAGTAGAAGCTTCTCCTTATCAACAATGTTGATAGCATGTGGTTATTAGCACTGTTTATAACTATGGCAACATTAAATGTTTAAGTTGCTAACTTTGACACCGAAAGCTCTAGAATTCCAACATACGAGTTTGTTCATTAAGAGCATTGTAGAAGATTCACGAAAGATGGCGCGTGCATAAATAGCGGCAGAGGTTGCAGGCGTGAGTTGAGTTTATCATAGGCGCTGTTAGATTTAACATCAACTGTCTTGTGCATTTAAGTTTGTACATTATAAAGTGTGTGTACATTTCTGCGAATTGATAAACGTGTATAAAGACACTGAGTGACTATTTGAACTGTTGTTGTTGTACATTTTAAATAAATAAAGAGTTGTTAAAAATTTTAAACTACTAAACGGCTTTTATTTGCAATCAAAAGTATCCGGTTTATTTAAAGAAAATAAACCAACGTATCATAAGCAATGGCCGATCTCAATGCTCCTCGAAACTCTCATTTATTTTTACTTCAAATCAGCTGCTGTAACAATACTCATAGGCTTAAAAGGAAGTATTCTGGACTACATAGAAATATATTTTTTATCCTTTACCGTAAATGTATAAAAATTAGACCTATCCTTATAATATTTAATTCTTTAGTATCAAAAAACGATTGATGCAAAATTTGGTGCCAATCTGATAATGGAAACCCGGAAATCGATTCAAATTTATAAAGTTTGATAAAATACTGTAAAATACTCAAATTATGTACATTATGTATGTACTTTTACATCGTTTTAGCCCTTTCGCTATAACGTTTTATTGGGAAGCTTTAAAAATCCAATTTTTTGCTATAAATTGGTCCTACGAATTCCAATCACTATTTAATTTTTTTTTAATTTTTACCATATATATGCTTTTTTGGGTTATGCTTACCTTCGTAAACTGCTATCAGTGTTACATTAAATTCAGCAGAAATAAAATTGTAAGATCTTTTTGAACATACTGCAGAACTATTTTTAAAAAACGCTTATGCTGATCATTTGAAAAAACTTGGAAATGGCAGCATTACTTTAATTTCTAAATGGGGAAGTGATGGATCCTCGCTCAGAAACAATACAAACAATGTAATGCATAAACTTTATTAGATGCTAAAAAAGTTATAACGCTTTAGAACTCTCAACAGCTATACAATATATCGAAAAATACTCTTGAAGATATATGCCAGCCATTGTACCATGGTGAACAAGTATTTCAACACAATATGCTACCAATAGGGTGAAGAAGCGCAAGAAAAAATTAAAGACTACAGATTCTTTCGCGAGCACAACACAAGACAAATGTCCAGATATTGTACTAATGAAGACTTTATCACTACTTTGTTGTGCTCATCAGATCCATATATGTCCAATATTCGAGAAAAATGGAAAACTACATCAATTGAGTTAGACGAAGAAGCTAAAGAACATCTAGACAATGAAAATGAAAGCTATTTGTTATACTCGTTTTTCTGTAGATAACAATATGTCATTAGCGGTATTCACAATGTAGAGTACTTGGCCTGGTAATGTAGTAAAAGAGCAGAATATCAAAAAAATAAAAACAAAATACATTAGAAATTGAAATGTTTGTCAATAAATAGCTTTCCTACTTTTTTACTAGGCCAAGTACTCTACATTGTGAATACCGCTATTGAAATAAAAATGTACAAATGTAAATTATTCAATATTGGTTTTATAAATATATAATAAAAATTTATATACATATTATGGACAATTTAAAAAAAAATCTAAAATAGAAAAAATTAAAACTAATCTATCTTAGCTATATTTAAACCAAATTTTTTGTTCTATATTTAAACCAAATTTTTCGTATTTTAAATCGGTATGTTTCAAAAAAAGCCAACTTTGGCCGTGGTAACTAAAAAATAAGACATTTGGTCAATTCACAAGTTCACTTATCAGTCATAATGTCCTAATATATCACGACTCGACGGCTCGGCTTAACCGACTCTTAGGCATTCGGCGTGGGTCTCTTCTGGTTCGTTACGATAACACAATAAACATAGCTTAGAAAGTAGTATTATTTTAGGGCATTTTTTGCTTGAAAAGCAATAAAAACCATTGTGAAATATTAGGACAATATGACATGATAAGAGACATTTTTTTACTTTCTTTTTAAATTTTTTTAAATTTATTTGTAAAAAAAAAAATTTATAACAATAAAAATTGTTTTTGGTGAATAAAAAATTCGGGGTAAGAAATATTTTTCCCGATTTTGACCTATTGTAGGTCCGACTTACTTTGGCCTTATATACGCCGTAGATGACTTAGTCATCCAGATATAGATAAAAAATCGAGGTTGTCCTGTATCCGCAACATTTTGTGGATACAATGCCATCTTATGAGTCTCTGAAAGTGGGAGCCTCTGTGGGTTTCCGACGTCCCATATACGGCAATTTAGCCTGTTAACATACCCACGCATAGGGCAGTTATAATACAAAAAATACTTATACACTAAAAATCATTAACAGAAACCTGTTATATTGTTGTTGTTAATGCTGTCTCCATTAGTTCGTTTGGTAGCAATATACACCAAAATATACTTTTAAGAATTACTTTTTATTTTATTCTTTTTTTTTCCTCATGTCTGTATGGTGTGGTTCTCTACAACACAACAACAATACACATTTATTGTGGGCGTTTAACACTTTCTCACAAGTTAATGAACAGGCAAACATAAATCTTCGCACTCGTTCTAAAACTATTTAAGTCCCAAACAGCCGACCAACAGACCGGATAGCACGATGTTGTGTAACAAAATTTACATATTTTTCTTGTTATTGTAAATGTATATGGGAAAAATTTACTCAAAAAAGCGTAACCACTTACTCAAACAGCATCAACATTCGTAATTCAGCTCTGGGTGGAGAAAAAACTCGCGCGTCACTGCCATTTCGCTGCGTTCAAGGAATTGCGTTTCACTCGCATTGGTTAATGTGTGGCGTCGTCGTATAACTGTACCGCAATCGACTTTGGATTTATAACATAAAATTACTTTGATATTTGAGTTCGAGAATTCTGGCTTCCTATACGAAGGTTTAGGTAATGGTCAACGATTGGCCTTGTGCTTTGTTAGTCGTTATAACAAAGCAAGAGTAAACGAGAGATGGAGCCGCTTGAATTCAAATGGTCAATGGAAATCATCGGTATGCGAGGAATCAGTACGTCTTCGCCTTCGAATCTGCCACCGATGATTGTTTCCTCAATTAACGCGTATCAGTTGCGAAGTAGCATTATCGGTGATCCAACCTTCAATGTTAAAACATCTGGTGGCATTCCGGCTGGTTCCAATTAATTCAAAAATTCAGTAGAACAATTGACGACTTGTTCATCGTTCATTATTGTGTCAATCGATTTGTATTTTATTGTTTCGCCAGGCAGTTTCAATTGATTTGCTCATTCAGCTTGTTGACGGGAGCAATTGAAAGAAGAGCTTGGAAAAAGTTTGTTCATTGTGCCAATCAGTACGACCTTGTGATTACTGTAGTCATCATCCTTATTGTAATGAAATGCCGGCAACATTAAATCGATTCTTTCTCCTGATCGTGCCATTCGCGAGTGATTGGATGCTAGTCTTTCGATATGCATTTCGACGCATTTGCTGAAGCCGTGATTCGCATTCTCTTTCCATTTCTGCGGCTTTAGACGTTGATGCCCTTTCGCGATTTTCCCTAAGAAGTGATTAACGTTTACTTTCTGTATCCGCGTCTCTAGACGTAAATGTCCGTTCCCGATTTTCCTGAAATCGTGGTTCGCAATCGCGTTTGATGGCATTTTTGTAAATTTTCACTCAAAAAAAAAAAATGTAAATAGATTTTACATGCAAATTTCTTATTCATTTACCTAATATAGAAGAGTAAATAAAACTGTTTATCATCGATTGAAAATATTAAAGATCTTTTATAGTTCAATGTTACATTAACCGCGGCCTACTTCTTTTATCGAATGATATGAATACTTGGTATATACCAGAGATGTGCATGAATACCATTCAAATTACATATTTTTTATTTTGCAAAAATGAATACTGAGTTCTCAATATACGTAAACTAAACGAAAACTGTCATTGCATGATTCACCACAGCAAGTGTTTTGTTACAAAATGCATGTAATTGCTTGCATATTCTGTAAACTCTTACCATTCACAAAAGCAGCTTTTTGAGTTAATATACACTTTCCTTTATGATTATGTTTGAATTAATGTAAGACTGAATTAAGAAGGATTTTTCTTGCATATTTCTATTTGATATATTTTGATAGAAATAAGAAAAAGTAAACAGATATGAAAGTATGGCCGGTCAAGCATGATCATATAATACCCTACACTGAGATTTTTTAATTTCAATAATATATTTTCGGAAGTTGGCGTTATATGGGAGCTATGACCGATTATGTACCGATCGCCATGAAATTAGGTCGCGTTAGGTAGACTTTTGGTAAGTCGAACTTTCGACTTTTTATTTAAATCGATTTTTTTCGAATATTTTCGACTTTCCGACTATTTTCTATTTTTTAAAAAATACATGGTTTCTACATTTATTGATGCGCCTTTTGTAATGTTTAGCAATAAAAATGAAATGTATTAAATAATATTAACACTTTTGTTTCTAATAGTTAGATTTATCGACACCACTTTACCTCTGCCACTATTTATACACACGCCATCTTTCGTGAATCTTCTACAATGATCTTAGCGAACATACTAGTACATTCGAATTCTAGAGCTCTCGATGTTAATCATTAATCATTTAGTGTTGCCATACCTACAAACAATGCTCAACTCAAAGCTTTTATTTAATGTTATATGTTCTACAGCAATATTAGTAATACCCCCAGATATGTTAAAGTTTGAGAAGCACTGCTGTTTGAAAGGCATTATGCTACTTTAAACCAGCCGTTAAAACAGTTACATATATTTAAATTCAAGTACAATTTCGTAACAATACTTTGGAGTTGGACTACTTGTTATACTTTGGTTCGATGTTAATCATTAATCATTTAGTGGTGCCATACCTACAAACAATGCTCAACTCAAAGCTTTTATTTAATGTTATATGTTCTACAGCAATATTAGTAATACCCGCAGATATGTTAAAGTTTGAGAAGCACTGCTGTTTGAAAGGCATTATGCTACTTTAAACCAGCCGTTAAAACAGTTACATATATTTAAATTCAAGTACAATTTCGTAACAATACTTTGAAGTTGGACTACTTGTTATACTTTGGTTCATTGTGTTTGTCTAAGCTATGATATTTTTACAAGTAAATTTTGAGTGTCTGTAATTCTCATTGGCTCTATAGTTTTATTTGTACAACAATAAATTTCAGAGAAATTATTAATATTTTAATTGGGAATTTAGTACGTTAAAACTAAAACCTCTTAAAATTAAACTTTGTGTTCTCAAAAATAACTTAATGATAATATGATTGCATTCGATCATAAATATGAATATATAAAATTAACCACATCGGGTAACCTGCTAAATGTTTTTATACAAAATGCAGACAAATTGGTGGTGGGTATACAGAATTCGGCTTAGCCGAATATACGAATAACTTACATACTTACTTGTTTATACTCAAACCATTTTAAAGATGTCTTGTCTTCAACTTTGACCACTATAATTTGAGATGCGAGAAGCAAACAAAATTGAAATAAGTTGCAATTATGAATTTCTAGATGGTGATGAAAGATAATTTCCATGAATTTAATCATCAGTTTTAAGAATAAACTGAATTTTACGGCCACCTAAATAAAAGTCTGGATGGAAATCTGTGGGATTTTAGCCACAAGGAAAGGAATTGGAGTTCCAATAATACTGTATTTGTTTAGTAATAAAAATTCCATGTAAAAATCAAGATTTCAAACCTTGTAAATATGTGTTATGTACATACATATTTAGATACTTATGTAGTTCTAAACTATTTGTACACATTTCAAAATTTTCTTCTTATTCACTGCTGGTCAGTTACACTTATTTTCTGTAGTTTATATAGAAAAAAAAAAAAAAAAAAAAACACCCAACTACTTTATGGTATTTCTTCTTCCTTGGGAATTTCAACCTACAACAAATTACCACTGATACCCTGTTATTTATATATTCCATCCAAATTTTTTTTCTTTCAAATTTTTCTGGTGTAAAACAACAAAGTATTGTAAATGTATTGTATGTACATAAATATGCATATATACATACCCCAGTAGTTAAGGAAGCAGTCAATTTATCCCTTGTAGACAGCAATTGTATCTTGCGGCTGAGCACTTTGCTGACTCCAATTTATATATTTTAGGTAATTTGACATGTATGTGATCTTTCTAGCGTGAAGACAATGGCCACTTAAGTGTCTCTAAGTAATCTAGAGTGTAGTGCCTTTAAACGTTTACTTTTTTGTGAATAATTCGCACACTGGTTTTATACAAATTGTGTTCATATAATTCTCACACAATTTATTTTCTTTTTGCTATAATTATTCTATTCAAGGTTATTAATAATAAATCAAATTTTAAAATTCAAGGTGTACTAAAGATTTTTAATGATAAATTAATTATTATAATTTAATATTTTGAACTCCATTATTCTTGTAAAATGGATTTACAAATGTATAAATAGTTACATAAAAAAATATACCGTTATTCTTTATTTTTGCCTTGATTGTCATTTCTTGTGGTTCATGAGATTTTAAGATTGTATCTTTTCTTGTTTGACCGCGAGAACTTTAAACCAAAATTTGAAAATAGAAAAAAAAATTATAGACAAACAGAAACCAATTGGAAGTTTAGTAGATCAGCCACGTGCCGGAAGACCAAAATGCCTTAACAACTTTGAAGCACGGTCGATTGTAAGAGCAGTGAAGAAAGATAACACAGTAAGTGCAGTAAAATTATGCGAAGAATTGTAACAAATTAGTCTGGATTGAGAGTTAGTGCTAGTTCGGTTCGTCAAGTGCTACACGCAAATTGTCTAACTATATGATAGAGTTCCGAGAAAAAACCCCCACATTTCCAATCGAAACCGAAACTGTCTTTTCCAACAGGACAACGTTCCGAAGCATACCTCTAAACTTGTTAAATAATGGTTGTTGTATCATACACCGAGAGAGACTTGTAACAATGTAACTACTTAGTTGTCATCCTAAGTGATAGGTAAAATTATTAATTCGTCACAGGCATCAAGAACTGCTGGGACTTGTATATGCATATCTATTTGGCTATTTGCCAGTATTACAACAAAAACAAACCAGCTGCAAATAAAAGACTAAAAATAATAAAAAAGAAACAAAATAATGACCAACATACAAAATAATATAAAATAAAAACAAGAAAGCTGTAAGCCAAAATACCAACAACAACAGGCATTGAATGACAGGTTGTTTGTTGTTGTAAAACAAGAAATAAAACAAATTGAAAATTGACTAGACGAATAAGAGGGTCGAACCGACACAGACATTGAAGACGGACAATTTCTTTTATAAATTATTGAGTATTATGAGAGCCTAGTAATAAAACTGGATTGTGGACCTGACTGACCGCATCTTTCAACAACAACAACAAAATACAAATAATATTAAAAAAATAAGCTCCATCCACTTACTATTATTTCAACAAGGGGAAATCGGCCATATTAAAAGAAGGAAGAGTGAAAAACAAATAAATAGAGAACGTATAAAGCATAAAAATGACCACTGGGCCAGTGTTGCCATTATTTTTTTAGTCCTCATCCCCAATTTCGCACTTCTTTTTATACCCACTATCAAAAAAGGTGGAGGGTATATTGATTTTGTCATTCCGTTTGTAAAATATCGAAATATTGGTCGTAGTACCAAAAATTATATATATTCTGGGTTCTCATAAGATTCTAAGACAATCTAGCTAGGTCCGTCTGTCTGTCTGTTGAAAGCAGCTAGCTGGATGAAATCGGGGTGTTTCTCCTTTTCTGGTGTCGGTCAAATATGTTGGATTAGGAACTAAATGTGCGCCTCGGACTACGTAAATATATTGCAAAGCAATTAATTATTAATACTTCCATTTCCTCAGGAAGATATGCCCTTGAGATGGGGGTTTCAGCAGGACAATGATCCGAAGTACTCTTCAAAATTGGCAAAGGACTGATTCTGTACCTCTTATGGAATGGCCTTCGCAGTCACCGGACCACACCTTTGTGGAGTGCTCAAGAGGAAGCTGGAGTGGTTTTCCATTGACAAGGAAACAAAGGTAGAGCAACAAAATATTAAAATTAAATAATTTTTTAACAAAAAATAAAAAGGTGTGCCTCCTAAAATTTTATCCTTTTACTCGTTTCTATCATTTTATCCAGTAAAAATATTGACTCTTTACATTGTTAGTCATATAATGTATTAAAATAGAAATGAAAAGATTAATGATTATGTTTTTTCTTATGTTATATGTCTGATAAACAAAACTGCATATACTTTTTTTTACAAAACTTGACTAATATATGTACTAACAAAATTTGAAAAAAGTTCTCGTTTCTACTATTTTTTCCAACACTGTATATAAAAACATACGGCAAAAAGCTTCAACAACAAATAACTATCTAACTAACTGTCTATCGTTCATTAAACTTAATTTATATTTAACCTTAACCTTAGCTTCGAAAAAAGCTTGAAAACAACCTAGTGTATGAGGCCAGCATATAAAATAGTAAGACGCTAGACATCAAAACTAAACAACAGTCAAACAATATTTTTCCAACAAACCAATCAACCACCAACAAAAAAAAAAATAAATAAAACTTTAACAGCCAAAAATACACACAATTGTCCCCAAAAAAATATACAAAAAGCAACCAAAATCAATTACATCACGTTCTGCTTGCTACGAACTTAATCACACACACACACCAAGTGTTAAAAAAGGTCAATGAACTGAACGAAACAAGTTCATAACTTAATCATAATTTTAATGTACTTGAGTACGCATGAACGCACAAAGTACCATAAAACCGCTAGCAACACAATCACATACACCTAGTTCAGACGATGATTTTTACGACGTCTCTTTTTATTTGAAAGTCGACTTTTTTAGACATAAAAAAAATTTATAATTGTAAAGGGCACCATACACTATCAAAATGTTTGATGTCACATTTAAAGCTGTGAGTAGGCTGCACGCAACTTGAAAACAATTTTAGTACAAATTGTTATCAGCTGTTTTCTTGATTGTAAATTGAAACACCAACTTTAAAAAGAAATTGAATGCAAGTTCGTTTCAATTCTTAATAGTGTGAGTGTATTAGTAAAAAACAAATTTCATTCAAAATGTTTCAATAAAACTAAAAGTTTTTAGACATATCGTACATAATCGAATTGCAGAAACTTTTAGAAATGAGTTGGATAATAAAAATGTCACATCAGTTATGTAAATTTGTTTATTATTTTAACCCGCCAATGGTGAACTACTGGTCTGTGAGACCGGGTGTGTTAAAAAATTCAAATAACTTTATTCTCCGTTATTATTTTTTTATTACATTAAAAAAAAAAAAAAACATGAACTATTAATAACACGTTTCGAAAAATCTTCAGTTGAAAACCCCGAAGAGTGAGATCGGCGTCAACATTGATGAAAGTCAAACTTTCGTCACCATTGGTGAAAACACGACTTTTGGGTTCAACTATAGAACCCTATATTCCAGTACCGTTTGGCATACCTACTCTTTAGTACACTTTATATATATAAAACTAAGTCTCATTTTCACAATCTCTGGTTATTTTTTTATCATGACGATAACCTGAGATTGAGAAAATGGGACTAATAGTATTAACATTAGTTTAGGACTTTTACTCTTCTAAAAAGTACTTTTTTCCAACCCTGATTCACACTATATTTTATTTCCCCACGATAACAGTAAATAAAGTAAAAAAAAAAAACAACAATATAATATCAAAAGAACCTTGAGTGTTGTTATTTTTAAGTAGTTCACACCATGGTTGTTGTTTGTTTATATAGTGCATATGTATGTACCTCTTACTGAATGCTACTTGTTGTTTGTTATTATTGTTGTTTTGTGGTTTAAGTAAAAATAACAACAAATTTTAATAAACAACCAGAAAATCAAGCAAATGTATACGACGAGATTTAAATAAACAAAAATACAAATTGTATTGTGAACTAATGTGGCACTCCAAAAATTAAATGAATAGATATGGGGAAATAATTATAATAGGTACTATCTAATTTTACTGAGAGCCTAATGGAAATGTTGCTGTTGTTTAATTTTTTGTTGTTCATGATAGATGGCAGACATCGCAGTTAGTTGCTATTAAAATGTAGTTAAAATAACAAAAATACAACGTAATTTCTAGTTCTTTGAATGGATAATGTTGGTATGAATGTCCTTGTCGGATTGGCTTAGATAGGTATTGTTTTGTGTACGCTCGACTTTTCAATTTGTAACAGCAACAAAACAGAAACGCATTATTGTTATTGCTTGGTACTGGTAGTAACCAAACAACAATGATTGTTGGAATGAGACGGACAAAAAATGACTTCAATACATTCAGGCAATAGGCGACAGACCGTTTGAGAGTTTTCTTGAGTAATAATTGTGGTATGTGAATTCAATAGTCAAAAAGTAACAACAGAATGTCTGCTGTCAGTCTCGTCAACTCGTCGTCAGTTTTTTGTTGTGTCGTAAAGGTGGGTCATTGTGAAATGACAGCGCCGAACTAATTAGGCTAACAGAAATATCAAACAGGATTTCTCTTTTTCGTTCATATCGTAAGAAAATTAAAACTACACGAACCATAGATGGACAGTTGATACGATCGTACAATATCGCAATTGGCAAAAATAACTTTAATGCATTTATGCAAGGCTTAGCTATAAATTCAGTTTTGAGAAATATGCAAAATCTTATTTATGAAGCAAAAATCTGGAAAACCTGCCATATGTATTTGATAAATTTTTATCATAATAAACGTCAAAATGGTTGTCAAGATAAAAATACATATCAGGTATAACCTCCACAGGGTACTACATTAAAAAAAATAATAAGTTCTTTCGAAACATTGTTGTCCAAAATATCGAGCGAAATATTGGTATATTGTACGTGACATACAAAAATACTTTTAATAAGGTGAAAAAATTTTTAATAAGGTATTTTCACAAAATATATAATTCACACAAAATATTGACGCAAACGTGCTAACTCCACTTTTTATGAAAATTAAGGTTTTAATTCAAAACGTCCATTTTGTTGTATGCGTAAGTCCACTTTTTTTTTGTCAAAATTGTACAATAAATTTGAAAAAATAGTTTTCAAACAAGCAAAAAGTTGTGATAAAATTGTGTATTAACCCTGCAGGAAATGGAACTAGTACCAAACTAGTATTTTACTAGTACCAAAATCACCAGTACTAGTTCCCAACTGTAAACTTTCCTATACCATCTTAATGCTCAAATTAACATTGTGTGTGTTTAGAAAATTACTAGTACCATTAGTTCTAGAA
Organism: Calliphora vomitoria; assembly: GCA_942486065.2. Taxonomy (NCBI): domain Eukaryota; kingdom Metazoa; phylum Arthropoda; class Insecta; order Diptera; family Calliphoridae; genus Calliphora; species Calliphora vomitoria. The sequence goes on from OW818030.2 coordinate 143,074,990, forward strand.
GTATACTAGTACTTTTTGAACCGATTAGATGCTTTAGAACCAGTATCTTACTAGTTCTTTTGTATGGAAAAAGAGAATCAAATGGTAAAATTGTATATATGTATTAAAACAAAAATATTCGCAAAATTTTATTAATCTACAAGTGGTACATTCGAACTACTTCTAATACTAGTACTCATCAGCACTAGTACTATTTTATAGAAAGTCTTGCCCTATTGGCACTAGTGCCTCCTAAACTAGTATTAGTACTAGTGGCATTTAGACAATTATCGCTTCATTTCCTGCAGGGAAGTATATCTGAAAAATAATTAAAAAAAAACATAAAAAGTTCTTTCGAAACATTGTTTTCCAAAATATCGAGCGAAATAAGGGTATATCGTAAGTGACAAATTGACAATAACAATAAACAAATTGACCGTTACCAAAAATAAAACAGAGTCAAATTCATTTCATACTACATGCAAATTGGGAGCTTAGTTTTCGGCTAAAACATACCAATTAAATTAAAAAATTAAATATAAACAGTTTATACTATTATTTTTGCACTTAAAATGTTGTAATAAGCTCTAAATACTTTCAAATCATCTTGAAAAAAAGTTTCAAGGATTTTTGTTTTTTCAGTCGAGGTTGTCATTCTCGTGGAATTGCCCATATGTAACATAAAGAAGATTAGTTATGTACTATCATGCTATCCATTTAGCTATGTCCGTCTGTCTGTGTAAAACACTCGTACGTCCAAAATAAACACCAAATTCTTCTAAGGAGTTTGGTATTGAAAATCAGCATAAAAACGAATCTCAAGGATTAAATTGGGAGTCAATCTCTAAAAAATGTTATGCATTTTCACCAAAAAATTTCCAATAATGGTCAATTGTTGTTGTTTGTTATAAAGCCTTGAAAATTTGTTATTTTTTTAACATTTTTCAGTTTTTTATTATTTTCAATTCAAATATTGTGAATGTCAACAAACATTAAACAACTTATTGACACTTTCAAACACAACATAAATAAATAAACAATACTCAGCTGGGCTCGTAACTTCACCTTATTTAATACACCTTGGGAATAAAAAAGTATTTCTTTCTACAATTGAAAAAATATTTTTTTTGGTAGACAAATTATACAATAACCTTTTTGTTTTTGATGTCATTAGTATAAAAATTTGATTTTGCCACGCCATTCTTTCCACAGACCGAAAATAAAAAATCTGAGGCTTTTCTGAAGATTCCGTGGAAATGTTATCAAAATCGATCCAGCCGTTTTTGATTCTATACGGGACATATATACACACATCTGTTTCATCAAAATCGGTCCAACCGTTTATGAGTTCATTCGCAACATATATTCACACATACATACAAACATCCATTTTTATATTGTATATAGATATGGCCTTAGCGGTATAATGTCCACAGCCATTAGTGGTATAATATAAAAATTTTATTTTGCCACGCCCCTCCGCCCATTGACCGAAAATAAAAAATAGGCTATTCTGCAGATTCCCTGAAAATTCCATCAAAATCGGTCCAACCGTTTTTAAGTTCATTCGGAACATATGTACATACACACATACATACAAACATCCTTTTTTATATATATAGATGTTTTCTAAGGGCCAACAACGTGGACCGGGTTCAGCAAGTTTTTTAATAAAATTTGTTTTTTTTTTAATATTATTTTTTGACATTTTATGTAATAAATAAGTACAATTTAATATTGTGTTCCGGAAAAAAAAATTTTCATTACAATAAAGTTAATTTAAACTCTTAATTTTGCAGTGTCCATATTTTCTAGTTTTTTTAATTTTTTTGCTTGCTTATAAAATTTAAATTTCCATACTCAGTTCTCAAATTCAATAAATTAAGCTAAGAATAAAATTTTTTATGAAAATGTTACAAAAGTCAATAAAGTAGTTAAATCAAATTGTCCATCCCTGAATCAGCCTATTCTTTTTGTAGTTGGATATATGCAAGTAAAAGATATGTATGCATGTGTGTATATTTGCTTTTCTATTTTTGTTTCCTCTGTAAACACATTTCATAAATTTTATCGAATGAAAGCGTTTAACAGCCTGTTGACTTGCTGTTAATTTATGCAAGCCGGAACTAATATTAGCGTTTGGAAGAAACAGGTGGATGAATGGAATGAATGAATGCATGCACGACGACAAATCACAACAACAGCATATTGATCGTAAATAGATATGTAGCTCTTTTTATACTCTACACTTCCATAGTGGAGAGGGTATGATGTGTTTGTGCTGATGTTTGAAATGCCCAAAAGTATTTTAAATCATGCCCCTTCCATCTGTCTGACTGTCCATGTAAACCTTGTGCGCAAATTTGGTACATACTTTTGTTTCATCCCAAAGACGAAGCCTATTGAAACTGAAATCCGTCCATTATTTCACCTAGCCCCCATACAAATGTCCTCCCGAAATTGGACTTTATTGGTCATAACTGTATGATTTATATAGATATCTACACAAATTTCGATTTATATAAGTTTTATATATATTCGGATGTCATGTCACGTAATTTTTTTATGTAATGTCACGTACCGAAAATCACTTTAACGAGCATAACTGTCTTAAAAATTTGGTATCCACATAAAATTCAACAGAAATAAGTCTCATATAGACTTAAATCACACTACCTAATTTCATGGAGATAGGCCCATAATTAGTCATAGCTCCCATATAAAGCCAACTTCCGAAAATCATTACAAAAATAAATTATTAAAATTTAAAAAAAATATGTTTTTGCACATTTATTCAGTGCACTATGTGTCCAAAAGCCAAAACTGCGGCAAACTATTTTTCCAAGGGAGCTAGCATCATAAAACTTTGTATAGAGACACCTATTGCTAAAATAAGCATTTTGTGATAACCATAATTTTACACATAATATAAACATTTAGTAAAATATTTTAATTTTTTTAAGTACACACCTTCGGTATTGTAATCCATTTTGGTAAAGTCTTAGTTATAACTATTTAAAAAAAAATCACTTTTTCCTTAATGCAATTTTTGTACTTTTTCAGCTTGATAACTTTATTTAAAAAATGTAAACTTTTTCAGCTATTTGTATATAAACTGAGTGGCCAATTGGCATACATTTTTGGCATTTATTTCGTCGAAGTGCTAAGAATTGAACCGTAATTTTTTTTCAAAAAGCGAAAGTTGAACATTTGAATTTTTGCCGAACAAATTGGAAATGGGCAAATAGTGCAGTGTAGGGCTTGACCGACCATACGTTCTTACATGTTTATTATAATTAGATTTTGCATTAGATAGAATCCGTCCCAGAGTTTTAATGATGTACAATGGTTTAAAAGTTATGTGCAGTTATGTATGTATACTTTCGTTGAATTTTTACATTTTATTACATTTTTAAGAGATCATATTTTGGACCGGAAAAAAGTCTAAACACTTACAATATATAATAACTGTAGTAAATTTCGTTAAAATCGGAACCGACTATTGACCGCATTGGGATGGATCATCGCAATTAGAGTATCGAAATCCGGGGTTTTCATTGTTGTAAGCTCTGTCGGTTTCGGTTTTCTTTAACTTTTCGGTTTTTTAATACGGCTAACCAACCGGTTTTAACATATTTTTGAAAAACTTTGATAACATTTTTAAAAATATTGTTATATTTTATAGAAAATTGTATGCTCTTTGACAATAAAACAAAAATATTTCATAAATTTAAGCTCTTTTACTTCAATTTTAAAATTTAGAAAATTTGTTAAAAACAATAATGGAGAATAAAGTTATTCGAATTTTTAAAGGTATTTTCAGACGGCTATAATCAGTACATACTTATATTTGCCATGTACAAATTAATTTTTTGATTTACGGTTGGTATTTATAAATGTTTTATAGTAATCAAAAACTTTTTATTTGCATATGTACATATGTATCGGGTATGTATTAGGAAATACAAATAAATAAAATAAAAACATGTGGGAATCGAACCAACAACCATCAGATTAAACTATCTCTTTAGTCTATCGGGGCACGTAAATGTAATTTTCAAAATGATTTCTTGACAAACCAAATGGATTTCATAATATTTTAAATTTTAAAAGTATTAATACACAGTATTTTCGTCTGTAATTACCTTTATTGTTATTTATTTCGTTATTCTGAAAAAATAATAAAAAAAGTAAAATTGTTTGTTAAACTGTAAATAAAAATAAATTTAGACCTTTTTCATAGGTACTAGGGTTATACGTACGGGCTAGAATTCTTGATTGACTATGTTTTTGAAATAAGCGAATTTGCCCTAAAATTAACATTAACAAATTATAGTAATTGAAATTATAGTAATAACATTATGGTAATTAACATAAACTTGGCAACTCTTTCAATTATATATACATATGTACATACAAATCTCTCCCTGATTTACTCTCTTATTAAAATAATAAAAATCTACTACTTTTTACTTGCTACACAATTTTAAGCTCCTAATATTTAGTGTCATATTTCGCACAGAATTCGAATTTTCGGTTGCGCCGTAGTGTCATCGCTGAAAAATAAAAAAACACTTTTGTATCATCGCATGATGTTCCTTCTTAAAAAACTGCTATTTTCTATATTGCCCAATAGGTGCAAAACCGTCATATCTCAAACAGTATCGAGTGATTACCGTTTTACGATAATACATTCTTCAAATTTATTCCAAATTAGTTGTATCGAAAAGAACTAAACAAATAATGAATGAACAGAATAAGGATTGATTTTAAATACCCATTTAAAAGATTTTTAGTTGTGACGTTCATAGATACATATGTTCAAAATCTAAAAAAGAAGTGTCGATAAGTAATGAAATAAATTAATTAAAATGCTAAAATTAATAGCGAATTCGAAATGGCCTGAATAAAGAAGGTGTTTTTATCCGCTATTTAGAATATAAAAAAATATAATTAAAAAATATAATTCAATTTTTAAATTCTGTGTGTGAAAAATGTACCTACTCTTCCGTTATATATATTTCAGTTTCCATCTCTGCTCCAAGGAATGGAATTGACTGACGACAACTGTTTGACTACTACTTACTTTGTTTATTTTGTTGGCACTTTGTGTGCCTTTCACTCATTTTTGTCTCATCCAACCAAATTGTTTTGTTACTTTTAAGAGCCGCATATGTTTCGTGTCGCATCTGACCAATCCGCGTAGCCAAAATCCGCATTTCAGCCGTTGTTGTTCCACATGAAACCAGGCGAACAGAAATTTCAGCAGATATCTAACAACATTATTTCTATTTGGTTATCTGTGGTGTGAGAGTAGAAAAACAGCCATTGCTGTTTATTAAAGCGATTGGTTGGATGGCAGGCAGGCGTTGGTTGTTGTTGACGTAATGGTGGTGGTGTACGCCAGGGATGGCAAAGTTGATACGATCGTACATTTTTTTTTTTTGATATTATTTCATATTGAAAAGTACCATGGTACTCCCTAGACTCATTGTATAAAGACTAATTTAAAAATTCCTATGGACTCAGAACGATTTGGTGCTATAGATAACTATTTTCTATTGAAAATCTTCAGTATAACAGTTCTTCTGTTTAGCAGTACATATTTGCTACAAATAATTTTGTGTATAACAGAAAAATCTTGTATATAAATTGTTTTCCTATGGAACATCGTGTGTATAACAATACTTTCTATTTAACATTATTTTCTGTAGAAAATCTTGTCCTTAACAGTATTTTCCATAGATTAGATTCAGTACAACTGCATTTTATATAGATAATTTTCAGTACAACAGTATTTTTTGTAGATGATTTGCAACACAAAACGATCCAATACGGTTCAATATTAATTTTTTGACAATTGTTATTTGTTACATATCTGTAATAATCTGTGAATTACTATATTGTTACGATTTTGCAATAGCGATTTGAATTTAACGCTTGCAGAATTGATCATGTTTATAAAAACGTCCATCAGTAGAAGCATCTACTTATAAACAATGTTGATAGCATGCGGTTATTAGCATTGTTTATAAGTATGGCAACACTTAATGTTTAAGCTGCTAACCATAGACAACAACTAGATAGGTAACTGAGCGACAAAAACCAAAGTCTGTTAAACCAATTTGAGAGATTTAAAAGTTACGTTATTAAGCTAATTTGTTAAATTTGTAATTTTATAACTTCGGACTAAACTAGAAACAGTTATATTATCTAATTTAAATAAAAAAATATAAAATTTTATTTTACTTAAAGTTTCAAAATTGTACCAAATGATTTCACTTTTCATTGTCGAATTGTACCAACAAAAGTATCTACTTTGCTATCTCTGGTGTGTATTGTGTGTTATTATATTGTTGGTGGTTGGGGTTTTTTTTATTCTGTATTGACGTCGATAGTAGTGCAGGGTTGGACAACTTGGTAAACTGTAGTTTTTCGCTTACCAGTTTAATTGATTATGAACCAATGCAATAAAGGTCGTATATGGTGGACGAGCAAATTCTCGTTTAATAGAGTTTCGTTTAAAATCGTTAAATCAATTAAGAGGGTATATTATTTTGGTATATTTTTACATTGTTTTTCTATAAATTCACATATGAATATTTTATCATCAGTTCCCACTACTATTTATTGGGATAAAAAAGTTCTAAAAATGCGAAATATTCGAAAGTCTATTTTGATACAAATTTGCTTCATACAGTCATACACAAATCTGTGCAAACAGTTTAGTAATTCTTTGAAAATTTGTTTTCTTAAGCGCATGAACACATATTTAAATCATGAATGAGCATATTCTGTTCTGATTGAGAATCCAAGTGGGAGACTTTATAATACCTTTTATTTTTGTTAAATGTGAAGTTAATTAAATTTTAGTTCCTTTCACTAAGTATGTTTATTTTTTATTGACTTATGAAATAAAGTTTTCATATTTAAGTTACCAACCAATGTTACATTATTTCTAATAAATGAATTAAATCAATGTAAAATAATTCGTTTTATTTTTGTACCAATTTCATTCCATTGTAGACTGATGCGTTCAATTGAATACGTAGCGCAATTAAAAGGGTGTCTTTTAATTGCGTCGATTAATCAATTAAATTACTTTTTACAAATTGTTGTTCACGTACTTTTTTGGAAATTTTTTTGATTGAGAGTAAATTTATTTTACTCTCTAAATTAAAGTTACTGGAAAGTACGCGAATACATCTATTGTTATTAAATACCGATTTAGCGTCGTGGTGATGTTGAAGTCGACTGCTACGTGATGTCTACGTCGACAATGACATTAATTATAATAATAACACAGTACTACGGTGAAAAAAACTTGGAAAATGACCTAGCGTGGGTTATGTCTTGCTGAGTACATTACAAATTGTGTCTAAAAATTTCAGAAACATCCTCAAATTCAGAAGTTATTCTAAACAAATTTTTTAAATTTTGTAATGGGTTTGGAAAGAGAACTGATTACGCTTTAAAATCACGTCCATTTTTTTTATACATTTGTAAGTTATATAAGTATTGTTTTTGTTAAGAATATCTAAAAAATAAACAAAATTTATCAACTTTTTTGATTTTAGTCGCTTTTCATAGCTTATTTTGAGATGAAAGTTCTTAACAAAACATGTAAAACATTTTAATTTTTTAAATCGGATGAAAATTGTAAAAGTTACTCAACTTTTCATTAACATCTCTTTTTTAGTATTTTCTTTCCCAGCGCATATGAATAAAAAAAGAACAAATACCAATACAAAAAAAATATTTGTAAAATTTTTAGAACTTTTTTCGATAAAGTTTAATAAGTTTTGCAAATATTATCTGATTATAACAAGTAATGTCTCTTTTTTGTCTATATAAAATTGTGTAAACTGTGTAATATAGGTATTAATACAAACAAATTAAAATAACAACATATTGTTGAATTTGAAAAATTACCACAAAAATAAAAAATAATGCGAAACTTTTTTTTAAAACTTACACAATTTCTTTAAAACTTATACAATTTCTTGACTAATTTTTTGCCTATGCATAATTGTTTTAAATATTGAAATCGGTTAAAAAATATGTGAGTTAGAGGTATTAAAGTACTACGACCCACCCTAAAACACTGTTTTCAAAATAACTCAAAATTTTGAGGGTGTTTCAAAATCTTTGTAAACGGTTTTAATATGTCCTCACCGTAACTCGCTTTTCAAGCAGAGTTGTAGCAGAGTGTAATAATAATTTCTTAATGCCATTCAAACGCCTTTTATTGTTGAACTTCCACCAACAGTTATGGCAAAATAAAACTATAACAATCATAACCGAAATATACAAATAGGTAAATTTCATTTGCCATCCCTGATGCATGCACTCATAAAGTGCTGCACAGAAGTGAACTAATACAAATGATGATGAAAAATTCGTACATGCCAATTAAAACAAAATAATGAGCATTATAATGATAATGTAAATATGTATAATGAAACGTAAACAGGCATTAAAAATAAAATCGAAAATGAAGACAAATCGCATTCACACGCCACACTAGCTAAATGATGATGCACTTTTAAAGTAATTATGGGAGCCTGGTCGCATACGATTTAATGCAGTTTAATCATCCACTAAAAAGACCATCATCATCGTTAACGACACCAATGCTCATAATCACAATACATCATCAGCCAGCCAAATGAAATTTCAAATAGTCTGGTTGTTACTACTGTACCTAATGTACAACGTCAATCATTATGGAATATAATTATTGTAAATGAAATTCCAGCTGTGTCTAACGTACACAGCTATCTTATAATGATGGCGTTAATGATAATTAAAATTATTTAAAATATGTAAGTGCTTGTTAGTAAAAGCTTGTATGTTTTTCCATAATATTTGCAATAGAAATAAGTTATTTCAAATAAGTTTTAAAATAAAGGATTTTATGATTAATTTTCAGTTATTACTAATTGAAGTCTATAGAGTTCGGCAATACTTGTTGTTTTGAAAATGATTTTGAAGCTGTTTTTTTTATTAGAAAGACACAATTAATCCATAAAACAAAGTGAAATAATGGTGTCTAAAAACAATAGTTGGCTATCGAGCGAAAACGGCCGAAATGTAAGGGTAATTTGACTTATTTCGGTAACGGTTTTTTTTGTGGTGACTGTGCTTTCTGTTATATTGGTATTTGTCTCCTTTTACAATGCAGAAATTGAAAGCCGGACATTTTTTTCCCTTTTCTTTTTTTTGAACTAACCTAAACCTGTGTAGTACACATTCTACCTCGTCAACCCCTCGTCAACAAAAAACTTCATCGTCTGCCTTTCAATTTCTGTATTGTAAAAGTTGACTTTCAATGATAGTAAATGTAATTTTGGTCTGACTTAAAGAATTAATTAAAATAGAAAATAAAAATTTGTATTTTCGTAATTTAAAATAATTTTTAGAATATCGGTATTTACGATTATGTATATTGGTAACGGTAGCGTAAATGCAACGATATTCGGGCTGAAAGAGTATTTTAGGGGTAACGGTAGCATAGCGGCAACAGTAGCCAACCTTGGAAATATGAATTCATAAAAATAATACCAATTTAAAGTCTGCACGTAACATAAGTAATACATCCTGCGATTGAATTTGTTTTAGTGTTTTTACAAAAAAAAAAAAAAAAAATCATAGATATTACGCTACGTGTAGATTGCACGTAGCGTAATATGTACATATGTATATACAGGCCTGTCACACATTTCGTTCGGAATGGTTTCAATTCCGTAGATATTATTGTTTTTCTAAAATTTTTAATCTCTTTTAACACAAAACTTCACTTTTGTCAAATTAAAATCAGAAATACTGGAATTAATTAACTGCACGAAATCTGAAGAACCTAAACCGAAATCGATCGGAATATAAACTACGGAATTGAAACCATTCCGGCCTCAAGACACTTTATTTACTCGCAATTAGTGTCAAAAACGTCAAATTCAAAAAACCGATTTCTGGTTTAACCGAAAAAGTGAGTTTTTGAAAAAATCGGTTTCGGTTTTTGTTATTATAAATAACCGATTAACAGGTTTATATTAAATTTGTATTCAATCTGAAAAAGTCCTACTTAAATTTATTTTTATACAAATTTTAGTTAAAGAAAAAACAATTATCTACATGTGTAAATATACATATGTGTAAATGTACATATGTTTTATAAAAAAAAATAAATACAATTTTACATTTTTTTAAATATTAATATTAAATCGTTATTGGTTGCCACCCTATTTAAATTTTGTGGACGCTAATAAGATATTAGTTAAGAATTATGTGGCTTTGATTCGTGGCTTTGAATTATATGGCTTCGATTTTTCATGACTTTCCGATTGAAACGCAATATATAAACGGATTAAAGGCTATGTAAATCTCAACTTTTCTAAGTTTATTTTAATAACATCGGACTGACCCTTTTTGAGATATCATTAATTATGTAGTGAAACGTCCAACAGTATACACAATTTTACAAAAAAAAATTTAAAAAGATTGATCCATAGAATTGAAAAATTTTATAGTTTTTGTATAGAACAATGTTTAAAAACCACAGGTTAGTATTGTTTTGTTATGAAAGATAAACTTCTCAAATAAAAAACACAATAACATAATATTAATATTTTTAAACACTTGAAGTTTTTTGAAAAACAAGCATTAAACGCTGATATTTGTTAATTAATTGTTATTTGTTATTAATTGGTTCAGATTAAAATTATCTAAAACAATCAAATGAAAGACTATAAACGCAATAAAAACAATTAAGTAAATTTGGTTTTTTAATTACTGTAAATCTGTTATTCGTCAACATAGGAAACTACCAGAATATGTGAAAAACCCAATTTTGAAAAAAAGCGAGATACGACCTTTCAATATTAAGCCATCGATATATACATTTTTAAATCCCATCACTGCTAGAATTTTTCAAATTTGGTAGGAAAATATTTTATGAGTGGCAACGCTGACTTATACTCATCTAACAATATACTGTTGCATACATTTGTATTGTTTTGTTGTTTATTTCATTCTCCTTTTAATCATCTTATATTTTTTCTATTGTTGGTATATTGCTGTTATAGTAGACATTTTTTTATATTTTTTGTTGGTCTGACATTTCTGTTAACCTAGTAAAAATGTTTGTTGTCGTATTTTAAACTCAAGTTGATTCTAATAAAAAAAACACAGCATACATGATGATAATTGTTTAAGCTCTTTCTCATTTACTCAGTAATAATACAAAAATCTTTATTGAGTAGTGAAAAATGTTAACTCTGACTTCGCAACATTTAGAAAAGGAAGAGAGCAAAACTGAACATGTCCACATTGTGTCAAATTTAAATTAGTAACAATTAAGAGAGCTATGTATATTGGCTGTGCCAAATCTTATATACCCTTCACCAAATTATACTTTGAAATACAAATTTTAAAAATTTTTAGGTAAAAAAATTAAATTTTTTTTTTTCAATATTTAAAAATTTTTTATAACATTTTAATTTTTTTTTTTTCGAAATTGTTTCTTTAATTTTTTAAAAAACATATTCATATTGTCTATATTAATGACTTATTAATCCAGATATAGATCAAAAATAGTCCAAAAATCGAGGTTGTCGCGGATTTTTTCTTATCTCTCAGCCATTTGTCGGCCGATTTTTCCGATTTTAAATAACGACCGAGCCGGAAGAATTCCCGATATATTGATGTATCAATCATGTTTGTAAGTAATTTGGGGGCTAGGGAAAGTTGATTTCAACATATCGACTTCGCTATCTTTAACGATCCAGAATATATATACTTTGTGGGGTCGCAAATGAAAAATGTAGAAATTACAAACGGAATGACAAACTTATATACATATACCCTTGCCACTCAAGGTGAAGGGTATAATAATATTTAGATACAAATATGATATTGGTAATAAGAATATTGGTAATAAAAATAAACCGGGTTACTTAAAATTGCAAATAACAACTCTTTATTTATTAAAATCTACACAAGTCGTTCTGTGTTTTTCTAGAACTACACTTTTATAATTTACAACAATAAACACACTTAAATTATTTATCTGATTGATGTTCAATCAATCAAGATTCGCAATTAACTCAATACACACCAGCGCCATCTTCTAGCGATTTCCAGAAGCACACGAATTTTATATTTCCACAATGATCACATAGAAATTAGTTCTCGAACGGTTAGCTGCTGAGCAAAGGCTGGTCTCGGTTGCTATCGGCCCGCGAAAATCACTTATATCTATAAAAAAAAGGAAAGAATAGGGTATACTTATACTTTCTTACACCCACAGAAATAATGAACACATCCGTGTACAATTTGACACCATTCGGTGTCAATAGTGTATCAACTCCGTATGTGCACAAATCGTTCACGTACGGTGTCTATTTGACGACGAAGATTTGACACCATCCGTTGTCAGTTTGACACCGGACGGTTGTCGTTTTGATACCGTCCGTTGCTGATTTTTGATTTGGTATCGTGTAATCCCTTCCCTTTCCAAATATTTATCGCGTTTAAAATAAAACATAAAATACCTCATTTTGAATTAATTTTTACATTCATTTAATATAAACACATTTATAAAAACATCTTAGAATACCTGTATGAAAAAAAAATGGCTATTTTTTCCAGGTACTGTTGTACTTCCGTATAGGCCCTTTATTCAGCTATCTCCTGATTGATCTTAATAATTTCACTGCATTTATTTTGTTCACTTTTTGTTCACAAAACCTAATTTATTTAGCACTTGTTTAATAATTTTTTACTTTTGCCGTCTAAATAACAAAAACTTAGTGATAAATACCATTACGTTCGTCGTAATAAAAAGCACATAATTTGACAACATTGTGTTGTCGATTCATACCCGTTTGTTTACAAATTGTAAACGTACGGTGTCGAAAAAAAGTTTTTCATTCAATATTTTCAATTATTTTGAATAAGTTGAGTTTATAATTAATAATAACTGCGGACATACTTCAAAAGATAATTTTAAATAAAGGAAGTATGCCTCACATTTGCAAAAAAAATTGCAGTTATTTATATAATCGGGTTAAAATATTTGAAGGGTCGCAAATGAAAATGTAGACTTTACAAACGGAATGGCAAACTTATATGTATATACCCTTGCCACTCATGGTGAAGGGTATAAAATTAAAATGATAATAAAGGAGTGGGAAGGTTTTCTAACAGTAACACGTACCCCTGTTTTGACTTTATAAACTTTTCAATTAGAAAGAATTTTGTAAATCACTGTTTGTTTCACTTTGCAAAAATTGTATGTGGATTCGGAATTAAATCATATAGCAATAAATGTGATGCAGGAAACACTTCATTATGTAAATCGCCAAGAACTTTTAAATTAAAACTTATTTCTTTAAACAATTAAATTATACATACATATGTATGTTAATGCATGTTTAATTATATTTTTTTCGTTTCATATTTGTTTAATTAATCTTGAATGATTGGTCAATATAGGGCCATTATACAAAATATTTTTACTAAATCATTACGCAATGCAATTGTAATGCAATTTATTATAAAATATCAACAAATTTATGTAAAAAAAGCTAAAATTTCCGTCATGTACAATTTTATAACATTTATGAACATGTTCTTATTCTGAATGAAAAAAGTTTGGGAAAAAAAGTCATGTTCGATTAATAATATTTATTAAAAAATTCATTCCAATTATGAATTTCTTTTTTCTGTGTATATGTATTTAAAAAATAAATACTTGAAAAAAGAGTTGGCTTATTTTAGAAATTGATTCAAATTACCTAAAAATTGATTTTCATTACTTATACAACATTGGCCATCACTTGGTGGTATACCAAAAATTTCGCCAAAATTAGTTATGTCCCTAATGTACATACATGTAAAATAATAAAAAAATACAGATTTTTTTTGTATTTTGACGTATTAGCACTCTGTGGGATTAGTTAATATTTTTAAAAGTTTCCATTGTATTTGCACTGTATGTCGCATACAGTGCAAATACAAATATAATAGATATTTAGTGTTCTTTGTTGCTTACAATAACGACACAATTAACAGTTTAAACTCAAATTTAAAATACTTATAACGATTTAAACTGAAAGTATTTGATTTTTTTTAGACTGCGAAATCAAAACGAAATAAAGAAATCTTATAAAAATAAATTTACCTATAAAAGAAATTAAAGCAAAAAGTTGCTTGCTAAAATTTTCGCAAGCCTAATAATGCAAAATTAAAGGGTGGGTGCTGCTAAGCAGAATTTCTATAGAAACAACTATGGCGACGTAAAACCAAAAACGAAAGAAAAAACAGCAAGTAACTATCAAAATTAAAATACAGGCAAACATTTTATCTACACTAGGGTAGTTCCAAAAAAATTTTGTGCACGTTCCCAACTAAAATAAAAGTTAAATAAATTCTAAGATACCGTTTCTCAAAATGTGTGGCTACTGTTTCTCAAATTTGGTGAACTGGATCAAAGGATAAAAAGGTTGTTATTTGATTTCTTCATATATATATCTTGCAATTATCGTATAGGGCCAAAGATATTCTAACTTTTTAATTTTTTGCAAAAAAATTTAGTTTTTTCAATTTGTACATATATGTATGTAATTATTAGAAATAATTAGTTTAAATTAATAGATTCTAATCCTCATATATGTAAAAATATTAAAAAAAACTTTAAATGTTTACCAAAAAATTATTTTATTTTTTTTTAGATTTGGATGAGAGTTCAGATATGGCTTTGAAAACGCCATTCAAAGACCTTTCACAGGATACTAATATTTCATATGTTTCCATTGCTCATCAAATTCTCATGCCAGGAAATATTTTGAGAAATATTCTCCTCAAACACCATATTTTTCGACCATATAAACGGGCCCACCCTATTGTACATACATATGTATACATTTAATATGATAAAAAAAAAACCACATAAGAACCACAGAGAAACAACAAGAGCGGAAAGTATATTTCAGTATGATAAGAACTACGAAACTAATTCTAATTTTAGATTAGAAGGGTGCACAAAAAGTAGTCGATGTTCCATGTTCCATTTCTGAAAATTATATTTCCAGCTTAACATTGGATTCTCAAAAACAAAATGTGTTCAGAAATGATATCATAACACAAACTAAACTTTCGTGTAAGTTGGGAATATCGAAAACTTTTTTGCCGATATAAAATTGGGTCCCTCCTAATGGACATACACACAGCTGAGAATCCATAAAAACAACTAAAATACACTATAACGTAAAAACGACGTTTAAATAATAAATAAAAATCACGTCAGCTCTAAATACTGACAGCCTGTTACGATTTGCACGTAGAAAATTCGTTTTTAATAAAAAAATTTTGTTGAATTATAAAAAAAAAACTTCTTCAATTTGTGTTGCAGGTGTGTCGTCGTGGTTTGGAATTTTTAATAAAAAAAAATAAATAATAATAATAAATAAAGCCAGGCATAAAACGCAATAATCATAAATAAAATAAATAATAAAAATAACTTCTCCTCTTATTTATAAGATAATGAGGGTTGGTTGGTTGTATGTGTGTCGAAATGAATATGTATTACATTGATTTTAAATGATGTTGTATGTTAAATTTTTTGTGTATTTTTTTTATTATATTATTTTTGTCAAAAAGGGGGATTATCGTCTTGTTTGTTTTGCTGTTGGCCCAATGACGATTATGTCAGATCTGTGCAAGTGCCACTATAAACTTAAGAGTATTTGAGAAATTGTGTTGTTGTTGGTATTTGGGGTATAGCTGCTTCATAGCCATATATATGATAATATTTTTGAACAATAAAAATGTCAATAACATGCTTCTACTTAGTAGATTCTACTACAGTAATGGCATGCAAAGAGAGAGGTATTGAAATACTTTTTCCGCCATTTTTGTATAAAGTAGTACTCTATAGTAGGTGGTTTTAGGACAGCAAGGGTGTTTGAGATACCAATATTGTTCTTTTTATTATATACATACATTTCAACTTAGCCAATATCATACGTATAAAATATTATGGACAAATTTCGAACACCTTCATACAGATAACGATAATAACATATGGATTGTTTCTATTAATTAAAATTTTACGTTTTATTATGGAAATAAGTATTGCCAAGTCAAATAGCAGACTTAATTTTAAATGCCATCAAACTCCTAAAACTCTTATGCCATTTAAGATAAATATTTGATAAAAATATTCACAACTGCTTCTATAAATATTATTTCCAGTTTTCGGAGCTATGACTCCCAACAAATATGAAAAAACAGCATAAAAATAGCTGCTCTTTTGTCAGCTGCGCTATAGTAATTAATTCTCAATTTGGCCAGAAACCGAAATAAATTAATTTCAGAAGATAACATGTTGGTCTAGCGAACTAAAATGAAACTGCTATAATATTTTGTGTAAGTCTAAATAAAATTGGTCACTTCCGATTGAATTTCACGATTTAATCAATCTAACAGCCGAATTCACAAACATTTCACTTTATTTATATTAATAAAGTACTTATGTTCGATATTGTTTTATATTTTTTTAAAAATAATAGTTGATACTATTACATTCAGGGAAAACCTACAAATTAAAAATAAGAACGCGTCATATTAATTCAATAATGTCCATTATAATAGAAAAATTGTATTGAAACACAATAAATCAATAATTTTCAACTTTAAATTAATATTTTTCCCTAATGAAATAAAAAATGTTAACATTTCTAGACTTACGTTTATATTTCTTTTTCAATGTGGTTTAATGGATTTTAAGTTGTTTTTTCTCCGGGTGTACTAATAAAATTTTAATCTGAAGTTGGTAGTAAATATTCCTATAGTGCAACGACTGTAGTCGGTCATGGAGCCGAACATTTATTTATTTTTTTTGTTATTTCTATAATTGCTACTTTATACCAAATATTTTGATTTTAAAAACCTACATAAATAAGGGACTGTCGAAAATCGAATATATAAAATATTCGCAAGCGATCAATTTTTTTATCTTAACCATTCCATTCCGTTCAATAATTTATTATGAATATTTGTTGCCTAATGACAAACAGTTTGCTTTTATCTGTAGAAAACAAAACTTATTTCTTAATGTTTATTAATGGAGGGGGTTTATAATATTTTTTTTTTTACCATATTAACGTAAAAAATATTTTTGTAAAAAAAAAATACCAAAAACAGGGATCAAATTTAAAAAAAAAGTGAAAATATAGATTTAAATTTTTTTGTTTTGGGACTACAATTCCATTTAAATTAAATTTTTGGGATACGTGTTTGATATATGCAGATTAATTCAATTATCAATTAATTCAACAATGAATGAGTTCTATTCACACAGAAAAAAGAAATTCATAACTGGAATGCATTTTTTTTTATAAATATTATTAATCGAACATGAGTTTTTTCCCAATCTTTTTTCAAGCATACCTAAATTAGAGCGGATGCGTTTTTTAGTTGCCAAAAATGCGCATGGCCATACAATTTGTATGCAGCATATCGAAGAAACGCGGCGGCAACGCTTTGCAATTGGAAAATCCGATTTCGACAGCACATTTAATAGTGAAGTTAGTTGCAAAACACATACATACAAAAGGAGAAACAAATATGCAAGAAACTCATTTTTTAAACTTTAATATTCAGTTTTTTTTTTTTTTATAAAATTTTAGTTTACAAATCACAAAACAAAAATCAGAAACACCAATATTGTAATGTACTTAATTGTTTAAATAATCCGGGTTGTTATATTTATTTTTTTTATAACCTAAATGCAACAATCAAGATAATACGAAGGAGTGCAATTGATTTTTTCTCTTCCAAATTGCTGGAAAAAATATAATCGACAGAAAAATTTAGGTTAGTAACACCAAGGTGGAGTGGTTGTAATAATTTTAAATTTTTTACAAGTACTCTAACAATGAAGATGTCCTCTTTAACGAAGTCTGTGATAAAAAAAGTACACAACTAGATCTATAGCTGAAACAAAAATGGGGATTCTTGAACTTTTGTATGAAAACAAACAAAACATTACGCAAACGTTTGTAAAATGTACAAAACAAATCAAGATTTTTAAATTGTATTGTACATGAGCAAAACAAAACAAAAACTTTTCAAGTGACTAAGAGAGAAATCAAAACAATTGGCATTTCACTCATCTGCATTATTTAATTTACCGTTACAATCGTACATTTGAGTACAAAACAGTTAGAGAAACGTATTTTTTTTCGTTTTGTTTGTTTTGCTACTCTGTTCTTTATTATAATGAGTAAATCAATTACCAAACGTTTGTCAAACGTTTTTTCTCAGAATGTTTCAATATTGTTCTTATTCTTTTCCTTTCTAGCTGCATACGTTTATATTAATGTACATACATAATGTACATCACGAGCAAAAACAAAATGGCACAATCATTCTCATTGTTTATGTTTGGTTTTTGTTTTACTCACTGCAAAGAGCAAAACGAAAGCAAACGTTTCGTTTTGTTTGTTTCCGTAGTCTGATCAAAACTGAGAGGTCCTTTTTCAGACCACTGCTTTTATGAATGTTCAAAGTTTGAGACAGATTTTAGAAGATAAAAATTAACCATTTATTTTGGTTATGAAAGCAGTGTAAACAATAAAATAAGCCTAGATTACATAATGTAGCATTTGACTGCTTCCAACAATTGAAATTGTTTGGCCTGCTGGATGTTTCTTGCTTTTTTTTTTCTAAATGTATGTGTTACATTAGTCGACCTTTACCTACTCACCTTACAAATTATTTTTTTGAGTGGTTGTTTTTATAGTACATATTTTTATAATAAGTTGTTGCGCCGTCTGACCAAACTGGGCGCCTGTTAAAAAGTTTAATACAAATGTTGGTAACATTGTATTTTATAAAATTAGTGTGTGTGTTGTTGTTTACTTGTGCTTGTTTGTTACACACGAATGGCAACAATATTTTTTAGAGATGAAAGGCATTTACTGCACTGAAAGAAAGAAATTAAGAACGGAAATTCATATTTAGTAGGTATTTTCAGTTTATTTTAAACATTTTTAAGGAGTTGAAAATGAATGATGTACAAGGAAGTTGTTGGTCGGTGGTTAAAGGTTTGTTAAACGTATTACATTTAATTTTTTCTTACACCGTTTCTCTTTTAATAACACTTAAAAACACCAGCCCTTAAATCAATATATTTTCTACTCAATAAAATATGTATACGCATACATACATTCATTAAATATTTCAATGTTGTGTGGTTTTTTGTGTAAATAATTTGTTTAAGAATAACACTACACAACATTTTTGTTTAACAACATTGTTGTCGGTCTGCTGAAAAGCGACAAGCATTTTTGATATTTTTGTTTATTAGGTTCCATATTTTGCTGTTTTCCTAATACAAATGATGTGAATAGTAGTCATTCTTGGCAATTTTGAAATTCTCGAAATTCCAAGTTGAATGAAATGTTTGAAAGTGGTCGGGATAAGAGAGAGAGAGAAAGAGAGAGACAAGAAAGAAAGATAAGGAGAATAAATTATGGTAATTAATAATAATGAAAATATAATAATGACGATGATATTGTTATAATGATAATGTTGAGTTACTCAACTTGATTTTTATAAAAGTAGGCGATTCTTTGACAACAGTACACTCAAATTTGTTTACATTAACTTGCAGTTTGTTCAAAAAGTTATCCGTTAAGTTAAAAATTGAGTTATTTTACAAAGTAATTTAAATATTAACTTTTTATGTATGTTGTTCTAAAAACACCCCAATATACTAAACGATATCATCTAGATTCTAGATGATCGTTTTCGTATCGCAATACCAAATATTTCGCTAAAATTAAACAAAAATCGGAAAAGCAAATATGTGTATGTTTGAAATATTGCATACAGATCAAATATTTACAATTTAAATGACTTAACAATCATTTTGTTTTCATCTTTCATATGTCATCATGTTTATAAACACGTCCATCAGTAGAAGCTTCTACTTATCAACAATGTTGATAGCATGCGGTTATTAGCATTGTTTGTAAGTATGGCAACATTAAATGTTTAAGCTGCTAACATTAACATCGAAAGCTTTAGAATTCGAACATACCAGTTTTGACCGTTAAGAACAATCTAGGCTACTCGGATGAAGTTGGCAGTGTGTATAAATAGTACCTGCGGTTGAAAAACCAACGTCTTTAAAAGGTAAAAACGTAACAATATAGTTTTCAGATTTTTGAGAAACTAAAAAAACAGTTTTTCTGTACATTAAATATTTTCAGTATTTTTTTTTGTATAAAATGAATCTTAATACTTTTTTGTCAAACAAATTTTAAAATGTTTTAATTGTAAAAATGGTTGAATATATTGCTAATATGATTTCACAAGTCGATTTCATTAAAAAGTTAAAAAACCCACAACTTAAAAAAAAAGAATTTTTGTTTTTTTAAACATCCGCGATGAAAAGGCATTTTAATTCTAAGCTTAGCAAAACGAACAGATTAATTATAATAAATGGACTTAAGCCTAATTAAAAATTTACTTTTAAATTAAATAAATTAAATTGTAGAAGATTAACGAAAGATGGCGTGTGTATAAATAGTGGCAGAGGTTGCAGTCGTGAGTTGATCATAGCCGGTGTTAGAGTTAACATCAACTGTCTTGTACATTTAAGTTTGTACATTATAAACTAGTATGTTCTAATTCCAGAGCCTTCGATGTCAATGTTAGCAGTCCAAACATTCAGTGCTGCCACACTTATGCTAATAACCGTATGCCATCAACACTGTTGCTAAGTAGAATCTTTTACTGATGGACGTGTTTATAAACATGATGAATGCCGCTGGCAGTCATTACAGACTGTTTAATTCAAATCGTTAATGCAAATTCGTAACAATATTTTGTTGGTCCTTCATTCTTGCTGAAAGATCCATGGACTTACAAGACCTACATTTTCAGTACTTACTTTCAAATTGTCCTTTAAAATGTTTAAGTATTCTCGGCTGTTCATTGTACTTTCAATAAATACAAGATTGCCAGGTACTGCAGCTGCCCACACTATCAAAGACCCACCGCCATGTTTTACGGTAGCACTTTATTTATTTTTTATCACAGTATATTACTTCTTTTGTTTTGATCACTTTTAGGTTTCAACTATACACTTTCAATGATATGAATATTTTTAAATAAATATTTGATATTTTTAAATAAATATTTATCACAGTTTAATTCATAGGGTAACATAGAGACGAGACGTAATTGTCAAAAACCTAACTCTTGCAACAAAAAAATACATGCTAGTCAGTGTATTTTGTTGTTGTATCAGACATATGATTTGTTGTATTTTTGTTTGACAAATGGAAATGTCTCTTCTCTATGGTTTAATTGTTCATTTGTTTTTTATCACTTTTAATTTTCAATTATTTTCCATTTTACATTATTTTCACTTTCCGAATGCTCTGTAAGGACTAAATTATTACTAATAACAATTGGAAAATGTATAAAATATCCTGTTAACAACAAAATAATAAAATTAACTGGAATTAGAAAAAGGAAAAATACTTTTATGACCTGATAATTGAGATGCAAAATATTAAAAAGTAACAATAACTAAACAAAAATTAATTTAGTTGCAATAACTTACAAACATGATTTCAAAGCCCATTGCAACGATGTATATAAGGCTATAGTAATTTGGACCTACAATGGGTCAAAATCGGGAAAAATATTTTTGAAAAAAAAAAAAAATAAAATTAAATTTAAAATTTGTATTTTAAAATATAATTTGGTGAAGGCTACATAAGATTCGGCACAGCCGAATATAGCTCTCTTACATGTTACACCTTATATATGATTGAAAATTAGTCAAGGGCACGATTTAAGTTCATCCGATTGTCTAATTGGGATGGAGTTTATTTATGATATGGGTAACAATTTGAATATAAATGTAATGGCGGACCTAGCAAACTATAAAGCTAGGGAGGATTTGTGGGCTAAAAATTTTGTGTGGAGCTGCATAGAAGAAATATCACCTTCGACATGGTGGAAAAGTATTTGTGCGTCCACAGAATTAAGTAGAATAGCGGTTCGTATATTGGCTGCTCCATGCAATTCAGTTGCCACTGAACGCTCATTCAGCACTCAAAGTTTCATACACTCAAAAAAACGAAACAGATTAACTGTAGATAACGCCGGAAAAGTATGTTTTATAGCACATAATTGGAATCTCGCCAACAAGGACATACGACGAAAGGATACTTCCCTAAAAATTATTATACCGGCTGAGGATGAAATCATAAACCCTGCTAATTCATTTGATGAAGCACTTTCCACATCCACTGGTATCACCCATTCTACACCTCATTCATCTTTTAATTATTTTCGGAGTGAAACTGACAATAGATCATTCAGCGACAGTGACAGTGATTACCACTGCATAATGTAATGTAAAAATAAATATATATATGTAATAAAGTTATTGTCTTAAATTGTTATTTTTCAAATGAATGAGGTGTCCTGTAAGCATTTCAATTTCTATTAATATAAAATTTATGCAATTTTAGTGCACAACGTGTTTCTTCACCAAATTTTCTACAATATACCTATTTTACCGGGTATTTACCAATTGGGTATTTACCCATTTCCCATCTCTAGGAATTTTACAGCATTTACGAGTGAAGTGAAGCATGTAATTCAGTGAAGACGACAAAATTAATGTGCTTGTCCAGCTCTCTACCACCCAGCAAAAACTCTACTTAAAACTAAGGCGACAAAAAGGGGAATTTGACGATTAGACTACTTATTTTTGTACTGGAAAAGTAACCCTTTATATTTTGGCCGGAAATAAGTTGTTTTCTTTGTAGAGTTATTTATAGAATTTTGTATTTACAAACAAAAAATAAAGAAAAAAAATAAGTCGCAGCCACGAGTCAAACCAACAACTATCCGATTACCAGTCAATTATCGTACTCACTAAACCACTGCTTAGTTATTTTATTTTGCGTCAAATAATGGTGAAGGGTCTAATTTTATAAAACGAAACGACAAACGTTAAAATAAAATTCTATGGAAAATATTCAAGTTTCAAACCCAGTTTCAAACGTTTCGTTTTATAAAATGAGTACAATAGTAATACAATATTCTTTTCTGATTTTCTAAAAATAAACATGCAATAAAAAAGAGGGCAAATTTAAAAATAGTAACAGTTTTTTTGTTGTTTGTTTATTTTGTTTTTTTATGGTCTCATTTTATAAAACGAAATGACAAACGTTAAAGAAATTTTGTATGGAAAATATTCAAGTTTCAAACCCTTTTCCCAGTATTCTTCATACAAATTGCTTACGCTTCCAAACGTTTCGTTTTATAAAATGAATACTGGGAAAAGGGTTTGAAACTTGAATATTTTCCATAGAATTTTATTTTAATGTTTGTCGTTTTATAAAATAAGGGTCTTGGTTTCAAATTTTGTTTTTTTTTGCTACGGATTATAATCGGTTATAAGATAACGGAAACGGTAATTTGGATTATTTTGGTAGCGGATTTTAGCGGTAACCGTATTTGCTGTTATTTCGGTATTGACATTTAAATGATAAGTAGGGGGCGGATTTATTGCAAATACATGTTTTTTATCGAACGTCTAAATATTATGTAGACTAATTATCTATCCGTAAAATGGCATCGATTTGTTAGTGCATATTTTATTGATAGTGCCTATTTTGTTATATTTTTTTTCAAAATGCATATTTATATGCATATTATCCCAATTTTTCATAAAAATACTATTTTTGTCGGTACTGCATAATATATTGTCCCGAAAAAAAGTATTTTTTGCGAATTTGGTATAGCATCCGAAAAATTCGTATTAATTAGTGTTGCCCTTCGAATAAAAATGATTAACTTATGGCCTCATTTTATAAAACGAAGCGTTCAGAAACGTAAGCAATTTGTATGTCGAATACTGGGAAAAAGGTTTGAAACTTGACTTTTTTCAATACAAAATTTGTTTAACGTTTCTCGTTTTGTTTTCTAAAATAAGGCCGTTAACTTTAAAATGAAAACTTTGCGACTACAAAATACTCAAGAAAGGTTACAATATCTGCTAGAGTTAGAATGATTTTCCACTTAATAATATACATATATACTATTTATAATCTGTTTTAGTCGAACGACTTAAAAAATTGTCTAGAGTAGGTATTTCAATCAACAATTATTTCATAAAATTTAACGTTGTAAAACGTTGGTTTATTTCCTTTAAATAAACCGGATACTTTTGATTACAAATAATAGCAGTTTTAGTAGTTTAAAATTGTAACAACTCCTTATTTATTTAAAATGTACAACAACAACAGAATTAAATAGTCACTCAGTGTTTTTCTACACATTTATCAATTCACAGAAATGCACACACACTTTATAATGCTTTTTTGTCAATGTTAGCACCTTAAACATTTAGTGTTGCCATACTTACAAACAATGCTAATAACCGCATGCTATCAACTTTGTTGATAAGAAGAAACTTCTATTAATGGACTTGTTTATAAACATGATGCAGGCAGTCGTTACAGACCGTTATATTCAAATCGTTATTGCACATTCGTAACACTATTTTATTATTATTTAAGTTTGTTAAGTTTGTATTATTATTCATTGTTATTAAACATTTTCTATTAATTTTTTTTATAAACATGATTTATAAACATAATATTTTTTAGTCGTTATTCATTCGAAAATTCGAGGAAATCTTAAAAATGAATCGTTCTCTTGAATAATAAGCATATTTTAGGCGCATAGTTTCCAATAATAAATGCATGAAAATTCTACCCCTAATGATAACTGGAATTTCATCATATTATTAAAAATAACAAGTAAGATAGCTATATTCGGTTGTGCCGAATAATATATACCCTTCAAAAAATTATTCTTTAAAATACAATCTTTAAATATTTTTAGGTAAGCAAAATTATTCTTTAAAATACAAATTTAAAATATTTTTAGGTAAGCAAAATTAAAAAATTTTTTCAAAATAATTTTTTTTTAAGTTTTAAAAAATTTATTTTTTTTTAATTTAAAAAAAAAATTTTTTTTGTTAAAAAAAATTCTGGTTAAAAAATAATTTTCCCGATTTTTACCCATTGTAGGTCCAAATTACTATAGCCTTATATACATCGTTTGAAATATTTATCATTAGATATCCATATTGTCTATATTAATGACTTAGTAATCCAGATATAGATAAAAAATAGGGAAAAAATCGAGGTTGTCCCGGTTTTTTCCTTATATCTAGCCATTTGTGGGCCGATTTTATCGATTTCAAATAGCAACCGAATTGGAAGAATTCCAGATATATTGTGTATGTATCATTCATGTGTGTAAGTTATTGAGGGAATTTGGAAAGTTGATTTCAACCGATAGACGGACATGGCTATATCGACTCCGCTATCTATAACGATCCAGAATATGTATGTATACTTTGTGGGGTCGCAAATGAAAAATGTAGAAATTACAAACGGTATGACATACTTATATACATATACACTTGCCACTCATGATGAAGGGTATAAAAATACAATCATTAAAAATAGGTTGACAATGTATTTTATTATACATATTTCAATTTCTTTAGATTTCAAAAAAATAATTTGTGGAAAGCAAAATTTGATATTTGCATAAGTTACAGTCTGTTTATAGAACAAAATCGATTAGTCCAGTTTAAGAAATAACATTTCTTTATTTTTTTTACATATGTATATGTATTTTTTAATTTTTTAATAGTTTGGTCAATAGTACTGAGATCTGGATTTTAAACAGCTTTTTTTAAATTTCATCATAACAAATATTATTGTAGTATCTATAAAACAACGATTCTCCAAAACATCAATAGATGTTATGAAGAATCGTCTACAAGCTACAAAAAAAAATAAAAAATGTGAAAACAAAAAACACTCGTATGTGTAACTTTTTTGAGTATTTTTTTGTTGCTTTTTTTCTAGTTTCCGCTCTATGCTGCAATTGCTAAATATACAGAAATGTATGGTTTAATTCTTCCAATCTACATATTTAAAGGAATTGAATATTCTGTTAATTTTTCATATTCTACACTTGTAGTTTATTGCAGCACACAAAATAGCAGTTTATAGTGCTTCACCACTTACATGATTCTGTACAACAGAGATGCAGTTGATCATTCCTTCACAATCTTGCATAAATCAACCCAGCCGTTCTAGAAAAGTGTCTCGAACTAGTGATTTTACCTATCACATAGATTATCAACCAGTTACATAGGCAGCTACGGGAATAGTTATTTTAACACGTACATGTCCTAAGCATTGGGTCAATTGACTTATGTTAAATTACAATGAGACTGTCTGATATCTGGTCAGAAGAAGTCAACGCATGATATTCACATAACGGTTACATAGAGTCAGCTATCTTACTAGCTACTTAACTAGTTACTTTATCAGCTGCATAACTAGTTATTTTAACATGCACGGGTGATAATGACTTCAAATAGTAAATAAATGTTCAAAGTGACTACACTCTATGTAACTTAGAGACATTAAAGTGACAATTGTCTTTACGTTCGGTAACATGCAATGTCAGTATACTTAAGCAAAAAGAAAAAAAACTGTATGAGAATAACTAGTTCCTCTTCCTTGGTTTGAAAGAAATTTGCAGCCTACGAAGGTGGATGCTTTAAAACATGGAAACATTTGCCTTAATAATAATAATATGCACTGCACCAAACCAACCGCAAGCGACCGCCACACAACACAGAAATTAGACGCACTATTGTCCTCATACAAATCCTCTTTGTAACAAGAGATCAGAATTTCAAAATGGAAATTTTATAAAATGAACTTGAAAGTAACTACAACAAAATTAATGCAATAATAATGGTGATGATTGCAAATACATACATGTATGTATGTATGTATGTATATAAAATCAGAAAATAAACTACAATAAAAAACGAAACGATGCATCATAAGGCAGAAATACCGCAGATAATTAAGGAGAATCCTACGCTGAAAATAAATACAACTTAAATGCTCATTCGTTGCCATCGAACTAGAGTATCCAAAAACGAAAACCAGTCAACCGGTTATTTCATCTTTGTAAAATCTACCGGTTTCGGGTTTGTCTAAATTTACGGTTTTATGACAAACCGGATTTTTTATGACGGTTAACCGGTTTTAATGAAATACTTTGTAAAGCTTATTACTTAAACATATTTTGATAACATTTTTAAAAAGATTAATTTATATAAATATATAGAGTAACTTCGGGTCGGTTGTCATAAAAAACCTAACTCTAAGAATGTATTGGTAATATTTTGTTAATATGTATTACTGTTCAAACCACTTTCACCACACTCCTCAAACACACATAGTTGCAAACAGTTGCAAGAGAACTATATTAGGCTGTGCCGAATCTTATATACCCTTCCCCAAATTATACTTTAAAATAAAATGTTTAAATATTTTAAGGTAAGCAAAATTAATTTTTTTTTTCAAAATTTAGAAAAGAATAATTTTCAAAATAGTTTTTTTTTAATTTTTTAATTTTTTTTTTTAATTTACTAGTGAAAAAAAATATATATATATCGTTGCAATGGACTTTGAAATATCTATCATTAGATATCCAGATATAGATAAAAATAGGCCAGAAATCGAGGTTGGCCCGATTTTTTCCTTATATCTCAGCTATTTTTGGGCCGATTATCTCGATTTTAAATAGCAACCGAGCCAGAAGAAATCCCGATGTATTGATGTATGAATCAAGTTTGTAAGTTAATTGGGGTCTTCAGAAAATTGATTTCAACAGACAGACGGACATGGCTTAATCGACTCCGCTATCTATAAGGATCCAGAATATATATACTTTATAGGGTCTCACGAAGGTGAATGGTATAAAAAGCGACCTTAAAAATTATAACAAAATTGTATTACAATTTACAATTAAAAATTCAAACAATTCCCAAATTATTTAATTCATATTTGACCTGGAAAGATGTTATAAATAGATCTTTTTGCTTTTTATTTCATAATTTCTGCAAAAATTAAATTCATATTATTATACCCTTCACCATGAGTGGCAAGGGTATATATAAGTTTGTCATTCCGTTTGTAATTTCTACATTTTTCATTTGCGACCCCGCAAAGTATATATATTCTGGATCGTTATAAATCAACTTTCCGTAGCCCCCAAATAACTTACAAACATAATTGAGACATCAATATATTGGGAATTCTTCCATTCGGTCGCTATTTAAAATCGGCCCACAAATAGAGGATATAAGGAAAAAACCGGGTCAACCTCAATTTTTGGTCTATTTTTGATCTATATCTGGATTACTAAGTCATTAATATAAACAATATGAATATCTAATGATAGATATTTCAAAGTCCATTGCAATGATTTATATAAGGCTGTAGTAATTTGGACCTACAATGGGTCAAAATCGGGAAAATTAGTTTTAACCCGAATATTTTTTTTTTACCACAAACATTTTTTTTTCATTATTTTAGTTTTTCACTAATAAATTTAAAAAAAAAATTTAAAAAAAATTGGAAAAAATTAAAAAAAACAATTTCGAAAAAAAAAATTGAAAACAATTTTGAAAAAAAAAAATTTAATTTTCTGTTAATTCTTTGAATTATTACAGATTAATTATAAAAAATGAACTTAAGCCTAATTAAAAAAAATAAATTACTTTCAAATTATATAAAATTTTAAATTTTGAAAAACATTTAAACATTTTTTTTTTTTAAATTTTGAAAAACAATTTTGAAAAAAAAAAAAATTAATTTGTTTACCTAAAAATATTTAAAATTTTTATTTTAAAGTATAATGTGGTCAAGGGTGTACTATTAGATTCTGAACAGCCGAATATAGCTCTCTTACTTGTTTTTTATTAATTTTCAATACGAAATTTTGCAAATGTATTTTTTTAGTTTTAGTTTCAAAAATATTACGTGTTTGTGAAAGAGTGTGTTAGAATTGAAATTTTATTGCAATTTTCAATAAAAAGTTTTGAAGATAACTCTCTCAATTGTGTTGAATTCACATACTACTTGTATGCAGTGTTGCCATATATTTTTTGAAAAAAACTTTTATTTCAACAAAAAAACGTTTTTTAAGTAGTTACATACTAAAATTACAAAACCCAATTCGAACATAAATCAGACTGAGATAATTTATGTGGATTTAGTGCTTTAAATATATTCAAATCAACCTCCTCGCTTAGTAAATGAATTTGGGGACAATCATCATGAAATAAAAGTTCAAACCTATTGATATAATAAATTTACAATTTTCCAAAAAACTTTTTTTTAAAAAACTTGCAAAAAAGGGATAACTTGGCATATGCTAACACAGCTTGTATGTGAGATGAGAAAGAAGTTATTGTTGTAGAAAAAATGGGAGGCTTCCCTTCTTGTTATTCTTTGATTGGAGAATCAGATTGGAAGCAGTTTTAGATGAGCAAGGACTATTTAATTTAGACGTCGAAGAATCGTTAGCTCAAGTGGAGGAGCTAAAGAAAGGCGACAGGAAGGCTAACAAGGCCGTATGCATAAAAATTTACAAGAGCTTTATAAACCAATTATAGGCAAATTTTTATAAAGTTGTATTCATAAACGATTAATAGCTTAAAATACCTTTGATAAACCTTTAATAAGTATACAAATTTTAAAGTTGGTTCCACCCTACTTTAAACCTTTTTAATTTTAAAGATAATTGTTTATGAATTTGGATTCATAGACGAAACTATTGCAATTGCTAAACACAATTTTAACTCCGTTGGCAAATAAGATCCACTATAATAGTATATGATTTTCCTCCGGCAGTAAACTACATGAGGTGCACAGTGAGTTTGATTGCCATTTTTGCCATTTACTTTTAACCTGTAACGCCATGTAGTAATAAAATGTGTAAACATTGTGGAAGAAGGTACACACAATCTAATGTATCCACTCCGGAATTAAAATTATGTGTTTCCTCAAAGAAATTCATAATTTTTTGCTAAAATTTTCCAAAATGACAATAAAAATAAATTATAAAATAGTGATGTTTATTTTATCACAGAATATTAGTCATTCGAATGCTTTTAATAATTATTATAATAAGATATATATATAAACGTTTGTATATTAATAAATGTAAGCCTAATATAAATTTACTAGAATCAAATACAGATTTTTTCTCTAAAAATTGGTTTTAATCTTCAAAAATGTATTACTACTAAAAACAAACAATGAAAACAAAAGAGAATTATCGAATATTGTATCCTATTTGCAAGCAACACTAACAACGAAAAAGGGGAAATAACTGAGAAGCATTGCCAGCTTAGACAAAATACAGTATATTAGTTATTGTTCCTTTATCCGTTGGTAGGAAAATAGAGAAATTTAATTTGTGTGCATGTATGGGTAAAAAATTAAATATCCGCAACAACGTAAAGAAACGGAATGATTACCATATTGTAATCAAACTACAATACAACTTGAATTCACAAGCAGTTTTTAAAAGAAAGTACTGAAAATGACTTATCTTTTTCAATACATTCTCAAGTCTTGTTTTTGAGGACAATTGTTGAAAGTGTTTGGCATGTAAAATGTGGACGTGCAAAATAATTGGTAATAATATAATAACCCCCATATGCATAAACAGTTAATAAATTTATCAAAGGTTTATCAAACAATATTTTCATACAAAATTTGTTTTATAAACCTTTGATAAATTTATAAACTGTTTATGCATATGGGGGTAAGTATATAAATCTATCTATATAAATATATAAATGTCTTTGTAAGTTTGTTTGTTTATTTGTTTGTTTGTTTGTTTGTTTGAGCATCACGCCTAAACGGCTGAACCGATTTTATTGAAATTTGGAACGTAGATAGATCTTTACTTGGAAGCGTCAATAGGCTATACATTTTTTCAATACTTGGACCAGAAAGGGATAAAAAGGGGGAAAAACGGGTAAAATTGGTACCTTTAGTTTTTAAACAATAATTACTAAACGGCTGAACCGATTTTTACATCGACAGGGGTAGCGAAGCGCACCGGGTCAAGCTAGTAATAAATAAAACGAATATAAAAATCTGTTAGAAGACAAACTAAAGAAGTAATTGATCTTCTTTTAAAATAGTAAAAACAAAAAAAGTGAATTGGATGATGATTTCGCTGCTGGTGATCCTTTTGCAGAAAATAATATATCTATATAAATATATAAATGTCTTTGTAAGTTTGTTTGTTTATTTGTTTGTTTGAGCATCACGCTTAAACGGCTGAATCGATTTTATTGAAATTTGGAACGTAGATAGATCCTTACTTGAAAGCGTCAATAGGCTATAACTTTTTTCAATACTTGGACCAGAAAGGGGTAAACAAGGGGAAAACCGGTGAAATTGGTACCTTTAGTTCTTAAACAATAAATACTAAACGGCCGAAACGATTTTATTGAAATTTCCAACATAGACTACGACAGGGGTAGCGAAGCGCACCGGGTCAAGCTAGTAATATATAATGTGTAGGTCCTAGTGAAAGAAATGAAGGTGTTCATTGATTTTGAAACACGTCTGCAAAAAAAAGGCAAAAACTTTGCTTCTTTTGTAAGGTCTATTTGCAGCCTATAAATTATGTACATGAAAACAATTTGTTTATACCTTTTTTCAAGAAAAAAAAACTGACAGTCGTTTCCAAGGCACCATGTTTTAAAAAAAATTGTTGGAGGAAACTTTTAACGGACGAATTAGGTGAACAACTATGCTGGAAAGGTACTGATACCAAGAAAATAAGAAGTAAATTAAATGAAACATTTTAATTAAAAGAAAATAATCATAAAATATCTTCATTTCATAGATGCAGCTTTGTCAATGGGTGGTACAAGAATCAATTTATTAAAGACACCCAAACGTTCTTCCAGTTCGCTAAAAATCGCATTAAGCTACAAAATATAATATAATATTAACAGTTAAATAAAATTAAAAGAAAAATAATATATTATTTGTGAAGATTATTCTACATTATAAAAAAGCTTATTCAAATATTAAGACGAATTAGCTTTTCCATATATACATAAGTTAATACAATATTATTTTCGTAAGCTTATTCTACAATTGCAAGGATAAGCTTATAGTAATCATGGATATATAATATTTTCACGAGGGTTCCGTTTCGATTTTTCTACAATTGTTACGATAGCCTTTTCAATATATTCTAAAGACTTTTTTAAGCTTAAGGCTTGTGTTGGTAAGCTTATTACAATATTTTTCCCAAGAAATTTGGTTTGTTGGGATTTGTATTTTTACGCTCTATTGTTAAAAATAGGGTTGTGTAGGTGTAAATTTACGAAAATCTTCGTAACTTGAACAATATGAACGCTCACCACTGCTTTATCAATCGGAAAAATATAACAACGTTGTTACTGCTTTTGAAACCTTAAATCTAAATATCTGAAATTGGATTTCGTCAAAAATCGAAGTTGTAAATAAAAGAGATTCAATTGAAAATGTGGCAATGAGAATAATAATTATTGTGAAAGAGTTGGCAACAAAAAGAAAATCAGTTTCAAGTGGTTAAGAGGATTCATCCGGTAAGAATGTGAATCTTACAGATTCTTAAGTAACTTTTATGTATGGAGATTGCTTTGGTTTTGAATCTACTACACAAATGAAATGGACTATAGACTCTGAAGCCTGGGATCACGTGGCGAATAATGAGCATACAAGTACTTAAAAATCCAGTGATTATTGGTGTTGCCAAGGATGGTGTTTCTATTCAAACTAATAAAATCTGATATAAAAGGAAAGAATCGCAATTAAAAATGTATAAATACATAAAGACGAATTTCTGTTGCTTGAAGTTGAAAGAAAAAGCTAACTTTATGAATTCAATATGGAATACCAAAGTGCATCTGTTAATATTACTGAAAACAAGGTATTAGTTGATTTAATTGTTGATAAATACCCATGATTTTAAGTCATGAGTTAAAGTCATAATGTAAATGCGCCCTATTTAATTACAATCATATTTTAAACCGTTATATTGAGTTGAACAATAAATTTGTTTTCTCCATATTTTACCTTAACAAGTATCTGTATTTTATCTTAAATTGACACATGGAATATGTATATCACAAATTATACAAATATGAATCAGCTGGTTTCAGTAATATGGCAATAGAAAATAAACAAAAGAAAATGCCAAAATGGTTTGAAAAGAGGGACAAATATATATCACACTCGTTGCCTATTGAAAATTGTATTTTTTCTCTCGATCTGCAAACCACAACCATTGAAAAGTGGTTGTAGAACGTCAATTAATTTTTTGATAACTGCCATATGTTTCATATCTGTAATAATCTGTGATGTATATTAAAGTATGTATATTTTTTGTTTTTATACCCTTCACCTTCGTGAGAAGGGTATATATAAATTTGTCATTCCGTTTGTAATTTCTACAATATAATTTTCCGACCCTATAAAGTATATATATTCTGGATCCTTATAGATAGCGGAGTCGATTAAGCCATGTCCGTCTGTCTGTCTGTCTGTCCGTCTGTCTGTTGAAATCAATTTTCTGAAGACCCCAGATATCTTCGGGATCCAAATCTTCAATAATCCTGTCAGACATGCTTTCGAGAATTTTCCTATTTAAAATCAGCAAAATCCGTCCATAAATAACGGAGATATGAGCAAAAATCCGAGACAACCTCTGAAAATTTCATAAAAAAAAGACAATTTATTGCATGCTTTGACAAAAAAACAACAAAACGAATGTGTGTTGGATTGATTGTGTGTTGGCTTATGAATGCTTATGATGCTTTGTGTAGTTTGTTTTTGTTTTTTTTTTTGTGTTTCACAGAAAAGCAACAAAACGTGCATATGTTTGGATGTTTGTTGGCTTCATTATTTTGTTTTTTTTTGGTGTTTGACAAAAAAGCAACAAAACGTACATATTATGTATGTTTGGATGTGAGTTGGTTTCACTGCCTTGCGTATTTTGTTTTTTTTTTTGGTGTTTCGTTTCGTTTGGCGTTGTTGTTTTTGAGAAGGGATATATAAAATTGTTGTTTCGTTTGTAACTTCTACAATATAGCAATAGCAATTAAATGTAAAATTTTTAAAAGTTTTCTTGATATATTTAGGATGATATACGCTGAAAATGGGCAAGTAATGCATCCAAAACAAAGGTGAAGGGTATATAAGATTCGGCATAGCCGAATATAGCACTCTTACTTGTTTTTTTCCAAAAAGGTCTTCATATTATTTGCATAAGGAAACATAGAGGCGAGACGTTATTGTCAAAAGCCTTTTTGTATTTTTGTTTGACAAATCGGAGTATCTCCTCTCTATGTATAATTCTCTATGATTGTTTGTCTTATAGACAACTTATTCGAACTCTTATATTGTATTTGGTATATGTTTCTGGAACCGACAATTATTCTTCTGAAGTAATATGCTGCCAGGGACATTTTAATCCATATATGGAAACCTTCCGATAAATAATGTTACAAATTCATTTAACTATACATCGAGTTTTAAAAACAATTTTTTTTTAACTTTTTATATTATGTTGTCGCTGTAGAGTTGGGCATGAACTATTATTTTACTGATTGGTCATTTTTGTTTGCAAATAAATGAACAAGTTTGATCTTTTTGTTCAGTTGTTCGTTTATATTCTGAGGTGTTTGAGTGAACTAAGTGCTTCAACGATTTCTCTGTAAATGTTTTTGCAGACAGTGAACAAAATGAAAAGGTGACAAATGCTTTTGGAATCTAATTTTGCCTATTATGTATTAGCATGAATGTACCGAACATTTGGTTAAATTTTGTCATATACACTAATACCCTAATGCGTCGCTAATTGGGTCTGGCGAAAAGAGATGTAAACAGAAACGACGCAAAACGAAGCCCGACTTTCCATACATTTCTATTGATTTTCATTCAATTAGTTCCTATATTCATTATTTTTGCTGAAAAAGTAGATTTTTCAATACAAACATTTTCATATTAACGACGCAACTTCGAAGCCATGCGACGCAAACTGAAACAAAAACGATGCAAATCGAAGCACTAACGACGCAACTTCGAAGACATGCAACGCAAACTAGAACAAAATCGACACAACTTCGAAATCACAGAAATTAATGATGTGTGTATATTTCCAATTATTTTAAAATATAAGGAAATTTAGTTCTCCTAAGTTTATAAATATTCGGCGAACATTCAATGTACATACAGTGCACTCGCGGTAACCGTCTAACGTGAACACCGCCTAACGTGAACAAGCTTTTGCTTACATTGACTACTCTGTAACGTGAACAAACTCAGAAAGCTCTATAACGTGAACAATTTTTTTCACTGCATTTGTTTTCTAATCATGTAGACAACACTTCAATACACACATTAAATTAAATTTTTAAAGTTTTGAGAATCCCCTTATAAAAAAAATGTGTTTGTATCCTCTAAATTAATTTTTTTAGTGGCAACGAATGAGTAATTTTATTTGCTATGTAATTTTATTTCAATTTATAGTTTCTCGTGATCTCGTTTTGTTTTGTACTGCATTTTAATTAATTTTAATTGTGTCTTATTTCACGTTCAAGCGTGTAAAACACAGGTTTATATTATAAAATTTTATATATTTTCCTTGAAATTCGACAATCGCTAACGTGAACAATTTCACTAACATGAACTCCCTTGGTTTTAATTAGTTCACGTTACCGCGAGTGCACTGTATGTTGATTATGGGTATTTTCATATTTTTAAATTTATTGCCTTTTTTTCTTAGTATTTAAAAATATAGATAAGGAAAATTAAGGAAAATATAGATTAATAAAATTATTTTAAGAAAAAAATAATAATAATGAAAAATATGCAACCAGAATATGTAGCTTAAGTAAAATAAACCATAAAAGGCTAAATACGCTAAAATATGCTTTCAAGAGCAAAATATGCAATAATAAATTAATGCCAAAATTCTCGAAAACTGATAAATAGGGGGCGGATTTACATGCAAATACTAGTTTTTTATTTTTTTTGTAATTATCTATCCGAATCACACATGCTGTAAAATGGCATCGATTTGTTAGTGTATATTTTATTGATTTTTTGTTATATTTTACTTCAAAATTTATATTATCCCAATTTTTAATAAAAATACTATTTTTGTCTGTGCTGCATAATAAATTGTCCCGACAAATAGTATTTTTTGCGAATTTGGTATAGCATCCTAAAAATTCGTATTAATTACGGTTTTCATTCGAATAAAACTGGTTAATCATTTTCAAAATGAAAACTTTGTGACTACAAAAGACTCAGGAAAGGTTACAATATCTGCTAGAGTTAGAATGATTTTCACTTAATAATATACATAGATACTATTTATAACCTATTTTAGTCGAATGACTTCTAAAATGACTGAAAGCCTTATACGAATTTTTTCAAACTTATTTTAAATCTAAAGTCTTTCAATTATTTCATAAAATGTTTGTATGTATAATTAAAATTTTTATAAATGTATTTTTATTCATTGTTAAGCATCAAATTATTTAAAATCAATATGCTTTTCATACAAAATTGGTCGTCTAACATCTTTCGACATCGAGGAACTGACAGTAAATGTTCTTCATTTCTCCCTTCACCAAAATATACTTTAAAATAAAATTAAAAAAAAAAAATTAAAAAAATTTTTTTTTTTTTAAAATTAAAATTTTTTTCGAAATTTTTTTTTTAAAGTTTTTTCCAATATTTAAAATTTTTAAAAAATATTTTTCCTGATTTTGACCCTTACTATAGCCTATGATACATCGTTGCAATGAAGTTTGAAATATCTATCATTAGATGTCCATATTTTCTATATTTATGACTTAGTAATTGAGATATAATTCAAAAATAGGCCAAAAATTTAGGTTGTCTCGGATTGTTGCTTATACAGTATCGGCCATAACAAAGCAACCCCTCAGTGAATTTTTTTCATATTATATTTTTTTTTATAAAACCAAAGTTTTAAATTTCTATTATGTGTTATTTTCAATTGTTAATATATTTACTATTGATAAACAAATACTTTAGAAGTTAATCTTTCTATAATAGGTAACTTTAAATCAAAAAATATTTAAAGTTAGAAAATATAACGGACAAAACTAAAGCACACCTTAATGGATATAATATAAAAAAAAAATTGTAATTTATATTTTGGTGCAAATCCTTTGTTTTGGATGACACAAGCACATTTCTTAGACATAGAAAATATTAAGATTTTTATGGTGTCTTGCGATATTCCTTCCTAGGCTATAATAATGGCCTGAAATAAATCGTGAAAATTTCCGATCCTTATTTCGGCCATTTTCACGATTATTTTCATATTAACAATCTCACATAAGTTCTCAATATGATTGAGATCGGGAGATTGAGCAGGCCAATGAAGAACTTGAATCTTATTGCAACATTACATTTTTCAATATATCACGGTACATTAACCGACCCATAATCCCATTAACTTTATGAATTGGCCCAATTCCTTGACCAGAAAAGCAACCCCAGACCATTACATTGCCCCCTCTATGTTTAATTGTTCCTTTGCAATACTTATGATTCAGTCTTTCTCCTTTTCGCCTGCGTACACGTCTTATTCCATCGGAACTTTTCAATTTGTATTTGAATTAGTCAGAGAACAGTACAGTCTTCCATTTATGGACACTCCAGTTTATGTGGGCTTTGGCAAACTCCAGTCTAGCTTTCTTGTTCTTAGTTGAAATAAACGGGTTTTTTGCTGGTCGTCGGCTGAATAATGCTGCTTCTACTGCTTTTCTACGGATTGTTATTTCGCTAACGCATAATCTTAAACTTGTTCTTACTTGACTAGATGAAGCTGTAAGATCTTTTTGCATTGCTCCTTTAATCAAGGAATCATCATATCGTGTGATGTTACGCGGGCGTCCTCCAGAATGCCCTGCTGATATACGACAATTCTGCAAAAACTTTGGAATCTGCCTGAAAATAACTGATCTGTTAATTAAATATTTTTTACTCAATATTTATTTTTATCTTCTGGAATTATTAAATGCATCCGTTATGAGTACCGTTAACTGACATTGCAAATATGCAGAAGCATAGTCAAGTTTTTACACATCTTATAAGAGGATGCTTTTGTTTTGTCCGTCGAGTTTTGTGTTTTTATATGTTTTATCATTTTAAATTAATTGTTCATAAAATTTTCCTTTACTAAATGAACATTAACAATATAAGTGAATATAATATATAAAAAATACATCCAAAAAAACCTTTTTTTATCAAAAAAAATTATGATTTGAAAAAATCCATTGAGGGAGTGCTTTAGTTTTGGCCGATACTGTATCTCCGTTATTTATGAACGGATTTTGCTGATTTTAAATAGGAAACTTCTCGAAAACATGTCTGACAGAATTATTGAAGAAAATTGATTTCAACAGACAGACGGACGGACATGGCTTAATCGACTCCGCTATCTATAAGAATTCAGAATATATATACATTATAGGGTCGAAAAATTATATTGTGGAAATTATAAACGGAATGACAAATTTATATATACCCTTCTCACGAAGGTGAAGGGTATAATTAACATTTTAGTACATATGTACTGCTTCAAAACAAAAGAGAGTGATCCATAGTTCATTATTTTATATTTCTTCACAAAAATATAAATGTATATTTTTAAGATTTTTATGTCATATTTTGACTTTTTTGAAGCTATTTTAGGCGCATATTTTCCAATAATAAATGAATGAAAATCAGCCTCCTACTAATAAATAACTCATATGTTTATACAAAGCACAGCATAAAATATGATATTGCATATTTTTGGTTGCGCTGATTATCATATAAATGTCATCTATATCACCGAGATGTTAACAGGTGAGCACCGTATTTTATAGCATTTTTCTATTATCGAATGATTCCTGTGTCTATAATATCATTATATTTAACAAACAAGACCAAAACCCAAAAAAGCCTCGCACGCACATGCAATTTTTTCAAGCCATATACAATTTGTTATCGACTTCAATTCTTATTCGAGTCAAGATGAAGTTTTATTTGATATTCCAAAACATTGAAGAAAATTTAGAGTGCTACTCGACTTAGACATATCTTATTTGCCCTTAACCTTGGTTTGTATTGAGTTATTTTGTTGTTGATGTTTTTTGATGAACATTTTTTTATTATTAATTAAGATCTGTGAAAGTTTAGGATCGTAAACTTTCTAAAGAAGTGTCTTTTTTGAAATAAATTTGGTAAAAATCAACATGGTGAAGGGTATAATAAAAATAAAATTGATAATTTATCCGTTATAACTATTTTAAA
Organism: Calliphora vomitoria; assembly: GCA_942486065.2. Classification (NCBI taxonomy): domain Eukaryota; kingdom Metazoa; phylum Arthropoda; class Insecta; order Diptera; family Calliphoridae; genus Calliphora; species Calliphora vomitoria. The sequence continues at coordinate 143,114,316 of OW818030.2, forward strand.
AATAATTTACTAGATAGATTTATTTCTTATATTTAAATGATTAATAAATTTTATTCTAAAAATTGAATGAATGTTTGAATACGAACATTTGTAATAAAATACCAACAACATAAATAGACTAATAAAATAATATCATTTATAAATTTGTAATTATGTATTTAATTTTTTCTGCAGAACAGAAACATCATTAGTAGGGTAACCAAAAAATTAGCTTTTTTCAGAATATTAAATTGATCAGAAAAGCACTTACATATTTTCAAATTCAAATTAAATATTCTGTAAAATAAGCCAATTTCAGGTATATCTTAATTTTGTTGTTTTAGTTTAAATAAAGAAAATATCAAAATCATTTCAGAAAATATTGTGTATGTTTATAAATAAATATATTTTGTTATACATATAATCTACTTATATATTAAAAAATAATATTAATAACAGTATGTTGCGTTTGAAAGTAAAAAATCCTAAGAAGGTTGTACTACAAAACATTCAAAATGTGTATGGAAAAATTTGTTTTTGTAGCTTAAACATTATTTAAAAAAATTTCAATTAAAACATGTTCGTAAAATTTCAGCATAGCAATGATATATTGCCGCTTTCATTACCAGCCAGAAAAGCATGATTTAAAGGTAAAACCGCTAAAGAAGTTAGAACTCCCCGGAAATTTTCTGAACGTAATTTGGTAACATTGTTAGAGGCATGAGAACTGCTAAGATCAGAATATATGCCAATGCGGTTTCCGGTAGTAGCATATACCAATTCAGAGCCAATAGTTTGTAGAAAATGGGCTGGTTCAGCGGGAGGCCTAAAAAAAGTGGCACATAAATAAACAGAGCTTTTACAATAAATAACAAATGTCTACTTACCTTAATTGATAATGCAAAATACCATCATGAGCATGCCACACCGCCAGACTGTGATCCAAAGCAGAACTTATCAATTGTTGATCATTGGGTGCAGCCAATTGCAACAAATCACATTCCATGGGCCGCCAGGAATTCATAATCATACCTGTGCGAGCATCCAACATGACTATGGAGCCTGATGACAAACCCACTGCCAACCAATTACCCGAGGGGGCAACCGTTAAACATCTAACGGTGGCATTATTTTGTGTATTTGTACTAACACGCCACTCATTGACATACTGCATGCAACGTGCATCGATTATTTTTACTGAAGCTTCTGCTGTGCCGGCCACAATCAAAGGAGACGGGGAGGGCAAACATTTCACCACGGTTATAGGATTGTGTTTAGGTGAGTCCAGTATGCCTAAAGGTCTTCCTATGAAAGGATCCCATATATGAACACCAGAATCACAAGAAACTACAAAACGCATGTATTCGAGAAATGCCAGGGAATGTATGGATTTCTTGTGGGCAGTATAAGTAAATTGGCAGGATGTGGCTTTTGTACCATCTCCTTCGCTGCGAAGTGACCACAATTTAACTGTTTTGTCCTAAAGGGGAGAGTATAAGTAAGGACATATTTACAATATATGGGAAAAAACTCAGTATCTGCTGTGCCGAATTTTATATATATATTAAAAAAAAAGTCGGTCAATCATAAAATGAGGTAGCATGTCTTCTGTATATATGAAACTTATTTGTGTTGAAATTTATTTGGATACCAATATTTTTAGAGATTTATGCTCGTTAAAGTGATTTTTGGAAATGGACCGATCGATACTAAATTCGATAGTGCAAGTTAATTATATATGTTGAATTTTGTTTGGATATATATATATTACTAAGATATATATGAGAACTTAACTATTTTCTGGTAAAGCAGGGAGAAATATTGGACCGATTTCAATCAAATTCAACAGGCTTTGTCCTTCGGAATAGCTTACGACTCAAAAAGTGATCCTGATCAGATTGGAATACATTAAGGTGGGTGTTGAACAATATTTGTGTACGTTACAAATATTAGCACTAACCCAATCCATGATTTAGGCTATGAAATGGCCTCTCTTCCGCCCGGATTTGGTCCCGAGTGACTATTTCTTGTTTTCAAACCTTAAACAGGTTTGACTCGGCGGAAAGAGTTTTGACTCCAACGATGAAATCATCTCACATAAAATACCTATTTTGATGACCTCGATAAATCTGGAAGGTTTAAAAAATTGAAGAGGGGTCGGACAAAGTGCATAGATCTCAAAAGAGACTATGTTGAAAACTAAAAAATTTTTTTTCCACCCTCGCAGAAGAAATATTCGAAGAAGTAACATCGAAGGTACAGAATATTTCACGTGGTGAACTTTGTTTCCAAATCGTAACCCTTAAGGTTGTGAAGAATTCTTTCCGTCAGAAAGTTATCGAAATCGTTTTTTACGCTGTGTTTCCAAAGAGAAACTGTCGATGAAGGCGTTATTTCATATTTTTGTAAATTTTATTATTTTATGCCAGACCAAAATTATCGTTATCATTAAAATACTGAAATAATAAACCGATATATTGTCTAAGTACGGAAATTTGTATACGAGAATAGGCAAAAATGTGCCAACAAAACGAGGTAGTCTTTTTTCCATATCTCAGCCATTTATGAACCGATTTTGTTGTTGTCTATATCAATCACAATGGGAAACCGTAGAATATATTTTGGTAAACGTTATAATAACACAGTGATAAAAAGTGAACAAAAATATATGCAGGGATTTTCATTTACAATTCTGTTTTGTTGGAGCCAACAGAGTACGGAAATACTTATGGATTTTGTCGATCACTTCGTTTTAGTGAAATAACGGTATTCTTAAAGTTAAAACATCAGAAATGTGTTCTACTCCGAAACACGTTAATTTTGCTCAAACGAAAAATAATTATTTTTTATTTGTGGTAGAATTTAATTTATAGAACAGAGTCGGCTTTTACACACAGCAAGTTTACTTGAAGCAAGTCTCTTCGTTTCTTTCTTAAACTTGCTCGTCTGTTTACACACAGCAAGTCTGTCACAGATTGTTACAGATATTAAACAAATGACAGTTCTCAAAGAAGTAATATCAAACCGCATGGTTATTTTGACGTTCTACGACCTCTTTTCAATGGTTGTGGTTTGAAGAGCGAGAGAAAAAATTTAATTTTCAATAGGCAACGAGTGTGATACTTTTATTTATCTCTCTTTTCAAATCACAACCACTTCGACATTTTCTATTCCTATATTACTGGAACCAGCTGATTCTTATCTGTGAAGTCTGTGTTAAATTTTGTTTGCCAGAACCTAATAGACGTCATAGTGAAAATGAAAAAAAAAAAAACAAAAGAGAATTGAAGATACTTGCCAGTACAAGCAAGTGTGTACCACTCTTCTTTCTTCTTGCGTCTCTCTCCTATAAACTCAGACTTACGGCAAGAAAACTTGCCCTGTGTAAAAGCAGACAGAGTTTCAATTTTTGGCATTAAAAATAGAATAATATTCAAATAAATTAAAATTTAAACATTGTTATAGAACTCTGTGTGTCTGGTGAAAATTAAAAAGGCACCAATACAACCTCAAAACCAAGGCGAATTTACTGTTCAGGTGACTTTGTTCGCCTTGGGGGCCAACTTGTCAAAAGTGGAGATAACAATTCATGCCATAAAAATATATTTGGAGCATTAGCGTTACCGAGCTTCCAGGAGGCACCCTTATTTTATCAGTTTTTTCTTTTGCTTTACTATCTTTGGATGTTTTCTATGGTCCAAACAATTAATTCAACAATTTCTTCATTCGATGTTTTATTTTTACTTGATGTACCAGTTGCAATACCCTGCTTAGGATCTATCGCTAATATATTATTTAGTAAATACATTGTTGGCATTGTTTCGTATTATATTTATTAGCGTTGACGTAAAATTAACGTTATTTTTATTGACTTTATTACTTTTTTATTTTATATTTATTTGATTGTAATTTTTGTTTATTTTCACTCATTTTTGTTTTGTTTTTTGACATATTGGCCCCTCAAGCAACAATAAAACACAATGTTGTTTTTGCAATGTTGTACTTGTTGTAATATCAACGCCACATGTACAGTAAATACGCCTTGTTCAAAACCAAAGTATAACAAGTAGTCCGACACTTTGACAACAGTACCTAACTCTATGCATGTGTTAGTAAAAAAGTACCTAACTCTAAACATGTGTTAGTAACAAAATTACACATGTGTTGGTACCTTTTAAATTTTCTCCAGGCAACAGAGTTCTATAAAAATGTTTTAAATTTTAATTTCTGTCCTATAATTTAAATTCTACAATAACAAAAAATTACTTGTCAGAAATTCCGAAAATATACCAAGTAGTCCGACTCTCAATATTTTTAAATTACTCTCTCACATATACGGGTATCGTGTGAGTTAAGAGAGATGTAAACAAATGTAACGGCTTGAAATTTTAATTTTTAGTTTTCGATAAAATAATGATTTTTAACACATTATTACACTAACATATATTTTTCTATATATTTTTGCAAGGCGAATTTATAGAAGGTGACCTCAGAAGAACAGCTGATTATTTTTTATATTCAGTTGTTTAGATAAGTGAACTGTCAATTCACTTGTGGTTGTTGTGGCGAAAAATACAACAAACCCAAAAGCAAAAACAACAACAGGCAACTTTGACAGTTCACGTATCTTTTAACAAAAACAAAGTACCTGTTGTTTTTGTACATGTTGTATTTGTTGTAGTTCTGTCGTCACCTTCTATGAATTCGCCTTGTATTTTTGTATACACTTCTATTTTGCACAAATCAAGAAAAAAAATATTTTCGGAATTTCTGACATGTAATTTTTTGTTATTGTAGAATTTAAATTATAGGACAGAGTTCTAATTATTGGTACTGAAAATTCATACAAATTAAAATTTAAAAAATTTTTATAGAACTCTGTTGCCTGGAGAAAATTTAAAAGGTACCAACACATGTGTAATTTTGTTACTAACACATGTTTAGAGTTAGGTACTATTTTAATAACACATGCATAGAGTTAGGTACTGTTGTCAAAGAGTCGGACTACTTGTTATACTTTGTTCAAAACTATGTAGGTTTTTGACAACAGACATAGGTTTTTTCGCTCTTAGTAACGCTTTTATGGATATATTATTCCATAGCATGACAGAACTAGGAAGGTACAATTATTAGAAAGCAAAGTATACCAAGTAGTTCGACTCTCAATTTTTTCAAATTACTCTATCACATATACGAGTACCGTGTGAGTTCAGAGAAATGTAAACAAATGAAATTTCTTGAAATTTATACTTTTGATTTTTGTTAAAATAACTTAAGCACATATAATTTTATATTTTTTTAAAACACTTTTAGCACACTTTCATTGTTAAAATGTTTCTATTTTGCACAAATCTAGAAAAAAATATTTTGGAATTTCTGACGTGCAATTTTTTTTTATTGTAGAATTTAAACTATAGGACAGAGTTACAATTTTTGGTATTGAAAATTCATATAAAATTCAATTTAGAACGTATTTATAAAACTCTGTTGCCTATAGAAAATTTAAAAGGTACCAACACATGTGTAATTTTGTTACTCACACATGTTTAGAGTTAAGTACTTTTTTACTAACACATACATACATAGAGTTAGGTGCTGTTGTCAAAGAGTCGGACTATTTGTTATACTTTGTTAGAAAGTATGTTCTCAATTATATATTCCCTATAATGTAAAAAAAAAATTAAAAAATACAAAAACGAAATGTCTAAAAAATATTATTGAATTTAATTTTTTTTACAAAAAAAATCAATTTCAAACATTTATTTACTAACAATTGAAGAAAAACTATATTTTTAAATAAGTGTGTATAATTTCAGTTAAAACGCTTCAAATTTATAAAATATCGCGGTAACAAATTAAAAAAAAGTTAAGTGATTAAATACATATGTAGATTTACGTTTTAGGGGTGAACATTAGAAACTCTCTCTAATAATTGTACCTGGTAACTGATTGTACCATAGAATAATATATCCATAGAAGCGCTACTGAGAGGGAGAAAACCTAAGTCTGTTGTCAAAAACCTAAGTCGTGAGAATGTATTAGTACATAGTTTTGAGGTTGTATTGGTGCCTTTTTAATTTTCACCAGACACACAGAGTTCTATAAAAATGTTTAAATTTTAATTTGTTTAAATTTTCTTCTATTTTCAATACCAAAAATTGAAACTCTGTTCTATAAATAAAATTCTACCACAGATAAATTTAAGTGTCAAAAATTAATAAAAAATAAATTTGTTCATTTGAGCAAAATAAAAGTGTTTCAGAAATAAAAGTATCCTACAAGTATTAAAAAAAAATTGACAAAAATTGTGTGGAAGTGTAAAAAAGCGGTCCGGTCTATATTTAGTCGGGAAATCGAAGTTAAAATTTCGAGAATTCTGATGTGTTAAATTCTCTCGCAAGTATGTTGAATTCACATATCACAAGTACGTGTGAAGAGAGTAATAATTGTTACTCTCAGCTTACTCTCAGTTGCGCCTCTAGTTGTACCCTATGGATTGTACCATGGTAGAAAACAAAGTATAACAAGTAGTCCAACTATCTATTTTTTAATATTACTCTCTCACATATGCGGGTGCGGTGTGAATTCAACACCCTTGTAAGAGATTTAAACATCCCAAAAGTCTCGAAATTTTAATTACAAATTGTCGAATAATGTTTAATACACGGAAATTCTCTAACACACATTATTTTATAATTTTTTTCAACACTTTTTCTACTTGCAGGACACTTTTATTTCCGAAATACTTTTATTTTGCTCAAATGAACAAATTTATTTTTTTATTTATTTTTGACACTTAAATTTATCTGTGGTAGAATTTTATTTATAGAACAGAGTTTCAATTTTTGGTATTGAAAATAGAAGAAAATTTAAATAAATTAAAATTTAAACATTTTTATAGAACTCTGTGTGTCTGGTGAAAATTAAAAAGGCACCAATACAACCTCAAAACTATGTACTAATACATTCTCACGACTTAGGTTTTTGACAACAGACTTAGGTTTTCTCCCTCTCAGTAGCGCTTCTATGGATATATTATTCTATGGTAGTTTCCATAGAGAAACATAGAGCGGAAACTAGAAAAAAACTCAATCAAAAAAGTTACACATACGAGTGTTGTTTTTGTTTTCACATAGTTTTTTTTACTAATAAATTCTCAACACTTAGGTTTTTGACTAGAGAGTTTCCGTCATAGGGTACAACTAGAGGCGCAACTGAGCGTAAGCTGAAAGTAATAATAATTACTCTCTTCACACGTACTCGTGATATGTGAATTCACCATACTTGTGAGAGAACACTTCGATTTTCCGACAAAATATAGACCGAACCGCTTTATTACACTTGTACACAATTATTGGCAATTTTTTTCAATACTTTGGAGGACACTTTTATTTACAAAACGCGTTAATTTTGCTCAAATGAAAAAATTTTTTTTTTTATTAATTTTTGACACTTTTTTTATCTGTGGTAGAATTTAATTTATGGAACAGAGTTTCTATTTTTGGTATTGAAAATAGAAGAAAATTTAAATTAATTAAAATGTAAACCTTTTTATAGAACTCTGTGTGTCTGGTGAAAATTAAAAAGTCACCAATACTACCTCAAAAATATGTACTAATACATTCTCACGACTTAGGTTTTTGACAACAGACTTAGGTTTTTTCCCTCTCAGTAACGCTTCTATGGATATATTATTCTATGGTTTCCGTTCTATGTATTTTTCTCTGTGGTAGTTTCATTCTCTCTTTATTTTTTCAAATTCTATATCTGACATGCTTAAGGACCAAAGAATAACAAGAAGTGAAACGCTGTCAAAAAAAACCTAAGTCGGTTGTCATAAAAAACCTAACTATATGAATGTATTGGTAACATTTTGCTTACATGTATTGGTTTTCAAACCACTTTCACCACACTCCTCAAACACACAGAGTTGTAAAAAAACGACCTTAAAAATTATAACAAGATTTTATTACAATTAAATTTAAAAATTCAAACAACTCTCAAATTATTTAATGTATATTTGACCTGAAAAGATTTTATAAATATATGTTAATGCTTTTTATTCCATATTTTCTGCAAAAATTTAATTTATTTGAATTTTTTTATTAGTTTTCAATACCAAAATTTACAAATGTGTTTTTTTCAGTTTTTATTTCAACCCCCAAAAATTAAAAGTCAAAAAAATTAAAAAAAAATATTTTTCGTTTGTGCAAAATATACATGTTTCGGTTATTTTAATGGTAAATATGTGTGCAAAAAAATAAAAGAATATTATGTGTCTGTGAAAGAGCGTGTTAAAATGGGAATTTTAGTGCAATTTTGAAGAAAAAGTTTTGAAGTCAAATCTCTCTCTCAAGTGTGTTGAATTCACATACTACTTGTACGTGAGAAGAGAGAGAAGTTGTTGTTGTAAAAAAATTGAGAGGCTTCCCTTCTTGTTATTCTTTGTTAAGGACTTTGAAGTTTTCATAAATATACTAATGCCATATTAATTTTAAATTTTCCCTTAAATTCTTTGGGAATACAAAATTTTCAGTAATTTGAAAAATATTAAAAAATATTTACTTTCAAATCCCAATTTGAAAGTAAAAAGTAAGATCATAATTTTCAAATATTACATAGCTAATTTGTGAACATTATTTTAAGAATTAACATGCATGAGTTTCATTTTCTCCAACTGCAAAAATACCAAATATTTTTGCAAAAATATAATAATTTTTTTTTAAATCCCTACATTACCCAACAAACGACAACTGTGGGTGGATATATGTAAAATTTGCGAAGAAGATTTGCCAAAACAGCCAATGGTGTGCTCCGACCATTTCCTTAAAATAATTATTTCAGATAAAACAAATCGTATGAGATTGGATAGGAATGCTGTCGGAATGATCACAAGGTAACTTCAAAATACTACTTAATATATTACCGATCATAATGCATTAACTATGAACAGTGGAGCAGAATCGACATGTGTTGAAATAAATTTCGCATTTCTAATCGGGATAAAATTTGACATGGGCGTAGCGAAGGAGTATTTGAGTTTAAGATTTGAAAATGGACCCCACAAATGCTTCAGTGGTGGCGCTATGGAGACTCAAAGTAGGGCAAAGTTTTTTAACGTGCTCGGCTATTCTTGCGTGTGCTATTTATCTCTATAATTTAACCGCCATTTAAAATATATAAAGTATATGCATAGTAATAAAAATAAAACAATAAAAGTCAACGTGTTTTAATTATAAGTAAGCGAACGTTAGGAATTGAATCAATAACTTCATTTAAATACTAAATTATAAATTACACAATGTTTGTAAAAATTTTCTCGAAAATCAAAAACATTTTTAAGAAAGTGCCAACTTATTTAAAAAAAAAATTTATTGAAACCATGACACAAATATACAAGGCAGTCTGTCTCACTTTCTCTTTTTGTCGCCATATTAACGTTCCACAGTGGGAAATAAATCTGGCATTTCTAAACGGCTGGTCCGATCTCGTAACACATCGTTTCAGACCTTGTAAAAGTGGTATCTTTTTTAACCAAAGACTTAGCATAAAACGAATCAAAATTTGTTTTGATCAGCACAAAAATTTGACAATTAGAGAACTTCATTAAAAATACAGATTTGGATTTAAAGATTGTATCATATTATATGTTATGATACGTACATTCAATAGCATCACTTATTGGTAACTTATTCCTTTTACCAATAATAAAAAAAACCTATACTAAATAATTAATCCCCATAAAATCCCCGAAAAAAATTTAAAATATCCCCAGTCTCCAAACGAAATTTTCTGTCCCCAAAAACCTCACAAAATCCCCATAATTGTGGACAAATCCCCAAGACTGGCAAGCCTGCTTGTGATATGTGAATTCAACATACTTGTGAGAGAATTAAACACATCAAAATACTTGAAATTTTAACTCAGGATGCACTAAGTAAGGTGAAATCAACAACACAGCTGATTTTTATTTATCTATTTTGAAAATGCTTGGGTTTTGTCAAACTGAATTTATTTTGAAAAATAATTAATTTTATTTTCAAAGAAAAAAATTTTTAAATCAAAAAACATGAATGAAAATGTGAATAAAAAGATTTCATATAATGAAATTTGGATAAAGCACTATTAAACCGTTGATCTTTTTCAAATATAATTTAAATTTAACTGCCGTTTTTTAGTTAATATGCCAAAATAAAATTTGTTTATTTTTTATTTGACAAATTCAATTTTGACAAAACCTATGTTCTTCTCAGCAAGAAATATTGTGTTTGTTGTGTTTGTTGTCGAAACGCTCTCACCTTACTTATTACATCATGTTTTAACTTTGATTTTGCGACTAAATACAGACCGAACCACTTTATTACATTTCTACACAATATTTGGCAAATTTGTTGAATACTTAGCAGAGCACTTTTTTCCGAAACACGTTAATTTTGCTCAAAAGAAAAAAAATATTTTGTATTAATTTTTGACACTTAATTTTAGAATTTAATTTATAGAACTGTTTAAATTTTTGGGATTCAAAATAGAAGAAAATTTTAATAAATTAAAATTTAAACATTTTTATAGAACTCTGTGTCTCGGGTGAAAAAAAACCAAGTCTGTTGCAAAAACCAAATTCATGAGAATGTATTGCATGTATTTTGTTATTGTATCACCCGTATGTGTGAAAAGAGAGTAATTTTGTCCAATCTATGATTTAATCATGTATTATTCTATGGTCAGGATGGTCCCCAACTGAAGCAAAATATTATGCTTAAAATAAAATAGAGCATTTGTGTGAAAAAACAGAAAAAATGTCACAAAAATTAGTGTAACCCCCTGTCTATACTTGACAAATATTTATCATAACAATTAATGACGTTTATTGTCAAGACAAAGTTGTCTAAGCAAAAGCACTAACAATTTTGTCATAGCGAAGCAATAATACTAATAAATGGAGAAATAGAAATAGAAAAAAATTTTAATAAATTAAAATTTAAACATTTTTATAGAACTCTGTGTCTCGGGTGAAAAAAAACCAAGTCTGTTGCAAAAACCAAATTCATGAGAATGTATTGCATGTATTTTGTTATATATTTTGTTATTGTATCACCCGTATGTGTGAAAAGAGAGTAATTTTGTCCAATCTATGATTTAATCATGTATTATTCTATGGTCAGGATGGTCCCCAACTGAAGCAAAATATTATGCTTAAAATAAAATAGAGCATTTGTGTGAAAAACCCGAAAAAATGTCATAAAAATTAGTATAACTCATTTGCTATTTATTAAATTTTTATTTACTTACATGCTCTGTAAAGCTATTTCAGTATGCTGTTTTACTAAAATCAATTTCGAAACAACATACTTATGGTCATAGAATAATATATCCATAGAAGCGTTACTGAGAGGGAAAAAACCTAAGTCTGTTGTCAAAAACCTAAGTCGTGAGAATGTATTAGTACATTGTTTTGAGGTTGTATTGGTGCCTTTTTAATTTTCACCAGACACACAGAGTTCTATAAAAATGTTTTAATTTTTATTTATTTAAATTTTCTTCTATTTTCAATACCAAAAATTGAAACTCTGTTCTATAAATAAAATTCTACCACAGATAAATTTAAGTGTCAAAAATTAATAAAAAATAAATTTGTTCATTTGAGCAAAATAAAAGTGTTTCGGAAATAAAAGTGTCCTGCAAGTATTAAAAACATTTGACAAAAATTGTGTAGAAGTGTAAAAAAGCGGTTCGGTATATATTTAGTTGGGAAATCGAAGTTAAAATTTCAAGTATTTTGATGTGTTAAATTCTCTCACAAGTATGTTGAATTCACATATCACAAGTACGTGTGAAGAGAGTAATTATTGTTACTCTCAGCTTACTCTCAGTTGCGCCTCTAGTTGTACCCTATGCTTATGGTTTTCTGAAGTTGTAAATTTAAAAAGATCTGGTTTTTACTACATTTACTAATAAAAAATTACTAAACGAAGTGATTGAGATAAACTATGTATAAGTATTTCCGAACTCTATGGACTACAATAAAACATAATTGCTATATGAGAACCCCCGCATATTTGTGGTGTAGCATAGTGTAATTAAGCAATAATCTCTCACCTTCGAAGCTGATATAAAACTGTTTTCATTGTCCAAAGCCAAAATTGAACGCACCGAATTCGTGTGACCGATGAACGACTGCAATTTAATCTGTTTCAAATTCAACGTAGTATCCTTATCTGAACGTGTGATTTCATGACGCCAATAGGCCAACCAATTCCCTTTTAAATAACGTGTATTTGGTAAATGTTCAAATTTATACGCTACCATATCTAAAACTTCCATTGTATCAAGACTTTGAAGTGGCGCATCGTTAGATTTCACTCTGCTGAAAGGTTGAGCCACTGGACTGGCCACATCTATGCGATTACCTACCACTTGCGTGCCAAAACTATTGGCGGCCTGTTGTTCTTGTCCAGAAACTAAACAGGCATTTGTAGGGCAATCAACAGCATCACTTGATCTGCGAGGTACACTTGGAAAAGTATTATAATCAGGTAATTCAAATTCGTGACAGAGCGTTAGAATAAATTCTAAATTCAAAACTGTTCTCTTCATTATATCTTCGCCGAGAAAACGCAGGAAGGCCAAATAGGCACTGTGAGCCAATGCTGGAGAAAACACATCACGTATTTCTTCCAACTCACGTTTATTTACCAATTGGTGTTCTTTACTGGGTGGTGTTATACTAAAGGAATTGTAATCAGCCTGGAAATTTATAGTCTCCCCGAAAGCTTTATCAAAGATGAGGAAGAACGGCCTTAAAACGGAATTGCATAGAAGTTCTCGTGTCATATCGGAACCCAGACGTACACTTAATACATATATAGCATCTAAAAGTTTACGTGATAATACTGAGCGGCCCAAATAACCACTAGGCATTAGAACATGGGATGAGGCCAAGAATCGTAGAACAGGTAGTATAATAGAATCCAAAAATAAGTCCTAAAAAGTATAAAATTAATAACGATTCAAGATTATAAAATGGAAGTAGAAGATCAAATTCAGCGACACATTCGAAATGAAAATGATGAGAGTTATTAAATAAACTGAATCTTAATTTGTTCACCTTTAAATGTTCCATAATGGTAGCATCTGTTAGACAGGGGATCAAATATTTTAACAATTGTAAAGTACTAATTAAAGCTCCCTCCAAACTACCAGTAATACGTCTAGTGCTCAACGCCACCAATTCACTAATGTGCGGGAAATATTGTAGCAATATCACTTGTTCACCGTACAAGGCAGCAATAGTCATTAAACATTCGAGAACCCGCACAGCACTGCGATCACCGACTACTCTAGCATCAGATACGGTGAAATAATTCAAAAGATGAGCTTCATCTAGCGGTCCTGTCTCAGGTAGGAGATTCTCTTGGCCCACATAGCACAAGGTCAGCATTTTGAGTAGATTTTTCGTTATAAATCTAGAAGTTAAAACTGGTCCTAAGCGATGTGAAAGCCATACCAAACTTTTGCTACTCATTTCAGAGATACAATTATTTTGTAGTGATTTCTCTTCAGACATTTTCGAAATAACTGAGGCTTGCAGTGAATCAGAGGCTTCTTGAGAAAATTCTTTGGAATTTTCGTCTGGCCTTTTACTATCTACGCCATCTGTAGTGTCTGTTTCTAGACCCTCCGATCTACCTTCTTTTCTCTTTTGCTTTTCCTCTTCTTCGGCGGCGTTTTGTAGAATTTCAAAAGAATCGATGCTTTTACGAGAACCAATGTCACAATCAATAGTATTTAGTTGGTATGATCTGCGAAATACACTGGCTGGAATTGATATAGTTGGTGAACGTGGTCCTATTTGACTGAGATTAATCGGTGAATCTCCATTGGCATTTTGACTATTCAAAGAGATTTTGTCTGGTTCCTCAAACGAATTATTGGATATTTTAGAACCATATATGATTTCCGAAATGGCCAGTTTTTCGGGTGTGGTGTCCAGCTGGCGTTCATCGTCTTCCTTGGCTTCTTCGGCAGTGGTGGGTCTCATATCGAAAGAGTCTAGGGACCTATTAGAGATATGATCGGACGTTGATATGCGATCTGAATTGGCATCGTCATCAAAGCTAAAAACATCCTCAATATCCGGCTTCAAATGAGATGCTTTACACAAATGAAATGAACAACATTTTACTTTAATAAATTCAATATGTGTAATACGTTCTTATGAGCTTACCATCCATATCCACTGACAAGGTGTTATCCTCCAAATCATCACTCTTGTCGGGTGACATTAAAGTCAAATCTTCTTCATTACCCGCAGTACTAGTGGCATAACTGAGATTCTTACTAGTACGTCTCTCCGCCATAGTGCTATGATAGTGCAGCCCATTACCATCCTCAGGTTCCTTATAACCACCCACTGCCTCTATGAGAGGTGCAATAAAGTTGTTCAAAAAACATTTCAAACCAAAACGCACTATCAGCCTGAGCAAAAATATTTGATGATAGAGCTTAACAGATTTGCGCGATTTAAAAGAGCTGCTAGTAGAAAAGCGCAAATGACCCGTGGTACTTGTAATAGAATCCGATGGAGAACGATTGCGCACAGATGTCATGCCACGTTCAAAACTCTCAACATCGTAGAGTTTCATGAGAGGTTGTAACAAGAGTTTTTGTGTTTGAGCAACACCTAAAGACTGCGCCACCGCATCGAATAGATTCCAAGAAGCCAGTATGGAGGTGTGTTCTTGTGTCAACAGATCAACAATATGAGGTAACAGCAAATCAATGGAAGGAAACTGTTCATAGCCAATGGGATCTAGAAGGCGGCGTATATGAGCACAGCAAGACATAACTTTACACTTAGCTATTTTACGCTCGTACAGAACGCGCAGTCGATCAATTTCCGCATATTTGCCACAGTCCAAGCCGTTGCAGTGAAAGTGAGTGTGCAATTCGAGGAGAATGGAGGCAAAATCAAACGATTGCATAGACCTCATTAAGGCATATGAGGGATAGTAATTGCTGGGAAAGGGTATAAGAATATTCTGATATATTGGCTCCAAAAGTTGCTGGGCTGAAGGTAATGGCAATCCATTTTCCGTAATTATATGTTCACAATTCAAATTGAGCAGCTGTTGAGTTATTGACCTTAAACACTTGGGTATTTCGTTTTTGTTAAGAGCAAATGTGGTTAGACAGGCCTTTAATCGTTCTTCAAATATCGGTGTTAAATTGTGTCCTATTAGGGGCCTTAATTTTGGTAAATCAAATATTTCCACTATCAAGCAACCCAATATTTGTAAATCCTGTAGTTTTTTCTCTAGGGAATGTTGTGGAGATCGCGGTTTATGGGTTGTTGGAAAGACCTTTGCTGCTGTCAATAGTTTGGGTTTCTGTTTAGAACCTGCTGCACTTGTTGTGGGAGAAACATCATTGAACAGTTGATTGGTAAAACTATGATTCTCGCTGTAATCCTCAAAAAGCAAGTCGCTGCTGTAAATCTTTTCTTGAGCATTTTCAGTGGGTTTTTGCAGTGGAAACGTTTTTGCTATAAATTGTTGAGCCGTTTCCAAAGATTGCAACAGTGCACAGGGATTATAGTCTTTGGGAAGCTCAATAAAGTTGGTAGACTTGTAAAAGTTGGATGTTAGATTAGCATCTTCTTGATTGGAAGCTGTTTTTAGTGACAACCTGGGCGATGTCTTTGTGGAATTAGTGGATTTTGTTTCTAAAATATCTAAAGAATCTGAAGATCTATTAATGTTTTCTGTACTCTTGGCCAAACGTTTAGCTTCTTTATTAAGATGCTGGCTTTTTGATTTGGAAGTCTTTTCAGATTTTCTACCACCAGCAGGAAATAGGTTTTGGATTCGGGGTGCCGTTTTGTTAAACCATATAGAATTGGTTCTCTTGGCTGGATGCGCATGTGTAAACAATTGCACTATACCGCGCTGACAAAGGTTCTTATGTTGATCGACCATTGTAAGGCAGACATTCTTAGATTTTATGGCAGCTTTACCACTCAATTTACAACCAAAATTCAAGTCGATCCAGTGGTGTAATCTGTCGCTGACATATTGAGATTCTAAAGCTTCGCGGTGTTTGCAAATAAAATCTTCGGGGCAGGAAGCCCATGAAGGAATTTCCAAATCTGGCAAATCTTCATGTATGGACTTGAAAATCATAGGATCTGAGTAAAATTCCGGAATACATTCATCTGGTGTCCATTCTTGTAGTCTTTGTATGGAGGCAGGATATTCCGCAGGCACCCAAATGGGTCTGACATGTTCCCTAAGTATATGCTGTGGTGTTCTTCGGGCCATGTAAACAAAATAAGTAATTTCCGATAGAAAATCGGACACGTGATGTGGTGTTTGTGGCGTATTGGAGGGAAAACTTGATTCCAATTCCTTGTGTGATTGTTGTGCAGCATGCTGAAACATAAGATCAAGGTGAATATCGCCTTTATTTAAACGATATTTGCTCTTAGACAAATCACGCCAATTGGCACCGTTACGGGAAGAAAAATTCGTCACCCAGGGCATTATGTGATGGTAGGAGGGATTTGAAAGAGATCTACCAGCTGCATTATTGAGCAGGGTTAAATAATCATAGTTACTCAGCAAACCATTACACCACATTTCACAATAATCTCTTAAAGAAAATTGCTTTAAATCATATGAGAATTTCAAATCTAATTTCATGTTAGAAACTGATAAATGTTCAGCCTCTTCGGTTATATGATCATATTCTAAATCCTGATGTCCTGCAGCTTCACTTGGCGAGTGCGATAGAGCTTCATCCAAATAAAATGGGAATATATTCGCCTCCAAAGTAGGTATCAGCAAAATCCATAAGTTTTCATTTAGTAAAATATCCTGAAGAAAAACATTTCCCAACAGTAAACCCTGACTGTGAAGGAACTTATAAAGCTGTAGTAGTTGATAGACCAAAAACAAAGATTTATTATAGTTCTTGGTCAATATGGCTGGACTAAAGGTAATGCAGTCATACAATGAAGTAGAAATACAGGGAGGATAGAAAAACACTGCAAAATATGAAGAGGTCTCTATAGCCACTAAGGCAGGCATAATGTTAGCATGACATTCTTGAACCTCATCATCCGCTTGTATATCAATAGAGTCCTCCCTCAAACGATCTAGTTTGCAGTGAATAACGGGGCATTTGAATACCCGCGTTATAAGTTCTTTCAATACCACATCATAAGGTAAAATACTGCCCGATGGTGAGCGACCAGCTTTCGTTTGTTGTTTAATATGCTTCTCTGACTTTAACTGAGCTTCCGGACTATTCTTATAGAAGTTCTCCCATAAATTCTTAAAGTTTGTTGACATAACCTCAAATACAGATTGGGAATAACTCAACGGCATACAACTTGCAAACTCCGCGTTATTCTCAGCATCTAAAACAGTTGTCTGTAAAGCGTGCACCTTTACATTAGGCTGTTTCTTATACAGCTGCAATAGAATACGACACCAAGGATGTTCTAAATCACCCTCCGGATGAGCTCTTTTATCTAATTTTGGATATAGAGGAAAACTGGCAATTTTTCGTTTCTTCTCTAAGATCTGAAGCCAATGCTTGTCGCAAATCAATTGATAACGCAAAGGTTGATTTGTGTCAGCCACATGTTGATAATTTAAACCAATTTCTAAGCACACAGAATCCATATTGCAGTGTCTGCCTTAAATACCGACGATGGTGCTGATGTAGTTGTGGTGGAAAAACGTAATTATAATGCAAAATAACAAAGAAATTTTTTTGTTATCACAAGCTTTACATATTAATCATAGTTTTTTTCTCGCGTATTTTTTTTCCACAAATAAATTCTTTTATTTTTCGTTTATCAAAACAAGGGGTGTTCAATTTAGCCCAAACTCTGTGATTGATTTCACTAAAAACTAATTATTAAAATTTCTTATTTTCACGATTACAGGTTGTTTTTCTTTTTAACAATTAAATATGCACTTGGTTCACGTTTATTAATGGATATTATATGGAGAATTGTTTGTATGTTTTATGAATAATAAACTTCTACAATACACAAGTAATACACATTTTGCACTGTTTGTCCCTTTTTATTATTTTCTGTAAAAAAATACGAATGAAGAATCAAAATAAACAGTGAAAATTACTAATCGAATGAAAGGAGAAGAATAATTAGCATTTATAAACAATCACAATAATGTAGAGACGATTTATTGTGATTTGTTGTTGCACATGGGATATGTTCAGTATAGGTCAGTGTTGCCACATAATGTGTAATTACACATATTGAGTGAATTTTTAATTTGAATGTGTAGCCCATGTGTAATGGATTTTAATTGATTATTAAAATTAAATTTATCTCATCACATAGTCCAGACACTTTAAATCATATAAGCAAAAGTAGCAATCTCCTCTATTTTACTTTTAGTAATAAATAACAAATTCAGTATCTCTAAAGCTATTCATATTCATTGTATTATATGTTTTGTTACTCAGTATAATGGAAATTTGATGACAGAGTACCCGGGTAACTTTTTGTAATTTAATTTTCTATGTATGCAGAATTCCTAGGCGCTTGCAAATTTCAGAGAACTCCTAACTTTTTGTTATATTTATTTTTTATAATGGACACATTTGTGTCTCGACTTGGGAGGGAGTGGCAAATCATTTTACATTTTAGACCTTTAACAGGGTGACAGGTCACCCGGGTACCACATAGAAATTATATGGAAAATATTACGTATACGCTCACAACACAATACTCAGTAGTGTTTCTACTGGCTGAATTTGTTTGAGTACTGTGTATATAAATGGGAATCCCCATTTATTGAATTGACGTTAGGCTAAACTTAAATTTTTTTTTGCATTTCATAATATGGAGCATTTGTATATATCGCGCAATAATATGTAACTTCATAGGTTCTGTATGTGGTACCCGGGTACCATGTCACCCTGTTAAAGGTGTTTTTTTTGTCACACACATAAGGGTTAAACCAAATTAATATTGAGGTTTGCAGATAAATACGTTAAATAATTTATAGATTACTATGATTAATATGTCTAAAATTAGTAATAGAAAGCAATTTGGCATATTGACGGATCAGTAAAAATTATCCACCATTTCGACCATTGATACTAAAGTGGTCGCATTTGATTCAAACTTCCAAGAATTCACTGTGACTAACCTTTTAAATTCATGTACGTACCATTTTAAGAATCTTGTTTATAATATTGATGCTGGCAACACTGCTATAGGTTGACCATTTTGTAACGGTTTTTATTTTGAAAACAACTTTAATAAAGCATGACGATGATGATTCACATAGAAAAATAGACATTTATTTATTATAGATTACAGTCTTTGGAAAGCTTAATAAAGTTGGTGGACTTGTAAAAGTTGGATGTTATGACAACCTGTTTGAATTTATAATTAATAAAACTTGTTTGTGTGTAAATAAATAAATAATGACCTGTTACATCCCAGCAAAAAAATTGGAAGTATATTTAAGGTGAATGTTACTTTTATGATTTCTTAAGCAATAATTCAATCCAGTTCATTCAAAATGACTTTCTAAATACGAATAAATTTGTCAGTAATGAAGTGCTTCATCCGAATCAGTTTGTAAATGAGATCTGTCATTTTTAATATTTCATTTCTATTTAAAATTTTATCGTATTATAGTATTTTTTGGCATTTGGTGCAACTATAGCATTATTTAATTATATCTGTTGCAAAAGTTTTCAGGTCGTGGCATCATTTACGAACGCACCCTTTATTATTATTATTTTTTATTTATTACGCAGTGCTCCATTTTTATAGACCGATATATCTCTGAAAGTATAAGGCAGGTGAAAGAAATATTGTTGGAGGGAATTTGAATTATAATTTTAATTAAATCATGTCATATCATTTTTTTTTAATAATTGTGAAGAAAATTAGCATCTTTCATTTAATTCCCTATTGTTTTATTCCATCTATTTCGACACACTTCTTTTTCGTACACCCTGTTTTGAGTATTATTGAAAACTTTAACAATTGTGTATAATATCTTGCCAGCGGCACAATATATTTTTAATTTATTACTTAAAGACGATAATGAAATTGATATAAGTATTTAAACTTTTAAGTACAATAAAAACTACTACTATTTCGTTAAAAATTTTATCAATTCAACGAAGGTGTTAATTCACATCATTACGGTATATATGGCAAACAGAATTTTTACGATAGAGAATCGTGTATACATTAGGTTGTCACTCAATTCTTTTTCAACTAAAAGAGAAATTTATCTCATTTTAAGATACCATTTCTTAAAATTTTTTTAACGCGTTAGCGTTGAAGATCTTCCTCTCTCAAAATACCTATCAAATTGCGCGTGTATCCTTTGGAATAAATGTGAGAGAAGAAACCTGAAATTAACGCGTTTTATCAAAATATCGTTATTATTTATTTAAAAATTGTTCGGCGTTTTTTCGTTTACCAGTATGTATTTTATTAAGCATTAATGGCTGTAAATTTTCCTTTAACTGATCTTCATATCTATGACATTAATTGGCAGTACTTCAAGATAATAATGTTACTTTTTAGTTCTACTTTTTTCGTGAACCGTTTATATTATTTACACACGTCAATACAAACATACGAACATATGTACACACTTAATATGTCTACATATTTAAAAATTTTATTTTATTGAAACTAATAACGATAACGTGCTTTTATATTCGTATTGTTTAAAATTGCTTCTTCATATCTGGACGAAAACAAGTAACCAAAATTAAAGTTGGGCATGACATTCTATTCGTAACCATACACCTGGGGTTTTACTCAGTTCAAATGGAAACGGAAATGTTCAAATTTGTATAGTTACTTAATGTTCATTATTATTTGAATCGAATTGAATTACGAAGTACATGATAATTTTGTTACATTATATCTTGATTCTGCATTAATTAGAATTTATTTACGGTTAACCGTTGAATAGTCCACAAATCTCCACAAATCCACAAATCTCTTAAACATTTTAAAAATACGATTAAGATCAAACATATCATAATTATCTATGAACCATTTATTACTAAGAACCTATTAAATAAGATTAAATTCACGGTAGGCCGATTATATGAGAGCTAGGTGAATCCATCATTCGAATCTATAGTGTAGTGGTGTAGGGTGTAATTATACAAACATGAATTAATGTATTTTTTTAGCCGATAATCTTAAATTGTGATTAAAGCCAATACTAATGCCAGACGATAGTAACAACAATCCAAAAATGTATTTATATTATCATTTAATCAATTTAATAGAATTAGTTAGGAATTATGAGAATTTAGATCGATCAGTTGACAACATTATACCAAAATCGTACTACTTTATGAGTCATGCCTAACGTGACCAGATGGTTTTTTAATTCATAATCGGTAATATGAGGAATAAAAATGAAAATAATAAGGAGTTAGTCATTTAAACGCTTAAAGCTATGTATAGACGGTTGTCATATCTGGCTATCTGATGGACAATAAATTTATCTGCCAACAAAAATTGTCAGTTCATACTGTTTTGTCAGATTGTCAAATTTCAATTGAAAGATGTGTGGAGATATGCCCATTATCCTTTGTAATCGTTCAAACTTATCTGGATGACATCTGCGACTTCTTGCCATAAAATATCTATGGGAAGTTTATACTCAGCGCAACCACCATCCCATAAACTTCGCCAGGACTCAACTTCCTCGATTAGTTTGATATTTTCGTGTGAACACACGGTTTCCTCCTTTTAGGAGTAGGATTTTAGTTTGGGCCTTGATTTTTTACCGCCTTCAGAGCGTGTTACGACAGGATAAGAAAATTAAGAAATGTCACAATCCATTTCCGCACATCTGACAATAAAATGTTTCTGACATTTATCTTACAATAATTTGACAATGGCAACGTAATGTGTTCACACGATTGTCAGTTGTCTGACAATATTATTATCTTACAATGTACTCACAATGCTTTTTCTGACATCTTTGCACAAATGGAGTAAATTGTCAGCTGTCTATGACATTTATAAAGATGTTTAACATAAACAGTTTTATACTTTTTTTAGAACGAGATATAATAAACACAAATTTTTTAAACTAGTTAATTGTTGATATAAATAAAGTAGTGAATTTGTATTTATTTTGCACTCGTGATACATTTCCGAAAGAGGTGCCTGATTTTTTAACAAGTGGACACAGGTTTTTTTTCGTAGTTCTTGATAAACAATTTCTTATTAATCTTTCAGTAGAAAAATAAGTTATTTTGAAAATTAAAAAAAAAAAAAAAATATTAAACAAATAAAAACGTCAATTAAATGTCAACGATATCAGTGTGAAATCTTGTTAAAATGTCACTTTAAATAAAAAATTGTAGAAAACAAGTGAGAGTTTTATAATCGGCTGAGTCGAATCTAAAATACACTTCACTTAGCATTAAAAAAATATTAGCAATCTCCATATTGTTAGTTTCTGTAATAAATAACAAAAACTTGCATCCCTAAAGATTCTCATATTTATTATATTATATATTTTAGAATTAAATGAAGAGTATAGTTTTGGATAAATAGGATAAACCAGATGGATGTTTGAGATAGTTTGATTAGCTCAAACATTAATACTTAAAACAAAATATATATAAAAAAAATATTATTGTAAAAATTCTTAAAAAAAATTCTTATGTAGTTAAAAATATTTCACTTTGGAATTGAAAACAAAACTATTTGCAAATCACTCAATAATAAATAATTAGCAAAAATAGTTCGCAAAAAGTTCAAAATGGAGATTGCTTGCTTTGCTTCATACCCTCCAAATGTTGAATAATGTTTTTTTAAAAACAATAAATTTAATTTAAACGAAATGTTTATTTACATGCACATGTATCCCACCATATAAATATTTATTTTGACGTTCTATAACCACTTTTCAATGGTTGTGGTTTGCTGAACGAGAAAAAAATACTATTTTCAATAGGCAACGCGCATAGAGAAAATATACTAGAAAAAAACTCAAACAAAAAAATTACTCAAAAAGGTTACACATTCGAGTGTTGTTTATTGTTTTCACATAGTTTTTTTTATTAATACATCCTCACCACTTAGGTTTTTGACAACTGAGTTAGGTCTTTGACAGGAGAGTTTCCGCTCTATGTATATTTTCTCTATGGCAACGAGCGTGATACATACATATTAGTCCCTCTTTCCAAACCACAACAATTTTGACATTTTATTTTGTTTGTTTTATATTGCCTTATTACTGAAATCAACTGATTCATATATTACAACATGCCTTTATGTTCGAAATAGTAAAAGTTAACTTTAAGCAATATAAATAGGTACCCTTAAAGTTAATTTTTAATATTACGAACATAAAGGCAAGTTATAATAATGGCCCTAAAAATCATTGAACAATTTTCGAAAAATGTTTTTGCCACTACAGTGGTAGACATTCGTTTGTACGCAACATATTTTTTTCGTTTATTGAAGGAATAAAGAGGTTTTGTAATTATTTTTTTTTACTATTTTACTTATTTTTTTCATAGTTCAAATATAAAAATAAAAAATTAAAAAAAAAATTAATTTTTCTAATATTTTTTTATAAAATACTATAAATATGACTAGACATTCATTTGTACGCATGTTAAAAAAACTAAAAAATTCATTACAAAATTAAGAAAAAAATTAAAATTAGTATTTTGTGTGGCCACCTTTATTTAATATGACTGAATACATCCTGTTTGGCATCGACTCCACCAAATTTTGAATGGTTTGTATACGAATATCCTGCCAACATTCCTTTATGGTATATCTTAACTCATTTACAGATGTAAATTTCCTTCCTTTTTCATAAACCTTGGATGCAAGAATGCCCCATAGGTTTTCCATTGGATTGCAATCAGGACTGCAAGCCGGCCATCCCATTACCTCTATATTTTTCTCAGAAAACCAAGCTTTACTGTGCCTAGATACATGTATTGCGGCATTATCCTGCTGAAATACATAATCCTTTTCAGGATATTCATCAAACTGTGTTAACAGGACGTCTTCTAACAGTTCTGTGTACATTTCGGAATTCATTTTCGTAGATATAAAGCAAATGGGAAGCTTGAAATCGTAGGAGAAAGCTCCCCACACCATAAGACTTCCTCCACCAAAATTCCTCTTCGATCTAACAACATTGTGTTGGTTTAAATCGTGCCAATAACAGCTGTAGCAGTCAGGACCGTCCAGGTTAAACTTTTTTTCATCAGAAAAAATTATTTGTTTCCACTCCTCCTTCCAAGACATGTGGGCTTTTGCAAACTCCAGACGACGTTCCTTATGCAGTGAGGATAGGCGAGGCTTTGACTTGAGTTTTGACCATTTTATGGATGGAGTCGCATTTAAAACTCGTGCTATGGTTCGGGGAGTTACTGGTAGTTGCAGTTTTTCCTTAATTTCCCTACAGGAAAGGTGATTTTTTAAAGCTTCATGTCGTATTTTACCTCTTTGACGCAACGTTAGTTTGGTATTTCCTTTAGTTTTATATTTTATTCCATATTTCTGGCCTTTTTTAAGGTAATTCCTGATAACACCCTCGGAACGATTTATAATACGAGCAATTTCCCGGTTTGAATAACTTTTTTTTTTCAACGTATCAATTAAATTCTTTTCCGTTTCATTTAAACGTTTTGCTGAGCCCATTTCTTATAAAAATGTCAATAGAAATTAATTTTTCTGTACTAATTAAATTTAATACAATTTATTTCACCTTATTTTTGATAAAAATACCCTCGAATAAACTTTGACACTGACAATTGAATCATATTTGTTACTGCGCACAAACGATTGTCTTACTGAATTATGTTGTTTTTTTTAAAGCGACAAGTGTATTTTTTTTTAGAAACAGTTACAAGCCTAACGGTACCGATTCTGAGTTACTCTCTCTTTAGTGTTATATACACTAATTGAATTTAAAAAAAATAATTGTTGTATAAGAAATGCCAAAAGAATATTTATAAAAAAATTATATGCGTACAAACGATTGTCTATCACTGTATATACTTGTAAAGAACGACAAACAATCAAGAAAAAACAATATCATCCACATTTTTAAAAATAATTCATTAAACAAAAAAAAAATATTTTGACAGCAAAAAAAAAAAAAAAAATGTTGGAAAATTTAAATAAAATATTAGTCTTCTCACTTTGTGAAACAACAACATCTTCCACATTTTTAAAAATAAATCATAAAACAAAAAAAATATATTGTAAAATTAAAATAAAATATCGGTCTTCTCACATTGTGAACATATATTTTGTGATTCAACGTGAGCATTTTTTTAATTAATTAATTGAATTTTCT
This sequence comes from Calliphora vomitoria, assembly GCA_942486065.2. Taxonomy (NCBI): domain Eukaryota; kingdom Metazoa; phylum Arthropoda; class Insecta; order Diptera; family Calliphoridae; genus Calliphora; species Calliphora vomitoria. Next base: position 143,139,665 of record OW818030.2, read on the forward strand.
CCAAATTTCTAAAAAAAAACTTTCGGCATTTCTATGGAATATGTTGGACAGACTGTGAGGAGTCTGCAAATTACATTTTTTGTTTTGTAAAATGTTTTATAAATGTGTTATATGAAATTATTGAATATTTCATTAATAAAACATGTCTTTTATAAATATTTGTTGTTGTTCATTTGTTTACAGAAACAAACCAAAATAAAAATAATTTTTGAATGGAAAACAATTAAAAACCTAACATGTTTTCATAGTATTTACAAAATTATTTTTTTGAAATTTAAATAAATTTTCAATTTTTATATTGTCATAATGTCCTAATATTTCACAATGGTTTTTATTGCTTTTCAAGCAAAAAATGTCCTAAAATAATAATACTTTCTACACTATGTTTATTGTGTTATCGTAACGAACCAGCAGAGACCAACGCCGAATGCCTAAGAGTCGGTTAAGCTGACCCGTCGAATCGTGATATATTAGGACATTATGACAATGTGACTAATAATAAGAGACCTTGTTTATTTCAATGTTTATTTCAATGATTGTACAATATATTAATAATGACAAACAGCCGTATGCATACAAATTTACAAGAGCTTTATAAACCAATTATAAGCAACTTTTCATAAAGTTGTATTCATATACGATTAATAGCTCAAAATACATATGATAAACCTTTGATAAGAGTACAAATTTTAAAGTTGGTTTGACTCTACTTTAAACCTACTTTAATGTATTTTTTTATATATTATCTTGAAAAATGGCAATAAAAATAAATTAATAAAACAAATCATAAATCAGTAATGTTTATTTTATCACAGAATATTCGCCATTCGAATACTTTTAATAATAATTGAAATAAAATTTATAAAAATGTTTGTATATTAATACATTTTGGCTTAATATAAATTTACTACATTTTTTCTCTAAAAATTAGTTTTTATCTTCAAAAATATATTATTACTAAAAACAAACAATGAAAAAAAGAGAATTAACGAATAGTTTATCCTAATTGCAAGCAACACCGAAAAAGTTTTTACTTTTAATAAAAAATAAGTAAGAGTGCTATATTCGGCTATGCCGAATCTTATATACCCTTCACCTTTGTTGTGGATGCATTAATTGCCCACTTTCAGCGTATAGTATCCTAAATATATCAAGAAAACTTTTAAAAATTTTGCATTTAATTGCTGACGAACAGATTATATTGTAGAAGTTACAAACGAAATGACAATCTTATATATACCCTTCTTACGAAAGTGAAGGCTATAAAACAACAACGCCAAACGAAACGAAAAACAAAATACGCAAAGCAATAAAACCAACACACATCCAAACATACGTTTTGTTGCTTTTTTGGTCAAAACATGCAATAAATTGTATTTTTTTGATGAAATTTTCAGAGGTTGTCTCGGATTTTTGCCCATATCTCCGTTATTTATGGACGGATTTGCTGATTTTAAATAGGAAACTTCTCGAAAGCATGTTTGACAGAATTATTGAAGATTTGGATCCCGAAGATATCCTGGGGTCTTCAGAAAATTGATTTTAACAGACAGACAGACGGACGGACATGGCTTAATCGACTCCGCTATCTATAAGGATCCAGAATATATATACTTTATAGGGTCGGAAAATTATATTGTGGAAATTACAAACGGAATGACAAACAAACACGAAGGTGAAGGGTATAATTACAATCTTTGTGATTTTACAATCTTTGTGATAGGTTATATTTCATCCAAAAAATACGTAAAAAACAAAATTTCGTACTCAATCACAAATTTTATAAAACCAAATATATTTTTAACTAAAATAGGACATATCACAAAACTTGTAAAATCAAACCTTGAAAATCGTAAATTTTTTAATAAAAAAAAAATACTATTTTTTTATTAAAATATTGTTTACAAATTTATTACAAATATATTAAATAAACATATCGACTGCCGTTATTCAAAACACTCTATCTTAAAAAGCACAATAGGACATATCACAAAACTTGTAAAATCAAACATTGAAAATCGTAAATTTTTTAATGAAAAAAAATACTATTTTTTTATTAAAATATTGTTTACAAATTTATTACAAATATATTAAATAAACATATCGACTGCCTTTATTCAAAACACTCTATCTTAAAAAGCACAATAGGACATATCACAAAACTTGTAAAATCAAACATTGAAAATCGTAAATTTTTTAATGAAAAAAAAAATACTATTTTTTTATTAAAATATTGTTTACAAATTTATTACAAATATATTAAATAAACATATCGACTGCCATTATTCAAAACACTTTTCAGGAGAGCCAAAAAACAGTTTTCGAGTATTCTACAATATTTTTTAAAGCAACTACTGAATACCACATATAATTAGTTTTTAAAATTTCGTATTATTGGGGACTTTATGACAGATAGAGGATTTTGCTCCTCAAAAATATTCAATGTCTATGCATGAAAATTATCAGATGAGTGCTTGCATTTATAAATTCTTTTGATATCATTTATGCCATTTGTCAGTTTTTAACGTGATTTATTTAAGATAACTGCTAATAATACAACATAAGATAACAAATTATCAATAAACAATATTAACAAAAAGTTATAAAAAACTGTTTTCTTTTTTTTTTTTTTGCTTTTTTAAGTTTTTTTGGAGTTCGATTGGTGTAAATTATGGTAAAAATAATGGTATTTCGGTGGTATTCCGCTTTTCAAATCTTGCAAATTCTCCACTTAATTGGCTGAATTGATAGTGGTCCAGAATATAGAGGTTTTGGTTCAATATGTTCTGTATAAGGTTGAATTCGAATAGGTAGATAAATGTGAACTGTATCAAAATTTAATTTACTTATATATTACGCTATATTAGACACAGTAGGATCTTTCTTTACTCGTTCTGGTCTACTATAAGAAAAATAAGTTTGTCATCATTGTGATTATTAAAGAAATCAGAATTTAAGTTCTGTTCAGTTCTGCATCAAACTGTTTTTTACGATCTTATTGTTAATTTTAATAGTCTTTTTGGCTTCTCTAGTAATTCTCACGTAATCGATTGGCAAGTGTATAGATTGATTTTTCAATTTAATATCTATCTTTGCGTATGGCCATTCTCTAAGAACTTATGTTCGACAACTTTATTATTTTCCGGAGGAAAATTGGATAGAGCATTAGATAAATTTGGTAGCCACAAGCATGACGATGACAGTATTTTTAAACATATTCCAATATTAACCATTTATATATATACCATGGACATTATATTTTCCAAAAACAAAAAGGTAAATATTTGCATGGTAATTCAATTCAGAATCGGCTTTCGCCATTTTGTTAAACTATTAAAAAATGTCAAATTCATGTTCAGCATGCAAAAAATAGTAAGAAAACATGTATTGCAAGAAGAAATTATTCCAACATAATTTTGAAAATATAGTGGGTTTTGCATTTAGAAAAAAAAAAATTGTGTACGATAGAGAAATAACAAAAATGCAAATAAAACAGCAAAAAACATATTTTTGTTATGAAATTCACACCCTAGATGAGGCCTGTTTTACTGAACATTTTACAATCAAAAAGTAATTTTCGTGAAAATCAAAGATAAAGGGGTTTTTAATATAGGCCGTCGATATACTACGTTTATACGAATAACTTATTCCCAAATAAATATATATCTAACTCACGAAAAGCAATTACGGATTAACGTCATTTTTTAAGATTTTAAACATTGACACGTGTTTTAATGTTTTTAGTTTTCCTTTCGTTTTTTAATATTTCATTACGTTTTTTTGCATTAATTGGCTAGCAAAATATTAAAAATTACATTAAATACTTTCCAAAAAATTGGTAATAATTTGTTTGTGTATCTTTCATGAAACATACGCGCCCAAAGAACTATGTAGTAAGATGTAGTATTTTCTATATATATAAAGATATACGTATAATTAGAATCACAAACATTTTCTTCCATTTATACGTAAAATCAAAATATGTACAATATAAAGTATTATTACCTTCAAAGTATCCAAAAACTAATGACAAACGAACATGTGTAGCATATCAACTAATACACTCAAACATTTTTTAAATTAACTGATTGTAGTTTAATCAAAAAGTTTTGTGTTAAGTTAAAAAATTAATGAACATCTAGTTATTTTATAAAGAAATCATTTTTTTCAACTTTTTATGTATGTTGTTCAAAAAACATACCACAAGAAAAAAATGTTTTTCTGTACAGTTATTATTTGCACTCATTTATTTTAATTTCATTTTGAATAGGTACTAATATTAAAACTATAATAGTTTTTCAATATAAATTCGTCGTTTAAATTAACATATAAATCAATAGTTTCTAATGTTTTGTATTTTGTTTTTTGTAAGTTACTTATAAAAACAATATTAAAAAATAAATGAAAAATTCTTTTGATTCAAATGAAATGTTAGCGGTCCGTTGTTTGAATAAATTTAAATTTCTGTTGAAATTACCTACATAATATTTTGAGTGTAACATTTATATATGTAATACAACTACCGACAATATGTATGTATATTTATAATGTAATATTTAGAGGATTTAATAATTTTATTTTAATATTTTATGGTTTAAAAAGAAAGTATAGATATTTATAGCGATTTGTTCTTATGCATTATGTTTTTGTGTTGTTTTCTTTGGAACAAGTGTTCAACCCAAAACTTGTTGCTAATTTTTGTATAACTGATGTACAAACACAGAAAAAAGTTTCAATATGAATAGTATGATTTTATTTCTTTGATTTGCAGTTCATAATATTTTTCATAATTTCTTATGCTGGGTATACACGTTAGTAAATTTCATACTAATCTGTGTATAGTGTGTTCTATTGAATCCTAATAAAAAATTAAAATAATTCACGAATGTTAAAAAAAGGCAAGACAAAAAAACTGCTGACAGCCCATGAATTAAAGTAAAAGTTTACAGTTAAACCCAACTGGAAATTGTTGGTGCATGCTGAACTTTGAACCTGTGCCCATGTATAAAACCTGCTGCTGCCCCTAGGTTGTCAATAGTACTGAAATGTAATAAATTTGAAAAGATCACGTGCAGCAGCAGATTTTATATATGGACACAGGAGCAAAGGACCAGCAAGTTCCAGTTGGGTTTAAATTCAAATGTTTACTTTAATTAACATGCAAGCTTTAGTCTAATGGGGTTTAGATTGAGATATAATGTACCTCCAGCAATTTTAACCTGTTAAAATACTAGTTAAACTTTTTATGTCCAAATACGTTGACAGTGTTTGCATCATTATTAAGTGATTTGGTTTCTTTTTTGTAGATTTGATTTAGCCGACATTCTTCATGTAAATGCAAAGGTTTCTAATACTCTGTATTTACTAAATTAAGTGTTAATTATTTGTCAAATTAATGTGAACGTGCAAACTTCTACACGTGAAATTTACTGGGAACCATAATAAAATATGAATTTAACAAATGAATTTAATAAATTGTATTGCCAATATTGGAAATTGAAAATAAAAGGAGTCATATAATTGTTGTTTAAACACTCTTTTGTATTTATAAAACGTGAATAAAAAATTAAAAAATAAACCTTTATTCGGTATAAGAACATTGTAGAGGCGCTACTCAATGAGTCTTTTAATTAAAAATTAAATCATGATACTTCCAAGATCGCAACAAACGCCAAACATTTTTAAACTTTATAAATTTTATGTTTCTTCTTTGTTTCCAAACAAATACTATACATTTTCTATTTTTATACCCTTCAGTTTGTCATTCCGTTTGTAATTTCCACAATATAATTTTCCGACCCTATAAAGTATATATATTCTAGATCCTTATAGATAGCGGAAATCAATTTTCTGAAGACCCCAAATAACTTACAAACTTGATTCATACACCAATATATCGGGAATTCTTCCAGCTCGGTCGCTATTTAAAACAAATGGTTGAGATATAAGGAAAAAACCGGGCCAACCTCGATTTTTGGCCTATTTTTGATCTACACCATTTCCAATTGTATTTCAAAAATTTCCAATTGAATTTCAGAAATTTCTAATTATAATTCAGAAAATTCCAATTGAATTTCAGAAGTTTCCATTTATATTTCAGAAATCTCCAATTGAATTTCAGAAATTTCCAATTATATTTCAGAATTTTCTAATTATATTTCAGAATATTCCAGTTATATTTCAGAAGTTTCCATTTATATTTCAGAACTGTCTAATTGTATATCAGAAATTCCTACTTGTATTTCAGAATTTTCTATTTGTATTTCAGAAATTTCCATTGGTATTGCTATTAGAATTTTCTGAAATACAATTGGAAATTTCTGAAATACAACTAGAAACTTTTTAAGTATAAATTAAAACTTCTGAAATACAAATAGAAATTTATGAAATACTATTGGAAAATTCTGAAATACAATTAGAAAGTTCTGAAATATAAATGGAAAGTTCTGAAATATAATTGGAATATTCTGAAATATAATTAGAAAGTTCTGAAATATAATTTGAAATTTCTGAAATTCAATTTGAAATTTCTGAAATATAACTGGAATTTTCTGAAATTCAATTGGAATTTTCTGAAATATAAGTAGAAATCTCTGGATTACTAAGTCATTAATATAGACAATATGGATATTTAATGATAGATATTTCAAAGTTCATTACAAGGAAATATATAAGGCTATAGTAATTTGGACCTACAATGGCTTAAAATCGAGAAACATATTTTTTAACCCGATTTTTTTTTCCAAAAAAAATATTTTGTTTACCTAAAAATATTTAAAATTTTTATTTTAAAGCACAATTTGTTAAATATCATTCATTTCACCGTACACAAAAAAAAGTTTCAATTCAAATATTTAGTAGGCATTAACCTAGTGTTTACACATGCAAGTAACAGTTCGAAAAACTCAACACATTCATACTTTTGCACGCTAGGTAAATTGGTTTTAATAGTATCTAATATTTGCTTCTACCATAGAGGAATACAACATAGAGCGGAAATTAAAAAAAAACTCAAACAAAAAATAACTCAAAATAATTTTACTAATACATTGAGTTACGTCTTTGACAGCAGAGTTTCCGCTCTATGTATTGTATTGAATAATGGTTGTCACAAACATATATTTGTTTACTGTAACCATATATATGGTTGATACAATCATGTGAATCGTAAATTAACCATATTATTGTTACCACTTTTCTTTTATGCAGTGAACGTGATCACGGTTTGTATATGTGAAGCAAAATAACAATAACGCTAAGAGGAATATATACATATATAATGTTTATTTTAATTTTTAAATATAAAAGAACGACATTTAACAGTATGCTAAAAAATATGAAAGAACGATTTAAATGTACATACCTGTTACTTGTTATATTCAGTAATCAGTGATTGTTACCATCGCTCATATCTACTCTCTACTTTCCATTTCTAAATCCCCGTTCACATAAAATTTCATCTACAGGTACTGCTAGAACTCGTTATTTAATAACACTTTCTTTAATTTGTTTCCAACTAGTGACATTTTCATCCAAGTCCAATCCGCCATGCTTTTGATTTAAAAAAAAAAGAATAATAAGATTAACATTAAAACAATATATGTATTTTATTTTCATTTTAAATAAATCAATTTATTTTTTCTTTTTTATTATTAATTTTAAACGTGAGAAAAATACAGATTTTGTTTCTTAAGCAGAAAAAAGGCATCGACCGCTTTATCAAAGAATTATGTCAATAAATTTTCTTAAGTAGACCGACCCTTCTGTAGCAAGTGTAATTTTTAGTTGGTTTTCAATATTACCTGTTTTAAAGGTGTTTTGTTTTAATTTTACGATAACAGTTTAGTAGCGTGAGAACGTTTTTCTAAGAAAATTAAAGAATATGAGTTTTCGGTACCTTTTGTTGAAAAAAGAAAGTAATTAATTGTAAATATTGATTTTTATATATTTAATTCAATAGAACGTGCTAGAAAGTGTAGCTGTTTGTTCTTAGAAGGAGCAAATGCTATTATTACATTCCATCTAGTTTGAATTATTGAAATGATGAAGATTTGTATACGAAACTTAAATTAAAATAAATGCCGTTGAATTATATGTGGATTACCTATATAATAAAATGTAGACTTTTATAAAAAAAATCATAAAAATACGGATATGTCCAGTTATGACATTTGATATGTGTCTAAAACAACTTGCACATACATATATACAATAAAAAATTGGAACAAATGTGAACAAATATATAACGTATCATGACCATTTATATGAAAATTAAGGTATTATTTATAGTATATCTTTATTCATATACATAGGTACCTATGTACATTAGGGAGATAACTATTGACATTTTTGCAAATATGCAAATTGGCATAGCATAGTCGAATAGAGCATTAAAAAATATGAAAAACTACGATATTTTTTTTTTCGCGGTTGTTAATAAAGTTCACGCACCAACGCAATCAAGTCTTTCATTCAATATTTTCAATTATTTTGAAATACATAATATAATACATTTTATTATTTCGTTAAATTGTTTTTGTAATTAATAATAACTGCGGACATACTTCAAAAGATAATTTTAAATAAGGGAAGTATCCCTCACATTTGCAAAAAAAGTTGCAATTATTTATATATTTTTTTAAAGAAATTTATTCTTAAAAAATAAAATAATAAGATAGGAGTGGGAAGGATTTCTAACAGTAACACATACTCCTGTTTTGACTTTAGAAACTTTCCAATAAGAACAAATTTGTAAATCACTGTTTGTTTTACTTTGCAAAAATTGTCTGTGGATTCGGAATTAAATCATATAGCAATAAAAGTACAATAAAAGTGATGCTGGACAAACTTCCATTATCCAAATCGCCAAGAACTTTTAAATTAAAACTTATTTCTTTAAACAATAAATTTAAAATAAAAAATAAATATGTACTTGAAAAAAAATTTGGTTTATTTTAGAAATTGGTGCGTTGGTTCCAAATGACCTAAAAAATGATTTTCATTACTTATACAACATTGGCCATCACGTGGTGGTATGACAAAAATTTCGCCAAAATTAGTTATATCCCTAATGTACATACATATGTATTCATTTGTTGTTTTCTTTTCTGTAAAATTTTTAAAATATTTTGCAACGATTATTTTTGCTCTTATGACGTCGCCTACAATTGAGCGTAACTCATTCATGACAGATAGTTAGACAAACAACTAGAGATATACTAACTATCTGCATACAAACATACATACATACATACATTTATTTACAATGTTTTCAATTCGATGCCACTGATTTATAATTAATTTTTCTACTTCAATGCACTTGTTGCATGATTAAATATTAAACAGTTCATAAGAACACAAAACAGAAAAAAATAGAGTAGAATAAAACTAAAAATGACAAGCAAAAAAGCTATTGAAAGTAAAACTGTATTTGTACTTACACACTACTTACTTATACATATGTAAGTGTGTAGAGTATTTGTTTAAAGAAAACATTAACCCACAAAGATAATTAAAACGTTTAAGTTCTTTACAGACTTTTAAAATTAAAAAAAAAAAAAAAATAACAAATAATTTTGCAGCAATGACAATTGATAACTTTACACAACAACACGTTGGCTTTTACAAAAGTAAACATTAGTAAAATATGTAAAACAAATTCAATTACAACAACAATCATAGAAAATAAAATCAAGAAATGTCACTCAATTTAATTATTAATAAATTTATTTCTAATGCGAAAGTAAAGAAACACAATTAAGAACAAATATGAAGTAACAAAACATACAAACACACAGGTACCCTTAAGTTCATGAAACTATGTAGAAACGCGCTGGCGTATTCATGGAATTGTGCCATTGTTGGCACTATTACATTTTATGTGCTGTTTTTCTATAGCAAACGAGAGCTTTATATATTTATGTATTTGTGTATTTATGTATTTATGAATTTATTTATTTATGCATTTATGTATTTATGTATTTAATTATTGGGAACCCTAGCCAGTACTCTAATGTCTGATTAAGAGCTCTTTTAAATTAAGTAATTAAATTGAACATACTAATGTTCGATTATTGTTTAGTAATAAAATTATTATGTTACGATCTAATAATTTTTGGATTATCAATCATTGACACAAAAATTATAAATAAAATGTAGTTTCATTTGTATTAAAATTTTGCAAAAATTTTATTTTTATACCGGAAGGCCCATTATTACAACTTGACAATAGTTAAAGGTGTGATGTTATCGGACAGATAAGAAGCATTTGGTTATTATAAGTTTACTTTAAGCTAAAAGCGACCGATAAGCTAAAGGGAAGATCATCGATCACGAACTTGCCATATTTTCTGAAAAATATGGTAACTTCATGAAAAATAAATAAATTTATATTTCATTTTGTCAATAAATAAATAAAAATAGAAAGCAGACGTTTGCTTTACATCAACAACCTAGAGAATATTTATCAAAAGTATTTATTTGCTGTGAGTAAACAAATAAAAGTATATCGTTGCCACTATGTACAATTAATTTGCCAAAAGTAATCGGTTTTTATTTTACAAAGAAGTTGTAATAACGAAAAATTTTAAAGGTCACTTTATTCCTCACTTTAATTAATGTTACCTTTTACTATTACGCACATTAAAGGCAAGTTGTAATAATGGCCCTGAATAAAACAAACTGAAAATAAATTACTAAAACTTTTATTTTATTTTTAAATGTTGCCACCGCCAATTTTCATCCGAACAGTATCTCATTTCTGTCTCGACCGGTTTATTCGCGGGATTATTGTAACCAACCTCATTTGACCTGCGGCTAATAGTTCGATTTCTAATTTTCAATTTTAGATTATTGATAACCTCCCGGGGAGTAATATTTGTGAATTTCTTAAACTCTCTTGCAATTAAATTATCTTGTCTTGGAGAAATTTTACGAGGTTTTCCTCCCAAATGTTGAGCTTTTACAGTACCTGTCTTACCAAATTTTTATAATTTTTAAAACTACTGATTTATTAATTAAATATTTATCACAGATAGTTTTTGGGTTCAATAAAGTCGTTTACTATTTTGGTTTTCAAATCTTGACTTTAGTGAGTACAAAAAACAAATATAATAAAATAAATAGTAAAATAATGGTAAAACATGATGCTTTTTACATCGTTTTTTACATATTGTTTTTGTTTTAGTTTTCTTTCTTGCAGAAGTTTTAAAGTTTCAATTGTTTTGCCAATGCAATAACCACATTCTATAAATTCTAAACTTTAATGGTTAGAAACGCTGAAATTTTCAATATTTTAATAGAAAACTTATAAACACTTGTATGTATTTGGTAAAAATGAAAACTGAAATTACGGAATATAGTTTTTAAAAAAGTTTCCATTGTACTCGTATTGTTACTAACTGTATATTCTGGCTTTTATTTGAGTTTGTTGCCATCATCTTCATCACTTTGAGTTAGAGAAATAACTATCATACTTTCATTAATACAATATTCAATATTACAAGATACTTCGAGTTGTGTTAGTACTAAAATAGCCAAAGTAGTGTAAAGTAGACTACTATCACTTTTAAACTGCAGGGTATCAATATGTACCTGCAAGTAAATGCGAATAAGACGTTACCACTAAATAAAATAAATTTGAATTTCTTATTTATTTCAAAAACTTATTTTTTATTTTATTTGATGCTATTTGATCTTACAAAACACTTGTAAGAGTAAACAAAGTGAAAAAAATTTCTACTAAAAAGTGGTTAAGTTTTTTTGAGTAAATATTTGCCATGTGTGACCCTCCTTTATATTTTTGCAATGTGCGTTTTTAGAAACGGGGTGGTGGAAGCAGTGGTTAGTGATTGGTGTAAACAACATGCTTTGCTTTTGAATTCATAGAAAAATTTGCAACAACATACGAATGAAAATGCAACCGAAGAGAGTAAGACGGGCGAGTAATAACTAGAAATGGAAAGTGTTGAAAAATGTTAAATATTTACTCAGTTGCAATTAGAGTGTCCCAAAAACCGGCAAATTAAAGAAACAGGTTTCCGGTTTAACTGAAAAAGTGTTAAAAGTGTTAAAGAAAAAGCAATGGTGTATGTAAGTATGTAGTTAGAGCAGTTCTAGTGATTAAATGCAAAGTAACTGTAACGTCTAAACCTTTTAAAAACAGAATTTCTTTAGGTATTTATTTACGTGACATCTGCTTACATCTCAAAGTTTTTCTAAAATTTGTTCAATTAAGCTTAAGATAATATATATTTCGTTAAAATCAAAAAACCGAAAAGTTTAAGAAAACCGAAACCCGTCGAGTTTTGACAAATTGAAAAACCGGTTGACCGGTTTTCAGTTTTGGATACTCTGTTGCAATATTTAGCAGTTCACTCTTGTTGTGCTAAAGCTTTTGATTAACAATAGAAGTCATACCAAGATTGAAAAATTATGATGGATTAAAGCAGTTTTAACTGGTTGACACAGTCAGAGTCAGATACTCGTACTCGTTGTAAGGCAAAATGGTAGTCAATTATATTTTAAACAACTCGTTTCATGTACAAAAAAGCATTGTGAGTTTTTTAAAAGGAAAATGTAATAAACATTAGCGGGAATAATCACAGATTGTGATTTTATTCAAGTTATACTTCAGAAAATGCAAAAAGAATATGTCGTAATTTCAAGGTTGGCTACCGTCACCCCTAAAATACCATTTTAGCTCGACTACCATTAGTAATTTTTTTTTTTTAATTTTATTAATACATAATTTAAATTGATAGTTTTCAAAGTTAGTTAAGTAAACTCAATGGGAGAAAACAAAAATGTTCGATAAAGCATCGAGCCTTACCTATTCCAAATTTGTTAAAACATAGTATGTAGGTTCTCTGTGGTTATACCAAATTTGATCGTTTTTGAACAAAGATAATACTTCACAGACTCTAATATTACCACCTGTGAAAACACACCGCCTATTCCGTAAACGCTCGCATAGCAACCTAATTGGTGGCGTACACAACAGTTCATTTAAATGCATGAACGCCGCCTGTTCTTGTATTTCAATTCACTGGAATGGTCGGGACTTCTTGGTTATGTAAGCTTGGGGAAGACTTGCCAGTTTTGGGGATTTGTCCCCAAATATTGGGATTTTGAAGAGCTTTTGAGGAATTTTCTTTTGGGGACTGGGGATTTTATGGCGATTAAGGAATTTGGATAAGGTTTTTTATTATTGATAATTGCAATAAATTCCCAATAAGTGAACCCATTTTCATGCTATTGAATATACATACTTATCATTACAGCTGTAGTACCAAGACATCTAATATGATACAATTTTAACAACCAAATCCATATGTATTTCGTCATATATAATTAGTTACAGCTAAATTAAAATCGATTATGATACACCGTGTCAAAATACATGTTCCTGCTAAATTTGATACTAAAGATGACGATTTTATTATTTGATTAAAGTTATTATCACAATTTATAGTGTTTCCTAATGAGCTCTAGTTACATTAAATTAAAGGGTTTAAAACGTTAAACCAAATTTTGCGAAGTTTTCCAAATATTTCATGAAAAATTAAAATATTCGAAATATTACATGATATTATTAAAATCATTTGCTGGTAAAAACTAGAATTCAAACTATAATATTTAACTTCCTTACAGAATTCGAAAATAAACCCTGAATTAAGACTTACCTTCTGCTGATTTCAAAACCATAAGTTTAATTAATCGACAATGGGGTCAAATTAAATGTAATTTAATTACACTGTCCAACAGCATTTTTGGAACAGAATAGCGACCCAATATGGTCTGAATTTTTTTATTTTTTTTTTGCAGTGGGTCAAAGTTTTCATTTTTTGATCGAAGGGAGCATTATACTAACTGACTAACTGTCTGAGAGAATTCTTATTGTCAGAGTTATATAGTCTAATTTAATGGGGATAATTTTTGTGGAAGATCTTAACCCTCTATCTCCTATCTTTAGGGGTCAGTTTGACTATTTTTTCGAGAAAATCAAAAAAAATCATTTCAAAAAGGACACTTAAGGATTAAAATAGTCTACGAAAATGTTTGGCGGAACATTTCAGTGGGAGAAGTTGTAAATAAATCTCTTTACGCTTAATAAGCAAAAATACACGCCACCTCCAATCTCACATTAAAAAAACGTTAAAAGTTCAAGTATGATCCGAATGAGCTGATATTTAAAATATAAATATTCCTTAAGGAGATCTACAAAAAACATGTGTACATATCTAAGTTAGTCTTTTAGTTCAAGAGATATTTATTTTTTTAATTATGCTCGATCTTTTTTTAGTTTTTTAGATATGGCGGACCTAAAAATTTCAAAACGCTGTTATGATAAATGGTTGGTTATAAAGAATAAAACTACTTATTTAAATAATATTTTAAACGATGTGGCCAATTAGTTTAATATGTAGTAAAATTTTTGTGAAGGACTGTTTTTTTGCATGAAAAACTATATTGGAGGATTTTTTAAATTTAGGTTGGGGACAGCTATAAAAAGTACCTGGCTTGCGGCTACAAATAGTCGGTAGTACGTGTAAAGGCCTAGAAAGATTTTTCGGATAAGGCCAGTCCTTTACTGCTCGTATTTTGTATTCATCTGTTGATATTCCGTCTGCTGTTACGCGATGCCATCACTTCTTTTTGTAAAAATGCACATTTCTTAATACTTAGTTTCAGTCTAGCCGCTGATATTCGTTTAAAGACTTCTTCAAGGTTTTTCAGGGGTTAATCAAAAGTTTTTCCCATGAAAATTATTTCACAGAGGTACATCAATCATGTCTTCCAGTGTAATCCTTTCAACACTCGTTCTACTTAACGCTCGAATGTGACTGGAGGATTGCAAAGTTCAAATGGCATCACATCAAACTGTCATAACCAACTACTCACGCTAAAGGCCGCTTTCTCCTTGTCTTTAACCACTTTGCAAGTACAATGTGGAGAACCATTTTGTTCCAGCTAGGGTGTCGTCAATTCTTGGTACCGTTAGCTGTACTTCATAGTGAAGTCATTTACTAGCATTCTATAATCGACGCAGAATCTGGTGCTGCCGCCTTTCTTCTTAACTAAAATCACGGGCAAGCTCCAAGAACTTGAAGATGGTTCGATTACATTCCACTCCATTTCGTTAACCAGCTCACTCACCTCGCTTCGTTTTGCTAAAGGAATACTTCTGGGCCTCTACTTTATAGGCCTTGCTTTACCAGTATCTATTTGAGGTTTTACAATTGCCGTTCTTCCTTGGCCTTGGCTCTTTAAAAGGAATACACTGAGGCATTTTTCCTCAGAAACAGTTTTGCCTTATTTTTATCGGGCATTTTCCCACATAATCAGCTAGAGCTCGAGTTCTTTGGTGGACTTATTGTGCCAGCGCGAATGAGATGGTTTCCGCAAATGATGACTTCCGTGTGTCTCAAACCGCCACATAAGGACTGAGACTGTAAAATTCTTAACACACGTTTTTCATTAAAACGTTTAACCCAAGTATTATTTGATTTTTTTTTATCAAGTTACCTTTGTAAAGCATGCCAGTTATTATGTTTAATGTCAATTATGTTCATTTGTTGTTAATCTGATTAAAATGAGTGACCAGAAAAAAGTGCGTACTAACGTTATTAAATATTTTCAACAAAACCCAACTTGATCCTACAAAAAGTTGGCCAAACAATCAAAGGTCTGCTATCAAACTTTTTCCAGTGTTATTAAACAGTACCGGGAGAATTTTTCCGTTGATATAAAACTTGGTTCAGGTAGAAGGAATGGTCCACATGATGTTTCTAAAGCCAAACAAATTGAAAGCATTTTCAAAAGAGTTCCCAACACCTCCGGTAGGAAAGCAGCCCGAGCAGGAAAGCAGCTCGGACTATTTGGTACAAAAAGTTAAAGCCAATGCGGGTTTAAAAACATACAAGGCTCAAAAAGTTCCTGACAGGAACTCTGCTAAAAATTTAGAGTTCAAAAACAGAGTCAAATTTTATACAAAAAATATACCTGCTGCACGCAGAAAAAAAATATAGTTGTACATTGTTACTGTAACCGGTACCGTGAAATAACTCTCAAATGAAATAATTCCCTACGAAAAAATGAAATAACACCCAACAGATTTTTCATACAACTTGGGACTTATTTCATTATGAAACAACTCCTAACGCGTAGGGTGTTATTTCATAATTTTTTGTTGGGAATTGTTTCATAATGAAATAACCATAGATAAATACACATAGATCGGAAACTCTGCTGTCAAAGACCTAACTCAGTTGTCAAAAACCTAAGTGGTGAGAATGTATTAGTAAAAAAAACTATGTGAAAACAAAAACAACACTCGTATGTGTGATTATTTTGAGTAATTTTTTTGTTTGAGTTTTTTCTAGTTTCCGCTCTATGTATATTTTCTCTATGGAAATAACTACCAATGAAACAACTCCCAATGAAATTTTTGTTGGGTTTTATATCATTTTACTTTGGGAATTAGGAGTAATTTCACTGTATTGCGAGTTATTTAATTTTTGTGATTTTTAAATTGTATTAAAAAGCTGCTTCGCATACTATAAACTTCTTGCATTGCCGGTCTTCGGCCGGGCGCTTAGGTTTTCTCCTCTGCCTTTTGGTAGTTATTTCATTTTTCAAGTTTGGGAATTATTTCATTTTTGATGGGATTTTTTTCATTGGGAGTTATTTCATTGGGAGTTATTTCATTTGGGAGTTATTTCACGGTACCACTGTAACCATTTCAACATTTGTGCATGGTTACTGTAACAATATCAAAATTTTTAACAATATTATAGTCACAGTAACTATATACATGATTGTGGTAACAATAATATGGTTAATTTACGATTCACATCAATATTTCAACCATATACATGGTTACAGTAAACATGTATATGTTTGTGACAACCATTTATATGATGAATAATTTTATCATAATATGTTGCTCTCAGATTGTGATATGAGAGCATCATAATATGGTAAGTCCTTCATCATATAAATGGTTGTCACAAACATATATATGTTTACTATAACCATATATACGGTTGATACAATCATGTGAATCGTAAATTAACCATATTATTGTTACCACAATCATATATATAGTTACTGTGACTATAATATTGTTAAAAATTTTGATATTCTTACAGTAACCAAGCACAAATGTTGAAATGGTTACAGTAACTATGTATATTTTTTTTCTGCGTGTGTATAATGGATGACGAAATGTACGTATGTATTGTCAGCTTCTGGGTAAATTATTTTATGTTGCAGATGCTCGAGAGAATGTTGAAGAAAAGTTTAGGAGCCAAAAGCAGACAAAATTTCCCAAAAAGTTCTTGGTATGGCAAGCAATATGAAGTTGCGCCAAAAAAGACAAACATTCGTTACAAAGGGATCATAAATACCGAAATTTACATCAAGGAATGTTTACAAAAAATGATGTTTCCATTCATAAGACTTCTTAATGTGTCCACTTATTTTTGGCCTGATTTGGCATTCTGTTACTATGGTAAGCAAGGACTTGAGTGGTACAAGAACAATAATGTGGTATTTGTACCAAAAGAGGCAAATCCTCTATACTGCCTGGAGCCAGGCTTGCCAGTTTTGGGGATTTGTCCCCAAAGGTGGGGATTTCGTAAGGTTTTTGGGAACAGAAAATTTCGTTTGGGGACTAGGAATTTTATTGGGAACATCTGAAAATATTTCGGGGATTTTATGGGGATAAAGGAATTAGGTTAAGGTTGTTTTATAATCGATAATAGCAATAAGTTACCAATAAGTGAACATTATTTCATGTTCTGTGAATAGAAAATAGAGATGCTCAATGTTATTGAATGTACAAGATGGGGCAAAAGTAATCAAGCAATGTTCTTTTGCTGTATGTATTTTTTTTTTAATGAAAAACTTTGGTTCTACTTTTGAATATAGTTTTTCATAAAAAAAATTACAGCAAAAAAAATTGGGTGATTAGTTTTGACCCACCTTGTACGTATCTTTAAATCCAAAGCAGTATTTTCAAAAAATTTTGTAATAGAATTTTATGTGCAAGGAGTAATTCTGTAACTTCGAATTGAATTTACAATTGATTATTCTCAAATGTGTTTATGCTTAATGTTTTTTTCATATAACATTTGAAACGATGTGTTACGAGATGCAGTGGAAAAAAATGTTCAACCAATTGGTATGAATATTTTCAAAAGAAACTGACAAATTCATAAGAAATTTGGTTTTAAGGAACCTTCTTAATTTTATAACAATTAATTCGAACAGTTATTGGCTGATTTATTTAATATGTAGTTTAGTTTTTGTGAAAAATTCAAGAAAAACTGTATTTGGGGATTTTTGGGGATATTTTTAATTTTGGTTGGGGACAGCGATTAAAAGTACCTGTCATCCCTGCCTTGAGCTTCGGCCAGTGGAGAGATATTGGGCTCTTGTTAAAAGAGAATTGAAGAGTACAAAAAATATGTCCTAAAGAATTTAAACGGAGATGGACAACCTGTTCGAACAAACTGACAGAATCACTATAACAACCATAATGGAAGGGTTTCCGAAAAAGATTGAAATTTTCATCATAAGTGATTAGAACTATAAAACTATGTTTTTTTTTTGTAAATTGTAACAATAATTTCGATCAAATAAAAAAAGATTCAAATCTGTAAGTTTAGTGGTTTCATTTTTATTAACATATATGTATGTTAAAAATTTTTCGATCTCAGTCCTTAATACCCTACACAAAGCGAACGAAATTTGTGTAGATATCTATATAAATTAACATTTATGACCGATAAAGTCCAATTTCGGAAGAACATTTGTTTGGGTGCTAGGTGAAATAATAATGCACCGATATAATCCAGTTTCCATAGTAGGGTATTCAATCGATTAACCGCCAATCGGTTAACCGATTAATTTTGGTCGGTTAACTGTTCGAATAATTTAAAATTGGCGATTTTCAAATAACAAATAAACCGATTAATTTGTGTCGATTAACCGAAATTTCGTTTTTTTTTGCACTTTATATAGAAATATAGTTTTAAGCACACTAATTTTATGTATTAACTCATGAACATTAACTTCTAGCAATACTTTTTTAGAAGTATAGCACAAAAATTGAAACTAAGGAATTTGGAAATGAAGGTTTTTCTAGAATGTACTGTGATTATCTAATGAGTCGGAGGACGACTTGATAATAGATGAATCTAAATACATAACTGAAACGAGTCTTTTATCAGAAACTATTAAAAGTATTCATAATCTAAAATATGAGGATTTTATATGAGAAATTGGATATTCTTTATCATGCCTTACTTTTGATTTCTCCAAAATCTAATCAGTGGGAGAGTTCTTTCCAAGTCAAGTTTTATTAAAACTAATGAAAAAAATCGTTTAAAAGGAAAACATTTCAATTACATTCTTTTTTAAAAAGCTTATTTCAGAAGATCTCCATAAAATCCTAAAAAAACTCACATGTGCATAAAAAAGGTCTCAGATATCATATTTTTGTTTTGCTATTACTTATTTGGTTTTGTTGAATTGTTATGTTTTATTTGTTTTTTATGTTTTTGTTCTTTTTATTAATAAAATTCTTAAATAGGTACACAAAATTCGTTGTTTTATTCTCAATTTAAAATAAAATAGAAATTACTCGGTAAATCGAATAATTCAAAATTAACCGATTAATAACCGATTAAATATAAACTCCGATTAATTATTTGCTCGATTAACCGATTAAATCAAAAACCCGATTAATTGAATACCCTATTCCTTGGGACAAAAAAGTAATATGTACCAAATTTTACCGCAATATCTTTAAAATTACGACCAGTACTTTGCGCACAAGACTCTGAGTCGATCGGTATACTTTAAGGTGAGTGTTACACTAATATTTTTGGACGTTACAAACATCTGCACAAACGCATTATACGCTGCCCACTATGGTGATGTTGGGTATAAAAAGCCATCCTATAATTTAGGTGGAACAAATTATTGGTGCATATGTACAAATTATTATTAAGCAACTATAATAATTTAAATTTATATAATTTATGAATGTGTGTGATAAACATATACCTATACATACAACATTTTAATTTTCCATAAGGCGTATAGGTTCTTTATATACAGTTGCGAACAAGATAATAGCAGTACCACTAAATTTTGAAATATTTTAACTTTTTGCACTGTATTGTGTTTGACACGCAGAAGAGAGTGGACGTCGAATATATTGCCTACAGCCTGAACTTCCAAATAAAACTAGTTTAGACCCGTCAGCTCACAAAATATTGCGATATTTGTTTGCAAACCAGTCGGCATTCAGCGTACTTCAAACGAGTACCGCTATGTATTTGTTTTAATAGTGGCATTTTCCATGGACTTCGTTCTGTGAAGTTTGCATCTAGATATCATCTCCTTACAGTCATATCAATAACTTCAAAATTTAATTCTGTTTTTATTTCCTTCGCAGATTTAATTTATTGCACTTGATAATTCTAACGATGTTTCGATCGTCCTGAGGTGCAGTTTTCGCTTGCAGTCCCTATTTTCTATTTTTTCTTTCTATTCAATAGCGTTTTATATAGAGTTTAATATATGGAAAAGATTTTCCTTATCTTCTGAACTTTAAAATAAATTTTCGCTAAGCAATGGTACAATTTATTGCGCGACCCACTAAAACAGTTATTATAGAAAAACGAACGATATTTAACATTAAATATACAATAAATGCAACATATTTAACTGAATTGTACTTTACTCTTAACAAATATTTGACTTCTTTAAAAACGAATATTTCCGAAGTTATCACTAGTTTTACAAAAAGATTACGTCACAAAAAATTTAGAGGCTTGAACGATTATTGATACAAACAAAATTTTAAGTTTAAAATGTTTAACGACGTTGCACGCCATTTCAAACAAAAAATTCCTAGTGGTATGCTATTTTCTTGTTCGTAACTGTAAGTTTTATACTTTTAGCGGTATTTTTTTTCATTTTTCAAGCTAAATAACAAAGTTAGCAGTTTCCAACAGTTTTTGTAGTGAGATTTGACGGGAAATGGTAAAACATATTTGATGGTTAGCTTGCACAACTGAGCAGGCTTGCCATTCTTGGACATTTTAAAAGGCTTTTGGGGACAAACAATTTCGTTTAGGGACTTGGAATTTTATGTGCAGATCATATAGAAAATCTTGTGTATAACACCACATAACTACGCTTGTATACATATAAATAACAAATTTATTTATATTAGTTTTAGTACTCTGAGGGTAAAAAAGTAATTCTTTAATGTCAAGTTGTCATTATAGATATGCCAATTATAATGAAGATTATACATGTTTTAGAACCAGAACAGCACTATGACCTGAACGAGATAAAACTGCTTTCATTCACTCTTTACACATTTTAGCAAATTGGAAGCAATTTTATTTTCAGGGTTCCATCACAAGGAACTTTCTAAATGTAATAATACCGAATAATAATGTTATTTTGGAAAGTTTATTTAATAGCGTAATTTTTATAGTCATGACGATTACGATGAAATGGAATTTTTTAGAATTTCCGCTTGGGGATGCGAAAAAACTACCTGACAAGCCTGCTTATATATGAAAAATTCAAATAATTGAACTAAAATATTGTTACGTTTTTACCTTTTAAAAACGTGGGTTTATTTCCTTTAAATAAACCGGATACTTTTGATTGCAAATAAAAGCAGTTTTAGTAGTCTAAAATTGTAACAACTCTTTATTTATTTAGAATGTACAACAACAACACAATTAAAGTCACTCAATGTCTTTATACACGTATATCAATTCGCAGAAATGCACACACACTCTATTACGTACAACCTTATATGCACAAGACAGTTGATGTTAACTCTAACAGTGCCAATAATAAACTCAACTCACGACTGCCAGCTCTGCCACTATTTATAGACGCGCCATCTATCGGGAATCATCTACAATGTTCTTAACGGACATACTAGTACATTCGATTTCTAGAGCTTTTCGATGTCATTGCCAGCAGCGCAAACATTTAGTGTTGCCATACTTATAAACAATGTCAATGATGGACGTGCCTTCAAACATGATGAATGCTGCAGGCAGTCGTTAGAGACCGTTGAATTCAAATCGTCATTGAACATTCGTAACAATATTTTAAAAGTGTCGAATTAGGTGTCGAAACATGTTGGTAGGAGGCACTATATCATTATTTAAAATGTATTAAAATCACTATTGAAAGTTTCCATTTTTAGGACATATAAGTTTTGTTTAGCTGTTTTCAAAGTAAAAAACTACTGCGAAATTCAGACTTTTTTCATTATTGTTTCAAAATTACAAATATTTAAGCTATATTCTTTAAATAATATTTTCCCAAATCGTTTGTTTGGGTACAGTTATTTATTTCTACTAGCGATATTATGTTATTCTACTGGCAAAATAGATTTACATATAACAGACAATTATTATAGTGACTACGAAATATAATATTGGAAAACATTTTCTGTTTAAATTTGAGGTAAAATCGTTAATTTTGATGGTAGAATCGTTTGGAATCATTATCTCTTCATGAAAACAAATTCTTTATTACGAGGTGTGAACATGTGACCATAAATATACTTCAAGATACACCATTGCATTGTCTGTGTTTTATTTGTCAAACTGTTATAAACCCTATAAATATGTATAATATTCTGTGAACACTCCAAATGTTTGACGCACGACAGATTGAAACCAATGCATCATAAATAATAGTGTTGAGGATTAATTTAAATTCAAGTCAATGACATTTTTTCCCTACTTTTGCTTCTCCTCAACGTCTGTTGTTAAACGAGACGATACTCTATTGACATTTAATAATCATT
The DNA here is from genome assembly GCA_942486065.2 of Calliphora vomitoria. Taxonomy (NCBI): domain Eukaryota; kingdom Metazoa; phylum Arthropoda; class Insecta; order Diptera; family Calliphoridae; genus Calliphora; species Calliphora vomitoria. The sequence continues at coordinate 143,162,526 of OW818030.2, forward strand.
GTAAGTTGTTGGCAGTACTTTCTTGTTTTATACTCAGTAACTTTTGGTTTGAGTTTGAAAATAATGAAACATCCCAGCAAAAACTTTATTTACCTAGTAAGCCAGCAAGTAATATTGGAGCGACTTGATAACTACTTAATATTTGACTGAGACACTAGTTATTTTTGTTCGAGATTTGAAAAAATTCATGAGTCCTGCTTATAAATGTACTTACATTCAGCACAGGTATAAATAGTTACATTCACAACAAGAATATGTAGCTAAAAAAAAAAAACAGAAAAAATATTGCCTTGCGTGGGAATCGAACCGACACATTATTTGCTTGTGTTTGATAGTCTAGCTGATAACTTACTGCTACATGTACGAGTTATTTTATCGTAAGTTAACGATGATTTTAACATAAACATATAAATTAATATAATATGAACAACAAAATGAATGGCTTTGACTGGTGTCGAACCACTAACGTCTCGTTTTTCAGATAGCTGTGCTAAATGCAAAAGTTCATTACCAAATAAGTACCTACTCAAGTAAATAAAATAATGTGCTGTGTAACCACCACTCATTACAAAATAATGTATGTGGTAACTAGTTGCCATTACCAAAATTCACAAAATTTTTGCTGGGATACAGCTGTGCTGCAACTAAATTCATTTAATAGGTAGTTTTATTTGTTTGCATACAAAATTTCAATTTTGGAAACTTGTTTTTATTTAAATGGTGTGGGGTTTGTCGTTTATGCTGCTGGTAACAAAAAAATCTAAGAATTACTTTGCTACAATATACAGCTAGTGTTGTGCATGCAAGTTATATGGCAAATTGATCATTAAACATTTTTCTTGCATTAAATTGCATTTTGAATGTGCATAAAAGAAAATGTAACAATCTAAATGAAACTAACTAGTAGTTGAACATACTAACCTAGACCCGCTTTAGTTTGTTTTAACATTTTGTAAAGTACAAGATTTTGTTATGAAAATTTTCCATTCCTTTGATTGGAAAAAAAACTGTTAATGATAAAAATTATACAAATAAGCATGTACCTATGTATATGTGTGTATTAATGTATATATGTACATATGTGCATACTTAGTTACATATGGTAATGTTTTAGTTGATCATGAGCGAATCTAGTGCCCTACATTTAAATCAAGTTCAAGTAAGATATGAAATATTTTCAAATAAAAATGTGTGGAATTGGAAAAGCGAAATGCTGTTCAAGTGGTTGAGATTGTTTGGAAATACGTCACCAATCTACACCCATGACTCAATTGTTTGATTTAGTCATGGGTGTAGATTGGTGACGTATCTACACCCATGACTCAATTGTTAGATTTAGTCATTAGATCTGTCAAAAATCGTGTGTGTGTTTTAAAAATGGGATATTGTGGATTGGATATAATGAAACAAATTGAGAGATAATTTAGTTATAATGTTTCTCCAATTTGTTAGAGTTTCATTCATTCGTGAACAACGCTACTGATTCTTTAAATTGCCTACAAAATACTTTTATTTATTTAATGCCTAATTTCAATTCGAAATAAACATATGTATTAGGGTTCCTATACGGGAAAATTTTCCCGGAAATGATTCCATTATATCCATAGTTTTTTTTTGGTTCTAGCAACAGATTGTCAGATGGCAAAGAAGCATAACGGTTATTTCAGACACAACAAAAAAACTCGGTCATTAAGAATGAATTAAATTGAAATTGTATGTTCTTAAAGGAATTATTAAGGTACCTAACATTACATATTTTAAGGATATTCATATTTAGAGAAAATAATATCAATAATTTGTTTGTATACTTGTATATACAATCATGTTTTATACAAGGGTGGATCAATAAGTCCGAAACCTTTTGAATTTCTCGGCTCTTAACTGAATGGGCAACGTTGCCCCTTTCTGAAATAAAAGATAAGCTTGATAAATGCTATGGGAACTCTGCACCTTCAATTTCAATGGTAAAAAAGTGGTTTACTGAATTTCTTTGTCTCCGTACAAGCACGGAAGATGCCGAACGTTCCGGACACCCAGTTAATTGTAGAGTAATAATATGGTGATGGAAGCAATATGCATCTAACATGGATCAGTTATTTCTATTTTGAATGATCACTTGGGTATGAGAAAGCTTTCCGCAAGATGACAAATTCGCTGGAGTGCATGGCGTTGCTCATCCGCAATATAAAACAGTTTTTGCTGTATTTCGTAACCGTGGACGAAACGTGGATCCACCACAATGCACCACTCTCGTGTATTTAACGTTGTTGAAATTCTTAAGTTTTTTAATAAAAAATAGAATTTATTGATTTTAAACCGATTAAAACTCCGCAAAGGGGACATTCAAAAATGCACGGACTTTTTGAACCACCCTCGTATATTTAACGTTGTTGAAATTCTTAAGTTTTTTAATAAAACAATAGAATTTATTGATTTTAAACCGATTAAAACTATGATTGGTAATACCGCTATTCTACTATTAAATTAGAAACCCTTAAAAAGGTTCGACCAACATTGTACAACCAAATATAGTTATTTTATACTTCATTTAAAACGTTGGTAAAAAAGTCTAACCCCCATTTTCTCAATCTCTGGATATCATTTTTCGTAACGGTTACTTCCAATTAAGACCATTTTTGTATGAGAAAAATAACCAGAGATTAAGAAAATTGGGGTAAGACTAGTTATTCGAAAATAAAAATTACTGGTATATGATTTTTAAATTTCCTCCCGGGAAGGGAAAAAGTCCGTAACTTTTATTTTCGAATAAATAGTCTTAGTCTTATATTGTATATATTTTACACATATGTATGTATGCATGTATATTTTTTTTAAAGCTGATAAAACTATAAGCTGTCTAAACTTTATAATCGATTATATATTCCAACACTTAACATTAACATTCTTCCATATTAATCTTATCTCAACGATCACTTTTCCTTGTACAATTTATACGACACGAAGATTAGACGACGTTGTTATCGATTTTCTGTTTTTATATGCATCGTAAAAAAATAAAGATTATTTTTTCTTTAGTCGTTGTTTTTTTTGCAACAATTATTTGACGTGTATCCAAATTTAGTACATGTATTAAAACATATTTATTATGTTTATCTCAAGAGAAACGAAAACAAAAAAATTTCTAAAGGTAAATATTTTATATTCCTGGGCTCATTATCATTATGGCCCACGACCAAAGGTATGTAGCGATAATACATTAAACTGAACCATGGACACACCTTTTCCTTTTAAACCTGTCTAAACAATTTGGAAGTTTATTCCGTGTTGATGGCGTGCGTTATTATTTATTTTCCCACATCGCAATTATTGTTGTTTTTTATCATTGTAGGAATTGTAATATTTATGGCAATTAGATTTGAAAAAAAATCTTTTTTATTAATACCTATAAATTTATAGTATTCCGGTGGTATTTATTTGCTCTTCTATTTTGCTACAATAAGTCGGTTCGAAGGTGTGCATGTACTTTTTTATTGTAATTAGAATTGATAATAGGTAATTTTTTTTTAATATTGAATAATGTGTTTTACAATAAAATAATGTGGATATTTTAGTTGAGTTTAATTTTCTTTAAATTTTAGTAAACTGGTTTATTTGTTTAATTAGCCGTTATAACGCTTTCCAATTTTATTTGAAATTGAAATCACGTACATTTTTCAATTTCAATTTTGACTTATGCCGCTTTCTTTTCTTATAGATCGAAAGATCTATAATCATTATTTAAATACCTTAATTCTACAGTCCGACCGAATTCGAACCTATTCGTCTTAATACGAAACAATCCGAAACTTTTCAAATGTACAAATAATTAAAAAAAAAAGTTATTATGTATTTTAATTTTAAATTCATAAAGCGAGGAACATTTTTTTATAAAAGAGGCCGATACGAAATTTAACCCACATTTTTTTAATAATTTTCCGTGCATAGGTCCGTCACATCAAAAAATCCAAAAAGGTGGGCCAAAGAATAATTTTTCCACTTAAATATATCTTGAAAGAGAAAATCCAGTGCTATATAAATACAAAATTTCTTTACATTTGGATAATAATTGAATTTTTCAATATTATTTTAATATTTTGATGGCCAAGGTGAAATATTTGGAAAAAATTAAATTGTAAAAAAAATATTTTTCTGACTGGATTGCTAGTATTTTTACTAATCATTAGTTGAGAGCCCTAAAAGTGGACATTAATGATAAAATTTCATATCTGTCATCTGGATTTTTGAAGATAAATACTCATAAAAACCCTCTGTTGTGTATTGGTTCTGCCGTCGAACACATTTCCTTAATGGTCGGCGCGTTTTTTTCTTAAAAAGCGCAGACTGTCACAAAAGTCTAGAGCGAAAAGCGCTAAATTGCAAAAAAAATATTTTTTTGTTTTTGGGAAAATTATTCAACAACAGTAAAAACAAAATTAATTAATGCTTTGCTGTTGGCCTGGAATGTTCGTAAAAAATCAGATAATTGTATTTTCTTAGATATAGCCCAGCTATAGATGAACCGACTTCGCCGATTTTCAAAAGGAAACTTCTTGAGCGTATATCTGATACAGGCGCGGATCCAGAGGGGGTGAAATAGTAATTCCCCCCCAAAACCGAAAAGTTTTCATAAAAAAGGAAAAAAAGAAAAATGTAGAACAAATTTTAATTCCCCCCACAAATGGTTAACCTGGATCCGCATCTGATCTGATATACATATATGAAACGTTATGCATTAATTATTTCGGGGGTTTGGTAAGTGATTTTAACTGACATGCGCATGAACATACTTAAATTGTTCCATCAAATATCTTTTCTTTTTTAATGTCAGGTCGCTTCAAAATCGATTTTTGTAACATACGTGGGTTGAGGACGAATTTTTTCTCAGTGTATGCTCACGTTTGTTTCCATCGGCCGGATGTTTTCGCTTTATGTGAAACCCAGGTATCTGAGAATGCTGATCCATAAGATTTTCACATACCTGGGTATCACCTTCTATCGCTTTTCAATTTCCATCGGGGCATAGCAATGTACATACGCGATGAAGTTGTGTACCAGTGCCAGCAACCCTTAGGCACATATGATGCAGAATTTAACTGTCTCTGGGTTAAATTCAAAATTAGGGCACACTATTTGCACTTCGGGTTTCTTTATAGAAGTCCAAATGTGGGAAGAGATATTACACTATCAAGCTTCGATGCCCTTTCCAATTCCATATTGAAGAACACATCCCTTTGTGATCGATTGGCCAGTGGACCGCACAACACATTACAGGGAAAATTCGTTCTTAAGTTCCACGTATGTGGAACAAACTTCCCGCTGAAGTGTTTCCTGCCTTTCCATTGTGGGAAAGTTCAAATCAAATGTCCACAAACACTACTCCCTCTTTCCTCCCTCCCATAACCTATTTTCCTAGTTCCAACAGCATGAATAGGGGTCATCCCTTGAGTGCTGGTCCAAGAAAAAAAAGTCTTTATTTTAAAAGGTCACAAATGATTAATGTACGGAATCACTATAAAATCAATATTTTTTTATTATATGCTCCAGGGATGGCATATGACATTTGGAAATTGCACCAATCATGTATTTTTGATAAGAAAATATTATTTCCACATTTGTTGATGAATCGGGAATACGTAAAACTCATCACATTTTTAAATTGTACCAACAACTTTTAAGTTGTACCAAACATTTTTAAATTGTACCAAACATTTTTAAATTGTACCAAATAAATCATTGGTGTACTTTCCAAGATCGTATGTGGAACAAACTTCCCGCTGAAGTGTTTCCTGCCTTTCCATTGTGGGAAAGTTCAAATCAAATGTCCACAAACACTACTCCCTCTTTCCTCCCTCCCATAACCTATTTTCCTAGTTCCAACAGCATGAATAGGGGTCATCCCTTGAGTGCTGGTCCAAGAAAAAAAAGTCTTTATTTTAAAAGGTCACAAATGATTAATGTACGGAATCACTATAAAATCAATATTTTTTTATTATATGCTCCAGGGATGGCATATGACATTTGGAAATTGCACCAATCATGTATTTTTGATAAGAAAATATTATTTCCACATTTGTTGATGAATCGGGAATACGTAAAACTCATCACATTTTTAAATTGTACCAACAACTTTTAAGTTGTACCAAACATTTTTAAATTGTACCAAACATTTTTAAATTGTACCAAATAAATCATTGGTGTACTTTCCAAGATCGAATTGTACCAAAAAAAAATACAATTCATCCGCAAAGAAAACAGTATTCAATTTCTGTCTCGATCTGTTTAAATGTTCTTTAAATTGACTTTGAGTTGCCATTTAAAATCAAGTTGGACATTTTTAAATTGTACCAACAATTTTTATATTGTACCAAACATTTTTAAATTGTACCAAATAAGTCATTGGTGTACTTTTCAAGATCGAATTGTACCAAAAAATTACAATTCATCCGCAAAAAGAACAGTATTCAATTTCTGTCTCGATCTGTTTAAATGTTCTTTGGCAAATTGTATACGAGCAGCACGACCAGCCTCATGTGCCCTGCAGCTAACAGATATCTAATTTCTAATTTTAGATTGATAACTTCCTGTTTTGACAGTAACTGTTTCACGAAATTTGTATATTATTTTTGACACTGCTGTTTTTATATGTTTTATCATTTTAAATTAATTGTTCATAAAATTATTCTCTACTAAATGAACATTAACAATATAAGTTAATAAAATATATAAAAAAATACATCCAAAAAAACTTTTTTATCAAAAAAATTAGTAATTTGAAAAAAATTCATTGATATTGTATGTGTCTTGGACAAGAAGCTCTTAGTTTGGGAGTTTCAGAGCTTAAAGTTCAGATACATGTATTGTCCAAGCATTCAAAGGTCTGCCATCAAAGTGTTTCCAATGTTATTAAACAGTACCGGGAGAACTTGTCCGTTGATAGAAAACCTGGTTCAGGTAGAAGGAATGGTCCACATGAAGTTTCTAAAGCCAAAAAAATATAAAGCATTTTCAAAAGAGTTCCCAACACATCCGGCAGGAAAGCAGCCAGGTTAGCTCAGTGCTCGGCCTATTTGGTACGAAAAGTTAAAGCTAATGCAGGTTTAAAAACATACAAGGCTCAAAAAGTTCCTGATAGGAAGACTGCTAAAAATTTAGAGGCCAAAAACAGAGCACAGAAACTGAAGTCAAGTTTTATACAAAAATATTCTTGCTCCATTATGGATGACGAAACGTATGTTCGCAGATTTTTCGCAAGTTCCTGGACAAAAATTTTATGTTGCTGATGCTCGAGGGAATGTTGAAAAAAAGCTTAGGACCCAAAAGCAGACAAAATTTCCCAAAAAGTTCTTGGTATGGCAAGCAATATGTAGTTGCGGCAAAAGAAGCCAATCATTTGTTACAACGGGCTCTATAAATACCGAAATTTACATCAATGTTTAAAAAAAAGGCGGCTTCCATTCATAAGACTTCATAATGTGTCCACTTATTTTTGGCCTGACTTGGCATCCTGCCGCTATGGTAAACAAGCCCTTGAGTGGTACAAGAACAATAATGTGGTAATTGTACCAAGAGTGGAAAATCCTCCAAACTGCCCGGAGCTAAGGCCAGTGGAGAGATATTGGGCTCTTGTTAAAAGAGAATTTAAGAGCACAAAAAGGTGTCCAAAAGTGTGGTAAATTTTAAACGGAGTTGGACTACCTGTTCGAGCAATGTGACAGAAAGCACTATAAAAACGTTAGTGAAAGGGTTTCCGATAAATGAAGCCAATTGAAACATTGAATCCTCCTAAAAAAAATTTTATAATACAAATTTTGTTCATATTTTAATTGAAGTTTCGAGTTTTGGGTTAAACTAGTATCAAAAAAATTAAAAACGCAATGTTGAAAAAAATTGAATTACAAATAGTTTTTGTATATCATTTACCCATAGATGGTTAAATACAAGAAAAATTTTCTGATTGTAAACTATTTCATTGATAACCCATTATAAACTGATACAACAACAAATATATTCAATTGTATCTCAATTTTTACATTGTCAAAAATTTGTTAAAATTAAATTTCGAAAAAAATTTTAAATTGTTTTCGATCCTAATAACCACTAAACAAATATATTCAATTGTATCTCAACAAATATATTCAATTGTATCTCAATTTTTACATTGTCAAAAATTTTTTAAAATTAAATTTCGAAAAAATGTTTAAATTGTTTTCGATCCTAATAACCACTAAATGAGTAAATATTACAAACGCAAATTTCAACAGTTGTATTTGTGTGTGGTGACCGATTGGATATTGGAGGATTTCTAGGAAATTTTGTAGTAGGTCACAAATTTGTTAGAATATCTAATTTCATATTATCTCTTTCGAGTTGCTTATTTACGTGTTAACGCTTTTATATCTATAGTCAAAATTTATCATTTACCTGTTCGTTCGTTCCTCGGTCAACATCTTCTAATGGAAGGTGATTTTCGATTAAATGTTGCCATCCCTGATATGCACCCAAATTTTTAACAAGGTTTTTGTATTTCCTGTAAAATGATAAAAGAGTCGTTACGTGGTTTTGCATTTCACTTAACTATGTATATGTACAATTAATATAACTTTCATAAAGCTCTTATTGTCATAAAAATCTTCATTCTAAATATATTGAACTGTCAACGATGCCATCAATCAATAAGAAGTTAATTGAATTGATACAACAATTGTATCAGTCAATGTACGAGTACTAACATAAATAAATAGTACTTTCGAGTACTCGTACAAGTAATTACACTGTTTATAAAACAAAATAATATGGGAGAGCACATATCGCTCACTTATGGCAAGAGCAACACAAGTCAAAAAATTCATTTTTAACAAAAGATATATTGCAAAGTCAAATGATTATTTATTAAATAGGCTTAAACCAAATGAAACATATCAATATAACACTATATATTACATTATTTGGCAGATTTCAATCAGAGAATACCACATAATCACATTTTATATTGCGAGTTATGACACTTTTGCATTAGGTAAACGCCATGTAATTACTTCTCGTAAATGTTAAAAACGTGTTGCATTCAAATATTGAATAAAGAAAAAAAAATAAAACAAAACAATTCATTATACGAGTAATAACACTAAACAATACCTAGAAATTATCTACACATGCAACGATACAAAATAAACCAATACTTTGATTAATTTTTTTTAGAATGTTAACAGAAATTTCAGAATTTTTAAAATGTTTTTATCATAAGTGTTAATATTATCATTGTTTTTTTTTTTTTTGATTTCGATGCAAGTGTGATTGATCTACTTACTGTATAATAACATACATAAATACGTACTACAGAGTTCAGTTAATATCGAATTGTAGTTGTAGTGTGTGAAACATTCTGTAAGTTTTTATAGAATGAGTATTTTTTTGTAGCAATAATACCACAAATAGAGATTATAACATTATTTTATACAAAAAACAAATAGTTTTAAAATGCTAGTAAGGCGCGACGAAACACGATTTTGTTTTGTAAAAATATAATTAAATAAATAAAAAAAAAAAATATAAGTAATGAGTGTTGGAAAGTAATAGGTATTAAAAGTGCTAGAATACAAAAAAATAATAATTTCTTGGAAAAAAAACTACAACAATCCTTTATTGGATTAAAAACTATCAATTGGATTAACAACTGTTTATAAAATTAGCGAACAAAGATGAAGTGATATAACTATATTTATAATAATTAAAAAATAGTTTTAAAGTTTTTTCATTATTTATTCATAATTTAATTTAGTATTATTCAGAGAAATAAAGTTTAAGAGAAAGTAAATAGTTCAATAACGCAGGCGTAATTTATTTTCTTTTAATTCTTTCTATTTGGAAAATCAGAAAAAAGAACGACTTTCTATATTTGCCTAAGTATTGAATTAAAACAAAAAACTATTTAAAAAATATTCAGGGCTATTCCTGTTCTCACTTTCGCCATTCACCGTACTTTTGGATGCATAATTACAACAATATTTATATCAAATAAAGTTTCTAAAATTATATAATTAAGATTAAAAAAATCACGTGTAAGCATTTATAATTAGAAATGCTGAGGAAATTACATAATATTGTTGTAATTATTCTTCCAAAAATACGGTGTAAGGTGAAAGTGGGAACAGGAATAGCCCTGATTATTAGTCTAGAATGCTGACCTAACTTAGAAAAGCGTCCATAGCAGAAATTTAGATTTGTACTAAAATTTGGTACTGCTATAGTGCTTTGACAGCGGTTTGGTAGAAAAGCTTTGGCTGTACTACTTTTTTCAACTTTAAATTTAAATAAAACAGAAAAAAACGGTTTTAATATCCATCCATTTGGCTTTATTATTTAGATAAATTTATGTGGTCGCCAAAAGTGTGCTTCATCACTGAACAAAATTTTGAAATGAAATTGTGGGTCAATAGCGATATTTCCTTCGTCCCAATCACTAAATGTACTTCGCGAACAATGTCGAGAGGTTTCAATTCGAGTTGAATCTAAATTTTAGATTCTAAAACATTGGTAGGCAAATAGAAGCATTTAATTTGTGTGCATGTATGGGTAAAAAAAAACATCCGCAACAACATCAAGCAACTGAAAGAAATATTTGTATTTTAACGCTCTATTAAGGACTGAGATTGAAAAATGTTTAACTTACATATATGTTAATAAAAATGAAACCACTAAACTTAGAGTTTTGAATTCTTTTTTATTTGATCGAAATTATTGTTACAATTTACAAAAAAAAAAAAAATATTTTTTTAGTTCTAATCACTAATGATGAAATTTTGAACCTTTTTCGAAAACCCTTCCATTATGGTTTTTACAGTGGTTTATGTCACTTTGTTCGAACAGGTTGTCCACCTCCGTTTAAAATCTACCACACTTTTGGACACCTTTTTTGTGCTTTTCAATACTCTTTTAACAAGAGCCCAATATCTCTCCACTGGACTCAGCTCCAGGCAGTTTGGAGGAATTGCCTCTCTTGGTACAAATACCACATTATTGTTCTTGTACCACTCAAGACCTTTCTTACCATAGTGACAGATGCCAAATCAGGCCAAAAATAAGTGTACACATTAAGAAGTCTTATGAATGGAAACATCCTTTTTTTTAAACATTCCTTGATGTAAACTTCGGTATTTATAGAGCCCTTTGTAACAAATGTTTGACTTTTTTTTGCCGCAATTGCATGTTGTTTGCCATACCAAGAACTTTTTGGGAAATTTTTTACGCTTTTGGGTCTTAAACTTTTCTTCAACATTCCCTCGAGCATCTGCAACATAAAATTTTTCAATACGTACATTTCGTCATGCATTATGCAGCAGGTATATTTTATGTATAAAATTTGACATCAATTTCCGTGCTCTGTCTTTGGCCTCTAAATTTGTAGCAGCGTTCCTGTCAGGAACTTTTTGAGCCAAATAGTCCGAGTACTGACCTGACCGTGCTGCTTTCCTATCTGTTGTGTTGGGAGCTCTTTTGAAAATGCTTTCTATTTATTGGCTATAGAAACATCATGTGGACCATTCCTTCTACATGAACCAGGATCTCTATCAACGGACAAGTTCTCCCGATACTGTTTAGTACCATTGGAATCAGTTTAACGGCAGACCTTTGGTTGTTTGGCCAACTTTTTGTAGGACCAAGTTGGGTTTTGTTGAAAATATTTAATAATTTTAGTACGCACTTTTTTCTGATCACTTATTGTAATCAGATTAACAACAAATGAACATAATTGACATTAAACATAATAACTGACATGCTTTACAAAGGTAACTTGATAAAAAAAAAAAATCAAATAATACTTGGGTTAAAAGTTTTAATGAAAAACGTGTGTTAAGAATTTTACGATCTCAGTCCTTAAGCTTAGTACTCTGTTCAAAATTTCGTGCGAAATGCTGTCAAACTACGTATAAAATATTTGGAATGAAATATATAGTGAAATAAATCTGGCAACTTAATTTTTCCACACGAAATAACATAAGCAGCACTTCTTTCTTACGAAATTAAAAGCAACAGCTGATAATTTGTTGCATATATGAACAGAATGCAAAATGTTCGTGATCAAATTAAAGGTTATTTTTATACAGGTATATATCGCTCATTTGCTGCAACAACGACATAACTCAAAATCCGTGTGTTTTGAACTGAATAATACGAAATATGCGCCGTTCTATAGACTTTCATATAGTTTTATCAGTTTTCAAAAAAGTCAATCATTTTTTCCTGGAGAGTGTTTTTTTGTTGTAAACGTCAAAACCAAAATTCATGTTTTCTCGTATATTTGACAAGAAAAAATTTGGGTTAAATACAGATTTGAAGGATATTAATATCTACTATTCAAATCAGGTTTTATTTCTAAAATCTCATGATTTATTGAAAATTTATTTAAGAAATAGTCAAATGTCATAAAACATTCAAAGCCGTTTTTCTCGAAATGACTTTTTTTGAATTATGACGTTGTTGCAGCAAATGAGCGATATGTATAATGTAAAATATTTTTGAGGTTATAAAAGTATATTTTTGTTGATAAAATTGTTAGTCCTTAAAATATTTTAAACTTCAAATTTTGGTATCACACCACCATATAATTTCCGCCAGTATTAACATAATTAATTATAGGGTATACCAATGTTCAAAATCTAGTGACTGTAATTAATAATGTATTTAATATGTAATTTAGATATCAAACTAATGAAAAAAACTCTTGTAAGTTTGAAATCCTATTTTTAAATTTTCAACTTTTAAATGATCATAACTTTAAGAGGTGAAATATTTCGGATTCACAGTTTTTTCTAACGATATCTGTTACTGACTTTTTTCATTTCGAAACACAAAATACAATACAAACCATCTTAATTCAGTTTCAACGATTTTCCAAAATTTTTTAAATTGAAAAAAATTAAATAAAATATAACTTATGGATTGATGAGTTTTCCCTGGTGGTCGGGCAAATGTCTTACAGATTTTTCTAGACTTTATTGGCCATATGAACAATGTTTATTAGTTACTTGTATTAAAACCTGAATAACAGATGCAATATAACATCCAACCTTTTATTAATGGGCATTACAAAGATCCCCAAAACAAACAAAAATATAAGTATGTAATTTACAACTGTCATTTTCGGTTTAGTTAACACAGCAAAACCTATTTCCTCTTTAAAAAATTGTTAAAACGCATTTATTTTTATTTAGTTTATATGTATTTTCTTTTATAAATTAAATAAATCGCATAAAAACTATTAGATTATTACCTCGTTTTAGACTTATATAGAGACCTGGCTATGATTGCGCGTATTTTGCTGTTTTTGTTTTAGGACTATATACATATATACTTATTCCCAAAAAAAAAAAAAAAAAACAACAACATCATAGTTATGTATTAGTAACATGTACAAGTGTACGTACTACTCATACTAAATATTTAACTACGAGTCAGTAAACTGATCGTTGTAAAATATCGGCTAAAATAACCAACAACAAAAACATCTAAGAACTTATTACAAAATTGTTCTTTATTGTTCTTGTTTTTTTTTTTTTTAAACAATACATTGTTAATAAAATATGGAATAATATGAATATTATTAAATTATACTAACTACCGACACAACCAACTTCATCAATACTAAAATAAGTAACACATGTAAAATATATATGTACATCGGAAAATTGAAAACATTGAAGTCTCGTTTGACGGGAAATTAAGAAGTTTTGCAATATAAATATAATTAGAAGTTTTAGATATGTCAATGAAATATTTGCATTGTTTTCCAAAAAATATCCCCTGTAAAAAATAACTAGTATATAGCTATTATACTGAATTAAAAAAAAATACTCTGTTTCAAATAATGTTTGAGAGTTTTTCAGGCCCTTAATTTTGAGAAATTGAAAATTTTAATTGATATTGAGAAAACTCCAAGAAATTTATATTGAGGAATTAAATAATTCTATATTTTTAATAATATCTTCCTATAATCTCAAATGGGCCCTTGAAGATAATAATAATTGAAATGAAATGTAACTCGTGTGCTAAATTTGATTTTGCATTAGTTGAAATCGAAAAATTTTATTGATATTTACAAAGTTTTCAATCAAAACAAAGAATCGATCATGTATGAACGCTGAGAATGATATGAAATGAGCATTATCTAAAATTTGTCTTAATTAATGAGCTTGTAGAGCTTTTTTTACATAATTTTTTAAATTTTTACTTGATTTACACCATTTCAAGTTGAAACTGAGAAAACCAACAAAAAATATATATATTGAGAAAAAACCAATTGAAGATGAGAAATCAAATTTAATATTGATAAAAAGCTAATTTAAATTGAAAAATCAAAATTAATATTGAGGAAATACACATTGAAACTAAGAAATACAATTTTATATTGAGAAAAAAATTAATTTCTGAATTACATTTTTATATTTCTTAATATTAGTTTGCTTTTCTGAATTTTAATTTGTTATTTCAAATTGAAAAATTTTATTTTATTAAGTTTTTGTTATTTAACAACGTGCTTTCTTCCCAGCTATAAATATTATTTGGATAAATTCACTGAAATTGTTGACTTTTGTGTTGTTTATATAAGAGTATGAGAAAAGTAGGCTAAAGTTTGGGAGAACTCCTGCTATAAATAATATAAAATTGTATAAAATTATTATCAACATCATGTTCTATTTTCTCAATTTAAATTTTTATTTTATAATAATCTTTCTTTCCATCTATTTTTCAAATATTATTTTCGATTTCTTAATTTCAATCAAATTTTCGAAAAAATTAATTCGCAATTCAATTATGAAAATCATATTAAATTTATACGAAATAATCCATAGGGTTAATTTATTTATTAATAGAATCATTTCCTCATTGAATCATTCAAGTTTTCTTTAATTCAAATCCATTACAGAATAGCTTGAAACATTTATTGAATGATTTTATTTAACTTCAATTCAACTCCAAATATATTTTACAATTTTATACAAATTATTTTATTTTATTAAAATTCAACTTTTTTCAATTAATTTTGTAAATGATTTTAATGAAGAACAAATATTCTAATTCGATTTTGATTAGATTTGAAATTAACAAAAACGTATATGTATATTCAAAGGTTGAATGAATTCAACAATGAATGAATTGTATTCAAAGCCTTGAATACAGCAAAATAATTTGTTTTTTGAATGGATGTATGGAATAAATTTTTAATTCTAAATTACGATTTTAGTGATTTACTTATTATCAATTTGTTTTTTCTCATTATTAATTCCGATTTGTTTATTTTAATTTGTATTTTCTCAACCAAAATACATACATACCTAGTCGATTAACAAAATATTAAAAATGGATCGACCGTTAGTTGTTAGGTCCCGTGTTTCGAAAACCCCTTTAACTCTTATATGAATATTATTATTATATTAGTAGATGGTGTAGGATTTCTTATATAATCGGGCTTACTATATGCTCTTAATTACTGTTAAATTGATATTTATAGAATACATATATGTGTATGTATATACATATTTGTAAGATCAGTTTGTATTTAATTTCAAAGAAATCATTGATTTTTCACACAAATATTTATATTTTATATGCAATAAAAAAAATCAATTGTGATCCAATCCACTGCCTACAGTTAGAACAAATACTTCTTAATTACCATCCGAAACATATAAGTGATATTAAATCTGAACACAGAGGATTAGGTGTACAAAAAACATAAACTACTGCCACCAATACACCCAAACGAAGGTTTGTTCTCTACAATCAGACGACTGTCGTTAAATGAAACAAAAATTAACAATAACGGCTTATCTTCGTATATAAACTAAAGACATTTAAAAATCTCTTCTCATTTGAAATTTAACGTTCGTAAGGCGCGAACGTGTTTTTTCAAAATACAAAAAAAAAAAAAACACAACAACGAGAAAACGGGGAAAAAACGAATTTGTAATAGAAACAACAATTTTTAAAAGTGCGCTCACTTTTGTTGGTGCAACAAAGAAAAAACTCACAGATCTGGGAAAATAGATCAGCTGTAAGAACTTTAAGGACTTTTTAGTGAAATGTGTGCTAATTTCAAGAGTTAAGTGTGTTAATACGGATATAAAACGCCATCCAAAAGAGAAATTTTTTCAATAAAAACAAAAATTAATGCAAAAAAACCGGAAAGCAAGTGCTACAAAATTAAAAAAAAAAACAAAAGCGGAAGTGTGACAAATAAATTTAAACAGGAAATTTTATATTGAAAACACATTAATTTCCCCGAAACAAAAAACAGTATTTAGAGAACAATAAGAAATAAATTGCAACTTTAAATATGACGCAGCAGCAACCAGCCTGGGGCATAAGCCTCTCCAAATGTAAGTGTTTTTTATTTAATATTATTATTTCTCCAAAGTATGCGAATGTTCGAACCCTCGTAACAAAGACTGAAGAAATTTAATATTGTTTAGGCTAAAAATAAAACCTTTACAAATTATGGGTCGCAATTAACATTTTATCATCTGTTACTGAAGTTATTATTAAACATTTATTAATGACCCTTTAAATATATTGTTAATAATTAATTCACATACAAAATTGTGCTAATTTTATTTTTAAATAAATAATATTTCCGTTAAGTTTGTAAATTAAATTCAGATCTTATTTCATTATTTAACAGTTTTACGTCATTAAAACAAAATTCTTTTTGTGCAAATTAATAAATTGTTATATCTTAATTGTAACGATTTTTTAATTTTGAGTTCTACCGAAAGTCTTATAATACAGAGCTGTTAACAATATTTTTTGATATGGATCTTCATTATATTTCAATCAATATTTTAAATAAACGCTCATCTAAAATATTCTTATATAACAATATGGAAATTATGATTCTTTCTGTCAATTTTTTTAAACTCGTTTCATAAAGTATTATTATAATTATAAATTTTTTTTTTTTTGGCTGCGCAAATTTAAAATGTATTAATAAAAGCACTAATAATTATGACGTTTCAGTTTTATAAAAGAAAAAAATTAAGATTACGAAATATAAATATTGCACGAGTATTTCAAGTCGATGGTCATTGAAATGTATTAGTTTACGTTTTTTGTTTAACAATTCTATAAAATACAATGTGCGAATTGGAACGAAATAAAAAAACATAGTCTGTTGAACCATTTAATGACCCACCAAAAATTTAAATTGACTTCCGATTAGTGTGCATAGAATTGTTATTATTTTTTTTAAATAACTAGTCATTCATACTCATATTTGAACTATGTTGAACTTTAAACGTAATTATAGATAAAACGTGTTTAACATAAATTATATTGAAATGTAATACATAAATTAGAATAAATAAATAAATTTGTAGTTATAAATACATAGGTATAAAATATCAACAAAAAAAGTATCTAAGTAATTAATATGCTTGACACTTGGCTCAGCCAACGACTCATATGGCAGATATGATCTGCACATGCATGGACGGACGGACGGACGGACAGAAAGACATACGTAAATACCTGATTAACTTCAAATTGACAGTTTTTATTTGTTGACACTTGTACGATATATTAATATATATTTTTTATAATAGATTTGTTGCAACTAAGAAATTATCATATAGTTATTAAGTTATTAGAAAAATGTATCAAGGCATATTGGAATATTTAATATTAATGTTTAAGAAACAAATATCGCTGGCTTAACATGCAAAGGCTCTAAGTCCATATTTTAAAAACAATCAAAATAAGTATTTGCCGAGATAAAAGATACGGTACTTTTTATAGGGTCTTAGAGCTTTGTCTTGTGATAAATTGGACTAAGCGATTTTGTTCATCACTACAAAACAACGACAAAAAACGAGATAACTGCAATTTTGTTTTTTGTAATCAATGTATTTTTACTTATTGTATATTACTGCATCAATTTTTAAAAAAGTGGACTTAGAACCTTTGCACAAAAAAATAAACGACAACATAAAATTTAAAATTTACCTTTTTGTTGACATTAAGATATAATTACAAAAAATTTATTTTATTCCCAGTATAAATCTTCTAGATAAATCATTGATATTTATTGTTAGGGGATAAGCCAGTTCATCGGAAAACTTTTTCCCATAGACTTTATTTTAGAAGTTAATGTTTTAAGTTTAAATGCTTAAAATGTTTTTCATATTGTTGAACTTTTTTATGAAATAAGCGTGAACGTTAAAAAAACGACATTGAAGTTTCCTCGGAGCATGTATTTGTTTGTTCTTACAAAAGTCAAATCTATTTTAAGATCAGGGTCCGTATTGACGCACTCGTTATCGAATCAGCTTTTGTATCGAAAAATGATTTCGATATGTAAATTACAATAAAGAAAGGTACCAAATTTCTTCATCTTTCTTCACCTATATCTTTCTTGGTAGAAAGATATGGGTTCATATAAAACTTGTTTATGTCCAATTCACCACGATATTAATTATTATATAAAACATGTAAGAGTGTTATATAGGTAGATCATATAAAACATGATCATGCCCAATTTCATCATGATATTATTTATTATAAAACAATTATTAATGTTCAAGTCATTTTCCTTGTATGGAAACTAGGGACAAATGTTGCCCGATTTTCGCCATACCTTATAGTATAATTTAAGAGTATGTACTTAGAATTAATTTTTGGAAAATTTTATCAGGATTGAGAAAATCAATATAGCCTTCTTTTTTGAAGGTGGGTAGAAAAATTACAATAAATTTTACTCGATATCGAATGCTGTAATTCGCCACCTGATAAATATTTGGTGAATATGCTTATTTCGTCAAAATCATACATATGTATTTCAATGATGTGAAAAATAAATAAAACGTATCAAATAAAATATTTGCACATGACACATAAATTTAAATAAAATAATTTATATTTTTTTTTTTTACTTTTAAAGAAACAAAATTCGAAAATATTAAAATGTTTATTTTTATGAATTGCAAATTCAAAGAAGTTTAAAAGAGCTGGTTATTATGAATTCAAACTTCTTTGAATTTAAAATTATCATGTCTCGAAAACAAGTTGTTTAAAAATAATTTATAGGTGAATCCCCATCAAATCAATATTTTTTTTTTTTTTAAGTTAAAAATTTTATCTGAAGAAACGTGAACGAAATATTTAAAGGAAATCTTCTTATTAATTGTTTTGTTTTTTGTACATTGTTTATTTACGCAATTAAACAAATATAATCGTAATGTAGTTAATCTAAATTAACAATAGAACAATTGAATTTATCTAAAATGTTTAATCAATACATGTGGCGGTTTTGCCATTAAAACCCCATAATCTCAAGGATACTTTAATATGTTTAAGGTTATTTTGGTTTGTATTATTATTTACGGTTTTTTAACAAAAATAGACAATAACATCTTGTTTAAGTGCAAATAAATTAAAATTAAATAAATGAACGCAGGGCGGCAACTTTTATTTACGAGTACATGTTGTGTGATTAGTTAAATTTATTCGTTTTTGCCTTTCAAATACATACATTATAGTATTTACTTATTTGTTCAATTTATTGCCACAAAATAAATATTTCTTTATATAGAACTATTTAAAGTATGTTATGTATTAAAGTCAGACATATATAATGCACTTTTTGTGAGGTCGCCTAGGATATACACGTTGCTTTAGAAATTTTTCGATTTTTTAATGTCCTAATGTCTAACATACCAAATACTGAACATTTCAAAGTAGTCAAAGTGGCAATATTAAAAAAAAAGTTAGATTTTAAAATAAAAAAATGTCTAACATCAATAACCCATTTTGATTTTATACCAAAAAAATCATCAAATTTCATGCGTATCCCAAATCTCAATTTTTACATTTTAAGAAATGTTTTTAAACGAAATTTCAATAAATGTTAAATTAATTTTCGGTCACATTTCGTAACCTTTTTTCTAATATTTTTCTAATATGCCTCGCAAACTGTGCAATCTGTGCATTTTTACACTCTCGCAAATGAACTGTCAAAAAATTTATGGAAATTCGTTTGCACAACTCCGATAAGTTTGCGCGACAATTTAGACTCGCAAACTTGAATATATTGTACATTTGATGAATCAGCTGCTTCTGTTTACTTTTATTTATGAAAAATAAAAATATAAATATTTTGTGCATGTGAAAATTGTGTTACTTTGGAACAAAATGATTGGATTGAATGGCAATGTGTATGGAAACATTAGCCAACAGCTAGAACATAAACAAAATCTTCCAAACTATGTATATCATCGTTTGTTCCAAAGATTTTACTTTCATTCAACATTTTTAGAATTTCAATTTATAAAATGTGAAAAACTTTTTTTACAGCTTTTATTGAATTTATTTTTATTTGACATTTTTAACAAATATATGTACATTTTCTGTGTAAACTTGCACAAAATTGAAAAGGTGGGTTCATAAAACACGTCGCGCAAATATGCCCATTTACACAAATGGGAAACTTAATGGGAAAGGTGTTTTCGACCTTTCTGGTCGAAATTATGAAAAAATATATATCTAACTGATGTTTCCACAGGTATCAGTTTTACAGGTTTTTCTGTATTTTATACCTTCCTGTACCAAGATACAGCCTATTGACGCGTTACTTAGGTGTGATTGCGAAACAAAGAAGTAAACAAACTTACAAAGAAATTTACAAATATTATGTATAATACGATATAATACGGAACACTGAATCACTTTTTTGTTATTCATACGCACTTATGAAATTATAAGTATAAGTGAATAGCCATCATTGAAATTAAATTACTCTGGCGTACTCATACTCACAATAACATTGATTTTTAAGTATGCGTAGCATTAAATATGAATCCGACGTCGACATAATACTCATACGAACTCAAATCAGTACGATTCATAAATAACCTCAGACTGACTTATAATTTTAGGAAAATACTCATGATACTTAATATTGATTCAATTCATTCGACTCATGCTTGTTTTTTTTTTGTGTAATTTACATAATTCGCATTTTAATGGTTGTATTCTAATCATACTTATTTTTCATCGTCTATACAAATTGAGTTAAGTAGAGTCGAAATCAATAACGTCATAAATATTGTTAAGTATGAGTATGATGATTACCTCAAACTTTACGAGTCTCGACAACATTGTAATAAAGATGAATGCATATAAGTACAATAAATTTTGAGTCATGATTCAACTCTACTCACTTTTTTACTACTCATTGCTGAATATTTATTTGGATTACGAGAATATATCACTGCCAAATTTCATATTCATGCATTTAGTGTTATCGTGAACAAAATTAGTATAGTTGTACTCCGAACAAAGTTTTACATATATTTTTATCCAAAACTTTTAACCGGTTAACCTATTTTGTTCACAGTTATATCGTCATAGAATAGTATAAGGCCCCAGAATATACAGATATACACTTTTGTGGGTCTACGACTAATAATTTGATGTGTTACAAACCGAATGACAAATACATATATGGGGCATTTCATGTCAAGTGAACCAACTTTTGAAATCGATGTCTTCCGATTGGGGTGAAATTTGCACCATGGTTAGTTCTATTGGATAGTAATTCAGACAGGGGGGTCAAAATTTGACATTTTGGCCAAGAAGGTGTTTTTTCTCATCCATGTAACTTATAACCTATTGTTCTTAGCAAAATGTGTCCCAAATAGTTTAGATAGCCATTTCTTCAATCTTTTGGAAAAAAAAAAATTAAAAATAAAAAATGTTTGTAATTTTTTTTCCAAAATCAAAAACTTTTTTGACTTTTTTCAAAATGGGACCTTTTTTTCCTCAAAAGAAACCTTCGATATTTTCTTTTAAGACCTATTTGGTCGCTTAGTGGGATGCGAGTGCGGTATCTATCAAAATCATAAACATAAATTTTTTTTTTTTTTTTTTTCAAAATCATAACTTTTTTTCAAAATGGGCCCTTTTTTATTTTTTTTGCTTAAAAGAAATTGCTTTAAGAGGTTTTTGGTCGCTTAGTGGGATGCGAGTGGGATATCTATCAAAATAAACTCCTTTCAATTGGTCAATTTGGATTGATATTTTTGAACGATATATGCGATATAATATATAAATATTTGAAATATAAATATATATTTTTTGTAAACTCAACCAATATGAAACGTTAATTTTGTTTATAGTGGTTTGAGATTGTGATCGCGATTGAGATTGTGATTTAAAACTTCTTAATTGTGAAAACCAAAAAATCTTTAAAGGGTGGGCAGATGAAGATTATATTCTTATATTTTATAGTGGTTTGAGATTGTGATCGCGATTGAGATTGTGATTTAAAACTTCTTAATTGTGAAAACCAAAAAATCTTTAAAGGGTGGGCAGATGAAGATTATATTTTTAATACGCAAATAACTGCAATGTAATACTCATTGGCAAATTATAACTATAATTGATTAATTATTTCTCTGAAATACAATATTCACAGAAAAAAACTTCAACAAATTTAACACTTAGCACATTATAAAAATTATTGTAAATTTTGTTGATATGAAAATTTATTAGGCACTATATAATAATACCATACCATAATTACCCGTAATAAATTGTTTAGCTTTTAACGCTTTTTATCAGTTTTAGCTTTAAATAATATGCTTGGTAATAAGTAAATAAAAAGTCACTTGATCACTTAATTAAAAACTTAACATTAAATCCTCTTTAACAAAAAAAAACAAAACATAAAATGTTTTATTGCTATTAGATTAAATTATAATTTATAATTACTAATTATTCCTATTGCACTTGAAGTGGTCTAACACATTGTATTAAAACAAAACCAAAAAATAAAAAATAATCAAGCACGACCATACAATACCCTTCACTAAGTAACATTTTAGTATTTTTTATCGTGAGTGTTTTAAATTAAACATTTATAACTGATAAAGTCCTATTTCGGGAGGACGTTTGTATGGGGGCTAGGTGAAATAATGGACCGATTTCAGACAGTTTCAATAGACTTCGTCCTTGGACCGAAAGAAATGCATTTTCGAAATATCGACTAAGAAATGGATTCTAAGTATATCGGTATACTTTAGGTGGGTGTTAGACTAATATTTTTGAGCGTTACAAACATCGGCACAAATGCATAACACCCTTCCCAATATTGTGGTGTGGGGTATAATAACAATATTTAAAATGAAACATGTGCTGCAAGCTGGCAAATATATTTCCTACAAATATTTAAGTGATAAATAAAACGTAAACTGTTTAAAATTGATGCAAATAATTGTGCGAAATTCATTAAATTATACTAGTGGAATTCGAAACTCAGTTTAAATCAACTTTCACGTTTGCCTTATCTACGTTTCAAAATATTTTTAAACAACAGAATATTGCATTAATTATTTAGTATAATAATTATTTATGTAATTAAAAATAATCATTTAGAAAAAAAGTACAAAAATTATTGTATTAACAACAGGTGTTTTCTGTTTATATTAGATGCAATTGTTTAAACTTATTTTTGAGTTTGAAATTTATTGAAATTTCATAGATTTTAAATAATTAAATTTGTTTTGCGATTTCATTTTATAAAGGCACGAGAATTTTATATTTATATTGTTTTTATGATAGACAGAGTCTAATTTTTTAATAACGAACATTTATCACAAAATAAAGTAGATTCCTTAAATATTGTATATATTACGTAAGTATATCATTTATTATAACAGCAACAAAAAAACATCCAACAGAATCATTAAATTTTATGATAACAAGTTCTATTTATTCGAGTTTTTTATACTCTCTATAAAAATGTCTTGCACAGTTCGTAATTGTTTTAAAATAATTTCCAGATAGTATATCTTGTTTAGAGTATTCAAAGGCTGAAACCGAAAACCGGTTAACCGGGTTTTTTCTGTTTGAAAAATAGACCGGTTTCGAATTTTTACAATTATAATTTTTATAAAAATAAAGAAATTGTCTAATTTTTTGTATTTTCGCGAGCTTATTATAATAGACTTAGTTTTCGAAATAGTTTTGATATTATCATTTAAAAATCAACTTAAGCTGATTAAAATATGTTGTAAAAACAAAAATATAACCGAACAGAGCCTGTTTGTAAAAAAAAATAAAACGTTTTCTAACTTATTACAACAAAAGTATTATCTGTTATCGAGAAAATTACCAAGAATATTTAGATATCCTTTGTGGCCTCCAAAAAATCAGCATTTTAATAATATTTTCCTGATCTGGAAAATCACTCGTTGGCGAACGGTTAAATTTTTAATTCAAAAATAATCTTGATTAATATGATTTTCTTTATATATTTTTATTTGTTCGCCTTTACATTGTTTATTGTGTGTAAAAATACGAGGATGGGTCAAAAAGTCCGTGACTTTTTGAATAAAACACACGTTTTTGATTAAAAAATAGTTTTCTTTTTCAACATAGTCTCCTTTGAGCTCTATTAAGTTTGTCCAACGTTTCTCCATTTGTTTAACCATTCCAAAAACTAAGATTTGTCGAGGTCATCAAAATGTGAAATGATTTCATCGTTGGAGTCAAATCTCTTTCCGCCGAGACATTTCTTCAGGGTTGGAAACAAGAAATAGTCACTTGGAGCTAAGTCCCGAATCTGAGATGTCTATGGCTTCCACTATCTCTCAGACTTTTAATCGGCCAACATCATATCGTGATTTTGTCAATTGTTTCGGGTGTAGAAACCTCAACTTGTCGCCCATAACGTTCGGCATCTTCCGTGCTTGTACGGTCACAACGAAATTCAGTAAACTATTTTCCGCAAAAAAATAATGCTTAATGAGCAGACGAAGTTCACTTCTTTCCAATTTCTCCTTAAGTCACGAGGTAGTCTGCTATCAATGACTGTCAAATACAAACTAAATGACGCAGTTAAGAACCGGGAAATTCAAAATGTAGCGGACTTATTGACCCACCCTCGTATATCGAACTTTCAACAACAAAACAAACTTACATACTTTTAGCAATATCACTCAATAGGGAGGTAGGTGTTGACCTCCAACCGGTTTTTTTAGAAAACAACATTTTTCGAATAACCGGTTTTCTAAAAAAGTCGGTTTTTTGAATACTCTATTCTATCATAACTTAATTAAGTTGTTAAAGTTGAATTTATGAAGTCGTATAAATTTTTTACCAATTACTGGAAAACAACCTTTAACTAACATCGAGCGAAATTAACTAATTTAATTGTTTAAAATAGGTTTAATTTTACCTTCAAAAAGGTGTTTTACCTTTTATTGTTAATCATTTTATTTTGCAGCAACAAACAAATTGTATAAATAAAACTTAATAAATGCAATGAATGTTAATAAGCTTGTGGTATTTAGTTATTACTCGTATTGTTGTAATTTATTAAATGTTTAACAAAAGTTTACACAATATTATTTAAATTTTTTATATTGTGTTTTCTTGTACATATATATTTCTAAGAATAAATTACAAAAATTTGTGAAAAATATTTAATTGCAATGATTGACTAATAAAATAAAAATAATATTGCTTTTAGCTCTGAGGTAAAAATTAACGATATTTTAGTTTAAAGTTATATTGTTGCCATTATATGAACCAATGACCCATTAAGAAAAAGTGTAAATTTCTCCAAAAATAAGAAAAATGTGCCAAAAATTAAAAAAAAAATGTTCCTCTGCGTAATACATGAACTTACCCAAAACGGTGTTATAACTAAAGGACTAACTATAACTACAAATTTGAAGGCGATTTTTTAATATTTTCCAAGTATCTCCAACCATCAGTTAGTCAATATGAAGAATATTAGGAGTAGGCGTTTCTAAAGACCAGTATTTTGCACTTCTTTATTAAAAACTCAACAATTAAAAAAAACCAACAAGATTGTTAATAAATAACTAAAATATCTACTAAACATAGTCTTATATTAATCCGCGAAAGTTCTTTATTCTAATGTATTACTCAAAAAAATATTTTTATCAGAAAGAGGATAATTAGTATGATTAGTATTATTTGAAGAAGGATATTTTGGAAATCATATCCTTAATTTTAATATTATGTTTTCATTAAAATTCGTTCATATTATTGGGAAAAACGTGGAAAAATTTAAAGTGTGATTCTAAGAGCTAGTTTCTTACTTGCCAGTTAAACATAGCTTAACAAGCTGTTTTATTAAACCTGAAACATATTTAGCCGGGATTTAACCAACGATTGTGTTTCTAACTAATGGATTACCGACTGTTAATTTTGTTAGCATTGTCATAGATTTTATAAGAAAAAGCAACCGCGTACATAACTTTGTTTGTATATTTTAACTTTGTAAAAGAAAAAGTGACATTATAGTATATCAAATATATATTAAATATTATATTGCTGTTAATAAAGCAAATCAAAACAAAGAGCTGCTGTGCTAAATTGTTTATTTTATTTTTCAGCTGCTTGTGCCTTGGCATTTTATACATAGGTTTAACTCGCCAATGATGATCAGTTAAACCTAGATTATATACTAATGGCCTTATTCATAATCAATTTTTAAATTTATTACAGGTTTATAAAACAAATTTTGTATGAAAATTCTGTTTTATTAACCTCTTATAAAATACAATAAGTGAGAAACACAATTTTTAGTTCAATCTAGGTTTAAACGAATAATGTAGATTATCTTTATCCCAGCTCTTATGACAATAAAGGTTACTTTTGCAAACTACATAGCATATTTTGTAATAAATTTGTACTTAATATATAAAATATATTACATCTTTTAACATATTATAAAAATGATATACAGTGCACTCGCGGTAACGTGAACTAATTAAAACCAAGGGAGTTCATGTTAGTGAAATTGTTCACGTTAGCGATTGTCGAATTTCATGGAAAAAAATATAAAATTTTATAATATAAACTTGTGTTTTACACGCTTGAACGTGAAATAAAACAAAATTATTGGTTAAAATGCATTACAAAACAAAACGAGATCACGAGAAACTATAAATTGAAACAAAATTACATAGCAAATAAAATTACTCATTCGATGCCACTAAAAAAAATTAATTTAGAGAATAAAACACATTGTTTTAACAAGGGGATTCTCAAAACTTTAAAAATTGAATTTAATGTATGTATTGAAGTGTTGTCTACATAATTAGAAAACAAATGCAGTGAAAAAAAATTGTTCACGTTATAGAGCTTTCTGAGTTTGTTCACGTTACAGAGTAGTCAATGTAAGCAAAAGCTTGTTCACGTTAGGCGGTGTTCACGTTAGACGGTGTTCACGTTACCGCGAGTGCACTGTATATAATTTATTACATTTATATTTTAATAGGAAAATCTTTTAAATATGGAAGATGGCTTATTGAGATAAGATACATAAGCATTGGTATGAGACCAATATTGTAAAAATTGGATGAGCGTTTCAAAAAGTTGTATACATTGGAAATTTCACAAATTTTTTTGTTTCCACCCAGCATTAAAAAGAAATATAGATGTAATTTAAAAATTTAATTAAGTGCCAGATTTGTATCAAAAATTGTGAACATACATTTGCTTATTGTTTTGAAATCGATACATATGGAAAAATCTGTCAAGTTACTCTTCTTCATCACAAACACACGACAAAGTGGAACGTTCCATTCATGTAGTGTTACAACTAGAATTTTTAATTATTCCTAAGGAACTAGTTATGTGCCTTAGGAAGTTTATTTTAATTTTTGAAACTGGAATTTGGGTATCTGGATCATTCTCTTCTAATGTGGAATTTGTATAGTATTCAAAATATTAAAATTTATTGGAATAAATATGATCTTAATAAACGTATGATTCTCTAAATTAATATAAATTTAAATGAAAGTCTATTGGTGAATATACATTTAAAATACTTTATATATTATGAACGGTACTTCTGATTCGAATACAATAAAGCAACCGAAACAAACAAACGATTTGTTAACTTGATAATGAATTTAAATACTTGATAAATATTTAGAATATTGTTAACAAATTTATTCAATGAAAAATATTAATAATATTAGTTATTACTTAATTTCATTCATGCAATAGTAAAATATTACAAGGAAATTAATGCTAATTGATTGTTGTCATGAAAATAGGTGACTTTTTTTGTATTTTATTGATTTTAAGATAATTCCACTCTCTTAATCTAAAATCATCTCTCTCTCTTTTTATTATAGATTTTGTTATACCTCAACGTGTGATATTGGCTATAATGGGTTTCTTGGCAATTTTAAATGCCTATACAATGCGTATCAGTTTATCCATTGCTATCACCGAATTGGTAGTGAAGAAAAATCATTCCGAAGTTGGGGATACGGCAGTTTGTCCTGCTGACGATTTGGATTCAAATTCATCGGTAAGAAATAATTTCAGAAATCTTACTTGAAGTAAAATTAATTAATTTAATCAGTTCATTTATAAGTTTTTTATTAAAACTTATGAATCTTGTTTTT
Source organism: Calliphora vomitoria (assembly GCA_942486065.2). NCBI lineage: Eukaryota > Metazoa > Arthropoda > Insecta > Diptera > Calliphoridae > Calliphora > Calliphora vomitoria. The sequence continues at coordinate 143,190,971 of OW818030.2, forward strand.
AAACAGAAAGTAATGAAATTGTCTTCTAATTTTTGTTAATTTCAGAGCGGCGGTACATTTGAATGGTCCGAAGAATTACAGGGTTTAATTTTGTCATCGTTTTACATTGGCTACATTGTTACCCACATACCTGGTGGTTTATTGGCCGAGAAATTCGGTGGTAAATGGACTTTGGGATTGGGTATCTTGTCAACTGCCTTCTTCACACTTATCACACCAATTGCCATTACTGAGGGTGGTTCAACGGCGCTGATCATTGTACGTATATTGATGGGTTTGGGTGAAGGTACCACATTCCCGGCCTTGAGTGTTTTACTGTCACAATGGGTGCCCATTAAGGAACGTGGTAAATTGGGAGCTCTCGTATTGGGTGGTGGTCAAGTCGGTACCATTTTGGGCAACTCGTTATCAGGTGTTTTACTCGATATTTACGATTGGCCGGTGGTATTCTATCTGTTCGGTGGCTTGGGTGTTGTGTGGTTCATCTTTTTCGTAAGTATTATATTTGTAATTTATAGTTTTTTCAACTAATTGGTTTGTTTTTGTAGTGTTTTTTGTGCTTCAGTGATCCTGCTTCTCATCCCTACATCAAACCAAGCGAACGTGATTATTTAGAACGTGAAATGGGTTCGATTGTACGCAATGACAATTTGCCTCCCACACCCTGGAAAGCCATCCTAACTAGTATGCCTATGATTGCCTTGATTTGTGCTCAAATCGGTCACGATTGGGGCTTCTATATCATGGTCACCGATTTGCCCAAATACATGTCGGATGTCATGCAATTCTCCATTAAAGCCAACGGTCTATACTCATCACTGCCTTATGTCATGATGTGGATTGTTTCTATTTCGTCAGGTTTCATTGGAGATTGGTTGATGACTAAAGGCATTATGAATATTACCAATACGCGTAAATTGATGACTGGAATTGGTAAGTAATGAGGCTGAGCTATTAAATAATAACACGGTGCAACAATGAAAAAAAAAAAACTTGGAAAACGACCTAGCGTGGGTTATAGATATTGCTGAGTTCATTACAAATTGTGTCTAAAAATTACAGAAACACCCTCAAATTCAGTTATTCTAAAAAAAAACTTTTTCCGTGATGTTCGTCAACTTATCGACCTGTAACTCAGTCAGATTTTATGCGACTTTAAATTTTTAACGGGTTTGGAAAGAAAACTGATTACGCTTTAAAATGACGTGAATTTTTTTGATACATTTGTAAGTTATAATTACTGTTTTTGTTAAGAATATCTTAGAAAAAAAACTAAATTTTTAAAATTTTAGTCGCTTAGAGCTTATACAAATGTATACCAATGTATAAAGAAAATTTAGTTCTTAACAAAACATGATTTTAATTTTTCAAATCGGATGAAAATTGTAAAAGTTATTCAACTTTTCATTAACACCTTCTTTTAGTAATATAATACGAAACATTTTATAAAAATATACATTTTTTGCATACATTTTATGAAAGCTTAATTCTTTGCCTATCCATAATTGTTTAAAATATTGAAATCGGTCTAAAAATGTTTCAGTTAGAGGTATTAAAGTACTACGACCTACCCTAAAACAGTTTTTTCAAAATAACTCAAAATTTTGAGGGTGTTTCAAAATCTTTAAAAACGGTTTTAGTATGACCTAACCTAGGCCTACAACCCCCATTAGGTCGCTTTTCATGTTCTGACAAAAATTGTTATTTTGTAGCCGATTGTAATTGTTGTTTTACAATTTTCTGGATAATCCATAACGGCAGGAGTTTTCATATTCATTCTAACTTTAAAACTTTTAAGTCATTAAGTAAAAAATGTACATTAACATAATTTTTATTTACTCTTATAGCTGCCTTTGGTCCTGCTATTTTCATGGTAGCCGCTTCTTATGCGGGATGTGATCGTGTTTCCGTTGTTGTTTTGTTCACTATTTGCATGGGTCTTATGGGTGCTTTCTATGCAGGCATGAAATTAAGTCCTCTCGATATGAGTCCCAATTATGCTGGTACCTTGATGGCCATTACGAACGGCATTGGCGCCATAACAGGAGTAATTACCCCATATTTGGTGGGTGTAATGACACCAAATGTAAGTAAATGGAATTTTGTAATACTATGAAATGTCGGTACATTTTTATTAATTCTCATATTTAGGCCACTTTATTGGAATGGCGTTTGGTATTCTGGGTGGCCTTTGCCGTCCTTGTTGTCACTGCCATTATCTACAGTATTTGGGCTTCTGGTGAGGTTCAACCCTACAACGACCCTCAACCCAAAAGTAAGGACTTTGAAGCCGAAGAACGTGCCCAAAAACAAAGAAAAGAGAAAATTTAAGACTGTTCCACAGTACATCCAAACCATTTAGTTAAAATTAAGTTCCCTTTTTTTTTTCAAAAAACACTAAAAACTACGACTTTTTTTTGTAAATATCAGGTAAAACAGAATTACTTTATTATTTTTAAAACGGTACCAAATTTGTATTTAAGCGAACGAGAAAAAATTCCAGCAAAATTAAGTATGAAAACAAACAGTATTTTTCACTGTAATTCTGCTGGCGATTTAATTTAAAAACACTGCAACTAAAATTTAGTAAAAACTTTAAAGTTACTTATGAACTGAAGAAAATTTTTATTATTTTTGTATGTAATGTTTCTTTTAGAATTGTTGTCTAAATAGTATTTAAATGTATTAATTAATTCATAAGTTTAAAATAAGGAAATTGAGTAGAATAATAATATGTATTAAGACTCATTGTCTTATGTGTGTGTCCAAAACAAATCAGCAGGATATATTTATTTTAAAACAGTTGTTGTGGTAAAATAGTTTTTTAGGAACAATACAAATCATAAATAAATTATTTTATATGACAGAAAATTTTTAAGTTATTCAGATAACAAATTTTGAATTGTTGCATTTTTGTCCGATTAATAGTTTTTATTTCATTATACCCTACACCACCATAGTAGGGAGGGTATTATGCGTTTGTGCTGATGCTTGTAACACCCACAAATATTAATATAACAACCACCATAAAGTATACCGATCAACGCAGAAAGTGATAATTTAAAGATATTTCGATCAAATTTGGTACATCCATTTTTTCGCCATAAGGACGAAACCTATTGAAATCGATCCATTATTTTACATAGCCACTATAAAAATGAAATAGGACTTCATTGGTCATAAATGTTTAATATATATTGGTATCTACACAAATTTTGCCCAAATAAATTTTATGTATACAGAAGTCATGTCACCTAATTTTATGAAGATCAGTTCATAATTAGTCATAGCTCCCATATAAGTCCCACTTCCGAAAATCACTTTAACGAGCATAAATTTCTTAAAAATGTTGGTATCCACATAAAATACAACAGATATAAGTTTCACATAGACACGTATCTAACAACCTAATATCATAGCGATCGACCCATAATTGCTCATATTCCTGCCCACTTCCGAAAATCACTAACGACAATAAATTATTGAAATTTTAAAAGAAAAATATTTTTACACATTTATTCAGTGTAGTGTAGTCTTTCTTACTTGTTTTGTTATGAACCCGATCGGAATTGTTACAGTAAAATTATTGACCTTTAGAATGCTTTTTAACAATGGTTACATATATTTTAATATGTAGAATTGGATTCAGTCAAAAAAATAAAAAACATAAGAAGTGGAATTATTGCGTTTTGTTATGGACCTCCTCATATTTTTCATAACGATATATAAATATAATTGACAGTTCACATTATACAAATGTGTTAACATGGAGTATATCGATACGAAAATTTATAACCGATTAGTGAGAAAATGAGAATAAATAAGTTACAAACATTTTAAAACTTCTGTTTTGAATAAATATGAATACCGTGATTGGGCAAATCTTCCATTTTTGTTCATACACATTTTTACATGATTTATATGGTAGGGATATATTCGATTCCATATTATTCCATAAAAAAATGCTGATTTAAATACAGTTAATGTATGTGATATTCTACTTTAGCATAATTTACTAAACAAAATATGTTGAATTACTAAAAGTTATGTAAATAAGACAATTTAATTTTGAATTGTTCTAAATGTAGTTAAAAAAAACAATTGCGTATTTAAAGCATTTAATATAAAACACTGCTCTAAATCATTATTATCATTCTATTTTAGCACTATCTGTCTCTTTTATTTTATAAAGACTACCACCTTATTATCATTTATTTAAAATTACACTTTTCAAATGCGAATTTATTGTAATATTTTAATAAAAATGAAAAAAATTTACTATTTGCTATAATTAAAATTATAAAATTTAAGGTTCCAACATTTTGTTAAATAAATAAATTTATTAACAAATATAATGATTTTTTATTTTATACTTTCGTCAAAAATCACTTTTTATAATTAAAATTATAAAATTTAAGGTTCCAACATTTTGTTAAATAAATAAATTTATTAACAAATATAATGATTTTTTATTTTATACTTTCGTCAAAAATCACTTTTTAGTCAAATTTTACAGGAGGTACAAAAAACGTTATAAAATCCTTTGTTTTAAATATTTTTGAAATCTGCAAATGGGATTTTAGTATTTATTTGATATGATTTATAATTATAAAAAATCACAGTTGAGAAGAAGTCCGTTGGCTACTTATAAGTTTTTTGGGACTTTGCTCATTTTATATTACTTTTGTCGTATTTTTTAGTGGACTTAGTGGAAATCTGCTAATGGGAAATTAGTATTTATTTGGTATGATTTATAATTATAAAAAATCACAGTTGAGAAGAAGTCCGTTGGATACTTATAAGTTTTTTTGGACTTGGCTCATTTTATATTACTTCAAACGAGTTTTCTTAATTATACCCAACACCACCATAAGAAGGGTATATTGGGTTAGTGCTAATGTTTGTTAAGTGCAAAAATATTGTTCCAACACCTACCTTAAAGTATGCCAATCTCCTAAGGATCACTTTCCGAGTCGCTTTTATATTGCTCCAAGGTCAAAGCCTATTGAATTTGGTAATAATCGGTCCATTATTTCTCCTAGCCTCCATACGATTGCGCCATCTGAAAATAGTTAAGCTCTCATAAATATCTTAGTTATATAGATACCCAAACCAAATTCAGCACAAATAAGTTTTATATAAGCCGAACTCGCACTTTAACTAGCATAAATCTCTTAAAAATATTGGTATTCCAATAAAATTTAATACATTTCACCAAATTTTATAACTATCGCTCCATAATTAGTCATAGCTCCCATATGAGGCCCACTTCCGAATATCATTTTAACGAGTATAAATTTCTTTAACATGTTGGAATGACCAAGGCTTAACAACTGAGACAGCAGCTGTCCAGCTGGAATGTGTTTTTCATAAAAGGAAAGTCGGTATTCTCCTTTTAAATGAAACTTTTTTGTAACCATACCGCAAATTTCAATTTGATGGCTATAAAATTTGTTTCTAATTGCAATAAAAGGTGATATTATGCATATGCTGTTACCGAAAATGAAAACTAGTACTAGTGTGAGTATCTTAACAGAAGTTATGATTAATAGACGCCCATTTATATTTACTGCAGCGTATAATCCAGTTCATACTAGATATGAGCGATCCAGTGATTTTTGAAGGATGTCGTTCTCAGTGAATCACTGTTCTTTTAAACAGTGCCTTGATCACGTTTTATTTAAAATAACAACAATGTTAAAAATAATACAATATTTATTACTTAACATTTCATTTTATACACTGTGTGGGAGAAACACTCATATAACTATGAATTAACAGTATATTGAAAATATGAAAGAACGACATTTAACAGTATTTTGAAAACAGTAAATGAACTGCATTAAAAATATCTGTTACTTACTATATATATTCAGCAACAGTTGTCACCAGTGATTGTTCAAAAATATAAAAGAACGACATTTAACAGTTTGTTGAAATATGTGAAAGAAGTTAAAAGTTACCAGTGAATGTTTAAAAATATAAAAGAACGACTTAAGAGCACCAGTTACTTTCTATATTCAGTAACAGTTGTTATCAGTGATTTTTCAATCACGGTGATTAAATCGCAGGTATGGAAATATCGCTCATGTCTAGTTCACACTACCAATTTCATGACAGTTTGGATAAACTCACATCTTTTTCTAAGAACTATTTTATATTTGGTGATATGAATGCTAGTAAGGAGCTGTTCAGTCACTGCCTCCAATACAGCTAGTACATATATTATCCAAATAAATATACTCGCTTTGGACAAAATATCTACCCAGTCCTGCCGACTACAGTAGACATTCTTTTAACAAACTCGTGTCTCAATTTTTCAAACCTTGAGACACATCCAAATATTTTACAGTCGGACCAATATCTTGTGTTATTTCTGGAAATGTTCAAAATATGACATATTCAGTTCCCTTGTATTATCTTGCAGATTGGTCTGTAATCCGAAGCTAGATGAAATTAGTTGTCAGAACATTGACCAACCTGTTACTAATGCAGTTAATCTAGAGTGTTATTTTTTATAATTTAATACATATAGTTAATGAAGCTTTAAAAAAATACCTTTCGGTCGTAAATATTCTTGGCAACGAGAAATCTCTGATATTAGTAAAATGTTAATTAATCAAAGAAATAAGTTCAAACGAAAATATCAAAGATTTAGGGGTTTTAATTCTAAAAAATTAATTAAAAAGTATATTGAGGTATTTAAATAATCTAATTGATTTCCTCCTTAATTAAGTCCGAAATGAAACATGCGTCAAAATTTATTGCAAATTTGCCAGAGGGCTCTAAAATTTATTCGAAATTAACATAAGCCTTTTAAGGCAATAAAATGTCGATTACTTTATGTAAATGGTGATGTTATAAAAACTGGCGCTAAAAATGGAAATTCTATAGTGGGTGTATTTGGGAATTCACACACTATTACTTTAAATAATTCTTCACCTATATACACAGATATCTTAAGATTCATTCATGATCTTAACGACTAAATTCTTGACAGATCAAACTTGGAACCAATTTATCAGAAATTAAATCGTGTATACTTTGATTGAAAAATAGTAAAGCTCTAGGGTTAGATGGCATAAATAACATTATACTTTTCAATTCTTGTTTAATAGCAGGATATTTTTCAACGATTTTTAAGAAGGCTAAAGTAATCCCAATTAAGAATCCTAAATTACCGTTCTACTGGGTAAAGAATTTGGGAAAATAATAAATAAGAGAATTCTAGACTTTTCTAATCAAAATAAGTAATATTAACCCTCATCAGTTTGGATTTCGTAAGAAGCATTCTACTGTACATCAACTAAAATGAGATGTTAATTTTATTGAAAGTAACAAAAGCAATTGCAAGAGTACTGGAGTTCTCGATTCTAAAAGGTATGATGTCATAGTTTTTAAACTTAATACGTTCAGTTATCCAACGTGCCTGCTAATTAGTATAAAGAGTTTTTAGATCAACGCTCATTTTTTGTATCTATCGATAAAATGCTACCTAGTGATAGACAAATACCTGCGGGTCTACGACAAGGGTCGATATTATCACCTACACTTTACTCTATTTTTATTTCTGATATTACTGTTTGCAGGAATCATGAAGTAGCTTTCTGCGCAGACGATAGTGGTTTTATTCGCATTAGTAAAGTGTAAAACGCAATAATCAAAAGAATGGGAGATAGCTTACAATTTTACCTCAAATACTTTGATAAATGGAAAATAAAACTAAATGTAAATACAAGCTGTTATATTTCTATATAATAGATCGCTAAAACCTATTCCTACAAAAAAGTATATTCTAGGCGAGTTTTAATCCCACTAAAGGGTAATATCAAATATTTAGGATCTATTTTGGACACAAAGCTATCATTTAAACAACACGTAAAATATATTTATGAAAAAACAATTAAATGCTTTAATGCCCTTTACTCCCTACTCAACAGAAGATATAAACTCAATTTAAAAAACAAGATGTCATGTTTGGTTTCATAAAGCTCCTAAAACTTATACTAGAAAATTGCAGATAATACAAAATAAAAAACTGAAATCGAAAAAACCTTAACACACGTTTTTCATTAAAACTTTTAATATAAGTATTATTTGTTTATTTTTATCAAGTTAATTATGTTCATTGTTAATCTGATAAAAATGAGTGACGAGAAAAAACTGCGTACTAAAATTATTAAACATTTTCAACAAAACGCAACTCAGTTGGCCAAACAATCAAAGGTCTGCCGTCAACCTGATTCCAATGTTATTAAACAGTACCGGGAGAAATTGTCCGTTGATAGAAAACCTGGTTCATGTAGAAGGAATGGTCCACATTATGTTTCTAAAGCCAACAAATAGAAAGTATTTTAGAAGCCAAAAACAGAACACGAAAATTGAAGTCAAATTTTATACAACAAATATAACTGCTGCACAATGGATGACGAAACGTACGTATGGACAACTTTTTGCAGCTTCCGGGTCAATATTTTTATGTTGGTAATGCACGAGGAGATGTTGTAGAAAAGTTTAGGAACCAAAAGCAGAAAATTTTCCCAAAAAATGTTTGGCATGGCAAGCAATATGCAGTTGTGGCAAAAGAAGCCAAACATTTGTTACAAAGGGCCCTATATATACCGAAATTTACATCAAGCAATGTTTACCAAAGAGGATTCTTCCATTCATAAGAATGTTAAATATCTGGGTATTCTACTTGATAAAAAACTGAATTTCAATGAACACATATCATATGCTATAAACAAAATACATAAAATTACAAATATTTTATATCCACTAATCAAAAGGAACTCAAAATTAAACATTGAAAACAAAAAATTAATAATGAAAGCAATTTTTCATCCCATAATGTTTTACTGTGCCCCTGTATGGTCGACAACTGCTAATGTCCATATAAAAAAACTACAAGTGACACAAAATAAGTTACTTAAAATGTTATATAAGCTTCCCTGGCACTATTCCACTCAAAGACTCCACAGCCTGTCTGGTTTTGAACTTGTTTATGTTAAAATAAGCAAATTTACAACCAATTTTAAAAGAAAATGTGAATTGTCTAAATATAATCATATTAATGAATTGGTTTCAGCATAATTTTAAATTCCCAGAACATAACTATTTTAAGATTTTTATAGAGGTTTTTTTTTTAATTTTTCCTTCCCATCAATAATAATAAAAATACTTACACATTTTATAAATTTTTTTTAAATTAATAAAGTAGAAAAGGATTTCTAATTTCCTAAACTCTTTAGACTTTAAGACAAATGTAAAACAAATATTTATAATACCGTAATAAAATAAATAAAAAAAAAGAGAGGCAAATCCTCCAAACTGTCTGGAGCTAAGGCCAGTGGAGAGATATTGGGATATTGTTAAAAGAAAATTGAAGAGCACAAAATACATATCCAAAAGTGTGGTAGATTTTTAACGGAGATGGACTACTTGGTCGAACAAAGTGACAGAAAGCTAAATAAAAACCAAGAGAGCAAATCCTCCAAACTGTCTGGAGCTAAGGCCAGTGGAGAGATATTGTTAAAAGAAAATTGAAGAGCACAAAATACATGTCCAAAAGTGTGGTAGATTTTTAACGGAGATGGACTACTTGGTCGAACAAAGTGAACGGAAAAGGTTCATAAATTCATCACTATTGATTACAACTATAAAATTAATATTTTTTTGGTAAATTGTAATAATAACTTTAATTGAAAAAAAATAAACGGTATAATTTTCATTAACATATACATATGTATGTTAAGATTTTTTTCGATCTCAGTACTTAATACACAACCTACACCCCTGACATTCTACTGATTTATTATTTAGTTGGAACAGTAGGCGTGGACCTTCTTATACAAAGTACCTACTCAATTTTGGAATTAGTGGGAATGAAATCAATCATATAAAGATAATAGTTATACTTGAATATCTTGAGAATTATAATAGTTAAACTAAAACTTGAAGTTATTTTGTTACCATTATACAAAAAAGATAAACAAATAGGTGGGATCAGAACAGTGAAGTGGTATCTCCCATACCAAGTATATTGTAGTTTTCGGATATCAAGTGAAATGTAATTGTGAGTTTGTGTAAATGACGTTGATGCCACCCAGCGGGGAAAAGATGCAGTTCCTAAAGGCAGAAACAGAAATTGCATTTTAGAAGGTCTTCCGTTGAAGGCCTGTAAGGAGACCTGCAGCGAAATGCCTCATACAATGTCTACATAAGAACATCTATTAAAAGGCAAGCTTTTAAATAAGGTTATTAAGGAAAATATTCTTAATGAATTTAGAATAAAACCTATACAGTGGACTTTAAAGTATAACGTGTGTAGATTTATATATACACAACATCAAATGTTATAAAATAGATTTTTTAGAAGATTTTGTACCTTCTTCTGGTTTCGTTTAACGGTTTATAATAAAAAAGAGCAAACAAAATGTTGTTATAGAGGGACAACATATAAGAATAATTGCAAAACCAATCATGTTTGAAGTTTAAATAAAGGTTTGTTAGACCTTATTTTGTAATTCAATTTTGAATATGTATGCATTTTTTAAAAGAAGAAGCAAAGCCCTTCTAGAACATCTTCTGCGAGAAGGCAGATTATAATGAGTGTCGCGTTTTTTAGAATGTGTAAACGGGTATTTTAGAAGGCCTACAAAGTGAAGACCTATCATTTTCTTCCACTGGGAAGTGTCCAGTTATGCCAAAAAATTAAGGGGATCTCATAAAAAGTAAATATTTATTATCGAATATCTGGAGAACTATAACAGTGAGATTCTAAAAACATTGCGTGAGTTATTTTGATGCCATCGTATGTAGTTGAAAACCACAACTGAACGTATTTCGGAAAAAGGAATATGTTCCCTCCCATTCAAAGATAGTATTCATTATCGAATATTTTGGGAACTACTATAAAGAAAGTTTTCATATTTCCCTTAAAGTGCTTTGTTGCCAGTATCCGTTGTTTCTTTTAAAGTAAGGGGAACGAAACAGGATGGGTAACACGTCCCATATTCGATTAATTGCTAGTAATGTATATCTGGAGATTTATAATAGTGTGATTCTCAAATATATAATATAAAAAGTACCAAAATTGTTTGATTTCACCTTAATAACATAAAATAGTACTAAAAGAACTAAAATTTAAACAATTAAGTTTTCTTAAAATTTCTCAAAAGTTTAATCCAAATTATTTTAAAAGCGTTTGTTACAATTTTTAAAAACAGTTTTCATACAAGTTAAAGCGTTTTTTAGGTTAGTATGGAGTATTTTTAGGAGTTTGTATAAACTGAATTTTTGAAGCATTAGAATTAGAGTATTTTAGTCATACAAATATCAACTGAATATTTTGGTTATTTTTGAGAGACTATGTTACAGTTTTAATCAAGTCAAGTCGCAAAAGAAATATGTAGAAATTATAAACGGAATGACAAACTTATATACAGTGGTGGCCATGAGGTTAGCACACTTCATACTTGCTGTTTTCTAAAGCAAATTATTTCATTTCATTGCAATTATAAACTACAGTTTTTGGTAATTAGTGTTGTTTATGGTGTGATCAATAAGTCCCGTTACTTTTTTTTTGCATTCTATCGCTATTCTCTTTCAAATTTGTATTTTAGTGCAGTAATATGTAAAATAAGCTGGACACAATTTTAGCACATATAAGTATAATTAAATTTTTTAAAAGTTTTTTGAGGGTATAAATATTAATTGGTAAGTTTAGGTATTACTTAATCAATGAGGAAGAAAAACTGACTAAATAAACATTATTTAGATATGGCTAAAAAAAGTTTTGTACAGAGGAACAGCGAAAGATTATTCAACAAATGAACTCGAGAGGAACAAGTTTAAGTGAGATTGCTTATACTTTGGAATGCTCCAGGAAGATGGTTTATAATGCACTAAGACATATTCAGAAGTATAAAACATCTAAAAATGTTATACAGGCTCCTCGGCCCACAAAAAAACTTCACGTAAAGAGGACACTTTAATATACAGAGCCTCTGTCGGAGATCCTTTTAAGAGCTCCACCGTAATCCAGAGAGAAATTTCAGGAAAATATGGTATCAACGTGTACAGCAGAACGATAAGAAGAAGACTTAATGAAAAAAATTTACGTGGATGCATTTCTCAGCATAAGCCACATGTTTCAAAAAAGAACATACAAGCTCGGTTGTCCTTTGCTCGTGAGCATTTGGAAAAGACGTTAATTTTTTGGAAAAATGTCCTTTAGAGTGATGAATCTAAATTTTGTAGATTCGGATCGGATGGTATGAGGTATGTAAGGCGTCCTCCGAACATGCAACATAATCCAAAGTACACCAGTAAAACAATAAAACACGGTGGGGGTAATGTGCTGGTGTGGGCAGCATTTTCTGGGTATGGTGTTGGTCCTATAAAAAAGATTCATACTCGTATGGACCAGTATGTATACCAGAATATACTTCTAAATACAATGCTACCTTATGCAGAGGACAACATGCCACTTAGGTGGCGATTTATGCAAGATAATGATCCAAAACACACCTCACGCTTAGTGAGGTGTTGCTTGGAATCGAACAATATCGACGTGTTAAAATGGCCAGCCCAATCTCCCGATCTCAATCCTATTGAGAACCTTTGGAATGATGTGGAGCAGCATATAATGAGAGAAAAGCCTAAAAAATTTGGCCGATTTATGGAAAGAAGTAGAAAAAGCTTGGAATGATATTTCAGTGGATCGCTGTATGGCCCTTGTAGAAAGTATGCCAAGGAGACTAGCAGCTGTGATAAAAAATAAAGGGTATCCAACTAAGTACTAAGTTTTTAGTGAAATAAGTTTTTTTGTTTTGTTACTTTTTTAATATGAATAAACTTTTTTATTTTGTGCTAAAATACTGTCCAGTGTTTTTTTGAGGTTATTCTATTCTGGATAGAAAAACGCAAAATATATATAAAGGAATAATGCTGGACATGATGGGACGTTATCTTTGAAGGACAAGTAACACGCATGCAAAAGATATCATAAAAAAATTAAGAAATATAGGATATATTTGCGTTTAAAAATAGCAAGTAGCTAGTGTGCTAACCTCATGGCCACCACTGTATATCCTTGCCATTCATGGTGAAGAATATAAAAATCTGAATAATATACATTATGCGCATAACTTGAGAAAATTCCCATATTTAATTTTCTTTCTAACAAAACGATGTCTCTGAAAACCATAATATTTCCCTTATGGTGCATTTAACAAGAATCCCGTTTTATTATTACAATCAGTGGTTTTTTTATTTAAAATAATTTAAAAAATGAGTAAAAAAAAATTAAATGAAAAGAAAGGAAAAATTATACAAATGAGACGAAAATAAAATTAAAAGAACTACCTTTAAAGTACTCGTAATTTTTCAATAACTTGCTGATATTCCTCTTCCACGTGTTCGTATTCCACCTGTAACTGTTCAATGCGCTGTTTCAGATTGGGTATGCGGGCCCGTAACCATTCAGTGTCCATTTTTGCTTTTTCCATTTTTCTGATATCACCTAATTGTTTGTGATACACAGCATTTAATCGTTTTTTCACTTCCAAACGATAGGATGTATAATCATCCTTGTCGTGTTTATTGGTATAAAACAAACGTAAAATTTCGTAGACTTTACGGCACTGGCGGGGATTTAACTACAAAAATTTAAAATTATATTAAACTATATTGTGGTCACGTACAGAAATCTTTACCTTTAAAGCTTCTCTAGCCTCCTTGATCATTTCCTTGTTAAAACCCTTTTTAAGTTCCTCCTTTTGAAACGACTTCAGTTTCTTACATAAAAGGGCATCAACAAAATTACGTATACGTTGAAAATCATCCGATTGATCTTCCACTGTTATGTCTATGACATTTTTCAGAGTTTGATAAAAATTATAAATGGTTTTCAAAAATGTGGTACCTACGCCCAACTTTTGGAATGGTGGTAAAACCAACATTTGTGAAATTCTAGGACGTATATTTTGAGGATATGCATAATACTCATAGACGGTGGTATAGCCCACAGTGGCAAAAGATACCTCACCATTATCATTTTTAAATTTTTCATAGCTGCAAAGAAATAAAACTTTGTAGAAACTGATATATAAATATTAATTTAAATATACAATTTGTACTTACCATATAAAATATGACCACTGTGGATCATCTACATCAATATAAGAAGCGGCATCCACAAACCATAATACAAATGTCTGCAAACGTGAGAAAAATTTCAAAAAAGAAGGTTGTTTGTAGTTGGAATTGTACAATTCAAAAACTCTTTCTTTGCCCTCATCTTCTTGCTTGAATTCAAAAAGTTTTTCTCCAAAAGGCTGGAATTTGTTTGCTTTATCCAAAGTCTTAAGAAATTCATCAATATTTACAAAATAACAACCATCTGGCAGTTTTTCCGCTATCGCTGCCACCACATCATCAGCCTTAATATCTCCATTAGACAATTCGTCCACCTTCTTGTCATAATCTATGCCCAAATAAATTTGCAACGGTCCGGCTGTGTACAGAATGCGTACTTTTAAGTCTTGATAGCCAAATATGCTTTCCGATTCGCCAAATATTTGATGGGCCATTAAGGGGTGAAAAGCTAATTCTTCATTTTCCAAATCCGACTTAGAGCGTACTTTAACACAAGGAAAAGCATCCATTATTATTATCGATTAGTCTTCTAATTATATGTGACAAACTTACTCAATTTGAATTCCACCACTTCTAAGGCATCCAATACTAAATTTTGGTACTCTTGTATCTGAGCCATGCTTCAAGTTTTTTGTAATTACTTTCCAATCGTTTGTTGCAAAAATCCTCATGCAATATTTCCCTTAAATTTTTTGGATATTTTTAACATTTGTTTGAAATTTTGTTTTCCTTTGTAATTTGTATTATTTTAATTTGTTTTATTTGATATTTTATCGTAGATTTAAAGATTTTGAACACAACTATGAAGACGCCATAAAAAATAAACAAAATTGTGCCAAAACATCTTCTTTCTTCAGGCAATCGCAGTGAATTGTTAACTTCAGAAGATGCCAGATGTTTAAGCTATTTATAGAATTTCTCTTGAGGGGAAGTGACGTTTTTCTTTCATTGGTTTGCCGCAATCAGCATTTTCTTGCAAATTGGTAAGAAATCGTTTATATATGATTTGGATCGTATTTTTAAACATTTTTCGGTTAATTAGAAGATATTAGATTGCTTCATATGTAACTAAACACTACTACAAAAACTGAGTTAATTTTTATTTTCATATAACAATGTCTTATTGAATTATTCCCTGACTATACATGACAAATATTTATCATAACAATTAATGACGTTTGTTGTCAAAACAAAGTTGTCTGAAGAAAAGCACTAACAATTTTGTCATAACGAAGCAATAATACTAATAAATGAGACTATACCTGATAATTTTTTATCTTGACAACCATTTTGAGGTTTATTATGATAAAAATTAATAAGGTTTCGACAGGGGGTTAAGGACAATAATTCCTATAACTCTATATGACCCATTCGGATCGTTTATAATTGTATAAAAGTGCCGCACACCGATTGCCCACCAAAGCTTATGGTGAATGTGTGTGGGACATAGTTTGTTCGGTTAAGAAGTGGTGATTTTGACAAGGACCAGCCTTTTTTTGGCTGGTCTGGGTTTGAAACTAAGAAGATTGTTGTCAAACTCAACAAGAGCTTGCAAAATCAGTGGGAGCTACACAATCAGCTATTTCAAAACGTTTGCAAGCAGCAGGATTCATCCAACCGTAGGGAAATGAGAGACTTTGAAAGACGATTTTGATTGTCTGAAATGCTGCTTGAACGCTATAAAAAAACATTTTTGCACCGAATAATTACTTGCGATAAAAAATGGATGCATTACGATAACCCCGCATTTTTAAGTCATACATCCAATATTTTTTTGTCAAAAAAATTATGATGATACGTCCTTTTGTTTCAGAAACCACTAAAGCAAAATAACGCAGCATACATAACTTCAAAAATTGTTCGTAAAATATATTTTTTTTCTTCTGAAATTGTTTTGTTCTTGTGTTTTAATCCCATATTCGATAATTTGTTTTTATATCTGAAATATTTTTCATTCTATGACGTTTTCTGCTTTCCTGTAAAATGATAAAAAGTGATTTTACGTACTTTTGGATTTTCGACGACGATATGTATGTACGAAAGATACTAATACTAGGTATGTATGGATTAAACAGAGTTTTTCTATCTACAATCTAGATATTTATTTTTTTAATTTAAGTTTAATATTTACTGGAACTAAAGACTTAGGTTGATGTACCACAATTTAAATAAGACTACTACACATTTAAACGATGCGTGTTGGTCCCACTCTCTATGTTTGGCTTATAATAATGAGCGGTAAGTAACAAATACCAGTATGGACGATTCTTCAATATTTTTAACCCTTTCCCTGTCCTGTGCATCACATATGATGCACAGTCAGTTTCTTTCACACGCTCGTGCATCACATATGATTCACAAATATTATTTTTTAATTAACATAAAAAACTTTTTTTGTATGGGAACAGGCAAAAGGTTAAATAATGGATTAAAAACTTCAAAATATTTTAGCCCAAAAATGTATCCAATGATAAACTAAAAATAATGTTATAACCACAATTCTAAAAAAAATGTATACCATTATTGCCCAGAACTTTTTCTTTGGAATTTTGATACAAAAATTGGTCCTTGTTGGCTAAGGAATATTCTTTGTGCAGCAATTTTGCAAACAAAATTGTATGGGTGGGAGTTTTCGCCCTGCAACTGAAGATGCCATTGGGCAGATATCTAACAAATCGGCAAGACTTACAGCGATAATGTTATAAGTAATACATTTAAAGTAGTAATATTTGTTAAAATACTTATAATGAAATTCTGCAAAACATTTATAAGGATGAAGATAAACATAACGTTTTTGACATACAAACATTGTGCGGCTACTGTTTGTGCGGCCAAATATTTGATGAGCTATCAAGGTATGAATGGCTAATACTTCATTTTCCAAATTCGATAAGGCGTACTTTAACAAAGAGAAAAGTATCCATAATTATCGATTATTCATTCAATTATTTGTGACAAACTCAATTTGTTTTCCATTATTTCTAACGCATCCAATAATAAATGTTGGTCCTCTTACGATCTGTGCAATGCTTCAAGATTTTGTTTTTACTTTCAAATCCTTTGTTGAAAATTTTGAAGCGAAACAAATATTCTCATGCTATTTTTTTCATTTCGCTTGAAATTTAAATACTTTTATATTTATTTGAACTTTTGTTTTCTTTGTAATTCTTTATTTAGAACTTTTGTTTTAGATTTAAAAATATTCAAACAAGTAAGAAGACGCTTCATAAAAAATAAAAGAAAATAGTGCCAAAACATCTTCTTCCTTCAGTCATTCACAGCGAATTGTTAACTTCAGAAGATGCCAGATGCGTAAGTATTTTATATGTACACCTAAAAAGTGTACATTTATTATTAAAAACGACATAAAAACCACTACCAAAATTTACAACCCTAGCATGATAAATTTCTCTACTAAATAGTTTAGTTTGTCCATACTTCAGAAGTGCCCCCTAGTCTTAAAAATAAATGATAAGTTTATCTACTAAATATGTTTGTGACCACATATTCGAAGCGTCCTCTGGTTCTTAAGATGTATGATCAGTTTCTCTACTAAATAGTTAAGTGTGTACACACTCTAGAAGCACCCCCTGGTGTGGAAGTTGTATGATAAGTTTCCAAAACCATGTAGGTAAAGCGCCCCTAGTTTTAAAATTATATGGTAAGTTTATTTACTAAATAAGTGTGCGTCCTCATGATCGAAGCGCCCTCTGGTTCTTAAGTTATATGATCAGTTTCTCTACTAAATAGTTTATAACCTACATACTTCAGAAGCGCCACCTGGTTTGGAAGTTGTATGATAAGTTTCCAAAACCATATAGTTAAAGCGCCCCTAGTTTTAAAATTAGATGGTAAGTTTATTTACTAAATATGTGTGTGTCCACATGATCGAAGCGCCCCCTGGTTCTTAAGTTGCATGATCAGTTTCTCTACTAAATAGTTTAGTGCCTACACACTTCAGAAGCGCCCCCTGGTTTGGAAATTGTATCATAAGTTTCCAAAACCATATAGGAAAAGCGACCCTAGTTTTAAAATTAGATGGTAAGTTTATCTACTAAATATGTGTGTGTCCAAATGATCAAAGCGCCCCCTGGTTTGGAAGTTGTATGATGAGTTTCAAAAACCATGTAGGTAAGGCAGTCGCGTACAAAAACATACAATATTGCCAGGTAAAATAAAAGGAAGAATTGTTTCTACACATTTTTTAAGTGTACATTTATTACTAAGAATCTGGCATCACCAACATTATAAAAACATGCTTAAAACACTACTAAAATGTACTACGATGGGCAAAGAACTATATAAAAAAATTACAAAACAACACATTAAACTAAAACAATTCGAATTCATCTTTTTATGGAGTATTGTATTGTATATATTGGCTCCCTATTGTAACGAACAAAGCGATATTATGGCTCATTTAGCAAAGAAAGTCTTCGTGTGGATCCCGTATAACAAATTGGAAGAAATTCGAGTCTACAAGTAAGTTTTAAAATGTTTAATTTGGAATCTATAACAAATACTTATAATATTATGTTTTTACAGAGAAATTTTACGCTTGTTTATGTCCAAGGAATTATTTTGTTTCGATACCTTCAACAATGATTTGGCACTGTTTCCAGATGAGCACTAAGCATTGCAAAAATGTATTGCTGAACTTAAAGATCGTTTAAAAGAACATGTAAGTAATTAAAGCCTAGATTTTATAGTTATTTTATAAATAATTTAATAATTATTATGTTTCCTTTACAGAACATACGCATCATTGCCATGTATTACTCCCGTTTGCATTTGAAACGTAGTATGCGTGAATAGCTTATGCCCAAGTGATACTATACGCGTTAAGATTGATCTTCGTGCTGAAATTATCTACTTTACCATTAAGAAGAGTGCTTCGGATGTATTGAATGCGTGGTATAAGGATGTCAGCCAACTAATGTCGTTGGTTAACAAGACCTGCCTTTTAATCAACAAAGAATGATATTCATTTTGTTATTTTGTGCTGGGATTTTTTTATTTGCGGGCATTTTCTTAACGTTTTTGCTTAAAGAACTTGTAGTTTAGCAAATAAATTATATTTACAAATAAACTATTATGCGTGATTTTAGATTTTTCATATAAAAAACGATGGGTATTTGGTGGGAAATATGAGTGATGAATACAGATTATTGTGTCCTTTTTCCTCTGGGACCTCTTATTAACGATCTATGAGTGATTTTAGATGTAATTTTATACATAGTGCTGTAAAATTGATTACATATACTTGACCGTAAAGCTGTTTAGAACCGAGTTCGAAGAAATTCACAGCAAGTAATGTTTGAAGGAACTGAATATATCAAAGGAATTACATTAAATATGACTTGGGACTTCGGGCTTACAAAAGACATACAGGGCATCTACTTCGGCGGCACTGAAACAGAAACGCAAGCAAAAAACAAAAGCACTGCTTCGTCAGTATGCAAGTAATGCCCATAGGAAATTTCTGTTTACAAATGAAAACAATTTCAGTGGAGGAGTATTTCAACAAACAAAATGAAAGAGTCTATGCTACGCCATCTCGACAAACATCGGAAGTAGTGCCTAGGGAGCTCCCTGCTTCTGTGATGGTATGGTGGGGAGTTGCATATGATAAATAAGATAAATTTTTGCGAAAAAGGAGTAGAAACAAACAATTTTGGAGAATGTTTGGAATCCAATAACGTTTAATTGTTGACGACTTAAAGGGTGAGAATTTGTTGTCTTATGTGGAGAGAACATTTCAGTTGATGATGTGTTGTTGGTGGGACCATTTGAATTGGTTTTTGCGGGAATGTTTAATAAAGCCCAATTGGACGAGCCGGGTGATTATTTTAGACATTATTCGTAAGAAAAGGCACAAGGCATACACTACGGTTAATGGCGTGATGATCCTCATGATAAGGAAACTTTACTGGTGGCCCGTAATGATGCCTCTAAAAATTAGAAATTGGTTTTTGTGGCCGGCAATGCATTTGATGCCATTTTAAGCTATTTGGAAAAGGATTTTCAAGGTACACCCTTTACAGCGGCTACTGTAAACAATGTTAAACATGTTAAAGGGCGATAGAGATGATCCTGTTACCAAAGCTGTAATGGAAAAACTGCAACACATTGCTACTGCTGTTGCTGCTGCGACCATAGCAGTAGATGCATTACCAACATTATAAAAACATACTAAAAACACTACTAAAATGTACTACGATGGGCAAAGAACGTTATTTAAAAAGAAAATAGTGTTTTTTAGGAAAATTATTACAAAACAACACATAAAACTAAAACAATGCGAATTCATATGTTTGTGCAGTATTGTATTGTATATATTGGCTCCCTATTGTAACGAACAAAGCGATATTATGGCTCATTTAGCAAAGAAAGTCTTCGTGTGGATCCCGTATAACAAATTGGAAGAAATTCGAGTCTACAAGTAAGTTTTAAAATGTTTAATTTTGAATCTATAACAAATACTTATAATATTATGTTTTTACAGAGAAATTTTACGCTTGTTTATGTCCAAGGAATTATTTTGTTTCGATACCTTCAACAATGATTTGGCACTGTTTCCAGATGAGCACTAAGCATTGCAAAAATGTATTGCTGAACTTAAAGATCGTTTAAAAGAACATGTAAGTAATTAAAGCCTAGATTTTATAGTTATTTTATAAATAATTTAATAATTATTATGTTTCCTTTACAGAACATACGCATCATTGCCATGTATTACTCCCGTTTGCATTTGAAACGTAGTATGCGTGAATAGCTTATGCCCAAGTGATACTATACGCGTTAAGATTGATCTTCGTGCTGAAATTATCTACTTTACCATTAAGAAGAGTGCTTCGGATGTATTGAATGCGTGGTATAAGGATGTCAGCCAACTAATGTCGTTGGTTAACAAGACCTGCCTTTTAATCAATAAAGAATGATATTCATTTTGTTATTTTGTGCTGGGATTTTTTTATTTGCGGGCATTTTCTTAACGTTTTTGCTTAAAGAACTTGTAGTTTAGCAAATAAATTATATTTACAAATAAACTATTATGCGTGATTTTAGATTTTTCATATAAAAAACGATGGGTATTTGGTGGGAAATATGAGTGATGAATACAGATTATTGTGTCCTTTTTCCTCTGGGACCTCTTATTAACGATCTATGAGTGATTTTAGATGTAATTTTATACATAGTGCTGTAAAATTGATTACATATACTTGACCGTAAAGCTGTTTAGAACCGAGTTCGAAGAAATTCACAGCAAGTAATGTTTGAAGGAACTGAATATATCAAAGGAATTACATTAAATATGACTTGGGACTTCGGGCTTACAAAAGACATACAGGGCATCTACTTCGGCGGCACTGAAACAGAAACGCAAGCAAAAAACAAAAGCACTGCTTCGTCAGTATGCAAGTAATGCCCATAGGAAATTTCTGTTTACAAATGAAAACAATTTCAGTGGAGGAGTATTTCAACAAACAAAATGAAAGAGTCTATGCTACGCCATCTCGACAAACATCGGAAGTAGTGCCTAGGGAGCTCCCTGCTTCTGTGATGGTATGGTGGGGAGTTGCATATGATAAATAAGATAAATTTTTGCGAAAAAGGAGTAGAAACAAACAATTTTGGAGAATGTTTGGAATCCAATAACGTTTAATTGTTGACGACTTAAAGGGTGAGAATTTGTTGTCTTATGTGGAGAGAACATTTCAGTTGATGATGTGTTGTTGGTGGGACCATTTGAATTGGTTTTTGCGGGAATGTTTAATAAAGCCCAATTGGACGAGCCGGGTGATTATTTTAGACATTATTCGTAAGAAAAGGCACAAGGCATACACTACGGTTAATGGCGTGATGATCCTCATGATAAGGAAACTTTACTGGTGGCCCGTAATGATGCCTCTAAAAATTAGAAATTGGTTTTTGTGGCCGGCAATGCATTTGATGCCATTTTAAGCTATTTGGAAAAGGATTTTCAAGGTACACCCTTTACAGCGGCTACTGTAAACAATGTTAAACATGTTAAAGGGCGATAGAGATGATCCTGTTACCAAAGCTGTAATGGAAAAACTGCAACACATTGCTACTGCTGTTGCTGCTGCGACCATAGCAGTAGATGCATTACCAACATTATAAAAACATACTAAAAACACTACTAAAATGTACTACGATGGGCAAAGAACGTTATTTAAAAAGAAAATAGTGTTTTTTAGGAAAATTATTACAAAACAACACATAAAACTAAAACAATGCGAATTCATATGTTTGTGCAGTATTGTATTGTATATATTGGCTCCCTATTGTAACGAACAAAGCGATATTATGGCTCATTTAGCAAAGAAAGTCTTCGTGTGGATCCCGTATAACAAATTGGAAGAAATTCGAGTCTACAAGTAAGTTTTAAAATGTTTAATTTGGAATCTATAACAAATACTTATAATATTATGTTTTTACAGAGAAATTTTACGCTTGTTTATGTCCAAGGAATTATTTTGTTTCGATACCTTCAACAATGATTTGGCACTGTTTCCAGATGAGCACTAAGCATTGCAAAAATGTATTGCTGAACTTAAAGATCGTTTAAAAGAACATGTAAGTAATTAAAGCCTAGATTTTATAGTTATTTTATAAATAATTTAATAATTATTATGTTTCCTTTACAGAACATACGCATCATTGCCATGTATTACTCCCGTTTGCATTTGAAACGTAGTATGCGTGAATAGCTTATGCCCAAGTGATACTATACGCGTTAAGATTGATCTTCGTGCTGAAATGATCTACTTTACCATTAAGAAGAGTGCTTCGGATGTATTGAATGCGTGGTATAAGGATGTCAGCCAACTAATGTCGTTGGTTAACAAGACCTGCCTTTTAATCAACAAAGAATGATATTCATTTTGTTATTTTGTGCTGGGATTTTTTTATTTGCGGGCATTTTCTTAACGTTTTTGCTTAAAGAACTTGTAGTTTAGCAAATAAATTATATTTACAAATAAACTATTATGCGTGATTTTAGATTTTTCATATAAAAAACGATGGGTATTTGGTGGGAAATATGAGTGATGAATACAGATTATTGTGTCCTTTTTCCTCTGGGACCTCTTATTAACGATCTATGAGTGATTTTAGATGTAATTTTATACATAGTGCTGTAAAATTGATTACATATACTTGACCGTAAAGCTGTTTAGAACCGAGTTCGAAGAAATTCACAGCAAGTAATGTTTGAAGGAACTGAATATATCAAAGGAATTACATTAAATATGACTTGGGACTTCGGGCTTACAAAAGACATACAGGGCATCTACTTCGGCGGCACTGAAACAGAAACGCAAGCAAAAAACAAAAGCACTGCTTCGTCAGTATGCAAGTAATGCCCATAGGAAATTTCTGTTTACAAATGAAAACAATTTCAGTGGAGGAGTATTTCAACAAACAAAATGAAAGAGTCTATGCTACGCCATCTCGACAAACATCGGAAGTAGTGCCTAGGGAGCTCCCTGCTTCTGTGATGGTATGGTGGGGAGTTGCATATGATAAATAAGATAAATTTTTGCGAAAAAGGAGTAGAAACAAACAATTTTGGAGAATGTTTGGAATCCAATAACGTTTAATTGTTGACGACTTAAAGGGTGAGAATTTGTTGTCTTATGTGGAGAGAACATTTCAGTTGATGATGTGTTGTTGGTGGGACCATTTGAATTGGTTTTTGCGGGAATGTTTAATAAAGCCCAATTGGACGAGCCGGGTGATTATTTTAGACATTATTCGTAAGAAAAGGCACAAGGCATACACTACGGTTAATGGCGTGATGATCCTCATGATAAGGAAACTTTACTGGTGGCCCGTAATGATGCCTCTAAAAATTAGAAATTGGTTTTTGTGGCCGGCAATGCATTTGATGCCATTTTAAGCTATTTGGAAAAGGATTTTCAAGGTACACCCTTTACAGCGGCTACTGTAAACAATGTTAAACATGTTAAAGGGCGATAGAGATGATCCTGTTACCAAAGCTGTAATGGAAAAACTGCAACACATTGCTACTGCTGTTGCTGCTGCGACCATAGCAGTAGATGCATTACCAACATTATAAAAACATACTAAAAACACTACTAAAATGTACTACGATGGGCAAAGAACGTTATTTAAAAAGAAAATAGTGTTTTTTAGGAAAATTATTACAAAACAACACATAAAACTAAAACAATGCGAATTCATATGTTTGTGCAGTATTGTATTGTATATATTGGCTCCCTATTGTAACGAACAAAGCGATATTATGGCTCATTTAGCAAAGAAAGTCTTCGTGTGGATCCCGTATAACAAATTGGAAGAAATTCGAGTCTACAAGTAAGTTTTAAAATGTTTAATTTGGAATCTATAACAAATACTTATAATATTATGTTTTTACAGAGAAATTTTACGCTTGTTTATGTCCAAGGAATTATTTTGTTTCGATACCTTCAACAATGATTTGGCACTGTTTCCAGATGAGCACTAAGCATTGCAAAAATGTATTGCTGAACTTAAAGATCGTTTAAAAGAACATGTAAGTAATTAAAGCCTAGATTTTATAGTTATTTTATAAATAATTTAATAATTATTATGTTTCCTTTACAGAACATACGCATCATTGCCATGTATTACTCCCGTTTGCATTTGAAACGTAGTATGCGTGAATAGCTTATGCCCAAGTGATACTATACGCGTTAAGATTGATCTTCGTGCTGAAATTATCTACTTTACCATTAAGAAGAGTGCTTCGGATGTATTGAATGCGTGGTATAAGGATGTCAGCCAACTAATGTCGTTGGTTAACAAGACCTGCCTTTTAATCAATAAAGAATGATATTCATTTTGTTATTTTGTGCTGGGATTTTTTTATTTGCGGGCATTTTCTTAACGTTTTTGCTTAAAGAACTTGTAGTTTAGCAAATAAATTATATTTACAAATAAACTATTATGCGTGATTTTAGATTTTTCATATAAAAAACGATGGGTATTTGGTGGGAAATATGAGTGATGAATACAGATTATTGTGTCCTTTTTCCTCTGGGACCTCTTATTAACGATCTATGAGTGATTTTAGATGTAATTTTATACATAGTGCTGTAAAATTGATTACATATACTTGACCGTAAAGCTGTTTAGAACCGAGTTCGAAGAAATTCACAGCAAGTAATGTTTGAAGGAACTGAATATATCAAAGGAATTACATTAAATATGACTTGGGACTTCGGGCTTACAAAAGACATACAGGGCATCTACTTCGGCGGCACTGAAACAGAAACGCAAGCAAAAAACAAAAGCACTGCTTCGTCAGTATGCAAGTAATGCCCATAGGAAATTTCTGTTTACAAATGAAAACAATTTCAGTGGAGGAGTATTTCAACAAACAAAATGAAAGAGTCTATGCTACGCCATCTCGACAAACATCGGAAGTAGTGCCTAGGGAGCTCCCTGCTTCTGTGATGGTATGGTGGGGAGTTGCATATGATAAATAAGATAAATTTTTGCGAAAAAGGAGTAGAAACAAACAATTTTGGAGAATGTTTGGAATCCAATAACGTTTAATTGTTGACGACTTAAAGGGTGAGAATTTGTTGTCTTATGTGGAGAGAACATTTCAGTTGATGATGTGTTGTTGGTGGGACCATTTGAATTGGTTTTTGCGGGAATGTTTAATAAAGCCCAATTGGACGAGCCGGGTGATTATTTTAGACATTATTCGTAAGAAAAGGCACAAGGCATACACTACGGTTAATGGCGTGATGATCCTCATGATAAGGAAACTTTACTGGTGGCCCGTAATGATGCCTCTAAAAATTAGAAATTGGTTTTTGTGGCCGGCAATGCATTTGATGCCTTTTTAAGCTATTTGGAAAAGGATTTTCAAGGTACACCCTTTACAGCGGCTACTGTAAACAATGTTAAACATGTTAAAGGGCGATAGAGATGATCCTGTTACCAAAGCTGTAATGGAAAAACTGCAACACATTGCTACTGCTGTTGCTGCTGCGACCATAGCAGTAGATGCATTACCAACATTATAAAAACATACTAAAAACACTACTAAAATGTACTACGATGGGCAAAGAACGTTATTTAAAAAGAAAATAGTGTTTTTTAGGAAAATTATTACAAAACAACACATAAAACTAAAACAATGCGAATTCATATGTTTGTGCAGTATTGTATTGTATATATTGGCTCCCTATTGTAACGAACAAAGCGATATTATGGCTCATTTAGCAAAGAAAGTCTTCGTGTGGATCCCGTATAACAAATTGGAAGAAATTCGAGTCTACAAGTAAGTTTTAAAATGTTTAATTTGGAATCTATAACAAATACTTATAATATTATGTTTTTACAGAGAAATTTTACGCTTGTTTATGTCCAAGGAATTATTTTGTTTCGATACCTTCAACAATGATTTGGCACTGTTTCCAGATGAGCACTAAGCATTGCAAAAATGTATTGCTGAACTTAAAGATCGTTTAAAAGAACATGTAAGTAATTAAAGCCTAGATTTTATAGTTATTTTATAAATAATTTAATAATTATTATGTTTCCTTTACAGAACATACGCATCATTGCCATGTATTACTCCCGTTTGCATTTGAAACGTAGTATGCGTGAATAGCTTATGCCCAAGTGATACTATACGCGTTAAGATTGATCTTCGTGCTGAAATTATCTACTTTACCATTAAGAAGAGTGCTTCGGATGTATTGAATGCGTGGTATAAGGATGTCAGCCAACTAATGTCGTTGGTTAACAAGACCTGCCTTTTAATCAACAAAGAATGATATTCATTTTGTTATTTTGTGCTGGGATTTTTTTATTTGCGGGCATTTTCTTAACGTTTTTGCTTAAAGAACTTGTAGTTTAGCAAATAAATTATATTTACAAATAAACTATTATGCGTGATTTTAGATTTTTCATATAAAAAACGATGGGTATTTGGTGGGAAATATGAGTGATGAATACAGATTATTGTGTCCTTTTTCCTCTGGGACCTCTTATTAACGATCTATGAGTGATTTTAGATGTAATTTTATACATAGTGCTGTAAAATTGATTACATATACTTGACCGTAAAGCTGTTTAGAACCGAGTTCGAAGAAATTCACAGCAAGTAATGTTTGAAGGAACTGAATATATCAAAGGAATTACATTAAATATGACTTGGGACTTCGGGCTTACAAAAGACATACAGGGCATCTACTTCGGCGGCACTGAAACAGAAACGCAAGCAAAAAACAAAAGCACTGCTTCGTCAGTATGCAAGTAATGCCCATAGGAAATTTCTGTTTACAAATGAAAACAATTTCAGTGGAGGAGTATTTCAACAAACAAAATGAAAGAGTCTATGCTACGCCATCTCGACAAACATCGGAAGTAGTGCCTAGGGAGCTCCCTGCTTCTGTGATGGTATGGTGGGGAGTTGCATATGATAAATAAGATAAATTTTTGCGAAAAAGGAGTAGAAACAAACAATTTTGGAGAATGTTTGGAATCCAATAACGTTTAATTGTTGACGACTTAAAGGGTGAGAATTTGTTGTCTTATGTGGAGAGAACATTTCAGTTGATGATGTGTTGTTGGTGGGACCATTTGAATTGGTTTTTGCGGGAATGTTTAATAAAGCCCAATTGGACGAGCCGGGTGATTATTTTAGACATTATTCGTAAGAAAAGGCACAAGGCATACACTACGGTTAATGGCGTGATGATCCTCATGATAAGGAAACTTTACTGGTGGCCCGTAATGATGCCTCTAAAAATTAGAAATTGGTTTTTGTGGCCGGCAATGCATTTGATGCCATTTTAAGCTATTTGGAAAAGGATTTTCAAGGTACACCCTTTACAGCGGCTACTGTAAACAATGTTAAACATGTTAAAGGGCGATAGAGATGATCCTGTTACCAAAGCTGTAATGGAAAAACTGCAACACATTGCTACTGCTGTTGCTGCTGCGACCATAGCAGTAGATGCATTACCAACATTATAAAAACATACTAAAAACACTACTAAAATGTACTACGATGGGCAAAGAACGTTATTTAAAAAGAAAATAGTGTTTTTTAGGAAAATTATTACAAAACAACACATAAAACTAAAACAATGCGAATTCATATGTTTGTGCAGTATTGTATTGTATATATTGGCTCCCTATTGTAACGAACAAAGCGATATTATGGCTCATTTAGCAAAGAAAGTCTTCGTGTGGATCCCGTATAACAAATTGGAAGAAATTCGAGTCTACAAGTAAGTTTTAAAATGTTTAATTTGGAATCTATAACAAATACTTATAATATTATGTTTTTACAGAGAAATTTTACGCTTGTTTATGTCCAAGGAATTATTTTGTTTCGATACCTTCAACAATGATTTGGCACTGTTTCCAGATGAGCACTAAGCATTGCAAAAATGTATTGCTGAACTTAAAGATCGTTTAAAAGAACATGTAAGTAATTAAAGCCTAGATTTTATAGTTATTTTATAAATAATTTAATAATTATTATGTTTCCTTTACAGAACATACGCATCATTGCCATGTATTACTCCCGTTTGCATTTGAAACGTAGTATGCGTGAATAGCTTATGCCCAAGTGATACTATACGCGTTAAGATTGATCTTCGTGCTGAAATTATCTACTTTACCATTAAGAAGAGTGCTTCGGATGTATTGAATGCGTGGTATAAGGATGTCAGCCAACTAATGTCGTTGGTTAACAAGACCTGCCTTTTAATCAATAAAGAATGATATTCATTTTGTTATTTTGTGCTGGGATTTTTTTATTTGCGGGCATTTTCTTAACGTTTTTGCTTAAAGAACTTGTAGTTTAGCAAATAAATTATATTTACAAATAAACTATTATGCGTGATTTTAGATTTTTCATATAAATAACGATGGGTATTTGGTGGGAAATATGAGTGATGAATACAGATTATTGTGTCCTTTTTCCTCTGGGACCTCTTATTAACGATCTATGAGTGATTTTAGATGTAATTTTATACATAGTGCTGTAAAATTGATTACATATACTTGACCGTAAAGCTGTTTAGAACCGAGTTCGAAGAAATTCACAGCAAGTAATGTTTGAAGGAACTGAATATATCAAAGGAATTACATTAAATATGACTTGGGACTTCGGGCTTACAAAAGACATACAGGGCATCTACTTCGGCGGCACTGAAACAGAAACGCAAGCAAAAAACAAAAGCACTGCTTCGTCAGTATGCAAGTAATGCCCATAGGAAATTTCTGTTTACAAATGAAAACAATTTCAGTGGAGGAGTATTTCAACAAACAAAATGAAAGAGTCTATGCTACGCCATCTCGACAAACATCGGAAGTAGTGCCTAGGGAGCTCCCTGCTTCTGTGATGGTATGGTGGGGAGTTGCATATGATAAATAAGATAAATTTTTGCGAAAAAGGAGTAGAAACAAACAATTTTGGAGAATGTTTGGAATCCAATAACGTTTAATTGTTGACGACTTAAAGGGTGAGAATTTGTTGTCTTATGTGGAGAGAACATTTCAGTTGATGATGTGTTGTTGGTGGGACCATTTGAATTGGTTTTTGCGGGAATGTTTAATAAAGCCCAATTGGACGAGCCGGGTGATTATTTTAGACATTATTCGTAAGAAAAGGCACAAGGCATACACTACGGTTAATGGCGTGATGATCCTCATGATAAGGAAACTTTACTGGTGGCCCGTAATGATGCCTCTAAAAATTAGAAATTGGTTTTTGTGGCCGGCAATGCATTTGATGCCATTTTAAGCTATTTGGAAAAGGATTTTCAAGGTACACCCTTTACAGCGGCTACTGTAAACAATGTTAAACATGTTAAAGGGCGATAGAGATGATCCTGTTACCAAAGCTGTAATGGAAAAACTGCAACACATTGCTACTGCTGTTGCTGCTGCGACCATAGCAGTAGATGCATTACCAACATTATAAAAACATACTAAAAACACTACTAAAATGTACTACGATGGGCAAAGAACGTTATTTAAAAAGAAAATAGTGTTTTTTAGGAAAATTATTACAAAACAACACATAAAACTAAAACAATGCGAATTCATATGTTTGTGCAGTATTGTATTGTATATATTGGCTCCCTATTGTAACGAACAAAGCGATATTATGGCTCATTTAGCAAAGAAAGTCTTCGTGTGGATCCCGTATAACAAATTGGAAGAAATTCGAGTCTACAAGTAAGTTTTAAAATGTTTAATTTGGAATCTATAACAAATACTTATAATATTATGTTTTTACAGAGAAATTTTACGCTTGTTTATGTCCAAGGAATTATTTTGTTTCGATACCTTCAACAATGATTTGGCACTGTTTCCAGATGAGCACTAAGCATTGCAAAAATGTATTGCTGAACTTAAAGATCGTTTAAAAGAACATGTAAGTAATTAAAGCCTAGATTTTATAGTTATTTTATAAATAATTTAATAATTATTATGTTTCCTTTACAGAACATACGCATCATTGCCATGTATTACTCCCGTTTGCATTTGAAACGTAGTATGCGTGAATAGCTTATGCCCAAGTGATACTATACGCGTTAAGATTGATCTTCGTGCTGAAATTATCTACTTTACCATTAAGAAGAGTGCTTCGGATGTATTGAATGCGTGGTATAAGGATGTCAGCCAACTAATGTCGTTGGTTAACAAGACCTGCCTTTTAATCAATAAAGAATGATATTCATTTTGTTATTTTGTGCTGGGATTTTTTTATTTGCGGGCATTTTCTTAACGTTTTTGCTTAAAGAACTTGTAGTTTAGCAAATAAATTATATTTACAAATAAACTATTATGCGTGATTTTAGATTTTTCATATAAAAAACGATGGGTATTTGGTGGGAAATATGAGTGATGAATACAGATTATTGTGTCCTTTTTCCTCTGGGACCTCTTATTAACGATCTATGAGTGATTTTAGATGTAATTTTATACATAGTGCTGTAAAATTGATTACATATACTTGACCGTAAAGCTGTTTAGAACCGAGTTCGAAGAAATTCACAGCAAGTAATGTTTGAAGGAACTGAATATATCAAAGGAATTACATTAAATATGACTTGGGACTTCGGGCTTACAAAAGACATACAGGGCATCTACTTCGGCGGCACTGAAACAGAAACGCAAGCAAAAAACAAAAGCACTGCTTCGTCAGTATGCAAGTAATGCCCATAGGAAATTTCTGTTTACAAATGAAAACAATTTCAGTGGAGGAGTATTTCAACAAACAAAATGAAAGAGTCTATGCTACGCCATCTCGACAAACATCGGAAGTAGTGCCTAGGGAGCTCCCTGCTTCTGTGATGGTATGGTGGGGAGTTGCATATGATAAATAAGATAAATTTTTGCGAAAAAGGAGTAGAAACAAACAATTTTGGAGAATGTTTGGAATCCAATAACGTTTAATTGTTGACGACTTAAAGGGTGAGAATTTGTTGTCTTATGTGGAGAGAACATTTCAGTTGATGATGTGTTGTTGGTGGGACCATTTGAATTGGTTTTTGCGGGAATGTTTAATAAAGCCCAATTGGACGAGCCGGGTGATTATTTTAGACATTATTCGTAAGAAAAGGCACAAGGCATACACTACGGTTAATGGCGTGATGATCCTCATGATAAGGAAACTTTACTGGTGGCCCGTAATGATGCCTCTAAAAATTAGAAATTGGTTTTTGTGGCCGGCAATGCATTTGATGCCATTTTAAGCTATTTGGAAAAGGATTTTCAAGGTACACCCTTTACAGCGGCTACTGTAAACAATGTTAAACATGTTAAAGGGCGATAGAGATGATCCTGTTACCAAAGCTGTAATGGAAAAACTGCAACACATTGCTACTGCTGTTGCTGCTGCGACCATAGCAGTAGATGCATTACCAACATTATAAAAACATACTAAAAACACTACTAAAATGTACTACGATGGGCAAAGAACGTTATTTAAAAAGAAAATAGTGTTTTTTAGGAAAATTATTACAAAACAACACATAAAACTAAAACAATGCGAATTCATATGTTTGTGCAGTATTGTATTGTATATATTGGCTCCCTATTGTAACGAACAAAGCGATATTATGGCTCATTTAGCAAAGAAAGTCTTCGTGTGGATCCCGTATAACAAATTGGAAGAAATTCGAGTCTACAAGTAAGTTTTAAAATGTTTAATTTGGAATCTATAACAAATACTTATAATATTATGTTTTTACAGAGAAATTTTACGCTTGTTTATGTCCAAGGAATTATTTTGTTTCGATACCTTCAACAATGATTTGGCACTGTTTCCAGATGAGCACTAAGCATTGCAAAAATGTATTGCTGAACTTAAAGATCGTTTAAAAGAACATGTAAGTAATTAAAGCCTAGATTTTATAGTTATTTTATAAATAATTTAATAATTATTATGTTTCCTTTACAGAACATACGCATCATTGCCATGTATTACTCCCGTTTGCATTTGAAACGTAGTATGCGTGAATAGCTTATGCCCAAGTGATACTATACGCGTTAAGATTGATCTTCGTGCTGAAATTATCTACTTTACCATTAAGAAGAGTGCTTCGGATGTATTGAATGCGTGGTATAAGGATGTCAGCCAACTAATGTCGTTGGTTAACAAGACCTGCCTTTTAATCAATAAAGAATGATATTCATTTTGTTATTTTGTGCTGGGATTTTTTTATTTGCGGGCATTTTCTTAACGTTTTTGCTTAAAGAACTTGTAGTTTAGCAAATAAATTATATTTACAAATAAACTATTATGCGTGATTTTAGATTTTTCATATAAATAACGATGGGTATTTGGTGGGAAATATGAGTGATGAATACAGATTATTGTGTCCTTTTTCCTCTGGGACCTCTTATTAACGATCTATGAGTGATTTTAGATGTAATTTTATACATAGTGCTGTAAAATTGATTACATATACTTGACCGTAAAGCTGTTTAGAACCGAGTTCGAAGAAATTCACAGCAAGTAATGTTTGAAGGAACTGAATATATCAAAGGAATTACATTAAATATGACTTGGGACTTCGGGCTTACAAAAGACATACAGGGCATCTACTTCGGCGGCACTGAAACAGAAACGCAAGCAAAAAACAAAAGCACTGCTTCGTCAGTATGCAAGTAATGCCCATAGGAAATTTCTGTTTACAAATGAAAACAATTTCAGTGGAGGAGTATTTCAACAAACAAAATGAAAGAGTCTATGCTACGCCATCTCGACAAACATCGGAAGTAGTGCCTAGGGAGCTCCCTGCTTCTGTGATGGTATGGTGGGGAGTTGCATATGATAAATAAGATAAATTTTTGCGAAAAAGGAGTAGAAACAAACAATTTTGGAGAATGTTTGGAATCCAATAACGTTTAATTGTTGACGACTTAAAGGGTGAGAATTTGTTGTCTTATGTGGAGAGAACATTTCAGTTGATGATGTGTTGTTGGTGGGACCATTTGAATTGGTTTTTGCGGGAATGTTTAATAAAGCCCAATTGGACGAGCCGGGTGATTATTTTAGACATTATTCGTAAGAAAAGGCACAAGGCATACACTACGGTTAATGGCGTGATGATCCTCATGATAAGGAAACTTTACTGGTGGCCCGTAATGATGCCTCTAAAAATTAGAAATTGGTTTTTGTGGCCGGCAATGCATTTGATGCCTTTTTAAGCTATTTGGAAAAGGATTTTCAAGGTACACCCTTTACAGCGGCTACTGTAAACAATGTTAAACA
Source organism: Calliphora vomitoria (assembly GCA_942486065.2). Lineage (NCBI taxonomy): Eukaryota > Metazoa > Arthropoda > Insecta > Diptera > Calliphoridae > Calliphora > Calliphora vomitoria. The sequence goes on from OW818030.2 coordinate 143,224,920, forward strand.
TGTTAAAGGGCGATAGAGATGATCCTGTTACCAAAGCTGTAATGGAAAAACTGCAACACATTGCTACTGCTGTTGCTGCTGCGACCATAGCAGTAGATGCATTACCAACATTATAAAAACATACTAAAAACACTACTAAAATGTACTACGATGGGCAAAGAACGTTATTTAAAAAGAAAATAGTGTTTTTTAGGAAAATTATTACAAAACAACACATAAAACTAAAACAATGCGAATTCATATGTTTGTGCAGTATTGTATTGTATATATTGGCTCCCTATTGTAACGAACAAAGCGATATTATGGCTCATTTAGCAAAGAAAGTCTTCGTGTGGATCCCGTATAACAAATTGGAAGAAATTCGAGTCTACAAGTAAGTTTTAAAATGTTTAATTTGGAATCTATAACAAATACTTATAATATTATGTTTTTACAGAGAAATTTTACGCTTGTTTATGTCCAAGGAATTATTTTGTTTCGATACCTTCAACAATGATTTGGCACTGTTTCCAGATGAGCACTAAGCATTGCAAAAATGTATTGCTGAACTTAAAGATCGTTTAAAAGAACATGTAAGTAATTAAAGCCTAGATTTTATAGTTATTTTATAAATAATTTAATAATTATTATGTTTCCTTTACAGAACATACGCATCATTGCCATGTATTACTCCCGTTTGCATTTGAAACGTAGTATGCGTGAATAGCTTATGCCCAAGTGATACTATACGCGTTAAGATTGATCTTCGTGCTGAAATTATCTACTTTACCATTAAGAAGAGTGCTTCGGATGTATTGAATGCGTGGTATAAGGATGTCAGCCAACTAATGTCGTTGGTTAACAAGACCTGCCTTTTAATCAACAAAGAATGATATTCATTTTGTTATTTTGTGCTGGGATTTTTTTATTTGCGGGCATTTTCTTAACGTTTTTGCTTAAAGAACTTGTAGTTTAGCAAATAAATTATATTTACAAATAAACTATTATGCGTGATTTTAGATTTTTCATATAAAAAACGATGGGTATTTGGTGGGAAATATGAGTGATGAATACAGATTATTGTGTCCTTTTTCCTCTGGGACCTCTTATTAACGATCTATGAGTGATTTTAGATGTAATTTTATACATAGTGCTGTAAAATTGATTACATATACTTGACCGTAAAGCTGTTTAGAACCGAGTTCGAAGAAATTCACAGCAAGTAATGTTTGAAGGAACTGAATATATCAAAGGAATTACATTAAATATGACTTGGGACTTCGGGCTTACAAAAGACATACAGGGCATCTACTTCGGCGGCACTGAAACAGAAACGCAAGCAAAAAACAAAAGCACTGCTTCGTCAGTATGCAAGTAATGCCCATAGGAAATTTCTGTTTACAAATGAAAACAATTTCAGTGGAGGAGTATTTCAACAAACAAAATGAAAGAGTCTATGCTACGCCATCTCGACAAACATCGGAAGTAGTGCCTAGGGAGCTCCCTGCTTCTGTGATGGTATGGTGGGGAGTTGCATATGATAAATAAGATAAATTTTTGCGAAAAAGGAGTAGAAACAAACAATTTTGGAGAATGTTTGGAATCCAATAACGTTTAATTGTTGACGACTTAAAGGGTGAGAATTTGTTGTCTTATGTGGAGAGAACATTTCAGTTGATGATGTGTTGTTGGTGGGACCATTTGAATTGGTTTTTGCGGGAATGTTTAATAAAGCCCAATTGGACGAGCCGGGTGATTATTTTAGACATTATTCGTAAGAAAAGGCACAAGGCATACACTACGGTTAATGGCGTGATGATCCTCATGATAAGGAAACTTTACTGGTGGCCCGTAATGATGCCTCTAAAAATTAGAAATTGGTTTTTGTGGCCGGCAATGCATTTGATGCCATTTTAAGCTATTTGGAAAAGGATTTTCAAGGTACACCCTTTACAGCGGCTACTGTAAACAATGTTAAACATGTTAAAGGGCGATAGAGATGATCCTGTTACCAAAGCTGTAATGGAAAAACTGCAACACATTGCTACTGCTGTTGCTGCTGCGACCATAGCAGTAGATGCATTACCAACATTATAAAAACATACTAAAAACACTACTAAAATGTACTACGATGGGCAAAGAACGTTATTTAAAAAGAAAATAGTGTTTTTTAGGAAAATTATTACAAAACAACACATAAAACTAAAACAATGCGAATTCATATGTTTGTGCAGTATTGTATTGTATATATTGGCTCCCTATTGTAACGAACAAAGCGATATTATGGCTCATTTAGCAAAGAAAGTCTTCGTGTGGATCCCGTATAACAAATTGGAAGAAATTCGAGTCTACAAGTAAGTTTTAAAATGTTTAATTTGGAATCTATAACAAATACTTATAATATTATGTTTTTACAGAGAAATTTTACGCTTGTTTATGTCCAAGGAATTATTTTGTTTCGATACCTTCAACAATGATTTGGCACTGTTTCCAGATGAGCACTAAGCATTGCAAAAATGTATTGCTGAACTTAAAGATCGTTTAAAAGAACATGTAAGTAATTAAAGCCTAGATTTTATAGTTATTTTATAAATAATTTAATAATTATTATGTTTCCTTTACAGAACATACGCATCATTGCCATGTATTACTCCCGTTTGCATTTGAAACGTAGTATGCGTGAATAGCTTATGCCCAAGTGATACTATACGCGTTAAGATTGATCTTCGTGCTGAAATTATCTACTTTACCATTAAGAAGAGTGCTTCGGATGTATTGAATGCGTGGTATAAGGATGTCAGCCAACTAATGTCGTTGGTTAACAAGACCTGCCTTTTAATCAATAAAGAATGATATTCATTTTGTTATTTTGTGCTGGGATTTTTTTATTTGCGGGCATTTTCTTAACGTTTTTGCTTAAAGAACTTGTAGTTTAGCAAATAAATTATATTTACAAATAAACTATTATGCGTGATTTTAGATTTTTCATATAAATAACGATGGGTATTTGGTGGGAAATATGAGTGATGAATACAGATTATTGTGTCCTTTTTCCTCTGGGACCTCTTATTAACGATCTATGAGTGATTTTAGATGTAATTTTATACATAGTGCTGTAAAATTGATTACATATACTTGACCGTAAAGCTGTTTAGAACCGAGTTCGAAGAAATTCACAGCAAGTAATGTTTGAAGGAACTGAATATATCAAAGGAATTACATTAAATATGACTTGGGACTTCGGGCTTACAAAAGACATACAGGGCATCTACTTCGGCGGCACTGAAACAGAAACGCAAGCAAAAAACAAAAGCACTGCTTCGTCAGTATGCAAGTAATGCCCATAGGAAATTTCTGTTTACAAATGAAAACAATTTCAGTGGAGGAGTATTTCAACAAACAAAATGAAAGAGTCTATGCTACGCCATCTCGACAAACATCGGAAGTAGTGCCTAGGGAGCTCCCTGCTTCTGTGATGATATGGTGGGGAGTTGCATATGATAAATAAGATAAATTTTTGCGAAAAAGGAGTAGAAACAAACAATTTTGGAGAATGTTTGGAATCCAATAACGTTTAATTGTTGACGACTTAAAGGGTGAGAATTTGTTGTCTTATGTGGAGAGAACATTTCAGTTGATGATGTGTTGTTGGTGGGACCATTTGAATTGGTTTTTGCGGGAATGTTTAATAAAGCCCAATTGGACGAGCCGGGTGATTATTTTAGACATTATTCGTAAGAAAAGGCACAAGGCATACACTACGGTTAATGGCGTGATGATCCTCATGATAAGGAAACTTTACTGGTGGCCCGTAATGATGCCTCTAAAAATTAGAAATTGGTTTTTGTGGCCGGCAATGCATTTGATGCCATTTTAAGCTATTTGGAAAAGGATTTTCAAGGTACACCCTTTACAGCGGCTACTGTAAACAATGTTAAACATGTTAAAGGGCGATAGAGATGATCCTGTTACCAAAGCTGTAATGGAAAAACTGCAACACATTGCTACTGCTGTTGCTGCTGCGACCATAGCAGTAGATGCATTACCAACATTATAAAAACATACTAAAAACACTACTAAAATGTACTACGATGGGCAAAGAACGTTATTTAAAAAGAAAATAGTGTTTTTTAGGAAAATTATTACAAAACAACACATAAAACTAAAACAATGCGAATTCATATGTTTGTGCAGTATTGTATTGTATATATTGGCTCCCTATTGTAACGAACAAAGCGATATTATGGCTCATTTAGCAAAGAAAGTCTTCGTGTGGATCCCGTATAACAAATTGGAAGAAATTCGAGTCTACAAGTAAGTTTTAAAATGTTTAATTTGGAATCTATAACAAATACTTATAATATTATGTTTTTACAGAGAAATTTTACGCTTGTTTATGTCCAAGGAATTATTTTGTTTCGATACCTTCAACAATGATTTGGCACTGTTTCCAGATGAGCACTAAGCATTGCAAAAATGTATTGCTGAACTTAAAGATCGTTTAAAAGAACATGTAAGTAATTAAAGCCTAGATTTTATAGTTATTTTATAAATAATTTAATAATTATTATGTTTCCTTTACAGAACATACGCATCATTGCCATGTATTACTCCCGTTTGCATTTGAAACGTAGTATGCGTGAATAGCTTATGCCCAAGTGATACTATACGCGTTAAGATTGATCTTCGTGCTGAAATTATCTACTTTACCATTAAGAAGAGTGCTTCGGATGTATTGAATGCGTGGTATAAGGATGTCAGCCAACTAATGTCGTTGGTTAACAAGACCTGCCTTTTAATCAATAAAGAATGATATTCATTTTGTTATTTTGTGCTGGGATTTTTTTATTTGCGGGCATTTTCTTAACGTTTTTGCTTAAAGAACTTGTAGTTTAGCAAATAAATTATATTTACAAATAAACTATTATGCGTGATTTTAGATTTTTCATATAAAAAACGATGGGTATTTGGTGGGAAATATGAGTGATGAATACAGATTATTGTGTCCTTTTTCCTCTGGGACCTCTTATTAACGATCTATGAGTGATTTTAGATGTAATTTTATACATAGTGCTGTAAAATTGATTACATATACTTGACCGTAAAGCTGTTTAGAACCGAGTTCGAAGAAATTCACAGCAAGTAATGTTTGAAGGAACTGAATATATCAAAGGAATTACATTAAATATGACTTGGGACTTCGGGCTTACAAAAGACATACAGGGCATCTACTTCGGCGGCACTGAAACAGAAACGCAAGCAAAAAACAAAAGCACTGCTTCGTCAGTATGCAAGTAATGCCCATAGGAAATTTCTGTTTACAAATGAAAACAATTTCAGTGGAGGAGTATTTCAACAAACAAAATGAAAGAGTCTATGCTACGCCATCTCGACAAACATCGGAAGTAGTGCCTAGGGAGCTCCCTGCTTCTGTGATGGTATGGTGGGGAGTTGCATATGATAAATAAGATAAATTTTTGCGAAAAAGGAGTAGAAACAAACAATTTTGGAGAATGTTTGGAATCCAATAACGTTTAATTGTTGACGACTTAAAGGGTGAGAATTTGTTGTCTTATGTGGAGAGAACATTTCAGTTGATGATGTGTTGTTGGTGGGACCATTTGAATTGGTTTTTGCGGGAATGTTTAATAAAGCCCAATTGGACGAGCCGGGTGATTATTTTAGACATTATTCGTAAGAAAAGGCACAAGGCATACACTACGGTTAATGGCGTGATGATCCTCATGATAAGGAAACTTTACTGGTGGCCCGTAATGATGCCTCTAAAAATTAGAAATTGGTTTTTGTGGCCGGCAATGCATTTGATGCCATTTTAAGCTATTTGGAAAAGGATTTTCAAGGTACACCCTTTACAGCGGCTACTGTAAACAATGTTAAACATGTTAAAGGGCGATAGAGATGATCCTGTTACCAAAGCTGTAATGGAAAAACTGCAACACATTGCTACTGCTGTTGCTGCTGCGACCATAGCAGTAGATGCATTACCAACATTATAAAAACATACTAAAAACACTACTAAAATGTACTACGATGGGCAAAGAACGTTATTTAAAAAGAAAATAGTGTTTTTTAGGAAAATTATTACAAAACAACACATAAAACTAAAACAATGCGAATTCATATGTTTGTGCAGTATTGTATTGTATATATTGGCTCCCTATTGTAACGAACAAAGCGATATTATGGCTCATTTAGCAAAGAAAGTCTTCGTGTGGATCCCGTATAACAAATTGGAAGAAATTCGAGTCTACAAGTAAGTTTTAAAATGTTTAATTTGGAATCTATAACAAATACTTATAATATTATGTTTTTACAGAGAAATTTTACGCTTGTTTATGTCCAAGGAATTATTTTGTTTCGATACCTTCAACAATGATTTGGCACTGTTTCCAGATGAGCACTAAGCATTGCAAAAATGTATTGCTGAACTTAAAGATCGTTTAAAAGAACATGTAAGTAATTAAAGCCTAGATTTTATAGTTATTTTATAAATAATTTAATAATTATTATGTTTCCTTTACAGAACATACGCATCATTGCCATGTATTACTCCCGTTTGCATTTGAAACGTAGTATGCGTGAATAGCTTATGCCCAAGTGATACTATACGCGTTAAGATTGATCTTCGTGCTGAAATTATCTACTTTACCATTAAGAAGAGTGCTTCGGATGTATTGAATGCGTGGTATAAGGATGTCAGCCAACTAATGTCGTTGGTTAACAAGACCTGCCTTTTAATCAACAAAGAATGATATTCATTTTGTTATTTTGTGCTGGGATTTTTTTATTTGCGGGCATTTTCTTAACGTTTTTGCTTAAAGAACTTGTAGTTTAGCAAATAAATTATATTTACAAATAAACTATTATGCGTGATTTTAGATTTTTCATATAAAAAACGATGGGTATTTGGTGGGAAATATGAGTGATGAATACAGATTATTGTGTCCTTTTTCCTCTGGGACCTCTTATTAACGATCTATGAGTGATTTTAGATGTAATTTTATACATAGTGCTGTAAAATTGATTACATATACTTGACCGTAAAGCTGTTTAGAACCGAGTTCGAAGAAATTCACAGCAAGTAATGTTTGAAGGAACTGAATATATCAAAGGAATTACATTAAATATGACTTGGGACTTCGGGCTTACAAAAGACATACAGGGCATCTACTTCGGCGGCACTGAAACAGAAACGCAAGCAAAAAACAAAAGCACTGCTTCGTCAGTATGCAAGTAATGCCCATAGGAAATTTCTGTTTACAAATGAAAACAATTTCAGTGGAGGAGTATTTCAACAAACAAAATGAAAGAGTCTATGCTACGCCATCTCGACAAACATCGGAAGTAGTGCCTAGGGAGCTCCCTGCTTCTGTGATGGTATGGTGGGGAGTTGCATATGATAAATAAGATAAATTTTTGCGAAAAAGGAGTAGAAACAAACAATTTTGGAGAATGTTTGGAATCCAATAACGTTTAATTGTTGACGACTTAAAGGGTGAGAATTTGTTGTCTTATGTGGAGAGAACATTTCAGTTGATGATGTGTTGTTGGTGGGACCATTTGAATTGGTTTTTGCGGGAATGTTTAATAAAGCCCAATTGGACGAGCCGGGTGATTATTTTAGACATTATTCGTAAGAAAAGGCACAAGGCATACACTACGGTTAATGGCGTGATGATCCTCATGATAAGGAAACTTTACTGGTGGCCCGTAATGATGCCTCTAAAAATTAGAAATTGGTTTTTGTGGCCGGCAATGCATTTGATGCCTTTTTAAGCTATTTGGAAAAGGATTTTCAAGGTACACCCTTTACAGCGGCTACTGTAAACAATGTTAAACATGTTAAAGGGCGATAGAGATGATCCTGTTACCAAAGCTGTAATGGAAAAACTGCAACACATTGCTACTGCTGTTGCTGCTGCGACCATAGCAGTAGATGCATTACCAACATTATAAAAACATACTAAAAACACTACTAAAATGTACTACGATGGGCAAAGAACGTTATTTAAAAAGAAAATAGTGTTTTTTAGGAAAATTATTACAAAACAACACATAAAACTAAAACAATGCGAATTCATATGTTTGTGCAGTATTGTATTGTATATATTGGCTCCCTATTGTAACGAACAAAGCGATATTATGGCTCATTTAGCAAAGAAAGTCTTCGTGTGGATCCCGTATAACAAATTGGAAGAAATTCGAGTCTACAAGTAAGTTTTAAAATGTTTAATTTGGAATCTATAACAAATACTTATAATATTATGTTTTTACAGAGAAATTTTACGCTTGTTTATGTCCAAGGAATTATTTTGTTTCGATACCTTCAACAATGATTTGGCACTGTTTCCAGATGAGCACTAAGCATTGCAAAAATGTATTGCTGAACTTAAAGATCGTTTAAAAGAACATGTAAGTAATTAAAGCCTAGATTTTATAGTTATTTTATAAATAATTTAATAATTATTATGTTTCCTTTACAGAACATACGCATCATTGCCATGTATTACTCCCGTTTGCATTTGAAACGTAGTATGCGTGAATAGCTTATGCCCAAGTGATACTATACGCGTTAAGATTGATCTTCGTGCTGAAATTATCTACTTTACCATTAAGAAGAGTGCTTCGGATGTATTGAATGCGTGGTATAAGGATGTCAGCCAACTAATGTCGTTGGTTAACAAGACCTGCCTTTTAATCAATAAAGAATGATATTCATTTTGTTATTTTGTGCTGGGATTTTTTTATTTGCGGGCATTTTCTTAACGTTTTTGCTTAAAGAACTTGTAGTTTAGCAAATAAATTATATTTACAAATAAACTATTATGCGTGATTTTAGATTTTTCATATAAAAAACGATGGGTATTTGGTGGGAAATATGAGTGATGAATACAGATTATTGTGTCCTTTTTCCTCTGGGACCTCTTATTAACGATCTATGAGTGATTTTAGATGTAATTTTATACATAGTGCTGTAAAATTGATTACATATACTTGACCGTAAAGCTGTTTAGAACCGAGTTCGAAGAAATTCACAGCAAGTAATGTTTGAAGGAACTGAATATATCAAAGGAATTACATTAAATATGACTTGGGACTTCGGGCTTACAAAAGACATACAGGGCATCTACTTCGGCGGCACTGAAACAGAAACGCAAGCAAAAAACAAAAGCACTGCTTCGTCAGTATGCAAGTAATGCCCATAGGAAATTTCTGTTTACAAATGAAAACAATTTCAGTGGAGGAGTATTTCAACAAACAAAATGAAAGAGTCTATGCTACGCCATCTCGACAAACATCGGAAGTAGTGCCTAGGGAGCTCCCTGCTTCTGTGATGGTATGGTGGGGAGTTGCATATGATAAATAAGATAAATTTTTGCGAAAAAGGAGTAGAAACAAACAATTTTGGAGAATGTTTGGAATCCAATAACGTTTAATTGTTGACGACTTAAAGGGTGAGAATTTGTTGTCTTATGTGGAGAGAACATTTCAGTTGATGATGTGTTGTTGGTGGGACCATTTGAATTGGTTTTTGCGGGAATGTTTAATAAAGCCCAATTGGACGAGCCGGGTGATTATTTTAGACATTATTCGTAAGAAAAGGCACAAGGCATACACTACGGTTAATGGCGTGATGATCCTCATGATAAGGAAACTTTACTGGTGGCCCGTAATGATGCCTCTAAAAATTAGAAATTGGTTTTTGTGGCCGGCAATGCATTTGATGCCATTTTAAGCTATTTGGAAAAGGATTTTCAAGGTACACCCTTTACAGCGGCTACTGTAAACAATGTTAAACATGTTAAAGGGCGATAGAGATGATCCTGTTACCAAAGCTGTAATGGAAAAACTGCAACACATTGCTACTGCTGTTGCTGCTGCGACCATAGCAGTAGATGCATTACCAACATTATAAAAACATACTAAAAACACTACTAAAATGTACTACGATGGGCAAAGAACGTTATTTAAAAAGAAAATAGTGTTTTTTAGGAAAATTATTACAAAACAACACATAAAACTAAAACAATGCGAATTCATATGTTTGTGCAGTATTGTATTGTATATATTGGCTCCCTATTGTAACGAACAAAGCGATATTATGGCTCATTTAGCAAAGAAAGTCTTCGTGTGGATCCCGTATAACAAATTGGAAGAAATTCGAGTCTACAAGTAAGTTTTAAAATGTTTAATTTGGAATCTATAACAAATACTTATAATATTATGTTTTTACAGAGAAATTTTACGCTTGTTTATGTCCAAGGAATTATTTTGTTTCGATACCTTCAACAATGATTTGGCACTGTTTCCAGATGAGCACTAAGCATTGCAAAAATGTATTGCTGAACTTAAAGATCGTTTAAAAGAACATGTAAGTAATTAAAGCCTAGATTTTATAGTTATTTTATAAATAATTTAATAATTATTATGTTTCCTTTACAGAACATACGCATCATTGCCATGTATTACTCCCGTTTGCATTTGAAACGTAGTATGCGTGAATAGCTTATGCCCAAGTGATACTATACGCGTTAAGATTGATCTTCGTGCTGAAATTATCTACTTTACCATTAAGAAGAGTGCTTCGGATGTATTGAATGCGTGGTATAAGGATGTCAGCCAACTAATGTCGTTGGTTAACAAGACCTGCCTTTTAATCAACAAAGAATGATATTCATTTTGTTATTTTGTGCTGGGATTTTTTTATTTGCGGGCATTTTCTTAACGTTTTTGCTTAAAGAACTTGTAGTTTAGCAAATAAATTATATTTACAAATAAACTATTATGCGTGATTTTAGATTTTTCATATAAAAAACGATGGGTATTTGGTGGGAAATATGAGTGATGAATACAGATTATTGTGTCCTTTTTCCTCTGGGACCTCTTATTAACGATCTATGAGTGATTTTAGATGTAATTTTATACATAGTGCTGTAAAATTGATTACATATACTTGACCGTAAAGCTGTTTAGAACCGAGTTCGAAGAAATTCACAGCAAGTAATGTTTGAAGGAACTGAATATATCAAAGGAATTACATTAAATATGACTTGGGACTTCGGGCTTACAAAAGACATACAGGGCATCTACTTCGGCGGCACTGAAACAGAAACGCAAGCAAAAAACAAAAGCACTGCTTCGTCAGTATGCAAGTAATGCCCATAGGAAATTTCTGTTTACAAATGAAAACAATTTCAGTGGAGGAGTATTTCAACAAACAAAATGAAAGAGTCTATGCTACGCCATCTCGACAAACATCGGAAGTAGTGCCTAGGGAGCTCCCTGCTTCTGTGATGGTATGGTGGGGAGTTGCATATGATAAATAAGATAAATTTTTGCGAAAAAGGAGTAGAAACAAACAATTTTGGAGAATGTTTGGAATCCAATAACGTTTAATTGTTGACGACTTAAAGGGTGAGAATTTGTTGTCTTATGTGGAGAGAACATTTCAGTTGATGATGTGTTGTTGGTGGGACCATTTGAATTGGTTTTTGCGGGAATGTTTAATAAAGCCCAATTGGACGAGCCGGGTGATTATTTTAGACATTATTCGTAAGAAAAGGCACAAGGCATACACTACGGTTAATGGCGTGATGATCCTCATGATAAGGAAACTTTACTGGTGGCCCGTAATGATGCCTCTAAAAATTAGAAATTGGTTTTTGTGGCCGGCAATGCATTTGATGCCATTTTAAGCTATTTGGAAAAGGATTTTCAAGGTACACCCTTTACAGCGGCTACTGTAAACAATGTTAAACATGTTAAAGGGCGATAGAGATGATCCTGTTACCAAAGCTGTAATGGAAAAACTGCAACACATTGCTACTGCTGTTGCTGCTGCGACCATAGCAGTAGATGCATTACCAACATTATAAAAACATACTAAAAACACTACTAAAATGTACTACGATGGGCAAAGAACGTTATTTAAAAAGAAAATAGTGTTTTTTAGGAAAATTATTACAAAACAACACATAAAACTAAAACAATGCGAATTCATATGTTTGTGCAGTATTGTATTGTATATATTGGCTCCCTATTGTAACGAACAAAGCGATATTATGGCTCATTTAGCAAAGAAAGTCTTCGTGTGGATCCCGTATAACAAATTGGAAGAAATTCGAGTCTACAAGTAAGTTTTAAAATGTTTAATTTGGAATCTATAACAAATACTTATAATATTATGTTTTTACAGAGAAATTTTACGCTTGTTTATGTCCAAGGAATTATTTTGTTTCGATACCTTCAACAATGATTTGGCACTGTTTCCAGATGAGCACTAAGCATTGCAAAAATGTATTGCTGAACTTAAAGATCGTTTAAAAGAACATGTAAGTAATTAAAGCCTAGATTTTATAGTTATTTTATAAATAATTTAATAATTATTATGTTTCCTTTACAGAACATACGCATCATTGCCATGTATTACTCCCGTTTGCATTTGAAACGTAGTATGCGTGAATAGCTTATGCCCAAGTGATACTATACGCGTTAAGATTGATCTTCGTGCTGAAATTATCTACTTTACCATTAAGAAGAGTGCTTCGGATGTATTGAATGCGTGGTATAAGGATGTCAGCCAACTAATGTCGTTGGTTAACAAGACCTGCCTTTTAATCAACAAAGAATGATATTCATTTTGTTATTTTGTGCTGGGATTTTTTTATTTGCGGGCATTTTCTTAACGTTTTTGCTTAAAGAACTTGTAGTTTAGCAAATAAATTATATTTACAAATAAACTATTATGCGTGATTTTAGATTTTTCATATAAAAAACGATGGGTATTTGGTGGGAAATATGAGTGATGAATACAGATTATTGTGTCCTTTTTCCTCTGGGACCTCTTATTAACGATCTATGAGTGATTTTAGATGTAATTTTATACATAGTGCTGTAAAATTGATTACATATACTTGACCGTAAAGCTGTTTAGAACCGAGTTCGAAGAAATTCACAGCAAGTAATGTTTGAAGGAACTGAATATATCAAAGGAATTACATTAAATATGACTTGGGACTTCGGGCTTACAAAAGACATACAGGGCATCTACTTCGGCGGCACTGAAACAGAAACGCAAGCAAAAAACAAAAGCACTGCTTCGTCAGTATGCAAGTAATGCCCATAGGAAATTTCTGTTTACAAATGAAAACAATTTCAGTGGAGGAGTATTTCAACAAACAAAATGAAAGAGTCTATGCTACGCCATCTCGACAAACATCGGAAGTAGTGCCTAGGGAGCTCCCTGCTTCTGTGATGGTATGGTGGGGAGTTGCATATGATAAATAAGATAAATTTTTGCGAAAAAGGAGTAGAAACAAACAATTTTGGAGAATGTTTGGAATCCAATAACGTTTAATTGTTGACGACTTAAAGGGTGAGAATTTGTTGTCTTATGTGGAGAGAACATTTCAGTTGATGATGTGTTGTTGGTGGGACCATTTGAATTGGTTTTTGCGGGAATGTTTAATAAAGCCCAATTGGACGAGCCGGGTGATTATTTTAGACATTATTCGTAAGAAAAGGCACAAGGCATACACTACGGTTAATGGCGTGATGATCCTCATGATAAGGAAACTTTACTGGTGGCCCGTAATGATGCCTCTAAAAATTAGAAATTGGTTTTTGTGGCCGGCAATGCATTTGATGCCTTTTTAAGCTATTTGGAAAAGGATTTTCAAGGTACACCCTTTACAGCGGCTACTGTAAACAATGTTAAACATGTTAAAGGGCGATAGAGATGATCCTGTTACCAAAGCTGTAATGGAAAAACTGCAACACATTGCTACTGCTGTTGCTGCTGCGACCATAGCAGTAGATGCATTACCAACATTATAAAAACATACTAAAAACACTACTAAAATGTACTACGATGGGCAAAGAACGTTATTTAAAAAGAAAATAGTGTTTTTTAGGAAAATTATTACAAAACAACACATAAAACTAAAACAATGCGAATTCATATGTTTGTGCAGTATTGTATTGTATATATTGGCTCCCTATTGTAACGAACAAAGCGATATTATGGCTCATTTAGCAAAGAAAGTCTTCGTGTGGATCCCGTATAACAAATTGGAAGAAATTCGAGTCTACAAGTAAGTTTTAAAATGTTTAATTTGGAATCTATAACAAATACTTATAATATTATGTTTTTACAGAGAAATTTTACGCTTGTTTATGTCCAAGGAATTATTTTGTTTCGATACCTTCAACAATGATTTGGCACTGTTTCCAGATGAGCACTAAGCATTGCAAAAATGTATTGCTGAACTTAAAGATCGTTTAAAAGAACATGTAAGTAATTAAAGCCTAGATTTTATAGTTATTTTATAAATAATTTAATAATTATTATGTTTCCTTTACAGAACATACGCATCATTGCCATGTATTACTCCCGTTTGCATTTGAAACGTAGTATGCGTGAATAGCTTATGCCCAAGTGATACTATACGCGTTAAGATTGATCTTCGTGCTGAAATTATCTACTTTACCATTAAGAAGAGTGCTTCGGATGTATTGAATGCGTGGTATAAGGATGTCAGCCAACTAATGTCGTTGGTTAACAAGACCTGCCTTTTAATCAACAAAGAATGATATTCATTTTGTTATTTTGTGCTGGGATTTTTTTATTTGCGGGCATTTTCTTAACGTTTTTGCTTAAAGAACTTGTAGTTTAGCAAATAAATTATATTTACAAATAAACTATTATGCGTGATTTTAGATTTTTCATATAAAAAACGATGGGTATTTGGTGGGAAATATGAGTGATGAATACAGATTATTGTGTCCTTTTTCCTCTGGGACCTCTTATTAACGATCTATGAGTGATTTTAGATGTAATTTTATACATAGTGCTGTAAAATTGATTACATATACTTGACCGTAAAGCTGTTTAGAACCGAGTTCGAAGAAATTCACAGCAAGTAATGTTTGAAGGAACTGAATATATCAAAGGAATTACATTAAATATGACTTGGGACTTCGGGCTTACAAAAGACATACAGGGCATCTACTTCGGCGGCACTGAAACAGAAACGCAAGCAAAAAACAAAAGCACTGCTTCGTCAGTATGCAAGTAATGCCCATAGGAAATTTCTGTTTACAAATGAAAACAATTTCAGTGGAGGAGTATTTCAACAAACAAAATGAAAGAGTCTATGCTACGCCATCTCGACAAACATCGGAAGTAGTGCCTAGGGAGCTCCCTGCTTCTGTGATGGTATGGTGGGGAGTTGCATATGATAAATAAGATAAATTTTTGCGAAAAAGGAGTAGAAACAAACAATTTTGGAGAATGTTTGGAATCCAATAACGTTTAATTGTTGACGACTTAAAGGGTGAGAATTTGTTGTCTTATGTGGAGAGAACATTTCAGTTGATGATGTGTTGTTGGTGGGACCATTTGAATTGGTTTTTGCGGGAATGTTTAATAAAGCCCAATTGGACGAGCCGGGTGATTATTTTAGACATTATTCGTAAGAAAAGGCACAAGGCATACACTACGGTTAATGGCGTGATGATCCTCATGATAAGGAAACTTTACTGGTGGCCCGTAATGATGCCTCTAAAAATTAGAAATTGGTTTTTGTGGCCGGCAATGCATTTGATGCCTTTTTAAGCTATTTGGAAAAGGATTTTCAAGGTACACCCTTTACAGCGGCTACTGTAAACAATGTTAAACATGTTAAAGGGCGATAGAGATGATCCTGTTACCAAAGCTGTAATGGAAAAACTGCAACACATTGCTACTGCTGTTGCTGCTGCGACCATAGCAGTAGATGCATTACCAACATTATAAAAACATACTAAAAACACTACTAAAATGTACTACGATGGGCAAAGAACGTTATTTAAAAAGAAAATAGTGTTTTTTAGGAAAATTATTACAAAACAACACATAAAACTAAAACAATGCGAATTCATATGTTTGTGCAGTATTGTATTGTATATATTGGCTCCCTATTGTAACGAACAAAGCGATATTATGGCTCATTTAGCAAAGAAAGTCTTCGTGTGGATCCCGTATAACAAATTGGAAGAAATTCGAGTCTACAAGTAAGTTTTAAAATGTTTAATTTGGAATCTATAACAAATACTTATAATATTATGTTTTTACAGAGAAATTTTACGCTTGTTTATGTCCAAGGAATTATTTTGTTTCGATACCTTCAACAATGATTTGGCACTGTTTCCAGATGAGCACTAAGCATTGCAAAAATGTATTGCTGAACTTAAAGATCGTTTAAAAGAACATGTAAGTAATTAAAGCCTAGATTTTATAGTTATTTTATAAATAATTTAATAATTATTATGTTTCCTTTACAGAACATACGCATCATTGCCATGTATTACTCCCGTTTGCATTTGAAACGTAGTATGCGTGAATAGCTTATGCCCAAGTGATACTATACGCGTTAAGATTGATCTTCGTGCTGAAATTATCTACTTTACCATTAAGAAGAGTGCTTCGGATGTATTGAATGCGTGGTATAAGGATGTCAGCCAACTAATGTCGTTGGTTAACAAGACCTGCCTTTTAATCAATAAAGAATGATATTCATTTTGTTATTTTGTGCTGGGATTTTTTTATTTGCGGGCATTTTCTTAACGTTTTTGCTTAAAGAACTTGTAGTTTAGCAAATAAATTATATTTACAAATAAACTATTATGCGTGATTTTAGATTTTTCATATAAAAAACGATGGGTATTTGGTGGGAAATATGAGTGATGAATACAGATTATTGTGTCCTTTTTCCTCTGGGACCTCTTATTAACGATCTATGAGTGATTTTAGATGTAATTTTATACATAGTGCTGTAAAATTGATTACATATACTTGACCGTAAAGCTGTTTAGAACCGAGTTCGAAGAAATTCACAGCAAGTAATGTTTGAAGGAACTGAATATATCAAAGGAATTACATTAAATATGACTTGGGACTTCGGGCTTACAAAAGACATACAGGGCATCTACTTCGGCGGCACTGAAACAGAAACGCAAGCAAAAAACAAAAGCACTGCTTCGTCAGTATGCAAGTAATGCCCATAGGAAATTTCTGTTTACAAATGAAAACAATTTCAGTGGAGGAGTATTTCAACAAACAAAATGAAAGAGTCTATGCTACGCCATCTCGACAAACATCGGAAGTAGTGCCTAGGGAGCTCCCTGCTTCTGTGATGGTATGGTGGGGAGTTGCATATGATAAATAAGATAAATTTTTGCGAAAAAGGAGTAGAAACAAACAATTTTGGAGAATGTTTGGAATCCAATAACGTTTAATTGTTGACGACTTAAAGGGTGAGAATTTGTTGTCTTATGTGGAGAGAACATTTCAGTTGATGATGTGTTGTTGGTGGGACCATTTGAATTGGTTTTTGCGGGAATGTTTAATAAAGCCCAATTGGACGAGCCGGGTGATTATTTTAGACATTATTCGTAAGAAAAGGCACAAGGCATACACTACGGTTAATGGCGTGATGATCCTCATGATAAGGAAACTTTACTGGTGGCCCGTAATGATGCCTCTAAAAATTAGAAATTGGTTTTTGTGGCCGGCAATGCATTTGATGCCTTTTTAAGCTATTTGGAAAAGGATTTTCAAGGTACACCCTTTACAGCGGCTACTGTAAACAATGTTAAACATGTTAAAGGGCGATAGAGATGATCCTGTTACCAAAGCTGTAATGGAAAAACTGCAACACATTGCTACTGCTGTTGCTGCTGCGACCATAGCAGTAGATGCATTACCAACATTATAAAAACATACTAAAAACACTACTAAAATGTACTACGATGGGCAAAGAACGTTATTTAAAAAGAAAATAGTGTTTTTTAGGAAAATTATTACAAAACAACACATAAAACTAAAACAATGCGAATTCATATGTTTGTGCAGTATTGTATTGTATATATTGGCTCCCTATTGTAACGAACAAAGCGATATTATGGCTCATTTAGCAAAGAAAGTCTTCGTGTGGATCCCGTATAACAAATTGGAAGAAATTCGAGTCTACAAGTAAGTTTTAAAATGTTTAATTTGGAATCTATAACAAATACTTATAATATTATGTTTTTACAGAGAAATTTTACGCTTGTTTATGTCCAAGGAATTATTTTGTTTCGATACCTTCAACAATGATTTGGCACTGTTTCCAGATGAGCACTAAGCATTGCAAAAATGTATTGCTGAACTTAAAGATCGTTTAAAAGAACATGTAAGTAATTAAAGCCTAGATTTTATAGTTATTTTATAAATAATTTAATAATTATTATGTTTCCTTTACAGAACATACGCATCATTGCCATGTATTACTCCCGTTTGCATTTGAAACGTAGTATGCGTGAATAGCTTATGCCCAAGTGATACTATACGCGTTAAGATTGATCTTCGTGCTGAAATTATCTACTTTACCATTAAGAAGAGTGCTTCGGATGTATTGAATGCGTGGTATAAGGATGTCAGCCAACTAATGTCGTTGGTTAACAAGACCTGCCTTTTAATCAATAAAGAATGATATTCATTTTGTTATTTTGTGCTGGGATTTTTTTATTTGCGGGCATTTTCTTAACGTTTTTGCTTAAAGAACTTGTAGTTTAGCAAATAAATTATATTTACAAATAAACTATTATGCGTGATTTTAGATTTTTCATATAAAAAACGATGGGTATTTGGTGGGAAATATGAGTGATGAATACAGATTATTGTGTCCTTTTTCCTCTGGGACCTCTTATTAACGATCTATGAGTGATTTTAGATGTAATTTTATACATAGTGCTGTAAAATTGATTACATATACTTGACCGTAAAGCTGTTTAGAACCGAGTTCGAAGAAATTCACAGCAAGTAATGTTTGAAGGAACTGAATATATCAAAGGAATTACATTAAATATGACTTGGGACTTCGGGCTTACAAAAGACATACAGGGCATCTACTTCGGCGGCACTGAAACAGAAACGCAAGCAAAAAACAAAAGCACTGCTTCGTCAGTATGCAAGTAATGCCCATAGGAAATTTCTGTTTACAAATGAAAACAATTTCAGTGGAGGAGTATTTCAACAAACAAAATGAAAGAGTCTATGCTACGCCATCTCGACAAACATCGGAAGTAGTGCCTAGGGAGCTCCCTGCTTCTGTGATGGTATGGTGGGGAGTTGCATATGATAAATAAGATAAATTTTTGCGAAAAAGGAGTAGAAACAAACAATTTTGGAGAATGTTTGGAATCCAATAACGTTTAATTGTTGACGACTTAAAGGGTGAGAATTTGTTGTCTTATGTGGAGAGAACATTTCAGTTGATGATGTGTTGTTGGTGGGACCATTTGAATTGGTTTTTGCGGGAATGTTTAATAAAGCCCAATTGGACGAGCCGGGTGATTATTTTAGACATTATTCGTAAGAAAAGGCACAAGGCATACACTACGGTTAATGGCGTGATGATCCTCATGATAAGGAAACTTTACTGGTGGCCCGTAATGATGCCTCTAAAAATTAGAAATTGGTTTTTGTGGCCGGCAATGCATTTGATGCCATTTTAAGCTATTTGGAAAAGGATTTTCAAGGTACACCCTTTACAGCGGCTACTGTAAACAATGTTAAACATGTTAAAGGGCGATAGAGATGATCCTGTTACCAAAGCTGTAATGGAAAAACTGCAACACATTGCTACTGCTGTTGCTGCTGCGACCATAGCAGTAGATGCATTACCAACATTATAAAAACATACTAAAAACACTACTAAAATGTACTACGATGGGCAAAGAACGTTATTTAAAAAGAAAATAGTGTTTTTTAGGAAAATTATTACAAAACAACACATAAAACTAAAACAATGCGAATTCATATGTTTGTGCAGTATTGTATTGTATATATTGGCTCCCTATTGTAACGAACAAAGCGATATTATGGCTCATTTAGCAAAGAAAGTCTTCGTGTGGATCCCGTATAACAAATTGGAAGAAATTCGAGTCTACAAGTAAGTTTTAAAATGTTTAATTTGGAATCTATAACAAATACTTATAATATTATGTTTTTACAGAGAAATTTTACGCTTGTTTATGTCCAAGGAATTATTTTGTTTCGATACCTTCAACAATGATTTGGCACTGTTTCCAGATGAGCACTAAGCATTGCAAAAATGTATTGCTGAACTTAAAGATCGTTTAAAAGAACATGTAAGTAATTAAAGCCTAGATTTTATAGTTATTTTATAAATAATTTAATAATTATTATGTTTCCTTTACAGAACATACGCATCATTGCCATGTATTACTCCCGTTTGCATTTGAAACGTAGTATGCGTGAATAGCTTATGCCCAAGTGATACTATACGCGTTAAGATTGATCTTCGTGCTGAAATGATCTACTTTACCATTAAGAAGAGTGCTTCGGATGTATTGAATGCGTGGTATAAGGATGTCAGCCAACTAATGTCGTTGGTTAACAAGACCTGCCTTTTAATCAATAAAGAATGATATTCATTTTGTTATTTTGTGCTGGGATTTTTTTATTTGCGGGCATTTTCTTAACGTTTTTGCTTAAAGAACTTGTAGTTTAGCAAATAAATTATATTTACAAATAAACTATTATGCGTGATTTTAGATTTTTCATATAAAAAACGATGGGTATTTGGTGGGAAATATGAGTGATGAATACAGATTATTGTGTCCTTTTTCCTCTGGGACCTCTTATTAACGATCTATGAGTGATTTTAGATGTAATTTTATACATAGTGCTGTAAAATTGATTACATATACTTGACCGTAAAGCTGTTTAGAACCGAGTTCGAAGAAATTCACAGCAAGTAATGTTTGAAGGAACTGAATATATCAAAGGAATTACATTAAATATGACTTGGGACTTCGGGCTTACAAAAGACATACAGGGCATCTACTTCGGCGGCACTGAAACAGAAACGCAAGCAAAAAACAAAAGCACTGCTTCGTCAGTATGCAAGTAATGCCCATAGGAAATTTCTGTTTACAAATGAAAACAATTTCAGTGGAGGAGTATTTCAACAAACAAAATGAAAGAGTCTATGCTACGCCATCTCGACAAACATCGGAAGTAGTGCCTAGGGAGCTCCCTGCTTCTGTGATGGTATGGTGGGGAGTTGCATATGATAAATAAGATAAATTTTTGCGAAAAAGGAGTAGAAACAAACAATTTTGGAGAATGTTTGGAATCCAATAACGTTTAATTGTTGACGACTTAAAGGGTGAGAATTTGTTGTCTTATGTGGAGAGAACATTTCAGTTGATGATGTGTTGTTGGTGGGACCATTTGAATTGGTTTTTGCGGGAATGTTTAATAAAGCCCAATTGGACGAGCCGGGTGATTATTTTAGACATTATTCGTAAGAAAAGGCACAAGGCATACACTACGGTTAATGGCGTGATGATCCTCATGATAAGGAAACTTTACTGGTGGCCCGTAATGATGCCTCTAAAAATTAGAAATTGGTTTTTGTGGCCGGCAATGCATTTGATGCCTTTTTAAGCTATTTGGAAAAGGATTTTCAAGGTACACCCTTTACAGCGGCTACTGTAAACAATGTTAAACATGTTAAAGGGCGATAGAGATGATCCTGTTACCAAAGCTGTAATGGAAAAACTGCAACACATTGCTACTGCTGTTGCTGCTGCGACCATAGCAGTAGATGCATTACCAACATTATAAAAACATACTAAAAACACTACTAAAATGTACTACGATGGGCAAAGAACGTTATTTAAAAAGAAAATAGTGTTTTTTAGGAAAATTATTACAAAACAACACATAAAACTAAAACAATGCGAATTCATATGTTTGTGCAGTATTGTATTGTATATATTGGCTCCCTATTGTAACGAACAAAGCGATATTATGGCTCATTTAGCAAAGAAAGTCTTCGTGTGGATCCCGTATAACAAATTGGAAGAAATTCGAGTCTACAAGTAAGTTTTAAAATGTTTAATTTGGAATCTATAACAAATACTTATAATATTATGTTTTTACAGAGAAATTTTACGCTTGTTTATGTCCAAGGAATTATTTTGTTTCGATACCTTCAACAATGATTTGGCACTGTTTCCAGATGAGCACTAAGCATTGCAAAAATGTATTGCTGAACTTAAAGATCGTTTAAAAGAACATGTAAGTAATTAAAGCCTAGATTTTATAGTTATTTTATAAATAATTTAATAATTATTATGTTTCCTTTACAGAACATACGCATCATTGCCATGTATTACTCCCGTTTGCATTTGAAACGTAGTATGCGTGAATAGCTTATGCCCAAGTGATACTATACGCGTTAAGATTGATCTTCGTGCTGAAATTATCTACTTTACCATTAAGAAGAGTGCTTCGGATGTATTGAATGCGTGGTATAAGGATGTCAGCCAACTAATGTCGTTGGTTAACAAGACCTGCCTTTTAATCAATAAAGAATGATATTCATTTTGTTATTTTGTGCTGGGATTTTTTTATTTGCGGGCATTTTCTTAACGTTTTTGCTTAAAGAACTTGTAGTTTAGCAAATAAATTATATTTACAAATAAACTATTATGCGTGATTTTAGATTTTTCATATAAAAAACGATGGGTATTTGGTGGGAAATATGAGTGATGAATACAGATTATTGTGTCCTTTTTCCTCTGGGACCTCTTATTAACGATCTATGAGTGATTTTAGATGTAATTTTATACATAGTGCTGTAAAATTGATTACATATACTTGACCGTAAAGCTGTTTAGAACCGAGTTCGAAGAAATTCACAGCAAGTAATGTTTGAAGGAACTGAATATATCAAAGGAATTACATTAAATATGACTTGGGACTTCGGGCTTACAAAAGACATACAGGGCATCTACTTCGGCGGCACTGAAACAGAAACGCAAGCAAAAAACAAAAGCACTGCTTCGTCAGTATGCAAGTAATGCCCATAGGAAATTTCTGTTTACAAATGAAAACAATTTCAGTGGAGGAGTATTTCAACAAACAAAATGAAAGAGTCTATGCTACGCCATCTCGACAAACATCGGAAGTAGTGCCTAGGGAGCTCCCTGCTTCTGTGATGGTATGGTGGGGAGTTGCATATGATAAATAAGATAAATTTTTGCGAAAAAGGAGTAGAAACAAACAATTTTGGAGAATGTTTGGAATCCAATAACGTTTAATTGTTGACGACTTAAAGGGTGAGAATTTGTTGTCTTATGTGGAGAGAACATTTCAGTTGATGATGTGTTGTTGGTGGGACCATTTGAATTGGTTTTTGCGGGAATGTTTAATAAAGCCCAATTGGACGAGCCGGGTGATTATTTTAGACATTATTCGTAAGAAAAGGCACAAGGCATACACTACGGTTAATGGCGTGATGATCCTCATGATAAGGAAACTTTACTGGTGGCCCGTAATGATGCCTCTAAAAATTAGAAATTGGTTTTTGTGGCCGGCAATGCATTTGATGCCATTTTAAGCTATTTGGAAAAGGATTTTCAAGGTACACCCTTTACAGCGGCTACTGTAAACAATGTTAAACATGTTAAAGGGCGATAGAGATGATCCTGTTACCAAAGCTGTAATGGAAAAACTGCAACACATTGCTACTGCTGTTGCTGCTGCGACCATAGCAGTAGATGCATTACCAACATTATAAAAACATACTAAAAACACTACTAAAATGTACTACGATGGGCAAAGAACGTTATTTAAAAAGAAAATAGTGTTTTTTAGGAAAATTATTACAAAACAACACATAAAACTAAAACAATGCGAATTCATATGTTTGTGCAGTATTGTATTGTATATATTGGCTCCCTATTGTAACGAACAAAGCGATATTATGGCTCATTTAGCAAAGAAAGTCTTCGTGTGGATCCCGTATAACAAATTGGAAGAAATTCGAGTCTACAAGTAAGTTTTAAAATGTTTAATTTGGAATCTATAACAAATACTTATAATATTATGTTTTTACAGAGAAATTTTACGCTTGTTTATGTCCAAGGAATTATTTTGTTTCGATACCTTCAACAATGATTTGGCACTGTTTCCAGATGAGCACTAAGCATTGCAAAAATGTATTGCTGAACTTAAAGATCGTTTAAAAGAACATGTAAGTAATTAAAGCCTAGATTTTATAGTTATTTTATAAATAATTTAATAATTATTATGTTTCCTTTACAGAACATACGCATCATTGCCATGTATTACTCCCGTTTGCATTTGAAACGTAGTATGCGTGAATAGCTTATGCCCAAGTGATACTATACGCGTTAAGATTGATCTTCGTGCTGAAATTATCTACTTTACCATTAAGAAGAGTGCTTCGGATGTATTGAATGCGTGGTATAAGGATGTCAGCCAACTAATGTCGTTGGTTAACAAGACCTGCCTTTTAATCAATAAAGAATGATATTCATTTTGTTATTTTGTGCTGGGATTTTTTTATTTGCGGGCATTTTCTTAACGTTTTTGCTTAAAGAACTTGTAGTTTAGCAAATAAATTATATTTACAAATAAACTATTATGCGTGATTTTAGATTTTTCATATAAAAAACGATGGGTATTTGGTGGGAAATATGAGTGATGAATACAGATTATTGTGTCCTTTTTCCTCTGGGACCTCTTATTAACGATCTATGAGTGATTTTAGATGTAATTTTATACATAGTGCTGTAAAATTGATTACATATACTTGACCGTAAAGCTGTTTAGAACCGAGTTCGAAGAAATTCACAGCAAGTAATGTTTGAAGGAACTGAATATATCAAAGGAATTACATTAAATATGACTTGGGACTTCGGGCTTACAAAAGACATACAGGGCATCTACTTCGGCGGCACTGAAACAGAAACGCAAGCAAAAAACAAAAGCACTGCTTCGTCAGTATGCAAGTAATGCCCATAGGAAATTTCTGTTTACAAATGAAAACAATTTCAGTGGAGGAGTATTTCAACAAACAAAATGAAAGAGTCTATGCTACGCCATCTCGACAAACATCGGAAGTAGTGCCTAGGGAGCTCCCTGCTTCTGTGATGGTATGGTGGGGAGTTGCATATGATAAATAAGATAAATTTTTGCGAAAAAGGAGTAGAAACAAACAATTTTGGAGAATGTTTGGAATCCAATAACGTTTAATTGTTGACGACTTAAAGGGTGAGAATTTGTTGTCTTATGTGGAGAGAACATTTCAGTTGATGATGTGTTGTTGGTGGGACCATTTGAATTGGTTTTTGCGGGAATGTTTAATAAAGCCCAATTGGACGAGCCGGGTGATTATTTTAGACATTATTCGTAAGAAAAGGCACAAGGCATACACTACGGTTAATGGCGTGATGATCCTCATGATAAGGAAACTTTACTGGTGGCCCGTAATGATGCCTCTAAAAATTAGAAATTGGTTTTTGTGGCCGGCAATGCATTTGATGCCATTTTAAGCTATTTGGAAAAGGATTTTCAAGGTACACCCTTTACAGCGGCTACTGTAAACAATGTTAAACATGTTAAAGGGCGATAGAGATGATCCTGTTACCAAAGCTGTAATGGAAAAACTGCAACACATTGCTACTGCTGTTGCTGCTGCGACCATAGCAGTAGATGCATTACCAACATTATAAAAACATACTAAAAACACTACTAAAATGTACTACGATGGGCAAAGAACGTTATTTAAAAAGAAAATAGTGTTTTTTAGGAAAATTATTACAAAACAACACATAAAACTAAAACAATGCGAATTCATATGTTTGTGCAGTATTGTATTGTATATATTGGCTCCCTATTGTAACGAACAAAGCGATATTATGGCTCATTTAGCAAAGAAAGTCTTCGTGTGGATCCCGTATAACAAATTGGAAGAAATTCGAGTCTACAAGTAAGTTTTAAAATGTTTAATTTGGAATCTATAACAAATACTTATAATATTATGTTTTTACAGAGAAATTTTACGCTTGTTTATGTCCAAGGAATTATTTTGTTTCGATACCTTCAACAATGATTTGGCACTGTTTCCAGATGAGCACTAAGCATTGCAAAAATGTATTGCTGAACTTAAAGATCGTTTAAAAGAACATGTAAGTAATTAAAGCCTAGATTTTATAGTTATTTTATAAATAATTTAATAATTATTATGTTTCCTTTACAGAACATACGCATCATTGCCATGTATTACTCCCGTTTGCATTTGAAACGTAGTATGCGTGAATAGCTTATGCCCAAGTGATACTATACGCGTTAAGATTGATCTTCGTGCTGAAATTATCTACTTTACCATTAAGAAGAGTGCTTCGGATGTATTGAATGCGTGGTATAAGGATGTCAGCCAACTAATGTCGTTGGTTAACAAGACCTGCCTTTTAATCAATAAAGAATGATATTCATTTTGTTATTTTGTGCTGGGATTTTTTTATTTGCGGGCATTTTCTTAACGTTTTTGCTTAAAGAACTTGTAGTTTAGCAAATAAATTATATTTACAAATAAACTATTATGCGTGATTTTAGATTTTTCATATAAAAAACGATGGGTATTTGGTGGGAAATATGAGTGATGAATACAGATTATTGTGTCCTTTTTCCTCTGGGACCTCTTATTAACGATCTATGAGTGATTTTAGATGTAATTTTATACATAGTGCTGTAAAATTGATTACATATACTTGACCGTAAAGCTGTTTAGAACCGAGTTCGAAGAAATTCACAGCAAGTAATGTTTGAAGGAACTGAATATATCAAAGGAATTACATTAAATATGACTTGGGACTTCGGGCTTACAAAAGACATACAGGGCATCTACTTCGGCGGCACTGAAACAGAAACGCAAGCAAAAAACAAAAGCACTGCTTCGTCAGTATGCAAGTAATGCCCATAGGAAATTTCTGTTTACAAATGAAAACAATTTCAGTGGAGGAGTATTTCAACAAACAAAATGAAAGAGTCTATGCTACGCCATCTCGACAAACATCGGAAGTAGTGCCTAGGGAGCTCCCTGCTTCTGTGATGGTATGGTGGGGAGTTGCATATGATAAATAAGATAAATTTTTGCGAAAAAGGAGTAGAAACAAACAATTTTGGAGAATGTTTGGAATCCAATAACGTTTAATTGTTGACGACTTAAAGGGTGAGAATTTGTTGTCTTATGTGGAGAGAACATTTCAGTTGATGATGTGTTGTTGGTGGGACCATTTGAATTGGTTTTTGCGGGAATGTTTAATAAAGCCCAATTGGACGAGCCGGGTGATTATTTTAGACATTATTCGTAAGAAAAGGCACAAGGCATACACTACGGTTAATGGCGTGATGATCCTCATGATAAGGAAACTTTACTGGTGGCCCGTAATGATGCCTCTAAAAATTAGAAATTGGTTTTTGTGGCCGGCAATGCATTTGATGCCATTTTAAGCTATTTGGAAAAGGATTTTCAAGGTACACCCTTTACAGCGGCTACTGTAAACAATGTTAAACATGTTAAAGGGCGATAGAGATGATCCTGTTACCAAAGCTGTAATGGAAAAACTGCAACACATTGCTACTGCTGTTGCTGCTGCGACCATAGCAGTAGATGCATTACCAACATTATAAAAACATACTAAAAACACTACTAAAATGTACTACGATGGGCAAAGAACGTTATTTAAAAAGAAAATAGTGTTTTTTAGGAAAATTATTACAAAACAACACATAAAACTAAAACAATGCGAATTCATATGTTTGTGCAGTATTGTATTGTATATATTGGCTCCCTATTGTAACGAACAAAGCGATATTATGGCTCATTTAGCAAAGAAAGTCTTCGTGTGGATCCCGTATAACAAATTGGAAGAAATTCGAGTCTACAAGTAAGTTTTAAAATGTTTAATTTGGAATCTATAACAAATACTTATAATATTATGTTTTTACAGAGAAATTTTACGCTTGTTTATGTCCAAGGAATTATTTTGTTTCGATACCTTCAACAATGATTTGGCACTGTTTCCAGATGAGCACTAAGCATTGCAAAAATGTATTGCTGAACTTAAAGATCGTTTAAAAGAACATGTAAGTAATTAAAGCCTAGATTTTATAGTTATTTTATAAATAATTTAATAATTATTATGTTTCCTTTACAGAACATACGCATCATTGCCATGTATTACTCCCGTTTGCATTTGAAACGTAGTATGCGTGAATAGCTTATGCCCAAGTGATACTATACGCGTTAAGATTGATCTTCGTGCTGAAATTATCTACTTTACCATTAAGAAGAGTGCTTCGGATGTATTGAATGCGTGGTATAAGGATGTCAGCCAACTAATGTCGTTGGTTAACAAGACCTGCCTTTTAATCAATAAAGAATGATATTCATTTTGTTATTTTGTGCTGGGATTTTTTTATTTGCGGGCATTTTCTTAACGTTTTTGCTTAAAGAACTTGTAGTTTAGCAAATAAATTATATTTACAAATAAACTATTATGCGTGATTTTAGATTTTTCATATAAAAAACGATGGGTATTTGGTGGGAAATATGAGTGATGAATACAGATTATTGTGTCCTTTTTCCTCTGGGACCTCTTATTAACGATCTATGAGTGATTTTAGATGTAATTTTATACATAGTGCTGTAAAATTGATTACATATACTTGACCGTAAAGCTGTTTAGAACCGAGTTCGAAGAAATTCACAGCAAGTAATGTTTGAAGGAACTGAATATATCAAAGGAATTACATTAAATATGACTTGGGACTTCGGGCTTACAAAAGACATACAGGGCATCTACTTCGGCGGCACTGAAACAGAAACGCAAGCAAAAAACAAAAGCACTGCTTCGTCAGTATGCAAGTAATGCCCATAGGAAATTTCTGTTTACAAATGAAAACAATTTCAGTGGAGGAGTATTTCAACAAACAAAATGAAAGAGTCTATGCTACGCCATCTCGACAAACATCGGAAGTAGTGCCTAGGGAGCTCCCTGCTTCTGTGATGGTATGGTGGGGAGTTGCATATGATAAATAAGATAA
Organism: Calliphora vomitoria; assembly: GCA_942486065.2. Taxonomy (NCBI): domain Eukaryota; kingdom Metazoa; phylum Arthropoda; class Insecta; order Diptera; family Calliphoridae; genus Calliphora; species Calliphora vomitoria. The sequence continues at coordinate 143,253,892 of OW818030.2, forward strand.
ATTTTTGCGAAAAAGGAGTAGAAACAAACAATTTTGGAGAATGTTTGGAATCCAATAACGTTTAATTGTTGACGACTTAAAGGGTGAGAATTTGTTGTCTTATGTGGAGAGAACATTTCAGTTGATGATGTGTTGTTGGTGGGACCATTTGAATTGGTTTTTGCGGGAATGTTTAATAAAGCCCAATTGGACGAGCCGGGTGATTATTTTAGACATTATTCGTAAGAAAAGGCACAAGGCATACACTACGGTTAATGGCGTGATGATCCTCATGATAAGGAAACTTTACTGGTGGCCCGTAATGATGCCTCTAAAAATTAGAAATTGGTTTTTGTGGCCGGCAATGCATTTGATGCCATTTTAAGCTATTTGGAAAAGGATTTTCAAGGTACACCCTTTACAGCGGCTACTGTAAACAATGTTAAACATGTTAAAGGGCGATAGAGATGATCCTGTTACCAAAGCTGTAATGGAAAAACTGCAACACATTGCTACTGCTGTTGCTGCTGCGACCATAGCAGTAGATGCATTACCAACATTATAAAAACATACTAAAAACACTACTAAAATGTACTACGATGGGCAAAGAACGTTATTTAAAAAGAAAATAGTGTTTTTTAGGAAAATTATTACAAAACAACACATAAAACTAAAACAATGCGAATTCATATGTTTGTGCAGTATTGTATTGTATATATTGGCTCCCTATTGTAACGAACAAAGCGATATTATGGCTCATTTAGCAAAGAAAGTCTTCGTGTGGATCCCGTATAACAAATTGGAAGAAATTCGAGTCTACAAGTAAGTTTTAAAATGTTTAATTTGGAATCTATAACAAATACTTATAATATTATGTTTTTACAGAGAAATTTTACGCTTGTTTATGTCCAAGGAATTATTTTGTTTCGATACCTTCAACAATGATTTGGCACTGTTTCCAGATGAGCACTAAGCATTGCAAAAATGTATTGCTGAACTTAAAGATCGTTTAAAAGAACATGTAAGTAATTAAAGCCTAGATTTTATAGTTATTTTATAAATAATTTAATAATTATTATGTTTCCTTTACAGAACATACGCATCATTGCCATGTATTACTCCCGTTTGCATTTGAAACGTAGTATGCGTGAATAGCTTATGCCCAAGTGATACTATACGCGTTAAGATTGATCTTCGTGCTGAAATTATCTACTTTACCATTAAGAAGAGTGCTTCGGATGTATTGAATGCGTGGTATAAGGATGTCAGCCAACTAATGTCGTTGGTTAACAAGACCTGCCTTTTAATCAATAAAGAATGATATTCATTTTGTTATTTTGTGCTGGGATTTTTTTATTTGCGGGCATTTTCTTAACGTTTTTGCTTAAAGAACTTGTAGTTTAGCAAATAAATTATATTTACAAATAAACTATTATGCGTGATTTTAGATTTTTCATATAAAAAACGATGGGTATTTGGTGGGAAATATGAGTGATGAATACAGATTATTGTGTCCTTTTTCCTCTGGGACCTCTTATTAACGATCTATGAGTGATTTTAGATGTAATTTTATACATAGTGCTGTAAAATTGATTACATATACTTGACCGTAAAGCTGTTTAGAACCGAGTTCGAAGAAATTCACAGCAAGTAATGTTTGAAGGAACTGAATATATCAAAGGAATTACATTAAATATGACTTGGGACTTCGGGCTTACAAAAGACATACAGGGCATCTACTTCGGCGGCACTGAAACAGAAACGCAAGCAAAAAACAAAAGCACTGCTTCGTCAGTATGCAAGTAATGCCCATAGGAAATTTCTGTTTACAAATGAAAACAATTTCAGTGGAGGAGTATTTCAACAAACAAAATGAAAGAGTCTATGCTACGCCATCTCGACAAACATCGGAAGTAGTGCCTAGGGAGCTCCCTGCTTCTGTGATGGTATGGTGGGGAGTTGCATATGATAAATAAGATAAATTTTTGCGAAAAAGGAGTAGAAACAAACAATTTTGGAGAATGTTTGGAATCCAATAACGTTTAATTGTTGACGACTTAAAGGGTGAGAATTTGTTGTCTTATGTGGAGAGAACATTTCAGTTGATGATGTGTTGTTGGTGGGACCATTTGAATTGGTTTTTGCGGGAATGTTTAATAAAGCCCAATTGGACGAGCCGGGTGATTATTTTAGACATTATTCGTAAGAAAAGGCACAAGGCATACACTACGGTTAATGGCGTGATGATCCTCATGATAAGGAAACTTTACTGGTGGCCCGTAATGATGCCTCTAAAAATTAGAAATTGGTTTTTGTGGCCGGCAATGCATTTGATGCCATTTTAAGCTATTTGGAAAAGGATTTTCAAGGTACACCCTTTACAGCGGCTACTGTAAACAATGTTAAACATGTTAAAGGGCGATAGAGATGATCCTGTTACCAAAGCTGTAATGGAAAAACTGCAACACATTGCTACTGCTGTTGCTGCTGCGACCATAGCAGTAGATGCATTACCAACATTATAAAAACATACTAAAAACACTACTAAAATGTACTACGATGGGCAAAGAACGTTATTTAAAAAGAAAATAGTGTTTTTTAGGAAAATTATTACAAAACAACACATAAAACTAAAACAATGCGAATTCATATGTTTGTGCAGTATTGTATTGTATATATTGGCTCCCTATTGTAACGAACAAAGCGATATTATGGCTCATTTAGCAAAGAAAGTCTTCGTGTGGATCCCGTATAACAAATTGGAAGAAATTCGAGTCTACAAGTAAGTTTTAAAATGTTTAATTTGGAATCTATAACAAATACTTATAATATTATGTTTTTACAGAGAAATTTTACGCTTGTTTATGTCCAAGGAATTATTTTGTTTCGATACCTTCAACAATGATTTGGCACTGTTTCCAGATGAGCACTAAGCATTGCAAAAATGTATTGCTGAACTTAAAGATCGTTTAAAAGAACATGTAAGTAATTAAAGCCTAGATTTTATAGTTATTTTATAAATAATTTAATAATTATTATGTTTCCTTTACAGAACATACGCATCATTGCCATGTATTACTCCCGTTTGCATTTGAAACGTAGTATGCGTGAATAGCTTATGCCCAAGTGATACTATACGCGTTAAGATTGATCTTCGTGCTGAAATTATCTACTTTACCATTAAGAAGAGTGCTTCGGATGTATTGAATGCGTGGTATAAGGATGTCAGCCAACTAATGTCGTTGGTTAACAAGACCTGCCTTTTAATCAATAAAGAATGATATTCATTTTGTTATTTTGTGCTGGGATTTTTTTATTTGCGGGCATTTTCTTAACGTTTTTGCTTAAAGAACTTGTAGTTTAGCAAATAAATTATATTTACAAATAAACTATTATGCGTGATTTTAGATTTTTCATATAAAAAACGATGGGTATTTGGTGGGAAATATGAGTGATGAATACAGATTATTGTGTCCTTTTTCCTCTGGGACCTCTTATTAACGATCTATGAGTGATTTTAGATGTAATTTTATACATAGTGCTGTAAAATTGATTACATATACTTGACCGTAAAGCTGTTTAGAACCGAGTTCGAAGAAATTCACAGCAAGTAATGTTTGAAGGAACTGAATATATCAAAGGAATTACATTAAATATGACTTGGGACTTCGGGCTTACAAAAGACATACAGGGCATCTACTTCGGCGGCACTGAAACAGAAACGCAAGCAAAAAACAAAAGCACTGCTTCGTCAGTATGCAAGTAATGCCCATAGGAAATTTCTGTTTACAAATGAAAACAATTTCAGTGGAGGAGTATTTCAACAAACAAAATGAAAGAGTCTATGCTACGCCATCTCGACAAACATCGGAAGTAGTGCCTAGGGAGCTCCCTGCTTCTGTGATGGTATGGTGGGGAGTTGCATATGATAAATAAGATAAATTTTTGCGAAAAAGGAGTAGAAACAAACAATTTTGGAGAATGTTTGGAATCCAATAACGTTTAATTGTTGACGACTTAAAGGGTGAGAATTTGTTGTCTTATGTGGAGAGAACATTTCAGTTGATGATGTGTTGTTGGTGGGACCATTTGAATTGGTTTTTGCGGGAATGTTTAATAAAGCCCAATTGGACGAGCCGGGTGATTATTTTAGACATTATTCGTAAGAAAAGGCACAAGGCATACACTACGGTTAATGGCGTGATGATCCTCATGATAAGGAAACTTTACTGGTGGCCCGTAATGATGCCTCTAAAAATTAGAAATTGGTTTTTGTGGCCGGCAATGCATTTGATGCCATTTTAAGCTATTTGGAAAAGGATTTTCAAGGTACACCCTTTACAGCGGCTACTGTAAACAATGTTAAACATGTTAAAGGGCGATAGAGATGATCCTGTTACCAAAGCTGTAATGGAAAAACTGCAACACATTGCTACTGCTGTTGCTGCTGCGACCATAGCAGTAGATGCATTACCAACATTATAAAAACATACTAAAAACACTACTAAAATGTACTACGATGGGCAAAGAACGTTATTTAAAAAGAAAATAGTGTTTTTTAGGAAAATTATTACAAAACAACACATAAAACTAAAACAATGCGAATTCATATGTTTGTGCAGTATTGTATTGTATATATTGGCTCCCTATTGTAACGAACAAAGCGATATTATGGCTCATTTAGCAAAGAAAGTCTTCGTGTGGATCCCGTATAACAAATTGGAAGAAATTCGAGTCTACAAGTAAGTTTTAAAATGTTTAATTTGGAATCTATAACAAATACTTATAATATTATGTTTTTACAGAGAAATTTTACGCTTGTTTATGTCCAAGGAATTATTTTGTTTCGATACCTTCAACAATGATTTGGCACTGTTTCCAGATGAGCACTAAGCATTGCAAAAATGTATTGCTGAACTTAAAGATCGTTTAAAAGAACATGTAAGTAATTAAAGCCTAGATTTTATAGTTATTTTATAAATAATTTAATAATTATTATGTTTCCTTTACAGAACATACGCATCATTGCCATGTATTACTCCCGTTTGCATTTGAAACGTAGTATGCGTGAATAGCTTATGCCCAAGTGATACTATACGCGTTAAGATTGATCTTCGTGCTGAAATTATCTACTTTACCATTAAGAAGAGTGCTTCGGATGTATTGAATGCGTGGTATAAGGATGTCAGCCAACTAATGTCGTTGGTTAACAAGACCTGCCTTTTAATCAATAAAGAATGATATTCATTTTGTTATTTTGTGCTGGGATTTTTTTATTTGCGGGCATTTTCTTAACGTTTTTGCTTAAAGAACTTGTAGTTTAGCAAATAAATTATATTTACAAATAAACTATTATGCGTGATTTTAGATTTTTCATATAAAAAACGATGGGTATTTGGTGGGAAATATGAGTGATGAATACAGATTATTGTGTCCTTTTTCCTCTGGGACCTCTTATTAACGATCTATGAGTGATTTTAGATGTAATTTTATACATAGTGCTGTAAAATTGATTACATATACTTGACCGTAAAGCTGTTTAGAACCGAGTTCGAAGAAATTCACAGCAAGTAATGTTTGAAGGAACTGAATATATCAAAGGAATTACATTAAATATGACTTGGGACTTCGGGCTTACAAAAGACATACAGGGCATCTACTTCGGCGGCACTGAAACAGAAACGCAAGCAAAAAACAAAAGCACTGCTTCGTCAGTATGCAAGTAATGCCCATAGGAAATTTCTGTTTACAAATGAAAACAATTTCAGTGGAGGAGTATTTCAACAAACAAAATGAAAGAGTCTATGCTACGCCATCTCGACAAACATCGGAAGTAGTGCCTAGGGAGCTCCCTGCTTCTGTGATGGTATGGTGGGGAGTTGCATATGATAAATAAGATAAATTTTTGCGAAAAAGGAGTAGAAACAAACAATTTTGGAGAATGTTTGGAATCCAATAACGTTTAATTGTTGACGACTTAAAGGGTGAGAATTTGTTGTCTTATGTGGAGAGAACATTTCAGTTGATGATGTGTTGTTGGTGGGACCATTTGAATTGGTTTTTGCGGGAATGTTTAATAAAGCCCAATTGGACGAGCCGGGTGATTATTTTAGACATTATTCGTAAGAAAAGGCACAAGGCATACACTACGGTTAATGGCGTGATGATCCTCATGATAAGGAAACTTTACTGGTGGCCCGTAATGATGCCTCTAAAAATTAGAAATTGGTTTTTGTGGCCGGCAATGCATTTGATGCCATTTTAAGCTATTTGGAAAAGGATTTTCAAGGTACACCCTTTACAGCGGCTACTGTAAACAATGTTAAACATGTTAAAGGGCGATAGAGATGATCCTGTTACCAAAGCTGTAATGGAAAAACTGCAACACATTGCTACTGCTGTTGCTGCTGCGACCATAGCAGTAGATGCATTACCAACATTATAAAAACATACTAAAAACACTACTAAAATGTACTACGATGGGCAAAGAACGTTATTTAAAAAGAAAATAGTGTTTTTTAGGAAAATTATTACAAAACAACACATAAAACTAAAACAATGCGAATTCATATGTTTGTGCAGTATTGTATTGTATATATTGGCTCCCTATTGTAACGAACAAAGCGATATTATGGCTCATTTAGCAAAGAAAGTCTTCGTGTGGATCCCGTATAACAAATTGGAAGAAATTCGAGTCTACAAGTAAGTTTTAAAATGTTTAATTTGGAATCTATAACAAATACTTATAATATTATGTTTTTACAGAGAAATTTTACGCTTGTTTATGTCCAAGGAATTATTTTGTTTCGATACCTTCAACAATGATTTGGCACTGTTTCCAGATGAGCACTAAGCATTGCAAAAATGTATTGCTGAACTTAAAGATCGTTTAAAAGAACATGTAAGTAATTAAAGCCTAGATTTTATAGTTATTTTATAAATAATTTAATAATTATTATGTTTCCTTTACAGAACATACGCATCATTGCCATGTATTACTCCCGTTTGCATTTGAAACGTAGTATGCGTGAATAGCTTATGCCCAAGTGATACTATACGCGTTAAGATTGATCTTCGTGCTGAAATTATCTACTTTACCATTAAGAAGAGTGCTTCGGATGTATTGAATGCGTGGTATAAGGATGTCAGCCAACTAATGTCGTTGGTTAACAAGACCTGCCTTTTAATCAATAAAGAATGATATTCATTTTGTTATTTTGTGCTGGGATTTTTTTATTTGCGGGCATTTTCTTAACGTTTTTGCTTAAAGAACTTGTAGTTTAGCAAATAAATTATATTTACAAATAAACTATTATGCGTGATTTTAGATTTTTCATATAAAAAACGATGGGTATTTGGTGGGAAATATGAGTGATGAATACAGATTATTGTGTCCTTTTTCCTCTGGGACCTCTTATTAACGATCTATGAGTGATTTTAGATGTAATTTTATACATAGTGCTGTAAAATTGATTACATATACTTGACCGTAAAGCTGTTTAGAACCGAGTTCGAAGAAATTCACAGCAAGTAATGTTTGAAGGAACTGAATATATCAAAGGAATTACATTAAATATGACTTGGGACTTCGGGCTTACAAAAGACATACAGGGCATCTACTTCGGCGGCACTGAAACAGAAACGCAAGCAAAAAACAAAAGCACTGCTTCGTCAGTATGCAAGTAATGCCCATAGGAAATTTCTGTTTACAAATGAAAACAATTTCAGTGGAGGAGTATTTCAACAAACAAAATGAAAGAGTCTATGCTACGCCATCTCGACAAACATCGGAAGTAGTGCCTAGGGAGCTCCCTGCTTCTGTGATGGTATGGTGGGGAGTTGCATATGATAAATAAGATAAATTTTTGCGAAAAAGGAGTAGAAACAAACAATTTTGGAGAATGTTTGGAATCCAATAACGTTTAATTGTTGACGACTTAAAGGGTGAGAATTTGTTGTCTTATGTGGAGAGAACATTTCAGTTGATGATGTGTTGTTGGTGGGACCATTTGAATTGGTTTTTGCGGGAATGTTTAATAAAGCCCAATTGGACGAGCCGGGTGATTATTTTAGACATTATTCGTAAGAAAAGGCACAAGGCATACACTACGGTTAATGGCGTGATGATCCTCATGATAAGGAAACTTTACTGGTGGCCCGTAATGATGCCTCTAAAAATTAGAAATTGGTTTTTGTGGCCGGCAATGCATTTGATGCCATTTTAAGCTATTTGGAAAAGGATTTTCAAGGTACACCCTTTACAGCGGCTACTGTAAACAATGTTAAACATGTTAAAGGGCGATAGAGATGATCCTGTTACCAAAGCTGTAATGGAAAAACTGCAACACATTGCTACTGCTGTTGCTGCTGCGACCATAGCAGTAGATGCATTACCAACATTATAAAAACATACTAAAAACACTACTAAAATGTACTACGATGGGCAAAGAACGTTATTTAAAAAGAAAATAGTGTTTTTTAGGAAAATTATTACAAAACAACACATAAAACTAAAACAATGCGAATTCATATGTTTGTGCAGTATTGTATTGTATATATTGGCTCCCTATTGTAACGAACAAAGCGATATTATGGCTCATTTAGCAAAGAAAGTCTTCGTGTGGATCCCGTATAACAAATTGGAAGAAATTCGAGTCTACAAGTAAGTTTTAAAATGTTTAATTTGGAATCTATAACAAATACTTATAATATTATGTTTTTACAGAGAAATTTTACGCTTGTTTATGTCCAAGGAATTATTTTGTTTCGATACCTTCAACAATGATTTGGCACTGTTTCCAGATGAGCACTAAGCATTGCAAAAATGTATTGCTGAACTTAAAGATCGTTTAAAAGAACATGTAAGTAATTAAAGCCTAGATTTTATAGTTATTTTATAAATAATTTAATAATTATTATGTTTCCTTTACAGAACATACGCATCATTGCCATGTATTACTCCCGTTTGCATTTGAAACGTAGTATGCGTGAATAGCTTATGCCCAAGTGATACTATACGCGTTAAGATTGATCTTCGTGCTGAAATTATCTACTTTACCATTAAGAAGAGTGCTTCGGATGTATTGAATGCGTGGTATAAGGATGTCAGCCAACTAATGTCGTTGGTTAACAAGACCTGCCTTTTAATCAATAAAGAATGATATTCATTTTGTTATTTTGTGCTGGGATTTTTTTATTTGCGGGCATTTTCTTAACGTTTTTGCTTAAAGAACTTGTAGTTTAGCAAATAAATTATATTTACAAATAAACTATTATGCGTGATTTTAGATTTTTCATATAAAAAACGATGGGTATTTGGTGGGAAATATGAGTGATGAATACAGATTATTGTGTCCTTTTTCCTCTGGGACCTCTTATTAACGATCTATGAGTGATTTTAGATGTAATTTTATACATAGTGCTGTAAAATTGATTACATATACTTGACCGTAAAGCTGTTTAGAACCGAGTTCGAAGAAATTCACAGCAAGTAATGTTTGAAGGAACTGAATATATCAAAGGAATTACATTAAATATGACTTGGGACTTCGGGCTTACAAAAGACATACAGGGCATCTACTTCGGCGGCACTGAAACAGAAACGCAAGCAAAAAACAAAAGCACTGCTTCGTCAGTATGCAAGTAATGCCCATAGGAAATTTCTGTTTACAAATGAAAACAATTTCAGTGGAGGAGTATTTCAACAAACAAAATGAAAGAGTCTATGCTACGCCATCTCGACAAACATCGGAAGTAGTGCCTAGGGAGCTCCCTGCTTCTGTGATGGTATGGTGGGGAGTTGCATATGATAAATAAGATAAATTTTTGCGAAAAAGGAGTAGAAACAAACAATTTTGGAGAATGTTTGGAATCCAATAACGTTTAATTGTTGACGACTTAAAGGGTGAGAATTTGTTGTCTTATGTGGAGAGAACATTTCAGTTGATGATGTGTTGTTGGTGGGACCATTTGAATTGGTTTTTGCGGGAATGTTTAATAAAGCCCAATTGGACGAGCCGGGTGATTATTTTAGACATTATTCGTAAGAAAAGGCACAAGGCATACACTACGGTTAATGGCGTGATGATCCTCATGATAAGGAAACTTTACTGGTGGCCCGTAATGATGCCTCTAAAAATTAGAAATTGGTTTTTGTGGCCGGCAATGCATTTGATGCCATTTTAAGCTATTTGGAAAAGGATTTTCAAGGTACACCCTTTACAGCGGCTACTGTAAACAATGTTAAACATGTTAAAGGGCGATAGAGATGATCCTGTTACCAAAGCTGTAATGGAAAAACTGCAACACATTGCTACTGCTGTTGCTGCTGCGACCATAGCAGTAGATGCATTACCAACATTATAAAAACATACTAAAAACACTACTAAAATGTACTACGATGGGCAAAGAACGTTATTTAAAAAGAAAATAGTGTTTTTTAGGAAAATTATTACAAAACAACACATAAAACTAAAACAATGCGAATTCATATGTTTGTGCAGTATTGTATTGTATATATTGGCTCCCTATTGTAACGAACAAAGCGATATTATGGCTCATTTAGCAAAGAAAGTCTTCGTGTGGATCCCGTATAACAAATTGGAAGAAATTCGAGTCTACAAGTAAGTTTTAAAATGTTTAATTTGGAATCTATAACAAATACTTATAATATTATGTTTTTACAGAGAAATTTTACGCTTGTTTATGTCCAAGGAATTATTTTGTTTCGATACCTTCAACAATGATTTGGCACTGTTTCCAGATGAGCACTAAGCATTGCAAAAATGTATTGCTGAACTTAAAGATCGTTTAAAAGAACATGTAAGTAATTAAAGCCTAGATTTTATAGTTATTTTATAAATAATTTAATAATTATTATGTTTCCTTTACAGAACATACGCATCATTGCCATGTATTACTCCCGTTTGCATTTGAAACGTAGTATGCGTGAATAGCTTATGCCCAAGTGATACTATACGCGTTAAGATTGATCTTCGTGCTGAAATTATCTACTTTACCATTAAGAAGAGTGCTTCGGATGTATTGAATGCGTGGTATAAGGATGTCAGCCAACTAATGTCGTTGGTTAACAAGACCTGCCTTTTAATCAATAAAGAATGATATTCATTTTGTTATTTTGTGCTGGGATTTTTTTATTTGCGGGCATTTTCTTAACGTTTTTGCTTAAAGAACTTGTAGTTTAGCAAATAAATTATATTTACAAATAAACTATTATGCGTGATTTTAGATTTTTCATATAAAAAACGATGGGTATTTGGTGGGAAATATGAGTGATGAATACAGATTATTGTGTCCTTTTTCCTCTGGGACCTCTTATTAACGATCTATGAGTGATTTTAGATGTAATTTTATACATAGTGCTGTAAAATTGATTACATATACTTGACCGTAAAGCTGTTTAGAACCGAGTTCGAAGAAATTCACAGCAAGTAATGTTTGAAGGAACTGAATATATCAAAGGAATTACATTAAATATGACTTGGGACTTCGGGCTTACAAAAGACATACAGGGCATCTACTTCGGCGGCACTGAAACAGAAACGCAAGCAAAAAACAAAAGCACTGCTTCGTCAGTATGCAAGTAATGCCCATAGGAAATTTCTGTTTACAAATGAAAACAATTTCAGTGGAGGAGTATTTCAACAAACAAAATGAAAGAGTCTATGCTACGCCATCTCGACAAACATCGGAAGTAGTGCCTAGGGAGCTCCCTGCTTCTGTGATGGTATGGTGGGGAGTTGCATATGATAAATAAGATAAATTTTTGCGAAAAAGGAGTAGAAACAAACAATTTTGGAGAATGTTTGGAATCCAATAACGTTTAATTGTTGACGACTTAAAGGGTGAGAATTTGTTGTCTTATGTGGAGAGAACATTTCAGTTGATGATGTGTTGTTGGTGGGACCATTTGAATTGGTTTTTGCGGGAATGTTTAATAAAGCCCAATTGGACGAGCCGGGTGATTATTTTAGACATTATTCGTAAGAAAAGGCACAAGGCATACACTACGGTTAATGGCGTGATGATCCTCATGATAAGGAAACTTTACTGGTGGCCCGTAATGATGCCTCTAAAAATTAGAAATTGGTTTTTGTGGCCGGCAATGCATTTGATGCCATTTTAAGCTATTTGGAAAAGGATTTTCAAGGTACACCCTTTACAGCGGCTACTGTAAACAATGTTAAACATGTTAAAGGGCGATAGAGATGATCCTGTTACCAAAGCTGTAATGGAAAAACTGCAACACATTGCTACTGCTGTTGCTGCTGCGACCATAGCAGTAGATGCATTACCAACATTATAAAAACATACTAAAAACACTACTAAAATGTACTACGATGGGCAAAGAACGTTATTTAAAAAGAAAATAGTGTTTTTTAGGAAAATTATTACAAAACAACACATAAAACTAAAACAATGCGAATTCATATGTTTGTGCAGTATTGTATTGTATATATTGGCTCCCTATTGTAACGAACAAAGCGATATTATGGCTCATTTAGCAAAGAAAGTCTTCGTGTGGATCCCGTATAACAAATTGGAAGAAATTCGAGTCTACAAGTAAGTTTTAAAATGTTTAATTTGGAATCTATAACAAATACTTATAATATTATGTTTTTACAGAGAAATTTTACGCTTGTTTATGTCCAAGGAATTATTTTGTTTCGATACCTTCAACAATGATTTGGCACTGTTTCCAGATGAGCACTAAGCATTGCAAAAATGTATTGCTGAACTTAAAGATCGTTTAAAAGAACATGTAAGTAATTAAAGCCTAGATTTTATAGTTATTTTATAAATAATTTAATAATTATTATGTTTCCTTTACAGAACATACGCATCATTGCCATGTATTACTCCCGTTTGCATTTGAAACGTAGTATGCGTGAATAGCTTATGCCCAAGTGATACTATACGCGTTAAGATTGATCTTCGTGCTGAAATTATCTACTTTACCATTAAGAAGAGTGCTTCGGATGTATTGAATGCGTGGTATAAGGATGTCAGCCAACTAATGTCGTTGGTTAACAAGACCTGCCTTTTAATCAATAAAGAATGATATTCATTTTGTTATTTTGTGCTGGGATTTTTTTATTTGCGGGCATTTTCTTAACGTTTTTGCTTAAAGAACTTGTAGTTTAGCAAATAAATTATATTTACAAATAAACTATTATGCGTGATTTTAGATTTTTCATATAAAAAACGATGGGTATTTGGTGGGAAATATGAGTGATGAATACAGATTATTGTGTCCTTTTTCCTCTGGGACCTCTTATTAACGATCTATGAGTGATTTTAGATGTAATTTTATACATAGTGCTGTAAAATTGATTACATATACTTGACCGTAAAGCTGTTTAGAACCGAGTTCGAAGAAATTCACAGCAAGTAATGTTTGAAGGAACTGAATATATCAAAGGAATTACATTAAATATGACTTGGGACTTCGGGCTTACAAAAGACATACAGGGCATCTACTTCGGCGGCACTGAAACAGAAACGCAAGCAAAAAACAAAAGCACTGCTTCGTCAGTATGCAAGTAATGCCCATAGGAAATTTCTGTTTACAAATGAAAACAATTTCAGTGGAGGAGTATTTCAACAAACAAAATGAAAGAGTCTATGCTACGCCATCTCGACAAACATCGGAAGTAGTGCCTAGGGAGCTCCCTGCTTCTGTGATGGTATGGTGGGGAGTTGCATATGATAAATAAGATAAATTTTTGCGAAAAAGGAGTAGAAACAAACAATTTTGGAGAATGTTTGGAATCCAATAACGTTTAATTGTTGACGACTTAAAGGGTGAGAATTTGTTGTCTTATGTGGAGAGAACATTTCAGTTGATGATGTGTTGTTGGTGGGACCATTTGAATTGGTTTTTGCGGGAATGTTTAATAAAGCCCAATTGGACGAGCCGGGTGATTATTTTAGACATTATTCGTAAGAAAAGGCACAAGGCATACACTACGGTTAATGGCGTGATGATCCTCATGATAAGGAAACTTTACTGGTGGCCCGTAATGATGCCTCTAAAAATTAGAAATTGGTTTTTGTGGCCGGCAATGCATTTGATGCCTTTTTAAGCTATTTGGAAAAGGATTTTCAAGGTACACCCTTTACAGCGGCTACTGTAAACAATGTTAAACATGTTAAAGGGCGATAGAGATGATCCTGTTACCAAAGCTGTAATGGAAAAACTGCAACACATTGCTACTGCTGTTGCTGCTGCGACCATAGCAGTAGATGCATTACCAACATTATAAAAACATACTAAAAACACTACTAAAATGTACTACGATGGGCAAAGAACGTTATTTAAAAAGAAAATAGTGTTTTTTAGGAAAATTATTACAAAACAACACATAAAACTAAAACAATGCGAATTCATATGTTTGTGCAGTATTGTATTGTATATATTGGCTCCCTATTGTAACGAACAAAGCGATATTATGGCTCATTTAGCAAAGAAAGTCTTCGTGTGGATCCCGTATAACAAATTGGAAGAAATTCGAGTCTACAAGTAAGTTTTAAAATGTTTAATTTGGAATCTATAACAAATACTTATAATATTATGTTTTTACAGAGAAATTTTACGCTTGTTTATGTCCAAGGAATTATTTTGTTTCGATACCTTCAACAATGATTTGGCACTGTTTCCAGATGAGCACTAAGCATTGCAAAAATGTATTGCTGAACTTAAAGATCGTTTAAAAGAACATGTAAGTAATTAAAGCCTAGATTTTATAGTTATTTTATAAATAATTTAATAATTATTATGTTTCCTTTACAGAACATACGCATCATTGCCATGTATTACTCCCGTTTGCATTTGAAACGTAGTATGCGTGAATAGCTTATGCCCAAGTGATACTATACGCGTTAAGATTGATCTTCGTGCTGAAATTATCTACTTTACCATTAAGAAGAGTGCTTCGGATGTATTGAATGCGTGGTATAAGGATGTCAGCCAACTAATGTCGTTGGTTAACAAGACCTGCCTTTTAATCAATAAAGAATGATATTCATTTTGTTATTTTGTGCTGGGATTTTTTTATTTGCGGGCATTTTCTTAACGTTTTTGCTTAAAGAACTTGTAGTTTAGCAAATAAATTATATTTACAAATAAACTATTATGCGTGATTTTAGATTTTTCATATAAAAAACGATGGGTATTTGGTGGGAAATATGAGTGATGAATACAGATTATTGTGTCCTTTTTCCTCTGGGACCTCTTATTAACGATCTATGAGTGATTTTAGATGTAATTTTATACATAGTGCTGTAAAATTGATTACATATACTTGACCGTAAAGCTGTTTAGAACCGAGTTCGAAGAAATTCACAGCAAGTAATGTTTGAAGGAACTGAATATATCAAAGGAATTACATTAAATATGACTTGGGACTTCGGGCTTACAAAAGACATACAGGGCATCTACTTCGGCGGCACTGAAACAGAAACGCAAGCAAAAAACAAAAGCACTGCTTCGTCAGTATGCAAGTAATGCCCATAGGAAATTTCTGTTTACAAATGAAAACAATTTCAGTGGAGGAGTATTTCAACAAACAAAATGAAAGAGTCTATGCTACGCCATCTCGACAAACATCGGAAGTAGTGCCTAGGGAGCTCCCTGCTTCTGTGATGGTATGGTGGGGAGTTGCATATGATAAATAAGATAAATTTTTGCGAAAAAGGAGTAGAAACAAACAATTTTGGAGAATGTTTGGAATCCAATAACGTTTAATTGTTGACGACTTAAAGGGTGAGAATTTGTTGTCTTATGTGGAGAGAACATTTCAGTTGATGATGTGTTGTTGGTGGGACCATTTGAATTGGTTTTTGCGGGAATGTTTAATAAAGCCCAATTGGACGAGCCGGGTGATTATTTTAGACATTATTCGTAAGAAAAGGCACAAGGCATACACTACGGTTAATGGCGTGATGATCCTCATGATAAGGAAACTTTACTGGTGGCCCGTAATGATGCCTCTAAAAATTAGAAATTGGTTTTTGTGGCCGGCAATGCATTTGATGCCTTTTTAAGCTATTTGGAAAAGGATTTTCAAGGTACACCCTTTACAGCGGCTACTGTAAACAATGTTAAACATGTTAAAGGGCGATAGAGATGATCCTGTTACCAAAGCTGTAATGGAAAAACTGCAACACATTGCTACTGCTGTTGCTGCTGCGACCATAGCAGTAGATGCATTACCAACATTATAAAAACATACTAAAAACACTACTAAAATGTACTACGATGGGCAAAGAACGTTATTTAAAAAGAAAATAGTGTTTTTTAGGAAAATTATTACAAAACAACACATAAAACTAAAACAATGCGAATTCATATGTTTGTGCAGTATTGTATTGTATATATTGGCTCCCTATTGTAACGAACAAAGCGATATTATGGCTCATTTAGCAAAGAAAGTCTTCGTGTGGATCCCGTATAACAAATTGGAAGAAATTCGAGTCTACAAGTAAGTTTTAAAATGTTTAATTTGGAATCTATAACAAATACTTATAATATTATGTTTTTACAGAGAAATTTTACGCTTGTTTATGTCCAAGGAATTATTTTGTTTCGATACCTTCAACAATGATTTGGCACTGTTTCCAGATGAGCACTAAGCATTGCAAAAATGTATTGCTGAACTTAAAGATCGTTTAAAAGAACATGTAAGTAATTAAAGCCTAGATTTTATAGTTATTTTATAAATAATTTAATAATTATTATGTTTCCTTTACAGAACATACGCATCATTGCCATGTATTACTCCCGTTTGCATTTGAAACGTAGTATGCGTGAATAGCTTATGCCCAAGTGATACTATACGCGTTAAGATTGATCTTCGTGCTGAAATTATCTACTTTACCATTAAGAAGAGTGCTTCGGATGTATTGAATGCGTGGTATAAGGATGTCAGCCAACTAATGTCGTTGGTTAACAAGACCTGCCTTTTAATCAATAAAGAATGATATTCATTTTGTTATTTTGTGCTGGGATTTTTTTATTTGCGGGCATTTTCTTAACGTTTTTGCTTAAAGAACTTGTAGTTTAGCAAATAAATTATATTTACAAATAAACTATTATGCGTGATTTTAGATTTTTCATATAAAAAACGATGGGTATTTGGTGGGAAATATGAGTGATGAATACAGATTATTGTGTCCTTTTTCCTCTGGGACCTCTTATTAACGATCTATGAGTGATTTTAGATGTAATTTTATACATAGTGCTGTAAAATTGATTACATATACTTGACCGTAAAGCTGTTTAGAACCGAGTTCGAAGAAATTCACAGCAAGTAATGTTTGAAGGAACTGAATATATCAAAGGAATTACATTAAATATGACTTGGGACTTCGGGCTTACAAAAGACATACAGGGCATCTACTTCGGCGGCACTGAAACAGAAACGCAAGCAAAAAACAAAAGCACTGCTTCGTCAGTATGCAAGTAATGCCCATAGGAAATTTCTGTTTACAAATGAAAACAATTTCAGTGGAGGAGTATTTCAACAAACAAAATGAAAGAGTCTATGCTACGCCATCTCGACAAACATCGGAAGTAGTGCCTAGGGAGCTCCCTGCTTCTGTGATGGTATGGTGGGGAGTTGCATATGATAAATAAGATAAATTTTTGCGAAAAAGGAGTAGAAACAAACAATTTTGGAGAATGTTTGGAATCCAATAACGTTTAATTGTTGACGACTTAAAGGGTGAGAATTTGTTGTCTTATGTGGAGAGAACATTTCAGTTGATGATGTGTTGTTGGTGGGACCATTTGAATTGGTTTTTGCGGGAATGTTTAATAAAGCCCAATTGGACGAGCCGGGTGATTATTTTAGACATTATTCGTAAGAAAAGGCACAAGGCATACACTACGGTTAATGGCGTGATGATCCTCATGATAAGGAAACTTTACTGGTGGCCCGTAATGATGCCTCTAAAAATTAGAAATTGGTTTTTGTGGCCGGCAATGCATTTGATGCCATTTTAAGCTATTTGGAAAAGGATTTTCAAGGTACACCCTTTACAGCGGCTACTGTAAACAATGTTAAACATGTTAAAGGGCGATAGAGATGATCCTGTTACCAAAGCTGTAATGGAAAAACTGCAACACATTGCTACTGCTGTTGCTGCTGCGACCATAGCAGTAGATGCATTACCAACATTATAAAAACATACTAAAAACACTACTAAAATGTACTACGATGGGCAAAGAACGTTATTTAAAAAGAAAATAGTGTTTTTTAGGAAAATTATTACAAAACAACACATAAAACTAAAACAATGCGAATTCATATGTTTGTGCAGTATTGTATTGTATATATTGGCTCCCTATTGTAACGAACAAAGCGATATTATGGCTCATTTAGCAAAGAAAGTCTTCGTGTGGATCCCGTATAACAAATTGGAAGAAATTCGAGTCTACAAGTAAGTTTTAAAATGTTTAATTTGGAATCTATAACAAATACTTATAATATTATGTTTTTACAGAGAAATTTTACGCTTGTTTATGTCCAAGGAATTATTTTGTTTCGATACCTTCAACAATGATTTGGCACTGTTTCCAGATGAGCACTAAGCATTGCAAAAATGTATTGCTGAACTTAAAGATCGTTTAAAAGAACATGTAAGTAATTAAAGCCTAGATTTTATAGTTATTTTATAAATAATTTAATAATTATTATGTTTCCTTTACAGAACATACGCATCATTGCCATGTATTACTCCCGTTTGCATTTGAAACGTAGTATGCGTGAATAGCTTATGCCCAAGTGATACTATACGCGTTAAGATTGATCTTCGTGCTGAAATTATCTACTTTACCATTAAGAAGAGTGCTTCGGATGTATTGAATGCGTGGTATAAGGATGTCAGCCAACTAATGTCGTTGGTTAACAAGACCTGCCTTTTAATCAATAAAGAATGATATTCATTTTGTTATTTTGTGCTGGGATTTTTTTATTTGCGGGCATTTTCTTAACGTTTTTGCTTAAAGAACTTGTAGTTTAGCAAATAAATTATATTTACAAATAAACTATTATGCGTGATTTTAGATTTTTCATATAAAAAACGATGGGTATTTGGTGGGAAATATGAGTGATGAATACAGATTATTGTGTCCTTTTTCCTCTGGGACCTCTTATTAACGATCTATGAGTGATTTTAGATGTAATTTTATACATAGTGCTGTAAAATTGATTACATATACTTGACCGTAAAGCTGTTTAGAACCGAGTTCGAAGAAATTCACAGCAAGTAATGTTTGAAGGAACTGAATATATCAAAGGAATTACATTAAATATGACTTGGGACTTCGGGCTTACAAAAGACATACAGGGCATCTACTTCGGCGGCACTGAAACAGAAACGCAAGCAAAAAACAAAAGCACTGCTTCGTCAGTATGCAAGTAATGCCCATAGGAAATTTCTGTTTACAAATGAAAACAATTTCAGTGGAGGAGTATTTCAACAAACAAAATGAAAGAGTCTATGCTACGCCATCTCGACAAACATCGGAAGTAGTGCCTAGGGAGCTCCCTGCTTCTGTGATGGTATGGTGGGGAGTTGCATATGATAAATAAGATAAATTTTTGCGAAAAAGGAGTAGAAACAAACAATTTTGGAGAATGTTTGGAATCCAATAACGTTTAATTGTTGACGACTTAAAGGGTGAGAATTTGTTGTCTTATGTGGAGAGAACATTTCAGTTGATGATGTGTTGTTGGTGGGACCATTTGAATTGGTTTTTGCGGGAATGTTTAATAAAGCCCAATTGGACGAGCCGGGTGATTATTTTAGACATTATTCGTAAGAAAAGGCACAAGGCATACACTACGGTTAATGGCGTGATGATCCTCATGATAAGGAAACTTTACTGGTGGCCCGTAATGATGCCTCTAAAAATTAGAAATTGGTTTTTGTGGCCGGCAATGCATTTGATGCCATTTTAAGCTATTTGGAAAAGGATTTTCAAGGTACACCCTTTACAGCGGCTACTGTAAACAATGTTAAACATGTTAAAGGGCGATAGAGATGATCCTGTTACCAAAGCTGTAATGGAAAAACTGCAACACATTGCTACTGCTGTTGCTGCTGCGACCATAGCAGTAGATGCATTACCAACATTATAAAAACATACTAAAAACACTACTAAAATGTACTACGATGGGCAAAGAACGTTATTTAAAAAGAAAATAGTGTTTTTTAGGAAAATTATTACAAAACAACACATAAAACTAAAACAATGCGAATTCATATGTTTGTGCAGTATTGTATTGTATATATTGGCTCCCTATTGTAACGAACAAAGCGATATTATGGCTCATTTAGCAAAGAAAGTCTTCGTGTGGATCCCGTATAACAAATTGGAAGAAATTCGAGTCTACAAGTAAGTTTTAAAATGTTTAATTTGGAATCTATAACAAATACTTATAATATTATGTTTTTACAGAGAAATTTTACGCTTGTTTATGTCCAAGGAATTATTTTGTTTCGATACCTTCAACAATGATTTGGCACTGTTTCCAGATGAGCACTAAGCATTGCAAAAATGTATTGCTGAACTTAAAGATCGTTTAAAAGAACATGTAAGTAATTAAAGCCTAGATTTTATAGTTATTTTATAAATAATTTAATAATTATTATGTTTCCTTTACAGAACATACGCATCATTGCCATGTATTACTCCCGTTTGCATTTGAAACGTAGTATGCGTGAATAGCTTATGCCCAAGTGATACTATACGCGTTAAGATTGATCTTCGTGCTGAAATTATCTACTTTACCATTAAGAAGAGTGCTTCGGATGTATTGAATGCGTGGTATAAGGATGTCAGCCAACTAATGTCGTTGGTTAACAAGACCTGCCTTTTAATCAATAAAGAATGATATTCATTTTGTTATTTTGTGCTGGGATTTTTTTATTTGCGGGCATTTTCTTAACGTTTTTGCTTAAAGAACTTGTAGTTTAGCAAATAAATTATATTTACAAATAAACTATTATGCGTGATTTTAGATTTTTCATATAAAAAACGATGGGTATTTGGTGGGAAATATGAGTGATGAATACAGATTATTGTGTCCTTTTTCCTCTGGGACCTCTTATTAACGATCTATGAGTGATTTTAGATGTAATTTTATACATAGTGCTGTAAAATTGATTACATATACTTGACCGTAAAGCTGTTTAGAACCGAGTTCGAAGAAATTCACAGCAAGTAATGTTTGAAGGAACTGAATATATCAAAGGAATTACATTAAATATGACTTGGGACTTCGGGCTTACAAAAGACATACAGGGCATCTACTTCGGCGGCACTGAAACAGAAACGCAAGCAAAAAACAAAAGCACTGCTTCGTCAGTATGCAAGTAATGCCCATAGGAAATTTCTGTTTACAAATGAAAACAATTTCAGTGGAGGAGTATTTCAACAAACAAAATGAAAGAGTCTATGCTACGCCATCTCGACAAACATCGGAAGTAGTGCCTAGGGAGCTCCCTGCTTCTGTGATGGTATGGTGGGGAGTTGCATATGATAAATAAGATAAATTTTTGCGAAAAAGGAGTAGAAACAAACAATTTTGGAGAATGTTTGGAATCCAATAACGTTTAATTGTTGACGACTTAAAGGGTGAGAATTTGTTGTCTTATGTGGAGAGAACATTTCAGTTGATGATGTGTTGTTGGTGGGACCATTTGAATTGGTTTTTGCGGGAATGTTTAATAAAGCCCAATTGGACGAGCCGGGTGATTATTTTAGACATTATTCGTAAGAAAAGGCACAAGGCATACACTACGGTTAATGGCGTGATGATCCTCATGATAAGGAAACTTTACTGGTGGCCCGTAATGATGCCTCTAAAAATTAGAAATTGGTTTTTGTGGCCGGCAATGCATTTGATGCCATTTTAAGCTATTTGGAAAAGGATTTTCAAGGTACACCCTTTACAGCGGCTACTGTAAACAATGTTAAACATGTTAAAGGGCGATAGAGATGATCCTGTTACCAAAGCTGTAATGGAAAAACTGCAACACATTGCTACTGCTGTTGCTGCTGCGACCATAGCAGTAGATGCATTACCAACATTATAAAAACATACTAAAAACACTACTAAAATGTACTACGATGGGCAAAGAACGTTATTTAAAAAGAAAATAGTGTTTTTTAGGAAAATTATTACAAAACAACACATAAAACTAAAACAATGCGAATTCATATGTTTGTGCAGTATTGTATTGTATATATTGGCTCCCTATTGTAACGAACAAAGCGATATTATGGCTCATTTAGCAAAGAAAGTCTTCGTGTGGATCCCGTATAACAAATTGGAAGAAATTCGAGTCTACAAGTAAGTTTTAAAATGTTTAATTTGGAATCTATAACAAATACTTATAATATTATGTTTTTACAGAGAAATTTTACGCTTGTTTATGTCCAAGGAATTATTTTGTTTCGATACCTTCAACAATGATTTGGCACTGTTTCCAGATGAGCACTAAGCATTGCAAAAATGTATTGCTGAACTTAAAGATCGTTTAAAAGAACATGTAAGTAATTAAAGCCTAGATTTTATAGTTATTTTATAAATAATTTAATAATTATTATGTTTCCTTTACAGAACATACGCATCATTGCCATGTATTACTCCCGTTTGCATTTGAAACGTAGTATGCGTGAATAGCTTATGCCCAAGTGATACTATACGCGTTAAGATTGATCTTCGTGCTGAAATGATCTACTTTACCATTAAGAAGAGTGCTTCGGATGTATTGAATGCGTGGTATAAGGATGTCAGCCAACTAATGTCGTTGGTTAACAAGACCTGCCTTTTAATCAACAAAGAATGATATTCATTTTGTTATTTTGTGCTGGGATTTTTTTATTTGCGGGCATTTTCTTAACGTTTTTGCTTAAAGAACTTGTAGTTTAGCAAATAAATTATATTTACAAATAAACTATTATGCGTGATTTTAGATTTTTCATATAAAAAACGATGGGTATTTGGTGGGAAATATGAGTGATGAATACAGATTATTGTGTCCTTTTTCCTCTGGGACCTCTTATTAACGATCTATGAGTGATTTTAGATGTAATTTTATACATAGTGCTGTAAAATTGATTACATATACTTGACCGTAAAGCTGTTTAGAACCGAGTTCGAAGAAATTCACAGCAAGTAATGTTTGAAGGAACTGAATATATCAAAGGAATTACATTAAATATGACTTGGGACTTCGGGCTTACAAAAGACATACAGGGCATCTACTTCGGCGGCACTGAAACAGAAACGCAAGCAAAAAACAAAAGCACTGCTTCGTCAGTATGCAAGTAATGCCCATAGGAAATTTCTGTTTACAAATGAAAACAATTTCAGTGGAGGAGTATTTCAACAAACAAAATGAAAGAGTCTATGCTACGCCATCTCGACAAACATCGGAAGTAGTGCCTAGGGAGCTCCCTGCTTCTGTGATGGTATGGTGGGGAGTTGCATATGATAAATAAGATAAATTTTTGCGAAAAAGGAGTAGAAACAAACAATTTTGGAGAATGTTTGGAATCCAATAACGTTTAATTGTTGACGACTTAAAGGGTGAGAATTTGTTGTCTTATGTGGAGAGAACATTTCAGTTGATGATGTGTTGTTGGTGGGACCATTTGAATTGGTTTTTGCGGGAATGTTTAATAAAGCCCAATTGGACGAGCCGGGTGATTATTTTAGACATTATTCGTAAGAAAAGGCACAAGGCATACACTACGGTTAATGGCGTGATGATCCTCATGATAAGGAAACTTTACTGGTGGCCCGTAATGATGCCTCTAAAAATTAGAAATTGGTTTTTGTGGCCGGCAATGCATTTGATGCCATTTTAAGCTATTTGGAAAAGGATTTTCAAGGTACACCCTTTACAGCGGCTACTGTAAACAATGTTAAACATGTTAAAGGGCGATAGAGATGATCCTGTTACCAAAGCTGTAATGGAAAAACTGCAACACATTGCTACTGCTGTTGCTGCTGCGACCATAGCAGTAGATGCATTACCAACATTATAAAAACATACTAAAAACACTACTAAAATGTACTACGATGGGCAAAGAACGTTATTTAAAAAGAAAATAGTGTTTTTTAGGAAAATTATTACAAAACAACACATAAAACTAAAACAATGCGAATTCATATGTTTGTGCAGTATTGTATTGTATATATTGGCTCCCTATTGTAACGAACAAAGCGATATTATGGCTCATTTAGCAAAGAAAGTCTTCGTGTGGATCCCGTATAACAAATTGGAAGAAATTCGAGTCTACAAGTAAGTTTTAAAATGTTTAATTTGGAATCTATAACAAATACTTATAATATTATGTTTTTACAGAGAAATTTTACGCTTGTTTATGTCCAAGGAATTATTTTGTTTCGATACCTTCAACAATGATTTGGCACTGTTTCCAGATGAGCACTAAGCATTGCAAAAATGTATTGCTGAACTTAAAGATCGTTTAAAAGAACATGTAAGTAATTAAAGCCTAGATTTTATAGTTATTTTATAAATAATTTAATAATTATTATGTTTCCTTTACAGAACATACGCATCATTGCCATGTATTACTCCCGTTTGCATTTGAAACGTAGTATGCGTGAATAGCTTATGCCCAAGTGATACTATACGCGTTAAGATTGATCTTCGTGCTGAAATTATCTACTTTACCATTAAGAAGAGTGCTTCGGATGTATTGAATGCGTGGTATAAGGATGTCAGCCAACTAATGTCGTTGGTTAACAAGACCTGCCTTTTAATCAACAAAGAATGATATTCATTTTGTTATTTTGTGCTGGGATTTTTTTATTTGCGGGCATTTTCTTAACGTTTTTGCTTAAAGAACTTGTAGTTTAGCAAATAAATTATATTTACAAATAAACTATTATGCGTGATTTTAGATTTTTCATATAAAAAACGATGGGTATTTGGTGGGAAATATGAGTGATGAATACAGATTATTGTGTCCTTTTTCCTCTGGGACCTCTTATTAACGATCTATGAGTGATTTTAGATGTAATTTTATACATAGTGCTGTAAAATTGATTACATATACTTGACCGTAAAGCTGTTTAGAACCGAGTTCGAAGAAATTCACAGCAAGTAATGTTTGAAGGAACTGAATATATCAAAGGAATTACATTAAATATGACTTGGGACTTCGGGCTTACAAAAGACATACAGGGCATCTACTTCGGCGGCACTGAAACAGAAACGCAAGCAAAAAACAAAAGCACTGCTTCGTCAGTATGCAAGTAATGCCCATAGGAAATTTCTGTTTACAAATGAAAACAATTTCAGTGGAGGAGTATTTCAACAAACAAAATGAAAGAGTCTATGCTACGCCATCTCGACAAACATCGGAAGTAGTGCCTAGGGAGCTCCCTGCTTCTGTGATGGTATGGTGGGGAGTTGCATATGATAAATAAGATAAATTTTTGCGAAAAAGGAGTAGAAACAAACAATTTTGGAGAATGTTTGGAATCCAATAACGTTTAATTGTTGACGACTTAAAGGGTGAGAATTTGTTGTCTTATGTGGAGAGAACATTTCAGTTGATGATGTGTTGTTGGTGGGACCATTTGAATTGGTTTTTGCGGGAATGTTTAATAAAGCCCAATTGGACGAGCCGGGTGATTATTTTAGACATTATTCGTAAGAAAAGGCACAAGGCATACACTACGGTTAATGGCGTGATGATCCTCATGATAAGGAAACTTTACTGGTGGCCCGTAATGATGCCTCTAAAAATTAGAAATTGGTTTTTGTGGCCGGCAATGCATTTGATGCCATTTTAAGCTATTTGGAAAAGGATTTTCAAGGTACACCCTTTACAGCGGCTACTGTAAACAATGTTAAACATGTTAAAGGGCGATAGAGATGATCCTGTTACCAAAGCTGTAATGGAAAAACTGCAACACATTGCTACTGCTGTTGCTGCTGCGACCATAGCAGTAGATGCATTACCAACATTATAAAAACATACTAAAAACACTACTAAAATGTACTACGATGGGCAAAGAACGTTATTTAAAAAGAAAATAGTGTTTTTTAGGAAAATTATTACAAAACAACACATAAAACTAAAACAATGCGAATTCATATGTTTGTGCAGTATTGTATTGTATATATTGGCTCCCTATTGTAACGAACAAAGCGATATTATGGCTCATTTAGCAAAGAAAGTCTTCGTGTGGATCCCGTATAACAAATTGGAAGAAATTCGAGTCTACAAGTAAGTTTTAAAATGTTTAATTTGGAATCTATAACAAATACTTATAATATTATGTTTTTACAGAGAAATTTTACGCTTGTTTATGTCCAAGGAATTATTTTGTTTCGATACCTTCAACAATGATTTGGCACTGTTTCCAGATGAGCACTAAGCATTGCAAAAATGTATTGCTGAACTTAAAGATCGTTTAAAAGAACATGTAAGTAATTAAAGCCTAGATTTTATAGTTATTTTATAAATAATTTAATAATTATTATGTTTCCTTTACAGAACATACGCATCATTGCCATGTATTACTCCCGTTTGCATTTGAAACGTAGTATGCGTGAATAGCTTATGCCCAAGTGATACTATACGCGTTAAGATTGATCTTCGTGCTGAAATTATCTACTTTACCATTAAGAAGAGTGCTTCGGATGTATTGAATGCGTGGTATAAGGATGTCAGCCAACTAATGTCGTTGGTTAACAAGACCTGCCTTTTAATCAACAAAGAATGATATTCATTTTGTTATTTTGTGCTGGGATTTTTTTATTTGCGGGCATTTTCTTAACGTTTTTGCTTAAAGAACTTGTAGTTTAGCAAATAAATTATATTTACAAATAAACTATTATGCGTGATTTTAGATTTTTCATATAAAAAACGATGGGTATTTGGTGGGAAATATGAGTGATGAATACAGATTATTGTGTCCTTTTTCCTCTGGGACCTCTTATTAACGATCTATGAGTGATTTTAGATGTAATTTTATACATAGTGCTGTAAAATTGATTACATATACTTGACCGTAAAGCTGTTTAGAACCGAGTTCGAAGAAATTCACAGCAAGTAATGTTTGAAGGAACTGAATATATCAAAGGAATTACATTAAATATGACTTGGGACTTCGGGCTTACAAAAGACATACAGGGCATCTACTTCGGCGGCACTGAAACAGAAACGCAAGCAAAAAACAAAAGCACTGCTTCGTCAGTATGCAAGTAATGCCCATAGGAAATTTCTGTTTACAAATGAAAACAATTTCAGTGGAGGAGTATTTCAACAAACAAAATGAAAGAGTCTATGCTACGCCATCTCGACAAACATCGGAAGTAGTGCCTAGGGAGCTCCCTGCTTCTGTGATGGTATGGTGGGGAGTTGCATATGATAAATAAGATAAATTTTTGCGAAAAAGGAGTAGAAACAAACAATTTTGGAGAATGTTTGGAATCCAATAACGTTTAATTGTTGACGACTTAAAGGGTGAGAATTTGTTGTCTTATGTGGAGAGAACATTTCAGTTGATGATGTGTTGTTGGTGGGACCATTTGAATTGGTTTTTGCGGGAATGTTTAATAAAGCCCAATTGGACGAGCCGGGTGATTATTTTAGACATTATTCGTAAGAAAAGGCACAAGGCATACACTACGGTTAATGGCGTGATGATCCTAATGATAAGGAAACTTTACTGGTGGCCCGTAATGATGCCTCTAAAAATTAGAAATTGGTTTTTGTGGCCGGCAATGCATTTGATGCCATTTTAAGCTATTTGGAAAAGGATTTTCAAGGTACACCCTTTACAGCGGCTACTGTAAACAATGTTAAACATGTTAAAGGGCGATAGAGATGATCCTGTTACCAAAGCTGTAATGGAAAAACTGCAACACATTGCTACTGCTGTTGCTGCTGCGACCATAGCAGTAGATGCATTACCAACATTATAAAAACATACTAAAAACACTACTAAAATGTACTACGATGGGCAAAGAACGTTATTTAAAAAGAAAATAGTGTTTTTTAGGAAAATTATTACAAAACAACACATAAAACTAAAACAATGCGAATTCATATGTTTGTGCAGTATTGTATTGTATATATTGGCTCCCTATTGTAACGAACAAAGCGATATTATGGCTCATTTAGCAAAGAAAGTCTTCGTGTGGATCCCGTATAACAAATTGGAAGAAATTCGAGTCTACAAGTAAGTTTTAAAATGTTTAATTTGGAATCTATAACAAATACTTATAATATTATGTTTTTACAGAGAAATTTTACGCTTGTTTATGTCCAAGGAATTATTTTGTTTCGATACCTTCAACAATGATTTGGCACTGTTTCCAGATGAGCACTAAGCATTGCAAAAATGTATTGCTGAACTTAAAGATCGTTTAAAAGAACATGTAAGTAATTAAAGCCTAGATTTTATAGTTATTTTATAAATAATTTAATAATTATTATGTTTCCTTTACAGAACATACGCATCATTGCCATGTATTACTCCCGTTTGCATTTGAAACGTAGTATGCGTGAATAGCTTATGCCCAAGTGATACTATACGCGTTAAGATTGATCTTCGTGCTGAAATTATCTACTTTACCATTAAGAAGAGTGCTTCGGATGTATTGAATGCGTGGTATAAGGATGTCAGCCAACTAATGTCGTTGGTTAACAAGACCTGCCTTTTAATCAACAAAGAATGATATTCATTTTGTTATTTTGTGCTGGGATTTTTTTATTTGCGGGCATTTTCTTAACGTTTTTGCTTAAAGAACTTGTAGTTTAGCAAATAAATTATATTTACAAATAAACTATTATGCGTGATTTTAGATTTTTCATATAAAAAACGATGGGTATTTGGTGGGAAATATGAGTGATGAATACAGATTATTGTGTCCTTTTTCCTCTGGGACCTCTTATTAACGATCTATGAGTGATTTTAGATGTAATTTTATACATAGTGCTGTAAAATTGATTACATATACTTGACCGTAAAGCTGTTTAGAACCGAGTTCGAAGAAATTCACAGCAAGTAATGTTTGAAGGAACTGAATATATCAAAGGAATTACATTAAATATGACTTGGGACTTCGGGCTTACAAAAGACATACAGGGCATCTACTTCGGCGGCACTGAAACAGAAACGCAAGCAAAAAACAAAAGCACTGCTTCGTCAGTATGCAAGTAATGCCCATAGGAAATTTCTGTTTACAAATGAAAACAATTTCAGTGGAGGAGTATTTCAACAAACAAAATGAAAGAGTCTATGCTACGCCATCTCGACAAACATCGGAAGTAGTGCCTAGGGAGCTCCCTGCTTCTGTGATGGTATGGTGGGGAGTTGCATATGATAAATAAGATAAATTTTTGCGAAAAAGGAGTAGAAACAAACAATTTTGGAGAATGTTTGGAATCCAATAACGTTTAATTGTTGACGACTTAAAGGGTGAGAATTTGTTGTCTTATGTGGAGAGAACATTTCAGTTGATGATGTGTTGTTGGTGGGACCATTTGAATTGGTTTTTGCGGGAATGTTTAATAAAGCCCAATTGGACGAGCCGGGTGATTATTTTAGACATTATTCGTAAGAAAAGGCACAAGGCATACACTACGGTTAATGGCGTGATGATCCTAATGATAAGGAAACTTTACTGGTGGCCCGTAATGATGCCTCTAAAAATTAGAAATTGGTTTTTGTGGCCGGCAATGCATTTGATGCCATTTTAAGCTATTTGGAAAAGGATTTTCAAGGTACACCCTTTACAGCGGCTACTGTAAACAATGTTAAACATGTTAAAGGGCGATAGAGATGATCCTGTTACCAAAGCTGTAATGGAAAAACTGCAACACATTGCTACTGCTGTTGCTGCTGCGACCATAGCAGTAGATGCATTACCAACATTATAAAAACATACTAAAAACACTACTAAAATGTACTACGATGGGCAAAGAACGTTATTTAAAAAGAAAATAGTGTTTTTTAGGAAAATTATTACAAAACAACACATAAAACTAAAACAATGCGAATTCATATGTTTGTGCAGTATTGTATTGTATATATTGGCTCCCTATTGTAACGAACAAAGCGATATTATGGCTCATTTAGCAAAGAAAGTCTTCGTGTGGATCCCGTATAACAAATTGGAAGAAATTCGAGTCTACAAGTAAGTTTTAAAATGTTTAATTTGGAATCTATAACAAATACTTATAATATTATGTTTTTACAGAGAAATTTTACGCTTGTTTATGTCCAAGGAATTATTTTGTTTCGATACCTTCAACAATGATTTGGCACTGTTTCCAGATGAGCACTAAGCATTGCAAAAATGTATTGCTGAACTTAAAGATCGTTTAAAAGAACATGTAAGTAATTAAAGCCTAGATTTTATAGTTATTTTATAAATAATTTAATAATTATTATGTTTCCTTTACAGAACATACGCATCATTGCCATATATTACTCCCGTTTGCATTTGAAACGTAGTATGCGTGAATAGCTTATGCCCAAGTGATACTATACGCGTTAAGATTGATCTTCGTGCTGAAATTATCTACTTTACCATTAAGAAGAGTGCTTCGGATGTATTGAATGCGTGGTATAAGGATGTCAGCCAACTAATGTCGTTGGTTAACAAGACCTGCCTTTTAATCAACAAAGAATGATATTCATTTTGTTATTTTGTGCTGGGATTTTTTTATTTGCGGGCATTTTCTTAACGTTTTTGCTTAAAGAACTTGTAGTTTAGCAAATAAATTATATTTACAAATAAACTATTATGCGTGATTTTAGATTTTTCATATAAAAAACGATGGGTATTTGGTGGGAAATATGAGTGATGAATACAGATTATTGTGTCCTTTTTCCTCTGGGACCTCTTATTAACGATCTATGAGTGATTTTAGATGTAATTTTATACATAGTGCTGTAAAATTGATTACATATACTTGACCGTAAAGCTGTTTAGAACCGAGTTCGAAGAAATTCACAGCAAGTAATGTTTGAAGGAACTGAATATATCAAAGGAATTACATTAAATATGACTTGGGACTTCGGGCTTACAAAAGACATACAGGGCATCTACTTCGGCGGCACTGAAACAGAAACGCAAGCAAAAAACAAAAGCACTGCTTCGTCAGTATGCAAGTAATGCCCATAGGAAATTTCTGTTTACAAATGAAAACAATTTCAGTGGAGGAGTATTTCAACAAACAAAATGAAAGAGTCTATGCTACGCCATCTCGACAAACATCGGAAGTAGTGCCTAGGGAGCTCCCTGCTTCTGTGATGGTATGGTGGGGAGTTGCATATGATAAATAAGATAAATTTTTGCGAAAAAGGAGTAGAAACAAACAATTTTGGAGAATGTTTGGAATCCAATAACGTTTAATTGTTGACGACTTAAAGGGTGAGAATTTGTTGTCTTATGTGGAGAGAACATTTCAGTTGATGATGTGTTGTTGGTGGGACCATTTGAATTGGTTTTTGCGGGAATGTTTAATAAAGCCCAATTGGACGAGCCGGGTGATTATTTTAGACATTATTCGTAAGAAAAGGCACAAGGCATACACTACGGTTAATGGCGTGATGATCCTCATGATAAGGAAACTTTACTGGTGGCCCGTAATGATGCCTCTAAAAATTAGAAATTGGTTTTTGTGGCCGGCAATGCATTTGATGCCATTTTAAGCTATTTGGAAAAGGATTTTCAAGGTACACCCTTTACAGCGGCTACTGTAAACAATGTTAAACATGTTAAAGGGCGATAGAGATGATCCTGTTACCAAAGCTGTAATGGAAAAACTGCAACACATTGCTACTGCTGTTGCTGCTGCGACCATAGCAGTAGATGCATTACCAACATTATAAAAACATACTAAAAACACTACTAAAATGTACTACGATGGGCAAAGAACGTTATTTAAAAAGAAAATAGTGTTTTTTAGGAAAATTATTACAAAACAACACATAAAACTAAAACAATGCGAATTCATATGTTTGTGCAGTATTGTATTGTATATATTGGCTCCCTATTGTAACGAACAAAGCGATATTATGGCTCATTTAGCAAAGAAAGTCTTCGTGTGGATCCCGTATAACAAATTGGAAGAAATTCGAGTCTACAAGTAAGTTTTAAAATGTTTAATTTGGAATCTATAACAAATACTTATAATATTATGTTTTTACAGAGAAATTTTACGCTTGTTTATGTCCAAGGAATTATTTTGTTTCGATACCTTCAACAATGATTTGGCACTGTTTCCAGATGAGCACTAAGCATTGCAAAAATGTATTGCTGAACTTAAAGATCGTTTAAAAGAACATGTAAGTAATTAAAGCCTAGATTTTATAGTTATTTTATAAATAATTTAATAATTATTATGTTTCCTTTACAGAACATACGCATCATTGCCATGTATTACTCCCGTTTGCATTTGAAACGTAGTATGCGTGAATAGCTTATGCCCAAGTGATACTATACGCGTTAAGATTGATCTTCGTGCTGAAATTATCTACTTTACCATTAAGAAGAGTGCTTCGGATGTATTGAATGCGTGGTATAAGGATGTCAGCCAACTAATGTCGTTGGTTAACAAGACCTGCCTTTTAATCAACAAAGAATGATATTCATTTTGTTATTTTGTGCTGGGATTTTTTTATTTGCGGGCATTTTCTTAACGTTTTTGCTTAAAGAACTTGTAGTTTAGCAAATAAATTATATTTACAAATAAACTATTATGCGTGATTTTAGATTTTTCATATAAAAAACGATGGGTATTTGGTGGGAAATATGAGTGATGAATACAGATTATTGTGTCCTTTTTCCTCTGGGACCTCTTATTAACGATCTATGAGTGATTTTAGATGTAATTTTATACATAGTGCTGTAAAATTGATTACATATACTTGACCGTAAAGCTGTTTAGAACCGAGTTCGAAGAAATTCACAGCAAGTAATGTTTGAAGGAACTGAATATATCAAAGGAATTACATTAAATATGACTTGGGACTTCGGGCTTACAAAAGACATACAGGGCATCTACTTCGGCGGCACTGAAACAGAAACGCAAGCAAAAAACAAAAGCACTGCTTCGTCAGTATGCAAGTAATGCCCATAGGAAATTTCTGTTTACAAATGAAAACAATTTCAGTGGAGGAGTATTTCAACAAACAAAATGAAAGAGTCTATGCTACGCCATCTCGACAAACATCGGAAGTAGTGCCTAGGGAGCTCCCTGCTTCTGTGATGGTATGGTGGGGAGTTGCATATGATAAATAAGATAAATTTTTGCGAAAAAGGAGTAGAAACAAACAATTTTGGAGAATGTTTGGAATCCAATAACGTTTAATTGTTGACGACTTAAAGGGTGAGAATTTGTTGTCTTATGTGGAGAGAACATTTCAGTTGATGATGTGTTGTTGGTGGGACCATTTGAATTGGTTTTTGCGGGAATGTTTAATAAAGCCCAATTGGACGAGCCGGGTGATTATTTTAGACATTATTCGTAAGAAAAGGCACAAGGCATACACTACGGTTAATGGCGTGATGATCCTAATGATAAGGAAACTTTACTGGTGGCCCGTAATGATGCCTCTAAAAATTAGAAATTGGTTTTTGTGGCCGGCAATGCATTTGATGCCATTTTAAGCTATTTGGAAAAGGATTTTCAAGGTACACCCTTTACAGCGGCTACTGTAAACAATGTTAAACATGTTAAAGGGCGATAGAGATGATCCTGTTACCAAAGCTGTAATGGAAAAACTGCAACACATTGCTACTGCTGTTGCTGCTGCGACCATAGCAGTAGATGCATTACCAACATTATAAAAACATACTAAAAACACTACTAAAATGTACTACGATGGGCAAAGAACGTTATTTAAAAAGAAAATAGTGTTTTTTAGGAAAATTATTACAAAACAACACATAAAACTAAAACAATGCGAATTCATATGTTTGTGCAGTATTGTATTGTATATATTGGCTCCCTATTGTAACGAACAAAGCGATATTATGGCTCATTTAGCAAAGAAAGTCTTCGTGTGGATCCCGTATAACAAATTGGAAGAAATTCGAGTCTACAAGTAAGTTTTAAAATGTTTAATTTGGAATCTATAACAAATACTTATAATATTATGTTTTTACAGAGAAATTTTACGCTTGTTTATGTCCAAGGAATTATTTTGTTTCGATACCTTCAACAATGATTTGGCACTGTTTCCAGATGAGCACTAAGCATTGCAAAAATGTATTGCTGAACTTAAAGATCGTTTAAAAGAACATGTAAGTAATTAAAGCCTAGATTTTATAGTTATTTTATAAATAATTTAATAATTATTATGTTTCCTTTACAGAACATACGCATCATTGCCATGTATTACTCCCGTTTGCATTTGAAACGTAGTATGCGTGAATAGCTTATGCCCAAGTGATACTATACGCGTTAAGATTGATCTTCGTGCTGAAATTATCTACTTTACCATTAAGAAGAGTGCTTCGGATGTATTGAATGCGTGGTATAAGGATGTCAGCCAACTAATGTCGTTGGTTAACAAGACCTGCCTTTTAATCAACAAAGAATGATATTCATTTTGTTATTTTGTGCTGGGATTTTTTTATTTGCGGGCATTTTCTTAACGTTTTTGCTTAAAGAACTTGTAGTTTAGCAAATAAATTATATTTACAAATAAACTATTATGCGTGATTTTAGATTTTTCATATAAAAAACGATGGGTATTTGGTGGGAAATATGAGTGATGAATACAGATTATTGTGTCCTTTTTCCTCTGGGACCTCTTATTAACGATCTATGAGTGATTTTAGATGTAATTTTATACATAGTGCTGTAAAATTGATTACATATACTTGACCGTAAAGCTGTTTAGAACCGAGTTCGAAGAAATTCACAGCAAGTAATGTTTGAAGGAACTGAATATATCAAAGGAATTACATTAAATATGACTTGGGACTTCGGGCTTACAAAAGACATACAGGGCATCTACTTCGGCGGCACTGAAACAGAAACGCAAGCAAAAAACAAAAGCACTGCTTCGTCAGTATGCAAGTAATGCCCATAGGAAATTTCTGTTTACAAATGAAAACAATTTCAGTGGAGGAGTATTTCAACAAACAAAATGAAAGAGTCTATGCTACGCCATCTCGACAAACATCGGAAGTAGTGCCTAGGGAGCTCCCTGCTTCTGTGATGGTATGGTGGGGAGTTGCATATGATAAATAAGATAAATTTTTGCGAAAAAGGAGTAGAAACAAACAATTTTGGAGAATGTTTGGAATCCAATAACGTTTAATTGTTGACGACTTAAAGGGTGAGAATTTGTTGTCTTATGTGGAGAGAACATTTCAGTTGATGATGTGTTGTTGGTGGGACCATTTGAATTGGTTTTTGCGGGAATGTTTAATAAAGCCCAATTGGACGAGCCGGGTGATTATTTTAGACATTATTCGTAAGAAAAGGCACAAGGCATACACTACGGTTAATGGCGTGATGATCCTCATGATAAGGAAACTTTACTGGTGGCCCGTAATGATGCCTCTAAAAATTAGAAATTGGTTTTTGTGGCCGGCAATGCATTTGATGCCATTTTAAGCTATTTGGAAAAGGATTTTCAAGGTACACCCTTTACAGCGGCTACTGTAAACAATGTTAAACATGTTAAAGGGCGATAGAGATGATCCTGTTACCAAAGCTGTAATGGAAAAACTGCAACACATTGCTACTGCTGTTGCTGCTGCGACCATAGCAGTAGATGCATTACCAACATTATAAAAACATACTAAAAACACTACTAAAATGTACTACGATGGGCAAAGAACGTTATTTAAAAAGAAAATAGTGTTTTTTAGGAAAATTATTACAAAACAACACATAAAACTAAAACAATGCGAATTCATATGTTTGTGCAGTATTGTATTGTATATATTGGCTCCCTATTGTAACGAACAAAGCGATATTATGGCTCATTTAGCAAAGAAAGTCTTCGTGTGGATCCCGTATAACAAATTGGAAGAAATTCGAGTCTACAAGTAAGTTTTAAAATGTTTAATTTGGAATCTATAACAAATACTTATAATATTATGTTTTTACAGAGAAATTTTACGCTTGTTTATGTCCAAGGAATTATTTTGTTTCGATACCTTCAACAATGATTTGGCACTGTTTCCAGATGAGCACTAAGCATTGCAAAAATGTATTGCTGAACTTAAAGATCGTTTAAAAGAACATGTAAGTAATTAAAGCCTAGATTTTATAGTTATTTTATAAATAATTTAATAATTATTATGTTTCCTTTACAGAACATACGCATCATTGCCATGTATTACTCCCGTTTGCATTTGAAACGTAGTATGCGTGAATAGCTTATGCCCAAGTGATACTATACGCGTTAAGATTGATCTTCGTGCTGAAATTATCTACTTTACCATTAAGAAGAGTGCTTCGGATGTATTGAATGCGTGGTATAAGGATGTCAGCCAACTAATGTCGTTGGTTAACAAGACCTGCCTTTTAATCAATAAAGAATGATATTCATTTTGTTATTTTGTGCTGGGATTTTTTTATTTGCGGGCATTTTCTTAACGTTTTTGCTTAAAGAACTTGTAGTTTAGCAAATAAATTATATTTACAAATAAACTATTATGCGTGATTTTAGATTTTTCATATAAAAAACGATGGGTATTTGGTGGGAAATATGAGTGATGAATACAGATTATTGTGTCCTTTTTCCTCTGGGACCTCTTATTAACGATCTATGAGTGATTTTAGATGTAATTTTATACATAGTGCTGTAAAATTGATTACATATACTTGACCGTAAAGCTGTTTAGAACCGAGTTCGAAGAAATTCACAGCAAGTAATGTTTGAAGGAACTGAATATATCAAAGGAATTACATTAAATATGACTTGGGACTTCGGGCTTACAAAAGACATACAGGGCATCTACTTCGGCGGCACTGAAACAGAAACGCAAGCAAAAAACAAAAGCACTGCTTCGTCAGTATGCAAGTAATGCCCATAGGAAATTTCTGTTTACAAATGAAAACAATTTCAGTGGAGGAGTATTTCAACAAACAAAATGAAAGAGTCTATGCTACGCCATCTCGACAAACATCGGAAGTAGTGCCTAGGGAGCTCCCTGCTTCTGTGATGGTATGGTGGGGAGTTGCATATGATAAATAAGATAAATTTTTGCGAAAAAGGAGTAGAAACAAACAATTTTGGAGAATGTTTGGAATCCAATAACGTTTAATTGTTGACGACTTAAAGGGTGAGAATTTGTTGTCTTATGTGGAGAGAACATTTCAGTTGATGATGTGTTGTTGGTGGGACCATTTGAATTGGTTTTTGCGGGAATGTTTAATAAAGCCCAATTGGACGAGCCGGGTGATTATTTTAGACATTATTCGTAAGAAAAGGCACAAGGCATACACTACGGTTAATGGCGTGATGATCCTCATGATAAGGAAACTTTACTGGTGGCCCGTAATGATGCCTCTAAAAATTAGAAATTGGTTTTTGTGGCCGGCAATGCATTTGATGCCATTTTAAGCTATTTGGAAAAGGATTTTCAAGGTACACCCTTTACAGCGGCTACTGTAAACAATGTTAAACATGTTAAAGGGCGATAGAGATGATCCTGTTACCAAAGCTGTAATGGAAAAACTGCAACACATTGCTACTGCTGTTGCTGCTGCGACCATAGCAGTAGATGCATTACCAACATTATAAAAACATACTAAAAACACTACTAAAATGTACTACGATGGGCAAAGAACGTTATTTAAAAAGAAAATAGTGTTTTTTAGGAAAATTATTACAAAACAACACATAAAACTAAAACAATGCGAATTCATATGTTTGTGCAGTATTGTATTGTATATATTGGCTCCCTATTGTAACGAACAAAGCGATATTATGGCTCATTTAGCAAAGAAAGTCTTCGTGTGGATCCCGTATAACAAATTGGAAGAAATTCGAGTCTACAAGTAAGTTTTAAAATGTTTAATTTGGAATCTATAACAAATACTTATAATATTATGTTTTTACAGAGAAATTTTACGCTTGTTTATGTCCAAGGAATTATTTTGTTTCGATACCTTCAACAATGATTTGGCACTGTTTCCAGATGAGCACTAAGCATTGCAAAAATGTATTGCTGAACTTAAAGATCGTTTAAAAGAACATGTAAGTAATTAAAGCCTAGATTTTATAGTTATTTTATAAATAATTTAATAATTATTATGTTTCCTTTACAGAACATACGCATCATTGCCATGTATTACTCCCGTTTGCATTTGAAACGTAGTATGCGTGAATAGCTTATGCCCAAGTGATACTATACGCGTTAAGATTGATCTTCGTGCTGAAATTATCTACTTTACCATTAAGAAGAGTGCTTCGGATGTATTGAATGCGTGGTATAAGGATGTCAGCCAACTAATGTCGTTGGTTAACAAGACCTGCCTTTTAATCAATAAAGAATGATATTCATTTTGTTATTTTGTGCTGGGATTTTTTTATTTGCGGGCATTTTCTTAACGTTTTTGCTTAAAGAACTTGTAGTTTAGCAAATAAATTATATTTACAAATAAACTATTATGCGTGATTTTAGATTTTTCATATAAAAAACGATGGGTATTTGGTGGGAAATATGAGTGATGAATACAGATTATTGTGTCCTTTTTCCTCTGGGACCTCTTATTAACGATCTATGAGTGATTTTAGATGTAATTTTATACATAGTGCTGTAAAATTGATTACATATACTTGACCGTAAAGCTGTTTAGAACCGAGTTCGAAGAAATTCACAGCAAGTAATGTTTGAAGGAACTGAATATATCAAAGGAATTACATTAAATATGACTTGGGACTTCGGGCTTACAAAAGACATACAGGGCATCTACTTCGGCGGCACTGAAACAGAAACGCAAGCAAAAAACAAAAGCACTGCTTCGTCAGTATGCAAGTAATGCCCATAGGAAATTTCTGTTTACAAATGAAAACAATTTCAGTGGAGGAGTATTTCAACAAACAAAATGAAAGAGTCTATGCTACGCCATCTCGACAAACATCGGAAGTAGTGCCTAGGGAGCTCCCTGCTTCTGTGATGGTATGGTGGGGAGTTGCATATGATAAATAAGATAAATTTTTGCGAAAAAGGAGTAGAAACAAACAATTTTGGAGAATGTTTGGAATCCAATAACGTTTAATTGTTGACGACTTAAAGGGTGAGAATTTGTTGTCTTATGTGGAGAGAACATTTCAGTTGATGATGTGTTGTTGGTGGGACCATTTGAATTGGTTTTTGCGGGAATGTTTAATAAAGCCCAATTGGACGAGCCGGGTGATTATTTTAGACATTATTCGTAAGAAAAGGCACAAGGCATACACTACGGTTAATGGCGTGATGATCCTCATGATAAGGAAACTTTACTGGTGGCCCGTAATGATGCCTCTAAAAATTAGAAATTGGTTTTTGTGGCCGGCAATGCATTTGATGCCATTTTAAGCTATTTGGAAAAGGATTTTCAAGGTACACCCTTTACAGCGGCTACTGTAAACAATGTTAAACATGTTAAAGGGCGATAGAGATGATCCTGTTACCAAAGCTGTAATGGAAAAACTGCAACACATTGCTACTGCTGTTGCTGCTGCGACCATAGCAGTAGATGCATTACCAACATTATAAAAACATACTAAAAACACTACTAAAATGTACTACGATGGGCAAAGAACGTTATTTAAAAAGAAAATAGTGTTTTTTAGGAAAATTATTACAAAACAACACATAAAACTAAAACAATGCGAATTCATATGTTTGTGCAGTATTGTATTGTATATATTGGCTCCCTATTGTAACGAACAAAGCGATATTATGGCTCATTTAGCAAAGAAAGTCTTCGTGTGGATCCCGTATAACAAATTGGAAGAAATTCGAGTCTACAAGTAAGTTTTAAAATGTTTAATTTGGAATCTATAACAAATACTTATAATATTATGTTTTTACAGAGAAATTTTACGCTTGTTTATGTCCAAGGAATTATTTTGTTTCGATACCTTCAACAATGATTTGGCACTGTTTCCAGATGAGCACTAAGCATTGCAAAAATGTATTGCTGAACTTAAAGATCGTTTAAAAGAACATGTAAGTAATTAAAGCCTAGATTTTATAGTTATTTTATAAATAATTTAATAATTATTATGTTTCCTTTACAGAACATACGCATCATTGCCATGTATTACTCCCGTTTGCATTTGAAACGTAGTATGCGTGAATAGCTTATGCCCAAGTGATACTATACGCGTTAAGATTGATCTTCGTGCTGAAATTATCTACTTTACCATTAAGAAGAGTGCTTCGGATGTATTGAATGCGTGGTATAAGGATGTCAGCCAACTAATGTCGTTGGTTAACAAGACCTGCCTTTTAATCAATAAAGAATGATATTCATTTTGTTATTTTGTGCTGGGATTTTTTTATTTGCGGGCATTTTCTTAACGTTTTTGCTTAAAGAACTTGTAGTTTAGCAAATAAATTATATTTACAAATAAACTATTATGCGTGATTTTAGATTTTTCATATAAAAAACGATGGGTATTTGGTGGGAAATATGAGTGATGAATACAGATTATTGTGTCCTTTTTCCTCTGGGACCTCTTATTAACGATCTATGAGTGATTTTAGATGTAATTTTATACATAGTGCTGTAAAATTGATTACATATACTTGACCGTAAAGCTGTTTAGAACCGAGTTCGAAGAAATTCACAGCAAGTAATGTTTGAAGGAACTGAATATATCAAAGGAATTACATTAAATATGACTTGGGACTTCGGGCTTACAAAAGACATACAGGGCATCTACTTCGGCGGCACTGAAACAGAAACGCAAGCAAAAAACAAAAGCACTGCTTCGTCAGTATGCAAGTAATGCCCATAGGAAATTTCTGTTTACAAATGAAAACAATTTCAGTGGAGGAGTATTTCAACAAACAAAATGAAAGAGTCTATGCTACGCCATCTCGACAAACATCGGAAGTAGTGCCTAGGGAGCTCCCTGCTTCTGTGATGGTATGGTGGGGAGTTGCATATGATAAATAAGATAAATTTTTGCGAAAAAGGAGTAGAAACAAACAATTTTGGAGAATGTTTGGAATCCAATAACGTTTAATTGTTGACGACTTAAAGGGTGAGAATTTGTTGTCTTATGTGGAGAGAACATTTCAGTTGATGATGTGTTGTTGGTGGGACCATTTGAATTGGTTTTTGCGGGAATGTTTAATAAAGCCCAATTGGACGAGCCGGGTGATTATTTTAGACATTATTCGTAAGAAAAGGCACAAGGCATACACTACGGTTAATGGCGTGATGATCCTCATGATAAGGAAACTTTACTGGTGGCCCGTAATGATGCCTCTAAAAATTAGAAATTGGTTTTTGTGGCCGGCAATGCATTTGATGCCATTTTAAGCTATTTGGAAAAGGATTTTCAAGGTACACCCTTTACAGCGGCTACTGTAAACAATGTTAAACATGTTAAAGGGCGATAGAGATGATCCTGTTACCAAAGCTGTAATGGAAAAACTGCAACACATTGCTACTGCTGTTGCTGCTGCGACCATAGCAGTAGATGCATTACCAACATTATAAAAACATACTAAAAACACTACTAAAATGTACTACGATGGGCAAAGAACGTTATTTAAAAAGAAAATAGTGTTTTTTAGGAAAATTATTACAAAACAACACATAAAACTAAAACAATGCGAATTCATATGTTTGTGCAGTATTGTATTGTATATATTGGCTCCCTATTGTAACGAACAAAGCGATATTATGGCTCATTTAGCAAAGAAAGTCTTCGTGTGGATCCCGTATAACAAATTGGAAGAAATTCGAGTCTACAAGTAAGTTTTAA
Source organism: Calliphora vomitoria (assembly GCA_942486065.2). Lineage (NCBI taxonomy): Eukaryota > Metazoa > Arthropoda > Insecta > Diptera > Calliphoridae > Calliphora > Calliphora vomitoria. The sequence continues at coordinate 143,295,864 of OW818030.2, forward strand.
AATGTTTAATTTGGAATCTATAACAAATACTTATAATATTATGTTTTTACAGAGAAATTTTACGCTTGTTTATGTCCAAGGAATTATTTTGTTTCGATACCTTCAACAATGATTTGGCACTGTTTCCAGATGAGCACTAAGCATTGCAAAAATGTATTGCTGAACTTAAAGATCGTTTAAAAGAACATGTAAGTAATTAAAGCCTAGATTTTATAGTTATTTTATAAATAATTTAATAATTATTATGTTTCCTTTACAGAACATACGCATCATTGCCATGTATTACTCCCGTTTGCATTTGAAACGTAGTATGCGTGAATAGCTTATGCCCAAGTGATACTATACGCGTTAAGATTGATCTTCGTGCTGAAATTATCTACTTTACCATTAAGAAGAGTGCTTCGGATGTATTGAATGCGTGGTATAAGGATGTCAGCCAACTAATGTCGTTGGTTAACAAGACCTGCCTTTTAATCAATAAAGAATGATATTCATTTTGTTATTTTGTGCTGGGATTTTTTTATTTGCGGGCATTTTCTTAACGTTTTTGCTTAAAGAACTTGTAGTTTAGCAAATAAATTATATTTACAAATAAACTATTATGCGTGATTTTAGATTTTTCATATAAAAAACGATGGGTATTTGGTGGGAAATATGAGTGATGAATACAGATTATTGTGTCCTTTTTCCTCTGGGACCTCTTATTAACGATCTATGAGTGATTTTAGATGTAATTTTATACATAGTGCTGTAAAATTGATTACATATACTTGACCGTAAAGCTGTTTAGAACCGAGTTCGAAGAAATTCACAGCAAGTAATGTTTGAAGGAACTGAATATATCAAAGGAATTACATTAAATATGACTTGGGACTTCGGGCTTACAAAAGACATACAGGGCATCTACTTCGGCGGCACTGAAACAGAAACGCAAGCAAAAAACAAAAGCACTGCTTCGTCAGTATGCAAGTAATGCCCATAGGAAATTTCTGTTTACAAATGAAAACAATTTCAGTGGAGGAGTATTTCAACAAACAAAATGAAAGAGTCTATGCTACGCCATCTCGACAAACATCGGAAGTAGTGCCTAGGGAGCTCCCTGCTTCTGTGATGGTATGGTGGGGAGTTGCATATGATAAATAAGATAAATTTTTGCGAAAAAGGAGTAGAAACAAACAATTTTGGAGAATGTTTGGAATCCAATAACGTTTAATTGTTGACGACTTAAAGGGTGAGAATTTGTTGTCTTATGTGGAGAGAACATTTCAGTTGATGATGTGTTGTTGGTGGGACCATTTGAATTGGTTTTTGCGGGAATGTTTAATAAAGCCCAATTGGACGAGCCGGGTGATTATTTTAGACATTATTCGTAAGAAAAGGCACAAGGCATACACTACGGTTAATGGCGTGATGATCCTCATGATAAGGAAACTTTACTGGTGGCCCGTAATGATGCCTCTAAAAATTAGAAATTGGTTTTTGTGGCCGGCAATGCATTTGATGCCATTTTAAGCTATTTGGAAAAGGATTTTCAAGGTACACCCTTTACAGCGGCTACTGTAAACAATGTTAAACATGTTAAAGGGCGATAGAGATGATCCTGTTACCAAAGCTGTAATGGAAAAACTGCAACACATTGCTACTGCTGTTGCTGCTGCGACCATAGCAGTAGATGCATTACCAACATTATAAAAACATACTAAAAACACTACTAAAATGTACTACGATGGGCAAAGAACGTTATTTAAAAAGAAAATAGTGTTTTTTAGGAAAATTATTACAAAACAACACATAAAACTAAAACAATGCGAATTCATATGTTTGTGCAGTATTGTATTGTATATATTGGCTCCCTATTGTAACGAACAAAGCGATATTATGGCTCATTTAGCAAAGAAAGTCTTCGTGTGGATCCCGTATAACAAATTGGAAGAAATTCGAGTCTACAAGTAAGTTTTAAAATGTTTAATTTGGAATCTATAACAAATACTTATAATATTATGTTTTTACAGAGAAATTTTACGCTTGTTTATGTCCAAGGAATTATTTTGTTTCGATACCTTCAACAATGATTTGGCACTGTTTCCAGATGAGCACTAAGCATTGCAAAAATGTATTGCTGAACTTAAAGATCGTTTAAAAGAACATGTAAGTAATTAAAGCCTAGATTTTATAGTTATTTTATAAATAATTTAATAATTATTATGTTTCCTTTACAGAACATACGCATCATTGCCATATATTACTCCCGTTTGCATTTGAAACGTAGTATGCGTGAATAGCTTATGCCCAAGTGATACTATACGCGTTAAGATTGATCTTCGTGCTGAAATTATCTACTTTACCATTAAGAAGAGTGCTTCGGATGTATTGAATGCGTGGTATAAGGATGTCAGCCAACTAATGTCGTTGGTTAACAAGACCTGCCTTTTAATCAATAAAGAATGATATTCATTTTGTTATTTTGTGCTGGGATTTTTTTATTTGCGGGCATTTTCTTAACGTTTTTGCTTAAAGAACTTGTAGTTTAGCAAATAAATTATATTTACAAATAAACTATTATGCGTGATTTTAGATTTTTCATATAAAAAACGATGGGTATTTGGTGGGAAATATGAGTGATGAATACAGATTATTGTGTCCTTTTTCCTCTGGGACCTCTTATTAACGATCTATGAGTGATTTTAGATGTAATTTTATACATAGTGCTGTAAAATTGATTACATATACTTGACCGTAAAGCTGTTTAGAACCGAGTTCGAAGAAATTCACAGCAAGTAATGTTTGAAGGAACTGAATATATCAAAGGAATTACATTAAATATGACTTGGGACTTCGGGCTTACAAAAGACATACAGGGCATCTACTTCGGCGGCACTGAAACAGAAACGCAAGCAAAAAACAAAAGCACTGCTTCGTCAGTATGCAAGTAATGCCCATAGGAAATTTCTGTTTACAAATGAAAACAATTTCAGTGGAGGAGTATTTCAACAAACAAAATGAAAGAGTCTATGCTACGCCATCTCGACAAACATCGGAAGTAGTGCCTAGGGAGCTCCCTGCTTCTGTGATGGTATGGTGGGGAGTTGCATATGATAAATAAGATAAATTTTTGCGAAAAAGGAGTAGAAACAAACAATTTTGGAGAATGTTTGGAATCCAATAACGTTTAATTGTTGACGACTTAAAGGGTGAGAATTTGTTGTCTTATGTGGAGAGAACATTTCAGTTGATGATGTGTTGTTGGTGGGACCATTTGAATTGGTTTTTGCGGGAATGTTTAATAAAGCCCAATTGGACGAGCCGGGTGATTATTTTAGACATTATTCGTAAGAAAAGGCACAAGGCATACACTACGGTTAATGGCGTGATGATCCTCATGATAAGGAAACTTTACTGGTGGCCCGTAATGATGCCTCTAAAAATTAGAAATTGGTTTTTGTGGCCGGCAATGCATTTGATGCCTTTTTAAGCTATTTGGAAAAGGATTTTCAAGGTACACCCTTTACAGCGGCTACTGTAAACAATGTTAAACATGTTAAAGGGCGATAGAGATGATCCTGTTACCAAAGCTGTAATGGAAAAACTGCAACACATTGCTACTGCTGTTGCTGCTGCGACCATAGCAGTAGATGCATTACCAACATTATAAAAACATACTAAAAACACTACTAAAATGTACTACGATGGGCAAAGAACGTTATTTAAAAAGAAAATAGTGTTTTTTAGGAAAATTATTACAAAACAACACATAAAACTAAAACAATGCGAATTCATATGTTTGTGCAGTATTGTATTGTATATATTGGCTCCCTATTGTAACGAACAAAGCGATATTATGGCTCATTTAGCAAAGAAAGTCTTCGTGTGGATCCCGTATAACAAATTGGAAGAAATTCGAGTCTACAAGTAAGTTTTAAAATGTTTAATTTGGAATCTATAACAAATACTTATAATATTATGTTTTTACAGAGAAATTTTACGCTTGTTTATGTCCAAGGAATTATTTTGTTTCGATACCTTCAACAATGATTTGGCACTGTTTCCAGATGAGCACTAAGCATTGCAAAAATGTATTGCTGAACTTAAAGATCGTTTAAAAGAACATGTAAGTAATTAAAGCCTAGATTTTATAGTTATTTTATAAATAATTTAATAATTATTATGTTTCCTTTACAGAACATACGCATCATTGCCATATATTACTCCCGTTTGCATTTGAAACGTAGTATGCGTGAATAGCTTATGCCCAAGTGATACTATACGCGTTAAGATTGATCTTCGTGCTGAAATTATCTACTTTACCATTAAGAAGAGTGCTTCGGATGTATTGAATGCGTGGTATAAGGATGTCAGCCAACTAATGTCGTTGGTTAACAAGACCTGCCTTTTAATCAATAAAGAATGATATTCATTTTGTTATTTTGTGCTGGGATTTTTTTATTTGCGGGCATTTTCTTAACGTTTTTGCTTAAAGAACTTGTAGTTTAGCAAATAAATTATATTTACAAATAAACTATTATGCGTGATTTTAGATTTTTCATATAAAAAACGATGGGTATTTGGTGGGAAATATGAGTGATGAATACAGATTATTGTGTCCTTTTTCCTCTGGGACCTCTTATTAACGATCTATGAGTGATTTTAGATGTAATTTTATACATAGTGCTGTAAAATTGATTACATATACTTGACCGTAAAGCTGTTTAGAACCGAGTTCGAAGAAATTCACAGCAAGTAATGTTTGAAGGAACTGAATATATCAAAGGAATTACATTAAATATGACTTGGGACTTCGGGCTTACAAAAGACATACAGGGCATCTACTTCGGCGGCACTGAAACAGAAACGCAAGCAAAAAACAAAAGCACTGCTTCGTCAGTATGCAAGTAATGCCCATAGGAAATTTCTGTTTACAAATGAAAACAATTTCAGTGGAGGAGTATTTCAACAAACAAAATGAAAGAGTCTATGCTACGCCATCTCGACAAACATCGGAAGTAGTGCCTAGGGAGCTCCCTGCTTCTGTGATGGTATGGTGGGGAGTTGCATATGATAAATAAGATAAATTTTTGCGAAAAAGGAGTAGAAACAAACAATTTTGGAGAATGTTTGGAATCCAATAACGTTTAATTGTTGACGACTTAAAGGGTGAGAATTTGTTGTCTTATGTGGAGAGAACATTTCAGTTGATGATGTGTTGTTGGTGGGACCATTTGAATTGGTTTTTGCGGGAATGTTTAATAAAGCCCAATTGGACGAGCCGGGTGATTATTTTAGACATTATTCGTAAGAAAAGGCACAAGGCATACACTACGGTTAATGGCGTGATGATCCTCATGATAAGGAAACTTTACTGGTGGCCCGTAATGATGCCTCTAAAAATTAGAAATTGGTTTTTGTGGCCGGCAATGCATTTGATGCCATTTTAAGCTATTTGGAAAAGGATTTTCAAGGTACACCCTTTACAGCGGCTACTGTAAACAATGTTAAACATGTTAAAGGGCGATAGAGATGATCCTGTTACCAAAGCTGTAATGGAAAAACTGCAACACATTGCTACTGCTGTTGCTGCTGCGACCATAGCAGTAGATGCATTACCAACATTATAAAAACATACTAAAAACACTACTAAAATGTACTACGATGGGCAAAGAACGTTATTTAAAAAGAAAATAGTGTTTTTTAGGAAAATTATTACAAAACAACACATAAAACTAAAACAATGCGAATTCATATGTTTGTGCAGTATTGTATTGTATATATTGGCTCCCTATTGTAACGAACAAAGCGATATTATGGCTCATTTAGCAAAGAAAGTCTTCGTGTGGATCCCGTATAACAAATTGGAAGAAATTCGAGTCTACAAGTAAGTTTTAAAATGTTTAATTTGGAATCTATAACAAATACTTATAATATTATGTTTTTACAGAGAAATTTTACGCTTGTTTATGTCCAAGGAATTATTTTGTTTCGATACCTTCAACAATGATTTGGCACTGTTTCCAGATGAGCACTAAGCATTGCAAAAATGTATTGCTGAACTTAAAGATCGTTTAAAAGAACATGTAAGTAATTAAAGCCTAGATTTTATAGTTATTTTATAAATAATTTAATAATTATTATGTTTCCTTTACAGAACATACGCATCATTGCCATGTATTACTCCCGTTTGCATTTGAAACGTAGTATGCGTGAATAGCTTATGCCCAAGTGATACTATACGCGTTAAGATTGATCTTCGTGCTGAAATTATCTACTTTACCATTAAGAAGAGTGCTTCGGATGTATTGAATGCGTGGTATAAGGATGTCAGCCAACTAATGTCGTTGGTTAACAAGACCTGCCTTTTAATCAATAAAGAATGATATTCATTTTGTTATTTTGTGCTGGGATTTTTTTATTTGCGGGCATTTTCTTAACGTTTTTGCTTAAAGAACTTGTAGTTTAGCAAATAAATTATATTTACAAATAAACTATTATGCGTGATTTTAGATTTTTCATATAAAAAACGATGGGTATTTGGTGGGAAATATGAGTGATGAATACAGATTATTGTGTCCTTTTTCCTCTGGGACCTCTTATTAACGATCTATGAGTGATTTTAGATGTAATTTTATACATAGTGCTGTAAAATTGATTACATATACTTGACCGTAAAGCTGTTTAGAACCGAGTTCGAAGAAATTCACAGCAAGTAATGTTTGAAGGAACTGAATATATCAAAGGAATTACATTAAATATGACTTGGGACTTCGGGCTTACAAAAGACATACAGGGCATCTACTTCGGCGGCACTGAAACAGAAACGCAAGCAAAAAACAAAAGCACTGCTTCGTCAGTATGCAAGTAATGCCCATAGGAAATTTCTGTTTACAAATGAAAACAATTTCAGTGGAGGAGTATTTCAACAAACAAAATGAAAGAGTCTATGCTACGCCATCTCGACAAACATCGGAAGTAGTGCCTAGGGAGCTCCCTGCTTCTGTGATGGTATGGTGGGGAGTTGCATATGATAAATAAGATAAATTTTTGCGAAAAAGGAGTAGAAACAAACAATTTTGGAGAATGTTTGGAATCCAATAACGTTTAATTGTTGACGACTTAAAGGGTGAGAATTTGTTGTCTTATGTGGAGAGAACATTTCAGTTGATGATGTGTTGTTGGTGGGACCATTTGAATTGGTTTTTGCGGGAATGTTTAATAAAGCCCAATTGGACGAGCCGGGTGATTATTTTAGACATTATTCGTAAGAAAAGGCACAAGGCATACACTACGGTTAATGGCGTGATGATCCTAATGATAAGGAAACTTTACTGGTGGCCCGTAATGATGCCTCTAAAAATTAGAAATTGGTTTTTGTGGCCGGCAATGCATTTGATGCCATTTTAAGCTATTTGGAAAAGGATTTTCAAGGTACACCCTTTACAGCGGCTACTGTAAACAATGTTAAACATGTTAAAGGGCGATAGAGATGATCCTGTTACCAAAGCTGTAATGGAAAAACTGCAACACATTGCTACTGCTGTTGCTGCTGCGACCATAGCAGTAGATGCATTACCAACATTATAAAAACATACTAAAAACACTACTAAAATGTACTACGATGGGCAAAGAACGTTATTTAAAAAGAAAATAGTGTTTTTTAGGAAAATTATTACAAAACAACACATAAAACTAAAACAATGCGAATTCATATGTTTGTGCAGTATTGTATTGTATATATTGGCTCCCTATTGTAACGAACAAAGCGATATTATGGCTCATTTAGCAAAGAAAGTCTTCGTGTGGATCCCGTATAACAAATTGGAAGAAATTCGAGTCTACAAGTAAGTTTTAAAATGTTTAATTTGGAATCTATAACAAATACTTATAATATTATGTTTTTACAGAGAAATTTTACGCTTGTTTATGTCCAAGGAATTATTTTGTTTCGATACCTTCAACAATGATTTGGCACTGTTTCCAGATGAGCACTAAGCATTGCAAAAATGTATTGCTGAACTTAAAGATCGTTTAAAAGAACATGTAAGTAATTAAAGCCTAGATTTTATAGTTATTTTATAAATAATTTAATAATTATTATGTTTCCTTTACAGAACATACGCATCATTGCCATGTATTACTCCCGTTTGCATTTGAAACGTAGTATGCGTGAATAGCTTATGCCCAAGTGATACTATACGCGTTAAGATTGATCTTCGTGCTGAAATTATCTACTTTACCATTAAGAAGAGTGCTTCGGATGTATTGAATGCGTGGTATAAGGATGTCAGCCAACTAATGTCGTTGGTTAACAAGACCTGCCTTTTAATCAATAAAGAATGATATTCATTTTGTTATTTTGTGCTGGGATTTTTTTATTTGCGGGCATTTTCTTAACGTTTTTGCTTAAAGAACTTGTAGTTTAGCAAATAAATTATATTTACAAATAAACTATTATGCGTGATTTTAGATTTTTCATATAAAAAACGATGGGTATTTGGTGGGAAATATGAGTGATGAATACAGATTATTGTGTCCTTTTTCCTCTGGGACCTCTTATTAACGATCTATGAGTGATTTTAGATGTAATTTTATACATAGTGCTGTAAAATTGATTACATATACTTGACCGTAAAGCTGTTTAGAACCGAGTTCGAAGAAATTCACAGCAAGTAATGTTTGAAGGAACTGAATATATCAAAGGAATTACATTAAATATGACTTGGGACTTCGGGCTTACAAAAGACATACAGGGCATCTACTTCGGCGGCACTGAAACAGAAACGCAAGCAAAAAACAAAAGCACTGCTTCGTCAGTATGCAAGTAATGCCCATAGGAAATTTCTGTTTACAAATGAAAACAATTTCAGTGGAGGAGTATTTCAACAAACAAAATGAAAGAGTCTATGCTACGCCATCTCGACAAACATCGGAAGTAGTGCCTAGGGAGCTCCCTGCTTCTGTGATGGTATGGTGGGGAGTTGCATATGATAAATAAGATAAATTTTTGCGAAAAAGGAGTAGAAACAAACAATTTTGGAGAATGTTTGGAATCCAATAACGTTTAATTGTTGACGACTTAAAGGGTGAGAATTTGTTGTCTTATGTGGAGAGAACATTTCAGTTGATGATGTGTTGTTGGTGGGACCATTTGAATTGGTTTTTGCGGGAATGTTTAATAAAGCCCAATTGGACGAGCCGGGTGATTATTTTAGACATTATTCGTAAGAAAAGGCACAAGGCATACACTACGGTTAATGGCGTGATGATCCTCATGATAAGGAAACTTTACTGGTGGCCCGTAATGATGCCTCTAAAAATTAGAAATTGGTTTTTGTGGCCGGCAATGCATTTGATGCCATTTTAAGCTATTTGGAAAAGGATTTTCAAGGTACACCCTTTACAGCGGCTACTGTAAACAATGTTAAACATGTTAAAGGGCGATAGAGATGATCCTGTTACCAAAGCTGTAATGGAAAAACTGCAACACATTGCTACTGCTGTTGCTGCTGCGACCATAGCAGTAGATGCATTACCAACATTATAAAAACATACTAAAAACACTACTAAAATGTACTACGATGGGCAAAGAACGTTATTTAAAAAGAAAATAGTGTTTTTTAGGAAAATTATTACAAAACAACACATAAAACTAAAACAATGCGAATTCATATGTTTGTGCAGTATTGTATTGTATATATTGGCTCCCTATTGTAACGAACAAAGCGATATTATGGCTCATTTAGCAAAGAAAGTCTTCGTGTGGATCCCGTATAACAAATTGGAAGAAATTCGAGTCTACAAGTAAGTTTTAAAATGTTTAATTTGGAATCTATAACAAATACTTATAATATTATGTTTTTACAGAGAAATTTTACGCTTGTTTATGTCCAAGGAATTATTTTGTTTCGATACCTTCAACAATGATTTGGCACTGTTTCCAGATGAGCACTAAGCATTGCAAAAATGTATTGCTGAACTTAAAGATCGTTTAAAAGAACATGTAAGTAATTAAAGCCTAGATTTTATAGTTATTTTATAAATAATTTAATAATTATTATGTTTCCTTTACAGAACATACGCATCATTGCCATGTATTACTCCCGTTTGCATTTGAAACGTAGTATGCGTGAATAGCTTATGCCCAAGTGATACTATACGCGTTAAGATTGATCTTCGTGCTGAAATTATCTACTTTACCATTAAGAAGAGTGCTTCGGATGTATTGAATGCGTGGTATAAGGATGTCAGCCAACTAATGTCGTTGGTTAACAAGACCTGCCTTTTAATCAATAAAGAATGATATTCATTTTGTTATTTTGTGCTGGGATTTTTTTATTTGCGGGCATTTTCTTAACGTTTTTGCTTAAAGAACTTGTAGTTTAGCAAATAAATTATATTTACAAATAAACTATTATGCGTGATTTTAGATTTTTCATATAAAAAACGATGGGTATTTGGTGGGAAATATGAGTGATGAATACAGATTATTGTGTCCTTTTTCCTCTGGGACCTCTTATTAACGATCTATGAGTGATTTTAGATGTAATTTTATACATAGTGCTGTAAAATTGATTACATATACTTGACCGTAAAGCTGTTTAGAACCGAGTTCGAAGAAATTCACAGCAAGTAATGTTTGAAGGAACTGAATATATCAAAGGAATTACATTAAATATGACTTGGGACTTCGGGCTTACAAAAGACATACAGGGCATCTACTTCGGCGGCACTGAAACAGAAACGCAAGCAAAAAACAAAAGCACTGCTTCGTCAGTATGCAAGTAATGCCCATAGGAAATTTCTGTTTACAAATGAAAACAATTTCAGTGGAGGAGTATTTCAACAAACAAAATGAAAGAGTCTATGCTACGCCATCTCGACAAACATCGGAAGTAGTGCCTAGGGAGCTCCCTGCTTCTGTGATGGTATGGTGGGGAGTTGCATATGATAAATAAGATAAATTTTTGCGAAAAAGGAGTAGAAACAAACAATTTTGGAGAATGTTTGGAATCCAATAACGTTTAATTGTTGACGACTTAAAGGGTGAGAATTTGTTGTCTTATGTGGAGAGAACATTTCAGTTGATGATGTGTTGTTGGTGGGACCATTTGAATTGGTTTTTGCGGGAATGTTTAATAAAGCCCAATTGGACGAGCCGGGTGATTATTTTAGACATTATTCGTAAGAAAAGGCACAAGGCATACACTACGGTTAATGGCGTGATGATCCTCATGATAAGGAAACTTTACTGGTGGCCCGTAATGATGCCTCTAAAAATTAGAAATTGGTTTTTGTGGCCGGCAATGCATTTGATGCCATTTTAAGCTATTTGGAAAAGGATTTTCAAGGTACACCCTTTACAGCGGCTACTGTAAACAATGTTAAACATGTTAAAGGGCGATAGAGATGATCCTGTTACCAAAGCTGTAATGGAAAAACTGCAACACATTGCTACTGCTGTTGCTGCTGCGACCATAGCAGTAGATGCATTACCAACATTATAAAAACATACTAAAAACACTACTAAAATGTACTACGATGGGCAAAGAACGTTATTTAAAAAGAAAATAGTGTTTTTTAGGAAAATTATTACAAAACAACACATAAAACTAAAACAATGCGAATTCATATGTTTGTGCAGTATTGTATTGTATATATTGGCTCCCTATTGTAACGAACAAAGCGATATTATGGCTCATTTAGCAAAGAAAGTCTTCGTGTGGATCCCGTATAACAAATTGGAAGAAATTCGAGTCTACAAGTAAGTTTTAAAATGTTTAATTTGGAATCTATAACAAATACTTATAATATTATGTTTTTACAGAGAAATTTTACGCTTGTTTATGTCCAAGGAATTATTTTGTTTCGATACCTTCAACAATGATTTGGCACTGTTTCCAGATGAGCACTAAGCATTGCAAAAATGTATTGCTGAACTTAAAGATCGTTTAAAAGAACATGTAAGTAATTAAAGCCTAGATTTTATAGTTATTTTATAAATAATTTAATAATTATTATGTTTCCTTTACAGAACATACGCATCATTGCCATATATTACTCCCGTTTGCATTTGAAACGTAGTATGCGTGAATAGCTTATGCCCAAGTGATACTATACGCGTTAAGATTGATCTTCGTGCTGAAATTATCTACTTTACCATTAAGAAGAGTGCTTCGGATGTATTGAATGCGTGGTATAAGGATGTCAGCCAACTAATGTCGTTGGTTAACAAGACCTGCCTTTTAATCAATAAAGAATGATATTCATTTTGTTATTTTGTGCTGGGATTTTTTTATTTGCGGGCATTTTCTTAACGTTTTTGCTTAAAGAACTTGTAGTTTAGCAAATAAATTATATTTACAAATAAACTATTATGCGTGATTTTAGATTTTTCATATAAAAAACGATGGGTATTTGGTGGGAAATATGAGTGATGAATACAGATTATTGTGTCCTTTTTCCTCTGGGACCTCTTATTAACGATCTATGAGTGATTTTAGATGTAATTTTATACATAGTGCTGTAAAATTGATTACATATACTTGACCGTAAAGCTGTTTAGAACCGAGTTCGAAGAAATTCACAGCAAGTAATGTTTGAAGGAACTGAATATATCAAAGGAATTACATTAAATATGACTTGGGACTTCGGGCTTACAAAAGACATACAGGGCATCTACTTCGGCGGCACTGAAACAGAAACGCAAGCAAAAAACAAAAGCACTGCTTCGTCAGTATGCAAGTAATGCCCATAGGAAATTTCTGTTTACAAATGAAAACAATTTCAGTGGAGGAGTATTTCAACAAACAAAATGAAAGAGTCTATGCTACGCCATCTCGACAAACATCGGAAGTAGTGCCTAGGGAGCTCCCTGCTTCTGTGATGGTATGGTGGGGAGTTGCATATGATAAATAAGATAAATTTTTGCGAAAAAGGAGTAGAAACAAACAATTTTGGAGAATGTTTGGAATCCAATAACGTTTAATTGTTGACGACTTAAAGGGTGAGAATTTGTTGTCTTATGTGGAGAGAACATTTCAGTTGATGATGTGTTGTTGGTGGGACCATTTGAATTGGTTTTTGCGGGAATGTTTAATAAAGCCCAATTGGACGAGCCGGGTGATTATTTTAGACATTATTCGTAAGAAAAGGCACAAGGCATACACTACGGTTAATGGCGTGATGATCCTCATGATAAGGAAACTTTACTGGTGGCCCGTAATGATGCCTCTAAAAATTAGAAATTGGTTTTTGTGGCCGGCAATGCATTTGATGCCATTTTAAGCTATTTGGAAAAGGATTTTCAAGGTACACCCTTTACAGCGGCTACTGTAAACAATGTTAAACATGTTAAAGGGCGATAGAGATGATCCTGTTACCAAAGCTGTAATGGAAAAACTGCAACACATTGCTACTGCTGTTGCTGCTGCGACCATAGCAGTAGATGCATTACCAACATTATAAAAACATACTAAAAACACTACTAAAATGTACTACGATGGGCAAAGAACGTTATTTAAAAAGAAAATAGTGTTTTTTAGGAAAATTATTACAAAACAACACATAAAACTAAAACAATGCGAATTCATATGTTTGTGCAGTATTGTATTGTATATATTGGCTCCCTATTGTAACGAACAAAGCGATATTATGGCTCATTTAGCAAAGAAAGTCTTCGTGTGGATCCCGTATAACAAATTGGAAGAAATTCGAGTCTACAAGTAAGTTTTAAAATGTTTAATTTGGAATCTATAACAAATACTTATAATATTATGTTTTTACAGAGAAATTTTACGCTTGTTTATGTCCAAGGAATTATTTTGTTTCGATACCTTCAACAATGATTTGGCACTGTTTCCAGATGAGCACTAAGCATTGCAAAAATGTATTGCTGAACTTAAAGATCGTTTAAAAGAACATGTAAGTAATTAAAGCCTAGATTTTATAGTTATTTTATAAATAATTTAATAATTATTATGTTTCCTTTACAGAACATACGCATCATTGCCATATATTACTCCCGTTTGCATTTGAAACGTAGTATGCGTGAATAGCTTATGCCCAAGTGATACTATACGCGTTAAGATTGATCTTCGTGCTGAAATTATCTACTTTACCATTAAGAAGAGTGCTTCGGATGTATTGAATGCGTGGTATAAGGATGTCAGCCAACTAATGTCGTTGGTTAACAAGACCTGCCTTTTAATCAATAAAGAATGATATTCATTTTGTTATTTTGTGCTGGGATTTTTTTATTTGCGGGCATTTTCTTAACGTTTTTGCTTAAAGAACTTGTAGTTTAGCAAATAAATTATATTTACAAATAAACTATTATGCGTGATTTTAGATTTTTCATATAAAAAACGATGGGTATTTGGTGGGAAATATGAGTGATGAATACAGATTATTGTGTCCTTTTTCCTCTGGGACCTCTTATTAACGATCTATGAGTGATTTTAGATGTAATTTTATACATAGTGCTGTAAAATTGATTACATATACTTGACCGTAAAGCTGTTTAGAACCGAGTTCGAAGAAATTCACAGCAAGTAATGTTTGAAGGAACTGAATATATCAAAGGAATTACATTAAATATGACTTGGGACTTCGGGCTTACAAAAGACATACAGGGCATCTACTTCGGCGGCACTGAAACAGAAACGCAAGCAAAAAACAAAAGCACTGCTTCGTCAGTATGCAAGTAATGCCCATAGGAAATTTCTGTTTACAAATGAAAACAATTTCAGTGGAGGAGTATTTCAACAAACAAAATGAAAGAGTCTATGCTACGCCATCTCGACAAACATCGGAAGTAGTGCCTAGGGAGCTCCCTGCTTCTGTGATGGTATGGTGGGGAGTTGCATATGATAAATAAGATAAATTTTTGCGAAAAAGGAGTAGAAACAAACAATTTTGGAGAATGTTTGGAATCCAATAACGTTTAATTGTTGACGACTTAAAGGGTGAGAATTTGTTGTCTTATGTGGAGAGAACATTTCAGTTGATGATGTGTTGTTGGTGGGACCATTTGAATTGGTTTTTGCGGGAATGTTTAATAAAGCCCAATTGGACGAGCCGGGTGATTATTTTAGACATTATTCGTAAGAAAAGGCACAAGGCATACACTACGGTTAATGGCGTGATGATCCTAATGATAAGGAAACTTTACTGGTGGCCCGTAATGATGCCTCTAAAAATTAGAAATTGGTTTTTGTGGCCGGCAATGCATTTGATGCCATTTTAAGCTATTTGGAAAAGGATTTTCAAGGTACACCCTTTACAGCGGCTACTGTAAACAATGTTAAACATGTTAAAGGGCGATAGAGATGATCCTGTTACCAAAGCTGTAATGGAAAAACTGCAACACATTGCTACTGCTGTTGCTGCTGCGACCATAGCAGTAGATGCATTACCAACATTATAAAAACATACTAAAAACACTACTAAAATGTACTACGATGGGCAAAGAACGTTATTTAAAAAGAAAATAGTGTTTTTTAGGAAAATTATTACAAAACAACACATAAAACTAAAACAATGCGAATTCATATGTTTGTGCAGTATTGTATTGTATATATTGGCTCCCTATTGTAACGAACAAAGCGATATTATGGCTCATTTAGCAAAGAAAGTCTTCGTGTGGATCCCGTATAACAAATTGGAAGAAATTCGAGTCTACAAGTAAGTTTTAAAATGTTTAATTTGGAATCTATAACAAATACTTATAATATTATGTTTTTACAGAGAAATTTTACGCTTGTTTATGTCCAAGGAATTATTTTGTTTCGATACCTTCAACAATGATTTGGCACTGTTTCCAGATGAGCACTAAGCATTGCAAAAATGTATTGCTGAACTTAAAGATCGTTTAAAAGAACATGTAAGTAATTAAAGCCTAGATTTTATAGTTATTTTATAAATAATTTAATAATTATTATGTTTCCTTTACAGAACATACGCATCATTGCCATATATTACTCCCGTTTGCATTTGAAACGTAGTATGCGTGAATAGCTTATGCCCAAGTGATACTATACGCGTTAAGATTGATCTTCGTGCTGAAATTATCTACTTTACCATTAAGAAGAGTGCTTCGGATGTATTGAATGCGTGGTATAAGGATGTCAGCCAACTAATGTCGTTGGTTAACAAGACCTGCCTTTTAATCAATAAAGAATGATATTCATTTTGTTATTTTGTGCTGGGATTTTTTTATTTGCGGGCATTTTCTTAACGTTTTTGCTTAAAGAACTTGTAGTTTAGCAAATAAATTATATTTACAAATAAACTATTATGCGTGATTTTAGATTTTTCATATAAAAAACGATGGGTATTTGGTGGGAAATATGAGTGATGAATACAGATTATTGTGTCCTTTTTCCTCTGGGACCTCTTATTAACGATCTATGAGTGATTTTAGATGTAATTTTATACATAGTGCTGTAAAATTGATTACATATACTTGACCGTAAAGCTGTTTAGAACCGAGTTCGAAGAAATTCACAGCAAGTAATGTTTGAAGGAACTGAATATATCAAAGGAATTACATTAAATATGACTTGGGACTTCGGGCTTACAAAAGACATACAGGGCATCTACTTCGGCGGCACTGAAACAGAAACGCAAGCAAAAAACAAAAGCACTGCTTCGTCAGTATGCAAGTAATGCCCATAGGAAATTTCTGTTTACAAATGAAAACAATTTCAGTGGAGGAGTATTTCAACAAACAAAATGAAAGAGTCTATGCTACGCCATCTCGACAAACATCGGAAGTAGTGCCTAGGGAGCTCCCTGCTTCTGTGATGGTATGGTGGGGAGTTGCATATGATAAATAAGATAAATTTTTGCGAAAAAGGAGTAGAAACAAACAATTTTGGAGAATGTTTGGAATCCAATAACGTTTAATTGTTGACGACTTAAAGGGTGAGAATTTGTTGTCTTATGTGGAGAGAACATTTCAGTTGATGATGTGTTGTTGGTGGGACCATTTGAATTGGTTTTTGCGGGAATGTTTAATAAAGCCCAATTGGACGAGCCGGGTGATTATTTTAGACATTATTCGTAAGAAAAGGCACAAGGCATACACTACGGTTAATGGCGTGATGATCCTCATGATAAGGAAACTTTACTGGTGGCCCGTAATGATGCCTCTAAAAATTAGAAATTGGTTTTTGTGGCCGGCAATGCATTTGATGCCATTTTAAGCTATTTGGAAAAGGATTTTCAAGGTACACCCTTTACAGCGGCTACTGTAAACAATGTTAAACATGTTAAAGGGCGATAGAGATGATCCTGTTACCAAAGCTGTAATGGAAAAACTGCAACACATTGCTACTGCTGTTGCTGCTGCGACCATAGCAGTAGATGCATTACCAACATTATAAAAACATACTAAAAACACTACTAAAATGTACTACGATGGGCAAAGAACGTTATTTAAAAAGAAAATAGTGTTTTTTAGGAAAATTATTACAAAACAACACATAAAACTAAAACAATGCGAATTCATATGTTTGTGCAGTATTGTATTGTATATATTGGCTCCCTATTGTAACGAACAAAGCGATATTATGGCTCATTTAGCAAAGAAAGTCTTCGTGTGGATCCCGTATAACAAATTGGAAGAAATTCGAGTCTACAAGTAAGTTTTAAAATGTTTAATTTGGAATCTATAACAAATACTTATAATATTATGTTTTTACAGAGAAATTTTACGCTTGTTTATGTCCAAGGAATTATTTTGTTTCGATACCTTCAACAATGATTTGGCACTGTTTCCAGATGAGCACTAAGCATTGCAAAAATGTATTGCTGAACTTAAAGATCGTTTAAAAGAACATGTAAGTAATTAAAGCCTAGATTTTATAGTTATTTTATAAATAATTTAATAATTATTATGTTTCCTTTACAGAACATACGCATCATTGCCATATATTACTCCCGTTTGCATTTGAAACGTAGTATGCGTGAATAGCTTATGCCCAAGTGATACTATACGCGTTAAGATTGATCTTCGTGCTGAAATTATCTACTTTACCATTAAGAAGAGTGCTTCGGATGTATTGAATGCGTGGTATAAGGATGTCAGCCAACTAATGTCGTTGGTTAACAAGACCTGCCTTTTAATCAATAAAGAATGATATTCATTTTGTTATTTTGTGCTGGGATTTTTTTATTTGCGGGCATTTTCTTAACGTTTTTGCTTAAAGAACTTGTAGTTTAGCAAATAAATTATATTTACAAATAAACTATTATGCGTGATTTTAGATTTTTCATATAAAAAACGATGGGTATTTGGTGGGAAATATGAGTGATGAATACAGATTATTGTGTCCTTTTTCCTCTGGGACCTCTTATTAACGATCTATGAGTGATTTTAGATGTAATTTTATACATAGTGCTGTAAAATTGATTACATATACTTGACCGTAAAGCTGTTTAGAACCGAGTTCGAAGAAATTCACAGCAAGTAATGTTTGAAGGAACTGAATATATCAAAGGAATTACATTAAATATGACTTGGGACTTCGGGCTTACAAAAGACATACAGGGCATCTACTTCGGCGGCACTGAAACAGAAACGCAAGCAAAAAACAAAAGCACTGCTTCGTCAGTATGCAAGTAATGCCCATAGGAAATTTCTGTTTACAAATGAAAACAATTTCAGTGGAGGAGTATTTCAACAAACAAAATGAAAGAGTCTATGCTACGCCATCTCGACAAACATCGGAAGTAGTGCCTAGGGAGCTCCCTGCTTCTGTGATGGTATGGTGGGGAGTTGCATATGATAAATAAGATAAATTTTTGCGAAAAAGGAGTAGAAACAAACAATTTTGGAGAATGTTTGGAATCCAATAACGTTTAATTGTTGACGACTTAAAGGGTGAGAATTTGTTGTCTTATGTGGAGAGAACATTTCAGTTGATGATGTGTTGTTGGTGGGACCATTTGAATTGGTTTTTGCGGGAATGTTTAATAAAGCCCAATTGGACGAGCCGGGTGATTATTTTAGACATTATTCGTAAGAAAAGGCACAAGGCATACACTACGGTTAATGGCGTGATGATCCTCATGATAAGGAAACTTTACTGGTGGCCCGTAATGATGCCTCTAAAAATTAGAAATTGGTTTTTGTGGCCGGCAATGCATTTGATGCCATTTTAAGCTATTTGGAAAAGGATTTTCAAGGTACACCCTTTACAGCGGCTACTGTAAACAATGTTAAACATGTTAAAGGGCGATAGAGATGATCCTGTTACCAAAGCTGTAATGGAAAAACTGCAACACATTGCTACTGCTGTTGCTGCTGCGACCATAGCAGTAGATGCATTACCAACATTATAAAAACATACTAAAAACACTACTAAAATGTACTACGATGGGCAAAGAACGTTATTTAAAAAGAAAATAGTGTTTTTTAGGAAAATTATTACAAAACAACACATAAAACTAAAACAATGCGAATTCATATGTTTGTGCAGTATTGTATTGTATATATTGGCTCCCTATTGTAACGAACAAAGCGATATTATGGCTCATTTAGCAAAGAAAGTCTTCGTGTGGATCCCGTATAACAAATTGGAAGAAATTCGAGTCTACAAGTAAGTTTTAAAATGTTTAATTTGGAATCTATAACAAATACTTATAATATTATGTTTTTACAGAGAAATTTTACGCTTGTTTATGTCCAAGGAATTATTTTGTTTCGATACCTTCAACAATGATTTGGCACTGTTTCCAGATGAGCACTAAGCATTGCAAAAATGTATTGCTGAACTTAAAGATCGTTTAAAAGAACATGTAAGTAATTAAAGCCTAGATTTTATAGTTATTTTATAAATAATTTAATAATTATTATGTTTCCTTTACAGAACATACGCATCATTGCCATATATTACTCCCGTTTGCATTTGAAACGTAGTATGCGTGAATAGCTTATGCCCAAGTGATACTATACGCGTTAAGATTGATCTTCGTGCTGAAATTATCTACTTTACCATTAAGAAGAGTGCTTCGGATGTATTGAATGCGTGGTATAAGGATGTCAGCCAACTAATGTCGTTGGTTAACAAGACCTGCCTTTTAATCAATAAAGAATGATATTCATTTTGTTATTTTGTGCTGGGATTTTTTTATTTGCGGGCATTTTCTTAACGTTTTTGCTTAAAGAACTTGTAGTTTAGCAAATAAATTATATTTACAAATAAACTATTATGCGTGATTTTAGATTTTTCATATAAAAAACGATGGGTATTTGGTGGGAAATATGAGTGATGAATACAGATTATTGTGTCCTTTTTCCTCTGGGACCTCTTATTAACGATCTATGAGTGATTTTAGATGTAATTTTATACATAGTGCTGTAAAATTGATTACATATACTTGACCGTAAAGCTGTTTAGAACCGAGTTCGAAGAAATTCACAGCAAGTAATGTTTGAAGGAACTGAATATATCAAAGGAATTACATTAAATATGACTTGGGACTTCGGGCTTACAAAAGACATACAGGGCATCTACTTCGGCGGCACTGAAACAGAAACGCAAGCAAAAAACAAAAGCACTGCTTCGTCAGTATGCAAGTAATGCCCATAGGAAATTTCTGTTTACAAATGAAAACAATTTCAGTGGAGGAGTATTTCAACAAACAAAATGAAAGAGTCTATGCTACGCCATCTCGACAAACATCGGAAGTAGTGCCTAGGGAGCTCCCTGCTTCTGTGATGGTATGGTGGGGAGTTGCATATGATAAATAAGATAAATTTTTGCGAAAAAGGAGTAGAAACAAACAATTTTGGAGAATGTTTGGAATCCAATAACGTTTAATTGTTGACGACTTAAAGGGTGAGAATTTGTTGTCTTATGTGGAGAGAACATTTCAGTTGATGATGTGTTGTTGGTGGGACCATTTGAATTGGTTTTTGCGGGAATGTTTAATAAAGCCCAATTGGACGAGCCGGGTGATTATTTTAGACATTATTCGTAAGAAAAGGCACAAGGCATACACTACGGTTAATGGCGTGATGATCCTCATGATAAGGAAACTTTACTGGTGGCCCGTAATGATGCCTCTAAAAATTAGAAATTGGTTTTTGTGGCCGGCAATGCATTTGATGCCATTTTAAGCTATTTGGAAAAGGATTTTCAAGGTACACCCTTTACAGCGGCTACTGTAAACAATGTTAAACATGTTAAAGGGCGATAGAGATGATCCTGTTACCAAAGCTGTAATGGAAAAACTGCAACACATTGCTACTGCTGTTGCTGCTGCGACCATAGCAGTAGATGCATTACCAACATTATAAAAACATACTAAAAACACTACTAAAATGTACTACGATGGGCAAAGAACGTTATTTAAAAAGAAAATAGTGTTTTTTAGGAAAATTATTACAAAACAACACATAAAACTAAAACAATGCGAATTCATATGTTTGTGCAGTATTGTATTGTATATATTGGCTCCCTATTGTAACGAACAAAGCGATATTATGGCTCATTTAGCAAAGAAAGTCTTCGTGTGGATCCCGTATAACAAATTGGAAGAAATTCGAGTCTACAAGTAAGTTTTAAAATGTTTAATTTGGAATCTATAACAAATACTTATAATATTATGTTTTTACAGAGAAATTTTACGCTTGTTTATGTCCAAGGAATTATTTTGTTTCGATACCTTCAACAATGATTTGGCACTGTTTCCAGATGAGCACTAAGCATTGCAAAAATGTATTGCTGAACTTAAAGATCGTTTAAAAGAACATGTAAGTAATTAAAGCCTAGATTTTATAGTTATTTTATAAATAATTTAATAATTATTATGTTTCCTTTACAGAACATACGCATCATTGCCATGTATTACTCCCGTTTGCATTTGAAACGTAGTATGCGTGAATAGCTTATGCCCAAGTGATACTATACGCGTTAAGATTGATCTTCGTGCTGAAATTATCTACTTTACCATTAAGAAGAGTGCTTCGGATGTATTGAATGCGTGGTATAAGGATGTCAGCCAACTAATGTCGTTGGTTAACAAGACCTGCCTTTTAATCAATAAAGAATGATATTCATTTTGTTATTTTGTGCTGGGATTTTTTTATTTGCGGGCATTTTCTTAACGTTTTTGCTTAAAGAACTTGTAGTTTAGCAAATAAATTATATTTACAAATAAACTATTATGCGTGATTTTAGATTTTTCATATAAAAAACGATGGGTATTTGGTGGGAAATATGAGTGATGAATACAGATTATTGTGTCCTTTTTCCTCTGGGACCTCTTATTAACGATCTATGAGTGATTTTAGATGTAATTTTATACATAGTGCTGTAAAATTGATTACATATACTTGACCGTAAAGCTGTTTAGAACCGAGTTCGAAGAAATTCACAGCAAGTAATGTTTGAAGGAACTGAATATATCAAAGGAATTACATTAAATATGACTTGGGACTTCGGGCTTACAAAAGACATACAGGGCATCTACTTCGGCGGCACTGAAACAGAAACGCAAGCAAAAAACAAAAGCACTGCTTCGTCAGTATGCAAGTAATGCCCATAGGAAATTTCTGTTTACAAATGAAAACAATTTCAGTGGAGGAGTATTTCAACAAACAAAATGAAAGAGTCTATGCTACGCCATCTCGACAAACATCGGAAGTAGTGCCTAGGGAGCTCCCTGCTTCTGTGATGGTATGGTGGGGAGTTGCATATGATAAATAAGATAAATTTTTGCGAAAAAGGAGTAGAAACAAACAATTTTGGAGAATGTTTGGAATCCAATAACGTTTAATTGTTGACGACTTAAAGGGTGAGAATTTGTTGTCTTATGTGGAGAGAACATTTCAGTTGATGATGTGTTGTTGGTGGGACCATTTGAATTGGTTTTTGCGGGAATGTTTAATAAAGCCCAATTGGACGAGCCGGGTGATTATTTTAGACATTATTCGTAAGAAAAGGCACAAGGCATACACTACGGTTAATGGCGTGATGATCCTCATGATAAGGAAACTTTACTGGTGGCCCGTAATGATGCCTCTAAAAATTAGAAATTGGTTTTTGTGGCCGGCAATGCATTTGATGCCATTTTAAGCTATTTGGAAAAGGATTTTCAAGGTACACCCTTTACAGCGGCTACTGTAAACAATGTTAAACATGTTAAAGGGCGATAGAGATGATCCTGTTACCAAAGCTGTAATGGAAAAACTGCAACACATTGCTACTGCTGTTGCTGCTGCGACCATAGCAGTAGATGCATTACCAACATTATAAAAACATACTAAAAACACTACTAAAATGTACTACGATGGGCAAAGAACGTTATTTAAAAAGAAAATAGTGTTTTTTAGGAAAATTATTACAAAACAACACATAAAACTAAAACAATGCGAATTCATATGTTTGTGCAGTATTGTATTGTATATATTGGCTCCCTATTGTAACGAACAAAGCGATATTATGGCTCATTTAGCAAAGAAAGTCTTCGTGTGGATCCCGTATAACAAATTGGAAGAAATTCGAGTCTACAAGTAAGTTTTAAAATGTTTAATTTGGAATCTATAACAAATACTTATAATATTATGTTTTTACAGAGAAATTTTACGCTTGTTTATGTCCAAGGAATTATTTTGTTTCGATACCTTCAACAATGATTTGGCACTGTTTCCAGATGAGCACTAAGCATTGCAAAAATGTATTGCTGAACTTAAAGATCGTTTAAAAGAACATGTAAGTAATTAAAGCCTAGATTTTATAGTTATTTTATAAATAATTTAATAATTATTATGTTTCCTTTACAGAACATACGCATCATTGCCATATATTACTCCCGTTTGCATTTGAAACGTAGTATGCGTGAATAGCTTATGCCCAAGTGATACTATACGCGTTAAGATTGATCTTCGTGCTGAAATTATCTACTTTACCATTAAGAAGAGTGCTTCGGATGTATTGAATGCGTGGTATAAGGATGTCAGCCAACTAATGTCGTTGGTTAACAAGACCTGCCTTTTAATCAATAAAGAATGATATTCATTTTGTTATTTTGTGCTGGGATTTTTTTATTTGCGGGCATTTTCTTAACGTTTTTGCTTAAAGAACTTGTAGTTTAGCAAATAAATTATATTTACAAATAAACTATTATGCGTGATTTTAGATTTTTCATATAAAAAACGATGGGTATTTGGTGGGAAATATGAGTGATGAATACAGATTATTGTGTCCTTTTTCCTCTGGGACCTCTTATTAACGATCTATGAGTGATTTTAGATGTAATTTTATACATAGTGCTGTAAAATTGATTACATATACTTGACCGTAAAGCTGTTTAGAACCGAGTTCGAAGAAATTCACAGCAAGTAATGTTTGAAGGAACTGAATATATCAAAGGAATTACATTAAATATGACTTGGGACTTCGGGCTTACAAAAGACATACAGGGCATCTACTTCGGCGGCACTGAAACAGAAACGCAAGCAAAAAACAAAAGCACTGCTTCGTCAGTATGCAAGTAATGCCCATAGGAAATTTCTGTTTACAAATGAAAACAATTTCAGTGGAGGAGTATTTCAACAAACAAAATGAAAGAGTCTATGCTACGCCATCTCGACAAACATCGGAAGTAGTGCCTAGGGAGCTCCCTGCTTCTGTGATGGTATGGTGGGGAGTTGCATATGATAAATAAGATAAATTTTTGCGAAAAAGGAGTAGAAACAAACAATTTTGGAGAATGTTTGGAATCCAATAACGTTTAATTGTTGACGACTTAAAGGGTGAGAATTTGTTGTCTTATGTGGAGAGAACATTTCAGTTGATGATGTGTTGTTGGTGGGACCATTTGAATTGGTTTTTGCGGGAATGTTTAATAAAGCCCAATTGGACGAGCCGGGTGATTATTTTAGACATTATTCGTAAGAAAAGGCACAAGGCATACACTACGGTTAATGGCGTGATGATCCTAATGATAAGGAAACTTTACTGGTGGCCCGTAATGATGCCTCTAAAAATTAGAAATTGGTTTTTGTGGCCGGCAATGCATTTGATGCCATTTTAAGCTATTTGGAAAAGGATTTTCAAGGTACACCCTTTACAGCGGCTACTGTAAACAATGTTAAACATGTTAAAGGGCGATAGAGATGATCCTGTTACCAAAGCTGTAATGGAAAAACTGCAACACATTGCTACTGCTGTTGCTGCTGCGACCATAGCAGTAGATGCATTACCAACATTATAAAAACATACTAAAAACACTACTAAAATGTACTACGATGGGCAAAGAACGTTATTTAAAAAGAAAATAGTGTTTTTTAGGAAAATTATTACAAAACAACACATAAAACTAAAACAATGCGAATTCATATGTTTGTGCAGTATTGTATTGTATATATTGGCTCCCTATTGTAACGAACAAAGCGATATTATGGCTCATTTAGCAAAGAAAGTCTTCGTGTGGATCCCGTATAACAAATTGGAAGAAATTCGAGTCTACAAGTAAGTTTTAAAATGTTTAATTTGGAATCTATAACAAATACTTATAATATTATGTTTTTACAGAGAAATTTTACGCTTGTTTATGTCCAAGGAATTATTTTGTTTCGATACCTTCAACAATGATTTGGCACTGTTTCCAGATGAGCACTAAGCATTGCAAAAATGTATTGCTGAACTTAAAGATCGTTTAAAAGAACATGTAAGTAATTAAAGCCTAGATTTTATAGTTATTTTATAAATAATTTAATAATTATTATGTTTCCTTTACAGAACATACGCATCATTGCCATGTATTACTCCCGTTTGCATTTGAAACGTAGTATGCGTGAATAGCTTATGCCCAAGTGATACTATACGCGTTAAGATTGATCTTCGTGCTGAAATTATCTACTTTACCATTAAGAAGAGTGCTTCGGATGTATTGAATGCGTGGTATAAGGATGTCAGCCAACTAATGTCGTTGGTTAACAAGACCTGCCTTTTAATCAACAAAGAATGATATTCATTTTGTTATTTTGTGCTGGGATTTTTTTATTTGCGGGCATTTTCTTAACGTTTTTGCTTAAAGAACTTGTAGTTTAGCAAATAAATTATATTTACAAATAAACTATTATGCGTGATTTTAGATTTTTCATATAAAAAACGATGGGTATTTGGTGGGAAATATGAGTGATGAATACAGATTATTGTGTCCTTTTTCCTCTGGGACCTCTTATTAACGATCTATGAGTGATTTTAGATGTAATTTTATACATAGTGCTGTAAAATTGATTACATATACTTGACCGTAAAGCTGTTTAGAACCGAGTTCGAAGAAATTCACAGCAAGTAATGTTTGAAGGAACTGAATATATCAAAGGAATTACATTAAATATGACTTGGGACTTCGGGCTTACAAAAGACATACAGGGCATCTACTTCGGCGGCACTGAAACAGAAACGCAAGCAAAAAACAAAAGCACTGCTTCGTCAGTATGCAAGTAATGCCCATAGGAAATTTCTGTTTACAAATGAAAACAATTTCAGTGGAGGAGTATTTCAACAAACAAAATGAAAGAGTCTATGCTACGCCATCTCGACAAACATCGGAAGTAGTGCCTAGGGAGCTCCCTGCTTCTGTGATGGTATGGTGGGGAGTTGCATATGATAAATAAGATAAATTTTTGCGAAAAAGGAGTAGAAACAAACAATTTTGGAGAATGTTTGGAATCCAATAACGTTTAATTGTTGACGACTTAAAGGGTGAGAATTTGTTGTCTTATGTGGAGAGAACATTTCAGTTGATGATGTGTTGTTGGTGGGACCATTTGAATTGGTTTTTGCGGGAATGTTTAATAAAGCCCAATTGGACGAGCCGGGTGATTATTTTAGACATTATTCGTAAGAAAAGGCACAAGGCATACACTACGGTTAATGGCGTGATGATCCTCATGATAAGGAAACTTTACTGGTGGCCCGTAATGATGCCTCTAAAAATTAGAAATTGGTTTTTGTGGCCGGCAATGCATTTGATGCCTTTTTAAGCTATTTGGAAAAGGATTTTCAAGGTACACCCTTTACAGCGGCTACTGTAAACAATGTTAAACATGTTAAAGGGCGATAGAGATGATCCTGTTACCAAAGCTGTAATGGAAAAACTGCAACACATTGCTACTGCTGTTGCTGCTGCGACCATAGCAGTAGATGCATTACCAACATTATAAAAACATACTAAAAACACTACTAAAATGTACTACGATGGGCAAAGAACGTTATTTAAAAAGAAAATAGTGTTTTTTAGGAAAATTATTACAAAACAACACATAAAACTAAAACAATGCGAATTCATATGTTTGTGCAGTATTGTATTGTATATATTGGCTCCCTATTGTAACGAACAAAGCGATATTATGGCTCATTTAGCAAAGAAAGTCTTCGTGTGGATCCCGTATAACAAATTGGAAGAAATTCGAGTCTACAAGTAAGTTTTAAAATGTTTAATTTGGAATCTATAACAAATACTTATAATATTATGTTTTTACAGAGAAATTTTACGCTTGTTTATGTCCAAGGAATTATTTTGTTTCGATACCTTCAACAATGATTTGGCACTGTTTCCAGATGAGCACTAAGCATTGCAAAAATGTATTGCTGAACTTAAAGATCGTTTAAAAGAACATGTAAGTAATTAAAGCCTAGATTTTATAGTTATTTTATAAATAATTTAATAATTATTATGTTTCCTTTACAGAACATACGCATCATTGCCATATATTACTCCCGTTTGCATTTGAAACGTAGTATGCGTGAATAGCTTATGCCCAAGTGATACTATACGCGTTAAGATTGATCTTCGTGCTGAAATTATCTACTTTACCATTAAGAAGAGTGCTTCGGATGTATTGAATGCGTGGTATAAGGATGTCAGCCAACTAATGTCGTTGGTTAACAAGACCTGCCTTTTAATCAATAAAGAATGATATTCATTTTGTTATTTTGTGCTGGGATTTTTTTATTTGCGGGCATTTTCTTAACGTTTTTGCTTAAAGAACTTGTAGTTTAGCAAATAAATTATATTTACAAATAAACTATTATGCGTGATTTTAGATTTTTCATATAAAAAACGATGGGTATTTGGTGGGAAATATGAGTGATGAATACAGATTATTGTGTCCTTTTTCCTCTGGGACCTCTTATTAACGATCTATGAGTGATTTTAGATGTAATTTTATACATAGTGCTGTAAAATTGATTACATATACTTGACCGTAAAGCTGTTTAGAACCGAGTTCGAAGAAATTCACAGCAAGTAATGTTTGAAGGAACTGAATATATCAAAGGAATTACATTAAATATGACTTGGGACTTCGGGCTTACAAAAGACATACAGGGCATCTACTTCGGCGGCACTGAAACAGAAACGCAAGCAAAAAACAAAAGCACTGCTTCGTCAGTATGCAAGTAATGCCCATAGGAAATTTCTGTTTACAAATGAAAACAATTTCAGTGGAGGAGTATTTCAACAAACAAAATGAAAGAGTCTATGCTACGCCATCTCGACAAACATCGGAAGTAGTGCCTAGGGAGCTCCCTGCTTCTGTGATGGTATGGTGGGGAGTTGCATATGATAAATAAGATAAATTTTTGCGAAAAAGGAGTAGAAACAAACAATTTTGGAGAATGTTTGGAATCCAATAACGTTTAATTGTTGACGACTTAAAGGGTGAGAATTTGTTGTCTTATGTGGAGAGAACATTTCAGTTGATGATGTGTTGTTGGTGGGACCATTTGAATTGGTTTTTGCGGGAATGTTTAATAAAGCCCAATTGGACGAGCCGGGTGATTATTTTAGACATTATTCGTAAGAAAAGGCACAAGGCATACACTACGGTTAATGGCGTGATGATCCTCATGATAAGGAAACTTTACTGGTGGCCCGTAATGATGCCTCTAAAAATTAGAAATTGGTTTTTGTGGCCGGCAATGCATTTGATGCCATTTTAAGCTATTTGGAAAAGGATTTTCAAGGTACACCCTTTACAGCGGCTACTGTAAACAATGTTAAACATGTTAAAGGGCGATAGAGATGATCCTGTTACCAAAGCTGTAATGGAAAAACTGCAACACATTGCTACTGCTGTTGCTGCTGCGACCATAGCAGTAGATGCATTACCAACATTATAAAAACATACTAAAAACACTACTAAAATGTACTACGATGGGCAAAGAACGTTATTTAAAAAGAAAATAGTGTTTTTTAGGAAAATTATTACAAAACAACACATAAAACTAAAACAATGCGAATTCATATGTTTGTGCAGTATTGTATTGTATATATTGGCTCCCTATTGTAACGAACAAAGCGATATTATGGCTCATTTAGCAAAGAAAGTCTTCGTGTGGATCCCGTATAACAAATTGGAAGAAATTCGAGTCTACAAGTAAGTTTTAAAATGTTTAATTTGGAATCTATAACAAATACTTATAATATTATGTTTTTACAGAGAAATTTTACGCTTGTTTATGTCCAAGGAATTATTTTGTTTCGATACCTTCAACAATGATTTGGCACTGTTTCCAGATGAGCACTAAGCATTGCAAAAATGTATTGCTGAACTTAAAGATCGTTTAAAAGAACATGTAAGTAATTAAAGCCTAGATTTTATAGTTATTTTATAAATAATTTAATAATTATTATGTTTCCTTTACAGAACATACGCATCATTGCCATGTATTACTCCCGTTTGCATTTGAAACGTAGTATGCGTGAATAGCTTATGCCCAAGTGATACTATACGCGTTAAGATTGATCTTCGTGCTGAAATTATCTACTTTACCATTAAGAAGAGTGCTTCGGATGTATTGAATGCGTGGTATAAGGATGTCAGCCAACTAATGTCGTTGGTTAACAAGACCTGCCTTTTAATCAACAAAGAATGATATTCATTTTGTTATTTTGTGCTGGGATTTTTTTATTTGCGGGCATTTTCTTAACGTTTTTGCTTAAAGAACTTGTAGTTTAGCAAATAAATTATATTTACAAATAAACTATTATGCGTGATTTTAGATTTTTCATATAAAAAACGATGGGTATTTGGTGGGAAATATGAGTGATGAATACAGATTATTGTGTCCTTTTTCCTCTGGGACCTCTTATTAACGATCTATGAGTGATTTTAGATGTAATTTTATACATAGTGCTGTAAAATTGATTACATATACTTGACCGTAAAGCTGTTTAGAACCGAGTTCGAAGAAATTCACAGCAAGTAATGTTTGAAGGAACTGAATATATCAAAGGAATTACATTAAATATGACTTGGGACTTCGGGCTTACAAAAGACATACAGGGCATCTACTTCGGCGGCACTGAAACAGAAACGCAAGCAAAAAACAAAAGCACTGCTTCGTCAGTATGCAAGTAATGCCCATAGGAAATTTCTGTTTACAAATGAAAACAATTTCAGTGGAGGAGTATTTCAACAAACAAAATGAAAGAGTCTATGCTACGCCATCTCGACAAACATCGGAAGTAGTGCCTAGGGAGCTCCCTGCTTCTGTGATGGTATGGTGGGGAGTTGCATATGATAAATAAGATAAATTTTTGCGAAAAAGGAGTAGAAACAAACAATTTTGGAGAATGTTTGGAATCCAATAACGTTTAATTGTTGACGACTTAAAGGGTGAGAATTTGTTGTCTTATGTGGAGAGAACATTTCAGTTGATGATGTGTTGTTGGTGGGACCATTTGAATTGGTTTTTGCGGGAATGTTTAATAAAGCCCAATTGGACGAGCCGGGTGATTATTTTAGACATTATTCGTAAGAAAAGGCACAAGGCATACACTACGGTTAATGGCGTGATGATCCTCATGATAAGGAAACTTTACTGGTGGCCCGTAATGATGCCTCTAAAAATTAGAAATTGGTTTTTGTGGCCGGCAATGCATTTGATGCCATTTTAAGCTATTTGGAAAAGGATTTTCAAGGTACACCCTTTACAGCGGCTACTGTAAACAATGTTAAACATGTTAAAGGGCGATAGAGATGATCCTGTTACCAAAGCTGTAATGGAAAAACTGCAACACATTGCTACTGCTGTTGCTGCTGCGACCATAGCAGTAGATGCATTACCAACATTATAAAAACATACTAAAAACACTACTAAAATGTACTACGATGGGCAAAGAACGTTATTTAAAAAGAAAATAGTGTTTTTTAGGAAAATTATTACAAAACAACACATAAAACTAAAACAATGCGAATTCATATGTTTGTGCAGTATTGTATTGTATATATTGGCTCCCTATTGTAACGAACAAAGCGATATTATGGCTCATTTAGCAAAGAAAGTCTTCGTGTGGATCCCGTATAACAAATTGGAAGAAATTCGAGTCTACAAGTAAGTTTTAAAATGTTTAATTTGGAATCTATAACAAATACTTATAATATTATGTTTTTACAGAGAAATTTTACGCTTGTTTATGTCCAAGGAATTATTTTGTTTCGATACCTTCAACAATGATTTGGCACTGTTTCCAGATGAGCACTAAGCATTGCAAAAATGTATTGCTGAACTTAAAGATCGTTTAAAAGAACATGTAAGTAATTAAAGCCTAGATTTTATAGTTATTTTATAAATAATTTAATAATTATTATGTTTCCTTTACAGAACATACGCATCATTGCCATGTATTACTCCCGTTTGCATTTGAAACGTAGTATGCGTGAATAGCTTATGCCCAAGTGATACTATACGCGTTAAGATTGATCTTCGTGCTGAAATTATCTACTTTACCATTAAGAAGAGTGCTTCGGATGTATTGAATGCGTGGTATAAGGATGTCAGCCAACTAATGTCGTTGGTTAACAAGACCTGCCTTTTAATCAATAAAGAATGATATTCATTTTGTTATTTTGTGCTGGGATTTTTTTATTTGCGGGCATTTTCTTAACGTTTTTGCTTAAAGAACTTGTAGTTTAGCAAATAAATTATATTTACAAATAAACTATTATGCGTGATTTTAGATTTTTCATATAAAAAACGATGGGTATTTGGTGGGAAATATGAGTGATGAATACAGATTATTGTGTCCTTTTTCCTCTGGGACCTCTTATTAACGATCTATGAGTGATTTTAGATGTAATTTTATACATAGTGCTGTAAAATTGATTACATATACTTGACCGTAAAGCTGTTTAGAACCGAGTTCGAAGAAATTCACAGCAAGTAATGTTTGAAGGAACTGAATATATCAAAGGAATTACATTAAATATGACTTGGGACTTCGGGCTTACAAAAGACATACAGGGCATCTACTTCGGCGGCACTGAAACAGAAACGCAAGCAAAAAACAAAAGCACTGCTTCGTCAGTATGCAAGTAATGCCCATAGGAAATTTCTGTTTACAAATGAAAACAATTTCAGTGGAGGAGTATTTCAACAAACAAAATGAAAGAGTCTATGCTACGCCATCTCGACAAACATCGGAAGTAGTGCCTAGGGAGCTCCCTGCTTCTGTGATGGTATGGTGGGGAGTTGCATATGATAAATAAGATAAATTTTTGCGAAAAAGGAGTAGAAACAAACAATTTTGGAGAATGTTTGGAATCCAATAACGTTTAATTGTTGACGACTTAAAGGGTGAGAATTTGTTGTCTTATGTGGAGAGAACATTTCAGTTGATGATGTGTTGTTGGTGGGACCATTTGAATTGGTTTTTGCGGGAATGTTTAATAAAGCCCAATTGGACGAGCCGGGTGATTATTTTAGACATTATTCGTAAGAAAAGGCACAAGGCATACACTACGGTTAATGGCGTGATGATCCTCATGATAAGGAAACTTTACTGGTGGCCCGTAATGATGCCTCTAAAAATTAGAAATTGGTTTTTGTGGCCGGCAATGCATTTGATGCCATTTTAAGCTATTTGGAAAAGGATTTTCAAGGTACACCCTTTACAGCGGCTACTGTAAACAATGTTAAACATGTTAAAGGGCGATAGAGATGATCCTGTTACCAAAGCTGTAATGGAAAAACTGCAACACATTGCTACTGCTGTTGCTGCTGCGACCATAGCAGTAGATGCATTACCAACATTATAAAAACATACTAAAAACACTACTAAAATGTACTACGATGGGCAAAGAACGTTATTTAAAAAGAAAATAGTGTTTTTTAGGAAAATTATTACAAAACAACACATAAAACTAAAACAATGCGAATTCATATGTTTGTGCAGTATTGTATTGTATATATTGGCTCCCTATTGTAACGAACAAAGCGATATTATGGCTCATTTAGCAAAGAAAGTCTTCGTGTGGATCCCGTATAACAAATTGGAAGAAATTCGAGTCTACAAGTAAGTTTTAAAATGTTTAATTTGGAATCTATAACAAATACTTATAATATTATGTTTTTACAGAGAAATTTTACGCTTGTTTATGTCCAAGGAATTATTTTGTTTCGATACCTTCAACAATGATTTGGCACTGTTTCCAGATGAGCACTAAGCATTGCAAAAATGTATTGCTGAACTTAAAGATCGTTTAAAAGAACATGTAAGTAATTAAAGCCTAGATTTTATAGTTATTTTATAAATAATTTAATAATTATTATGTTTCCTTTACAGAACATACGCATCATTGCCATGTATTACTCCCGTTTGCATTTGAAACGTAGTATGCGTGAATAGCTTATGCCCAAGTGATACTATACGCGTTAAGATTGATCTTCGTGCTGAAATTATCTACTTTACCATTAAGAAGAGTGCTTCGGATGTATTGAATGCGTGGTATAAGGATGTCAGCCAACTAATGTCGTTGGTTAACAAGACCTGCCTTTTAATCAATAAAGAATGATATTCATTTTGTTATTTTGTGCTGGGATTTTTTTATTTGCGGGCATTTTCTTAACGTTTTTGCTTAAAGAACTTGTAGTTTAGCAAATAAATTATATTTACAAATAAACTATTATGCGTGATTTTAGATTTTTCATATAAAAAACGATGGGTATTTGGTGGGAAATATGAGTGATGAATACAGATTATTGTGTCCTTTTTCCTCTGGGACCTCTTATTAACGATCTATGAGTGATTTTAGATGTAATTTTATACATAGTGCTGTAAAATTGATTACATATACTTGACCGTAAAGCTGTTTAGAACCGAGTTCGAAGAAATTCACAGCAAGTAATGTTTGAAGGAACTGAATATATCAAAGGAATTACATTAAATATGACTTGGGACTTCGGGCTTACAAAAGACATACAGGGCATCTACTTCGGCGGCACTGAAACAGAAACGCAAGCAAAAAACAAAAGCACTGCTTCGTCAGTATGCAAGTAATGCCCATAGGAAATTTCTGTTTACAAATGAAAACAATTTCAGTGGAGGAGTATTTCAACAAACAAAATGAAAGAGTCTATGCTACGCCATCTCGACAAACATCGGAAGTAGTGCCTAGGGAGCTCCCTGCTTCTGTGATGGTATGGTGGGGAGTTGCATATGATAAATAAGATAAATTTTTGCGAAAAAGGAGTAGAAACAAACAATTTTGGAGAATGTTTGGAATCCAATAACGTTTAATTGTTGACGACTTAAAGGGTGAGAATTTGTTGTCTTATGTGGAGAGAACATTTCAGTTGATGATGTGTTGTTGGTGGGACCATTTGAATTGGTTTTTGCGGGAATGTTTAATAAAGCCCAATTGGACGAGCCGGGTGATTATTTTAGACATTATTCGTAAGAAAAGGCACAAGGCATACACTACGGTTAATGGCGTGATGATCCTCATGATAAGGAAACTTTACTGGTGGCCCGTAATGATGCCTCTAAAAATTAGAAATTGGTTTTTGTGGCCGGCAATGCATTTGATGCCATTTTAAGCTATTTGGAAAAGGATTTTCAAGGTACACCCTTTACAGCGGCTACTGTAAACAATGTTAAACATGTTAAAGGGCGATAGAGATGATCCTGTTACCAAAGCTGTAATGGAAAAACTGCAACACATTGCTACTGCTGTTGCTGCTGCGACCATAGCAGTAGATGCATTACCAACATTATAAAAACATACTAAAAACACTACTAAAATGTACTACGATGGGCAAAGAACGTTATTTAAAAAGAAAATAGTGTTTTTTAGGAAAATTATTACAAAACAACACATAAAACTAAAACAATGCGAATTCATATGTTTGTGCAGTATTGTATTGTATATATTGGCTCCCTATTGTAACGAACAAAGCGATATTATGGCTCATTTAGCAAAGAAAGTCTTCGTGTGGATCCCGTATAACAAATTGGAAGAAATTCGAGTCTACAAGTAAGTTTTAAAATGTTTAATTTGGAATCTATAACAAATACTTATAATATTATGTTTTTACAGAGAAATTTTACGCTTGTTTATGTCCAAGGAATTATTTTGTTTCGATACCTTCAACAATGATTTGGCACTGTTTCCAGATGAGCACTAAGCATTGCAAAAATGTATTGCTGAACTTAAAGATCGTTTAAAAGAACATGTAAGTAATTAAAGCCTAGATTTTATAGTTATTTTATAAATAATTTAATAATTATTATGTTTCCTTTACAGAACATACGCATCATTGCCATGTATTACTCCCGTTTGCATTTGAAACGTAGTATGCGTGAATAGCTTATGCCCAAGTGATACTATACGCGTTAAGATTGATCTTCGTGCTGAAATTATCTACTTTACCATTAAGAAGAGTGCTTCGGATGTATTGAATGCGTGGTATAAGGATGTCAGCCAACTAATGTCGTTGGTTAACAAGACCTGCCTTTTAATCAACAAAGAATGATATTCATTTTGTTATTTTGTGCTGGGATTTTTTTATTTGCGGGCATTTTCTTAACGTTTTTGCTTAAAGAACTTGTAGTTTAGCAAATAAATTATATTTACAAATAAACTATTATGCGTGATTTTAGATTTTTCATATAAAAAACGATGGGTATTTGGTGGGAAATATGAGTGATGAATACAGATTATTGTGTCCTTTTTCCTCTGGGACCTCTTATTAACGATCTATGAGTGATTTTAGATGTAATTTTATACATAGTGCTGTAAAATTGATTACATATACTTGACCGTAAAGCTGTTTAGAACCGAGTTCGAAGAAATTCACAGCAAGTAATGTTTGAAGGAACTGAATATATCAAAGGAATTACATTAAATATGACTTGGGACTTCGGGCTTACAAAAGACATACAGGGCATCTACTTCGGCGGCACTGAAACAGAAACGCAAGCAAAAAACAAAAGCACTGCTTCGTCAGTATGCAAGTAATGCCCATAGGAAATTTCTGTTTACAAATGAAAACAATTTCAGTGGAGGAGTATTTCAACAAACAAAATGAAAGAGTCTATGCTACGCCATCTCGACAAACATCGGAAGTAGTGCCTAGGGAGCTCCCTGCTTCTGTGATGGTATGGTGGGGAGTTGCATATGATAAATAAGATAAATTTTTGCGAAAAAGGAGTAGAAACAAACAATTTTGGAGAATGTTTGGAATCCAATAACGTTTAATTGTTGACGACTTAAAGGGTGAGAATTTGTTGTCTTATGTGGAGAGAACATTTCAGTTGATGATGTGTTGTTGGTGGGACCATTTGAATTGGTTTTTGCGGGAATGTTTAATAAAGCCCAATTGGACGAGCCGGGTGATTATTTTAGACATTATTCGTAAGAAAAGGCACAAGGCATACACTACGGTTAATGGCGTGATGATCCTCATGATAAGGAAACTTTACTGGTGGCCCGTAATGATGCCTCTAAAAATTAGAAATTGGTTTTTGTGGCCGGCAATGCATTTGATGCCATTTTAAGCTATTTGGAAAAGGATTTTCAAGGTACACCCTTTACAGCGGCTACTGTAAACAATGTTAAACATGTTAAAGGGCGATAGAGATGATCCTGTTACCAAAGCTGTAATGGAAAAACTGCAACACATTGCTACTGCTGTTGCTGCTGCGACCATAGCAGTAGATGCATTACCAACATTATAAAAACATACTAAAAACACTACTAAAATGTACTACGATGGGCAAAGAACGTTATTTAAAAAGAAAATAGTGTTTTTTAGGAAAATTATTACAAAACAACACATAAAACTAAAACAATGCGAATTCATATGTTTGTGCAGTATTGTATTGTATATATTGGCTCCCTATTGTAACGAACAAAGCGATATTATGGCTCATTTAGCAAAGAAAGTCTTCGTGTGGATCCCGTATAACAAATTGGAAGAAATTCGAGTCTACAAGTAAGTTTTAAAATGTTTAATTTGGAATCTATAACAAATACTTATAATATTATGTTTTTACAGAGAAATTTTACGCTTGTTTATGTCCAAGGAATTATTTTGTTTCGATACCTTCAACAATGATTTGGCACTGTTTCCAGATGAGCACTAAGCATTGCAAAAATGTATTGCTGAACTTAAAGATCGTTTAAAAGAACATGTAAGTAATTAAAGCCTAGATTTTATAGTTATTTTATAAATAATTTAATAATTATTATGTTTCCTTTACAGAACATACGCATCATTGCCATGTATTACTCCCGTTTGCATTTGAAACGTAGTATGCGTGAATAGCTTATGCCCAAGTGATACTATACGCGTTAAGATTGATCTTCGTGCTGAAATTATCTACTTTACCATTAAGAAGAGTGCTTCGGATGTATTGAATGCGTGGTATAAGGATGTCAGCCAACTAATGTCGTTGGTTAACAAGACCTGCCTTTTAATCAATAAAGAATGATATTCATTTTGTTATTTTGTGCTGGGATTTTTTTATTTGCGGGCATTTTCTTAACGTTTTTGCTTAAAGAACTTGTAGTTTAGCAAATAAATTATATTTACAAATAAACTATTATGCGTGATTTTAGATTTTTCATATAAAAAACGATGGGTATTTGGTGGGAAATATGAGTGATGAATACAGATTATTGTGTCCTTTTTCCTCTGGGACCTCTTATTAACGATCTATGAGTGATTTTAGATGTAATTTTATACATAGTGCTGTAAAATTGATTACATATACTTGACCGTAAAGCTGTTTAGAACCGAGTTCGAAGAAATTCACAGCAAGTAATGTTTGAAGGAACTGAATATATCAAAGGAATTACATTAAATATGACTTGGGACTTCGGGCTTACAAAAGACATACAGGGCATCTACTTCGGCGGCACTGAAACAGAAACGCAAGCAAAAAACAAAAGCACTGCTTCGTCAGTATGCAAGTAATGCCCATAGGAAATTTCTGTTTACAAATGAAAACAATTTCAGTGGAGGAGTATTTCAACAAACAAAATGAAAGAGTCTATGCTACGCCATCTCGACAAACATCGGAAGTAGTGCCTAGGGAGCTCCCTGCTTCTGTGATGGTATGGTGGGGAGTTGCATATGATAAATAAGATAAATTTTTGCGAAAAAGGAGTAGAAACAAACAATTTTGGAGAATGTTTGGAATCCAATAACGTTTAATTGTTGACGACTTAAAGGGTGAGAATTTGTTGTCTTATGTGGAGAGAACATTTCAGTTGATGATGTGTTGTTGGTGGGACCATTTGAATTGGTTTTTGCGGGAATGTTTAATAAAGCCCAATTGGACGAGCCGGGTGATTATTTTAGACATTATTCGTAAGAAAAGGCACAAGGCATACACTACGGTTAATGGCGTGATGATCCTCATGATAAGGAAACTTTACTGGTGGCCCGTAATGATGCCTCTAAAAATTAGAAATTGGTTTTTGTGGCCGGCAATGCATTTGATGCCATTTTAAGCTATTTGGAAAAGGATTTTCAAGGTACACCCTTTACAGCGGCTACTGTAAACAATGTTAAACATGTTAAAGGGCGATAGAGATGATCCTGTTACCAAAGCTGTAATGGAAAAACTGCAACACATTGCTACTGCTGTTGCTGCTGCGACCATAGCAGTAGATGCATTACCAACATTATAAAAACATACTAAAAACACTACTAAAATGTACTACGATGGGCAAAGAACGTTATTTAAAAAGAAAATAGTGTTTTTTAGGAAAATTATTACAAAACAACACATAAAACTAAAACAATGCGAATTCATATGTTTGTGCAGTATTGTATTGTATATATTGGCTCCCTATTGTAACGAACAAAGCGATATTATGGCTCATTTAGCAAAGAAAGTCTTCGTGTGGATCCCGTATAACAAATTGGAAGAAATTCGAGTCTACAAGTAAGTTTTAAAATGTTTAATTTGGAATCTATAACAAATACTTATAATATTATGTTTTTACAGAGAAATTTTACGCTTGTTTATGTCCAAGGAATTATTTTGTTTCGATACCTTCAACAATGATTTGGCACTGTTTCCAGATGAGCACTAAGCATTGCAAAAATGTATTGCTGAACTTAAAGATCGTTTAAAAGAACATGTAAGT
The DNA here is from genome assembly GCA_942486065.2 of Calliphora vomitoria. Lineage (NCBI taxonomy): Eukaryota > Metazoa > Arthropoda > Insecta > Diptera > Calliphoridae > Calliphora > Calliphora vomitoria. The sequence continues at coordinate 143,335,258 of OW818030.2, forward strand.
AATTAAAGCCTAGATTTTATAGTTATTTTATAAATAATTTAATAATTATTATGTTTCCTTTACAGAACATACGCATCATTGCCATGTATTACTCCCGTTTGCATTTGAAACGTAGTATGCGTGAATAGCTTATGCCCAAGTGATACTATACGCGTTAAGATTGATCTTCGTGCTGAAATTATCTACTTTACCATTAAGAAGAGTGCTTCGGATGTATTGAATGCGTGGTATAAGGATGTCAGCCAACTAATGTCGTTGGTTAACAAGACCTGCCTTTTAATCAATAAAGAATGATATTCATTTTGTTATTTTGTGCTGGGATTTTTTTATTTGCGGGCATTTTCTTAACGTTTTTGCTTAAAGAACTTGTAGTTTAGCAAATAAATTATATTTACAAATAAACTATTATGCGTGATTTTAGATTTTTCATATAAAAAACGATGGGTATTTGGTGGGAAATATGAGTGATGAATACAGATTATTGTGTCCTTTTTCCTCTGGGACCTCTTATTAACGATCTATGAGTGATTTTAGATGTAATTTTATACATAGTGCTGTAAAATTGATTACATATACTTGACCGTAAAGCTGTTTAGAACCGAGTTCGAAGAAATTCACAGCAAGTAATGTTTGAAGGAACTGAATATATCAAAGGAATTACATTAAATATGACTTGGGACTTCGGGCTTACAAAAGACATACAGGGCATCTACTTCGGCGGCACTGAAACAGAAACGCAAGCAAAAAACAAAAGCACTGCTTCGTCAGTATGCAAGTAATGCCCATAGGAAATTTCTGTTTACAAATGAAAACAATTTCAGTGGAGGAGTATTTCAACAAACAAAATGAAAGAGTCTATGCTACGCCATCTCGACAAACATCGGAAGTAGTGCCTAGGGAGCTCCCTGCTTCTGTGATGATATGGTGGGGAGTTGCATATGATAAATAAGATAAATTTTTGCGAAAAAGGAGTAGAAACAAACAATTTTGGAGAATGTTTGGAATCCAATAACGTTTAATTGTTGACGACTTAAAGGGTGAGAATTTGTTGTCTTATGTGGAGAGAACATTTCAGTTGATGATGTGTTGTTGGTGGGACCATTTGAATTGGTTTTTGCGGGAATGTTTAATAAAGCCCAATTGGACGAGCCGGGTGATTATTTTAGACATTATTCGTAAGAAAAGGCACAAGGCATACACTACGGTTAATGGCGTGATGATCCTAATGATAAGGAAACTTTACTGGTGGCCCGTAATGATGCCTCTAAAAATTAGAAATTGGTTTTTGTGGCCGGCAATGCATTTGATGCCATTTTAAGCTATTTGGAAAAGGATTTTCAAGGTACACCCTTTACAGCGGCTACTGTAAACAATGTTAAACATGTTAAAGGGCGATAGAGATGATCCTGTTACCAAAGCTGTAATGGAAAAACTGCAACACATTGCTACTGCTGTTGCTGCTGCGACCATAGCAGTAGATGCATTACCAACATTATAAAAACATACTAAAAACACTACTAAAATGTACTACGATGGGCAAAGAACGTTATTTAAAAAGAAAATAGTGTTTTTTAGGAAAATTATTACAAAACAACACATAAAACTAAAACAATGCGAATTCATATGTTTGTGCAGTATTGTATTGTATATATTGGCTCCCTATTGTAACGAACAAAGCGATATTATGGCTCATTTAGCAAAGAAAGTCTTCGTGTGGATCCCGTATAACAAATTGGAAGAAATTCGAGTCTACAAGTAAGTTTTAAAATGTTTAATTTGGAATCTATAACAAATACTTATAATATTATGTTTTTACAGAGAAATTTTACGCTTGTTTATGTCCAAGGAATTATTTTGTTTCGATACCTTCAACAATGATTTGGCACTGTTTCCAGATGAGCACTAAGCATTGCAAAAATGTATTGCTGAACTTAAAGATCGTTTAAAAGAACATGTAAGTAATTAAAGCCTAGATTTTATAGTTATTTTATAAATAATTTAATAATTATTATGTTTCCTTTACAGAACATACGCATCATTGCCATGTATTACTCCCGTTTGCATTTGAAACGTAGTATGCGTGAATAGCTTATGCCCAAGTGATACTATACGCGTTAAGATTGATCTTCGTGCTGAAATTATCTACTTTACCATTAAGAAGAGTGCTTCGGATGTATTGAATGCGTGGTATAAGGATGTCAGCCAACTAATGTCGTTGGTTAACAAGACCTGCCTTTTAATCAACAAAGAATGATATTCATTTTGTTATTTTGTGCTGGGATTTTTTTATTTGCGGGCATTTTCTTAACGTTTTTGCTTAAAGAACTTGTAGTTTAGCAAATAAATTATATTTACAAATAAACTATTATGCGTGATTTTAGATTTTTCATATAAAAAACGATGGGTATTTGGTGGGAAATATGAGTGATGAATACAGATTATTGTGTCCTTTTTCCTCTGGGACCTCTTATTAACGATCTATGAGTGATTTTAGATGTAATTTTATACATAGTGCTGTAAAATTGATTACATATACTTGACCGTAAAGCTGTTTAGAACCGAGTTCGAAGAAATTCACAGCAAGTAATGTTTGAAGGAACTGAATATATCAAAGGAATTACATTAAATATGACTTGGGACTTCGGGCTTACAAAAGACATACAGGGCATCTACTTCGGCGGCACTGAAACAGAAACGCAAGCAAAAAACAAAAGCACTGCTTCGTCAGTATGCAAGTAATGCCCATAGGAAATTTCTGTTTACAAATGAAAACAATTTCAGTGGAGGAGTATTTCAACAAACAAAATGAAAGAGTCTATGCTACGCCATCTCGACAAACATCGGAAGTAGTGCCTAGGGAGCTCCCTGCTTCTGTGATGGTATGGTGGGGAGTTGCATATGATAAATAAGATAAATTTTTGCGAAAAAGGAGTAGAAACAAACAATTTTGGAGAATGTTTGGAATCCAATAACGTTTAATTGTTGACGACTTAAAGGGTGAGAATTTGTTGTCTTATGTGGAGAGAACATTTCAGTTGATGATGTGTTGTTGGTGGGACCATTTGAATTGGTTTTTGCGGGAATGTTTAATAAAGCCCAATTGGACGAGCCGGGTGATTATTTTAGACATTATTCGTAAGAAAAGGCACAAGGCATACACTACGGTTAATGGCGTGATGATCCTCATGATAAGGAAACTTTACTGGTGGCCCGTAATGATGCCTCTAAAAATTAGAAATTGGTTTTTGTGGCCGGCAATGCATTTGATGCCTTTTTAAGCTATTTGGAAAAGGATTTTCAAGGTACACCCTTTACAGCGGCTACTGTAAACAATGTTAAACATGTTAAAGGGCGATAGAGATGATCCTGTTACCAAAGCTGTAATGGAAAAACTGCAACACATTGCTACTGCTGTTGCTGCTGCGACCATAGCAGTAGATGCATTACCAACATTATAAAAACATACTAAAAACACTACTAAAATGTACTACGATGGGCAAAGAACGTTATTTAAAAAGAAAATAGTGTTTTTTAGGAAAATTATTACAAAACAACACATAAAACTAAAACAATGCGAATTCATATGTTTGTGCAGTATTGTATTGTATATATTGGCTCCCTATTGTAACGAACAAAGCGATATTATGGCTCATTTAGCAAAGAAAGTCTTCGTGTGGATCCCGTATAACAAATTGGAAGAAATTCGAGTCTACAAGTAAGTTTTAAAATGTTTAATTTGGAATCTATAACAAATACTTATAATATTATGTTTTTACAGAGAAATTTTACGCTTGTTTATGTCCAAGGAATTATTTTGTTTCGATACCTTCAACAATGATTTGGCACTGTTTCCAGATGAGCACTAAGCATTGCAAAAATGTATTGCTGAACTTAAAGATCGTTTAAAAGAACATGTAAGTAATTAAAGCCTAGATTTTATAGTTATTTTATAAATAATTTAATAATTATTATGTTTCCTTTACAGAACATACGCATCATTGCCATGTATTACTCCCGTTTGCATTTGAAACGTAGTATGCGTGAATAGCTTATGCCCAAGTGATACTATACGCGTTAAGATTGATCTTCGTGCTGAAATTATCTACTTTACCATTAAGAAGAGTGCTTCGGATGTATTGAATGCGTGGTATAAGGATGTCAGCCAACTAATGTCGTTGGTTAACAAGACCTGCCTTTTAATCAATAAAGAATGATATTCATTTTGTTATTTTGTGCTGGGATTTTTTTATTTGCGGGCATTTTCTTAACGTTTTTGCTTAAAGAACTTGTAGTTTAGCAAATAAATTATATTTACAAATAAACTATTATGCGTGATTTTAGATTTTTCATATAAAAAACGATGGGTATTTGGTGGGAAATATGAGTGATGAATACAGATTATTGTGTCCTTTTTCCTCTGGGACCTCTTATTAACGATCTATGAGTGATTTTAGATGTAATTTTATACATAGTGCTGTAAAATTGATTACATATACTTGACCGTAAAGCTGTTTAGAACCGAGTTCGAAGAAATTCACAGCAAGTAATGTTTGAAGGAACTGAATATATCAAAGGAATTACATTAAATATGACTTGGGACTTCGGGCTTACAAAAGACATACAGGGCATCTACTTCGGCGGCACTGAAACAGAAACGCAAGCAAAAAACAAAAGCACTGCTTCGTCAGTATGCAAGTAATGCCCATAGGAAATTTCTGTTTACAAATGAAAACAATTTCAGTGGAGGAGTATTTCAACAAACAAAATGAAAGAGTCTATGCTACGCCATCTCGACAAACATCGGAAGTAGTGCCTAGGGAGCTCCCTGCTTCTGTGATGGTATGGTGGGGAGTTGCATATGATAAATAAGATAAATTTTTGCGAAAAAGGAGTAGAAACAAACAATTTTGGAGAATGTTTGGAATCCAATAACGTTTAATTGTTGACGACTTAAAGGGTGAGAATTTGTTGTCTTATGTGGAGAGAACATTTCAGTTGATGATGTGTTGTTGGTGGGACCATTTGAATTGGTTTTTGCGGGAATGTTTAATAAAGCCCAATTGGACGAGCCGGGTGATTATTTTAGACATTATTCGTAAGAAAAGGCACAAGGCATACACTACGGTTAATGGCGTGATGATCCTCATGATAAGGAAACTTTACTGGTGGCCCGTAATGATGCATCATGGTCAATATAAATGTCAAAGATTGGATGGCTATGCTGCAGAAAGGGTTATATTTTACGAGCAGCGAGAAATGTGGCTTTAACTAAATATGAAAAAGACTATGTTTAATTAATCAATAAAATTGTTATACTAATTGCTTTTTTGTAAAATTTATTATTAAAATATTTAATAATGTCCAATTGTACGAGCCTGGTGATTTGTTTAGACATATTTAGGCTTCTATTAAATTTGTTACACATTTATTATCTTCCGAATCACTTTCTGATTCATTAGAACATATAAAATCAATGTGTAAAACGCAGTAATTGCAAATGCAGTAACTACATCGATATGATTTAAAGTTAAATGATTATAAATCTTCAATCGAAATTTGTAATATACAATGATTTTAATCAACCACTGAAATGTATTGCACATACGTATACATATTTATTTTACATTGATCAATAAGTTAAGATGTCGCAATTGCCATCACAAAATAACTTTGAAATTATAATTAATATAATTTTTAATAAATTGTTAACTAATTAAACTATTTTTTATATATTATACCTATTATACATGTTTTATTTGAGACGATCTAAGGTATCGATGTCGCAATTGCCATCACTAAATAACTTTGAAATTATAATTAGTATAATTTTTAATAAATTATTAACTAATTAAACAATTTTTTGTATATCATATCTATTATACATGTTTTATTTGAGACATCTGTAAAAGCGTAATAAGGAATTGTATCAGTACTTCAATTATAATTTAGTATTTTAATAAAACTATTATAGTTAGTTCTAAACATTATCCTGCTGTTATTTTTTACAATTCTTTTATAATAAATACATGATATGTTTATATGTAACTAATTTCTTATTCATTTTATTAATCGTGATATTTTTTACCATTGAAAAATATCAATTAACTGTAAACCATTGTGTACTACTTGGTAGTTATACATAAGTATAAAATCGTTTATAAATTAAAACTATTACTATTTCTAGGTAGCATCTTTAGGGTTTAATGAAGCTGTAGCAAATGGTCGTAATAGACGTCGTTTTGGTCCTGGCAGTTCCAAGTTGTCTTCAGATGAAGCAACGGAAAAGACTTCAGCAGATCAAGCAATAGCAGCCTCAACAAATACTGAATCTAATAAATATCGACGAGGCGGAGCATACTCCACTGATGCAGGAGGTAAATTTTATATTTTCATTTCCCAAACTTATGCTTACAAAACAGTTCTATTCCCTTAAAGACTTCATATACAATACAGCCGATATTAATTTAATACAACCTGAGAATAAACCCGTACATACTAAAATAACAGCCAAATATACTAGCAGTATCACAATACCTCATGATTCATCAGAAGATACTGAAACTGCTGAAGAATATGTAGCCAAAGCAATGGGTATGTATGGTTCTCGATTGCGTGAATCTATACGCCTACCCTATGAACCAGAACCAACACAATCAGAACAACCTCAACAGCACCATCAGCAACAGCAAAAAGAACAGGATCATTTGCAGCAGGAGAACCAACAGCTATTAGATCATCATCAACATCAGCAACAACACGAACAACATCAGCAACATGAGCAACAAAAGCAAAACGAGGAACAAAAACAAAATAATTACGAGTATTATACATATACCCAAAAGGAAGTACCACATCAGCCATATACAACTGACGAAGAACAAGCACCGCAACAGGCTTACGATCAATATCCCTCTCGACCAACAGCCGAAAATGATGCCAAACAACAATTGGAAGAACATTTACAAGCCCAGTTGCAAGAACAAATACATCAAGCGCAACAATTGGTAAAAGACAGAGAACAAAAACCACCACAAGCAGAACAAAATGAAGCCGATGAATCTCCCGCTCCAGTATATGAAAAAGATCCTGTCACCAGATCCTACAATATATATGAAGAACATACCGAAGGTTATGATCCAGCACAACAATCCGTGGTCGACCGTAACTATCGCACTAAATTTATCTACAAACCTGCTCCCCAATATCAAGAAAATGACAATGAAAATAATGAAGAGAGGATACGAGTGTCCGCTTCTACAGAAATACCAAAAGCCGAAATCATGAAGCAAATTGAAAAGTCAGTTATTAAATATATGAAGGAATTGGAAGCAGAAGGCAAGATTATTGCAGCTCCTGAAAATCAAGAGCCCAAAACCTATTTTAAAGTCATAACAGTTCCAGGAAGTGATGAGAAACGTATAGCTTCTACAACAATTAAGCCAACCAAATATATTTCCTCCTCTAGCGGCAGCTATCAGGAACCTTATAAATATTTGGCATCTCATGCAGTCTCATCAACACAAAAGTACCATAAAAATGCACCTCCTAAGTCCAATTATCAGAATGAAAACGAAAATGTATATCAAACAGCTACCCACGATGTAGCCGAATTAACACCAAATGTTGAATTTATATACAAAATAAAAACAAAGGCACCTTTACATACCGCCACAGTAAAAACTGTATCAAAACCTTATAATTTACCCATTAAATCGTACGAACAATTTGATCATTCACAAGCATTAAAGAATTTAGAGGAATTTGATCTTTCTCACGTAGTTACAACACCGGATCCAGAAGAACATCAAAGTGCTTCATCCAACAAACCAAACAAATTGTATTTCAATTCAGAAATCTATCATGACATTAATTCATTGCCATATAAACAAAAGCAACGAGCCGAAGCAGAATTTCGTAAACTAAAGGCTGTCGCAGAAAATCATCCAGACTATAAAGGTTACGCGGCTAGTAATTCACAAAGTGGCTATTATGCGGAACCACCATCTGATCGTGAACCTGATCGCGACACTTCCAGTTCTAATGTTTCCGAGGATGGTTATCCTATAATGAACCCTTATCAACATGTACTAAAGAAGGAGGCAATGCCTGGTAAATATGATGATTCCAATGCTAGTTATGAGCAGCAACAACCTCGAAGTCATAAATATAAACCTCTAGAATATGATAGTTATAATCCTAAATTTAACAACAATCCAGAGGGCTATGGATATCAACAGACCTACAAAACACATCTAACAAACCGACATGCTCCCGGTAAAAGAGGAAAGCGTGGTGGTTCCCCTCATCCAAGCGCGAACAAGAAGTCTACACATCGTGCTTCCTTAAAAGATTATGAAGCTAATGTTGCTCTTCGTCCACCACCAAAAAATTAAACTATTATTTTAATAGCCAACGCAAATGAAGTCTTCTAGATTTTTTCTTTATTTATTTATAATTAATTCTTTTAAAATACTTGTGTTTTTATATAATTTTAATACACCTCAAAGTTGTGCTAAAATATTAAATTTTAAACAATTACTATTGTTTAATTGTACACTAATTTTAAATAATATTAAAAGTGTGTTATTTATTTTTAATAATTTTTATATACAATAGTAGTATGTGTTTTATTTTTACATTAATATTGAAAGACCATCACCAAAAGAAGGTGTTGTTATACAAACATCATGAATCTTTGATAGTATTTCCGAACAAATCTCTAGTAATAACTTCAAATTGTTATCAAATATTCTGTATTACAATAATATCTATTTTATTTACAGCATTGGCAGGGTATATACATATTAGTTTGACATTTCGTTTGTTATTTCCACACTTTCAATTGCGTCCCCATTAAGTATATAAATACATTTTGGATCATTATAGATATCCAAGTCAATATAGCTATATCCGTCTGTCCACCCGTATGTTGAAGTAAGGCCGTGAAGATAAATTCGTAAGTTAAATATGTCCCATATCCATGTCAACATGTGTCTGAAGATAAAAACAAATTTAGAAGAACGCTTTAAGGCCATAACAGGGCACTGTGAATGATAAAATATCTAAGCAAATTAATTAAAAGTGTTAAAAAATATGAAAACAGCGAAATATTTAAACAATAAAATGCAAGTTTGTGAAATAAAATGTAATAATGTTAAATTTATTAACAGAAACAATGTTTAAGATAACAAAAACCATGTTTAAGATGCAGTAATATTAAAACGCAAAATTCATTGGGCGTATGACTTAAAAATGCGGGATTTTATCAAATGTTTAGCCTTCATTTTGAAACATTTGTACAATATAAATTCATTCAAATTATTCACCATTGTTAGCTATGACCTTTTCCATCCAGAGAAAGCGTTCTGCATCGATCGAAATAACTAGTAATCGCACGGTCCAGTCTGCAATATAAAGCGGTTGAGGCAGAACTTCCAAACCACTTCATTCTAAATACTTTTTAACAGGAATTTAGTTTTGCATTAAAGTGTGGAACTCTACAATGTGTAGAGCATTTATACAGTCCAAACGACTAAAAAAGCAAAAGCCTGTGGCTATTCCAAATTACTTCCCGACCCCAATCATGCCTTTTTTAATGATACGGGATGTGTTTTTCAAAGATGGTAAGTTCGTCATAGCATTATCTATTAGTAGAATAAATTAGGCGCCATATGTGGATGTACGGGTTGCTAATTACTACATTTTTGTAAAATTAAAACAACTAAAAACTAAAATTTATGCAATAAAATGAACCAATCCATAAAAATATATTATATACTCAAATTAAAGATTGACCCTTATGATTTCACGATCAAATAACTATTGAAACTATATTGCGGCCATTATTCCATATTATCCAGCTAAATTTTTATGTTAAATAAGCCGTACGGATGATAATTTTACTTTAAAGAAGCTGCTGCCCATAATTGGGAGCAAATATATTGAAAAATTAAAGAAAAATTTGGTAGAAAGTAAACCAGAATGGATTTTGGAGCTTGCTAAGGGAAAGGAAGACTATGTCCAAAACAAATTTATTTACTGCGACTATAATTATTAAATATTCCTTAATAAAAGTATAACATTGTTAAACTAATCTAGTATTTAATGTATTTTTGGGATGTGTTTTCTAAGACGGTGAGCTCATCATAGCATTAGCAATAAGTGGGCTAAATTAGATGGCATATGTGGACATACAGTTTGATTATTACTACATTTTTTGTAAAATTAAAACAATAAAGAACAAATATATCTGCAATTAAACGAAACAATCCATAAGAATATATTATATACTCAAATTAAAGCTTGACCCTTATGATTTCACGATCAAAAACCTATTGAAACTATATTACGGGCATTATTCCATATTATCCAGCTAAATTTATATGTCAAATAAGCCGTACGAATGTTAATTTTACTTTAAAGAAGCTGCTGCCCATAATTGGCAGCAAATATATTGACAAATTAAAGAAAAATTTGGTAGAAAGTAAACCAGAATGGATTTTGGAGCTTGCTAAGGGAAAGGAAGACTATCTCCAAAACAAATTTATTTACTCCGATTATAATGATTAAATATTCCTTAATAAAAACATTAACTTGTTAAATAAATCTAGTATTTAATGTATTTTTAATCTACTTATTTGGCGATTTAATTGGAAATATAGTTTCTTAAATTTAAATATGATCTATACCAATGGTGATAGGCAGTGTATTTCTAATATCTATTATAATCTGTTTAATGTCTTAACGGTTTTAGCATGTTCTAGCGCATTATTAGACCTGCTACATCACAACCTGCATCAAATTTCCCGTTTAAGATCTCCTAAGCGTCTTTGAAATTTAAACAGATTATGTTTTCAATGAATTATAGGCTAATAATTTTAATATAACGTTTGATTGAGCCAAATAAATAGCTAAAATGATTCTTTTGTAGTGATTTTTATGATTATTTTGTTGCCCGTATTGGTTTCTCTTTATTTATGTTGTACGGAAACAATTTATAGAAATTATATTTGCAATAAAAATGTTCTAAATGTATAATATTAAATCAAGAATCTCTATATAGAAATTGGCTAAATGTAGTTCTTTATATAAGATTAACATATACTTTGTAGAATTGAATTTGATAGTTATCCTATGGATTTGGAAAAAGCCAAACTAGACTGCTTCAATCACCAGTCGCAGAGGACATCCAAAATCAATATTCGCAACACAAAGAACTTTATGGAAAACTAAGGGCTGAAGTGGCAATAAAAATGCAATTTTTAGATGAGAATCGAAGAATTGAATTTGATACTTATCCTATGGATTTGGAAAATGCAAACCGGAACAGCCTCTATCACTGATTGCAGAAGGAATTCATAAACAAGATTCGCAACACAAAGAACTTTATGGAAAACTAAGGGCTTACGTGGCAATAAAATGCAATTTTTAGATGAAAATCGAGCAAGTAATTACATTAATTGTTTAACTGTTTATACGTTTCAAGATTAAAGTAACGCATAAACACTTAGTATTACTTCACAATGATATAGCTGCTTATTATTCTGGCAATACACGGCTCTGGAAACATCATTGAAACAATTTACAATAAAGGAACATCTTATAGCCGCATTATAAAATAAATCTACCACTTATTTTTGATTATTTTCGGCTTAAATCTTCTGATTTTGTGACAGGGTCTTGGCTCGAACAATAGTAATTCTGTTGTGTAAATGCATCACTATAAATGTTCCTTAAATAAAACCAAACCAAGTATTTTTCTCTTGTCCACTTGTATATTCTTATGGTTATTTCACTAGAAATCAAAAATGAATCGTGTATTTATGTATTTTACATAAGACCTGGATGCTTTGTAATCGGATTATGGTATTTCATAATAGATAATTTGTCTAATTGTCATTATTACGAGTCTCATGGGCTTGTATTTCGCCTAACGTCCTAGATTTCATATTAATATATTGTTTGCAAAGATGTAAATCCATGTTTCCTTTTTCTAATTGTATTTTTTGATGAACTAGAGTCCAATTCCTCTTTTAATAAGTTATACTTTGGTTCTTGGTATGTTATCTTTTGCTACATTCATTTAAAGTTTAACACTTCCTGTTAATTTATCCTGAAGAAGTAAAAAGCAAAAATCGCGATGTTTCAAGTGTATTTCTTATTATTATATGTATAAAATATAGCTCTTTTTTGAATGGATTCATCAGCTTGAGGTATTACACTATAGAACTGTATAAAAATTATTTAGATAAATGTTGTAGAAACACTTTTAGCTATTTGTTTGTAAATTATCCTAACAAAAGGGTCTTTCAATCATTTAGAAGCATTTTTTGGTTCGAAAAATTACAAATTACACTCATTTTTTACACTTCTTACTCACGGCAAACACATTTTTAAATGAAAAACCTTTATATACAATTAATAATAGCCACAGCTAAGATTTATTTGCATTTCTAAGTATTATTTACACATATATAACAAAGGTAGATAGATTAGTCTATAAAAATCACATAAAAAAAACAGATGCACGCTTCATTCTTCGGTATTCATTACAGCAGCTAATCAAAAGTCTGCTGATTGTTGTTGAAATTGAAATATACGAAGACTCTTCCTTTGCCGCCATCTTGTTGCTTCAATTCAACAAGTCTTTTCCACCAAACGGCTGTAATTTGTTTGCCTTATCCAAATTTTTAAGAAATTCATCCAATTTTACACAATAACAATCGTCCGGCAGGTTTTCGCTATCGTTACAGCACATCAACAGCCTTATTATATTATTTTAGACACTTGGTACACCTTCTTTTCGTAATTTCTGTCCAAATAAACGTGCAAAGGGCCGGCTATACATTATACGCACATATTTACAAAATAACTACCGTCCGGCACGTTTTCGCTATCGTTGCAGCACATTAACAGCCTTAATATCTTCCACTAGACAATTTGTACACCTTTTTGTAGCAATTTATGCTCAAATAAACGTGCAACGGGCCGGCTGTATACATTATACGCACTTTTTAACGCTTAATAACCATAGATGCTTTCGGATTCACCAATTATTTGATGCGCCATTAAGGGATGAATTGTTAATTCTTCATTTTTGATGGCCGATTAAGTCGTACTGTATCACAAAGAAAAGTATCCATTAGTATCGATTATTTGCTTAATTATTTGTCACAAACTTACTTAATTTGTTTTCTATTACTTGTAAAGCATCCAATAATAAATGTCTGTCCTCTTGTGGTCTGAAGAATGCTTCAAGATTATTATTTTTATTTTCCAATGGTTTGTTGAGCATTCTGACGCGCAAAAAATATTCCCGTTCTATTTTTCACTTGAATTTTTTATATTTCTATATTAATTTGCACTTTTGTTTTCTGTTTGTAATTTTTAATTGCATTAATTTATTTTATTTATTTCTTTTTTTGTAGATTTAATTATATTTAAGACAAAAAGACACTATAGAAAATGAAAGAAAATAATGACAGCAAAACATCTTCTTCCTTCAGTCATTCACAGTGAATTGTTAACTACAGAAGATGCCAGACGTGTAAGTATTTTATAGGGTTTCTGTTGAGGGAACCCGAAAAAATGGCGCACTTTTATTATAAAACAATCTGGCATCAGCCATGTTAAAAAAAGTACATTAAAAAAAGGCGCCTAAAAAACTACTACTAAAATGTACAACTGTAGCCTGGTGAGTTTCACTACTAAATAATACAACTGGGCAGCACTGCCGAAGCGCCCCCTGGTGAGTAAATGTATGGTGAGTTTCGCTACTAAATACAACTTGGCACCACTTTAAGTGCTCCCCAGTTGAATAAGTGTGTGGTAAGTTTCTCTACTACATACACAAACTTGGCACCACTTTAAGTGCTCCCCTGGTGAATAAATGTGTGGTAAGTTTCTCTACTACATACACAAACTTGGCACCACTTTCAAAGCGCCCCCTGGTGGATAATTTACGTAGCTACTTTTTCCACCACAGCATTGCCAGGCCAACTAAATGAAGCGAGTGCAGTATTGCCATACACATATAACTTAATTTTCCACACGCATAAGGGAGCGCCATCTATCCATGCTCGTATATGTTAATGTACCCAAAAAAAATAAGAAGAATCGCCCTAGGAAAATATATGATAAGAAAATATATGGTAAAAATAAACATCAAAACATAGTGAAGGAGGCGCCATCTAGTTATTATAATAAAAGTAACATTAGACATAGTTGAGAGAGCGCCGTCTATCTGTGAAAATATATGGTAAGTTTATCTACTAAAAATAAACATCAAAACATAGTGAAGGAGGCGCCGTCTAGTGTATGATAATAAAAGTAACATTAGACATAGTTGAGAGAGCGCCGTCTATCTGTGAAAATATATGGTAAGTTTATCTACTAAATATTTTAGCTAATTCATCAATCATAGTGAAGATGTTGCCAGCTCGTTATGGAAATATATGATAAGGTTCTCTACTAAATATTCTAGCTAACTCACCAACCATAACGAAGAATTGCCAGCTCGTATTGCCAATATATGGAGAGTTTTTCTGCTAAATATTTTACCTAATTCATCAACTATTTTGGCAATTCATCCATGCAATCTTATCTAATTCAACAACTATTTTAGAAGAAGAATAAGAAGAATAAGAAGAATAAGAAGAATAAGAAGAATAAGAAGAATAAGAAGAATAAGAAGAATAAGAAGAATAAGAAGAATAAGAAGAATAAGAAGAATAAGAAGAATAAGAAGAATAAGAAGAATAAGAAGAATAAGAAGAATAAGAAGAATAAGAAGAATAAGAAGAATAAGAAGAATAAGAAGAATAAGAAGAATAAGAAGAATAAGAAGAATAAGAAGAATAAGAAGAATAAGAAGAATAAGAAGAATAAGAAGAATAAGAAGAATAAGAAGAATAAGAAGAATAAGAAGAATAAGAAGAATAAGAAGAATAAGAAGAATAAGAAGAATAAGAAGAATAAGAAGAATAAGAAGAATAAGAAGAATAAGAAGAATAAGAAGAATAAGAAGAATAAGAAGAATAAGAAGAATAAGAAGAATAAGAAGAATAAGAAGAATAAGAAGAATAAGAAGAATAAGAAGAATAAGAAGAATAAGAAGAATAAGAAGAATAAGAAGAATAAGAAGAATAAGAAGAATAAGAAGAATAAGAAGAATAAGAAGAATAAGAAGAATAAGAAGAATAAGAAGAATAAGAAGAATAAGAAGAATAAGAAGAATAAGAAGAATAAGAAGAATAAGAAGAATAAGAAGAATAAGAAGAATAAGAAGAATAAGAAGAATAAGAAGAATAAGAAGAATAAGAAGAATAAGAAGAATAAGAAGAATAAGAAGAATAAGAAGAATAAGAAGAATAAGAAGAATAAGAAGAATAAGAAGAATAAGAAGAATAAGAAGAATAAGAAGAATAAGAAGAATAAGAAGAATAAGAAGAATAAGAAGAATAAGAAGAATAAGAAGAATAAGAAGAATAAGAAGAATAAGAAGAATAAGAAGAATAAGAAGAATAAGAAGAATAAGAAGAATAAGAAGAATAAGAAGAATAAGAAGAATAAGAAGAATAAGAAGAATAAGAAGAATAAGAAGAATAAGAAGAATAAGAAGAATAAGAAGAATAAGAAGAATAAGAAGAATAAGAAGAATAAGAAGAATAAGAAGAATAAGAAGAATAAGAAGAATAAGAAGAATAAGAAGAATAAGAAGAATAAGAAGAATAAGAAGAATAAGAAGAATAAGAAGAATAAGAAGAATAAGAAGAATAAGAAGAATAAGAAGAATAAGAAGAATAAGAAGAATAAGAAGAATAAGAAGAATAAGAAGAATAAGAAGAATAAGAAGAATAAGAAGAATAAGAAGAATAAGAAGAATAAGAAGAATAAGAAGAATAAGAAGAATAAGAAGAATAAGAAGAATAAGAAGAATAAGAAGAATAAGAAGAATAAGAAGAATAAGAAGAATAAGAAGAATAAGAAGAATAAGAAGAATAAGAAGAATAAGAAGAATAAGAAGAATAAGAAGAATAAGAAGAATAAGAAGAATAAGAAGAATAAGAAGAATAAGAAGAATAAGAAGAATAAGAAGAATAAGAAGAATAAGAAGAATAAGAAGAATAAGAAGAATAAGAAGAATAAGAAGAATAAGAAGAATAAGAAGAATAAGAAGAATAAGAAGAATAAGAAGAATAAGAAGAATAAGAAGAATAAGAAGAATAAGAAGAATAAGAAGAATAAGAAGAATAAGAAGAATAAGAAGAATAAGAAGAATAAGAAGAATAAGAAGAATAAGAAGAATAAGAAGAATAAGAAGAATAAGAAGAATAAGAAGAATAAGAAGAATAAGAAGAATAAGAAGAATAAGAAGAATAAGAAGAATAAGAAGAATAAGAAGAATAAGAAGAATAAGAAGAATAAGAAGAATAAGAAGAATAAGAAGAATAAGAAGAATAAGAAGAATAAGAAGAATAAGAAGAATAAGAAGAATAAGAAGAATAAGAAGAATAAGAAGAATAAGAAGAATAAGAAGAATAAGAAGAATAAGAAGAATAAGAAGAATAAGAAGAATAAGAAGAATAAGAAGAATAAGAAGAATAAGAAGAATAAGAAGAATAAGAAGAATAAGAAGAATAAGAAGAATAAGAAGAATAAGAAGAATAAGAAGAATAAGAAGAATAAGAAGAATAAGAAGAATAAGAAGAATAAGAAGAATAAGAAGAATAAGAAGAATAAGAAGAATAAGAAGAATAAGAAGAATAAGAAGAATAAGAAGAATAAGAAGAATAAGAAGAATAAGAAGAATAAGAAGAATAAGAAGAATAAGAAGAATAAGAAGAATAAGAAGAATAAGAAGAATAAGAAGAATAAGAAGAATAAGAAGAATAAGAAGAATAAGAAGAATAAGAAGAATAAGAAGAATAAGAAGAATAAGAAGAATAAGAAGAATAAGAAGAATAAGAAGAATAAGAAGAATAAGAAGAATAAGAAGAATAAGAAGAATAAGAAGAATAAGAAGAATAAGAAGAATAAGAAGAATAAGAAGAATAAGAAGAATAAGAAGAATAAGAAGAATAAGAAGAATAAGAAGAATAAGAAGAATAAGAAGAATAAGAAGAATAAGAAGAATAAGAAGAATAAGAAGAATAAGAAGAATAAGAAGAATAAGAAGAATAAGAAGAATAAGAAGAATAAGAAGAATAAGAAGAATAAGAAGAATAAGAAGAATAAGAAGAATAAGAAGAATAAGAAGAATAAGAAGAATAAGAAGAATAAGAAGAATAAGAAGAATAAGAAGAATAAGAAGAATAAGAAGAATAAGAAGAATAAGAAGAATAAGAAGAATAAGAAGAATAAGAAGAATAAGAAGAATAAGAAGAATAAGAAGAATAAGAAGAATAAGAAGAATAAGAAGAATAAGAAGAATAAGAAGAATAAGAAGAATAAGAAGAATAAGAAGAATAAGAAGAATAAGAAGAATAAGAAGAATAAGAAGAATAAGAAGAATAAGAAGAATAAGAAGAATAAGAAGAATAAGAAGAATAAGAAGAATAAGAAGAATAAGAAGAATAAGAAGAATAAGAAGAATAAGAAGAATAAGAAGAATAAGAAGAATAAGAAGAATAAGAAGAATAAGAAGAATAAGAAGAATAAGAAGAATAAGAAGAATAAGAAGAATAAGAAGAATAAGAAGAATAAGAAGAATAAGAAGAATAAGAAGAATAAGAAGAATAAGAAGAATAAGAAGAATAAGAAGAATAAGAAGAATAAGAAGAATAAGAAGAATAAGAAGAATAAGAAGAATAAGAAGAATAAGAAGAATAAGAAGAATAAGAAGAATAAGAAGAATAAGAAGAATAAGAAGAATAAGAAGAATAAGAAGAATAAGAAGAATAAGAAGAATAAGAAGAATAAGAAGAATAAGAAGAATAAGAAGAATAAGAAGAATAAGAAGAATAAGAAGAATAAGAAGAATAAGAAGAATAAGAAGAATAAGAAGAATAAGAAGAATAAGAAGAATAAGAAGAATAAGAAGAATAAGAAGAATAAGAAGAATAAGAAGAATAAGAAGAATAAGAAGAATAAGAAGAATAAGAAGAATAAGAAGAATAAGAAGAATAAGAAGAATAAGAAGAATAAGAAGAATAAGAAGAATAAGAAGAATAAGAAGAATAAGAAGAATAAGAAGAATAAGAAGAATAAGAAGAATAAGAAGAATAAGAAGAATAAGAAGAATAAGAAGAATAAGAAGAATAAGAAGAATAAGAAGAATAAGAAGAATAAGAAGAATAAGAAGAATAAGAAGAATAAGAAGAATAAGAAGAATAAGAAGAATAAGAAGAATAAGAAGAATAAGAAGAATAAGAAGAATAAGAAGAATAAGAAGAATAAGAAGAATAAGAAGAATAAGAAGAATAAGAAGAATAAGAAGAATAAGAAGAATAAGAAGAATAAGAAGAATAAGAAGAATAAGAAGAATAAGAAGAATAAGAAGAATAAGAAGAATAAGAAGAATAAGAAGAATAAGAAGAATAAGAAGAATAAGAAGAATAAGAAGAATAAGAAGAATAAGAAGAATAAGAAGAATAAGAAGAATAAGAAGAATAAGAAGAATAAGAAGAATAAGAAGAATAAGAAGAATAAGAAGAATAAGAAGAATAAGAAGAATAAGAAGAATAAGAAGAATAAGAAGAATAAGAAGAATAAGAAGAATAAGAAGAATAAGAAGAATAAGAAGAATAAGAAGAATAAGAAGAATAAGAAGAATAAGAAGAATAAGAAGAATAAGAAGAATAAGAAGAATAAGAAGAATAAGAAGAATAAGAAGAATAAGAAGAATAAGAAGAATAAGAAGAATAAGAAGAATAAGAAGAATAAGAAGAATAAGAAGAATAAGAAGAATAAGAAGAATAAGAAGAATAAGAAGAATAAGAAGAATAAGAAGAATAAGAAGAATAAGAAGAATAAGAAGAATAAGAAGAATAAGAAGAATAAGAAGAATAAGAAGAATAAGAAGAATAAGAAGAATAAGAAGAATAAGAAGAATAAGAAGAATAAGAAGAATAAGAAGAATAAGAAGAATAAGAAGAATAAGAAGAATAAGAAGAATAAGAAGAATAAGAAGAATAAGAAGAATAAGAAGAATAAGAAGAATAAGAAGAATAAGAAGAATAAGAAGAATAAGAAGAATAAGAAGAATAAGAAGAATAAGAAGAATAAGAAGAATAAGAAGAATAAGAAGAATAAGAAGAATAAGAAGAATAAGAAGAATAAGAAGAATAAGAAGAATAAGAAGAATAAGAAGAATAAGAAGAATAAGAAGAATAAGAAGAATAAGAAGAATAAGAAGAATAAGAAGAATAAGAAGAATAAGAAGAATAAGAAGAATAAGAAGAATAAGAAGAATAAGAAGAATAAGAAGAATAAGAA
This sequence comes from Calliphora vomitoria, assembly GCA_942486065.2. Lineage (NCBI taxonomy): Eukaryota > Metazoa > Arthropoda > Insecta > Diptera > Calliphoridae > Calliphora > Calliphora vomitoria. The sequence continues at coordinate 143,354,692 of OW818030.2, forward strand.
GAATAAGAAGAATAAGAAGAATAAGAAGAATAAGAAGAATAAGAAGAATAAGAAGAATAAGAAGAATAAGAAGAATAAGAAGAATAAGAAGAATAAGAAGAATAAGAAGAATAAGAAGAATAAGAAGAATAAGAAGAATAAGAAGAATAAGAAGAATAAGAAGAATAAGAAGAATAAGAAGAATAAGAAGAATAAGAAGAATAAGAAGAATAAGAAGAATAAGAAGAATAAGAAGAATAAGAAGAATAAGAAGAATAAGAAGAATAAGAAGAATAAGAAGAATAAGAAGAATAAGAAGAATAAGAAGAATAAGAAGAATAAGAAGAATAAGAAGAATAAGAAGAATAAGAAGAATAAGAAGAATAAGAAGAATAAGAAGAATAAGAAGAATAAGAAGAATAAGAAGAATAAGAAGAATAAGAAGAATAAGAAGAATAAGAAGAATAAGAAGAATAAGAAGAATAAGAAGAATAAGAAGAATAAGAAGAATAAGAAGAATAAGAAGAATAAGAAGAATAAGAAGAATAAGAAGAATAAGAAGAATAAGAAGAATAAGAAGAATAAGAAGAATAAGAAGAATAAGAAGAATAAGAAGAATAAGAAGAATAAGAAGAATAAGAAGAATAAGAAGAATAAGAAGAATAAGAAGAATAAGAAGAATAAGAAGAATAAGAAGAATAAGAAGAATAAGAAGAATAAGAAGAATAAGAAGAATAAGAAGAATAAGAAGAATAAGAAGAATAAGAAGAATAAGAAGAATAAGAAGAATAAGAAGAATAAGAAGAATAAGAAGAATAAGAAGAATAAGAAGAATAAGAAGAATAAGAAGAATAAGAAGAATAAGAAGAATAAGAAGAATAAGAAGAATAAGAAGAATAAGAAGAATAAGAAGAATAAGAAGAATAAGAAGAATAAGAAGAATAAGAAGAATAAGAAGAATAAGAAGAATAAGAAGAATAAGAAGAATAAGAAGAATAAGAAGAATAAGAAGAATAAGAAGAATAAGAAGAATAAGAAGAATAAGAAGAATAAGAAGAATAAGAAGAATAAGAAGAATAAGAAGAATAAGAAGAATAAGAAGAATAAGAAGAATAAGAAGAATAAGAAGAATAAGAAGAATAAGAAGAATAAGAAGAATAAGAAGAATAAGAAGAATAAGAAGAATAAGAAGAATAAGAAGAATAAGAAGAATAAGAAGAATAAGAAGAATAAGAAGAATAAGAAGAATAAGAAGAATAAGAAGAATAAGAAGAATAAGAAGAATAAGAAGAATAAGAAGAATAAGAAGAATAAGAAGAATAAGAAGAATAAGAAGAATAAGAAGAATAAGAAGAATAAGAAGAATAAGAAGAATAAGAAGAATGAGAAAAAATTTATGCCAAACAACAATTGGAAGAACATTTACAAGCCCAGTTGCAAGAAAAAATACAACAAGCGCAACAATTGGTAAAAGACAGAGAACAAAAACCACCACAAGCAGAACAAAATGAAGCCGATGAATCTCCCGCTCCAGTATATGAAAAAGATCCTGTCACCAGATCCTACAATATATATGAAGAACATACCGAAGGTTATGATCCAGCACAACAATCCGTGGTCGACCGTAACTATCGCACTAAATTTATCTACAAACCAGCTCCCCAATATCAAGAAAATGACAATGAAAATAATGAAGAGAGGATACGAGTGTCCGCTTCTACAGAAATACCAAAAGCCGAAATCATGAAGCAAATTGAAAAGTCTGTTATTAAATATATGAAGGAATTGGAAGCAGAAGGCAAGATTATTGCAGCTCCTCAAAATCAAGAGCCCAAAACCTATTTTAAAGTCATAACAGTTCCAGGAAGTGATGAGAAACGTATAGCTTCTACAACAATTAAGCCAACCAAATATATTTCCTCCTCTAGCGGCAGCTATCAGGAACCTTATAAATATTTGGCATCTCATGCAGTCTCATCAACACAAAAGTACCATAAAAATGCACCTCCTAAGTCCAATTATCAGAATGAAAACGAAAATGTATATCAAACAGCTACCCACGATGTAGCCGAATTAACACCAAATGTTGAATTTATATACAAAATAAAAACAAAGGCACCTTTACATACCGCCACAGTAAAAACTGTATCAAAACCTTATAATTTACCCATTAAATCGTACGAACAATTTGATCATTCACAAGCATTAAAGAATTTAGAGGAATTTGATCTTTCTCACGTAGTTACAACACCGGATCCAGAAGAACATCAAAGTGCTTCATCCAACAAACCAAACAAATTGTATTTCAATTCAGAAATCTATCATGACATTAATTCATTGCCATATAAACAAAAGCAACGAGCCGAAGCAGAATTTCGTAAACTAAAGGCTGCCGCAGAAAATCATCCAGACTATAAAGGTTACGCGGCTAGTAATTCACAAAGTGGCTATTATGCGGAACCACCATCTGATCGTGAACCTGATCGCGACACTTCCAGTTCTAATGTTTCCGAGGATGGTTATCCTATAATGAACCCTTATCAACATGTACTAAAGAAGGAGGCAATGCCTGGTAAATATGATGATTCCAATGCTAGTTATGAGCAGCAACAACCTCGAAGTCATAAATATAAACCTCTAGAATATGATAGTTATAATCCTAAATTTAACAACAATCCAGAGGGCTATGGATATCAACAGACCTACAAAACACATCTAACAAACCGACATGCTCCCGGTAAAAGAGGAAAGCGTGGTGGTTCCCCTCATCCAAGCGCGAACAAGAAGTCTACACATCGTGCTTCCTTAAAAGATTATGAAGCTAATGTTGCTCTTCGTCCACCACCAAAAAATTAAACTATTATTTTAATAGCCAACGCAAATGAAGTCTTCTAGATTTTTTCTTTATTTATTTATAATTAATTCTTTTAAAATACTCGTGTTTTTATATAATTTTAATACACCTCAAAGTTGTGCTAAAATATTAAATTTTAAACAATTACTATTGTTTAATTGTACACTAATTTTAAATGATATTAAAAGTGTGTTATTTATTTGTAATAATTTTTATATACAATAGTAGCATGTGTTTTATTTTTACATTAATATTGAAAGACCATTACCAAAAGAAGTTATTGTCATACAAAAATAATGAATCTTTGATAGTATTTGCGAACAACTCTCCAGTAATAACTTCAAATTGTTATCAAATATTCCGTATCACTATAATATCCATTTTATTTACAGCATTGGCAGGGTATATACATATTAGTTTGACTTTTCGTTTGTTATTTCCACACTTTCAATTGCATCCCCATTAAGTATATAAATACATTTTGGATCATTATAGATATCCAAGTCAATATAGCTATATCCGTCTGTCCACCCGTATGTTGAAGTAAGGCCGTGAAGATAAATTCGTAAGTTAAATATGTCCCATATCTATATTAACATGTGTCTGAAGATAAATACGAATTTAGAAGAACGTTTTAAAGCCATAACAGGGCACTGTGAATGATAAAACATCTAAGCAAATTAATTAAAAGTGTAAAAAAATATGAATACAGCGAAATATTTAAACAATAATACAATTTTGCAAAATAAAATGTAATAATGTTAAATTTATTAACAGAAACAATGTTTAAGATAACAAAAACCATGTTTAAGATGCAGTAATATTAAAACGCAAAATACATTGGGCGTATGACTTAAAAATGCCTGATTTTATCAAATGTTTAGCCTTTATTTTGAAACATTTGTACAATATAACTTCATTCAAAGTATTCATTATTTTTAGCTATGACCTTTTCCATCCAGAGAAAGCGTTCTGCATCGATCGAAATAACTAGTAATCGCACGGTCCAGTCTGCAATATAAAGCGGTTGAGGCAGAACTTCCAAACCACTTCATTCTAAATACTTTTTAACAGGAATTTAGTTTTGCATTAAAGTGTGGAACTCTACAATGTGTAGAGCATTTATACAGTCCAAACGACTAAAAAAGCAAAAGCCTGTGGCTATTCCAAATTACTTCCCGACCCCAATCATGCCTTTTTTAATGATACGGGATGTGTTTTTCAAAGATGGTAAGTTCGTCATAGCATTATCTATTAGTAGAATAAATTAGGCGCCATATGTGGATGTACGGGTTGCTAATTACTACATTTTTGTAAAATTAAAACAACTAAAAACTAAAATTTATGCAATAAAATGAACCAATCCATAAAAATATATTATATACTCAAATTAAAGATTGACCCTTATGATTTCACGATCAAATAACTATTGAAACTATATTGCGGCCATTATTCCATATTATCCAGCTAAATTTTTATGTTAAATAAGCCGTACGGATGATAATTTTACTTTAAAGAAGCTGCTGCCCATAATTGGGAGCAAATATATTGAAAAATTAAAGAAAAATTTGGTAGAAAGTAAACCAGAATGGATTTTGGAGCTTGCTAAGGGAAAGGAAGACTATGTCCAAAACAAATTTATTTACTGCGACTATAATTATTAAATATTCCTTAATAAAAGTATAACATTGTTAAACTAATCTAGTATTTAATGTATTTTTGGGATGTGTTTTCTAAGACGGTGAGCTCATCATAGCATTAGCAATAAGTGGGCTAAATTAGATGGCATATGTGGACATACAGTTTGATTATTACTACATTTTTTGTAAAATTAAAACAATAAAGAACAAATATATCTGCAATTAAACGAAACAATCCATAAGAATATATTATATACTCAAATTAAAGCTTGACCCTTATGATTTCACGATCAAAAACCTATTGAAACTATATTACGGGCATTATTCCATATTATCCAGCTAAATTTATATGTCAAATAAGCCGTACGAATGTTAATTTTACTTTAAAGAAGCTGCTGCCCATAATTGGCAGCAAATATATTGACAAATTAAAGAAAAATTTGGTAGAAAGTAAACCAGAATGGATTTTGGAGCTTGCTAAGGGAAAGGAAGACTATCTCCAAAACAAATTTATTTACTCCGATTATAATGATTAAATATTCCTTAATAAAAACATTAACTTGTTAAATAAATCTAGTATTTAATGTATTTTTAATCTACTTATTTGGCGATTTAATTGGAAATATAGTTTCTTAAATTTAAATATGATCTATACCAATGGTGATAGGCAGTGTATTTCTAATATCTATTATAATCTGTTTAATGTCTTAACGGTTTTAGCATGTTCTAGCGCATTATTAGACCTGCTACATCACAACCTGCATCAAATTTCCCGTTTAAGATCTCCTAAGCGTCTTTGAAATTTAAACAGATTATGTTTTCAATGAATTATAGGCTAATAATTTTAATATAACGTTTGATTGAGCCAAATAAATAGCTAAAATGATTCTTTTGTAGTGATTTTTATGATTATTTTGTTGCCCGTATTGGTTTCTCTTTATTTATGTTGTACGGAAACAATTTATAGAAATTATATTTGCAATAAAAATGTTCTAAATGTATAATATTAAATCAAGAATCTCTATATAGAAATTGGCTAAATGTAGTTCTTTATATAAGATTAACATATACTTTGTAGAATTGAATTTGATAGTTATCCTATGGATTTGGAAAAAGCCAAACTAGACTGCTTCAATCACCAGTCGCAGAGGACATCCAAAATCAATATTCGCAACACAAAGAACTTTATGGAAAACTAAGGGCTGAAGTGGCAATAAAAATGCAATTTTTAGATGAGAATCGAAGAATTGAATTTGATACTTATCCTATGGATTTGGAAAATGCAAACCGGAACAGCCTCTATCACTGATTGCAGAAGGAATTCATAAACAAGATTCGCAACACAAAGAACTTTATGGAAAACTAAGGGCTTACGTGGCAATAAAATGCAATTTTTAGATGAAAATCGAGCAAGTAATTACATTAATTGTTTAACTGTTTATACGTTTCAAGATTAAAGTAACGCATAAACACTTAGTATTACTTCACAATGATATAGCTGCTTATTATTCTGGCAATACACGGCTCTGGAAACATCATTGAAACAATTTACAATAAAGGAACATCTTATAGCCGCATTATAAAATAAATCTACCACTTATTTTTGATTATTTTCGGCTTAAATCTTCTGATTTTGTGACAGGGTCTTGGCTCGAACAATAGTAATTCTGTTGTGTAAATGCATCACTATAAATGTTCCTTAAATAAAACCAAACCAAGTATTTTTCTCTTGTCCACTTGTATATTCTTATGGTTATTTCACTAGAAATCAAAAATGAATCGTGTATTTATGTATTTTACATAAGACCTGGATGCTTTGTAATCGGATTATGGTATTTCATAATAGATAATTTGTCTAATTGTCATTATTACGAGTCTCATGGGCTTGTATTTCGCCTAACGTCCTAGATTTCATATTAATATATTGTTTGCAAAGATGTAAATCCATGTTTCCTTTTTCTAATTGTATTTTTTGATGAACTAGAGTCCAATTCCTCTTTTAATAAGTTATACTTTGGTTCTTGGTATGTTATCTTTTGCTACATTCATTTAAAGTTTAACACTTCCTGTTAATTTATCCTGAAGAAGTAAAAAGCAAAAATCGCGATGTTTCAAGTGTATTTCTTATTATTATATGTATAAAATATAGCTCTTTTTTGAATGGATTCATCAGCTTGAGGTATTACACTATAGAACTGTATAAAAATTATTTAGATAAATGTTGTAGAAACACTTTTAGCTATTTGTTTGTAAATTATCCTAACAAAAGGGTCTTTCAATCATTTAGAAGCATTTTTTGGTTCGAAAAATTACAAATTACACTCATTTTTTACACTTCTTACTCACGGCAAACACATTTTTAAATGAAAAACCTTTATATACAATTAATAATAGCCACAGCTAAGATTTATTTGCATTTCTAAGTATTATTTACACATATATAACAAAGGTAGATAGATTAGTCTATAAAAATCACATAAAAAAAACAGATGCACGCTTCATTCTTCGGTATTCATTACAGCAGCTAATCAAAAGTCTGCTGATTGTTGTTGAAATTGAAATATACGAAGACTCTTCCTTTGCCGCCATCTTGTTGCTTCAATTCAACAAGTCTTTTCCACCAAACGGCTGTAATTTGTTTGCCTTATCCAAATTTTTAAGAAATTCATCCAATTTTACACAATAACAATCGTCCGGCAGGTTTTCGCTATCGTTACAGCACATCAACAGCCTTATTATATTATTTTAGACACTTGGTACACCTTCTTTTCGTAATTTCTGTCCAAATAAACGTGCAAAGGGCCGGCTATACATTATACGCACATATTTACAAAATAACTACCGTCCGGCACGTTTTCGCTATCGTTGCAGCACATTAACAGCCTTAATATCTTCCACTAGACAATTTGTACACCTTTTTGTAGCAATTTATGCTCAAATAAACGTGCAACGGGCCGGCTGTATACATTATACGCACTTTTTAACGCTTAATAACCATAGATGCTTTCGGATTCACCAATTATTTGATGCGCCATTAAGGGATGAATTGTTAATTCTTCATTTTTGATGGCCGATTAAGTCGTACTGTATCACAAAGAAAAGTATCCATTAGTATCGATTATTTGCTTAATTATTTGTCACAAACTTACTTAATTTGTTTTCTATTACTTGTAAAGCATCCAATAATAAATGTCTGTCCTCTTGTGGTCTGAAGAATGCTTCAAGATTATTATTTTTATTTTCCAATGGTTTGTTGAGCATTCTGACGCGCAAAAAATATTCCCGTTCTATTTTTCACTTGAATTTTTTATATTTCTATATTAATTTGCACTTTTGTTTTCTGTTTGTAATTTTTAATTGCATTAATTTATTTTATTTATTTCTTTTTTTGTAGATTTAATTATATTTAAGACAAAAAGACACTATAGAAAATGAAAGAAAATAATGACAGCAAAACATCTTCTTCCTTCAGTCATTCACAGTGAATTGTTAACTACAGAAGATGCCAGACGTGTAAGTATTTTATAGGGTTTCTGTTGAGGGAACCCGAAAAAATGGCGCACTTTTATTATAAAACAATCTGGCATCAGCCATGTTAAAAAAAGTACATTAAAAAAAGGCGCCTAAAAAACTACTACTAAAATGTACAACTGTAGCCTGGTGAGTTTCACTACTAAATAATACAACTGGGCAGCACTGCCGAAGCGCCCCCTGGTGAGTAAATGTATGGTGAGTTTCGCTACTAAATACAACTTGGCACCACTTTAAGTGCTCCCCAGTTGAATAAGTGTGTGGTAAGTTTCTCTACTACATACACAAACTTGGCACCACTTTAAGTGCTCCCCTGGTGAATAAATGTGTGGTAAGTTTCTCTACTACATACACAAACTTGGCACCACTTTCAAAGCGCCCCCTGGTGGATAATTTACGTAGCTACTTTTTCCACCACAGCATTGCCAGGCCAACTAAATGAAGCGAGTGCAGTATTGCCATACACATATAACTTAATTTTCCACACGCATAAGGGAGCGCCATCTATCCATGCTCGTATATGTTAATGTACCCAAAAAAAATAAGAAGAATCGCCCTAGGAAAATATATGATAAGAAAATATATGGTAAAAATAAACATCAAAACATAGTGAAGGAGGCGCCATCTAGTTATGATAATAAAAGTAACATTAGACATAGTTGAGAGAGCGCCGTCTATCTGTGAAAATATATGGTAAGTTTATCTACTAAATA